>CM066731.1:133147000-135647000 GCA_033961575.1 Aselliscus stoliczkanus | reverse complement strand
TAGGTGACATTTTGGAATTTGAATAGACACAAGCCAATTAGTTAATTAGTAGAGTAAAACGGACTAGAGTAAAAATCACTGTGTGTCACTGAATTCCTATGTAATATTTTTAATTCATGATACATACTGAGATTACTGCTGTAGTACTTCAGTGTCTTTTGAGTTATGTCTACATTCTGCACAACCAAGGTGAAGACTGAGGAGTTGACCTCATTAATATGAGTTGGTGAGACCATTAAGGAATTGCTTGGAAAACCTGGAGTTGATAGGAGGAAAGGCAGTATGCCAGGGTTGTTGGAAAAGTCATGACACATTTTTGCAATGAAAAACAGAAAAAATACGTCATGACTTTTCTGACAACCCAATATAACCCCTTATAGATAAAAACTGACAAAGCTATCTTTCAAGCAGATTTTGTTGTTCTTGTTCTTATTGTTGTTTTGGTGGGGAGACTATATTAGCCATGGTTCTCTAAGAAACAGAACCAATATACAAAATTTTAATTGGGAAATATATATATATATATTTATATATATATATATATATATATATATAAATTTTTTAAAATTGGGAAATAAATATATATATATACACTCACATATATATACATGTATATATATGTATATATAGATGATACAGGTATAAATGATATAGATATTGATATAGATGTAGATATAAATATAGATATACATATACATATATAGATATATGCAAGCTGGAGAACCAGGAAAGCCAATGGTGTACTTCAGTCTCAGTCCACAGACATGAGAACTGAGGGAGAAATAGCAGAAGTCCTGGTTTGAGTCTGGAAGCCTGAGAACCAGGGGAGCTGATGTCTAAAGGGCAGGAGGATGACTATCCCAGTTCAAGCAGAGAGAATGCATTACCCCTTCCTCCACCTTTTTGTTCTATTCAGGCCTTGAGCAGATGGGATAACACCTGCTGTTCCTGGTGAGGGCATTTTTCTTTACTCAGTCTATTGATTCAAACATGAATCTCTTCCAGAAAAGCCTTCATAGATATATACCCAGAAACAATGTTTTAGCAGCTTTGTGGACATCCCTTAGCCTCATTAAGTTGACACATAAAATTAACCATCATGGCTGGGGTGGGGTGGATTGTTATTTTTCAATCCTAAATGAATGTTATAAATATTGGCACAGATTCTTAAAATTACACATGGTCAGAGCACACCATGGACAAATCGATTAGAATATTTGAGGATGGGTCCTAGGTTTTGGCGTTTTTTAGGCCTCCCCAGGTAACTCTAATGTGCAGTCAAGGTTATCCTGGGAAACAGAGTGACATCTCTTTAAGCTCTTCCTACACCTTTTGGAAATGCCAGTATGACTTTTCTCCATTGGAGGTGAAGTTTAGTATTGCAGTAAATTTGTTTTTTTCAAATGCAACATGTCCTTACATGCTCTCCCACTGGCACAACCTCTCCCCCTCACAACCCTAATCCTCAGCCCCAGAGAGGGGTGGAGTATAGCGTTGACTGATCTGCTCATTTGGCTAGATTCTTAAATCATACATCTGTTTGGACTGGAATTTTGTTAGCTCTGGGTAATAAAATAAGACCTTAGAAGTAATCGGTATTTTATTTAACTACTTACCACAAATTAAAAACAAAAATTTAAAACAAAAAGTTTTTTGTTGTTGTTGTTGGCAAGTTCTTTAAATAACCTCGTGAAATAGAACAGCTTGACTGCCCACTGGCCGTTTTTTTTAGGTTATTTTCAGAAATTATTTTTACAAATAGGAAAAAGACAAAATGGGATTTCAGTGAATGAAGCCAAAATTGTCAAAACACGATAACTCAGTTCCAAGGTTTTCAGAAAGATGCATTCTTTCTCTTAAAATTTTTACTCTTACACATGGTTTTCATAATATTTACATTCTTTTTTTCTTTTTGTTTTATTTTTTTAACTTTTCCAGCCAGAATCATAGGCCCAAATACATATTTCTACCCTGGCATATTCCTTAAGAAACTATCTTATTAGTATTTAAACCCATCAACTATAACATGCAGATTTTGAAAAACTTTAACTTTCAAATACATCATATTATATTTATAAAACAATTGTGTTAGTTCTGAGGACAAAAATAATTTTATTTAAAAGTCAGTATAACTTCCCATATGATTACACTGTTTGTTTGTGTATTGTTAACTATGGTGACTTTGATTATTTTTCCTATTAAATAGCATCTATGTGATGCTATTATGTGTGATGGTAATGTCTGTGGGATACTATTGTGTTTGTGTTACTTATGCATGTGTGACACCTTTAAAGATTGTAATGATATATTAGGCTTGACTAAAGCATTGCTAAGTCTATTTCAGTACTGAAATTGTGTAAGTGCCCTACCAGAAGAATACTGAAAAGGTGAGTATAAACAGCATTCAAGGAGAAGATGGATAGGAGAAGTGTTATTTGTATTTCCCTGTCTGTGTTGTGGATTTTAAACATTACACAATAGTGTAGTAATTCTATCTGGTTTGAATTTATAAGTCCTTGTATCAAAATCAAATTATGTGAGTATTTGGAAACATAATTCTAATATTTTAATAGAAGTATGTCAACTTAAATAAAAGCAAATTAAAAACCTTTCTTATCAGGTCTGCTTTTAGTGTAATACTTCATGATACAAACTCATTTTTATTTTATAAAAAGATTTAAAGTCCCTTTAATTCCTGAATTTTCTTCATATAGCCATTTATTTATTTTCAGATCATTAATTGTTGACAAAGGTACCTGAGGTAAATTGAAGTTACATTTAAAATATTGGACACTACCAATTAAATTTTAATATGGAACAGGCTTCATCAATTATAATAAAAACATACAGAGGAAAGAAAGATTTGATTTATAAGCATTAATTTGCACACAACTTTGAAGAACATTATCTTGCACAAAATGAGGCATACCTGTATATCATTTTAAAGGAAATGTTAAGTACTAGCTAATTGAGGAACTGCTCTCTGCATATCATTGTGTTAGATATTGTGTTCATTTCAAAGTAAATATGATAGCTTCCCTGCCAGATGGTTACTGTTTACTACAGGGACAAAAATTAAACAACCATATTATAAGGTCCAAATATTAAAACAAAACAAAACAAATGCTTTAAAGAATGCAGCATGCTGGTAGGCCCTGAAACATTTTCTTAGTTTTAGAAAGATTCACAATAAAGGGAAGTGTTTTCTTCTCACCTTCTGGCATTTGGGCACTGAATTTGTTGTACTAAGGTGCTTGGAAACATTACAGGCATTTATGTGACAGAGAGTACAAACTTGAAGGTTAAAACCAACATATTGAGAATAGCCGAACAGAAAGATGGACAAAAGTAGAAATTTCCTGGAAATCACTAAGCACTAAGTTAACTGTAACTATGCCACCTCCAAACTTCATGTCATGTGAGATAATAACAACAGCAGAAGCAACAATAATCCCTCATTTTGTTAAGCACTTTTTAGTCGGAGATTCCATATTTCAATATTAGAATTATATACTTCCATGCTAGCCATGATGGCATGCCCTACTAGCTATTGGGAACCTATGAAGCCACCTCAAGCTATTGAGTGAGAAACCTGTCTGAGAATTTCAGAAGGCTGACTTGATGTTCTTCTTTTAGCAAGTACGAATTTGACCTACTTGTAAGTTTAAGGTGCTGATTAGTTCTTTGAGGTTTTTGCTATAACTCCTGCCTTATAAATAAATTTCCTTTGTAATCGACCCCTAAGGGCTCTAGGTTACCAACTATTCTGTTCTTTGTATTTGAAGGGATCAAAAACCTGCTTAGATACGGCTGCTATGATTTCCATTTTCAGTGACCACTTCACCTAACAGGTTGATACTATTAAGTCTGCCTGTCAGTGGGTCATTTCCATTAACATGCTGTTGCCTTGTCAGTTACTCTGCACACTTATTGCCTCCCCTCCCTACCATTTCCTAGGACAGCTATACTCTCACAGAATATTTTGACTTATTTGCAATGTTTATATCCCCAGATATCTGGTTATCTTCCTTCCAGCCCTTGAGTTTTTATGTGATGCCTGGGATGAGATGATCTCCAGGAAGGTAAAGGTTAACTTGTCCAAGATTAATTTTCCTGCAGGCTGTACTCCCCCTAAAAGAGGCAGGCCTAGGGCTGGCCGAGTGGCACGGTGGTTAAGCGCTGGCTTGGGAAGCCAGCGGCCCCAGTTCAGTCCCACATATGAGGGCCAGTGACACGGCCCTCAAAAAATAAAAAATAAAAAAAAATAAAAAATAAAAAAATAAAAGTGGCTGGCCTCCTGAGAAGCTCCATGGAAACTAGTTATAGTTAAGGTTTTTATACCAGCCCGATGATCACATGAGGGAATGGACTGACAGGTAGAATACGGCTGGTGTCAAGTGCTTGCCATGTCTTACTGCTGTTAGATTCTAGCAACTGATTCCAAACAGGGAGGACTGGTGCCTTACTAATGCAGCTCACAGTTCAAGGATCAGACCACCTTTCCCAAAGTCTGATGTCCAGTCCTATTAAGTCCTGTGTGTTCACTCAAGATGCAATGTGCACCACGGGACTCACATTCTTAATGTTGTTTCTTCTCTGTGAGTTTCTCCCAGTAAACATTACTCCTCCTGATTTCTTTTGTGTGAACTTGATGATTTGCCTTGGATTGCCTGACACTTCCTAAATTGTGTGCTAGTAAAGGGAACTGGTTCCAGGAGAGATAGAGGTCACTTTGAAGGAATCCGCTAAATGTCTTTTTCCCATACGCAGCCCACTTTGATCTTTAGGGGCACTGATGTTAAAACCCATCTGAATCTGGCAGCGATAAGCCCACCCCTCTTGGTTCTCATCATGCTCACAATTCAACAGAGAACAGCTGGTTAGAAGACGTGGTGCAGACTGATCTCTTGCTGCGACTGCTTCTGCATTCCCTGGCCATCCCTCCCTGCCATGGCAGCTCAGGGTTTCTCCTCTTCCTTTTCCTTGACTCAGCTTATGTCCCTTTCTCTTCATAACTGTTGTACATACCTCTTATCCCTTTCTCTTCATAGGACACGGGAGAGTCCTGGCTACCCTCTCCAAACTCTATGTTTTGTTTATGACTATTTAGATTGTAAACTAGATTATAAATAATCCTAGATTCTGTGAAAAATAGCTGGCTAGCATCACTAATGACAGACACAGTAGCTCATGGATTACAACATTGATAAACAATCTGAAGTTCCTGTTTTTTGTTTGTTTGTTGTTTCACTGGACCTAAATTAGTTTTGAATTGTCATCTGAGGAACACCCTGCCAAACTATGGCTCAGAGGCACAATTTGGAAACTGCAAGAGCTACTGCTGGCAACTCCGGCCCCAGAGGCATCTTGCAGCAGCAGGTAATAAGCTAGGGGGGAAAGGAAGGACTCTAACGCAGGGTTATTTGGCTTTCCAGGTTACTCTAAAAGGCCATAATGTCCACAGCAACTTTCAGGAACGTTCATTAGTTGAAGCACTTCTGTGTTTGAAGAATATAAAAACTATGTGGCAAATATAGGTTGAGCAAGGAGCAAAATGGCATTAGTTGCGATTGGAAGTTCAACAGGGCACAAGAACATTTAGTGCCTATAGATCAAGATAAAATATTGGGATTATAGTCAAAGCACAGTGAGAACCATTAAGAAGGTTTTGATCATTTCATTTGGTTTGGTTTGTTTCCCTATACAGGATCTAATTTTGTTTGTTTACAATGAGAGAACTAGGGGATTTTTTTTAATGAATAACTGATGAAATAGAAGACAGGGAGATTTGATAATGCAATATAAAGAGGAGATAGTTATAAAGGAGCAAAATCCTTTATAACACAAGAGGGCACAAATTGCAAGTAAATGTTGAAGTACTGGCCTTTGGAAAAAAGAGAGGCATAACTTCTCCAGAGAGACATGAAGAAAGAAAGAGTAGGTGGGTTGAGACAGGTTTATTTCTGGAATTGGCCACTGGAAGTTGAGGGATTTACCACCTGATTATTTAAATTATTCAAATGACAGGTGTAACAAAAATGACAGGATTGAAGGACATCACTGAATTTTTGGATTATAATTTCATGGAAAAGCCAGGCTGCTTGGTTGTGTGATTTCTTAATGCTCAGCTCTACACGTGCAGAAATAATGAAGGTGATGTGTACACACGTGCAGGGTTTTTGTTTTGTTTTCAGGAAAGTAATGAAAAAAAATGAGCCAACAAATGGAGACGAGAAATAATAGAATTAAGATGGAAAAGAAGGGAAGTAATTACCGAATGGATCTCCTGCTACCAAAAAGGTGCTGAAGTGAATTCACCAGAAGTTTCAGTGAAAAACTTTTCTTATGGGTATTTTTGAGTAGGTAAGTGGGAATGACAGAAAATTATAGGTGAAAAATTTAGATAAATAAACATGTGATTTTGGAAGTGACAAATGTAACTAGTGTTTTAAATTTGTTTCAAAGAAAATAAGCATTTTAACAAGAGAAGAATTAAGAGTTACTTTATGTAAGGTTCTGTCCTCTATGCTGTTGTCTTTGGATCTATCCATCCTCTAAAAAAGGGTTCTCCCTTACCCAGAAAGGTGACTTGACAGTAGCTAAAGGTGGTTCAATCTCTATCTCTGACTTGAAGAGGAGATAATTTATTCACATTAAATATATACACTATTTTCAGTGGCATATTACATATGACTTAGTGATTCATGTTATTTTCTAAAATAAAGAAGCGTACTATTAGTAAAGTTACATAGGTTTCAGGTGTACAATTCTGTAATGCATCGTTTATATATCACATTGTATGTTCACCATTCATCTGAACACTCATTGTATGTTCATCGCTCTCTCTCTCTCTCTTTCTCTCTCTTTCTCTCTCTCCCTATCGTCACCCCTATAAACTTTAATTAAAAGACTATCCCCAAATGCTTTTAAACGAAAAGTTTACACATGTAATTTTCACTTGACTCAAGTTATATATTTAAAGATAATTTATTAAAGCTTTTGCTCCCACAGTAAAAAAAAAATGAAATGCATTTAAAATTTAAAATATAAATTTAGAGAAAATGTATTTACAAAATTCTGATACTGTATGAAATGGCACACTCATATGTGCACAAATTGAAGTGTAAGCATTAACAGTAAAAATATAGAGATAAACATAAAATATGTACCCATTAAGATGTACCTCATTTATATTTAATGTATAGGTAATTTAATAATTTATAATAATTTATCTAATAATAAATGAAATAAATGAAGACCACTTATTTGTCATGGATAAATACATAGATACAACTTTATTGTTCTACTAGCTTTTTGAAAATTATCATTTTTACTAAATTCATTTATCAGTTCTAATAGTTTTTTGGTAGTCTTTGGGATTCTCTCGATATAGTGTCATATCACCTCCATATAATGACAACTTTACTTCCGCCTTTCCAATTTGGATGCCTTTTATTTCTTTTTCTTGTCTGATTTCTAAGGCTAGAACTTCCAGAACTATGTTGAATAAAAGCAGTGAAACTGGGCAGTCTTGTCTTGTTTTTGATCTTAAGGGAAATGCTTTTAGCTTTTCCCCATTGAGTATGATGTTAGCTGTGGGTTTATCATATATGGTCATTATTATGTTGAGCTATGATCCCTCTATTCTCCCTTTGGTTAGAGTTTTTATCATAAATGGATGTTGGATTTTGTCAAATGCTTTTTCTGTATCTATTGATACAACTATATGATTTTTATTTTTCATTTTGTTAATGTGGTGTATCATATTAAATGATTTGTGGATATTGAATCAACCTTGCATACCAGGAATGAATCCCACTTAGTCGTCGTGTCTGATCTTTTTAATGTATTGCTGAATTTGGTTTAATAATATTTTGTTGAGGGTTTTTGCATCTATGTTCATTAGGGATATCGGCCTATAGTTTACCCTTCCTTATGACCCAGCAATTCCACTCCTAGGTATCTATCCAAAGAAATCCAAAATACTAATTCGAAAAAATATATGCACCCCTATGTTTATTGCACCACTAGTCACAACAGCCAACATATGGAAAGAACCAAAATGCTCATTGATAGACGATTGGATAAAGAAACTGGTATATTTATACAATGGAGTATTACTCAGCCATATAGAAAAATGAAATACTACCATTTGTAATGACATGCGTGGACCTAGAGAATATTGTGCTAAGTGAAATAACAGTTGGAGAAAGACAAATACCATACGATCTCACTTATATGTGGTATCTAAAGAACTGAATAAACAAACAAAACAAAAATAGACTCAGAGATATAAGGGGAAAAAAAAACCTGAGGTTGCTACGTGAAGCAGGTGAGAATGGGAGAGAAGGTAAAGAAATTGGAAAGTACAAATAAGTAGTCACAAGATAGCCATGGGGATATGAAATACAGTTTGAGGAATATAATCAATAATGTTATAAAGATTTTGTAGGGGTTCAGATGGGCACTTGTCTTATTAGGGAGGCCACTTCATGGACTGTGTAGATGTCTGACCACTGAGCAATACACTTGAAGCTGAAGGTGAATAATATTGAATGCCAACTATAATTAAATATGTATACACACACACACACACACACACACACACACACACACATGCACACACATATATTCACAGGATGTGGAGTACAGCAAAGGGAATAGAGTCAATGAAATTAACAGCTATATACAATATCATACAATATCAGAGGGATAGTGGATTGGGGGATGGGGGCTATCACTTTGTAACGGGCGTAAATGTCTAACTTCTACGTTGTTTTGTATACCTGAAACCAATTTAAAAAAAACCTGAAAAAAAGTTATCATTTTACTTGAAAAGCCAATATCAGAATTCCAGAGGTCAAATATTCCATTTCAATTATAATTATTTTGAATGACCTAACATTCATAGAATAATGCAATGGTAAGAATCCATCTGAAAAACCTAACAAATGTGTCACAACTTGTATGTCTATCTAACTATAGTTATATTCATAGGTTTCATATTCATAAAAGCAACATCATAATACTTGAGAAACACCCTATTTTAATTTCCTATAACATCTTACCACCAACTTTGCATCTTAAAACAACACAAATTTATTACCTTACAGTTCTGGAGTTCAGAAGTCTGAAACTAAGTTTTATTTTAGCAAAGTATTATTTTGCTAAAATCAGTGTTCTTGAAGGGTTGTGTTACTTCCTAAGGCTCCAAGGAGGAATTTGTTTCTTTGCCTTTTCCAGCTCTTGGAAGCCCCCTGTATTCCTTGGATCACAGCCCCTTCCTCCATTTTTAAAGTGTTTCCAACCTCAGCTTCCACCATCATCACATCTCCTTTTGTCTGGCTGTTTCTCTTGCCTTGCTTATATAAAAGCCCTTGTGATTACATTGTACCTACTTGGATAATCAAAGATAATCTTTCCCCTTCTCAAAATTCTTAATCACACCTAGTCTTTTTTTAACACGTTAGGTGACAATAGTTACAGGTTCTAAGGATTAGGGCGTGAATATTTGGGAGTCATTATTCAGACTAAGACACACACACACACACACACACACACACACACACACACACACACACCAGAGAATGTGCTTCAGAATTTAACATTTTTATAGAAAGATTTTATAATTAATGACTATCATTAGCTGTTTAGATTGTAATTAGTGAAAACTGTTAATGCCTCTCCTGGAATTATAAACCTTATTCAACCTGATATTGTAATCCATCTGCATTGCTAAATAATTTCAATTCAGCTAACTCATTTTGAATATAAAATACTATTTATTATTTTGTAAATAATGTACTCAGCATTTATTCTATTGAATGACACATTTTGGTTAGACATTTTGTGGGGGAATATAGATACAAAGATGAACAAGAAGAACCTGTAGGCAGATAACATAAAATATAAGGATGGTAATGTAAATTAATGTAAAAGAAATCAAAACAGTATGAAAGAATAGAAAAGTCAAACAACTTTTGATATGGAATCCTGTTAAAAAGAATTAGTCTATGGTTTTAATTTCAAAAGATGAAAAAGATTTTGACTAATAGAGAGAGAGGAGTAAGAGAAGGCATTCTAGGGAAAGACAACCATTTGTGAGAAGACAGGAGCAGATAGCATGTGATTGGAAACATACTAGCAACTAGACTAAAGCAAAGCTGGATGATGTGCATGACCAAATGTTATAGAGTGAAAAACTGGTTACAATCAGATTATGGAGCGATTTTAATGCCATCTCAGGGACTTAGAATTCTGTCACACTGTGAAACCATCAAAGAATTTTAAAATAGGATGTGATTTTTGAGACGTGATTTGGTTTGAATATCTACTCTAACGCAGACGTTATTCTTCATGATGGGGACACAGTATGGACCTTATACTCTAACGGGTATCTGAGAAGGAATTTAAGCTTCTCAGTGGTATTTTCGTCTTTCCAGAAGGGGGCAGCACAATTCCTGTGTAAACAGGTAGACTGGCATTTCACAGAATGTCTATAATCAATTATTTGGAAAAGCAGAGCCTGAATTTTATCACATTTCTTCACAGCTTTACAAAGAAAATCCCCACAGAAAAGTTGTCCACTTAGAAATAACATCAATTTCTCCAGACCAGGGTCCATCTAGCTAGAACTGTAGTAATTCAGTCTCATTCCCCCATCTAAGTACATGATAGAAAATTTTATTCCCCAAGTACAGAAGGAATTTCAAGGATATAGATACTTACTGTAATGCAAACTAAAATGACTAAATTTGAATATTTCTTATCAGCTTTGAATGTGTATACATGTCACATATTTGTATATTCTCTCTGTCTCTTTCTGTCTTTCCCTCTCTCTCTCTCTGTATACACACAAACACACACACACACGCACACACATACACACATACACACCTTCCCTTTCCGCCTCCTTCTCCAAAGACTGACTTTTGGTATTATTTCTTTAAAATAAACTTTGATACTTTTTGGAGAATAGATAAGCTATCAGTAGTGTGGATAAAGAAGATATTAGAAGAGTAGCTATCAATAGATATTAAAGCAGTTTCTGCATTTGCTTTAACATTTTAAAGTATAAGTGAAAACTCTCTTTGTGTTGTTTTTGAAATTTGATTTTGCTCTAGTAATATTTAATTTTGAAAAACTATGTACAAATATTTTTAAGAAGACATCTATATTACATCACTTATAAAAATCTGAAATAAATATTTTGTATTAGTTTTAAATAAATTCATTTAATATATGTACATATGTATACATACCAGGTTATAATAAATTGTTTATATTAATATAACAATGTTATTATGCAATTATATACTAAATTATATATATAATATAAAACATCATTATATCCATATATAATTATGATTCAATATCCACCAGCATGTATATAAAAGCACAAAAAATTTTTTTCCTTAAGAGTCAGATATTTTACTTTGTTCTCTTTTTCTTTTGAATTAAGATTTCTATTCTACTTGCTGATAGGAATTTGTATTATAAATATTTTACAATAACCATACTTTTTGCAGTTGTTCAAGCAGATCATTTTTCTTAAAAGAATATATAAAGAAATTGAATATTTTAAAATATATTACCTAAAACTTATCCATGTCCCTTTTCCACCAAGAGTATACCTACACTAGTTTGAGGATCTAATATTATGATATTTTTTATAAATGTAATTACATTATTAAACTGAATTCTATTATGTAAATATATATTATATATAATTATGTTTAATTATATATAAATAATAATATAATTATATACAAAATATAACTATATAAATGTAACATAAATATATTTTAAGGGTTTAAAGAAACAATCATATATTCTTTAAATTCTCTTGGTTGTGTTATAAATTGTATATATATATTTTCTCTTCTCGTTCTTAGAAAATTGTATCTCCATAATTAGGTAATATATTTGAACTACTTTATCTTTTACTTAAAAATAAAGCGTTGAATTATAACAATTCAAAATACATATGTCTATTCCTCTTTATTTCAAATCAATCTTCCACCATCCCAGAGATATACAATATTATCATCATTTAAAAGAAAGTCAGGGGAGTAATGGGAATCAATAACTATAACATAGGTTATACTATTTGTTTTTTTTTTAATTCCCTGCTGAAACACACTGTTGTACTATTTTCTTTGTAAACAAGAAGTCTTCTTGAAATATTGTCCTTCACCTCTCCTTAATTCAGTTGAACAATATATAATTGTTAGTATGTTCTAACAGCACCTCCCACAAATACAAATATTTCCAAGGATAATTACAATTAAGATCTTTAACATTTGAAAAACTTACTAAAGTTTAAAGGAATTATGTAAATTGTGGTCCTCAATCAAATATATATTTAAAAATGTATGCACAACTCAACTCTATTAAGAAAAATCCCACACACTTTTCAAATGCTTAAAGGTTGCTCTTAGTAAAATAAATCAATGTGCTAAGATGTAAGATGGATATGACAATTGCTCTTTCTTTAGAAGATCAATGCTTTTTTTATTTAAGTGAATGAGTATTTAAGTTGTTTAAACTATAATGTTTATCCTTCAAAATAACTGGGTATATGAGAACTATCCTCTTTAATAAAAATATAATATGTTTTAATTATTCACAGGAAAGCAGTATAGTGCTTAGAATTTATAAAAGTTAAAGATGAAAATATTTTATTGCATTTGCTGCTTATAAACATTTCAGAAACAAAGCAAAAATGTTTCTCATATCAAATGAGTTACATTACCAAAATGCATGATGTACCAAGGGGAAGGATATAATGACATAAAAATAACACAATTAACTTTCAAACATTGAGGCATTATTAGAACGCTATTAACTTTTCTGGTTATAATTAAAGTGTCAAAGAAAACACATCTTAAACTCATAGATCCTAAAATAATTTAATTTGTAATTTTACCTCCAAAAGAAATGACAAATGGTCTTTCCATTTGGATAACAAAGAATGTATATATATATATATATATATATATATATATATATATATATATATATATTTCTTAATAAATTTATAAAATTACAAAAAATATATTTTAAGAGTTTATTTACAAACCAACATCTAATGGTCTAAATGACCATTATAAGAATATTATTTGGAGACATATTTTTTCATTAGATTATAACTTTCTGAACTAAATTTCTGCTATACACAATATTAAGATACTTTTCTAAATTAAAGATATCTTTAAGTAGATTTTTTTTTTAAAGATTTTATTGGGGAATTGGGGGAGGGGAACAGTGTTGGGGAATGGGGAAGAGGAACAGACAAGTTGCTGTCTTTTTTTTTTTTTGAGGGCAGTGTCACTGACCCTCATATGTGGGACCCGAACTGGCGCTGCTGGCATCCCAATCCAGCTCTTAACCAATGTGCCACTCGGCTGGCCCTTTAAGTAGATTATTATGACAAACTTTTCCCAAATATATATTAGTGAAACTCACACACTGAAACTTAAATATATGTATGGAGATACTCACTGTATCACTGTAACACTCTTTGTGGGAATGGGAAGTTGGGATGTAATTGGAGAGCCATTACTACGAGGAAGAAAGTAATATATTGCGCAGGTACATTATGGTATAGTAGGTAGCTGTTAGAACCTATAGATTTATGCAGAAGGCTAACAACATGACTAAATTTTTTAAATAAAATAAAAACTAATTGTATAGCATACATTCTATAGTGACATATTGGGTTGTTGGAAAAGTCATGACACATTTTTGCAACGAAAAACAGAGAAAATATGTCATGACTTTTCCGACAACCCAATATTTATTCAAATTAAATACACACACACACACACACACACACCACCACCACCACCACCACCACCAGCCACACTGTATGTATTTTTACAGATATGCAGATATTCAAAGACATATATCAGATGCATTAAAGTGGATGTATATTGGAGTAAAGGAATAGAAGTGGAATGTGTAATGGCATAAGAATAAAATACATTTATATATTTATACCTATAGATATACTGTAAACAAACAAACAAAAAATGACAAAAAGCCAGGAGGCTGGGCTTCAAGAAATAGAGGCATTATCACACTCCAGAAAAAATATGATTATGACATGATTGTGAACACCACCAATATAGAACACTGGGTGGATGGTAAAGTCTGGCCCTGAGGCCATAATCCCATTATTCTTACATTTTTGTACTATTGTACTATCTATTCCTTTGAGATTGAAATTTCCAAATTGGACACCCAGTTTGCATATTTAGTCAACATGCCTGCATTCTGGATGCCAGGAAGTACAGAGGAGTGTCTAGGTGTTTGTTAAAGGGGCTTGGGGGGCAGATTAGAAAACTTAAGCTTCTGTGGTAGAAAGTGGAGACCTACCCTCTGTCCCAAATCACACAGCAGTGGAAGGATGTTGAAAATACAAAGAATGTTCACATATGGGGTGTCAAACAACAGCAGCAGCAGTGAGTGAAAGAACTGAAGCAAGGCATATGAGAATCAGGAAAAGAGATCAAGCGGTATCACAACTTGGCAGGGTAAAGTGGACACAGAGCCAAACAACAAATGTAGTGCCAAACCAGGACTTTCTTGGAAAATATGAGGTCCAGATGTATTCAAGAGTATTTTAGGCACTTAATGTTATGAACTTGTGGTCCTTCTGCTTAAGGATACCTCAGATGAGTGGTTTCTGTGCTATGTATGTTCCCTGCCTTCAAGTAACTAAGTGACCCCCACGCTCTGTGGACTCCTGTATATTTTGCAGAGGATTTCAGAACCCTACCCAAACTCATAGCCAGAATCTAGGAACAATAAAGTCTGGTACTTCACAGCTAAGATGAGTGCCAATCCAATCCTTCAGGAGACATTCACGTTTCATTTTTCCTTACTAAAAGTCTCTTAGCATGGCAAATTGAGGTTATTAAAATAAATCTAACCTTGGTCATAGAAGGTGTAAATACATGTACAGTTACTCTGTACATAAGTTTCTGTAGTACCATTGTGATATGCTCACCGTTTCTAATGAAGGTAGAATGTATCTGTTAAAGTTTTAAGAATCACTGTAAATTGAGGCTTAATCTATCATTTAAAAATAATCTTTGATTATTTTTAATTGATGAGTAGGGGCTCATCAATTCTTAAAACCAAAGAAGATGTAAAAACTTCCTTCATGTCACAGAAAAAGATTTCTGAGGCTGGTGAACTTAATGGTTTGATAATTGTTAGATAGTAAATAAAGGGCAGATATGGGATTAAAACTTTATTCTCCTATTGCTTCTCCAATGAAAATATTTCATGGTTACAAGTAAAGCATATACTAGGGATACCTAAAAAATGTATACAAGTGGACACTTTGGTCAGCGTTGCTCAAGCAGTTGTTCGCCGTAATCAGAAGTGTCTGGATGCTGATGGTAACCGCTTTGAGCACCTCTTGTAAATGCAGAAGTCAAACATGACTTGTATTCATCTTTTGTTATCGGTATATATTGAGTATTACAATTTCAATAGTGTTCCTTTCTTAAATTGTGTATATATATTTTTTGGCATCCTCTGTATTTTACATGTTACTGTTTAAATTATTTATACCAAAAGTTAAAAACAGGTCTAGAAGGCCAGTAAGGGCATACAAATGCGTGAAGAGAGATAATGAAAATATGTAGCTGTGTGTTGTGTGAATGGTGGTGCACACAGGAAAGCCAATCCCTTCATCATCAAATGATACAATGATGGCACTGACATGTAATTGTTCATATATATATATATAATTTATTTATTTATTTTTAATTAGTTTCAGGTGTACAACACAGTGCAATAGTTATACTTTTACCCCTCAAAGTGACAACCCCCTTCCCCATTTAGCCACCCCATTCCTCCCCCCATATCATACTATCTATTACACTTCCTCTGACTCCCTTCCACAGTAGAATCCACATCCCATGACTATCTATATATTCAATTACAGTTGGTATACAATATTATACAACCTCAGCTTCAGGTGTACAGTGCAGTGATCAAACCTCTACTCAATCCATGAAATGGTCTCCCTAACGAGACATATGACCATCTGACACCCCACAAAATATTTACAACATTATTAATTATATTCCCTGAGCTGTCTTTCATATCCCTGTGGCAATATTTGTAGTTGCTTGTTTTTGCTGTCTAATCCCTTCTCCTTCTCCCTCATTCCCACCCCCATCCCAATTAGCAACCATCAGTTTTTCCTCTATATTTATGAGACTGTTTCTGTTTACTTTGCTCATTCATTCAGTTTTTTAGATTCCACATATAAGTGAGATCATATGGTATTTATCTTTTTCTGACTGACTTATTTCACTTAGCATAAGAGTCTCTAGGTCCATCCATATCGTTGTAATTGTTCTTTAACTAGTAGTTGTGATCATTTATTTTTTTTTAGCTGAGCCCTCCTGCCACCTGTTGGCAGCTCAGCAGCTGCTCAGTTTGGGCAGGGAATCCAACTGGCAACCCTGTTGCTCAGAGCTCGCACTTTTTTTTTTTTTTGAGGGCAATGTCACTGGCCCTCATATGTGGGACCCGAACCGGCGCCACTGGCTTCCCAAGCCAGCGATTAACCACCACGCCACTCAGCCGGCCCTCAGCTAGCACTCTTGAGCAAGCTCTTAACCAACTTAGCCACTCAGCGGGCCCTGTGATCACTTATTTTTAGCATAGTATTTTTAAAGTTAATTTGCACAAGAGGTTGTCTCTACTCAGCTCTGGCTGATTACTGCCATTGGTAGTTCCTGTCCAAAGTTACCACATGTAGGTTTTTTTTATTTCAAATATCTCTATTTTTAAAATTTGTATTTAAAATAAAAATTGAACAAGATGAAGGCCAGAGAAGGCCCACCTAAACAGAATTTAGTCTGCAGGCTGCAGGTTTGTGATTTCAATTTATGTAATACCATCTGCTATGGAATCATAAAGAATAATATCAAAATCATTCATTGTACTTAAAATATATCCACACCATCTAGTGTACATGCAATCATAGAAAATACTATCAACATCATTCATTGAAATATTTAGTATCACTGCCCTCAATAAGAGAAGCTACTAAAAGAAAATTAAATAAAATATATTTTTAAAAGCTTGCAAATCAATTAGTCTAAAAATTGATTCATTATTATTAAAACACATTCCTTTAAGGTCTACAAACGCTGCTATGTGAAATGTTTACTTCAATATGCACAATGATAGACATAATTATATATAACCTAAGAAAATGTAACTTAGAACAGGTGATCAATACAACCACATTAACTTTGATAATCAATCCATTAAATTCATGCATGAAATGCAGACTCACTTCTTTAGCTCTAGATATAATTGAGTACCATATCAACTTTTTCACTAATAATTCAGTGTTGATTAATTGACTGGTAGTTTCTCTCAGAATTAATCATTGATTATCATGATACAATGATGCCACTGACAAATAGTTGTCTTTTAACTAGTAGATGTGGTTGCTCTAGTGTATAAAACTTAACATTCAGTTGAAATGGCAAAATAAACAAATTTCTTATTCTTTATCTAGTTGTCTAATCTGCCAATAAAACCTAGTTTTCTTGGGCTTTTTCTCATACTTAGAAAATGTTTTTAGAATGATTTTATATATCAATATAAACTCTGTATTAAAATAATGTTTTTAAATTCTCTTCCACTCAAGAAAAGAAAACAAATCATAATATGTTCCATGAAAAATGGAATTTATGTTTTAAAAGGTTGGGAAATGTTGCATCCTAAATTCCTTTGGGAGAGGTTCATTTTGCAAAATAATGTGCTAAAAATTATGAAGCTTTCCCACAATTAATCTTACCTTAACTTATTTAACAGAATATTTTTTTCTAGCTTTTTTTGAGCAAGGAGTCACTTTTCTCCTTGGTATTGTGCAGAACAATTTGAAGAAGGCTAACTCAGAAAGGAATGAGTTACTCAAGGCTTTATAGCTGATTAAAATTATATTTAAAAAATACTTGTAAGATTTTCTGTTTTCTACAGTATTTTTAAGACAAATTATGTGGACATTTTTCCCTCAGTTTTGGAGATTAAAAGAAAATATCTTAATCATGGCAAAAGTGTTTTCAGACACATGAAAGTTTATAATCACCAATTCACCTATATTAATTCATCAGAATTTATATGATTGCTGAAGATAGAATTTCCATAAAATTAATATTTTCAAGAGAAATAAATTGTGAATGGGTTAGAAAATGAATGCTTATCTATAAATTTTCAAACATAATCAGATTTGTGTAAAAAATTAAATAGAACAAAAAGTGGTTAAAAAAAAAAAAAGTGAAAGCCTGTCTCCACTGAGTCCCCCAACTCCAGAGGAAGGTTGTGCAAATCGCTTAAGAGGGCACAAATGGATTCCAGTGATTCCAAAGCTCTCTGAAGAGACTGCCTTATTTGAGGTTACAGCTGTCTCTCCAGATCTAAGAAGGATGGGAAACAATTTCAGGCTACCTTTTCTCCAGCTGCCTGTGCCTCTTACACAGTAAGGAAACCAGAACTTTTCTAGTTGCCTTCCATCCAGTCCATGCTGCATTTGCTTTTATTTCATTTTTGTTTGTTGTTTGGTCATTCACCTATTCATTCATTCATGCATTCATTCATGGCACAGAATTTAGAAGACACTTGAGTGTTTATCTGGCTCTCTGCTCCGAGCTTCTCCCTAGAAGAGACAGCAAGTCAGCTTTTTGTTTTTCCTCAGATCCAATGAATAGGAAGGTTTCTCATTTATTGAAGAGCTGCACTGATCCCTTCAAGGCTATGCATCAGAAATTGGCGAGGATAGTCACAAACACATTTAAAAATAATACATATGTTCTTTTGAAAACTTTGCATAGAAGTATTTGTACAGACATATACATAAAAGTTCAAAAATTATGTGTGCAGATACATAAATTTTCACAAACTAAGCACACTCTGGCAACTAGCATGAGACCGGGAATATCATCAGCTTCAGAATTCACCCCTCTGGTCTCTGCAGCAGTCACTGGTAACTTTTCAAAAGTAACTACTGTTTTGATTTCTGACTCTATCGATAAATGTTGCTTGTTTTAGAACTTAATTTAAATGGAATAAGACAGTGTTGTACTTTTCTGTGACTTACTTTACTCAACATGTTTCTGTCGTATAACATTATAATTTGTTTATTCTCATCTCTGTACACAATGTCACTTTATTAAAATACCTCAAATTATTTACCCATTCTAATGTTTACAGACATTTAGGTAGATATGGTTTTTGTCTATTATGAATAGTGTGGCTATAACATTCTATACATGTGTTTCAGTGAGCACATAAATGTGATTCTATGGGTTATAGCAAGATATGAAATTTCTGACTCACAGATTTGGCATATTGTTTAAGACTTTTCCAAAGCGGTTGTTCCAGTTCACAGTCCTATCAACATTGTATGCGAGTTCTAGCTCTGCAAATCTTCATAAACACTTGGTGGAAAAATCAAAAGCAGAAGCACTAAGAATATGAGTATGTATACAGGTGTGTATGTGTATGAATACAAGACCTATATCTCTGTTTCCATCTGTATTGCGCGCGCACGCGCGCACACACACACACACACACACACACACACTGTATTTTAGGGTTTGACCTTACTCTGTGTATTATGGAATCTGATTAAGCAGCTCTGTTTTCTGCTGTCTTGACCTGTGATGCTGAAACTTGGTGGTGTAGCTGTCCTGCAGAAACTGGGGACTCTGTTATAAAAGTAAACACACACACTTGTCACACGAGTGACAGAAGTTAAAGGAGAATCCAGTAAAAAGGTGGAACATTTGCAAGCCAAGTCTGATTTATGATGTCACAGTGAATCAGCACATCAATGACAGTATATGTGAGCTATGAAATAGCTATTGCTTCCTAGTCAACCCTAAAATCTCATGCAAGAACCTCTTTTAAGGCCCACTTAATCCAGAAACAAACATGAAAGTGAATTCTGAGAGATGGGTTTCAGCCTAGAAAACTTGACACTTTCCAGAGCTATGAAGTTCAGCATTGTCATTCACTTTTATTTCAGCCATGCTGATGAGTGCATGATTGTATCAAATTGTCATTTGCCCATTCTCTGCATATTTTTGGTCTTTCTCATTTTGATGTTTTACATATTTGGAGTTCTTTACATATGTGGATTTCTATCTCACTCTCTTCTTAAAAATATACATGCATAGCCAATATCTCATTCTATGAACTGGCTTTTCACACTTTTAATGGTTTCTTTTGATTAAAGTTTTTAATTTAATTTTAATAAAGTTCAATTAATCAAGAATTTCTTTTACGTTTAGCACATTTTTGTCCCATTTAAGACCTCCCTTGCCTATTCAATACCATTTGTTAAAAAGGACATTCTTTTCAGATTGATTTTTTTCACTTAATAATATGCATTTAAGGTTCCTCCCATGTCTGGATAGCTCTTTTTCTTTTTGCACTAAACAATATGGCATTGTCTGTATATAACACAGTTCATTCATTCATTCACCTACTGAAGGACATCTTGGTTGCTTCCAAGTTTTGGAAACTGTGAATGAAGCTGCTCCAAAGATCTGTGTGCAGGTTTTTATAAGTTTTCAGTTCATGTCAGTAAATACCAATGATCTAAACTGCTGAATCATATATTAAGAGTATGTTTAGTTTTGTAAGAAACTGCCAAACTATCTTCCAATTTGGCTGTATCACTTTGTATTCCCACCGGTAATGAGAATTCCTGTTCCACATCCTTACCAGGCTACATACTATATTATTTTAAGTATATTACATTCTGGAAATGGCAACCCCATGGAGAAATTAGAAATATCAGTGACTGCCAGGGGTTAAGCGGGACTAGGGGCAGAAAAAACTATTCTGTATGATATTAAAATGATGAATGCATGTCATTATACATTTGTTCATCCATAGAAAATGTACAAAGCCCAGAATGAAGCCTAATATAAACTCTGGACTTTGGGTGATAATTATGTGCCAATATACAATAGTTCTTCGATCGTAACAAATGTACCACTGTGTTGCAAGATGATGACAGTGGGGGAAGTTGTGAGTATGGGGGGACAGTATATGGAAACTATCTGAACTTACCACTAAATTTTGCTGTGAATTTAAACTGCTCCAAAAAATAAATTCTATTAAAAATATAAATAAGTTCAATCTTTGTCCACTGCATAGTAGTAGCATTACCACAAATCTTGTGATTACATATGTGGAGGTCAACTTCTGGACTGTCAATTCTTTTCTTTTAGTTTATCTTATATCATTGTATCAGCAGCACAATTCTTTAATTACTATCGAATTACAGTGGGTCTTAATAGCTGGTATGCAATTTCCTGATATTACACATGATGGTTGCTGGATGTAATTTGGAGATATTCTGTCAGATTATTGATCACATTTACTCTCATTTGTTGAGAAGTTTTTGTTTTGTATTGTTTTGTTTCTTTAATGAATGGTTTTTTAATTTTACCAAGTGCTTTTTACATATATTGAGATGTACAAATGATTTTTCTCCTTTTTTCTGTTAATGTTGTGAGTTATATTGAGTGACTTTAGAAACTGAATCCTCTGTGCATTGCTGGGTGAAATCACATTTGACTGGCATTTACATTTTTTTACATCCCCCTTTTTTTTTTTTTTTTGAGGGCAGTGTCACTGACCCTCAGATGTGGGACCCGAACCGGGGGCCGCTGGCTTCCCAAGCCAGCGCTTAACCACCATGCCACTCAGCCGGCCCTACATCACTTTTAAGTTTTATTTTCTACTGTATCTCTAGATTCTTGACTTAAGTGCCTAAATCATTGTGTTTTTATATATTGTTGGATTCAATATTCAAATATTTTACTTAGGGTTTTTGCCTCTATATTCATGAGCGACATGGCTCTAATTTAATCACTCTCGTTACATCTTTGTCAGGTTTTGTCATTG
Organism: Aselliscus stoliczkanus; assembly: GCA_033961575.1. Classification (NCBI taxonomy): domain Eukaryota; kingdom Metazoa; phylum Chordata; class Mammalia; order Chiroptera; family Hipposideridae; genus Aselliscus; species Aselliscus stoliczkanus. The sequence goes on along the minus strand of CM066731.1, from coordinate 135,625,040 downwards.
TTTTATTTTTTCTTTGATTACTAGTTCTAGAAAGTCCATCTATTTTGTTGTTCTTTTAAAGAACCAAAGCTTTACTTCTAAAAATTTTTATTAAGCTTTTTTCAATAAATCATACTCTTAGCTTTATTCTTTTGTTTCCCTTTCACATTACAGTGGAGGAGATGAGCAGTGTTGGATGTGTTTTTCATGGCTATGTGTAAACAATGCTCAGATGCTGAGCAGATTGTTGGATATACATCCAAAATAAATTTCAAGACTAAATGAAGATGTAAGCATTTTACAGTCCATATGCAGTCATTAAAATTAGTTGTAGAGTATGTGAATTCCTCCTGAGAAAGCATTAAAGAGACAACCGTGAAACCATGGCAGAGCACCCCCAGACTACTAATTAATTCTACTTAGCTGAGGAAATGATGCTCCATGAAATGGAACAGTGAGAAAGCAAAGAGGAAGAAAATCAGGAATGGAAGTATCACAAAACCTAAGAATGACTCAATAGTATACAGAATAACATTCCATGAATAATTTGAAAATTAATAAACACGTAAAAAATTCTTTTGGGCAGTTAATTAGTCACATTATATATCATTATTTTACATTTTTTTTGTGACTACCATCTAAATAGGAGAATTTTATTACTAATTAAAACGTTGACATTTACCTCAGTAAATTTCCACCAGAAACCTATGTTTTAACAAAATCAATGGATTAAGGGAATATCAATTGCTAGATAACTATACACACTTCATTTGAAAAAGTATGTGTGATATGATTGCTGCCTAAAATGTTAGGCTAAGTAAGCATTTGGATTCTCTACCTAGTTTACCCGAAAGGTAAAATCTCCCAGGAAATGGTGTTTAGAATGAATAAGAACCACTATTTAAATTTAATTAGGTCAACCTGCATGAGATAATTTGCATAATTAATTTCGATCTTGAAGTACCCCAAAGGGAGGTAGTATTTGTGTATTTTCAAAGAAAACTTCAATGAGGAAAGGAAGGAAAGGAATAGAGGAACTAGGTTTGAATGTTAGAAAAGTGACACGAAGGAATTTTTTTATGGCATTTTATAATGACTTGCTTTATTAAAATTTATAAATACATATCCAAAATCATTCAAAGAAACTTTCCTCCCAAGTTCAGCTCTGTCTTAGGATAATTGTTGTACTTATTTCGTATTTAGGAGCTATCTGAGAATTTTACTTTGTTAAATGTCTTAGGATAACAAATAAACATTAACTTGGAATATATCTGTTGGAGTAAAAATCTTTAGTGCACAGTATTTGAGTTATCTTTGCAAAAGCATCCAACTCATTTGAATCAGAAGCTCAAATAAGGAGCTATACTGCATTGAGACATTCAGTGTTGTGTAGCTGTGATCAAGAATTAAGACACATTTTTTCACATATCCTTGACATTAAGATGCATCTTATAATTGGTGGATTTTTTTTTCTTTTTTCTTTTTTTTTTTTTCTGGTATAACTCACTCATGCATGGTTCAGGAAATAGATAGATTAAATAAAATATGACAATAAGGCATTCCACACTCCAAGTTTATACTTCAAGGATATGAACTAATTGTTCTGTGATGTTCTACAATACCTTTGTTTAAAAAAAAAAAATCTCCACAAAAATATAATAAAACATTAAATAGTTTAAAATATGCACTCATACATTTAATGTTCCAAGTCAAGAAATACATAATTGCTATCCCAAAAACTTTTTGTGAGACCCCCTCTCTCAGAGAGGTAACAATTATCTTGACTTCTATGAAACCCTCTTGTTTGTTTGATTTTTGTTTTTCATTTATCACACACACACACACACACACACACACACACACGGCTTTGGATACTAACACAATAGATTGTATCCTTCCTGAAAAAAAATAAAAAATTGGGTAAATTATTTTCATTTTCCAAATACTATTTTCTTTCTGTGTGAATATTTCTCATTTTATCTTTTCTCTTTTTTCAACGTTATAATTTTCCCTGATAACTAACAATTTCAGTTTGGGATACTATTGTGATAAACTCCATAATACTTATGAGTTCCTGAAGATGTCTCTGGTTCTTTTGTATCTTGTACATAATATCCTGGCAACAGGAAAGGAATTACAGAAGTTGTTGTTCTTATATAAAATTAACTACAGTACAATGATAAAATTTTGACAGATGGTCCTAAATGGATTATTTTCTCTCTCTGTAAATGAAATATCAGTGCAGTTGGCCTATGTACAGAAATTTGATGGAAGGTGTACTAAATTTGGAATGATTTTTATTAGTGTTTAGAAAAAGTTGGAATATTATTGAGCTGATTATAAGCAAAGAAAACACTGATCTTTGTTTATAATAAGGGAAGTAATTATTTCTATAAATTCTAAAATGGACTAGTAAATCTAAATTTTATTTTTCAGTGGGCCGAATATGTCTCTAACACTGTAACTGATTGATTTTTATGGGCTCTTTTGAGAACTTTAGTTCTGACACTAATATTGTTATTGTTTCCGCCAGAAAAAGAAATATTGGTTTATTATGTTTTTTCAAGTACAAATTGTAGTTTAGAGTCAAAGTTTCAAGTACAAGAAGTAAAGTGGAAAGCATCATTTTAGGCATGATATTTTATTAATAGAATATATAACATATCCCCTTTCTATGTTATCCTGTTCAGTTAAGGCTACCTTACAATCTAAAGTGAAAGCTGCAGGTATAGTTGATAATTTAAGCAACACACATGTCTCCACATCCAGTTTACAGTAGCACACATAATACATATCATCCCTGTAATATTTACAATGGTAAAACAATAGTAGTGATAAAAATTGATCACAATTTTGAGTAGCTATGTTGAAGAATACTAAGTCAACAAACTTCTAAAGGAAAATTTTCAAGGTTAGTTTGTACAAGAAGACAGCACACTGCTTTTTCATGCTTTAAATCATGCCCATAGATGATAATAAATTATACTTTTTTAGAAAACTCCCCTAAACATGGTTGAACAGTCTGATTTTCAAGTGACATCATTAGCGTCTAAAGCTATTGCTTACAGCTTAAAGCTATTTTCCTATGACCTTGGCAGGCATAAAGACCATCTAGTCACAGGCTTCTCTGATAATAGACCCTTTCTGTTTGAAAGACCATTGTAAAGTCAGACTGTAACTAACCGCAATTTCTTTAACCTTCACCCATTTCACTTTCAAATCCCAAATACTAGATTTAAGGGGAAAAAACTGAAAGATACAATTCAATTTGGCAAACATGTATAGAGTGACTACGTTTTGACAGGTACAACAGCAAACACTACATCTACAGAGCTGAATGTTTTCAGTTCTAACTTTACATTCTGATAGGTGATATATTGGCAATTTGAAAAAAAGTGTTTTCAGAGCACAGAAAAGGGAGCAGTCATTCTTTCAAATTCATCAGTTTACATTTTGAGTTACATCTTAAAGGACAGGATGAGTAGGGTTTGGTCATGCAAACAAGAGTATGGAGTTATAGAATTCTATCTTAACATCACTCATACTAGTTTTTTTTTTTTTTTTTTAACCCATTCTACTCTCCTAGTGTAGGGCTTGTCATGTATTGCTTGGAATACTGTTATACTATTATAAGTACTAAGCAGTCCTCTGACTTTGTGCATCTTCAATTCAGTACCAATCCTGCTGCAAGAGTTCACAAGATGCAGTTACTAGAAAGGGTAATTGTTATAAAGGGCAGGATCCCTCTTTTTAAAAAATTTAATATATGTTTGTTCTATTTCTCCAGGTATATTATTAACTCCTATAAAGACTTGAGAGATTAGGGCTTTTACTTCATTTATTCTTCTAAGTACAGCATTAGGTGTTGAAGTCTTCATTATTAATTCCAAACAGGTAATATACTGTCTTTTCAAAGGCCTTCAGGAAAGTATCCTACTGCAAACTTGAATGTCCACAAAAAGTTCAGACCCTTTGCTTTACTTTCAGAAGAGGCTCTAAGAAAGATAGTTACTATATTTAGCAATGTATAACATGTACTTTTTTGTCCAAATTTGTGAGGGGAAAAATAAAGATGAAAATTATACACGGGTAGTACTAATTCTGTTTCACTGAAAGTTTGGGCCAAAAACGTGGGTGGGCATTATACGTGGGATCGTGTTATATGAGGCAAAACACAGTATCTTGAATTCTGCCTCTATATAAACCTAAAGACCATTATTATAATACAACATTCCTCTTCCTCACCTTCTTTTCCCAGCTAAAGATTTGTTTATCACAATCAGTTCTTTAGACTAGATTCAGTTATGGCAGTTGAAAGTTTTAGTATAATGAATACCTTGGGTTCTACATAAAAGAGTCTTGGACTATGAGGGAGCCGAGGGTTCTAAGGAGGCTCTATTGCTGCTTACTGATGTCTTTGCACAAGTGACTGAGCATTTCTATAACAGGCCACATCTCTTATGGGACCATCAATCAAACCTAAGTAAATTTCTAATAAAGGTAGAACAAAGGGATAAGACATGAAATTGTTCTTTTGTTTCTGCTTTGTACAATACTGGACTGACTATAAAATAAGGGTTAGAGATAGAGGTGAATTCTTTTTCTCACTCCACATTGTAAGGTTTTTTTCTAAACTATTTCCAGTTTTAAAGCAATTAATTATGATTTGCATTGGAGCTTAAAGTCAACTATTTTTAGTAAAACTTCTTCCTAGACTCTTAAAAATGATTGACATAATTTTATATTTTCAAAGTTATTTTCATCTTTTTTTTTTTTCATCTTTTTTGTTAAGATTCATTCAAGGTATTTTAATGCGAACTTGGAAGAGAACAAATTCTGTCCTGACACCATTTTAAAGCAACATTACATATACTTGAAAATTTCTGCATAATTTATTATGGTATCCTTATGAACTTTTCACATTAATTATATTTATTGGCATAAAATTATTAAGATAATTTATCAAATTTAAGAAAGAAGGAAAGAAAGTAAGGGAAGAAATAAGGAAAAAATATTTGAAAAAGAAAGTGAAAGGCAGAAAAAATAGTAATGGAATAACTAGCATTTCCACCTATTATTATACTTTTTCCAAGGAGCTTATTATCAATGTTGGTCTAATAATTGAAATATTACTGTGGAGATAGGCAAAAACAGACATGAATAATTTACTCCAGATGTTAATCGTCCCATGTGGAAAGTGACCCCAATCAAATTCCACCTTGGTTACTACTTATGGCTCTTTTATCAAATGCATAGGCCTCTAACATACAGTAACATACCCCCAAAATACTAATTTATGATTTATCCCATTCAAATGGCTCGGTCTTGGCTCTATGTGGCTTTAATATAATTGATATTTCCTTATTTTATTGCCTAAAATACACACAGGACTAGCATCCCTAACATTCCCTTAACCATAAAACAAAGAAATTTCCAAAAGGTATATAAGATTAAACCAGACAGAGTTTTGCTCATGTTTCCAGGAAGCAGAAAATATAAAAGTGTGGCCACTGGTTAAAAAAACCAAAACAAACAAACAAAAAAATGCATGTGAAATAATCATGTAATTGCCTCAGGGAAATTATCTGATTCATTTTACTGGAGGCTTTTTATTTGGGGGAGTATGTATACATGCCAATTAAAGACATAAAATTAGTACCAATATTTGAAATTTTTATTTAGGAATAATATATGAACTGGCCTTTCTTAGGTAAGATCACTACACCTTCAAAAGAAGGCAATGCAGTTTTGTAATCCATTATTATTTACACACACTTACAGCTCTTTCCTAAATCAAATCAGTTTCCATGGAAACAGGAACTATTTGTTGAAGTCTAACCTTTCCGTTGCGTACTTTAGTTTTGACAGCTATGTAAGCAGTGTTTTAGAAAGCACATATAACTCAAAGAACCTTAAAAAAAGATATATAAAGTAGAAAGTAATTGAAAATACTAAACTTTAAAATGCAGTTAAGGTTATGTATTGTATTTTTTTGTTATTTTTTATTTCTTCAAGAGCATGTGAGTTTTATTTAAAGCCTGTATTACCTTGCAACACTCAAAATTAAGAGCAAGAACACGATGGAGATTCTTATTTCAGGTAAATTTTGTTACATAAATGAAAAAAAGGAAAATAAATGCTTGCATAAGGAAATATCTCTCAGCATACAACTGATACTCATTAATAACTTAAATGTATAAGCAAATATAGGCAGTGTACTTACACATATTATATTTCCATAATAATCTATTATAATTCTGGAGAGTGAATATCATTATCCTATTTTTCAGTTGCAAAAGGATCAAGCATGCTCAGTGATTTTTCAATGTCAAACATCAAGTATTTAGATGTAGGGTTCATGTTCTGGGGATTCTAAAGCACAAGTTCTTTTCATTTCAACTTTTAAAATATGGATGAATGAAGTAATATCAAGTGGTAGAAAACTTTTAGCTAAAATATTGAGACCCTTCTTTTTTTTAATATTTTAAATTTAGTTCATTATTATAAGATTTGATAAACTATGGCTATATTTTTATCTGCTTTTGCATATGGAAAGGTTATTTTTTAAGTGTTTTTATTAGTTTTCACATTTGTGAAAAAAATCAATGACTACAGCTTTGACTGTAGCAAATGAGAGAAAATAATGCATTGAAACCTGATAGATTAGAATTTACAACGGGGAATCTCAGAAAGCAGATAATAGAATTATGGCAATTGTCATCAAAGCTACATATTCAATAAATAAAACTTATTATGAAGTGTAACTAAGAACAAACCATAAAGTTATTTTATAAACAGGTATTTAATCCTGTTTACTAGTTTTAACCTCCAAAGTAAATTCAAAATAGCCATTATTCCAACATGAAGAAAAATGTTTCATGAGGGGAATAAAAGAAAGCTACCTATCTGAAATGATCACCCCAAACACAAGAGCAAAAGACTAAAATAAAATTCATTAACAAATCAAATGTAAAATAAATGATTTTCCAACATTAGTTTGACAGAATAACCATAGGGAGCCTTGAAGGACAACACAATGTCATTTCATTTCTTTAAAAGACAATTTTTAAAGTTATAAATTATATAAAATATGAAAATATATATTGTTTATGTATTTATTTTAATAATTTGAAATCATTAAAGACTTATCTTTTCATGTTTATGATAAAATTTAGAAGCCATAAGAAAAGGACAAATTCTCCCTTCCAAGTCTATTTTATGCTTCTATACATTCTGATTTTATGACATAATATATTTATGTATCATTTTTCATAAAGCTGAAACATATGTAAAGAAAATAAAGTTACAGGTTGAATTTCTGCAGTTGTAGAACATACTGTGATTTTTTTTCATGAAATGAAAAAACTTATAGTTTTCAAGCTTTAGCTATTTCCTCTTCTTAAATTTAATAACCTTGTTCTTGAAAGAAGTAGATTATATTGTTATAGATCTGGAAACTGGCATCAGAGAAAAGGTACAAGCTAATGGGTTATTTTAGTGTGCCTTGGTTGAATGCATGATGACAATTCTAAGCTAAACAGGAAAATAAACTGTAGTCAAGCTCAGATACATTTATCTGAGCCTCACCTGATTCAGAAAAATTTCAAGTGGGATGTAGGAAATAACTTTACCAACATATTTTAATAAGAAAAAATGGAAAGAAAATTCCATTACAATTCTCAGCATTTAGGCATTATATCTAATACTCTTAAAACTGCTCTAGAAAGGAACCAGGATTCCTAGGAGGAATGCCGGATTCCAGGACTGAAACATGGAAAGAATACGAATATAAAACATTGTTTTGTACGTGTGTTGGAAAGAAATACTCAAACAATGATGATGGAGATGTGTCAAAAAATAATAGGAGCCAGCTTGAACAAGCAACCATTGGTGAAATCAAGGAAATTTTGAGAATCAAATAAGCTGCAAGAAAAAGATTCAATTGGCACAGGTCTGAGAAGCAGGGAATGTTTTAGATGTCTCACTCTCAGATTGAGGTATCTAGTGTTGCCTGTGTCTTCACTTTACTCTGTATCCCCGAGTAAGTCATTTTGAGATACATTTCTTGACTTCTAAATGAAAATGTCTTACTTCCATTTTTAAAAATCTATGAATAGAGCCAACTTCTAGAATGCAGAAGTGAGAAATGCAAAAGAAACTCTTTTATACATAATTTAATTAGAAATAATTATGAAAAATAATAAAGTATCTGGAAACTAATCTAAGGGCACACAGAAAATGTTGAAACACTTATTCAAGTAAATTATCTAAACCTCAGTAAGAATAGCAAGAGTCTGTGGCATCTGAGCCACAATCCACCTTCCCCCAGTCCCTGCCTTCTGCCCATCCCAAGCTCCATCTTTTGGAATCTAAACCAGCAGCCTCATACAGGAAGGTGCAGCCAAGAAGATGACTTTTCTCTCTTCTCTTGGATCCCACAATATGGTTTGGTATCACCTGGGGAAAGAACAGGGAGAGGCGAAGGTAGCCTAAAAAGAATTTCTCATCTCACCCCTAGCCCCAGATTGCAGAAATTCTCCAAGCAGATGTAGCTGAGAGGACCAGAGCACCCTTGCTCCAACAAGCTTTTACTTATAGGGCGGCAGCAATCAGATCAGAATGTAGGCAAGAACTAAAAGCATTCCCAAATCACAAAAAGATCAGTCAACAAAGGGCAGAAGTCTCAGTGACACCAGGGACTTAAGCACAACCTCTGATCAACAGATGGCTGAACAATAAGCTGCTCTTATGAACTGAATGTTTGCATCCCTCTAAACTTCACATGTTGAAGCTCTAACCCCCAGTGTGACTATATTTGGAGATAGGGTCTTTATGGAGGTAATTAAAGTTAAATGAGGTCATAAAGGTGGGGCCATGATCCAATGGGATCAGGGTCCTTATAAGAGACACCAGAGTGTTCTTCCTCTCTCTCTCTCTCTCTCTCTCTCTCTCTCTCTCTCTCTCTCTCTCTCTCTCCCTCTCCCTCTCCCTCCCTCCCTCCCTCCCTCCCTCCCTCCCTCCCTCCCCATTCATCTCTCTTTTTTTCTCCTCCTCCTTCTCTTTCTGCCATGTGAGGACACAGTAAGAAGGCAGCTCTTTCAAGCCAGGAAATGAGCCCTCACCAGAAATTGACCCTGTAGGAACTTTATCTGGGCTGTGAGAAAATAAAGCCACACAGCCTATGGAAATTTGCTTTAGCAGCAGCCTGAGCAGACTAATACAGGCAACTCCTAGGGAACCAGGCTTAATGTAAGATTGCCTCCATACCTGGACGCAGGGAGATTGTGCGCCAGCCGGAGGCTATGCCTTCTCAGGTATGATTACGGGGGAATAACCAAGCTGAGCATAAGTGGCCAAACACATGGCAATAACAGAAACTCCTGTACCCGGGATGGCAGGCTCCAAGCCACAAATGCATCCAATAATAAAGATTAAAAATAACTGGCTAAGAGGTTTTTCTTGTTATGAAACAGTCCTCTTTATACATGCAACATTTCTTGTTTAAAGTGTATTTTCCTGGTATTACAATAGTATAGTCACTCCTCTTTTAAGGTTGGTTTTGCACAGTCTCTCTCTATTAACAATACCTTCAAGTAATAAACAGCTATGTGGATCCAGGGTGGATCCTAGGAAGCCAAACACAGCCTGTGAGTAATAAATGACCTATACTGATCCAGAAGCAACCCTTAGGTAGTCAGGTTAGAAGAGAAAAACATGGGAATGTGTCTGAGCAGAAATGTCACATGGTCATACTCAAGGGGAAACAGACTTCACAGAATCAGTTCAGCCAAGTCATTAAGCAAATGAATAAATGACCAGTCAAAAAAATAGCAACATAATTCAGAGGTGGAAGGATCAGTGTCCTGTGTTACTACAATATATTTTCTCAAATATCCCATTTTCAAGAAGAATATTATAAGACATGCAAAAAACAGAAAATTGTGACCATTCACAGAAAAAAAAAAAAAAGCAAATAATGGAAACTGCTTTTGAAGTGGCCCAGATGTTGTAGTTAGCCAACAAAGACTTCAAAGTAGTCATTATAAATACATTTAAAGAACTAAAAGAGATCATGTCTAAAGAATTGAAAGAAGACATGATAATACCTCATGAAACAGAAATATCAATAAAGAGATAAAAAGTGTTTTTAAAAAGAACCAAATGGAAATTCTTCAAATGAAAAGTACAATAATCAAAATGAACATTCATTAGATAACTAAATCGCTTCAGCATTAGATATGAATTGGCCAAAGAAAGAATCAGCAAAATAGTAAATCAAAAAAGATTAGGTAATCTGAAGAACAGACAGAAAAAAGAATGAAAAATGAACAGAGCCACAGAAAAATGTGAGGCAGCAATAAGCACACCAACTATAAAAAAGAATAAAATAATTGAATTTTATTTCCAAAAGAATTTCACTATTTAAAAATGTCTTCAGTATTATGATTGTTACTACTCTAGATGTTGATTGAAATATGAAGGGCAGAATTACACATCTGAAAGAAATCAAACCACTTCTTTGGGTTACACAAAATAGAAGATATATCAAAGAGAATGTTTAGAGTTTGTTATAATATTTTAAGAAAGAAAATAAAATGATTTTCACATGTCAGCAGAAACACAAAGGGCTCTCTCTCATCTACTGTACTGCAGTTCTGTTTCCCCAAAACTCTTTAGAGAAAGACAGAGAAAGAATATTACCTTATATTCTGAATGAGGTGGAATTATGTAAGCTAATGTAATAGAATTCCTCATGTTGTAAAAAATGCATGATCGCATTTTGGAAAAACCCTCTTAGGAGACAATGTTTCTCACTGTCCCTGCACCAAGTCAAAAATAGCAAGAACAGTAAATACCAGCCCTCCTGGTAATTCTAATCATCAACAGTACCAGAATTCTGATCAAGTGTTTAATTCTGACCTTAAGGAATGACTCAAGCCCCTAAACTACCAAGTTTCTGTGTTGGAAATAACTAATAGCTCCTAAGACGCAGTTTTTGTATGTGTGGTTATTTGTTTTGTTTTGTTTTGCTATGCTTTAAATTAACCAAACTTACTGTCTAGACTGTTTGAAATTGTAGGCAAACCAAAAGTTTTTAAAAATAGTCACAAAAAATATTCACATACTCATGCTTGGAAGTAAATGAAATGCTGCTTAACTCATACCACCATTTCTTGAACTCCTCTGATAAAATATTTACAGACTTTACTTGGAAGTAGTCAAAGCTTCTAAGAAGGGAGGCTATTTTTCCAGCTGTAGTTATGCAAGTTCTCATAGCAACATCACTGCATTTGCCTTCATTCTGGAAATAATTTACTGTTATTGTTAACTTTCATTATGGACGAAAGTAAAAATATGTATTGACACCACCGTGGTGTAAAAAGAAAATCAACAACAAAAAAATTTGAGCTTGAATCCTAGTTCTACCATTTCCAAGCTGATTGATCTTAGGGCAATTTAATCAATTTTTTTTAATAAAGATTTTATTGGGGATTTGGGGGAGGGGAACAGCATTGGGGAATCGGGGAAGGGGAACAGACAAGTTGCAGTCTTTTTGTTCTTCAGTCTAGTTGCGGAGGACGTTGCTTCATTGGCTCATGTTGGTATTGTCATTGCGCTCTTCCCAGACGAGGCAGATTGGTCGCCAGCCTCTGGATGGTCGGCTGCCAGCGGCTCACGCTGGCTGCCGGCCACACACTGTAGCCTATGGCAGCCCACTGCAACAGGGGCTGCAGCCTACACCTTCACCGTGGCTCGCACAGCTCAGCTCCAGGTGGAACTGTTGTTAGCTTTAGAGGGCAGTGTCACTGGTCCTCATATGTGGGATCCTAACCAAGGCTGCTGGCATCCCAAACCTGCTCTTAACCAATGCGCCACTCGGCCAGCCCTAATTAATCTTTTTACATCCCAGTTTTCCCACATGTGAAATGCAAATAATTAAATGTACAGTATTATTGAGAAACAAACAAAAAAGATAAAAGTAAAGCATCTATCAGTGTTTTGCAAATACAGCCTATATCAGCATGCATGAAGCAGAAAGCTCTAGAGCCATAATTTGGAAGAAACACTGAAATAGTAATTCTGACAAATGGCTGGAGACAGAGTGCCCATTAGAGAGTGAGACCCACACAGGAGTTTCTCACTTGCAATAGAGAAAATCAGTGAAACCAAAAGCTGGTTCCTTGAAAATATCAATGAATTTTATAAACTTTAGCCATATTAACCAAGACAAAAAGAAAACACACAATTTCTAATGTCAGAAATGAAAGAGGGGTCATCACTACCGATCCCATGACTTTAAAGGATAATTTAAAAAAATAGTATGAACAACTCTACAGCCACAACTTCGATAATTTAGACGCAATGAACTGATTCCTTGAAAAACACGAACTACAAAAAGCTTATACAAGGAGGAGATATTCTGCATAGGACTCTATCTATTAAAATTATTTCATTATTAACTTTCCAAAAAGGAAAATGCCAGGCCTAAATGATTTCACTGGTGAATTATACAAACACTTAAAGAAGAAATAAAACCATTTCTTAAGTTCAGAAAATAGAATGAGTTAGGTATCTAGAGTTCATTATTTATTGAAGTAAACTATAGAGAAGTTAGTAGATTTAGACAAGGGTGAGTTTTCTGAGAAGCTATATACACCCACATTCGATTAAATTTGGATTCTCTAGACTTTTCAATATGAAAATACTATACTTTTCAATTATTTGGGGCACAAGAGAAGTAAACCAAGATATTAGGTCAAAAAGAAGAAAAGATACTAATACAGATGATATACCTGAAACCAGATAGCAGTGGAACATTGGTGTAGGGCTTAGTGGGAAAATGGAACCAGTTAGTAGTAAAAGAAAAGAGCTACATCCGTGGTTAAGTAAGAAACACTGAAGCTGGTTTTCCAGCAAAGAAAAAACATTAACAGTTATGCTGTTAGTGTAAGTATCCTGTGCAGGAAACGTGAGGAGTATAAAAGAATAACAGTGCCTATAAATTGATTTTGGAGGAAACTAATACACCTTCAAAAACATCACTGGGAACCAAGGTATGATGACACTGAAAACTTGCAAAAGGAACAGATGTTACAAAATGTGATGCATATTCAGTTTTGTTATACAAAATCGCTAGCATTAGAAGCCTATTTAGAAAGGATTCAGACAACCCTAACTAATATTCTTATTAGTTCATTAAGTCCAATACTGGACATCCAGAACTTATAAAACTACTTTACTATTTATAAGAATCATTTCACATGTTTTCAATTGGAGCATCCTTTCTGGGGCCTGAATCCTGGGAAAGATACTGTGAGAGCCGTGACTGCCTGGCCACCAGCTCTCTACCCAACTCCAACTCTGAGCAAGGAAGAGATTTTGAGAGTACTCTCTACGTCACCAGTACTGGGACATAGCTATATCATTTGTATCTGACACTTATCATCCCATCACAACATCACCCCTGTGACATCCCTTCCAAAAATATTTCACTTGAATCTAATTACAGTATAAATCCAAACTGAGTGAAAATCTATAAAATATCTGCCTTTCACTCTTCAAAAATTTTTAAGTCCAAGAAGATTCAGAAAATCTACGATACTATTTCATATTAAAGAAAGCTTCACAAATATGATGACTAAATAAATGGTGCAGTCACAGATTGGTTCTTGAATCAGGAAAAAAAATACTTGTAATGGATTTCATTGAGACAATTGATGACATTTGAATAGAGAATGCAGATTATACTATGGCAATATATTAATGTGAAAATTTCCTAATTTCATCATTGTACTGTGGTCATGTGAAAGAATTTCTTCTTTTGTTCATTAACAATACACACTGTGGGCTGGCCGAGTGGCGCATTGGTTAAGAGCTGGCTTAGGACGCCAGCTGCCCCGGTTTGGATCCCACATATGAGGGCCAGTGACACTGCCCTCTACAGCTAAGATGGTGAACAACAGCTCCACCTGGAGCCAGGCTGCTGTGAGTCCTCAGGACAGCATAGCTGCAGCCCTGCTGCAGTGGGCTGCCAAAGGCTTCAGTGAGTGGCTGGCAGACGGTGTGAGCTGCCTAGAGCCGCTGTGAGCAGTCGTCCAGAGGCCGGTGTCCGATCTGCCTCAACCAGGAAGAGCGCAATGATGATACAACTTGGGCCAGTGAAGCAACGTCCTCCGCAACTAGACTGAAGAACAAAAAGACAGCAACTTGTCTGTTCCCCTTCCCCGATTCCCCAACACTGCTCCCCTCCCCTGATTCCCGAATAAAATCTTAAAAAAAAAAAAAAATACACACTGAAATATTTAGTGCAAAGCAGCATGATATCTCCAATTTTTCTCAAATGTTAAGAAAAAATTCTATCTATCTATCTATCTATCTATCTATCTATCTATCTATAAGTAAATAGAAACGAATTATGAATCTAATAAGGGCTTGTATTATTCTTGCAGCTTTTCTGTTGAAATTATGTAAAAACAAAAAAGGAAAAGAAATCAACTTCAGCATTATATATTTTAACAATCATGGTAACAACATGGTAAAAACAATATTAGTTTTCAATAATTAAGATGATATTTATTTTTGTTTTCAAAATAAGATTTGTTTATGAAAGAGAGGGAACAAAAATTTGGAAACTGTTAAACATAGCATAATTTTTGTTAACAATGAATTCCCAAGCAGGAGCTTGTATATTTTTTCAGTTCTATAGTTATTTGCTTTTATTCCCTGTCTATACTAAATTAATATTTAAATGTTAATATAAATCAAGGATTTTAATTTTTATTGTCTCTTTCATTAAAGTGCCATATTTACCTCTCACACTTTCTCTTTCTCTGTCTTTATCCACCTTGACTGTTTTGTTTTATTTTGGCAATTTACTTCTTTATTATTCATTTACTTCATTATAATTCATTATCAATGCATAAAATACATAGGTTTTAATAAACCAGTGAATTTAATTTCTAGATGTTTGGCTTAGTTTACAAATAAATTCTTTTTTTTTTCTGATTACAAATATGATATTTAATTATTAAATTGCCTGTTGTGGGTTGAATTGTTTTTTTCCCAAAAGACATATTGAAGTCCTAACCCCAGGTTCCTTTGAATGTGACCTTATTTGGAAAAAAATGTCTTTGTAAATGTAATCAAGATATAATCATACTGGATTAGGGTGGGCTGTACTTCAGTGGCTGGTATCCTCTTACAGAAAGAGATATTCAGTGACACAGCAGAGAAAAACAAAAAGAATGCCATGTGACAACGGAGGCAGAGGTTTGAGGGTACTGATTTAAAATTCCAAAATATTGCTGTTTTAAGAACAGTGCTCCTTTATTTGAGGATCTCCTTTGGATTACCAACATTTATGAGAACAGCTCTTCTTTTTCCTTCTCTGCTTCATTTGGTGCCTCCTCCACACTTTAGAAGGTTACCTGGTCCTGTTCATTTCAGAGCAAATCTAGCAGAACTGATGAGCTCCAAAATAGGCAGAAGGTCAGTATGCAGGTATCTACGGCTAAACCATCTTTCATGATCACTATACATCAATCATCCCTACTGAACATATGCAGTTCCTAAATGTAGATGTTTCCGTTCATATTCTTAATTTTAAGTGCTTAAAATACTGAATTTCACAGGAATTGTTCCTGTCACAAAATACCTGTCACAAAAGACAATATTGGGAAATGTAAGGGCCAAAAAGATAAGAATGGGCATTGGAGAATGAGGTTCCTTTGGGGATATCAAAGAAAGCACATTTTGCTTTCTGTCTAGCTCCCCTGGGTACCTTTGAGAAAGCCTTTTAAATGGGATATTTGCTTAAAACATTTTGTTTGCTTAAGACAAAATTATGTTGGAGCTTCTTGTAAATATATGTTTGGCACCCTAACTATTTCCCAAAATGCCAGATAATTTACTACTTTTTACTATTTCTCTCCCATTTCTGAAAATAGTATAAGTTTTTGTACTAATTAAAATGTTCTCTCATAATGACTTTCTTTCTTAATTGCTTTCAGATCCAAAGAGATTGTCTCTACTAATTGAAAATTTGCAGCCCATATGTAATAGCAAGTGTTACTAGTGCTCGAGCTTTGCAAATGCAAACCAACAAAGCCATGTCCTCCAGTAAGATGTTATGTCTTTTCCAACCTCACATGAAATAAGTACTCTTCCTTCCCCTCTTCTTAGTACTCTGAAATAGACTTCATAATGTCTATTTACTTAGCCTTTTCTAATTTAGGATTTTGTAGTTCACAATGTAAAAAATACACAAGTAGAATATTTGATGTTGTAGAAAATACAAACATTCTAACAGCCCTTTTGGAAGAGTTATATGGAGCACTCCACATGTTGTTAGAGACATAAAAGAGAGTCATAACTATTGATGTTGTTTTTGTTTTTATAAAATAATTCAACATTAATGACTGAATTTTAAAGATGATTATATGGGTAGAAGAGAATTTTAACAACAATCTATATGCATCAGATACCATCACTTACAAGAAATTCACTACCTCAAACAGTAACTCATTAAGTTTCAAACATTGTGGTTGATATGGTTCTGATAAGCCTGTTTTTGTATCAAGTCTTATCATATAAATTAAAACATTAATATTCACATTCTTATACTTTAAAAAAACACTTTGCCATTTAACGATTATGGTCACTTGCAGAAATCACTCTTATTGATAGCATTCCTTTAAAAATATAGTTAACAGAAGCAAATGCAATGCAAGTAGTACGATCAATGCAACACTGAGTTTCTTGGATTTAGTCAAGTCTGGCTGATTTAGAGAAAAAAGAAAATCAGTTGTCATCATACAAAGTAAAAAAGTCTGCACGGCTGCAGAAAACAAAGCAGTGGGAATTAGAGTGTGTTTAGCAGCTGTCATGAGAATAACTCAGCTCCTTGGGTCACTCAGCTCAAGGTTCAGTTTCAAAACTGGTGGGCTTGTCTGCATTCCCGTGCCAATACTCTTAGTTTGGTGAAATAGGTAAGCGAAGAATTTTGATAAAAATTACCATTGAGATCATTAGTAAAAATCACCAGAGGGTATTATTACTAAAGGAGAGGAAAGCAATGTTATCTGGGGGAAAACAACCAAGACCTGATTGAGCAGACCCATAACTCCAGGTTTTCTGCCTGTGACCAGGTACCAAAATCAGTATGGCCTCCTGAGCATTCACAGCTGGAAGAAGATGATAGAAGAATCCTGCTTTGAGCTTCAGATATAAGCTGGGTTTTCTAATCTTTTAAGATTTTGATGAAATTCTCATCCCCATTTGACCTCTATCAGCTTTTTACCAGTAAGAATACTAAAGAAAGAGAAACTGATAAACAAATAAATACATACACTCATACATACGTACACACATGGATCATCTAGTTGGCAGAAAATGGTTCTTTCATTACTCTTCATGCTTTTCTCTATTTTCTAAATCATCTTCTATAGATAACGTATTTTTAAACTTTTATACACTATGGCATAGAGAAGCATGAACTAAACTCCCTTTTCTATATGTGCACATGCACACATACCATACATTGTTCCCAGAGATGTGAATAGGTATACAACAAAAGGAATTCCATAATTAAAAATATTTATGATATGCTGCATATTCTGGCACCCTCTGGAGATCCACAATTTGTATTAACATATTAAAGATTTTGTGTATCCCTGATGTCAACTTTGCATAGAATTGAATTTAACTCTACATGTTTTTTAATATATGTGACTTTTGCCTATTTATGCCATCTTTTTAAACTTCAGTTTTCTCAAGTTAAAGGATAGCAGCAAACCTTCAATTTACTCTTTTTCCCCTGCTTTTTAAATTAAACTTGTTAGGGTGACATTGGTAAAATTATATAGATTTCAAGTAGGCAATTCTATAATACATCATCTATATATTGCATTGTGTGTTCACCACCCAGAGTCAGTTCTTCTTCCATCACTATATATTTGACCCACTTAAAACCCTTCAGTTTAAATAAATGATGAGCATAAATTTAATTATATGAACCTGGATTCGTAGCTTAATTCTTAAACCCATCCCTTTATGATTAACCTTTCTACACTTCAATTTTCTGCATATACAAAACAGAGATGATACCATAAGTTATTCTTACAGTGTTCAGAGGATTAAATTAAATAATAATTATGTACAGATCTTAACATAGTGCCTGGCACACAATGAGTATTATTTGGTGATTATTATCACTGTCATTATTATTGGCCTATTTGAGGTACCAAGTGGATAACATATGTAAGCTCTTAGCAGGATGAATAATATACCAAATGTTTATTAGGGGCTATTGATGTGGTGGTGGCAGCAGAAAGGGGGAGAAAGAGGTAATACTGGAGATGTTTTACTTACTGAAATATTTCCATATTAAACATTCACAATTATCCTGCATTCCACAGAACTTTGTGGACATTATTACGCGTGTGTGTGTGTGTGTGTGTGTGTGTGTGTGTGTGTACTCCCCACGCTTTTATGCTGGGGAGAGAAGCTTGACAGAAGTTATCTTCATCCACCTCTGTGTGAAGATGCCATGCCTTCTGCTCAGAACCTGTCCTTGATAGATCCCTCATATTTCATAGGGGATGTTAATTTTACCTTCTGTTTCATTGATTTGTTGCAGCATATGGTCCTGCACAATCTGGCAGCAGAGTATATCTATGTTCCAAGTTCTTATTAGGGAGTGTGACCTTGACAGTAAGGATTGATAAAAGTTAACTTAAAAGAAATATCATGTTCAATTCTTTTCAGTAACATATTTAAATTTCTCTCTACACAAGCCAAAAGAGTCTATATTTTTTTATTTTATCACGGGATTTTATTTAATGCACCCCAACACTCCTTCCATATAGTATTTTTTGTTGTTGTAGTTTTAATGAATTGAGCTGTGTTTTTCTTATAAAAGCATATATTTAGGTCAACCTTTTCTGAACATTTATTTTTAATTGGAGTGTTTTAGTCCATTTACATTTTACATAATTAGTAATATAATTAGGTGTATCTCTAGTATCTCACGATTTGTTTTCTGTTTTTCCCATCTGTTTGTCTTTGTTTCTTCTTCCTTTCCATTCGTGTATTATTTTTATGTAGTATTTTATTTTCCCTCTTTTACTAAACAATTTGTTGTATATGTATGCTTATGTGGACTGAGTAGGGCACTGGGAAATTCGTTTAGAAAAAGATTCAAGTCTAATATATATGAATACTCTGTTCACATATACACAAAGGAAGAATATTAAAACACTTCAGCTCCACTTAATGCTTTCCCATATGTTGTCCTAATATTTCTGTATACCTTAGCTCTTTATATATTTTAAGCTGCATATGACATTGTGTTATGTGCATTTACCCACATTTTAAGTTTTGGGTTTCATTATCTTTATCCCTAGGAATGAATAGGTTTTCATCTGTAAATTTTAGTATTTCCTTTAATTTAGGTTCACTGGTGATAATTTTTGTTTGCCTAAAATAGTCTCCATTTTGCCTTAAGTTTTGAAGGATAATTTTTGTTCTACATACACTCTACATTGGAAGTCATTTTCTTTGAAGTGATCATTCTATTTTATGTTTGTGTCCATGGTTTATTTTGAAAAATAATCTGTCAGTGTTAATGATGCTCCTTTGAAACAGATGTTCTTATCCTTCTTACATTCTTTTTAAGACTATCTCTGTCTTTCATTTTCAGCCAGTTGACTATACTAGGTGGATTTAGACTTAGTGTTCATATCATTTCTTGATATCTACCATCAGTTTTGGAAAACTCTGATTATATATTTACATAGTGATTTGTCCAATTCTGTATATCTTCTTTTCTGGCCCTCAAGTTAAATTAAACTGAAGTTTCCATCTCAATTTCTTTCCTGACAATGAAACAAATAACACACACATTAGTTCTTTACCTGGCAACCTTTTCTTAACATGTGTAATATATTTTAGTTACTTTAATACTAGACTTACTGTCAAAGGAATTTATATAATTTGATTTAACCAAACTTTCCTTTCTATTCCAGTTAGGTGCTCCTATCTTACATCTTCTAAATTTAACCTCTTAAAATCTGAGCTCAACAGGACACACCATGTAGATGTCTGATGGTGTGTACTGATGCTCACCTCTCTTTCCATTCTTGATAACATTTGTAAATATTCAACATATATTGATTCAAATACTTTTTAATGATCAGCTACTAAGTTTCAGGCACTAGTCTATGTATTTGATACTTATATTTTAGTGATTATATGGTCAGAATATAAATTTGATTCACAAATACATACAGGGTGAATGTCACTCAGAAGAGAAAGAAGAACAAACTCACAACCTCTAATAAATTTCATTGGAATTCCTAGGTATTTATTGAGAAAGGTATACAGAAGAAGGAAGATGCTGAGACTAACTGGATTTTATAAGACAAGGAAGACTAGGGGTAACTATATTAGAACTCTTAAAGAAAAAAAAAAAATTGCCAAACAGGTAAGTTGGAATAGGAAGACATTCCAGGCTGAGAAAATTTCTAAAGGAACAGAGATGTAACAGAGAAACACATGTTTAGAAAATTGCAAATACAAAATGCCAGGACCAAGAGATTTACGAATTTTGTGTATGCATTTGTGTAGTGGGGTGTTGGTAGTATATATGTATGTTTACATGGATTGAGAGGGGCACTGGGTAATTGAGAGATTCAAGTGCAATAGTAGGTAAGAGCTTCAGACTATCTTGCAAGTGAGGGAAGTCTGACAAATTTTAAGGAAAACATCATAAATCAATGTTTTTAGAAATATACATTTTCCTTGATGAGATAAATTGAAAATTTTTTTCTGAGAAATCTTACAATGTTCCTTCCTCAAGTTTATTGTGCAGGCTTGACAATGATAAATATTACCTTTCACAGATATTCCAGACAGTTTAATGATATGATTAGAATCTCTGTTTCCACCACTTTCACATCACCAACCAGTGCTTTCTTTTTTGTGATAATTGTTCATAGAAGCAGTTTCCTTAACTCTTGTTCACTCTTCAGAGATAAAATTGTCAGCAAAGAAATGCCAGTATTTATCAGATTTTCTATTTTAAGTGGAATGAGAATTGTAGCACTTATCTAGGTTACAGGTCTTATATATAGTCTAAGGGCATTGGTGTCAGGTGTTTTTAGCAATATGCTATTAATGATAGTTTATGTATGGGTTTAAGAGTTATATACAGTAAAATAATTTATAGTGCCTAAAAGTTATTCCTCCTATTATATCAGTTTTATTCATGTTCACATATGTTAATAATTATAGGAGAAAATGAGCAAGCTGGGAATTGCATAATAACTGCAGCCAGTTTTATCTAGGTCTTAACTAGACCCCAGATTAAGTAATTCATCATTAGTGGATGAAATGAACACAAATTACTAAATTGCTTAACTTACCAAGAGCATTTTGTGGGGTTTATTAAAATATGAAAAGATTGTCTCATTCCCTCACTCCTTACATATATTAATTCTCAGTTTATTGTAAGATAGAGCTCTCTCTTCTCTGCATTTCTTTATTCAACAATTCTTAAATTATTTTATGTGCTATAAAGTGTTACAATCATTATGTTTTGATGCTTAAAATACTCATAACTT
Organism: Aselliscus stoliczkanus; assembly: GCA_033961575.1. NCBI lineage: Eukaryota > Metazoa > Chordata > Mammalia > Chiroptera > Hipposideridae > Aselliscus > Aselliscus stoliczkanus. The sequence goes on along the minus strand of CM066731.1, from coordinate 135,603,441 downwards.
GGTCATTGAAAGGCCCTTAAAAGTGGATGTTGTATCCTTGTAATAGGACTCTAGCATTCTTTGAGCATTTCATTATTTCTGGAATAGCAAGATATTTCAAAGCCTATGAGTGCTTTCCCAAGAACAGCACTGAAATCATCAATTTGGCCAGAAATCTGCTTACTTTCAGTTGATTTAGAAATTAAACATGGGTTCTCTCGGCTACATTTGCTCATCACTATTGGGGTGCCATTGATTTGAGACCCTCTATGGGACTGAGCCAAGAAATATATGTGTACATGTGTACAAGGGTATATACACAGTACATCCACTCCACACAGTGTACATTTGAACCTCCTCCCTCCCTGTATTTGCAATTTTCTTCTCTGAAATAAGAAGGGTGGATCTTATTATACATGATATCTTTACTGTTTTTTCAATCCTGGAATGCTCACAGTTTCAGAATTGTCTATTCATACCACTATGAAAAAAGAACTTCCTAACTAGATTTCAATATTTGTTTATATTTTTGTAAATATTTAACTTACAAGTATATGGTCAAATATTATTTGACAACTACCAAAAGAATAATTCTTTCTGGCAAAAAAGCATGATGCTAAAATAAAATTTTGATGGCAAACAGTATATTTACATAATCTAAAGTATCTCCCTGCAAGATACTTAATACCTACAATGGGAAAAATAGTAACATTAGAGAATCCTGGAAGACACTACTTTAACCAAATGATCAAAATAAAAGTTACTAATAATAAGATAGATGTGCACCTTCTGATATGATACTCTGGGAGTACAAAGGATCACATATGTGGTATTTCTACCCAAAAAATGCACATCACCAGGATCAAATCATGAGGAATACCTAGACAGACCAAAACTGAAGAACAATGTACAAGAGAAATTTTCTTAGCTTTTCAAAGAGTCAATGTCATGGAAAACAAGAAATCTTAAGGTACTGTTGTATAGTTTAAGTGATAGCAAAAAAATAAATAAATAAAAAAGAAAGGAAGGCAGGAAGGATGGAAAAAGAAAGGAGGGAGGGAGGGAAAAGAAGAGAGAAGAAAAAAGAAGACAGAGGGAAATGAAGGAAAAACAAAATCTATGACCATCAAATGCAATGAATAATCCTGGACTGGTCCAAGACAAGGTTATTTTTTTCTTTCAACATAGGACATTAGCAGGACAACTGGAAAACTTGAATAAGGTCTGTATATTAAATAATGCTATTTTATCCATGTCAGTTTCCTGATTTTGAAAATTGCACAGTGGTTATGTAGAAGAATGCCCTGCTTATAACATACATATACTGAAGATTTTACGATTAAAGGGGCATTGTGTCTCTAACTTACTTTCAAAAGGTTTCCCCCAAATTGTAAATAACAAGATAGGTAGAGAAAATGATAAAGCAAATGGAATTAAATATGGATATTTGGGTAATATGGGTGGGTGACTTTAAAAATATGTGCACATTTGATACTTTTTCCTTCAATAAGTGAAGGGCAATCCCTCTACCCTGGAGTTTTGGCTGGATTTAGTGGCTTGCTTCTATCAAAAAGAATAAAACAAAAATGGTAGAGTATGAATTTGAGATTATGCCATAAAAGGCGTTTTGTGGCCCCGCTTCTATTTTCCCCCCTCTCTGTCTCACTCTCTACCACGCCCCCACTCTCTCTCTATAAAGCTAGCTTCCATGTCATGTGAGCAGCCCTATGGAGAAGCCTACATGTTCAGGGAACTAAGACCTCTTGTCAACAAATGTGAATTCTTGAAAGTAGATTATCCTACTCCTTTCCCATCACTGGAGTCACAGTCTACAACTTTATTACAACCTCATGAGAAACTCTAAACCACAATCGCTCTGCTAAAGTGCTTTCAGATTCCTGAAACTCAGAAACTGTGTGAAATAATAAATGTTTGCTGTTTTGAGGTGATAAATTTGAGGGCTGATAAACAATAATAGTTAGTTAATATAATCTATAATTTACAGAGATATTTTTGAGCAATTTTGTATATTTTATGTAAGCCTGAAATTATTTCAAAATAAAATATTTTTTCAAAATCTGGAAGAGTATTATATATTGTCGATTTTCCACTCACTATGTCACGGTGGAAGAAATAATTTATTTTGCATCTAGAGACTTGCAACTCCTGCCATTCTTTTTTCAGCAACATTTATTGCATCTCCAGACTAGATCTAGTCTGTAACCACTACCAAAGAATGTCTGTCACCTCACACAGTTATTTCCCTCATTCAGATATGTATGTACACACAGTTATTTCAGTGTGTAAGAATGGAGAAAAAACAATAAACTTTCATTTTTGAAACTTCTATTATTATCTTCAAATGTATAGGAAACAATTTTATTTCCCCCATACTTTAAAAAGTTTACTCTGTACATGAAGTAAATGATTTTCTCCTGAGCAATGTCATAGATAAAAATGGACCTTGAGACAACTTCTCATACAATCTCTACCTTTCCAACATAGGATAACCAAAAGAGAAACCTTCATTTTTTTATGGATTAAGCAAGGGCTAAACTCTTAAAGAATAGAAAGGAGAAAGTTTTATTTTGTTTAGTGATTCTTCAGTGGTGGGAGAAAGGATCAACTGTTTTGTTTCATCAATATTCATGGGTAAGCTCTTCTACTCATGTAACTTTCAGAAACACTTTGAATGAAAAAAGATAAAATAATTCTATTGCATTCATGTTTCTTCAGTAGAGTTTTTACTTAGATTTATTGAAATATGAAACAGAGCTTATATTGTTAAAACAATACACTGAATTTCCTGATATATATATATATATATATATATATATATATATATATGCACACCACACACATATATGTATACATATATATGCACATATGCATAATGTTTTATATACAATATAAAATACAGAGGGTGCCATAGAAAGTATATACACATTTTAAGAAAGGAAAAAACTATTAAAATTGTAATACTCAATATATACCAATAACAAAAGATGAATACAAGTCACGTTTGACTTCTGCAATTACAAGAGATGCTCAAAGTAGTAACTATCAGCATCCAGACACTTCTGATTATGGCGAACTACTGCTTCAGCAACATGGACCAAAGTGTCCACTTGTATACATTCTTTGGCACCTTCTTATGTTTACATATAGATGCATGTGTATATTTCTATACATACATGTGTATGTGTATTATATATGTGTATAGACACATGCATATAAGCTCTGTTGAAAATGGACTTTATGTCAACATGCAACCTTTACTTATTGACTGTACACCTTCTATCTATCCTTCAGGACTTACCTCAAATGTAGAAATATTACTTAACATTCCCAGTTGACTAAGATCCTCCCTTCTTCTAACTCATATAGTTGCCTCTGTATTTAACAAATTTATGTCACTCTTTGCACATCATCTTATACTATTAGCAATTGCATTCAAGAATCTCTCACAGTATACGTCTACGATACTATTTGCTCAGTAAAAAGTAGTGTACACATGGCTTAAACATTGATACTCCCAAGCACCTTTTCATGCTGAGTCTCTTGCTTTTATCTAGAATGCAAAATTCAGAAACTACTTAAAAAATTAACTTTATTATTTTAATTTTGAAAAAGATTCTCTTGCCATTTAAGACCCAAATTAAATACTCATAGCATTCCTTAATTTATTCTACATATCCTAGTTTGACAGTTTTGAACTTGAGATCAATTTGTTTTAAAATAATATAATAGAACACTTAAATGTAAATGAATTAGTTTGCAGTAAATAAGTGGAAGAGAATATTTACAACATTTTCTTGAAATAATTTCACAAATCTTTTATGATCATGATTTGTAAATGCTTCTTATTTTTTTTCTTATTTTATACTGCTATGATACATAATTACTTGCTTCCACTGTTTCATTCAATCCTGAAACCCTTTAATTTGCTTTTGCCATCCTTCACATTTTCATCATTTTTCTGCCTTTTACCGTTTACAGTAACATCAATTTAATCATTTGAAAACCAAAATTGAGGGCAACATCTTATTAAGAGGAGGGGCAGGGCAATACCATTTGATGCCAACCCACATACTTTTAACTCAAAAAGATCAGAGATTGAAAGAGAAACTTTTCCTTAATCTTATTCATTATTTTTAGAATTTATTGGCTTTAAAATTTATGTGAGCTGTAGAAATTTTTAAAGAAATATATTTATACATATCTTCATTGCAGTCTCAGAAAAATGTGGCTTGTATGTGATTTAGTGGTAAGAGACTGTGTAGAAGAAAAATTTCAAATTTAACCTCTATGTTTCATATAATTACCTTATCTATCTGCTTACCTTCATTTCTTACCCTAATTTATCTGCAATTATAACACATTGCATAGCACTGATAATCTCTTTAATCCCATACCAGCTAATGTGCCTGCACTTCACCTGCAATATAGCCATATGGTCTCATTGACCTTCATCAAGAGAAAAATCTGGGCCATATTTCTCATCATTAGCTTATTTGTAAGAATCAGTAGTCTTATTTCTAGGCTTATACCTTATGAGTCAGTCAACCCTAAAATTTGGCCCATAAGAAAAGAAAATATGTTCTAAAATATCAAGACTCATAGCCATTTAACTGCTTTTAAATAATATTTCACTAAAATAGATTTAGTATACTATCATTTATGTTAACCTCATTTGTTTCCTCCTCAAAGGACAATTTGCAAAAACCCATTTAGAAGTATTTATCTGCTATTAACTCTATTGAAGATTTTAAAAATTGATGAATATAGTTATTGCTCCTGGTTTTATTTTCACAAAATATTTGTTTAACAAAAGAAAGTTTAAAAGTATTTATGTGGCTTCATCTTGCCTATTGAAACGAAATGGTGGTGATGCCATAGATTCTGAATGTTTCCCCACAGAAAAGAAACCATAATAGTAAAATAAAACACACACACACACATACACATGTTTCAATAAACCTGAGAAATAAGGTGTCTCCATAAACCTACAAAAGTCAATAACTGGCACCATACCACCTATACCCAAAAGACCCATGTTAGATCAAAACTATGTTAGATACTGCAGATAAAAGGAAAGACTGAAAGTTTCGCAAACCAGAGAACTCAGAAATAATAAGACTTTATTCCTATGGCAAATTAAAAGTTACTTTCCAGAAGAATGTGACAAAAGGAGAAAGTTTTCACAGACTTCAATTTCAGTTTGACTGCAAACAGGTTACAGAAAGATCAGCAGATGCTCAGGTGGCTCAAAATGCAAGGATCTCAGATATATAAAATATTAATTGAAAAGTATTTTGGAGTGTTCCTGAACACAACTGGGGGAAAAAAAATGTATTGGTAAGAAAATCCAAATTTTGAGCAAAAACCCTGGAATGAAGGGAAAAAAAAATGTTTCAGATCTATATTACACACACACACACACACACACACACACACACACACACACACACCCTTTCGGTAACTAAGTAATTTTGATTAAGTAATTAAAAATAAAGTCATATTCTAAAATGCTTTCCCTGTGCCCTATATATCAATTCTGAAGGAAATTATGCTCCTGTCTCCAAAAGCTTTACATAGTACAAAACAGCATTTTAATAACTATTCAGCACAGAAAACCTTGCCAAGTCATTCTCATGGTTAAATAGAAAACCACTGAGGGCTTCCCATATCTAAATACAAGATAACAACAACAACAAAAAAAAACAAAAAAAACCCCAGAAAAATAATAATAGCCTAAGACCTTATATGACCACCTATTTTGAAAAATCATAATCCTTCTACCTTAATTTTATGATACATACTTATTAGTTGCAGAAAAATATGTGCATATTACAAAAGCATACTCAGTTAAGGTTCAGCTAAATTTGAATTTAAACTATTAAAATTAATTATTTTATATGTCTTATTTTTTCTTTTTTTAACACTGACTTACTTTAAAATATAGAGCTAGCATTTCATTTATGAGCTGCTTTGAGAAGATAAGATTTTCCTGAAGCACTTCTTAAGAAAAATCTTGTTAACCTTCCATAGGCTCTTAATGAAGATAATGACCATAAAACGCGGGTATGTAGTGGAATCCAAAATCAGTATCAATAAGAAATTTTTGTAAAGGACTAGTAGATACTTTAGAATGAGTTTATTTATCATAAAATATACCATATTTCATTATAAAACAGCAGAGTAACATGTACAGCTAAAAATCAAATATATGTGTAGGATGTTGTGATAACCAGACTTCTATCCTCAGCGGGGAAGAAAACATAGCACATTTACTAATTGATTTCTTGTTTATTACAAAATTGATTCATTTTTATTAGACCTCTTGGCAGCATTTACTACCTAAATGTGCAGACTAGGAAACATATGTAGAATTCAAGCACGCTCTTTAAAATTTACATTTATTAAGAAGCTGCAAATGAATTCATACTTTCCCTTACATAAAAAAATAATTGGAATTCTGTATTTGTTTCTTTATTCTTGAACATATTCATGTGTCTATAAACCAACATTTCTCAAAGCAGGTTTCACAGCAACTAGAACAACTAACTCTGAAAAATTACTGAATGCATGATTAATATTGGGTGGGTCAAATCAAGTCAAGCAGTTTTTTACAGAACTGAATTTTTGGAATCTTTAATATGTTAATAGATTTTGTGAATATCTAATAATGCCCAATGGTATGAAACTAGAAATCAACTGCAAGAAAATAAAACTGAAAACAAATACATGGAGGCTAAATAACGTTCTATTAAACAATGAATGGGTCAACAATGAGGTCAAGGAAGAAATAAAAAAAATACCTTGAGAAAAATGAAAATACAACGACCCAAAATCTATGGGATACAGTGAAAGCAGTCCTGAGAGGGAAATTCAAAGCAATGCAGACCTATCTCAAGAAACAAGAAAAAAAAATCTCAAATAAACAACTTAACCTTACACTTAAAGGAATTACAAAAAGAGCAGCAAGCAAAGCCCAAAGCAAGTAAAAGGTATCATGCTACCCAATAGAAAACTATACTACAAAGTCATAGTAATTGAAACAGCATAATAAAACAAACACATGAAACAATGGAACAGAATAGAGGGCCCAGAAATAAACCCATGCTTATAGGGTCATTGAACCTGTGACAAAGGAAGCAAGAATATACAATGGGATAAAAGCAGTCTTTTCAATAAACGGTATTGGGAAAACTGGGCAGCTACATTCAAAAAATGGCACTAGACCAATTTCTTATACCATATACAAAGATAAACTCAAAATGGATTAAAAACTTAAATGTAACACTCTAGATCATAAAATTCCTAAGGAGAAACCTCTCTTACATTGCTCTTAGTAATATTTTTTTTAATATATTTCCTCGGTAAAAAACAAACCAATGAGACTACATGAAACTAAAAAATTTTTGCACAGCAAAGGAAACCACCAACAAAATGAAAAGACAACATGCTGACTGGGAGAAGATATTCACTAATGATATATCTGATAAGGGATAATATACAAAATTTATAAAGAACTCATACAACTCAACACAAAAAAACCAACAATCCAATTTAAAAATGTGCAGAGGACCTGAATAGACATTTCTTCAAAGAGGACATACAAATGGTCAATAGACATATGAAGATGCTTAATATCACTAATCATCAGAGAAATGCAAATAAAAACCACGCTGAGATATTAACTCATACCTGTCAGAATGGCTATCATCAATAAATCAACAAACAAGTGTTGGCAAGGATGTGGAGAAAAGGGATTCTCATGCACTGTTGGTGCAATTGCAAATTGGTGTAGCCACTATAGGAAATAGTTTGGAGGGCCCTCAAACAAAAAAATAAAAATAGAACTATCTTGTGACCCAGCAATTCTACTTCTGGGTATTTATCTGAAGAAATCCAAAACACGAATTCAAAAAGAGATATGAACCCCTATGTTCATTGCAGCATTATTTATAATAACCAAGATATGGAAGCAAGCCCATTAATAGACAATAAGGAAGATATGGTATGTATATATGATGGAACATTACTCAGCCATTAAAAAAAAAAATCTTACCATTTGCAGTAATGTGGATGAACCTAGTGTGTACTATGCTAAGTGAAATGAGTCAGATAGAGAGAGGTACTGGAGAAGAGCTCTATGGATACTCTGGACCACAAGGAAGATGAATAAGTAGGTCCTAGAGCAAATTAAGCTTGACATTGCTAGAAGCAAAAATAACAAAATTGAAGTTGTCCTACTTTGGGCACATCATGAAAACGCAGGGTTCTTTGAGAAAGACAATAGTGCTGGGAAAATAGAAGTCAGAGGGGAAAAGAGGATGACCAGATATGAAATGGATTGACTTTAATAAAGAAGCCCTAGTCATGATTCTACAGGAGATGAGCAGGGCTGTCCAGGACAGGAATCTGTGGACATCGGGTCAACAGGAGTGGGAGCCAACTCATTGGCATGTAACACACAATCACAACCATCAAGAGCAATCTGTAGTCCAAAAATGTAAGTTTATTAACACATGGCAACAAAGGAGATTGCTCACCAGGGGTACCATGGTCCTCTGGGTTAAAGGTGGGAAAGAATTTTTGCAAAGGCTGGGCTCACAATGAATGTTTCTGAGAAGAGGCTAAGGTTTGTACAAATCAGGCCTGGATCTTTTATAATGCAAGGGCATTTTAGTATTGAGTATCTCAGAATCTTGATTCAGAAGTATAAAAGTGGGGTTGGGGTCATCACTGGTAAGAAAGCAGTGAGTCAAACAAAGAGGATAATTATGACATTTTAATGTTACAATATGAACATAGGAGAAATACTTCTATCTATTAACTTAAGCATGATCTATTATGTAGTAAGGCCATATTTTCATATAATTTTATTTAAATATTATAAATTTGTTTATTTGACTCTTTCAATAAACTTCAAGTGCTTTTATTTATTCTTTTTTAAACTGTCAAGTTTTATCTGAGATATTAATAAATATCTGTTTATGAAGAAGAAAAAGAAAAGGAATGAATGGTCATAGGTAATACATATTTCACCACTAAATCATAACCATAACAAAACCATAGCTAACTGAATTCCTTAGCTAAGAAAATGAGCCTAATCCACAATGTCTATTTTGTATGTTGAATTTTGTGGCCTTACTTTCTTTGGTCAGACTGTTTTATATTAATGTGAAAATTAAGCTATATAAAACCAATTTTAAAAATTTGCTGATAAACAGTATTATTCTTTTCTTTTCTCCTCAGTATCCATCCTTCTTTGAATTATGAAATTAAACTGTTAAAGCTCTCTAAAAATTTTTGATAATGGTCTAATCTTCTATAAGTCTTTGGTTTTATAGGATCATCTATAAAAGACATGCTTGAATATATTGATTTATAGTAGTGAGTCTGGCAGAGTCATTAAGAAAATTAGCAGTGGATTTGTTTTGTGAAGTTGCTTTATCTGAGAAACAGGTGAGTACCCTTTGTAAATCATGAGAAAACTATGATCTTAAGACACCATAATATATAGTTTCTAAACCCTGGAGCTTTCAAGCCATATTAAATTTACAGGTTTGTTTTGACATTTCCCCCCCATTAGCTGGAACATTTGCATTTCTTGACCAACAAGATATATAAACAACAAAGGAGGAAAAAATATACAGTTTATCAGAATTGATATCCCAGAGCCATCTTTTCTTGTGAGCAATAAAATGCTATAAACATATGGAAACATGTATACAAGAAGCCTATGAAAACTGTAATCTTATATTATTATATTTATTAATAATAGAATATTTACAGCCTACAAGAATATAGTTTTTTAAAAAAGTTATGGGTACCTAAGATTTTTGAGAGATTATTAAAGCAATTATCAAAATCAAAAAAATTATCATTTTACCTGATTTTTCTTAGAAATTTTTTGGTATGTTTAATACATTCTTAATTACATTTATAATTAAACTAGGAGTTTCAGTGAAACCTTAATATTAATGACTAGAGGAATTTACTTAACTATGCTTAATGTTTGGAAACAAAAATTGTTTTCAGTGTCATATGCACAATAAATTACAACACAGTGCATATAAATTGTTTAAATTTAGACTTAAAGTGTTACATGACAATGAAGACAAGATTCTTTGACAGTGGCTTTCCAGATGAGTATAGTCTTTTTTATTGTCTTCCTTCATTTCCTAGAATTACTGAATAAATTTCTATAGATAATATTTGATAATCGTGAACAGTAGACTACTCTCCATTTCAAAAAAAAGACTGCTTCAATAAACCAACATCCCCTTACATATACGATTGTGTTACTCAAGGTAGATTTTGTTTAAGTAGCAAGGTTCTAACAAAAAATCCATACGGTAAAAGAGGCAAAGTTCCACTTTGAGGCAGTTCAAGGAAAGCATTTCGTTTACATTTCACCAAATTTAAATTGACATTTGGAATATGTGCAAATAGTCCATGGTGTTGGCCCCCTGCTTAAGCTTAACTCTGGAGAAATTATAAAAGAAAAAGAGAGGAGTATTCTGAAAAACTTATGCTAAACTCTGAGAAAACCTCCTGGAAAGGGAAAAAGTACAGTCTAAAGTGAGGGGAACTGCTGTCAGGGGATATGCTGGGTGCAGCTTTTGAACATCCTCTCCCAAATCTCATTACCTTGGGCAGATTATTGTTTATCCTTTTGCAAGTATATAGCAAAAACTAGTTACTGTAGCCAAAAATAAGCAGGTTTTGTTGGCCTAATATCAAAGCAACACCAAAATCTGGTCAGGAAAGGAATATATTACAAGTAGACCAGATAAGCCTGAAAATTAATATCTTTTTCCTCCCTCCAACCCTATTATAGGGAAAGTGGATTCAAATCAAAGGAGATGATCACCTTAGACTGCTGTACTTTTTGAAGTTTAAGAGAGTACTATGTGGGTGTAATTGTGGAGTTCTCCAAGGATAGAAATAGCAAGATAGGGTGGTAGCAATTTGAGTACTTCAGTATATAGAGAGCTCTACCCCAGGACATAATCTTCAACTTTTCTCATAGGTAGGGTCCAAATCACAGTCTGGGCTTCAGTATCCACCCCTATAACCCTACCCAGCTTCACTTTAAGTAAAATATCAAAGGGAGAATAAGACCCTGGAGAAAAATACTACATACCTGTTTCATATCACTACTATGGAAAATGACAAGAAAGTGCAAATTGAAAAAGAAAAAAAAAAGTGAGTAGCTGGAACAGAAAACTCAAGAATAATAACTACTCTCAAAGGAGGGGAGGATATTAATAATTAGGAAGGATACTAGTAATATGAATTCAGAGCAAGAAGTCATATGAGGACTAATGTGAGAGAGAGAAACTTTGGGGCTGCAGTCTTTGGGGCAAACACATACATTCCTGAACCCCACAAGGTTCTTATAGTGAAGGAGATCTCAAATATATCCTAGTTGGCTCTGGCAGAGAGAGAGGTAGAATTATCATTGTGAAATAAGCCCAAAACTTTCTCCATAACAAAGGCCTACATTCTCCGTGAAGAGTCTTTGCCAGAGCCTTATCCCAACTGAGGTATAAATAGAATTCTCCTGACTCTATCCCCTCCAACCTTCCTCTATATCTATGAGGGAAATAATAACAAACAACAAGGGTCAAGACTTCATGTAATATTAATTAGAACTCTGCAGCCAGGGAAGGAACTAGGAGATGGTGGCGGGGGAGGGTAGGAGTGAGGTGAGGCGGGGAGGAGTGGAGTAGGGGTGGGGGGTCTATGCCACTTTAGAAACACTTGCAAAGGTCACATCCCCAAGGCACAGGCCCACTAAAAGACTGAGTTTTAACCAGAAGATTATAGAATGATCTCTCTCTCCCACATAACACCACGTAACACCCAAAGAGCTCCAATATAACAGCAGTAGATTAAGGCTGAAAGAACTGCAAGACACAAAATTCACTGAGGAGGAGTATGAAGGGAAGCCAAAGTGAGGGGAGGCAAAAACAAGGACACTAATGTGAGGTTTCCAATGTTTACAGCTTAAGAAATATTAAACAGAGTTCAATGGCCACCCAACATAAAACCTCACACTAAAGTCCTGTTTTTCACAGTCCCTAGTAGTATCTGGGATACATGTTCAGCTTTCAATAAAAAAAACGACAAATCAGATAAAGGCAATAAAAACAGGCTACAGGGACAAAGCAAATATCAGAACCAGACTTAGATATGCCATACATGTTGGAATTATCAGAGATAATTTAAAATAACTGTAATTCATAAATTAAGGATTCTAATTAGGGAAAAAAGACACTGAAATGTAATCAGAGGGAAAGAAACTCAATAAAAATAATCAAAAGAAAATAGTAGAAATTCAACTTACTGTAGGAGAAATGAAGAATGCCTTCAATCAGGTCACCAGTAGACTTGAAATTGCATGAACTTAGGTCTCCTCCCAAACTGAAATACAAAAAGAAAAGAAATGAAAACAAAACAATATAACCAAAAACTGTGGAAACATAACAAACTGGGTAACATAATACACAATTAGAATACCAGCAGGAAAAGGAAAAGAGAATGGAACAGAAGAAATATCTGAAGTAATAATGACTGAAAACTTGCAAAGTTCATGATAGACTCCGCACTTCAGATCTAGAAAGCCCAAAGAACACCAGGAAGAGAAAACACCAGTATGCGTGCATATGCATACATAAACACACACACACACACACATCACACCCATATTCATAGATATATTACATTCAAGTTGGAAAAACAGAAGACAAAAATAAAATGTTGAAAGATGCTAGAGGATAAAAGAGCTTTCCTGCAGAGGAACAAGGGCAAGAATTACAGATCAGAAAACATGCAAGAAAAGAGTGACTCCGAATATGTATCTGAAGCGCTAAATGAAAAGAAAAATCACCAGCCTAGAATTCCATATCCAGCAAAATCACCTTTAAAAGTGAAAGAGAAACAAAGAATTTCTCAGAAAAACCAAAACTAAGAAAATCCGTCTCTAGTAGACCAACTCTGAAAGACGTTAAAAGAATTTCTTCAGGTTTCTGACATAGAGCACAAACGGAGATCTACATAAAGAAAGAAAAAATATTGGGGAATAAATAATGAAAAATAAAATATCTTATTTTGCTTATTCTTAATTGACTCAAGTGATAGTTGTTTAGAAACATAATAGTAACAATCTATAATATATGGCAAATATAGGAACAAGTGAAATGAATGACAGCAATGTCATGAGATGAGAGAGCGGAATTGGGAATATCTGAATACATATGAATTGGTATGGTGTTAACTGAAAGTGGGTTTAGATTAGCTAAAACTGTGTATTGTAAATTTGAGAGTAACCACTATCTTTTTAAAAAAGGAACAGTATAATTATCATAAGAGAAGAGAGAGAATCAAATCATATACTAAAGAAGGCAGAAAAAGAAGTAGAAAAAAATGACAAAAAAATAAATGCAATACATGAAAACAATTACAAATGTAAAGGGTATTAAATAAAAATATATGAATAACAATTTAAATGTGAATGGTCTAAATACACCAATTAAAAGTCAGAGAATGTCCGAGTAAATAAAACACAAGACTCAACTATATGCTGTCTACAAGAAGTCTACCATAAATATAAAACAGATCGGTTAAGGGTAAATGGATAAAGAAAGATATGTAATGCTAAACTAATCTAAATAAAGCTGGAGCAGCTATTAATTTGAGACAAAGGTGACTTAAGAACAAGGAATTATATCAAGGATAAGACCAGAGGGGCATTATATTATGTGTATATTTTCTAGAATGGGTTATGAAAAATCTTCCTTTAATGTTTGGTGTAAATCACTAGTGAAACCATCTAGGACTGGTGAGTGTCTCGTAACAACTCTTTATCTACATTGTCAGATCAATCAATTAAAATTTGACTGGTGATTGGCTCCATAGAACACTACATAAGCCTCATTAGTCATTTTTTTTTCTGATAAAATTTCTATAATAACATATTCTTGTTGTCAGGTGCTGCCATGCTATAAAATGGCTCGTGCTCTTGTGAATTGTCCTTCAAATCATAGGCAGCATCTCTGGTCAAAACACTGATACTACTGTAATTATTGCCATAACTAAACTTTTGCTTGATTTTTTTAATTCTTCAGACTGAGCATCTGATTCTAAAGTATAACCTTGATGTTTGTAGTTATGTTGTCTAGATACTTCCCAAATCTCAAGTTCTTAGCTTAAAATGACTTCTTGCATTTATCTTACATTATTTTTTTATCAAGTTTCACAGGTTTTATGTTCCTTGTCTGACTTCACAAATTAATCTCTTTCATTTTTCACTGGAGTTTCATCTTCATGGAATGACAGTTTTTTGCAAAAACACATATAGAATATAGCAAGTTAGGTAGAGATGCCAAAAAAAAGAACTGGCTAGATTCTTATAATTCCGTGATTTGCTCCACTCCCCACCTTATTAGCACATGCAGCTCAATTTCATGCTTCTCTAACATTCAGATTACTTCTTCCATTGGTCCTGGGGATAACTGTGTTTAGAAGAAATTAAATAAATCAGTTTTAAAAGAGTCTATTGTACTCTGCAGGGGAACCAAGTGTGCCTTAATCCCCATATGGCAAGAAATGGAAAGGGTTTACAGGCATTGAAACATTGCTTCCATTCTTCTAACTGTTAAAGTACTTAAACAAGGGGGTCTATTAGACTGAAATGGTTCTAATGCTTTGGTGGCCTACAAATGCAAACCAAACCTAAACTAGAATCAATGCACTCGAATCCAAGAAAACCAAATTTAGGAACAACCAATCACAAACAGCCAGCTTTCCCAAATGACCCACCTGCTTAAGTTATGGCCAATCAAATAATTTCCTTATTTTGATGCCTCATCTACTGTATAAACCATCTCTCTCTCCCATCTTCTGTTGTAAGGGTGATGGTATATTTTTCAAAATTAACAATCTAGTTTATTTTTCTTTTTTATTCTTTTCTTTGTTCTCTTCCTCTCTTACCTGATTCAACTGCTCTATTTTCCTGAAGTTACATTTATACCTCATTAATCTAATTAATAGCCAGAACACTGACTTGAAAGAAACTGTTTCAGCTGTTAGATATCTGGGTGCCAGCAACTGGGTTGCAAGATAACATAAAAACACCTCTATGGCTGGGTCTGAGAAAACCTTATCTCAGAATGAACCAGATTTCAGGAGGCTATTTTCCAGACGTCAGCACTTAGGAATGACATAGTCCCCCTTTCCTTTGTTCTGCTTCTTCTTACATGCCTATAAATCCTTCTGACCATTGTCAGAATGGAGAAAATGGCCTTTGAGAGAGCAGTGTGCCATCTTCCTGGAATGTCAGCATTATGAATAAACGTCCGTTTCTCTCCACCAACTGTTGTCTTTTGATCAGTGGCAAGCAGCCGAGCCTGAGCTTGGTCACAAAGTCAGTGGAATGTTGCTAGCCACCTTTGGCTTGGTGCTGCCTAACTGAACTAAATGCGTGCTCAGATAAACTCCTGAAAATTTAATGTGTCTCTTAACATAACCTTTTCCAAGAACTGGCATATATATATATGTATGTGTATATATATATATATATATATATATATATATATATATATATATATATATATGCAGATTAACAGATATATGCATACATGCCTACAGAGGTGGACAGCTATATAACCTGGATGTAAGTAACACCTCTCCACAAAATTTAAAAAAAAAAAATCATAAAATATACACATAAAGTTCTGGATCTGCATAAATTAACAATGAGGGATAAATTATTTGTTTCCAAGATTAGGAAAAGTAGCCTCTTTAAATGACAACCTCCCCTAGAGTATTTAAAATAGGGGCTTAGGTTTTTTGTTTGTTTTATTTTTAATATTTCTTATCTACAGCAGAGTAAAGCCATAAGGCTCTGAGGAATAATCTGAGCACATTTTAAGAAAATATTAAGAATGACTTCTCCACTAATATTAACTCATCTTAAAGTTATTTGATAGTGGAGGGTGGTTTATAGTTAGTTTAAATCATTTCCACACTACAGGAAAATCCCACAGGCATCTATTATAGAATCTCTCTTTATTTTCCCTGGTAACTATTTTTATTGTTATGTCTAGACATTTAAAACAGACTTCTAGGTGTTAGTAATAGGCCACACTGAAATACTGTGCATCAGATTATACTTTTAGATATCCTTATATGCCTTGCCTTAAATTTGACTATACTCATTTTCACTTGGACAAGCTTTCCCAGGGTGGCTGTTCAATTACAATTGAAGTTAATTGGTCTAATTTCATCTATCTAGATGAAAATACCTTCTTATTCAGTGTCAGCACCTTTTTAAAAGAACCTCTTTAAATGCTTTGTTGTACTCAAGTCTGAAATTAAGTAGTGTTTATTGCCTATAATGCATTCATTTTGAATTTCAAAATCTGTTATATATTGCTGAAAACACAATACGAATTCTTCAATTGCATTCAGTATGCAACGAAAATAAGATAGTAAGCAAAAAGCCCCTGACATTTTCCATAAATATATATAAACTGATATAAAGCAAGCGAACTAGTCTCATGACAAAATTTTCCTGAACTGTTGCATGGTACGCTTATAAAAATTGTCACACTCCATTACATATTGAAAATATTGATAATATAGAAATGGGTTAAGCACAGAAAAACGACTTGATTACACCCTTAAACAAGCAGAATTACTTTTGTTCATGTTTATGGACAATAGGAAACTTGCCCAAGGAGTTGAAAGTCTTGAAATTTAGAAGACTATGATTTTGCCCTTTTCTTTCATGTTGGATTTGACTTTACATTATAGTGAACCACTCTTGGTCATTGACTGAAACAATGCATTGAGCACTACTTACACAATTGTTCAATAAGTCCTCATAACCACTCTCCCGGGTGGTACTATTACAAGCATATCTCATCTTATTGTGCTTCGCTTTAATGCACTTCACAGATATTACATTTTTTTACAATTGAAGATTTATGGCAACCCTGCATAGAGCAGGTCTATAGCCACTATTTTTCCAGCATTTGCACTCTATGTTACATTTGTCAATTCCTGCAATATTTCAAATTTTTTATTACTTTACACTTGTTATGGTGATCTGTGATCAGTGATCTTTGATATTGCTATCGCAATTTTTTTGGGGTACCACAAATCACGCTCATATAAGACAGTAAACTTAAACCATTAACAACACGTGTGTTCTGACTGCTTTAGCAACTGTCTGTTCCCTGTCTTTCTCCTTCTCCTTGGGCCTCCCTATTCCCTGAGACAAAACAATATTGAATTTAGACTAATTAATAATCCTGCAATGACCTGTAAGGATTCAAATGAAAGGAAGAGTCACACATCTTTCTCACTTTAAATCAAAAGCTGGAAATGATTATGTTTAATACAGATGGCATGTCGAAAGTCGAGAGAGGCCGAAAACTAGGCTGCTTGTGACAAACAACCAAATTGTGAGTGCAAAGAAAAAGTTTTTGAAGGAAATTATAAGTGCTACTCCAATGAAATCATGGATGATGGGAAAGCAAAACAGACTTATTGCTCATATGGAGGAAGTTTTAGCAGCAACATTTCCTTAAGCCAAAGCCTAATCCACAGCAATGCCCTAACTTTTCAATTCTATGAAGCCTGAGAGAGCTGAAGAAAAGTTTGAAACTAGAAGAGGTTTGTTCATGAGGTTTAAGGCAAGAAGCCATCTCCACAACATAAAAGTTCAAGGTGAAGCAGCAGAAACTGCAGCAAGTTGTCCAGAAGATCTAGCTAAGATAATTAATCAAGGTGGTTACACTAAACAACATATTTTCAATGTAGATGAAGTAGCCTTCTATTGGAAGACGATGCCATCGAGGACTTTCATAGCCAGAGAAGAAAAGTCAATGTTTGGCTTCAAAGCTTCAAAGAACATGCTGTCTCTTATTGGGGCTAATGCAGCTGGTGACTTCAAGTTGAAGCCAGTGTCAGTTACCATTCCAAAAATCCTAGGGCCCTAAGAATTGCTAAATCTACTTGGCCTGTGCTCTACAAATGGAATAACAAAGCCTGGATGACAGCATATCTATTGATAACATGGTTTACTGAATATTTTAAGCCCATTTTTCTACTGTTCAGAAAAAAGGATTCCTTTCAGAATATTGCCACTCATTGACAATGTACCTGGTCACCCAAGAGCTCTGATGGAAATTTACAATAAGATTAATGTTGTTTTCCTGCCTGCTAACACAACATCCATTTTGCAGCCCATGAATCAAGTAGTAATTTTGACTTTCAAATCTTATTATTTAAGAAATACATTTTGTAAAAGTATAGCTGCCATAAATAGGGATTCTTCTGATGGATCTGAGCAAAGTGAATGGAAAAACTTTTGAAAAGGATTCACCATTCTAGATGCCATTAAGAATATGCATGATTCATAAAAGAGGGTCAAAATATCAACATTAACAGGAGCTTAGAAAAAATTGATTACAACATTCACAGATGACTGAGTGGTTCAAGACTTCAGTGTAGGAGGCAACTGCAGATGTGGTGGAAATGGCACAATAACTAGAAGTGGAGCCTGAAGATGTGACTGAATTGCTGCAATCTTACGATGAAACTTTAAATGGATGAGGAGTTGCTTCTTATGGGTGAGAAAAGGAAGTGATTTCTTGAGATGGAAACTACGCCTGGTGAAGATGATGTGAAGATTGTTGAAATGACAATGAAGTTTTTAAAATATTACTCATCAGGGCTGGCCGAGTGGCTCAGTTGGTTAAGAGCTCGCTCAAGAGTGCGAGCTGAGCTCTGAGCAACGGCGGTTCGATGCCAGCCCGAGCTGAGTTGCTGTTGAGCTTCCAACAGGTGGCAGGATGGCTCAGCTAAAAAATAAAAAATAAATAAAAAATAAATAAAATATTACTCATTAACTTAGTTGATAAAACAGTGGCAAAGTTTGAGAGGATTGATTCCAATTTTGAAAGTTCCACTGTGGGTAAAATGCTGTCAAATAGCATCACATGCTACAGAGAAATTGTTCGTGAAAGGAGAGTCAATTGATGTGGCAAACTTCATTGTTGTCTTATTTTTAGAAATTGTTACAGCCACCCCAGCCTTCAGCAACCACCATCTTAACCAATCAGAAGGCATCAACACTCAGGCAAGATCCTCCACCAGCAAAAAGATTTGACTCGCTGAAGGCTCAGATGATAGTAAATTGTAGAAATGTAAATTGTAATTTAGACATAATGATATTGTGCACTTATTAAACTATAGTATAGTGTAAACATAACTTTTATATGCACTGGAAAACTAAAAAAATAAAAATAATCATGTGACTTGCTTTATTGCAATATTCACTTTATTGTGGTGGTCTGGAACTGAACCTGCAATATTTCTGAGGTATGCCTGTATTACCCTTATTTTACCCATGTAGGAACTGAGCCTCAAAAAAAGATATGACCCTTTTTAAACAATCGAGGATTAGAAATAAACCAGGCCTGGCTCTAATTAGTCTTTCCACATTATAGCCACTAAAACTTTAATTCAAACAAATAAATTCAATCCATGGTGGCTGCAAAGATTCTGGCCCTGCCTTAAACACTTGGGATATACAAAGAGCAATCCCCTACACTGGATTCCTTACAATCTAAGGTCAATACTCTATCCACAACTGTAATTGAGATAAATACAAAATGAAGGAAAACTGCAAGGTGGTTTCTTGGTTCTGCCTCAGTCTCACAGAGAGTCTAGGAAAGGGGATTGTGGTAAACCAAAATGTCATGTCCATGACTTGTTTAACAGAGGTGCCATTCAAGTTCACTGATTTACTAAACTGCAGGAGGGCAAGTCTTCCTTTTTTATGTTAAAGTATCAAAAAAAATTGTTTTTGGATGAACTGTCACAATTCTTGAGTTGATAAAAAAAAAATTAAAATTTTCAAAACTTGTCAGGCAAGTTGAAAAAGAAAATCAATCGACCAGGTTTGGTTTATGGGCTCGCAACCTATATGCAAATACTGGTTCATTCCATTTTCTCTGCTGAGATTTTCTTTAGTCCTTTGATCTCAGGGAATAGCATTACCATTTCTACTCTCACCTAGAATTAAAACCAATGACTGGGATTATTTTGTTATCTTCTCTAACCCATGGTTTTTCACATTCTAGTGACCTCATTTCAGTTTTCACTGAGTCTGCTCTGGTCATATTTTCATCATCACCCTACCTCAGTCTACTCTTATCTGAAAGATTTTCCTAAAACTTTGATATTTATGTAATATTCCTTCTTTGAAACTTCTGTTGTGTTTATATTATCTAAGTAGAAGTGAATTAAATTCATTAATATGACATTAAAGGCCTTCCATGAGCTGACCGAATTTACCTTTTAGCACTCTGCTTCCTAAATTCCTAGCTTATTCCCTGTGTTAGGGTTCTCCAGAGAAACAGAACCAAGGATTAGTTTACATGATTATGAAGGCTGAGAAGTCACAACATCTGCAGTCAGCAAGTTGGAGGTCAAAAACAGATGATGATATAGTTCCCTTCCAAGTCTGAAGGCCTGAGAATCAGGAGCACCAATGGTGTATGTTTCTGTCTAAAATCTGGCAAGCTTGAGACCCAAGAACCACTGATTTTTCAGTTCAAGTCCAAAGGCAAGAAAACACTAGTATCCCAGCCCAAGCAATAAGGAAGGAGAAATTCCTTTTTACTCAGCTTTTCTATTCTGTTCAGGACTTCAACCGATTGAAAGTGACCCACCCAAGTTAGACAGGACAATCTGCTGTACCCAATCTACTGATTCATATGTTAATCTCATCCAGAAACATCCTTACAGGCATACCCATAATAGTGTTTGAACAAATGTCTGGGCACCCCATGGTCCAATCAAGGTGACACATGAAATTAGCCAGCAGAGTGTTTTTTTATTAATAATATTTGAGGACAAAATGTCTCAAGTAAGGGTATTAGGTTTTGAACCATATTTTAGAGTCTAAGATGCTAAGTCCAGAGATTTGACATTATCCAGTAAGGAAAGAAGAGTCATCAAAAATCCTTACAGAGGATAACAGCATGACATATGTAAAATAGAAAATTAATCTCATGGTGATAGATAGCTTATAATAAAAAAGAGACTGCAAAAAAATAGAGAAGATGACTGTTATTGTATTTTCTGCAGTATTGGTTTTTCCACTAAGGAAAAGTAAGACCAATTATTTTCAAATAAAAGGACTTTTGTTACCAAAAAAATACATTAATCTTTGAGAGATCAATATATGGTGACTAACAAAGTTTGGGGTATCAGTAAACACTGCTTCCCATATCTCTTGAAGCTACTGTAGTTCAGCTGTTCAGGGTGCAGTCTGATTTCCAGGGTCAAGCTGAGAACAAGCACTGGGAAACTGATTACTCTTTGTGAAATGACATGTATTTATACTTCCTGACAAAAACAATGCTAAACATTTCTTTGTTTAGATCATTCTTGTAGTTTCCTACCAATAAACTGGAAGTCAAAACTTTTCCCAATTCATTGAACAGAACAAGCCTGTGAAACTATTTTTTTAATATCTAGGAAATTATTAATGGGCAATGATTTAATATATTGGTTGTATTTTAAGCTGCAGAGATGTCTACTGTTTACACTGTAAATAATATTACTTTGCTAATTAAAATCAGGACCATTTCCCTGGTTAAAAAGACAACTTCTCCCTTCCATCTCTATAACTCAGAAAAGAACCAGTTGGACATGAAATAAGAATAGCATGAAATAGCAAATGTTAAATGTGGGTGTATGTGCATGCACATGCATGCACGTGTGCTAAACATATAATGCAGCAGGAAAGGGATTAGGAGTAAAAGCAGAATGACAACAGAGTGAATGAAAAGGAAGAGAAAAACTCAATAGATTTATCCTGAAAACAAGTATCAAGTGTGATTTTTGTCAAAATAAATTGAGTGAAACTGAACATTCTTCTGTCGAAAACGGAATTAGAAGACTTTTCTCAAAAGAGAGGCTATGAGTCCTTGATTTCAAAGCTGTGGCTGGAAAGCTTTGCAAATGAACCTTCAGCCACAAATATAATTACTGGTAAAAACTCAGTCACTTTTACATATTCATCTTAGAATTAAATAAAAAAACTGGAATCCTATTATATTTCATATCATATAAAGTGATATCTTCCTCTTTAAGAAAAATGCCTTTAATATATCTTTATTAATGTCTTACTTAGATCCACACTAAAGAAACACTGGTTATAAGCCTGTTTAAAGAAACCAAAGATTTAGTGTAATCAAAAAATTAATGATAATTAAACAATTTTTAGTTTTATGATGCTTCTACTTTGGCATATATTATAGGAATCATGACTATGTGCTAGAATTTTCTGATTAACAGTCATAAATTTAACTGAAAATATATTTGGGTATATCTCCAAATGTAAAATGTATACACAAGATTATTCACTAATATGAATCCTCAAGTTCTTCATTCTCAAGATGATATTGAAAAGATTCTGTGTTCTTCAATTAAATGAGATTTCAGTATTTGCAATTTTGTTTTACAAAAATTAAATAATGTAGTCTGTAGTGATAGAAAATTTCTTGTAAAGGCACTTTACAAGTTTGAATAAAAATTCTCCATTTAGTAATAGTATGTCCTCAGGTTGTGCTTTAAAAATGGCCTGCCATATAAAGAATTGTAAAAAAAAAAAAAAAAAAATACTGATTTCTTGAACTGCCGGGACAACAGTATCTTCCTAAAAATATCATCTGAGATATGTGTGTGTGTGTGTGTGTGTGTGTGTGTGTGTGTGTGTGTGTGTAATTCAGATGCATAATGTCTGAAACCTATGGGATTTGGGCAAAGGAAGGATCAACTGGTCTTTTTGGCTGTATTAGTCAGAAGTGGCAGCATTGGTAGAGGATAGAAGGATATGGTAGTTGAAATCCTAGTAGCTATGGTATGGCAATGGGAGCTGAGAGGGCTGCAAAGATGCTGAAAGAACACCAGATGACAGAGTTGCTGGCAGGGGTGGAAAAGCAATTGTAGCTAGGAGATAACTGTTCTAAGGCACAATTTACCTGGAATATCTCAATGTTTGGAGAGATGCAGGAGATGAGAAAATGGAAGAAAGATAACTTTTGAGTCAGTGTTGGTAACTGGAAGAGGCTGCAGGATTGCTTAGGAAGAAGAAATAAAATGTACTGGGATGATGGGAGACTAGAAAAGTGCAAGTGAGGGAAGAGAGTGGCCTGTGCAGTCAGAGCTAAGGTACCCTCCATGGAGCCAGAGC
Organism: Aselliscus stoliczkanus; assembly: GCA_033961575.1. Lineage (NCBI taxonomy): Eukaryota > Metazoa > Chordata > Mammalia > Chiroptera > Hipposideridae > Aselliscus > Aselliscus stoliczkanus. Next base: position 135,580,169 of record CM066731.1, on the reverse strand, counting down.
CTAGAAGCCTTCCATTCACCATTTTCCCCAAAGATATTGAAATTCCGAACAAGAAATTCCATCATTGGACTTCATCTATGATCATATTAGAAATATTACAGTACCTATCAATAAATGTTAGAAATAAAAATACTGTTTTGTCCATAAAAAATAAAAGATTTTCAGGTTTTCTGTTCTAAAAACATTCCTACAATAAAAAAGCAAAGACAGTCCTTCAAGAAATAACTCTGGGGGTTGGCCAGGTGGCTCAGTTGGTTAGAGTGTGAGCTCTGAGCAACAGGATCCCCTGTTCAATTCCCACATGGGCCAGTGAACTACACCTGAGCTGAGCTGCCACTGAGCTGCCAATGGGTAGCCAGGTGGCTCAGCTGGTGAGAGTGGGTGCTCTTAATAACAAGGTTGCTTGTTCAGTTCCCACACGGGATAGTGGGCTATGCACCCCCACAACTCAATTGAAAGCGGTGACTGGACTTGGAGCTGAGCTTGTGCCTTCCACAACTAAGATTGAAGGAAAACAACATGACTTGGAACTGATGGATCCTGGAAAAACACAATGTTCCCCTTCCCCAATTCCCCAACACTGTACTGTTCCCTTCCCTAATTCCCCCAAAAAAAATCTTAAAGAAAAGAAACAACTCTATCTAAAACTAGTACTGGATATCTTGCTGAACATGCTGTTAGAAAATGACATTGATTTCTTAATGTAAATTATTGAATTTTTAAATGATATAATTTTAATTTTATTTGCAGCAAATATACAAAATTTATTATTCTATTTACTTTCATAGCTATATGCTATCTGGCTCTAATCTTATTCTCAGTCTCTCTCCATATCTATCACACACTTTCACACACTCTCACACACACACACACACATCAAATATAGACATTTCCCATAAGAGATAGAATAGGGTTCAAATTTGAATTTTATCTATCACACCAAATAATTTATATTTATATCTAACTCAAGTGTCATCCTAGCCCTATAAAAATCATTGCAGACAAACTCCCAAGATATTTGTGAATTTGGATGCATTATTTGCAGAGTTGTTTTGAAACCTAGAAGTGAGTATGAATGGGCCAAGAGTGATAAATAACATGGGAGTCTTTTAGGTGAGGATGAATTACAGCTCTATGGGCTGATTCTGTTAATCTGCAATCTCTACAATTATCTTTAGAAAAGGGATGACTTCAATTATGTCTGAATGTACTAAAGAAGTGTGCTTCCTAGAGAAAATTTCTCCTAAATTAATATGAATATATCATCATGAGTTGTTCAGGGAACAATAGTATCAGAATATATATTTGACCTGCCTTTCTATGTCCATTACTTAAAACTGTATTGGTAATCTTATTAATGAACATGGGTACAATCTAGGTTTCCTGAAAACATCAACACACAACTTTGCTTTGCTTTTTAATACCTGAAAGGAACTTATATCAAAATTACATTAATTATTCACAAGCTATAAAAAAGATGATAATGATTAAGGAATTGACCCTTGGTGGAAATACAATCTCCTGACACACTTTAATAAGAGAGCTTAAGAAAAATATATTAAATACCTAAAACTGCCATGATCTCAAATTTTAATCTATGGGATTTAAACTTAATGACAAACCTTTCATAGCTTCCCCGGAGTGTCTGACATATCATAGATATTCAAATGCTTGACTTAACTACAACAAAATTGAATTTCTAGGGCCACCTCTTTTGTTCAGGCTCTCAGCACATCGCAATCTGATAATGAACTAACCTTCTAAATCAGGACTGTCAAGCTTTTTCTGTAAAGAGACAGCTAGTACACATTTTCAGCTTTGTGGGCCATATGGTATCTTCTCAAATACTCAACTCTGCTATACTAGCACGAAAATTATACATAAATGAATAAACATGGCTGCATTTCAATAAAACTTTATTTAACAAAACAGGCAGTGAGTTACATTGGGCCCAGGTGTCCTAGTTTGTCAAAACTGTTTCAACTGGTCTTCCTGCCTTCACTCTCCCTGCTTACATAATTCCAGTCTTGTGGTTAAAACATATGAGCTGTGGTGCATTGAGGCACCACATTAAATTCACTGAGATGCCCCTAAAGACATTTTAAATTTTCATGGGAAATATGGTAACATTTGTTGGAGGCCATGTGAGCTATTACTGTTCTGTGGCTTTGACATAACTACTTAATAAACAAAACTGTTAGGTATTTTTTGGCCCAGCAGGGCCTTAAAAAATTCCTGAGACTTACAGGGACCTTGAAATGACAGTTTGGTATCTTGGCTCTAGTCTACCGCACTTTTCCCTCATGTATACATTTTCCTCAACTGTCATTTCAATGATTCTTTGCTGCTCCAAATTCCTCAGTAACTTCCCCTGATTACAGCAAAATGAAACAAAACAAAACTGCCCAGTTTACAGATCCCTGTCTTAATACAGAACCATAATTCAAGGGCCAACTCAAAAATCAATTAATCCAGGAAATATTGAAACATGAGTCCTTTTAGGCAGGCGTTCAGGAAAGAGATATAAAATCAAAGGAAGAAATGAACGAAGTATTGATGAGGGAATAGTGAATAAATCAATATGAAAGATTGATTAATAGAAAGAAGAAATTCAACAGAGAGACAAGGAAAGGAACACACCTAAAGAAAAGCACCAGATAAGACACAACAAGATATGTAACAAGATATGTACAGGAAAGCCTTGTTAGATCATTATACTAATGTATCAGTTCTTGACAGACGATGCTGGATTAGCAGGCCTGGGACAAACCATGAAGGGCACTGTATACCATACAGAAGGCTCAGGATATTATTATATATATTATACATATTACATATAAAAAATATATAAATTAAGAGATTTTGATAAAGCCAAGTTTTGATTTTGGGTTGATAATTACAGCAGCCATGTGGAAGAAGAACTGGAAAGATTGGGGATGGAATCATGAAGAGGAATAAAAAATTAAAATTAAAATTAATGAAGCCCTTAACTGTCAGAAAATATCCTAAGCATTTAAAGTGTATTTATATCTATATACTCCTGATCATAAGCCTGTGAAATATGTACGATGATTTTTTTTTTCTATTTTACAGAACTATATTGATTGATTCTCAAAAATGTAAATGAGAAATTATCTAAGACCTACTTATGATAGCAGCAATGGTATAAAGAAAATGGAAAGCCAAAAACACTCAACTCATAGGACTCAGTGATTAATCTCAAATTAAAGAGAAGATGGCGGTGATGTTCCCTCGGGTTATAAGCAGTGGTGACTATATGGATAGTGAGCACACAAGAAGAGAAAGAGTTTGGTTTGAAAGCTTTTAATTTGTTCAAAATTAAACATGCTGAATTAGAGATGCTGAAATACCCTGGCATAGAAATTCAGTAAGATGCCTTATGTATACAGTGCAACAACCCTGTCAAAGTCTGATCTGAGGATACATATATCAGAATTGCCAGAGATGGTAATATAAGCTATGTAATTACTTTCAATCATTCAGATAAAGTAAATAAACTGAGCAGAATAAGGATAAAGCCCAAAAGTGCATTAGCACTTAAGGAGTAGCTAAAGAAGAGCCAAAAAGAAGAGTGTTATACAGGTCCTCTAAGAATCTATCAGTTATACTACCTCTTCCTCACCTTCCACATCCATTTCTAGAAGGACACAAAATGGCTGGCATACCCACAGTCCTTCATCAGTGGTTTCTTTCTGATTAAAAAAAAAAATGCTATATTCCACCTCGTTTTACGTTATAGCCACAAGCCACTGAAGTTCTATAAATATATTGCTAGTTTTTTATTTCTGTGTTATTGGGATTTGCTTGAGAAATCGGAAGAAGAAACTTCTGGAGAAGCATAAGCAGAGGGTCCGAACTCAACACTTGTACTATGGACAGATCTCCAAAGCTGTTCTCTGAATGTGGAGGAATAAGGCACCACTTCTCCATGCCTGGCTCTGGACTCCTGAGAATATTTATTTTCCTTATTATCTGGTTTCTCCTTAAAATAACTTTCCATTAACTGCAGTAACCTGATGACGTGTGTTTCTTGAACATTTAAACTGCCTAACCCACATAAACATGATGGTCCACATATATTTGTGCTCTTTTTTTTAGACATACTGCCAAAATCATAATGTAAACCAGTTAGGCATGAACAGGAATTCTTGCACGGATACTGGAAATCTTCATGAAATCAAAAAGGAATGTTGCTAGGCCTCAGAAACAAGTAGAGACTGGTCTTCAGTAACCTTCTGTTTCACCAGTCTAGCTTTGAGCAGTTGATTCCTGCTTCTCTTAATCAGAAACCCAGCTTTTTCCCAACTTTCTAGATGAAATTGTAGTACACATGGCTTCAAAAAGCCTTTTGAGCTTAAAATCTTTAAGCATTAAAGAGACGTGGCTGTAATCACTGTAGTCATAAGTCCAAAAATTCCATGGAAGTTTCTTTAGAGTCACTTATCTAACTTGGGAGTAATCACTGACCAGGTATTAAATAATACAACCATCTGGAAAACACTAGAAGAAAATGTTTGCTGACATTCCTAAATGTATGTCTACTCCATAAAGGTCGATAAGTTATGCATGCTTTCAGCTGGGCTCTAATCTTCTATATTAAACCTGCTTTCTTCCTACATTTCTTATACTGATTTGATAGAAATTACTGTCAAGGGACTTTACTGAAGCAGCATAATTAAGGGTTTTGAAAAAATGTGAGGTTGATTTGGTTTAAATGAGATAAAATGAACAGGAATGAAATATGGAAGTGCAACAGAATGTGCTTTTCCAAAAAGAAAAAGAAACAGAGGTTTATTGAAGCAGGAAAGTTATGTGCAATGAAGAAATACAGACCTTTTAAAACACATTAAAATAAAATTGAGTATACTTTGGAAACTGTTCATTTAGATTGTTGATAGTTGTGAATATTACTTAATTAGTATATGTTTTTTTTCCTTTGTAGTTCATGCTAATTAAATAATTTCATTGAATTTCATTTCAAAGTAGAAAGGCTCAATACTTGTGTACAAAGCATACCCGTTTTATTGACTTGTTAATCACTGAATATTTGTTTCCAGGGCTGTTTCTAATTCAATAAAGTGTGAAATTTCCAGTAGCAAAATAAAATTTACAAAAACATATCTTAACTAAAATTATTTCAAATAAATTTAACTTTATTTGCATCCTTTTTCAGCCACAACTATATATTTTACAAACACTATTATATATAAAACTATTTAAAATCTTCCTTAGAGATATTATAACCCACCAATTTCAACTATATAGGCATTTTCAAGATACATAATGAAATATACTTTTTCTGATTTCTTATATATGAGTTCTATTAAAATTTTTCATTATTAACTTTTCTATATATAAAGTTAATAGAAAATATTAACTTTTCTATGTGCTGTTATATACAAACCTGCTGCCTAAGCTTTTGGAGCAATAGAGAGTGGTCATCATCACCGTAGTGAGTGACATGATGGCAAATGAAATGGTTATTTAGGTAGCATGGCACACTCGTAAAGAGGATAAGCTCTGCAGTCATAGTGTCTGAATGTTAATACTAACTTCTCTGCTTACCAGGTCAAGTTAAATAGCATTTTGGACTAGTTTCCTTACCTGTAAAAGTGAGTTAATAATAGTACCTATTCCAGTACACTCCTATAAAACTTCAGTGAGATAACACATACAAAGTATTCAAAAGTTCATGGCACATCCTGAATAATCAATGAATGGTAGTTCTCATTAATTAAACATTTGAAGTTTTAAACATTCTAAGTAATATTAATAATTCATAAAAGGGTGTACAAACAGTTTACAAATGCTGTCATATTATATATTCTTATCCTGAGCAATAATACCGTATGTAGATATCAAAATCCCCATTTTACAAATGAGGGAAGGAGGTGAAAAGAGATGAATTAAATTGCTGTTCTGTCAGGCTTAGGGGTTTAATGTAAGGCAAGTACTATTACTACTATGGTTTTACATGTGAGAAAACTGTGAATAGAAAAAATAAGAAATTTGCTCAAAGACTCACCTGGTAAAGGCAGAAAAAGGGATAAAGGCTTCATAGACTATATTTCAACTACAGTAATACTTTAGATTGCGAATAACGTGGCTTGTGAGTGTTCTGCGAGACAAGCAAACATTTCTAATACATACATTTTAACTTGGTAAACAACCAATGTCTTGCAATACAAGTAGTTTGTTTCCAGAACAAATTATGCTCACAAACCAAGGTTTTACTGTATTTCTTTGTAGTATATTCTTTTAAAATATGTACAAATGTGATCTGGGTTGCATCCATTAATTCCTGCATTGGTTTTATAGAAAGATTAAAATGTATATCCTTCGCATTAATGAATGCATTGCATGGTGCTTGCTATGAGAAGTACAATGGTGCTTGAAATGAGAAGTGCAATTTTTATTATGGTTTTAACAACATGTTATACAGAAGAAGTTTTCCAAGTACACAAAATTACTGAATTTTAATGAAGTCACATAAGATAATTTCACATTTTTTTTACTTTAGAAATAATATTATGTATCACATATTAGAGAGAGAGAGAGAGCCTGTTATTATGTTTGACTTTCCTAAATTTTATAAAAATCAATTCACTAATTTTTTGCCTCTTGCCTCTTTTTCTAATGTATAATAGATTTATAATGGTAATCAGCCTCCATTCCTTTATGGATGTAGAAGTAATATAAATAATTCCTATAAGAAATGTAATTTTGTCACAATGGTGTTTAGAAACATATTGAAGGTGGGGAAGCTGCACGGTAATGCCACCAAGTGGGTAAATCAGTCTTTCTTTTGGAAATTCCGGGGTTGTTTTTAGAAGAATTAGTAGTTGTTAAAAGAGTAGACTCTAAGAGTTCTCCTTGCAAGGATATATTTTTTTTATTTCTTTTTTATTGTATCTATAAGAGATAATGAATGTTAACCCACTGTGGTAATCAGTTCACAATATATGTAAAGCAAACCATCATGCTGTGCCGCTTAAATTTATATAATGATGTATGTCAATTATTTCTCAATGAAAATGAACAAAAAAATAAAGAGTTAGTAAATAAGACATAGAATAGCCTTACACTCCTACTAGATTCTTCTGTGGTGTCAATCCTTTCCCTAAGCCCACATTTGTTTGTCTTTACATCACATACATCAATTTTTATTTGCACACATCAACTAATATCAACATAAAACTATAGAATCAATCACTAATATCTCATTCTAAAGATACAAAATAAAGTCTACATCTAAAATTTTTATTTTAAGATAATTTGGCAAGTGGCATTGCTATTTAAATCACTATAATATTCCAGAATCTTCCTTTTATAATATAAACCTAATTAGCCAGTTTGCTCTTTAAATGGATAATGAACAATATAACTGAAATGCTTTAACTTTCGAAAAAATGCTGTTTGTTTTAGATGAGGAAAATCTTTTTAAATATCTTAATCCCACTCTGTTCTTTTTTTTAAAATTGGCAAAAAAAGCAGTTTCTTAGAAGAGATAGTACACTTCAAAGAAACAGAAGCAGGCCCAAGCAATAGAAAATGGCTCAAGGGACATTATTAGAAGAGAAAGTACACTCCAAAGAGTTTGGAGCAGGCCACGCAAAAAAAGGAGCTCAAAATGCCCCACATCTGTTCTTTATTGGTAAATTGCACTGGACATCATGAGTCATTTTTAATGATTAAAAGTCTTGCAGTGCTTCCATATTACCTTTCGCAGCACAGCCTATCAGCAATTAGAATAGATTGAGGTGAATGAAAGGTGAATGTCTTATGTTAAGACCTTTGGCATAAAACACCTTAAGATGATCTTTACACCTGTCTGACCAAGAAGTGGTGGTTAATTGAAGTTTTAGATTTACCAAATGATGAGAACAGAAATGATCTATGCTATGTTAATATTCTGTGTTCAATTTTCACTTGCTTTTTAAAAACTTCCTTTTAAATCTAAGATAGTATGTAAAACAAAATGTTATTTTAAAAACCAGCTCAAATTTTCCACACTTTAAACCTATTTAGTAACATGTAATAATGATAGTACATGGCTCACAGAATTCTCCTGGGAATAAAATGGAAGTACAAATGTAAATGTATTTCTTTAAAAAAAAAAAGTAAAAGATAAATATAATTTATTATTTCAAATCTTTTATAATTGTTATGGTAAATGAGTTGGTTGAAAGTTATATATGTCAAACTCTAATTTTTTAAAACAGTAAGTATACTTGGTATAAAAATTCACTAATTGCTATTCTCAATAATTTAGATGCATTTTAGAACTTAGAGCTAGTATCATCTTACTCAAACATCATGGAAGCACAGAAGTTAAAAATATGTGTGCATATGTATGCTTCTATATTATGTATATATGTATACATGTGTATCTATAATTATAGCACATATATTAGCATATATAAGTAGATTAGTAATTATCAACATATTATACAATCATATTTTTGGTAATATATTATACATACAATTTGCACATATGTATTTAATTTGGGTTTTCATGTGTTCTTTCAAAAAAATATAAGGACATATGATGTAAATACCACGTTTTCCATTTTTCACATGAGGAAATCAAGGCTTAGAGAAGTAATATAACCTGCTCATGGTTATGGTCATCATTGAAATTCAAATTAACCTGGTGAGTACTTTGTAGTGTTTCCACCATGTCATGTTATTTTGACTTTTTAAAATGTTACAGCTTATCATTTATTTTTGTTTAACTATTTTTCCTATTTTCTCAATATATTCCAGTAGTGGATTACTCATTCTAATCTTTGAAAGTATGAATTATATACTTTTGAATATTTCATCAGGTTAATAATTTTGCTCATAGTAATTATCAATTACCATGATAATTACTATGATTTTTCTATGCATACAAATGTTTTCTTAATTATATAGTTTGGAGATAAACACACACACAAACACATACATAAATTTTGCACAATAAGAAAGAATACAGAGAATAAGGAACCATGTTATAGATATAGGATAGAAAGATATAAAGTCACTAAACTTGGCTTTTGAGAGATGTCACTAAAATGTTCTACGATAAAATAAAATTACTATACATTTTTCATCAATAGTTGTGATATTATAAGAAGATAACATATATGAAAAGGATTTGTAAATTTTAAGGACCTCAATAAATGTTAGAGGAAATTAAACTAAAATTAAATATTGAATAGTGAGGATTATTTACATGACTCTAAATATAATTAAACTCAAATATAAATATATATACTATAAATTATGTAACTATAAATTATTATTACTGTATAGCTATCATTATATAACTATATATTATAAATCTTTGCATTTTAATTTGATAATATAGACATTTGATAATCTGCTAGGAACTAATTGATATTGAAGTTTGCTCTTTTCATTACTATAATATCAGTAAAATAAATTCATCAATTTATGTTATAAACACATCTGGAACGAATTTGAAAATATATTTACATCACTTCTCTTAAAGTTTTAAGCAATTCTCTGTTGAGAATGGAATTTTCAAATTAAACAATTATTAAGAAAGTTACAATGGGATTTAAAATACATATACTATACTTGAAAATGTCCCTAAATATTTCAAAATCATTGAAGTCTTCATAGTTTATTATTGTTTCATACTACAGCACACATCCTACTTTAGAAATGCCTACCAATAGATACATAAAAAGGCAATGTCAAAAACTGAAATGTGTATATAATTTATGCAATTAGGATAATTTATTATACCACAGAATATTTATATTTGTTTATATTTTTTTTCTCTTACATAACCTCTTGATATTTCCAACCATCCTATCAGAATTACAGAGCAAGTATTTCCTCTACTTCAAAGTGAAAGATGTGCACTCGAACATACTTTCGCTAAGGTTATACAGTTATCCCATATATGATCTAGGGCTAGAATCTTGACCTAAATCCCTAAAAATGGAAGTAAGATGTTTCCTTAAGTGCTAAAGGAGCTGATTATAGTCATTTGGCTTCCTAAAATCTCTTGATAAGTGGTATCAAGCAGAAATTTCAAATATTTTAAGTACAAGCTTTTCTATTTCTATGACATCATAAACAATGTAGAGTAATGTGGACTAAATAAAAGTACATTATCACACACCACTGGGCAGCCATTTGACAATATTCAAATAATATTCGATTCAATGATTATTGAATGCATGTGATATAAATTTTGTTATTTCTATATAATATAAGCTGAAATGATTTAACATAAATATTCATCCAGTCAACAACTATTTACTGAGTGTTTAGTATGGCACTTGTTCTAGGCATTTACGATTCCTCAATGAATAAAACAGACACATATTCCTGCTTTTTTAGAGTTAATTTGATAGCCAGAAATGACTGACTTTAGACTGTAAACATAATAAATAAAGTATGTTGGGTGGTAAGATGTTTTATTGGAAAAGGAAGCAAACTGGGCAATGCCAGTGAGGAGTGAGAAAACCATGGCAAAGGGAGGGGTACTGGGTAGCAATTTTATATAGCATGGCCAGAGTAAGCATCAATGAACAGGTGATCTTTGAACAAAGATTCAATATGATGAGACAGTAAATTAGACTGAGTACCAGAAAAGGGAGTTCCAGGCAGAGGAAACTACTGCAGTACAGGAACTTAGTAATTTGCCTATTGTCCTGGTATGTGTGATGAACAAAAAGGTCAGTATGACTGGAGAAGAGTGGGTGAGAGGGGGAGAACTACGAGATAGGGTGAGAGACGAAGCAAGAGCACAGCTCATGAGGACTTTGCAAAGCTTCAATACCTGCAGCTAGTGAAATAGGGAGCCCATGAAAGACTTTCCAGCAAAGGAGTAACATCACCTGACACATATGTTATCAAAATCATACTGTTATGTTAATAATACAAAATAGGGAGGCAATTTGGAAGCGGGAGACCAGTTGAGAAGCTAATAAACCAATTCCAGTATAAGATGATGGTGAGCTTGAATAAAGGAAGGAGGGTACATATAAAGGGGTCTAACTCTAGGTACATTTTGAAGGGAGAGCACATATGATTTCATGACAAACTGGATGTGTTATGTCAGAGAAAAAGTGAAGTAAAGAATGACACTAAGGTTTTTGTCTTGAGTAACAAATAGGATAGAGTTGTTATCACTGAACTACGGAAGGCTGTGGTAGGGACAGGTTTAGGGTAGGCAGACATCGAAAGTGTTTGGTTTCAAGCCTGTTGTGTTTCATATGCTTATTAGTTTTATCAAGTAGGCAACTGGTATATGAGACTGAAGCTACAGGAAGTGATCTGGACTGAAGATATAAATGTGAAGATATTTGCATAGGAATGGTAAACAATATGAGGAGACTGATGAAATAGGCAAAGGAAAGAAGGAAGGTAGTACAAAAAAGAGCCAATTGACTGAGGCCTGGATGACTCCAACATTAAGAATTCTGGGGGAAAAGAAAGAATCAGTAAAACATAATTAATAAAAAACACAAAAAACAGTCCTCCTAGTGAAATAGGAACGAAAGCAATGAAATGTGGTTTTCTAGAAGCCAAGTGAAGAAACTTTTATAAAAAAGATAAAGCACACAATAAACTAAATGAGTACAAAGAATCAACCATTGGCAATAGAGAGTTAAAGAGTAGTTTCATTTGGGGTGAAGGGAAAAAAGAGGGAGAAATGGGAGAAGAACTACTAGACACTGAAAATGTAGAAAATTCTTCTGAGGACACTTGCTTCAATGAGAAGCAACAAAAGTTTATGTTCGTTTATTTAGTTATTTATTTATTTTGAGAAGAAATTAGTAATATCTTGTTTATTTGTCATTGGGGATGATCCAATAGAGAAGGGAAAATTTATGATGTAAGAAAGAGGATAACTAGAACCAAAATTCTTAAGTAGGGAAGAGAGGACGGAATGTAGTGAACAAGTGAAGGGATTAGCTTTAGATAACATCAACTTAAAGAGTTTTATAATTCTATAATTAAGTATGCAACTAGAAGGCTTAAATTTTGTTTCTATATATTCAAATATATTTCTAATTTAATGCAAATAATAACTGTATGTAAAGTATTTTGCTCATAATCCTTATAAAGATACCAACAAGACCAATCTCAACAATGTAACATTCAGCCGAGTATAATTAAATTGCATTCAATGTTTAGACATGACACATGCATTGAAATGACCCGTTCAACAAATATTGACTGAGTATATGGTATATCTTTTAATTCTTCCCTGAGTAGGCATTGCTTTTTGTCAAGGGCATGAATTAAAATAAGGCTAATTAGAGGTCATTGGATTTCACATCTGTTTAGAATTGCTTTGAGTTTTTGACTAAACTACTCGAAGAGAAATGAAAGATTTAATTCATATCAAGAGTGAGAAGAATTCCCAAAAAGGTGTCTTTAAATTAAAAAAATTTAAGCATGAATTAAAAAGATAGGTTTAAAGTTACTTACTTTGGAAATAATTATGATATGATTTAATGTCTGATTTCTTAATGAGTCAGAATCATTCTTCAAGGTAATTTTTGCTCTTTAAAAAGGGCTCAATACTTTATTTTCATTTCACGTATGATATGAATTAATCCACTAAATATTCAGCACCTCTCCAAGGCATCAAGGCATACCAATCAAAACTTATTTTTGAAAGGACTAAAGCAGATATATATATATATATACACACACACAAACACACACACACAAAATAGATAAAATTTTAAGCTATATAATCAAAGGACAATTTTCAAAACAAATTATATGTGATAAATATTGACCAGACTTAAAATTGTATAATAAATAAATACATATTGCTTTAAAAGAGATGTGCACAAATTTTTTTTGTAATAGCATATAAAAGTTTTTGTATTGCTCTGGTTTTTTTTTTTAGATAATAAATTTCACATTTGGTCAAAAAAACATAACAGTTATGTATGTTCACCCTTACCTAGTTAGGTTGAATTTCCCATTCCCTCATTAAAGTGTATTTTTATATTCTCTTATGGTTTTATAATTTTTAAGTGTTACGTTATGTTTTAAGATTATATAATATCTTTAAATTGCCTTGATATTATATATTAGTTGCTCCCTAATGTAAATTTTATATTTATTTATATACATTTATAAATATGTATACCACTTTCCAATTATCTCCCATACTACAAGAAAGTTCTTATCATCAATTTGTGGCTTTTGAGTGTCTTTCAGTCATTTGTGACTATTCTTTTCTGAATATATCATATCTTCAATACTTTATTCCCTTCAAATATTATAAGTTAATATCTAGTTTATATATTCTCATTTATCATTAGCATTTTCTACTCTTAAAGGCATTTGCACCTTCTCAAAACTCCAATCTCCTGGTGTTCCAATTTGTGAAGCTAGAGTGAAGACTGTCTGTGTGAAGAGCCCCTCTTTATTGCAACCTGATTTTAATTTCATATTTATTTATATTGTGTTTATTATCTGCATATCATACAAGAATGTAATTCCCATGAAAGAATCTGTTGTTGGCTCTTAATAAGAATTGGGTAATTGAGTGAATGAATTAATATTTGCACTCACATATAAGGCTATGTTCTGCTTTAATGAGAATACAAGTTCAGCTGCTGCAGCACAGAATCAGAATAACAGTGACCTGAGGTATAGCGAATATCAATATGTCAAGTATTCAAGTACCTTCTGACTTATTGCTCTGTCATTTTATGGCATTACTCAAATCTACACGGTCCACAAGGAATCACAGCCAAAGCCAGTGAGAAGAGGTGCAAGTCATTATGAAGGTACACTCTTTCATTTCAAGGTCACGCATCCATTACTTCGATTAGCACTACATTAGTTAGAATTAGTCATATGTCCTGAACCTGCTGCGATTCCAACTGGGATTCTAATCTTTATTCTAGGTAGCCCAGGATCCAGTTAAAAAGTGAGGATCCATTACTTAAGCAAGAGAGATTATAGCCAAGTCTAATGACTATAATCAGCTCGTTCAGCACTTAAGGAAACATCTTGTACCATTTATAGAGATTTACGTGATCAAGATTCTAGTCCTGAGCCATATAGGGGGTAAACTGTATAGCCTTGGAGAAAGTACGTTAGTCTGCACATCTTTCAGGTTATAGCAGTGTTTGCCCTCTAATTTGTTTATAACCATTTATTCTGTCACATGGCTTTTAATTTTCAGCCTTTGATTAAATAAAATAATAAATTAACCACAGTATTTAGACTCTTAAAAAATAAAAGAAAATGCAACACAATCAATTCATTTTACCAAAGAAGAAAATGTAATAGGTTAAGTTGTAAACAATTGCATTGGAGGAAACCAAAAACTTTTCCTTTATATTTTCCTTCTAATTTTGATTGAAATTAATCATGGTGAATAAGTCCCGAGAAAATACCTTAATCAACTATATCAAACACATGCACATATACCATATGTATATATACACATATATACATATGTGCATACTACACACACATACACACACAAGCACACACACATACGCAAGCGCACACACACTCATGTTACTTCTCTACTCCTAAAGGCATTCACAGGTTCTCAAAACTCCAGTAGTCGAATGTAAGAATTTGTGAAGTTTTTGATAGCTGCCTGCATGAAATGCTCCTGTTTATTATCTTTGTGGATTTATTTCTAAAGGCGTTTTAAACTTCTCACATCTGCTGCAAAACATAGTTGTTGCACACCTATGTACACATATTTAAGAGACAACAGAAGAAGGTAGAAAATAGACAACTGCTTATAAAAAATACAAACCTCTAAATATTTAGGTGAGAGACATGAAATAGATCTTTGGTTATTTTTGTATGATTTTTTTTTGAAAGGATACATATGAACCAATGTTATATTTTATATTATGATTACAAACCATATGTAAACTTATTAATAAGACATGCAAAAACAATAATGAAACTAGGAATGTGCAAAATCTTCATGTGTTTTAGGAAGGATTGTGGCTCTGATATGTAAAATTTTAGCACAAAGTAACCAGAAGCTATAAATCATTATCAGCTTTTTTATTAATCTTTAAAAAAATCAATCTTAAACAAATGAGAATTGGTATAGAGTGCTAGCCTGTGGCAAACACAGATATGATATTGTGTCATTTTGTTGAAAGGTACTTAAAAAGATCAAATATTTCATATACTCCTCCAGGGCTTTTCTGACCTTTCATATGTGGTTGAAATATACTATTTTTCCCTGGAATTTAGTTTACTGGGAGACACCTTTTAATGTTGCACTGCCACAAATCCTCTAGGAAGTTAATAAAATAGTTCTTAGCTGCTGCTGGTTCAGCTTTATTACAAGGATTAAACTGCCCTCCTCCTAATTGCAGAGTACATCCTGCTGGTGAAGCTTTTTTACTTGTAATAAAATAAAGTAGTCTCTGAAGAATAATGATAGGATTAGGCAAGAAACATTCACCTCTTGTCTTCTACAGGAAATGCTTTTTGTTTCCATGGAGACACATTTTATGTAATATGTTGAAGGGTACATGAGATAGGAGAGAAGTTAAGCGGAGCATGCTTTCATTCACAGGGGTTAGTTAATACAACACGAGAACTCATTTGGTTCCAGCGGAATCATTATTAGTGCAATTGCATAAGTAGCATTCTCTCCCAGCTGATAATTAAACAGCAATTTTGCCAACAGCATAAAGCTGGTGCTAAATATACAATCTTGAATTTGTTTTCTCCATTTAATGTTGTAGTATAGATGTTTGCTCCTAAGTTTCACTATTTAGACTAACTCTACCAACTACAAACTCTGATCTACTTGGTGAGAGGGTGATTATTTATATTCACACTAAAATAAAAAAAGGAAAATAGAATCTAGTGACAAACTATTGAAATGCCTTAATAAATGTATAAATGTTTTATCATTTATCATATATCAAAAGTTTTTCTCCCATCCAAGAGCAAATACATTAAAAATAAAGTTAAGATATGATTCTATACAATGTTAAAATATAGAAATAACTTTATCATCATCAACATCATCAATATTGTCATAATCAACAACAATAAGAAGACCCAATTAAAAGTATCACTTGTGGGCCCTTACTAATACTTTAAAAAAGAAAAAGATATATAAGGCTCATTTGATACAACAACTCTGTAAGGTAGGTACTATTATCTTTTTCATATTTTACTCCGATTGAAAAGATGTAATATAACTTTGCCAAAGTCAGAGCTATATTTTGCAAAAAGATTCATCTTATATGTAAATAAGCTAAAGCTTTGCTAATTAACAATGTATGAATCATCCATATCACTTTTTTTTTTTTTTTCGTCATGAATAAATCCATCTTACCCTGTTGCTAGCACACAAAGCAATGTTCCTAGCCAAAAGTTCAGGAAAAGGGAAAAATGGAAATAAGTTTGGTTGAGATCGTGAGGTGTTCCAGCGATTGTGATACCATTTAGTGCATATGATTTCATGTCAGTTCTCTACAGCTGTTGGAGACAGGTTTTTCTCAAATGGGAAGTATATATGCACCAAGGATGAACTGCAACACATTCAAGGGTAAGCAGCCAATCAGTGCTCGAGCCTGATTTGGACTCAGGAATAAATACCCTTCCTATGCTCCCATAACATATATTTAGATTAAGCAGGTCTTTGTGTTTAGATTTCATACTAATCTATTTCTCTCTTCTGTGTGCTCTTGGATGACAGTCTTAAACTACTAAAAATTATTCATGATTTTCTGTAATCCGTTTTAATGGGGCTACTCTCTGTTTTATATCATTGATATATCAATTTTCACTATTCATTTTTCAGTTGTTTAAATGTTCTACAAAAGCATTTTAAGACAAAGTGTTTGTTTTGTTTGTTAGGAAAAAAATACAGAGCAGTACATATGGTATTTGACATTTGACAACTAATGCTTAAAAATATCCTTTGAGATTATAAAGAACCATTTACGGTTGTCACAGATTCTTGCAAACTTCAATATATTATCAAAGCAATGAAATCTTATTCTTCAGAAATAAAATACAAGATTCCATCTCACAATTTTCTGCTTTAAGCATGATGCTAATTAAAGTTGAAGATTAGGATGAGTAATCACTTTCAAATACGGACTTGGAGAAGTAAAATATATATAGACTCATGTACACTTCTCAGCTAAAATGTGTCTCATTATACTGCAAAGTGAATTGCCAACACATTTATCATGATTTATGAATATGTTGTAGAGACAATTTTTATAATGACTCACTAAAAACTGGCAAACTCTAAGTCTCTACCTCATTCATCTTACTGCGTATAGGAAGCTCTTGAAGTAAAAAAGTTGAAGGACACCATAGGGTCAGAGGCAGCTGTTTGTGGTCTTGTGCGCCCAGTTGATACACATCATGACCCTTTCTCCTTCTCCAAATGCAAAAACGGAGATTTTTGTAATATATTGATGAGCAACCTATGTGTAAATTATGTTCCCATTCTGCATACTCACTTTGTTTGGTTAGGTCTAAATTAAAAAAAAAAGTTATTAAAATTTATATATTTCTCATGCACATATTCACACTTACCCAATTTGGTCATAATATATCCAATGTTAGTCTACAGAACTCTATCAAACTTATCTCTTTATTATACATTATTGGTATGTTGTGATATATCTTTGCTTGGTAAAGTGTTTTTATTTGTTTATTTTTTAATATTTCCCATTAGCTACAGCAGTTTTAATCTTTGCAAATGCATAGAGAAAGTGGTATTTTGCCTGATTCTTGAAATATGTCTAGATGTTTTCCAGAAAGACAAAGAAGGACCCCTAGAGATGAAGAAATAAATTACATTAGTAAAGGCATGGGAGTATCAAGGTGTTGTATGGATTAGTACAAACACAGTGTGCTTCAAAGAGGTATAAGGAATCACCAGAAAATTAAGCTAATGTGCAAAACTGACAAGAGTAAGGGTAATGACAAATCTTTAAAAAAAAAAAAATTGTATTTTCCCTAGTGCCAATGGTGAAAGGGAACATTTTTCCTCTTCTTTTCTTACACCATTTCCTTGTAATTCAAACTTCTAACTGTAAATCCTTTCTCTATCTCTTTGAAATGTATGCAAATCTTTTAGAAGCTAGATAAGACTCTTGCTAGTTTTGCATGCCAGGAATCTTTCTTGGGGTCCCTAGAGCCATCTTTTTGAAATGTGAACATCAGGGAGGGCTGCATCATGTCTCCCTATTTCTGTATCTAGACACCTGGCTAGGATAGTATTTTGCTTGTGTTCAAGGAGCAAGATCATTTTTCGTTTGGATAAAACAGCTAACATCCATGTAATAGGTTGTGCCTGCCTGGCTATAAAAACACATGAGATGTCTTTCTGTCTTTTTGCAATCTCGTTAGCAGGTAGGCTGTGAGGCACATTGCAGTCTGCTTTAATACTTCTTAATACTAAAAGGATTTCTAGGATGGCAGCTTTTATTTTTAATCATTTCCTCAACATAAGACAACCAAAAACTCTGTCTGCCTTGCTCAAAATGTTGAATTTCATTATTAGAAAAGTCCATTAAAGTTTTGAAGATTGAAGATGTGAATGGATAGGTGTTTTAGGAATAAATTATAGTGGTAATGTGGATATTGATTTATCAGGGAAGGCTAAAGATAAATATATACTTTAAGAAATATTATGAGAGTCTATGTAAAAGGTTAGAAGCCAGATTAAATTAGTAATTCCGGAGACAAAAATGTCTAGACAGATTTAGAAGTCTTTGTAGAGGTAGAAATGACAGGATATAATGAAAGTAATACAGGAAAGTAATACTATGAAATTAACAATAATTTATGACAAAGTATTTGATATTAGCTTTTGTAACAGATATTAAATAATAATTATCAGTTACTGAGTGACTGCTATGTACCATAAACTGTTATGAGTGCTCATATGGACTCATAGCAGTTACCTTTACTATGAAGTAGATTATATTATAATGTTAGAAAAGAAGATTTTGAGATAAATTCTGAGCAAATTGTCAAGAATTACAAAATACAGCTGAGGATCCAAGGTACATAGTTACTGTGATAAGTACTGAATGAAATACAGGAATCAATCAATTGAATATATGAGGTAGGATTCAAAACATATGGTGAATGTTTAAATTTTAAACAAAATATTAATTTTTATATTAATTTTAACAGTAAAAGGTACATTGCCATTAATCCCCCTCAAAATCCTCCCCCTTGCTTCAAACACACTTATCCAATCATTCTTGTCACTTTCTGAAGCAGCTCTGGAAGTCCTCTTTTGTGAGTGTCTTTAGTTGTGCTGTCGTGGCTGCCTTGACATCCAGAATCAATTCAAAACGTTTTCCTTTCATGGTCATTTTGACTTGGGGAAGAGCCAGAGGTTACACAGTGCCAAATCCGGTGAATAAAGTGGATGATGACACACCATAATGTTTTTATTTGACAGAAATTGTCACACCAGAAGTGAAATGTGACACAGAGCACTGTCATGATGGAGGATGAATTAAAGACACTCATGAAAGAGAACTTCCAGAACAGCTTCAGAAAGTGGCAGGAATGATGGGATAAGTGTGTTCAAAGCAAGGGGGAGTATTTTGTGGGGAATTAATGGCAATGTGTCATTTACCATAATAATTTCTTTTTATTTAAATATTCACCATATCTTTTGATCACACTTCATAAATACATCAATAAAGAAAGAATTACATAGAACTATGTATAAACTTGGGATGGTGACAGTATTAAGACCAGTTGAAGAAGAATATTAACAGAATAATTAATCCAAGAATATTCTTTCACACACAGTACTTCTTGGAAGACTGATCTTATAATTTTTCTAAAGCTGACTAAAATGAGTGTTAGGTGATAAAGAATGAGTGTGCCCACCACACCATGAAGTATAAACCATTAGTATTGATGAGAGACATGCAAACTGGCAAAGGAAGTGTCCACGAAGATATTAATTCTTTTGGAAAAGAACTAATAGTATCTCTGGGGAACTTTTTTTCTTCTCTTCCTTCCCTAGAAAAATACTAGCAAAAACTTCATTAACATTTGTGTAACTATGAACATTGCCCATAAAATATAAGTACCGTGTCTGTACGTGTAGGTGTGTGCATGTATTTGTGCATATATGATGTGTATATATTAAAACAGGACAGACAACTAACTTTGTATTAGCATACAGTGGAAATTTCGTGAACTTTATTGTCCACACTTTAGGAATTATATCATATTATTCTAAATAAAAGTGACTAGGGATACTATGGATGAAATACCTGTTAAAAATGAAAATTCTATTTCTGCTATTAATTCCTCTGAATGTTTCTTCCTTGAAACAACACTGAGCAAAACCTATTGTTTGTTTAAGTTTCTATTAGTCTCATCAGTCAATCTCAGATTAATTAATTAATCTAATTAATCTGCTTTGTTGTACCATGATACCTAAAGACATTTTGCAAATTTAATTTTGTAGTATAAAAGCTTGAAGAAATGCTATTTTATAAAATCAATTCGGCACAATAACCCCTGTATGAATAAAGGAGATTTGCTATACAACAGCATTTTTTTTTTTAATTCTTAACTATAAGGAGAGGTACTTATGAAAGGGACAGAGATGTAGTCCATGATGTCAACTAAAAACACATAAAAAAATTTTTATGCATTAAATATGAGAAAAAACAACGTTAAATAGAAGCAAAATATTCTTATTTGGAATCTTTGAACACAGGGAGAAAAAGTCCAGATTAAGTTTGTAAAGGAAAGATATTGAAAGGAGTGTCACATCAACACCTCAACGAACTCTAAAAGAAGCATCAGATTACTCACAGAGCCATCTAAATGGATCTAGCATAATTTTATGGTGTCCTGTAATTTCCCAATCCAAAATTTACCCACTTTTGCAGATGCTCCAATTTAACAAATGAAAAGGCATCATTTCATAATTTGGAATAACAAATACTTCACCAGTTCAAATTACACCCACTTCACCACATGGGCCTCGGAGAAACATCAATCAAAAATAATATCAAATAGGGCTGGCCGAGTGGGACGGTGGTTAAGCGCTGGCTTGGGAAGCCAGTGGCCCCAGTTCGGGTCCCACATAAGAGGGCCGGTGACACTACCCTCAAAAAAATAAAAATAAAAATAAAATAAATAATAATAATAATAATAATAACAATATCAAATAAAACTCAGAGTCTTCTCTCTCCTTAAAAGGTAAGAGGAGGGCCGGCCGAGTGGCGCATTGGTTAAGCACTGGTTTTGGGATGCCAGCGGCCCCGGTTCGGATCCCACATGAGGGCCAGTGACACTGCCCTCTACAGCTAACAACAGCTCCACCTGGAGCTGGGCTGTGCGAGCCCCGGTGATGGTGTAGGCTGCAGCCCCTGCTGCAGTGGGCTGCCATAGGCTACAGTGTGTGGCCCGCAGCCAGCGTGAGCGGCTGGCAGCCAAGCGTGAGCTGCGAATAGCCGCGGTGAGCGACATCCAGAGGCCAGTGACCCATCTGCCTCATCCGGGAAGAGCGCAATGACGATACCAACAGTGAAGCAACATCCTCCACAACTAAACTGAAGAACAAAAAGACGGCAACTTGTCTGTTCCCCTTCCCTGATTCCCCAACACTGTTCCCCTCCGCCAATTCCCCAATAAAATCTTTAAAAATAAAAAAAATTAAAAAATTAAAAAAAAAAGGTAAGAGGAGAAAAAAAAAAGATCAGATTCCAAAATGACAGCAAAAGAGTCCACTCTTGATAGAAACAGGTGAAGAAAGGAGAACTTTAGCAAGAATCAGAAAAATTTGGATGAATTATTGTACATAAAATGGTACTTTTTTTACACTTAACATTCATAAGACTAAAAAGTTGAGGAAGTGATATAGCGGTTATTAACGCTTACACTGCTTTGTGAGCATTTTTTTTTTTAATATAAAGAAATTAGGTGAACTAAGTCACCTGGAAAACCATCTGTTGAAACTCTTACAATACTGGTTAAAATATATCAAACCACACTCATAAGTAGTATACCTAAGTTCCAAAAACAGAGAATTATAAACACAGATATAAAGTAAACTTTAACTGTCCTAGGGTGTGTCTATTTGTATGCATGTGTGGTGTTCGTGTGTGTGTAGTACATATGAGAGTGTTTAGATATATGCCCTGCTTGGTAGAACATGAGTTTATTTCATGCCTATCCAAACGAAGGACAAATATTTTTGGTTCCATTCATGGTGATCACTAGAACTGAGATCCCCATATAAAGGAAGAAATTTAAAAAGCCTTATCAACAGAGTTCTAGAAACAAGAATTTCCCTGGAAAAGAAAGAAGGGGCGGGGGCAGGTAATGCTTTGCTATCTATGCCTGGGCTGTGGGAGGGAAAAACATTTCTCCAGTTGGCCTTAGGTAGGAATCCATATTATCCATGTAGTTTCCAAAGTCAGAAATTGACAAATGTACATAAAAGTGGTCAGTCTATGATAAACTAGGGTATCTGCCAGATAATACTACTGAGGGAAAGAAGCTCACGCAAAGTTGAACAAAATTCTCACAGGTGTAACTTCATTTGATGAACTCATAATCTCTCATACCATAAAGCTATGACTAACAGTTTACCATTAGAATCAGGAGACAAAACATATCAAAAGTTTAAGTCAATAAGAATTTCAAACAAGTAGGACATTCTTAAGGAGAATATAAACTCCATGTTTAAATAATCAAATATAAAAAATTAAAACCATAAAAAAATATAAGCAAATTTGAAAAAGTAGACAAATTTGAAAACAAAAGCAAATTTCAAATAAGTAAATTTAAAATATAAAATCTAGAAATAAAAATAATTAATATAAAATTAATATAAAATTAGAAATTCAATCTATTATGTTAACATCATGTTAGATAGATAAAACTAATGAACTAACAGCTCTAAGGAAATTTTTTAAAAGAGAGGTTAAAAAACAAGGAAAGAGAACTTTGAACTTCTAATTCCACATGTAAAGAGCTTGGAAGTAGCTACACCATCATAAACAAGTAAAAAGCTGACCACACTGAAAAAAAATCAACAACTTTTCTAGGATTCCTAAGAGAAGTAAGGATATGGAACAGATTGCTGCCCCCAAGACTGGAGAGACAGACAAGAGAATACAGGAGGAGGCGGCTTACCAGAGCAGAGTCACAAATGGAAACTGCAACAGGAACCAGCGCCAAAGCAGGAAAACCTAAACTATAATATAACTGATTAACTGCTGAAGACTCAGTGTGAATAACGCTGAGAATTAAAAACTCCAGGGGTACCCATTCATAGGGTGGCCCCCACAATTTTGCAAAATTTATCTCACAGTAAACATCAGAGAAAAATCCCCTCATGCTTCTGACAGAGACGGAGCATTTTAAAATACACTGGAGCGAGTACTCCAATCTTAACAAGGCCTGCCCTCAGCAGAAACTAATAAACTAAAGCATAACAAGTAAGGGTATTGTTACAGCCTAATTGACCTGGGGAAAGGAAATACTCCAGTCACCTGCAGCTTTCCATGTGGGAAAGGGAAATATCCAACTCCAGCCCACTCTAGCTACTCTGTCCCCCTAAGGGTAGAACAAAACAACAAAATTGAGAAACACTTATGAAGCTAACAGTTCAGAGGCATAGTATCACCAAAAAACCTAATCATTTAATTACAGAATACTTCCCTTCCCCCCACAACTTATTACTACATACCTAAAACCTATTGACAGCAGTTCCTTTTACCTGATACATTATGTACAGATATCAAGAAGAAAAAAAAATTAAAAGGCATACTACAAGGCAAAAAACACAACTGGAAGAGACAGAGCAAGCATCAGAACCATATGAGTACATGGCAAGGATGCTGGAATTATCAGACTGGGGATTTAAAACAACTATGATTAATATGCTAAGGGATCCACTGGATAAAGTAGATGGCATGCAAGAACAGATGGGTGGTATAAGCAGAGAGATGGAAATCCTAAGAAAGAACCAATAAGAAATGCTAGAAATCAAAAATATTGTCATAGAAAACAAGAATGCCTGTGACCATTTTATTAGTAGATGGGACACAGCTGAGGAAAGAATCTCTGAGCTTGAGGATAGCTCAACAAAAATCTCCAAAACTGAAAAGCAAAGAGAACAAAGAATGAAAAAAAACAAGATATCTAAGACCATGGGACAATTACAAAAGATGTAATATATGTAAAGGGAATACAAGAGAAGAAATTTTTAAAAATAGAAATAATATTTGAAAGAATAATGACTGAAATTTCCCCAAAATTAATGTCAGACACCAAACCACAGAAGCTTACAGAATACAAAGATGGATAGATGCCCAAAACAAAAAATTACACCTAGGCATAATATTTTTAAACCACAGAAAATAAAAATAAAGATAAAAACCTGACAGAAGCACGAAGAAAAAAATTACTTACAGAGGAAAAAGAGAAGAATTATATCTGACTTCTCGGAAATCAAGCTAGGCAAGAAGAGGATGGAATAAAATATTTAAAGTATTGAGAGAAACAAAGAAACACCAGTTCTGTACTATGCAAAATTATTTTTCAAAAGTGAAAGAGAAATAAAATCTTTCTCAGACAAACAAAAATTGAGGGAATTTGTTGCCAGTAGACATGTCTTGCAAGAAATGTTAAAAAAAAAAAAAAAGTTCTTTAAAGAGAAGGAAAATTATATAGGTCAGAAACATCTGCATGAGAAAGTAAGGGCATCATAGAAGGTATTGGAGGTAAAATAAAAACTTTCATTTTTATTTCAATTCTTATTCTTAGTTGACATAACAGATAACAATTTGTTCAAATAATAATAGCAACATATATGTATTCAATTGTGTGTGCCTATAAATTATATATATGCCTAGGTATAAGTAAAGTGAATTACAGCAATGGTATAAGGAGGGAAGAGAAGAACTATGAATATTTTATTATAATACTCACAGTACCTGTGAAGTGGTATAGTGTTATTTGAAAATATATTTGGAATAGTTATAAATACATATTGCAAATTTAGAACAACCACTAGAAAATTTTTAAAAGAAGTATATCCGATTGGCTAAGAAAGCAACAAAAAATGGAATTATATACAATGCTCAATTAAAACCACAATACATAGAAAAACAGTGGAAGGTAAAAATAAAACTAAAAACCATGGACAACACATAGAAAACCAAAAAAGAAATATATGGTAGATATTATTTCAACTATATCAATAATCACTTTGTACATCAATGATCTAAATACAACTAAAGGACATTGTCAGAATGGATCAAAAGCATAACTCAAATGTATGTTGCTTATAAGAAGCCTATGTTAAATACAAACACACACATGGATTAAAAGTAAATGGATGGAGAAAAATATACCATCCTAACACCAATCAAAAGAAAACAGAAGGAGCTGTCTTAATTTCAGACAAAGCAAACAAAAAGCAAGGAAGCTATCAGGGATAAAGAAGGGCATTATATAATGAAAAGGGGTTAATCCTCCAAAGGAAATAACAATCCTTAATATGTACTAACCTACCAACTAAAGCACCACACTATGTGAGACATAAACTGATAGAAATGCAAAGAGAAGTAGATAAATCCAATATCATAGTTGGAGATTTCAACACTGCTCTCTCAGAAATGGACAGATCCAGCAGGCAGAAAGTCAGTAAGGATATAGTTGAACTAAACAACACCATCAATTAACTGAATATAATTGACAGCTAATATATGGGTAATATTAACCCTGTGTGCTGAACAAATTTATCACTCAACAGTCACATTTTCCGCCATATCGCTTTACCCCTACACTCATTCTTCCATCTTGGGGACCTGGCCTCAGAGCCTTGACAATTATCTCTAATACTCATGAAATGATCCATGTATGTGATTTATTTGGCCTCCAGCTCCCTCCATCATCCATCCATAGACCTTTAGCTTTCCCTTTCAAAAATAATTTACAGTATGTCAGTTAGACATATATTATTTTGGAATGACAGATTGTAAGAGTTAATGGAAGTGTGAAATGCACTTCTCTAGGAATCATATTGTGGATAGAACAAGAGCTTTTTCTAAAGCTTTGCTATTTAAAAGATTCCGAAGTCAAAATAATTTGTAAGGGCTGGCCAAGTGGCTCATTTAGTTAAGAGCTTGCTCAAGAGTGCGAGCTGAGCTCTGAGCAATAGCAGTTCGATGCCCAGCCCAAGCTGAGCTGCCGCTAAGCTGCCAACAGGAGCCAGGATGGCTCAGCTAAAAATAATAATAATAATTTTTAGAAGGTTGTGGGTATTTTGAGATCCCCTCCCTTCTGTTTTGTTAAATACTCCACCCACTCATCTCTAGTTATGATATCACCCAAAGCTGGATGAGATTAGAGCACAAGATCAGGAACCATAGGCTCATTCTTTTTGTAATCAATGGCTATCTCCTTTCCCTTCAGAACTCACCCACTCTTTATCCTGCACCATGCACATACAGACTTAGATCCATGCATTTGAGTATATGTACCTAGCAGTGCTTGTCTCAGAAGACAAATGGCTTCATGACAGACATGTCAATATCCAACACTTTAGCCCATAATATAGAACAACAAAATAAATCTCTGTGAGTTAAGGTTATGTGCACACTATGATTTAAGTCATTATGTATGTAGGATAGTTATTCAGAAGTACCTGAGATATTAAGTATTTTCCTGTATAAAGAAGTAAAAGAGTCCAAATAATTTTGTCTAATTTATTATACTAGGGGCAGCAAACTGCTTGCTCACCGGATGAATGTGGATTTGTAAACAAAGCAGTGTTTATATTAAAAAAAAAAATGGAATCAGTTTACAATTATAGAAAGGTTTGAAATCTACATAAAATACACATTTCTAGCTTTTCTTAGCAAATCTGACCTAACAATGGAAGCCTACATTGCTGCTTTGGAGTTCTTGTAGATGGAAAATGTTTTTGTTTTTTTTTCTAGTTCATCACAATAATTATCAGCCTCTTTCAGTCATACAAAAGATAACTATATATTTCCCTGCTGGCACAGTATAGTATTGTTTTACACTTGTCACAACATTTCATTCTCAAATACCAATGTTTTCATTCTCAGTAGTGTTCACAGTTTAAGTAATAATGTCCATTGGTACACTACTCATTTACCTTTCTGGTTCCTAAAGATATTTTATTCATCCTCCATAAACATATAACCAGGAGAGATTGCTCAATAATTTCCTAAGTAGACATTACTGCCATCAATTCCCTTCCTCTGGTAAGAGACCCTTGGCCACAAAGACCCTTGCTGGGATACTGAATTCCAGCTTCAAACTGTTTCATACTAAAGCTGGTGAGACCTTTTCATCTCTGACAAGATGGTTTTTAGGATGTAGTTGTCTGTGGCATGTTTCCAATGAAGAAGCCAACAGGTAGAGGGGAGCAAAGATAAGAGATCAGGTAAGTCTTATTGAATAAAAGCTTATTTGAGGCTGGCCAAGTGGCGCATTGGTTAGGAGCTAACTTGGAAATGCCAGCTCTGAGCAGCGGGGCCCCGGTTCGGATCCTACATATGAAGGCCAGTGACACTGCCCTCTACAGCTAAGGTGGTGAACAACAGCTCCACCTGATTGCCTCTATAGCTAAGATGGTGAATGTTGCTTCTGTAGTTAAGATGGCGGGTGACGGTGTGGGCTGCAGCCCCTGCTACAGTGGGCTGCCATAGGCTACAGTGAGGGGTCAGCAGCCATTGTGAGCTGCCAAGAACTACTGTGAGTGACCTTCCAGAGGCCTGCAAGTGATCTGCCTCACGCAGGAAGAGTGCAATGACGATACCAACCTGGGCCAGTGAAGCAACGTCCTCCACAACTAGACTGAAGAACACAAAAAGGACCGCAACCTGTCTATTCCCCTTCCTCGATTCCTGTATGCTGTTCCCCTCCCTTAATTCCCTAATAAAATCTTTAAAAAAAAAAAAAGCTTATTTGCATTGCTACTGTCATCCATAACTTTCCTAATTATGAGGGTAATATATTTTATTTTTGTTGAGCTAGACAGAGTTTGGTTTCTGGTAAGTGCAAGCTAAAAGCATCATTTACTTCTATTCCAATAACTTATGTTTTTATTTAAAATATGCAAATATAAATAAAAATTATATCTATTTCAGTGAAATAATTCAGTACCTTTCCTCTTCTAGCATTTTTGTATTTAATGTTAAGAATCATGATTTGTTCCTTTATCTAACACTTTCTTTTATGTTCTCCTAGAGAAAAAGGAAGAGAGTGCGTGTATATGGGAAATCATTCGCTCCATCTTTTTAATTTTACAGAAGTCTGCTATGGTCTGAATTTTTGTGTTCCCCCTCCCCCCCCCCCATATTCATGTGTTGAAATTCTAATTCCTAAAGGCAATGGTATTAATAGTAGGTGGTTCCTTTAAGAGGCGATTAGGTCATGAGGGTGGAACCCTCATGAATGGGATTAGTACTCTTCTCAGAGATCCTACAGACCTCCCTAGCCCCTTCTACCATGTAAGGACACAACAAGAAGGCTGTGACCTCGGAGAGGGCCCTCACCTAACTAACCATGATGACATCCTAATTTCAGGCTTCCAGCCTCCAGAACTGCGAGTAGTAAACGTCTGCTGTTAATCAACCACCAGTCTGTGGTATTTTGTTACAGGGGCCTGAGTGAACGAAGACAAAGTCACAGCAGGATTCAATGACAAAGCTCTCCATACAGTGCAGTGCTGAGTAAAATTACTTTTTTGTATATTAAATTTCCTTTAATCTCATTTAGTCTTCTACAGTTATTTTGTCTTAACCCTTATTTGGGATAGAGGAAGTTGGTGGTGGTTACTGATGATTGAAATGGAGTCATTTATTCATTCTTTAAGAGAGACACCCCCCTTTCCTTTACAATTATGATAGCTAACTTTTACTGAGCACTATCATAAGAGCTTTTTAATTTTGTTGTTTTTCATTTAATCCTTGCCACCACTCAATGATATAAATACTGATATAATCAACATTTTATAGATTTGGTAGTCTTCCCAAGGTAATTCCCACATATTGTAACCCCTTTTTTTAAAAATATAAAACTGTTTTAGTTATTTTTATTTTATATATATTTTATAAATTATTGAAAGTATTTTTTATAACCAGGCAGATTTCAATAAATAAAGCATAGATTCCATGAATTATCCAAGGTCACACTGTCTGGTAAAGAGGAGATGTAGGACATGGACTCAGATGGCCTAATTCCAAATCCAGAGCTATTTCATAGAGAAGCTTGACATAAGGCAGTAGTGTCTCAAAATTAGCAGTCATGAAAATCATTAACATTGAATAAACCTAGTGCTGACTTGTCATTCTGGACACATTATTGATAAATGGAATGCATATCTGACTATTAAATACTTCAGTAACTAGTGAGAACTACTCTAGGAGTTGGTAGGTTATACTGATGTTTTACTCCTTGAGTTAATGAGTCTTGAAAAAAGCCTATTAAAATCTCTGAACTGAGAGTGGTCAGTACAGCCAGTCACACACATTTCAGGCTAATTAAAAAGCACCCTCTTGAATGATTTTTGACCTTTACCCCTTATTATTAAAAAGGAGGAAGAGTATGTGGAAGATAATTATAAATTAGACTATTGGAAGCATATTTTAATTCTAGACCAGACCAAAAAACATATAAAACCCTTTTTTTCTCAAACGAAAAAGAAAACAAAGCATAATAATATCTATAGTATAGTTATTCCATACTTAAAGTTGTAATTGGGTCTCCATTTTCTAAGTTGACTTTGGCAGGAAACACATTCAAATTATTACTTAATGCAAATTATTCTAACTAAAACTTTTGCTATAAGTAAAATACATATTACTGAATATAGTTTTCTATTAGAACTTCTGTCCATCGAGGACATTTTTATAAAGCAATTGAGAATAAAATGAAATGTTAGAACAAACAATTGAGTACTAGATCTTTTCAATCAGATTTCAGCCTTGTTATTTAGTTTATAAGGTGACGTTAAATGATCAAGCTATTCCCAATTAAATAAGCCTTTCATACTTTATTTCTCCTGTCCTCAATGTAACAAATATCCCGGATATGGTGTAAGTCTGGCCTATGGCATCTGGCAGGTTATGTTTCCTGGAAAATGGACTCTAAGGCAAAGGTTTGTGCACAGAATGTTTATCAGGGATTATCACTTGTAAAATGGAAAGGGAAGAAACAGAACCATCCAGGTGGACAAGCAGAGCTGCCATGCAAGGCCAAAAGTTTCATTCAGCCCCACTGGAGAGATCAGAAGCTGAAATGGACTATCAGAGCTGTCTGGTGTCAATATCAACCAATCATTAGATCTCGGCCAACATGGGAAGGACTTGAACTGGGGAAAGGCACTGCTCTACACCTTTTACTGTATAGTCTATGCTTTTCCCACTGATTTGAAACATTACTTTAAAAATATAGTGCTGTCTTTGTCCATTATTGGTGCTCAAACTCTTATTTAGATGAGAGAATGAGGATGTGAGATGTAGGGAGAAGAATTAAAATCACATATAATTTTCCTTTTTGTATTCAGAAATGAAATTGGTCCACACTTTCCTTGTTCCGTAGTGTCTGTTTTGGTATCAGGCAATACTAACCTTCTAAAATGATAATACATCACACACAATTTTGTATGGTCTATGACAGTTTACACAATATTGCCAATCATTTGGTTATATCAACCAACTCTTCACAATTTTTATCAATTACATTTAGCTGTATTATCTTACTTCTAGTCTTCAAGTTTGTTTTTTAACTGGTTATTATTTTCAAGATTCTTGAATTTAAGAATACATATTATTCTTAAATTATGTATTGGCCTGTTGTATCACTTTGTTATTTCATATATTTTAAATCAATTTTAAACAGCTTATTATTCTATTTATTCCTCTTTAACTGAAGATATAGTAGAAATATATTCTTCCAGTTCCAATGGAAAATAAACTATGTACATTTAGTCTATTTCTTTTTATTGCCTTTTGCCAGAAACTATGTGGTATTAAATTTTTTAATTTATTGAGATTCATGTTGCTGACTCCTACATGTTAAATATTATAAATATATTTGAAAGTAATATGTACATTATGTATTCTATTTCTTAGATTCATAATTCTATATGTGTTTGTGTGTGTATATACCCTCATAAAGTCATTAAAGAAGCTTTTAAATTATGACATTGATATTCTCTGTATTTCTCCATTAATTTTTCAATTACTAGAATTAGATTCAGGGGAAGATGCTACAAATATCTATTCTCAACATATAGGATTTATTATTTGTAATATATGTTTAATTACATGATAAAATATAAATATGAAGAATTTAAGTAGTTTATGCACTTTAATTGTGATAACAAATATTAATATTTTTACTAATACTAATGAGTAAGATAGATTACTCAGTAACCCTCCATGTATTAACTACACAATTTAATTATACTAAGAAGAAGAATTGTAGATGATGGAAACTATAATTTGAATTTTTGTTTGCACATCTCTTATATTTCTTGCAAGTTTAGTCCAGAATGGCCTAAGTATGATGAGCACTGAATAATATATGTGTCGTTGTCAGTGGAAAAATAGACATTGTGGAAGAAAAGGAATAATTCTCTGAGTGCTATCACATCAGATGAAATAATTACATAATTTCAAAACTCTTTGCTTCTGAGTACTTGCTCCTCAGTCAAACATGAGACCTTGACACTGTCAAAAACAGTCCTAAATAGAGGAGACAAATACTTTCATTCCCAACCCTGATGACCATTTTCCTCATCACCATTAAATGCATTGGGTTTTAGTTTATAAGTCTATCTCTTTAATGTGTAGGTTGTGTGAAGCATGTAATCATTTCTTTAAAAATTGACTGAAAACTTCAAGAAACAGGTCTCACAGAGGTGTCAATCGTCAGGTCATTTTTTGGCCTTCTTTCTAATCCCACTGCAACTGAAGATTCATCCATGCTTAGTGATACAGTCCCAATTCATGGGACTCACCACACAGAAAAATAAGTTATGGACCTGTTGCAGAGCAAAAAATATGATTGGCAGTAACTGATGTCCACAAAGACTGTCAGTAAAGTATGACATGTTCACAAGGAATGCAGTTCACTCTTGATTAGTCATGTTAATTGGGGTCAAAGATAACATAATCTGTTTGAATCTAAAAATAAATTCTTACTATTGCATTATGCAAATAACTCAACTCCCTTCCCCACCCTAACCTTTTAATGAAGACTCTAGAGAGTTTTACATTTTTTACGTGTAATAATTTGAAATGCACTTCAGCTTTCTGCCCCTATCAACCTTTTGGTGGAAGCCTAAAATCAGTTAAATGACCATGAGCCATCAGATACCTGAGAAAAGGTCCTTATACTTTTTCTAATCCCTCATGGTGATATATATATATATATATATATATATATATATATATATATATATATATATATATATATATATATATTTCTTTAAAAAAAGATAAATGAACATGCCTTTCTCAGGTGAATTTTGTAACTAGACATAACTTGACTAACCTGTTCCATTCAGGATCTCAGTTTCTCATAGACTGTGTAGTATGACACATAGGTCTTCCAAGATGTCCACTTGATGTTTTGTTGCACCTTTGTAAGTGTTTCATCAGGAGAATGGAGATGATAGCAACGAGAGGAATAAAAGTAGAGAGAATGTGCACATGTGAGTAAAGCACTGCAGAGGAGAAAATATGTCAATAGATATCTGGTCTAATGATTGCTTGTCCATCATTGTCTCAGCAAGTTCACTATTATTTCAGGGAATAATTTTACAAGCAGGAAATCACCCTTCCAACAGTACTGACTGCACAGTTCTAAATGGTTTCCTATGGACTCGCCTCAAAGTTATTTGTTTTAAATATTACTTCTACAAAGTTCCTCATGGCTTTTGGCCTGTTTGTTTGTAGTCTCTTTTTCTGGAAAGTTTCTATTCTCCTGTTCTTTGCTTTCCTGTTCCTTATCCAATATTCAGATTTCAAACCATATATATATATATGTGTATATATATATATATATATATATATATACCACTCCAAAAGGCACAATCATATCTAATAGAGCTCCTCAATAGGCCAATACCCCATCATCTTATCAAAGACACACGTAACTGTCTTAACAGCAGTTATTACAATGTGAAATTATCTCATCTAGTTGTTCACTTGTTCATATTCTATCTTTCTATACTGACATGTAAGGGCTTGTCCACTGTGAAACCCTTGTTACTACAACAGTGTCTGGCACCAAAGTGATGCCATTAAATGTTCACTGAATAAATAAGCAAAGGGAACATACAACATGTTGACTATAGTGAACTACTGTATGGTGTTAAGAGAGTAGATCCTAAGAGTTCTTATCACAAGAAAAACAGTTTTCCTTTCCTTCCTTCCTTTCTTTTTTCCTTCCTTTTTTCTTTCCTTCCTTCCTTCCTTCCTTCCTTCCTTCCTTCCTTCCTTCCTCCCTCCCTTCCTTGTATTATCATCAAATCTTCAACCTATCTCTAAACCCATGTCCTCTGCCTTATCTCTTGGTGCCATTTGATGTGGCCCTTCCCCTATCATAATCTAATTCCGCACTTGTTCCCTGTATTTCACCTCCTCCTGCCTGCTCAAAAGCCCTTCTTTAGTAACTCTATCCTTTACCTATTACACCATCAGCTTATTCCTCTGTACTGAGTCAGTACTACCAGTGCACAAATATGCCTTGGAATCTGCCATCTTAAAAAGTGATAACATTCATTGATCCCTCATTCTCTCCAGCTACTGCCCCACTTCTTATCTCTTCTTCTTGATCAAATTGTCTATAGTTACTACTTCTGTGTCCTCTTCTCCAGTATTCCCCCCAGTCCTTCTTCAGCCAAATGCCTAAACCCAGTGCCTACTAAATATAATGCCATAATTTCCAGTAGGAAATTCCAACACTGGTTACTGTTATTTGAATCAATTATGTAAACTAAATCACATCTGTTCTGTTCAGAAAAGTTCTCTTTCTCATTAACAGGCTCCTATGAGAACATCAGCTATTTTTTTTATTATTATTAAATTTATCGGGGTGACATTGATTAGTAAAATTTTATAGGTTTAAAGTGTACATTTCTATAACACACCATCTATATATTGCATTGTGTGTTCACCACCCAGATCCAGTTCTCTTTCCATCACCATATATTTCACCTCCTTTCCTTCTTCTACCACTCCCCTCCCTCCTTACCCTCTGGTAACCACCAAACTATTATTTGTGTCTATGAGATTATGAGATTTTGTTTCCCTTGTTCCTTTGTTGCTTTCAGTTATACATCCCATATATGAGTAAAGTCATTATGGTCCCTGACTTTTTCTGACTTATTTTGCTTAGCATGATAATCTCAAGGTCCATCCACATTGTTGCAAATGGCAGTATTTCATCTTTTTTTTTTTTTTGAGGGCAGTGTCACTGGCCCTCATATGTGGGACCGAACCGGGGCCACTGGCTTCCCAAGCCAGTGCTTAACCGCCACGCCACTCGGCCGGCCCTATTTCATCTTTTCTTATGGCATATCAAAAACCTGCTCACTCCCATGCTTTCGCTTAACCTGCTCTCTCTATTGCCACATACATGTTGCCTCTCATGAAACAATCCTGAATTCATCCATTTCTCCCCAAACTCCTTGCTATCAATCTAGTCCCACCACACCATCTTGCTCCTGAACCACTGGAGCAGCATCTCCCAAATCCTTCTAATTGCACTTAGAATTAAAAGCCAAATTTCTTATTGAAACTTAAAAATCTCATCATGATCTGGGCTCTGTTCTTCTTTGAATTCACTTCTCTCTCTTGAATTTACATCCCTTCAGACAAAAACACCTACATTTCAAAAGTCTGAGGAACTCTGAATTCTGCTCTTGATATTTGCTAATGTTTTTGTTATTATTGTTGATGCCTGAAATTTAGAGGAGTGTTTCTCTTTGCAGTCTCATAAAATTAAGACTGAGGTTGATTAATCCATATTGATTTTATCTGGAATAAAGTATGCCTTTCAGTCTGTGGATTCAACTCCTCCTTGATTTCAGGAAGACTCCTAAATTTCATCTCTGGATATTTTACTTCATTTCTTTTTTCTCTTCATCAAGTTCTCAAGCTATGGATACCTTGTATCTTCTGTTGCTTCCATATCAATTATTTTCCCTTTAATTCTTCTTAAAATTATTTTTTCTTCAGTCTATTTTTCAAATACATTTTCTGTGTTGCAGTTGTTTTCATCCATATAATTTTTCTCTCTGTAGTTAATATGACTTCACTTTTTCTGATGATTTGTTTTCCTTCCTCCTAGTCCTTGGGCACCACTAACTCATTTTTTATTCTTTTGTTGTCTTATTTCATCCTTGAATCTTGTTGCTAGAGGTGGTGTATCATTCAGTTCTTTGAACACACACAACTTTATGGCATGATTTTCCTCTGATCCACACCAGCATGATTCTGCTGCGTGGTCTTCATCCCCTTTTTGATTATAGTGTCTTCCTTCCCTCCCCCCTTGCCTTTCTCCTCTCCCTCCTTCCCTCTTCCCTTCCCTCTCTCTGTGTGACTTGCACTTTACCACTCCTCAGCTCTCAAAGACCTGAAATGGTGAGTAGCTTCCACAGTGGCCCCTCTTTGAGCCACATTCAGTTAGTTCGTTGCAAGGGCAGTGGGTCTTTTACGTTTCTTTCACAGCCCCCTTCCAGCCACTTTGTGGCTCAGACAACTTTCAGTGGCTTCTGAAGCAGGTGTCCTTAGTGTATTCCAGATCCGGGGCCAAACGGTTAGCTCCTAAGATCACGTTACTGCACAGTGCGCACCTTCCTAGTGCAGTCTTTGCTCTGCCTGCCTGCATCATCCTCTCTCTCTGAATTTACCCTCCCCAAGTCATTACCTAGATGTGTGTGGTCCACGTAGTCTGTTAGATCTTCAAGATGAACGACGTCTTCTATCAGATCCCCACATTCCAGGTTGTCTGTTAGATCCGCACTGCGACATGTTTGTCAGATTTGCACGTCAGACGTAATATCCTGGCTCTCCATGTGCCACATCCTCAGTGAGGGCTCCTTTAAGTGTTATAAGCCATATCACACAGAATTAACTGAATTATGATAATTTATCATAAGCAACTCTTAAGTTTTGTGTCTGGATGTATTAGGTGCTGGAATCTATACCGATTAATAAAACCCATTATGGCCCTGAACAGTTACCTGAAAACTGATTGGGATGCAGAAGGAGAGAAAAATGAGTTCTAAGTTAAATGCTGAAAGAGAAAATTGTCTATATAAAGAAAATCTGTGATGGATCCTTTAAAAAGTTAAATATATATTTAACTCTCCATATCCTTCTTTCTACATCCACCAATTCAACCAATCAGAGGCAGAAAATGCTGGGGTGGGGGTGGGGGGAATATTACATTGTTGCTGACACGTACTATGTAGTTAGACCTAGGATGGGTGCATCTGTAACATGTAAGCCTATTTTTCATGTCATCATTCCCTAAACAATGGAGTATAATGACTATTTACATAGCATTTACATTGTATTAGGTATTATAAGTAATCTAGAGATGATTTAAAGTATACAGGAGGATGTGCATAGCTTATATACAAATAGTATGCCATCATATATGAGAGTTGAGCATTGGTGGATTTTGGTATTGAGGGTGGTATCCTGGAACAAACCTCCACCCCTCAACCAAGGGATGACTATCTCAGTTTGCAAGTTGATAATTTTCAAATCACATTTTCATAAACTGAGACAGGCTAACTATACAGAGAGCACTTCCATTGCTTTATGAATATAATTCACTTTATGAGGACAATATAAGGAAGGAGACACAAATCACTACAAGTAGTACTGACACCTCACTGTAAGACTTTTCTTTTTTAATCTATTTCATGAGTTTTCAGAGAAATTGAACACTGTGATTAATTTAAGAAATAATGCATGCCATCCTGACTAACACATTATTGTTCAAGTCATGTTGCCTGGAAACTTTTAAAAGCAAAAACATTTTTTTTTTTTTTTTTAGCTGAGCCATCCTGCCACCTGTTGGCAGCTCAACAGCAACTCAGCTCGGGCTGGCCTCGAACAGCTCAGAGCTCAGCTCACACTCTTGAGCGAGCTCTTAACCAACTGAGCCACTCAGCCGGCCAAAAGCAAGAACATTTTAAACATTTTACACTCATCATTGATTCTGGCCATGGGTTGCCTTTTATTTTATTATCTGGCTCATAAATTCCTACTCTAAATGTTAGAGAAATAAAAGCAATATTTCACCATTAGTCAAAGATACATAGTAACACTTAAGATTAAAATAACCATTATTTTTGTTACAAAAACTATTCTTCACTTGAATTACAAATAGTTACATTCATTTGAAATATGCAGAATATTATATGATAATCCTAGTCAAAGTATGGCATAATTTTATAATATGTTATAGTATTATATGAAGTCTACAAATTTTCCAATAGGAATATTAATTTCCTTTAATATGACTAAGGCATTTCTCAATTTCTCTGAGCCTCCCTCCCCCAAAAAGTAAATAAATATGTTATATTGTAAATAAAATATAGTGGTTCATTAAACAGACATATTCTAATGGAAATAATATCTTGTCATATATTTTTTTAAAATCTAGATATAAATACCTATTGCAAATATTAAGACTTCTTAATGGAATGTCTGTCAACACTGATCAAGTGATTCATGAATTTTTAAAATCACAAATATGGAAGATACCTAAAGGAACAAGAAATTCAGAAACCTCTTTGATTTATTTTAATTGCTTTATAAGATTTAGGCTGAAATTTTAAAAGAAATCTGTTAACATTAAGGTCAGGGAAAGAAGTTCAAAGACTAACTTACCCAATATCTTGTCTCAAACACCTTATTTTGTAGTGATTTTAATATCTTAGCTTATTTTCAGCTAGCCATTTCTTTTCCAATTATAAAATACCTTATTCCCATAAATATTACCTTCATCACACATGCCATAGATGAGATCAACCCAATTTTTTCCTCAAGAAACAATCAATTTAAGGTAGGTGCATGAACATAAAACTTTAAAAGTACTAAAGATGAATTAATACACAAAATTACAAAACAATTATAGAAAGGAAAAATTCTCTCTGCAAATCTCCCAAAGTAGTAAAAAAGAATTATATGAAATGATGCTTAAGTTAAAGTGAAAATATTCTCAGGAACATCATAATTCTAATCTGCCAGGTTCAAGATTTTATTTTTCAGGGTTGTGGAAATTTGCAAGTACTGCCAGTACTCATAAAGCACTGACTAGGTGCCAGAGACATTAAAGGGCTTTGCATCTACATGTAGTATAGTTCTCATAACAACCTTGTGACACAAATGTCATTATTATCTTTATTTT
This sequence comes from Aselliscus stoliczkanus, assembly GCA_033961575.1. Classification (NCBI taxonomy): domain Eukaryota; kingdom Metazoa; phylum Chordata; class Mammalia; order Chiroptera; family Hipposideridae; genus Aselliscus; species Aselliscus stoliczkanus. The sequence goes on along the minus strand of CM066731.1, from coordinate 135,541,715 downwards.
AATAAAAAAGAATAGGTCCCGAGTGATTCAATTACTTGGCAGTAATCACAAGTAAATAGCCGAGCCAGAATTTAAACCCTTAGATATAACTCCAAAACTTCTTTACTGAACTGCTGTGCTGTGGTATCAACTCACATAAATTGGACTCATATACCCAAATTTTAGGGACTCTAAGATACTTTCATGCTGGTTCTTCTCTGGTTCGCTTAAATACATTCATTTAGCTAGTGATTACTTTTCTTTAAAATGTCTTACAATGGCAATATAACATATGGACATAAACAATACCTGTTTCCATCACAACACCCTAACCTAACTGCAAAAATATATCTGTGCAAACATTTGTTTTGCCCACAAAACATTTCACTAGTCGACCTCACACTAGTTGATAATGCTTGGATTCCAATAAGACGTCAGGGTTGCCAGTATGTATATTCTGTTCACAAATATGTAATACAATTATGATAAAATTATAACCCGATTAATAAGAAACAAAGTAATTTTTCACACTTCGCCATGGTAGACCAATGTCAATTTGGGTAACACCTTCATACTGTCTTAAAATACCTCTGAGAATGGAAGCATGAGGAGCAACTTATTATGATATATCTCATACAAAGAAAATGATAGGATTGTCTTTTGACAATTCACAGGTGAAGAAAACTTGAATCATCACTCTACAACAGGTCTGATTATATTTTTACGGAAACTCTACATGTCACCATTTTGAATTATTTGGATACAAAAAGACACTGAAGCACAGTTTAACAACTAATCTGTAAGCAAAAAGTTAAATCAGACACAAAAACTATTACTAGTTTTCAGGACCATGGAAAAAGTAATACCCCATTTGGTGTCTAAAATACTGTTTACTGACCAAGTTTTACAAATGTATTCATCACCAGTTCTTGTAACACTAGAAATCACATGAGTTGGCTAATACTTTAGTGCTCTAAATACATGTGATCATATTTTTTTGTATTAAAAGTATTCTGTAATGCCGTGATCCTCAAACATTGATATATGCTAGAAACATTGTGAGAACTTAATTAAAGTGATGATTTTCTGTACAGTCGCAATTTTCCTGTAATTTCGTTTCAATAATTCTGGCATGAGCTTTGGGGGAATCCACATTCTAATAGCAAAAATTGTGGTGCTATTGATGGTAGACCACACTTAAAACAAGAATTTATAAGCCTAATATTTAAAAAATTAACTTTTTTGGTAAAAGAAAACAAGAAGCTGAAATAATGTGAATAAATACGTGTAGGTGCTTTTGGACAGTAAATTCACCTGAAATTGGAGACTTTGACACAAAATATCTCTCCATCAAACTAATACTGTGTTGTGTCTGCAAAAACAAAGTAATGTACTCTCTCTTATGGATATAAACCCAGTTTGAAAATCATGGGTGATGGGTGTTACAGCTGCGGATCACTGCAGTGGCAAACAACCCCTAGTATCCGAGAGGCATAAAACAACAAAGACTTACTTCTTGTTTATGTTCCATGCTCATCATGGACCTTTGCTATCACAACCACTCATGGATTCAGGGTGATGGAGTGGCTGCCCATGCACATGATGTTGGCTTCTCTGTCAGAGGAAAAAGGAAGGCTCTAAGAGCATGAGTTCTTGCAAGTAAATAACAGGTTTTGGTTTCAGCAATTAAATGCCTATAATTCGTTGATCCAAACTAGGCACCAAGCTGTCTCAAACACAAGAGATAGGAGTGAAGACCTACTATGAGCTTGAAAGGGGGAGTAGAGGTGGGGGAAATGGGAATATTTAGTGAACGCAATTATCTGCACTTTTTTTTTTTTTTTTGAGGGCAGTGTCACTGGCACTCATATGTAGGGCCCGAACCGGGGCCGCTGGCGTCCTAAGCCAGAGCTTAACCACCGCGCCACTCATCCAGCCCTAATGAATGCAATTATGACTATCACAAACCACCAAATTCTTTTCTGAGAACTGCTTCTGAAGCCAGTGCACCATTTAGCTGTCGGCAAGAGACACTTTATGACTCAGGAAAATCTACCTGTGAAAAATGCTATGCATGAGCTGATTAGACATCAACACTATGTCTACCTCAAACAGATGGCAGAAATGTAAAACCTGTGAAATGGAAGAAAGAAACTTTAATTATTGAAATATGTTCTGGATATTATGGACAGAGAAATTTGTCCTATTGACTAATTCTTTTTTACTAGACAATGATTCATTTTCTGACCAGTGCAGCTTCATTAATTTTTCTATAAACAAAATTCATCATACCAAACTGCATTTTGATTAGTTTAATTAGAATTTCTGCTTCACTGTCACTAAACAAGAGATATTTAAATGGGAAGAAGTCAAAGGGTTGCCTTACCACTCAAATTATTCAACACAGAATATATAAAGTGGAAGGTAACTAATTCAGAAAGTGGAAGGTAACTAATTTTTAAAGCATAATTCCTTTCCTAAACAATACATCTTTCCTTTAAAAATTTTAATAGCTTCTCCACTTAAAATTTTATGATACGCTGTATCTTTTGAAGCAACACTTTCTTCATTTTTAAACAATAATGCCATTGCTTTTATAATTTTGTTTTACCTATAAAGACACAACCAACTTTCTCACTATTCAGTGAGAAATCAATATAGCAATTACCTGTATTTTCATTACCTTATTAATGTCTAACCTGAACCCATTAATTTCTTGAAAAGAAACCATGGTCAGTAAACAATTCAAAAGTGTTCACATTGTGCTTGCAAAACAACAATTTAAAAATATTTATCTAATTTAAGAGGAGTTTCAGGTTCCAGTTTTTTAAACAGAAAAAAATTATTTAATCAAAACAAGTTTACATGTTTACACCTATGGCTTACTAGTATAAATCTGTCCAAATTTTAATTGTACTAAGGACCAAACAGATATAATAGCAAAAGTTCCCTCAAAAGAGTGGATCCTAGTTTCCACAGTAAGACCTCTTAAAAGCAAAGCTCCAATTATTAAAATAATTCAAACTTTTCTTTTTTTTCTTTTTTTTTTTTTGAGGGCAGTGTCACTGGCCCTCATATGTGGGACCGAACCAGGGTCGCGGGCTTCCCAAGCCAGCGCTTAACCACCGCGCCACTCGGCTGGCCGGAAACTTTTCAATAGATGAAAATAATTATCTGAGAGGTCACAACGTACAATGCAGGTCATATGTAAACACTGAAGTACTAAAAGCTTTCTTCCCATATTCATAGCTTTAAAACATGAGAAGTGTCTTTTAGCTACTAAAAACCACCAACACATCTAATAAAATGTCTTAAAATGCTATTTAAATTACCCTTAAACTTTGTGTGTTAACCTTGGTTCACCTTACTTTAGTACATATGCATGAATACACAGACTTTCAAAAAGTACTCCTTTACTTTGCCTACTGCCTCAGGGCACTGTTTCCACTTTTTGCAATCCTGTCACATGTACCATACAGAAATAAACATTGTTTTCTGATATAGCCATGTTTTGAATAGGTTAGTTTCCTTATATGGCATTTACTTTTATGTATTGCATAAGCATCATGACTTGTTTTCCAATTTAAAAAAAATACTACTCAGTGACAGCTTTAATGAGCGTGACTTTTTAAAAATTTAAATGTGTCTCACAAATTAACTTTTATCACTTAGTTTTCAGTTTTAGCTACTAGTGCCTCTAAAGGATCTTAGATGGCTGAACCCTAAAGACAGATCATTCCTATATTCTGTTCTCTGTAGGAAAATCATGTGACTTCCCTGAATTCCCAGCCACAAAATTAATTTACCTTTGAGAGTTAACATGAGTTTTATACCTTGTAGAATTGTCAGTTCAGTGTCAGTTGGATATCTACTCATCATACAAAAAGGCATATAGACCACACATTGTACACCTCACTCAATAGGATAATGTAGCACAAATTAGATCTTGAGATTAACCCTAGATAGAAGAAGAGAGTAAGCACTTGTACAAAAGTAACATTTCATCTACCATAAAAATGTACAACTTCTGCAAAACCCACAAACAGTGAAAAGACAGTCTGGTAAATCCAAGATTTGTAAAAACCATGCACAAAACCCAAAATCAGTTTGGGAAGAGAGGAAAGGTTTATTTGAATCGCAGTTTTAATAACGCAACATATATTTTTTTTTACTATCAATTCACATTAACATATAGACACTAATTGAAAATATGTTACAACCAATGTCTGAAAAAGCAGTTCAACGTTTCCTAAATGAATTTTCCCTCACATTTACAGTATAATGTAACTGTTAATACTGCACAAGTACAATTAAGCAATGTTTAATTATTTTTAAACAAAGATAAAGAGATTTTCTCCCTCAAAATAGGTTTTAAATGTCAAAGTCTATTCTTATTAAAATTTAAAACTTTCAGCAATCTAAATACTGCAAATGAAAACCATTACAAACTTCTCAAATATTCTTTATATTCCAGGTATATCAACCTAGTTGCCTAGTGGAATTCTTCAATGATCTTCCAATCTTTGCCTTCATTGCATGGCTTTCTTATTGCTGGCCTCACCCTGGCTTTCTTCACTGCCATCTCTCTTATGTTGTTTGTCATCTATTACTGTCTTAAGCATCAAATCCTCCATTAGAGTCTTTGAACCTGCTTGTTCCTTTTCTAGCTTTTTGTTTTGTCCTTTCTTCCCTTCATCTTTGGTTTTATTTGCTTCCTCTTGCAGTTTTGTTTTGTTGTGTTTTTTTGTTTGTTTGTTTTTTCAGCAAGAGATTTATTCAGCACTTGTGTGATTACAGAATCATCTTCACCAACTAGAAACATGTTCTTAAACTTGTTATAGAACATTGTAGACTTTTCCATGATAATCTGACTCACTTTGAATCACAATATTATTTTCAGTATTGTAATCATCTATGTGTGTTTCTGAGCTTGTTGCATTATCCCTGAAGCAAGTTCATCCAAGGTCTCAATACATCTATCTGTTCACATTAAGACAGGTTTGTATAACAGGCAGTCAGGAATTCCACTGTACACTGAGCAAAGATAAGAAAACTGGTTATTTCTTAAACTAGCCATTTCTTTCAAAATTGTAGGGAAACCCCCTCATACTGGAACAGAGACATCAGTCATGCCCCAGAGCGACAAAGCCATTTTGGAGGACATTAGAAAAGGCCTCCCCTGGGTTTAGCAACAGAACAAACCTGATAAACCCCTTAATAACAGGCACCAGTATTTCAGCATTCCCCTTCCAGGAAGAAACGAAGTATAAAACTCAAGCCTTTTACCCTAGCTGGGGGCAACCCAGTTGATAACCCCTCTTGTTTTGAGAGCTGTTACTTTCTACTCTAATAAACTGTCCTCTGCTGTAAACTTTACCTCTCTGGTCCGTGTCCCCATTCTTCGGCTTCACGGGATTACAACCCCGGCACAAGAAAAATATCCTACATCAACATCAAGATTATCAATTATAAGTGGATTTTTTTTTATTTCAGCATGTAGTCTTTGAAATCAAGAATCCATTGCCGTTTCTTGCTTCTTCACTTTCTTAACTTCCTGCCTCTTTCCTTCATCTTTATTCTGCTGCTCAGTTCCATTTGTTCTTCTGGCTTGTATTTTCTAGCTACTGCCTCTTTCTCATGTTGGCCTTTCAGCATATTCCTTCCCTGAGCAGTCTGAAAGTTTCTCGTACCTTTTCTCTTTTCTCCTTCTTGATCATTTTCTTCCTTTTCAGAATCAGAGGTTGATATAACCCGTTTTAGCTAATTTTTTTCCTTTTTGATTCAACTTTTTTCTTCCCCTCTTTTTTGTCTGTCTCTTTTCTTGGTTTATCTTCTTTCTGGCCTTCATTTCTTTTTAACCTATTTTTTAGGTTGTTTTTCCTCCTTCCCCCTTTTCTTACTTTTGTTTTCTTCAGTTACCATGTCATTCTCCGAAGGACAGGTATGTTTTACCATTTGGAATCTGCCACTTGGTTTTGGAGTCTTACTACTGTAGCTGCAAGCCGTCCTCTTTGAGGACTCACTTTTAGATTAACAGGTACTGATGCTGTTGTCACTACTCCTTCCTCCTGAGTTTCTACCTGCTTCTTTCCCTTTCTCTTTCTCTCTCTTCTGGCAGCTTTTGGAGTGGTTCTGCCAGTTGCTTTAGTCACATCCTAATTGCTGGCTTTTTCTTCATGGTCAGTATCTTCCTTTGTTGTTTCTTTTTTTTTTTTTTTTTTTTTGAGGGCAATGTCACTGGCCCTCATATGTGGGACCCGAACTGGGGCCACTGGCTTCCCAAACCAGCCCTTAACCACCAGCCCTTAACCACCGCGCCACTCGGCCAGCCCTACCTTTGAAACACTAGTTTTCTCTTTCTCCACCTTCAACATCAACTGACACATTAGATTGCTTCGCTAATGCCTGTTGACTTCAAATTTTCCTTTTGTATTATTATCTATCTCCCATAAATCTTCATTAAAGCTTTTTTGTTTATTTGGTTTTGCATACTTTTCCTTTTTTTTTTCTGAGTAAGGAACTATGTGTATCCTTTGGACCTAAAAAAACAGTCTCATGAGTTCCAAAAAAGAAAATGCGTAGTTTGTTTGTGGGTAGTTTTAGAGCTCCTCAGAAACTTTATCTACTCGATCTGGCCAATGAAGATAACCTTTCATCATGGCGAAGATGAAGTCTCCAGGTTTGAAATCTCCAGTCATGTTTCCCAATAGGGCAGGTGAAGCTGGGGGTCCAAAGCTGAGGGAACAGGTGCAGCAGTATGGGCCGTGGTGCCGGGGTGGAGGATAGAGGGTGGGGGGGATCAAGGGCGTGGGGGCGGGGATGCAGGAAGAGGATGGCAGCCCAGGCTCCTGGAGCGAGAGGATGCCCCGAGGTGTCCTGACTAGATTGCCAGAGCGGCGTTAAGGGACGGCCACCTCAGCTCGCGTGCATGCAAGCCACCTGTCCCGCCAGCTGCTGCACAGGCATCTCAGCTTTGTGCCACAACCACCACCTCCTCTGGTTCCATTTGGTAAGGATTTATTTGTCTAATGTATGAAATATATATAGAAGTGATTTTCAAGGGCCATTTATTTCAGTAACCTCTTTCATTGTTTTATTGACTGCATGGCATTATTTGACCTCATTTACTTAAGGGAAAACTAAAAAGTTATAAATGTGAATAAGGTATAATGTTAATAATTATGAGTTTGAACAGATTATTGATGAACTTGAAATTATATCATAGGGCTAATGGACAAGTTAAGGTTATGCTTTTCATGGTGATCAAGGCCTAATGTATATTCTGATTTGGTCCTGAAAATAAGTTCAGTTTCATGTCGATCAGTTAATTAAATGAAATTATAATATAGTTCTTGTAGACAACAATAAAACAAAGTGTAAGGAGTTTTAGTCACAATCCTATATATTAGTGATATTTTCATAATGCATTCAAGTTCACCAAGACATTCCTTCCAGCATTCACTAATTGTCCTGGGGGCCCTTAAAGCTTGTCCTTATTACTAAATCTCTTACTTAATGTCCCACGTTTCAGATTTCTGTTATGGCAACATACCACTTTTGGTATCAAAATCTGTGCCAGTTAGGTATTGCTGGATTAAAAACAAAACAAAATTCAAAAACGTTTTATTGTATGACAACTTTGAGAAGCAGAAATTCAAGTAAAGAAAACGGAATAGCTTATTTCTACTTCTTAATTACTATTACAAATTTTAAATACACAAAATAATTTTCATAAGGTGAGGAGATAAGTAGAAGTAAAATGTTACAATATCTAAGCTCTGAGAAGTGATAAAATACCAAGTTGTATATTAAATTGGAATAAATCAGGGGTATGACATATAATCTCTAGTATAACCATTTAAAATTGTTAAAAAATATTTAGGGCCGGCCGAGTGGCACATTGGTTAAGAACTGGTGTGGGACTTGTGGTCCCAGTTCAGATCCCACATATGAGGGTCAGTGACACTGCCCTCTACAGATAAGATGGTGAACAACAGCTCCACCTGGAGCTGGGCTGCTGTGAGTCCCCGGGATGGCATAGCTGCATCCCCTGCTGCAGTGGGCTGCCATAGGCTACAGTGAGTGGCTGGCAGCCAGCGTGAGCGGCTGGCAGCCGGTGTGAGCTGCCAAGAGCTGCTGTGAGCAGCTGTCCAGAGGCCAACGACCTATCTGCCTCATCTGGGAAGAACGCAATGATGATACCAGCATGGGCCAGTGGGGCAATGTCCTCCACAACTAGACTGAAGAACAAAAGGACAGGAACTTGTCTGTTCCCCTTCTCCGGTTCCCCAACTCTGTTCTCCTTCCCCAATTCTCCAATAAAATCTTAAAAAAAAAAAAAAATCAAGATAGAGGAAAGAAACTGAAATCTAAATTAACTAATAAAACAAAGGTAATAAAGGAGGTAAAGTGGAATACAAATCAGATGAAACAAACAGCAAAAATATAAGACGTTAAAATTAAACACAAATATAGTAGTACCTATGCAAGTGAACTAAATATTTCAAATAAAAGACAAGGATTATCAGATACTAATCAGACAAAGATTAATAGACACATCTTCAATACAAAAATATAGGAATATTGAAACTAAAGAGCTTTTTAAAAAAGCATGCAAATATCAACCAAAAGAAAGTTGATATAGCTATATTAATATCAGATAAAAATGGGTTTTAAACAAAATAGTAATAAACTAATAGTAATAAAGAGGTGTATGTGATACTGACAATGACAACATAGTATTAAATGTAATATAATGCAGACGAACTGATATAGTTTACAAGAAGAGGGAGACAAGCTCACAATCATATTGGACAAATTAACATTTTTTATTTCTGGATTTGAAAGCATAAACAGACAAAAATTAATTAGGATATAAAAGATTTCAGGAGCAAAATTAATCACATTGACCTAATTGATGTATATAGACCATTATACCAAGCAACTGCAGAAGGTGTACTTTTTTCAAGAGCACTAGAACATTTACCAAAATTGACCAAATGCTGGGCTAGAATACAAGCCTCAACAGATACTAAATAAACTGTACAGAGTATGTTTTCTTACCAAAATGGTATTAAGCTTGAACTCAGAAATGAAATATAACAAGAAAATACCCAAAAGGTTCTAAGTTACACACTTCAAAATAAAAGCCATGAGTCAACAAGGAAATCATAATGGAAAATGGAAAGTATTTTTAAAAGAATGATGGTTAAAATGGAATACATTAAAACAGAAGGGTCAGCACTCATGTAGGGTTAAAGGGAATTGTGTAACCTTTACTGACTACATGAGAACAAAGAAAACTGAAAATCAGATCTAATTATCTGTGTCAAAAACTGACAAAAGCAAATATTAAACAGTGGGAAATAGAAGGGAAGCAATAATAAAAATAAAAAATGAAATTAATGAAATGCCAAATAAACATACAAACAGAAAAAAATAGCAATGCCAAAAATTGGGGTTTTTTTGGTTGTACTGTAGCAAAGCTGACCTAAGATAAAATAGAAAATCTGAAAAATGTTTGTTTTAAACACTTCTGCTCTGCCTCACCTCTACTTGGTTGATCTTTTATAAGCTTCCAAGTATAAACAACTCAGAAATGCAAGTTGAAGGATGTTAACATCTCCTGGAATAACCTTTCATCAATGTTACATAATAGCTAATGAAGGAACTTTTTTCATTTCCAGGATTAAGAGACAATTCAGAGGTGTAGCTGTCACACCTACTTACCAGATTCCAGGGAATCCAACCCCAAGTATTCAGAGTAGTTAACAGCTTGATTATGCAAATCAACACCGCCTTTCCTCCCTCTTTCATATTTCCTCACTCCTGTTTTATGAGATAATTACTTTCATCTGAGTCTCTGTCTCAGCATCTGTTTTTATTTATTTCTTTGTTTTCAATACAGAGAAAAACAGTTCAGTGTCATTTCAAGCAATTTGGATCTGTAATGTAAAACCTCTCACAAAAAGCCTCAGACCATATGGTGTCATAAGTGAATGTTGCTAATCATATACAAATTCTCCCAGAAAATAGGAAAAGAGGGAAAACTTCCAAACTCATTGTATAAGGCCAGCATAACTTTGACTTCAAAGTCTGACAAGGAGATTGAAAGAAAAAGCAGGCCAGTCTCTCTCACAAGTATAGAGATGAGAAGTTCTAAACAAAAAAATTAGCAAACAGCATTAACACAGAAAAGAAGATAATGGATCACAAACCTTTGGGATTATTACAGTAATATAAATGTAGTTAAGCATTTTTAAACTCCATTAATATTATTCACCATGCCTACAGAATGAAGGAAAAGAATCATGGATTCAATACATGCAAAAGTATTTGAAAAATTCAATATCCTTTCATGATAAAAATGTTTAGTGTGCTATAAATTGAATGAAAATTTCATAATCTTATAAAGGTATCAAATTATGTAGGTGCACATATACTAGAACAAATACCATACATAATGATGAAATGTTGAAAACTTTGCTTGTCAATTGACAAGCAAATTGAGAATAAGGCAAGAGTGCCTGCACTCATCAAAACAAAATCATTAATAATAGGAAAAATTAAAATCAAGAGCCAACTGATGGGATGTAATGGAATATAGCTCACTTTTGTAATATTCCTGCCAAGATAAATAGCCTAACCTAATTTGAGGACACGTAAGACAAACACCAATAGAGGGATCTTCTACAAAGGAAGTCCCTTGTAATCTTCAAACATGTCACCGTGGAAGGAAGCAGTCAAGGAAAGACTGAGGAATCAAGAGAGCAAGAAAGATTAAAGAGACATGACAGCTAAAATCAATTTGTGATTCTGAACTAGGTGTTTTTGCTTTAAAAGAGAGTATTGTGACATTGGTGAAACCTGGACAGGATGATTTTTAGATGATAGTAATGCATTAATATTAATTTCCTGCTTCTGATTGTTGTAATATAATTACTTATGAGAACATCCTCATTTGCAAGAAAGTATTTAAGGCTGATAGGGCTTCAGCTCTGCAATTTAGTCTCAAATTGTTTAAGGGAGAAAAAAGTCCTCTGTATGGCATGTGCAACTTTTCTGTAAGTTTGAGATATATTTTTTTTAAATACTACAATTTATAAGGGAAACCTACAGTGTTAAGGTGATTTTATCTTTTTAATTAATTAAATAATTTAGTGATTTCAAATTTGGCTTCTTTAAAAGGAATCAGAGTTTACACAGATGATCCTTTCCAGAGTTATAACTGGGTCAAAATCAACCAGTGTTTCAGACTCAGCTCTTTTGCAGCATTAAGAAAAGAATGGGTGTTTCCTTTTTTTTTTTTTTTTTTAGGGCAGTGTCACTGGCCCTCATATGTGGGACCCGAACCGGTGTTTACTTTTTAGTTGTACTTCTTATTCTTACTACTAAGGATGAAAATATATTTTTTAAAAACCATTTTGGAGGGGCCGGCTGAGTGGCTCAGTTGGTTAAGAGCTCATTCAAGGGTGCGAACTGAGCTCTGAGCAACAGCGTTTGATGCCCAGCCCAAGCTGAGCAGCCGCTGAGCTGACAACAGGTAGCAGGATGGCTCAGCTAAAAAAAAAAAAAAAAAAAATCATTTTGGTCTTTTGCTTTATGTTCTAAAAATCTATTATATTTATTAAATCTGTATTTAATACATAAAGCTGTATTGGTATAATAATATAACTTGATACCATGGGCAAGAAAAACATAAATAGTGCCTGAAGACTATGCTTGTCTGTATTTAATAAACTCTGTTTCTGAAGATGTATGCTTAATTATAATAATCATGTGAGTTTTAAGAAGCTATGTTTGAAATCTTGACTTATGGTTTCAACAAGGGTAGATTTTATTTCACATTTTTTATTGCTAAAAGTGAGAAGAAAGTGAGTAAACTATACTGTATTACTAACATACTTTGGTTTTTCCAATAAAAGAAAGGTATTGATGTTTGTCAGACTTTACGGACAGAACATTAATTCTTTACAAAGCAATCTACTGTGAAATTCCCCCGAATGGTATTCTACTTATGTATTTGTTTATTAGTAATAAGAATTTTGCCTGATTAATAAAATTGTGAATATATTGTGTGAAATAGAAGCTAATTTTTCATTAGAATAATAATGGTATTAAAATTAAGCAATTTAGAAAACTAAACTTTGAATGATCAGTAGGATCAGTATTGTCATGGCTATAATTACTTCCACTAAACATCATTTCTCCTTTTAATATGCACTTTGTGTGAATGACTTGACTTATGATTATCATGAAATTGTTTTGGTCATCATAACAACCATTGCAGAAATTTTGCCATTAAGCAACAAATGAATTGCCATTAATTCATAAAGTGTGTATTTATCAAATGCTTAGTATTTTCCACACAAGGCACACAAGAGGTATTTAGGTTGAGATAAAAATGCTGTTAAGATATGAGTGTTTTCTTATGATCCTAAAAAAATTGTATCTTTATGTCTTTAAATAATCCAAAACTAAAATAATTATAATTTTAAATTTCAGATAATTAAATATCTATTAGGTATCTATTATTTATAATTTTTTTAGCACTGTATAATATATCAAGGTAGATGAAGAATAGCAGTAGAGTCATAGAATACAGTATAATAAAATAGGGGAAACAACCTAACATTAATATAGTTTGCATGTGACAGTTTTAATAAGAATGAAGCAAAGCCAATTGACATAACATTAGGTAAGAGATAGATCAAAAAGGAGATGTAGAGCCTTGAATAAATTTATGGGTGACTTACTTGGGTTTTGTTTCTAAATCTATGAGAAGGTTATTGATGCTGCATTCTTCTCAGCTCTTTCCATGGACTTCTCTATAGTGTCCAGGAAATGAGAATGCATCCTGATTCTCTATAGAACATGTGTAACGCCGAGAGGCCATTTAGGTCACCTCAGATTCTTCTCTCTAGCCACTGCCTCCACCCATTCCTACTATTGTAGAATATGGCACAAGGTTAAATGGAGCCTTTCATGAATTTCTCCCAGGGAATCGGGTCTATAGTTTCAGTGTTCTCATGTTTCCTCTTACCCTTCTGGAAGTTTCTACTGAATATCCAAAAATACCATCATATCCATCCACCATGACCACAAATATGCACACATAACCTTGAGTTTCCTCATATAGAAGTCTAGGATAAGGACACTGATATTGAATCATTTGCCTTTCACCTTCTCAGGACAGGATTCTCCGAAACCCCACACCCACCTCTGCCATCACATGATATTCTAAGATCTCTTCATCTCTTGCTTATAGGGGAACAGATATTTAAGGACACTAGTCCTGGCTCATTATTTGTTAAGGGATCGATAATTTTAGGAAACCTTCCAACTTGACACTATTATTATATTGTTAGGGAATTTTTTCCATAAATTTTTAATTGGTCATAAAAATTAAGCATTGACTGATTTTGATTTTTTTTCTGCTCTTGCATTTCTACCACAACAGTTCTAATTCTCCCCCTCTCATTCTGTTCCTAATTCGAAGCATATATATGACATTAGATGAACAAACATAAGCGTAACACAGTGACATTAAAAATAAAACAATTTAGGGCCAGTTCATTGGTTAACAGTTGGCTTGAGAGCACAAGTTCTGAGCAGCAGAGCTACTAGTTCAGATCTCACATGGGCTAGTAACACTGCGTCCTCTACAGCTAAGATGGTGAACAACAACTCAACCTGGAGCTGGGCTGCCGTGAGTCACTGGTGTTGGTGTAGGGCTGCCTTAAGCTACCATGAGCAGCTCCAGCTGGCATGAGCTGCTGTGAGCCACCATGAGTGGCTGTCCAATGGCTGGTGACCTATCTGCCTCAGCTGGGAAGAGCACAATGATCACAATACCAACAAGGGCCAGTGAAGTGACATCCTCCACAACTAGACTGAAGAACAAAAGGATAGACTGAAGAACCTGATTCCCCAGTGCTGTTTCTCTCCCCCAATTCCCCAATAAAATCTTTAAAATAAATAAATAAATAAATAAATAAATATAAAACAATTTAATATATTTTAAAAGAGATTACATTATTACATGAGGAAGACAAGCATCTATTGCAGTGATCTAGAAGGTAGAGGACTGGACTAGGTTGACGGTGATATAAATGAACAAAAAGTGAATGGATTTAAACAATAAATCTGGCCTACCACCTATCTATGTAAATGAAGTTTTGTTGTACCACAGTCACACTCATTTATCTGTGTGCTCTCTGTGACTGCTTTGCATTATAACAACAAAATCCAGTTGTCAACAAAGATCATATAATCTGCACAGCCTAAAATATTTACTACCTTGTCCTTCACAGGAAATTTTTGCCAAGCCTTTTTAATAGCATAGATACAAATTCTATGCATTATATATGCTAATTGTTTATTCAGGATATCAACACAGATATTCCTACTGTGAACAATTGATTTTGATCTTAATTTTTTACTTCATTTTCTGGAGGCAAAATTGATGTAAATATTATTTAACTTCATATGGAAAGAAATTTGAAGATTGTATTACATTCAATTTATAAAACTGTTAATGAATTGTTTGTAATTACTCTTTTTTAGAATATTTTTTAATTCATTTATGGAAAATGTCAAGCACATAAAAGTAGAGGGAATAACAATAAACTTCTCGTCTACATATATTTCTTAGTTTGAATAATTATAAATTCATAATTTTTTATACCTGTATAGTTCTTTACCATTGCTTATTTTGAAACTAATTCAAGACATAGTCTTTTTTTCTGTAAATATTACAGATTATAGGTATAAATTATAAGTACTCTTTTATAATATAACAATACATTTATCACACCAAAAATGACAGTATTTCTTTAATAAGATTGTTTTATAATTTTATAGTGTTTTTTAATCACTCTCCTATAAAATCTACATACTGCAATTGGATAATATGACTCTTGAGTTTTTAGATCTATAGATTTCCTGCTATTTGTTGTTTTCCATACAATTCATTTACTGGATTAACTGTAGAGTTTCCCACATTCTAGATTTTGCTGGTTAAAACCTTATGATGTAATTTAATGTTTCTCTAACTCCAGTATTCTTAATCCCTTCACCCTGCTCACTCAGCACCCTGCCCCCCAAAACTCCCTTATACTAATAACCATCAATTTGTTCTCTGTATCATGAGTCTGCTTCTCTTTTGTGTGTTCATCTATTTTGTTCTTAAGATTCCACATGTAAATGAGATCATATGGTATTTGTCTTCCTCAGTCTGACTTATTTTACTTAGCATAATACCCTCTAGGTCCATCCATGTTGTTACAAATGGTAAGATTTCATTCTTTTATGGCAGAGTAATATTCCATTGTATATATAGTATACCACAATTTCTTTATCTAATTGTCTACTGATGGGCATTTCAGTTGTTTCCATTTCTTGGTTATCGTAAATAGTGCTGCAGTGACATAGGCATCCTTTCAATACTTAGTAACCTTTTATAACTTCCTCATGAATCTACTTAATATGAAAAGCTCAGTTTCTACATTTTCTGTTGCAGACTTGGAATCAGCTATTTCTCCAGGAAACGCTGTATTTTTTAATGAAAAATGATAGTGAGCAAAATGTTGTTATTGTGTTAGTCATCATTTTTGGATTTTTTTTAGAAAACACAATGAGAGAATACACTTTAGCTTTAAGATAAGTATACTGATGCTTCCAATTCACTACTAGAATTATTCTCACTTAATCTCATTGATTTTAGCACTGTATCTCCTCCTTTCAATTTTAAGTCTTTGTTCTTAGTGGCACCAACATATTCATTTGCTTCATTCTGTGTAAGAAATATATTACAGCCTCAGATTATAAATCCAACAGTACCACCCACAATATGATCACTAAAAACAGTATGTGTTTAGTATGTTGTTTTTAGTATACCTAGAAGTTTCCATAAGGTCATGTTTACTTCTAACAATTACTCAGTATAATTTAGTAATTTCTTTGTAAATTATTTGTTGGCTTTCAATTAAATTTGTCCAGTTCTGGAAATTCTTATAAGATTTTGAAGTTGAGCTAAGTAAACTAAACACATAACCACTTGATAAAATAACTTGAAAGTGCCATAATTCTTACTTAACTGTGTTTTGTTTTAGAAAATCTTTAATCCACCTATCCAAAAATGTAAAATCTCTTTACTACTTCTACTTCTCCTTCTACCCAAATCTTAATTACAACATTTCTTTAAATAATAATAGGCCTAGGAAATTATGATCTAGAGAAAAGTAAATATTATACCATGCTTATTTAAGCACTATTCTTTCAAAAGAAAAATCATGGAAATTTTTACCCCCAAACTGTACTTGAAATATACTACCAAATGCTACTTTTAGGAAAACAAGAATCTATGCACATATAATAAGATATATATATATATTTATATATGTATGTATTTTTAGTTTTTTTGTTTTGTTTTGTTCTGTTTTTTGTTTTGTTTTTAAGACAGTGTCACTGGCCCTCATATGTGGGACCCGAACCGGGGCTGCTGGCTTCCCAAGCCAGCGCTTAACCACCGCGCCACTTGGGCGGCCCTGTATGTATTTTAAATAGGACCTACTATTGTCTCTAGGATTATAATGTTTAAATCACGTTAAAATGTACTTTTTTTTTTTTAATACCCCTCAATCATTCCCTTTTCAGTAATACCTTATCTCCTTTGTGGTTAGACATATTGAAAAGTACAACATATACCATTTATGTAATGAAAACTTAAATTTTTTTATTAAATGTGGATTTGGAAATATGATGAAAGCTCAATGGTTACTTAAATATGGATTTGGACCTATCACAATTAAAAATGTGACATATCATGAGTATTTCTTGTAGAGGGCTTTGAAAGTGAGTCCTTACTGATTGTAACATAAAATCCACAGCCAGCTGCAAACTACTCATGACTGTGTGGCTAAGTATAAGTGATTTGACTGTGAGTCAACTTATGAATATAGAAAAATGCCTTGTATCACAGTTATTTTTCAAGAGCAACTCAATTATAGCCTTTTACAAAATCAAAGGAAGATATTCTGAGTATGCCAGATTATTTACAATAACTATTTCTCAGTTTCATATTAATATAGATGATGAACATAGTATCTCATATATAAAATCTGAGATTTTATACATTGTAAATTTGTAAGATTGTCTTTACTGTAACTTATTATTTACCTAAAATGTTTATATTCATAGTCACTGATTTAATATACTTCTGAAATTTGTGAATACTTAGATTGCTGCTATAAATGATACTGAAATTTTTATTTAAATTATGAGGAATCTTTCATATAAGAAAATTAAGTAGCAAGACCAAGATCACAGATAGAAATATGTGATAAAATATCAATTTCCATCTGATGATAGCTATCTAGTTCATTTTATTTACACTAAATGCAAATATATACTAAATTACAAAACCAGTTTTCACTGAATTTAGGCGCTTAAAACACATATGCCTAAATGACAACTAAAGCATTTACAATTTTTATTTTTCTCTTTCAATGTTATATTGGATCTTCAGTTTTGGTTTTCCATGACTCTTGACCATATTTTTATGGTCAAGATGTGTAATTCCATTTGAAACATGATTTTAAATGGAATTACATTTAAACCCATACAAAATAGGTTTTGTTTGATTTCATTTTTAATGCAAGAGTGGAATTTTTTATTAAATTTATTGGGGTGACATTGGTTAGTAAAATTATATAGGTTTCAAGTGTAAATTTCTATAATACATCACCATATATATTTGGCCCCCTTGTTCCTCCTCCACTACACCCCTTCTGGTAACCACTGCACTGTTGTCTATGAGGTTTTTTTCTTTGTTTGTTTGTCTTGTTCCTTTGTTGCTTTCAGTTTTTTAACTCACATAGCAGTGTCACATTATAGCCTGCCTGTCTGTCCCCATGTAACTCTCCATAAAGACAGATTATAACTTCGATATTATGTTTACTGTATATATATCCCTGTTTAGCACCAAAGGATGGCCGGCTAGTCAGTTACGGGTAAGATCCCAGGAGAGGGACAACCCAAGCCAGACACGGTCACGTGGGTATCTGTGGGTGCCAGTGGGTGCCAGTGAGTGCCACTGGAGAAATCAGGGAGAGGAGAAAAGGGGCGTAAACCCCTTGCTTCAGGTTCTGGCAGCCTGCCTGTGAAATGACCTATTGATGTGATAATACCTGTCTTCCCTGCATTCTCATCAGTAAGCCTTGGCAGAGAAAGCTTCTGTCTCTTAGAGGTACATGACAGTAACCTCTAAGTAATGGGGCCTCTGGTAATGGCAGTTTGCAGGCTTGGGAAATTAGGCCTGGAGGTTAATTCTTAGGAGTGAGATTCCCAGACTGCAGAAGCTACACTGACCCTTGCTTATGTGTAAGATAATAAAAGGAACAGTCAGGCCCGATTCGGAGCTCCAGTCTATGAGGCTAAAGTCCCCTGGCCCAGCTGCATTTTTCTATCTTATATCTTTTCTCTTTCTTTCTTAACTCTTCGCCATCCATTCTCCACTCCCACCTGCCCTGTTGTGTAGGAATGCAACATAGCAGAAGTGGATTTTTCACACATTGGGGACTGAGCATTTATTTATTTATTTATTTATTTATTTATTTATTTATTTACTTATTTATTTATTTTTGAGGGCAGTGTCACTGGCCCTCATATGTGGGACCCAAACCGGGGCCACTGGCTGCCCAAGCCAGCACTTAATCACCGCGCCACTCGGCCAGCCCCCAGGACCGGGCATTTAAATTGTTGAAATGCATGTTCCCAGGGTTTAAACCACTGAGATCAACTTTTATACTGTGTTTCCTTAAAAATTTATAACAAATTCGCTAACTATTTTTGTGAACTGAAATTTTCAGGAAATACTCTTTTGCCACTTGTAGCAGAAATTCTTTGTATATCATTTCTTTTTTTTTTTTTTAAGATTTTTATTGGGAAATTGAGGGAGGGGAACAGCATTGGGGAACTGGGGAAGGGGAACAGGCAAGTTGCTGTCCTTTTGTTCTTCAGTCTAGTTGTGGAGGACGTCGCTTCACTGTTGGTATTATACCATGTTGGTATTATCATTGAGCTCTTCCCGGGTGAGGCAGGCACTTGCCGGCCATTGGACGGCAACTCATGGTGGCTCACAGCAGCTCATGCCAACTGTCGGCCAGCCCCACTGCAACCTACGCTGTTGCTGGCAACTCACGGTAGCCCAGGTCCAGGTCATGCTGTTGTTCACCACCTTAGCTGTAGGGGGTGCAGCATCACTGGCTCTCTATGTGGGATCCTAACTGGGGCCCTGCTGCTCAGAGCTGGAGTCCCAAGCCAACTCTTAACCAAAGCGCCCCTTGGCTGACCCTGTATCTCATTTTTGATGTAAGGGTTTAGTTTTTGATAGATTTGAAAAGAATTGAAAAGTGCACAATTTATAAGCCAAAATGCAACTTTCTTTGACCACTTCACTGTTTTTCTCAAGAGAGAATAATAAGACAAGTACTGATCTGCCCTATCAATGCTCTTCATGAACATATTATACTGAAAAATACAAATAGGATTGTTCTTCACTTCCTCATTTCTCTGTGGAACATCAACCATTGTGAATCATGAATTGTGGAAATCATACTGACAACATGAGTATCCCACCAGGATTGAAGAAGAATTTTACCCTTTCTCCTGAATGTGGTTTCACCACATTTCAGAGTCTGTGATTCATTTTCATTTCTGGAGGAAGGCCCCTGTTCACTCTGACTGTTCTACATACTCTAACTTGTCTTGGAAGGAGAGTTTCAGCAATTGTCACATGATTGTAATAGTTGTCTTGGTAGACATGGTAATTTTGATCAAGATACTGTTCCAAAAGTGTGAAAATTGTTTCCTGTAAATTTTTTTTCACTAGCTGTGCTTTAAGTGACCATATGAACAAGTAAGCCATACTTTCTAAGCTTCCCCAGGTTATATGTTTGTACATGAAGCTTACCCTCGCCACAGAATCCTTGCTTCATCTAAGAAAAGTTGTAGATTTGGCTTATAAATAGTCTGAAATTTTTCAAGGAAAAAAAATCAAATAAGAGTTGAATTTTGAAAAGCCCATTAGTTAGTTGTTGCAGAAGTTCATTGCTGTTGAAATGTAAACATCACCAAATTTGTTTAAATCTACTTTAGCTCATAAGTTTCCTGAAAATAGGAGTATCTAAAAATGGATCCATAGACCAATAATCTTTTAGTTTATTTTTCCTGACTTGCCCATTAGAATTATTGAAAAAATATTTTTCATTTCTGCTACAGTGACATCTGACCATTTCAACCCCTCAGAACCAGTAACATACTTTTCCTGATTTTGAATGTAATATAGATTTGTTTCCTCACACAACATATCAAAGAATCTGTCTCCAAGAAAGAGTCCTGTTACTTATGATACTTTTGCCGGGTCACAGGAAATTTGTTTCACCCCTGGATTTCTGGTAAATAGCTCTAAATTTGGTGTTTTACCTGTTTTGACCCATGTGGAAACCATGAATCTAGTGTGGCAGTGTCACTTTCCTTTGCACTTTGCTCACTGTCACTGTAACTCAGTAAACGATGCACAATTTTGTTTTGCCTATTTCCAATAATAGAAGAGTCACTGTCATTTTCACTGTCACTACCAGCATTGTCAGAAACATCAGATAATGTTTCTGCCAACAATTCTGCTGAAATTTCATCTTCTGTAACATATCTTTTTTCCCATAAGAATGGGAAAATCATGGGTGTAAAGTGATTGAAATCTGAATGCTGACTAAATGCAGAGCAGAGAAACAGAGGAAAATATAGAGCTGTTTGTTCTCTATTTATCACAGATCATTAACTCGGAGTGAGGTCACGTCCTAGAACCATTCGGAGAAAGGCTCCATGCATTACGTAGTTAAGTGTATAGTGCGTGGAAACCAAGAGCATGTTAAAAATGCAGATTTGCCTCATCCGTCTTGCACAGCTGTAACATATAGATGCAAATCTGCATCACCGGTCCACAATGTGTTAAAAATGATTTAGCATTAAATTTCTTTAAAATAATTTACATTTATAAACAGTATGCCAACCAGAACTTAAAGCCAATCAAAATCTCCCTTTGGGGCTGGCCGAGTGGCTCGTTGGTTAAGAGTTGGCTTGGGAGCGCGAGCTCTGAGCAGCAGGGCCACCATCTGCCCATTACAGCTAAGAAGGTGAACAACAGCTCGACCTGGAGCCGGGCTGCCGTGAATGGCCAGTGATGCAGTGAGCTGCAGTGGGCTGCCATGAGCTACAATGAGTGGCCTGTAGCCAGTGTGAGTGGTCGGCAGCTGACAAGAGCTGCCGTGAGCCACCATAAGCAGCCGTCCAATGGCTGGTGACCAACTGCCTAACCCAGGAAGATGGCAATGATCACAATACCAACATGGGTCAGTGAAGCAATGTCCCCCACAATTAGACTGAAGAACCAAAGGACAGCAACTTGCCTGCTCCCCTTCTCCAATTCCTCAATGCTGTTCCCCTCCCCCAATTCCCCAATAAAATCTTAAAAAAACAAAAACAAAAAAACTCCCTCTGTCTTTCTTTTAGAACCTCTCATCCTACAGTAAGGTTTTTATCCAGGTAACACCAGGTTATAAAGAACTTGAAGGAAGGAGTAATCACAGCAGTTTATTACAGAACTTAGAGAATATACACTGAAGTAGATGAAAGGTTCTTCTTGTTATATAGATAGTGATGAATCTAAGTGCCCATTGTTTACATATAACACTCAAGTCTTTTTCAATAGATGTTCATCAAATCACTGAAATTAAATTCTTTAACCTTGATTTGATCACTCCAGACTTTTCTAGCAAGTAAAGTAAGGTGATGATGAATTCTTTATGATTTGTTCTTGAATCAACATTAATTTATGTATTGGTCAGAACTGATTTTATACAGTAATAACCAAGAAATATAATGTTGAATTACAGTTAATTATTTCTAATAACAATAGGAAGAGAAGGAGGAAGAGGAGGAGGAAGAAAAAGAGGATACGGGAGGAGAAGTAAATGCAAGTATTCCTCACCCAAACACTTAAGTAGAGTGTACAGAATAAAGAGGAATGCATTTACTGCTCTTCAGGGTTCTGCCTGTCTGTGAAGGTTAAGTGCATCTCCCTTTACTTTGCAAATATGTCCTGAAGGAGCAGGCCTGAGCCATGTGGAGGAATCAGATAGAAGTCCAGTCCACAGTTCTCAGTTTGTGACATGCGAAGGAAAAACCATGCTTCCTCTTTTAGGAGATTCTTGATCTTGGTCTTGTTTGTGCAATATGCAATTCAGACTGAGTTTTGCAATAGGTTTTAATATACATGTACTTTTTAGGAGAAATAAATTTGACATTGAAACATGTCAGGGTTCTACTATTTTAAAATGGAATTTCCTGTGTTGTCATTGTTAGTTTAAAAAAATTTTCCTCTCTTATAACCTTAATTTTACTTATTCTCATTTTCTTTTCTTCATTTCCTCTCCTTCTTTAAAAAGTACTTCATGTGCTTTGGGTATGCAATAGTTTGAAATGTCAATTAACAAGCCATACATTATATGTTTTGCAGTAAGTTTTCAAGAAGAGTTAATAAAACTATAAAGATATGTGTCTTTAAAAATCTTGTTTTACATCTCTTTTGTTCTGAATAAATTCCTATTAATTTACTCCCCAAATTATTTTTAGATATTCTTACTCTCATATATATATTCATTGTGATCAATTTGAATTTAACATATTTTGAGGATATGAAAACAATTTTAGGACTTTTTAATGTGATATTCCATACAAGTTTGCATAGAGCTATTTAACTTAAGTATAAATCAGATATTAGAATAAAGTTAAATTGGTAGATTTGAACCAGTTTTACAGCATTAAATGAGTTCCCTATTGAATTCATTAAGAAGCCAAGCCATTATTCAAGCTCTTTGATAAAGTTTTGAAGTCCTTCGTTTTTTTTCATATTGGCAATTTAAAGGTACATACTTTTAAACTGACTTTTTAAATATATCCTGAATGAATTCACTTATAGGAGTTATTTTCAGAATTATCAATACAACTGATTGTTTATATGAGTTAAAATTCCAAATTAACACAGTTCTCCAATCAGAAATCTACAAGTTCTGGTTTCTGATATTAATATAGATGCTTTACCAGAGCAAAGGTGATTAATTCTAGACATCTTTAAGAAGTTATGGGTTGCACAATAGTGGACTTAAAAGAGCAAAGTCATTTGTTTAGCTTTTCCCTATTCTAACTAGTTTTAAGAAAAATATGGTTTTGTTATCCATAGGCTTAATGCTAGTAAAATTAATCTAGTAAAAGTTAAGATCCCGAGATTAGACGTAGTCACCGATTTAGAAAAGGCAACATAAAGGCATCTAAGTGGGTAGGAATTTAGCATGAAGAAAGCACCATTATAGATGTCAAATGTATTCTTCACGTACATAGAGCATAACAGCAAAAGGAAACCATCATCACACAACAAAGAGAAGATATGTTTGAAATGCCTCATAACCAAGAAGGCTGATATACTCTCAGCAAGTGCTGGTCCTGTAGCCATATCCTGCTAAGTAATGAGCCTCAACAGCAAAGCCCTCCAGGGATCTCACTGAGCCCAATTTCAAATCATCAATCTCACCATAATGAATAAACAGTGCTGACAAGCTAGTACAATACCCCTTAGTAAAATTCTCCTTAGACCCATGATCAATCACAGCACAGCACTATTAATATGTTTCATACACTGAACAGAGGCAGTGTCACACGTGTATTTTTTTTTTTTAATTTCAGGAGAGCTAAGGCTAATTATGGATCTTCTGAAATTAAGTCACACAGCACATTCAACCTGCCAAGTAATAGTCAAGGCATTCATATGACAAAATGCTCATTCTTAGTTTGTCAGCAAGGCTTGCCTTATAACATCATGTAGTCAGATATATAATCAAAAGCTACATACAGATTCCAACCACTTCTATTGTAATACCCACATGTTTGGGTCTTGTATAGAATTCAACAGCTAAACTATCCAATAATACCAGCGTAAACTTTTTCATATTTTTTGCTACGTATAATTTTCACTTCCATGATATATATTGGGTTGTCGGAAAAGTCATGACATATTTTTTCTGTTTTTCATTGCAAAAAGGCGTCATGACTTTTCTGACAACCCAATAGCTTTATGGCATACATCTTTATGGTATACATCTGCAGAATAGCTAAGGAGACAATCATTCTACCATTAGTAAACCTAAGTCTTCTTCAGGCCAATTCTCCTCTTATGGGGCTTGAATTCAGTCTGAGGAAGCTTCAATTCAGTCTCCCAGTACATACTGCAAAGATATTCCAAATTTAGATTGAAAAGATTTACCATATTCCACACAGCATACTCAAGTAGGGCTTCTATTTAAAGGCAAATGAAATAAAAGAGAATAAAGGCAAGCATTAGGGTTCCAAGCAGATCCCATGAACAAGTTTCCAGGAGTCTTTATTCACTCATGGTGACCTTGCTCTGTATCCAGCTTAAACCACCAAGATCTGTGCAAAGAATCTTAGCTTTGGGAGACCTCCCGAAGCAGAAGCAGAAGTCCCAAGCAGAGCTTTTGTGCCTCGCTGGTTACATAATCAGCCAGGCTGGCTTAATTGATTAGGCTGGTTCCAAACCATCTGTTAAGAAATTAAATTTGTGGACTTTCCAGGGAGAGTTTAGAAATACAAATAAATCATCATAAATACCACTACCCTTATCTTAGCCAAGACTGAAAACCAGACATTCAGGAGTCTGCGAATATAGTGTTTCCAAACCACCTTCTACTGAAGTCTATCTCACAAACTTATGGTAATACCAGTATTATCATATCATGTTTAATATATATACACACACACACACACACACACACACACACACACACACATTATAGTGCCAGTATTATAATAGTGCAAATAATAGGTAGATGATAGGACATCAAAAATAGAGAACCCATGTTAGGTGTCAAGACTCCAGCTTATGGAGATGAAGATGCTGAACAGTGGGGAAAAAATATTGCAAGGACTAAGTAAGAGGGAAAAAAAACATTCAAAACCCCTAAGGCATTATGTATGTGCTTTGAAGCAGGGAATAAGGAGAAAGTACTCAAATAGGGGCTCAGGAAGAGAAGACCCAAATACAAAATGACTCACAATCTTGACATTAAGTTATTTACCTAAAGTTACTTGAATTGTTTTTCATTCTGAAGCCTGTCTTTTTATTTTGTTTTGTTTTGTTTTTCTAATTGCCAGGAATGTAAACAATTTTATAGGCCGATGTTAACTGAGCACAAGAGATTTCAAAATGAGAGAGAGAGAGAGAGAGAGAGAGAGAGAGAGAGAGAGAGAGAGAGAGAGAGAGAGAGAGAAAGAGAAACATTCAACTATACTTGTTGTAGCCAATGATATTTTGGAACCATCTGAAATATGGAAGTAGGAGGTCAGATTATCAGAGATAAAAATGCAGAGAACTGATTGGTGACAGTAGCTTTATTCCCAGGCCAAACAGGCTTGCTAATGCTCTTCTTCCCAAATTAAAACATAACTGTGTCTCCCCTTACAGAGATAGAGCTTGTCCAGGACCATTTGTTACATATATGAAGAGAGGACATGTGCTTCTGAAAACTAGGGTTTCCTAAAGAAAAAAAGCTAGAAGGGTGAATTTAGAAATGTCTAATCTTAAACCAAGATCACTACTCAAATAAGTCATGACTGTCTGAGAAGTATGCGGATATTGAGAAATAGGATGGAAATTGTCATCATATGCTCCAACATTTTCCACTTTGTAGCAGCAAGTTCCCTTTTTTATCTGAAAAATGAGGTTGGGGGAAATTTCCTCCAATAGAGTCAATGAGTCAGAACACAATGGCACTACTGCTGTTATGCCTTTGCAGAGAAATAAAATTTGAGAAATCTGCTTCAACACTAGATATTTAAATTAGATTGGACTTCTTACAATTCCTTCATTATTGAAATGTTTCCAACATTATTATATATTTTTCCTCATCTAGAAAGTACAGTTTTATATGATTTTCCAAATCGTATTAAATATTCTATATTTATATATGAATGTTATATATGTATATATCAATTTAATAAATAATATAAAATAAATTAAATCAAAATATTGCATATTTTATTTGTTTTAGTTTGCTCATTTATTCAGTTCTTTAGATTCCGCATATAAGTGAGATCATATGGTGTTTGTCTTTCTCTATCTGACTTATTTCACTTAACATAATGTTCTCTAGATCCATCCATATCATTGCAAATGGAAAGATTTCCTTCTTCTTTATGGCTGAGTAATACTCCATTATATACATGTACAAATTTCTTAATCCAGTTGTCTACTGATGGGCATTTCAGTTGCTTCCATGTCTTTTGGCTATTGTGAATAGTACTGCAATAAACATAGGGGTGCATATATTTTTTAAAATTAGTGTTTTGGATTTCTCTGGATAGAGACCTAACAGTGGAATTACTGGGTCATATAGTAGTTTCATTTCTAGTTTTTTGAGATACTTCCATACTGTTTTCTATAGTGGCTGCAAAAATCTGCAATCCCACCAACAATGCACCAGCACTTGTTGTTTGTTGATTTATCGATGATACCATTCTGACCAGAGTTAGGTGGTGTCTCATTGTGGTTTTTATTTGCATTTCTCTAATGATTAATTAAGTTGAGCATTTTTTTCATGTGTCTGTTGGTACTGAATAACCCAGCAATCTTGAAAAATATTCCATATTTTAAATAATTAGGTAGAACTTGATTCTAATCATCTACTAGATTAGCAGTAAGCAATTGTTGGAATTACACTTTAGTTTGGTGTTCTTCATATTCTGTTCCTCTAATAAAGAATTCTAAAATCTTCCTAATTACATTGCTTTCATTTGATTGAGTACAGCATGTATATATAATGAACAGGTTTTCCTTTCCCATTTTTTTTTTTTTTTTTTTTTTGAGGGCAGTGTCACTGGCTCTCATATGAGGGACCGAACCGGGGCCGCTGGCTTCCCAAGCCAGCGCTTAACCACCGCACCATTCGGCCGGCCCATCCTTTCCCATTTGTTTAATTCACAGATTAAAAATAGAGTACTCTTTAGAGATGACTTATCAAAACTAAAGTCATAATTTTATATATGTGGGATCTCAAATCTAGAGTAAATTAATTGCATAGATTTCTTTTTGCTTGTTTTTGTTCCCATTGTTTTTATTTTACATAGTGAATTAATCACAAAATTGTAATAAAACCTAAGTTTTCTGAATCGCAGTCCATCACACCATGATAACTTGCAACATATATGTGAACTTTTGGGGGCTTGAAAGGTGTATCTCATTTATGAAATAGATATTCTATATAGCATGCAACTATAATATCCAAAACAGCTGTAATATCCTAAAAATGGCATATATACAAGATTTATGATGTGAATATTTAGCTCTAGTATCAACTATATTTATCTACAACTCAGAGTTAAACACCATTTAAAATTAGCATATATTTCAATAAATATACTATTGGCTTGTTTTGATTATTTTAGCTATCCATCTGTATTCCATATTCTTTCATTTACTTTACATCATGTGTTGCCACTTAATGTAATCTTTCATTATTATTATTATTAGTTTCAGATGTACAAAACAATGCAATAGTATCCTTTCTCCCCTTATAAAGTGACAATCTCCCCTCATACAGTGCCCCCCCACCCCCGATATCACACATATCTATTACAATTCCATTGACTCCATTCCCACACTATACTCCATATCCTATGACTATGTATGTAAAATTATAGTTGACATATACTATTGTTCAGCAGTAGCTTCACATGTACAGTGCAGAGGTCAGGCCTCAACACTGTCCATGAAGTGGTCCCCCTAACAAGACAGGGTTCATCTGGTCCTGTAAAAAATATTTACAACATTGTAGATTATATTTCCTAAACTGTCTTTTCCATCCCTGCGGCAATATTGTAGTTACCAATTTATGTTGTCTAGAAGGGAAAAGGACAAGACAACTTAATATAATCTTTATTGCAAAAACAGAACACATTTTTTTCAAAATCTGGATAATCCCATGTTTAAAAAATTTGTATCTTTTATGTTATAAAGATTTAGCTCATTAAATCCTTTGAAATCATCTAGCATTTGCTTAAATGAAGCCATCTATTTTTGTTTACATCTCATATTTATTAATGACAATTGTCTTTGTCTCTGAAACTCTATGAAAGATTCCTATGACTTTCCATATTAAAATGTACCTGTAAATCTTCTTCATTTTTAAATATTAATGTTTCCCTGAATTAGCATTCCTTCTGTCTTCCAACAAGATAAAAATTACAAGAACATGATTTATATTTAAATTATAATAGTTTGTTATCTTATGAATTGTTCAGACGGTAATGCCAATGACACCTTATAAGAAAAACAAATTACTCAATTTGTAGATCTATAAAACTCCAGTAAGAAATATGTCTTTACAATAATGTTTTATCTTAATGCATTTATTTGATACAGTTTCATTCTCATCTAAACAAGCTACTGAAATTATTTTCTGCTTTCAATAAAGCATATTTTTGGGAAATATTGTTCACATATAAATATAAGCATAATATAAATTTGTATTATAAATATAATGTAAATGATTCATTAAAGCCCAAATTTTGTCTACTTATCACATTACATGATTCATATACAAGGTGTGATCAAACAATACAATGAATGTTTAATTTTTAAAAATGTATTATAGTAAAACACACAATGCAATTAATCCCCCTCAAAATATTCCCCCTCGCTTCGAACACACTTAATCTCATCATTCTTGCCACTTTCTGAAGCAGTTCTAGAAGTCCTCTTTAATGAGTGTCTTTAGTTGCACTGTTGTGGCTGACTTGATGTCCTGAGTCGATTCACAATGTTTACCTTTCATGGTCATTTTGACTTTGGGGAAGAGCCAGAAGTCATACGGTGCCAGATCCAGTAAATAAGGTGGATGAGTACACACCGAAATGTTTTTATTTGACAGATATTGCCATTCCAGAAGTGATGTGTGACATGGAGCCTTTCCCATTGTGACCACAAAATATGGTGAATGCTGCTGCCGAGTGCCATCCAACAGAAAGGCAGTGATCTTCAATATGGGAAGTAGCACATTGAACTTTAGTAACAGTGTGTGACAAGTTTCAATTTGTTCTGTTCAGTCAGTCTGGTGTGAGCTACAGTTGAGAGAAAGTGTGTTTTAAAGGGTGCCATAAATCATTCTCCATCATAACAATGCTCTATATCACACATTACTTCTGATATATGGCAATTTCTGTCTAATAAAACCATTACCATGTGTCCTCATCCACCTTATTCACTGCATCTAGCACCATGTGACTTCTGGCTCTTCCCCAAAGTCAAAATGATTCAGGATATCCAGGCAGCCACAACAGCACAACTAAAGACATTCATGAAAGAGAACTTCCAGAACTGCTTCAGAAAGTGATAAGAATGACGGTATAAGTGTGTTTGAAGCGAGGGGAAGTATTTTGAGGGGGATTAATGGCAATAATTTTTACTGTAATAAATATTTTTTTAATTTAATCATTCACTTTATTTTTCATCATGCTTTGCATATTATCTGTATATAAAGTAAGAGATAAAAGTCTCTCCTACCAAAAAGCAATTTTCAATCATGATTTCTTTGAACTGAATTCAGATATCAGATGTGAAATTGAGATCACTGACTGACAAGCACCTTAATCTAGAATGATTTGGTCATTAAGATTCTGAAGGACAATTTGTAATTCACAATGTATTAGTAAAGAACTATCTTTGAGAATGGTAGAGATGAGAAACAAAGCCAGACTATGATGCAGTTAATGTAAATAATTACATCACTATATTTTATAATGTAAGAAGCATTTATCAATATTATTTAAAGTACTGTGCTAGATCAAAAATAGATAGCCTAGTTTAAAAATAGCCTATTGAAAATAATATGCACTGACAAGAAGGAAAAAAAAATTAAGAAACAAACCTGAAAATAATTTTTCTAAATATTTAAGTGTGATATTATATGAGACAAGCAAACAAATTATTATATGAAATTCTCAGTGTTAATTTTGAATACTTTTCTACATATAAATTGATTTAGTTTTTGATATTCAGAATAGAGTAAGAAAGAGGCCATAAACATGTACCTTGAGGAGAGGCAAAGCCAATTTAGTTATAGACCTTTGGCCCATAATTTTAAAGTTCAGAGACAAAAAAAAATATATCAAATTTCCTTTCTAGAAATACTAAATCATTGTGAAAAAACAAACAAACCTAAAGCTGAGACCTAACATGATACCCAAGTGTTCAATTAACTGGTCTACTCACATCAAATAGAATTCTCCTTATCCAAGAATGAGACATTGATCTAAACATGTAGTCAGAGAATGTGCTACAAGGATATGAACAAAGGATTATATATATATATATAATCAAATAAGAGAAGTAAAAAATATATATCCACTTTAAGAAAAGCATTACTGCAGAATTAATTTTATTTCTACTAGGATAATTACATCACTGCTATTTTTTAAAATGGAAACAACTAAGATGCTCCAACACATTAAGTAAACTGAAATGCCCATACAATGAAATACAGTACAATCTTTAAAATTGATGATGGGAGAAATGACCATAAGTGATATTTAAAATCAGGTTAAAAATTTAGTATTATAAAAAAATGCATGTAGTATATACAAAATAGCTATTAAAAGATAAAACAAGATGATAGTGATTCTCCATGGATAGTACCTTTATGGTTTATTTTTTACATATCTTTTGATAGATATTATATTTTTAAGCTTCCTGTACAATAAAAATTTATTATATAATCAAAAATATTTTAAAGGAGGCTTTAATGAAAATAGTGGAGCAAAAAGCGTGAAAAGGTAGCCCATGATGGGAATTAAATGATACTTTACTATTAAAATATAACAATAAGGAAAGCTGTTTAACTCACTTTTGCAAATAGAAAAGATGACAATTAATATCACATTACCAGCACATTGAGAGAGCAGGAGTTATAGGGAACAATCATAAAACAATATAAAACAACCTCAGGTTTTTTTCTTGACTGCCCCTGAAATCTTCCTACATGAGACCATTTTGTCTCTGTCTAGGATAAAATCTGTGCAGATGTTATGACTTTTCACCTTTAGTTAACAAAACTCCCCTACTCATTTTGGTGCTGAAACAGTCTCACTCTCTAGTTAGTGTATCCAACCAGGTACAGTAATCAAACTCTCAAAAAATTTCAAAATTAAAATTATTCCATATTTCAGCTAGACCAGCTTCTCCTCCTAACCCTTGTAACACCTCCAGGGTTGGAGAGATATGGAGGAGAAGATATAAATGATAATGGGGTCTTTCTTAAATTCTCTCATCTCTAGTTCCAAGACCTACCTGCACATTTACAACTCCCCTTTCAGCTTCTGGTCCAAATTGTCTCTCTTAATTGGACCCTTATCTTTCTCCTCTCTCCTTCCCTAATAGTCCATGATAAATTCAGCCCTTTGACCAGACATTAGTGGGAGTTCTTTTCAAACCCACTCCAGACCACTACTATGTTGCCACACAAACTTCTATTTTTCCTAAGCAAGGAAATACAAGTTCATTTTGTTCCCCAAACTTCCCAACTTCAGCAACACCTATCACATTTTCTAAGTGGTCTTACTTAAGTTGTTATCACTACATTTGGGGTCAGGATGGTGGGGGCATGATTCCCTCACAGCAAATTTACTCCTCTGTCATGAAGAGCTTTTATATCCTAGGTGGACAAGCACCTCACTTATTTTACTCTTTCTGACTGAACGAAGATAAGGGGATGGGGTGATCAGGTCCTTTGAGTAGAAGTTTCTCCTTCTCCCCCTAAGTATGAGTCCTGTGTGTGGACCTGGTTTATGCCTTTTACAGAATCTCTCAGCACCATCTGCCTTTAGGGCGTCTCCTCATTGAGCTGTTTCCCATAGCAGTTCTCACAGTCCCCAGTCTTAAAGCCACAGTCTAATAACACATACCATTGTCTCAGATTGTGTTGCGGGGAGAGGAACCGGCTCCCATGGCTTCCATTGGAAACATCACTGGAGCCATAGAAACTCCAGGGTCAAAACAAACCAATGAAGGCTCTGTCTTCTTCCCAATGCTGTCAAGAGGACACAGTCAATACAGCTCAGAAGTGTGGAGGACATACAATATCAAGGATGGACTTTTTCTAATGAGAGATAGGAAATTGGGTTATTCAGGTGAGGAGTGGTTTTAAACTGCCTCTCTCAAGGTATTCTTCATGACTGAGCCAATGTCTGGGTTTCCCTGGGAATTAGAAAGGCTTGTATTTACTTTTCCTCCTTCCTGCCTCATTTCCTTTCCCCCAAGGTTTTCTTCATGTGAATGACATTCACCAATTAGCATTAAAGTTTGCCTCAGGCTCTGTTTTCTAGGGAACTAAGCTAATGGCCTTGAGAGAAAGGTAATTTACTGAAAAGAATTTAGGAGAGTACATATTCTGAAAGAAACATGGTCAAGAAATTACCAGTGTCAATAATAATAATAATAATAATAATAATAAACCTGTAAGGGCCAGCGGAGTGGCTAGTGGTCCAGTGGTTAAGCACTGGCTTGGGAAGCCAGCGGCCCCCGGTTTGGGTCCCACATATGAGGGCCAGTGACACTGCCCTCAAAAAAAGAAAAAAAAAAGAAATTACCAATGCCAATGATATCATGTAATAACTATTAACATCCTATAGAAGTGCATTCTGAGGAGCACACTTTATTTAACTTTGGGCCAATTGTCTATTTCAAATCTAAAGTTTTATGATTCCTTACTTTATTATAGATCCATTACATTCAGAGATGTTGTAAATCCACTCATTCAACTCATTCAACTTATGAAAATTCTAAGAGGTCATGATTCTGACTTTGAAAAGGCAGATATTAAGCAGCAACAGAATTAACAGCTTTTTTGCACAAAGATATGTGTGTGCAGCAAAAATCATCCACAGTGATTTCCATTTATTTTGACCTCATATCACCAGAGCACTGAGCCAGTAACAGCTCAATGTCAGAAAGATGAGCTGACCCAGAGGAAGCAAAGCTCTAACATTGACATCCAAATTGTTATGTATTGAAACACCATCTCAGCTTGCACCTGGCACGTTGGCTCTACTTGCTGACACTGAAAATGGAAACATCCACATGGCATTATCTATCAAAGTCTAGAAGGATAAAGATTCTATATAAAATGTAATGCAATCAGGGTCAGCCTATAATTAAGAGGACAATTCTCTGAATTCATATTGACATTGAAATGATCAGCCCTGCATTCAATAACCACACTCTAAAAATGTTACAGTAAATATTAAAGTGATTTCTTTGCATTAATAACATCAATTTACTGAATTTAAAATTTTGAAGCATCATCTAACTATACCTCAAATGATGTAAAAAGATTTTAAAAATCATAATTACAATATGTCATAAACACAAATAAATCCTGAATGTGTTGTCCTACTATTGTCATCAAATAATCAAAATAATTGGAATAGTCATAATAGGAATAAGTAACATTTGCATGGTGGTTCTGCTGTGCCCGGAGTTGTTCTGGGTGCTTTATGCATTAAATTTCCTTCATTCCCATGTGGTAGCCAGCCTCCAAAATGATTGTCAGTGGTTGCCACATCCTTGGTATTCACACTTTTGTGCAAAGTCCTCCCATATTTCCTAAGTTTGTTTTGTGTGACCAATAGCATGTAGGAGCCATGGTATATCATTTAAGTGACTAGATTATAAAAAGCTAAGGCTTTCTTCTCCCTCTCCCTCTCTCTTATCATTCACTCAGTGTAAGCAAGCTTTAGTGTTGTGAGCATCCCTATAGAAATGCCTATAAGGAAAAGAACTAAAGCCTCCAGTAAACAGCCAGAAAGGCGGGGTGGCGGGGGGCCTGCCTATTGGCATGGGTTATATGAGTTATATTGAAAGTGGGTCATCCAGCCCTGCTTGAGCTGTGAGATGTTATAGCCCTGGCTACCAACTTGACTATAACTTTGTGAGCAACCCTAAGCCAGAGGACCAGATGTTGTGTGTTTTTATATTTAAGCTGCCAAATTTTGGGCTAAGTTGTTACACAACAACAATAGATAAACAATCCATCTACCACAACTCTGAAAGGTGGGAGCTATTATGTCTTCAACATCACTTGTTGAAAAGAGCTTTTTTTTTTTTTCCTCCTTAAGTGTTCTTAGCACCTTCATTATAAATCCATTGATAATATATGTACATGTCTATATCTAGAGCCTCTATTCTGTTCCACTGATTTATCTTGGCCAGTAATTAGTAGTCTTGATTATTGTAGCTTTTAGTAAGTCTTAAATGTGGTAGAGCAAGTTTTTTAGCTTTATTCCTTTTCAAAGCTGTTTTGGTTATTCTAGTTCCTTAGCTTTTTCATAAAATTTTGCAGTTAGCTTATAAAATTCTATACACAAGCCTGTTAGAATTTTGATTGGAATTGCATTGGATCTATACATCAGTTTAGAGAAGAACTGACATCTTAACAACATCAAGACTTTTAAACCCTGAACTTGTTGTATCTCTCCAATTACTTAGGTCTTTTTAATTTTTTTCAGCATTGTTTTTGTTATTTTCAGTTTAGGAGTCTTACACATCTTTTATTGGATTTATTCTTGGTAACTTCTGGTTTTAGAACATATCCTTCACTAAGGTACCCAATCTTCATAGTACTGCTATTACATACTATGTTTTCCACTGCCTCCATATATTTCATATTATTCACTGTCACTTAAAAATAACATTGCTGAGAGACATGTATAATGTTCACAGTCATCAGCTTATACTAATGAAATATGTAGCTCCTTATATTTTAATAAATATATTTTAATAAATAAAACTAGAGAGCCATAAAACTAAATCATACAACATAAGATTTTCAAAACTCATTTCCTAATTTCCTGTATCCTTTCATGAGGCTATTTGTAAGCATATTTTTTTATTATATGTAATGCATCTAAAATATAATATATAGTCAGTAATTTTATTTCTTAAAAATGTTTGTAATCTACTATTTCAGAATTATTTACTAATTCATTATGCATATATTTAAAAATTGGAATTATTTGCAGATATGGATATTGCTGTTGATCATTAATTAGGAGCTGCATAACATTAATTTGTGGTACAATACTAAAGAATCCATCCCTCTAGGTAAATTTTAAAGGACACAAAAGGAATTGAAGTCAAAAGCTAGGGAGTGGTGAAATGGCCAGTAGTTACAAGCTAATAACCATCACATTGATGGATGACAGTGAATTGAGAGTAGTGCAAAGCAATGTTACAAAGTCAGAAGGATTACTGCACCAGCAACAACATATAAGAAAAAAAAAATGGCTTACAATAAAAAGGCTTAGTGATCAAAATCAGTGTTTCCCTTTGGTAAGTGACAGTCCTAATCATTTACCTTCTAAAGGTATTTACCTTTGTAACACCCTCTCCTTTATGCTTTTCTTCATTATGCTTATATTCAAAATGTTCCAGGAACCTCTTTCAAAATGCATATGAATACGATTAACCCACAATGCACACAAATCTTGCGGGTCCCAGGCATATGTGTATTTTAACAAAGACCCCCAAATTCTGGACACTAGCTAAAGGCTATTTATTACATTTGTGATCTGATTTTACTTAACCCACACAGAGCCCTGAGAAACAGGTATTATGAACCTCACTAGAAAAAGAGGGAAAATGAGGCTCAGAGAAGTAATTAATAAGGAAATCCACCTAGTTATTGTCCTTAAAACCTCTATGCTCTTCTCTGCTCTTTAGTCACTAGTGGTTTATGTAAAGTCAACTAATGATCTCCATCACTGTCATTTCACAAGCATTTCACAATGGAGTGCCATTGGAGCACTTGCAACAGCAATGACAGAATTTCCATAGAGAGCAGATTGTCACACCTGAACAGCAGACATCTCACAAGAAGTAGGCCACTGACCTATTCCCACGTGTTCAAGGTATACTCATATCACCCTCTCTCCCAGTTCAGCCCTCCTGGCACCATGGGTGTGTGACTCCAACACACCTAAGCACAGAAGGATGGGTGTCTATTCTTGCCTCACCCTCTTCCATTTTCACGATTTTGTGGCAACATTGTGAGTCAATTTCCCCTTAAAATGGGGAAAACTATGATTTACTCTATACTGTACAACCCTCATCTTTGGATGTTATCTCCAGGGACAGATGCAAAAATATCACAGTTGTACCCTCAGGCTTGGGGCAAGTCTAAAATACATAGCCAGCAGTATGCAAAAAGTGCTTATTGTTAGCAAAAAAGATGGCCTTAATTGGTGTTACTCTGATTTAAAAAGAAGCCTATTTCTGCCCATCTTAGCTACTCAGCTTAACTTTTAATTTCACACTATATTGCTTTTATTTTTGCTGTTCTCATTCCTTGAACTCTTCAGTTATCTTGGTTATGCTTGGTTAACACTGTTTACTTTGGCAAGATAATCTTTGCTTCAAACAGCTATCCTTCCTGATTTAGTAAATATAGTCTACATCACTTAATATTTCAATAAGAAGTAAAAGGAACTAGAAATAAAAGAATTCATATATCAAAAATTAGCCTTTGTAATTATTGACTATGATCTTGAACACATCAGAACAATTTAGGCATCCTCAAACACTTGCAAAATGCATTTTTCATTAGATGACAGAATATATGAGTATATGACAGAATATGTCATTGATTAAGCAATAATCAATAATTATCTAAAATCAAAAAGGAAAACTGTGCAGCTGATTAACTTGTTAAAACTTGTTTTTATTAAATTTCTGTATATTTTGTTCCCTTGACCACGTTGTAAATCTCTAGCAAGGGTTCCCAGATCACAAATATTATAATATACAAATTTTAATTTTATCTCAGCAATTTTAATAAAATGTAGTATCCCCAGAGTTCATCACCATAGAAATACATTACTCAATATTTTGTGCTTTCAACTGAACATCTAAAACAATACTTTCACTTTTCAGACAAAAAAAAGACTTGCTCCCTCAAACAATACATTCTTATTCTTATCCTGGTACACACACTCAGAGTAGGGAGGCCATATTTCCTAGTATCCTGAGAACCTGCCTTCATTACAAATTAAGACTTGTTTTGATCATTTTGGAAATTCTCTGCAGAGAATAACAACTCAAATTCTCCCTTAAACCATAAAATAACTTATCTTCTTTTCCAATTGGTGTTTCAAAGAGTATCAGAAACTTCTAGTGGTTTGGAGAGGGGAAAAAAAGCAATATATATATATATAGAAAAGTGTCTCTGAAGTTATAGAAATATTCTGTTTTTTATATTTGTAGAGAGTGACAATGATGATGATGACAACAACAGCAACGACAAACATTTAATAAGTGCTCACTGTGTGCTATAAGAATATGCTAGGTACTATGTAAGATGCTAAGGAATCAATAATGAGAGAAAGCCTACAGTCTCTGAACTCAGTGACATCACAGCCTTATAAATCACTAAACTACTCTCATCAGATGATCTCATCAGATATAATTCAGAGAGCTACTAAAGTTTCTCAAGTTTTTTACCTAGTCTTAAAAGTTCACTTGTGAGATTTCCAGTCCAGAGGTTCGAGTAGGTAAATGATGTGCTTACAACCATATCACAATTACAACTAAACTGAAAAACAACCATCATTGAGAATTGCCTGCAGTCTAGCTGACCTGAATCCCTACATTATGAACATATGAAAGAAGCTATCTTGACACTGGTAGGAGGGTCAGGGACATGGAACGGGTTGTTCCCAATCCACGTGTGACCATTAAAAATTGGAGGGATATCTCAGCTGTGAAGGTCCTCCCCTGAGGAGCAAGTGGTCCCAGCCTCTCCCTAGCCTGGGGTTCAGAGCCAGGGAGAGAAGTCCCCATAATGTCTGGCTGTGAAAACCATCAGAGATTGTGGCTGAGTGAGATGGAGGGTGGTGCTCCCAGGTGCTCCTCATAAAACGACCGTGCATGGACTTACTCACTGTCAGACTCACTCACTCTAAGCTCCAGCACTGGGACAGCAGCTCAAAAGGCATCAGGGACATAAGGGGAGGAAATGAATTGTCTAGCTTCAAGGAGAGGGCTGGAGAGGCAGTTTTCTCCCGGATGGAGGAGCTGGCGGAAGTCTTTGTTTCTTTGCTGAGCCTGCCCCCTTCCCGGCATGCAGATGCAGACATACTCCATATCTGAGTCTCCATCAAGCTGGCTAACGCCATTGGTTCACCATGCCCTGGTGGCTCAAAACCCTGCCCACCCAAAT
The DNA here is from genome assembly GCA_033961575.1 of Aselliscus stoliczkanus. NCBI lineage: Eukaryota > Metazoa > Chordata > Mammalia > Chiroptera > Hipposideridae > Aselliscus > Aselliscus stoliczkanus. Next base: position 135,503,343 of record CM066731.1, on the reverse strand, counting down.
TTTGAGGACACCTAATCTGCTTCCAGTGGTTTTTCCATATAAACGGCCTTTCATGACTCATGCTGCAGACTTTCCTAAAGTTTCTCAAGGGCTCACAAAACCCAAAAAAGCAGCATCTGCCTTGACCATGCACTGTACTTCTGGCTGAGCAGCCCTAAGCCTGGCATTAGCAGCAGCTGACCTTGGTTTGCAGGTTTGGCATCTCAAGGAACCTCCAAGCACAGCACAGGCAGCGGCCATCAGCAGATTGCTTTGTGGCTCATGCCAGGTAGCCCCAGGCAGGACACAGGTATAGCTAAACTCAGCCTGCAGCGAGTTCCCTCCCAGATTCATCTGGGGCTGAGACACCCAGTGACCAGCTTTGAACCAAAGTAGAGCATCGCCTGGCCACCTCCAAGGATGACACAGAATGGGCAGGCAACAGAGTCCTGCTAAAGTGAATCCTGCTTCATAGGGTCAGCCCTTGTGTAATAGCTTCTCCATTATAATCACAGCCAGTCCTCACAATCAATACACCAGAGGGTCAATCTCTACCAATTATGTGCAAGCAACAACCAAGGCCCAAATAACAGAAGAAAACACATAACCCACACAAAGGACGCAGCTAAAGCACCTGGCTCTGGTGATCAGGAAGACTGTGCCACTGAACCCCACAGCACATGTACTACATAAGGCCACTCTACTATGACTAGGAGACACAGCAGCTCTACCTAATATATAGAAACAAACATGGGAAGGCAGCCAAATGGAGAGACAAAGAAACATGTCCCAAATAAAAGAACAGAACAAAGCTCCAGAAAAGGAACTAAACAAAATGGAGACATGTAATCTATCAGACGCAGAGTTCCAACCACAGGTTATAAGGATGTTCAACATCAGGGAGAACTTCAATAAAGAGATAGGTAACATAAAAATGGAGATAGTAAATATTGAAAAGAACTAGTCAGAAATAAAGAATACAATAACTAAAATGAAAAATACATTACAAGGAATCAACAATAGATTAGATGAAGCAGAGGATTGAATCAGTGATGTAAAAGGTAGCAGAAAACACCCAAACAAAATGGCAAAAAGGTAAAAGAACCCAAAACAATGAGGACAGTAAAAGGGGCCTCTGGGACAACATCAAGAGTACTAACATTCACATCGTAGGAGGAGAGAGAGCAAGGAATTGAAAACCTATTTGAAGAAATAATGATGGAAAACTTCCCTAATCTGGAGAAGGAAATGGATATTCAAGCGCAGGAAGCATAGAGAGTCCCAGACAAGATGAACCGAAAGAGGCCCACAGAGAAACACGTCATAATTAAAATGCCAATGGTGGGGCCAGCCGAGTGGCATGGTGGTTAAGTGCTGGCTTGGGAAGCCAGCGGCCCCGGTTCGGTCCCACACATGAGGGCCAGTGACACAGCCCTCAAAAAAATAAAAAAATAAAAAAATAAAAATAAAAAATAAAAAATAAAATGCCAATGGTTAAAGACAAAGAAAGAATCACAAAAGCTTCAAGCGAAAAGCAGTTAGTTACCTACAACAAATCTCCCATAAGACTGTGAGCTGATTTCTCAACAGAAACTTTGCAGTTTAGAAGGGATTAGGAGGAAACATTCAAAATGATAAAAAGCAAGGACCTACAACTAAGACTACTCTACCCAGCAAAGCTACGATTTAGAATCAACGGACAGATAAAGAGCTTCTCAGATAGGAAAAAGCTAAAGGAGTTCATCACCACCAAACTAGTATTACAAGTAATCTTGGAGGGACTTCTTTAAAATTAAATACATACATACATTCATACATATATAAATAGTAAAATGTCAATAACTACATATCTGTCAACAATTACTTTAAATGTAAATGAATTAAATGCTCCAATCAAAAGACATAGGGTGGCTGAGTGAATAAGAAGATCCATACATATGCTGCCTGCAAGAGACGCACTTCAGATCCAAAGACACACAGAGAGCAAGTAAAGGGATGGAAAAAGTTATTTCATATAAATAGAAGTTAAATAAATAAATACTGTTGTAGCAATACTTATCCTAGAAAAAATAGACTTTTTAAAAAGTATATATCAAGAGACAAAGAAGGACCTAGTAATCACACTTCTGGGTATTTGTCCAAGGAAACCCAAAATGCTACTTCAAGGGAATGTTCATCCATACATTCATTGCAGCATTATTTACAATAGCTAAGCTATAAAGGCACCCTGGGTGTTTCTGAATGGATGAATCGCTAAAGAAGAGGATATATACACACACACACACACACACACACACACACACACACACACACACAGTGGAGTATTACTCAGCCATTAAAAAGAATGAAATTGTGGCATCTGTGAGAACATGGATGGATCTACAAAGCATTTTGCTGAGTGTAGTAAGTCAGACAGTGAAAGAAAAATATCATGTGATTTCACTTATAAGTGAAATCTAAAGAACAAAATAAACAAACAAATGAAACAGAAACAAATTCCTAAATTCAAAGAACATTTTGATAGTTGCCAGATGGGAGGGGGTTTGGGGATGATTGAAAAGGGGGAAAGAATTAAGATCTACAAATTGGGTGTTACACAATAGTCATAGGGATGTAGGATATAGCATAAGGAATATAGTCAATGATATTGTAATAACTATGTATGGCATCAGATGAGTAAAAGATCCAAGGGGTGATAGATGGGAGGGGGTTAGGGGGCAGGGTGAAAAAGGTGAAGGGATTAAGAAATACAGTAGTTACAAGTCAATGGGATATAAAAAAAAAAAAAGCATAGAAAATATAGTCAATAATATGATAATAACTATGTATAGTGCCAGGTGGGTACTAGACTAGTTGTGGGATAACTCCTTAAATTACTAAATGTTTAACCACTATGCTGTACATCTGAAGTTAATATAAAATAATATATTAATAATCATGGAGATGTCATTTACAGCATAGGGAATATAGTCAGCAATATTGTGATAGGGTGGTATGGTGTCAGATGGTTGCTGGACTTATCATGGTGATCACTTCTTTAGGTATATAGATGCTCAATAATCGTGGTGTACACCTGAAACTAATAATAATATTGTATGCTAGTTATATTTTAATAAAAATCTTTTTTTAAATACAAAAACATAAAAAGAGTTCACTTGATTCCTATAGTAAAATGTGTTTTGGGCTGTTCCCAAAATGTCTGCTAAAACTTTGAAAAACAAGAATTTTGCCATTTTAATTTAAGGATAATTGCCTAATACACATAAAATTCATGATTTTTAATTCCACTTTTATGTGTTTAGCAAAGAAGAATGGATGCCCCAAATTAGGAATACCTGACAAGGGAGAAGAAAAATGAACATAATAATCATTCAGTATTGACATGAGCAATGCTCTCGACTTTTTCATTATCACACTGGTTTTTGTTATTATTTTCCTAATAGTCATTACTCTTATAGATGAGATACTGCATTTGTATTTACCACAATTCAAAACCAGAAGATAATTCACCTACTCTGATAAATTGCATCAGGAAGCTGATGAAAGAGTTATTATTCTTAGATTAAGTATTAAGAATATTATAAGAATAAATACCACTGAAACTTTTCAGCTTCTGACTGCTGCCCTAAATAAAATTCTGAAATTTAATTTCTTACTTTTGTATAATAATTAATTCATAAAATATAGTCAGTCTATTTTTTAGTCCTATCATTTGAGACATCAATGGCTTATGGGCTAGCAAGATATAAATATATTGAAGTTTCTCTTAAATACTTAACATTAGAGAAATAAGTTGGTTGTCTAATAGTGTAAACAACTTTTACTTTATTAATCTCTTTTGTAATCCTGGAGGTGTCTCTGCCATTAAATAATTAAACTCTGAACAATATAACATACAGGGACCATTTGGCTAGAATTTACTCATTAAATAAAAAATAAATACCTAACACAATCTTACAACTTAGTCCTCTGAGCATGTACCTGAGATTTCTAGAAAACAACTTAGTCTTTTTTCTTTCATGATGATCCAGTAAGGCTATATTTATCCTCTCAAAGGAGTTACAAGATTTTGATTTTTTTTTTTTTAGACTATTTATGTACTGAGCAGGCTTAACACTAACACAATATCCATAAACAAATGGGAGAGTTCTTCAAGGACGTGTGATAAGTAGGGATGTAAAGTTTAGCCACAAATCTAAGTGTTGTCTATATGTAGAGTCCCAGAGCAACTGGAGATATTAGGAACATAAATAGTGTAAACAAAAAAATGTGTTGAATAATTTTGTGTAGCATTAAGCCTCACAAAGTAAATCCTTATCTCAGAAATTACTAAAAACAAAATATTATTTTTGAATTGTAAATACCTATCTTTTTGTTGTAATATATTTGTTTGTTTTTTTGTTTTTGTTTTTTTTTAGGTGGTCAAATTTATTTTAAATTTATTTATTTATATATATTTTTAATTAGCTTCAGGTGTACAACAAAGTGCAATAGTTATACTTTTTACCCCTCAAAGTGACAACCCCCCTCCCCCAATTCTAGACAGTTTGGAGAATATAATGTTGTAAATATTTTGTGGGGTGTCAGATGGTCACATGTCTTGTTAGGGAGACCACTTCATGGATGGAGTAGAGGCTTGATCACTGCACTGTATACCTGAAATTGATGTTGTATAATATTATATGCCAATTCTAATTGAATATATAGACAGTCACAGGATGTAGATTATATGGTGTAAGGGAGTCAAAGGAATTGTAATAGATAATATGATATGTTGTAATATATTTGGAGAAATGTTCATACAGTGTTGATATTAACATAGATATTAATCTTAATACATATGTTGATACGGAGAGATGCAGTATTTCCTTAGGGGATTCATATTTTTATATAACTTATTATCATGTTCAAAAATATACTAACATGGATTACCTGCAAATTTGATCCATCATTTATTACACAAACCAAAATTAATTCTATGCTCACTAGGTATATGGCTCACACACTCATACATTATATCACCATACACATACATGTACATATCACGTACATTGTACAAAGAAAAGGCACAAATAAGGTGAACAAATATAAGCTGCAATGCATTTTTAGAGAAATTGTAAAAACATTATTAATGCTCTGTGATTTTGTGCTTGATTTTCATTCTGTCCATTGGGTCTCATATCTTCTAAAATGCCATTTACCAAAAGAAGAGAGTTTGTATAGGTATTTGAAAATTTTATGTAACTTGACCAGCTAGAGAAAGGTGTAATAGTAACATAGTACCTTTATATTCTTGTGTCATTAAGGTATATATCAGATAAACAGGAGATTTTCGAATTTATCAATTATCCAACAATTAGATTGATATGAAACAGTAGATGTAACACTAGGGATTCTTCAACAACTCTTAGTAACCCTTTCTATCATTCTATTTCTCTATTTTCCTCATATCACTCAACAAAAATATAACTATAATCATAGGCATAATATTATACAGTAACATCCCTGAACTATTTTTTCCAGGAGGCCGATTTATGACAAAGGAATTATAGCAATAAGCTCATACTTTTCAAATGAAATGTTAGTGTTACTTGAAGCATGTCCATAAATTCCGAAGAAGGTTACATTTTGTAAATTAAAAGGCAAAGTGTTTCCCTAATTCTTGATATCCTATATAGATGGGATATAAATCTAATTGACAGGTACATAAGATGTGGATTTCCTTCTTTTCATAAAGTGCTTATTTAGAAAATATTCTAAATCATTGACTTTATGGTCAAAACAGTCATATCTGGTAAAGCAACAGTGACATCCAGTGACAACTAAGATTTCTTCAAGGAAAGTTATTCAGATTTGCCATATAAGCAAAACAAAGCATTATTAAATATTAATATTTAATTATTAATAATTTTTATTGTTTTAAATGTTCTAAGAATGTATCCATTCAAAGAACATCACTGGATAAATATAAAAACTGGTCAATCATTTAGAAAGTGAAAAGATAAGCCACAGAATGGAAGAGAATATTTACAAAACATATGTAAGTATTTATAAAACTCAGGTCTGTCAAACTCAAAAGACAATACTCTCCACACTAAGATTTGGTGACAAGTTGTGAAGATTTCTTGCACAGGATACTGAATAATTTTTTTTTCAGATTTTCATTTTTTTTGATCAGATAATCCAAAGAATGAGAGTAATCCTGAAGGAAATAAAGTTATTTTCAAAAATGAGGTTTTTATTGTATCTGAAAGGACTTGTATCCAAAATATGCTAGAACTCTTAAAACTCAATATCATATGTTAGAAGGAAATTATAAGTTAAAATAAAAATGATACACATTTATTTGAATGGCTAAAATTCAAAAAGCTGATTGTACCAAATGCTGACAAGGATATAGAGCAACAGAAATTCTCATTCATTGCTGGTGGGAATATCAAATGTTACAGCCACTTTGTTGCCAAATATTTGCAGTTTCTTACAAAGCTAAACAGTTTCAGCATATGATCCTGCAATTGTACTCCTTGGTTTTTACCCATATAAGTTGAAAACTTATGTCCACACAAAAACCTGTACACAAATATTTACAGCAGCTTTATTCATAGTCACCCAAAACTAGAAGTAACCAAATGTCTTTCAATGGGTGAGTGGGCTAATAAATTATGGTACATTCATACAACAGAGTGTTATCTAATCATAAAAAGAAATGAACTATCAAGCCCCAAAAAGGCACAGAGGAAAGTTAAATGCCTATTTCCAAGAAGAGGAAGCCAGTCTATAAAAACTATATACTGTATGATTCTAACTCTATGACATTCTGGAAAAGACAAAACTATAGAGAGATTAAAAAGTTCAGTGGTTATTTACCAGGGGGTGGTTGGGGAATGGAGGGATGAATAGTTGAAGCACTGTGAATTTTTAGGGCAGTGAAACTATTCTGTATGATACTGTAATGATAGATATATGGCATTATGTATTTGTCAAAACCCACAGGACTGTACAATTGTGAAACTTAATGTAAATGACATACTTTAGTAATAATGCATCAATACTGATTCTTCAAGTGTAACAAATGTACCACCCTAATTCATGATGTTAGTAATAATGAAAACGGCTTGCGTGGGGTAATCTGGAAACTATATGTATTATCTTCTCATTTTTTTTCTGTAAACCTGATTCCTTGAGGTGCCGTCCACCCAACTTTTGGGCAAACCCAGTGGCTTTTCTGTATAGCCTGTCTTGGCTGCAGACTTTCTTAAAATCTCTAAAATGTTCACAAAACCAAAACAAGTCACATCTGGCTTCAGTATGTCCAGTACCTCTTGCTGAGAGACAGCCAGCCTCGGTTCATATCTTGGCCTTTTGAGGTACCTACAACTACAGCCAGGTGACAGCCATCTGTGGATTGCTTTGTGGCTCATGCCTGGTGGTCCCGGACAGGGCACAGGCTGCAGCTCAACTTAGCCAGCAGACACTGTCAGAATAATTTCCTGAATGTTTGTGTTACTAAATATTCATTATGAATCATTTTTATTTATTTCCAATTTTGTGAAAATTTCAATCAGAGAATGTGGCTAGTAGAGCTTCTACTTTATAAAAAATATATTAAGATTTCCTCTTTGGATACATATTTAATGAACTTTATAATTATTTTATTTGCTTAAAAAATTGACGGCCCAGCTGAGTGGCGCGGTGGTTAAGCGCTGGCTTGGGAAGCCAGCAGCCTCGGTTCGGTCCCACATATGAGGACCAGTGACACTACCCTCAAAAAAAAAAAAAAATTGATATTGGTCTATAGGTCCTGGCAGATATGGAGTTACCGCACACATATCTCTCTATAATAAAGATCGAATGTATAACTGATTGAAACCCTCTAACTGCTGTAACATTTGATCCATGGGGCATTCCATGATACTTTTAGACAGTAAGCATGTTGTGAGTCTAGAATCGTAGAACTAGGACATTTCAGCCCAATTAGGATTCTTTAAACAAGTAACCTTTGCTCGGGCATCCCCCATCAACCTAGTGGATGATTTTCTCAGGATTATGCTGCAATCTGAGATTCTCCTTACCCAGTTCTTCCTATTTTCTCTTTTTTTCACGGGTCTTAGACACTGTCTCATGGCCTAAATGCTCTTCTCACTCCCTCCACTTATTCTTCACTGGTACTACCCCCATGGAATCTTTTGTATGTCTATTCTTGAAATTTTGCTCCTTGGGATGCTCAAACTGATTAATGAGTACCAGGTTTTATATTAAGACTTTGGTATATGACTTTAACTTATATGTTGCTTAGTGTGTAAAGGTTTATATATGTTATGAATTATTAATGTATGTATTGTTACTATTATCCGGCATCTGTCAGGTGTCTTCACCAGTGACCTAAAGATGTTCTGAAGCACATATGGATCCAGGCTGCAGGGAGATAGGGCCTCCTACCCAGGAACACAGGTTACACTGGTTCACTGATTCAGAAACAGGAAACAACCCAATCAATTCAGTAACAACTTAATAAACAAACTGAGCAAGTCACAGATAGCAAATTCCTAGATATGTGCAAGGACAAGAGCAAATCATCCAGGCAAGAGCAAATAAAAAGCAAAGCTTCATTCAGTGATGTATCACAGGAATTTCACAAGCAAGCAAGTGACTTAAGCATATAACCAGGACTATTGAATGTAGGAACCATGAAATAATCATTCTACTATACGAAGTACATGGTCTGTGTATGTTTATGGTTTGTAAAAAAAAAAAAAAAAAAAAAAAAGATGAAAAAGAAGATAATCCATTGAATGTTCTGCGAAGCAAATTGATTAAATAGTATCTAAAATACTAGAAAATTAGATCAGTGATTGAAGTTTAAGTGATGTGGATTTATTCTCACTTTTAAAGATCTTGAACAAGACTGTATAATGGTTTGAAATACATAAAAGCTTTTCCCAAATAGAACAATGGCTGTTTTACTTCTAAAGGCAATAGAGAACAAAGGCCAAAGGATTTATGTTATATTTCAGGAAAAATTGATAAACATATGAATGCATGGATGATAGAAACTACAGATTTCCTCTTGTCCGCAGTCATTCTGAAAAGGATAGGTGGCTGTACATCTGAAGTAAATTAATACATTTGGCCTAGCATTGGACACAGTGCTGTGCATTACACAGCTGTAGTCTCCATTGGATGCTATAGAGCAGGGGTGGGGAAACTGCAGCTCGCGAGCCACATGAGGCTCTTTGGTATGGTCTCAAAAGTTTGCCAACCCCTGGAAAAGTCAATCCTGTGCCTCACAATAATTTAAAAATTATTCAAGAGCCATAAATATATTTTTACATAATCACCATTGTGTGAATAATATCCTGTAAAAATTTTATAAATGAAATTATGATAGTTCTCATTTTCAATTTTACTTCAGAGCCTGCAGCTCGTGAACTGCAGTTTGCTGACCCCTGGTGGCTCTTCTGTCTCAAAAGTTTGCCGACCCCTGCTATAGAGCAAATACACAATTTAGTTAATATACCAGCCAAGAGCACCTTGGTCCTGAAGTGGATCTTAGAGGACATGAATCCAATTCCAATTTTTGATCCCAGAGTAAGCTGAGCCCTAGAAAAGTAACAAGCCTGCATAGTACATAGGATCTTGGGCATAAGCTTTGGGCAGAGTGAACTGAGTCATAACTCAACTCCCTGGCAGGTGGGAGACATCTATATCTGAAACTAGATGGTCTCAGGTCTCAGAGAGTAGTCTCAAAAGGCTTCCTACAGAGTAAAACCTGAGCCAATGGGCAGAGCTGAAACAGTATTCACTTTAGGCAGAAGAGAACTATATGCAAAAATGGAGCATGTAGTCAATTTTTTGTTTATTGTTTTTTTTTAGAACTGTAAGATACTCAGCATGCTTAGAATAGGAAACAATTTGGGATTATGAGACAACACTTCTAAAGAAAAGGCTATTCCTAGTTTATAAATTACTATAAAAATATTGGGAATCTATATTTTATTCTTAAGAGATTTGGGCTAATGTCTTAACAAGGTCAAGTGCAAGGGGACTGCATGGGTATAGGCAGTAATTGAGTGCATTTTCTCCTAATGAAAACCTAGAAATAATAATAAAATAAACATAGTTGTTGTTTTTTATTATTATTATGCACCAGCAATTCTAAACAATGTCAGTGAAAAATATTCCTCCCAGAGAAAAATATTTTGTTGATCTAATTCTAAACAATTTCTGTAGTTATTGCTGAATTTTAATAATATATTTGGTTGTTGGAAAAGTCATGACGTATTTTTTTTCTATGTTTTTCATTGCAAAAATGTGACATGATTTTTCTGACAACCCAATATATGCCACCACAGCAAATTGTAATTTTCAAAGGACAGCTACAGATATTTCTAGTTTCATGTGCTCTTCCACAATGTTGTCATTCTCCCATCAAGAAGGGGATTTTTTTTTTTTTCTTTTACCTTCTGCTTGGGTTCGCTTGGACTTTTGACTTTTATGACTGCTTAAATAGAATGCAGCAGAAGTGATGCTGTTCGAAACTTTTGAGGTTAGGTCATAAATAGCTCTTTCTTGTAATGGTTGCTGTTGGAACCCAGCCACAATTACTGTTGAGGAATCAAGAAGTCACTTTGCAGAGGTTAATGTTTATGTCCCTGATAATACTTGACCAAGATGGCCTTAACATTCCCCTCAGAGAACTAAACTATTGACAGGTTTCTCCCTGACTGTAGGCCCTGACATTCCTCTTTTTAGAACGTTTACTTCAGAAAACTTGCAATTGTCAATTTCTTCTTTGCCCCTTTGAGATGTGTATCTTCTCCCAGCCTCTTGACAGTTTTATAACCCAGGAAAGTCTTTTTCAAAGCCTTGAGAGCCAGTTCTGAAATATAATCATTAAGAAAAGTAGTGCCCCTATTTCCCAGTGTCTGTGGGAGGGCAGGAGTCTAATTTTGATAAGTGCATATTGGACACCACAGATGGTCTAACCCCACAGACCAAACTCTCCCCTAATGTCCTGTGATACTTTTCCACTGGCTCACCCCAGCACTTATATCTCTCCTGTCTTTTATTTCAGGGGAATTGAGTTCAATCTCTCTCCCTATTGCAAGTATTCACCTCTATTGCAGAATTTCTGAATAAAGTCTTCCTTGCTGATTGAACTTCATCCAATGCAACTCTTTTTTGATTCACTCTCAGGCAAAGTCCCAGGTGAGAGCAAGCACCAACTGTTTGACAATTGAATAAATTAATCTTTAGATTCCGGCACCTGTGGGAAGCTATCAGCCTCTCAGTGTCTGACAAGGCCACACTGCCCTGCTCAGCACTGGATATTAGGGGTGCTGCCTTATGGTTGGTCATGTAATATCTCCTGCCTCTATGAACCCATGTGCCTTTCCTCCACATCGGATGCTATAGGAGATAGCACTTTCACTGCATTCATGACAAGTTCCTGGGGTACCCTGATGATAGCTGGTTGTGTAAGTCAATGATGGGGCAAAATTTCCTAAAGAAAAGGAAACTCCCTAAAACAGGCTACAACCCGAGGGGACCACTGAACTGAGACATTGGGGACTCAAGCCCCTTGGAAACTGAGGCATAGACCTCTGACAAACTCAGGCCAGAAAACTCAGGCCTGTGAGAAGCTGATGCATTTGCCTAAGGGCCCTGCTGTGAATAATCTCCTTGAAGATTAAAAGTCTTCAGGCCATGAGAGTTCTGGTAAAAGGCAGCTCAAAGGCAGTTCACTGACCATGGGGTATGTTAATCAGCCTTGTGTGAATTCCTTTGCCTTGTGCCTTGTTGCAGCAACAGATACTGAAGCTTTGACTGAGAAACAGATGCAGCCCTCTCTAGGACAAGAGAGGTGTGAGACCCTTTTGATTGCTAGGTATTGTATTTACATAGGAATAGATTTTAGATGCTTTTACCCTGAACACAGCCACCCCTAGTCTTTTAATATAGCTCAAGTATACGTCCTGTGAGTTTTATGATTGTGTTTAGCTGCTAGGATTTAGGATAATTTCTAGATAGTCAAGATAGCTATAGTAAACATTCTTTAGACAATATGTAAAAATATGTCAATCCTTAACATAAGATAGTCATGATGAACATTCTTTAAGTGATATACAGAAACTAAGTCTGGGTTTCATGGTAATTATCATAATAAAGACAAGGTAATCCTTGAAGGGAAGAGTAAGTCACAGTACACCCTGGAGAGAGCAATTGCAGGGGAGAAAAGACTGTGAAAAACCTGGGAACTAGAAACCATCAAACTCATGTACAAGAGTCCCTATAAAATGGACATGTTATTACATTAAAATGTGACACTCCTGAGAAACTCTTTCCGGTGTCTCCGCTCTTTCTCTTTCTTTCTTTTTCTCCTCGCTGACTCCTTCCCACCCGAGGGAATCCCTGGACTCCTCGGAGGCTGGACCCCTGCAGGCACCCAACTGTCCTGCTGTCCCAGCAGGTGCCACTTAGAACAGCTACAAGTTGTTTACAATGAGCCTACCCACAGTACATATATGCAAACTAAATAAATGATCGTCATTGTTTTAAGGTACTAAGATTTAGAATGGTTTGTTATGCATCAATAAATATTTAAATAGTAAGCTTCAAATCAGCACAATTTTGCTCATAACCCTTATGTAAATATTGGTTTTGACCTGGAAGGAGCCACATATTGCTGCATTTAAAGAATAGAGTCTATAAACAATGATAACAGAGAGATTATTAGAAAGAAAAAAAATAGGTTATGTTTTTCCAATTCTATCATTATACATGACAACTTGGAGTTTGTGCATGTATGATTAAAATTTAAAGTATTGAAATAGAGTATGAACTGGGAAGAATAATATTTTTTTGTCAGTACCAATTTTATGCCATGCACGAAAATGATTACTAAATTTAAGTAACATCTTTAAAACTAAAATCCATTCCTCTTTTTGACTCTTAATTGATTGTGGGAAACTAAAGAACAGATCAAGAAAATAAAACATTACTTCAGAGTTATAATGTGGTAGTTATCCAGATTGTTTTGCAGACATTACAGTTGTATTAAAATAAACTTATTATTGGACACAAATTTACATAAAAACTTATTTTATAAGACCGTACCAAAGATAGCAGGCCAACCGATTAGTAAACATAAAAATTATTGTATAAAATACTGTGCTTTATTTCCTCTCTCAAGGCAATTTGGAGGAACTTCTAATCCATCGCAGTATTTTTCTGTAACCAGCGACTGGTTTACAATTCTTCTAAATTTCGAAAAGAAAATTGAATGTGACACCAGTACCAACATGAAACAATTAAAAACAGTTTTTACTTGAAATAGTTCACTTGTAACCACTATATTATATCAGAAATAAATGAGAAAACCCTTTCAGTATCCAAAATAAACATTAGAGTCTGTGAGTTGAAAGTTCCTTTCTTTATTCTCCACAGGTTAAATCTTAACTAAGTCTTCCTCTTACAGTCCTCTCATCCATGGGAGAAGCTGTGAGACAGAAATAGCCTGCCCTCTCACCAGTGCTTTGCTGTCCTCCTCATAACTGCTTACTGTCATTTCCACCAAACTTCTCTTATTAATCCAGTAGAGCTCAAGAAGGAAAAACATAAATGAATAAATAAAATTAGAAAGCAATTGCAGCCCTGGCTGAATCTATTTTGCAATGTCCAATGTCTCTAGAGTTATGTAGAATTTAACTTCATGATCATTTAAAAGTAATTTTGTCATATAAGGGAAGGGTATACTAAAGAATTCACCCTGAGTGTCATATACTATGTAGACTACTGGAATGATTATTTTAGATTATAAAATCTGAGAGAACTGGAACTATGCCTGTCTTGCATTATACTTGGAACATAAGTGGTAAATAATTATTTGTAAAGTTATTGCATCAAATATTTATATAGGAAGTGACATGATCAGAGTTTTATTTGTAAAAGATCACATTGATATCAATTTGGAAACTATATTAGAGGTGGCTAGACTGCAGTTAGGGGGACCAATATGGCAATAGATGCATAAGACATGAAGAACCAAAGTGGTAGCTGTAGGAATGGAGGAGATGAAAGGATCAAAATATTATTTAGGAGCTATAATCCACAGGACATTAGGGAGAAGGGGGAGTTAAGAAAAACTTCTAGGGTATCAAGAAGGATAAATTTAGGAAATCAATGATATAGTTCAGCTTTGTACATGATGTTCTAGAAATGCCTTTGGAATATCCAAGTGGATATATTTAGTAGGTAATTTTATATACAATATTTATGCTTAAAAGAGAATTATTAGGGAGAGAAAAATATTTAGGAATCAATACATATATGATATTTTTGATACCAAGCATATGAGAATGATAACTGAGGGAAGTTTTTAGATTAGAAAAAAAGTAAAGTATAAAAATTTGGGGGAAATCAGCAATTAGTGAAAGAGGAGCACAGAATATTATTGAGGCAGAGATTTTTGGAAATTTCTAGAAAGAAACAGTGAATCCTCCCAAGTTGTACATAGAGGTCAAGATCTGGAGGTCAAGATGTTCATTGAGAAGTGTCCACTTAGCAAATACGGGGTCCTTGCAATACTTAGAAAGAGGGGCTTTGGGCCGGCAGAGTGGCGCGGCGGTTAAGCGCTGGCTTGGAAAGCCTGCGGCCCCAGTTCAGGTCCCACTTATGAGGGCCAGTGACACTGCCCTGAAAAAAAAAAAAGAAAAAAAAGAAAGAGGGGCTTCATTGAAACAATGTAGATAAAAAGAAGTATGCTATGACGACTAGAAACTGAGAGATGCAGACCTGCCGAACACAACTACTGACTGTTTTAAGACCCTTTACTCTAAATGCTAGGAGCAAGTGTAAAATACTAAATAGAATGCAGATTTAAGGAAAAGCCACTTTCTTTTTAAGATGGGTGAAACTTGATTATGTTATTGAGGTACAGAGCTAATGTGGAGAGAAACGGACAGGGGTAATTAATGTGAGGTATTTGAGGATGTGAAAGGAAATAAGCTTCAAATACAGATAAAATCTTCTGGGGAAGATATTGAGGATTTACTCATTCAATATTTATTCTGGCCTCTTTTTTTTTTTTTTTTTTTTTTTTTTAGAGGGCAGTGTCACTGGACCTCATATGTGGGATCCGAACCTGGGCCTCTGGAGTCCCAAGCCAGCTCTTAAAACCACAGCGCCACTCGGCCGGCCCTGGCCTCTTTTTATTATTGCTTTCTATACTGCAGAGACAGGAAAGCTTAAAACAAATTCCAGATTACTTCACAACTAGAACACCAAGGGTGTTTTAGGCTCCAAGATCAAATGCTCTCAGGAGACTTGAATCAGCACTGAGATTATTGATGAAGGAGGCAAAGTCCAAGGTTCTTTAATTGGTGGCATGTATTGTGGAAGAGATAGCATGGTTCTAAAATCAGCAGTTGCAATAGCACTGTGTTTGTGTATCTTTTGGCATTTGTCTGGAAACAGAAACTATAAAGAGAACTTACCCACGCTACAGACGAATTCCCTACAATGGAAGGAGCTGCTGGTGTGTTGGCAGCAATTCTGCTACTGGAAGTTTACATTAGAGTCTTCTTACAGCTCTCTCAATGATTTATGACCTATTTAGTACACTGTAACAAGTATTTTTTTTTCCTTTAAAACCACTTAATTGTAGCATGATTGACATACAAAAAGCTATTTAATGTATACAACTTGATGAGTTGAATATATACATCCATGAAATCATCACCACAGTCTACGTCATAAACATATCGATCACCTCCAAAAATTTCCTCACCCTCTTTAATATTATTATTCTGTGTGATAAGAATATTTAGCATAAGCTCCACTCTCTTAAAATTGTATGTATACAGTACAGTATTGATAACTATGGGCCCTAGGCTATATAGTAGATTTTAGATTCTGTTAACTTTACTTCAACCATGACCCATACAACTTAGAATACAGGTATGGACAGAGAAAAGATTGTTGGTGATGAATAGGAAATTTGATGGCACACTATCTGGCAGTCTCCTTTTTCTCCCCAAACAAAATAAGATTTTTTATTGAGAATAAAGAGTAAACTGTTAGAGTAGGGACTTGAGAAATATTATAAATGTTTTAAGTTGGTATTCAAAATCTCACCTTTGTCCTTGTAGCTGAAGCTTCTTGTTTTAAGGGAAAAATGTAGATTCCTAAATTAATGGTTTTCAATTAAAATATTCTGATTGAGTATAGAAGAACAAGTTAGTACAAACCCTTTCTGCTACAAATGCCTCAGACTCCTGAATAAAAATATAACTTTTCTCATAAAATGTATTGCTGTGCTTACTGGAAAGAATGAGAATACCCCAGGGATAGGGGAATAGGAGGGTGGGGAGGGCGAGCAAGGAAAGAAAAATAGTGAGCTGATCTTGTGGCTGTAGTTGGATATTGAGTTTGGTTTTATATACCCATGGGGACAAGAAATAAGTTTTGAGTCCATATGAGACAGGAAGTTAGAACTGAGGCACCTGCAAAGAATTGAGACTCTCCAAAGTGGTACACTATTACTGAAAAAGAAGACAAGGGAAATATCCACCTTGCAAGTAGATCATAAGAATATGTTTCTGGGGTTAGATCAGGAAAGCAAGTTTCTCTTGATAACTTAGAGTAATGAGCATGTTCCTCGAGTGAGTTTGAGGTAAAATTTGAATGAAAAACAATGAAATGTATGACTGAAAAGAAAAGCAGCTTAAAAATAGATTCCATTAAAAATTAAAAATAGGTGAAACCAGCCCATCATAGATTTTTTTTTTTTTTTTGCAGGTTTACACTACACAATGGTGTTGCTCTCAAGGGCAGTGAGCAGATCCTTAACATCATAGATTATATATTTTCTATAACAATTTTCCAGTAATGGCAGTAAAATGTTTTATTCTAGAAAATCTTGATACATTTTGACAATTTTATGAAGCAAAATGCATGTAGAAAAGGGGAGAAAAAGCTTCAAGGTGGGATAATAGCAGTCATTTGGGATACCTGACATATGCAAATGTGCAACCTCCCTGAAAAAAGATACAGTTCAAGACGATTCTCACAAACAATCTCATTATGAAAGTGAGTACATTTCCCAAATTATTAACATCATAAGTGATTACTTGTGTACATAGCCAACAAGATGATTAGAGTCCTAAAATCTTCAAATAATAGAAAAAAAAAAGCAGAAAAAAGAGCAGAAATATGTGCAGAGTTACTAAAGCCAAAACAAGACACTAAAAGCATAAAGCAAAAAACACCAAATTATGAGAAAATGCAAGTTGAAAGAAAACCAAGTAGAATTTCTAAAATTAAAATACTTTCACTGATATTGAAAAGTACTGAATCAGTCAAACAGCAGATTAGACATGGAGAGAATTATTGAATTGTATATGAGATCTTGAGGTATAACCCAGAATGCACCACAGAGAGATAAATTACCTTTACTTTCTACCTCATAGAGAAAATAAGAGCCAAGAGAAGAGAACATCACATGCACCCACAACACCATCTGCCCATGATTTGCAGCTATACCCATATACTCTCCAGGACTGCTACATAATTTGGGTGGACAAGTACAAAATGAAATGTGGGCCACTTTTTCAAATTTCAAGATGGTGGTGATAGCATAAACCTTAGCACAGTGCCATGTGTGATAGCATTAGTCACACACCTAATAAAGCCAGCCTTTAACTCAACCTTTATTTCTATTTTTTTCTTTTTTTGGAGTGGTATATTTGTTGTTTTACTGTTAGTTTGACATTTTTACTTCTATTTTTAATGAAAGAGTTGCGTGTCTCCTAGCTAAGGTCAGTACTTTCACCAGGTCACTAAATTCCAGCTCTTCTTAACTATTCAAGCTTATTCTTCCTAAATTAATTTATTAATCAAGTACAATACCAGTCAATATTTATTTTTTTTGAAAGAAGTTGCCACACCAATATTAACCTTTGCATGGAAGGTGTAAAGGGCAAAAAAATAGCTAAAAGAACATTGAAATGTTTGACATAGAAGACAAAGATGAAGATTTCAAAGATAAAGATTTAAAAGTAAGATTTTAAATGAAAATGCAGAATAATATATTTATCATACCATGATTGGTGAACTCTTTAAAATAAGTTTAAAAGCATAAACCGTTAAGGAAAAGATTGATATACTCATCTACCTCAATATTAATCTTTATATGATAAAAACAAAACAAAACACTCTGAACAAACTAAAGACAAGACATATTTGGAGAAGGTATCATGAAACCATATAACCAGTAGAGGTTTTTTTCCAGAATATTTAAAAAACATCTATTGTTTAAACAAAAATGAGATAGAACTGAAAACCAAATATTTTAAATGGTCAAAGGATATGAACATGTATTTCTCAGAAGAGTAAACCAATAAACATGAACACTTCCCTACAATAAATCTGAGAAATAAAATCAAGTAAATAATAAAATACCATTTCTTAATTATCAGTTTGGCAGAAATTAAAAATTCTGGCAACACTGGCAAGGATGTGAGGAAATAAGTACTCATATAGTGTCATAGTGAGACTCCTTCATAGCGCAGTTTAACAATACCTTGCATATATAATTAAAAAGCTGCCTATTCTACAACTCAGCAATTCCATTCTTACATATCTACCCTGAAAATATGCTTGCATTTATGCAAGGTGTCATGTGTAAGAATGCTCACTAAAGCAAAAAATAAGTGCAAGCAAGCTAATCAAACTAACTTCTCCTCAGTGGAGAAATAGAAAAAATTAATTGTATTTTTTAAATAAATAGAATGCTATACTATAACTAAAGTGAAAGAAGTAGACCCACACATAAAAACATGTACAGGGTCGGCCGAGTGGCGTGGTGGTTAAGCGCTGGTTTACAAAGCCAGCGGCCCCAGTTCGGGTCCCACATGTGAGGGCCAGTGACACTGCCCTCAAAAAAAAAAAAATAAATAAAATTAAAAAAAAATATATCTATTTTAAAAAAAGTCATCTTTCTTTAAAAACAAACAAACAAACAAAAAAACATGTACATATTTCAGAAACATAATGATGTGTGAAAAAAGAAAGCTTCAAAAGAATATCATACTACTTATGCACATTAAAAACATTGCATAAATTATTTGTTTAAATATATATAGCAATGTACAACACCATAAATGGGAAAGTTAACCTCAACTTCTGGATACTGACTACCTCTAAAGAACGGGAGAAACTATGTAATGGACTGGAGTTAAGGTTGTTCAGAGTAAAATAAATCTGGATCCTTATCGACTATAAGCGGTAAATGCTGTGCACAAAGCATGAACAGAACAAGTATCGGGAGAAGTGTTCCAGGAAGGAAAACAGCTCCCTAACCCCTGTACCATAAGAAATGTCAATACTGAAGATTATTTCTATGCTTATTGATGCCTGAAATCTCATGCTAAAGTAAATGCATTACTCAGTTGTCCATTTTTGTGAAAAGTACACTCCCTGTCTTTAAGGTAAACATGAAAAATCCACATTGATCTTGACATTTATTCATTTCATTCCTTAATCTTTACAAGAGAATGAGAACTAGTATTGTGTTTATGCTTTCATTGTTTAGTCTAACTTTGGTTATAATGAATGTCACCTGGATTCTGAATGGCTTTCACTTTGAAGGAGAGAAAAATGACTGTTGTCGAAGAAGTTGAAATAGATATTCTTCTTGGTCCAGTTGCTTTCTTGCAGTAACCCCACTTTCAGAGTCATCTTATGAATCACTAATATATGGATCTGTCACAATCTTAATAGAACTCAGAAAAAAATCATGCCATGAAAATACCCTTTCCTGAATTGGTTTTGCTGTTAATGTAACTGAATTTGAAAGTACAGTACTTCTAATTAACCTTGCTTTTCTGCATGATCAAAATGGACAGCAGCTGTTTATCACTGTTTCCATGGGGATATAGAGGATGTGGCTTTATGATTGCTTATTACATGTTACGGTACCAACAATCAAGCTTATTCTGCTTACTTTCTAGAATACCACTCCAACCTGACACAACCTGACACAAAACTCAATTTAAATTTATATTTCCTTCTTTCTTTTTTTTTTTGAGGGCAGTGTCACTGGCCCTCATATGTGGGATCCGAACTGGAGCTGCTGGCTTCCCAAGCCAGCCCTTAACCACCACGCCACTCCACCGGCCCAATTTCCTTCTTTCTTTCTTCTTTCAAATCTACTCTTTAAATTTTGAGCACCTTATTGACTGCATAGATATTTTCTGATTACTCTTCTTTTGCCTTCTAAACATTTTCCCTATGGCCAGACCTTTTCTCTAAGTGTTCCAATAAATTTGCCTGCAATTATGACTTCATTCTACCCAAGTCACATGTTAATTCAGTCAAAATTTGTCATGCCAATGAGGAAAATTGGGACAGTGTGTGTGTCAAGCTATGTCATATGCTAAAATATGTCCCCTAACCCTGATGATGAAAATGTACTAAAATGTAAGTTCCAAAAAAACAGGAATATTTATCTGGTTTGTTTACTGGCAATGTCCCAGTAGTGGCATGTACCCAATAGTCGGTAAATGGATGATTCAGAAAATTTTTGACTTGAAATTTAGTAAAGTGGGAGGCAGCAGGCATTTTGATGGCTATGTTAAATATTGAAAGTCATTAATCAATTTAGCAAATTACTACATAAATTATTATCTATCTTACTTAGACCCATATATTCCAAAAAGATGAAATTGTAAGATATGCTATCAAGCTATAATTTTTATATGGCTGAAAGTTGACGAAATACCAAGACATCTCAGCTGAATTTTTATTGTGCATACTTTGGGTATTTGGTTAATTGATGAGTAATGCTTCAATGAATAATAAACTAAATAAAAACATAATTCATAAGTACTTATGTATTTATTCCATACTACTGATCTTTCCTGCTTTCATTTCATCAAAATTAATAATTAATAAAAGTTAATAATTAATAATTGTTATAGTCAAGATTGTCACATAATTTTGTTGTACTGTAAGTATATGCAGTTTGTAATACTTTGTCCAAAATGTAAATTAAATCTAAACATTTAAAAATTTTATGTTTTTGAAGTTTTTTATTCTAAAGCATTTAAAAGTATATACTAAAATGTAAATTCAAAGTGCAAATTTTTAATGAATATCAAAATTTTAAATAAAAAAATGACATGACTGAAATTTTAATTGATTTTTGAAAACCTGACTGCCTTGTTAAATGTTTTAAGAAAATAAAACTGTTGGCATTTCTGGTGTTCAGTGTTCATCTCTTTGCCAATGAAAAGAGTTGTTATTGCACTTCACATGTTACATATAGACATACATATAAAAAATTTCAGAGTTATATGAATTGTTTAATCTACCAAACCACTCCTCACACTCTATCTGCAACTGTTGCAAAGATCTTACTAATTTGTGTATTTCTCCAAAAGAGGGAAGTGAAATTAAATGAGAAGCCAGAAAAGGAACACTCAGCACATTAGGAAAATAGTAATCAGCATCTAAAATCTATTCCATCCCTGCTACCTGAAAGAAAGGGTTTGACAAAGTATTTACTTTAATTTAGTACGTTAGCTGAGCACTTCTGCCACTAAAATTCTCTCTGTGCACATACGCAGAAAAATGGGGTAGCTTACAATGCAGAACTCAGCAGACAAC
The DNA here is from genome assembly GCA_033961575.1 of Aselliscus stoliczkanus. Classification (NCBI taxonomy): domain Eukaryota; kingdom Metazoa; phylum Chordata; class Mammalia; order Chiroptera; family Hipposideridae; genus Aselliscus; species Aselliscus stoliczkanus. The sequence continues at coordinate 135,481,698 of CM066731.1, read as the reverse complement.
ACCTTGGTCAAGTGATCAAAATTAATATTCAACATCAGTAATGAGGCAAATGAAAATCATGCACTCCCTGATGGAATGAAATAAGAACAGCCTCATTCTGTAACAGTCCAAGAAGAGATACACAAGCTAAATTAATTATGAGAATATATCAGGAAACCTAAATTAAGGACATTCTAAACTGGCCTATAATCCTCAAAAGTGTCAAAAAAATAAGTTGTATCTCTGTATACGACATGGAATAAACTCTAAAATACATTGTTTTAGATTTTTAAAAATTTGGAGAATAGTACTCCAATTTTGTAAAAAATATATGTAATTTTTAGAATGAGAAAGAAGCAGTTAAAAGTGGCCAACTCTGGGAGTGGAATCAGTAGGAGAGTGAAAGGTGTTTCTTTTCCTCTTCTCCTTTTATGTACCATATGATTTATTTTAGAGCTGCACAAATATTTAATTTAAATTAAAAATAATAAAATAAGTTTTGAATTCCTTTGACTATTGCAAATTTTGTTTTTGAGTCTCAGAAAATGGAAAATATTGTTAAGGGGAAAAAAATACATTGTTTTAATTTAGTCAACACAAGATTGATATTGATGCCTGAGGTCTCATCCTGCCCTTGTCCTTAACCAGCTATTGCTGTCTGGCACTTCAGTTCTCTGGGGTTTAATTATTTATCTTTATAGATGAGAGTTCTTGTAACTCTACTCTTGAATGCTCCTAAAATATAAACTAAGACTTACATAACATGTTGTCAACAGAGGGCAGTAATTAACTACAAATAGTTCCATGTTCTCTATGAGCAAAAAATGAATCATTTTTATAGAACTTGAAGGAAGATAATATTCAGAGTACTACTGTTTTCCTTGTGATTCCTGAAAATTTTCATCACATTCCAATTATATCCCCTTCAAATAAACACTTCAGCCAACTCAAACAACTTTAGTTCTCTGAGTTAAAAAGATAAAACATGATGCAAGAGGGGAGGATAGAAAGTGAGTTCGGTAATGACAGGCCATTTCAGTGGGAATCAGAGTGCCCTTTCCTCTCTTCCTTCTTATCCTTGCACGGGGGTATTAATGCAGTGGCGTCCACTAGAAAGATTACAGACCTGGGCTTTACACTGTACACAGCCATTCACAGCCACTCACTATCTGTAAATGCTACACAATGCCCAATTGAATTAAGCTTTTCAGTGTTCATAAATCTTCAAATTTAGTATAGTGACAATAGCTACTTTAGAGGATTAAGGATTAAAATTATTTGTAAAAGGTATAACAGAACAGTAGGAATGTAAATTGGTGTATAATAATGTTTATTATTATCATTATTATTACTGTTACTATTACCATAGCTTTCCTTGTTTTAGTACAACTGAGTCTAATTATAGAAGAAATGTTTCATTTTATCCTTAAATGGATGTATGTAAATATATGAACATGTATATATGTTTAAATTCCTTTAATAAAAAATGACTAATAGTTTGTTTTCTTGAACCAAATTTTGGAAATGTTATACATGTTTTAATTAAAAATAAACATTAGTTTAGCTTTCATCTCAATTTTAAGCTTATTAAAAGAGAAAAATCTGGGTTTCTAAGTAAGAACTCTTGAAGTCAATGAAAAGTACACACACTGCAATGTAAAAATGTGCAAAGAACATAAACAGTAATTCTCAAAAGAAAAATTAAATATGTTTAATAAAAAAACGAACATTCAGGGCCGGCCGAGTGGCGCATTGGATAAGAGCCGGTTTTGGGATGCCAGCGGCCCCGGTTCGGATCCCACATATGAGGGGCAGTGACACTGCCCTCTACAGCTAACAACAGCTCCACCTGGGGCTGGGCTGTGCGAGCCCTGGCGACGGTGTAAGCTGCAGCCCCTGCTGCAGTGGGCTGCCATAGGCTACAGTGAGTGGCCAGCAGCCAGCATGAGCGGCCGGCAGCCTACACCGTAGGTTTATTGGCAGTGTGAGCTGCCAATAGCCGCGGTGAGCGACATCCAGAGGCCGGCGACTGATCTGCCTCATCCGGGAAGAATGCAATGACGATAACAACATGGGCCTGTGAAGCAACGTCCTCCTCAACTAGACTGAAGAACAAAAAGACAGCAACTTGTTTGTTCCCTTTCCCCAATTCCCCGATGCTGTTCCCCCTTCCCAATTCCCAATAAAATCTTTTTTTTTAAAAAAAGTGAACATTCAACTTCACTATTATTCAATAGCAAAATTAAAATTTTGCTATGTAAAACTAAGAAGAAACCTAAAAAAGTGTCACAGAGGGAGCTGATATATGGAGTTGGTACCTTCATAAACAAAAAATTAAAGTGGTTAGAAACTGATGTAACAATATAACTTTTAACCATAAAATACTATTCTAAAACTATTAAGAAAATATTCAGGATGTGAAATGACAAAAGAAAATTGTCTTCACATTTCAGATATTGAATAATCAGTGAAAATGTCAGTGAGATAAACTAACACATTTTTTTAGTGAATTAGTGGGAAGAGATTTTGATATAAAGCTCCTGGAATAATTTACTTCCTAAACAGCTTTTAAAGATGTTTTAAAGGGGGAGGCATTTTTTCTTTTGTTTGCTGCAATCCTGGTTCACTGAGTAAGAACTGTGACCATTAGTATCATTCAGTTTATGGCATTAAAATGAAAAGTTCCAAGAAGAAGAGTTTTATCTGTGCTATTCTTGATCCTAGAACAGTGTTTGTAATATAGCGGTGGTCAATAAATATGCCCACGTGGTATAGCTATATGCTATTTTATTTTACACTTTAAATTTTTCATAAGAAATTCCTAAGTAAAAATGTTTTAAATAAAATGTGCAAACTTATGGGGGTGACCTGTTAATTCAGTTGGTTAGAGTGTGGTGCTAATACCAAGGTTTCCGGTTTGATCTCCGCATGGGCCACTGTGAGCTAAGCCCTCCTTAAAAGAGTCAACAATGCCATTGCAGCATGAAAGCAATGTGTAGCCAATGACCATGGCTGTTCCCCATAATAAAAAAATAAAAAATATAAATTTAATGTACAAACTTATAAGAAACAACTTTTAAATATTTTTTAAATTTCTAAAACAAAGTTTATCTGTTGACTATTTTTAGGATTCTTTCCAAAAATAAGTCAACTCTGCATGCCAACTATTCTTGCTTCTGTAGCCGTGTCTTGTATCATGAGACAAAGGGAGATCATCACAAAACCACCATAGAAATGAGCCATTTTTCTTCAGAATTCCAAATGACACTGTACAACATGTTTTTCCTGGTGCCCCTTAAAAATAATTAGTGAAAACACAAATATATTTCATAAAGAGCTATAAAAATAAATATTTTGAATGAAAAATTATTATCCAGACTGAGGAAAGAATGAGGATGGTGGCTGGTGTCTTATACTCTGAAGTTCTGGGCAGGATCACATTATCAGTCAGGTTCTCTGAGGGCAGGGTCTATCAAGGGATTAGCACCCTACCATCTAAAACAACACAAATGGAGATAACGATAATCTTCTCTGAGGTCCAGCTTCCCTTGTTATTCCTAATCAACAAGAGAGATAATTTATGGTATAAATAATTATCCCCCAAACCCAATCAATAAAGAGATGTAAATTAATATGGTAGTGGAGACTGGAATAAAATTGACCTATATGTATATGCAATATTTCAGGGAGATTCAGAATGAAGTACTTTGTGTTATGAGAATAGAGACTTTTCATGCAATTTGCCAGTGTTTATCCTGGTAGGACAGATAAGGTCGTGGTTGGAAACAATTTTTGTCTGGGGGCCTATCAAATTATTCAGTGTGGTGATCTTAGAGTCACTGAGTCTCATTTTGGTTAAGGGAAGGATAGTCTATTCTGGGGGCCTAGAGAGCTTGCTGCTATATTAACTTGAAGTAAATAAAGACCCAACTTTCCAAGTTCACACCAATCTATATTCACATATGGTCATCATACATGATACATTATGTATATATTAATATAGTAAATCTAATAATATTTAAGATAGATACTATAAAAATGACTGTTAAAATAGCACTAAAAGTAATAAAACTAGCTAAATATTAGTGAACAGATAAACTGTGCAAGTAATATAAATTAGAAGAAGGACTAAGAAAATCACTTGTTACAAAAATAATTAAAATGAAAGAACCAGAAAAGTAACAGCCTAAAACCTGCTTTAAGTATAGAAAATAAATAGAACAGCAATTAAAACCTAGATGATTAAAGGATAAAACACAAAAGTATGAAAAGTATAAACTTCCCTAGGCTGGTGGAGTGGCGCATTGGTATAGAGTTGGCTTGAGGCTCCAGCTCTGAGCAGCAGGGCCCCAGTTTGGATCCCACATATGAGAGCCAGTGACACTGCCCTCTACAATTAAGATGGTGAACAACAGCTCAACCTGGAGGTGGGCTGCGATGAGTCGCTGGCAACGGTATAGGCTGCAGCCCCTGCTGCAGTGGGCTGCCATAAGCTACAGTGAGTGGCCAGCAGCCAGCGTGAGTGGCCGGCAGCCAGTGTGAGCTACCACGAGCTGCTGTAAGTGGCTGTCCAGAGGCTGGCTACTGATCTGCCTCACCCAGGAAGAGCACAATGACAATACCAAGATGGGCCAGTGAAGCAATGTCCTCCACAACTAGACTGAAGAACAAAAAGACAGCAACTTGTCTGTTCCCTTTCCCTGGTTCCCCAACGTTGTTCCCCTCCCCAAATTCCCCAATAAAATCTTAAAAAAAAAAAAGTATAAATTTCCCTTACACTATTGTCTGTGTCTATGAGTTTTTGTTTCTTAAACAGGTTCAAATATATGGCGATGGAAGAACTGACTCTAGGTGGTGAGCACACAATGTGATATATATAAATGATGTAATACAGAACTGTACACTTGAAACCTGTGTAACTTTATTAACCATTGTCACCCCAATAAACTTTAATTCAAAAGAAAATTCTCTAAAACAAATAAATAAATAGTATAAACTTCTAGGTTTAATATTATAATTCCAATGCAGAAGCAAGCTGGGTCCCAAGAGATGTGAAAATCCTAGACATCATGATTACTCCTTTCCACTGTCTTCTGAGATTTCAGTTTCTTGGAAAGGATATCTAGGCAGATATCTAAAGAGAGTACTGAGGGTTGGCCGATTGGCTCAGTGGTTAAGAGCTCACTCAAGAATACGAGCTGAGCTCTGAGCAACGGCGGTTCAATGCCCAGCCTGAGCTGAGCTGCCGTTGAGCTGCCAACAGGTGGCAGGATGGCTCAGCTAAAAATAAATAAATAAAGAGAGTACTGAAACTTAGGTAAACTCAGCATTGGCTAATCTCTCTCAGGAACAAGGTTGTGCATTTACTCTCAGCATTTTTGCTTCTCTTTTCCATGACCTTTTCTTTCTTTGTGTTCACCCACCCAAGATTTTATATATTTCTATAATCATCCTATCTGTACTATAACAAAAAAGGGATCCACCTCAGCCTTTAAAAAACATAGTGAGACAGCAATTATGAATGACAAAATTGTTAAGTTCAAGGATTCTAGATATGGATTTATTATTTGTAAATTATTTAAAGACTGTTATAAAAATCAAACTGGTTCGTTCAGTTAAAATCCTTAACTTAGATGACTTTTTGTTCAGAATGGCTTCATCATTCTGTTATATATAATGTTACTTCTCCTAACAAAACTCGAATTTAAAAAAAAAACATACAGTAAGCAGACAAATGAATTCTTTATTGTTGGGTGTATTTTATGCATGGCAGAGCCTGGGATGATGGGTTGGGTAAATGGTAGAGCCTTTTCTCACTGCTGATCAAATTGCTTCCTAATGGAGGCTACCTTTTTCTAGCTGGACTCTTCTCTCTCAAGACAGTTCCCAGAAAGGATGACAAAGCAAGCTGGGTAAGAAGGCCTTGTCCTGATGGTTATCTTCCATTAGAGTTGGGGAGAGACAGAAAGAAACAAGAGATTTGACTGTTGGACACCTCAAATCCATATCAGTTCTTCACAGAAGAGGGGAAAGCACACAGAAAAGAAAAAAATATATAATGTGTGTGTGTGCTCTCTCCTGTGCTGCATAATAATTGTTCTAAGATTTATACTTGCAAGACAAAGTGTTTTCAAGAATATATATCAAGAATGCTATCATAGGTTTCAATTTATTTAGTCAGATAGTTCACATTAAACAGAGTTGATGTGACTGCTTTAAAGAGTAAAGTAAAGTTTATTTCTTTGTCTCTTTTATTCATGGGAAAAAGGACATGGAGACAAAAAACTCCCTCTGAGAGTGAAATTCTGAAGACAAATTTGTTGCCATGCATGCCTGGGGCAGACAGCCAAAGAGGGAATATACTAAAATTCACACATCTTGCCAAGAACTCTCACCCCTTCTGTGAGAAAGCTTATCAAAAAGAAAATTCAGTATATTTAGGAGAAAAGTGCTTTTAGTTTTTCACAGTAAGCGTTATTAACACTTATGGTTATTGATTCTCTAAAGCTGATAGTGAAGTTAGCCAGGAAAGACATTTTTTGCTTTCATACACATTGCCTTTGAAATCTATATTATAAAGAGAACAGGCTCATTTTATAAAAGACTACCTGCTCTTTACAGATGTTGTGATAAAAATGATTAAATAAAATAATGTTTCAGGAACTTATTCTTTTTTAAAATTTTGACTTGATGCCAAACTGTTCTTTTTGCTTTTATCTAAGTTGGTTTTAGAACTGTAAATATTAAACATTTTGGAGAGAATAAAGCAATGAATATGTTCTCTCTGGTGTTTTAATGCTGTTATATATTTTGATTTATTTATTTATTTATTTATTTATTTATTTATTTATTTATTTATTTTTAAACCCAGCTTTTTTTTTTTTTAAACATTTTATTGGGGAATTGGGGGAGGGGAACAGCGTTGGGGAATCGGGGAAGGGGAACAGACAAGTTGCTGTCTTCTTGTTCTTCAGTCTAGTTGCGGAGGATGTTGCTTCACTGGCCCATGTTGATATCGCCACTGCGCTCTTCCCAGGTGAGGCAGATCGGTCGCCGGCCTCCGGATGGTCGCTCACTGCGGCTATTGGCAGCTCATATTGGCTGCCGGCCACTCACTGCAGCCTATGGCAACCCACTGCAGCAGTGGCTGTAGCCTACACTGTCACCGGGGCTCGCACAGCCCAGCTCCAGGTGGAGCTGTTGTTAGCTGTAGAGGGCAGTGTCACTGGCCCTCATATGTGGGATCCAAACCCAAAACCAGCTCTTAACCAATGCGCCACTCGGCCGGCCCTATTCTGATTTATTTTTAATTTAAATATTTGGAATCAAGTAAAGTACAAGAAATAAAATAGCAAAATTCAAGTAATGATCGTCTACAACTATCAAATGCTAACATTTCCAATATGTTTTCTATAAAAGTATTTATATAAATACTTTTATATAAGTGTTTTAAATAAAATATAGTATTTTTCTACGATTTTTATATATTACATATACAGATGAAGGCTGCACTATTCCTTATAGCCTTTACCAGATGTGTTCATTTCCTTTCCTTTCTAGATTAACCAACTAACATAAATGTTTGTCCTTTTACTACACATGTATCTTTAGTTAATAAACAGCATTATATTTTGTGTATTTCCAAACTTAGGTAAATTACATTGTTCAGCATTTTGCATTTTTTAATCACTGATTTATTTTTTAGTTCTGGGTATGTTCATACATATTCATGAATATATACTTTTCCCTATAGTATTCTACCTAATGATTAGACCACAATGTATTTATATAGGCAATGCACATTGATTTTTAAATTATTTTAAATTATACATTTTTACAAAAATATTGCACTTGATATCTTTGCAAATACAGTACAATAGTGCACAAATACAGTGTGTACTTTTTTTTAGAATAATAGTGGTAGAATATCTGGGTTATATTATAGATTGTACATAATTGCAAAATTACTAAATGTGGCCTTGGGAATTTTTTTCTCATTTCACTAAGAAGAAGGATGATATTATTATCATTATGGGTATGGGATCATATAAAAGGTAATGTGTCGGGCCAGCTGAGTGGCACGTCGCTTAAGAGCTGGCTTGGGATGCTAGCGGCCCCGGTTCGGATCTCACGTATGAGGGGCAGTGACACTGCCCTCTACAGCTAAGATGGTGAACAACAGCTCCACCTGGAGCTGGGCTGCTGTGAGTCCCTGGGGATGGCATAGCTGCAGCCCCTGCTGCAGTGGGCTGCCAAAGGCTACAGTGAGTGGCCCGCAGCCAGCGGGAGCTGCCAGAGCTGCTGTGAGCGGCCGTCCAGAGGCCAATGACCGATCTGCCTCACCCATGAAGAGCGCAATGATGATACCAATGTGGGACAGCAAAGCAATGTCCTCCACAACTGAAGAACAAAAGGACAGCAACTTGTCTATTCCTCTTCCTGGTTCCCCAACACTGTTCCCCCCCACAATTCCCCAATAAAATCTTAAAAAAAAAAAAAGGTAATGTGTCATAAATTAAGATTATATACTCAAAATTGAAACTATTCTAATTCAAATCCCACTCTTACTTATTAGCTGTTTTGATTGCACAGTGACTGAACCATTTAACTTCATCTCTAAATGGGAAAATTATATTACCTACCTCTTGATTAAAAATATAACACACTTAGAATAATGTCTGACACTAACTTCAATAAACATTCATTACTGTCACTACGTTTGGTATTTGTACTATTGGTTTTATATGTGTAGTTACATTATTCTTAACTCTTAATCAGGGGGTGAAAAGGACTCAAAAGATTTTGAACATTGGATAATTCTCCTTGTCTTTTTTTCCAGTTTTCTCATCCACTGTTAGGGTGTCTTCAGAACAGCTTCAATATATCATCACTCTCCTTCCCACGCTACTTCTAGGAATGGGCATGCTCCTTATAGAACAGCTCATCCCATCTTTTAAACACTAATTTGTAGGAAAATTATCCTGATTTTAACCTAAAAATCTGTGTTCCTGATATTTTCATCTACATAATTATTCTCCCTGGAACAAAATAGATTATATTTACTCTCCTTTCTACATAACTGTTTTCTATATACTTTAAGATAATATATACTAAGCCTCTCCCCATCCTCTCAGCCTCTTCTTCCTAAAATGAAATATCCTCAGTTGCTTCAACATTCATTGGGACATGTATTTTTAATTCTCTAAATATGCATGCTCTAAATAATATGGTTTGATCTCATTACTCTGAACACATGCTGCTTTGACTTTGCTTTCCTAAAATTTGTTCCAGATATGAAAGCAAAATAATACAAAGTGCAGTGGAAATATTACTTTCCTTATGCTATATGATGTAGAGCAATTATTGTGACTTAAGATATGATTTTGTTTTAACAGATGTGTTACTAGCATAGGACTTATTTCACAGAAGTAGATGTATAAGAAACCCCTATTATTAATCAATGAAAAGCAAAAAGGATTTACCTCTATCAGAGATAGAGATATACTTTCCAGATTCTCACAGAAGAGTTAGAAAAATAAACTAACAAAGAATGGGAAAAAAAACCTATCAATGAAAGTGAAGGTTCTGAGTCATCTCACTATGCTATCTAATGCAATACCTAATTCTAGAAATCCAGAAAGAAATAGGTGGGAATACAGTTTGTTTTATTTTTCCTCTTGGACATTACATTTAACAATATATCAATAACTATAGCAATAATTTATATAGTCATGTGCGTATAATGATGTTTTGGTCAATGATGGACTGCATATATGATGGTCCCAGTATGGCTACATTGGAGCTGAAAAATTCATATCATCTAGTGATGTGGTAGCCCTCATAACGTCATAACATAACACATTACTCACGTGTTTGTGATGCTGCTGGTGTACAGTATTGTAAAGTCCACAGCGGTGTACAACAATATCATATGCCTTCACATCCACTCACCATTCACTTACTGACTTACCCAGAGCAATGCCCGGTCCTGCAAGTTCATTTATGGTATACAGATGTACAATTTTTTACCTTTTTTTTTTTTTTTTTAAAGATTTTTATTGGGGAATTGGGGAGGAGAACAGCGTTGGGGAATCAAGGAAGGGGAACAGACAAGTTGCTGTCTTTTTGTTCTTCAGTCTAGTTGCAGAGGACGTTGCCTCACTGGCACATGTTGGTATCGTCATTGCGCTCTTCCCAGATGAGGCAGATTGGTCGCCGGCCTCTGGATGGTGGCTCACCGAGGCTATTGGCAGCATACACTGGCTGCCAGCCTCTCACACTGGCTGCCGGCCACTCACTGTAGCCTATGGCAGCCCACTGTAGCAGGGGCTACAGCCTACACCGTCGCCGGGACTCACACAGCCCAGCTCCAGGTGGAGCTGTTGTTAGCTGTAGAGGACAGTGCCACTGACCCTCATATGTGGGATCCAAACCGGGGCCACTGGCATCCCAAACCAGCTCTTAACAATGCGTGACTTGGCTGGCTCAATTTTTTATCTTTGAATCATAATTTTACTGTACCTTTTCTATGTTTAGATACATAAATATTCACAAGTGTATTATAATTGTTTGCAGTTTCAGAACAGTGACGTGACATGCTGTACAGTTTTGTATCCTAGGAGCAATAGGCTGTACCATAGAGTCCAGCTGTGTAGTAGGCTATACTATCGAGGCTTGTGTAAATGCACTCTGTGATGTTCCCATGATATCAACTAATGACACATTTCTCATATCACATCCCTGTTAAGTGACGCATGACTGTATTGTGAAATGCACTGCATAAGCCCAGATGATACAAAGATAAGTTGCCCCTAGTGTCTTAGTCAATATGTTCTGCCTGAAGGAGAAAATCAGTTGTTTAGGATGTCTGCCTTTCAATACTGCAAGTCATGATTAGAGTTCTGTGGAGAATTCCCGAGAGGGCTGAATAACCCTCAACCATGACTACACCTTCACAGATTCACATGTTACCACTATTTCTTAAAAACCATTCTCAATTCAAAATTAACAAGAACTATCTTCTTAGTAAGAAATATGAACTAGATAAAACAAAAATAACACATGATTCCAGTACTCCAGTTTGCGTGTATGTACTTGTATTTACTCTGATTCAACCTAATTTGAGAAGAACTTGTTTTCCTACAATTGGAGTCAACTTGTTTGTGACCACAAAGTTTCTGAAAACACTTTATTTACTACATATTGCTTAAAAAGATCTTACTTTAATGTACAACATGTTTCAAATCAACTATTAATTTTGTGTATACTGCTGCTTACTATCAGTAAATTTCCTGAAAGCATCCCCCCCAAATTACTCTTATCCTGCAATGAACTATATAGGAAGAAAAAGAAGATAAGGTACTAGGGAGACAGTGGGGAGAGGGTCCAAGGGTCCGATTAGTTCAACGTCCAGTGTTAGATAATGTAATAAAATGGGTGCAGTCAAGATAACATTTTCGAGGGCCGGCCGAGTGGCGCATTGGTTAAGAGCTGGTTTTTGGGATGCCAGCGCCCCAGTTCGGATCCCACATATGAGGGCCAGTGACACTGTCCTCTACAGCTAACAACAGCTCTACCTGGAGCTGGGCTGTACGATCCCTGGCGACGGTGTAGGTTGCAGCCCCTGCTGCAGTGGGCTGCCATAGGCTACAGTAAGTGGCCAGTAGCCAGCGTGAGCTGCCAATAGCCGCAGTGAGCGGCTGTCCAGAGGCCGGGGGCACATCTGCCTCATCCAGGAAGAGCACAATGACGATTCCAACATGGGCCAGTGGAGCAGCGTCCTCCACAACTAGACTGAAGAACAAAAAGATAGCAACTTGTCTGTTCCCCTTCCCTGATTCCCCAGCGCTATTCCCCTCCCCCAATTCCCCAATAAAAAATCTGTAAAAAAAAAAAAGATAACATTTTCGAGGGAAGAAGGTATGTGGGTAAGGAGTACATTATTCATTTCTGCCTAAGTTATGGTTGATAGCAAACTACTACAAAATCTCCAGGGTCTTTACCAAGAAAGTGTTTAATTTCTATCACCTTTTAATGGGTCATCTGTGTTGGTGCACCATGTTTTCTTTATTGCGATCCTGCCTGAAAGAATAACCTTTATGTGGAGCATCAGAGTTATCTGGCAGAGAAAATGGAGAAAAAAAAATTGTAGAACAATAAAACTCATAAAGTTCCCATAAAGCTCATAAAAACCTACTTGGCTATTACTAATTTTTTTTTTTCTTAATGTGCTCATTCTGTTAGCTGAAATTAGTAATGTAGCAAAACCTGATGACAACGTGGAGAGAAATATACTTTTCTCACTGATTACCAAGGAGGGGACCCAGAGGGAGGGGCAGCAGATATGTTTGAACAAATAATCCAATGTACCACAGAAAGCAGTGGGAAAAGAAGTGAAATATTCCTTTTTTCCAGACCTAAATTTTATTTTCTCTGTTTCCCTATGAGATAGATTGCCCTTGAAAATATTTATCTAGAAATGAAGAAAATTGAGATACTTAATGATTTAAAAAAGCTATCCAAATAAAAATTAATCATGCAGATACTCTAATTTCAAACTCATAGTTAATACTGTATATGCATATAGGCATCTCAACTGTTGTTAGAATGAGAATGACACTAAACTTGGCTATAAAAAAGGGGGCAACTGAACTAGAGCTGGCAGTATTTTGATTTACAACTACATGATATACTATTTCCATTTATTTTTGTCCTTACTTTTTATCCTGGGCAGATAAAGCTAAGAGCAAAGAGGACAAGCTTCATGTGACTTGCTAAATGGATGTATCTACCCACAAGAGAGAAGATATTCTCAAAAGCTATGGCTTTAAATTGTGAGACTAGGATCTAAAGCAAGAACATATTTTTAATTCTAAAATCTCAGCCACTGTAACAGACATGATCATGCTGAATGAGCTCTCAGCAGAGGACAGTTAGGACAGAGAACAACAAGGGAGCCAGATGCCCTTCCCAAACACTTCCAAGGAGTCAGATGCCCTAGGGAAAAGAGAACGAGAGAGGGCAGTAGACATTGCCTGGGTTTACCCAAAAGTGGCTAAATTTTAACTAATAATTTGGTCAGTAGTAAAACACCTAGAATAGACAAGGTTGCATTTTTCACATCAGCAAAAATAGGGCCTTGAGACCTAAATTAATTTTGTTAATGGTGAAATAAGCAGAGGCCATTTTGCACCCATGTTTGTATATGTCAAACCTATTATACCAAGTTTCAATGAATACAATCTGATAAAGCCTAGATGCCATTGTTTTTTACATCTGAAATCTGAAAATGTGGATCGTTTCCATTTGTTTATTAGCTTTCAGAAATTTACTTTCAGAAAAGTAAACCACAAGCAGTACATGGTTTAGATTCTGGATAAAAGGATGAAGACTGAGACAAAGCGTGAAGCTCAAGGACTCATCCCTTATGCAATTACTGCAGTCACACTTTCTATGAAAGGTGATTAATTGATATGGAATAATGAAATACAAGGTCAGACAAGTAAATTCATGAACTCATCCTAGAAAAAGTGCTACATACCTCATTGTTGAATATCACTATGGTCATCTTTGAAGTACTCCCCTTGAAAAGCTATGCATCAATACTGGCACCTAGTCCGCCCTTCAAATCAATTGTGAAACTCTTTTTCTGGAATGGCCATCAGATCTGTCATTGTATTACCCTTGATGTCCTGAATGTCATCAAAATGTCTTCCTTTAAATTATTCTTTTATCTCCAGGTAAAGAAAGAAGTCATCAGGGGTCAGATCAGTTGAGTAGGGAGGGTGTTCCAATACAGTTATTTGTTTACTCGCTAAATATTCCCTCACAGTGCCGTGTGAGCTGGTAGATTGTTGTGATGCAAGAGCCATGGATTGTTGGTGAAAAGTTCAGGTCATTTTAACTTTTAATGCAGCCTTTCAGTACTTTCAAATAGTAAACTTGGTTAACTGTTTGTCCAGTTGGTACAAATTCGTAATAAATAATCTCTCTGATATCAAAAAATGTTAGCAACATCGTTGCAACAAGTTGCAACAAGTTCATGAATTTAATTGTCAGACTTCATATCTAATCTTTCACATACAGAAATGTATAAAACGAGTGTTTGATGTAAAAACAGTAATTTTGTTTTGGATATTTATCAAAACTTCTTTAATATTTGGTTTTTAACATTCTTTTAATTTTGATGTTCTCTATCCTGCAACCATGCATACTCTTCTCACATTGCCATTAAAGAACGAACTTCTCACCAGGTTTATCTCAGTCATATAGAGTTACCTAAACTTATTGAAACATTCCATGTATTTTAATAGACAAGATTCTTAATGGATAAAGTTAGGAAGTGTTTCCTGATACATAGGGCAAATAAAGGAAAAAAGATTACTTCTATTTCTTGGACAAGAAATAATTAAGTTCATAGTAAGAGTCTGGAGTGTTATTCAGATTGTGTGAGAGGGAAAAAAATTAACAGAGAATGATGAGGAATGAAAAGGAGAGTATCTAGTATTAGGTGGAGTACATAGAACATCCAGATACTGATTAATACAAAGAACGTGAAGATGGCCCATAGGCAAATTGTTGGTGAGAAAAAAAAAAAAAATCCAAATAATTTAGTCTGAGCTGTACACAATGGAATGGTAAACTGGTAATAAGACCTCACAAAGGAACTCATGCAAGCCTCAGTGAGAGAAAAGCTAAGTCCACAGAATCTGTAAGTGAGTGTCAGACTGTGTTATCTTAACAATAGTTTACCATAAGGCCCACATTCTCGTAGGCATAAAACTACCCAAGTGTGTAAGTTACATGGAAACAAAATGGTGAAAAGTTTTCATTAATGCCAAGTGGACTTTAAATATGAAATCAATAATCTTTAAGATAATTTCAGCTCACCAGTGGCTGTTTGCATGGGGTTCTTTATATAATAAGAAAAAGAGATTTCTTAAATGACTTTAGGGGGAAAAGGGTTTTATTACAAGGCGATAATGTTCTTGAGTTCTTAGGAAAACTTGAACTTGGCCTAAGGAAGTACAGTTACTATAGAGCTCTCGTCTCTCCTGCTCTCAGACTAGCTCTTACACTTTTTGTTCTTTTCTTATTTCTTCTCTCAGAAGTTACACATTCTCTTTAATTTATTCTTTTCCTCATTCCCTCCACATAATCATCTTGTACACATCATTATGGCTGCCAGCCCTCTCTCTCTATTTCGGCTTTTTAGTTAAGTGCCTGGCATTTACTGTACACTTTTTTCTGCAGCTTTTTAGTTCAAGTTTCCAAAAAGTAAATCTGATTGGCTGAGCTTACTTCTTTCTACCTGAGCAGAGCCTGTAGATTGGCCAAAAATTTAATCTCCCTTTCAGTCCCAAAACAGGCCACTTTTCTCAACAATCTGAGCAAGAAGGGAACATTGAATGTGCTTGAGTTACAGGGTGTGAGGTAATAACTGCACAGCAAAACTGTGTTGTTAACATGATATGAAATCCAGAGCATAGATGAGAAAGAAGCATAGAAGAGTATTCGAGCACCTGCGACTCAAGTCAAACTACAAGATTTGAATGACAGCTCCACAAACCACATTCATCCTTCCTAAACCTGTCAAATGGGCATAGAGAGGGGACCTCCTCATAAGCTCGTTATGAGAAATAAATGAGATAATTAATGTGCCAGACATCTAATAATTATTTAATAAATATTTTAAAATCCACAAGAGGAAAGATTACCCCTTACACAGAAGTAAAAGAAAGAAGCAAGAAAAGTTGAAATCACAAAGATAAGCTGATACGGAAAAAAACAAGAAATGGATAGATTTTCTTTCTTTTTTTTCTTTTTTTAAACTGAGCAATCCTGCCACCTGTTGGCAGCTCAACGGCAGCTCAGCTCAGGCTGGGCATCGAACTTCTATTGCTTAGAGCTCAGCTGACACTCTTTAGCGAGTTCTAACCAACTGAACCACTCTGCCGACCCTTAGATTTTCTGATCAAATAACTTTAGCCTTCATGGCAAAGTAGATTCTGCAATTTGATGTAATCTCCAGAGATCTTAGTCTGATATTACCATAATACCATATGGAATTACTAAGGGTTAACCTCAGCGATGCAACCTATGCAGAGCAAGACTGAGTGACATCTTTAAATATTTACATGTTTTATAAAATAATAATAATATAATATTAAAAAAAGCAATGAACACGATAGTTAACAATATATATACACATATATAATACACAATATTATATATATACACACACATAGATACATATGTGTATATGTATATATACACATACATACTCATATATATGTATATATACATATGTATATATGTGTATATATATATTACATATATGTATCTATGTGTGCTTTATATATACATATATAAATTCATTTACCACTTATATCAATCCTAGAAGCTTTAATTATTACTATTTAGGAAAACAGATACTATGACACAGAGAGTTTAAATAACTGACCCAAATTGCAAAGCCAGCAAGTGGCTGAGGCAGGGCTCACAGCTTGCTTGACATTCTGCAGTAGACAATACAATATATTGCCTCCTTAATAAAAGGGAACTTCAATGGTTCTCAAATTTTTTTCATAAATATACTGACCATGTGGATGACATAATTTGAAGAAGGTAAGAAAGTACAAAAAAAGTTCATTTCCTCAAGTAACAATGTAACAATAAGTATAGAATGTTTTAAAAATATATAACTGGAAGAAGTATCTTTTTTTAACTGATTACAAAATGAATCCTGGAAAACCAAAAAAAAATAGTCATTCAAAAACAGTAATTCTGAAATCGTAGTGTAAACTATTTCCTTTGTCTGCTTCCTCCATAATAGCAAAGGCTTGAGGAGGGTTTGGTGAAATTAGCCTGAAGAGAGTTGGAGTGACCTAAACAGGAAGCCTGGTTATTCCCAGCTGCTGGCTCTGAGGCTCCCTTTTTTCTGCAATAGACAGGAGCCACTTCGGGCTGGATAATCGTCGGCTTCTTACCTCTCCCTTTCAGGCTAGCAGGATCAGATTGCATTTCCTTCGTTATCCTCCACTCCCTGTTCCTTGATCTGTTTGAAAGAAGAAGAAAAGACAATTCCTCTATTCAATGCCTGGAAGGGAAAACACGATTACCTCAACTCCGCTTTGAAAAAAATCTTTCCAAGAACTTTCTTCAGAGATTTTACACGTGAGTACTTGGCAGTACACTCTCTAGCTCATGAGAAATAACCTTTATTTTGGTGTGGTTTTTTTTGGGTTTTTTTTTTTTTTTGGAAAAAAGCAGGGTACTGAGAGGTAAAGAGGGGTAGGAGAGGGCTATTGTCTGTAACCCTAAAATGAAAATCGACTCTTCTCTGTAAACAAAGTAAACTCATATAGAAATGCAAAATTAGGTTCTCAGCACTTGGCATTTAGTTCTTAAGCAGAAATATATGCAATATATGTTTATGCCTTTAAGATTATAAACAATTTTGTAAGATGTTGGGATCAGATGTAGCCTTTCTTATAATTTTAGTTTGTAGTGGCAATTCTTTATTAATTGTGCCTGCTTAATTGGAATTTTCTGAAGATATGTTTTCTTTTAAATATTATTTAGTAGTGTGTAAAGAAATATAATAAACTACCTGAAAACCTTATGTTTAAAGAAGTTTCTTTCATTGCCATGAATTAGTGATATTTAAAATGAGATATAAACATTAGAATTTTTGTAATCTAAATTAAATATTTTATGCCAGCATTAATAAATCTTTCTATGGAATGTTTTATAAGTCCCCAAAGACCAAAACTCATATTCTAAGATATTTAAATAAAAATATGTACGATCAAGCCTATATGCAGTGAAATTATGTAAATTAAACAATAGATTATATATCTATACTTTGGACTGTCACTTTCTTTTTGGTTATGAAGTGATACTTTGCTTCTGGTAGCAAAGGAAAACACATAATATAGAAGTATAGAACTATAATGAGACAAAAACTATTTAATTATGGAAAAAAACTCATTTGCGTGAGAGTGTTACCAAAAAATGAGTGCCAAAAGCAGTTCCATGTAGAAAAAAAGATAAGTAACGGCCACACTGTGACTCAGAGCTCTGGAAATTAGTCACAAAATGACTTTGTGTAATATATGATAATAAACACCAAGGGCAGAACCCAGCCGGAAGCATACAGCCCAGAGAGTCATATTTTATGTGTAAAAGCTTAATATTTACGTCAGAGGAGGGAAAGTTGTGTCAATTTAGAATTATTGCAATTTTTGATCCTAACAAACTTCTTTCATAAAACATTTTTAGGATTCTTTTACACTCATCTTTTGTACTCATGATTATTTCTAGACATGTTATCTATATCTCATCTAGTCCTTGAACTAAAGGGTAGATAATCTCTGAAAATGTATTAGAGTATGAAAAAGTATTAATGTAAATACAGAGAATTAACATTATAGATGTAAGAGTAAAATTTTAAAAGACTTACATTTAACAATTTAAATAGTTATATTGAGAAACCAAATTTGTCCTCCTCAGGTGGCCATAGAATCTTCTTGGAGAACTTTAATGACGTTTAAAATATTATTTGGGTCCCCTCTCTATTAGGTATGCTGATTTGGACAATTATTTTTTTCTTTAAAGGTATAGTCTGATTTCTGTATGCATTTGTTTTACCTCCAATGATAAGTGCTAAAGCCCCCTTGGGAGATGTGGCTCCTGTTCAAATTGATTATGCCATCAGCTGGGCCTTGCTAGTCTAATTGATTGTCCATAACTCTAGGCTCTTTTGGCTGTACAACTATTTCAACTAAAACTGTCTGTTGTTGCCAAATTTAAAAATAATAATATCTATAAAATGGAATTTTATACTTTTCATAACACTAATTTACTCCTTCCTTAAAAATTAATTTCCTCATTTTAGTTATCTACATTATTTAAATTCAAAAGATAATTAGACAGGATGACAAATTACTAGAGGAAAATGGCCAAGCTCAACAGCTTGTATTTATTCCCAGAATACCTAGCAATCTTACAAAATAGTAAATGTGCTATAGATTCTTTAGGAATAGTTCATTTATTAAAATTAGTGTCACTAACTTTTAAGAAAGACTTCTCTCTACCTAACACAAGAAAAAAAAATGCAAAGAAAACATCCAAAAAATAAAAAGAAATACATAAAAGTGTGAGAGACAAGATGAAAAGGGAAGGGAAGTACTCAGGGGTGTTTTAAAAATCTTATTTATTAGTATAAATTAAATAAGTAAAATGATAATATTGATTCAAATGGGTTAATTATATCACCAATTTATATTTGCCAAAATTATACCAAAAGAACTGTATAACAATCCAACTGGGCCAGTCGAATGGCACGGTGGTTAAGTGCTGGCTTGGGAAGCCAGCAGCCCGGTTCGGGTTCCACATATGAGGGCCAGTGACACTGCCCTCAAAAAAACACAACAAAACAATCCAACTCATCCATTCTCAACAAAGGCTATCTCCAGATACCCTTTTCTTGTTTACCACCTAAAACATTTAACTGAGGAATTTAATAAGCAGAGTTAACCTTTTTATTATTTATTTATTTATTTATTTATTTATTTATTTATTAAGATTTTTTTCATTGGGGATTTGGGGGAGGGGAACAGTGTTGGGGAATTGGGGGAAGGGACCAACCAAGTTGTTCTTCAGTCTTCGTTGTGGAGGGCACCAGTCTCCATCTGGCTTCCGGTTGGCAGCTCGTGGCCTCTAAGCTCAAGGTGCTGTGTTCAATCTTAGTTGTGGGTGGGCGTAGCCACCATCCCATGCAGGAGTTGAACCAGCAGCCTTGTTATTAAGAGCACACGCTCTATCCTCTGAGCATCCAGGCAGCAGCTCAGCTCAAGGTGTGGAGTTCAATCTTTAGTTGCAGGTGGGCATAGCCCACCATTAAACAGGCAATCTTGTTGTTACACCAGCTGAGCCATCCTGCCACCTGTTGGCAGCTTGACAGCTCAGCTAGGGCGAAGTGTTCACTGGCTCATGTGGGAATCGGCAGCCCTGTTGCTCAGAGCACGCGCTCTAAGCCAACTCTTAATCAACTGAGCCACTCGGCCGGCCCAAGAGTTACCTTTTCAAAACAAAAATATTATTGATCTTTTCCCCCCTTTTTAAAATTTTCAATTAGAGTTGACATTCAATGTTATTTTATATTAGTTTCAAGTGTACAGCATAGTAGTTAGACATTTATATAATTTAGGAAGTGATCCCCCTCACTAGTACTACCTGCACTATTCATAGTTTTTATCATAGTTGCTGAACTTATCATGGTGATCATTTCTTTAGCATAGGGAATAAAATTAATAATGTGGTGTTAACACTGTATAGAGCTAGGTGGGTACTGTTGAATAACTATAATGTATACCTAAAACTATTATAGTATTTTATGTTAGCTGGATTTTAATTTTAAAATCTTAAAAAATACAAAAACAAAAAAGAAGGCAGCCATATGCAAGCCAGAAACAGAGCTCTCACCAGAAACCAAATTGGCTGTCACTGGTTCTTGGAACTCCCAACCTCCAGAACTGGGAGGAAATAAATTACCATTGCTTAAGTCAAATATATATATTTAAATGCATATATGTTTTATAGAAATATACCAATACTATCAATCTTTCTGATTGTTACCATGTGCATTAGGAGAAATCTGAATTCAAGATATGGAGTGCCTCTTGAAGTCCTTGTTTCTGGATATTAAACCTCACCAAAATGAATACAGAGTGCAGGTTATTCTAGAGAGTTCTTTTTATGCCAAACCATCTTTCTTGAGTCTCTAAGACACTTAATGATTGCTTTCTTGGATGTATCGTCTCCAGGATCTCAGTCTCCCTACTACCCTTCTCTCCCTGTCTTTACATCTCTAAATGGAAGGTACCATGTACAATAGAATCAGAGCCTCAGATTCGACTACCAAACAGCTGAGGGCAGCCTAATCATTTCCGCTTTTCTTCTCCCCATAAGCAATAACAAAAAGCACTGGACCCATGTCAAGTCTGTTATGTTCATCTCTCTTTGGGATTCTGTGTTCTCTCTCAGTTGGAACAACCACATTTCAAATTGCTTTAAAAACAAGAATAGAAGGACATTGTGGTCCATACTTGTAGTACAAGTCCCTATGCTGCAATATTTCTACTCCAATTGTTCCATCTGATGAACTATGTCTCCCTGGAGAGACATGGACTTATTGCAAGGAATTCCCCAATAAAAATGTGGTGGTAGTATTCTCTCTAGGCTGAATAAGTAGCATATGTTGTTGATTAGATTGTTTCAACATCAGGAAAATGAAAGTATCCATCAACATGGCACTGATAAAATGTAGTGTTTTTAAATTACTAAGCATAGTGTGTCACTGACACCCTTCAATTGTACCACACCCTCCTCACCACCACTCTGCTGCCAATCTTATTCTATATCTCCTTTTCATGGTTTTTATCAACATCTATCCCATCTTTGAATTCCATAATAACCCATCTGTAAGCATCACCTCATTCCCCATTTTGCAAAGCTTAGAAACGGAGTTTCCAAAAACAGGGTGAGCCTCCAGAATAATAGTGTTCACTGCAAATTTTTCATAATATTTTAAAAATTTATGTAGAAACTTCAGATGAAGTCCCAAAAAGTGAATCAAAATGATTATATCAAACTATTAGGTTGTCGGAAAAGTCATGATGCATTTTTGCAACGAAAAACATAGAAAAAATACGTCATGACTTTCCCGACAACCCAATATCATATGCTCACTCTTGCTCTTTATTTTTTGCAACTGATTTCAAATATATGTGAATACAAAATGAATGAACGTCTCTCATTCATGCTTCATAAATGAACTTTCAGAACATTATGATAAGTGCAATAAGCCAGACAAAGCAAATAGTATAATTCTACGTATATAGGGTATCTAGAACAGGCAAATTCATACAGACAGAAAGTAGATCAGAGGTTACCGGAGCCTAGAGGAAGCAATGAATGGTGAGTTATTGCTTAATAAATACAGTTTCTGTTTGGAGTGATGAAGAATTTTGGAAATAGTGGCAGTGATTACACAACATTTTGAATATAACCAATGCCACTAAGTCATATACTTAAAAGTGGTTACAGTAGCAAATTTCATGGTATATCTATTTTACCATAATAAAAAGTAAAAATAGTAATAAGAATTTAGTTTTGAAGAATTCTAAAATCACAACAATAGTCTCTTTATATTTTCTCAATTAATAGAATAAAAAAGATAAGTATTATAATATTGGGAAACCTGAATTTTTAAAAATTAAAACAGTATCTTCCTATTTGTTTCCCGATGGAAACTGGAATATATTTTTACCTGATATTGCTGTACTAGAGGTTAATGTTTTTTATTCATAATGTCTTTTTTTTGTTGGGGACAGGGGTTGGTATCAGGGTAATTCAGGTCTTACTGAATGAGATAACAAGTGTTCCCTGTTTTCTGTTAAATTTTCCGGAAAAGTTAATGTAAAATTGATATCTTTAAATGTTTGGTAGAATTCACCAGGGAAACCATTTGGTACCGAACTTTTCTTTGTGAAATAATCTGTAATTACAAAATTCAACTTAAAAATTATAGGGCTATTTAGTTTATCTATTTCTTCTTGAACGAGCTTTAGTAGTTTGTGACTTTCAAGAAACTGGTTCATTACATCTAAGTTGTCAGATTTGTTGGCATAAAGTTCTTACTATTTCCTTATACAAGAACCTGTAATGATGTGAAACCTCTAACTTTTAACATTAGTAGTTTGTGCCTCTTCTCTTTTTTTTCCTTTTCAATCTATATTGAGGTTTACCAATTTCATGTATTTTGTAAAAGATCCAGTCTTTGGTTTCATTTATTTCTCTATTGTTTTTATATTTTTATTTAATTCATACACACTCTGATTTTTAAATTTTTCTTCCTATAAATTTTTCTCTAATACTTTGACTGTGTTTTGATATGCTGTGTTTTTCTTTTTATTCAGTTCAAAGCATTCTCTAATTCCCCTATGATTTTTACATTGACCCATGAGTTTTTTTAGAAGAATGTTAGTTTCCAGATATTTGAGTTTCCAAAATATTTTTAGTTTCCAGCTATCTTTCTTTTACTTTTTCTTTGTATGTTCATATATAAAGTGGGTATTCTAGGCAAAAATCAGTTGGGTCTTCCTGTTTTATTCAATTAGACAATATTTGCCTTTAAATTGGAGTGTTTGGAACATTTACATTGGATGGGATAATTGATATGTTTTAGTTTAAGTCTACCATCTTGCTGTTTTTGTTCTACTGGCCCTATATGCTTTTGTTTCTTTTCTTATTTCTTTGAGGTCTTCTATTGGATATAGTATTATGTGTGAGACAGTATTGATCTTCTTCTTTGGTTTATTTGCTCTTATTTTATTTTGTTATTTTAGTGGTGGCTTTGTTGCTTAGAGTATACATTTTTTATTTACCCCAGGCTACCTTCGCGTGATATTAACCCATTTATCTTACAGTATAAAAAACTTCAAACAATATGCTCCCACTTTTCCCTGCCTGGGCTTTGAGCAATTGTTTTCATACGCTTTGTTTCTACATATATTATAAATAACACACTACGATTTCATTATTTTGGTTTCAAAAAGCTAGTTATCTATTTTAAATAAACTTTTACTTAGAATTCATTTAGATTTACAGAAAAAAATTTGTGATTTACAGAAAAATTTTAACCTAGAAAGAGTAATTATATACCCTAGACTCATTTTATTAACAACTTATATAAATTAGTATGGTCTATATGTCAAAATTGTTGAAGTAATTATCTTTTAAAGAGATTTAAATGTTAAAAGTCTTTTATATTTGCCCAGGCAGTTATCTGCTTTGGCATTTTCATACCTTTGTATAGATCTACATATCTACCTGGCCATTTTCTTTCTTCAGTCGCTCGCCTATCTTTCCAGGACTCCAATTACATGTACAGAAATTATGATGTTTAAAGTTAACTTCACGGCACACTCGTGCTCCATTCATGGTTTTGAGTCTTCCTTTATTTCCTGTTTCAAATTACACAGTTTCTATCATTAGGTTTCTCCCTTTTTGTATTGTTCTGCTATGTCTAATCTGTTTATAACCCATACAGTGAATTTTTCATCCCAGATATTGTCGTTTTCATTTCTAAAAATTCAGCTGGGGTCTCTATCTTCTTTCTTTACTTAATACACAATATTTTTTTCTAGTTTCTTGAACATATGCAACGCAGTCAGAATTATAGTTTTAATATTCTTGTCTGCTAATTCTATTTCCTGTGTCTATATTTGACTCTTCTCATTATGAGTTATAGTTTGTTGCTATTTGCATGACTTGTGATTTTTACTTGAATATCTGATATTGCGAACTTTATTTTCTTGGGTTCTGAAAATTTCGTATTCCTATAAATATTATTGAGTTCTATTCTGGGATACAGTTTAACTGCTTGGAAACAACTTGGTTGTTTGTTATCTTGTTGTTAAGCTTTGTTAGACAAATCAGAGAAATGTCTATTCTATGGTTAAATTTTCCCCAGTACTAAGGAAAAAAATCTTTTGAATGCTCTACTTGATGTTCCATGATTTTATAATTTTACAACTTAGCACTAGAAATATTCCCAGCTTTCATGTGTTCTAAGTGCTAACCCTTCTAGCCCTTTCAGGTGGTTACTTACCCAAATGTGGGTACTTTTCTCTCATGCATGCACTGAGCAGTATAAGCTGAAGACTTAAGGAATGTCTAAAGACTTCCAGATTGCTGTTGTTGTGTAGCTCTTTACTTTTAGATACTCTGCCCTGCAAACTCAAGCTGCTTTGGCATCCCCAGACTCTCTGCTTTGTCACTTCAACTCAGGGAGACCAGTGGGCAACTCCAGAGCTACCCTATCCCTGAATTTCAGTGTGGAAACTCTCTTCAGTGAGTACACTGAAGCAAATGTCAGAATGTAGGTCGTCTGAACTCTTATTCGCCATCTTTATAGGATCACTGTTTTTCACTGGACAATATTTAATTAGTTGAAAACCATCATTTTATATATTTTGACAGTTTTATATTTTTAAGGTGTTTCAGGAAGGAGGATAAGTTTGGTCAGTATTAATACATTGTGACTGGAAGCGGAAGGGCTATTTTTTAAAATAATATTTTAAAGATATCCTAAAAAGTAAAAAATGGCCATAAATAGAAAGAGAAAATTTAAAGGCATATAAACTGGAATTCATTAGTTTGCCTGGATAACATAAACACATTTTTTGCCTGCTGTATCCCAGAAATTATGTTAGATGAGTAAATACATTTATATATTTATACAATGAAAAGAAATTTACTATTTTTACAGAATAATTATTTTACCTCAGATAAGCAATTCATTTGTTTCATTATGTTTTTTCTGATAATAGTAGTTGTTTGGGCAGTTAATGTCTTACTCTCTTCTATTTTAGATGACAAATGAACCCTACAAGCTTACAACCAATCAAGTTGTCACTTGCTCAGAACGCATTTTCAAAACTATGAGTGCTTAGTGTTACTTACGTAGAGTCTCTAGAGTTTATAATGAAGATTGACCTTCCTGACGTAGTTTCTTATCACAATTTCTCATAATTATCTTTCCTCCCATCCTTCCTGTCTACTTCCACATATTGAAAGCCGGGGAAAGTTACTGAGAGCACAAATTAAAACTTTCTCTTCTAATGAAAGGAAGCTTAGTTCCAGGTGCTTCCTGTTCAATTATTTATACCAACTAAGAACAACCGATAATCCCAAGTGACAAATATTACAGAAACAAATCTATATTTAGCATTAGAATTTATTTTATAATTATGTGAGAATGTGTACATTAAGCAAGTTTCTATGCATCTTATTTAAGTTCTGTAGTTTTAATCTCATTTAGCATAGCTATACAGTATATGAGGAAAGGAAACAGATACACAATAAAGAAAATATTTTTCTTTCTATATGGGGTCAACTTTGGATGAAACTCTTTCAAAACCATTGTAAGTTTGTATTCATTAATTATAGCCCTTACAAAAGTAAAAGTGCCTGAGGTACCAGTGATCACCATATCACTGTTACATCAACATTGCTCTCCCACTGCCACTTGGCTGTACTCCATATTGTCATCTTATTCAGAAGCCAGAGCGATACAAATGACCAATTATCCTTCCTAATAGGCACTAGAAGACTTGCCTGAAAGGATATGACTGAGTGGGCCTCCATGGATAGTCTTCAAAAATGTGTTTGAGAAAACATATGCATGTGTATATTTGCACTTTAGAGGAAGTCTATAGTTTTTCTCAGATTTCTCAGAAGCTAATATCACCATGAAAGATGTATCTAAGGCATAATTAAATATCTAAGGAAAACAGTATGTAGAGTTAGAATCAAAGAGCATCAAATAGTATGTCTTGAAGAGGCAAAATAAAGGTTTCAAAGGTTTCAGATAAACTTGACATGGGAAGGGAAATGTTGGGTATGGGGGGGGAGGGAAAGGGGAGGCAGAAATGTTACCATATGGATAAGAAACCTTAAAGAAAAAAATCATTTGAGAAGCGAAGTCAAGAAAAGATTGGTTTATTTTAAGATGTCTTTTAGTTTTATCATTACACCTGAATAAGCAGATTCCATTTTTAATATCTTCAAAGATGAGCATTAACTACATGGTTGTTATATACAACAATACAAAACGTTTGTGATAAATTTTATCACATAAACAATGTTAAATTTTAATCATTTATAAATTAACCTAAATATTGGGGTTTGAAGTGGCTTACAAAACAATGAAAACTCTGATCTCCATTCTCAGGAAATTACAGTTAAGAGAACTTAGTTGTAGGGCATTAATTTAAGCAGGGATTAATTTAACAAGAAAATATTATCTAATTCCTGATTATATGATTATATGTTAAGTACAGTTTGGATAAGAGAAAAAAGGAATAGCAATTTGGACAAACTAATTGGTCTTTATAAAACTGTAAATGAGCATTCAATGTGACACCAAGAGGAACTACTTATTGGATGCTATGAATAAAAAAAGGAAGTCGCACCAGTTGCCTTTGATTCTCTTGGCCAATAGTTATTTTTTCATGGGTATGACATTTTAAAGTCTGAATGCAAGTGGCTGAAAATCAACATTTAATGGTTCTGGGGGACCGTGCTCAGCTCCTGGGGTTCCCTGTTCCTTTATAGGGATGTTTCAGAGAAGTTGAACTCATGACATCAGCTAAACATATGTGTATAGTCATCAACAGCTACAGTTCCAACCTTGAACTAAGCTCAGACCCCTCCCTAAATACTTTTTATTAGAGTACATCAGAAATTCCAAGGTTTTTCACATTAGGACTTATTTCAGCAGCAGAATTACTCTCACTGAGGAATGAGAATATTAATCATAATTGGTTCATCATGTTTATGGTGCCTTAGTTAATATTTGGAACCATAACACTTTTCTAGTCGGAAATAAAGTTACATCCTTTATCATATATGAGACACTAATATCTAGTCTCATGTATATTGAGTACATACTTTGCTTCTCTTAATAAAAAAAAATATAGTAATATTTGAGGGAAATTCCCTACATGAGCTAACATTTTGCTCTTTTTGCTCACCCAAGCTGAGATAATCAGAAGCAGAAAGTTAAGAAGTTTCCAATAGATTTGTTTAAGTAGAGTCAAAATTTTGGATTGCAACAGACGAGTTGAAATGAGAAAACTGCCTGCCTTTGGCTATTGACCTGAGATTAAAAAAAAATAAATAAAAGAAAAAAAAGTTAATATCGACCTGAATTATATTAGCTATGAATCAAAGTTCTAATTTGCACCCTGTTAGGAAGATCTCAACTGTCTGTCTTTCCATTTCTTTCCGAAGTACAAATACATCCTGCTCATAGATATGGCACTCAATATGAATTAGTGGATTAATGAGAATTAATAAAGTGTATAACCAAGAGATAGAGATGAATAATTAGAGAAGCAATGGCTGA
Source organism: Aselliscus stoliczkanus (assembly GCA_033961575.1). Lineage (NCBI taxonomy): Eukaryota > Metazoa > Chordata > Mammalia > Chiroptera > Hipposideridae > Aselliscus > Aselliscus stoliczkanus. The sequence goes on along the minus strand of CM066731.1, from coordinate 135,453,743 downwards.
AATACCATTTTCGTATCTTACTCAATAACAGGTACCTAGAAAAGCAGTTATAAAAACCAAGAAAGGCAGACAGAAGCAGCCATAGGTCTTTATCATTCACTCTCAATGTGGTTTAGATACATAATGCCAACTTCTATTTGTTTTTTTTCCCCCTTAAAGAAAAGAAATGAGAACAGCATGCTGTGAAGAGCATTGCTTTTAAACAAACTGCATTAGTATAGGAATTAGAGTCACTGTTATGAGGAAAGGTGAAACCATTCAAAGAAACAAATGCCACCTTCTTTTGGAAAAAAAAAAAAAAAGTCTTACAAATTTAACTATAAAATCCAGGCAAAAATAATTCCTCATAACTTTTTGTAAAAGAGGTTTAGTATTTATGGGCAACTATATAAGAAATAATCTTTGAAATCATTTCTTTTATGTGTTTCTATTTTATTTCCCTTTGTACACTGTAATTTTAGTATATATCACATTCTTTTTGGACTTCACATACAAATTTTTAGACATGTGTCTACGTATTTGCATTTCCCTATTCTTAACTTCCAAATCATCTCTTTACCCTCCCCCTTACTGCGTCTTCATTTTTCTTCTTTATATCCCAGTCCTACACTCTTCTCTCTTAAATATCAATAAGAATTAATATTCCCTGTTATTATTTAGAGGAAGATTATTTTTCCTTTTTAAAAATACAAAGAAATTTAAAAAACAATTGTTTTAGTTGATGCGTTTTTTTGACTTACTTATAAAAATTCCCTGTAGTTACGATTTGATGAAATCCTAATTTCTAGAGGTTGTAAATAATCTGAAATTCACTTTAGGCAAAAAAAAAACAAAAAAAAAAAGAAGAAGATGTTTGAGAATAGTGGGTCTTTCTAAGGCTTGAAGTTGCCCTTTCCTTGAATGCTCACAATTCCTATGCTTGCGGTGAAGCTCTGTAAATAAGCAGATGTAAAATTGGGGGGGAAAAAATCCATTTCTGGATTTCAGTTTCCTCAGTAAAAAAAAAAACTAGGATATTCCAGATAGTCATCCCTATAGTTCCTTTTATCTCTAGCAGTATATAATTGTAAACATTGTCCTGCATTTCAGTTTTGTGTTTTTTATTAATAAATGTAGTTTACACATATTGTATGCTATTTGGTATTAACATGAAGACATTCACTCTTTCTTTCTCCCTGGTATTGCCATTTCCTTCTTATGGAATTGTTTTTACTTTAATTTCACACATTGTGAAGTAAAGAAGTTAGGCCTATACAGTGAACAGCTCTTAACATATTGTATTCATAAAGGAAACTACCCTACTTTATAAAAGTATTCCTGGCAACTACTTCTATATCTAAAACAAAGAGAATAATAAACATTTTAACAGTGAAATTGTCACAGTCTAAAATACAGATAAGTGCTATGATTTAACCTATTAGCTAACATTAGGAAATTACACATTGCTCAATTCTCTGAAAGTATGACTTCCTGCATCAATAGCCAAATCCAATAGATGTTGCCTAGTGGATTGGCCAATCTTTTAGTAAACATGATTAGAGTCAATAGTCTGTGATTATTAGGGGAAGTTTGTGTTTTGTTATTGTTTTATTTTTATTTTTAAATCCATCTATGTTTCTAATCCTAATTTACTTATCAGGTACAGAATGCTTTTCTTCATTGTTTCTCATATTTTATATTTTACTCTGGGTATAATATAAAAATACTGTGTGAAAATTTGACTCTTACAGTAAAACTTCAGGCATTGTTTTAATGTCAAAACAGTGTTTTGGGTTTTCTTAAAAGATTTTATTGGGGAATTGGGGGAGGGGAACAGCATTGGGGAATTGGGGAAGGGAAACAAACAATTTGCTGTTCTTTTGTTCTTCAGTCTAGTTGTGAAAGGATGTTGCTTCACTGGCTCATGTTGGTATTATCATTACGCTCTTCTCGGGTGAAGTAGATTGGTCGCCAGCCTCTTGACAGCCGCTCATGTCGTGTCTTGGCAGCTCACACTGGCTGCCAGCCACTCACTGCAGCCAATGGGAGCCCACTGCAGCAGAGGCTGCAGCCTACACTGTCGCCAGGATTCGCACAGCCCAGCTCCAGGTGGAGCTGTTGTTCCCATCTTAGCTGCAGAGGGCAGTATCACTGGCCCTCATATGTGGGATCTGAACCGGGGCTGTTGGCGTCCCAAGCCATCTCTCAACCAATGTGCCACTTGGCTGGCCCTCCAAACAGTTTTGATGATAAGAAAAGATGATTCTGACCTGGGCTTTATAGTACTGATGCTATTTTTTCAACCTTCAAGTATCCTTGAATTAAAATGTTGAAAAACATTGGTTAATAACCAGTTTAAATAAAAATAACAAAATAACTCTTAATTGGGTTACATTTGGTTGTTGGTAGAACAAAACCATAGCATAAGTAGCTTAAATAATGAGACTGTTTACCTCACATCATATGCAGTACAGAAGTAGATGCTTCAAAACTGCTGAATTCAACATAAATCTAGTTTTTCTCCATTGTTTTATTTTCATCATTTCATCATTCAGAATGTCATCTTTATCTCAAGGTAGTTCTCCTCAAAAATATTTTTTTCAAAAGTACCCTATCCCCAGCCCTGGAAGATAGCATACTTTCTCTCTCATCTCATTGGCCAGAGATTTATCATGTAGAAACATCTATGCCAATCATTGTAAGTAAAATGAAATCACCATGATTATGTGGCTCAGTTAAGAGTATATTATTTACAAATGTATTCCATAGTTGGGCATAGGCTCTCCTTCCCTGAGTACTGGATTATTGAACATATTCAACTCACCTGCTATCAGTGAAAAGTGACACAGAATGGTTGTCTCATAAGCAAACAAACAAGATGATTGAAACGACATTTCCAAAAGTTAAAAAAAAAAATGACAAAAATATACCCACAATCTTACGGGCCTCATGTATTTTCCTTTATTAAAACATATTTTTCTGGGCGGCCAAGTGGCACATTGGTTAAGAGCTGGCTTGGGAGTACAGCGGGACCAGTTCATATCCCACATATGAGGGCCAGTGACACTGCCCTCTATAGCTAAGATGGTGAACAACAGCTCCACGTGGAGCTGGGTTGCTGTGAGTCCCCGGAGGATGGCATAGCTGCAGCCCCTGCTGCAGTGGGCTGCCATAGGCTACAATGAGTGGCTGGCAGCCAGTGTGAGCAGCTGGCAGCCAGTGTGAGCTGCCAAGAGCTGCTGTGAGCGGCCATCCAGAGGCCAGCGACGGATCTGCCTCACCCGGGAAGAGCACAATGATAATATCAACATAGGCCAGTGAAAGAACATCCTCCGCAACTAGACTGAAGAACAAAAGGACAGCAACTTGTCTGTTCCCCTTCCCTGGTTCTCCAACGATGTTCCCCTCCCCCAATCCCTCAATTAAATATTTTTAAAAAGAACATATTTTTCTGCATGAATACCAATTTTTGCTCAGTTGATCTTAAAATATACATATATTTTTGTATACAGCATTTATATTTCATATTACTATGATTACTCCCCACTTTATCTTTTAGTCGTTATCATTACCAATTTAACTTTGTGTAATTATGTCTGGCAGATTGATATAACACCATATCTAATAATTGTCAAAATACTGCATACCTACGTGTTTAAAAATATAGTAGTAGCTTGCACAGTGGCAGTATCATAGCCAACAAGGTTTATCTGAGGTGCCATTATTGCTAATTAAAACTGTAGTATTATTGTCTCTGCTAAAATAAGCGTGGATGTGCATTTAGCAATTTTCATAATTTTAAATTCCCAAGTTTCGTATCATTAGCTTAAAGTATCACCTACAGTTCTGAATAAAGAATGTGTACATATAGGAAATATATTGGCTGATAAATATAATGAAACATTTATATATTTCCTTGTGCCAACTTTCCTCAAAGTCTTGTATTTTTTTGTGCTTTATCTCTGTCCAATTGATAAAATCCTACTCTGAATCCTTTAGAAGTGTAATTTCTGTATGTGGAGGGAAGAGGCACTAAATTTTGAAGGCACTAATTAGTATGACTTTATATTTTAGGCTTCCAGCTACCCAGAAATCTTTTAATAAGAAATTTTCACTACCACAGTTTGTTTTCCCTAGAGAAAAATTCAAACCCTCACAACTTTTTGACATTTCAAACAGATAATCTCAACCTCTTTTTTATGTAGCAAATTGAATCACAGCAAGAAAATCTTCATCTTTCTATCTGCTCTTCAATAGTTCCCACACAAAACATGTACATACATGCATGCACACACACCTAAAAATGTACCACATGTCCCCCGCCATGATGCCCACCACAGAAAGTCTCTCATTTTAATGGAAGAGACCCTTTTCTTCAGGCCAGAGTTAGACCCTCTTCACCTCTGCCCAGAATCTCATCCTGTATTCATTTTATTTTTTTTTTCAGCTTTTGTCTCTCCTCTCTAGTGGCAGAAACATATAAAACTATACGCTCCATAAAAGCTTTCCTTCACATACTCTCTCTTACTTTTCAGCATTCTATATTTATAAAATGATATCATAAATTGCTGTTTCACAGCTTCTCTTCCAGTTCCTCAGCTCACCCCCTGCTGCCCCCACCACTGTACCAAATCTTATTCACAATTTTGCAAGGGTACTGATGATGTCACTGTCACTAAACCCCAGGCATGCTTTTCTGTTCTTGCCTTACATGTACCCTCTGTGCTTTAGACATTGTCAACTTACAATTTCTGGAAGGACTCACTTCCTTCAGCATATGTGTCACTACAGCCTCCCAGGTTTCTTGTGCTTCTCTGGCTGTTTGTGTCTTCTCAGACCTACTCTCCTCATTTTTGTTCAGATTTCACTGCTAGGATATCCCTTCCCAAGCTTCACACTCACCTTATAGAGTCACTATGAGGAACACGTGAATTGGTATTTGTAAAGTATTGAAAAGAATGACTGCTCCATATCAAATGATACAGAAGTGTGTTAAACATATCAATATCATCCACTCTACAGGAGTTATTATCATTTATGTATTGATTCTAACATTTCTGTCTCCCCAAGAGCAGTCTATACTGAGCTCTATATGTACTTATTGGGCTTCTTACTTCAAGGTTCCAATGAATGTCTCACAAATACTTCAAACTCAATCTGCCTCACACTGAATTCATCGCCTTCCTAATGTGACATGTTCTTTTTCTTAGGTTCCCCACCTCATTGCTTGGAACCATCCACTGACCCTTTTGTTCAAAAGGGTCAAAAACCATAGCTCTCTCTTCCTCACCTGCAGTATCATTATTTAAATCACCAAATTTCTTAAGTTTAATTTTAAATTTCCCCACAAATTTGGCCACCTCTCTCCAAACGCACTTCCAATATTATATTGCGTTGTCAGAAAAGTCATGATGTATTTTTTCTATGTTTTTCATTGCAAAAATGCATCATGACTTTTCCTACAACCCAATATTACATGTCATAGGCATTTCTCATCTTAAAAACATTACCCAGAAGTTTCTGATTTTCTGATATTACAGAATATACTTCGAATTACAATGTAAAAACTTACACATATATATGTTTGGAAAGACTTAGTATTATATTTTTTTTGTATGTGTACTAATTATTTGTGATGCTATGACATGAACTATGGAAGATATACAAGGTCTGACAATGAATGTTCATGAATTTACCACGGTGCATTTACATTGGCAGCACTGTACAAACAGCCCGGTAATTTTTCATAACCTTGGTATATCAGTGTCTCACAGCTGTGTTTGTGGCAACAGGTGGCGGTGTCTTACTGAGTGGGGTTCATTATTGTTGTGTTTTTGTGTGCTGTCACGAGAATGAATGAGCTTGAATTAGAGCAATGAACAAACATTAAATTTCTTATTAAACTTGGACAGAGTAGAAGTGAAATCAGGAACATGTTAGTCCAAGTATATGGGGATAATGCCATGAAGAAAATGGCAGTGGACAAATGGATTAAACGTTTTTTCTGAGGGGAGAGAATGCATCACTGATGAAGAGAGGTCAGAGAGGCCAGTAATGAGCAGAGCTGATGAAACCATTGTAAAAATTTTTTGAGTTGTCTGTCAAAATCATTGGCTAACTGTGAGAAGCATAGCAGACCAAGGAATCATTGATAAAGAAACAGCTAGGAAAATAATAACTGAAAATCTTGGCATGAGAAAGGTGTGTACAAAGATGGTCCTGAAGAGGGCTGGCCGAGTGGCGCGGTGGTTAAGCACTGGCTTGGGAAGCCAGCGGCCCCGTTTCAGGTCCCACATGTGAGGGCCAGTGACACTGCCCTCAAAAACAAAACCAAACCAAAAAAAAGGAAAGGTCCTGAAGGAGCTCACCAATGAACAAAAAGCAAAGGAGAGTTGAAGTTTACCAAGACCTTTTAGAGAGGCAAGACGATGTTTTGGGCCACGTTATCACTGGAGATGAAACATGGATGCAGTGATATATGACCCTGAAATAAAGCATCAAAGTTCACAGTGGAAGTCAGCCAATTCTCCACCACCAAAAAAGTTCCGTCAGTTCAAATCAAGACTCAATACAACGTTGTTAACCTTTTTTGATATCAGAAGGGTTATTCATTATGAATTTGTACCAACTGGACAGTTAACCAAGTTTACTATCTGGAAGTGTTGAAAAGCCTGCGTGAAAAAGTTAGACAAAAAAGACCCAAACTTTTCACCAACAATTCGTGGCTCTTGCGTCATAACAATGCACCAACTCACACGGCACTGTCAGTAAACAAATAACTGTATTGGAACACTCTCCTTACTCCCTGATCTGGCCTCCAATGACTCCTCTTTTTACCTGAAGATAAAGTAAATATTGAAATAAAGACATTTTGATGAAATTCAGGACATTAAGGGTAATATGATGACAGCTCTGATGGCCATTCCAGAAAAAGAGTTCCAAAATTACTTTGAAGGGTTTACTAGGTGTTGCATCAGTACATAGTTTCCCAAGGGGAGTACTTCAAAGGTGATGATAGTGATATTGAGCAATGAGGCATGTAGCACTTTTTCTAGGATGAGTTCACAAATGTAATTGTCCGAACTCATGCATACACACACACACACACACACACACACACACCATTTAGACAAAGATTCAAGAAATAAACATTTTTATATACTCCTAAAAATGTGAATATTTGCTATATTTACTAAATGGCAAGTTTCAGTACATTTCAATATTCTTAAAAATGTACAAATTTTTGGCCCACTAATTCCTGTTGTGTGAATTTACTACAAAGAAATACTGATAGAAATTTTGAAATATTAAACAAATATATTTATTGCATTGATGTTTGAAATTGTAAAAATAGAAATACTTAATTTTCCAGTTGACAAAATAAATTATAAAACATTCAAAGAATAAAATATTATGTACCATTAAATGAGGTTATGCAGGTCTTTTTGGAGAGATGTCTATATCCTTATGTTAATTGACAAAGGAGGTCAGCAAACTGCCTGTGTGCTTTGATTATTCACATATGCTCATATAAGTATTATCACATACATAGTCACATATATATATGATCATGTGCAGCAATAATTTTTTTCTGAATGGGTAGGCTGATGACTTCTATAATTTATTCTTCTTCTTTAGGTTTTATGACTTCTTACAAATAAACATATATTACTTTCCCAATTTAAGAAAACTATTTTAATTTTTAAAATAGTAAAAGAGGGCCGGCTAAGTGGCGCGGTGGTTGAGCGCTGGCTTGGGAGGCCAGCGGCCCCGGTTCAGGTCCCACATGTGAGGGCCAGTGACACTGCCCTCAAAAAAAAAAACACACAAAAAAAAACAAATTAAAAGACTAGCACCATAAATACATGGCTAAAAAAACAAATGAAATTCAGTATCTGTGAAATTTAATTTAAAAAACAAGAGAAGTTGGTAGGAAAATCATCAATCCATCACACTTTTCTCCACTTTTGGATGAAAATATTTGTTTAAATCTATTATAATTAGTAATATTAGTCATAGTAAAATTTTTCCTGACTCTGATCCATATTATTTCAACAATACCAAGGACAGTGTGTACTTTATTTTTTTAAGTTTTTATTAAGATTTGATTGACATATAACATTATGTAAGTTTAAGGTATATAATGTGTTGATTTGATACACAAAATTGTAATATTGCCACTGCAGTGTTAGCTAATACCTCTATCATATCACATTATTATTTCTGTTTTGTGGTGAGAACAATTGAGATCTAGTCTCTTAGCAACTGTGAGGTTTATAATACCGAGTGTCGTCTTAGAATCACTACACTGTGCATTAGATATCCAGGACTTATTTATCTACTGGTTGCAAGTTTGTACCCTTTAATAACATCTATCCAATTCTTCTACCTCCACCTCTTGGTAACCACTATAGATGCTTACCTTAGATTTATAAAGATATAGTACTTAGATGAAAACTAAGCTACATTATATTTTTCCTAAAGAACATCAAATGTAAATGAAATAGACAATTTCTAAATGGTTTGATAAAAATTTTGCATTTTTCCCATTGCAGAGATTAGGAAAACTAAAATGTCTGGTTGACCTAAAACATATTAGCTTATTATATTGGGTTGTCAGAAAAGTCATGACACATTTTTGCAACAAAAAGCAGAAAAAAATACATTGTGACTTTTCCGACAACCCAATAGTATTGGAAGTTATATTGAAAGAGCAATACACTATACATATTTTCAAATGAAAAATTAAATTGGTATTATGAAAATTATTTATAATCAAACGGTTGCAAAATACACATGGAAAAAAATTCTGCAATGACATTTACCTTTCTGTTATTGACATTTTTTGTAATAATTATAAAAAGAAACTGACCATTGTGTCAGTTAAGGTGATGATAACATAAATCACATTTTAATTATGTGTCACAGGACAACACTAATTTAGATGCACTAAACAACACATATAATAGGAAATCAAGGGTAGAATTTGGAATTCCTTGTTGGACTATGGAGTAGTTTAGAGAACATGAAGCCATGAGTTAGGCCAGTGATTGGAAAGTAAACAACTAAATCCCCATTTCAGCCTCTCCAGTGCACTCTCACTATTTTGCTTTCTCTGGAAGTCTGCACCACACCTTTCTGTAGACCAGCAACTGACTGACCTGTCTCTAAACAGGTGTACCCCTGTCAAGTCAGGCAAGTCAGCAACAGCCAGATGCTACTGTGATGCAAGTATTGTCCATTTAATAGGAATTTTGGAAGCAGATTTTATGAGTAGAGAAAATGAGCAGGCTTTCTGAGAAGTGGAGATAGAGGAAATAAATAATTAGTTGAATAATTATTGTATTCTCTAATAAAGGATTAACTTATAATTGAGGTCTATCATGTTCATTTATGTAGTTTCAAATGATTTTAATGTATTAATGTATACATTTGTTTAAAATTTTTCCAGTGACTCTTTTTTTTTTTTTTTTTTTTTAATTCGGGAGTAGAGTGTTTTTCCAGGACCCATCAGCTCCAAGTCAAACAGTTGTTTCAATCTATTATAGTTGTGAAGGGCACATCTTAGTGGTCCATGTGGGGATCGACCTTGGTGTTATGAGCACTGCACTCTGACCAACTGAGCTAACTGGCTGCCCTTCCAGTGACTCTTTGCGTTTTTGTAAAAATGCATTTTTTTACAGATCCCTTAATTCATTGATTTGTTCCACAAACATTTATTGAGCTCCTGTTAGGTACCAGACAGAACAGAGATAATTCCTGCATTTAAGGACAGAAAAGACAGATAGTAAGCAAATAAATATACGTGTTATATAGGGGTAAGTGCAGTGATAGAAAGAAAAAGAAAGAGAAAGGAAGGAAGGAAGGAAGGAAGGAAGGAAGGAAGGAAGGAAGGAAGGAAGGAAGGAAGGAAAGAAGGAAGGAAGGAAGGAAGGAAAGAAGGAAGGAAGGAAGGAAGGAAGGAAAGAAGCAAGCAAGCAAGCAAGCATGAGTGAAAAGAACAATTACAGAGCTATTTTTTATCTGGTGCTCAAAGAAGGATGCTGAGAAGACACCATTTGAGCAGAGATTTGATATAGAAGCAATATTTCCATAGCAATAACAAGACCGAGTCAGAGCCTGATTCCAGGAATGGAGAGAGGAAAAGGAAGGTGATAAGAGTAGGGATTTACCACAGAATTCCCCCCATGAAGTGATAATGACTGCTCATGTTCCTAAAATCCTGTGGCAAATGTTATATACTTAGCTTCTGGGGCCTTAGAGTCTTTTTTTTTTTATATATATAAACTTTATTATGCAAAATTATGAAAAATATCTCCAATTTTAAAATAAAACCCTGAGCAATTTCATAGTTAACCCACGTACAAATTAATTGAGAGAAAATTATGCCCCAATTTTATGACAAGAATTGATGTGCAGGGCAGTACCTTCTGCTCTCTAACATATGATTGGTAATTACAGTTGAGAAATTAGGGTAGAGAAGAGGTCAGACAGCGATGGCCTGTTTTACCTGCCAAGTCTTTCCTTCTTGTTGTGAACTGAAAAAGGCACTTTCTTCATAGAAGAGGCTTATAGAAAACAATTATTTTCTCAGAACAAATGTCCTCTCTTAGGAAACAACAACAAAAATTCAACAGAAATACTTAATTTGGGGAGAACTACATACTATGCATCCTATAGATGATTTCTACATTTCCTACAGTAATGTGGTAGGTCTTGGGCAGTCCTGCCTCAGGCTTACTAAAGCAGCAAGAACTAGAACATGGAAGTCCATAGCTATGCCGGAAGGAAATAATTGGCTTACATTTTAAAAATGAGACTCTAGAGCTTACATACTTCCTCCCACACCATACTGATAATAGGGAAGTGACCCTTGCTTCTGAGACAAATTTATTAATTAAGTTTAGAGGCACTTTCTTAAAAAAAAAAACCAAAAAAAAAAAAAACGAGCTTCTATTCTGGACTGAATCACATCGCCCCAAATTCATATGTTGAAGCCATAACTGTGTGGTTGCATTTGCACCTAGGCCTTTTAGGAGACAATTAAGGTTAAATGAGGTCATAAGAGTGGTGTCCTAATCTGATAGGATCGGTGGCCTTCTAGGAAAAGGAAGAGAGAGATCTCCCTCATACCTGCACACACAGAGGAAAGGTCATGTGAGATAGAGGGAAGGCAGGGAGCCAAGGAGAGAGCTCTCACCAGGAAACCGTTATCAGCCAACACCTCAGTCTTGGAATTCCCAGGCTCCAGAAGTGTGAAAACTAAATTACTTTTGTTTAAGCCACCCAGCCTGTGGTATTTTGTTATGGTAGCCCTAGTAGACCAAGACATCTTCTGTGAGCTTTATCCACAAAATCACTTTTATCTTTACTAGTGAAGATCCATCGTAAGCGTTCTTGGATAGATTGAAGAGAAGGCAAAGAAAAGCCGCCTTTAACTGGATCTAATTCAGCCTTCTTCACAAACTTTAAACCTGGGCTAGTTCATTGAAGGTAGCCTGTCTTAAACATTGAGGCTCTTTTGTTCATTTTTTTTTTATTTTTAAACCAGCTGGTCTATCAGCATAAACTTCATTTATAGCATTGTATGTCAGAGCTCCAAAAACTTACACTATCAACACAGTTTGACACACAATTCCATTGTAAAATAGTAACTGCCTTAATCAAATCTGTAATGCCTTTCTCAAATCTTTCCTTATCATTTTAATTACAACAAATCACACTAATCAGTCTACGAATTAAAGTGGAAATATACTTTTAAATAATACTTAAATTTCCGTTTGCTAACACTATTTTTTTTTAAATCTGACAGTACAAAACAATGATAAAAGTCATTTGCTTCAGAGTTAGGTACCCCTCATTTCCACTTACAGGGCTGTTTTCTGGGAAAAGCTATTTTATCTTTTTTTTTTTTTAATTTATTAGGGTAGGAATGGTTAATAAAATTACATAGGTTTCAAGTGTACAATTCTGTAATACATCATCTATATATCATATATATCATATATATAGTGTGTGTGTGCTCACCACCGAGTCAGTCCTCCTTCCATCACCATATATTTGACCATTTTTAAATACTGTTTATTTCCTCTATTAAATGAGGATGTGATAACAACATTACCTTAGGGTGAGTGTAAGATACAAATGAGAAAAAAATAATAATGAGGGTTCATTAATGGAAACTTCTATTTACATTATGGTTTATTATTATTAAAATTACAAGTTGTTGGGCCGGCCGAGTGGCACAGTGGTTAAGCGCTGGCTTGAGAAGCCAGCAGCCCCGGTTTGGTCCCACATATGAGGGCCAGTAACACTGCCCTCAAAAAAAATAAAAAAATAAAAAATTACAAGTTGTAATTTAACCACCTCATGGTTTTAAAAAAAATGCCTTAAAAGCAGATATCTAGAGAGAATATCTAAACAAAGACTTACTCTACAATATGGAAATTAATTCCAGATAATTCAAGAGCTGACTATAATGACATGTTCGAAATGGGACTTTAATAAAACAGGAATTTGCTCTTTTTACTCTGATCTTTAGCCAAGGTTTTTGTTTTGTTTTGTTTTTTTAATGTGTGTATGTGTGGTGACTGTTTCTGTAATGTTTGAGGGAAATGAGATACTTAGATTTTCAAGTACCTTTTTTAAAGATATTCCCTTATGTATGCTTGTTTCAATCTACTTAGTCAGGCTTTGACTGATGGGTGAACTTCTGTATCCTAAACCCAGGTTTAAGGGGCAAAACCCCAGATTTTCTTTTCTTTAAACTTTTTTATATTAAACTTTACTGGGACGACAAAGTGCCATTTGAGACAATATGGATAAATCTTGAGATTATTGTGCTAAGTGAAGTAACTCAGACAGAAAAATCCAGAACCATATAATGTCACTGATATGTGGGATATAAAACTGAAAACAACAAAGGAGCAAGACAAACAAAGAAATATCTTATAGACATGGACAATAGTTTAGTCCCAGATTTTCTAAAGCTTATAATGTATGCCCTTCTTTAATGTGGTTAGCTGAGGCTTGGGCCAAAAACTAATTTCTCATGTATATAGATAGAGGGATGTGGAAATATTTACTCAGTAATAAATATAATCACTAATGAAGAATAGAGTTTAGGCCAGGAATGAAAATTTTTAGGTAACTCACTGAGTCAAAAATCATAATGATCACATTAAAAAGTTATATTAGTTAATGAGTCGTACTTGTAGGGTTAGCCAACCAGAGAAATCAATTTTCATCCTGTAGTTCCTTTGGTGATATTATCTAATCATATTCTTTAATTCGCAATAAAGGTAATATTTCAAAGAAATAAGTATGGAAAGACATAAGTAATTAATATATTTAATTATAGTTTCCTGAATTGGATTTAGTCTCTATTCCATAAATTTTTATTTTAAGGATGTCTTGGAAAAGTCCAGAATCTAGCCCTGCCTATCATTTACTAGGCATCTAGGTATATAATGTTGGAATAGTAATCATGTATCTCGAACATCAATTCAATTTACCTGCCTCATTGACTGTACAGCATTATTGTCAAGATACAGCAACCGAATAGATACATAACCACTTCTAAAAATAATGCCATGTCTTTTATGATGATATCTCTTTGCACTTGCTATATATTAATAATTTCTTAAAATAAATGTGGTATATATACTATAAAGTCATATTTGATCTTAATGTTCATGTTATGTTCTAGATAAATACTCCTACTGCCAAAATAATGCTTAGAGTGATGACTGCATATACCAGGAATGTGGGACCCAGGGGAGAAGTTAGTAAAGAGACACAGGAGGTTCTGTATTGACTTGTTGAAATTTGGTATGTGGGAACTTGGAGTTACACAGCCTTAGACTTCTCTAGGGAAACTGCCCAAACATTTGCATTCCCACAGTGTATTTATTCAGAAAATACTCTTTTCCTTAAAAAATTTGGGCCCTGAAAGCTCTCACTGAGATGATGCAAGTTAAGTAACTCCATCCAGGAACAATGGTTGGAAGTCTAGTAACAAATGTTCTTAACAAAAACTATTTCCAGACTATAGTCATTATGAATATTTGGACATTTTCAGTTGAAAATACTATTTATAAACTTCAAAACATAAAATGAAAATAGAAAACTACTAGAATCCCTATAGGCTTTTTGTCTCCATCCTTCCACCACAGTTTTATTTGAATATTTCCTTTCTTCATTCTTTATCCTTGGTATTAGTGTGCTGCAAACTCATCCAGAATGAGAAACAGCCAAGAAAGCACACAGGTGAAAGAACGATAAAAATAGACTGCAGATTTTAGAGGGCAGAAGGGTAAGCCCCCCTAGGGGCCAGCCAAATTGAGTGGATGGAAGTAATAAACATCAAGAGAGATTAACATTAGCCACTGCTAAGCAGAAAATTGAAATTATTTTTTAAGTTATTTTTTTCCCTCTTTTTCTGGATGTCAGATTTTGTCTCTTCTGCACCATAAATAAAGAAGCATCCAAAATGAAATTTCTTTTAAAGATGGAAAAGTATTCATTTTGCTTGGAGATTAATAGTAAAACTTTAAAAAAGAAAAAGTTCAACCACATGTGACAAAGAAAATCTGAACTAGGAAGTTTAAATTACATAAGCACCATGCTAATAATATTGGGGGTCCCAAAAAAATGTATACAAGTGGACACGTTGGTCAACATTCCTCAAGCAGTAGTTCACCGTAATTAGAAGCATCTGGACACTGATGGTAACCACTTTGAGCACCTCCTATAATTGCAGAAGTCAAATGTGACTTGTATTCATCTTTTGTTATTGGTATATATTATTACAATTTTAATACAGTTTTCCTTTCTTAAAATGTGTATACATTTTTGACACCCTCTTTATATACATTAAACCAATATGTGATTTTTCCAGCTTAATTTAAAGATGAAAAAGTAATGATAGTGTATTCCAAAACTAATGATAGAATCCACCAATAACTTCCTACTAGTTGTATCATGCCTTTCCCAAAATGATGTACTAGAAACCTAATGCTATAATTCTTGCCTACTATGTGTCTCTTCCATTCTCTGAGCGTTTTGCTCTTTGAATCCTGCCACAAGTTTTCATCCATATCAATATTCATTGCCATTCCGATGAGTTGTTCTCTTCCACTCACCAAAGTCAAATTACCAAAATATTCCTAGCTCCAATGAACTTGGTTGTACCCCTTTTCCATTTTTGGTTCCTGACTTTCTAGATTCATACAGACCACTTCTCTTTCACAAACTCTCTTGAGATTATTAATATCATAAATTAATGATAAAATAGCAAAAATAAGTTTTTAAAGGAATTTCCTAAAAAATGCTTGTCATGCATATAAAAGGCTACCTTCATTTTAAGTTCTGGAGGCCCATAATTGGCAGATTTCCTTTATTTCCATCTTTAATCACCATTTACACAGACCAAAACACCCATCTTGCTAGAGAAGAAAATTGCTACTTTAAAACATGAAAAACAGGCAAAAGTACAAAAATGTGAGTAATTGTCATTGTGAGCATAGTGAGTACTGTGTGATTGTGTGAATAGGCAATTTGCATGTGCTATGCCTCCCTCTTGCTTGCTTTCATAATTATCACAATATTTTCAGATCATTAACTCTGTCAAATACAAATTAGAGGGAAAAAAAACCTCTCCCAACTGATATAGACTTTCCCTAATCCCATCACCAGGCCCTAAAACTACAGAATTTTCTAGGTGAAATTAATCTTTGGGTATTTTTTTTGTTTGTTTTTGGTTTTGGGATTTTTTGTTTTGTTTTGTCTTTAAACTGTATTCCAAATTCTTCCTAATCTCTACCTATCTACCTATCTATAAACTTCACTAAAAACATATTTTAAAAGATAAATTTGTATCCCCTTCACTCATTTTGCCCACCCCCATCTCCCCACCAATGGCAACCACATATCTGCTTTCTCTATATCTATGAACTTGATTACTTTTTTGATTCCACATGTAAGTGAAATCAGATGGCATTTTTCTTTGTCTATCTGACTTATTTCCCCTAGCATAATGTCCTCAAGGTGCATCCATGTTGTCACAAATAGAAAGATTTCATTCTTTTTTATGACTGAGCAATACTTCATATTTACTTGGGGTGCCAAAAAAATGTATACACATTTTAAGAGATGTTATCTATGCTGAAGCAGTAGTTTGCTGTAATCCGAACTGCCTGGATGCTGATGGGAACCACTTGGAGCACCTCTTTTATTAATAATTGCAGAAGTAAAACGTGACTTGCATTCATCTTTATGTTATTGGTATATATTATTAAAATTATTACTGTTTTTTCCTTTTTAAAATGTGCATACATTTTTTAGGCACTGTGTGTGTGTGTGTGTGTGTGTGTGTGTGTGTGTGCATGTGTATTACTTTTTGCATCTAGTCATCTATCGATTACACTTAGGTTGTTTCCATATCTTGGCTATTGTAAATACTGATGCAGTGAAAATGGGGGCACATATGTCTTTTCAAGTTAGTGTTTTTGTTTTCTTCAGATAAATACCCAAAAATCGCATTGTTGGATTATATGGTAGTTCTATTTTTAACGATAATCCATACTGTTTTTCACAGTGGCTACATCAATTTACATTTCCACCAACAGTGCACAAGGTTCCCTTTTTTCCACATCCTTTCCAACTCTTGTTATTTCTTATCTTTTTTATAATAGCCATTCTAACAGGTGTGAGGTGATATTTCATTACGGTTTTGATTTGCATTTCCCTTATAATTAATGATGTTGAGCATCATTTCCTGTATCTGTTGGCCACCTGAATGTCTTCTTTGGAAAAATGTCTTTTCAGGCTTCCTGCCCATTTTCTAAATCATATTTAATTATTTATTTTATTTTATTTTATTTTATTTTGCTATTGATTTGCTTGAGTTCTTTATATATTTTGGATATTCGCCCCTTGTCAGATGTATGATTTGCAAATATTTTCATGCATTCAGTAGGTTACATTTTCATTTTGTTGATGGTTTCCTTTGCCGAAAAGAAACTTTTTAGTATGATGTACTCCCACTTATTTACTTTTGCTTTTGTTGCTTTTGGTTTTGGTGTCATGTCAAACTCAAAGAATTACTGCCAAGGCCTATGTCAAGTTGCTTACCCATTATGTCAGCCCTCCTAAGAGGTTTATGGTTTAGGTCTAATCACTTATAGTTTTAGTTTTAGTATTTTATCCATTTTGAGTTAATTTTTGTGTATGGTATAAGATAGTGGTCCAGATTCATTTTTTTTGCATGTGTGGCTGTCCAGTTTTCCCGCCATTTGTTGAAGAGACTGTCCTTTCCCAATGGTATATTCTTGGCTCCTTTATCAAAAAGTACCTGCCTATTCATGTGTGGATTTATTTCTGGGCTCTTCATTTTGTTTCATTAATCTATGTGTCCTTTTTTATGCCATTACCATACTGTTTTAATTACTCTAAATTTGTAATATAGTTTGAAATCTTCAGTTTTTTTCTTCTTTCTCAAGATTGCTTTAGCTATTTGGGGATATTAGTGGTTCAACACAAATTGTAGGATTATTTGTTCTATTTCTTTACAAATTGCCTTCAGAATTTTTATAGGAATTGCACTAAATTTATAGATTGCATTGGGCAATATGGACATTTTAACAATATTGATTCTTCCAATCCATGAGCACAGACTATCTTGCCATTTGTTTGTGTCTTCTTCAATTTCTCTCATTAATTAATGTCTTGTAGTTTTCAACATACAGACCTTTCACATCCTTGGTTAAGTTTATTTCATTTTTCATTTTTTTTGATAAAGTTGTACATGGGATTGCTTTTTTATTTATTTCTGATAGTTCATTATTAGTATATAAAAATGCAACAGATTTTTGTGTATTGCTTTTGTATCTTGCAACTTTACTGAATTTGTTTAAGTTCTTACAGTTTTATCGATAGATTCTTTAGAGTTTTCTAAATATATCATCATGTCATCTGCAAATTATGATAGTTTCATTTGTTCTTTCCAATTTGGATGCTTTTTATTTCTTTTTCTTCCCTAATGTCTCTGCTTAGAACTTCCAATATGTGGAATAGAAGTGGCAAGATTGGGCTCTTGTTTTGTTCCTGATCTCAGAGGAAAAGCTTTCAGCTTTTTACCATTGAGTATGATGTTAATGTCATACTGTGGGCTTGTCATATATAGCCTTTATTATATTGAGGTATGTTCCCTTTAAGACCCACCTTGTTGAGAGTTTTTATCATGAATGGATGTTAAATTTTATCAAATGATTTCTCTGCATCTATTGAGATGATCATGTGATTTTTATCCTTAATTTTGTTATTATGGTGTATCACATTGATTGATTTGCAGATGTTGAAACATCCTTGCTTTTTTGGAATAATCCCACTTGATTACTGTTTATAATCCTTATAATATATGTTGAATTTGGTATGCTAATGTTTTGATTTTGCTTTTATCAGAGATATTGGCCTCATAAAATGGGTTTGGAAGAGTTCCTTTTTCTTTTCTTTCTTTCTTTTTTTTTGAAAAAGGTTGAGAAAGATTGGTATTAATTCTGTTTTGAATGTTTAATACAATTTACCAGTGAAGCCATCTGGTTCAGGACTTTGGTTTGTCGGTAGTTTTTTTGAATACTGATTCAATCTCTTTACTGTTAATTGGTCTGTTTACATTTTCTATTTCACCATAATTCAGTCTTGGCAGGTTGTATTTTTCTAGGAATTTCTCCATTTTTTCTAGGTTCCCCAATTTGTTGGCATATAACTGTTCATAGTAGTTTTATGATCCTTTGTATTTCTGTGGTATCAGTGATAACATCTTTTTCATTTCTGTTTTTATTTATTTGAGTCCTCTCTCTTTTTTTATTGGTGAATCTAGCTAAAGCCTTGTCAGTTTTGTTTGTCTTTTAAAAAAACCAGCTCTTAGTTTTATCAATCTTCTCTGTTGTCTTTTGTCTTTATATCATTTATTTCCACTGCAATCTTTGTTATTTCCTTCCTGCCACTAACTTTGGGCTTTATTCTTCTTTTTCTAGTTCCTTGAGGTATAAAGTTAAGTTGTTTATTTGAGACTCTTTTTGTTTCTTGAGGTTGGCATTCATGGCTATGTACTTCCCTCTTAGAACAGCTTTTGCTACATTATGCAACTTTTGGTATAGTTCCATTTTTGTTTTCCTCAAGGTATTTTTAAGTTTAACTTTGATCTCTTTTTTCTACTCATTGGTTGTTCAGTAGCATATTGTTTAACGTCTACATATTTGTGAATTTTCCAGCTTTCTTCATGGGATTAATTTCTAATTTCATACAATTGTGATAGGAAAAGATGCTTGATATGATTTCAAGCCTCTTAAAATTAGAAGACTTGTTTTGTTACCTAACATATAATCTATCCTGAAAAATGTTCCATGTGCACTTGAGAAGAATCTGTTCTGTTGTTTTGGATGGATTGTTCTCTGTATGTCTGTTAAGTTCTCTGTTCTGACATGTTGTTTAAAGGACACGATGTTTCCTTATTAATTTTCTGTCTTGAAAATTCCTGTATCCATTGATGTGAGATATTAAAATCCCTACTATTATTGTATTGCTGTCTATTTCTCCTTTTAGGTCTGTTAATAACTGTTTTGCATATTTAGGATTACTATGTCGGGTCCATAAATATTTACAAATGTTATATCTTCTTGTTTGATTGACCACCTTTGTCACTATGTAACACCCATCTTTGTCTTATTACAGTTTTTGTTTTAAAATGTATTTTGTCTGATATGAGTATAGCTACTCCAACTCTCTTTTTGTCTCTGTTAGCATAGACATATTTTTTTTTTCATTCCTTCACTTTCAGTCTGTGTATGTCCTTATATCTAAAATGAGTCTTTTGTAGGCAGTATGTACATGGGACTTGTTTTTTTAACCATACACCTATTCTTTCTTTTGATTGAAAATTTTAGTCCATGTAAAGTTAAAGTAATTATTGATAGTTATGTACTTATTGACATTTTTAAAATTATTTACTGGCTGTTTTTGTAGTTTCTCTCTGTTCCTTTCTTTTTCTCTTACTCTTCCTTTGTGGTTTGATGACTTTCTTTAGTGGTATGCTTATATTTCTGTCTTTATCCTTTGTGTATATACTATAGGTTTTTGCTTTGTTACAGATATATGTTGCTATATGTAAGTCTCATGGTCATCACAAAGCAAATGATACACTTATTTTACCTATTACCTATTTTCTAATCACACATTTCTTTTTTTTTTTTGAGGGCCGTGTCACTGGACCTCATATGTGGGACCCGAACTGGGGCCGCTGGCTTTCCAAGTCAGCACTTAACCATCGCGCCACTCAGCCTGCCCAGAATCACACATTTCTTTAGTCATTTCTCCTACTTGCTTGCCGTCTCCTTTGATTAGATTTCAGCAATAACCCTCATTTTCTTTGATTTGGAAAATACCCATCACTTAAGCAAATTTTTATTTCATTCATGTTATATTTTCTTTAACAAAAATTCCTTTTAAACAAAAGTTTTAATTGAAATATTTCATAGCTCTAGAAAAGTAGAATAGGCAAAATAAAGGACACAGTTGGAAAAAATTATGGATGGATGACTATTCCATCATATTTTCTTCTAATCTATTTTTAGTGAGATTGGCAGAAATAAATAAAACAGCATGGATATATCCAAAGATACATACTGCAACCCATTATTATCTTACAAAGCTTATCCTAATTTATTCATTCATTCACCCATCAAGTATTTCTTACATCAGTCATTATCTTACTTATTGAACATAAAATTATGGATGTTATATAAAATGTCTATACTAAAAATGGAATATACTTTAGTTATTATGGAGTCAATAAACATATCAGCAAATAAATACAGAGAGTGCCAAAAACAATATGCATATTTAAAAAAGAAAAAAGCATTATTAAAATTGTAAAATTCAATATATACCAATAACAAAGGTGAATATAAGTCAGATGTATATATTTTTTTGGCATCCCCAGTATATAAGTGTTGAAAAATGCTATTCAAAAAACAAAGAAAGATGTTTGCTGGTAGGGATGACAAATTGTACAGTTGCTTTGGAAAACAATTTGCTCAAGTTGCTCTAATAAGTAAACAGAATTACCAACTGATCTAACAATTCCACTCCCAGGTATATACCCAAGAGTGATAAAAACATATGTTCACAAAAAACAACAACAACTTAAAAACAAATGCTCATAGCAGTATTATTAATAATATCCAAATAGTGGAAGCAGCATAAATGTTCATGAACTGATGAATTGATAAATAAATTTTGGTATATGCATTACAATAGAATCTTTTAGTAATAAAAGAAATGAGGTACTAATATGTACTATAGCATGAATAAACCTTGAAAATGTATACTACAGGAAAGAAGCTAGACACAAAGGGCCATATATTCTATTATTCAACTTATATAAAATATCTATAATTAGACAATATATAGAGACAGAAAGTATATTAATGGTTTCCTAGGGATTTGGGTAATTGTGTGGCGTGGTAATGGTTAAAGGGTGTGGAGTTTCCTTTTTGGTATGAAAATGTTGTAAAATTGATTGAAACAATGTTTGTACAGCTCTGTGGATATATGAATAGCTATTGAATTATTTTAAAGAATCAAAAGTATAAAAATTAAAAATTAGTGCTCATCAAAAGACACTTATGTGAAAACAAAAAGATAAGCCATGAACATAGATAATGTTTATGGTTGTCGGAAAAGTCATGACGTTTTCTTGCGACAAAACCCAGAAAAAATGCGTCATGACTTTTCCGACAATCATACACGCGCGCGCGTGCGCGCGCATATATAGCAAAGAATGTATCTGTAATATATAAATGACCTCTATAACTCAATAATGAAAAGGTTAAAACAAAACAAAACAAAAAAACTTTTTAAAAAGCCAGGTTATTGGTGTATTCAATGACAGGAACTAGTTGTGATTTTTTTTTTTTTTAATATGGTGCTCAGAGAAGATGTTTTAGAAGAGATGATATCTGACAAGGGTCCTGACTAAAAGAACGGAGTCTGCCATTCCAAAACCTTATAGAAGAGTGTTCCCACACTCAACAGGAAATAGTAATTTGAAAGTGCTAAATTTAGAATGAGTATGGTTTGTTAAAGAATCAGCAGTTTCAATGGAGCCAGGGATTAGTGGGCAGTGTCCATAAAGCCAAGTAATTTGGGGAAAGACTGACAGGAGGTAAACTTGAAAAGGAGCTGGAAATACTTTAACAGACACCTTTTCCCTGTTGAAATGATCCTGCCGTAAGGAGGAGGAGGAGAATGATGATGATGATGATGATACACTAAAACATCTGCAGCTCTTGCCTTATGTGTTTAACTGCCATTTTACAGGTCCACTTGGAAAACTTATAATATTGAATGCATTTTGTTTAGAACTGACTTTATCCATAATATGCACAAAAATCAATAATTATATTAACTTACATAGTTGTAGAACTAGCACAACAGTTCACTCAGGATATACTTGAATTTTTACTCCTTATATCCTGTATCTACTCAATTACTCAATTTTATCAACACTTAATTCTAAAAGTCTCTCACAGTTGCCCTTTCAGTTCTACTGATGGCCCCTATTCATAATTGCAATCTGATCCTCCAAAACACTGTAGCTCTTATTTCCACTTAAATTTTTTCCCTCTCAACATCTTTCCACATAGTCTGGATTTTATTAAAGCACAAATCAAATCATGCTGTTTTATATTTTTCTGGTTCAGAAAATCTACTAACATTTTCTTATCTGTAACATTACTTCTCAAGGTATGTTCCAAAGCTATATTATGGGATAATAGTCACTTGTCATATAAGTTTGGAAATGCACTCACTGTCATCTTCCATAGATGATACAACTCATTACCATAATAAGGATTTTTTAAAAGTCCTGTAGTTGAGAAACCTATATAAATTTTGAAACTCATATATAAATAAATGCAGTCATACACCACTTAATGATAGGGATATCTTCTGAGAAATGCACTGTTAGGCAATTTCAACTTTGTGCCAATATAATAGAGTACTTATACAAATCTAGATGATATTGTTGACTACTGTAATTGTATGTGCTATACTTTCGTATGATTGGCAGAACAGTAAATTTGTTTTCACCAGCATCACTACAAACGTTGAGTTATGCATTGTGCTATGATTTTACAATGACTATGATGACAACAGGAGTTTGTCAGCTCCATTGTAATCTTATAGGAGAACTGTAGGATATGTGGTCCATCATTTATTGATACATCATTATGCAGCACATGATTGTGTTAACTGATGACACTTTTTAAAAAATATAACAAATAATAGTATCTTGCTGAACTAGTATTCTAAGAACACACCTTGACCTAAAATAATAAAATTGATCTGCAAATTAGCTATAAATTATTCTGCAAAGGATGTAAAATATGATAGTTCAAATACCTAAATTTTTAGAACTAGAAAGAAATTTAAGGACAATCTAGCCCAAGTTATGCATTTTACAAATCAGGTCCAAAATTATAAATTTATTTCCAAAAGTTACTTAACAGGCTGATGGCAGTAATATGTTTAGATTTTCCAGATTTTTATTTTATTTATTTATTTATTTATTTTAAAGATTTTATTGGGGAATTGGGGGAGGGGAACAGCGTTGGGGAATCAGGGAAGAGGAACAGACAAGTTGCTGTCTTTTTGTTCTTCAGTCTAGTTGCAGAGGACGTTGCTTCATTGACCCATGTTGGTATCGTCATTGCACTCTTCCTGGATGAGGCAGATTGGTCATTGGCCTCTGGATGGTTGGTCGCTCACTGCGGCTATTGGCAGCTCATGCTGGCTGCCAGCCACTCACGCTGGCTGCCGGCCACTCACTGTAGCCTATGGCAGCCCACTGCAGCAAGGGCTGCAGCCTACACCGTCGCCAGGGCTCACAGTCCAGCTCCAGGTGGAGCTGTTGTTAGCTGTAGAGGGCAGTGTCACTGGCCCTCATATGTGGGATCCAAACCGGGGCCGCTGGCATCCCAAAACCAGCTCTTAACAAATGCGCCACTCGGCCAGCCCTCCAGATTTTTACTCAAGTGAAATAATTTAACATATACTTATTGCTCACTACTATGTGCCTGGTATAGGCAAAGATAATCCTGACAATTTATCCTGGCACTTAAAATTGCATTTTTTAAAAACTCAATAGGTTGAATGTAAATTCTTTAGGGTCACACTGTGTAGATTTTCAAATCTCCCATAGTGTCTAACATATTATTGTACACATCTAGTCATTAACTTAATACACTCTTATTCGATATTCTTGCTTAAATAACTCTGATGTCAAATTATAAGTCAAAGGGGACTTAGCAAGAAACTCTAAAGCCAATACACCAGAAAGAGGTGCCCAACCCAAGAAACAGTACAACCACTTATTTGTCATGGTGCAATAGTTATGCTTGGTTTTAAAAAAAGAAGATTATGGAAAATTTATGTTTACTTAGACTCTCAAAGAAGATACTAATTCAATTTTCATCTGTTATTTATGTTTTTAAACAAACTTGTTCTCTATGGTAGATAAATTTAAGTAAATGCTTAGAACATTTTTGATTGAACTGTCACAACACATCTTGATAAGTTAAACATAGCAAACGTTTTTTGAGGGATATTTTTCAAAGAAACCAGATGCAAGATTTCACCTACTATGGGTTTAACTAAATAAGAATCCTAGTATTATAAATATACCCAGCCACTGATTTATCACCGCTCTTGTGCTATCCCTGAACTTCATTAAGCTGACTTCTATATTAGAAAAGTTTAAATAAATTATAAGAGTTGGATCATTGAACAGTTACAAAATTTAGAAAAAGGAATGCACAATGAAAACTTTTGCAAGAACATTTACAAGTGATGCTATAGTTATTTGGGCAATAAAACATTAACCAGATGGAAAGAAAATAAAATATTAAAAATTATGATTCTGTAAAAAAAATATGGTACTTAAGTTTTAAAGCAGGAAAATGTAAGTCAAACAATAAGGAAAATATTTCAATTATACTTCTAAACTGATGGATGCTAAGATGTAACCTACTGATTACACCTAGACAGTGATTTTCTAAGTCAGCATATTTCCGAACACATCATGCTGTGATACAAGTCCAAAACAACAACAAAATCCACCACGTGCTGAGTGTCGTCCAGTTATTTTCTCAGGAGCGCTACAGCAATGAGAGGCGCCTGGCGGTGTTCAGCTCCCTGAATACAGACATTTCTGAGATCCAGGTTCAAACCTGCCTTTCTAGTCCGAGATTATTCCATCTTCTCTAGAGTGAATGAGCTAATGATCTCTTCTCCTAAACTGTCTGAGCTGGCTTCTCATCTTTGCAATCAAGGAAAGTCTAAGCCTACTAAAATTGGACAACATTCTATGTCACCATTTTTAAAGAAAGTAGCTTGATGAATTTAGAGCCCAAATTCTCATCATGTTTTTCAGGAGGCACCCAACCTCAGCCGGCTCTCTAAGCCGGTCTCTAAGGGATAGAAAAATATGCTGTATTTTACACTCAAAGATTAACAGCGTTGTGTATATCTCAAAGAATCAAATGGAGACAGAAGAATCACTGAAAAATACTTTTCAAAAATAAGATAAATGGGCCGGCCGAGTGGTGCAGCGGTTAAGCGCTGGTTTGGGAAGCCAGCGGCCCCAGTTCGGGTCCCACATATGAGGACCAATGACAGTGTCCTCAAAAAAAAAAAAAAATAGGATAAAGACCTTTAAAATATAATCTTCAAAATTATGCATATGCACACACACACACACACACACACACACACATACACACCATGTAAGTTCACAGTGGAAAGTTCGTGAACTTATCTGACCTCATGTATATATACACACATACATATATCTGTGGATTCAAGTAGTTCATGATATGGTTTAGAACAGGGGTCAGCAAACTGCAGCTCATGAGCCACATGCGGCTCTTTGGGTACATACATGTGGCTCTGAAATAAAATTGAAAATGAAAATAAAACTATCATAGTTTCATTTATAAAATTATTAAAGGATATTATTCACATAATGGTGATTTCATTTATTTTATGGCTCTTGAATAATTTTTTAAATTGTGAGAGACAGGATTGGCTCTTCCATCTCAAAAGTTTGCCGAACACTGGTTTGTAAAGTATAGAACACTGCTGCTAAATATCAAGTATGTATTAATATTTCCAAAGTGTTGCATGAAAATAGGTTATACATTTCATTAGTGATTTTAATGATGCTTAAAGCAAAATGGCATTTATTGCTTTATTATTTATTTAAGGCTATCCACACCTTAATGGTGTATACTGCAGCTGTATTCACTACATACATAAACAGAGAATTCTCTAACTTATTTTTGGTGGAATACCTGGTCCTACATTTGTGAATGTATACTGAAAAGGTTTCTCTTTCCTTCCTGACTGCGATGGCATCAGTGGCTGAATGTTAGCATTCATTCGTTCCTTTCTTTTCTTCTTCCCATGAAGCCATGTGAACATTATACATTTCCTTCCACCTTTGAATCCAAAAGAGAAATGGCCTTTTAAAAAAAAAGTTTAAATGTGCTTTTCCCTTATTTTTGCTATGGGTCTTTAAATCATATTGAAATAGGAAATATCACTCTCCTGTTGAAATCTGTTTCCCTTAGACTGTAAATGTGTTGGATTATCACTTAAAGTCACTTTTCTGCGAAACTCTTTTGAATCAGATAACTCTCTAAGTTGAGGGTGGAAGAACTGGGGTAAAGGACTGGCTAGAATGTTAGACATTTCTTTTTTCAGCAGTTCTTTTTGCTATTTCATAGAAAACCTGGTTAGAAATTGGTTATAAAAACAGAAATATACATAAAAGGAAACAAAGACAAAAATTTGAGAACGTGCTTCTTTTTAAAAGACAAATCAGAAATTGCAAGTTGCATTAAGAAATAATAGAAAAATGCAAGAAAAATTAAAATATAACTAGTATTGACTGAGTAAGAAGAATAGCTATGTGAAAGATGTGGCAAATAGAACTGCATGCAAAAATGGATCTTAATACATGCTTAGCCTTGTTGATCAACAATTACATGTCTCTCAGTTACTGCCATTTTAATTTGTATCTTCAAAGTTGGAATATGACATGTGGATTTGAATATTGTTAGATATATTCGCTAAATATGTGTGCCATGGAATTTGTGGGCAGAAGTTTTGGAATGAGAATGCCCAGTAAAGGTCATAAAAATTTACATTTGGAGGCATGCATATGAATGCCCATTGGTCTATAGAAAATTCCACATTAACACTCTATTTATTAACTCTTTCTGGGTTTTGTATTTTAGAGATGATTTATACAATGAAGAAAGTACCGATTTTGGGGGTTTCTGTATGTCTGCTGCTTAGTTGTGCTTCTGTCCGTCTTAATGCTGCCCCTGAGGAAGGTGAAGAACATAGAAACATTACAGGTAAAATGTCAGAAGCATCCATCTTTTTAAGCTAGTAAAAGGTCTCGATTTTAATCCAAAAATTGTATGTAGTTTTCTCCATTGTGTAGGAAAATTAGTTTTTTTTAGGAAGGTGACATTTTTTTCTTAGGAAATGTCTTACTTGTAATGTGATATGTAAAAACAAACAAACAAAAAACTCAAAATCTTAGTCCAAAAGGAGTCCAATTAGCAAGGAAGACTTCTCTCTTTTTCTCTTCAGGCTATAAATACTAAATACTGAAGCACTCTGGAAAATTGTGAGGAGCAATAGCTGTAGAAACAACTCTCTATGATCCCTGATGCCACCCTTTGGCTGGGAACAGTGTGAGAAGGAAAAGGAAACCACAGACATCTGAGGTTTCAGCCATTCTCCTTTTTCTGTCCTTGTTACCAAAATAAGAACTTCCCAGACAAGTGTGAGAATCTAGTCAAGCAGGACACCAAGAGATCTGGGTGACAGAAGTTACTTCTAATCCCATAAAGCTCTGTGTCCAAAAATAAAATATTAACAATAAAACAATAGAGCAAGGAGAAGACTGTACAGTGATTATTATTACAAATGTATTTCTTTCTTAAAAGTAATATTTTGTGGAAAATTAGTAAATTATTGAAACCTAAAGTCATTTGTAATGGTGAGAGAGCATGCCCACAGTGATAGCTTCTATTCGTATATATGATTATGAGGTACCAAAGATTTCCATAAATACATTTTTATTTCATATATCTAACAGCTCTTTAAAGTGATTTTGATTCATATACTTCCCTTTGATAAAGACTGAATAAATGCATCTTATGTGTCTAAAACTCTGGTAGGTGCTAAGAAAGCAGTGATGACTGACTCTGGGTTTTCAAGAATCTAGTTTCACATGGGAGATCAAAGTGGATTTCAGTAGAAGGTAGTTATTTCTATAGAACGTAGTAAATGAAGTGACAGAGGCCTGCCTAAGGTGCTGCTGTCAATGCAAAGTGGAAGGGACCTCATCTCAGCTTGGCCATCTGAGAGCTGGGCGTGGCCAAGTGGTACATGCTACATCACTTCAACCTGCAGCCAAAAATGAGGCATGCTGAGCAGATCTGAAGATCTGCACCAGCTGTACCCACAGCTGGAAGCCCAGCCACCCATGCCAGCCCTGCCTGGATTGGCTAGCCAATGAGGGGACAAGATGCGAATGCAGCTAGGGTCAAGAGGGCCACTCATAGTCTACCTGTAGTGAAAAATAAAGGCTTGTTGTTATACATCATCGAAAAAATATAGTTATAAATATAAAACATTTTTAAGATGAAACATTATTTCATAAAGTAAAAACCATAATGTGCCGCATAAAGATATTTGGGCATTTTAAGATGAGTTCCAATCCTTCATTTGGTTCATTGAGCTAAAGGTCTAAAGATCTAATATTCTGGAGGTGGAGTAGGAAAGGGAAGTAGAGCATAAATTAAGTCCTGTCTCCCTCAATTTGGCTGAGAAAATGCATGCCAGTTAACCACGAGTTTCCTGAAATTGTTGCTGCTGCCACAATCAGCCAAGAAACCAGAATTTACCTACCACTAATCAAGCTAGAGTTTAAGATCTCTGGGTAAATCCAGACCAAACCCAGCTGAATAAGACAAAAAAAAAAAAAAGGGGGCCGGCCCAGTGGCTCAGTTGGTTAAGAGCTCTCTCAAGAGTGTGAGCTGAGCTCTGAGCAACAGCAGTTCGATGCCCAGCCTGAGCTGAGTAGCCACTGAGCTGCCAATAGATAGCAGGATGGCTCAGCTAAGAAAAAACCAAAATTGATTTTAAAGGTACACTTGAAGACCACTTAGCTGACTAAGCTGTGCAGTTTTACCCAGTTTTGGCTTTGCTTCATTTTTAATTAATCTTACAAGAGCAGGATCCCATGTCAATTCAATTTTGGAGATACCATTTATCACATTAGGCCAAGGCCATGCCATCGTTTTATAGAATTACACCATTTCATTGAAACAGCATGCTATCATTTTATAGAACAATATACAAGGTTGTGTTGCTTTTCTTACAAGTCAATAGTAGACTTTATAAAAATCAGTCCAACCTGCAGAGAGGATGAAATAGAATACAGTTCTTGAAAAGACGAAACAATAATAATAAACATTGTGGTGATAAGCATTTTTTTGTTGGTTTTTTTGTTTGTTTGTTTTTTTGAGGGCAGTGTCACTGGCCCTCATATGTGGGACCTGAACCAGGCCGCTGGCTTCCCAAGCCAGTGCTTAACCACCGCGCCACTCGGTGGACCCAGTGATAAGCTTTTTTTAAAAAGTTCCTTTGGATTGGGAGAGAGATTAGCATGGATCATTTAGAAAAAGGGAAGTATCTTAGCTCTGATATAGAATCGGCCAGACCTAAGCTCGCGTGTGTGGTTTGCCATACAGTCGCCTTGCAAAACTAGATGTGTTACGTAAATACTCTAACTCCCATGTCCTCATCTATAAATAAAAGACGCAGGCAACTATGTTCACATGGTAGCTGTATCAATGGCAAACAGCATCTGACACATTTTCTGACTCAGAGAAGGCAAAGAATACATGTCTGCATCCTTCCCTTCTGGAGAAACCCAACCTTGTGGTCAAACAGTGAAGCAACATGGAGACTTTTAGGTAGTAAGTTGCCTGAAAGCTCTAGGTTCCCTAATGATTTCCAGGCAAGGACATGACATGTCCCCAATATTATCCTGAGCCTTTCAATATCCAACATCTCAGCACAGTAGAAAGGGAGAGTGAGATAATAGTCCTCAGACTGTGTGACATAAAATACAAGAAACTGATTACAAAAATGGTTAAATATAAACTATACCCCTCTTTACCTGGCTGTATCACATTATTTCCCTGTTTCATTGCCCTGTATGTGTTTTCTAGTTTCATGGCTTTAGATCAATCCTTGTCATAGTAAACACTTCCTTCAAATCTCAGTTTCAACTCTCAGGAAAGTTATCCCCAACCCCCTCAGACAAGCTGAAGTAACTTATAATACACAGGCATAGCACCCTGAATTTCTTGAATATTTATATAAGGGGGAGGGACTGCTGCCACCCAATACACTATGATGCCTGCAGTGACAGCATCGTGCCTGACACATGCTCAACTCACAATTGTTGACTTTCCGAAAGATTTATCCAGAGTAAGAAATGAAAACAAGACAGACTTCCATGCCTTTGGGGTGGAATTGCATGGCATTGTGTACACACTTGATCACTCCCCCATTTCAGGGGTACTGTGTTCACGTGTGGGCCCCAAGCTCACGGCACAAAATTCAGGAATCGTGGAAGAAATACATTTAATGGGAATGGTAGGGATGAATAATTAGATAACAATTAATAAAATATAGTTAATTCTTAATATTTTCCTTTAAAAAATGCTGTAAAAACATCACAGACTCTCTTCATTGAAATTTTTTTTGGTTTGAATCAAGTAAATTTTAGAAAAAAGGCAATTATTGGGTGAAAATTATATACTTAAGTCTGTGTGCTTCACCTAAGTGCCAATTTTGGAATCTCAGGCACACAGATCTGTGACAATATCACTCAATTATTAAGAATGCATGAGATATATGCTGTAAAACTACATGGGGGTCAATTCTAAAGTCATTACTTATGGTATGAATTGAACCATTAATTTGTGAAGTGCTGTTTTATAATTTGTAAAATGGAGATAATAAATCCTAACTCAGAAGATTGTTGTGATAATCAAATGATAATATTACAAAATATCTGAAGTATAGTAATTACTCAGTAAACGAGCTCTTATTACTAGTATAACCACAGCAATGGTGTACTCTTTCATTTTTTTGTGGTGCTCTGCTACCTTCTGGTGGCACAACTACTAAATAGCAGGGTGAACTTGGGGTGAGTCTACCCTTAATACAGAAAATGTAAAATAAGAGATTTGGCATGATGGTAAGGGCTATCAAGGATAGTAAGAGTAAAAGTAGAAGAATCATCAATGAAAATGAATATGATATAAAAGTTTGATTCATAATTGTTTTTCTGAATATATATGGCAACTCAGTCTTGATGCTGTGCTTTGTAGGTAAAGATGTATCTATTACATACAATACATCTGTTATGTTATTCTGCCTTATCATATTTTAAGTTGGAAAGCTGGCTGTTATATAATTTCTGTTGGCTCAATTTATTTCAATTAAAAAATTGGTCAATTCAGTTATGAAAGAAACCTAAATAGTGACATATAATAATATGTCTGCATTATAATACCAATTTATGTATAGATAGCCATATTTTTAACTAGTCTAAGATTGAAGGCCTGTTTATCACTTTATGACTCATAAAGAAAATTAAAAATAAAACTTCAACTATTTTGTTATAAAGAGTTTTAACATTATTGAAATATGGCTAATACTTGAAATTAATTCAATAAATCATTAGGATAACAAAATATGAAGGTTAAAAGGCACTTGATAAAATTTTCTAATCCAAGTTTTATAATATAGATTTTTTTTCTCTTTCAAAAAGTACACAGAAGTTTTCAAGCTATAGGAAATCTAAAGTTGATTTTCCTTCTAGATGATCATATCCTCACAAACTTATCTTTTCCTCCATGTTTTAATAATATTTATATAAAAATATTAAAGTGACATCCATTCATGTTTCTTTTTTCAAAGAATTTTATAGAGCATTAAAATACTCTTTTGAAGATATTTACACATATCAGTTTTAATGGAATACAATAGAATACTGCTGCCCCCTAAAGGGCAAAATGGGTTAAGTCATCTTAAGGTTTATAAGGGATCATAGTGAATACTGAAAGACATAGAGTCATAGACAATACTCAAGCAGTATTGTATGGTATTCTTAGGTCATTATTATTTTCGTAGTACCAGTCACAATTTTCAGGGTCTACCTTACTGGTAGATCCTGTAAACAAATGTAATTTATTTAAAATTAGGCCTCTGCTCATCTTATTAGACTTGGTAAAAATCAAATTTAAAAATTTTAGTTGAATTTTCTGTATGTACATGTTAGGAAATTCTTCTGTGACTAAAACAAGTGACTGAATATTTAGGAAAATGCCATGAGATAGATAGATAGATAGATAGATAGATAGATAGAGCTCCTAAACTTCCATAATTAGGGAATGCTTTAATATAGCATGATATAGTAAATGGGTACGAATACACTGTTGCTTTTAAAGAGTTGTTTTATGCTTAAAAATCACACAATTGTGCATTAGGGAGGGGAACACAAAGAACTGTCTATTAACAACTGCCCTTAAAAACTGCTGAATTAAAAAAGAGGTCTCTACTTATTTATAATGTCAACACATCAGTTCCCTTACAACTACTACTCAGTTTCATGACAGTCAACTGGTACAGGGTTAGGCAAATCTGTTAACAAGTGTCTAGAAAAATTATGCTACATTTCCCTTTGACAGTTGATTAAAAATCAATTATTATTGGTTAGCAGTTGATAAGACCTGTCTCATTTGGTGAACTTATAAACTTTATCTACTTTTTTGATAGCTTTGAAAAACTGCTTATGGTTTCTTACATTAACCTGGTTTATTGTAGTTTCTCTTAAAGTTTGCATGTATTAAAAATGAAATAAAGGGCCGGCCGAGTGGCATGGTGGTTAAGCGCTGGCTTGGGAAGCCAGTGGCCCCGGTTTGGGTCCCACATATGAGGGCCAGTGACGCTGCCCTCAAAAAATAAAAAAAATAAAAATAAATAAAAATAAAAATGAAATAAAAAACATTATTACAATGTTGATGAAGAATGATACGTTATGCTATATCTTTTATTTTTACTTTGTAGATTCTGAGTTGCCACCCCTGAAACTTGTACATCCATTTTGTGCATTTAAAGCAGATGATGGCCCATGCAAAGCAATGCTGAAGAGATTTTTCTTCAATGTTCACACTCAGCAGTGTGAAGAATTTATATATGGGGGATGTGAAGGAAATCAGAATCGATTTGAAAGTCTGGAAGAGTGCAAAGAAAAATGTATAAGAGGTAGGTTTCTGGGGACGCTTATCTCCCAGGCACCTTCAGGGCTATTAGATCTAATCATAGATTTGATCATTTTAGGAAAAAATAAGTGCAAATCATTTTAACATTCCAAGGAATATTTCTTTCACATTTTTTCACATTTTCAGCATTCATGTTCAACCATTGTTATTTTACTTTTTCCATATCAGTCATTATGAAATATAATAAGCCGCATTTATTGTCCTATGCTCTTCTCCATAATAAAGATGGAAGAAAAACCTTTAAGTGGGTTTTAAATCTGTGATACAGTGAACATAATTAAGCAGCTAAATGTTGACAGGAAAGATACTGTTAGTCATATTGATACTGTTAGTCATCACTTATCAAAACAGTGATCACATAATTATAAAGATAGTCATAGTGACTGTCAAGATAGTGAATCTGAGAATCCACTTTGAGACTCTCACTAACTACTGATTAGAAAATTCTGAGCTGCATCAGAGAGCAGCAGAAACACATAAATACTATATATAGCAGAAATGTATATACATTATATATATATGTATATAATATACATATACAGTATATATATTATATATAATATATATGTTATCATTCTTTTTGGAATCTTAGAATGCTGTATAAAAGAAATATCATTTATGCTGATCAATGTAAACTTCACTGAACCCAACTATTTATTTTATATTGTTACTAAGTTATAAGGTTTAAAAGCACATCATATTATACTGTTATTAAACTTTCTTGAACACTTTATTCTGCTTTAATCCTATTAAAGCGACATTTTTGTGAACATTTTACATATTGCTATAGTGTAGGTTGTTTTATCTTTAGTGTTTTATCACTGAAATAAATTCCAAATAATTACTGGTCAAAATTCTCACTCTGATAATGATTTCTGAAGCAGCTTTTACGAAACAGTCTTAGTATCATGATGCTCTAGACGTGTGGAAAATTTTCAATGTGGTGAAAAAAGAAAACTTCTCTGTGACTCTATGACATTCTTTGTTGTATGTTCCAGATCTCACAGAAAAGAACTGATGTGAATATATTCCTCTGACCTCAAAGCACATATTTCCCTATTTCCTCTCCATAGATGTGCTACAAATGTTACTAACACAAATTTGGCATTTCAATGGTTTTCTGTGATGCCTTTAGTTTTTGTGATTGCCTGGTCATTTTCAATTCACAAATTTCTATAAGTCATTCTCTTTCCATTACTGGGCCAAGTATCCTTTTGTGCTGAGTTGAATACCACTCAGGTTCAGTACCTTGGCTAAAGGCCTGGTCTCCTCAGTCTTTGTATCCTCACTTTCATACTTAGCAGCCTACTTATTTTCATCAACTTGTCTCTTCCCTGAAATACATAACTCTCTCTCTCCTCTCTTCTCCCCTCCCCTCTCCTCTCTCCTCTGCTCTCCACTCTTCTCTTCTCCTCTCCTCTCCTTTGTCTCTCTCTCTCTTTCTCTCTCTCTCTCTCTACTTTACAAATCTTTTATTTCAACATTTTGCAAAAGTTAACCTTTCTTTTGTTGTTCAGTGACTGCCCCACTTATAATATCTTCTGAAACATCATTACTGCCTAGCATATAAATATGTCTCATGCCCCATTTTCTTATTACCTCTCCAAAAACCACTTGATATTTATTGTTTGAATTATAGTGAGCTGCTGTTAAGGGTATAGTTGGCATATAGAAAACAATATGGCTAGATTTTTTTTAAGTGACCTAAGAATAGAATTCCATCTTCAACCATAAATAATTGAACTGAACTCTCAATATAAATGACTATAAAATTGAAAAAAATATATGAAGCAACTGTTTTCAGACATTAATCAAAAGGCAATGCAGGATTTTGTTCTCTGAGAGAAGAGAAACATGTGAGGTGAGCCCTCTCATCTCCCCCACTTTCTGCAAGCTGGCCCTTCTGGACAACAGGTAAGAGAGAGAAACCAAAGGACAGCATGGTGGACTCCTTGGTGGATGACATGGAGATAGGAAATTGGAAGGCTGAGGTGGCTGGGGTTTTGGGAACAATATGTGGGACAGAAGGGACTTACGTAGGGAGAATTACGAAGAGCTGACTAGCAATCCCTTTGAGTTTATCACTAAATAATAAAACTGCATGTACCTGGTGAAATTCTATGAGTCTGAGAAAGTAATTATCAGGGATTTATGAATGAAACAATTCCCAGAGCTCTCACACGACTGAGAGATATTGAACATTTAATTTAGTAGTAGGACTACATTAGACCTAAAAAGTTACTTTAGATTTGCCCTAATAAAGCTTCAAACGTTAAAATATCCAGCTGATGCACAAGTATCTTAACTACCTGCCCAAAGGCACTTCAACATCCTTGAAAGGAAGACAATAAAATCCAGCAGCCAACACCATGGTATTTAAAAATATTCACAATGCTCTCAAAATACTAAACATTCAAAGCAGAAGTAAACAGTGATTCATAACAAGGAGAAAAATTACTCATCTCAAACAGACATAGAAATGACAGAGGTGATGAGACAAGTAAACAAGAACTTTTAAATAGCTGTTATAAATACCCTAAAGGATTTACAGAAAACACAAATATACTAATAAAAAAATGAAATATATAAAACAGAAGTAAATGGAAAGTATAAGCCTGAAAAATATAATACATAAGAAATTCATCAGATGTGCTTAAGAACAGAGCAAACATTATAGAAGAAAGATCAGTAAACTTACAGCCAGAGCAACAGAAACTACAAAATGAAGCATTGTGGGGAGTGGGGGGAAGTCTAAATAAGCAAACAAACAAAAAGGGACATAACCCAGTAACCTATGACACAATATCAAGATAAATCAAAATGTGTAATTGGCATCTGGAGGTAGGGGCAGCAGAAATATGTGAAAAAATAATGGCAAAATCTCATCCATATTTGATGAAAACTATAACTTGTAAAACCAAGAGCCTTGGCAAATTCAAAAAAGAATAAACACAAAAAAATAGGAAAACTACATATATAAATATAATAACCAAATTCCTAAAAGTCAGGGATAAAAAGTAAATCTTAAAGATCTAGAAAAAGTATATACTAGGTGTAAGGGGACAAAGATCAAAAGGACCACAAACTTCTCATCAAGGAATAATTCACAAGAGAAGAAAATGGAATATCTTATTTAAAAAGCTCAAGGAAGAAATAAACTGTCAATTAATAACTTAGATCTATTAAAAATACCCTTAAAATGGAGATAAAATGTTTTTTAGATCAACAATATCTGAGAAATGTATTGCTCGCAGACCTGTACTGTAAATAATATTAAAGGACTTAAAACTAAAGCACATGATGTGGCAGCCTGTTAGTTCAGTTGGTTAGAGTGCAGGCTCATAACAACAAGGTTGCTGGTTCGATTCCCACATGGACCACAGAGCTGTGCCCACCAAAACTAAATAGAAACAACTACTTGACTTGGAACTGAGGGGTCCTGGAAAAACACACTGTTCCCCAATAAAATTTCTTTAAAAAAACAAAACTAAACTAAAGTACCTGAGAAAAAGGGCAGGGGGTGAGGGTGGAATTCAAGATAGGGGGGCGTGGAATATGAGATTACAGTGCAAAATTCTGGATACTGTGGGTAAAAGTGATATAAATTACTTGAAGCTAGGTTGTCATGAATTAAAGAAACATATTATAAGCCCAGAACACCCACTAGGAAAAGAAAAGATATATATATATATATATCTTTATATATATATATAAAGAAAGATATATATATATAGAAAAAATATATATATATATATATATAGAGAGAGAGAGAGAGAGAGAGAGAGAATATAGCAAATAGACCAATAATGAAAATAAAATTCTCATTAAGATATTTAATCCTAAATAAGACAAAGAAAGAGGGGAAACAGGAACAAACAGATGAAAACTAGAAAACAATAGCTAGGGATTTATACTGAACTGTGATAATATATTACAATTTAATGGTATAATCAATCACTCCAACTAAAAGCCAGATATTAGACTTGCTATAAAACACAAATCAAGAACTAACTACATGTTGGGGCCGGCGAGTGGCTCAGTTAGTTAAGAGCTGGCTTAGAGCACGTGCTCTGAGCAACAGAGCCGCTGGTTCAATTCCCACATGGGCCAGTGAATGCTGCGCCTTAGCTGAGCTGTCACTGAGCTGCCAACAGGTGGCAGGATGGCTCAGCTGGTGTAACAACAAGATTGCCTGTTCAGTGGTAGGCTACGCCCACCCACAGCTAAAAGTTGAACTTGGCACCTTGAGCTGAGCTGCCGCCCGAATGGCTCAGTGGATAGGGCGTGCGCTCTTAACAATAAGGCTGCCGGGTTCAACTCTTACATGGGATAGTGGCTATGCCCACCTGCAACTAAAATTGAACACAGCACTTTGAGCTTAGAGGTCACAAGCTGCTGACCGGAAGCCAGATGACAACTGGAACCTTCCACAATGAAGATAGAAAACAACAACTTGGCTGATCCCCTCCCCCAATTCCCCAATAAAATCGTTAAAAAAAAAATAAAAAAAAAACTAGCTACATTTCCTGTTGTCTACAGGAAAGACATTTTTTAAAAATAAAGACACAAAGATGTTAAATATGAAAGGATGGAAAGGGGTATACCATGCATCACTAATCATAAGAATGATTAGTAAAAGTAGAGTATAGGACAGGATATACTAACAAGAGAAAGGAAAAGTATTTTATAAGAATGAATGCCAAAAAATCAAAAAGACAAACAATCCTCAATGCCTAGTCCATCCTTGAAAGCAATTTTGGAACTCTTTTTCTGAATAGGCTATCAGAGCTCTTGCCTTATTACCCTTGATGTCCTGAATGTCATCAAAATGTCATCCTTTCAATATTTCTTTTATCTTTGGGTAAAGAAAGAAGTCATTGGGGTTCAGATCAGGTGAGTGGGGAGGGTGTTCCAATACAGTTATTTGTTTACTGGCTGAAATCTCGCTCACAGACAGTGCTATGTGAGCTGGTGCATTGTTGTGATGCAAGAGCCACGAATTGTTGGCAAAAAATTCAAGCCATCTAACTTTTTCACGCAGCCTTTTCAGCACTTCCAAATAGTAAACTTGGTTAACTGTTTGTCCAGTTGGTATGAATTCATAAAGAATAATACCTCTGATAGCAAAAAAGGTTAGCAACATCATTGCAACAAGTTAGCAAATTTAATTTTGCCAACTTGCAAAAGTTGCGAGCTCGCTTGCGTGCGCATGTGTATCAACTGCCCTTTTGTGTTTTTTTTTTGTTTTGTTTTTTTGTTTTTTTTTTTTTTTTTTTTGAGGGCAGTGTCACTGACCCTCATATGTGGGACCGAACCGGGGCTGCTGGCTTCCCAAGCCAGCACTTAACCACTGCGCCACTCGGCTGGCCCCTCAACTGCCCTTTTGGATGTAAACTTGTTTTATTAATTGTTTCCAAATATTTGTAATTTTGTTTGGTGCATTTACCTATGTAATAATAAAGACATAGTAACAAAGTTAATAAGTTAAAAAAATAGTTTGTACAATGGCTTCTAGATATATGGCTTTCAAAATGTTTGTCTTTTGGTTTAGTGGCTTTTTTCCCTGTAGCTTAACAACAAGATGATCTTTTATTATGGTTTTATGAAAAATAGGTATAAGGTAGCATGGGAAATTAAAGAATTAGAGGAAAAAGATCAAATTCCCACTTGGCCTTCTAGCCAATAAGCCTCTACAAATAGGTTTAAAATGCTACATTTAAACTCATGGAGCATCAATTCCTGAAATATCTTTAAAGGATCTAGAAAATATGCCATTTCTATTAATTACTATTTTATTAGTTGGGCTAATTATGATTTGTGGCTTTTCCTGGAGCTTTACATAGCAAATTTCTACACAGGGAATCAAAGAGCATGTAAATACCTCAATCATTCTCTTCATTTTTAGCTTTGTCATTTTGTGTTTTATTTGTTGGGAATTGTGAAGACCTATTTAGTAACAAGGGTATTCTTCCCATAGAATCCATTTCCCACCTGCTTAGCTGATTTCAACAATAAAAACATTGAAAGTTAGCATTCAGGTTTTACCCTCCCCTTCCCCAACAAAAGAGAAAAAAAATGAAGAAAGGATGGGGAGGAAATTGTAATTATTAAAATGTATCTGAAAATTATGCATTAATTTGTTGTATATTAATTACATTTAAATATTCATAATGAAATATTTAATATGTAAATTCATATCAGTTGAAGTTCAAAGAATTACTAAAATGGAAATTAGTATTCCTTGAGACATTAATAAATGTTATGTTCTGTATAAATCTAGGAAAATATGATAATTTGAATAATTTGCTGTAAACCTTCTTTATTTTTTTCTGACTATTATTGGTATAAAATTCAGTTAAATAAGGTGTCCATGGTTGTTATTTTCAGAATCATCAAACATAATCATTGGTAATGTAAATACATTTAAAATTCCAATGTTCTGAAACACATTATTTGAGTTAGTTCACGTGTATACCAGCTGAATTAATCCTACTTGGAATGAAACCAGAAACAAACAAAATATTTACTTCTTTTAATACTGCATGAACACTTAAATCAAGCATTTCTATGTTCCCATTCTATGGCTGTTGTCAGTAGGTAAAACTGAGGGAAAATGATTATTTAGCACTCTAGTTTTATATACTGTATACTGTATATATATATATATAATTTCATTGCCCTCCTAAATTAAAACTGTAACATACATATTAATTTTACATTAAAATAATTTAATGTAAGCTTATTATGACAATCTACTATCTAATTATAAAATATTAATTGGGATTGGTTATTTACAATGCTAAAAAAAAGCACATCAGGTTTCCTTAATATTTAAAATTCAATTAGAAAAAAATAGTCTTTTTTAAAAGACTACTGAATAAAACATAGTATTATGAAAAGGAGATAGACCTCATTACCTTATCTCTCATAGATACTTTACTCTCAAGAATAACCTGACTGGTCATTGGCTGAAAAGCCCATATAATCCAAAGTCTGTCTCTCTCTCTCTCTCTCCCTCCCTCTCTCTCTGTCTCTCTCCCCCTCCCCTCCCTTCCCCTCCTCTCCCTTCTTCTCCTTCTTCCCTCCCCGCACCCAGCCCCAATTTCCTTTTCCTTTCTGTCACTCTGGCCATACAACTAATTCTAAATTGCCTGGACCAAAACTTTTCAATATAAAACAAGTTATTATACAAATGATAAATATCACTTAGCTTTGCTAATGTTTACATGAAAATATTAAAACATAGCTTATTATATCAATTTGAATTTCATTATCTATCAATTAAATTAAAACTGTGAATCCATAAGTGAAATATAATGGGCTGAAGATAAGTAACATTCTAGTACCTGAGTGGAGTAATTCCATTAAGTCTATGAGGTTAAAAATATGTCCCAGATATCTTTTGCTTAATTTCTCCTCTGTACTTGCAAATAATGATGAAACTTGTAATTGGGTTGAAACAATGAGTCCGGGGAAGAGAAACAGGAAAGGAGGTAACTCTAGTTCTTTCCACCTACTCCCAAACCTTTGTAGAAGTTACCTGTTTTTATATTCAAAGTAAGCTGCTTGTGTTACTTTCATATTTCACGTTATTTTATAAATAACTATTTAATCGTAGGTAGTTTGAATAACAAGCTCAGTTCACCATGAATTCTTACTTTTGTAAATGTGTTAGAACTTTTAACAAACTTTTTGAGATATTATGCTAAAATTAGATGGCTTCATGGTTGTAATAATGTAAATAATGTAATATTTAGAGAAAATAAAAATAAATATACTTGTTGACATTTTGTATAAGAATAATTTTAATGAGTATGAATACATCACTCTAGAAGGTCAAATTGAAACTTATAACATTGTTTTATAAATTGTGGTAATTGATACACATATATATTTTTTCTTTGCAGATTATCCAAAGACTGTACAGGAAAAGGCAACATTGCAAAAAGGTGAACACTCATTTTTGTGCTCATTAGTTCAATTTATGTAAGGCACTTGCAAATTCAATTCTTAGGTTTCTCTGATACAGTGTTCATCATTAATCTGAGTGATCTTGGAAATGGTGTTCTGTTTCAGAAGATATAATGAAAAATTAGAAATATCATGCACAGGGCCGGCCGAGTGGCGCAATGGTTAAGTGCTGGCTTGG
Organism: Aselliscus stoliczkanus; assembly: GCA_033961575.1. Classification (NCBI taxonomy): domain Eukaryota; kingdom Metazoa; phylum Chordata; class Mammalia; order Chiroptera; family Hipposideridae; genus Aselliscus; species Aselliscus stoliczkanus. The sequence continues at coordinate 135,412,112 of CM066731.1, read as the reverse complement.
GAAGCCAGCGGCCCCAGTTCGGGTCCCACATATGAGGGCCAGTGACACTGCCCTCAAAAAAAAGAAAGAAATATCATGCATAATATGTGGTAGAGAAGACTTCAAACACTGTATTCAGTGTCACTCTAATCAGCGTGGTATTTAGTATTAGATCAGTAACAATCCAGGGCCACACACATGCTATTTTAACATTTCCCAAATAGTAACTTAGATGTTGCTAGTCTTACTTTAGTTCTCTGATCTCTAATCTCTTGATAATCTCAGCATTGTGTGGCATTAGTAAATTTCGTCCAATATCACCCTGAATCGATATATATCTGAGTTGTCAACAATCATAAGCAAAAGTAGTGGAGATATTTAAGAATAAACAATTGTATTTGTCAATATGATTTAGTGTTTGTATACAGGTTCAATATGATTGTTACTTTATCTGAGGACTATGGGGCATGAATTTTTTTGAAAGAAAGTTTAATTTAAGATGATCCCCAAATATGTAGCCTCAAACAAAAGTTAACAGTGAAAATCATGTGACTTGTGGAAATTGGTACTTAGCTTAAAGTATGCATTCTGTGTTATTCAGTTTTAACTGAGCATCAATTTAGAGCAAAAACTATGTATGCAGATTCAATAGAATATTACTTTATTTATCTGAGGGATATGAGACAGGAATTTCTTGATTTGTAACAATAGGTATTTTAAACTATAGGCCTAAACAGAAATATTTTACAAGTGTGCGAGTTCGCCTTGGTTCTAAAATAATTTTATGTCCTAGAATAGGGCTTCATATAAATAATAGCAACAGATGTAGAATTCCTTCATTATATTTTTCAGCATAAATTTGTTACTGTTTTCTATTGTTTATAGGCAATACTTTTTGCCTACTCGTTTTTGTTGAACATAGAATTCTTATACCATTTAAAATGATTTAAAATTTCATAAGAAGTACATACTAAGACCAAGCAAATCAGTGATGCTAATTGAATGTACTTTTTCTTTTTCATATAAAAAGTATTATACAAATGAAAGAATTATTTCTTTTCTTGTCCCATATATTAAACTTAACTACAAATTGTTACTATGGGAATAATAGTAACATTTATTTGAAGAACAATAGGCAGTAAATAGTAAAGTAAGTTTCAAATTGATACTTTGAGAACTTATAGAAATTTGATATTTTATACTATATTAAAATACACTAAATATGTTAAAGTGATTTAATAATTTTTTCATAGATTGGTTTTTCTACAGATTTGCAACGGTGGCAGAAATCATTACCATTATTAAATACATGCTCTTTTTATAGTAAAACACTCATGAACATTGCTTCCTGAGGCAGAGGAGCCAATTGCTTTAAGATGTAAAAGGATACTATAGTTCATTTCTGCCAGTATGTTACTACAGTTGCAGCAGAAATAAATGGGGAAATTGAAGTTTTACCCTAAAAAAAAACCCAAACTCCATATGTCTTAAGATTTAAAAATAAGATTTAAAAATAAGTTCAATTCTCTTATTTACAGAGTATGCATGTAGACGAAGCTTTTAATGGGGATCCCAATGGCAGAGCTTCTGTGACAGCTGTGGGTTTAGCCTGGTTTGGAACACTAACAAACAACGGGTGTTAGACTTGTTCAAAAGCCTCTCCAATTCCTGAACATGTATTTCCTTTCTGCCTTTGCACTGTTGGAGTCATTCCAATGACTGGAAGAAGGAAAATAAGAAACACAGTGGTGGAAGATGTCATACCTAATACAGATAGTAATTCCGGCAGGAGAATCCAGGAACTTCTAAGAATAGCCATGAACAGCTTCCCTATCCCTCAAAGTTTCTTCTCTAGTTTTATTTTTTTATATTTTATTTTTTTCTGTTTATTGAAATCATTCTTATTGAAGAAACACATTATAATTTTTCCCTAATGAGGCCTCACACCTAAAAAGTGTGAATATCTGTAGATCTCTTCTAAATGTCGATGCACATAAGCTTAATAAAAATAATTAACCCATGGGCCGGCCGAGTGGTGCGGTGGTTAAGCGCTGGCTTGGGAAGCCAGCGGCCCTGGTTCGGGTCCCACATATGAGGGCCAGTGACACAGCCCTCAAAAAAATAAATAAATAAATAAATAAATAAAATAATTAAGCCAAATTTTTGCCATAATATTTTATACTTCCAAACCAAGGGTAAAATAGCCCAATATCTTTTATTCTCACAAATCATGAATAGCTGATAGTTAATGTACTACTAATCTACTCTGAGAAATTTAGAACTTGAAATTCCATAGCAACAGTGTGTGATAGTTGCATCTTCTTTATTCTAAATGTTATAATCGGTAATTTTAATATTGTACAGTTGTGGATAAAGTGATATTTTTACCTATTATCTTTAAGTTTTTATGTTTATCCTTAAATAACTTTAACATAACCAGTTATTTATATATTTAATAAAACTAATGAAATTATTCATAAAAATAGAATATTGTTTTCTGACACTTTTATAATTTCTAGAGAAGCCAGATTTCTGCTTTTTGGAAGAAGATGCTGGAATCTGTCGAGGTTATATTACCAGGTATTTTTATAACAATCAGTCAAGGCAGTGTGAACATTTCAAGTATGGCGGGTGCCTTGGTAATCAAAACAACTTTGAATCGTTGGAAGAATGCCAGAACACCTGTGAGGATACACGTAAGTTTATTTCTCATCTCACTCACTATACTTCATTTATAGGCATTTTTTTTTTAAAAATAAGGTATCTTATAGGTTGTTCAGGTTTAACCATACAAATGAAGATACATTTATATTTATTAAATAGAAATTAGTTGCTGTTACTTAAAAAAATAAAAATAAAAAAAGCACAGACATTTATGAAAATTATTTCCATAGATCTGACATTGTATTTTCTTAGGTTCCATTATTTAATTTTCCTTCCTGAGAATACTGTAATATAACTTAGTCACAAGACTAAGAATGCAAAACCCTTAAGTTTATAACAATTTGAAGGCAATTAGTTCTTTGGCACCTATCATCTAAAATCAGTCAGTTTTATCTGACCATAAAATTTATGATAGTAGTGACTTAAATTTTAACTGTTATACTTTTTTTCAATAAGAACCATGGAGTTACAGAAACATATAAATATGTATATATTCAAAGATTCACTGCTCACTAATATAACATAGTAATGTGAATAAAATTTCTAGAAGTCCGTTTTTCTTAACAAAACTGCTGTGCATTACTTTTGTATTTAATTATGAGCTTGTGACAATGTTTGTTTGTTTGTTGTTTTTTTTATTGGCTATATGTTTTCCAGTGAATGGTTTCGTGGATGATTACAGAACCCAGGTTGATCCTGTGAATAATGACTCCCTGACTCCCCAGCCTACTAAGGTTCCCAGATTTCTGGGTAAGAATCGCATTTTTCAAAATTGCTGCCAGATAAATATTATCATGGTTACAACAGAAGTGGACTGTATATTAGAACTATGCTTTTAAAGAAATTATACTTGCTTTGTAATTTAATAATAGGTGTGTTGAAACACTGAGATTCAAAATGTGTAAGACATTTAATCCCATAAAATCATAATTTTCCTAATCTATTTTAAAGTATGCTTTGAAGTAGCCTTTTGAGTACATATCACATGAAAACTTTCATATGATATTTAACTCCATGTCAACTTTACTCAATAAAAATTATGCTATGAATCATCAGCCTCAGTGTCTGATGGTAAATTATTATCATGACAGCAATGTGTCAGAGGCAGGCCAAAGTGCTCTTAAAACTGAACACGGCATTGGGCAAGGTCTCTGGTGTTAGTCACAGAACACGTTAGGCATCTGTTGACCCCCCCACCCCTAAAAAGGTTATGTCACTCTGAGGGGAATTTTCTTTTAGACTTCTACAGAACTCTTTTCTGGACTCTGTTCTGTCAACATATTATTCACATTTAAACCATCATATAAGAAATATGCCCATGAAATTGCAGAGCTGGGAATATACTGGAAAACATTACCAGAAACCACAAACATCTAACTAAACAACCTAGAAAGCTCAAAGTTAACAGGATAAATGTAAGGTCCTACCTATATTTTTTAATATCACATGCTCATTCAGAAATTGGAGATCTTGCTTAGAAGTAGTCCAAGTGAAAGTGTAAATGTAAAGTTGACATGAGTTGAAGGTGTGTTGTGGCTATTAAAATTGCAACCTGAGTGTAAAAAGAGACATAGCGTCTGGCCCATGGATCAGAATCAGGTGGGGTTCAGAATCAGAGTGCCTTTGAGCATCTCTCTACAACCAATAAGCAAGCAAGCAAACAAACAAACAAAAAGCAAACAAAACTTCTGCCTACATGGATTTAAAGCACTGCAAATGCTGGCTATGACTTGTCTACAGTGAGGGGTATAAATGTCCAGACCTGATAGTGTTAGTGGGACTTGCTTCAGCCCTGAATGCCATGCCTTAGCAGTCACAAAGACAACTGGATACATGTTTATAGTAGGACTGGAAAGCGTAAGGAGGCCTTCAGTCCATAAGGGAACATTGAATATGCTCTTAGTACTTGAAACACTATCATGTGAGAGGAGAATTAAGTCCTACACATGTCTCATCTTCAGTCCCCCCACATACACACACATACACTTCCACACTACCTTATCTCCCCCAACCTAGCCTAAGAATCAGGAGGAATGCATGAAATCTTAAGGATAAGTGTATTTCTGTAAAGTGTATCTTTTAAATCTGACCTTCAAAAATGAACGGGTGATTCAGGGATTAAACTGTAGACATTTCAGTAGTGTTCTAATAACACTTGAGATGTCATCAAGGGCACGCATAATTTCAGTGGTAGTTGGGCAATATGGTATATTCAAAATGCTTCACAGTCATTTGATTCTATAATGAGGGCAGTGAATTCGATGCCACATGAATTTGAGTCTAATTTTCAAACACTACTTTTTTGGTAATAATGATAAGTATTTTTGTAGTTCTGATTTTTTTATCACTAAAATTAAGTAATTTCATTGCATTGTTTCTTTGTGTCCCTCCAACTCTGTTGTCTGTCAATGACATTTTGTTCTATCCAGCTAAATATCACATGTTGGAAAGCATGCTAAGCCTTGTTAGATGTGAAAGATATGAAAGTTTAGCATGACAAACTTATTAATGGGTTTAAAGATACATGTGATGCAATATAACTACAAATAAAAAAATGTATGAAATCAATTTTCAATATGTTTCAATATATTTTATTTGGGTTAGTTTGCTAATTCAAATAGAGGGCAGCAGTGTTCGTCATTAAAATGAGTAGAGCAAGTTAGGGGAAGGTTTTGCTTTAAAGTTTTATAAAGCACTGTATAAAAATCATGATTTTTGTCAGGTATACTACCAAAATAGAAAGGGGGAAAATGAGAAAATAAGTGTGAGAAAATGAGTTTCAAATACTGTGTGATAAATGTCCTATCTACATTTTTATGTAGACACACACTAAAAAAAATAATAAATAATGTTTTAAGAGTAAATAATTAACTAAGGTAGCAGTAAGAAGTTCACACTATGAATTTAAAAAGAAACAATATTAAGAGGATCTTTATTTAAAATAATAGACATTAAGGGATGATTCATAGTAATGTCATTTAAAATTAGGGCATATTGCCTTCTTTATTTGTCTAGAACTATTTTATTTTTTATTGTACCTATTTGCCTCAAAATCTAAATTCCTCTGGCCATTTTGACCCCTTTTCCTCTTTTTCTATAAGCATAATATATTTTTTTGATTTTGTTTTGTAACCTTTCTAATTTAAATCGTGAAATAATGTTGCAATAACTTCAATGAGAAGTTTGGTTTGAAGAGTGGCTTAACGGGTACTGGCTCTGCTTCCACTCTTCCTAAGACCTGTGTGATCCCTTGTCTGCGGGATCCAGGATGCAAAAGGTGGGAATACAGCTGTCCCTCTCTGCTAAAAACCTAGATAATCCCTTCTCTATCCTCTCCAAGTGGCAGCCTGTAGGAAGGCAATTGTAACCCCACCCTTTCTATACCTAGATTATTTCTTTCCCACTCCGTCAAAGGGCTTTGCTGAGGTCTTTTTTTTTAAAGATTTTATTGGGGATTTGGTGGAGGGGAACAGCGTTGGGGAATCGGGGAAGGGGAACAGACAAGTTGCTGTCTTCTTGTTCTTCAGTCTAGTTGCGGAGGATGTTGCTTCACTGTTGGTATCGTCATTGCGCTCTTCCCGGATGAGGCAGATCGGTCGCTGGCCTCTGGATGTCGCTCACTGCGGCTATTGGCAGCTCACGCTTGGCTGCCAGCCGCTCATGCTGGCTGCGGGCCACTCACTGTAGCCTATGGCAGCCCACTGCAGCAGGGGCTGCAGCCCATACCATCACCGGGGCTCGCACAGCCCAGCTCCAGGTGGAGCTGTTGTTAGCTGTAGAGGGCAGTGTCACTGGCCCTCATGTGGGATCCGAACCGGGGCGGCTGGCATCCCCAAACCAGCGCTTAACCAATGCGCCACTCGGCCGGCCCAGCTGAGGTCTTTTTATATTCCAGCTCCAAAATACTTACATCTGTCACTGCTTGCAATTATATTGATGTTCTATTGAAATTTTAAAATACACAGTTCTATGTGTATGCAAAACCTTGTTTCAAGTTTTAGTAAATACATAAGTTTCAGTGTATTGGGATTTTTTGAAATGATGGAAATACTTGAAGGTTTTGGTTCAGTTTAAAGGAATAACAACATGAACCATAAAACAAATAGAACAGCATTCATTTAAAATTCTTTCCATTTAACAATAATTCTTACGTAGAGTATTTGAATATACCAAAAAATGTAGCTAGACTGTGTTATTGTTATTAAATGAAATATGTGTAAACATAACTTTAATGTTTCTCTGCATGATGATACCAGGAAAGCATTTTAGAAGTTCTGTTCCATATTACTAGAAAGTGGTTTGGCAATTCTTTTTAAATTGCTATTTATTCTTAACTGCCATAATATTGCAAATGAGCTTGAGAATATATTTCCTCAGTGAGCCCTCTGGACTCAAGATAGTTGACTACTTATTAAGCACAACTGAAGTTTAATTTAAAAAATTTTCTCTTTTCATTTCCATATTTCAATATTTTTATTTTTCTTTCTTTCTTTTTTTTTAGTGAGCCATCCTGCACCTGTTGGCAGCTCAATGGCTGCTCAGCTCGGGCTGGGCATCAAACTGCTGTTGCTCAGAGCTCAGCTCGCACTCTTGACCAACTGAGCCACTCAGCCGGCCCTCCATATTCCAATATTAATAGGCTACTTAGGTGATCTCAAAGATTGAGGCTTACTCTTTCTTGAGGAAATTTTTCTAAAGTGTTTTATAAGCATGAACTTGTGCACAAGTGAGAACAAATTAATTGAGTTGCAAATATTGGTATGCAAAAGGATTATAGGGATTAAAGCCAAAGAAATTTAATTTGTATAATTTTTCTTTATCTTTTTCAATATTTCCAGGTTTCCAAACTTTCAGAATTCTGTCACCATTTTTTCCAATTATTCTAGAAGAGCACTTGGTAATCTCATTTGATCACTTCTATTTTTCTAATCAGTCATTCAATTCTAGTGCTGTTCCCAAAGAAATGTCCATTCCTATCTCTTACAGTTTCAGACTTACCTGTTTTGCTCAGACCATTAATCCTTCATGTGTAGATTACCTCAACAATCATATGGAATCCAAACTGGGATACTAATGAAAATTAAAAGGGGATGCTAAAAAAAATGTTAAAGTTATTTATTTTAAATATGTATGTATTGACAAAAAAATGGGTTTGTAAAATTTTGTAAAAAAATTGGATATGTAAATTACTTTTATATAAAAAGTCTTTTAATTTTTAAAATCATGTATATGTTGGGACATGGCATACCAAAAAAATAAGCATGAACTAATACTGGTTCAGGAAAACCAGGTGGCATGCATGGGCAACAGATAAATTGGGATGGGTAGATAATCAAGAGACCAGATATAGCTCATTTTATATATATATGTTAACCACAAGCACTGTCAACATTTCTGAAAAGCCCCACTTCATCAACTCACATCCATAGTCCCAAAGAAGTATCCTGTTTTTCATAACATGTTCTCAGATCAAGCATAGGAACTTCCCTCATGATGTAAATAATGTCAATACGCCTGCATGGGGCTTCATACGCTGATTTTCTGACAAGATGCCTTTCCAAAAATAGATAATAACTTATGGAGAGGATCCATTAGAACTTCTACTTCCTGGCAGGAGAGCAGGTGAGAAGCAAAAATATAGCACTTCACCTCTGCCAAGATTGCTGCCATCCAAATACAGTCACCCTGGGTGACCACTGACGACTTTTGCTAATCCCTTTCTTCCTGGACCATGTCTGCTTTTCACAAGGGTACATTTTTTTTGCCCCAGTCATAGGATTCCTCCAAAGAAGTGTTTCTAAGACTCATAATATACATATACCTTTGAAAAAGAAAAAAAATCATAGACTTCAATTTGTAAACCAAGTTATTTTGAATGACACTAATTCTATATGAACATATAAAATAGTACAAATAAACGTATGCCCCTTACAATTACACAACTATAAACGAAAATTTATCTTAAAAATGCGTCGCGTTCCTACACAACAGAGCAGGTGGGAGTGGAGAAGGGACGGCGAAAGGTTAAGGAAAAGAGAGGCACAAAATAGGAGAGAAAACAGTTCGGGGCTAGGGGACTTCAGCCTCCTGGACTAGAGCCCCAAATCAGGCCTGACTGTTCCTTTTATTATCTTACACATAAGCAAGGCTCAATGTAACTTCTGTGGTCTGTGAGTCTCCCACCCAAGAATTAATCTCCAGGCCTAATTTCCCATGCCTGCAAACTGCCATTACCGGTGGTCCCATGAGGTTATTGTCATGCACCACTTCAGAGACAGAAGCTTCCCCTTTTCTTCTCTCCCTGATTTCTCCCATGGCACTCACTAGTACCCATGGATACCCACCGGCACCCACTGGCACCCACGTGACCGTGTCTGGCTTGGGTTGTCCCTCTCGTGGAAACTAACCCATCTCTGACTAACTGGCCATCCATTGGTGCCAAACAGGGATATATACAGTAAGAATAATATTGAAGTTATGATCTGTCTTTAAGGAAAGGTGCATGAAAGCAGACGGGCAGGGTATAATGTGACAAAAATGAATATAGTACAAACTACAAACTAATAAATCAATAATATTAATTTGATGGTACATGTTTTTGCTAAAGAAAAATCTCTATTATAATATGAATTTGATATGGACTACAAGGTAGGTTAGGAATGAGGTAGAAATAAATTTTTTAAAAATTATGTTGTGTGTAATTCTATGACTGCCCTTTTTTCTTCTCGAATACTGGACAATCTCTGAAGGAATAAATTTGAGAAGCATTAATATAAAATGTGTTGATTAGGAAAATCCAAACTCTATATTTTCTAGGGACACAACAGAAAGAGCTTTCTAGTTTTCTGTCACATATTAGTGCCATTAAATGGATCTGAATGGCCAGGGCAACTGTGATCACAGAGTGCGTAAAGGCCATGAACTTTTGTCTTTTATTTCTAGAATCAGTCCAGGCTGAACACGCCAACCCAATGATTTTTGACTTCAAATGTTTGAGCTCTCCGATTACGGTTTGGCTCAGTACTGTTACTCCTAAGACTCGTTTCCAGCCTCCTTGTTTGGTGGTCGGTATTGATTAGATATCTTTCACCTGTTCAAAACTGATAAATTCCAACTTCATGCAGGTAACTGAGGGTAAGAAGCATCTAAGGAATTCTGAACCTGAGCTTCAAACAAGAGAAAATTTGGGGATTGGGTATAATTATCTGATAATTGTTAAAATATCTTTGCTCAGTTATTTTTATTTTCTAGCTGGTTTTCAGATGTCCTATCATAGTAGTTAAGAACACTGGCTTTATGGGCAAAGATGTGGGTTTCAATGCCAGTTGGGCTATTTGCTGACTTTCTCTGAGGCCTTGAAAAAAAATTACACAACTCTCAGCCTTAGGTTCCTCATTTGTCATATGCGGAGAGTAATATCTTATAAAAAAATTTGTGAAGATTGTTATGGCATATATAAAAATTTAACTCAATGTTTACAACACAATGAGAGCTTAACAATATTAATATTTGAGGCTTTCTATGAAGATGATGGTCGTTAGTGTCAATGGAGGAAAAAAACTAATCAGAGGTATTTTTTGTATATATTTTCTTAGTGATGACTTTTAATACAGCTAAAACCTGTGACCGTGATCTGAAGTATCTTCATTTAATTTCTTAATATTATGATCATGTGAAATAACTAAAAGCTCTTGTAAAATTCAAAAGTAATTATAAAATATCAATAAATGTTTGTGTCTCTGAATTTTATTTCTAATCAGAGGACCTGCAAACCTGTGTTTCCAACTCTGTCTTATGATCTGAGGTAGAGATGTATATTTATTAATTTCAGTTCAGTTCAACAACAGTTGTTGTCATGGGGGCTGGCAGTCTAAGAACCATAAATAAAGGGTGGTTTTGCTTTAGAGGCATGCCTGTGAAATGGAGGAAGGAGATAGATACATAGATGACTTCAATGCCTATGTTACATGCTAAGTCAGAGACCTTCACAAGCGTTCTGGGAAGACAGTCATGATATTGTACTTCTACCAAAGTCCAAATTAAATGTTTCTGTCTTCTCAAAACCTGGGTTCTATCTTCTATCTAACACCTCGGACTTGTTTACCTAGATGCTGGCTAATCCATGGGTATAGTTCATAATTCCATCTTTATTCAGTGTTTGGGGGTTTGGTTTGGTTTTTTCTAAGTAAAGCCAATTACAAATTATAAAATTATTGTGACTATTTTTTATACTTTGTTTCATAATACATTAGAAAAATATTCCATCTTCTAAAACAACCAAGCTAGAAAAGCAGAACCATCTTCTCTCTAGCTCTCTCCCTTTCCCACATTCAATCTGGTGCTTAATTTTAACTATTCCCCCAGTAACTGCTTTAGTCAGGGTCATTTTATATTCTTCTCCATCGTAAGTCACCTATTGGATTCCTCCCTACACATGTCTGGTTGAGTTTACATCATGTATCAAGAATTGTTTCATATCTTTTTTATTCCTCAGTTATTTCAGGGGTTCATTAATGTCTATGCCATCAAATCCAAATATAGCAGTATTCAAGGACCTCAATATGGTCTAAATCTACTTTTCTAGCTTTGCATCCACTGTACTCTCCATATACTTTTTTCTTCAGATAGCCTGGAGATTGCAAAGTACCCTAACCAAACCCAGAATATTCTGACCTTTCTGTTTCCCTCACCCATATTCACTTCTGTTTCCTCTGTTTATTTTATTTTATTTTTTTAGCTGAGCCATCCTGCCACCTGTTGGCAGCTCAACGGCAACTCAGCTCGGGCTGGCCTCGAACAGCTGTTGCTCAAAGCTCAGCTCGCACTCTTGCACTCTTGAACGAGCTCTTAACCAACTGAGCCACTCAGCCGGCCCTTCCTCTGTTCATTAAAATCTCATTCTTCCTCAAAAGCTAATCAAGTGACTAAATAAATCACTTACTAAAAATTTATAGCATTCTCAATGTTGCAGATATGACATGAAGAAAAGTTTTTCTAAAGTAATATAAGACATAGTTATCATAAAATAAATTATACTCATAAATTTTATAATTTGTAATTTTACCATGGCTTTCTTTCATGGTGGCTTTATTTAGAAAAAAATTCCCGGATGAAGATACCTGTAAACTCTCCTCATGGATTAGGCAATATCTAGACAAAGAAATCCAATCCACTACATATCTATCCAATTTTTAAATTAAATATATCGGGGTGACATTTGTTAACAAAAATGATATAGGTTTCAAGTGTACAATTCCATAATACATCATCTATAAATTGCACTGAGTGTTCATCATTCAAAGTCAAATCTCCTTCCATCACCATATATTTGACTCCCTTGACTCTCTTCTACCACCACCCCACTCCTTTTTTACCCCGATAACTGATGTGATGCATATATATGACAAAATATTACTTGAACCTATTTTTCCTTCTTCCTTTTCAATATGTAGAGGCATCTTAGAAGGTTTCTTACTGTCTATTCCCCTAAGAACTTTCAGTTTCAAATGCCCCAACAGCCTACCTTCTATAGTTCATACTCAGTCTGTATAACAAAGAAACAAAGAAATAAAGTGGTTCTCTACACAAAACAAACAATGGAAAAAGTTCCACAGTAATGATTTTCCCATTCCCTGCCCTCTCTTCAAAGTGGAATGTTAGTTTCTGCCCATGTATAAATAACACCACTTCTCCCTTGTTAATGAATGGAGATACATGCTTTTCCTGCAGTACAGATTTCTATAAGTAAATAGTAAATGCACAGGTGATAGATTTGCTCTCCATTCCTAATCTGAGATTCCAATCTCTGGTTTTTTCTTTATGATGCCAGGACACCAGAAACACTCTAAAAATATTTTTATTATAACTATTATTTCTAATATATTTATGTAATATATTTTATTTTATAATATGAGCATTATAATTGCATAAACTTGAAAAAATAGAAAAGCATGAAAAAGAAGAAAATCGGCCAAAATTCCATTACACAGAGAAAACACTGTCAACATTGTAGCATATTCTTTCAATATTTCTTTGCTATTTTTGTTTTCCAACTCATCACAAAGTAAATAAAATTCAACACTGGAAGTAGCTTCTAGAGGATCTCCAAAAGTACAGAACAAGCTCAGCATGAAAGAATCTATTTTGTAGAGTTGGAACCTAGCAAGCTGTTAAACCTGCTACATGCTAAAAAGGTCTCTGTAGTAATCACCCTTCCTTCTCATTGCATTCCCTCTCAGCTTTAGCCCAATGGATAGCATATATCATTTCTTTTCTCATTTGTATGTATCTTTGTTTATGTATATGTGTGTATGTATGCATTTAAGCTTGGTGTAGTTACACAAAAAGATAAATTATATTTTATTGATCTGTGATGCATAGTTTTCCACATTTTAACATAGCTTAAAGCATAATGAAATTTACAAATGATAGTGTGTCCTGCAGCAATTGTGTGTTTTTCTTTACAAGCAGTACATAAAATAATGGTGCATCTTAAAATCAGTGGCATCTTAATTCTACATAAATTATGTTTTGTAGAATATTTGAAAAGCTATGAGCAATTACTAGTTTACATAGTACCCTTCTACTTTCGTGGGTGTAAGAAAAGAAAAAAAAGCAATGAATCATAAATGGATACACTGCAGTAAGGTCCACATTTTGTTAAACTATGTTTAGGTACTTTGAGACACCATTGTAGAAATATAAATGTATATAAACTTAATGGAAAATTCTTCCTCATCTACCAAATTACAAACTGAATATAACTTTTGTAAAATTCTGATTTTAGAAATATCTCCTCTAGAATTATCTGAACCTATGTACAAGGATATTCATGAACTAATGTCTGGAATTGAAAAAAATAAACAGATATATCTATGTGTATATGTACATAAGTAATGGATTGACTATCCCATAGTCAAATAAAAAAAAATATTGTGCTAACATTAAAAAAAAGAATAATGTATATGTATGAATGAATGTGGAAACATATCCACAAAATAGTATTGAATTTAATAATAAGACACAGAGCAGTATAGTTATATATGTTTGCATATGCAAACTATTTGGGGGAGATAAACTAGAAACCATTCATAGTAGTTAAAAGGCAGGGGTCAAATTATGGAGAACTTTTGTTTTGTATTTGTTTTATTTGAACAATTCATAATGATAAATTGTAATTAGAAAATACAAATCTTTTTATTTTTTTCTTTACTACAAAATTATGGGAAAAAAAGAAAGAATTTGGTATTCAAAGGAAATATGTATTATTCAATTCCCTGAAACAGTCTTGGAGACAAAAAACTAATTTACTTAACAAGGCATTAGGTAGTTCATTAGATCTAATTTGATTGGTAAAATGAAAACCTAAATAGGCATGTAAAATGGGAACAATAAGAAAGATACCACAGTAAGGATTCAAAGTGAGTGCAAGATTCAGCGTGTATTGTACAAGTTTTAAAGAAAATTTACATAGACTACATATAAAGCTGACTTTGAAGCTCCACCTTACAATTTAGCAGCCATACTAGATGATGGCAGTTCCTCACAGAAAATAAATGGATCCTGAGTTCTGAAACCTATCATAGACCCTCTAAACAAAAGCTACCCAACTTGTTATTAATGGCAAGATGGAAATTGAATGCATTTGGTTATTAACATCCCTTTGAAAAGTGAACAGAAGTCAAGTTAGTGTTTTTTTTCTATCTCAAATTCCTGCAAATAATTATAATCTAGACCCCCCCAAAATCACATTGTGCAATTACTTCAAAATCTTTATATTTTCTTTCATTGTAGATATCCAAATCTGGGTTTTGAATAGGTGAGTGCCTATGTTTATCTAGAATAAATATGTCAGTTGAAAATAATCAAGCTGATCTCTTCATGGGGTACAAAAATTTTTAATCTCACCTTTGGAGCTTGAACCAGATGATAATCAAGGACTTAAAAAATTTTAGAGTTAAAATGTCCTTAAGTAACCATCTCCTTCATTATTTTAATTCTGCTGTTGTTTACATTAGTGTAATCCAACAATAGTCTTCCTACTTTGAATTAGGATGATTTGAGGAGAAATGGATTATATTATCAGGTATAATCCATGTTTCGAAGAGCAATGGCCTTAAAAGGACTCCCCAACTGATGATAACCTATTGCTTTATTGAAATTTTTAAAATATTAACTATATGTAATACAACATCCTTAGTAATTCATTTCAAAGTTTAACCCACTATCAAAAAATTCTTATTTCTAAGCGCTGGCTTGGGAAGCCAGAGGCCCCGGTTCAGGTCCCATATGTGAGGGCCAGTGACACTGCCCTCAAAAAAAAAAAAAAAAGAAAATAAATTCTTATTTCTAGTGTTAGGAACCTCAGTATTGATCTGGGTCAAAGGTGAGTTGTGTTTGATGATCTGTGCAGATAGTAACTAAAATCAGGGCAAACCAAGTAAGATAGACAAACAACTGTCATCAAGCCAGCTGTGAATAGATACTCTGAGTGGAGCAGGTATCTGGTAACAAGTCTGCACACCAGATTCTGTGCTTTTAAAAGCAGCATGCCAAACACCTTTTGATTCAGAAGTCACAAAAAGAGTTTCAGGTAAAAGCAATTTAATGCTTTGGACAATTTAGTTGGTAGTGAAATTCTGTCTGATTGAACTGTCTGTTTGCTCTCAAACCAATGTCCTGCCTTCCGTCTTGCCCCATTATAGAGAACCCTCTCCCTTGGCTCTGAGTAGGTCAGTTCAGTGGCAGACATTGTTGGAATGGCCAAAGGAAGACAGAATCTAGGGTATGTCTCCCTGCCAAACCTGTGGTGTATCTGCCACGGTTTTGGATTGTACTGAAGAGGCCCATTTTGATTCTAGCCTTTACCTGGTGTTCCAGGCTCCTGCCGGGCCTATTGTAACAGAGGCTCCTCCCTCGTTCCTTCCACCCAAGTAACTGTAGCCCCAGAAGTACCTGGTTAGCTGGCTCTGACTTTGAAATGGCCTTGATTTTGTAATAGGGCCAGGTTTACTATAGGTTGCATATTACAGGAAAAGGAGAATGAGTTTGCTTCCTTTCATTAGAAAACTCTCTTTGTCCAGGAATAAAGAACGTTAGGAAAGTCATTGCTTGTAAAACATAAAAACTAACATTTGGAAAGAAGTGTACAACTTACAAGTGCATCCATATATATTATCTGCAACTTACTGTAGGTTAATATACCTTGTGTACAAAATGCTAAAGTGAAATAGATGTATGAATCATATCATTTCACATTACACATCTGCTATGAGGCATCTGTGGGTACTTGCTGAGAATAAAGAAAAAGGAATAGTAATTTCTTTTGTTTTCATTGATCAAATCAGGCTAATTGCTTATAGGGTATTTCTTTTTTTTCTGAACATAGTGATGACCTTGGAATCTCATGGAGATAGAAGTGGTGACAACAGATAATCATTTTACATTCTAGGCTGTAGGTTGATGAGAATCCATATCACACACATTGGAAACGTTTGCACAATAGTAGGGCTTAATTGCAATATATCTCCCCTAGACTGTTAGAAAATCCCTCATACATCAATCACCAGTGATGACAGGAAATTTCAACGTTTTGTGAAAAGTTCAGCATACATTCTTGCTAAATCTAATTCATCTTAGTTTTGATTTATAATGGCAGTAATCATATGCTATGACACCCAACTAGGATGAGATAAAACAGAAATTAGACTACACGATTCTGGATAATGTTTTAGTTTTTACAGATAAGAGTTTCTTTAAAATCACAGCATTTATAGACCTGATGAAAGACCTAAATAAAACTTGATAATCTCTATGTGATTACAGTTCTTGAATTTTGACACAGAATATCACCTTTCTAAATTGTCTTCTCATATATTCTTCCCATGGAGTTCCCACTCCTCTTAAAATTTCCAGAGTTTCTCTGTTACATGAACTATTGTGCCAAGACTCTCTAATCTGTATTTAAATATCTATCACACAGGAGGGAGTAAAAATTTATGTATCAATTTCAGACTATTTTTTTCATTTCTTTTCTCCAATTGTCTTATTTTACTTATTTTTTTCTTTGACAGTCTATTTATCTGGGGTTCACTTGCCATCAGGTTACTTCTTGCTCTTCTGCACAACCCATTTGCTTTTACTGGCTACAGGATTCCTCAGTGTTCTCTTTTCTGTCATTGCAGAACTTTTAGCGAATCTTCTTTGCCTGCCTCTGCTGTCCCACATTTCACCCTATGGCAAAGCCACTAATGTTTCCCTAAACGGATTTCTCACCACCTACCCATGTACCTGCAATACTGCTTTATTATCAAGCAGTTTAGCTCTGCAACTAAAAAATACCAGCTTCCCCGCACTGACAGGAATTCCCAAGGGAGCTAAATGCTACCTTGGAACTAAATCTATTTCGCTGTTTTGCCTTAAGGAAATAAGTGATCCTTTCATTATTATCCTAGTTGCATTTTCATCTTCTGTTTTTTAAGTGCTTCACTCAATTGACAGGCCAGCCTGTCTGGTTTTAACCATGTTTTATTTTCTGGCTTTAACAATATTCCTTCTTGTGAAAATCATCGAACTTATCTAGAACTCATGCTTCAATTTATAAGAAAACTCTATGACTAAGTCAAGCCACCTCTTCTGGGCTCCTTCTTTGAAGCTTAGAGTTAGAATTTTCTATACCCAAATGTCTACCCTTTAAATTGTGATTATGTTACCTCATTCGGAATTTTTTTTGTCAAGAGAAGAAAGTCCCTCAGGTTTAGTGTTTGTGTCAGACAATGAATAAGGCCTTTGCTCGTGAGAACTTTTTATAAAGTTCAACATTCGTGAACAAATGATATGTAAACATTAATAGTTTTTTAAAGATATATATTGTTAACAGATTTTCAGGAGTTAAATTGTTGAATAGTGGTTGTTTATATTACGGACAGCTAGTTTTTTTCATTTAAAGAGTATTCATAGCACTTTCCTTTAGCAAAAGTATCTGCATTTGTATTTACTGGAAAAAGGTCTCAGTATAAGTGGACACTTGGAGATTGGTTAAGTGTTTTCATGGAATTGAAATGCATGAATTTTACAATATACTGCTTTTACTCATTCAGATGACTATTTTACGTAAACGTGCTATGTACTAATCTATAAACAATAATATGAAAGTCTATCATATATGACTTACCATATGTTTTTCATGTTCTTAGAATTTTACAGCCCCTCCTGGTGTCTGACCCCTGCAGACAGAGGACTGTGCCATGCCAATGAGACCAGATTCTACTACAATGGAATTATTGGGAAGTGCCGCCAGTTTAAGTATAGTGGATGTGGAGGAAATGAGAACAATTTTACTTCTAAAAAAGCATGTCTTAGGGCTTGTCAAAAAGGTATAAAAGACATTCTTCCCATTAACTCACTAGTATTTAGGAAAACAATTGTACTGAAATTATAAATGAAATTCAATTCAATTAAAAATATCATTAAATTAGTTCTAGTTGTTATAAGAAACAAAGCGAAATGATTTAGCTAATAAACGTCCCCTTGTCAACTACATTTAAATAATATTGCTGGATATATTAGTTGTAATTCCTCTTAATTTGTGTTCATAGAAAAATAATTAATTTTAAACAAATAATATCATTCTTTTCATATTTGCATACTCAGCTTTAGTTTTAAAAGATTATACCAAAATATATTTAAGCTTATTTATAAGGTACAAAATTATGTATTAATTTTCTTCTGAATATAAAAATGATGTATGTTTATATGTATGTATGTTAATATGTAAATAATTTATAATTCCACCAATCATATACAGCCACATGTTCATGTTTTTAAAAACTGACCATGAATTTCTAACTTAAAATAAGTAAAAATCAATATATTTTAATTCATTTTTGCTAACTCATATATGCAAAATGGCTTCCATAGAATGGGTTATTCTATACAAAGACATAGACAAATTAAAGGCTTTTAAACTAATAATGTTGTTTTGGTTTTAAACATTAAAAGATAATTTGAGGAAATTTTAGATAAAATAACACAATAAAACATTTTATCATGAATAAATTTGTTTCTCTTCCTTTTGTAGGTTTCATCCAAAGAATATCAAAAGAAGGGTTAATTAAAACCAAAAGAAAAAGAAAGAAGCACCTAGTGAAAATAGTATATGAAAAGAATTTTGTTAAAAAGATATAAATTTGTTATATTATTACAACATTAATTCTACTAAATATTTTAGATAAAGCTTTTCACTATGATTCTTATTTTTTTTCTAAAATCCTTTTAATTAATATTTTTATGAATTTCTTATGCATATATTACCTGCTATTAATACATTTGCATCAGTGTTCCTTTCCTGATCTAGTCAAATTGCTTGCTCTAGGGCTATAATTTATTAACTGACTACTATGAATTTACTTATTCTCTTGATCCTTTTCTAACTATTTACCATTTCATTACAAATTATCAGGCTGCTGGCCACCTCAAATCAGTCCATTTTTCCATTTTGTGATTATCTATTTGATAACACACTGTCATTTATTTGTTTTGATCACATATACAATGATCTTTATATAATAGCTCATGTCTAGATTAAAAAATACAGTTATTTAAAAAGAAGTACTTTTGGTGTTTCACATCTAAAATGGACACAACACCTTCTTTTGATAAAGATCATTCAATTGTGTATTTGGAAAGAGCTGCAATAGTAGAATTCTATGATGTGCTTCCCTCCCTAGCATACTTGATTTCCTTTTGCGCTAATGAACACCTCGATGGGTCTTGAGCCAAACTGTATTTGAACACAGAAGAGTCAATTCTGTGTCATGTGCCTGCCTGATTTTGTTTGATTTCAGTTTTGTTTGTTTGTTTGTTTGCTAATGGTTCGCTTTATCAATTAAGATGGTTGAATAATGGTGTGTTAAATGTAGATCTGATAAAAAGGAACTTGGTGGGAAAGGGAAGTTTTTAATGGCAATCTAAAGGAAATTCTGTTTATGAACTTCCTAATTTCATTGTTTGACAAAATTTTCTCTTACTAAAAATAGCAAGAATAAAAAAAAAGTAGCAAGAATATTTAAACCTCCTGAAACGTATTCATTTGTCATTAGGCTTTACACACAATGCAACCAGTAATTCATGCATAAAAGAAAAAAAAAGGCATGTTATTTCTGTAGAAGAGGAAAGGAAAATTTTCAGAATGGAAGATTATTCTAGAAAATTCACACGCTGTTCATTCTCAGGATTTTAACCAGCATTTCTCTGGAGTTCATTCACCAGATCTATACCGTTCTTTCTCTACTGAGCCATGTGCGGGCTGACCGAGATGTTTCAGTGTCTATACTGTTCACCTCAAATTTCACATTTAAATTTGAACTTCTCATCTAGAAACAACTAACTACTTCATCCATTTAGCTTAGTTTAATAATTACTTTCTAGCAACAGTGTTATAATTCTACCTATTCCTCATGCTTGGAAGTTTGAACCCAATTTTGAGTTCTTATTTTTCCTCATATATTGTATTTGATCAGTCTCCAAACGCTACTGCTTCCTTTTTCATAAAGTTCATCTAACTCCCAAGCTTTTTACTTCTACTGCATTCTTCACTTCAGTATTCACTTCACTTCAATTCAGTACCCTAAGAATTAATTCAGTATATTTCTCTACCACTCAAAATCCTTCAAGGACTCACTGTTTGGTACTTAAGCCCACCTTACTCCCCACAATTTAATTTTGATATATATATTTTTGGATTTACCTACACTACTATCTTTCATGACTTCTTCAATTTAGCTAAAGGGTATTCACAATTCATTGAATGCATCTTTAATTACTCAGCTTATTCATGCTCTTTTCCTTTTAAAAAGCTCATTCTGGGCCGGCCGAGTGGCACAGTGGTTAAGAGCTGGCTTGGGACGCCAGTGGCCCGGTTTGGATCCCACGTATGAGGACCAGTGACACTGCCCTCTAAAAAGGAAAAAAAAAAAAAAAGCTCATCCCCTCTAGACCATTCATTCATCTGAAGTCAGAGTCCTGCTGATGTGAGCTATAAAATCACTATGTTTTGAGAAAGAATATGAAAAGTCCTAACATACAATTACACATCATTTTCATCCTATGGCATGAAAATTATATCATTACAAAACAGTATCAATTTTTTCACTTAAGAAAAATTTTATATCTTGATTACAAATATTCAGTCATAAGTAATTGCCTTAAACTGGGTCTATACTATGGAATTTGAGACTTTTGAAAATCAAAATCCCTTGTGAACTATGTTCTGTTGTCATTTATACATGCATAGCTTTAAATAAAGGTTAAAGTCTCCTTAGATCACGTAGCAAGTTGCTACCACGGACATATAAACAACACATTGGTGAGTTGACTAATTGTTTTCTCAACCGTTCAAGTGTTCATTACTTAAATAAGATATACACTGAGATGGTTCGCAATGTTTAATGCATGTGAATATTATTTTCACTGTGTTTTTAAATAAGAAGCCCTCTGGTGGTATTGTCTTGCTTTGTTTTGCATATTCAAATGCATATAAATGTAATTTTATTTTTTATTTTATTTTATTTTTTTTGAGGGCAGTGTCACTGACCCTCATATGTGGGACCAAACCAGGGCCGCTAGCTTCCCAAGCCAGCGCTTAACCACTGCACCACTCGGCTGGCCCCTTAAATGTAATTTTATATTATACAGCATGTACATGTATTTACCTACTTTGTTTAGTCTCTGTTCAGAATTAAAGGTCATGCTGAAAACTGCTCAAATGAATTTATATTTTACATTATAAGAAATAAAATGTATTACTTGAATAACAAAGTATGATTGTTGTACTCATGAAATTTCTCATGTTTCAAAAAAAGTTGTGTTCTTCAGTTATCATAAAGATAAAAAGCCCAAAGACAAAGAAAAAAAAAAAGTGTTCCATAAGATCCAGGAAACTTCTACCTCCTTCAGTTGGAATTTGCTAATAATCCTCTTTAAATTACAAATGTGCATCCATGTATTATAGTTTATTTGCCAAACAAATTAGTATACTATGCTTTACAATCCTATTCTACATTTACTCCATTCCATATGCAATTCTACCAATCATCTCTTGTATAATTGTATAATTATAACATGTATGTGTATATATATATATACATATATAACTATGCCTTAAATTAACCATGTCCATTGCTGACTACTGCAGTGATTGAGCCTGGCTCATCTCCATACCAGAAAAAGAAAGAAAATGACACAAAAGTGGCCTTATTTAGGGGACTTATTGATTTTATTTTTTTTTTATCAGTTGCTCCTGCTTTTGTCTGGTTTTTATGAAATTAGCATTTGTATTGAGTTTTTTTCAACTTTTGACTTTCAGTTCTTTCTCCAGGACTTTAGCATAGACCCACCTTAGTTGCTTTTCCTGTATTCTGCTATGCAGAACAGGAAACTGATCTTATCAGTCTCTCAGGCTAATCTCTGAACTGCTTTAACCCTACAGCTGGTGTCATGGCTAGAATTATTCAGACCACTTTAAGAGGGTACAGTGATATCTGGTAATTCATTTTATGAAAGAGAGGGAGGAAGGAGAAGGGAGGTGCTTGCAGGCATTTAATCATACACTACAATAAATAAAATAGAGCATTAGGACAATGAGTATGATTTCATCATCAGTTTGCTCACAGATGAGAACATTTCTGGCCTCAACAGTCTAAAATAAAACAGGGACATATTTGGTCTCAAAATTGAAAAGGTCAGAGGTATCTGACTTCAGTATGGATGGATTCAGGGCTGCATATTGTCACCAAACTCAGTTTATCTTCACCCCTGATTCTACTGCCCATCATTTTTTGCCTTTATCTTTGAATCTCATAAGATTTCAAGATACCCGCTGAGTTTACAGTGTGCATCCTTTCAGGGAAACATTTTCTATAAAATTTTGGACTCTTACCTCAAAGAATTGAAGTCCTGGTCTCAGGCGCAAACCATGAAAGAAATAATTGATCAGCTGGACTTCATTAAATTAAAAACTTCTGCTCTGCAAAAGATAATATCAAGAGATTGGAAGACAGGCCACAGATGGGAGACAATATTTGCAAGACACACATCTGATAAAGGACTATTATCCAAAATATACAAAGCACTCTTAAAAGTCAACAATAAGAAAACAAATAACTCGATTAAAAAATGAGTAAAGTCCTAGACAGAAGCCTCACCAAAGAAAATACACAGATGGCAAATAAGCATATACAAAAATGCTTCACCCACATCATATATCATCAGGGAAATGCAAATTAAAACAACAATGCACTACTATGACACACCTATTAGAACATTCAAAATCAGGAAAACTGACGTGACACATGCTGGTGAAAATGTGTAGCAAGAGCAACTCATTTATTACTGGTATGAATGCAGAATGGCACAACCACTTTGGAAGACAGTTTGGCAGTTTTTTACAAAACTAAATATATTCTTACTATGCCATTCAGTAATCACGCTCCTTGGTATTTACCTGAAGGATTTGAAAGTTTATCTCTACACAGAAACCTGAACACACATGCTTATAGCAACTTTACTCATAATTGCCAAAACTTGGAAGTAACCAAAATGTCCTTCAGTGGGTGTGTGGGTAAATCAACTCTGATATACCCAGACAATGGAATGTTATTCAGTGCCAAAAAGAAATGAGCTACCAAGCCATGAAAAGACATGGAGGGAACTTAGTGCACATTACTAAGTGAAAGGAGCCAACTTGGAAAGGCCATGTACTGTATGGTTCCAACTATATGACATTCTGGAAATGGCAAAGCTATGGAGACAGTAAAAAGATCAGTGATTGCCAAGGATTTGGGGTGGCGAATAAAAAGATGGAGCACAGAAGTGTTTTGGAGCAGTGAAAATACTCTATGAGACTATAACGGTGGATTCATGTCATTATACATTTGTCCAAACCCATAGAGTGTACAGCACCAAGAGTGGATGCTAATGTAAACTATAGACTTTGGGTGATAATGAGGTGTCAATGTACGTTTATCAATTCTAACAAATGGAGTAGTCGGGTGGCAAATGTTGATTATGGGAGAGGCTATGTATGTGTATCATTGTAGAGGATATATGGAAAAACTCCATACCTTCCCCTCAATATTACTATGAACCTAAAACTGGTCTAAAAAAAAATAAAGTTATAACTGAAAAAAAAAAGGAAAGACAAGACAAGCAAAAGAAAGAAAGAAAGAAAGAAAGAAAGAAAGAAAGAAAGAAAGAAAGAAAGAAAGAAAGAAAGAAAGAAAGAAAGAAAGAATCCTGGCCTTAATATCTATGACCCAAATGTCATTTGGCCAGCCTTGATCCAAACATTTTTCATAAAGTGACTTTCTGATTGACCAGGTTTGATTCACAAGTCCACTCCCAGATATCTGGTTGGTATAAGCACCATCTGAAATTTGTGATCCAACTGGCAGGGCTAGAACTACAATGAGGCAAGTGAGGTACTTGCTTTGGGCACAAAACTTGAGGGGACATAAAAAAATCTGAGTAACCAAGATAATATTGTCATACAGAATTTTTTTAAAAAAATCAAAAGTGAAACAAAATTCATGAAGAAAATTTCAAATTTTTCAAAAGACAGGATCAGTAACTGAGCCATACTAGAATCTGAGGGAAAAGGAAAAACCACTAATTCTGATGATTTATTAGAACATGTAAACATGGTTCAAATTTTATTATTATTTAATATAACAAAAAATATTATGAGAAAAAAGTATAAGTCAAATTATCATTTTTAGTAAAGAAAGAAATATCATTTGATTAAATTAAGCTCTTATTTCATGGTTAAAACCTTAGCACACTAGAGACCTTCCTTAATCTGAGGAGCATGATACCTTCCAAAAACATACATGATAGTTAGTTATAAAATTTTAGAAACATTCCCATTAAACTTGGGAATAGGACCAACATGCTCTCTGTCACATACCCAGGTAGTCATAAGTTCACAGCCAATGCAAAAAGGCTGAAACAGAAAGGTATCTATATTTAGGTATAAATATTATATTGTATCACAGTTATTTCATATAATATGCTTGTTATAATTGAAAATCCAAGAGAATCTAGGACAACAATTAGAAATAATGCTGGAGTTCAACAAGAGTCCTATATGCAACTTTAACATATGAAATCAATAGCATTTCTGCACACTAAATAGCCAAAATAAAGTTGGATGTGAAAATCGAAGGCATGAAGAAAACTCGTTGTATGCTTTTAGAACTAATTGATTTTTGAATTACGTGCCGTACTGCTTTGATAAAGAATAAAAATTAATTAAAATGATATACAATGTTTAATGCTTTCACTTTCCCTCACAGGCATTGGGGACTAGTTCTGGAGAACGGCCCAAGAGATAATGACACTGCTTGGTAGATGAATTTGTTTGCCATTTAATTTCTGAGACCCACATTTATTATATTTAGAATGAGTGTTTTAACTATGTTGCCTAGAATTCCTCCACTTTTGTTTTTTTAGGATTTATGAGAATGCTCTCTAGTTAAAAGCATCTAACACCAATATAGAGTAAGCCATAAAAATGTAAAGATATTCTGTTGTTAAAAAAATAATAACGTTGGTGAGGTTCTTCACTTGGTAATAATGACATCCTTTCTAGCAGAAGGTAATCATTTTCAGTGGTCTGCTATATTCCTTCCAAACTAGCCTATGTTGATGCAGCTTGCCACATCCAAACTGACTACTCCTGTAACAGATTTCTTTCTCAGTGCCTGACTAATTCCCAAACATGAGAAGATTTTATGAGAAGTTTCCAAGTTACTACTTTACAGGAGGCTCCACTCACTATGGGAGATTTTAAATGCATTAACATTTGGGTTTTGTTTACAATTAAAAAAACGTTTTTTTTCTGAACCATTAACATTTCCCCCTCAATATTATATTCATTCTAGAGAAAATAATACATGCACTTTTGATTTACACTAGGTCATCAAGCTCATAAGAAGTTTGGAAATAGTTTTGAAAGCATTTAATCTCTTTAAATCATTCTTAAAAGAGCTAGCAAAATTTAGAAAAGGATAAATTATTTCTAGTACCAAAGCTTTTTATTTCAAACTACAATTCATTCTAATAAGTTTTAAGCAAATTCTAAGTAGCTCAAGTTAATCCATTCCTTTTAACATCATTTATGATTTGCCTTTACTCACTATGAGATAACCGACTAAGTCACTTACGAATCTGAGTGCCTTAAGGGTTCTGATCCATATTTAATCTGTATTTTCACAGACGGTGTAATTCTGATTTACTGGGCTCTCTCTTTTAAGCTGCAGGTGCTCTCAAGTTAGAAGCCAGAGGAAACGGCTACTTCCTTCCTCTTAGTAAATTTTTGGAATCAGAAAGCAAGAATTTTGACTTTCCAATAGTCTTACTTTTTTTTTTTTTTTTAATATATTCCCCACTCTCAACAGAATGTTCACAAAATTTATAAATCTCCCCGAGGGAAATTTCCAGAGTTTCAAAATGTGAACAGCTGTGAGCTACCTAAACGATCCATTTTGCCAAGAAATTGCTACTCCAGAGATGAAGAAATAAACAATTACCATTTTTTATTCAAAATATCTGCCACTGTTTAATGAGACCATCTTTAAAGTCGTAAAGCTAAGTACATTAGGAAATTTTATATTTAATTCTTGCACATTCCTTTTATTTTTCTCATTTACAAGCTACACACACATACAACCTGAGTCATTTAATTAGGGAGAAAAATCTATAAATCCAGCATATCTCACAGCTTCTCTTACCTCTACAAGTGGTCAATAAACTGTCAGACATTTTTAAGGATGGCAGAAGAAAAAAATTAACTAAACCAAATATAATAAGGCAGAACACAGGATTTGGCTTCAAATCAACTTGGACTTGAGCTTAATAAGCCTTGGTATCTCTATCCTCTCTTCTTCATGAAATAATAGTGAGGGTAAATGAGAACACACACATAAATTACTTAGCATAGTGTTTGCTACACTGTAAATATTCAACAAAATGGTACCCATTGGCATTACAATGTGTTGAGTATTTAATATTTCAAAATTTTAGAATAAAATCTCTTTGAGCTGTAACACTTATTCAAATAAGTCAGGGAATTAAAAGCTAAAGTAGAGACTGGGGTAAATTTTGTTTGCTCAAGTAACAATTTTATAAAATGAGAAGTGAGGAGCATAATCTTGTTAACAATAACAAGATTAACTGTGGAAAATATAAAAGTTACATATTTGATAATTTGAAAAATTTTAATAATTTGTTTTTGAGAGGAACAATAACAAGATTAACTGTGGAAAATATAAAAGTTACATATTTGATAATTTGAAAAATTTTAATAATTTGTTTTTGAGAGGATTGTCGAAGAGGTGCTAATAACATTTTTAATATGGAAACTTCTCTAACACGGGTACAAAAGGGTAAAAAACAGTGAATTTTCTATTTCTCTAATAAGCCTATGTTCATTATATGTAATTCATCTTAAAATATTTAAAAATCTTATGTTTCTAAGAAATGTTAAGTTTAAAAATGATCATTATCTCTTCTGCCATCTTTCCAAATATTCAGAAACTTACACTATTATTCATATATGAATAATATTGGAAATGTATTGTTTGGATAGAAACTAGATTACAGTATATTTAAATAGAAAAATAATTAAGCTAATGGCGATGCTTCAGGTACACTTGCTGAACATTGTACTCTTTTCCAATCTTGGTAATACTCATTATTTTCTTTTTCTCAAGTGGATTCATGTAACTGAAGCCCCAGTAACCAATATCTTTAGACTTATACTCCATACAATTTTCTTCCAAAAATATCTGAAGTAGTTTGCCAAATTAAATATTTTGCAAATAATATTATAAAGAAGGAGGACAGGTTTAATAACCAAACAATTTAGGTTTCATGTTCTAGTTAAAGCAACTTCCAGTTGTGTAAACTTCCTAAGATTCAGTTCCTTCATCTGAAAGGGTGAAATTAAATCTTCTCTACAGACATAAAGAAAATATCTAAAACAAAAAGCATATTTCTGGAAAAATGCCAGTCATCAACATTTTTTTCCTCAGCCTTCCCTAAAACAGAACAGAAACCCAGCAGCAGTACTAGCTATTGTTAAGTGGTGCTTAAAAATGAACTAAGTTATACAGCCCCAAATTGAATGTTTTTATGCTCCTTACAATTAATCCAAAACCAGAAGGCCTCCAATTATATTTTTATTTTTTTGAAAATCCACCAATACCATGAAACATAAATTTTAAGGACACCAAATATCAAGGACTATGGTTAACACTCCCCACATTTAACTTCGACTAATAATTTGGCCAAAAGACACAGAAATATTTCCCAGGAAAAATTTTTGTCGTTGCCTCCTCACCCCAGCCCTATCACCCCAGCCCCACCCAGCCACACCAGAACAAAGCATACAACTGGATTTGGATTGCATGACCCATGGCAAACAGAATAAAGCACAACTCCTTACCATAACCTACACGGCCCTACACGACCCTACATCCTAAATCCTGATGTATTCCCATGGCACTCTCCTCTTGATCCCGGTCTCCAGGTTCTGCAAACAATCAAGGAGCAATACTTGAACAGGTTTTATTTACTTGCAATAATCTTCCTAGTAAAGTGCTTTGGTGCCCATCCCATAAGCCCTTTATGAAGCTGGTGCTCTCACCTCCCAGTTGCTGGGATAATTGTCTGCTAATAGCTTCAAGCTGTATGGTTCTCCAAATTGTCCTCAGCTGATGGTGGTGACTTTACCTAGAAATCATGTTTTCACTCCCTGACTGGCTCATACAACTGATTAATGAGGAGCTACTAGAGACAGACTCCCTCGCATCAAGGGCAGAAAACTCTGACGTGCAATGTACATCCAGAGCCCGACGCCTGTGAATTAGGTCAAACCCAGATTTCACCTGAGGTCACCTCATTCTTCTTTCCAGTGCTGTTTCATTCACTCCCTTAACGCTTTTTCCTAGTCAAAAGAACACTCCCTCGGTAATCACGGGCATCCAAATGCTTCTCCCCAGCTCTACTCCAGGGCATCTTCCCAAGGAAAAACTTCTTTCTAATCTATGGAACACCTCATATTCCTTGACTTTTAGGTTCCAGAATAATCGTGACCTTCAGAGAAAATGCTTTTCTACAAGAGGTAGGTTTTCCCTTCACCCTGCCTTCCTGTCTACTCAGTCCTGATCTGTTTCAGTCATCAAACATATTGCTTCTTAACAATCTGAGTATTTCAACAATATGAGCAAAAATAAGCATAGTTTTCTAAATGTCTGAGGATAGAAAGTAAATTCCTGGAGAGTAGGAACAAGGCCTTATTCCCAAACTTTGTACTCCTAGTATCTATCCACACACATGACACATGGTACATTAACAATTAATATGTGTCTAATGAATGGCTATGATTTCTGATGATACAAATATTTATAGAAATAGGTCTCGGAGGTAATTACTATGCATCCAAATACTGCCTTCTCAAATGCTGTAGTAAACATACAGCAGGGCTATAGCCAATTAATGATTGATTTTTTTCTCTAACATACAGTGATAGGATACATATTTTTTATGTTTGAATATAGTGAGGGCCTCATTTATCACATGTGAGAGATACTTTTCAGTCTATTGTGAGCTTTTCAAGATCTGATTTGTTTTCCTGACCAGATATGTAGAAATTTGTCTACTTTAGCCCAAGGTACAATTATCTAGATTTAGATCATTTCAAGTATTTCAGTATGTATTGAAAGAAAAAGATGGAAAGTCATTTAATTTGCAATTTTAATTCATGTTTTAACATTTATTGAATGAGTGTTTGCCTTTGTATATAAATATTTAATGAAGCACATTTTTTCACTATATGTAAATTGATACTTTAATGGTATAATCTACAATAAGTAGATTATATATAGTTTTATATATATATATATATATATATATATATAAAACTCTAGTTATCATGTGCATCAAAACACCTTCTTAAAAATCTTCCCTAGTTGTTGGGATTGTTTTTCATTACAGAAAAAGAGAATTTTATTTGATTTCAGTTAAGAGAACAACTTTTTTTTGTAATTTGAGAATGTTTAACACTAGATGGCAGGATGAGACTACAGACAACCAACTTCTCAAAGCTAAATATGAAAAGGATCTGATACTTTCTTGAAGGTATTAAGAATCCTTAGGCAAATACATTGTACTATATTTTAATATATGTATTATATATAGTTCTACATTCCTTCTTATTCAAATACTTTCACTGTATATAATAGAGTGATGTTAAACATGAATGAATTATTGAAGAGAAAAATAGAAATTGCTGATAATTTTGCAAGTTATATAAATATGACAAGCTGAATAAACTAGTCTGGACCGGAAAAGCATTCATACTATTTGGCATCTTTAGAATTTAATGATTAAATTTTCAAGCAAAATATGAGACATTTAATCAAATGCTACTTAGGTTAACAGGCATAAAGTCAAAGTTAAAAACATCATTTCACAGTCAAGATTGATATTCAGCAAATAAGTATTTCAGAATAAATTCACAATAAATACATATGCAGAGATGAAAAGGGAATCTTTCTCAATGCCAACTAAAACTAGCCTAGAAATAGGAAGAACTATTTTAAACTTTTCTGGGAAAGGAGATTTGAGTTTCCCAAATGAATTACTCACTCTTTTTCAGTATTTATGAGTGAAGTATGGGTAAGTCTGGATAGGGTGACACTGTGTAATTTTTCATCAAAACCAGGACACTTTTGAGTGTGGAAATATAAACTGGAACTATCCTAGCAAACATTAGGGCATATGATCACCCTAATTAAGGGCATTTAACCTGAGAAAGTTTATTTTGTGAGCGCTCATTTAAGTGAGCATTTATAATTTCGCTGTTTTCAAAAATTAATTTTTAATTAGTCCATGACACATCTCATTTGCCAGTACTAGCTCTTTAATTCTAGTAACGGGTACCCGTTTTGGGGGAGGAGAGGCTCAAACACTCATTGAATATTTATAAGAAAATAATGAGTTCCTTGGAGATCCAAACACATCAGAACTTAATAAGAATCAATGAATACAATAGGTGGATTTTTAGCCAATTGTTTTTGATATGTTGTTTGACTCTCTTGGGGAAACACATTATAAAATATTAAAAGAAATACTATAAATAGACTGGTAGGATAGTTTTATTTATCTAAATATGGTCATGATAAAACATTACTCATTTCAAATTTAAGGCTTTATTTCTTTTCAAGTTAATATTCATAGCAAATATTTGAAAACAACATTATGATTTCCCTCAAGATGATAAATTATGTGCACAGAATGAAAAATCACCCTTTGGTTTTAATAGTAGAAAATAGAATATTCACTCTCAACTAGAGCTCAGGCACGTTGTGTTTTTCTGACTCCTAACAACTATAACAGTACCACAGTACCTAGCTCAAAATATATGCTTGATCTCTACTTATTAAATGATTGCAAATGTCTTCAATCTGTTCAGGGAAAAGAATATATATATATATATATATATATATATATATATATATATATATATATATATATATATATATTTCTGATGTAATATATTGATTAATGCCACATTGGCTAAGACTCACTTCATTGATTATTGAAATATTTTTATTTTGTTCTACTGAATGTTCCCAAATATTTATTGTCCTGTCTTACGAGTTTGCATTATCCATTTTTTCATTCATCGCTCCATACCCAGAGCAGCTCCTTGAAGTCCTCATGTGATTTATTTCATCTAGAGTTTGTAAAATGGCAAATCCAAGAATCTGATTAGTGAAATATAATTTGCCTCTTATTTCTAAATAAGGCTTATAGATGATATTGATAAAAATTATCTAAGCATCTTTGTTGATTATAACCATGTACTTGACCAATAATTTTAATGTAAATATTATAACTTCTATTAGCTTTCCCAGTTAGTATAGCACTTGATGTATATTACAGAAGAAAGAGCATTCATTTAAGATCTAAGAGTCTTATGACATAAGTACAAAGCATAGTTTTTTGTTTTTTTTTCATTCACTAGACTTCACTAGAGTTGGGCAAATGAATTTAGTTAATCTTTGGAAAAATATATTAGTGCTTTTGCAAACTTACTGGGAAAAGTTTTAGTTTTTCACAATTTAAATTAAAAAGCTATATATTGATCTTTTTCTAGGGATCAGATAACTCTTCAGATATTTTACCAAGCATAGGAGATGAGATTCGGGTATTAAAATCTAGTATTTGATTCCGCTCTGACTTTTAACATGGTAACACCAAGACCTAGAATGTTTTGTCAAAGGTCACACAAGAAAGTATCAGAACAAGGACTGGAGTTTTACGAATCCTTTTCCAACCCCAGCGTTTTCTACTGCTTTCTTAGTGGTTCCCTGAGCAGTGAGCTCCCTCCACAGCATAATATAGCAAAGCTCTCACTTGGCATCACCTACATTGGTATTCTGAGTAAAGAGCTATTGTTTGTGGGGCCACTGGTAATCTGCATTGACTTTTCTTCCCATGGGCTGAAGACAATAGCTCAGAATGAAGTACATCTCAGCAGCCTCCCAAGGCAAAGCAAACCAAATCCTAAATGGTAATACAATATTCCATAACCTGGCATTTTAATTCCATGGTAATTTTTCTATCTCTCAGGAACCAAGGAGCTATATAACTCAGTTTCTTACATGCCTCTTAACTCTAATTGATAGAAAATAGTATGTGTCCTATTTTTTATATGTATCTGTTTTTATTGACCTTGATCCTGCTGATCTTAAAAATCAAAGATTGTGTAAGTTTCTTCCATTCATCCAGGTAATAAAATGCGAACAGGAGCAGGGTGCTTCAGAAATATGATATCCCTTTAACTTACGTTGCCTCGTCCTCCTTTGTTAGTCTATGAGGAGTGTAAGCATCTCATTTTGTTCCAGAATTGCAGTAATTTACCAATTTCTCAGTTCCTCTGATCTCAAATTTACTAAGGTTGGAATAATCATCACAAAATCTTATTTCTAAATGTTATATAATTTGTTGATTCAAAGTCTTAGAGATATAAGGGATTTCAGATATTATTTGACCCATCTCTTCTAGTTTACAGATGAGAAAACTGATGCTCAGATAAATTAAGTGACATAACACTGTTTAGGTTTCAGGAATTATAATTGCTATTATATCTTCACGCATTTACCATAGTATCAAAAGACAAGTGCATTTCAAATTTAAAACTTTCTTCCCTGATCATTTCTAATGATTTACTAAACATATTTAGAATAAAATTATGTTGCAAGGCAAACTTTTTTTTTAAATTAGTGTATGTTACATATTTTAAATTATTTTATAATATTTTATTTATAAATTATATGCATTTTTGTTGAGGCCAAATGTAGTATAAACTACGTTTTTAGTTTACAGATGATAACAATTGAGTCAACAATTTAAAAATATGTACAATTATTTTAAATTTATGACTGTTTGCAAAACGCTATTTTCTCTAATATATATATACTTATATACAATGAAAAATAATTCTATATATGTATATGTATACACACAATGGTTTTGTTTATGAGAAATACACACATACTAATGTCATGAACAAAACAAAAAAGTTTTAAAATCTACAGGATAAAGTTTCTTCATTTAATTGTGGAAAGTGGACCAGGGAATAACTCGGATTATTAGAGTTCCAAATTAATAAGAGTTTAATCACAGAATTAATTATGATGATGCATTTATTATTTTTCTTTTCATTTATGAAGATACATTAAAAAAATTCCTTGGATACTTTCTAAAGTATAATTCAACACATACACACACGTACACACACATACTTCCCAACTTTCTTTGAAAAGAGCATGATATTCAGATTTGGTTCAAATCACAGGCAGCTCTGTTTGGCAAGTTCTAACAACACAGTCAAGGTGAAATCCCGCCAGTTTTTGCTGCTAACAATGTATTCATAGAGCATATGATCTCTGTCTGTTCAGGCTGCTTCTTGCTATTGTCTGAGAATCAGAAAGGAGTGCTGCTTTCCTGGGGTATGCTATTTGAGAAAGAAAGTAACCTTACACTAACTGCAGGCGGGGTCAGAGTGATGTAACAGGAAGCTCTGATGTTTCCCTTCTGCTGCTGAGCACATACAATGTGACAACACTTCCAATCTACTCAGAACAACCCTCTCTCCAGCAGAGTGTCACCTCCTGCGTTGGGATCATCAAGCTCTGCTGCCTGGACCTCACCCTGCCTCCAGGATCACATTGCAAGGCTTTCACTCTTCCCCACCTTGCCTGGGGGTAAATCTCTTCTGCGGAATCTGAGCAAATCAAATTCCATCCTAAGAATATTTCACCAAGCATTTCCTTAGGAGCTGTGCTGGGTAAGTGCATTTTTCAAAATAACTATGTTTATTCTGAGTAGTATTCTCAGACAGTTTTGAGAATGTTTCTACTACAGAATCTGGTGGCATTGGAATAATGTTGAAACATATCCTCATTTGCTGCATGTTAGAGAAACTACAGTTTATTACTCCAAAATGTATACAAAATCTTTTACTAGTAGACAATATTATGTACAGTGATATTCTGTGAAATAAATTTTGCAAGTAATAAAAATCTAAGTGGATTAAAAGACATACTGTTGAACAAATATCTAAATTAAGGAACAATGCCTTTTAAAATTAGTTCTACTATTAACTAAGCTTGAGTTTTGACAGCTGGAAAACATTTCCCGCCCCCAGGAAGGGTCTTTAAACTTTCCGCATAATCAGTATTCTAAGAAAGGGTTGAAAGAATAATTACTTATGGGGTCTCAGAGCCTCACTCACTCTGTAGTTGAATGCAATGGAGTATTTAAAGAAAAGTAATCACTTTGGATTTATTATATTTGCCTTTTATTTGCCTTTCACCTCTATCTCTAACTAATGGAATTTTCATTGTTCGCTGTTGCCAGAAGGCTTTAAACTTCTCTTGCTATCCCTGAACAGTTTCCGCTGTATTGGATAATGGGGTGAGCTACAAAGGGAAAAAACAGTTATGGTTGAGAAAATGTTGAGATTTCTATATTAACTTTAATTTCAAATCTCTTTAGCTAGTAGAATGTGTTACTTTGATTTGTCTGGTATCCCTCTGTAATCTTTTTTTAGGGAATGGTGTGATATTGAGACAACTGTGAATAAAGAAAAGTAACAAAGGTTTCCCAGATGAGTAAGTCAGGTTACTAAACAGAGCAATTAAAATGTGTATTTTAAAAGAAAGAATTTTCAGGATAAACCCTACTGAAATGTGGGGATGAAACATCTGTTAATGCTTCTTTGAATAGTACAGACTGTCCTGGACACTAAGACTTAGTGTCTACTTAATAAGTTGTTGGTATAGAGATATCACAAAGTGGTTGCTAAGAAAAAATAGACGTCAGATAGGGGTTCAATCATATTAGTTGATATAATTTACATATCTTTTCTTAGCTAAATGAAATTATGCTCTGCAGAATTTTCTTCAAAGGAGAAATCCTACACTTAGTCACATATTCTGAGTAACTCCTTGATAATTTTCTACTCATTTTTCCCCACAAATTTCTCCAAATGATGTAAATTTCAATGAAGTCTTATTTTTGTGATTCTTTAAAATTATTGTGGCTGATTCCCTATGTCCTTTCTATTATTAATTGTATTGAGTTCCCTGACAGATGGGTAGAAATGGAAAAAGTGTTTTTAGAATGTGACCTTGTAAATTGCCATTAGATAACTAGAGGAGGAAATGGAAAGAACACATCAAATGCCTAACCCAATGCTATGGGTTAGTAACAAACATTAAAATAGCATCATTTTTAATTTAATTATTTTCTTAGGAAGTATTATATTAATATCATGTTTTATAATAAGTACCGCCCCAAAGTTGTTGCTAACCAAAACCCCATAATTTCCTTGCATAATTTAATTAAATTTTTGTGACTATATTAATAGTTATTGAATTACTGTCTTTTTTTTTTAAATACTAGGCAATGAATATTGAGGGTCATTAGGTAAATATTTATTATTTGAGAAAATAATGTCTGAATAAACATTTCAAATGTTTAAATGTTTGAAATAAAAATTCATATTATTTTATTGTGGTGTTTCCTCTTTTTAATGATAAGAGAATGTCAGAGCATCTATGCATGCTTTCTGCCATAAAGAATTAATTTATTTTTCTAGACGATATTTCCCTGTAGCATCATAAAATCAATGCACAGAGTATAAGTCCAGTTCTAAAATGAAACATAGATTTCAAAAATGACATGAATAATGTGAACTAAAATATGTTATCTACAATATTCAATACCTTTAAGAAATATGCTTTGGTTATTGCTACAAGGTATATATATATATATATATATATATATATATATATATATATATATATATATAAAATATCACATACCAAATGTTACTTTATTAGTTAAAATATGTTAAATTTTAGAATTATTAAAAACTATTCACTTTGAAAGAATAGAAAAACAAAAAGAAAAAGAAATTAAAGCTGGGTCTGTAATTTTAAAAATTAAGTTAAAGAATGACCAAGGTGTATGTCCTTACTCATTGCTGATGCCTAGGATATAATGAGATTGAAATAGAGTCAACACCCTAGCCTATTTATGAGAACCTTTACATTCACATTGTAAGTATTATACCATTATTTTTCATGCATAACAGAAGTTTGAATTTCAGTAAAAAAATCAAAGTAATATTAAGACAAAGAAGATGCTTTATGTTAATGTGAAAAAGTTCTTTGATAAACACAAAAACCTCACAAAATTTTAGTTAATATCATTATTATATATTTCTTACTTAGATTATTTGGAATCATATAACAATATTTTGCTTTCAATTCTTATCTATGTGGTTAAAACTTGACAGTAACTTAAATTTTAATAATTGTCTTAGAACTTCATAGAAAGAATAGCAAAATAATTTTTAAAGGATCAAAAACATGGTTTCACTAAGCAAAACTTATTTCATGCTCTCTATGGTTTTGAATGCAGCTTGAAAAAATAATTCTGTTTTTATAGATATAATGATTATGGTGTCAACTTTTCAGAAAACAGGTATATTTAAAGAATATTGTTTAAAGTCTTTGGCTTTATTCCTTATCTTTGTTTAGGATTCAGAGAAGCTTTAAACCTATAAACTGCAGCATTGCAATGGTGTTAAAAAGAAAGACAGTCAGAGAGTCAAATTTGTAGCACCTCTTAATTCTTGACTCAATCAGACTGTCAGAGAATACACTAACATGGAAAATCAGTACAGCTATTTAAAACATTTGTCAGTGACTGGTTTTGAAGTCCATGTGTGAACTATAAATGTTTATAATCTCCCAGGGGAGCTCTGCTTTCTACCGAAGTATTTCTATCATGTTGCACCATTAAATGATGTCAAAAAATTCTCACATTTAATGTCAGAAAATGTGCTGATGCAATTAAGTGGGAAATAAAAATTTACCAAAAATACAAAATCAGATCTTATACTAACTGGATATCTCAATCATTTTTCCATTCACTCATATAGACAAACATTGCTGCCCAAATTCTTTTCAGTAGCGGTTATGCAATGGAAAGTGTATTGGTTAGTTTTCACATCTTTATTTTAGTTTGCCTACTTATAAGTTGGTTTATAATTTTGAAGATATGTAGCCTTAGTTTCAAGTATAAAGTTGAAGAAACAATAAGTAGACTACATTTAGTTGTAAAATTTGGAATATGAATATTGAGCTAGTGTGATTTAGGAAAAAAGAACCCATGAGTTAGATGTGTGATGATTAAATCAACAACATGCATTTAAATAATAGAAAATATATTTTTATACGTTCTATTGCAATTCCCATTTAAACAGAAAAGTCATCTATAAATTCAGATTATTTTTCTATCTAATGAGGATTATAATATATTTCATTAAATTAGATTAGATCAAATAATCCTTGCACTCTCCCATATTTGAAAAATCTCCAAATCAAATTAATCTTTCTTTAATTTAATAAGTTATATGAAAAACATACGTGAATTTAATTTTAAAAAACACAATAAAAGCCTTACTATCTATTATTAAAAAATAAAATAGAGTCACTGGTTGTGAACTGAGTTAAGGTCTATGTTCTATTAGGCTATTAGTATTATCAGACAACAAGTTGAAAATATTTTCCTAGAGCATGTTTCTTCCTTTTTTTCCCTCAAATTATTTTGTCTATTTGAAAGAGACAATATTAAATAAAACTAACTCACCAGTATATTATTGCTTTCAAAAGTAGTCACAATAGTGTATTTAGTTTTTAAATGTAAAATAAAATTTATCATCTTATTCCTTCATTGTTTTAAATAAATGTGTACATTTTTTTATCTTACTACAATTAAAAGGACAAAACTCTCAACTCAACCCAACATACATCTAAACAAACAAACAAATAACCCTTATGATCCTGAGGCTATAGCTCTATACTTTATTGAGATTGTTGAATGAAGCCAAATTCTCAGAGAAATTTCATTCCCCTTAACATGAAACATATTTTTAAATTTAAAAATGTTAATGTAGCATAAGCTTTTGTATAAATCTGTACTTATTTATCTATTAGGTGTAGGTTAACCTGAGCTCAGTTGTGCTTCTTATGAATCCATGATAATTTCTTAGCATATCATTTTGTGTATTAAACAGCAGTGATATAGTTAAATAGCAATTAGATGGCTTATAAGAGTGCCCCTGTCCTTACAGTTTAGTGACATAGCGGCTCATTAACATATTCATGAGCACACAGGTTTAGTTTTATCAATCAAAATGAAGATAAATTTGTCTTATATCCAAGTATGGATTTTACAAATTTTATATATGAGTATTAATTTGAACCCTTGTCCATTAATTAACCTGAGACCAATCATTCTGTAGATATTTTGTGCATAAACCTTAATTTTTGCCTCCCTTCCAAGGATAATCTGAAGGGAAAATTGGGACTTTGGTGAGGAGTAGAGAAAAATAAATAACATTATAAAAGAAAATAAGGAGGATTAAAAGTATCAGAAAAGAATATCATCAATACAATACTGTGATTTTTTTTGTTGTTGTTAGTTTAATTGTGTAGCTATTTTCCAAACATGAAAAATACCAGACTTGCTTTCACTTAGATAATGGAATCCTAGTATCAGAATAACAGGTTTAATTGTTTTATTAATCAATGTACATATGTCTTCTTTAAAAATTTACTTTCAATGAAATCTGGGGTTTTAAGTCTTCTTTTAAAATATGCCAATATGTTTTATTAGCTAGCTGAGGCAAAAAATATTACTAATGCATTTGTGTTATAGAAATTTAGGTATAATTGTTTGAAGCAATTGTCTGGAATAGATAACACGTTAGACAGCATTCATGTCAATGTAGTAAGGACATTGCTACGTTTTAAATGTGTTAAACACAATTTCCTTACACTCTCCGTTAACAAACTAGAATATCTTGAAACATGTCAGATTTATTTTGGTAAATATAAATAAATAAATATATCTTCAGTTTTACCCCTGGTGCTTGACATTATTAGATAAAGGATGCATTAATGGGTGCACATTTCTTAATATATCTGAGGAAACAAATAACTTTTTTTTTTTTCTTTTTGCGTCAAACAGGAGAGTTTGCCTTCCTTACTGTAGCACTCTCCTGAAGTCAGAAGTGGGTGAAACTTTCCAAACTGTACTCAAGAGAATCCCTTTTTAAAAAGTGGCTCTCTACTGCTGAGATTATTTAACTAGTGTCTTTAAGGGTTTGGCATGCGCCATGTACATTAATTAATTACTCATGTGTAAATAAATAAACTCGTTTAACTTTCCCACAAAGTAAATAAATAAACTCATTTAACTATCCCAAAAGCCCTAGGGGACATCTCTGCTATCTTTGTTTGCAGATAAGAAACTCCAAAACTGAGGCACACAGAGATCTTAAGTAACTTGCCCAAGATCCCATGCCTACCAAGTGGCCATTTGGCTCCAGAGCTCATGCACCTAACCACTCTGCTTCCCTTTCCAATCAGTGGCTGGTATCTATCTAGTCATCCCCAGTGTGAATGGGTGCTGTTCCCAGAATCCTAGGGTAAAGTATAGAATGTGCCATTGTATTGAAACAATGCTAAAGTAAATAATCTTAGGTTCCCAGGTTAGTCCATGAGTTTATGTGCTCAGCAAGAATTGTTTATGTTTCTGTTTCCCATTTCTTTCTTATCAATTGCAAAACATGAAAAGAAAAAGAAAACAGTTAAAATATCAGCTGTATTACACAAGTGCAGCTTAATGGACTTTGGATATAGGTCATCCGTATATGAAGCCCCAATTCATCACTTATTGAGTCCCCTTTCTCATCTATACAATGGTAGTGATGATGACAGTGCTTCATAAGGTTTTGTGAGGAATCCATGAAACAATACAATGGGAAAGGTTTAGGACAACACTTAGTACTTGGTAGATGCTCAACAACTTTTAGTGCTTATAATGTCTTCTGTGAACAGGACTGAGAATGTAATTTGTTTCTATGCAAAAGCCAATTCTAGAATCAACACACAGAGAGACAATTAGAATGCAACCTCTTCATAAGACAAGGAGAGTGAATAAATGTGGTTTGTAACTAAAGTTTTTAGAGTGATCACACTTTTGCCATCATGTAATATACGCCAGAACCTAATAAAATCAACATTGTTTATCACCATTCTTAGAGAACTTGAGCACTTCATAGTAACAATTTCAAAAGGTATATTAAACAGAAATTGTTTTTTGTTTTCTTTTTTTCGTTCTTTTACACA
This sequence comes from Aselliscus stoliczkanus, assembly GCA_033961575.1. Classification (NCBI taxonomy): domain Eukaryota; kingdom Metazoa; phylum Chordata; class Mammalia; order Chiroptera; family Hipposideridae; genus Aselliscus; species Aselliscus stoliczkanus. The sequence goes on along the minus strand of CM066731.1, from coordinate 135,371,634 downwards.
TGAAGCTCAATGAAGTATACGGAGTGCTCAAAGTCAAACAATTATCATTAACAAAGCACTGATTTTAACTTATGTCCACTGTGACCGTGAGTCCTAACTACTTATTACTGATGTTGCACAAAGTCAAATGAGGGTAATGATCCACCAAATTTAAACTCATCTCTGCTAACAAGAGATAATAAGTTTACTTATGTTATTTATATGGATTTTGTGGAATATAGCACATTAAAGATTAAATTTAGATATCCAGAATTTTTTAATTTTGACTATTGTAACAGCTGCAGAATCTCAAAATTAAAAGAGAGCATTAAGAATGATCAAAGCAAACTCAATTTGTAGTGTTCCAAAATTTTGGTGGCTATTTTGTTTTTGCAGAAGTATCTTTATTACAAGGACTTCTTTCTACTGCCTGATGAGACACTTATATTTTTCTTATGTATTATAGTTCAAAAATATGATGAAAGAGTACCTGTGCAACAGGGTGGTAAGCACCCATTTAGGTTGGGTTGAAGATAATAGATTCTAAAATTTTGTTTTTGAATATTTTATGAATTATGGCCCACACTGGATATAATGAATTTGTACTGATAAATTTGCATGACTGTTATTATTTTAGAATAAGGTAAATTATATGTATATATTTTTCAGCCACCTCTGATACTTTTATAAGTATCTGGTAGCTGAGGCCTCAAAAAACAGACATGGACATCACAAACAAACAGCCCATAAAATTATTCTTATCAACCAAAGGGCAACCTGCAGAGCTCTAGGGAAAAACTACACAGTAGACAGAATCTGCAATTGGTAATGTCCCACCTCCCTTTATATACCCCTTTCCTTCCATTAAATCCCCCCACCCACACCTGCTTAACCCTCACCTTCCTCCAAACAGTATCCACAGGAGAAGGTGGTCCAAACTGGCATGGTTTCCTCCATATCATCCACATAAGACCTTCCAGAATTGCTCTTCCATTTACCAAATTAAAATCTGTTCTCATGGCAATATATTTTATTTGGGGAAATTTCTGTTCATACCAGAATGTACACCTGTCAGAGAACAGTTTGTATGTTAACTCATTTGACTATGCCATTATTGCTATTAAGAGGTGCTAGGGTCAGTTCAGCAACTATTTGCCATGCTCCAGGCCCTAGGCTGGGTGTACAGGTAAGCAAGACAGTCCCTGCTCTAGACATCAGCTTCATCTCAGTGCTGTGTATGACAATGCTAAGCAAAGTATAAGCTCTTAATCTATACTGCTGGCTGCCACTCAGTTTTCTATCTTGTCACAAGATCAAGACTGAAAGCCTTTGCTAAGGTGTTTCCTAAAATGACAAACCTGATATATCAGATATTTTATCTCTATATTTGTTATACATATTCAGAAAACTTGCATTATAGATAAAACATCAAAAAAATTAAAAAATAACCCTGAAATTTAAACAAATCTAATAGATTCTATTAGGTCACAATGCTTTATGCTTTGGTTAAAATATTCTGAAACACCTTCTTTTCAACGTCTCCTAATATAACTTTGACCTTTCATAACTTAACAGATAGATTTCCTCGCATCTAAGTCCATTGCAAATATCATGCCTGTGTATCAGAAATTGTTCAATTTTAAGACAAAAAAAACAGTGTGGTTAAAGAAAGTGATGTTCTTAAGAATAAAGCTTTGAAGAATGTTCAGTTCCATTAATTTGAACAGAAAGGCCTTCAAATAAGATGTGAGCAAGTATTAAGGTCTAAAACAAACGAAAGGATGAAATCATAAATTATATGATCTTTCTAAATATTATTTAACATTTTAATTAATTGAATTCCTCACAATAGTTAACTTCCTTAATTATTCATTTTCCAAATGGATTTCCTGTTCTGTGTTCAATGTTATCAGCTCAGAAATTATTAGAAAAGACTTACAAAGTCTTTTTTATCATAAAATTAATATATGTCTGTATTTAATGAACCAGATTCCAGCTTACTTCCTTGAAAATAAATATATCAAAATTAACAGAGTTTGTATTTGAGTTTCTGTATAACTCAAGCATCCTTTAAAAATCCATAATTGGGGCCGGTTGAGTGGCACAGCGGTTAAGCACTGGCTTGGGAAACCAGCAGCCCTGGTTCGGGTCCCACATATGAGGGCCAGTGACACTGCCCTCAAAAAAAAAAAAAAATCCATTAATTATGTAATTTTTCAGATTAACCCTGAAAGCGGTTTGTTCACTGAGTTCTCAACTGTCACAACCTCCAATACCATAAAAGTTTGCATCTTCAAAGTTTCAAGTTCTTGGCTGCCTCAGATCCAGCACCATATGTACCATAAAAGATTACATGTTCCAAACTTTTTAACATTACATGTAGTTTCTGAAGCTAGAAGAAGCCTGAAGAAGCCAAATATATCTAGTGGATACTTAACTTAGATAGAGAAGACTCCGGTTCAGTGTTGCCTCAGTGGATTTCTAGTCTATGATGTAGGTCTTGAAATAGCATGTGCTTAAAAAAAAAAAAAATTAGGTTGTTACCTTTAAACAACACTTTACTCCTAATTACTGAAAATTGTTTATACTTCAAGGATTGTCCTATATCCTGGTCTATGTTTTTCTTCCAGATATAATTGCATACTGTTATCATCATGGAAGGAAAAAGGTTTGTAAATACAATGTATAAGCTTTTCTCTCTGGAGGGATATCACAGTGTATCAGTTCCAATTTTAATAACTCTGCGGAATTAAATTAACTTGTAATAAACAAAGATCACTGTGTATCATGACTTTGTTGATTAATATAATAGAAATGATTAAGGGAATATTTATCTGAATGAATTAACTGAATAATTTTCTAAGTTTATCATGTCTTCTTTTCTGTATTCTTCATCACATGTCCACCATTACAGCACCTGAATATGAAAAAAATGCTAACTTTTTTTTTTTTTCTAGTTGAGCCATCCTGCCACCTGTCGGCAGCTTAGCTCAGGCTGAGCATTGAACTGCTGTTGCTCAGAGCTCAGCTTGCACTCTTGAGTGAACTCTTTTTTTTTTTTTTGAGGGCAGTGTCACCGGCCCTCTTATGTGGGACCCGAACCGGGGCTGCTAGCTTCCCAAGCCAGCACTTAACCACCCATGCCACTCGGCTGGCCCCTTGAGTGAGCTCTTAACAAACTGAGCCACTCGGCCGGCCCAACTAATGTTTCTTATTTGTGGGTCTACGGTTCCTGGATGCCAGGGTCTCTTCTTCCTTTAGTTGAGTCATTCACCTCCTGATGAGTTTATTTTTTGCTAGTGTTTCTGATTATCAGTTGCCATAAATATAAAGGAAGCTAAGCATGCTATCTGAAGAGGATTAAAAATTATCTGTGGGTTTCTTTCCATGAGCATGGAATGCTCTTCTCCTGGATATCCATATGCCTAAGCCCCTGACTTCCCTTGTAGTCTTTATTCAGATGTAAAGTTTTCTATGGTGCTTATGCTGGTCACTATTTTAAAACCTACACTTATACCACCACAATCCTCCTCCCTCTTTTAGTTTGTCCTAGCTTTTACCTATAATACCAATCACCTTGCAACAAACTATCTACTATAATCTACATATTTTCTATGTTATTGTTTATTTTCTGTCTATACCACTAACATGCAATCTCTACAAGTATAAGCATTTCTGCCTGTCTTTTTACTAATACATTCTAAGCACCTAGATAAATGCCTGTATATGGTTAAGAGCTTAAAACTTGCTTAATAAATAATTAAATGAATAAATATGTTTCTTTCTATTAGTCTCCATTTCAGAGAAAACTGGATAGTGACTTAATATGCAGTATACAATAGATGCTAGAGCTGAAATTCTGAAGATGTTAGAATCACTACACATTGGCAAAGAGAAAATATTCAGAAACTAATTACCATTTTATTATTCTTAGGTCAACCTAATATTTATCCCTTCACTATTTTTTTGTAAAGGAAAATAAATTAGTAAAGATGCCTTCTGTAATATATTTGGTGTTCAGGTTTCACTGAATTCCAACGAGTGACCTTTCAAACTAGGGTAAATGAGAAGGTTGCTCAGTATTTTAACACAAAATGTTGAAGCATTTCCCCAAATGTCCAAACAATGGCTGAAATTGGCAGAATTTCTTGTTGAAACTGGCAGACTTGCCAACTGTTGCCTCCCAACAAAAGCTTACTCCATTACTTACTGTCTTTCTGGACAATAGCACTAAAAAGTCTATAGAAGGAGAAAAAAAAGAAAGAAAGAAAGAAAACTTAGTGAAATTGAAAGAGGGTAAATAGGTCTTATAAAAAAGCAATATGGCAAAATACAGATTTTGTTTAATTGCCAAAAAAGTATACATCCGTTTGATAAGTGACAAGGTACATATTTTTAAGCTATAATATATCAAGCTTTTTAAAGTGTTGATTTATAAATATTCCCAGGTAACTTTAGAAAGAATGCCAACTGTGAATGGCCTTTCATCATCATATAGCGTGAGAAATTTTCCATACATAAAACCAAAGGACTATTTTATAAATTGAAATATATATTTGTCATTAAATAATGTCATGATTTGTTTGAGAGACTCATGAAAGATTTTCAAAAAATATTTCTTCTGAATTGATACAAATCACAAGTTCTAACAATATTTTAATTTTCTAGTTCAGATTCTCTATATGTTTGAGACTCATAGATAACTTTATTTTGTTTTAAAACAGAGGGCTAATCATTCATTCACCTAGAAATATCATAGTTGAATTTTTTTCTTCTGAGCCCAGCTATGTATATCATTCAGGGAAACAACAATTTTTCTTTGAGAAAAAGACTGATTCTCAAAATATGTCCATTGTATTCAAGAAAATATGTGTATAAAATGTGTCAAGGGTATAATTTTACTGTCCTTCAACATATTATGTAATAACACACTGACTGGGTTTTAAACCATAAGCAACAAACTAGGTTGGACTAAACAACTCTCCATCCTAAATAAAATATTACTGAAAACCTGAAAGTAAATAATAAAATAGTTTCTTGAACTTTCTGGCTTTATCTGATGTGGTCATTATCAAATAGCATACTTATAATAAGGGTACCATTATAAAACATAAATGATAATACCCTAACAAAAACTGTATTTTGTCTCAAGAAGTAGGCTATATTCACTTTATTTTTGGTATGTTTATATATATATATCATGGAAACCCCATTTCCACAACATATTTTCTCTGTCCCAAGTACCTTAAAATAGATAAAAATAATAAAATTAAACTGAAACCAATAATAATTTTTTAAAGGACAAAAGAGTGACAATATCTAATCCAGATGGGCTTAATGAAATGGTGGAAAATGCACTTCAAGTTTATACAATACAAGCCTTGATAAAATTTTAATTTAAGTACTTTGCAGTTAAAATTGGAGAGCAAAAATGACTAATTTCTCACAGTGAGCGAGACACTTCATGCTTTCTCAAGCTGGTCGCAATCCCTACAGTGACAAACGGGTACTCCCAGTAGTCCTGTTCCGAAAACAACAGTGCCAAAATATACTTGTTCACGCTCATCTAGATTCAGTGGAGCCACCACTTATTCTTGAGAGCCTTTTCTAAAAGAACACTACTTGTAAGACAAAAAAGGCTGTTTTGAAGTCTGAATAATTGCCTGATACTAAATTAAATGAAAAAAAAAATTCCTGTCTACTTAAAAATGTTTCATTAGTTATTGTTACAATTGACTTTCTATTGCATGATGGATTTAAAGGTATAGGATAAAATACATACCTGTTTTAGTAGTTCTTCAGCTCTTACATATTCTGGATCGCCTTGACTATGTTAACTATCTCTGTTCCACAAGTTTGATAGTAATGTCAGAAACATAACTAGCTAGCCTACAGCATGAAATATGGCTATAAATCCATTTTATAATTGTAAATGATGTTGCCCACAAACAAATGTTATTAACAAGTCTCTGATTAGTCTCATTTTAACTAATTCCTTTTACTAACTAAGGCCCTCAGTTTATTTGTTTCTAAAGGAGCAGGTGCGTGTCCCATGTTTACATGTTTCATACCTTTTAATTGCGTCTTTTTAAACATACAATTTAAAATTTTTACATACCCTAAACTTCGTTCCCCTGGAGTAAAACCATAACATCTCATTTTATTACACGTCTGATGACAGTGTCTTGGTAAATGACAAGGTGAAGCATTTAGAGATTCACCCAGAAGTTGGTGAAACTAGAAATAACAGGAACAACATTAGAAGTTAAAGACCAATGAGGAAAATTGACAGAGAACAGGGACGAGTCAGAAAAATTCTCATCTAGAGAATAAATATATATGACTGTAGGAATGTAATTCACTTAGTAATTATTGCTTACCGAGTAAAAAGACTGATATAAAACCAGAATCAGGGATGGAATTTGAAAGTATAAGAAACCAGAAAAAGGGGCAGTGGGGGTGAGAGGGTGGAGTGAACAGAATCAAATGAGGAAAAGAGAGAGAGGCTATAAAAGAAGATAAATTGGTCCAGTAAGACATATTTTATTTGCCAGAAAGTTTAGGAAATAAAAACCCAGCACGCACTGCATCAATTAAGATGTGGAGATACTTTGGCTCCTTGGCCTTGAACAATAGTTAGTATGCAAATGCCTTCCAGCTGCTTGGCCTAACATTAGGATAGGAAAACTTTATCTGCTGTTTTGTTTGGAAAATTCGGTGGAGTGCTATCCCTAGGGGTTATTCCTTCTGATAAGAGGTGAGGAGTGTTGATGAAAAAGTTGTGAGATACAACATCATCAAGTTTGAAGGCTTGGAACCAATTGGTCAAGATAAAGGTTTTCCATGTAAGTGGAGAAACCTAGAGTCTGATCTACTAGCAAGAGTTTGTCTAGGACAGTGTCTCAAAAGGTAGACCAGAAATTGGGCTACAGTGATCCTACCACATTTAAAGCAGCAGAGCTGTTCGGTAAAATAGAAAGCGTTTCGCTGATTTCAAACCTACAAAATCAGTCAGAGGGGGCTCAGCATGCAGAGGGAGGTGATGCTTACTTGATCCCGATGTGTCCTGAAAACAGCTGTCTCTTTACTGAACTCTGGACATAGTGAAAATAAGACATAATAGCATAATTAGGTTCAAATGTACAGTAACAAAATAAAAGAGTGAACAAGGCATGTTTAAATTAAGTGATTCTCTAAATAATAGAGCACAAATTCACAATGAACTACACATAAATAACAAGACATATATATTACGTTCTGCTCTAATTCTGGATTTGAGAATTATTTGTTTTATGATTTGGGAGCACATTTTACCTGACTGGATCATCCTAATTTAGGTCTTAGGAACCTCATAAAAATATAGTTTTACTGACTTCTCTTTCATTGGACGCAGGGATAAATGCACACACTCACATGATTCAGAGGCTGTTCATTGGTGTTCCACAATTTCCTAAATATAACTAGGAAAGTAACTGAAAGTCAAATAGAATTCACACACCTAAATAATACTATTTGTAAAATTTTAAGAGTTTTTATTATGCATGTAACTATGATTTAATTGTGAAGCTTTTTTTTTTTTTTTCAAAGATTTTATTGGGGAATTGGTGAAGCGGACCAGCCAAGTTGTTGTGTTTCAATCTTCGTTGTAGAGGGCGCCAGTCGCCATCTGGCTTCCCGTTGGCAGCTTGTGGCCTCTAAGCTCAAGGTGCTGTTTTCAATCTTAGTTGTGGGTGGGCAAAGCCACCATCCCATGGGGGAGTCAAATCCAGCAGCTTTGTTGTTAAGAGCTCCCACTTTATCCACTGAACCATCCAGGCGGCAGCTCAGCTCAAGGTGCCAAGTTCAGTCTTAGTTGTGGGTGGGCATAGCCCACCATCGGACTGGCAGTCTTGTTGTTAGGAGCACATGCTCTCACCAGCTGAGCCATCCTGCCACCTGTTGGCAGCTCAGCAACAGCTCAGCGACAGTTCCGCTCAGGCACAGCATCACTGACCCATGTGGGAATCGAACCAGCTGCCCTGTTGCTCAGAGCTTGTGCTCTTAAGTCAATTCTTAATCAACTGAGCCACTCGGCCGGCCCCTAAATGTGAAATCTTAAAAGGAGTCTAATCTTAACAATATTCTGACAAAAGGAAGTAAACTTTCAAACTGGATAGGTCATGGGTCCTGTGTCAGGCAGCGCGCTCTCCCACCCAACTGCCTTGACCTATTCCCAATACACTGCATTTTACTTTGATCCATAAATCCCCCCAAAATACATGATTCCATACTAAGGAATCATACCCTTCATACTGTTCCAAAAAAACTTTTTATAATTTTTTTTTTGTTTCATACATATAATATATAGCATAAATATACTATTTAAATAAAAACATCACTGTATACCGAGAACTCAGCTTCTCCATCATGTTCCTCCCTGATTAAGTCACACATATGTCCCCAGGAGTAAACCATCATCCTAAAAGTATACTAGTCATTCCATTGCTTTACTTTATGGCTTCCCCATGCATATATGTGTTTTCAAGCAATATGTTAGTTTTGCTGTTTTTATTTTTACTATTTTGAAAGTGTCTGGTAAGCATATGTGTTATCTCATTGTGGTTTCAATTTGCATTGCCCTGGTTATGAATCACAGCAAATTTGTACCTAAAATGAAATAAAATTTTCCTCTGAAACATTTGTTTCTAATTGGGTTATTGGGTAGCAGTGGCTTGATTTTGCAGAATTATGGTTAAGCCACTTTTTGCTTATAATTACTTAAGAGAAGGACTATCTCTTTTTGGCTAGGTGGTCCAGGGAAAAGAGAATATGTTTTATTCTTTTTTAGAACTGGGAACGTATGCATAGCATGTCTCATTATGAACAAGGACACAGGTTGATAATGCTTAGAATCATATCCCTAAATTTCCACTTCCCTTTATTAAAAAAAGTCCCATCAAATACACACCAAAAACTTTCAAAAATAAGGAGGAAGGAAAATAATTCCATGCAGATGCATATGTACTTTTTTTTTTAAAGACTTACTTTTTAGACCAGTTTTAGGTTCACAGCAAAACTGAAGATAAGGAACAAAGATTTCCCATATCCCTCCTGTTCCCACTCACGTACAGCCTTCCTCATTGTCAACAACCATATCAGAGTGGTGCATTTGTTACAATTGATGAACCTACACTGACACATCATTATCACCCCAAACCCGCAGTTTACATTAGGGTTCACTCCTCGAGTTGTACATTCTATGGTTTGAACAAATGTATAAGGACACCTATTGTGTGTGTGTTTTTTATAATAATCTTTTGCATATTTAAAATTATTTATTTAGCTTACAAACCCCTTGAAAGAGACAGTATCTTTCAACTGTTGTACAATTATTTATTGTACATAAAAACACCATAGAAGGCATAAGAATTTGTCTTTTATATAATCCATCATTTTGCAAGCCACTTAATTGCTCATACCCATCAGCTGAATTTAATCAATATCTTTCTTTAAGGTTCTGATTTCCTCTTAAAAAATATACTCAGGTTTGCATTTCTTTCTTGTCACTTAGTTTTTATGCTTCTCCATGGCAAAATTACATCAATGTTTATCTGCATTTTTATTTATGTATTGCTTTTCTGTGTTTTTAAGGTTTAGTTTATTTTAATCTCACTTCGATCAATGGTGCTACTTGAAAAAAATTAGCTTTCTTCTGAGTTTTTCTTTCTAAGTATATCTATCGTTTTCATTAAGGCTTTATAATGTTTTCTTTGTATCCTCTCTTCTTGGATATTAATCTATTTTTGGTACTATAGATACTGATATTTTTCAGAGGAAAGTGGAAGTAATACCACGAATACAAACACATTTATTTTAGTAATATGGGCAACACATTTACTAATCAAAATTAACTCACCAACAATTTTTCTGATAGCCAGAAGTAACCATTGACATACTTGTTTTCCAGTTATTCCAAATCACTGAAAGAGTAGAAACGTTTTCTCATAGTATTTTCAGCTGTGATGACAAGTGCAATCTATCAAACTATGCAGGAAAAAAATTAAATAAAATAACATGTCATGTCACTTCTATTTCTAGTGGCATTTTCTAGTAAGTTGGGGAAATACTCAAAATAAACTTCAACTTTGACCTTCTGAAGTCCTTATGTATGCTAGTAAAGAATGAGACTGAAAAGTTTTCATTTTTTCCAAAATAGCTTATAGAAAATCCAGATTCTAAATATACTGCAGAATGTCTGTTAATGTAGAAAACAAAAAAAACAACACATTTCTTTAATGTGATCAGCTCATGATCATAATTGATATACTAGACAATGTATAATACTATATAATACTTTATTAAAATATGTGAAGTAAAAATGTACAAAGTAATTTTACAAAATTATTAAAAATGTTTTTTGATTCACAAAATATTTGATTGCAGGGACTGCTTTTAACATAGTTTTCTTAATGCTTTTGAGTTTTCACTTAAAGACCCCTATTGACTTCATAGACTAGACAATAATTCAGAGATCATTTTTAGAAGTAGCAGCAAATTGATAATTCATAAGAGTAAGTTCAATAAAAGCATCTCAAACCCTACTATGAGCTAATGAAGATAAATAACTTGCAAAAGAAAATTAGACATTTTTGAAGTTGTACAAGTCCAAACACTGTGTACATGCAAAGCAAGGTAAACTAGATTATACCTGTATCTTGCTTTTCAACATTAGTTTGAGTTGGAAAAGGTGAATGTAAAATATGTTTATATATGCATACATGAGAACAAATCTCACTTGTTATTAATGCCCTATATTTAAGGAGAGTTCAGTCTCATGACTGACATGGTCTAGCCTCTGGTTCCCTCTTTGACAAGCCCTTTGTCACTCTTTCCCCCTCATTCACTCCCCATGGATCACCCTGACCCTCTTTCTGTACCTTGAACCATCCACCTCATTCCCTCAGAATCATTTGACTAAGACATCATCTAGGAATAATCCTTCTCTTAAACATTTCAGGGTGTCTACCTCTTCCTGGTGCTAAAATCTTGAACAACAGGGACCATCCTTCACGTTGGTGCCTCTTACAACCCTTATTCTTAAGAAATAAGGTTCCAAGAACAAAGTTTTTGTGTACTTCCAGGTTAGCATGGTGGCAACCTGAATATGCCTGCTATATCTCCTCCCAACTCCCCATTAAAATGCTACATTTAAAAACATTATATATGTTTATGATTTTAACAACAACAAGAAAACCAGTATATAACCTTAAGTGCTATAAAATCCCACCATGCACTAATAACATGTTAACCAAATTCACAGCAATGTTCTCTTGTCATCCAGGGCACTACGATGATACACCAACCACTTGTGCTGCCACCTGTCAGAACTTTGGATGGCCCCACCGTCAGGTATTGCATATATTACAAAAGAACATTCATGACCTCATGACAGTAACATGTAGGGTTTCCAATGAAGTCAAGGATTCTATGAATATGTTAACAATAGTGAGAAGGATTTCAAATGATATATAACAATTTGAAATAACTTCTGAACGGAGGACAATTTTGAAAGGCAATCTAACAAAATACTGATAAAGATGGACCTATGGATGTCTGTCAAACACACAAAGTCATGTCCTTGGGAATTGAGGGTATTGATGTAGCCCCCGTGTTCCTGTTCCATTGGCCAGAGAACTAGGAGCATTGAAGTGATTTGAATAGGTCCCATCAGATTTAATAATTTTAGTAATTTAGTAATATTAGCTGCAAACATCACACACACCACACACACACAGATAATGTCTGTGGCTAATCTTAATTTACATATATATATATATATATATATATATATATATATATATATATATATGTATATGTATATATATATATATGATTCTATACATATAGTGAAAATAAATTATGTTTAATGTTATAAAATAATAGGACTGGGTTGCTCATTTGTACTAAATTATTTTCCTCTGTAGACTTCTTGTTTTCTGATATACATTGTCTTTGTTATGTTTCTATAAATGGTTGTGAACTCCATAACTGGATCATTAGAGAATATCGTTTGTAAATAAGGGAATAGGAAAATGGGAGATGAGCTCTTTAAAGGATGTAAGTTGCTCTACATGCTGTTTTTATTTTGTTTTTTTATTTATTTATTTTTTCCTGAGGGCAGTGTCACCGGCCCTCAAATGTGGGATCCGAACCGGGGCAGCCGTAGTCCCAAACCGGCTCCCAACCACCGCGCCACTTGGCCGGCCCTCTACATACTATTTTTAGAACTCCTTGGCAAAGCAGTTTCAATTTAAATTCTGGGCATGAATTACAAGTTTCAGGGTCATTGGTGCTCCCAAAAAGATGACTGTTGCAGTTGGAGGTGTCTTTGTATTTATATTTGGCATTACAGTTGCATGTCAGATATTAATTATGCAATTATTATTACACCTTACAGCCCCCTTTCCTGCAAACTTAAAGTACTTTTCCTGTCCTAACTTCTTTTTAGACTCCTCACTATTTAACAATTCTATTGTGTATCATCCTAATGAACTGAAATATTATATAGTATATGATATTTCATTAATATACTATTAATGAAAAATAAAGGCTACCAAATTATTACCTGTAAATTCAAAGCTTAGTGACATAATTCCTTCTTCTGATTTTAAATTCCCAAATCATTGTGTTGGACCCAAAAATAGACCCTCTCTCATTATTCTTTGTCCCTCAGCATGTCTTTGGGAACTCATCATTGTTGTTCTATCCTTTTATGTGTCAGCTTCCTTTGCACATTGCATTTCGTGTGACTCACTGTCCCTTAGAGCAAGGTTTGAATGCTCTAAAGGCCTACTTATATCTGACAGCTGGGTTTCTCTTCCTGAACTTTTTTATGTGAAGTCATGCCAGATCAATTTTTATAAGTCCTTAGTTGCTTAATGAAGACATGGAGCAAAGAACATAAAATGGTAGAAAATTCACTTACTAGGCTTCTACTATCTGTATATACCAGTCAACTCCATGTGGAAATTAAGAGAAATACACAATAATTTTTCTAAGTATGTTTTCAACTTATAAATTCTAATCTATATTGGAAAGTTTCAAGGAGATGCATTCAAGTGCCTTGAAAATGAAAGATCCAAATAAACTGCTTTCTCTTCATTAGACTGATCTCTGATTTGCAGGGTATAGGTAAGATTTTTTTTATTGTGTGTGAGAATTTAATTGCCCATTTTGTAATTTTTGAAGTTTTGTTTCTAAAAAGTAAAGATTAAGATGGATATGTATTTGAATTCCAGTAAGAAAAGGTTGAAAAATGATCTCTGAGGAGATTAAAACATAAAACTGAGAACCACGATTGCAGTTTGCTATTATATTAGTTTGACTTACATATGGTTTAATTTTAACTTAATGAGAAAAAGAACAGAACTGAGACTTAGGAGAGGGAACTCCTAGTCTTAGATCATCTGCCACTGCTGTGGGATATGAGGCAGCTCACCAAACTCTCCTGAACTCCTCCTATGTCCTAAATCTGTAAAATGAGCAGGTTCCACTATAAGATTTCCCAGGCCCATTCCAGCTCTGAGATTCTGAATCTCTGACTGTAGCTACTTTGAAATAAAGGTAGGGACTAGAAATAAAAATATCATCTGAAGTTCTTTGTAACCAAAAATGTGATTTGTAATAGCTCAATTCCTCCAACTTAAACTATTTTTGCATCCCTTATTTGCATAATCATTCAGTAGACTCTAAACTTGACAGATGGATAAGAGGTAGGAAAGAAACATAAATGAGGAGGATATCTCTGGCTAGATGGAATTTTGACAATAGAAATATCTGTTTCTGGTTATCACTAAAGTTTAATAATCTTACTAAAAATTCTTTCTGACTCAAGATAGTAAAAATATTAACTCGTAAATTTCAAATAATTGAATAGGTTTATTTTCACATTTAAATATTAATCCAACTAAAATTGAATCTCAGATATAATTTTCTTCCAAAATTGTTGGACAATTGTATCAATACGTTTCATTAAATAGTTCATTGATTTGAAACTTAGCTAAGTTGTTATATTTACTAAATTATATTAACAAAATTATTTTGGATTTCAGAGTCCATCTGTCTTATTTTTTTTTGTTGTTTTTTTTTCAGTTGAACTTTGGAATTATTCATTACCTTGACTGCATTAAATTTATAACTTATTTTGGGTACAATTAAGCATCTTTATACATTTTAATTTTGCAGCTATTAATACAAATATGCCTTAATTACTTTATGTCTGTGAATATCTATTAGATATGGGTAATGTGACTAGATACTACATGTATCACATGGAAATGAGCTGTTGGTGCTACTTGTAAGCAAATAAATATGAGGCTTTGCAAAAAAATGGGTTGGAAGATATCAAAAGAGCTTCTTTTTGTTATTAAGGATAATACATATAAGAATGTTAAAGGTTCTTTGTAACTCATGTGTACATATAATTTATATGTAACTGTGTCTATTAACAAGGAGCTTACATTTATTTTTTGATAATGAAGTTTTATTTTTGCAAATGAAGAACATTATACATTTGCAAAAACAGAGGAGGTTGTGAGAAAACTACATAGTCTTTTTCAAAGATGTACTGACTGGCCTATAAAATAAGCAATCAATTGAACACAGAGTACTTATCTTGAAGGATGTTTTTTAAAAATCATTTTTTAAAAGCTTATTCAGTGGAATAGACCCATACTTATGATTAAGAATCAGAACCCTCAGGTCAAATCTCCGCCAGAGTTCACTACACTTCAGATGAATTCTAATAGTCAATGGGGTGTAGGAAAACCCCACATTATAAACCAAAACAAAACAAAACAACAGTGTTTCAAAAAGAAAATGTTTGTTGTACTAGCTATTTTATTATTGTTTCATTTGTCTTTCATCCTATTTCCCAGGCCTTCCCTAAGTATGCTTTCAAAGCAAATTAGTTCTCTTTTTATGGAATACATCAATTTTCACAAAATCTCCCTTTTCCTAAAATATGTCAACCTTAGCATGAAGGTGACAAAGTGAAATTATCAATCACAATTCATTTATACCTACAAGGGTTCTAAATCTGCTAGTTCTTGATTCCAGCCAGCCCCTCCTAAACTGCCTATATATGCAAGATCTGACAATTAAGATCACAAACTCATCCTAGAAAAAGTGCTACATACTTCATTGATGAATATCATTACAGTCACCTTTGAAGTACTCCCCTTGGGAAGCTATGCACCAATGCCAGCAATTAGTCTACCCTTCAAGGCAATTTTGAACTCTTTCTGGAATGGCCATGAGCTGTCCTCATATTACCCTTGATGTCCTGAATGTCATCAAAATGTCTTCCTTTCAATATTTCCTTTATCTTTGAGTAAAGAAAGAAGTCATCCATCGGGGGCCAGATCAGGTGAGTAGGGAGGGTGTTCCAATACAGATAAGAGCCGTGTGAGCTGGTGCATTGTCATGATGCAAGAGCCATGAATTGTTGGTGAAAAGTCCAGGTCATTTAACTGTTTCACACAACCTTTTAAGCACTTCCAAATAGTAAACTTGGTTAACTGTTTGTCCAGTTGGTACAGATTCAAATTTAATAATCCTTCTGATATCAAAAAAGACTAGCAGCATTGTTGTAACAAGTTCATCAACTTAATTGTTAGATCTCATATACCTTTGTGAGATTATCTAATTTCTTGTCTCCATCAGTCATAACATAAAGGGCTAGATGGGCAAGCCTTTCCTCCTTGTGGATTGTACCAGTAGTATATTGAGTCCTCCTAATAAATTTAATGATACATAATTTATATGCCTACTACCCATTAAAAACAAATGAAAACCCATTTACATTGTTAAAGTGAACAAATGTCTGCAGCAAATAGTGGAGAAAGGACTTGGACCTAGGAAGAAAGAAGGGGCATGGCATATAAGGAAAGCAGTCATTTACTGTATTTTAAGGCAGTCCCTGCTGTGGCTAACAGTTCTTTTCCCACCCAGACCCATGGAGACATACAACAAAGGAAAACACAACACAAACACTTGTAGCTTTTAATGTGCTGAATCTAAAGCATTCCTGCAGATAAGAAACAGACGTTCAATTTAAAGGAAACTAAAGGTATGATTCAATAAGCCTGGCAAGTAGACCTGGCAACAATTAGTTAACTCAAGCAAGACCCACTCTCTTACTGTTGCAGGCAGTTTTACATGACACCAAAACCTCCAGATAAAAAAATTCAACACTTCTGTCAAATGATTTATTTACATAACACCAAAGATTGCCTTAAGTAAGAGAAATTTAAGCAACCAATAAATATAAATTTTATGTGTAAAGATTTACCTCATTGGGCATATTTGCGTTTTTTAAAATTAAATTTGGCTATTGTTAATTAGGCTTTAAGTGGGAGAATACCTACCTATGAAGAAAAACTTATGGTCATGCTGAATTTATTAATTTTTATCATCTCACATATAAACTT
Organism: Aselliscus stoliczkanus; assembly: GCA_033961575.1. NCBI lineage: Eukaryota > Metazoa > Chordata > Mammalia > Chiroptera > Hipposideridae > Aselliscus > Aselliscus stoliczkanus. Next base: position 135,355,186 of record CM066731.1, on the reverse strand, counting down.
GTTTTTCACATTTACTGTATAATTAGTAACAAACTTATCTTCAAATCACTTGGGATTCCATTTTATAGAGCATGCTAACCTTAGTTGCTTATTTCCTGAAAAAGTTTATTATTCCCTATTTACTCTCATTTTTTCCCTAAGCCTTTGGACATTCAATAGTGGATCCAGAAAAACAGTGCTATGACACAGAAGCTGCCATATCAGTGGAAACCATGACAGACATTAATAAAATCACAAAATATTTTAGAATGAATTTTTCCACCATAAGAGTATGTTTTCTTACAGCAGTCTTTAGAATTTGTTCTTACAACCAGATCATAAAAATATTCCTCAGCAATATACTAGTAAGATAGGTTTTATGTTTTCTTTACAAGAGAAAAATAATATTGAATGGTTTCATAACATGTCAGATTCCACATGACATTTGATAACATATTTGGTGGGAAATTATGTATGAATTATCACATACATACATACATACATACATGTCTTTTGAAGCACATTCACTGAACTTAAAATGCATTCTGAGAAAAACATCCATGCAATAAAAATGAAGAGAAAGCAGTATGTTTTTTCATATAGATGTATTAAATTTAAAAGAATAAGATTATATTTTTTGGTTCACATATTGTATTAGCTGGTTTGGAAAGGGCTATATATTTGTAGTCAGAACAATTCTTTACATTCTATAACCATTGTCTATTATTGTCTTTAAGTCTTGAAGATCAAATTGAAGGTCTTTGAAAAATTATAGTAGTGAACAGGAGTCATTTTTTTCTCCTATAAGACCTTTCTAAATATTGTAATGTGAATTGTAATTTCTATTCTCTCTACTACAACTCTGTAACTTGGAAGTCTTCAGTGCCATTTCTGGGCACAAAGATTTAAAAGGCCCTATAGTCTACCTTCTAATGTATTACCTTTGTAGGACTAGAAGTATCCTTACAGTATTTTATTATACAATCCGCACATTTTTGAAATAAAAATGGAGAAGCAGGTAAATAAAAAGGCCAGTTAAAACAACATAGGGCCAGCCGAGTGGCGCGGTGGTTAAGCGCTGGCTTGGGAAGTCAGCGGCTCCGGTTCGGATCCCACATATGAGGGCCAGTGACACTACCCTCAAAAAAAAAAAAAAAAAAAAGAAAGAAACAACATAGCAACCTGGTGTCACAACCAAAATTAATACTTAAATTTCTCTTAAATATGCTTGTATTGATTATTGTATAAAATGGCCACAAACTACCTAATTATGCTTTTGAGATGTTATCTATAAGCAACCCTCTATCCTTCCCATAAATTTAAATTTTCTCCATGATCTTCTGGAGATTTGCTTATATGCTGAACTTGGAACTTAACAAAACATTCTCTGATATCCTACTAATATTAAACAGATATGGTAAACCTCTTTCACAATGCTCATGAGAAATTTGTCACATACTATTGAATCTAAACTTCAAGAAACCATCCCATTTGGATCTATGTCCAGTCCAGTGTCCATTAAATTTGTCAAGTTGTTTTTTTTTAACTGAGAACACATAATATGCTGATGTTATCTTAAATTTCAGGATAGTTCTTACAACAAGCTCTCTCGTGCAGTTTTAGTGCAACCCCTGTTTAAATAAGCAGTGTGACTAATAATTCTATTGAAAAAAATTCATTTATCAAATAACTTTCTGAAATTGCTCTCCATATCCTGACACGATGAGAGTGCTATTCAATTCACAGAGAACACATACATGTGCTAGAAGCCTTGTTGCCACTCTGTCTTTTCCAGGCTTCTCAATTGACATTTTTTTTGTTTTTTTTCTTTCTTTATGTAGCAACTTGGACCAATTTAGTATGAGGGCTTTAAGAAAATGACTATCCAATAAGTTTTTATGTTGAAAAAGCATTGAGATATTTTTCTCATTTTATTCTCAAAATATATTCTGTTTCGCAAGATGAAGCTGGACTCATTAGCAGGGCATCTAGCTAAATTCAAATACTGGTGAAACAGACAAAAAGACAAAGCATGATGTTCATTGAATGTAACTCTTTTTAGCCATTGATTTTTTTTTAAAAAGATTTTATTGGGGAATTGGGGGAGGGGAACAGCATTGGGGAATCGGGGAAGGGGAACAGACAAGTTGCTGTCCTTCTGTTCTTCAGTCTAGTTGTGGAGGACGTTGCTTCACTGGCCCATGTTGGTATCATCATTGCGTTCTTCCTGGATGAGGCAGATCAGTCGCCGGCCTCTGGACGGCTGCTCACAGCGGCTCTTGGCAGCTCACACTGGCTGCCAGGCGCTCATGCTGGCTGCCGGCCACTCACAGTAGCCTATGGCACCCACTGCAGCAGGGGCTGCTGCTATGTTTTCCCAGGGACTCACAGCAGCCCAGCTCCAGGTGGACCTGTTGTTCACCATCTTAGGTGTAGAGGGCACTGTCACGGGCCCTCAAATGTAGGATCCGAACCCTGGCCGCTGGCATCCCAAGCCAGCTCTTAACCACCGTGCCACTCAGCCAGCCCCATAGCCATTGATTTTTAAATCTGCCTGAACCCATATGTAAATACATATTTTCTAAAAATATTAATTTTCAATTGAAATTTCTGTAATAAAGAACACCTAACCATTTGCGGGTATAACTGTGTGTTGGTACTTTATCTTCAGGATGCTGTTGGCTCATTTCACAGGATTTTCTGTATGTCAGATAAATTCCCAGAAACATAGCATAGGGTTTGAATTAGGGGGTATGTTACTAGTCTCTCCTCTGCTTCTGATCAGTTACATGAATATGGTCAAGACATTTCCCTTTCTGGTCCTAAAGGTCCTCATTTGGGGCTGGCCGAGTGGTGCATTGGTTAAGAGCTGGTTTGGGGATGCCAGCGGCCCTGGTTCAGATCCCACATATGGGGGCCAGTGACACTGCCCTCTACAGCTAACAACAGCTCCACCTGGAGCTGGTCTGTGTGAGCCCCAGCGACGGTGTAGGCTGCAGCCTCTGCTGCAGTGGGCTGCCATAGGCTACAGTGAGTGGCTGGCAGCCAGCGTGAGCTGCCAATAGCCGTAGTGAACGACATCCAGAGGCTGGTGATCGATCTGCCTCATCCGGGAAGAGCGCAATGATGATACCAACATAGGCCAGTGGAGCAACGTCCTCCGCAACTAGAATGAAGAACAAAAGGACAGCAACTTGTCTGTTCCCCTTCCCCGATTCCCCAATGCTGTTCCCCTCCCCCAATTCCCCAATAAAATCTTTAAAAAAAAAGAAAAAAGAAAGGTCATCATTTGTAAAGTAAAGGTTTTCTACCAAGGTGATCTTGTTTATACTGTGAACAAGTGATACTTAAACAAAATAATAAACACCAAATGCATATAACTGGTTTTCTTCAAATAAAAGTTATTATTACTATTATTAATGAACCATTAGGTTCTTCTAATTTCAATTGCTATAGAGGGCATTGAGTTAAGCCTTGGGTCCTGATCTTCATTTCAAATGGTCTGTGTTTCTACCAGAATTGTATGCAAAAATATGGGTACTTATTGTGTGTATAATTAATTTCAAGATAAAATTTGAGTTAAAAGTGTTTTCTGTGATCAGTTCTCCTAAATTGTAAACTGGTCACACATGTATGACATATCCAAGAGATACCTCACTACGCAATCTTCCTGCATACTGTTTTGCTAATTTTAATTCTACTTTTGGAATCAGAGAGATCTCAAGGCTTATGTGATTACTCATAGAATGAGCTATTTCAAGGCAGAAGTTACATAGTATTATTTAATATGGTCCATTTTTTTTTTCTGAAGTATACTTTAAATGCTCTTATATAAACAAAGAAACCAAATTGAATGTGAAAGAACAGTGAGGATTATTTATTTTAATATCTTCTCCCTAGAATCTAGCATCGTGGTGGGTTCATTGTAAGTAAACGGTCTACAGATATTGGCGTTTTAGATGGTTTTGCTGTAAGGGAACATGTGCTTCATTTAAACTTCAGGATACTACTGATAAACATCTATATACGCAGCGACTATTTGGGAGAATGAAATACATCCGGGTCCAGAGGTAGTTCTGGTTAAGAGTATATGTTTAGGAATCAGAGAGTCTCAGGTTGGAATCCTAGCGTGCTTACTTTTTTAGTGAGATGACCTTGAGCTTTAGTTTCCTTATCTGGAAAAATATAAGGGAGAGTGTAATAATTCATCACTCTTAGAACTGAATATGATCGCATGCTTAGGCTACCTTGGATAGTGCTTAGCACACTGTAAAGACTCAATAAGTGGTAGCTATTGCTACTTAAATGATTCTTTGTGATTTCAAGTGTTATAAAAATATCAAATTAAACCTTGGTGCATAATAATTTATACCATTTATTTTTGATATTTTGGTAACAGATTTCTGAATGCTACCTCAATGAATTCCTGACAATTTCTGCTCTCCTTTTATTAATATTTGTGAGTGGAAACAGGATAGGATGCTTGGTCCAAATATCCCTCCTTCTCCCCATATCCTATTACCCTAACATCAGCATCTATATGCTTGAAATCATATGCAAAGGAACTCTGACTGTTGCTGAAGAAGGAAATAGGAGGTTGTTTTGTTTTGTTTTGTTTTGTTTTGTTTTGTGGGACTTAACCTATAATAATGAGGACATAAAGACTCAGAGGGTGACACAGTGCTTATATTTTACTGGGCCTTTGAACCAATTTCTAGAGAGCTGAAGATGGAGGAGACATTTTCATGAAAGAATTCGTAAACTGAACATGAGTTATGCTGTCTTAGGGCCCAGGTTGCTACATAGCAGAGAGTAAAGTGAAAGGTCACTTTCCACCAGTTCTGCAGAATCCAGCAGGACTCTGGTACCACAAGGGTTAGAGACTCTGAGAGGATCAGGAAATAGTGTCTTTGTGATGTAAATTTTAGGATGAAGTAGTAAGAAATGGCAAGAGTGTGGTCACTTCCAATGAATCTCAGGGCAGAAGGTGTAGACAAAAGAGATCGAAGTGCTAGAGAAAGAATGTTGAGTGTTGGTTCTACTAAAGAGCCTGGCTTATGAAGCATTCCTTTAGGGATTTCAAGGGAAACTTGGGACTTTATAGGATACTGGACGTCTTATGTACTAAGGTGAACATAAAATCAGGAATTGTGCATTATTGATAACATGACTTGGTACCCCGAGTCTCCTGGGGCCTAACAAGATTTCAGTCACAGGAATAATTACGGAAGAGTTCATTTAGATAAAAATTAAGATAAATATTTAAATAGTATAGAACCATGATAGGTTTCAGGGTTTGAATTTATGAAAATAGTAAATGAACTATGGGATTACCTCACTGATTTAAAGTATCTTCTGCTTCCATACATGTCACTGGGCAATATGAAGGTCTATGATATTTCCTAATAAAGCTATTTTCAGGTGGAAAAACAAATATAGCTACTCCCACATGGGAGGTCTTGCTGATGATTTATATAATTGTAAGGATTAACTCATGGTTTAGATAGTTCTACCTAAGAAGAGCAACGTGTAATTTCTTGTAAATCAGCATTAGCAGATAACCTTTAATGTATTTAGAGAAAATTGTCAAATGGCTTTGAAACCCTTAGCTCAATCTTTTCTCAAACCTCTGTAAAGCATTCAATATTCTGATATATTCTCTACTTAAAAATAAACTTGTAGACATGTAGTGTTACTGAATTTATATTTAAATAACTCAAGTCTAGGTATTAGAAATTTCTTTCTTGATCTTCTTTCTGAACACTAGCCTTACCTCACACCTCTACTCTGTTATCCCTGACATGCACATTTCAAAATACTTTTTTTTTTCTTTTCACTCAGGGTACCACTCAAACATCTATATACTCCCAAAATGTAAATTCCTATTATATCCTGCTGAGTTTAGGCTCCCATTTAAGTTGTATGAGGTCCTCAATGATTAACTTTCCTCCTGGCAGTAGTTGACAAGAATTCATAGTCAGTTTCAATGCATTCTTTTAATAGATTTTTACTTTTACTTTTTTGGCCTACCCTGAGCTTTATTGTAGCTGTAGGCACATATGTGGAATTTGGCCAAGGCATCACGCTCTGCAATGACTTTCACCACAGGGACACTACCTCTCCCTTCTTTTCTTAAAAAAAAAAAATTCCAAAGAAGAAATATGAGTATGAGCAACAGTCTATTTGAACTATATTTTCAACCAGTTTTATTATGTTATCTTTGCACTTTGAAAAACTAGTGGTTCAATAAATTAGAGATTTTTTCCAAGATATACATTATGAACATTATGTCATAATCTGTCACATCCTGCACGACAGAGCAGTGGGAAGCCAGAAGGGATGGCGAAAGGTTAAGAAAGATAAAGAGACACAAATGAGAGCAAAAATGCACGTGGAGCCAGGGGACTCAAGTCTCACAAACTGAGCCCCGAATCAGGCCTGAGTTCCCCTTTTATTATTTCACACACTAGAAAGGAACAATGTTTCTTCCACGGTCTGTGAGTCTCATACCTGACAATTTAGCTCAGGGCCAAATTACCCAAGCCCTTGCAAACTGCGGTAACCGCAAGTTCCATGATGCGCCAGCAAATGCTATGCTGGCCACACGTAGACCCCAGGAGTCCCTAACACTAGTAGATAATTATCTATTTCCTAACCACCTGATCTAGGGAGAGGGAGTCAGCCGGTATCATTGCCACCAGGTCCCAGCGTTCCAGGACACCTCCAGAGGAAGCTTTACAGGAATCATTCCTCCCGGCCATGGGGTTTGAGGCACTTCCCATCTTTTAAGGAGTCGACGCGAGTAAACAGATGGGTGGGCAGCTGCTTTGGCCACAATAATCTCATGAAAGAACTTTGATCTCTTCCAGAACTAGTTCACTTAATGATTCTTTTAATCAAACCAATTCTTGATACAAAAGACAGAAACTTCGGGCGGGCTGAGTGGCTCCTTGGTTAAGAGCTGGCTTGGGACACCAGATGTCCAGGTACCAATCCCACATATGAGGGTCAGTGACACTGCCCTCTACAGCTAAGATGGTGAACAACAGGTCCACCTGGAGCTGGGCTGCTGTGAGTCCCCGGGATGATATAGCTCCAGCCCCTGCTGCAGTGGGCTGCCATAGGCTACAGTGAGTGGCCAGCAGCCAGCCTGAGCGGCTGGCAGCCGGTGTGAGCTGCTGTCCAGAGGCTGGCGACCAATCTGCCTCACCCGAGACGAGCACAATGATGATACCAACATGGGCCAGTGAAGCAATGTCCTCCACAACTAGACTGAAGATTAAAAGGACATCAACTTGTCTGTTCCCATTCCCCAGTTCCCCAATGCTGTTTCCCTCCCCCAGTTCCCCAATAAAATATTAAAAAAAAAAAAAGTGAAAAAAAAAAAGACAGAAACTTCTCTCTTATATTCACTATCTGGGAAAGATTGGATCTTTTAAAAACATGAAAGCAACAGATTTGATTAACTTCAACCACTACATGAAAATGGTTTTTAATGTTCTTATTCTGGAAGCTGTCTTACAAATGTTAACCACTGTTTCATTTTATACATTTTGGAGTAATTTCTAATAGGCATGTACAGCTCGGTGTGAAGGTCCAATAATTAGTAGGGCAAACAGAGGTTAGTCGGTCTATGAGTCAGTCTGTGCTTCCAAAAAGATTAGCATGTGGCTCCAAAACTAATAGTTAATCATAGCATTTTCTAAACTGCTGTATTTAATGGTTTAATATTATGCTATTTATTTTCATTATGCTTTCAGACAGATATCATAGATCCTTTAGGGGTGGATTTATACTTCTAGTTAAAAATAATCTGAGGAAGGTGTTTATAATACATTTATACTTAACCTTACATACAGTAAATATATTCTTTAATTAACATGAATTGCTCTTTTGCAAATTAAAATATATTTCTTCTAATTTTGAATAAATGAAATGGCCTATTTATTAATTAGGAAGTGTTTAAAATAGATCACTTTTACAATACCATTTATAAAATTTGGGGATATTTTTCTCCAGGTGTCACTTTAGAGTCAAGCTTGAGAACTGACTCAACCTAACTGTATTAGTCTCCTAGGGCTAACATGAAAATCACAGACTGGGTGGCTTAAACCACATACATAGAATTTCTCACTGTTCTGATGGCTGGAAGTCCATGATCAAGGTGTTGGCAGGTTTTGTTTCCCTTAAACCACATACATAGAATTTCTCCCTGTTCTGATGGCTGGAAGTCCATGATCAAGGTGTTGGCAGGTTTTGTTTCTCTTGAGACCTGTTTGGCTAGCAGATGTCCAGGCTCTCACTGTGTCCTCACATGTGAGGCCTTTTCTCTGTGTGTGAGTCTCCCTGGTGTCTCTCTTTTCTCATAAGGACATCAGTACTATTGGATCAGGGTCAATACTTATGACCTCATTTAACCTTGATTGCCTCCTTAAAGGCCCTATCCCCAAATACAGTCACATTGGTGGTTAGGACATCAACATAGGAATATTTTTGGAAAACAATTTAATCTACAATGCCAACCACTTCTAAGAAATTATTTCAAAGAAGGTAGACTTGAAATAGGTAAGAGTTATTTGAAAAATTTAGTTATCACAGGTAATAACTGAATTTGATTCCCTAAGTAAAAATAATCATCTATATCTTATATTTGCCAATAACTCCCAAATTCAAATTATGTAAGAGCTTCTTACATATCAGCCCTTCAATGATAATTTTTCAGATAGTTTATAAATCAATCGTAATTAAAAACACTTTCATGGATGAATGTCAAATTGATGTCAGAAATACTGCTAGCATCCTGTCACAGACACTATTAGATGCCACCGTAGTTTATACAAATTTTTCTACATTAGTAAGTATAGTTACTTTTCAGATCTCTACTCTTTCTCAGATTCTCCAAAAGGATTTGTTTCTCTTTCCTTGGTGCTTCAATATTTTTCAAGCATGGCTCTGTTTTTAAAAAAGTGTTTATTTTATATTGTTTGCTGGTCATGGCCTAATAGACACATTTTGAGAATTGGCCTCAGCTATGCTCAACTGCTCTCTATGGTTTCATCAAAACCCCTTTTCATGTTAAAAATTCAAAGAACGCATATAAGCATTAAATCCCAACATTTAGGAAGCATTTATCTAGATTTTTATAGTGTGGACTTGTATATTTCACATCGCATATCCTCTCATCTAAAGCTCTCACATTTTGATGAATAGAATGCATGAAAACCTCTTCTCTGGGAACTTCAGCATATAGCTACTAAGGCCCTTGCTCCTTCATTCCTTCCCATGGGCTTGATTTATGGAATTAACCCTCAACCACAGAGATTATTGCGATAGCCCAGGGTCTACTTCTAACCAAATCATCAATTAATAAAGCAACAAATAAAATGTATTTCTTGCTTCCTGGGAAATGAAATTCCCGGATGAATGGGGATAAAGTACAAGAAGAATAAATACACTTCTCTGGCTGCCTTAAAACAAAAACACCCACATTTACTAATTTCCTGGTGAGTCCAGCTCTCAATCCTCTGAACTTCAGAGACAATATGAATTTGGGCTACTATGTGCATTAACTTTTTGTCTGTGGGGTAGGCACTGGTTGTTTCTGAGTCCAGCTCTACATCATCTGGAGTGTCTCTGCAGTCTTGGGAAAATCTGTCTGAAATACCAGTGTTTCATGGATTTTTCTTCAACTGCAGTGCATTCAATGTGTAGTTGGCATAAAGATAGCAGGTAGCATAGATTGCCAGTCAGATGCCAGTTTTATCCAAGATTTACATATGCACCTTGAATTTAGGCACTGTTTATTCTATTATGATAAAAGAAAGATTTCAACCTCTTGCCAATTTAGCCAATAATAATTATTCCCGTTCTTAATGCAAAGTAGATTTTAAATGTGTCCATTATGACATGCTGCCGCCTGTCATTAATATGTGAGCAGTGGGTTTAAAGTGTGTCTATCTGTTTAGATCTTTATTATTTCAAGTTACTTTTATATTTAATAATGAATTATTATTGACTAATATTGAGGAGTTAAAGCACCTCCTTGGATAAAAAATATGCTAATTAACTTTCTTGGGCAAGTACAGTTATATGACTTTCCCATACTCACACACTAATAAAGCATGATAGAAAAGAGAACTCTCCTTCCATAAATAAAATTTTACATAAACAAAATATTTGCTGTGCTGATGTCCCAACGTAGATATGGCGCTTTTATTTGTCCTGTTGGGTGACAATGAATGATATTCAATATGAAATTTGCATCATGATAATAACTAACATTTATTCAGTGCTTTCTAATGTGTCATAAAATGTTCTTAGCTCACTACATACTAATTTTTCATGTAATACATCAGCTGTAAATGTGATATAATTATCCCCATTTTACATGGAGATCAAGATAAGAGGGAGAAAATAATTTGCCTAAATTATATATGCATAGTATCAATTTAAACCAGAGCTCAAGGATATACAGTCTGAGTCAGTGACTAACTCCCTAAAAAATAATTCCTCACTTCTCCAAAGGTGTAAATGTGAGCAAAGCCACACTAGGTTGCCCTCTTTGATATTTGTATCTATTGAGACATAAATCACAGTTTTATGTGATTTATAAGCCCTGGTGCTGTCAGCACACAAGTTATAGTTTGAATAAAGAAGAGTATTTCAAGATCATGCCAATAACAGTTACTTTGGGGGAGTTTTCTATCAGAATTGCTGAAGGAAGAATAATTTTCTTTATTTGCTGAATGCTTAAGTCTGCCTAAATCTACCTTTGTCCTTTTGGTATGTGAATAAAAAATGACCTAAAATATTATAGCCCTGTAACATGCTCTTGCTTTCCCCATGGTGGGGGGGGGGGGATAAAATGTAATTAATTGGTAAAAAACATGGTATAACTTTTATGAGTATAGAAACCATCAGAAAGAAATAGTAATTATCTTACAAGTTTTAAAATATAACAGCTGACAATAATCACATATATAATATATGATGTCAAGAAAATAGAATGAAGGTTTGAATCTCTTTGAAATTTGAAAATCTGAGATGTAAAGACTATGCCCATTTGATGTTCATACGTTTCTCCCATCTTTTGTTACTTATTTGCGCATTTACTTCCTCTGTATGGAATATACAAACTCACTCCCTCTGTCTCTGTCTCTCTCTCAACCTTTGTCCCTCCCGCCCCCTCTCCTTTCTCCTCCCCATTCCCCTGACAGATGCTTAGATCACATAATATTTCCTTTATTGGTGCAGAGGAAAATCCTGACTCAACTAAGGTTTTTCCCGGAATCAAAATGAATAAGTTGAAAAAGCTGATTCAGTGGAGGGGAGGGAAAACACTAATGTTGTAAATACTTTCCCAGGGATTCCAGGACTACTACCCATTATTATCTGGTAAACAGAGTCAATTAAAGACATTCACATGTAAAACATTCCTCTACAAAAGAGTTCTCAGTGACTGCAGCAGTCCCAGGAGAAAACTGAGAGGAGGGAGAAAAAGAGGACAGAAGGAGAGAAGATAGACATTTAACCAAGAGTAATTACAAACTTTTTATGTGCTCTGAATTAATTTATTGGTGCTCTCTTTAAAATCTAATTGCTACTTAATTTGTAGGAAAAGCAAATTCTATATTTCCATGAAACACTGTCTTAATTACAAACTGTATAAAACATGGAGGAAGAGAAGACAGCATAAAAATGTTCAAGTCAAAAGTGCACGTACATATCTCATTTTTGTCTTGCTCTAGCTATTCTTTATTTAGGTATCACTGAAGTATAATCATTTCATTCCATTATACAGTGATTAAATTACCTAATATCTTTTACTAAAATTTTGTTGGTAGTTTTTCTGAGAAGATTTGTATATGAATTACAAAAATAAAAAATAAAAAAAACCCGAAAGCCATTCTGAATTATCACAAGAGCAAAAACAAAACCAGCTGCAGAAGGGAGTTTTACACTTTCATTTGTACAGAACAGAGGGCTCCAGAGCAAGGTTATAGTGAATTCATTTATTTCTACAGTAGGCATTTGGACATCTGCATCATCCTAAGTTAAAAGAAAAATACATAGCCCATAATATAAATTTGTGAATATGGTATAAGACATGTTTGGGCTTTATTTCTAGATTCTCCATTTCTTAATAATATTTAAATAAACTTCAAAACATACTGTCATGATTAAAAGTATTGTCTTACTCAATTATGAAGTATGGCATTGGGAGAAGAAAGAAAAAAACTCATAGTAGCTAAAAAACTAAATTCAAAAATGTTTTCTGAATATATAAATGTTAAATTAGCATTACATTGCAAATTCTAATATCTTGTTGCATGTGTATTTCAAATAAATTATTGAATAAAATTTTCCTTTTTCAAAAATTTGGCCTTCAATACCTAATGTATTTGCATTAATATATATATTTTGGACATAATAACAATGATATTTTTCCCTCAGAAAAACAGAATAAACAAAAAGGAACTTAAGAATCTAGTCCAGGGCTGGCCGAGTGGCTTGGTGGTTAAGCGCTGGCTTTGGAAGCCAGCGGCCCCGGTTTGGGTCCCACATATGAGGGCCAGTGACACTGCCCTCAAAATAAATACATACATAAATAAATACATACATACATACATAAATAAATAAATAAATAAATAAATAAATAAATAAAAAGAATCTAGTCCAATAACCTTATTTTACAAATTAAGGGACAAAACAAACAAACAAAAACCTGAGGCCACTAAAAATAAGTGCTTTTGCTCATATTATATAGAGCTGATTTAGCAAGGGAACCTAGACAGTATATAGAGGTAGGAATATTAGGAACCTGAATGCGCTATGCACAAGAAGCCTTAGTTCATATGGTTGCTAGATAAAGTCTGGAGGTTTCTGCTGTGATCTCAGGTTTTGTTAAATCAAAGCCCTGGGTTTATTCATATTCAACCCGATATTATTTGAATTTTTAAAAAACGTTTTACCTAAATATATCCTTATTGCTAAAGAAAGCTTTAATACCAAGCAGTATATATTTACCTCACTGTGTCTCACTTTATGTCCAAAGACTTCTTCTTTTATTTTTGTATTTCTTTTTGTTTTTTCCTTTAGAATATAAGTCAGAATCAGCACAGATTTCTAGGATTAACGGGCAAAATTATACTAGTAAAGTTTTGAATATGAATATGCACTAAGAGTTTAAAGATATAGTTAACTTGAAAATATTCACAACTTTCCATTTTGTTGCCATATTATCACCTACCAATTTTTAAAAATTTTTCTCAAGAGTATAAGAAAACACTTTCTTTGACTAGATTAAGTCCTTTTTTTTCATTTCATAAATGGAAGACAAATCATCTTAACTAGTCTTTTACTCCTCCAAAATACACATTAATTTTGCTGTGATTAGTCTTTGAAAATCATTAAAACAACTAATTGTTAAACTATGGAGACTTATTTTGTAATGGATAATCATTTATTTATTCATTTAAAAACTTAGTAACACACCAGGCAATGCCCTGGGGACCTGAAGATTATTAGTAAGGCAACACCCTCAAATGCCCTCAAATAGCACTCGCATTTTGTGCAGAAGATAAAAAACAGACCTAACTAAATATGCTGTGATAATGTGCTGTCAGAGGGTGCCTAGAAAAGAGCATTCCGCCTCCCTGTGGTGTAGGAATGACATGGGGGAAGGCTGAGGAAATAAGTTCAGAGACAGTTCCCTAAAGATGATAAGGCCAAAGTTAAGTCCTGGAAAGAGAAGAATTCGATCCCTCATAAAGCATCATTAGCATTATTGGACAATATAGTTCTATCTTTTCCAAAATTCTGCTCTTCTTACATCTGATGTTTAATGATATTGACTCCATCATTCCTTTCCTGAATAGGAAATAAAGTAGGAAAAGCTGTCCTTCTGGCTTCCATTTATATCTCTGTTTCACATGTAAACGCTCATGCATACACACACACACACACACACACACACACACACATTGCAAAACAGGACGAAACCACATCTTTTTTCAAACACTTACTAGTGTTTCAATCACAACATTACAACTAATGCTTAGCTAAAAAGACCATAGGGATAACCAAACAAAGTATGTTAGGTTTCCCAATACTTGCTTTTTTTTTCTTCCTCCTCTTTTTCACCAACTGGTTGCCATGAGGCAGAATCTTAAGATGTTCTTCATGATGAACATATGTAACAGAAAATTGATGTTTGAATTGTGAATTGAATATTCTGTACATCTTCACTAGTTAAAGATTTCCAATTTTTAGAAGTACATGTTTTCTAACAAATAATTATAAAATAGTAAGAGCTAAATCAAAATAGTGCAATTGTACAGCACAATAACTTATTTTTGAGCTTAAAAGTCATTTTAAATAATAAACTATTATTTGCTTATTCTTTGCCATACATGAGCATATCAGCTTTTTCTTTTTTTTTTTTTCCTGGAGTGGTGGTGCAGTCTCCAGAATCAAGGTTTGATAATACAGAATGACATGATAAAAGCCAGCTGCTTCACACCCCATTGGTACTATTTTATATTAAAAGGCAACATTATGTTTTAGAACATAAATAATATTTTTAATTAAATGGATAACATTATTAATTTAATTATTTTGTTCTAATTATTTTCTGTTATGTTTTATTATGTATGTATGTATTATGTTTTATTTTATTATTATTAGTTTTTAAGATTTTATTGGGGAATTGGGAGAGGGGAACAGCATTGGGGAATCAGGGAAGGGGAACAGACAAGTTGCTGTCTTTTTGTTCTTCAGTCTAGTTGTTGAGGATGTCACTTCATTGGCCCATGTTGATATTATCGTTGCTCTCTTCCCGGGTGAGGCAGATCTGTGTCCAGCCACTGGATCACCACTCACGGCAGCCCTTGGCAGCTCATGCTGGCTGCTAGCCACTCATGCTAGCTCATGTAAACCCACTGCAGCTCCACTGCAGCCTACGTGGTCTTGGGCAACTCATGGCAGCCCAGCTCCAGGTCAAGCTATCTTTCACCATGTTAGCTGTAGTGAGCACAGCGTCACTGGCCCTAATGTGGGATCTGAACCGGGGCCCTGCTGCTCAGAGCTGGCGTCCCAAGCCAACTCTTAACCAATGCACCACTCGGCCGGCCCTGTTTTAATTATTTTGTACAATAAATAAGTTTAACTAATATCTGCTGCAGGCTTTTCTTTCTCCTTGCACCATTTACATTTTATATCCTTGTATCATTTTATTTCCAAGTAATAATCCCCTGCTATTTCTAGAAAATGGATCTGATACCTTCTGCCTCACTGGCTTCTTTATTTCAGGAGTTGACTGAGCAAATAAAAATGAACAGTTGATATTGCAAATGCAGAAGCCCTCCAGGATATATGTTTGTGACAAAGCATGGAAGGCTTTGACTCCTTAACAATGTTGTCCTGGAGGTCTAGAGAAAAGCTGAGAGAAGCAAAGTAGTTTTGATAAGAAGTCAGGTGATTTTGGAGACAGTGACCATTGGTACTTCCACTTGAATGTGTTAAATATCATGCCTTTGTTGGCTTATAAAGTCCTCTTTTACAGAAAACTGAGAGAGTTTGCACTGTTAAATATTCACACATAATTCTATTCAAAATTCATGAGGACCAATTTAAACAAACCAAGGCATTCTCTTTCTGCTGCAGGGGAGAGAGATAAGTACTCACTTACCTTGAGTACTTTTCACTTTCTAGATTGTGATAGGTGACTATGTAGGTTATTATATTTAAGCTCCACAATATATTTCAGATGTATGTATTATGCCCATGTGAGAGCTACAAACCCAAGTAAATATTGCAGGTTAGGTTGCTGCCTATATTATCTTAGTAAAATGGCAGCCAGTATCCAAAATCATCAATGCAAAAACCTGTGTTCTCTGCCCTGCATCTTGTTTTCCTGTCCTTTTTTTTTCCCAATACAAGTCCCCCACTGTTATTAAAAAAATTGTTGTCATCTGCTGCCAAAAGCAGCATACTGTTCTGACAGATGTATTGACTCCTGCCCCAGAAAGCCACACGTTACTTTTTCAGCCACAGCCTCCACCAAAGTGTCCATCAGGTTGTTTATCTTTTATTTACTTTCATCTTCTTCTCTTTTTTTTCCTTTTTTGTTAGCACTGCCCATGAACACTTTTGGTGGGGAAACGCTTCTCAATGGAAAGAAAGATATACGTAGTACTACAACCCAGTTGCAGTTTGAGAAACATGCCCCAACAATGCATAGGATTATTTTGAAGTGACCAATACAGGCCTAAGGATGCTGTGACACTTTTATTTTCCGCAAAATAAAATATATAAATAAATCAACTTATTAGGTACCAAGAAACCATGGCATAGTATTAATTTATTTTATTTTAAGTTATTTAACTTAAAAACAAAACAGACATTTTCTATAGTGATTTTTTTCCCCTTCTTTATTAGAAAAAATTCTACTTTGGCAAACAGATTTTTCAGTTTTAAAATGGTGACTCTTTTGGAAAGTATCTCTTCTGTGTTTCCTCTGGATACTTTACATTTTCACGAAACTCTACTGTCTTAGGAATCCGTGAGAGAGGAGTCAGGTTAGGAAAATGTTTTACTGTTGTTAAGGTCTATTACACCATGTCAAGCGTGACAGGGCATTTTTTTTTTTTCTTTAACATATCCTGGTCCAGTTAAGGCTGAGATTCATAAAAAGTGCTTGGCACGACAATTTAGCAGGAAAGAAGGCTATTTTAAAAGCCTTTTGGGAACATGTTTGTGAAACAGGAAAAAACATACAATTGAGTTGATAACAGCTCTCTGTGAAGGTTAGACTCGCTGAGATGGATTTGCCATCTTTTTTTCACAGGGAACGTGTTGTTCTTAAACAGCAGTTCTCACTTAAGCACAGTTTAATTCAGCAAGCAGCATCTTCCTGTGCAACTTCTTTTGCACTGGAAAAATCTATTTTTAAATTACAATCCAGACTTCAGGAGTAAAAAATTAAAAATAAGCTGAGTTTGGATTGTATAAAATTAAAGCAGTTTGTAGAGTGCATCACAGGACTGTGTGCCGAATAAATGTTTCAAGTCACATATCTAGGTTTCCACACATTAATTTCCCAAAGAATCTCAAGTTCCTCCCAGTTCTGTAACTTTACCTTCACTCACACAAGCCTTGCTCATTTCTGTTCCCATGCCTTATGTTTCTACTAAGAGTTCCTTGTCCTTAGAAAGCTCTACCTCTGCTTTGTATCAACGTACATTCTTCCTTACTTTGAATTCTTTAAACAGTAATTCTTTTGATTGTGCTCTAATTCAATTCATGTACATAGTTCAGAATACACTGCTCCCTTCCCATTGTAGACAGTATTTCTGCACAAAATGTCACCATTTACTATTCTATTATATGAAGATGGATGTTAACTTTGTATTTCGAGCCATTCCCTTACTGATTTTCATAATTGTCTAGATAGACAAAGACTCCCACTTTTTTCTTCAAAATGTCTGATCTATCTGTACTCAGATATTTATTCACCACTTCTTTTCTTCTGCTATGTCTCCTATATTGGTGATCAGAACCTTACCCATATACTCATGTTAAAATCTGGGGAATCTGCTTAGGTTTCTTACACTCACTAACTTCTCATATCCTCATAGATTAAACCTTTTTAGTATCTCTGATTATTAAATATTCCTCTCCGTCCTCATTATTTTTATTCTTAGTTCCAGGTTCCAGCCTTCATGATTTTTTCACCTCTCTTACTTAGAAGTCACTGCAACATTTTATTTTGTGTCTCTACAACTACACTTGTTGCCATCTTTTATCATCCTCATTTCTAAAATGAAAATCTTGTCATAGTGCTCCACCGCTTAATTCCCCTACAATTTTTATTCTTTTTTTTTGGCAACTAGGTTAGCAAATTTTTGGAATAAATGTCATTCCTTCTCAAGATGGTGCCCCTAGGGGGCCAGCCGAGTGGCGCGGTTGTTAAGCGCTGGCCTGGGAAGCTAGCGGCCCCGGTTCGATACCACATATGAGGGCCAGTGACACTGCCCTCAAAAAAAAAAAAAAAATCAAGATGGTGCCCCTAGCAGACACTATTGATTCATTAGCTTACTCTCACCAAGTCTAGACTCAACTTCAACTCTGCTCAGTGCCACCTGCCAGCCACCACCAGTAAATCACAGTGGGCATTCTATTGTTTATGAACATCTGCAGCCTAGAGCATTAAATCAAAACTCCTCAACATGGTCTAGTGTCATTTTGTTCCATACATCTGTCCAATTTTCCCAACATAATTTATTGAGGAGATTGTCTTCACCCCACTGTACATTCTTGCTTCCTTTGTCATAGATTAAGGGACTATACAAGTGTGGATTTATTTCTGGGCTCTCTATTCTTTTCCAATTGATCTATGTGTTTGGTTTTTATTCAAATTCCATGCCGTTCCGATTACTACATCTTTGTAGTATAGTTTAATATCAGGTAGTATGATGCCCCCTACTTTTTTCTTCTTTCTCAGAATTGTTGTGGCACTTTGGGGTATTTTGTGGTTCCGTATAAATTTTGAGATTATTTGTTCTACCTCTGTGAAAAATGCCATTGGTATTTTGATAAGGATTGCACTGAATCTATAGATTGCTTTGGATAGTATGGACATTTCAACAATGTTAATTCTTCCTACCCATTATCACAGTATATGCTTCCATTTATTTACATCTTTTTCAATTTCTTTCTACAGTGTCTTACAGTTTTCCAAGTACAAGTCATTTACCTCCTGTATCACATTTATTCCTAAGGTTTGTTTGTTTGTTTGTTTACACAATTGTAAATAGGATTGTCATCTTAATTTCTCTTTATGTTAGTGTATTATTGGTGTATAAAAATGCAACCAGTTTCTGAATATTAATTTTGTATCCTGATATTTTACTGAATTAATTTACCAGTGCTAATAGCATTTTTTTGGAATCTTTAGGATTCTCTATAAATAGTATCATTCATCTGCAAATAATGACAGTTTTACTTCTTTTCCATTTTGGATGGCTTTTATTTATTTTCCTTGTCTGATTGGTGTGGACAGTATTTCTAATACTACGTTGAATAAAAGTGTTGAAAGTGAGCATCCTTGTCTTGATCCTGATCTTAGGTACATACTTTTAGCTTTTCCTCATTAAGTATATATAAGCTGTGGGTTCATCATATATGGCCTTTATTATGTTGAGCTATGTTTCCTCTATTCAAACTTTGCTGAGGGTTTTTAATCACAAATGGATGCCGGATTTTGTCAAATGCTCTTTCTGCATCTATTGATATGATCATATGATTTGCACTTTCATTTTGTTTTTGTGGGGTATCATGTTAATTGATTTGTGGATACTGAACCAGCCTTTTATTTGAATAACAAACCCCACTTGATCATGGTTTACAATATTTTTAATGTATTGCTGAATTGTTTGTTCATATTTTGTTTAGGATTTTCACATCTATGTTCATCAGGGATATTGGCCTATAATTTTCTTATTTGCAATGTCTTTATCTGGTTTGGGTATCATGGTATGCTGGCCTCAATCAATAAGCTTGGAAGATTTCCTTGTTCTTCAATTTTTTTGGACTAGTTTGAGAAGGATAAGTGTTAATTCTTTGAACGGTTGGTAAAATTCACTTATGAAACCATCTAGTCCAGGACTTTTATTTGTTGGGAGTTTTTGATTGCTGATTCAATTTCATTAGTAGTTATTGGTCTGTTCAGATTTTCTGTTTCTTCTTGACTAAGTCTTGGACGATTGTACGTTTCTAGGAATTTATTCATTTTTTTTTCCAGATTACCCAATTTTTTGGCATATAATAGTTCATAATATTGTCTCATAATCTTTTGTATCTCTGTGGTATCAGTTGTTACTTCTCTTTCATTTTTAATTTTACTTATTTCAGTTCTCTCTCTTTTTTTTAATTGATGAGTCTGGTTAAAGGTTTATTAATTTTATTTACCTTTTCAAGAAAACTAGACTACCTTCTCACACCATATAGAAAAATAAACTCAAAATGGATTAAAGTTTTAAATGTAAAACCTGAAACCATAAAATCCCTAGAAGGAAACATAGGAAACATCTCAGTAATATATTTTTGATATATCTCCTCAAACAAGGAAAACAAAAGGAAAATAAACAAATGGGACTATGTTAAAAGTTTTTGCATAGCAAAAGAAACCATTAACAAAATGAAAAGACAACCTACTAATTGGGAGAAGATATTTGCCAGTGATACATCTTATAGGGGTTAATACCCAAAATTTATTATAAAGAACTCAAAGAACTCATTCAACTTAACACCAAAAAAAAACCCAAACAATCCAATTGAAAAATTGGCAGAAGAACTGAATAGACATTTTTCCAGTGAGGACACAGAGATGGCCAATAGACATATGAAAAGATGCTCAATATCATTAATCATCTGAGAAATGCAAATCAAAACCACAATGAAATATCACCTCACACCCGATAGAATGGCTATCATCAATAAATCAACGAACAATAAGTGTTTGCGACGATTTGGAGAAAAAGGAACCTTTGTGCACTGTTGGTGGGATTGCAGATGGGTGCAACCACTATGGAAAACAGTGTGGAAATTCCTCAAAATATTTAAAATAAAACTACCTTATGACCTAGTAATTCCAGCTCTGAGTATTTTTCTGAAAAAAATCTCAAACACTAATTCAAAAAGATATATACAACTCTCTGCTCACTGCAGCATTATTTACAATAGACAAGATACAGAAGCAACCTAAGCGTCTATCAATAGACAATTGGATAAAGAAGATGTGATGCATATACACAATGTAATATAACTTGGCTATAAAAGATAATGAAGTGTTACCATTGATGACAACATGGATGGACCTAAAGGTTATCATGCTAAGTGAAATAAGTCAGACAGAGAAAGGCAAACACCATATACCCCACTATTATATGTGGAATCTAAAGAACAAAATAAGCAAACAAAATAGGAACAGACTCATAATTACAGGGAACAAACTGATTGATGGTTGCCAGAAGGGAGGATGGATGGGAGGTTAGAGGGAAAAGGTGAAAGGGTTAGGAAGGACAAACTGGGGCTGGCCAAGTGGCGCAGTTGGCTAAGAGTTGGCTTAGAGCGCATGCTCTGAGCAACAGGGCTGCCAGTTCGATTCCCACATGGGCCAGTGAATGCTGCGTCCTAGCTGAACTGTCACCGAGCTGCCAACAGGTGGCAGGATGGCTCAGCTGGTGTAACAACAAGATTGCCTGTTCAATGCTATGCCCACCCACAACTAAAGATTGAACTTGGCACCTTGAGCTGAGCTGCTGCCCAGATGGCTCAGTGGATAGGGCTGCGCTCTTAACAACAAGGCTGCTGGTTCGACTCCCACATGGGATGGTGGCTACGCCCACCCGCAACTAAGATTGAACACAGCACCTTTTATTTTTTCTTTTAGCTGAGCAACGGCAGCTCATCTCGGGCTGGCATTGAACCTCCATTGTGGCGCGGTGGTTAAGCGCTGGCTTGGGAAGCCAGCGGCCCTGGTTTGCATCCCACATATGAGGGCCAGTGACACTATCCTCAAAAGAAAAAAAAAAAAAAAAGAACACAGCACCTTGAGCTTAGTGGCCACAAGCTGCCGTCGGGAAGCCAGATGGCGACTGACGCCCTCCACAGCGAATATTGAAGAACAACGACTTGGCTGGTCCCCTCCCCCTATTCTCCAATAAAATCTTTAAAAAAAAAGAAAAAAGTATAAACTGGTAGTTACGAAAATAGTCACAAGAATATAAAGTATAGCATAGGGAACATAGTTAATAAAATTGTAATAACTATGCAGGGTACCAGGAGGATACTAGGACTTATCATGAAAATCACTTCATAAATTATGCAAATGTATAATTACTATATTGTACATATGAAACTAATATAAGATAATATTGAATATCAACTATAATTGAAAAAAAAATTTAAAACCTCCTTAATATGACAGGAAATATTAATATCATCTTTAATTTACTTCCCTGGAAATGCCCATCTCATAGGTACTCGTATCTTTCATTACCTGGCACTTTCAATACTGATTTTTTGATTCCCTCTTCAAATGTCACTTTCTCTTTCCACATGTGCACGCATGCACCTTTGCACACACAAACATACACACACACACATTTCTGCCATGTAAATGCACCATTCTATCTGATCAACTAGACATGAAAATATATTTATGGGGCCGGCTGAGTGGCTCAGTTGGTTAAGAGCTCGCTCAAGAGTGTAAGCTGAGCTCTGAGCAATAGCAGTTCAAGGCCCAACCCGAGATGAGGTGCTGTTAAGCTGCCAACAGGAGGCAGGATGGTTCAGCTAAAAAAAACAAAACAAACAAACAAAAAAACTAAAGGAAAATATATTTATGGCCTACCTATATATCTGTACATGTCTTTCTCTCCCTACCATGTTTTGATTATCTTTGAAAGCAGAAATAATAGCATTTTGGAACCAGAATACTTACCATAGCTTTTGAAATACAGTAGGTTCAAATAAATATGTTTAAATGAATATACAAGTAAATGAATATATTAAAAATACTAAGATGGAATCATGTTTAATGGTTGTAAGAAATAGAAATCTTGTAAAGAAATAAATTTATTATTATCAACATTCAATTCGATTCTTTATCAAAATAATGGAAAATAGAGTTAATTTTATGTAAAGTGTGCATTTACCTGAGACACACATGTTGATTTCTTTCCTTGCTTCTTCCCTCCCGTTTTTCCTTCCCTTCCTTCCTTCTTCCATCCTTCCATCCTGTCTACCTGCCTGCTTGCCTTTATCACATTTTACTCTCCATCTTTCCTTTACTTTTTTTTCACCTAGTAATAACTCAATTAAAGGGAAATTGTTTAGATATATGATTTCTAAACTCAGTTAGTTTAACAAACTACAGTTCAATGATTCCCCCCTTCTTGCTAATATCCCTATATTGTTTCTTTGTTGTTATTTTTTGTAATAGCACAATTAAAATATGTCACACGTGAAATAAAAACATATACTTTTTTGTATACAAATTGTCAGTTTTCCACTTCTATAAGAAAATGAAATAGAAGACTGTAGAAATATAAAATAAAACAGAAATCACAAGCAGAAGAAAAGAAGTCCTATCTAAACCTAAGGGAAATTTCTAAGTATACGACTATACATACCTTTTGCCTCAAGTATATATAGTGGTTATATATTTTTATAAATTAAAATTTATTTCTCAAAATAAGCATAATATTTTTCAGTATGAGTTGAAAAGTATGTTCTGAAAGCAAATTTTAAAGAAAATGTACTTTTCCTTGCAAATCAAAACTGTTCCAAACACACAAAATAGTTAATTTTTTGTTGTTGTTGAACATAAGATAATGCATCAAATTGAATGAATAATTCAGAGTTTACATCCATGCGATGCTCTGTAAGCCAGGCAAGTTTTTTGTTCAATCTGTTGTGTTTTACAATGTGAACACTATTTGTCTGTCGACAAAGGAGAGAAAGAGAAAACTAGATATTGTGCCCAGCATAAATATCCCCTTAAATACACATAAATATCCCCAGCATAAATATCCCCCCTTTTTATGCATTTATGTTTTGTAAAATAGCTTTATTAAAATATACATTACATACCATGTAGTACACCAATTTAAAAGTGTACAATTCAGTGGTTGTAGCATATTACATCACTGCAATGTAATTTTAGAACATTTTCATCACCCTAAAAAGGATTCCTGTACTTATTAGCAATCACTGCCCCAGCCCTAAGCAACCACACTAGTCACTTAAAAAGGTTTGTCAATTCTGGACATTTCATATAATGAAATCATACAATATGTGTTTTTTTGTGACTGGCTTTTTTTACTTAGTATAATGTTTACAAGGTTTATCCATGTTGTAGTATCTATCAGTACTCCTTTATTTTTCTTGCCAAATAATACTCCATTGTGCGGCTATCCCATTTATCAACTGATGGGCATTTGAGTTGTTCCCACTTTTTGGCTATTAAATATAATGCTGCTATAAACAGTCATGTACAAGTGTTTGTTTGGAAGTGTGTTTTCATTTCTCTTTGGTGTATACCTAGAAATGGAATTGCTCTGTCACATGGTAACTCTATGTTTAACATTCCAAAGAACGGTTAATCTATTTTCCAAGCAGCTGCAACATTTTAGAATTCCACCAATAATGTATAAAGGTTACAATTTTGCCACAGCCTTTCCTATATGTATTATTGTCTATCTTTTCATTGTCAGTATCCTACTGGGTATGAAGTGCTACTTTACCATAGTTTTAAATTGCATTTCCTTATGACTAATGATGTTGAAGATTTTTTTCACATGCTTATTTCACGTGCCTATTGGTAATCTGTGTATCTTCTTTAGAGAAACGTCTATAAATATCTTGCCACGGGCATATAATAGTTGTAGATTCTCCAACGGCATATGCTGCTAAATTTATTTCAGATTTAGAAAAAACAATCATTTTACAGATTTTTTTGTGAGGAAAGAAAGTTAAGTTTCTGAACTCCAATTGAGTGGGCTTAGAATAAGATTTGGGAATGAATAACACTGCCCTACTTTGGTGAAAAAGGAAATAAACTGTAGATATTTAGATAATAAAATGGTAAGGAGCTTGAAGTTGTTTTATTTTACAGGTTAGAAAACAGGCCCAGCAAAGCGACTAATGTAAGATATTCAGGCTCTATAACTTAGGGAGAATGAAATATGGAACCTTAGTTATCTTAGTAATCTTAACACTACACCAGCATTTCTCAAAATTTTAGTTTGAAATGTTTTGGTTGCAAGACTCAAAACTCCAAATCTATCCTGTTTAGGCATAAAATGTAACCTAATGGTTACATTGATGAGGAAGCTGATTTGAGGTGTGGCCAGATTCAAGTGCTCTAATAATGTCATAGGTTCTCCACCAATCCCCAACTCTCAGCTGATTGCCTCTGTTTGACTTCATTTTTAAAAAATAGGTTTCTTCCTTATAGTAGGAAGGATGCATGGGGATGGACCAATAATCATGCCCTACTTGCTTTGCAGAAAGAGGAAATCTTCTTTGATGACGTTAATAGAAATGTTCCAGGGAGAATTCTGATGGTGTAGCTTGAACTACATATCCATGCCTTAGCCAACCCAAATCAGAGGACTGTGCTAGTCCTATCAGATTTTAGGCACTTCCTTCCTCAGTGACCCGGAGGGCACCATCTCTTGAACCAAGGGGAACAGATTCTCCACTGGAAAGAAAGGTTCATTTTATGTGAAGAGAGATGTGCTAGTCCCAGTGCTTCCTAAATGCTAAGATTTCTAGTAGGTGTAATATAACATTTTTTTGGAATAAGATTGAAAATGAAAATTTTGAATTACAAAATTACCATAGCTTTGATGATACACTACACATTACTTAAATTAAAATTCCAGCAGAAGTACATGTTTTCTGATTCTATTGTCAGTGGAAGAAAGCATATTTTCACATAGAATTTGACCCCTGACATTGTGGAAAGGAAATATCGGTATAAAGCTATTAGTCCAAAGAGATGGGAAGATGTGTTTTGTTTCTCTGCTCTTTGAGCAAGCAATTCTTTCCATATTAGACTTGCTGGCGGGAGAGCGTTCCAAGCACAAAGCTTTTTTTTTTTTTTTTTTTCAGGCTCCCTCCAACCTTTTACTAATTAGGCTGATTTGGCCACTTGCCTCTTTCAAATATAAAGAGGGTGACCAAAATTACCGGAAAATGGTTAATTATGCCCACAATGGGAAAATTATTTCCATGAGTAACTACTTTAGAGTATAAAATCAAGTCCCAAATTTAATCACAATATTATTTCTGTTTAATTGCTATTCAACTATTCAACCTGGAATTTTCATTTGATAAGCAAGTAATCACAGAGGTACGCTCTCTCTCACTTTCTCACTTTCTCACTTTCTCTCTCTCTCTCTCTCTGTCTCTCCATCTCTCTCCCTCTCATATACAGATATATAGATATACAGATATATAGATCATAGATACAGATATAAATAGATATAGATATCTACAGATATATATATGTTCCAATTCATTGTTTGTAAAGGCTATTAAAGTCAACCTAAAATTAAACCCAAATTTGGAAGACTTTATATCTTGATTTTAATTGGACTGATTACAATGTATATAAACATCTTGCTAGATCATTAGCTTATATAGCTCACTATTAGGAAATATGCAGTTATACTACCTTAGCTGACATCGTATTTGAAAAGGTATATGTTATCATTCACTTTCTTGATATTTTCATAACTGGCTTAAATGAAAATAAAAACAACCATATTATTTCTGCATAAATAAAAGACTCAACATGCATATGATCACCACCTTGAAATATAGGGTTAAGTTCACTTATAATGCTACTGAAATTGTAGCAAATAACTTAAAACATGTATAAGCTTACTCATATTTCTAAAAAATTTAATGTGATGTAACAAAAATAGCTAACATTTACTGAGTTCTAAAAAAGTTTATGTACATTATTTCATTCATTTCCACAATAACATTCTGGCTTAGGAACTATTTTACAAATCAGAAAACTATTTTTACAGATGTTGTTTAACTTGCAAGTGTGAGGCTGAGTTGGTTTTAAAAATCAGGAACTCTAACTCACATCTGTAATCAGTATAAATACTGCCTGTACTTGTAACAGACATCACACACACATTTTCCCTCTATTATGCTAATTATTAAATATCAGTCGGATGCTATTTTATTTATTTCAATACCTCTCTGGAAAAAGGAAAACTGCATCATTAATCAATGGGACAATATTTACAATATGTTTTTGTAGCATGTGAAATTTAATAGTTATAATTAAACTCGGGTATCTCTTCAAAAATAAAATACTTTCTGGAGGTTTTTATGAGAGTTTTAATTGACTTTTTAAAATTGGCTATTAGATGTACTTTTATGTACTAGGTTATTCACAGAATTTTGATGAATTAAATGTAATAATTTTTCTTACTATGTCATTGATTGCCTTGTTGAGTGTATGTGTTATTGAATTATTTCTTAACCCATCCTGTAATTTCCAGCACTCTATAATTTTTAAAATTTTTACCTAGGTAATTTTCTGTTCAATGCAAAAGAGATAAAAACCTAATGCAGCCAAAATTCAGAAATTGTTGGTTTCCAATCCCAGGAGCATTCGGGCTATTCCAGTGGTGATGGCAATATGTTTAGTTTGGCCTAGATGAACTGATCAGATTCCATTCTGAGAAGCCTGGCAAGGGGGCTTATGGAGAAGAACTGCATTTGCTTTTCTAATTTCAGTTTTTTGTAGTGGATAAGAGAGAATTAGACTTCCCCCAAATGGCCTTTCAAAAGTAAAAATAGCTCTTAGAGGAGGCAGTATATGAAGAGGTGGAATCAAGATATGATATGTTTGGTCTAGATACACTTTTCCTAAATTCCCATGCAAGAAAAGAAAAGTCACTTAGCGAAATGGTCCACTTTACACTGTCTTAGATTCAAATGAAATTGGTAGTCAGAGACCTAGAGAAAGTTTTCCTGAGCCAGAAAAACAGTATCAGGAATGATTTGGTTTCAAGGATATTTTGGATTTGGGTTACTTTGAACAAAACTGTTCCTATATACTAACCATTCTTTTTTTTTATATATAAATTTTGAACCTTTATTCAATGCTGAAATTTATCTTACCCTAGTCCCTTGTTTTATGAGTGAGACAGCAGGAAAGGTATGTAACTTGTTCAGGTTCACTGAATGACAAGAGTATTGACGGACATCCAGGACTAACTTCCTGTTTTAAATGTTGGTGAAATTATCTCTCTTTAGAATCTCATGAATAAGTCCTATGGACTGTGTGTGTACATTAATGAACTCAGCCTCTAAACTCAGCAAACATTACTGCTCTCCATCTTGATAAATACTTCATTGAGGACACAAACTTTAACTTATATTCTCTTCTATCTTGCTACACAACTAGATAAAAGTAGATGCTCAATAAATAGGGTAAGGTGGCTAATTGAATTTCTAGACATATTATTTTAAATTTCAAAGCCATTGTAAAGTGCTCCAAAGTGCAAAGTACATGTGTTTTTTATTTGGCTACCTTACCAGAGTGGCACGTTCGAGCTGTCAAGCCATTTACATAGATAGATAGATAGATAGATAGATAGATAGATAGATAGATAGATAGATCCTCAAATAGCAAATTACTAAGGGCAGGAATTAATTGTGGAAGTTGTGTGAAGAAAAAAAAACATAAATATGTTTGATGAATAAAAGTGAAATGAAATGTGAAAATTGGATGGTTAGGCAAAATAAGTGAATAAGCAAAATAGAAATCTATTGTGTACTTTTTAAACCTTAATTATCTAAATAAATGACTCAATTCTTTGAGTCAATATGGTATAGGGCAAGGGACCCAGATTTAGGGTCAGAGAATATGAGTTCTTAGCTTGGGGTTGGCCCTAAGCATCTGTGTGACCTTGGCCAAGTCACTAAAATGTATGCTGGACTTCCCTGGTTCCTTCAGTTGACATTTTCTTTGCCATGAATCATAGAATCATAGATTAATAAATATCATAGCAATAGCTAATAATTATTAGGTATTTATTATGAAATAAGTTCCTTATATCTATCATGTAATTTAACCCTTAAAACAATCTGACAAGTTATAATAAAACGTCTAGGCAACATTGATTGAGGCATTACTTGTACACCCATTTTCAGGCCAGAAAATAGGTTTAGTGAATTTAAGTGTTGTAAAAACAGGAGTTTGAAGTTATGTTTCTGTGACTCCAGCATACATCTTCTAATATGTATGTAATAGAAAACAGGAAGTTGAAGATCAAATTCGGTACTGGTTTTCTAGCTGAGTAAATCAAGTAGAAAAGAGTTGTATTGATTTTCTAAAAATCACACAGCAATTTAAGAGCAGCTGGAAAGAAATTCTGCTAGCTAATGTGATTGCCTTGCACTATAATGACTGTATTCTAAGGTTAAGAGGAAGTCACTGGCCACTTGGGGAGCAGAAAGTAGCCACGTAGGTTTGATAGGAAAATGTAATTTTTGATCAGATAAGGATTTGTATGACCTTTCTATCATAGCTGTAACAAATTGCCACACATTTAGTAGCTTAAAACTATACATACTTACTATCTCACAGTTCTATAGGTCAGAAGTCCTGTGAGTGTGGCTAGTTTTCAAGTCTCACAAGGCCAAAATCAAGGTGTTGGCTGAGCTGTGTTCTCTTCTGGAGACTCTGGGAAAGAAGCTACTTCCAGACTCATTTAGGTTGTTGGCAGAATTCAATTCTTTGAAGCTTTAAAGATGAAGTCCCCATTTCTTTGCTGGCTGTTAGCTTGAGGGCCACCTTTATCTCCTAGGGTTTATCCCTAGGTCCCAAACAAGATGAACTAAATCTGAATTTACGGGAGTAGAAACCAGGCAATCATCTTTCTTTTTTTTTTAAGGTGATGGGAAATTATAATATGCTGTGAGGGTGAATAACACCCCCAAACACTAGGTTTCTTCAACTTGATTAAATTCATTTTGTAAGTAATATACTCCAAACACTCTTTTTGTACAGCCTTTCTGCCTCCACTCTGCTGGGGTTTGGAGTCAGGAGATGGATATGATACATGTCCTATTCTTATTGTGCTCACAATCTAGTAGCATAAACAGACAGATGAGGGAATAATTACAACATCATATGATACATTGTAAAATAGGTATTTGAAAAACTCGTTCTGGGAGCTCTGAGATAGTAATCGTGCCTGGGACATTACAGAAGGATTTTGCTTGATTTATACTTGATAGTTCTTTTTAAAATTGTCTGCCTAGTACATAGAGACAGAGAAATAGAAGTGTTTTCAGGTTTCAGCATGCCCTAGTGAGAAAGATGTATTTATATTGTACTTCCCAAAATTTAACAGGCCAAGAACTTCCTCGGGTGTTTACTAAAAATTCAGATTCCCAAGTCCTTCTCCCAAAGATTGAGTCAGAGGTTCTGTGGTGTTCAGCAAGTTCTGGGGGTGACTCTGATGTAGGGGATCCATGACCCACACTTTGTGGAACACTGGTTCATGCTACATCACTGATTTGGTACCTGTTCATTCAATAGTCTAAAACTAATGCAAGCCCCAAGCAGTATTACAAAAAAGGATGTATAGTTTGAGTTTCTTACATCAGTAACTGATCTTTAGGAAAGAGAAGGCTCTTTATATTCTGTTTTTCTTAACGGTTTCATGTACTGAAATATTAGGGGCATTCTAGGCCATGATAGGAGTGGGGAATTAAAACTTTACCTTGGCATTTCTATCTCAAAGATTCTATTGGAAGTAAAGACATTATTTTGCAAGAATAATTCTAGTATAAAGACAGATTTTGCAAAAAAAAAAAAAAAAGCAGTGAAGAGAAAATGAAAGGTAACTGGGATCATGCATTTTGACATTTTTCACAGTTACACAATCTATTCCACATCGTTAGAATGTCAGGAAGGAGTTTGCATTTGCCATACAGATGAGGAATATTAGGATTGGAGGAGAGCGCTTATTCCTTGTTTAAATTCAGGAGAAATATAGCTTGTTTAACATACCATAAACTAAGGCATGTACTAGATAGGAAACAGCCTCGCTTGCTTACACAAAGGTTCAGAACACTTAATGGCAACTTAGATATGTATGGGAAATTCCACAGTCAGCCAGTTTCATAGTGACTGGATAAATAAAGGGAGAAAATACGATGACTTAGGGCCTGTAAAAATCCAAGATATTTTGGAAAAAGAGAAGTGGAAGATAAAAGTTGGCACTGGTATGCATTTATAGGGTTTATGTTTTAGTGTTCTGATAAATTAGTATTTATTAAGTCACATTTATGTATAATTTCTATGTAGAATAAAAAATGCTTTTCCTTTGAAGTAAGCCAAGAAGATTGGTTAAAATGTAATGGACCTTGAGATGTAGATCCATGAAAAATGTCCTCTGATGAGGGTCTATGGGGAGTTTAAAAAATGAAACCAGAGTGATATTGCATAAAAGCTTGAGAGAATAGGAAGTTATAATTCAAAAGTTATTTGAAGTTTTAAGACATTCTTTATCTCTCAAAGTTCTTTCTGTGACAAAATAAATCATTTTTATTCTGTGTTGTTGATTCTTTGGGCAAGAAGCATGAGACTATTTAGAAATAAGCTATTTTTTATTCCATGTGTACAGTAAAGAATCATTTTGTTTCTACTGTGTTTCCCCCAAAATAAGACCTAGCCAGAGAAGAAGCCCTAGCATGATTCCTCCAGGATATAGAGGGCACATACCCCTTTCATGAGGGTTTTATGACCTGTTTCAGGGAGAAAGGTGCCTTTTCCACAAACCCTTTTAGTTTAAAATATTTGGTATGCCAAGGTGCCATATTTTGGCACCTAAAATCATGCTAAGGCTCATTTTCTAGCTAGGTCTTATTTTGGGGGAAAAGGGTAGTAGAACCAAATCTTCCAGTTTGTTTAAATTTGAGAAGTGAAAATTTAAAAAGCATTTATAGGATCCCTATGGCTAACAATTAGAAAGAGAAAATGCCAGTAACTGCTTATAATCCTGCTGTGATTACAAATTCCCTTAAGAGTTTAAATTACAGCTTTCTCAGTTTTGGAGAAGTCCTTTCTTTATTAAACAAATCTAAGCACACTTGAAAAAAAACCCACTGGCAGATTTAGTAATTTACCTTGACCTGCTGTACATATATACTTGACCGCTCCTCAACATTGAATAGTAACTACCATATTTCACAAAGCAACATGAAACTCAATAGTCAATAAAGAATTTAACAAGATCTGAAAGAGATTCACAATGATTTGCTTAGCAAGCTTTGGCGAGTTACTATCAAATGTACATTTGATAGTAACTCGCCAAAGCTTGCTAAGAAATTTGAAATGAGCTAAATATAGAAGGAAGAACCACTTCCTGAATGAACGTAGTAGACACTCTACGTAAAGAACCAATGATCTTAACCAAGGGATACAATTCAATGTACATCTCCTGATAACAATCACATCTACCAATATGAGACTCAAAATAAATCGACTTACAGGGTTATCTGCAGTGGCATTATCTGCATGTCCAGTTACTCCATTATTGATCTAGAGAACCCTTGCTGAAAGAGGCGATTCCTCCATAACTACCACTCACCACATATGTCTGCTGGCAGGGAATTAGAAAATTCTTTTTTGGAGTAGATGACTCAAGCGAATTGGATCACCACATGCAATGCATATTGCCAGATCTCACAGAGAGTACAAGTGTCTGCCATATGTTTGAAACACTGTCACCCAAACTGGCTGTTGCATCCTTCGTAAACCCAGGGGCACAGACCTGACCCTTTGATTAGGAGGGCTACAAGTTTACACAGTGCAAAATACAACCTTATTCCTAGCAGCCGCCTTTCTAAGTTGCTAGGGAATAGGGTGAATAAGGAAAGCTATAAATGTGGAATGATTTGCACTGATAAATATTTTATGAGTCCTCTACAATATGGGTGCCAGAATGACCTAGTGAACAGTAAGAGATATTTCATTAAGATGCTTTTGGAAACCCTAATTTGGAAGCCTACTCAATAAGCAAAATAACTGCTAATGTTAGGTGAAATATTTTTCAAATATATTCAGTTTGGGAAAACTCTAAACATGTTTTTGAAGTACTTTCCCCTTTGTATTTTGAATCCATGTATACATTAAAGGTAATTTAATACTGACTCATTGTGTAAATCATCAAAGTATTTTTTCATAAAAACCTATCTGATTTCCAAATAGAATATTATTTCTTTACATTCTTATTTATATATTTCTATTTTATATATATTCAATACTGAAAAATGTGAATTACTGTTTTAAATTTGGCTTAATCTTTATGACTTCCAAAGTCAGGACAGTACACTACAGTTCGTTCAATATCCAAACAACTACAGAACTCAAAAACTGAATAGTTTCAGGACTTCATCTTGTAGGAAAGTAAACAAGTTGATATAAGAACTTTTTGTCTCCAATTTTCATTGTCAGTACAGAATAAAACACTATCTAAAGGCTTCTAATAGAAGAAATGACAGTTAATTAGTAGTTATGATTAGTGTTATTGATTTAAAATGCAGGAAGTACTTTATTGGTTCATTTTCGTTCATTTATACAGCAAATGCAAATTAACTGCCAGTCACAAAGGACACAAAAATTAATCAGATATAGTATCTCTGGATTTGAGAAACCACACCAACAAGAGAAATGGATATGTGTAACTAAGACTAATAGTACCACATTCTAATAAATGATTAAAGGAAGTTATTGAAAGGAAGATTAAACTATAGTTTAATTTTATAATCTTTTTGTAATATTCTAATTCTTTGAAATTCACTTAGATAAAATATTCAGTTAGATTGTTCAGTATCCCAGGTATCCTTGATAAATGAAATTTGATGTTTTCCCATCTAATGGAAAACAACAAATATGTGTGACAAAACTCAAATATATTTTAAGCAAAAGAGGCTTTAAAAAATTGAAATAGCTTTTAAAAATATAATTTGAATAGTTTGTTTTTAAATTTCAAAGTATCGTGTAAATGATTTTGGCTCATTAAAATAATATTATTATATCAATCAATATTTCAGGTCATGACCCCAGGATTTAAGAAGTTCTTCAAGACAATGTCGAATATGATCCAAGAGAAAATGTGATTTGAGTCTGGAGACAATTGTGCATGTAAGTATTGGAAAATTAGATTTTCTTATGGTAAAATGTAATAAAAACTAAACTATCAACTCATTAATTACTGAATTGCAAAACCTTTGATTCATTTTTTTTCTTCCATTACAACATGCATGGTTTTATTAATATCTTAAATTAATACACTGTTTCTAATTTTTTGGTTATATTTTTAAGAATAACTACTAATAAAAACCCAGTATAGTGGACAGAAGAGAATACGTTATCTGAAAGAGTGCTACACTTAAAAAGAAAAGCTGCTCCCAGGTGAGTCATTGGTGAGGGCAAGCAATGGCATAGATTCTATGTGCTAGTTAATGGTATGTTCTCATTTCATGTGATAATAAAACCAATAACCAAAACATGTGGAAAAGGTTTTTCTAATTCTTATTCTAACATTTGCCCTATAATAAAAATCATTACAATTTTCCTAACAAAATTAAATCTAAGTTCACTGGCAAATATCTATTGATTGGATTTTTAAATCTTTGTTGAAAAACATATTTTATACATTCTGTTAAGTAACTAATATATTTTATATCTATACCAGAGTAATTCATATCTCATAAAAATACTGTCAGAGTAGGTTGCTCATGGAAGTCATAGGGAATAAGCATTATACACTTTATCCCAGTAATGTTTGTCTCTTAGAATTAAGAAATTAGAATAATTTCTATTGAATTATAGGCCATTTTAAAGAAACATGGATACTGACCCTAAAGAAATTGGTCCATGAGCAATTTTTTCCCTCAAATTATTGAAGGCTCAGAAAATTAAAAATGAGATTAATATTTATAGGAAATAAAGGAAAACTTTATAGTAAATATGTAAATATTCCTGAAAAATACTTTATTTTGCTACTTTAATCATTTTATCCCAATTTTGGTAAACAAGATGTTTTCTATTACTAATATATATATATATATATATATATATATATATATGAAGCTTTCTTGCTTGTAATGCTAATTAAATTAAAATATATTTAATGAAGCTCTTTAATATTTTAAGCCATGATGCTCTTAAATTTGTAATACATAAGACTACTAATCAAATCTTTAAAGTGTATCTTTACTATTGTGTAGTTTTAAAGAAATTTTCTGTTGAGACCTATGTATATTTATTTTATGGATGGATGAATTAATTTTTTTTAAATTTTCTATTGCAGTTTGATTTATATTATATAGCATTAATGATGGAGAAAAAGTGTATGCTGTATTTTCTGTTTCTCTTGCCTTTTTTTATGGTAAGCATAAATTTTTCTAATGTATCTGCCTATCGATGAGTATTTCTGTTTTAACTTCCAATATATCTATAGCTGATAAAGATGAATCACAGCAAAATGACATGCAGTTATTTGATGCATATAATAAGTACATTTTTACATCCAATCAACACAACAATAATTGATTCCTTTTGGTGTAGGCTTTTCTCTCCATAGCATGTAGAATAGTGGCACAGCTGTGTAAGGGGGATGTCAAAGTGAGGAAGGTAAATGAATACAAATATGCAAGTCACCAGAGGAAAGCAATTATCAGAGTTTGGAAAAAAAATAGAATATCTCTATAGTTATACATAGTAGATAAAATATTTTCATCCAGACCTGTTGATTCTGAGTTAGAACTATTAAAAACACAGGTCCTAACCTATTGATTTTTCTCCCATTCTGCCAACTGATTGACTTATATTGATAAAAAGTACTTCAGAACCAGGCACTATATTTTAAATTAATTTCCTCATCCATTCATTCAAAGAAGCACTAAGTGTCCATTTTCTGGCAGGCACTAATGCTAAGTGTGGAGCAGGTGTGTACACGAGCGTGCGCCCTCATGCACATCTCTGCATGTCTATGCATGACATGTAGTACTAGAGGGGCAAAACAGACAAAAGGTGACTAAAAAGCAATTGCTATACTGGAGGAGACATATATCTTATATGTTTCATTTTATTTTTAGTTGCAGAAATATTTTGTTCATATTTTTCTCTGTTTCACATTAAAGCTATAACTGTATTCTTATCTCATTATATGTATGAGAAACTGAGAGACATAATCTCACCTACTTCTGTGCCAGTAAATAATTTTCCTGTGGTGTTTCCAAGCAAACCCCACAGAGATTCAAACAAAGAAACTCAAGAAAAATATAGAAAACCTAAACTCGTAAAAACCAAAGCTACATTCCTGTCAGCATTTGTATTTGAAAACATTCTCAAGTCTAGGAGCAGTCCAAATTCTGCACTTCTTAGACCTTATCTTGGATAAATAGACTAGAATTCAAGAAACAGGACTCCTGTTTCTTTAGCTCACACCCTCCACCAAGCATGCTAATGAGCTGCACAGGCCAACCCTGACTCCCAGCAGGTAATTCTGTAACAGATTACCAATCTGATTATTGTGATTGAAGGAACGGTGACCGTTTCTCAGACAGTGTGCAAATCTGAATTTTTATTTCAAGTAAGAATATATTGACTTTATGCAACTCTAAAAATCTTACTGAAAACAGGAGAAAAACATTAGTTTTCCTGATGCCCTGAATTTCCCTTTATTACATGTGCAGCATAACTGCTGCATAAATCTTGCAGCAGAAGAATGAAAGAGTTAATGTTAAATAGTGGTCAGTTTATGGCAAAACTTGAGTGGTGCCACACACCGAGGGAATGTTACTATTTAGACGTTACTAAATTCAACTTTCTGCTAGAAAACAGAAAATCAAGAATAAGGGGAGAAAACAAGAGTAGAAAGATACCTGCATGTGGAAAATAATCAATAGAAATAATGCCAAAACTAAGCAAAAATAAAGTTCAAAATAGGTTTGTACACATTACAAAATGGGAAAAAGCATTGTAAAAATCAAAGTGGAAATGAAGCTTAAAATTGTGCTACTAAATTGGAAGAATACAATTTATAGATTCCAAAACTTTTATTGATGTGCCCACAATAAAAATTCTATTTACTAATATCACAGATGAACTTGTCAATATTTTGATTATCAAAATATAAAAACATGGCAACAATGATGAGCATTATCATGTGCCATATACTCCCCTCTGTTATCTTAACACCATTTTATTCCATTTTACAAAAAGAAAGCAGAGGCTTAGAGGGTTGACTATCTTGCCTCCATTCACAGAGCAGATGAAAATGTAGTGGTAGCTTTTGAATACAGCTCTGCCAGCATTCCACAACACATGTCCTGCAGTGCCCATGCCTCTGAAGGCTTTAGAGAGCCAAGCATCAACTGTTCTTCCCTACTCTGCCATGGGCAACGACTTGTTTGTCACTTGAAGTTGGATGTGATATGGGATATTTACTGTGAAAACTGACAAACACTACCAGTCAGGAATTTCCCGCCCCTCCCCCCAGAGCAGCACATCACCATACTTATTGTTTTGTACTGTGACAGACTGCCTACAACAGACATTTTCACAATGCTGAAGTTTTATTATTTTTTTTAATTCCTTAGATTCTTGTCATAGCAGAACAAGAAGAGGGCCATGATGACCTAAATCAGTTGCGTGTTACTAGAAATAAAATCATGACAGCTCAATATGAATGTTACCAGAAAATTATGCAAGACCCCATTCAACAAACAGACGGTAAACAAGACTTAAATTTTAAATGCATTTGATATTTTTTCTAAAAGAAAATGACCCCATTATATCATTATGGGTTTCTTAGGTTCATTATTATAAACGAGTTAGTTGCTAATTTTTCTGGCCTACGAGCAATTTTAGTTATTTATTTATGAAGAATATTTTATGACATAACTTATCTTTCCTTTACAAAAGTCTAACAAAAATATGTGCAACAGGGATATTTTTAGTAACATTTTTATGGGGTAAATATATTTAAAATATCAAATAAGTATGTATCTTGAATTAAATAAGTGACAATTGATCTTCAGTTTATGCAATTTTATTTCTTTTTTTAACAAGCTGCTTGATAGGAGTTTGCAAAATAAAATGGCAAACACAATTTCTTTTTCATAACCTATACTTTTCATAACCTATAGTACATTTGGAAGCAAAGCTACTGAATTCTAAGTGCTTCTGTTTCCATTAAGATATTCTTTAGATATTTTTATAACATTTACTGGAGGCCTAATAAATGCCAGATATTTGCCTCAATTTTGAAGATAAAAACATGAGTAGCACAAGTGGAATTTTCATACTTAGCAAAAAGAAAAATTAAGAACAAAACCAAAAATAGCCCTGTATTTTACCTGGAAACCCTAAAGACGGGGATATCTTCAATGTATAAAATGGAAATTCACAATAAAATATAGCAAATGTAAAGACTTTAGATGTTTCTAAATTTTTAAACTCTCAGTGGAAACAATGATCTTAAAATTTTTGGAAAAACATTTGATAGTATAATCTACAAGGTTTACGTAAATAAAATGTTAAAAGTATATTATTATTAATATCTGTAACTGTCAAAATAACTTGCTTGTGAGAAAGAGAAAAGTGTTTTTTCCACAGTGGTAAACTTTTAAAATCTTAATATAAGTGATCAATATAGTTTGTTCATATTTAGAGAAGAATTTACATATATCTGCTCAAACATTTTTATTATATTTATCCAGTTAAAAAATGTCTGTAAAATATGCCAGACAATGACAAATTATCTGATATTAGGTCAATAGGGGTTGAATTATCAAGTATTAAAATATTTGTATACAAATTCTGTGTTAACTGATTCAGCTTTTCATTTTATTCCATTAAAATCTGTATTATTAGCTTAAAATGATTGAATAACACCTTCCAAATCATCTAGATATATGTAAAAGTAGACTTCAAATCTAATTGTTGAACAACAAAAATAGGTTAATGAGGGTTTCATAATAAAATAATTTTCTGACTAAATAAGCTTAGAATCACTGCATTATAGATTTTCCTATTGGAACTTCATAACACACTTTGTAATTTTAAATACTCCAGAAAGTCTTGTAATAAAGAACTGTTTTTATTTTAAAATTGTATTTCCCAAAGTTGTTGGACCACAGCAAATTTTTAAATGGGATACCTACTCATGTCTCACTCAAATGTCAAACATACAGTTTGAAAAATTCTAGACCTTGTAATTTATTTTGCTGCCAATGTTTTCGCTTATTAGATAGAATCTTTTAAGCAATGAAATGGACTTGTTTGAGATGCTTTCTAAAATAATACCAGGACATTTTTCTCTGACAGATCACAAAATGCACTTTATTTAATAAAGTATAGAGGGCTGACTGAGTGGCATGGTGGTTAAGCGCGCTGGCTTAGGAAGCCAGCGGCCCCGGTTCGAGTCCCAATATGGGGGCCAGTAACACTGCCCTAAAAAAAAAAAAAAAAAATAATGTATGGAGACAAATTAGTTAAATAAATATTTGAAAATCACTGGTAAGAAAACGGAGATCATCCAAGGTTGATTTTTTTTAAAAAAATAGAATTATTTAGATATTCAGGGCAATAGATTTTTTTCTACTTACATGAGGCCCAGATTAATTCCGAGATTGTTGTGCAAATCTATTAAAAATAATAAATATTGGGGGACAGGTAGATTGGTGAAGAGGGGTTGTCACTTTGTGAGGGGTGAAAAGTGTAACTATTGTATGGTTTTATACACTTGAAACAGACAAAAACAAAAAAGAAAATAATATTTATCAATTGAAAGTTTAAAAAAAATAAAAAATAATAATAAACATCTCATGCAGCATTCATGATCTAAGCTTTTTTTTAGATATTTCTACATTTAATTTAGAAATTAGTTATTCCAATAACTATTTGGTGAAAAATCCAAGTAATTGCTATATAGTCATTCACCACATGACAATGTTGCAGTCACTGATGATTCACAAGTAAGGTGGTATACCAGATACCCTAGGTGCGCAGTAGACTATACCATCTAGGTTTGTGTAAGTGCACTCTATGATGTTGACACAATGACAAAATCACCTAATGATGAATCTCTCAGAACATATCACCATCATTAAGCAGTGCATGACTAGATTTTATATAATATATTCATTTCCAGTAGACAGTCTTTATTCCATGTCAGTATGAAGCCACCATTAAGAATGTATGTCTTCATGTATACCTAGGGGGAATTAGTAATCCCTAATTTTCACTCTCCCCTAAGGCATCTACTGCAACAGAACCTGGGATGGATGGCTGTGCTGGAATGATGTGGCAGCAGGGACAGAATCAATGCAGCACTGCCCTGATTACTTTCAGGACTTTGATCCTTCAGGTAATAGCAGAAATTTATGTACAATGGCTTTGACATCTATTTAATAAAACTTAGATTAATTAAATTACTGTTTTGTGTTATTTATTATTTTTTTAACTTTAAAGAAAAAGTTACAAAGATCTGTGACCAAGACGGAAACTGGTTTAGACATCCAGCAAGCAACAGAACATGGACAAATTACACCCAGTGTAATGTGAACACACATGAGAAAGTGAAGGTGTGTAATAATTATAATTGAAATTTAATTTATGCTATCTATTTTAAAAGTTAGTTACCAATACAGTGTGGAGAAAATTTAGCCAGTACTCCATTCCATTGTAAAGTGTTTCCATAATATTCTTTGAGAAAAACAGTAAGAAAAATTCTTTGTAGAAATTATTAATATTAATTTTGCCATTACACTGAGGAAGTAATTCTGCTGGGTCATACCGTATGTACAAGTCAAGGTCTCAGTATTGGAGTTTCAAATTTTCCAAAGGCGGGTGGAGAAACACACTTTCAAAGTGTAAGCAAGGGTAAATTTTGATTTGAGGTGGAATTTCTAGAATTATGTTCAGTAAATGTGCTAAAGTATACGCGATAAGACCAGGAGGGTTGAAACTGTTCTATCTGTCCTTCAGCAGAAGGCTTTCATTCTGACTGGCTATTAGGTCACTCTCACTCAAATCCTGCTTTTAACTCTGTACATTAAGTCAAGGTTAGTCGTGGTTTGTCATAACAATGAAATTTTGATAGAAAGTGCCTCCATATATTTGCACGTGTGTATATATAAAGGCAGTTTGTCACAGTGATTAAAACTGAGTTGGGAGTTGGGCCGGCCGAGTGGCACGGTGGTTGGGTGCTGGCTTGGGAAGCCAGCGGCCCTGGTTCGGGTCACACATATGAGGGCCAGTGACACTGCCCTCAAAAAAAAAAAAAAAAAAGCTGAGTCCTGATATCTGACTTCCTGTTTCTGCCCATTATCAACTATGTGACCTTGAGCAAGCCTTAAATCCCCTCATGCATAAAATGGGGATCACAATAAACCCACTCTCAAAATTTTCATAAGAATGGGCTTAACAAGGAAAATAACTTAGAAACTAACAAGCATATAGAAAGTACTTGATAACTGTCAGCTATCACAAATATAAATGATGTATTCTTTGTATAAAGGGTTTGAAAAGAATTCTAAAAAATAAGCAATAAAATGATAAATTACAAATAAGTAGAATACAGAAAAATAAAAATCATAAAGAAAAATTCAAAGAAGTCAAAACAAGGAGAAAAACAGAACATTTTCTTATTGACCATAGGCTCCTATAAGCTACCATATTAAGATTAGTCTCAGAGCCTCAAATTTGTCAAAGGAAAAGGAGGAACCCGGTTGGGAATGAAAGCCTTATCTGATATTTAAGTAAACAACAAAAAGAAAATCATCAAATAGCCTTTGATTTAAGGTGCACAAAGTGATAGAGTGAAAATTGTCAATATCCTCCAAAACATAAAATGCTAGTTTCATGTATCACACAAACTAGGTCAAAAAATTATTTCTTTATATGTTTAACATATGACTTCTAATTTCTTAAACAAAAGGAGCATACAATTTATAAATTTTGATGTCACTGGATAAATTTGCATAAATATTCTTCATTCTAGATGTATTCAGGCATTTATTGGTTGGCAAGCTAAGTGATAAGCTATCAGATCATATGTTTTTAAATATATAATTTATTATATTGAATTGGATCTTCTACACATACAGTATTATAATATTGATATGAACCTTAATTTTCTTTTTATATATACAAATTATAGACTGCACTGAATTTGTTTTACCTGACTATAATTGGACATGGATTATCTATTGCATCACTGCTTATCTCACTTGGCATATTCTTTTATTTCAAGTAAGTACATAGAAAATATATTTTTTTTAATTTACCAATTGTTTCCGGTCAATGCAGTGTCATGTGCATGTTTATGCTATGTGCTGGTAAAATATATGAAATAATGATGATTTATAATGTTTAAAATAAATTGAATGTTTAGGGTAATTTGAAATACATTAAAATTTGTAAAATACATAGAGAGAAAACTGATGAAATATCTTAAGCCCAACTTTACAAAATTAGTAGACATACAAAAAAGAAGTTATGTAGCAAGGAGGGAGCCAAAATCAATATGTAAACTTGTGTGTATTTGCTTGGGAAACTATCAAATATTATAGTCCTTCTGAATTGAACTTTCAACTTCTTGGTCAATTTTAGTATCAGTATACATAGTACATTATAACAACTGGTATTTTGTGCTAATGATAGCAATGACATTTAATACATATTATGAGAATAATAATCTCAACGTATTAAGGTTAGGTTATTTTTGCTGGTTTGGATGGTTTGTCATTAAAATGATTAAATTATACCTTGAATTTTACTAGAAATTACAATTCCTTTTTGGGGGTGGGGGATGAGTAAGCTCCAATTACTTGATTCAACAAATGATTTTTTAAATTGACAGGAAAGCAAATATACACATATATTATCTTATGTATTAATGCAGTTTTCATAATTTTGATCACCACCAATAATTATAGAATGAAATGTGAAGAATGATTAGCTATATTGTCTTCTTCTCCTTCCCCTCCTTTGCTTCTCCTTCCTAGAAACAATCATTAGCTGCTTCAAAACCAAATAGAGTAGTAGCATATCAAAATAATTCAAATCCAGAAATTTTCAGTGTTGGATGTTAGGTACATATGTAACTCGAGCACCAATTTTTAGCCCATAGTCCATCAAATATTCAGAGTTCATCAAATAATACATGAACCAACCAAACATTAACTCTCAGGGGAAAAATATGCAA
The DNA here is from genome assembly GCA_033961575.1 of Aselliscus stoliczkanus. Taxonomy (NCBI): domain Eukaryota; kingdom Metazoa; phylum Chordata; class Mammalia; order Chiroptera; family Hipposideridae; genus Aselliscus; species Aselliscus stoliczkanus. Next base: position 135,312,374 of record CM066731.1, on the reverse strand, counting down.
CCCTTAATTGAAAACAAACTATAATTTTGAGAAACAAGACTTGCACTAAATTTTGTAATATACTTTTATAAAAATTTAAAACATTTTAAGCATGTTACTAATTTTTAAATAAGGAAAATAAATATATATACTGTAATTCTAATATCCTATTGAGCAACTATTTCTATTTTTCCATCTGTTTCATATGTATCTGATTTTACACAGTTTTAATTATAATATACTAAATATTTTAACTATTTCTATAAGTTAGCATTATATAATTAATACTTTCCATGTCACTAAAGAGTTTTTAAAACAGCTATTTAATTCACTAAATAAAACTCCATTTATTAAATTGACAGATTATTAAATCATTCCTCTATTTTTGAGCCTTAAGATTGCTTCCAATGTTTCCTATCAATATAAAACTGAAATGGACATTTTCAGAAATAACTTTTCCCATATTTTGCGCTGTTTTTTTAGGCTACATTCCCAGAGACATGGGATATCTTGGTCAAAGTATATATATATATATCTTTTTATAGCTCTTAAAGTACATCCTATTATTTGAAATCAATATGTTAGCAACAAACTCATGACATCTACCTCTCCCACACCAGTTTTACTTTCAGAGTGATCCATCTTTACAAATAATACCACCAGCATTCTAATTGCATTAGCCCAAAGTTTGGGAATGATCTGTGATAACCTCTCAATTTTCCTCCCTATTGTTCTTTCCTCAGATTCTGTGGATTTAACCTCCTAATATTCCTCCAGTCTATCTAATTGACTTCATCTCTACTGCTACCACCACCTCCCTTATCTTATCTAGCCTCAACAATCTACTTTTATCCCTTTCATTCTGTTCTAAACAAGGCAGACAGAATATTTTCAAAGATTTAGATCAAATGCAGGTCTGACTGTGTCATCCTTTGCTTTAAAATTTTTAGACTTCTTATTGTAATTTATTTAAAATAAAACCATCAGTGTACCCTATAATTGTATATTCTGCCTATTTTCTCCCACCCCTCAAGCTGGTTAAATGCATTCACCTCAGATCTAAACTTTAGCATCATTTCCTCAGTGAAATCTTCCTGAATTCCTTATTGAGGTACTTCTGAAACTGCAACTAGTTACAATTAACTACTAATGGAGTTACACTATCATTTGTGCAAATTTAAAACTAATGCAGCTGAGACCCTTCAGAGAAAACAACCACTTATTTTGTATGTAATAATTATGTTCAAACACAATTAATTTCGGAAGGACATGAAGTTAAGTGTAGCAATTTTATCGCAAGACAAAAATCAGTAGTCAAAAAGAGAAAGACAGTCTACTAGAATTCCAAGCCTTATGACACCAATTTTGAATTTAGCAAGGATATAAATATAGTCCTGAACTAATACCATAACGTCAAATGCAAAATTAACAAAGCTTCTTCATGAAAGTATCTATGATTTCATTGAACAAATGCTTGCTGTGAACTGAGGCAATAGTGGGACTGCCAAGTGAAAAACAATGCTACAAGCCAGCCTATACCAATCAATGTAAAGTATCCAATTCCAAATTTGTAATCAGACCAGTCATTCACCTTGTTCATTATAGACTGACTTTGTAAGAGGAAAAGAGGACATCGTGTTAATTGGCTTATCAGGACAGTGAGGAAATTAAAGAAAATAACGTTCACTGATCAAGGAATTAAGATACTAAGAATGTTAAGCCAAAAACAAACAAACAAACAAACAAAAAAACATGAAATATAGGGGGCATAACAGATAACTTCAAGAATTTAAATGACTACATTGGGAATAAATTTGGTATAATAACATAAAGATAAAAAATATTTGGTTTAATTAAAAAAATAAAAGAACTCCAACAGGTAAAGAAAACAGAATGAACCACCAATTGACCAATTGACCTTCCTGCCACTCAACATTTTTAGACACAATTAGATGTCAACTTATCAGGAATTTGGAAATGGGTGATCCTTATACTGGGTTTATAGCTGGACATAATGATCCATAATGCCATTTCTAAGCCCAAATTTATGAATGAGCAGTAATTTAATAAAGACAAATACCAGGGATGCCAAAAATATGTATACAAATGGACACTTTGGTCAGCATTGCTCAAGCAGTAGTTCGCCATAATCAGAAGTGTCTGGATGCTGATGGTAACCACTAACCACTTTGAGCACCTCTTGTAATTGCAAAAGTCAAACATGACTTGTATTCATCTTTTGTTATCAGTATATATTGAGTATTATAATTTTAATAGTTTTTTCCGTTCTTAAAATGTGTATACATTTTTTTGGTATGCTCTGTAGAATGGAAGAGGTAGTCTTTTAAAATCAAAATACATAATTTCAAAATCAGGGAAGTTAGCATTTGTGAAAGTATCTTCCAAGCTAAAAGCAGTCTACACAGATAAACTGTATTTCTTATTGATTAGGATTTGAAAGATAATCTGGTTCAATATTTTTATATCTGTATTTACATATATTGTATTTAAAAGAGCAAATACTACTCAACCAATACTCACAAGAAAGTATAATTTTAATTGAAGGCTTAAAATTTAAAACCAGAATTAATTTATTTTCTTTATGGAAAAATACTTTTTAAAAAATTGACATTGTATATACATATATGTGCTTAGTACTTTAGCTTTAAAGATACAATCTGCAGACTCTTCTCATTTTAAAAGACTAGAAATTTCATGTTTCCCCAAATATTGTCTCCATGTTTCACATAGAAATAGGCCTGTTTTTCAGAATAAGAGCAATTTTTCAAAAAAATTAAGAGCATCGTATACAATAAATGCATGTATCTGTTTGCTAAATTCCATGCTTTAAAAAGAGATGTGTAGCATTCTATATAGTCAAAACCTTGTTAAAGCAAATGAGTATTTTGCCAATATATGGAATAAAAGAAAAATTAAAATTTTCAATGAATGACATGGCTTATACTTAAAGTTTATACTGAATCTACACTTAACTGTTCATTCTCTATTGTGAACTAAAAAAATCTTTCATGGTGAGTTAGCATGACCAGTGTGTACTCGATTTCAGGCACAAGTTAATTTTAATGGGTAGTATGATACAGTGATTAAAAACATGGGATATATTCAAATCTTGTCATCACCACTTACTGATAGTATGGACTTAGCCTGATTCTGCTTTTCCATAAACTTCAATTTCTTTATAATGGGTCATGATGTTATTTTAAGATACTGAGCAAACTAGACTCGCATAGTATCAGTCATGTAGGAATCTCTCAACAAATGGTAAGAGCTACGAGTTTGTCATTAGACTATATTAATCAAGTGAGTACACAGACTACACTTATGTAGCCATCTACATTACTCCAGTGGAATAGTAATACAAAGTAAATAAAAAGCCAAGTTATTGTAGTGCTACAAAGCTACAGAAAGACTGAGGAAATAGAATCATAAGATCCTTGAGGTGATGATCTCATTGAAACAAGTGGTAAACAATGGCTAGAACTTCAAACCATAAGAAATGAGGAGATTCTCTAGCCCAACACTCAGCTTTATGTAAGTTCTAACTAGTCTAACTAAGTCATCCAGTGTTTCTCCTGATCTGTGTCCTCTCTGTTTGAGTTAGTAATTATATTGGACTTTAATTATCTTTTAAAAATGGACAATTTGAACAGAAAGAAGCAAAGCTACAAATTAATTTTTCTTTCTTATTATACATTCTCGGGCTTTAGGTAAAACATGAGAAACATTCTTCAAGTAAGACTTAGGTATAGCATTAAATACTTTATTTATATGTCTAGACATCCTTGCATTACAGGAGAGTGGTTCAGAGTATATTCTGCACACAGGCATAGCTGCTCTCAGATCCCACCTTTGTCACATGCTGCAATGCATGGAACAAGTTCTTTCATTTCTTAATCCTCAAGTTCAAATCTTTAAAAGATCAATACTGTTAGGGCCGGCCGAATGGCTCAGTTGGTTAAGAGCTTGCTCAAGAGTGCGAGCTGAGCTCTGAGCAACAGCGGTTCGAGGCCAGCCCGAGCTGAGTTGCCGTTGAGCTGCCAACAGGTGGCAGGATGGCTCAGCTTAAAAAAAATAAAAATAAAAATAAAAATGTTGAAAAAGATCAATACTGTTAACATCTATCTCATAGGTTTGGTATAAGGGCTGAGATAACATATGTGCAGTTAAGAGGAGTGTCTAGTTTGGAAAACATTGTCTATTATTGGCATAGTTATCACTCTTTCTTATTAGTCCATTAAATATTTTTATATAAATATTTAGCCCTGATAGGCATACTATACCAGTAGGCTCTTTCAAAACAAAATTAAAGAACACAATTTCTAGTTTTATATACACCACATTTATAAAGAAATGGTTATACTGTTCATATGGAAAAACAAGTAAACAATGAATGAAAAATGTATAAACCAAATTAGTAGTATAATTATATCAGAAAAATTTGTGGCTTAAAGTAAGTCAAAAGTAATAAAACTATTTTCATGTCCACGAGATACCATGTAGCTTACTCAGTGCTTGAATTATATTAAAGATTTTGCAGTCTTTGATTTTAAGACACTCCTAATATATACGCAACAGAACCATCTATTAAAATAGCAAAAGCTGCTACCTATTAAAAACAACCATCCCCTAAAACATGAATAATGTAAAGAATGTCCCAAACTTAGCTTCACCAGTACAGGGATCATCTCTGCTTTCCACATCCAGGGACTTAGCACAAGACTTTGCACATAGTAGGCATTTAATACATATTTGAGGAATGAAAACATGCACTTACTTAGAAGCCTATTTCTAGGACTGACTTTGACTTTCCCATGACTTATCGTGACCTTGGGCAAGTCCCTGGTGTTTGTCTGGCGTTTGTCTTCATCATCAGACTGAGACTCCTTAAAATTCTAATCAGTTGAAGGATCTTCTGTGTAAAACAGTATCAGAGACTCTGCAGTTCAAAGGAAGGAAGACCAAGGCCACCTCAGAAAATGCTGAATTGAATGGTTAATGAAGCATGTTCATACAGTCAAGAGCAACAGACACCAACTAATTCCTAGAGGAGCTGATATTTCACATAAAATCATTGTGTATATATATAAATAAAAAAAATCTGCCAATACCTCCTTTCTGCTTCTTAACCCAGGTCGTCATGCTGCAGCCAGTCTTGCTTAGTCTTTGGCAGAGGTAACTTTTTTTTTCCCCATTTGTTAGTTGAGGCTTATTGATTCATCCTAATAAAAACCAAGATCCATACAAAAAGTTGATTATTTTTTATTTAGAGAGAGAAAAAACGTCTACTACTACTTCTCCATGCTTTAAATTAGAAATAGAGAACATGAAACACTATTTACCAGATATACTTCAGTTTTATACTAGGGCCAATTAAAGGGAAGAATCAGAGTGGGAGATAAAAAGAAAGGGAGCAGAAAGGGAGGGGAGAGACAGAGACAGAGCTTTGGGGGTTGCCAAGCCCTGAGAGGCAATGACTTGCTCATAATTATCCTTGGAAAAACAAGGCAGAACCCTTTAGATAAAAAAAATAAATAAACTTTACTGGAATTAGTTATAAATTATATTTAAATCACTGTTTAAAATCTGAAAGCATAGCAAATGTTATTTTTACTTTCAACCCAGACAAAGGGCTCCATCTTCTTGCACATAAAAGAGCACATATAACATCTGATGTATGAGGAAAAAGTGGTTCTTTTTTTCTAATATCTTAATTTTGCTGGCATTTCAGTCACTGATTCCAAACAATTTTAAAGCCAACTTGCATATTTACAACTCTATAGACAATGATATACTTTCTAGGTAGTTGGGATAAGGTCCTAGATAAAATTCAGCAAACAAAGAAAAAAAAATCTATCCAGTTGATAGATCAAAGCTTTCTCAACCTAATAAAATAATCCTTTAATGCTTATATTTTTGTTTTTCAGGATAAGTGATCCAAATTCTCACTTTTTTTCTTAGCTAATATCTGAATGTATTCGATCAGTGTCGTGAACTTTTATCTCATTTCCTGTTTCTTCTCATGTCTCTTGAATTAGAGCAATTATAGTTTTCTTCTTTAAGCTATATATTTTCTCGTAAAAGCTCTTCATGATGGAATTTTTTAATCCATTTTAAATAAAGCTAACCATTTAAAGAAATCCTACATTGAAACATAGAGAATACATGAACAGGTTCATACCCTCATGAACTTATTTTATCAAATCAAAACTTTCACTTAAGTTTTGTTTGTTTGTTTTTTGTTTTTTAATCTGGCAAATCTACCCTGTCAGGTTCAATAATGGCTGAGTTCAGAAATGGTCATCTAGCGGTCCCTGAAAAACACCTCTCAGTGTCTATCCAGGATCATTCTTGCTTTCTTATGTCTTGTGATACAATTCATTCATTGCAAGTTTGTTAGGTACTACAGTTCTGAGATATATCCTGTTCTGTTGTGTGCATAACAGGCTTCCTCCACCTTAACAGTAGATATTGTCTAATTAACTTTTCATATAATGTTTTAATTAGGCTATACTCGCTAGGTCCATTTCCAAATTAATGAATTTTAATCAATATGCTGAAAAATCTATTCCCTTCAAACTGAATGCATGAAAGCTGAAAACATCTCTATCCAGTAATGCGAGGCTTGGTTGGAAAGCTTTTTATATATGTCCACTGCAATTATATAATGAAAACACTGCATTTCCACATTAGAGTATCAGATGGGAATAATGAGGGTTGTGCAAGAAGTAAAAGATCTAGCCTAATAAAAACCAGTTCTGCTATAATGTAATTGCTATTACTGGTTTATGGAGAAGAGTCCCAGTTATGGAAACATAAAGTAACTGAATTAAAGAATTTGCGGTCCGGGTCCCACATATGAAGGCCAGTGACACTGCCCTCAAAAAAAAAAAAAAAAAAGAATTTGGACTTATTTTAAACAGTAAATTTATTATTAAAAACTATAAAATTGTTAAAGATCACATATTTCTGTTGATATTTTTTATAAATATGAAACTTCTTTATGTGTATTTTATCTGTTTTGCTTGAGCAAGTTGAAAAGTAAGAGCTATTTAAGTTTCACTAAATTTTCATGGGAATAAAATAACAAATAATTGGGCCGGCCCCGAGTGGCGCGGTGGTTGGGTGCTGGCACCGACCCCGGTTTGGGTCCCACATATGAGGGCCAGTGACACTGCCCTTAAAAACAACAACAACAAAAAAAAAAAACCTTAAAAAAAAATAAAAATAACAAATAATTTTAAGACAGCTAGTGATCTGTTGCTTAGTGTAAAAAACTATGTAGTCATTTAAATAGAATAGGGAACATAAATAATGCAAAAAATTTTTCCTTCCCAAAGTCATAATATATATTGCAATTTGGTTTTCCACTCTCGTAGACAGTTTATTTTCCTAGACCTTTCCCAAAGATATGACAAGATATGAAGAGAAAGTCAAAGTAAACCCTGTAAACTGTAGCATCTTTTTAGTAATTAGGAAAAACAAAAGCCAAGAATGACAGAATATTATGCTACTAACATTTGCTGAAGGAACACTGCAATGCAACACAAAAGAGTATGAGCTCAGAATCAAAAACTCGTTTTGTAAATTACGCTCCTTAAATTTAACTTTCTTCATCTTAAAATGGAAAAAACAATGTGGAGTTTTCCTTTATTTTCTATTCAAATTGTCTTTTCTTGCCCCTCAAAAACTTTAACTTTGGGCCGGCGGAGTGGCGTGGTGGTTAAGCGCTGGCTTGGGAAGCCAGCGGCCCCGGTTCGGTCCCCCATATGAGGGCCAGTGACACTGCCCTAAAAAAAAACAAAAAAAAAAAACTTCAACCTTCACTTGAACTTTAAAAAAACACTGACTCAGGATGCCTTCTCTGCTTGGAATGCTTTTTCTCCTCTATCTTCTCTGTTTCAGTTTTATCTTGAGTCTTCCTTTATTCTGGTCACAGTCTTTATCTATTTCTCAATCCTATTTTAATTTCTAAAAAGCATATAACACTATCTAGAATTACATTATATAACTGACATGTCTATTTACCCTGCGCTGTCACATGAGTAGCATAAGTTCAGGGTCTTGATCTGTATCATTCACAACTGTTTTCCCAGGACCTAGAAACAGGGTGTAATATATTACTTATTCATCAATAAAGAGTTACAAGTGACTAAATGGATGTTACAAGACACAGAAGCCTTAATTACTGTCTTAAAAACTTCAACATTCAAATTCAGCAGATCACTTAATAAGACTGTGACCTTGAACAACTTAACTCAGCTTTATTAAAGGATAACCATATTTCAAGGGGGTTGTTAAATGAGATAATGAATATAAAGTTTTATCTCTGTGCCTGGGCTATTCTAAGGACTCAATAAATGGTGAATTTTATTTTTATTATAAATTTTATCTTAATAGGGCATTTTTTTTTGGAGTGTAAGAATCACAAGCATTCAGAAAGTCTGGCTGTTTCTTCTGTTGGTTTCCTGCCCGTTAGGAGATGTGAAGGAGATCTGCACTATGGCAATTCACACAATAGAGCAAACCAACTGGCCCCACCAAAGGAGCATGTCTGTTCCATCCTTTTCTATTATATTAAATGAGTGTCCTCATAGGGCAGGGACAGGGGAAGAAGGAGCATGGCAGAGCAAGAACAGCCATTTCCTCCTCTCCAGAGGGACTTGCATTGAGCATCTTGGTTGAAACACTCTTTCTAACCTGGACAGATGGATTACCCACAGCTTTCAACAGGGAACTATGATGTTGGTTATGTCTGCTTTGTATTGTACATAACCAGGTAATCCCATCAACTCAAGGCGCCATCCGGTAGACAAAAGATTACCATACTACTCTTTCTTTGAATACATTTATAGCTTTCTGCCTATTGTTTTTGGCAGTCTTCAGATTGACAAGAGCTTTCCTCTCGGACATGGATAATGTTCTCTTGGGAAATGATCTGAGCATTCGGAAATTAAGTTAGATAAATTAGCATAAGAAAGCAGTACTTTGCAGACTGGCCTATTTTTACACTCTTTGTATTTCCTCCTTTGACTAGCTTTCCTCGGGATTAGTTTTGAGGAACTGTAGTTTGGAAATTTCTAACTCATGTCAAACCAAATGGGAAACAAAGGCAAGTGTTTTATCCATACTGGGGCAGAACTTTTGAACATGGAGCAGCATCATACTTGAGGTCAGAGTGATAATGGAAGTGGTAATTTGGAGATAACTCTAGGAAAGATGAAAATCCTTGGCAAGATAATTTAGGGTGCTATTGCCCTTCATCATATGGAAACTGTCTTTCTCATGTTAAATTCTTGTTTCATAACAAAATGATGACAATTCATTGTTTCATTGTATTACTTACAACATGGGCAGTTTTATATTACTGAGGTAAAGTTTGATGCTATTTTATTATTTGTGAGAAAAAAACATTAGAGAACTTAATTAAAATCAGCCATGTAATAACAACATTAAAAATAATAACTGAGTGTTCATCATGTATTAGATATTATACTATATATTAGACATGGTTTATTTTATTTAATCTTCAAGCCTATTTTATGAAGTACTATTGTTCTCTCTATATTACAGATGAGAAAACTGAGGATTAGAGAGTTTACATATCTTGCCCAAGTCATACTGTCCATAGGTGGCACACTCTAGATTCACTCTCAGTTCAGGTTTCAAAACCCTCTCTGAGCTAACTAGGTGTACTGATTGATACTACCTGCTTCTAATTTTTCCAAAATAGAACTGAAAGACAGTTACACTACACATGTGTAATGGTTTTGTTGACAGACTTACACCAACTGCCTCTATAACTCTGCTTGTCAAAATTACATATTGAAATAATATTCTAAAGTAATTATGTGTACAGAATGTGAAATGGAAACAATGCAGACCCACAAACCACATTTTCTATTCTGTAGTCATGCTAGGTTAGAAAGGGATATTATAACACTTAAAGAAAGTACAGAGAAGCTTTTTTTTGGTAAAACATTCTCTAAGCTTATAATTTTTAAAATATTTTGAATAAACTAAGCACATTAAAAAATTTAGAGTAGGTGAAATCGGTTGTAGGGTAAGATTTGAAAAAAATACTCAAATACATTTAGGGTCTCATTTCAGTGTATTTTCCAAGTATGTGTTTTGGTTTTCATTTACAGGTTGATTTTATTTGTACCAATGTACTTATTTTATATGTTAATGAATATGTTTTGAAGAAAACAATGTACATCACAAGAAAAATCTGAGCCAATTTTACCACTAGACATTGACAGGAAGCATATGTCAGAGAGAATCTGTCTGCATTTAAATTGCACAGAACTTGGAGGAAGAAATGGAAAAAACTAAAGCAACAGCAATAGGCTAATTTTGTAAATAATAGGATATATTTACAAAACAAAAAGTTAAATGATTTGACAGTGGTCCAAGTTATTACAACATATGGACAACTAAAGTGGATATCAAGATTTCCAAAACAGAAGTATTTGGTTTAAATTATATAGGTGAATTATTTATGTTGACCATATTATTTGGATAATTTTGCAAAACAATCAAAATAAGTTTTGTATCTCTGTATTGAAATGATTTCATATGAGTTCTTAAGTATTTGGGTTTTTTTTTTGTTTTGTTTTTCAGGAGGGCAGTGTCACTGGCTCTCTCATATGCGGGACCCAAACTGGGCCACTGGCTTCCCAAGCCAGCGCTTAACCACCGTGCCACTCGGCCGGCCCAGTATTTGTTTGGTTTTGATATTAAATCTTTCATCTATGATAGGATTTTATTCTATCATTTCAAAAAATGTTGCCCTCAATATGGCATTGTTTGTATCTAAAAGAGGGAAATGCAGTATATCCTTTTGTCACTTAGTAAGAAAATTAGGAACCATTTTTTGTGTGACTGTACTCACAATCATCACATCTTTAGAAGAGAATAGATCCCAGTAGCTCATTTTTAAGCCCTTAACTTTCTAGCCTGATTGAGATGGGAGCAGAGTCATCAGAAACGAGGGAATTCTGAGAGGAATAGAAATATAAACTATCATAGAAAAGAGAAGGGAGTTTAAGTGTACACAAGAAAATTTTAAATTATTTTTCAACTAACTACAGGTAGCACTTTATTTTACTTATTTTCAATCTTTTCACATGTCAGTGTTAAAATATCAACACTTATAAATATAAATGCTGTTTGTTTTATGTTCCTCAGCTCACCTTTCAGCTCTTCTCTCATGAACTGCCATTTTTGAAAACCTTCTTTAATGTCTGTTTTCCTCCATTCCAACTTACTCTTTACAAATGTTTCTGATTTGTTATCTAAGCAAACCCTCCCAGTCTTTTGGTCATCATTTAAAAACTATAAAATTTTATTCCATATATATACCTCAATATAAATAAGTGTGTTCAGCAGAAAATGGCAAAATAGCCCATTAATGAAAACATTTTATTTTTTTTGCCCATGATGGTAGATGAGTTATTTAAATTCTATTACTTAAAAAGCACATATTTGCATGGATAAACAGTTTTTCCCTAAACAACAGTTGTCACTCCATAGACACAGGAGAAGCTTAAGGCAGGCAATTAAAAATTAAACTATATTTTTAGTTTAATTGGACAAATATTATATGTTCATAATGTTCATCATAGAAGGGTGATAAATTACAAGAAACAAACCACACATAATATAAATGATTTGAAAAGAATGTTCTTGACTAGACCTCTTCTCATATTCATTAATGCTTTTCATCCTCAGTGAACACAAAGCACTCATGTAACTACTGTGGTATTTTATTGAAAATAGAGCCACCTTTGCCTCAATGTTTACTTTCTTTAATAACAGGAATCATGCCCCTCCTTTGTTCAAAAGCTTTAAAAGACTCTTGTTTTCTATATAGTATCATGTGTACTCTGTAGCTTGATCCCTGCCTGTCTCTCACTAATCTCATGCGCTACAAAGCCAAGTCAGATAAACACTCTCTGATATAAAAATACTAGCAGTTCTCAGCTGTTTTTATTTTGATGGACTCCAGCTGGGCTTCACATACTTATTATATATGACTGTCTTATATGCAGTGATCGATCCAAGAGCCATCTCCCTCATGAAGTCCTGTGGAAGGCATGTATTGAAAATCCATAAATATGGATTTGGGTTAAATTCACTTTCAGATCCTTTAAAATACTATGATTTTAAGAGCTATTTATAGAATCACAGACCTATAGCTGGAAGAAATTTCAAAAACATTATAGCCTAAACTTTGCATTTTTAAATATAAAAAACTCGGCATCCCAGCCAAACTATAATATCCCGGGCACATTGTCTATTTAGGATAAGGTGATGTAGTGTTGAAATTAGGTTAAAATCCCCTTAGAGTTTTCAAAGTATGTAGAAGTCAGTGGTCAGAGTTTTATAGGGTGGATTATCTACAGTGACCATATTAATTACATAAGCTTGTTAAAACACAAAATAAGTCTTTAAGTCTCTATAATGAAATGATTCCCATGTCTTCCTATACATGTGTTCATGTTGATATTAACTATACAGTCTCAAATGGATTTCTTTCTATTATTTTAAAACTTTACCCATAATAAGCCTTCAAATGAATACTTCATGAAGGATGTAGTGCTTGAGTTGGTCTTTGCGCATAGGTAAGGCGGTCATATATGGACAATCTCGTAGAACGATGTGGATTCAGTCTGAAGAGTGTCATTACTTCTCTTTAATGACACTTTCTTCCTGAAATCTGTTTCTCTATGAACTCCATACAGCCAGTTCTTTTGTTTTATCCATGAGGATCTCCAGTAAAAGGTGGTAATATTCTTATATCTTAGCTATGGCTGGGCTAATTCAGCCAGAAGCATTATATCACCTAGGTGATATAATGAAAAGAGCATTATTTGTGTGAGAATCTGACACACAAATCTAAAGTTTTCAAAATTAATTAAATACACTTAGTGATTTGTTCAATCACTAAATCCTAGTTTCTGCATTTTCAAAATGAATTAAAACCTTAATGATATTGAGAGATTAACAAAAGAAGTTTATGTAGATGCCTGAAACAGACAAATTTCTTATCCCTACTTATGTCTACTTGAACTGAAGCAACTCATTTGCCTCTGTGTTTTAAGGAATTATAGATTTTCCCTAATTAAGGGAAATTTTATCATGAGTGAATGTTGGGGAGAAAAAATAATTCTTCCAAAGTTGATGTAGCTGCTATGAATTGTGACTGTATCTTATTTGAATGATAATTAATAAAAATGTGGAACTATTTTATGATGTCATCACACTTTTTCTCTTGCCTTTTAGGAGCCTAAGTTGCCAAAGGATTACTTTGCACAAAAATCTGTTCTTCTCCTTCATTTGTAACTCTGTTGTAACAATCATTCACCTCACTGCAGTGGCCAACAACCAAGCTTTAGTGGCCACAAATCCTGTAAGTAAAAACAGACATGCCATTAGGTTCAAAGAATTAGCAGGGAAGATATGGGAGTGGTGAGAGATCCTGGTATATATATTATGTGTGTAATTCAGTACTCATATATGTGCATTTTAAGGTCTGACATTTAGAGAGTGTGTGTAGCTATTTTCTAATCCAGAAAAGTAAATATATTTCAGTATTCCTCAAGTTATAATGAGTGAATACTAAAAAGAGGAACACTTATTTTGCTTGTGTTACATTTATTTTCACCTCATTTTATGGCTGGTAGAACATAAGTGTTTATGACTACATAACATTTACCCAATTGAATTAAAAAATCAAACTAACTGTGTAGTTAGAAAAAAACAGTACTAGAAAATGCAAACTTTATTTTTTTGGTATCAGGCTGACTTTAAAAATTTAATAAAACCAGAGAAAGTGAATTATACGTGCCCTATATAATATTCAACTTATTAACATAAAATTTTTAAACGGCTTTACCAAGTCCTCCTGTATCAGAAACATTTATAAAGTGTTTCCTTACAATCCCTTTAAAAGCACAATGCTTAGGATGAGTGCCAAAAGATACACAAAAATAAGCACAGAGATTGTCATAAAATAAAGCTATATTTATAAAACATAAGCTAAAATTTACTTTTATAAATTTACACATTTAATGTAAGCTATAAGTATACGTAAGCTACATTTCAATTAAACTATCTGCATATATAACAAATGTATTTAAGCTTTTTAAATCATCTGCTTTCATAATGTTTGTAATATCTATACTACAGTTTTGGATATAGATTTGTGGAGGAATGTATATGAATATATATATAAAGTGTTCTGTTAGAGATTAAGTTATCTAGTTACTGAAATCACAGAAGGGAAGGAATTTTCACTCAATGGGTCAATAAACAATACTCTCATGTGTGTTTTATGTGTGTTTTTAGGGTAATTTCCAACATTCTAAAATTCCCTGTATTGTTTGCACACGTGCATCCGGATTGCTTAATTTTGTATATGTTCCACTCTAAAGTCACTAGGTCAGGAAACTCACTGGGGTATAATTAGCAATATAAAAAAACTGACCAAGGTCCTGTCATTTTAGAGTGAATTTCTCTAGAGCAAGGAGATTCAGAGTTCTGTCATGAAGTTGCAGAGCAAGAGATTTTAAATCTTACATTTATATACAAGTACATTGTGTTTAATACACAAACTGCTAACTGTATATAACTGCTTAATATATTATTGGAAAATTTATTGTCCGTTTTCATCATCAATGCCCAGCATAAATATATTTTTCTGAAGTATGCTTTTTTTATCACGTTTATAAACTTTTTAAATGAAATTAGGAATTAGAAGCCTAATTAGGTATGTACATCTAAAACCTATTGGGTTGTCGGAAAAGTCATGACGTATTTTTTCTGTTTTTTTGTTGCAAAAATACATCATGACTTTTCCAACAATCCAACATACACATAAAAATTTGAAGCTGAAGTCCATCATTTCTATATAATATAGGAGAATAACTCATTTTTACCTTTGAGAGGACTTTGTTAATATAATGTTATGTTTGACATCAAGGTATGTTATTTAAATTTTAATGTCATTTAATTTGAATATATATTTAATGAAAGAATAGGTTTTATAAATGTCCTTCAGGGGCCGGCTGAGTGGTGCGGTGGTTGGGCGCTGGCTTGGGAGGCCAGCGGCCCCTGTTCGGGTCCCACATATGGGGGCCAGTGACACTGCCCTCAAAAAAAATAAAATAAAATCAATAAAAAAATAAATAAATGTCTTTCAGGCATAAGATATTGTGTATAGTCATGAAAGAAAATTAGAATTAAAGGATTGGTGTTCAGGATGTAGTTTTTATTGATGTTGTATGACTAGTAGCAAATTATTTAACTTCTCTAGTGCAGTTTTATCTATAAAATATGTGACTAATAATCATTCATGCCTCAGAATTATTTTAAGGATTAAATAAAACAATATATGTTTAAATATTTTTAAGCTAACTCATATGCAAATTTATTGTTAATAATTTATGATAACCCAATGTCAATTTTCCAGTGCATTTCATTGCTAATTTTCTTTTTAGTGAAAAAAAAATATTTATTTCAAAAATGACAATAATTGTCACTAAATATTTATTGAGTTCCAGATTGGAAATTGGACATGAAGAGAGTAATTAGCCACGTAGTTCTGGGAGAGCTTTTGTTTCCCTTGTTAAGAGAGTAAACTATATCTCTTACTTCTACATGTTTTGTTTACCCTATATTTGAACCTCCCTCTTCCTTTTTCTTTAAGAGTAGGGAAGAGCAAGTGGAGATCTCAGGAAAAGACAAAGGAAAACCTTAACTTTTTCTTCTTTTTACCTACATGAAACCATCAAACCCCATGTTTGGATAAGATAAAGTATAGGCTCATTAGATTATTATTTAATAAGTATTTGCATTGTTGGCACGTAATACGCAAGATTTTCAAAGTATTTGGCACTTTCCAATAACTGCTTTTATAATTATTAATATGAATATGAGTGTTCCAACAGAGCAAGGGGTTCGTGATGACACAAAATAAATGTAGGTAGATGTAAAGTCTTTCACGAGTGAAACTCTTCTACTTAAAATTACATAATAACTAAAACACACATCCACTAAATGTAGATTTGGAATGCATGCATTTCCTTGAAGCTATGCCATTATAAGTCTTTGAAGTCAATGGCTAAGTAATTTAGAGGCAGCATTGGATGAGGATGAAGGCTGGCGTTTTACAAATCTGAACACTTAGTGTATAAGATTTTGCAGAGGAGAGAAAATTCTATGTTTCTATAACAGCTAAATTAGACTATTGATTTACATGTGAATTCATAAACAACTAAATATTGATTGCTTTCTTTCTTTCCTCACAGGTTAGTTGTAAAGTGTTCCAGTTCATTCATCTTTATCTGATGGGTTGTAACTACTTTTGGATGCTCTGTGAAGGCGTTTACCTACACACACTCATTGTGGTGGCCGTGTTTGCAGAGAAGCAACGCTTAATGTGGTATTATTTCCTTGGTTGGGGTAAGTGCCATTACACATATCTGCTGATTCACCTTTTTAGAAAGCTTTCAGAGGATGCAGTTCCTTTGTAATAAAAATATACTTATTGTTAATCATTTTAAAACAATTCAGGTGATTAACCTGTCCTTATTGCTGTAAATTGAAATATTTAAATAAAATACTATTGATTCATTGTTTTCAGTACTTACAGGTCAATTATTAATACAATGCTTTTATCTGTCTAATAATCTAATGTGTATCTTGGCTAAATAAGTAATGACTAAAACAACAGAATTAGAATCATGAATTAAGGATCTAGTCTTTGTACTGCCCTGAATCTCCTTTTTCCTCATGTGCAAAATGAAGGCATTGGGCTTAACCAGATCTGAAGTTCTATTTTAAAAATGTTTGTTCAAAAAACAAAAAAATTATCATTTTATCTAAGAGTAGAGGGATCAGTTGTTGAATGAGGACATACAAAAGAACTATTTTCCACACAATCTCCTGACATGGTATTATTCACAAAGTAAACAATGATACACATTTAGCATATTTTTAAAAAGTAACAGGAATAATGCAAAATATAACATGCTGAAAATAAATTCAATAGGACTAGTTTTCAGAAACATAACTGAAATTATACTTATTATCTATCTATCATCTATCTAGCTATCATTTATCTATCTTCTATTTTTCCAGTCAAATAATACAAATATATATATATTTGTATTATATATATATATATATATATCCAATTATGTATACAACAAAATCTTTAGTGCATTCAGTTTACCTTTATAAAACATTTCTTCATTTCATGTTTGGAAGATCTGATTTAGAATGCTCAAAACATGCAAATTAATGATACATAAAATATTTCTCTTCCTTCTCTTTTTCTTTACATAGTAAATCTCAACTTTTCCCCACATGTGATCATTTAGCAAATATTGGCCAATTCCACCTTATGGAAAATATATGAATGCTGGACTTCTAAGCCTTGGGGCAGGGCTGGCCAAGTGGCTCAGTTGGTTAAGAGCTCACTCAAGGGTGTGAGCTGAGCTCTGAGCAACAGCAGTTCGATGCCAACCCAAGCTGAGCTGCCGCTAAGCTGCCAACAAACTCTAAGTCTTGAGACTTAGGAGCACATTTATGGACTTATGCTCTAGAGTCCTCTGATTCAAAGTGACTTCTATTAGAGAAAAACATTTACACACACACACACACACACACACACACTCCTGAAAATATAAATACGTAACACTTTACCATATTTACTATTTGACTATGCAGATAATATTTACTCAATAAACATAGTGATCAGTTATTTTTGCTCCTAGAGTATCTCTGAGTTTCACATTGCATGACATACTTTAGGACTTCCTTATTTAGAGAAAGTTGCCCATTTATCTTCTTTTTTCTTGATATTTACAGGATTTCCACTGATTCCTGCTTGTATACATGCCATTGCCAGAAGCTTATATTACAATGACAAGTAAGATAATATCTCGTTCTGATTTCAATTAGAACTAAGTAAAACAAAAACCTTCAATGTAATTTCTCTGTTTTTCCCACTAGCTGCTGGATCAGTTCTGATACCCATCTCCTCTACATTATCCACGGCCCAATTTGCGCTGCTTTACTGGTACGTAATTACAGTTCTCCTTTTTCCACAATTGTTCATATGTCAACTTCATTTCCTGAAACATCTGGCCTATGCTATTCGTTAGTATCCCAGTGGACACACATGATGTACTCACAGTGTTTAATTGAAAAGGGTTTGAGGAAGGTGTTATATTTGAGGTATTGGCAGGAAGAGTAAAAGAACTTATTCATGAGGGATGGTGAGGCACCAAGAACCAACAGTGGGAAGTTGTTATCATGGCTGGACCTGAAGATGGGACAGAACAGAGTTCCTGCCTCTGAGTAGAAGCTCTGGCCTTGAGTAGAGGAACACGGCTACTGCCAAAACCACAGCGTAGAAGGGAAATAGAAGGAGGAAGAAATACTCAAACTTCACTCTCCTCCAGTGCTCTGTTCTCTTGGTTCCTCCCACTGGCCAAAGGCAGCAAATGTCAGAGGGCAAGAAAGCCTGGGCTATGACACAGTTCTCAGAACCTCCTGGGGTACAAGGCAGAACTCAGAAGGAAAGAGGGTGGACCCAGGAAGTGGGAATGGCCAACAAGAAAGACCTACACAGCTATGTCAGCAATAAGAATAATATTCCAATAAAGAAAAAACTTTGATTAGGGAAAAAAGAGTAGCATTTAAACTGTTATTTCACTATTATAATGATCATCACTTAATACAAGTGTACTGCACATTAAGTGTGTTAGCAAGGAAACAGAAGTCACGTTTAATGCTTTCATTACATTATTTCAATGGGGAAATGAATTAATCCAAATTAATACACTCTCTCTCATAGCACATTAAAAAACAGAACGTAATTATTGTTTTAGAGACTGTAATTACAATTGATATTTGATTCTATATAAAAAGACAAAGATGGTTGTTCCTCAGCCAAAATTCAAAGTGTTCTAACTCTTGTTTCCAGATTCTTTTTGTTTTTTAGACAAATATTTTTCTATTATTTTACTATATTTGCTACCTGCAATTTAGCATATGGTTACGTTTGAACACAGTTCAAGCCATTGTCAAATGTATCATTTTTAAGCCATGCTCTAAAAGCAGGTCATAACTAAGAGGGTTAAATTCTGAAGGCTGATTGCCTGGGTTTAAACTCTTCTCCCATCTCTTATTTGCTGTATGATCTTAAGCGATTAGACTAATTATTCTGTGCCTCAAGTCCCACTTTTGTAAAATAGACAGTGTAACCATAGTGACCTTTAATTTTTTTAACAAGTAATTAAATGAGTTAATACATAAAAAGTGCTTAGTCTGACATGTATAAAACACATAGTAATTGTCAAATTCCTAGTTTGTGCCTATCCAGCCAGTTCAAAAAATCAATGCATGGAATTTATTATATCTCATGGACATTTTAATAGACCTTCATGTAGACTAGTGAAAATTTTAGAGGCAGGAGCATTTATTTTCTTGCTCCCTGCATATATTAGAGACATGTGTGACACACTGTGTTTAAAGGGTACCTTGAGACAGTCTAGCTTTGTATTCTTTGTACTCAAAGGGCCATTGCTGAAACCTCGTTTTACTACAGTTGGCCTCAGAACTCAGGGCAAGCTCTGATTTGTTTTGTTTTGTTTTTAACCTCTCTGACGTTGTTTTCTCATCCATGATTATGAAATAATAAGAACAAATACCTCATGGAACGTTGCAATGATTAAATGGGAAATATCCTATTAAGCAATTAACACAATGACTAGAATATAATAAACTCTCAAAATGCTTTAAAAAGTTTCTTGATTTGTAATTTCTATATGATACCACAATTCTGTTTTGAGAAAAGCATGAAGATACATTGTTTGGGTGACCCAGGAGTTTACAAAAAATATATATAGGGCAAAATTTTATTGTAAGAGTACTGAGTTTTCAGAGTGGAATGTGATTGAACGCCTAAATCAGAGAGGCCAGGAAGAAGTAAAAGCACCTAGCAAATGAAAATCGTAATATCAACTAACACAGTCCTTGGGAAAGCCTGTCTACATCAACTTTGTGAGGGGAGAGTAAGTAGATGGTGCCACAAGAGTAAAACATCATATAAGAATACAGCCTGAGTTGCACCATAAGAAAGAAGAGAAAATCCACATTATTTGTGTAAAACTTTCATCTTCTTGACCTAAAGAAAGATTAGGAGCCTATTTTTCTACCAGGATTGTTGAGGGCCATGTAGTCCAATATTGAGGGGCATGCAGTGTTGAGGGCCGTGTAGCCCAATATTGAGGGGCATGCCGGCTGACTCTAGTGGGCTTGGTGAATCATAAACTTGTTTATCTGCTCCTATTGTTTCCTTGCTGCACCTGGAGGGTGCTTACTATTTACTAAGGCATGTGGTGAGGATGGCCGGATCCTTGGGACACAAAAGAAAGATGACTATCCGGGTTAATGTAAAAGGAGCCTGAGACGCACACGCATACACGGTTAATGATTTATTGCAGTTTGCTTCCTTGAAAATTCTCAATAAAAGCTATGCGCTGACCCGATTCCGGGTTCAGTCTTCTTTGGCTGAGTCCCTTGGTCTCGCTCTTATCTTACTTCTGTCTCTTGTTCTTATTCAATCTGCGTCGCCCCTCTCAAGTCCCATTTGCCCTTGCCACACAGGACGTGACACAGGATAAATTGTCCTGTTCTTGTTTAAGCTCTAGACACCTCTCACTGCTCCTGGCTAATTCCAAGGTGGAGGGAGGGGCTCTAGCAATCGTTTGTGTGGTCACATGTTTTTGTACAATTTTTATAAATAAGATATTTCAACCACAATCAGTTTTTTCCACTCAGACTTCCTCTATTCCATTTCCTCTTGAGCAGGGTGGTTCTGGAGTGGCTACAGTATTTTTGAGATCCTGCTAAGAGGAAGTGAGAGGAGATGCATTTCATTTGGGTTCAGTGAGAGATTTGGGTTCAGGTCATTTCAATGCATAGTTAAGTGATTGCTGGTGTTCTACTACAGGAATGTCTCCCAGGGACCTTCCCACGGCAACTGTGCTGGTTTACCCTGCTTCTTGTCAGGACCCCAGGGTGACATCATGATATGAAGAAGTCCTGTTGTGCCTACTAGCTATATGACTTTTATGGGTGTTGAAATAAGACAGGTTTCTCCCCTTTTCCTTAACTAGTTTTAAGATAGATGAGATTCAGATATAGTTTACCTGAAATTCAAAATCCCTTTCCTATTTTTATTTTTTTTTATTTATTTATTTATTTCGGGAGGGCAGTGTCACTGGCCCTCACACGTGGGATCCGAACCGGGGCCGCTGGCGTCCCAAGCCAGCTTCCAACCACAGCGCTGCTTGGCTGACCCCCTTTTCCTATTTTTATTTAAAATAAATGGATATATTATATTAGCAGAAAATAAATTAGGATGACTTTCTGGTTTCTAGTTTCACATTTTAAACCACAATTGCCATTTTAGAGAGGTCCTTTGCATTTAGAAATTTTCATATGATGGACATCTAAATTGCAACATTTTTTATTGATTTTTGTAATTTATGATTTTTGCAGATGAGGGTTATGTGATAGTCTATATTCTAAATTTATAGGCAGATAAAAGAGCATTGTTATCTTTTCTTCTATGGGCTGGCAGTAGTTTTCATTTAGTTAAAACTTTAAAATAGCAATGAATGCTTAGGAAGGGACTATAGTGGGATGGGTGGAAAAACAGCTGATGTGTTGATCTGTCATGTCATTCTTACAGCTGTTGAAATGACTTATTCTGCTTTTGTCTGTAGCAGAGGCATGCCTATGTCTGTAGCCATGTTACTTTTCATAGATGTGTTTCCATTAGGCTTTTAGTGAGCTCTATTTTTTTGAAGCATATGTTCCACTGAATTCTCTAAGAATAATAGTGGAATATTTTATGCCCAGTTATTTTCATAACATATGTCATAGATCAGCAAATGTCTGATTTTTGTTCATTGTTTTCTACATTAAATGAGATGCTACCAATATTTTCCAATTTATTGAAGTATCCAGTTATAAATTACATATTGGTATGCAATTCGAAATTTTGGAATTATTAAACAAGCACAGATGCTACAAGTCAGGGTCAGAAAAAGGGAAAGAGAATAGCATAAGCGCCCTAAGAGGCTCTCTGGAGTTAATGCTCATAATCCTATGGAAGGCATAGGAGTGGGCATAGAGGACATAGACAAAAGTAAAGTATACTGACATGTATCAAGATAGGAGAGAGATGATAGAGATAGAGATAGACAGAGGTATTCAGCACAACTCTGTCTGTTTTCTGAGTAACTTAGTTATCCACACTATATTGTTGAAATTTTATGTCATCTTTTCAAAGAGAATGTTTTCTCTTGGGGAAAGTCATTAACACATAGTAAATATGAAATTACAGAAAGTAATTAACAAAACAGAAAGCCCTGCGGGATGCCAAATTTTTTTATCTGGTTGAATATCAACTAGTTCAAGTGTGTGATTCAGCTTACTCATAAGGATACAGAGGATTACAGCACTATCTTGGGGGAGTTATGAGGATTATTGTTACAAAAATAAACAGAGAAAGGAAAAACCAAAAAGATGAAAAAGGTTGTTATGGTATAATATGTATTTGGAAGGTACCTAATATGGATACTGATACAGAGGAGACACTTAAAAACTAGAATTTGTTATAAACAACCCTTTCATTTGTTTGAGGTGAAAATATTTAAAAGCTTTAATTTTGAAGCATAGCAAAATTAAAAAAAAAAAAGAAAATTAGCTGAGAAAAACACTCAGATTATTTCTCAACTGAATATGTTCCACAGTAATTCCACCATAATTTTATTTTTCTAAAACCTAATTCCATTAAAATTGATGTACTTGTTAAATTAACAACTCATATTTCCAGAAATAACAAATTGTATTGTAGGCAAATATGATCTTTAGGAGAACATATTCTTTTTTTTTTTTTTTAACTCTTTTTTATTTTTTATTTATTTTTTATTTTTGAGGGCAGTGTCACTGGCCCTCATATGTGGGATCTGAACCAGGGCCACTGGCTTCCCAAGCCAGCACTTAACCACCACGCCACTTGACCGGCCCAGGAGAACATATTCTTGTATATCGAAAACACGCTAAGATTTATGAAATCAAAGATTCTTCAGTAATGCTTCTTAGTATTAAATATGAAATAGGGCCAGCCGAGTTGCATGTTGGTTAAGCGCTGGCTTGGGATGCCAGCAGCACCAGTTCGGATCCCACATATGAGGACCAGTGACACTGCCCTCTACAGCTAAGATGGTGAACAACAGCTCCACGTGGGGCTGGGCTGCTGTGAGTGTCCGAGAGGGCATAGCTATAGCCCCTGCTGCATTGGGCTGCCATAGGCTACAGTGAGTGGCTGGCAGCCAGCGTGAGCAGCTGACAGCCAGTGTGAGCTGCCAAGAGCCGCTGTGAGCGGCCGTTCAGAGGCCAGCAACTGATCTGCATCACCCGGGGGAAGAGCGCAGTGATGATACCAACATGGTCCAGTGAAGCAATGTCCTCCACAACTAGACTGAAGAACAAAAGGATAGCAACTTGTCTGTTCCCCTCCCCAAATTCCCCAAAAAAATCTTTAAAAATAAAAAAAATGAAATAATTTTCAATGTCATTTTCTTTTCTTTTAGGTGAATCTCTTTTTCCTGTTAAATATTGTACGTGTTCTCATCACCAAGTTAAAAGTCACTCACCAAGCAGAATCCAATCTCTACATGAAAGCCGTGAGAGCTACGCTGATCCTGGTGCCATTACTCGGGATTGAATTTGTGCTGATTCCATGGAGACCTGAGGGAAGGATAGCAGAGGAGGTATACGACTACATCATGCACATTCTTATGCACTATCAGGTATGGTGTTTCTACATCCCCAAGGCAGCTTGAGAAATTTGGTATTAAAGTTATATATAGCTTTGTAGATTGGTTAAAAATGGTGTACTCTATATCTTTTCCATTTGGAATCAGCTTATTCTATTTTTCTTTTACAGGGTCTTTTGGTCTCCACAATTTTCTGCTTCTTTAATGGAGAGGTATGGTGATTGATTTTGTTCCTTTTATTATTTTATATTAGCAATATATTTTTTCTTAAAAATGAGACAGGATTATGAATTCCTTAGGAGCACCTATTTCAAATTTTGTTTCTATCAGGAAAGAGAACCATAGAACCTCTTTTCATAGATGCAACTCTCCTTCCCAAAAGTTCAGGTCATAGTGGAGTTCAAGGCTAGCGCAAATATAGACTCACTTTAAAATACTCCACCAGTGACTTGTATCATCCAGTCATTTGACCTATGTTTTGAACTAATCCTATTAAGTCTCGACTTTGACCTACACATGGTGCTAGGCAATACTTACACCATAAAATACACATATACTCTAATAGGAAAAAGAATTGCCTCATTTTCATTTTCCCCCTTTCTGTGTTTCTTTGCCTAACCCACAATATGGTCTTTCAAAACAGTTTTACAGTAGATACAAAAGGGATTAAAGAACTTAAATTCTCAGTTATATATGAAGGAGATACAGTGGGTTAGGAAATTTACAAGAATAGAATGCTCTAATTTGTAACATGTCAATATGGTCTTGGATAGTTCAATATTTTTATCCAAGGCTTTCCTAATTGAAAAGTTTCAGGCATTTTAAAAACTGGCAGTACCATATTTCTTATGTACATGAATAGTGTTATAGCTCAGTTAGAGCTATATTGACTTATCTCTATATGTTTTTAATCTACTTGACAAATTTTAACCTGTGGGAGAATTTTGACAAAATTCAAAGTTTAGAAATCCTAGCAGCAACTGGGTGAGGCTGAGACACTTGGTAACTGAAGCTTATCACGAAGCTTCAGATGGAAAATACATGGTAACAGCTGGAATAACTTTATGAGAACAATTCTTATAAAACAAATCAACATCGGAAATCATGCACATATGAGAAACTACTAAGTACAGTAATACCTTGGTTTGTGAGCATAATTCGTCCCGGAAACAAACTACTTATACTGCAAGACATCACTTGTTTAGCACATTAAAATGTATTAGAAATGTTTGCTCATCATGCAGAACACTTGCAAACCAAGTTACTCGCAATCTAAGGTTTTACTGTATTGTTATCTTTACTTAAGTAATATTTTACTTCTCTGTCATAGCATATAATAAAATTTCATGTTTAATTTTTAAATTAAAATATATTTTAATATTCAAGTATAGGTATTTATTTCATATATTTATTTACAATGGGGTATAGAAGTGAAAAACATAGTAGGCTCTATTTAACATCTTTAAATGGTGCTTCCATGAGCCTTCTACTATACAGAGGATAAGAGTGACAATTTTTCTGAAATCAATAAGAAGCATAGACCAAGAATGCAATTAGGAAGAATAAATAAATCATTTGTTTTGATAATAACATTCAAATAGCAATTGTTACATACCCGTATAAACTATTATTGTGTAAACTGAATTAGATAATTATATTTACTTCTTATATGGGATTTTACAGTTAAATATAGATGAGAGATATGGACAACATGACAAAGAACATGTGTAAAATATGAAAGATACACCTCTGCATTGGCAGAAACAGATTTGATTTTTATAAAGGGTAAATTGTAAGCGTACAGAACAAAATCACTAGTAAAATAAGTTGTGATTGGAAGCAACATAGATTAAGGGCACTACAGTGGCAACGCATTTAAACCCCCCAGATTCCACTTTGTATCTGTGATAGCTTGGGCAAAATTCTGAACCTCCTGGCGTCTCAGGGTCTACTTTTATTAAAAAAAATAATAAAAGCAAATTTCTTGCACAAGTCCTACAAGATTTAATGTAAAACTACAGATATAAAGTTTTTAGCACAATGCCCCACCTTCCGTGGATACTCAGTACATTATAGATTCCTTATGAGATTTGTCAAATCACTCATTTTCAAAAGTACTTGTATAAAAGGGAACATTAATCATATCGGAATCAAATCCCAAATTGGCCCTTTAATTTAGAAGTGCCCAGCGAGTCTCTAAACTAATGCTTAACACTCTTGTCACACCCTATCTGTGCAAGCAAAAGAGCCACGGACCTTGATCTTCTGCCATGTCCTAAAACTGAGAAATGTTGGCAATAGAAAATGTTGGCAATAGAAAATTACAGTAATACAAAACCTTTGAGCCAAGTTGTTGCCAAATCTTTCAGTTCTACACAACATCTCCAATGTCTGTCCCCTTTTCTTCTCTCAAGATATAATCCCTGTTTGTGTATGATTCATTTCTCATTTTAAGAAATACTATAATCCTTCCTTTATTGTCTCTGCCTCTTTGTTCTTTTTTGTTCTCATAATATAAAGACACAGCTGCCAAATTCATTTTGTGTGGTTCCAACTATGTCATGTACATCTTAAAATCATTTGCTCAGGCTTCCTTCTTGCTTTCTACATTTGGTCACATAGCTTGCTTTAGCTTAATGTCTCTCTTTTTGTGTTACTCTCACATTTAATTTATTTTATATTTTAGACAAAATATTGCTATTTACATTTCTCATTAGTTATAACTGTGGCTTGGTAAGTACGGAGGCCACATTCATCTCATCTCTAGTCAACTCAGACAAAAATGTGCACTGTTTGCATAAAAAGGGACTAGTCATAAGAAGTGCCCTCCCCAGTCTAATGGATATATTTAACTACACCTGAGAGTAGATATTTTTATAAAGTGAACAAAAAATTTTTTGAGAATAATAAAACCCAACTTCTGTAATGAAAGCAAGGTAGAATTTTTATATGTAGCTCTATTAAATATCTTTTAATTGATTTATGTTAAGGAGTATAAAATTGGTTCCTTATCAGGTGCTAAGAGTCATATAAAGTCGTAATGTTATATTTTAAACAGCTGGCCTTATTATTTATATAACACGTAAAACAATAAAAAACATTTCACATCTTTAATAACATCGAACTATTTTCCTTTCCAATGGCCATTTTCCTTTTATCTTTCCCTATGAAATTGTTCTCTTTAAAATTTGATTAAAAGTGGCCATTTACTGTTCTGTTGAACAGGTGTGATATTGTATTAAGAGGAAGCAGATTTAAAAAATCCCTATAGAGAGTAATATACAGAAATAGATGTCTACAAGGCCTATGGGTCTATAATTAGGCTTGTTTTTAAGTTCAGTAAATAAGTCCCCACTGTTCAGGAAATTGGCTTTCCATGGTTTTCTGATTTAGTTGCAAGGAAGTAGTGAGGTGATAATCTTAATCAAAGCAGTTATTTCAAGAGCAAAGAGTCAGAAATTTCAAAGACCATTTTGAGTTTTAGAATTGAATTTTTAACATTATAAGACCTACATTCACTTCTAAGATATTACTTCCTGTCAACTTCTTCATAACATTTATGTAGAATATTCTGTACAAAGCTATATTCTACTTCCTTTCAGCCAGAGACTATATAGTGTATGTATTCAGTCAGTCCAGCATTTGGTCACAAAGTGAGGGGGAGTGAATTAAGCATAAAAATCAGGATCAAAAACAGTTCCTAGCAAAAATATCTCAATAATTGGCTAAGCATCATTTTTATTTTAAATCTCTGAATATTTATTTAAAAGTCACACTCTAAAGTCAATTCACTTGTCATTTATGTCAAATACAGATATTATTTTTAAATTACCTTAATTTAAACATGTTATTTGGAGAATTTAAAATTACATTACTAACCCATAAGGGAAACAAAGTATAATTTTTTGAAAGATATATTCATTGTCCTATAAATGCTTTTATTTCAAAAAAAATTTACATGACTATAAATTACTCCTTCAGATATAGTCAGCATATATAAAGAAATAAGCTTAAGGGCCAGCCGAGTGGCGCGTTGGATAAGAGCTGGCCTGGGACACCAGCGGCCCTGGTTTGGATCCCACATATTAGGGCCAGTGACACTGCTCTCTACAGCTAAGATGGTGAACAACAACTCCACCTGGAGCTAGACTGCTGTGAGTCCCCGGACAGCATAGCTGCAGTGGGCTGCCATAGTGAGTGGCTGGCAGCCAGCGTGAGTGGCTGGCAGCCAGTGTGAACTGCCAAGAAGCGCTTTGAGCAGCTGTCCAGAGGCCGGCGACTGATCTGCCTGACCCCAGAAGAGCGCAATGATGATACCAACATGGTCCAGTGAAGCAATGTCCTCCACAACTAGCCTGAAGAACAAAAGGACAGCAGCTTGTCTGTTCCCCTTCCCGTGTTCCCCAATGCTGTTGCCCTCCCCCAATTCCCCAATAAAATCTTTAAAAAAAGAAAGAAAGAAAGAAAGAAGCTTAAAAGTGCTGAAGTTCTGAATTTCATAATAATATAATTTTCAAAACCAATTTATTGCATTTCTCATTACGTAATTTTTTGAATTACACAGTAAAGAAAAGCTACCTGAAATTCTAATAATGCATTTTGAATTCTAAAAAAAAAAACTCATTAACTTATTGTTTCTTCCATTTTTCTCCATGCTAAAACATTAAATGAGATTTTAGGTTATAGAATACAGGAGGATAAGCGGACTTTGAAGATTCTAACAGAGCTGCAGATATCCTGGGAATACTTATTGCCTAGAGAGAGTTTGTAATTAGAATTGTTTTCTTGATCTCTTAGACAACTAAATGAAAAGACTCAAATAAGCCAGCCCCATTTTAAAGTTTAATATTGACTTGCACACATGAATATAATGAGTAAAGATTTGAGGAATTATATTTAATTAGTAGAAAGTTAATTACTGCATGGGTATGTTCGTAGTACATGAATTTCTGGAAATTTGCTTTTAGATGCTCAGATCCCCTTTGAAGAAGCAATCAAAGTATCAATAAGCAGTAGAGAGCTTGAGGAAGAAAATTCAAAGCTACGAATACAAAACTCACTGTTGTACATGCAAACTTGTAAGTGGGAGGTCTGGGTTAACTGCTTTATAACAACACATTCATACACATTATTAAAGCTCAAAGATAAGGCATGGAAAGGAAAATATTAATGGAATATAAATGTACAGAGTAATTGCAGTGAATTTCCTAGTGTAAATATGTTTCACTCAATTTAATTTTTTTAAATTAAGAAAAAAGGAGAAATGTTATTCACTAGCATT
Organism: Aselliscus stoliczkanus; assembly: GCA_033961575.1. Taxonomy (NCBI): domain Eukaryota; kingdom Metazoa; phylum Chordata; class Mammalia; order Chiroptera; family Hipposideridae; genus Aselliscus; species Aselliscus stoliczkanus. The sequence goes on along the minus strand of CM066731.1, from coordinate 135,283,229 downwards.
AATGCTTTTTTTTGATCTTTGGGTTTTTTTGTGTTTTTTTTTGAAGGCAGTGTCACTGGCCCTCATATGTGGGACCGAACCGGGGCCGCTGGCTTCCCAAGCCAGCGCTTAACCACCGCGCCACTTGGCCAGCCCAATGCTTTTTTTTTAAAAGCTTTTATACATAACGTATTTTGTTGTACTCATAAATACAATATCTTCATTTCAAATAATGGCTTGCTCTTCTCTTTTCTGTTTCTTTTTGATTGACAGGTTCAAGCAATTCTGAGAAGAAACTGGAATCAATATAAAATCCAATTTGGAAATGGCTTTTCACACACAGATGCTCTTCGAAGCGCATCTTATACTGTGTCAACAATCAGTGATGGCACAGGTTATAGTCATGACTGTCCAAGTGAACACTTAAATGGAAAAAGCATCCATGATATTGAAAATATTGTCTTAAAGCCAGAAAAGTTCAACGATTATATTATATAATAGAGGCAGGATTGCTTCGCTATTTTATGCCACTCTTAACTCAAGGACTTGGATCCATGACTTTCTAACAAGAAGACTTCAATATTAAATGACTTTCTTGAGTGTCACAAAGAAAGCCCTCACATGAATTCAGTATTGCGTTGATAAGTATTTAACAATTAGCTCTATGGAGGGAAAGAAAGCTCTGACTTGTAATGTTTGCCAGTTTTTATGGTGGTCCTACCTTAGCTGATTTCAAGCTATAAACTTGACAACACTGAATGTGGAATTAGGAAAAGATGACCATAATCAACTCTTGTGGCGGGTGTAAGCCAGTTCTAGTACACTACTGCATGAATTCACAAATGAATGAGACTCTAAAAGTTTATATACACCTTGGGCATGAACCTACTCTTGTTCAAAATGAGACCTAGCTAAGGTCTACAGACATGGAGGGAAAACTAGCTTTTCACTTATTTTTAAAATCTTTACCCCATATTCATTGGTGCAGTTGACTCCCCCACCACCACCAAGAGAGTAGTCTAGCCCTTTTTGTATTTACTCTTTCAAATGGAACAGATAAGGCATTAGTTACTTCTGTTAACTTACCTTCTTCTTCCCAAGAAAGGCAACTGAGCAGAATTGCTACTGGCTACTGATTTGCTGAAACATCAGTTATTCTCTGTGCCATATCTGTTTTTGAGACTTGATAAACAGTATTATGACATGCAGTCCTACTTTGGTATCATTAGGGAGACAGCTCAGTTGATACTACGAAACACCTTCTCAGCTGCTTTCCTACCTTACTACACATAAGTGAGAGGGAACCAGTGTCCATATCTGTAAACAGAAACTTTGCCCCATCCATTTCTACTGTGTAGACAAATTAACAAATACTTCACATGAAGAAAATCAATGAAAGGTTTCTTATGTCCTTGGCAGTTTGTGGGGGAAAAAAAAAAAATGTTGTGAAAAGTAAGCTTGTAAATACTCAGTTATTCTATTTTATAGCCTTAAGTCAAATACATATGCTCTAGGTAACATTTTTTAAAATAAATACATAATGTGACAATGTATGAATGTTAATATCTGATACTGTATCTGGGCTGATTTTATAATAAAATAGAGTCTGGAATTCTATATTTGGTAAATATTTTAAAGACAACCAGATGTCAGCATCAGAAGTTTAGAACTAACAAAATAGCTATGATAACATATAAAATATTTATTGAAAAAAACTCAAAGCCATTTTTTTATTGAATATATTAGCTTTGGTATTTCATACCTTAGTAACAGGTATGTTTGACATATTTCTCTTTTTATTTTGACGATGAACTTGCATTCTAATCCAGAAAATTTAAGTGACTCCTACTGTAATAAATGCTAACCCACTACTTTTATGGTTTTTGCCCCATTAAAAATATTAATTTTCTGACTTTTACTATATGAAGATATATGGCTTTGGAAATGTCCCAGGTTATAAGAATAACTATCAGAATACAATATATATCATATACAGTGTTTTAATATTTTAATAGAGCTACTATATATGATAATACAAATCAGTGAAAGATTTGAATATAGCATTGAGTAAACATTCTTGTCAGTATGTTTCTGGAATAATTAAATTAAGATGAAAGAAAGCCTTGCTAATGAATTAAAATGACATTTAAAGGTGATTCAGTTTCCCTAAAATTATTTTCCACTGAAATATCTGAAAAACAAAAATGCCATCAATGAGTAAAAGTCAGTTTTGGGAAGAAAAGTCACTATGTGTATATGTTTTTATAGTGTCTCAATCTGCTTAAAATGGATTAAACAATTCAGTTGGCTATCAAAGTTTGTTTCTTAAGCTGTCAATAGATGGTGAGTTCAGAAGTCATTTGAAATTGTCCAGGAAAATCATGTAACTCAGTAAGAATTAACATATTAAATGGCCTAGTCAATTATTTTATAATTTATATACATGTAAGGGCTTTGTCAAATTAGTGGATTTCATAGCAAGGTCACAGAAAAAGGAATATAGGCTGTTCTGGACATTCTATTGCCTAAATTATACATAGGAATCCTTTAAGTAAATTCAATTTTTAGCTATTTATTATTCAAAGACACAGATACAAATCCTTTGCTGATACTGTTTACATATTTCACCATTCTTCCAGACAAACTGTCAAGTCTCAACCATAATTGACAGTAGAAAATGTCAAATTATCAGCTAGCATTATATTAAAATTACACTGCAATTTTCAAGACTTTTTTTTATTGTGTTTTTATCATATTAACTTTAGATCAGATTTCCTTTATGGCCAGGATTTATCTATTGTACAGTCTTCAGCTATAGGCAGTGATTACTCTGTGTTAGTTTTGTACCCATATTTTTGTAGGGGTAATATTTTTTAAATTTCAAACTTCTCTAAAGCTGAAGTGCTAATTAAGATCTCTTTTGTATCTTACTCATGAAGAAAAAGTAATATCAATATTTTAAAAGTAAACTTCTTTGGTATCTAAAAACTAATTTGGGGGATATTTAACTTTTAAAATGCAGATCTACTATTTTTCTTCAAGCACTTGTGTAAGTCACATTTTAATTTTTTTAAAATTCTAATCTATTGTTGTTGTTTTTTTTTATTTTCTAAAGTTATTTTTCCAATGCATTTATCCATAAAATATCCATTCTGGAATTTAGTGTTTGTTCAAATGTAGTCCAATGTACATAGAATTAGTGGTAGCTGTAGTGCTGTATTTATTGCTTAATAAATTTTTCAAAAATGTGAACTTATTTTAATTTTCTCTTGGTTTTAATATGCTAATAGAAAACACTATTTCTTTTATCTACAAAACATACCAAAGATATTCTGATAATTATAACAACTCATGTTATGCCTACTTAATGTATATCTCTTTTTTATTTTTATTTTTGATTGTATTGAAATTTTTTGATTGTATGAAAATATTAAAGTTACGAGTTAAAAGTGATTTTCACTTATATTTACTGGAGTGCTGAATAATCCAACATAACTCTTCGCAGCAATCAGTGGCATACTTCTTAAAATCAATGACTATATTGCTATTATCCCCTTTGAAGTCTTCAATATACCAATAAACCATTTCCTAAACCATATTTTAAAATGTTAGGAATTTGTTTTTTTAAGCTAGAAAATTCCAAATAAACTACAATGTATACAAATTCCTTCCAGAAAGAGGAAAATGTACAGGGAGTTTTCTCCTTTCTCCATTATATTCCATTGTGTAGTTTTGTATTGAATAGCGGGGGGAAAAAACATTTAAAGATAATGTTTAAAAGAGGACATTTTTGTGACTCACACAAATCTAAAATCAACAAATATCAAAGATTTTGTTTAATTCATTCACTAATGAGGGAACCAGCAAAATGTTACTACCATTTAAAGAAGAATTAAAAATATCACATATATACAGATAAGAAATGCAGAAATGAATTCATAGTAGCTAAAAGTAGCTCTTTCCAAGGGCAATATTCAATTTCATTTCACTGGATATAAGGGATTTGTATTTCTATAGAAGGAATTATTTACATTATCATCTGTTTTCACAACTCACATAGTTGTAGAATATCTCAGAAACAAAACAAAGGTAACCTGGAAGGTGTCCCTAGAAGTGATCCTCTCAGTCTTTTTAAATGTTTAACCATTTAAAATTCTTGCAATTTTTACTCACAGAAATATAAGTGAAGAGAAAGAGGGACCAGGTGGGGATGTAAAGGCCTACTGTAGATAGTAAGGGAGAAAATTTGTTAAACAACTCTTTTAAAAACTCCACAAAATGAATATTATCTTTTTCTCCAGACTTTTACCCTATGACTTGGTTTGTTTGCAACATGCAACACACCTTCCTCCATTGCATTATTTCTCCTATTCTCCCTGGATTACCCATTGACATTCATGTAGTTATTGGGGATGTATATACAAAAATGTTTTTAAACCTTAGGGTTCAAATAAATCTAACACATCACCTTTGTATAAGAAAATCATATTCATGTGAGATCTAGTTTATATTTATAAGTTTGAAATATCAGAACCGATGCTATCCATTGTGTATTCACTATCAGCTCTGAAGGTATGTCACTTGATGAAAAATCAGCAAGTGGGATATCCATTAATAAATGCCATTGAATTCACAATATTAAGCTAATGTTATCTTAAAATTCAGATCAGATTATTAAATATATTTAACTCAACAAAGTGTATTGAGCATCCACTATTTACAAAGCTCAATACTAGGAACAGTGCAGTATAAAACAGAGTTCCTCCATAGAGATTTTACAACTTAAATGATATTTTACAACCTAATATGTTTCACCTTACTTTCAAAGAGACATTTGTGCACTACTTTGCTGTGCATAATCTTTGTTTTGAACCTATGAAAGCTACAATTCAAACCACACAAATAATTTTACAACATAGCTCACAGGAGCAAATGAAAAATTAAAAACAGTTCAATTAAATCTGGCATTATTGCTCCCAAGTGCAAAACACTTTTTGCTATATTCCAATTGGAGGCTATATCAAAAATTCCCAGGCTTTGACCCAGAGACGACAACTCCCTTGGATCAAAATTTCCATGCTTTATTCCAGAAGTGCAGTAAGCATTATGCTAAATAGTGTGAAACATTTACCACAGCTTATAGCACGCAAGAAACAAAGGATTCAAATCTAATAAATAGGGTGACAGAAAGTTATCTCTACCCCATTTCATCCCCAGGCATGTGTGTGGCCAGAACTCTACAGAATTAACATTTGGAACTATATCTCTGCTCACTTCAGAGGGTTTCCCAAACTCTGCATTTCTGGCTGCACACCTGTGCTACACAAAGTGGGATACACCCAGCAAACAAGCAACTCATTTCAACTTAAACACCAGGGAATAATCTTTATTTTTTTTCTTTCATGTTTATTCCTGTTTTGGAAAATATCATGAAAAATAGGTAAAAAAACCATGCCTGAACCCCAGTTCTACCTAGGAATTAATTTTGTCATTCAGCAAATATTTATTGTATATGAGAAGTATTATTTGAGATCAGGTAATCAGGAAAGGTACCCTGATGGGGTGATATATAAGAGCAGAGACATGAGAGAGCTATGCAGTTTGGCATCACTGGCATGGTAACAAGAAAGTACACAGGTTCTGTGACAGGACTGTGCTTAAGAGTTTGAGAAACTTCAAGAAGATGTGAGGGGAGGCATACTGGAAATAGAAAGAGATGAGACCAGAGAGTCCCTAGTAACCATATCATCTAAGAACTTGGAAGTCAAGGTGTGGATTTCTCATTTTATTCTCTAGAAAGACAGGAGGGTTTGAGGAAAAGAATAGTGAAATAATCTGACATCTGACATATGTTCTTGGTGAAATAATCTGACAAATAGTGAAATAATAGTGAAATAATCTGACATCTGACAAAAGTTCACTCTGACTGCTGAATGGAGAATAAACTGTACAGTATCAAAGGCAAAAGCAGAATGGAAACAGGGTGGAATCAGAGAGATCGTTAGACTGCTGCAGCTGCCCAGGCAAAGCTGGCAGCTCAAAATAGCATGTTAGCAGAGGTCCTGGGGAGTCAAAGGATTCTGGATATACATAGTTCTGGAGCTAAGGAAATATGCTTTCAGATGGGATATAAATTTAAGAGTCAAGGGTGGCTTCACTGTGATTTATTATTATTATTATTACTATTATTATTAGTTGTAGTTGTTGTCGTTTTGTTTCTGCGAGCATTAAGGAGAATGGAGTCACATTTACTGTTTACTAAAAGAGGAAGGAATGAGAAAGGGACCATTAGTTGGAGAAATCAAGACTTCAGTGTAAGCTATGATAAGACCGGGATTCTATTAGGCATCCATGTACAGATGTGGATTAGGCTGCTCAGTCCATGAGTCTGAAGACCAGGAGAGAGATGTGGGAATTTGTACTTCTTATTCCCTTTCACCCTTTTTACCCACTCCTCATCTCTACCCTTGGGCCACCATCAGTTTATTCTCTGTTATTTATGACTATTTCTCCTTAATTCTATTAATGTGATACATTAATAGATTTTCTAAATATTGATTCATTCTTGAATTTCTGAAATATATTTTACTGGGTCATGAAAAATCTTTTAATATGCATTAAATTCTATTTCCCAAATAAAAATAAGTAGGTAATCATTTTGAAACCAGACGTGATGATTCTAAATTTCATGTGAAGTAATAAAAGGAGTCATGAAAGCTATAAACAAGGGACGATGTGGGAGATAATCCCTGACAGATATTATATCGCCCCATAATTAAAACAGTGGTAATGGCCACATGACAAGAAGGACAGAGAGAACAAGGGGAGAGGAAGTGTATATGCAGACTACTTTTTAAAAGTATTTTGTGGTAAATGAAGTGGAAATGGTAGGAACAGGAAGTGAATTGATGTTATCACCCATATAACCCAGAGATTCACTCATTCTTTTTCTTTTCTCACTGTCTCTTCTTTAAAAATGTGCCACCTCTGGAATACTAGTGTAAGAAATGGGCTTTTTAACAAGCCACATAACTGGTAACAGTTACTCTTATCTTTCAAAGGTGAAATGCATTGAAACTATCACCTGTACAGTAACAAAAGTCTGTAGAAGACAACCACATTCCTCAGCAATTTTTACCTGGGAAAGGAGTGGAGAGGAGATGCCACTTGTTTGCTTGTATCTTCAGGTTACAATTATAAGCATGTAAATTTTTCATGTAATTTCAGTGATTTGATGGATGCCAAAGCATACCTGTGTAAAATCTAAGGGTACTTAAACCCCAAGTAAAACACTGTATTCTACATTTTCAGCAAAGTGAAATGTTTCAAATTTCCACCTACATTCTCTTTTTTCAGACCCCAGCTAGAAGGCGTTTCTCTGTCCTCCTAAAAGCCCAGATGTTTTCATCTTATAATTTTGTTCCAAGGTATTCTTTAAATATTTTTGCTACTTTGATTTGTCCTTCACAATTTCCTTTTAACTTTTTTCTGACCTCTTTCTTTTTATATTACCTAAGGCTACATATTATATTCCATCCCATTACTGTCTTAAATTTTCTAGACACACATTTACATGTTTAATCCCCAGACTGTTATTGTTTATACCATGTCTTAGTCTTCTCAGGCTCCATGACAAAAATAGCATAGGCCGGGGGAGATAATCAACAGAAATTTATTTCTCCCAGTTCCTGGACTTGAAAGTCCAAGATCAAGGTGCCAGCAAGGTGCCAAGGTCAAGGTTTCATCCTGAGGCCTCTTCTTTTAGCTCGTAGGCAGGTGTCATCTTGCTGTGTTCTCACATGACATCTTCATTGGGCATGTGGAGAGTCAGTGAGCTATCTGGTATCTCTTCTGATAGGGACACTAATCTTATCAGATCAGGATCCCACTTTTGTGATCTCATTTAACCTTAATTTCTTCATTAGAGTTCACATTCCAAATACAACCACACTGGGGGTTAGGGCTTCAACATATGGGGGAACACAAATATTCAATCTACAACACTCATTATTTCATTAGAAGTTCTCTGTATACTACCCATTACCTCATAGTAAAGCAGACAAAACATAACAAGAAAACTAAAATTTACATTTCTCCTGTAAAGCAGATAGCATTTCCTTCTCTGAAATAAGGGTTCAACAAAAATTATCTTGTTGTTTATTTCTATTTCCAGAAGTTGCTAATGGCTTACTTCTTGATCTTTCTTCATAGTAAGACAGGTTAGTTACTATAACGTCAGGCAGTCAGGAATTCCATGGTAGACTGAGCAAAGATAAAACACTAGCCATTTCTTACACTAGCCATTTTTTTCAATGTTATGAGTACAACTCCCCTTTACTGGAACAAGACATCAATCATGCCCCAGAGCAACAAAACCATTTTGAAGAAATTACGAAAGGACTTCCCAAAGCTGAGCAACAGAACAAAACTGATAAACACCTTAAAAACAGGCACCAGTATTCCAACATTTCCCGTCCCAGGCAGAAAGAAAAGTATAAAACTCAAGCCTTTTACCCTAGCTAGTGGGCATCCCATTTTCCAGGTACCCCTCCCGCTCAGGAGCTGTAACCTTTCTCTTGTCCTAATAAAATTATCCCTGCTACAAACTCGACTTCTCTGGCCCATGTCTCTATTCTTCAGCTTCATGAGACCAAGACAACAGCACAAGAAATATCCTACATCAATAGGACATCCAATTTCCTAATAAGCTCCAAAATTCTTCCTCTTCAAAGTTCATTTTTGTCACTTTTATTTCTTCATTTTCATGTAGCAAATCCATCCAGAGTAATTTCTTTTTTCATTTTCATTCTGTGTCCGGAAAACTTACCCAGCTGTTATTTGTCTCTGGTTTTCACTGTTACTTACTCAGATAAAGTTTGCAAAAGAATGCTCTTCATCTTCAAGGATATACAAGGAGCTCTTTTTTAAAAACCCTGTTTGATGTAGGTCTACACACCCAGGACACTTTTCCAGATTGCAGTTTACACTCCAATGTGCATATTCCATATACTTAGGGTAACCGTACATTCCAGTTCACTCAAGAGTCTAAGTTTGTTGTTTGCTGTCCTGGCATCAGCTGCAGCTTAGCATCTGCAGCACTGGCCTCAGATCCATGATAAAAGTGCTATGTTCCTTTCCTGGCATTTTAGACCCCCAACTCTGGCCGTGCTCTATCTAGCTGGACCTCTTTCCATGTAATGAGTAGTAATCTAAGCCAAGGAAACAGGTCCACTTAGAGCTTAATCCTCCCCTTCTAACCATATCCTGGGCACACTGGCACCCCAGAGATTCCAGCCCGAATGACTGATGCTCATATCCAGGACTGCATGAGACTTTTAGCTAGACTTCCCTTTCTAATAATGGACCGTCACTCTTCTACAACCACCACTAGTCTCAGGGAGTGGCCATGGGATGGTTGTTTACACTGAGACGTGGACAAAACTCAGATGTATATGCTGAAATGTGCACTTATGTCCACACGAGAGGCCCTAACAGCAAGGAAGAGCTGCAGATGGACCAGAAAAAGCTCTTCTGGGGTCCCAGAGCCAGCATACTGCATACTAGCATGTCCCTGCACAGAACTCCAAGGATTCCGATATCTGAGAAATCTAAATTTGACACTACTCTTGAGTGTTTTGAATATTTATTTGTAAAGCTAGAAGTAGAAAGTTAATCATTTTGTGGCTTCCTGTATATACTTGAAATATGTAAAATATATGGGCTTCAATTTGTACTCCTGCCTTGGGCTCCCCAAATTTTAATGAGAAGCCTGAACAATTTCTCTAGATAAACATTTTCTGGTTTCGATAATGAATTACATGTTCCATTGTTTACTTCTACTCTAAAAGTCCCCTGACACCAATTAAAAAGTACATATTAAATGGTTTTAAGCCTTCCTTTTTTTTTCCCCATAGATCTATTTCAAGCTTTTTTGCTATGCATACTAATCCCCACATTACCCGCATTTACCTTCTATTTTCAACCAGTCACATCTTAATAATGCTTAGCAATCACCATGAAAACAGCTATTTTCAGTAGTGTTATTCTAGTAACTCTACCAATCAAAGTATACCTGTTTGGTCCTGTGAAGCATCAGCCACTCCTGAAAGTAACTAACACCCTTTATCTTTGACTTGCTAAGTGAAATAGCAGGTTTTCTCTAAAAGTCATCAGCTTCTTCCACTGACACATTTTTAAAACCAGCTTCCCTGTTGTTCTCAAGATCGTTAAAATTCCTTATTTCCCGACAATACCATGATAACAAATATCTCTGCATTCCAAAGCACTGAATGAAGCATCAGAGTTTGTGGGGCAGTTGTTTTTTCTCTGTGACACTGGTTCTCATGAAGAAGCCCCTGGCTCAAAGGATCCTTCCTGCCCCTTCCTCCTGCATAGAGCTGTACAAGTTTTTCTCCTCTCTGCTTTTGTTCAGCTCTCCAAGTGTAGATATTATGCATGGTAAATAGAAACTAACAGAAGACACTACTTTCCCTCCTCTTTCTCCTGTAAAAATACAGTCAGTTCTGTTTCGCATTAGACAGATTTGCCCTGTCTTCCATCTTCCTTGAATTTTCCATCTGCAGCTGCCTGCAGACATTTCTACACTCCTGGCAGAAGCTAAAGGAGAAAACTCAGTGCTCTGCATAACCAAACACTTTGGATGATTCCTGCTACTACTGATCTTTTGCAGACACTTACACCCCATTAAGATGCAAACGGGCTCTTCCTGCACAGCAGTCTCTGTGTCACCGCCAGCCCCTGGCTCCATGAATAGCTGTAACACCTGCAGAGACAGACTCACTTTCTTTCCCTCTACTCTGCCTGCTCAGCTGGATGGGTTACCTTCTTTCCTGTGTTATACTGCTTCCTCTATATTATGAGAGCTTGGCACATAGTAGGCACTCAGTAAATATTCATTCCTCTTCCATCATCTATTAAAAATATATTTGAATCAGTTGGGCAAATGTAATCCTCCACTGATTCATAAAACTGAGCCTTTGAAAATGTATGTCAGTGTCACAGTTTCCAAATTATAAAGTTAAGACTAGAAATTTTGGCAGCGTTTGATAGTAGAAACAGTATTGAAGTATTCCTACCAAGATGTGACATAAAAGAAAATATTGTATAAGAAAGCCCCTCAGAAGACCTTTTACTGCCTTTTGATCATCAGAGGGAGAAGAATCTGAAAAATAAAAGGAGCTATAAGGCAAAGACATGTCTTTAAAATAATCACTTCCAAAACAAAGAATTGGCAAAACCTCCTATTGTACAGTGTCCCATCTACAAAATAGGGATGTGTTTCTTTTCTGACAGACTATTGTCTCTTCTGTCTCATGATGAAAGTAGATTCATCCTTTTACACTCTGATGATTTCCTGTTTGAGCACTTTGTCATCAGTGACTGAAACAGAAAGAATCCTTTTTTGTTTTGTTCTTTTCATTCAGCTGTTATCACCACCAGCTATCTCAAATGATGGCCAAGGCAGGTCTCATTGGCTCCCTGCCTCTCTGCAGTACAACCAGCAAGGCCAGCCCAGAGCCAGACATGGGGAACTGACGGGGTCATGGCCCTGACCTCTGCTTCATGACTTTGACTTGTTTATGTGATCTTTGAATATCCACTTCCTAAAATGGGGCTAGCAGTGACAACATGAAGAGTTGAAAACTTGCTGTTTCTAAGAGGATCTGAAGAATTGTGAGGTGTTAATTAATATATATAAAGTGACAAGTAAAGATTTGCAAAGCATGTATGAAGAAATTTTGAAATATCATGAATATGACGGTATTGTATGATTAAGCAGGAAAATGTGTAACATTGTTTGTAATTTCCAGTAAACTATTAGATCAGCTATGCTTTAAGTGTCACAGATGTTAGGCCATGTGGGGAGAACGATTTATTCTATGGCTTCCAAAACACATTTGATTCAGATCCTGTCTCCTCCGTGGTTTTACAATGCATCAGATTACAAAATAAGCAAGTTTTTGATGGGCTGAAAATCACCCATCTTGCAAGGCTTTTCTTTCCCTACGAGTTTGTGGGTAGAATTCAGGAGATCCTTGAATTTAGAAACAAAGAAACCTCGTAATTTTATTTTAATTAACTGCTGGCTGAAATTCAATATCTCCTTCCATTATGAATGTAGGCGTAAACCACAATAACATTAGTAATATCTATGACTTTGTTACCAATATAAATCACAGTTACAGTCACATAACATTGTTATTTCCAGGTGTCTGGAAATAACTTTTCTGATCAATATTTTATAACTATGATAGTTATTAGACTCTCCCATGAATCTTGTTAGTTAAATGGTTAATAAAGAATCACATGTATTATTGTGTCACAAATTTGTTTTTAATATTTGAATAACTGAATTTCAATATCACCTATTTCCTTGGTAATCTATGTATTTCATCTTGGATATTAAAAAATATTATTCTGACACGAAATCCATAGGCTTTACCCTAACCACCAACAGGGGTCAAAACTACACAAAATAGTGAAAAGCCCTAGTTTAACCATAGGTTTTCAAAATTGAGCTGCATCAGAATTCCCTGGAGAGCTTTTTTTTTTTTTTTTTAATAAACATTTTTATTTATTTATTTTGAGGGCAGTGTCACTGGCCCTCTTATGTGGGACCTGAACCGGGGCCGCTGGCTTCCCAAGCCAGCGCTTAACCACCACGCCACTGGGCCAGCCCTGGAGAGCTTATTAAAGTACGGCTTACTCAGCCTCGTCCCCAGAGCTCCTGATTCAGCAAGTCCGGGGAGACCCGAGAACCTGCATTTTATAAACATTCCCATGTGATTGTGATACAACTGGTCCAGGGACTACACTTCGTAAATGACGGCAACAGCAGTGCTTGCAAGGAAGAATGGACAGCTCTTACAATCAAAGCTTTGAGTTGTTATAAAGATTATATGAACGTTAGCAAGTAGTAGTTCAGAAGAACTTGAAGATCATAAACACCAAAAAAAAAAAAAAATGCTCAGTAGATTTTTTTGATGTCCTAGCATAGCAAATTCACTGTATGAAGGTTTTTTTTTTATCTTAAACAGCTAGTCTCCTCTCATAACGGTTAACAATTCAAGTCAATAGAAAACATGAACACCATTATCAGAGACTAACTTATTTTTACCTTGATTAAGGAAAGAAATCTGCAAGTAGTCTGGATGCTGTGCTCAAGAAGCAAATCAGAGAAAATGTGTCTAGTTTTGATATTTTCTTTTTCCTATTAAAAAAAAAAAAAAAAAAAAAAACTTTGTTGGGAATAGTGTGTTTTTACCAGGACCCATCAGCTCCAAGTCAGGTTGTTGTTTTCAATATAGTTGTGGAGGGCGCCGCTCACTGGCCCATATGGGAAATGAACTGGAAACCTTGGTGTTAAGAGCCTGTGCTCTAACCACCTGAGCTGACGAGCCGCCCCTAGTTTTGATATTTTCAAATGTACATCCCTCAAAACTCGATGATCCTAAGGGAACCATGCATGCAGAGCCTCACATCTGAGTGGTGAATGACCCAATGTGATGACAGAAAACTTATTCTATTCCTTTTATTCCTCCCCAGGTCCCTTTTCAGAAACCTGTCCACAGAAATTTTAAAATCCAATTATATAGATCTTCCCATGAAATGATGAATAGTGAAGGGGTTTTTATATCTATAATTGATTTAAATGCTGAAGGTTTATTTTGTATCTGAAATTGAGAGTTAGTTTTGCTCCAAATTAGATTAGCTACCTCTGGAGTCTTTAATTTCCTCCTGAGTATGTCTATTTCTTCTCAGGCAAAAGCAACCAAATTAAAAATAAAAAAATAGGGCCGGCTGAGTGGCGCATTGGTTAAGAGCTGGTTCTGGGATGCCAGCGGCCCCGGTTCGGATCCCACATATGAGGGCCAGTGACACTGCCCTCTACAGCTAACAACAGCTCCATCTGGAGCTGGGCTGTGCGAGCCTCGGCGACGGTGTAGGCTGCAGCCCCTGCTGCAGTGGGCTGCCAAGGCTACAGTGAGTGGCCCGCAGCCAGTGTGAGCTGCCAAGAGCCGCAGTGAGCGACCTCCAGAGGCGGGCAACCAGTCTGCCTCATCTGGGAAGAGAGCAATGATGATACCCACATGGGCCAGTGAAGCAACGTCCTCCGCAACTAGACTGAAGAACAAAAGACAGCAACTTGTCTGTTCCCCTTCCCGGATTCCCCAACGCTGCTCCACTCCCCGAATTCCACAATAAAATCATTTAAAAAATCAATCAATCAATCAATCAATCAATAATGAAAATGTACGGTGATAAACTTTCTTGTTTTACAGCCTCTCCTCCTTGTGACTGTGGATTTCACAATTAACCCTAGTTCCTGAGTTACATGTGTGACTGTTAACAGATTAGATTATGCATTTAGCAACCCTTCTAGCAGAAAGAATAGGCAGATGCACAGACAAGAGTTGAAAGGAAAAATGAGGGAGTGACCCTGAATCAATCCACATGGTATTTCTACACACTGTGTTCTGAATTCTAACATCATCCCATTCTCCAGGACCCAGTGTACACAAATTCTTTGCCTATACAACCATTCGATTCAAGCTTAGTGTATATATTAAAAGAATAGGTAATATTTGACTGAGCACAGTGGGAGTCAGAGAGAGAAAAAGTATGTGGACCAGCCTTAATGTGTGTTAGGTAAAAAGAAATGTGTATACTCAAACAATATTCCCAGGATGGTAGGCAGCTGCTAGCACACAGAGTAGAGCTTTATCACTACATATGTGGGAAAATCAGCATCAAGTAGGTCTAGTAAATTTAAGTAATCTCTGCCAAATTTGACTGCAAGCATTTCAAATTTGAGTATCCCAAAGAAAAAGCCAGTTAGATTTCTCAAAGGGTAAGGCCTGGGTCATTTCTCTGTTAAATATTATTTTGTTATGGACAAAAAGCAGCAGGGCGAATGATTAAAATACAAATGCTAAACTATAAAAGAAAAAAAAAGATTTCTTAGTTTCTTTTCTTATCAAAATAAATGAAAGCTTTCATTAGCATCCAAGATCTCTAAGACATTCCAAGATTTATTCTGGTTCAGAGAGTAAGCAGCTTGGAAAGTTTAGTAGACCCATTATTCTCTCTAATCTTTTCAAGTGTCCAAGGGAGGATGAACACTTATTAAGTAGTACATGATAACAGCCAATCACTTGATTAATTTGATATTGTTGTTTAATGCAAAAAGAAAAAGATAATGTAGCTCTGAAACTTACATTACTAACTACTGCTTTAATTATCATTTCATGTTTTCCCATTTTCTTTCCATGGGATTAATTTTTTAGAGCAATTGCTTTCAGCTAAATAAAGAGATAACTCAGTGTGTCTGTCAGAAAGGGAGAAAATCCTACTCTTGGTGAAAATATTTGTGAGTCTTAGATGTATAAAACTTTAATAAATCTAATAAAAATTTTGATACCCCTACAGGGACTTTATAAAACACTATCCCTATTTGAAACTGTAAGCTGAGGCTTGTTAAATAACTGATCTTGAGAACAAGCATATACTAAAGGAGGTTCAGAAAATCAATGGCTTTTCTGGATGTCTGTTTACAATTTATGAGAAATACAAAATATACGAAATTAAATCAGATAACGGAGGAAGTGGCAAGGAGAACAGGCTGGGTCATGTAATGTTAGTTGCACAGAATTCTGAGTTAGAAAGGCCAGTATGCAAATCTTAGTTCTATCATTTCCTTCCTCAGCCAAGTCACTTAGCTTGATGTGTCTTGTATCTTTTACTCCTCAGCAAGGAGGCAAAAATAACAACATTTAGGACTTGGTATGAATTAAATCAGTTAAAATTATTGTAATATCTCGTGGGATACTAAGAAATGGAGGACATTTTAATGAACACAATTTTAGGATTGGGCTTGTTAAATGGCTACTATTGTATTATGTATTTTGCTAGATGCTTTATGGTATTAATAATTATTGTATCAATAATTATGGTATCAATAATTATTATTTATGAAAATTCCATGTGCCAAACTCTTTCTTAGCCAATTCTTTTATGTTGATTCATTTCTTCTTAATTTGTAGCTTTGCAAAGAAGGTATTGTAATTCCTAGTTTACCTACTATGGAATTGAAGAGAAGTTAAGTCATTTGTCTAAGAGTCACGTGGCTGTAAGTGAGAAAGTGAGTGATTACATCTGGGCCCAGGCTTTTATACTGTTTATAATTGAGTGTGTAACTTGCTTTTAAATATTAATAGTTACAATATGCAGGGAGTATTTGTTTCTAATTGATAAATAAAAAACTTCACTTAAAATTCCCGTTTTATACAAGTATTTTAGGTAATGATGTGTGGCTGACAATAATGAGTATGTGGTAGGGATGAATGGGGGAATTATTCATAAAATTGGCATTTCAAGTAACTAAATATTTAGTAACCATTTTGATAGAAATCTTCATGTAGTCCACGTCTTTGATTCATTAAAAAGAGGTTATGAGACAGATGGGGATAATGTCTTCTCTACCACATTGTTTTATTCATCTGTGCCTCCATCCATCCATAATATAATAAAAGTGAAATAATTTGAATTTATGCATGCATAAGTGAATATTTACATACCAAAATTTTATTCAAATATCATTTTAAAAATATTTCGTACTCGCTTCAGCCTAATGTGACAGTGGTCAGCGTAATAATGATTTATACTAGTTCAAAATTTAGGTAAACCCTAATTTAATTTTGTTTAACATAATTTATTTAAATATTTTATCTTTTTAAAAATGATGATCACAAATATAATTTGCATTCCACCTTAAAGGCATGCATAGATTCATCAATATGAATGCTGTTTCTTACCCTAGATCTGCTTCTTAATCTTAGTGCCAAAGCCCTTCATGATAGATTATTAGGTATGGTTCCACTGGCTACTGCTAAGTCTACAAATGACAGTCTATTCATGTTTAATTTTTTAAATGTGATTTGGCTTGAACACTATAAGTATGTTATAATTGTGTTATAAAAAAATATCCCTTGAGGAAGATTCTGCTGACCTATCTTTAAGAATAAAATCTATGACTTTTGTGATAAAGTTTTGGGAAAGAATTGTGGGTATTTTAATTATTCATTCTACTTCCTGGTAAGTGTAAAGGGTTGTATTCAGGAACGCTGAAGTTTACTAGGGCCTGCTGTACTTCTTCTACTCAAAAGCAATTGCAATATCCAGCTGATTAGTTAGTAATCATGTTATTTTTAATTTACTCATTTATTCAATAGGTATTTATTCATTTCCTATACTGTGCAAGGCGCTGTGCAAAGATGCAATCAGTGGGGAATAAAATCTGTTTGCCTGCCCTCACAGTCTTTGCAGTCTTCTATTATTAGGTTGCCATTGGTCAACGGCTTTGCAAAGCATTGTGTTACTAACAAACACAACATAGAAATTCTTATAATTAACAAATTAAATTTTAGATGAAAAGAGAAATCAGAGCCGGGATCCCGTTGGTCTGGTGAACTTGGCACAGGAGTGCATGCGTGCGTGAGTGGGTGCGTGTGCATTCGGCCTTGGATTCCCACCCTCCGCCCTGCTTGTGTTGCGTTGCCAGGGAAACGCCTGGCGGGTGCCCTCCGGCTACATCAGGCTGCTCACTGAATCACAGGAGTGCGCCAGCCACCTTGGGTCCCCACCCTCCGCCCTGCTTGTGCTGTGTTTCCAAGGAAACGCTGGGTGGATGCCCTCCAGCTCCATCAGGCTGCTCACTGAGACGCAGGAGTGCGTAAGCCAACTTGGATCCCCACCCTCCGCCCTGCTTCAGCTGCGTTGCCAGGGAAACGCAAGGCAGGTGTTCTCCAGCTGCATCACTCTGTTCACTGAGACTCAGTAGCAGACAACCTGCAACAACCTGTGAAGATTTTTTTCTTTTTTTGCGGGGGGAGTGAGCACAATTCCAGAGCACACAGCAGCTAATTGTGGAAAGCTCACTGCAACCCTGAGAAAGTGGTCTGCAGATTAAAGAGAATGGAGAGCCCCTCCACCTCTTTCCATTTTTTTTTTCTTTTTTCTTTTTTTTTCTTTTTCCTTTTTTCTTTTCTCTTCTTTCTAGGTGATCTATCTAATACATCGAAGCATTCACAGAACGACAGCCAGAATGAAAAAACAAAGAAACGTGTCCCAAGTAAAAGATTAGAAGAAAACTCTAGAAATGGAACTAAATGAAACAGAGGTATCCAAACTTTCAGAGACAGAGTTTAGAACACTAATGATAAGAATGTTTAAGGAACTTAGCGAGGACATAAAGCAAGATAGGGAAACCATAAAAAACAACCTGTTAGAAATAAAGAATACAATAACTGAAATGAAGAACACACTCGAAGGAATCACCAGTAGAGTACATGAAGCAGAGGAGCGGATCAGTGAATTAGAAGACAAAATAGCAGAAATCACCCAGCAGGAACAACAAAAAGAAAAAAGAATAAAAAAGAATGAAAATAGTTTAAGAGACCTCTGGGACAACATGAAACACAGCAATCATAGGAATACCAGAAGGAGAAGAGAAGAAGCAAGGGATTGAGAATGTATTTAAAGAAATAATGACTGAAAACTTCCCTACCATGGTGAAGGAAATCGACATACAAGCCCAGGATGTACAGAGAGTTCACAAGCTGAATCCAAACAGGCCCACACCAAGACACATCATAGTTAAAACGGCAAAGGTTACAGACAGAGACAGAATCCTAAAAGCAGCAAGAGAAAGACAGCAGGTTACATACAAAGGAACTCCTATATGACTAACAGCGGACTTTTCTTTAGAAACTCTGCAGGCCAGAAGGGAATGGCAGGAGATATTCAAAGTGACACAAAATAAAGGTCTACAACCCAGCATGGCTATCACTTAAAATTGAAGGAGAGATAAAGAGCTTCTCAGAAAAGAATAAGCTTAAGGAGTTCATTACCACCAAGCCAACATTGTAGGAAATGTTAAAAGTGCTTTTTTAAACAGAAGAAAGAGGTAAACAAGCTAACCCAGGAAGACAAGAAATACAAATAACAAAATGACAATAAATATACACCTATCAGTAATTACCTTAAATGTGAATGGGCTAAATGCTCCAATCAAAAGACACAGAGTGGCTGAGTGGATAACAAAACAGGACCCATGCATATGCTGTCTACAAGAGACTCATTTCAGATCAAAAGACACACATAGACTGAAAGTAAAAGGATGGAATAAGATATTTCATGCAAATGGAAATCAGAAAAAAGCTGGAGTAGCAATACTTTTTTTGGACAAAATAGACTTTAAAATGAAGACTACAATAAAAGACAAAGAAGGGCACTACATAATAATAATAAAGGGGTCAATTCAACAAGAGGACATAACCCTAGTAAACATCTATGTACCCAATATAGGAGCTCCTAAATATATAAAACAGATTCTGACAGACATAAAGGCAGACATCAACAGTAACACTATCATAGTAGGGGACTTCAACACCCCGCTGTAACCAATGGACAGATTCTCCAGACAGAAAATCAACACGGACATAGTGGCCTTAAATGACACTTTAGACCAGCTGGATTTAATTGATATTTTTAGAGCATTTCACCCCAATGCTACAGAATATACATTCTTCTCAAGTGCACATGGAACATTCTCCAAGATAGACCACATGTTAGGCCACAAAACAAGTCTGAACAAATTTAAGAAGATTGAAATCATATCAAGTGTCTTCTCTGACCACAATGCTATAAAACTAGAAATCAATTATAAGAAGAAATCTGGAAAGCTTACAAATACATGGAAGCTAAATAACATGCTTCTAAATAGTGAGTGGGTCAAAAACGAGATCAAGGAGGAAATCAAAAGATATCTTGAGACAAATGAAAATGAAAACACCACGACCCAAAATCTCTGGGATGCAGCAAAAGCAGTCCTAAGAGGGAAGCTCATAGCAGTGCAGGCCTACCTAAAAAAGGAAGAAAAATCTCAAATCAACAGACTCTCTCTACACCTAAGGGAACTCGAAAAAAAACAGCAAAACAAGCCTAAAGGGAGCATAAGGAAGGAAATAATAAAGACCAGAGCAGAAATAAATGAAATAGAAAACAAAAAAACAATACAAAAGATCAATGAAACCAAGAGTTGGTTTTCTGAAAAGATAAACAAAATCGACAAACCCTTATCACGACTAACCAAGAAAAAGAGAGAGAGGACCCAAATTAATAAAATCAGAAATGAAAGAGGAGAAGTGACAACAGATACCACAGAAATACAGAAAATTTTACAGCAATACTATGAGCAACTACATGCTAACAAATTCGACAATCTGGAAGAAATGGATAAATTTCTAGAAGCATACAATCTACCAAGTCTGAACCAAAAAGAAACAGAAACTCTGAACACACTGATTACTGCCAAAGAAATTGAATCAGTAACCAACAATCTTCCAACAAACAAAAGCCCTGTACCAGATGGCTACACAGGTGAATTTTACAAAACATTCAAAAAAGAATTAGTACCTATTTTCCTCAAACTATTCCAAAAAATACAGAAGGAGGGAAGGCTCCCAAACTCTTTCTATGAAGCCACTATCACCCTGATTCCTAAGTCAGACAAAGATATTACAAAAAAGGAAAACTACAGGCCAATATCACTAATGAACATAGATGCAAAAATTCTCAACAAAATTCTAGCAAACTGAATTCAGCATCTCATTAAAAAGATCATACACCATGATCAAGTGGGATTCATTCCTGGTATGCAAGGCTGGTTCAATATCCTCAAATCAATTAATGTAATACATCACATTAACAAAATGAAAAATAAAAATCATATGATCATATCAATAGATGCAGAAAAGGCATTTGACCAAATCCAGCAGCCATTTATGATAAAGACTCTTAACAAAGTGGGAATAGTGGGATCATACCTCAGCATAATAAAGGCCATATATGATAAGCCCACAGCAAACATCGTTCTCAATGGGGAAAGGCTAAAAGCTTTCCCCTTAAGATCAGGAACAAGACAAGGCTGCCCGCTTTCACCACTTCTATTTAACCTAGTTCTGGAAGTTCTAGCCATAGCAATCTGACAAGAAAATGAAATAAAAGGCATCCAAATTGGAAAAGAGGAAGTAAAATTGTCATTATATGCAGATGACATGATACTATATATAGAGAATCCCAAAGACTCCACCAAAAACCTGCTAGAACTGATACACGAATTTGGTAAGGTAGCAGGATACAAAATTAATATTCAGAAATCAGTGGCATTTCTATACACTAATAATAAACTATCAGAAGAAGAAATCAGGAAATCAATCCCTTTTACAATTGCTTCAAAAACAATAAATTATATAGGAATCAATTTAACTAAAGAAATAAAAGACCTGTACTCACAAAATTATGAGACACTGAAGAGAGAAATCAAAGAAGATACAAATAAATGGAAATACATATCATGCTCATGGATAGGAAGAATTAATATAGTTAAAATGTCAATACTTCCTAAAGCAATATATAGATTCAATGCAATTCCAATCAAACTATCAAGGACATTTTTCTCTGAAATAGAACATAGAATCCTAAAATTTATATGGAGTCACAAAAGACCCCAAATAGCTACAGCAATGTTGAGAAATAAGAACAAAGTGGGAGACATCACACTACCTGACATCAAAACATACTACAAGGCTACAGTAATCAAAACAGTATGGTACTGGCATAAAAACAGACACATAGACCAATGGAATAGAATAGAGAGCCCAGGAATAAACCCATCTATATATGGTCATTTAATCTATGACAATGGAAGCAAGAATTTACACTGGAGTAAAGATAGTCTATTCAATAAATGGTGCTGGGAAAATTGGACTGACACGTGCAAAAAAATGAAAATAGACCATCTACTTACACCAAATATGAGAACAAACTCAAAATGGATTAAAGACTTAAATGTAAGACCTGAAACTATAAAACTCCTAGAAGAAAATATAGGGAGTAAGTTTGCAGACATTACCCTGAGTAATATTTTTACCGATATATACCCTCGGGCAAGGGAAATGAAAGAAAAAATGAACATATGGGATTATATCAAACTTAAAAGTTTTTTCACAGCAAAGGAAATCATCAATAAAACAAAAAGGCAGCCTACTGAATGGGAGAAGATATTTGCCAATGATATATCTGATAAGGGGTTGATATCCAAAATTTATAAAACACTCATGCAATTCAACACCAAAAAAACAAACAACCCAATTAAAAAATGGGCAGAGGATATGAGGAGGCATTTCTCTAAAGAGGACATACAGATGGCCAACAGGCATACGAAAAAATGTTCAACCTCACTAATCATCAGAGAAATGCAAATAAAAACCACAATGAGATACCACCTCACTCCAGTCAGAATGTTTATCATCAACAAATCAACAAACAACAAGTGTTGGCGAGGGTGTGGATGGAGAAAAGGGAACCCTGGTGCACTGTTGGTGGGACTGCAAATTGGTGCAGCCATTATGGAAATCAGTATGGAGGTATCTCAAAACACTGGAAACGGAACTGCCATATGACCCAGCAATTCCACTCTTGGGAATCTACCCAGTGGAATCCAAGATGCTAATTCGAAAAAATATATGCACCCCTATGTTTATTGCAGTGCTATTTACAATAGCCAAGAGTTGGAAACAACCAAAATGCCCATTAGTAGATGACTGGCTTAAGAAACTGTGGTACATTTATACAATGGAGTATTACTCCGCTATAAAGAAGAATGAAATTGTACCATCTGCAACAATATGGATGGACCTAGAGACTATTATGTTGAGTGAAATAAGTCAGTCGGAGAAAGACAAATACCACATGATCTCACTTATATGTGGAATTTGTAAAACTGAATGAACGAGCATAAGAAATAGAAATAGTCTCATAGATATAGAGGAAAAACAGGGTTGCTAGTTGGGAGGGTGGAGGGGATGAGGGAGAAGGGGAAAGGATTAGACAGCATAAATAGGTAACTACAGTATTGTCACAGGGATATGAAAGACAGTTCGGGGAATATAACGCTGTTAAAATTTTGTGGGGTGTCAGATGGTCACATGTTTTGTTAGGGAGACCACTTCATGGATGGAGTAGAGGCTTGATCACCGCACTGTACACCTGAAATTGATATTGTACAATATTGTATGCCAACTGTAATTGAATATATAGACAGTCACGGGATGTGGATTATATGGTGGAAGGGAGTCAAAGGAATTGTAATAGATAGTATGATATGGGGGGGGAGGAGTAGGAGGGGAGAATTGGGGGAGGGGGGTTGTCACTTTGAGGGGTAAAAAGTATAACTATTGCACTTTGTTGTACACCTGAAGCTAATTAAAAGTATATATAAATAAAAATTTAAAAAAAGAAAGAAAAAAAGAAAGAACAATTGCTTGGAGATACATTTTAAATAAACATTTTACATAAAAAGCTAATTTATTATACAACCAAGCAGTGATTCTCAATGGGCAGCAGCATTTCTTGGCTGAGGGAGTGAAAACATATCATATCTCAGGGACTTTTCAAAATACAACACTATTCGCCACCCTACACCCCAGCCCCCAGCCCTGGAAGACTATTTTAATATATGTCTTTCTTCTGTTTTCTAAGCATCCTACAGATTTTAAATTCTACTAAAGGAAATATCAGTCTGCAATATCCCACATAAACAAAAAGTTCTTTGGGGTCCTTCCCCGCCCCTTTTTATTTTCAGTGTAAAGGGGTTTTGAGACCAAAAATTGAGAAAAAAAAAAACACTGTAGTTTATCCTCAGCTGTGATTGGTCCATTTTGGGCTCTGACCTCATAAAGCACCAGTGTGATGTAATTACAAACATTCGTATATAAGGTCCTAGCTGGGCTGAGGGTTTAGTCCATATAAGCCCATGAAGCTAATTTGCAGTGACCTGTTGGATTTGGAGTAGCTAGTTTGTTTTCTCCTTTTATCCCCCATTTATAAATTTATAATAGTATAGTTATTGTTTATTATCACAGTTAATAATTTTGTTGATATAGTTAGTATATTTAGTCAGCTAGTTAGTACAGTTATTATTGTTTATTAGCATTGTTAGTATTGTCAGTGAGTGTAGTGTCAGCTGGCCACCATGGCACATGAACATCCAGCCATTCCTGCTGACCAGGTGCTCCTTAATGGGTGTTATAAGCTCCTGGAGACCATTGGCGAGGGCAGCTATGCCAAGGTGAAGCTGGCTGAACATCTTCCCACTGGGGCCCACGTGGTTATAAAAATTGTAAATCTAAAGACCCCCGTCAGTCTCCACAGATTTCTCACTTGAGAAGTGGAGTGCATGAAAACTCTGCAGCACCCAAACATCGTGCAGCTGTATGAGGTTATTGAAACCAAAGAGTTCTTCTTCCTTGTAATGGAATATCTTGGCAGTGGCAGTATGATGGACCATTTGACAGCTCATGGACCAATGAAGGAGAGGGAGGCCCGTGTGAGCTTTCGGCAGCTTTTATCTGCCATTCTGTTTTCATCAGCGCGGAATCGCGCACCGGGATATAAAGCCTGAGAACATTTTATTCAACCAGAAAAGGAATGTTAAAATCGTGGATTTCGGATTTAGCACGGAATGTATGGACAGCAAATTAAACACAATATGTGGCATCCCTTTCTATTCAGCTCCAGAACTGTTTCAGGGTAAACTTTATGAAGGACCAGCGGTCGATGTGTGGAGCCTGGGCGTCACATTATGCAGAATGGTGGCAGGAACCCTCCCATTTGATGCAGAGAATTGGATGGAACTGGGACAACAGGTGATAAAGGGGAAGTACACTGTACCCTACTTTTTCTCCTTTGAATTAGAGAGTTTGCTAAAGAAAATGCTCAAGGTGAACCCCATGGAAAGAAGCGATTTACTCGATATCATGTCACATCCTTGGCTCAGTCCGGATGAGGAGGATCTGATTCCCTATAGCGAGCCGGTCAGCAAGAACATAGACCCATGGGTCAGGACGGAGATGGCACTGCTGGGCTTCCGGTATGATGACATCCGGGACACACTGGCCAATAGGACTTTTAACAACACGATGGCCACCTACCTCATCTTGCAGACCAAGAAACCTAAATTCCATCATCGCCTTGTTCATGTCAAGGCCTACAATCCCACTGAGCAGAGTCCTGCTCCAGATTGGGAGGAGCAGCCAGGGACCTCTGCTATGCCACCGGTCGAGCAGTACAACGACGACAAGTTGGGGCAGAGGGGCAAAAAACCTGCGGCTCCCCCAGCCCTCCAGAAGGCAGGCACCATCAATCCTGAGTCCAGTCAGGAGCTGAGCACCATCAGCTCCAGGACCATCTCGGAGGTCAGCATGGGCACCCCTGGATCCAGCCCAGAGACCGGCACCCCCACTTCGAGTTCCATCCTGGATGTCGGGCCCGCCAGCCACAGAATCAGGCCATGGTGGAGGAACCATGGCCCTATCACAGGCCACCAGAGTAGTGGCTCTGAGACCTCCCTTGAGAACAACTACAGCTCCAGCAGCCCCTGCAGCAGCACCACTAGCAGCAGCTCATCAGGGGAAAACAACCATGGATGTTGGAGGGTGCTTAGGAGGTGTTGCAACTGCCTCACAATGCTCTGCCATAGGCTGTCGAAAAATAGGATGTTCAGGAACAACAAAGTCAAGCCCCTTTAGCTATACTAATATACTATATGTCAATGTTAATTTAAAAAGAAAACATTATTAAAAAATAGAACAAAATATGAAAAAATAAATAAATAAATAAATCTTCTATTTTTAAGAGAAAAAAAAATACTATTACATAGGACAATGACTGCTTTCAAACAACTACCGATGGGCCATCAATAGCTACGTCTATGTTAAGCCGATCTTTCCTGAGTTTTAGTTTAATCAATTCCCCAGCTCTGCCCTAGAGAAATGGGGATCTTGTTACACAATCTTTTCTTTTGCTCGATTCCAAAGACATTTCTTCACTCATTAACTGCCTCATGGTTCAATAACGTCTAGAAAAACTCCTATTTCTTAAGTTGCTTGACAATCAAGATTTTTACCCATTAAGAATGTATGTTAAAGAATTTCCACCTTTGGATTCTTACTCCCTACCCAATTTAGGAGCATTCTTGAAAATAATAAAGGGAAATATAAAGGCAAATATATATATCCTTTGCTCTTAGGTATTATACATATGAATAGATCAACAAGACAGTTTCAGAAACAAAAACTATGAGATTAAAAATCAAAAATCAAATTCACCCATGTTATCATGACCTTATTTTTCCAAATCCAAATGATTAAAAAAGTATCGGGGCCGGCCAAGTGGTGCGGTGGTTAAGAGCTGGCTTGGGACGCTAGCAGCCCGGTTCAAATCCCACATATGAGGGCCAGTGACACTGCCCTCAAAAAAGCAAAATAAAAAATAAAAAAGTATCAGTCAAATTAAATGCAATGAATGTCTACATATACAATGAATGTCTATATATACATATTTGGAAAAAGTATTTTTTTTTAGCTGAGCCATCTGCTACCTATTGACAACTCAGCAGCTGCTCAGCTCCGTCTGGGCATCGAACCGCTGTTGCTCAGAGCTCAGCTCGCACTCTTGAGTTTGTTTTTTGTGTTTTTTTTGAGGGTAGTGTCACTGGCTCTCATATGTGGGAACCGAACAGGGGCTGCTGGCATCCCGAGCCAGCGCTTAACCACCGCGCCACTCGGCCGGCCCTCGGAAAAAGTATTTTTGAATATAGCATATGCACCATCCTTCTCAGAGATTTGAGAGTTTACTTAATAAATAAATTACAGCTCTTCTTTACTGAAGTCACTTCCTGATAAACAGCCAACATGAAGAAATAAATAAATATAAGGCGGTCTGTGAATTCCAGGCTTTTTGGCTAGTCACAATTGGTGTGTTGTTATCTTGGCCTGAGGACAATAATTATAATTACTTTCCTCTAAACAGCTGAATTCAATCCAACTCAGAATGTCATAAGTTTATGGATTTGTTATAACAAAAATTAAGATTAGCAAAGAAGACAAATGTCACTGGAATAATGTTTTTAAACCTTTTGTTTTCCCCCACTCCCCTTTCTTGTTTCATCGAATTGGAATCACTCCCAATTTTAAAGGAATCACAGATTGTATTGTACTTTCTCAGCCCCTGTTTGTCTAGTGAGTTAAACAAACACATATGTAGCCAGAAAACATCTTTCCTTTTATATATGTGGCTTTTTATGAGTATTAAAGCAAGATAACCCTTTTGCTTAAAAACAAAGGCTATTACATCATTATAAATATATCTATGTACATTTATACTAAACAACAGTTTCTATGACATGTTTAAATGATGTTATAATGATAATATTTCGTTAGAATTTACTAGATTTGAACAAATAAAAAAATTTTGGTCTTTATATTGCTCAATTTTCAAAACAATAGTAATTTAATGAAACAAATTAAAATGTTTATGCCATTTGTTACTGTTCAAAATGGTCAATTATCCCAATGAATCTTAAAATTATTCAGCTAAAAATAATTAAAGGAAAACGGCTGGTATGTGCTGATGTAGAGAGAAAAGGAAAAGCCATATGGACAAGGAGGAATCTCTGGATTTTGAGGTATTCAGTAAAGAACTTGAAAGTTCAAGAATAAGAGATTCTACAGGTTAGGTGGAGGGTTTTTACCAAAAAAACCCCAAAGGAGTATTTATTTGAAAGAAAAATGCATGATGTTACTAAAACTTTCACCAGGGATTATCTTACTAGAATAGATAAAAGGGTACAAATGAAATAAAATTTTCTCAGAAGAGGAGGAATATTTTGTAAGATTTTAATTATGAAAACAGTGAGAGAAGGAGGAGATGGGGAAGACTGAAATTTCATGCCCTAGGGTCTGGAAAGATGATTGTTGAAGTAATACAAGAGAAGAAATAGTGAGGGAACATTTAAAGGAAAACAGATGGTCTAAGGTCAAACATGATAATAGTCATAGCAGAGAAGTTATTAACGCTAATTTTAAAATTATAACATGTGTATAGTGCATTTTGTGTCACCAATATTTCCATGTGTGTGCTACCTCGTTTGACTTGAGAGGGAAGAGGAATGGGCACATAAGAGCAAGAAGTAAAGCTGAGGTCAATCAAAGAGTACATTATAATTTGGGCTATTAGGAAAAAATTAGAGAACAGCTGATACCATTTGTTTAGTGCTATCCTATGTGCTTGACATGATGCTAAGTTTTCTAAAGCTATTATTTTATTCTTCACAATACATTTTTCAAACAGTTATTACGTCTCCGTTTTTGCAGATGAAGAAACTGAGATTCGCAGAACTTTTGTAACTTGCCCAAGATCACTGGTTAGGAAACAGAAGAGCTAGCATTCAGCCCAGACATCTGGCTAAAAACTTTCAACATATATTTTTTAAATTCTAGATCAATAAAAGCTGAGGGAACTTTCTGAAATAGTAACAAAAGTCAAATTCTTGGCCACTCATTTGCCATTCAGCATGTGCTCATCTGGTTAAATTGGTAAATGAATCAAAAATAGTATATACATAGTTGTAGTTATATATACCAAAAACTAATATGTTACATTTCAGCTACACTTCAACGAAAATGATCTATAAATTCTATGAACTAAGTAAAAGATAAAGTTAGATGAATATATTTATTTAGTGTACTCTATATATGAGATACTCTTTTAAGGACTTCACAACGTAATCTTCACAATTTTTTAATATTATAATTCCATTCCCTAACTAACTTGTTCTCACATTACCCAAGGGCTTAACCACGAAGTAGGATACATGGTCTGCATATCTCCCTGCCCTCAGATGGAGGGAACAGAGAATAATAATAGCAACCAACATTTTGTGTAGTGTTTCTATACATTAGGGCTGAGTATTTTACATACATTAATTCACCAGTCCTTACAAGGGCATTGTAAAGTGAGTACAACGTTATGATCCTCATTTTATTAATGAGTGAATGAAGATATAGAGTAGTTAAGCAATTTCCAGACATTTCCAGAGATAAAGAAGCAATAGATCCAGGATTTGAACAGAGATCCATCCTCTGGGTGCGGAGCCTATACTATCAGTCGATGCATTGTACAGACTTTGTACAATGGACATTTAGTGCTTAACAAAGGGCATTTAGTGCTCCCACCATGGTTCTATAAGCCTGCTGAGGTCTGGAGTGGAGGAAAATGTTCACTCTTTAAAGAAATATAAAATAAAAAAGGATAAGGAACCATGTTTCTGGTTGCAACCCAGTCCCTATCAATATTAACATAACATAACATAGCATAACATAACATAACATAACACAACACACAGAGACAGCTTACATATATTCATGTTTATATTTGTATTTTATGAATGTTTAAGTTTAGGGGAAGAGATTTTGCAAATATAAAACAAAGAGCAGTTAAATTAAGAACACAGATAATTCCTGTTGATATTTTCATATCTTATATTTAAATGCCAAGAAAAGACAGTGAGAATGTATAATTTTAGACATTCAAAGAGTGAATATAGCTAAATATTTAGACAAACGGAAGAGAAAGGGAGGGAGATGTCC
This sequence comes from Aselliscus stoliczkanus, assembly GCA_033961575.1. NCBI lineage: Eukaryota > Metazoa > Chordata > Mammalia > Chiroptera > Hipposideridae > Aselliscus > Aselliscus stoliczkanus. Next base: position 135,253,680 of record CM066731.1, on the reverse strand, counting down.
TTTTGTTCTCTGACATAGTCTGAAGAACTGTAGGTCTTGAAAATACAAATATCCATGAAATTAATACTAGCTATAAATAGCCATAGAAAATTTTTCCAGGATTTTATTTTTAACACTCTGAAAACAGAGATGTGGTTTTATGCTTAACTCTATACTGCTTTTATTTTTCATAGTTCACAGAATTTATTAAAAAGTGACTATAATTATACAACTCTAATAAATCAGTGCTTATCCATTATACTTCTTTATCAACTAATGCCTCATACATGTGTTGCAATAATGATATAAAAATTCTGAATCATAATTTTATGTAGGTATAACTAAGAACATTAAAAAGTGATAACATTCTTTAAAAATATTTTCTGCTACAGATGGGCTAACAATTGAATTGATAACATAAATTCACAGCTAACATTTGGATTTTTATTCATAACACTTAGGATCAAAACTAATATCAGATAAACAATACTGTACACACTACTATTCAATTCTTCTCTGAGCTAGACATTATCAATAGTTCCTTTGAGGGCATTAATTCCGTATTAAAACAATCTTACTTCTAGCAGTTACTAAACTGAACCAAATTATTCTTCCATCTCCTATCCTTTGCTCATGACTACTATACAAAGCAAATTTTATAAATGATAACATTCTTATTCTCACCTGTCTATACTTAAGGAAAAATATTATCCTATGTATGTGGTTGCCCAAGAAATACTAAAAAAGAAAAAAAACACAATCAAATAGCTGATACTAGTATCTATGCTTTACATGAAAGGAAGTTTGAATCACTATCTATCTATCTATCTATCCATTTCTATCTCCTAAAATCTACTATGGTTTTATAGATCTTAACACTGTGTCAGTACCAAATTTTGAAACTAATGCCAAGAAGACCTCTCATATTCTCTGCTAAGTTCCTGAAAAAAATGAAATGATTTTTCACCTAATTTATAAATTAATTTTTACTTTAAAACTTATAATTCATTACTCTCAAGGCTCTATTCAAAAACCATAATTTGTGGCCTAAATTAATGAATGATCAAAGTATGTCCCTTAGTTGTGTTTTATGCAATTAATAATTCTAGTAATGATCTTAGAGAAAAAGTTAGATTTTTCTAATTTAACAATTTATTGACTCAATCCTCATGAATTAGGGCAAATTTTACTTTCTCAGAGCAGTCTTCCCCAATACCCTCTACAATGTATCCTCTCATCCTCTTCCCATCTAGTTAACCTTCATTCTATTAGCCTGTTTGGATTATTTTCTTTTATTATTTTTATATTTTCATTTATTTAATTATACTTATATTAATGGCTGCCTGTTTCTGTTAAAATGTAGGCTCCATACGATCAGGGATTTTTCTGCCTTGCTGGCTGTTATCTCCCCAGTGCTTAGAGACAAATGCTCAATAAACACTGAAAATAACTGAATTAATGAAAATACTAATGATTGGTAATGGTACTATGGAATATTTGTTTATTTTAGGTATCTGATGTTATTCAAATTTGCCGATATGACCTCTATTATCTATCATTTTCAGTTTCACCAATTTTTGGAGTCAACTTGTAAAAATGTACCAGCCAGGTATTATGTGGATAAGCATGACGCTAAAAATATAATACATTGAGCTATTCCAATGGTAAGATTAAAAACTGAATGTATTTATTCATTGATGTAACAAATGTTGATTGAACGCTTCATGTCAGTCAGCTTGCTAGGTCATGGGGATACAGCATGAATGAGATGGATAGAAATACATAAAGTGTGTACCATCATGAAGCATGCAATATTGTTGAGGGGTAGAATATAACCACCAAGAAATAACTAAAATTGTATAGTGTGCTATGAAAGGAGAAATATAAGTAGTATCTCACCAAGCCCAGGAAAAGAAGAATACTCATCACTGAGGTCTCCCTGAGGAAGTCCCATTTAGAGTGGGCTCTAAGGCAGCTAAACAAGCAGGTGAGAGGCAGCAGGTAGATTGTTCCAAGAAGAATGATCCAGACTTGGAAACCTAGTGAAATTTGAAATCCACTTTACATATAAGATGCTACATGAAAATGTTTTCTTTATGTATTTATTCACTGACACAAGTATATTAGAGAACTAAAACAATTTATCAATAGTAGTGTCCAATTATCCTAGAAAAGTAAAAATGTTTATAAAAATTACCTGAGAGGGTTTTTTTTTTTTTGTTTTTTTTGTTTTTAAAGATTTTATTGGAGAATTGGGGAAGGGGAACAGCGCTGGGGAATGGGGAAAGGGGAACAGACAAGTTGCTGTCTTTTTGTTCTTCAGTCTAGTTGCAGAGGATGTTGCTTCACTGGCCCATGTTGCTATCGTCATTGCACTCTTCCCAGATGAGGCAGATCGGTCACCGGCCTCTGGATTGTCGCTCACCAAGGCTACTGGTAGCTCACGCTGGCTGCCAGCTGCTCACGCTGGCTGCGGCCACTCACTGTAACCTATGGGAGACCACTGCAGCAGGGGTTGCAGCCTACACCGTCACTGGGGCTCGCACAGCCCAGCTCCAGGTGGAGCTGTTGTTAGCTGTAGACGATAGTGTCCCTGGCCCTCCATGTGGGATCCGAACCGGGGCTGCTGGCATCCCCAAACCAGCTCTTAACCAATGCGCCACTCAGCTGGTCCGACCTAAGAGTTCTTTTGACCTAGTCATACTATGATGACTTTAAAGCCAAAGGATCATCTAATGGGATCATTTAAAAATATCAAGCAAGGGCCGGCCGAGTGGCGCGGTGGTTAAGCGCTGGCTTGGGAAGTCAGCAGCCCCGGTTCGGTCCCACATGTGAGGTCCAGTGACACTGCCCTCAAAAAATAAATAAATAAATAAATAAATAAATAAATAAATAAATAAATAAAATAAAATAAAAATATCAAGCATACATTTATAAACAGGAGGTCTCCAATCTTTTCAGAAATGAATCTATTTTTTCATTCTCACAAAAGGAGAATATTGACTCCTGGAATTCCCACAAAATTATAGGCAGTCAGAGAAACTTCACTAACATTGAGCAGTTTCTCAAAACCAAACTCATAAAAAAACCAAGAGTATAATGCTGGTTACCAGGGGCTGTGTGATGGGGCAACTGGGGATAAGTTGATTAAGGGTACAGACTTGCAACCAGTAGATAAATAAGTCCTGGAGATCTAATGCACAACATTGTGAATATAGACAACAATATTATATTATAAACAAAGTTGGTAAAAGACTAGATATTAATTGTTTCCACCACACACAAAAAAAATATGATAATTATGTGAAGTGATAGAGGTGACAGGTAATACCTTGGCGGAAGCTATATTGCAATATATCAATGTATTGAATCAACCTGTGTATACCTTAAACTTACAATGATATATGTCAATTGTATTTCAATATTTTTTTTAAAAGATGGAGCAGTTTATTAAGAATAAACAGTTGGACAGCAATGGTTTAGTAAGATAGGCACTGCTCATTTTACGTAAGTACCTTAACCAAATTCCATAAAAGGACAATCGCCTGAGGTGGTAATTTAAAGGGTCATTTCTTTCCCTGTGAATCCTCCCCTCTTTTTACAATCAAAAACTTCCAAGCAATCAGTAAGCTAACACTGGCTGTGGGAAACTTCTTTTTGCTTTGTCCAAGAAGAGACTTTCAATTAAAAAAAATAAATATTTTGAGAACAAAATATTAGTTTTACTACTCCTAATTATGACTTGAAGTGACCAAATGCATGCCATTTAATACAGATTAACATAGATTTTAATATTATTAACTCTCACTCTGAACTACAGAGAAAAGTGAAGGTAAAACTTCCAAATTTTGTATTTTAGGCTAATACATTAAAACATAGGATCATTCTTATCTAAAGAAATGTAAAATCTGAAAATACACTATGATTCAGTAAATATAGGTAACATTTTTCTAACATATGTGAGCTTTTTTTTTTTCCAGTTTAAATGAGGTCAACATTTCAACACAAAAAAAGCACAGGATTAATTCAAATATTTTAATATCCAAAAATTTGACACAAATTTTTATAAGGAAGATATGACTCTTATAAGACAGAATCACCCTATCCCCATTCATATTGACTAAATATATAACATAAAGTATTGGCCACTTCAAATAGCCTCCCATTTTGTTTAAAAAAAAAAAATGAAGAAAAACAAAAACTTTAGCCTTTACCTACATCTGTATATACAGCAGAAGGCCAATAAAATTAAGGATTAGTATAATTATGAGCTATCCTCCCTGTTTTGTCATTTTAAGATGATCTCAAAAATTTTCTGCAAATCAGTTCTGGAAAAAAGAAGTGCACATATTCCTCTAAAAATGAGGTAGAACATATTTCCCCCCTGAGAATACTTTTGCTAGCTCATTTTCTTTATCCTTTATGGTACACATAAATAGAGGCTTTATCATTTTTGTTTTCCTTTTGACTTAAACCACTTACAGCCCGCCAGCCTTTCCCTGGATAATGAATATTCATCGGCAATGGCAAAGATAGAATGACAAGGAAAACGCTCACCTCTTTTAGTATATAACAGAGCTTGGCCCTCTCCTAATGATTGCCTCCTATTTTTAATTTAATTTTATTTATTTTATTTTTTTTGAGGGCAATGTCACTGGCCCTCACATGTGGGACCGAACCGGGGCCGCTGTCTTCGGCCCTAATTGCCTCCTATTTTTGAACACTGAATTATAAAGTGTTCAATAGTAGGGCATTAATGAAAGAAAGCTCCCCCATGAATGGGAAGAAGAAAAAGGGTTGAAAGGATATGAACTGGTTTGATGATAAATAGCACTAGAGAAATTAAATCTCAAAAAAATTTAATATCAAATAATATTGTTTGCACTGGAATTGTGTTGTCACTTACTAATACAACTTATTGTGTTAATATTAGTAAGAATTCATCTTGGAATCACTTTAATGAATTCTGAAGTAGATTAATGGAATGGTCACACATTGGACCTCAGGAGAAAAACAACTGCTAGGATAGTATACTCTCAATTATTGAAAACAAGATGTGCTTCACTGTCAATACCCTCAGAGCTTAATGACATTAAAGTTTTTATTTTCTTTGCTGAGTAAAGTCTTTTTCAGATAAATTATAATTACTGCTATGAGATGAGAAGCTTTATTACAAATCCCACTACATGGATATTGTATCTAACATTGTTTAGACTTTTGGTTAACAGCATTGTGGAATTCAGAAAAGAAGCTCAAAAAAACCCTGTCTCTGTAATGTTAAATTAAGTACAATCTCATTTAAAGCAAAACAACAAAAAAACAAGTACTTACAAACATAAGCAATTTCTCATTTTATCACTTTGCTTTTTTGCCAGTCTTTTTTTCCTGTTATATTTTAAAATGGCTGAAAGTAAAGAATCATTACAAAATTATACAAAAAAAAATGAGAAACATTAAATATAGAAACATTCCCCAGTAGAATGTTGGTTCACTTAAAACATACAAAAATGTAGTACACATTGAAAGGTAAAATATGAAATTTTAAAAGTTTATTTAAAATCTGAGTAGGCATTATGATTAAAAGGTATTACATAAAATTAAGCAAACTATGCTTCATTCTTAATAGAAAAGCCATTTAAATTAGATAACCATTATACCTAAGAACCAACATATTGCTTTTGTTTTTAACATCTCAAGCCATTGAATGATTCTTCTATGTATAGTGCTCTACTACCTGGTGATTCTTTGGCAATATTATGAGGCTGCTTGATGTTAAAACACACACACACACACACACACACACACACACACACACACACACAGGTCTTTAGACTTTCCTGAACACTACAACAACAAACTATTTTTAATCAGACACTTTATACTGGAGAAAACTATTTTTAGAATGAATCACATCCTGGTCTTCAAAAACAATAGGTTAAACTGGGTACTAAATACAAGGGCAATATTTCCACTGTGAAAAGGAAGTGTGTGTGTGTGTGTGTGTGTGTGTGTGTGTCCAAAAGGCTGTTAATGGTTGATTGAATCCTCCATATATTTTGTAATCCATTTTATCGTATGTATACTGACTGCTTTCAAATAATTCTGTAATATTAATTTATATTTGCTGCTGATAAATTCTTCAACAAATAACCTTATTGGTGGCTGTGTTTTGGTTTTAATATACAGTTGTTTATTATTATTATTATTATTACCATCATCATCATCAAATAAAGTGTTACTAGGTTTACTATTGTGTAGCTATTTCTCTTTCCGAGCACCACTGAGACTTTTCAAACCTTAGAGAAGGGTGCCTTTTACCAAACGAAAATGGAATTTCTATGAATCAAATGGTCCAGGGCAGCTTGCAAACAGATGGGAGAGTCCTGCTGCTTTTGAACCTTTGCCATGCAAAGTTAGTACACACAGAAAAGCACTCTTCGATGGTCACTTGTTGTGTTTTCTCTAAATGGAGCTGTTGTTGTCCAGATGCATATTCTAAATGATTTTTTCTTTAAAAAATACAAAGAAGCCCTGCCAAATCAAAGCTCAAAAAATAATACACATTTGTAGTGAATGGGTATCTGTTTCTAATATCAACATGACATCTGTAATATTTACCCATTTTTTTCCTTCTAACAGAAAAAAAAATTAAAAATTATTATGAAAGATGTGAATGAAAAAAAAACAAGCAGAATATTTTTCTTTCCTCAGGTCAATTTTTAACTTTCATTATATTTATATTTCCCATTAATATGTAAATTTCCACTGAAATATACACTTGTGAAACTAAAAAATATGACTTTACTATATGATGCTCTGTAGAAAACTTAGGAATCAAAACTAAAATATTTTAACTCCAATTGGAAACATTTTTGTCAATGCTTGAGTAACTAGAAGTGGTAATTATAGGAAGTATTTCCAGATATACATATATATCCCCTTAATCTATCAACTGAATTGTAGAGATATAATGCTTGAACACTTCATGCTTAAATATACATTTATATTATATTGTTATAAAAATTAAAAATCCTTTTTTTGAAATAACATGCAGATTTGGTTTTTGTCATTTCAAAATCTTAATTACATGACCATTTGAAAATCTTAATTAAGTGGCTATTAGATAATTGCAGAAACAAAAACAAAAAAGCTAGATTTGGTTAAAATTAAATTATTTTTTAGTAATCTTAGAACCTTATGTTACAACAATTAAAAACAAAACCAAATTTCCTTAGAGCAACTGGTGAATCCATAATGTATTATGATATGTTTTTAAAATATAGATAGGAAATTAGACAATGGCCTTAGAAGGTTTGTTTTTGGTATTGAAGCAGTTGAAATAATAGTTTTCAGAACACCTTTCAACCATAATATTGGTATATGAACTTGCTGCTAGGTCAGCTAAAATAATGAACTGGATAAAGCTTATCTTCAGTAATTAATTCTTCTAATTGAGCAAGACTGATTTTTGATCTTTGATCAATAAGATTTAGATATGCTGCTTTACTGGATACAACACACATGGATTAAATTTGAGATAGAAAAATATAAACAAATATAATAATTAGAAAGCACGGGATGTGACTCAAATAATTAATAAGCAAATATTTATATTGTACATAGGCCAATGGAAAAAATATTTATGAATAAATAGGAAGTGAGGACAATTTCATTGGGTACAAGAAATTTTCTCTTCTGCCTATAGGGCCTCAAAAAAATAAAGACGGAGAGAGTAGGAGAGAGATGGGAGAGGGGGAAGGAAGATGAATAAGGAAGTGCTCATAATATATGTTTTTAAGAGTGGCTTTTTCATTGTGCCCATGTGCAAATGTGACTATAATGGCAGAAAGTTTTGAAATTCTCTGCATTGGCAATTTTCTGATCAGCTTGTTGGGTAGATGAGGCCTTGTGGTACTTACTTTCTTTAAGTACAAAGCTCCAATTCACAGAACCCTTCTGCCATTGCAAAAGGAGAACTGGGTTAATTTTGGCAGTAATGATCACCTCAGTTTCTAGTGAAGAGTGAACTACAATTCAATTGCAAAACTGTATGCTGTATGTTGGAATGAATACTAATAGTGCATTCATTTAACAAAAATTGCTTGAGGGTCTATTACTCTATTTTATCTCTATCCTTGAACAGTTCAACTTCGTAGGGGATAGGGAAGAAAGAAACAGGAGACACATTAACCAAAATTTAATATAATGCTTTTAATTACATAAAATATTATAGGTACACTACATAGGAAGAAGGCAATGCAACTAGGGATGACTAAGTGATGAATAAATCATGCTCAACTTTATATGCCATGGTACAGCTTTGGACATGAAGACATGTCAAAAGATATGAGTTCCAACTAAACAAATCTAGTATCACTGGAAGTCTCACACTGATTCTGGTTAAACAAAGCATCTTTAACCAGGAAAAATGCTATCCAAGGCTTTAGAATCCATTCCCACCAAAACCTTTCAAAAGCTATCATGCATGGAACTCTCAGTCTGACTCCTAATTTAGGCCTGCTGCTCTTCTTTTGTTTCTGATTCTTGGGTCCAGCCTTTGCTTTTCAAGGTTGAAGTTTCACTGGTTCTGCCCCTTCCTTGTTAATCTGACTTTCTCATGTTCATGTTGGCTGGGTTATCTGAGTGAGTCCTGGCTTTGCTTGTTTCTAGTAGTTCCCACTTTGGGTATTATTTCCCTCAGGCAGTATCTAGATATGTACACTACAGAGAGCTGTTTCAAAGATTAAAGTATGTGATGAGGGTAAACACAATATTGTTGTTATATTCTTTTTTATCGATTATATTGGCTACTGCCCCTGGGTACAAAAAAATGGTTAATTGGTTTCTTTGGTCTCCTACATTTCTTCCTTGCTAAATGCTGCACCTACCCTCCAAAGTTCTTCCAAGCTTACTCTTCATGTCATCTCTGGCCATTTTGTTAAGTCCAGATTTCTGACCTGGGCTGCACTTTGCTGCCCTCTTCTGACCTACAGTCCTCGTGGTCTTGATCTGGCAGAAACGCATCAATTTTTGGCTGTCTCCAGAATTAACTCTTTTTAGGTTCTACTATTGCCATCTTTGATATCTCTACCTATAATAATAATTGCTATATCTATTATATTAAGCAGGGTGAATACATACAATTATAGGATGAAGCACTGTAGCTGTCTACATTTAAATTAACAGTAGAAATAAAAGTTATAAAATTTCCATGATCACTTCAACTGTGCCAAATTTTAGAAACGATCTATAATTAAATGATGATTCACGATAAAAACATAAATAGGCATATAATAATTATAATAAACACCCATAACTTTCTTATTTGGGAGTATGCAAAAAAATCCTAATATGAGGTCTGATAATTAAGTTCATGAACTTCTTGCAATGATGTTGCTAACCTTTTTTGATATCAGAAGGATTATTTATTATGAATTTATACCAACTGGACAAACAGCTAACCAAGTTTACTATTATGAAGTGGTGAAAGGCTGTGTGAAAAAGTTAGACAACCTGAACTTTTCTCGAACAATTCATGACTCTTGCATCACAACAATGCACCAGCTTACACTGCACTGTCTGTGAGGGAGTTCTTAGCCAGTAAACAAATAACTGTCTTGGAACACTCTCCCTACTAACCTGATCTGCCCCCAATGACTTCTTTCTTTACCTGAAGATAAAGGAAATTTTGAAAGGAAGACATTTTGATGACATTCAGGGCATCAGGACATTCAGGACATTCAGGACAAGGGTAATACAATGAGAGCTCTGATGGCTATTCCAGAAAGAGAGTTCCAAAATTGCTTTGAAGGGTGGAAAAGGTGCTGGCATTGGTGAATAGCTTCCCAAGGGGAGTACTTCAAAGATGATCTTAGTGATATTCAGCAGTGAGATATGTAGCACTTTTTCTAAGATGAGTTCACAAACTCAATGTCAGACCTCATACTCCCTATTGCCTACTGAACTTCAGACTTTGGGTATTCAGGTTTTCCTTGATCTGCATTTATTTTACTCTCTTACTACTTTTCCTCACATCTTTTATGTCAGCCAAGTGAATTTAATTTCCCCCTGAAATCACTATGCATGTTCTTATTTCTCTTCCATCTCCATTAATTGAATTTCTATCAATTTTTTCTGAACTTGTTTAATTTTACTTCTTATCAATCCTTTAGCTAATCCTACATACTAGTTTGTTTATTCTCAGGTAAGACTTAATATTTTTAGGCTGTATATACAGTTCTTTTTGTGCTTTAAATCCTCTATCTTTAGATTAAAGTATACTTGAATATATGGTTTATATAACTTACTTTTTTCATTTCCTAGCACAGGTCCTAATTTTAAAATAATCAAATTAATAATTAAATTAAAATAATTCTGAATAATCATTTAACATTGGTATTAATTTAAAAAATAAATGTTTTTGTGGGCTGTAAGGATTAATTTAATAATGAGATTGAGAAATAAATGTCTTTGTTGGCTGTAAGGTTTCCTTCTTTTGATTCATAGGGCCTCATTAGGCAACTCTTTTCTGGCAATTAAAATTCCATATATTATGTATTTATGGCTACGCAGGATAAATGAAATTCAAGATGAGTTACATAAGAAGAACACCTTGGAAACAGAAACATGAAACCATATGTGTCTTATGAAAATACAACTTATAACAAATTTCATGATAACTTGATTTGAAAATATGATGTTTCTGTTCTGATGAAACGCTATAGTACTACCTTTGATGAATGAACACAGAAGCACATTCTCATACAAGAACAAGAGAGCCCTAGGGACCATCAAATCAAACTGATGCACCATGCAGGCACTGTTTTCCTTATTCCCATGATACCTCTCTCTTGCATTCTTGAACAGCACTAATAACAGAAGCTCATTTTGCTAAGCTATGTCTCTGGGTAGTCTCACTGAAACTATTTCCTCTCTCTCTCTCTCTTTCTCTCTCTCTCCTACCCTCCCTCCCTCCTTCTCTCCCCCCCCCTTGCTCTCTCTCTCCCTCTCTCTTCCCCTCCCTCTCTCCCTTCCTACTATTCCCCCCACTACCACCACCACATTTCAGCTATTCCTTAAGAGTATTGTAGTATTTTACTGAACTTTTTTTCAGATAGCAATATTCAATTTCTCATCAGTTCCTCATGTACACCTCAAAACCCAAACCCATCTTTCAGATTGATAGAAATCCACTGTATTAGTCCAAGATATTCACAAATGCCTTATAGTTTTAAGCCACTAAAATATTATTTACAATTTAGAGTATAATCACTTTATAACTTGGGACATATTTTAACAGATGAAAGATATAACATATCCTCTGAGAAATAATATAAGGTCTGTTTATCTGAACCTTTATCTGATACAGCAAGTCATAAAAGGCTAAATGTTCGTTCAATAGTAGATATAATTGCACAATTCTTTTTTTAAAAGTGATTTAAACAACACACATTTTGAAAAATTAGCATCCTTATTTATTAAACTTTGGCACTAGTGTGGAAAATTTAATTTAGTATATAAAACAATAAATTATTAATTATATTTTCATAAATATATAAAAAATTATAATAACAGGCATGGGAATGATAAAATCCAAACTCATTTGTCACCCCTGGGAAAAGAAACAGGGGAAAAAAATTGAGGGACTTTGAACCACATATCATATTTTAATTCTTAAAAAAATGAGATATTGACCAATATGGTCAAATAGAAAGATCTGACATAACTGAATATTACATATAATAAAAAATTTATTAAATTATAACAAATACCATTAAATCCTTTACATTTATTACCATAACAACCTATAAGAAAAGTATCACATTATTTCCATTTTATAGAATAAAAATTGAGATAGGGAAGTTAAGTAAGTTAAGTAACCAATATTGCACAGCACATAAAGGTTGAACTGGGCTTGAACCCACGCATTTTGTCTCTTGAGGCCAAGCTCTTAATCACCACATTACATAATGTTGTATTTTGTTCTTTCTTTTACTTTTCTGTGTGCTTGAAGTAGTTCACATTTTTAAACGAATACAAAAACAGAAAAATCAAAATATGTTAATTGAACTAAAAAATTCCACTTTTTAATGTTTACATAGAAGCTCTGGCAACATGTGTTATGATTTGTGAATATACAGAAGATTCATAACAGACATTTGTAATAGCACTCATTTTTATAACATAACTTAGGTACTGTTTCACAAAAGTATATCTTAAGAGACATGAAGAATAGGATTTTTAGTAATTTCATGAGAAATGTCTGAATTCTGACTTTTAATGTAACCATGCAGCCATCCTTTGGACCCAGAGCCTTAGGGTAATTTTTTCTTCACCATATGGACCTCTTTTTAGAACAGTGGTTTGAGATTTTCTCAAAGGTCAGTGTAGGAGAGAGGAGAATGAGACGGAGATATTCCAAATCCAGAAGGAATCAGAAGATTGGGTATTCTGAAATATTTCAATGATGTCTAAATATTACAGAAAATTACTCAAATAGATTTTTCCCCCCCTATGGTATATGATTGCTTTAAATACTTGGAGTAAGTTACAGAATCAATGGCAGAATACTTTCTACTCTCAGTTCATCTGTTATTTTTCCACACATTTTTCTTTACTCTGGTGTTCCACCAATTTCAGTCACTTCAGGAACTGTAAATGACCAGTCTCTGTTTTGTCAGCTCAGCATGATTGCCAGGCTTTTATTAGACTCTCCTATCTTGTGCTGACATCCAGAAAGTGCCCCCAGGAAGAAAACTGTCCACTGTGGAGTTCACCTCATTCATTTCCTTTATCTTAGGTCTTATAGTTTTGCATTGTGTTTGTTCAAAATCTGTAAAGTTATATATTTAGTTCAGCTTCTTAATTATTTATGGTGGGTGGCCACTTCAACCAGCTATTGAATTGTTTTTGGAAGCAGAAGTTGCCATTATAGATCTGAAACGATCAGAAAAGACTCAATCCTTGATACGCACCCACATGTATACATGTATATATAGCATTTATTAAATTAAAATTCAGGGAATGATTGAGATAATAGTTTACAATTTCAAGATTACTGTCTAATCTTGGCCATATAATATTTCTATTAGTCTTATTTTCCCCTTATTTTATGGATCAAGATTCTCAGCCTAAGGTAGTTAAAATGCATACAGGATTGGAACTGAAGTATTTTAATGCTAATTTCTGTGTTCTTTCCAAAATGGTATAATACTCCCTCAGATAAATGATATAAAGAAGCAGCTAGGGTATTAAAGAACATCTTCCTGTCCACTCAAAGCTTTGGTAAGGCTAGGCCTCAATACACACACTCATGTTTCATCATCAGGCTTTATTTGTGACAGGCTAGGCTACAGAAGTCATCTGGAAAAAGAAATTTCCCCACCCATCACTTCTTCCCACTGACTTTAATATGACCCATGAATATTGCTAACAAATACCAGCTGTCTTGACTCCATATGACATTTAATTCCTATTTGTTTGCCTTAGCTTCTTGCAAGGCAAGAAGGAAAGGGTTTTGAATTCATCACTGACATGCTGACATATTACATTACAATGATTAGTTGAATTTCCTTTAGTTTGATTTATTTAGTGCCACTTGTATTTTCTTATTCCCAAAGGGTAGAAATATCAGCTAAAATAATAATCATTATAATAATAACTAAAGCTTAAGAAACATTTCAGATATGATATATTATTAGAAATATACTATAGCTGTAAAATAGAGAAGTCATATACCAGAACCAGTGAATAATGGACAATTTGTTTTCTCTTAGAGTTGCATGTACTAGATTAGGAAAATAAGTTTTTGTCCCCTTGGCATATATTTGTAATGCTTTTCAAACTGTGTATAACAGTTTCTTTGTCTCTAAAATGAGTGGGATGGATCCTGAAGTCATCCTGTTTCTTCATAATTTATAATTCCATAGAGAAATATATTTCTATTGAAGGCAGTGTGCAGGCATCAATGAAACCCTCACCTGCCCTTTGATCTCTCCTCAGTGAACACACACAGAGTCTGGGATCCACTTAAGAAAATTTGGATTGAAGTCCCTCTTCTTGGTTAGATACCCTTTTGCCCTTGGGAAAGTTATTAAATATATATAGGAACACTATAAGGGAGATTATATTATATATATATAATATATAAAATATTATTTGCCTCATTGGTAAAATGAAAAGACCTTCTGTGTTTTAATGACACATTATATAAGAAAATACTTTGCAAACTGTGAAGTATTATACAAATTCAAGGAAGTCAATATAATAGTAATAAAGCTCAAAGAAAGAGAGAAATAAAAGAATTAGCTTCAGCTAGACTACCCAGAGACATATCTTAGCAGAATAAGTTTCTGTTACTTCTATTCAAAAATTCAGAAGACAGAATCATGTACATAAGAAAAATTGTGCATAGCAACAAGACAGTGTTGATATGTCTAATAAACAGATTAATTTTGTGATAATTAGATGTCAGTTTTCAAGGCTTGCCCACCTTTTGCATATATTTATTTTGTAGGTAATTACTTTGCATGCTAAATAATTGAGCGAAATTGTAATGTGAATGTAATCATATATGCATCTCTTAAGTTTTCAATGATGGCATTGATTTTTACAGTTCCACCAGGGAGAGAGCATTATTATTTTTTTGTTGTTGTTTACTAATTAGGTAAGAAAAGTCATTTCAAAGTTTTTTACAATATCTTTCTTTTTTTAATAGCTCTTATTTCACATATCAGGACATCATGTGGGTATTGTGTCAGTTGCTAAACATGTGTCTTCCAACAACCCATTACAGAATGAAAAAATAACAACAGGTTGTATCCATAGACCCACTGGATCCACTTAGACTTATTTCTAATCAATATTTATTACCTTTTATTACTAACTCCCCTCTCTGATCAGTGGACCATAATGTTGGTTCAGAGCTCCAGTTATTAAAACAAATTCAGTACTATTTTTCTAATAATCCCATTAAGTTTGGGGTATTTCCATTTTTCAATGCATGATAATTCTAAAAAATGGCCATTGGTCCCTTTGGGAAGAGCACAGAGGAAAATTTACAGTACATGTGGTGTCGTGTCTGTTTTCATGGTGACTGGTCTCACCTTCATTTAAGAGGTTCTGGGTCTCTGTTCTGGAAATGTATGTACTCAGAAAATGGCTAGGTTCTTGAAACTGAATAATGCCTATTTTGATGATGTAAGTGAGGTATACAGTTGTTTTATGAATATATATATCAATAATATTTTAGAAGGTGGCCCATCTTTCAATTTTAGAAATTCAACAATTAGCCAGTGCTAAAAAATCATTCTGACACTCTAATTGGTTTCCCAAATTTTTTGTTCACTACACACGTGGATGTAAAAGGAGCCACATATTAAACCTGACAAGCTCAGGAGACTGAAAAATAACCACATAGAATGGCGTGAACATAAAAATTCTTAACTAAAAGCAAGCTGTGGCCAGTTAGTCACATCCTTGGCCTGTGGCTTCCTTAACAAAGGTCAACCTTTATCTTAAGTGAGCCTGTCTTTCTGCATCTAAGATAACGTACCCTTACAATATCAGAGTAATCTCTTTTTCCGGACCCCCCAGGAGGTAAAACGCGCCACACCAGAGAAGGAAACTACAAAATACCCTTATTGTTATCTTGCTCCCCAAATGCTATCTCTTGTGCTGTAAAATGCTATTAACTATCCTGTACCCACCAATGTAAAAGAGGTGTATGTACTTTTTATCCAATCCCAGAGATTCCCCACTTTGCTTTCTCCCACCCCCTTAATCTACAACCAATGGATTTCATGTAACCTTCCTCCTGTCATTCTAATGTATAAAATAAGTTGCAAAATGACCATTTTCTGGAGCATTTTCTCAATCCATTGAGACTTTGCTTCCCGGCAATTGTCATCAGTTTGGCTCAAACTCTTAAAAGCTTTCTCTTAGGCTGGATGTTTTTTTCATTGACACATGCTTCATATAAAACAATTACAAAAAGCAACCTGAATGACTACTTTTCCCACTGCATAATTTTAACTACCAGCCACCAATTTTTCAATAGCAATGAGGTCATTTCTGCATTTAACTCCAGTTAGATCAAATCACAAATCCTAGATGCCTATATTTATGAATATGTTTTCTGATCCCATTACTGATACTAACAACTCTATCCCTCAGTGTTCAGCCTGGGGGAAAATAAAAATGCCAGAAATCCAGTAGACAGTGATGATTTAAGTCATGAAATTGATTACAAAGCTTTTGGTAGTGCTCAAAGACGAAATAGTATAAATGGTACTTGAAAAGCCAAAGGGTAGAAGGGCTTTCCCACAGAGATCGAGAAGTTATTATCAAGTTTGGGCTGAGCTGCTGGAGAGCTGTTATTTTCTCCCCCTCTCTTAGAAGAACATAAGAACTTTCCATTTTATAAACAAATGAAAGGAAATGGCTCTTCCTACCTTCTGCCAATCTTCTATCAAGACTACCCACTAGTGTAACATAATAGAAAGCTAAGGAGTGTTGAACTAGTTTTCAGACTTCTAGACCCAGTGATAAAGAAAAGAGTCTATATGGATCATGAGGTACATGACAGACAAAAGACACTATTAAGCACACAGAGTAATTATTGGATCTTTACCTTGAGTTGCATCAAAACCTCACCATTATTTGTAATATAGTCTCACTAATGTCAAATTCAGAAACTACTATCTGGGTACCAGTACTACATGGATATATTTAAAGCTCAAAAGTGTTTAGTAGCACTGGGTTATAACTAGTATTATCAGTGTCCTTACAACTAGTATTTGTAGTAAAAGAGAACTGATAGAATCTAGTTGCCCGAGGATTCAAGGAAGCTTCAGGACTTTGTCGCCATTTGTGGAAAAGTAAAGACTTTCCTAGGGAAAGGAAGAATCACTTTAAAATATTCTTATCTTTAGTACATAAACATATTTCCAACAATACGAAATACTGCTGTCCAAGTAACGAAGTAATCTTTAGCAGAAGCCTTGTTCATGAGGTGTGGGCTAGTATCTTTATAGTAATGTGAACTGATAAGAGACACAAGATTGGATACTCCAAAATTGGTTTGCTTTATATGGTTTCTTGCTTTTTTTTTTTTCTTTCCATATTTGTATATGACTGTAAGGATGATATTTTTCACTTAGAAAATGAGGCCCTCCAACTGAAGAAATAAAAAATAGATGGAAAAGTATGGTCGTAATGACCCAGGCAATTAAAACCCTGAAAAATAGAAAGACTGTGAAAGAAGGTAATGTTATTTCTCATTGGTCTTTCCTCTGAGTCTCTAGGTTTAAGATATCCCTATGGAATTCCCTGTGAAGCTGAGCAAGCCTATGACTTTTATAATAAGATAATCAGCTTTATGAAAGGATCCTTCACCCAGTGTAATTCAAATCCACAAATTATGGCTTTTGGACAAATTATGGCATGGACTGACTAGTATCCCAAAGAGGGAGAAGTCAAAAAGATTTTAGGGTTTGTTTGCTTCTTTGTTTGCTTATTTGCTTTTGGGTTATATGTTCTTTGTGTGTCCTATTCGTTTTTCTTTACAGATAACTCTGAAATTTAGCTGTGGTCTACAACTGACTAAAGCTACACGGAATCCAAATGCAATGATCATTGAACTTTGGATACATTATTTTTTTATTGTTATAATGGAATTGGTGTTTAAACAATACATTGCTATATTATCTTTGGTGTATTCTAATTTTATTGGGTGTGGGAATATTTTTATGAACCTGGTTATTCTTGAAATTTTGGAAAAGTTGAACACATTAGAAATGGATTGAATGAATCAAATTTGGATGCACTGAAATGGTTACACCCATTCCAGTGAATGTGGCCCATGTTGCAAATGCTGTAGAAAGAATTCAGACCACCCAGACATCTGAGTGAAAAGCCTTCTGAGATGAACAAAATAAGACAATAAGGGAAAGTAGAGCAATGGACTTCAGTTATTTTTGAACTTTACTATATCCAAAGAAGAAAAGTTTTGTTTTGAGGAATTTAATATTTCTGTATATTTGAGATTTTTTTCATTTTCTCCAGTGAGCTGCAGTAATAAGGAGAGGTAATTATAGGCTTGCAGGTTGGGACATATAATGATCTATTTCTACAAGTGTTTAGAAATAGGAGTTACTGGCATTGGTTTAGCTAAAAATAAAGTAATAATTTGTTTTCCATTAATTATTATTTCTTGGGCTTCCCTCATTTAGAAAATGATATCGAGAGGCAACTGACAAAGCAGGGTTCATGCATGCCAGGTGTCCAGTCAAATACTATCAAGTACCATCAAACCACACTTAATATCAAACAGCTAATAATGATACATGATGTTAGAATTCAAAGAGGATGAAAATGAAAGGTAAAGCATGTTAAACTTTCAGGACTAAGTTTAGTAGAGAAGTGGTAGTAAAAGCCACATTCAAAACACATAAGAGTACGAAGCAGAAAAAGTGACCATGACTATTCAGAAGGTTAGTTAAGAATAAAAGTTTACAGGGCCAGCCGAGTGGCACGGTGGTTAAGAGCTGGCTTGGGATGCCAGCTGCCCCAGTTCGGATCCCACATATGAGGGCCAGTGACACTGCCCTCACAAAATAAATAAATAAATAAAAGTTTACAGAAAATGGTATTTTAAAAAATTTTAGAAAGAACAAAACTGTTTTTTATAGTATGAGAACCCTCAAAAACACTTTTAGTCTTAGAAGAAAGAGATGGAAAATGAAAAGGCGAAGACATTTATAAGATAGCTGGTCTAATGAATTCAGAAGAAATTGGGATTGAAGAAATTAATGAAAAGATTAATTAATCAAAAGATTAGATTAGCAATTTTTCTTTAAGACAGATGAAGAGAAGAATTAAAAAGACTGGAATGTATAAAGAAATAATAGGCAGTTCCTTCAACATAGTTACATGTCTAATGAAAAGAGAGTTTTAACTTATAGATGTGTTGATATGATCAAATATGAATCAAATATTTTTTATATATACTATCATGTTTATTCTGTCCTTATTAGAGGAAATATTGAAATACAAAGGTTTGGGCCATCTCTATTGATTGAATAAGTTTTAAAAAGCAAAGCATTAACTCATACATGTTGTTACAAATTCTGCTTAGATACTGTTTCTACCACAGAAAAAGTTAAGAATGGGAAAAGATATTCTGAGCCAGGGTTTTCACATTATTCTTCAGATTAAATAAATCCCAGTATCCCTTGCTGTAATAGAAGCAAACCGATTATTAAAAAGCAGACTTGGATTTCTCATCTTATAAACAAATAACGTTGCATTATTCTCAATAGCCCTGTTTTTCAAATTTTCTGTGCTTTAATAGCTTTGTGCAACACTTATTTTCTCCACACATCTTGTGTAAGCAATGCAATTTTGTTTATGATTTACAAAGGTCTAATTTGTCTCAGGCAGAAGATACATTTACACTAACTCAGAGATTTATAGAATAAGAATTTATTTCTGCAGAGTATTAATTATGAAAGTTTCTCACAATTAAAACTTAGTTGCATTACACGGAGGTAGGCATCATTATCATCAGTTTGCAGATAAAGAAACTGGAACTTAAAAGTGGCTTGTGTAAAGACCATGCACCTAATAAAGAGTGATTGGGCACCTGAACTTGGTTTTGTGATTCGAAGCTCAGTATTAATTCTACCCAACTGTTTGTAACCATGTGACAAAGAAAAATAGCTGACTCTCTACACTAATTTTAATCTCTAAGGCAATTTCCATGGTGATAATAAAACTAAATAGGGGTGACTCTTCCTCAAATTGAGAACATTAAAACTTGTGTTTGCTCTTTGAGAAGTCAGAAGCTTTTGTCTAACATTTGAAGGACAGGTCCAACTAGCCTCCTGGTTTGATTAAAATCTTATATGATAATGTTCTCTCTCATATCACTTTGAATTTTAGCTATCATTATTTACTTGATTTCAAATTACAAATTAAAATGCTATCTAATTAAACATGCTAATTTTGAAACTTATCACACTTTTTCTTTTTGAGAATAGAAAATGGTTCTTTATTTTTTTGGGTAAATTTCATACATAATTGTCATGATTTATCTTGAAAGAAGGCAAATTCACATATCCAGTATTAACTTTTAGGTGGTATTTATTGATTTTATTTTGGGTACAGAATTAATAAATAAATATTTCTCTTATCATGGGCCTGTGAAAAGCATAATAGAAATTACTCATAAAATATTAGGAAATATTACCAATATGGTACAATTTCAAGCTCTGCTAATGATTCACTGAGAAAGTGGATTTCTACTTCTCTTTTTTGTTTTCATTTCTCGAGAACAGGAATTGATATTATTTGCATTCTAACTAAAATTCCCTACTTCACTGGAAACTGGTGATGGAGAAATTTACTCTCATATAATATTTTGAAGTACTCCATTTCATAACTAAAAACATGAAAAACAATATTATCATTACCACTAACATTGTAAATGTAAGGTCACAATATACTGTGCATAAAAGGCAGTATTTTCTGGGATTAAAGCTATTTCAAGTGGAGGCCTTGAAAGTCTAAAAATCACAAGATATATACCTCAGTTTCAAATAGCTTTCATATTACAGTTCTCTCTTAAAAAATATTTCCAGTATAATTTTTTTCTAATTGCTTCAAATTTAGGTGACAATAATGTATTTTCTAATAAAAAGAAATGTAAGTCCCTGCAAGGCAACAGTTTCAAAACAGTGAGCCCCTTCAGCAAAGTATGCTTCTCTATTTAATAAGGGAAAAACAAGAGAAACTACAGAAAGGGGAAGAGTTTGCTAAATATTTTCCTTTTCACAAGAATCGGAGTTTGCAAACTCATCCTAGAAAAAGTGCTACATATCTCATTGCTGAATATCACTATGGTAACCTTCAAAATACTCCCCTTGGGAAGCTATGCACTGATGCCATCACCTAGTCCACCCTTCAAAGCAATTTTGAAACTCTTTTTCTGGAATGGCCATCAAAGCTCTTGCCGTATTACCCTTGATGTCCTGAATGTCATCAAAATGTTTTACTTTCAATATTTCTTTTATCTTTGGGAAAAGAAAGAAGTTATTGGGGGCCAAATCAGGTGAGTAGGGAGGGTGTTCTAATACAGTCGGTTGTCTACTGGCTTAAAACTCCCTCACAGACAGTGCCATGTGAGTTGGAGCATTGTCGTGATACAAGAGCCATGAATTGTTGGCGCAAAGTTCAGGTTGCCTAACTTTTTCACGCAGCCTTTTCAGCACTTCCAAATAGTAAACTTGGTAAACTGTATGTCCAGTTGGTACAAATTCATAATGAATAATTCCACTGATATCAAAAAAAGGTTAGCAACAGCATTGCAACAAGTTCGTGAACTTAATTGTCATACCTCATATTACATTTTATGTTTAACCTTTTATCACTGTTTCAAAAGATTAAAACTTCAAATCTTTAAAGCTGTACATTCTTTTTCTAAAATAATAATTTAAAAAAAAACATTACGTACTCGAATTTTCTCCAATGCAAAGTCTTTGTAAAATGTGTTTTTCTTTATGGCCTTCCTCTGTGCCCCACCTAATAACCTGAAGTTAGTACGTGCATTATGCTGTCAACAGTAAGTCGGATAACAGTTTCTGAAAAACACTTCATTTTTGTCATTCTGTGTTGTATACCAAAGTACCTTTTCACTGTTATGTAAATATACATTTTTAGGGACCAAAATGTTACCTTATAAGAAGAATGAGAAATTTATCTTTTATAATACTGCAAGTAATTGTCTCAAATCTCTTTTTCCTTTCCTCTCAGTATAACATTCCATGTTTAGGGATAAAGCTAGAATTCAAAACAAATGGATTTCCACAACTAGTCACCACCTTTTCTATGCAAACCTAATCATTCAGGGGCTTGCTCCTCAGATAAACAAATGTATTCATGATGCACAGTAGCTATTTTAACATTTGTGATATTTATGTGCAATAAATGAAACAAATTCTCAAGTGAATTTTTTTCCAACTTTTAAATTACTACTCAGTGTAGAAATATATTTTATATTATGATCCATGATATATGTCTATCTGAAACAAAAGATAATTTCTAGATTTTCCATGTAAGTTGTACTCTGATAGTTTCTATTTAAAAAAAAAAATTAAAAGAACAAGTAAACCCTAAATCAATTTTAGGATCGATTAATGGATAACATCTCTATCAGAGATCTATTCTTTCTTGGTGCTCATGTAATCAACAATTTGGAACTTAAACATTTCAAATATCATATTCTTTAAAAGTTTCTGAACTTTTTATGTTATGCCTTGTATTGCTATCTTAAACCTAATGTGGAAGTGCAAACACAGAAGATTATTTTTATCATCAAAACTTCCTCTCTCACTTTCGTGGAGAGTTGATACATTTATTGTATTGGCTGTTTTTTCCTGGGAAGACAGAAGTGACATAGTGCTCAGTTTCAGAAAACTTTCACTGAACAGCAATGGAATCTCATACAGCCAGCATAGGCAGTATGCTTTTTGGATATGCAATATGAGTGAGGATGGTACAGCTGCATTAACCCATCCACTGCCTAACTGCACTCCTGTTTTGTTTCATAAGTTACAGTAGAAAAGGGAACAGATTAGGTTTATGAAAAACATACAAACAAAAATGTCCATATGAGCAAGTTTTTACCACAGAATTTAACAGAAGCTCAGAACAGAATTGATGGGTGCCACTTCCTAGCTAAGAACCTAAAGACAGTAACACCCTTTTTCTAGGTTCTTTATTTCCTTACCTGCTGGTTGAAAGAGCAAAAAGAGTGAACTTGCAAACCACGTGTGCATCAAAAACATTACTCTGTGACACTCTTCTTCTCAGGAAGTCTCTATCTAGGAATATATCTTTTGGAAACATGAAACAATGTATATATAAATACAGAAAGTGTCAAAAAATGTATACACATTTTAAGAAAGGAAAAAAAACTATTAAAATTGTAATGCTCAATATATACCAATAACAAAAGATGAATACAAGTCATGCTTGACTTCTGCAATTACAGGAGGTGCTCAGCGTTACCATCAGCGTAATTTTAACACAGTTTTTTCCATTCATAAAATGTGTATAGATTTTTTGGCACCATCTGTGTATATGTATATACACAATAATTGTTATAGCATTGTTCATAAGAGGAAGAATTATAACAGCTCAGTGAAGGTTTTCACTCGAAAGGAAGCAGTATGGTAACCTCTTTTCAAATAAGGAACCATTGTTTAACAAAATTGGCAATTTCTTGAATTGATCAGGAACTAATTATGCAATTAGCATTTTCACATGAAACCTGAACACTGAGATTGTTTTAGTTTAGTTTTTTTCCAAGACTCAAGTCTCATTCATCTTTAAAAATTCTGTCTAGAAACTGGAAAATTGAATTAGAACAGTTAGTTTCAATTTCATTCATTTAGTCAACAAACATTTGTTGAAAATTTATTATCTCATAGGCACCATGCTGATTACTGAGGATAAATAAATAAATCAGAGTACTATTCTTTAGAGAAACAAAAATCTTGTGAGTGATTTCAATAAGATAAGAAGGGTCGAGGTTTATTTTTTCTTTCTCAATTGTTTTCTATAGACATATTACGTGACTATGGAATATAGTCATTCTTATCATTGTAGATACTTTCATGAAAATATATACACTATTAAAAAAATTGCCTTATTTTTGTAAAAAAAAAAAAAAAAAAGAAAAAGTAAAAGCTTGTACTACATCCTGTGACATACACTGTAGTAAAATCTTGCCTATGCTCAAAAGCAAAAAACCCAGTCTGCTTTGGGAAGACTGTTATCAAAATTAAATAACTTAGGCTAATCTTCTGAAGTGGTAGAGTGTCTACATGGATAAGTTAACTTTCTTCATGATATCTAGCTGTCATTGACCTTTGTCACAGGATATTTTTGCACTCTACTTCTTATTTTATAAAGCTTATAGTATTATAAAATCTGTCTATTGTCATGCTTATATAAAATATTTCATTCTCCATGTCACAGAATAACTCTTGTCTGTTTCACACAACACATTTCTGCCAGGTATTGAAATTAAGCTCTTATTTTCTCAAGCTTTACTAGGGAATTGTGTCCTCTCCTTTAACTTCTTGAACTTACAGTATAACTTGAACCAGTAAATTACTGAAGTATATGTTAAAATTCAATAAAAAACAAGTCTATTAAATTCTTGCCAACGTTATGAGAAATGTCATCACTGAAATTATAGGAAAGAAAGTGACAGAAGATACAGATCTACTGATAATACGCTCCACTTGCTATTCCCACTCATACCCCCTCTTTCTCTATAAAAAGAATTTTACACTTTTTTTTTGCCCTACCCACCCCCCCAACTAAAAAAATAAAAGAATGCTTTCACTGAAAGAGGTATAATGTAGCCAGCTACTAAAAGAACGAGGACTGAGCCTTGCTCTATCACAAGGAAACAAATGTCAAAAAGATAAGAAAATTCAATGAGGAAACAACAGAAAACCACAGAAAATGTCTAAGAAACAAAATAGTACAAGAAAAACATAAGCTTAATAGGGAGAAGCAGTCACAGCTTTTGAGAAGTAATTAATAATAAAGGCCACCTAGGTTTCTGAACTTGGAAATGATGCTTCATAGAATAAAAAGGATTGTTAAAATTTCCCTCAAACATTTTCACTATGCCTTCTATGATGCTAATGTCATGATAAAATTGCCCTCAATCTGCACCTCATTAGAAAATGCTGCCTACAACTCATGATTTAAGTGAAGTGCAGACTGCAATTTTCTGTGAATCTCCCCACTCCACAGCCACCAAAGAAGGACAGTCACAACGACATTGCATAAACTCAGGGCTGGGAAAACTGCTTCAACTACAAATGCCTGGTCTTCAACCTACATTCAGTCAGTCTACCCAATGGCTGAGCTGCAGGGCCCTCCATTGCCTTTTCCCTCCATCTGTGCTGAAATAGCATCCCCTCCTCTGTCCTCAGGGATCTTGTTCTATTAAGTTTCTCTTCTTGGCATCCATTCATTGCTGATCCAGAATTCCATCTGCTTTTCTTCCAGTGAGAGTGCATTGGCTATTTCTGAGGGAATCACCCTTACTCCACTCTGTGGCTCTGCTGGGACCATCCCAACCCCCTGCCCTGGGTAAAACCACTGTGGTTAGGAGGAGGAAGTATACTGACTTCACAAGTATGGACATATAACCCTCAGGTCAATGAGACACAACACCAAATCTTTTATTGGAACAGTGGGAAAGAGTTCTCTTTTTGCTGGGAGGTGATGTAAGCCTAGAGCAAAGGGGGACCACTTCATGACAGGAGAGTGGGAGAGTGGTCACCTAAAACCATTGCCCTCACAGAGCAAAACAGAGCCAGAAGAAGATGGTTTGGCTTGAGCCTCTTGACCCAGCCATTCCTAATACCATAATTACCTTTGTGGTGTGTGAGACAATAAAGCCAATAAAGCTCTTTCTTTTCCTTTCCTTTCCTTTCCTTTCCTTTCCTTTCCTTTCCTTTCCTTTCCTTTCCTTTCCTTTCCTTTCCTTTCCTTTCCTTTCCTTTCCTTTCCCTTGCCTTGCCTTCCCTTCCCTTCTCTCTCTCTCTCTCTCTCTCTCTCTCTCTCTCTCTCTCTCTCTCTCTCTTAAAGACAGAATATTTTTCACTATTCTTTCTTTTTATTTTCTTTACTGTCTGCATTTCCTTTGCATAAAACTCATCACCAGGCCGGCCAAGGGACTCAGTTGGTTAAGAGTGCAAATTCGGAGCAAAAGCGTCGCTGGTTCCATTCCCAAATGGGCCAGTGAGCTGTGCCCGAGTTGAGCTGCTGCTGAGCTGCCAACAGGTGGCAGTATGGCACAGCTGGTGAGAGC
This sequence comes from Aselliscus stoliczkanus, assembly GCA_033961575.1. Lineage (NCBI taxonomy): Eukaryota > Metazoa > Chordata > Mammalia > Chiroptera > Hipposideridae > Aselliscus > Aselliscus stoliczkanus. The sequence goes on along the minus strand of CM066731.1, from coordinate 135,227,804 downwards.
ATGTGCTCCTGACAACAAGGCTGCCGGTTGGATTCCCGTCTGGGATGGTGGGCTACACCTACCCACAACTAAGATTGAACACTGTACCTTAAGCTGAGCTGCTGTAAGCTGCCATGGGGGGCCAGATGGCGACTGGGCTTGGAGCTGAGCTAGCTGCGCCCTCCAACTAAGATTGAAGGACAACTTGGCTGTTCCCCTTCTCCAATTCCCCAACACTGTTCCCTTCCTCAATTCCCCAATTAAAAAAAAAAAATCTTAAAAACAAAAATATATAAAAAAAACAAAAACACCTCATTGCCTATTCCCCATTAAGTTTTAAAAAGCTCCCTCAGTTATATGATTTTCTATAACCATCAGTTTTCTTTCCTCATAGTCAAGCTTCTTGAATTTTCTATATATTGGGTTGTCAGAAGTTATGAAGCATTTTTGCAATGAAAAAATAGGAAAAATATGTCATGACTTTTCCAACAACCCAATCAATACATTGCCTATATTCCTTTTTCCCCAATCATGTCTCTGCATTTAAGTTTGACTTCTTCCTCTATCAAATAAATTACTTTCTCTCAAATTGCCAGTGACCACCTGGATTGAAAATGCAATAAACACATTTGATACTTTAACCCCTTTCATTTTTCCATGTTATTTGTGGTGCAAATGACAACAGCATTATGGAACCCACCAGTCCTTGACTTCCAGGAGACTGTTATCTATCATACATCCTCCTGTTTTGCTGCCAGGTATACCTCTTTTGTTTTTCTTCAGTATTCCTTAAGTATTCACGTTTCTTTTCTTTTCTTTTTTTTCTTTTCTTTTTTTTTTTTTTTTTTAAGATTCTATTGGGGAATTAGGGGAGGGGAACAGCATTGGGGAATTGAGGAAGGGAAACAGACAAGTTGCTGTCTTTTTGTTCTTCAATCTAGTTGTGGAGGACGTTGCTTCACTGGCCCATGTTGGTATTATCACGCGCTCTTCCCAGTGAGGCAGATCAGTCGCCGGCCTCTGGATGGCCAATCATGGCAACCCTTGGCAGTTGACACCAGCCACCGGTTGCTCACGTTGGCAGCCGGCCACTCACTGTAGCCTGTGGCAGCCCACTGGAGCAGGGGCTGCAGCCTACATTATCACCGGCGACTCAGGGCAGCCCAGCTCCAGGTGGAGCTGTTGTTCACCATCTTAGCTGTAGAGGACAGTGTCACTGGCCCTCATATGTGGGATCTGAAGCAGGGCGCTGATGCTCAGAGCTGGCGCCCCAACCCAGTTCCTAACCAACGTGCCACTCGGCCGGCCCAAGACACATTTCTTCATTTTCTCTTTACATCTCTTCTGTTACTTACTTTCTCACTGGCTTTAACAAAGACTTACCTATTAGCAATTTTACTTTTCTCAACTGTTCATAAATATTTTCAGAAATTCAGACCCATATTTTCAACTTCCCAACAAACTTGAATGAGACGTTGAAGTCACATAGTTTCTTAAATTCAGCATGGCCAACAGTGAACTGGTCATCTCCATGACTGCTTCTCTTGCTAGTCTCACTATTTTAGGTAATTATATCATCTAATCACCTAAGCTGGGAATGACCCTCATTACTGTCTTTATTAAATCCTTCCTCCAATGATTTATTTTTAAGCCCTGTAGATTCGATTTCCTAATTATCTCTCATATTGAACACTCCTTCTCCTCCATTTTATACACCTCATTATTTCTCATCTGTACTATACCTCTGTTACCAGCCTAGTTGATTTTGATTTACCCATCAATTTACTGTTAATATTTTTTTTGAAAAGCTTGATGTTGAAGGTGAAATGACATGGGCTTTTGTGTAAAATCCTGTCAGGAGTTTTTACTAATTGTGAATCTATAATTCATTAATTATTTCTGAGGTTCTATCATCTCACATCTTTAATAGATAAGAAAAGTATCCTCCTTACAAAGTTAAATTGTTCATGCATGCAAGTGTCTACCCTGGTAAGCACTCAATGTTATTGTTATTATTATTATTATTGTTATTGTTATTATCATTAACTTTGCCACTATTATTATGACTCACTTAAGTTTAAACCTATTCAAAGACTCCCCATTACCATCAAGATTAAAATCAGAAATCTTAAAATGGCTTCTAGGGTACTCTGTACAGTAATCTAATTGTACTAACTTCTCTACCCTCATCTCCCTATATTGTCTGATAGAAGCCCTACTTTTAATCAGATGCTTTCCTTTTCCTTCTTACAGAGCTAACTACTCACAGACCTGTTAAAAACTCAAAAATTACTCATTCTCAGAGTGCTGATGGAGAGGCGTCCACAAGGTAAGATTGAAAAGGGTCAAGAGAATTTGGCTGCTTATTGAAAATTCTGTATCTTAATTGGGATGGAAGTTATACGGTTGTATATGTTTGTCCAAAGTCATCAACCTGTTATATTAAATAAAGCATATGTTTTAGTGTATGTAAATTATACCTCAATAAAATTATTATAAAAAGTATTTCATTTGGGAACTCTTTTGTAATTCTTCTCTCGCCAGGCTGAGATATGTGACCATATGTGAGCTTCCACAGCAGATGCATACTCATACACTCTTTTCATAGCACTAATTCTCTTGTCTTGTCAAGCACTAAACATATTACGAGTCCTCTTGTAAATCTAGGACATCCATTGCTGTATCTATATCTCCAACATCTAGTATAAGGGCCCAAAACACAGTACAACTTCAAATAATATATGGAATCAGTGAATAAATTAATGACAAATTGAGATTAGTATTATAAATTCTGATTGAAATTTGGTAATGCTGCGGAATATTGTGAATAAACATTTATAATTTTAATGAAGGGTTAGGGGCACCTACAATAATACTGTGTGATATGTCTATTTATACAACCAGAGATTAGAATGCCATACATGATTGCTAATAATAGCTATGTAACTTGATCACAAAATTAATGGTGTTTGTATCAATGCTTTGCATTAAATCTTAAAATCAGAGTGCATATGACATATGGGACTTATTCTCATTTCATAGAAAACAAACAAGTAAAGATCAATTGAGAACTGTCAACCATTTTTTACAAAGAATCTCTGTGACTGAGCACCAACAACATTTTGAAATGGAAAACTATGATGATAAAATGGAAATACTAGGATCAATAAAGCATTGCCATTTCTAAATATACCAAGAAGACCTAGACTAAAAGGAACCATAATTCCCACTGGACAATGGCACTTACAGAGGTCATTACTGATATATCCAAAGATACAAAATACCAAAAAGTGTAGTCCTGTAGAAATACATGCCCACCAACAGCCAAGGCTTCTAAAGATTAACGATGGTACAAGTGGTGGGGGAATCACCTCATAAAATGTAGGATATGAGATAAATAATCCATCTGGCTTCCAGAGAACATATCAGCAGTCAGTATCATCAATAATTCACTCTAATAATCCACTCACACAAAGAATCTTTATTGTTACACTAGAAAGAGATACAACTTCCAATATATTTTACCCTAAATTAATAGTTCATGTATATCACACATGAATTAAGCACCAAATAAGAAAATGTAAATTACGAAATTATGCATAATATTGGAGCACAGTTTCTTGTGTTAGACAAGACAATCTTTTATTTCAGTTGTACCTATTATTGTTCCTTTCATGCCTAAAGAAAAAAGCGCTAGCTCTCTTTCTCTGATGAACTGTTAACCCATATTTAGACTCACATGACCTATCTCCTGACACAAATTGGACTGAAAATGGATATATGGTTCAGGAACAGCCAAGCCAGAGATTGAACAGTTGTTTGTGATGTCTAGAATGAAAGATGGGGTTGACCAATATGATTGTCAGGTTTGGGACCTGCGGGTACCCAGTGAATGTGTGAAGGCTGCGCTGGTAGAGGCAGAAACTGAAGAGTCATAAGAAAGGGAAGACACCCATAGTGAGGAGTGTAGAGGGCTTGATACAATTAAGTTACAAGATTATCAAATTATAAGTAAGCAAAAGTAATGAGGTAGAGAAAAGATAAAAAGAGGACAAAGAAGCCAAATGGTAAAGACATTAGTATTGTATAGAAATATGCAGTTGCGTCTCAATTACTAATTTTAAAAAGTTGCTAGTTCAAAGATCTATGTACACCTCAACTCTAACAAATCTTTTTTTACGTCCAGTTTTTTCTGGGTAAGATATAGATAGATAGATAGATAGATAGATAGATAGATAGATAGATAGATAGATAGATAGATCTCTATATAGAAATATATCTATATATATCTATATATATCTATATAGATATATCTCTATATCTATATCTATATCTATATATATATCTAAATATATCTATAGATATATCTATATAGCTATATAAATATCTATATATAGATATATAAATATATCCATATATATATATCTATATATATAAGAAATATATATATATATTTCAAACAAAACTATCATCTCCTAAGTTCCTTGAGACACAGTTTCTTGAAACCAAAAATAAAAACAAAAAAGCTTAACTAAAATGAATTTCCCTATATTTTTTAAAACTTTGTTATTATTAGTTACAGATGTACAAAACAATGCAATAGTTATTTTTTTCACCCCTTACAAAGTGACTCCCCCCTCCCCCGACCCCGATATCATACATAACTATTACAATTCCATTGATTCCATCCCAAATTTCCCTATATTTTATTTATTTATTTATTTATTCATTCATTTATTTATTTATTTATTTATTTTAGCTGAACCATCCTGCCACCTGTTGGCAGCTCAACAGCAACTCAGCTCGGGCTGGCATTGAACCGCCGTTGCTCAGAGCTCAGCTCGCACTCTTGAGCGAGCTCTTAACCAACTGAGCTGCTCGGCCAGCCCCCAAATTTCCCTACATTTTAAAGCCATCAGAATACAAAGTTGCCAATTAATATTTTGTTAACGTAAAATATATGGAAATTATTTACACATAAACAAAAACGTGTTTAGGAAATAAAATTTTACAAAAATTGTCACTATTATCACTATCTTGTATTCTTTCAGCAAAGACTTCTACAATTCAGCTGAAAAAATTAACAGCAAAATGAATTAACTCCCATTACGTCCTTCTTCTAAATGACACGCCAGTCTGGATGCACAACTTTACACACTAAAAGAGAAACTGCCTCTTTACTCTGTTGACCCAACAGAAAAAAACTAAGACTCTTGAGATAGCCAGCAAAAAAAATACTATGAATACCATCATTCACTATGAAAATCTTTCTTTGAAATAATACATCTTACATCAGATTAAATCTTGTTTCCAGTACTGTCTGTGAATTTTGCTATGTACACATAGCAAAACTAACACAAATGAAACTTTACTGTTTATATACTTGAAATAATAAAAGAACAAATGTTTCTTATATTGAATACAAATTCCATTGTATATATGTTATATCCTGTTCTATTACATAAGTGGGTAAACTCAGAGAGTGCTACAATAGATTGTAATCATTTTATCTGGCTGTTCTCACTCACTGGACCACTGTGTTTCTTTTCCCATGAGAACTTTCTGTACTAGTAGAGCACCAATTCCCCCTCATCTTCTGACTGAAATGTAAGATATATACAGTGTAGGACATAAGTTATCCCTGTCCAAAGAAAGAGAGAGACAAAGTTTATATCTTCCAGACATAAACAGTACAATGCTTTGTCTCAGTCTGGGCATCTGTGGCACTTAGAATGTCCTGCCTTCAATCAATCACTGATAGTTTGGTTAATCCTTCTAAAGTATTAAGCCTAAAGTATCCTAGATGTCTGAAGCAAATGTTTCCTTAGTGCAGTATATACAACCAGCTCTAGGGAAAGTTTATTTGAACTGCTCTCCCAATTTCCCTTCCAGTCTACTCACCCCTCCCCTGGGTAAATTGTATATTCATTTTGTTTCCAATCTATGCTATATCGAAGGAAAAATCCTTTTCAATGCTTTTACATGCTTTAAAAATATTTTTTTAGGGGCAGCCGGTTAGCTCAGTTGGTTTGAACGCAGTGCTCGTAACATCAAGGTTGCCGGTTCAATCCCCACATGAGCCACTGGGCTGTACCCTCCACAACTAGATTGAAAACAAGTATTTGACTTGGAGCTGATGGGTCCTGGAAAAACACACTGTTCACCAATTTTAAAAAATATATGTATTTTGGACCGGCCGAGTGGCGCCGTGGTTAAGCGCTAGTTTGGGAAGCCAGCGGCCCCGGTTCAAGTCCCACATATGAGGGCCAGTGACACTGCCCTCAAAAAAAAAAAAAATGTATTTTTTAAAAAAAGATATTGTTTAAATTTCCCCAAACTCCTTTCTTTCCATGCTCATTCCCCCTAAATCTCAAGTTCTTCCTTATATTTCATTATCTACTTGTTCTAAGGGTGTCAGGTCCTGTGAGCTGGAGCAGCTGCATTATATGGATCTAGAAGACAAATATTTAGGGATTAACAGGTCCTCAAATCCCTCAAACCACAATGCAAAGCAGGCCATTCCAACAAGCTCAAATAACTAAGATAATAAGGAAACAGAGGACAAAGAGTACAAAATTATCTTTTTCTGTCTCAGATAATATACCTGTAAGCCCTGTTTGTGGCACTTGATGCTGTATGTCACTTAATCTGTGAACCTACATCATCACTGGGACAGTGCTTGAACATCTCATTGGAAAATACTGAATGAATGGAATGAGCACATCATATTTATCTCTTCAACTATCAGAGAAACAAAATGATCAAACATTCATGGCTATTATGATGGAGATAAGAGTAAAATAATTATAGGTGATAAAAGGAGGAACATTATTATGCTAATTTTGTATGTTTACTTATATATTAAAAATATGACCAGCACATTAAAGTTGTGATTTCATGGATATTATTTGCTTGTGACAATTTTAAAGTAGATAATTCCCTTGCCATATAGGTTTTCACAGTTGGTGCACATTATGGGAAAATGCTCTAATATAACCAAGTTACATTAAACCTGCAGGAATTAATCTTGCACAGCCACTGACAGAAAATATAAGTATTTGTTAAATGGCGTTCTAGTGCAGAAGTCTGTGGAAAAAAAAAATTCTGAATTTCACCAAAGAACAAGTAAAGATCTCAAAATATTTGCCATTGAATTATTTAATGATTCTCCATTGTCAATCCAGATGATACCCCCAAAATATGGGGTATAATAAAACTTAAGGAGGAATAAAAAAACATCTCTAACAAACATACTTCATAATTTGGTAATCACCATGTACAAGGCAACTAAAGGCAATGATTGGATAGTTATATTTGATGAATTTGGCCTTGATCCTAAACATTGGAAATCTTTATTGTTGATTGAATAATCTGGTTATTATATTAGTAGGGATGAAAACTTATGTATTACATGAAAAGACTCCTGGGTAAGTCACCTTCATACAGAGCCTTTGTATTTCTATGGCATCATTTGAAACATCTCTTTCGTTTCTTTATTTTTAAAAAGATTTTATTGGGGAATTGGGGGAGGGGAACAGCGTTGGGGAACCGGGGAAATGGAACAGACAAGTTGCTGTCCTTTTGTTCTTCAGTCTAGTTGTGGAGGACATTGCTTCACTGGCCCATGTTGGTATCATCATTACACTCTTCCTGGGTGAGGCAAATCAGTCCCCGTCCTCTGGACAGCCACTCACAGCGGCTCTTGGCAGTTCACACCAGCTGCCAGACGCTCACGCTGGCTGCTGACCACTCACTGTAGCCTATGGCAGCCCACTGCATCAGGGGCTGCAGCTATGTCGTCCCGGGGAATCATGGCAGTCCAGCTCCAGGTAGAGCTGTTGTTCACCATCTTAGCTGTAGAGGGCAGTGTCACTGGCCCTCATATGTGGGATCCAAACCAGGGCGACTGGCATCCCAAGCCAGCTCTTAAGCAACGTGCCACTCGGCCGGCTCCATCTCTTTCATTTCTGATTTTACATGTTTGAATCTTCTGTTTTCTTCATAGTGAGCCAATTTTATTTATCTTTTCAACAAGCCAACTCCTACTTTTGTTGATTATTTTTGTTGTTTTTCTAGTGTTCATCCCATTTATTTCTGTGCTGCTATTTGTTATTTCCAAGGGGAGTCCTGTTGGTGCTGGGTCCAGCCCATGCTGGCAGAGGCAGTGGCACCGATGTCTCATGGGCAGGTGCCTTTTCTGCAGCACTGGTAATGGTGTGTGAGGCACTTGTGGAGAGGCTGCAGAGCTGGGGTCCAGAAGAGGGGCAGAGGGTGAGCAGGAGCATCTCTGGGGTTCGGGATGCAGGCGAGCTCACTGTGGCTGTGGCCCCAGTGTTTGAGGTGCAGGCACTCATGAACTAGCCCTGGAATGGGGGTCTGGAATACAGCTGCTCACAGAGCTCAGGGATCCAGGTCACACATGGGGTTGGGAGCAGTTTGGCAGCCCCTGACCCAGAGTGCTGCAATAGCAGCTCCTTCTTGGGGAGACAGCAGCAGTAACTCCCTCTCCAGGCTGGGTTACCTCAGTGGAGAAATCTGCCAGTGCCCTCTGAGGAGCAGGCCCCTAGGTCCTGCCAGTGAACACTACAGGGTCCTCCACGATAAAAGCTGTGGGGACGTGGCTGTCATGGGGGTTGTTGTCGTCCTCAGCAGCAAAGGTCCCCAGGTTGCCCCACAGAACAAGCCACTGGGGGCTGCCACCATTTTTTGTAACTAGTCCTGGACAGACGTCTCAACTCTGCTTAACGATCCTTTTTGTGTGCTCATTCTTCATGGCTTGCTCCCCTGGATTACTACAAGTTTTTAATTAGACTCTTGAGCCCTCCAGAGGCTACTCTATTCATGAATAACTGCCTAATTTTTGATTTTGTGGGAAGACAATGGCTGGTATCTCTTACTCCTCCATCTTGCTGATGTTACCTCCTAAGTAAATTTTCTACCAAAGTATGTTCTTTAGTATGTTTCAGAAACTTATACAAAGCACAGAACAAAGAACCACCACTAGTATAAAATAAATACCCTGTTATATGTCAAACACATTTGTAAATATAAAAATCACACAAGAATCTTTGTGTGGTATGCTGTTAATTTAATCCAACATTTCTAATTACTTATAATCTTATTTGAAAGAGAAGATGTACACGGGCAAGAAAGAATTACAGCACTGTGCAAGATGGTATCACATAGAGTGATAATTTGGATATATTTAGGGAATAAATTATATAACACACATGACAAATACTGTTGAATTAAATTAACTTTGAATCATCAATGAATACTATGCAAATAAAATTGATCTGAACTTCAAATAGGTGAATGATTTTTTGTGTAGAAAAAGAAAAAGTCAGGGCTCTTGTGAAGAAGGAGATGAAAAGTGTGTGTGTGTGTGGGGGGGGGTGAGGGATAGAAGAGGGAGGGTAGTTCCAGAAACTAGAGGAAAACAGAGGAAAATAAATCACCATGGCTTAGAGTGGAAAGATAAAGAGCCTGTGTGGGGAACACATGAAATCATTCAAGTAGAGAGGAAGCTAATCAAAAAGAGGATTAAGAATTTTCACAGACACCATATTAAATGAATATATATTACTATGTCTGAAATGATAAATAAAATATTTTAACTACTTCCCATAATTAACTTTTGTTATTTAAAAGTTTTATTTTTTGTAATTAGTTTTTGAAAACAACAATACTGGTTAAATTTAATATATTCTCCAAAAGTCTTTGGACTAGAGCTTTTATTTCTCTAATCCTGTATTGACATACAGGATTGAAATTTCATGATATAGGAAGAATCAAAATGTATAGAATGTGATTTGTGAAGGATGAATAATAGAAAATACCAGTTTATTGCATAAGAATTGCAAAATAAATTAAAACTTTTAAAACTTCTGGACATGTATTTTTAAACTTGTAAAATCCTCAGATTTATATTATTCAATAATGCTGTTAAAGGTTTCCTGTAAAGTAATTGTGTTTCTATAGATCACTTGATCACATTTTAGTTACATTTAGAGTCACATTAATATCCTCCGTGCCAATGTCTGCTGATGACAGAAAAGCCAGTCTTAAAGGGATTAGGAGGTCCAATCACCTTGACAAAATGACAAGCCAAGAACCAAGGACTGTATTTTTTTTTTTTAATCTATTGTCCCCGATGCCATGTAACTATATGGAACAGCTGAATTATTTGAATAGGCTGCATCTTTTTCACTCTGAATCTCATTATGGATCTTATCACAAGGCATCTTTTTAGTAGTTGCTGGTTCATTAATCTAGTGCCAAGGGATTTTTATAACCAAATCACTTGATTTTTAGGGACTTGCTTACTTCAATATAAATAAAATTCCCTCTGATTTTATGTATAATTTTCCTTAGACTCTATAGTGTAAGACAGCCATCGGATATAGAAAAACAACAACAAAAACAAGTTAGAATTCAAAAGATCTGATTTCTTACTTTTCTAGTATTCAATGACTTTAAGAGTCGGTGGATTTATTGCCACTATACCAGGTTTATAATGGAGGCTCTATCTTGAGCAGTTTTTAAAGCATGAGGCTTAAAGAAACCTGGTTTGAAGAAAGTGAAACTTACAAGGCTGTTTGGCTGAAATTCCTCAAGACAATAGGTTTCAAGGTGAGGGTGGGGGCTCCTTTCAGCAGCTCAGGAAGCATTTTCTATTTCTAGTATATATAAAATATCATAGCTTTTAAAACCAAAATATCTAGCTTTGTGTTGGGGAGATGATTTGATAACTCTTTCTAGATTTTTATTTAAACACTCTATGAGGAGTAATTTTAAAAAAAATGACATCACAAACTAATATTAATGTAATAATTTGTCCTCTACATTTGATGAGGTTAAAAACAACATTATTAATTACAGTGTTTTCTCCATCCACCTAAAGAATAGTAACTTCTTTAACATTTAAATATATATATACGTATATATTATAAAATACGTATACAAATATGTGTCTAAAAATATATTCACTTTTATAGCCTTAGAAATATTATAAAAGACTTCACTACTATCCTCTCTTTACTGGGATATCACTACTACTTTAAAAAAATTATTCACCTTTCAGAAAATGTTTTTGATCTTTGCATTTCTTTCATTTCATTTCCAAAAACATGATCTATAATGGCATTAATCTTTTAATGGTAAGTCGATGTTAAAATGGGGATAAAGCAATTTTTCTCAAGTACAAATATGCTTTTTTTTTCTCTAGTGAAGGGTTTTGTTCTTGTTAAATTTATAAAAACTACTACAATTTTTTTTTTGTCAATGAACTTTGAAAATACATAAAATGAACTAAAAGAACATTAAACCATTTCGAAGACTGATGCAGGACTTCAAATTTTGTTGTAAATTATTTATAGAAAGCTATTAAGTTTAAGTGAACACTCAGTGGTGGAATTTAGGGGTTTGAAGATTAGTAGGCAGAAAAGCTATCACTAAATAATACTATTGAAATGTTTTCCATAGGTCTTAAAAACAAGGGATGTGAGTTTCAAAATTCTGAATTATTTGATTATACCACATAAACTGTGAGGTCAAATACCCATTAATTAAGGAGACAGAAATCTAATACATTCTTCAATACTATTAAATTTTATTTTGTCTTTTCCATAATTCCTTTACACTTATTCATGTAATTATCTTGGATATAAAACCTTTTTAATAGGCTATAACATATGACAACATTTTTCATTTATTTAATCAAGTAATATTTGTTGTACTATCTGGATGTTAGGCACTATAAATTATACAACAATAAAGTGCTGATTCTTGAAGGAACATTAAATCAAGGATGGGGATAAGATTTTACTAAATAACCTCAAGTCAAGACAGAAAATTATACCATTTAATGGATCTAGGTGAAACATTTTACAAGTTGGAGAAAAAAGAGATTGCCTCCAAGTTAGAGATTGCCTCCAGTTGGGAATCAGGAAAGTTTTTGTAAAAGAGGTGACATCTAAGATGAATACTGAAGGAGAGACAAAAACAATTGGGGAGGAAGATCATTTCAGAGAAGACAAGAGAACCATATAAGCAGAGATGCAGGAAGAGAAAAGAGAAGGAAAAATACACAGGGAACATGAAGCAATTTACTTTGGATGGAGAATAAGATGCATAAAACACACTCCAGGGGAAGATATAATTGGGAAAGCTGGCTGGGATTTGATCATGGATAGGATGGCTATGCATTCAGAAACACAATACTTTCAAGAGTAAGAGATACTACTAATAATTATGGCAGGACAACAGGTACAAACCTAGACTGTCTCAGGTACACCAGGAAGTGTAATCATGCCACTTAAAGAATATCTTTAATCCCACACTACTGTGTTTAATTTAATTGCACAGGCAATGGGAGCTAAAGGAGTATCCAGTATAATAGGGAGCTTTAAAATGGAAATTGTATCTAGTAGGAAAACCAGTGAAGGCATGGAGAATAATTAGGAGTCTGTGGAAGGTAATCAACATTATGAATACAGCAAATTTACAAATGTTATATAACACTTATTCCATAGATTGTTTAGCATCACTGTATAACAATGAAGATAGATTGGCAAAGAGTTCAAGAAAGTGGAAATACTTGACTGAAATCATTTATATCACAAAACCCATGTAAATCACAATACAGGCTACCCAGAATATCACCTCATTTTTATTATCAGATGCTGTTTTCAAATGAAGCAATTTCCTGATATTTTAGTTTTAATGATCTTTCTTGCCTTACATCATTTTTGAAAATTAATAACATATGAGATTGATGAAGGAATTTATCATTATTTAACCCATTTATTTTGAAGGCTGGTTTTAAAAGATATAGTTAGCACCAATGCTTGAGCTCGCTCTCTTGTTCCTATGACAGGTATTGTGTTTAGTTGATATATGTTATGTCCTTCAAAATTCTAAGGTGGTTAAGCTATTAAATTTTACAGTTAATCTTCTCTTGATCTATACTTGTTCTTCGTAAAATGTTTTGCGGCTCTGTGAAGAAGGGTAACAGAAAATTGTAGATATTGCAAAACCAAAGAAACTTGACTCTTTTCAAACTGGGATTGACTGTTCAGCTCATTAAGAGAGTGGGTGGCTAATTCTCATGAGGAACCAATCTATCTATGATTAAAATAGTTATTGATAAAACCTTGGGAGTATAGATGCTATTGAAAACAGAATAAATCTCCTCTAATACTTAAAACTAAATATGAACATTATATAAAACTCTTAGTGCATGAAAAAACATATGTAAACTACCTAAACAACCATGAACTGTATTTTTCACTAAAAAGTTTCATTTTTGCCATTTTATAAATTCTGAAAGTTTAATGCAATTGTAGACTTTTTCAAAAAGAAATAGTGACAAGAATAAAATTTTGGAAACCTAAATACTATACCTTATATATTAAAAATACATTGCAGTAAAAGCCAATTTCACAATGTCTCAATCATTTGTACAAGAATTCACAAAAATACTTTGTATTTATAAAAATACTATGTATTTTGACCACATTAACTTTCAGGATAACCTTTAATTGCTGTATAAAAATGTTTTCAAAATTTTTGTCCTATACAATATTTGAATAACACAATTAACATGCTTGATCAATAGACTTGTATAGAGTACTGTACCAACATCTACTCGTTTGACTCAAACAAACCTGAAATATAAAGTTGACCAAGCATAGGCTCTGAAACAAAATTCAACAAAATTCAGAGAACTGGTTTTATATGGAATCTATTCTCTGCCCATATGTAATGGTTAGAATGCAATAATAGCCATTAGAGAAATAACAAAGGCGCAAAGGCAATTCAGTGGAGAAAAGATAGCCATTACAAACAATGGTGGTGACAAACCAAATATCCACAGGCAAAAAATTAAAAATGTAAACACTGATACTATGCTGTTCACAAAAATTAATTCAAAATGAATTAGAGGCCTAAATGTAAGCTATAAAACTATAAAAATTCTAGAAGATAACATAGGGGAAAATCTAGGTGACTTTGGATTTGGTGATGACTTTTTAGATATAACACTAAAAGTGTGGTCCATGAAAGAAAAAGAAATTGGTAAAGTGGACTTCATTAAAATTAAAAAATGGTTCTGAGAAGAATACTATTAAGGCTATGAAAACAGAAGCCACCTACTAAGAAAAGTATTTGCAAAACACATAGTTGAAGAAGGATTTCTGTACAAAATATCTAAAGAAATCAAAATTCAGCAATAGAGAAAGCAAACAAAAAGGAAAATGATCTGAACAGACACCTCACCAAATAAAATATACAGATGGAAAATTAGTACAAGAAAAGATCATCAACATCATATGTCACTATGGAATTGTAAATTAAAACAACATTGAGATATGACTGTACACATATTAGAATGGCTCAAATGCAAAAACTGACAATACTAAGTAATGGCAAGGATATAAAGCAACAGGAACTTTCATTCATTGCTGGGAGAATTACAAAATGGTACAGCCCACTTTGAAAGACAGTTTGGCAGTTCCTTACAAAGCTAAACATAGCTTTACCATAGGATACATCAATTGCACTCAGGAATTTACTCAAATAAGTTAAAAATTATGTCTATACAAAAACCTGCACATGTGTTTTTATAGCACTTTTATCCATACTTGTCAAAAACTGGAAGCCACCAAGCTATCCCTCAAAAGGCGAATGTATAAACAAACTCTGGTACATTCCAACAAAGGAATATTATTTAGCTATATAAAGACATGAGCTATAAAGCCATAAAAATATGCAAGAACCTTATGCTAAGTAAAAGCTTATACTTATTGCTAAGAACCTTATTCCTATTGCTAAGAAAACCAATCTGAAAGGCTACATAATGTATGATTCCAACTATACATTTTAGAAAAGATAAAACCATAGAGATAGTAAGAAGATCACTGATTACCAGAAGTTTGAGGATAAGGGAAGAAAGATTAATAGGTGAAACATAGCATTTTTAAGGCAGTGCAATTATTCTGTACGATGCTGTAATGGTGAATACATAATATACGTTTCTCAAAATTCATAGACCTATACAACACAGTTAACTCTAATATAAACTACAAATGTTAGTTAATAATAATGTCAGTATTGGCTCATTACTTGTAACACATGCACCATGCCAATAAATATAAGATGTTAATAGAGGAAATGAAAGCTGGAGCAAAACAGAGCACATGGGAACTCTGTTTGATCTGTTCAATTTTCTGTAAACCTAAAACTGTTCTAAAAAAGTCTTTTAATTAAAAATATTCATGTAGAACATGACATGATTAACTAGATATACTGAAAATTTATCAACTAGCACATAGCTCCCAATTTTCAAATGTCACATTCAAACCATGTTTTTGATTAGTAGTCATGTGAGACTTTGCATACAATTTTATTTGTAAGTGATGTAGCCAATTGTAATTTTTTGTGATTAGCACAACAAAATCTATTTCATCTATACTATGCCAAAATAAATTTTATTAGAAAATTTAAAATAATTATATGAATAAAACAAAATGTACTCAGTTTAAATATAACTAATTCATTTATCTCAAAATATTTTATTAAAATGCATATAAAATTAGAAACATTTGGATAATCAGTTAACAGCATGTTCTTTGTTCATTTTCTGCAATCTGATATCAATAAAGGATGGCTTAGTATCTTGAGTCTTGTTGCAATTGCTCTGAACCAAACTGAGCAACTTCCACTGATCCTTCAGACACAGACCTTTCTCCTCCAAGTTTCTGGGGAATGCTGTGCAGGTTCACAAGTGGGAGGATATACTGGTTTATGAGCAATCACAAGCCCTTCATCTCTTAGGTTCATTGGATGAGCCTCCCAGTTCCATACAGTCAGGGCCACCTAAAGGTGGCTCCTAGTGCAGCAAGACAAACAAGTGTAATTGTATAACCTCTCCTTAATTAATGAGAAGAGAAAAGATATTTGCCTCTCATCATTCCCTGCAGTATAGGTATTATTTCTGCCAACGGTAAAGATGGCAGAGGTGGGAGAATAGTCAATCAAGACTTTCCCCTTATCTGATGTGTCATTGCCAATGATATATCTGATAAGAGGCTAATATCCAAAATTTATAAAGAACTCACACAACCCAACATCAGAGAAACAAACAACCCAATATAAAAGAGGGCAGAGGACATGAAGATACATATCTCTAAAGAGTACATACAGATGGCCAATAGACATATGAAAAAATGCTCAATGACACTAATCATTAGAGAAATGCAAATAGAAACCACAATGAGATACCACCTCATTCCTGTCAGAATGGCTATTATCAATAAATTAACAAACAAGTGCTGGCTAGGATGTGGCGATAAGGGAACACTCATGTGCTGTTGGTGGGATTGCAGATTGGTGCAGCCACTATGGAAATCGTTATGGAGGTATCTCAAAAACTTAGAAATGGAATTACCTTATGACCCAGGATTTTCACTCTTGGGTATCTATCCAGAGATATCCAAAACACTAATTTGAAAAAATATATGCATTCCTATGTTTATTGCAGCATTATTTACAATAGCCAAGACATAGAAACAACCAAAATGTCCATCAGTAGATGACTAGATAAAGAAATTGTGGTACATTTATACAACGGAATATTGACCATAAAGAAGAATGAAATCTTACCATTTGCAACAACATAGATGGACCTAGAAAATATTATGATATTGATTCAGACTGAGAAGACAAATACCATATGATCTCACTTATGTGTGGAGTCTAATAAAATAGAATAAATGAGCAAACTAAACAGAAATAGACTCAGAGATACAGAGAAAAGACTGATGGTTGTTAGAAGAGAGGGGGGTAAAGATGGGGGAGAAGGTAAAGGGATAAGAAAGTACAAATTAGTAGTCATAACATTATCACAGCAATATGAAAGACAGTTGGGGGACTATAATCAATAATGTTGTAAATATTTTATATGGTATCAGATGGGTACTTGTCTAATTAGGAAGACCACTTCATGGATGGTGTAGATGCCTGATACTGCAGTGTACACCTGAAGCTGAAGCTGAAGCTGAATGATAATGAATGTCAACTATAATTATATATATATATATATATATATATATATATATATATATATATATACAACTAGATAGATAGATAGATAGATAGATAGATAGATAGATAGATAGATAGATAGTCAGTCACAGGATGTGGAGTACAGCATAGGGAATAGGGTCAATGGAATTGTAACAGCTATATATGATGTCAGAGGGGTAGTAGTTTGGGGGAGGGGGTTATCACTTTGTGAGGGGTGCAAATGTCTAACCATTACATTGTTTTGTACACCTGAAACTAAAAAGAAGACCAACAGAAAAAAAAAAAGACTTTCCCCATCACCTATTCAAATTGACTTTATTCTCACATGTGGATGCTCATAATTCAAAATCAATTTCCACCCAAACTTACATAAAGTTGCAAAAAAGGGAAGAATTCAGAATGACTAAAATTTTAGTAGACTTCCTACATTAATTTGCATACATCCTTTTCAAACATTTTCAGATCTTAGGCCTAAAAATTCAGTATCTCAATTAGAATTTCATAAAGCAACATAGTAAAAGTTTTCTCCTTATAACACATGTACATATATGAGAGACTTTGTCATATATTTTATGGAATTTTCAAAGCAACCCTATAATGAACATAGAATAGATAATATTGTCCTAATTTCATAGAAAAGAAAATTGGGCTAATAATGTCCTAGAACTCTGGGTCATATCTTTTAACTCTATGTGCAAAGCTGTGTGCATCTGTGGCACTGCCTCCTTGCTAGCACTCTTGTCATCAAAAGAAATATGACTAAAGATTGTGTTTTCAGTGACTCATTTTAACAGCTGGTGCATTGGATTTCTTTCAAACGTAATCTGGAGAGTACATTAGACATGCTTCCATCAATTACTATTCTGTATACTTGTAGTTTAAAATTTCAAATTAAACATCATGGTCTAACTACATCAATTTAATTTTTGTTTCATGTCTCAAAAGGCAGAAAAAAAAAAAGGCAGGTAAAATGTTCACTAAAGATTCTTGTCCTTAGAAGAAATAACAACATAACTTGTGATGACTAAATCCAGAATGTGTTGGTTTTCTATTTCATTTTCTTTGAAGAGAAGAAATTTACGAAGAACCAAATTAAGTGAACTCAATACAGCATTCCATGTACCAATTTTGAATAAAACACAGTGAAATAATTACTTGAAACAGGAAAGTAGGAATTATATGTTTAGAGAAGTCATATACATTCTAAGCAAGTAAGTTTTGTGTTCTTTCATTTATTTTCAAGAAATTATATAAGATTTTGGATTTTTCAAGGTCAATTTTTATGGAATTAATTAATGGGAACAAAGACTACACTAAGCTTAGGTGGTAGATGTTAAGAAGCAAGACAGGAATTCCAGCAGCCTGGGATATGAGTCAGGATGGTGTGAGGTCACAGTGACAAACAGTTGGGGGGGTAGAGCTTCCAGCCAGCGTCCATGTCCCACACTTACTTCCTTCTTTTTGTGTATTTATCTGCCCTTTCCATTGTCATTTCCTCTATTAGTTCTGAACTGTGCCTCTTTGGTTTTCTCAGTGAGAAAGACTCACATGGCCATTGTCGCCTTTCAAGATGGAAGGGAGATACAAGCTACTGAATTGTAGGCAGCCTCTAGATGGTGGGAAGGACATAGAAAAAACATTTTCCCTTAGAAACTCTATAAGTAACTCAGCCCCGCGGACACCTTGATTTTAGCCAGTGAGGTCCATTTAAGACTTCTCACCTCCAGAAGAGTAAGATAATATATTTGTGCTGTTTTAAGCCACTAAATTTATGATAATTTGTCGCAACAGCAATAGAAACTAATACTTATGGCCTCCGTATAGGTCTGAAATAAACAAGGTGGCTGAAAATAGCAGATATTTATTCTTTCACTGTTCTGGAGGCCAGAAGTGTAAAATGAAAGTTTTGCTACCGATGTAATTCCTGTGAAGGTTCTAGAGAAGAATCCTTCTCTGCTTGGTGGCTCCAGCTGTTTCTTGGCTTGGAGCTGTGTAACTCCTATCTGTGCTTCTGTTTTCACGTGGCCTTTATTTCCTATATGTTCTTTCCCTTTTCCTCTCTTCTGGTACAAAAACACCTGTCATTGGATTAGGACACATGCTAACCCCAGGATAATCTCAGCTCAAGCCCCTGACCTTAATTACATCTGCAAAGACCTTTTTTCTTAATAAGGTCACATTCATAAATTCTAAGTAGATATATCTTTTGGGAGGGGGGCACCATTCAACCCACTACACTAGCTTTGTGTCTCATTTTCTTTGTGTATTTTATTTCTATCATCAAAACAAAGTAAGAGAAGTAAAAGGGGCACATTTAGGTGACCATTAAAATAGTTTTCAACTTTTATATACCATTGGTTTGCAAAAATCATAAAATCTGACAATAATAAGTACTGGCAATAGCAACTCTCATAAACTGTGGGTGAGATTGTAAATTCATAGAGCCAGTTTGGAAAACCATTTGCTCTTATCTACTAAGGCTATAGGTACACATAATCTATAAGCCAGGAAGTCTATACTAGGTAAATAATCAAGAGAAACTCTTATACGTAAAGCAGGAAATATGTACAAGAACATTCATCATGTTTAACAGTGGTAAGATGCACAAAGTAAAATATGAACAAATATATTTATATAGGACAAATTAATGAATGTCACAGATATTACGTGGAGTGAAAAATGCATACAGACTCTATGACTGCATATGTATAAAATGGAAAAGTAGGCAAAATTAAGCCATATCTTTTAGGTATCTATTCATGGTAGTGAAGCTGTGAAAAGAAGTCACAAAATTGTTATCAAAAAAATCATACTACTGGTTAACTTTAAGAACAAAAAAGGGGTCTGTGATTGCAGAGAAGCTGCTGCAATTTCTAGTATGCTTGGCAATGTCTTATTGTCACTTGGGTGGTGGTAACAGGGTGTTTTCTTTATAATTATTCTTTGAAGAGCACATATATGTTTTCCACACTGTTGTTTTCTTTTTTTAATGTAGGCTGTTTCTCACTATAAAATGAATGATAAAGAATGAATGAAAGAAAATGGAGAGGAGATAGCTATCTATATTTTGACAGCTCTTGAAGGTGATGGGGAGACAAAAGGGCAGCAATTAGAGAAGTCCTGCCAGCCCTTTGACATTGGACCCTAATTTACAACGTACTGAAATAATGCTGAGATAAAAGTGAAAAATAAGAATTCAATGGGTGGGTATTAGGAACAATTGGGGAGACATAGCACCACTGGTTTTTGCTGTGAACAAAAGGAGGAAGTAGAGAAGAGGGAAGAAAATCCCAACTGGAGGAATAGGGACAAAGTAGTTCATAGGGTCATATGGAAAGGGGTAAATATCAAATGTAATTTAGAATAGACTCCTGCACTTTCTGTTCTTATAAAATTGAGATATACTGCAGTCATTAGGCCTTCTGTGAGCTATAATAAGGTTAGGAAATTTTAATGCATTACATTAGCTCAATTGAAAACAGAAGTGTCAATTTGATTTTGATGAACATTGAAGACATATTCTGCTGCAATGGAAGATTAGTGTAAACTTGGTTTTTAAGTTGATGTACAAATTCAACCTCTGACATATTGGACCAGCGTACTTAATTCTTGTGCAGAATTAAATATCAACATTTCTGAAGGGGTTGAAAGAAGAGGGAGGCAGCAATCATATTTTTATCCCTGGGCCTGATAGAATTATTTTGATTCTATATTTTGTTTAGTGAAATATGTGTTCTCTTTAGTATTGTTTTCTTTGGAAATATATTTGGATGGTTTCTGCTCAACTACAAAGTCCTTCAAAGTAAGAGCCAAGTAGCAAGGTGGTGCTTTTCTTTAACACATTCACTTGTTCAATAAACATTTATTGGACATTATTTGCCAGGAACTTATTACCAAGGTGCTAAGGATTCAAAGAAAAATAAGACATGGTCTTACATATGGATTGGATGGTGGTGAGAGAAAGGCAGTTTATTAGAGCTGAGCACAAGCTTTCAATACGACATAGTAAATACAATGAGAAAAGTAATGACTGGGCTCTGAAGCACAAGTTAACAACATCTCACCTAGCTTTAAAGAAGGAGTGTGAAGTAAGTCAGGAGAGTTTTATTATAATAAGTGTAATTTGAATCTTAACAGGACAATGAATAGTACTGGTTAGACTCTGCAACAGGGAAAATGAACAGGTACTCTAGGCAAAAGAACAACTTGAGTAAAGTGAAGGTATTAAACACCACGGTGTGTTTATACGAGAAATAGAGTAGCTGTTCAATGCTGCTAATACACAAATATTGAGAGGGGGACAAATGAGAAATTAGGGCATAGAGTTAGGTGGGAGTTTCATCTTGTAAACTTCACACTCAAGGCTAAACATATTGGTCTTTATTCTGTAGCCACAAAAGAAGTTTTAAGCGGGGATGCGACCAGGTCAGATTTGTGTGTTAGGTAGATCATTCTGAGAACTGTGTGGAGGACAGACTAATGGGACATATAACAGCAGAGGAGATCAGTATGATGTTTTCAGAGCAATCCATAAAAGAGATGATGAAATTCTCAACTAAAGTAAGAAAGGATGCAGATAGAGAATCATGTCTATGTCAGGAATCCCTCAGTTCCAAGCAAAATGAAACCCAACCCAAAATGTCACAAGCAACAAAAGGAATGGAAAACCCAAGTGTAACCACCAATTGATAAGGGGCACTAATGATGTTCCCATCATGCATTGCTTTGGTTCTATATCCCAGCCATACTTCCCCCACCTTAGCTCTATTTTCAGGCATATTTTTGCTCATAGTGACAAAGTGACAACAATAGCTCCAGTCTCGCATCCTCATAATTCCAAAGCTAGACAAAATAAGACCTTATTTTTGTATATATAAATTTCACAAAATATTTGAGGTTTTCTTTGGTAAAATCAACAAAAAAAATCACATGTGCAACGCTGAACACATCACAGTGATGATTGTATAGAATGGATGAAAGAAAGAGAATCAAAGGAGACTTGTGTTTTCTAGCACAAAAGATATATGGAGAATAACATCAAAGTTTGTGGGAATAGAGTTCAGTTCTATTACGCTGGAGTGAGGTATCTCAGTGAGCATTCTGAGAAACTTTAGATACAGCTAATAAAATGGACTGAGATCCTTTCTTCTAAACAAACAAACAGAAAATCTTATTGTCACTATTAATTTTTTTTCCTGGCCAAAAAAATAGATTGTTAATAAAGAAATGGAAATTTATAAATTGAAAATAATTTAAATTTATCTGAAAATGAATCTTAAAGATTTGGATTGGAGATATAAATTTGAATATTATCAAAATATATATGGTAATTAGATTTGTATGTAATAACCCAGGAAGAGTGAGAGAATCATGGTGTCTTGGAGACAAAATACTGGTTTATAATAAATATTCTTGTGCATGCCTGTATTTCTGATTCTTCTCCTGCGCCATTTATTTCCTACAGTAACCATGTAAGCTCCATGGTGAGTCTGAAAAAAACCTATGTGCAAAAAGATTAAAAATATTGCTTAAGTTTAAACAATTTGTAAATGCAGGTTCCAGAATTCAAACACAAGTTATATGAGATCATGATCTTTTATTATAACCACCCTGAGTACCACCTGTCCAAAGAAGCTTACATTGTTGGTAAAACTATTGATTCAACACTTTATTTGTGTACCAGTAAAAAACACTGATACCAGGAAACTGATTTTCCTGATTAAAACATCTTTTCTGACTGTATGATAAAAACCGGATTATAGGATAAGTTACATCAATAACCAATACATTTTGCTGGTTTCCAAATCCTTGATATACTGCCCATTTTTTGTTTTTTTCTTGCCTAGGTCAGTATTTGTAAGAATATTAAGTCTTAAATTATAAGTTATTGGAGGAGAGGGAAAGGGAGTCAGTTCATCTTGTCTGTCACAACTTATTAAGACACAGAATCACCAACTCATACTGTTAAGTTGAAAAACTGGGGCACACATTAACATAGCAGTCAAAACTGCTTGCAGGATATTTGATTACTTGATTCAACATTTTGTTTAATAAAATAAAAGTGAGCCAATGGTATGGCCTCCCTTAACATTGGTAAAAGCTGGCAGTGGTACCTAGGCAGACCGGCTATGTACTCAACAAGATCACTACCAATTCTATTTATAAATGATACATTAATGAAATATGAGGGGAGTCATGAACAGGACTAGAATCCCAGAACTGTGAAAAATAACTTTGTGAATTTGTTTACCTTTTTCTAATTTTCTGATAAAAGTGTTGTTATTTCATATATCGTTTTGAAATTTTCACCATTTCCCAATTTGTTGGCATTTAAGAAAAAGTCGAGTTACAAGTTGGATGTACTTCATTACTTGTTTGTTTGGGGTTTTTTTGAGGACAGTGTCACTGGCCTTTCATATGTGGGACCCGAACCGGGGCCGCTGGTGACCCAAGCCAGTGCTTAACCACCATGCCACTCGGTCAGCCCATTACTTGTTTATCTAGCATTCATGACGTAGCAGAAAAAAATATGAGCATATATATATAGTGGTAATATTTTCCTCATAAAGTTCAGAAGAGTTGCCCTGGATATATGCATTGGATTTACAATTATTGAATGTGAACTGACTTTAGCCAATTTTAACTGAAGGAAATATTTTTTCATTTTGGGTGACCGAGAATACTGCATTATACTCCCATCAAGGATGTTTCACTCTCCCTGAGACTGTTCTGTTATTTGTATTCAATCATGTTAAGGAGAGATTATGCTATTTACCTCCCCATGGACTTCCATGACTTACTGTGACAAAAGCCAGTATTACATCAAGTGTTGCTGGAACATTCTCTCTCCCCTCTCTTCATATTCTTTTTCTCTCCTACATGACATTCACAGGGTGTAGAAGGGAGCTCTAACTTGGGCTTGCCATATGAATATATACAGTTCAGTATCCTTGCCGTAGTCCCATCTGCTTTCTTCTAGTACCACCGCCCTTGAGACATGCCTGAACCTTATGATGTGCCTCGGTTTCCCCCACTATAAAAAGATTCCTAATTTTATTTAAGGTCAAAACATAAGAAAGCTGCCTATGCTGAGAGAATATGAAACCCCTGGCTCCTGATCCACTTTTCAGTCCACTCTCGTATGACTGCTTTTGGATATTTCACTCTGCTCTTTTCCTGAGGGATTAACGGCAATGCTTTTTGTTAAATGTCAAGGAAGTAGATACAGAAATAATACAATTCTGTGCTTTTAAGAACTTCCTTTATAATAGGAAACCACTGATTGAAAATAATAGTTACTGTCCAGTGCTCCCAGAGTCCTAGGGCATTTTGACAAAACCTTAATGCTACATTAGAATATCAGTAAGACTCCAAAGTGAATCCATTCTTGTCAGTAAATATCTTCAGCAATATTCTTTCCACTGATAACTTTTAATAGAATAGCAGAGGCTTAGATCATTAGCTGAGCAAAATAATTATAATCTGCATGATATTTTACAAGGAGCTTACTGAGATACTCATTCTTTTCAACACATTGACTGTCTTCATCCTCAGAGTCCTTTAGCAAGAATAGCCATAGTCAAATAATCCAAACCCTAAATTATTCTAGTAACATGTTCTTATTCATTTGAACTTTATCATTATGATTTTTCCTTTACAAGTGGAGGGAACAGAATGTAATCACTAATGACAAGGGTAAATCATAAAAGAATCCACACACAAGAAATATAAGTTTGTTAACTGTCAAGTACACAGTAACAGTAATTTTCCTAAGCAGGTGGTTATAAAATATCCATTTAAGGTATTGCAACACATTAGAAATTTATTCAAAAATATCTTTTTTACTATTGCATACAATAACTTAGTATGTTTTCCTCTGGTACCTGTCTGCTGAAGACTTAGCAAATGGACTTTATTGTAACATATTAAATGCAACATATTCCATACATACGAATGAGAATAGTAATTTTAGAAAAATTTTTTCTAGAAAGGACTGCAACTGTAGCTAGCCTTTACCGATATAATATTTTACTAAGTGCCAGACACTGGCATAGGAGCCTTCTAATGTATTTTTTCATTCAGTCATCACAACAAAAGAATGGTCCTATTTATTTTCCATATTTTTAGAAGTAGAAAATGTAATTTAAAAGGCTAGATAACTTTTCCAAAGTCATTGAGTTTGGAGGGAGGAGAATTGAGATTTGAATAGCTACTAGCTTAAGAATAATAGTTTCTAGTTTTTCAACTTATTGCTAGATTAAGATTGCTATATATGGGCTGGCTGAGTGGCGCAGTGGTTAAGTGCTGGTCTTGGGAGGCCAGCGGCCCTGTTCGGGTCCCACATATAAGGGCCAGTGACACTGCCCTCAAAAAAAAAAAAAAAAGAAAAAGATTGCTATACATATTTTTCTTCACAATAGGAAGCAATTAAATACTACTACTACTAATAATAATAATAATCCTAGTACTCACATAAATTAATGCATAGCAGCACCTGTTGGGCACCTGAAGAATAAGCCTAGACTTCCCCATGTTAATCACCAACAGCATCAACATTAATGGAAACTGTTGAAAGAACTTTCTAGGCCCCAGATGGAGCAGCGCCTTCCGAGGACTGCCACCTAAGCAAGCTGAAACTTCGATAACTTTTGTGCCCCTACAAATGCTCTGCTTGACCAGAAATGCAGTTTATCCAGTCACCCAATCCCCAAAGCCAAACCAGCTCTGGGCTTTATATTTATTTCCTTGTTCCTTCTTACTCCAAATGAGGTTGATTATATGGCCCCAGCCAATCACAATATTTGTCTCTTCCTTGTTCTGATTCTTTATCCTATAAAAGCATCCTTTCTTTTTGCCCCGTTTTGTAATTCTGCTAACGAGACAGTCTGCTTCGTGAAGTGTTCCATAAAGTTGGTTTGAATCACTTCAATTGCCTTATTTATCATTCTTTAACAGAACTTATTAGACACGCAGAATCTTAGGCCCCACTTTAGATCTATTACTCAGAATCTGGATTATAACAAAGTCTGTTAGTGATCTGCATAGACATTAGTATTTGAAAAGAATTATTTTAGCCCTACTCAAAGCTACTATGCTTGAGTGGGGAGAGTAAAGAAATTTATGGGCATTAACTAATATTTGTATTTTTACATTTTATGGAGACTTTTGACACCATGGACTCTGAAGACAACCCAGGTTTTGTATTCCAGCTTTGCCACTTTTAGCTGCGGGACTTTGGTGGCTGTCACCTACCTTTCTCAGATTCAGTTTCCTCATCTGTTATGTAGAAATAATAATAGAACTTAGTTTATAGAATTGATTTACTTTAAATGGATTAATACAGGTTATAAGGGAGTCTAATTCCCATGTGAGTGTTAGGTATTAGCTATTGTTTTACAGGCTTTTTTTTTTTTAAACCACATATAACTATGGGGTTGGCATCAAACTTCAGTTATGCAAGCCTCTTCTTTTTGTAAGAGAATAACTCTAATTAATATCCCCATTATTTTCAATATCTTTCTTTTTTTTTTTTGGTTTCACTTCTTTTTCTTGATTTTGTTCTTTCTTTTTTTGTCCTTGTCTCCCTCCATTTTCCTTCCCTCCATTTTTTTCATTTCTTTCTGTCTTCATTTTGCAACATAGTCATTTTATTTCTCTTCCCCTCTGTTCTAAATATCCTTTATGGTGTAAACCTCAGGGATGCTTTAGAAAAGATATAGAGATATTTGGCTCTTATGTATTTCTGTTGTAAACTGAAGCTAGAAGCATAACTGATGTAGCATCCCCCTTGTACACACACACACACACACACACACACACACACACACACACACACACAACATACCCAGCAGATTAAATTTATTACTCCTTTTAGAATGAAGAGCCTCTGGGGAGATAGCAGAGCAAAACTAATAGAGACCCAGGCTTTGGAGTTGGAAATCAGTCATGCATACATAGTCTCTCTTTATAAACCCTTACTAGCCATGTGGCCAAGAACAAGTTTCCTAATCTCTTTGAACATTATTTTACCCACTTGTAAACTTTTATAGAGTTATTGTAAGTGTTGCAAGAGACAATACATGTAAAGTGATTTGCACAATTCCTGAAACATAGTAATTCTTCGAAATGTTAGCTCTGTCATCACCATCTTTCTTATTATAAACAGTATTAATCAATGGTAGAACCAGAGATAATTTACTCTAAGTGCAAAGCACAAGTAAACAACATGAGCTCATCTTAAAACTACTTAGATTTCTTTCGTCTTTTATTCCCACATTCTGGTCCTCTCCTGAATCTTGCACTTAAAACTCTCTATCTTGCACACACCAGAACCTTTCACTTTATTTTCTTTCTTCTTGTATTTCTCTCTTGCTGTATGTAACTTTATCCTCTCATTGCAACTCTTTCTTTCTTCCTTTCATTTGTTCTTCCTTCTTTCCATCCAATGTTTTTAGCATTTTTTTTCCTTTTTTATATTCTAGGAAATTTGAGTTATCTTTTTCACATGTTTCCCTAGGAAAAGAAACTAAAATGATTTTACATGTGGATCTGGGTCACTGAATAATGTTTTGTGTTCTCCTTTGTAAATGATTTCTTTCTAAACTGGCAGTTTTTATATTTTAGAGATGTTTCAAATTTATCAGGTAACTAACTCATCACCAGTCCAATGTGTCACTCCTGTGTTTTGAGTTAAGTAAGAATCATTTCTCTGTCTTAATTCTTTTGTGATTTAAATTTTGTTTTACCCTTTCTGTGTGATAATATAATGTAGGTAAGGTTTAAAAAGAAGTTTTAGGGTTTTTTTTAGCACATTAAGTAGTCTTTCCAATAAGTACTTTTATTTTGTCTTCATACATTTCTATCCACTTGATTTTCCTAAAAGTACTTCTCTTTTACTATAATTATTTTCAGGTGTGTTCAAGAAAATCTGGTCTTATCCTTCTGTAGATCTAATTCCATTTGTTTCACTACTTAGCATGAACTCTTGATAGAGAATTTAAATAAATAAACATCAACTTAAACACACAATTACCTCCTGTTAGCACTTATGTTTGTATTTGAGTAATTATGGTGAAAATAAAAGTGTTATTTCATGTTACTATAAAAATAAAATATGAGTTGAATTTCCATTTAAAATGTCATCTATATTTTCATTAATCCTCTTACGGGAAATAATAGTGTATCATATTCCCAATTTGTTCTTTTATTGCTAATAAGGTTTTTTGGAAACCCCAAAATTAAACCCAAATGGTTTTCTAGGCAGGAAAATGTGCTAACCATTATTGACATATGCTGGCAAAACATGTGCACAACAAAAAAAGGAACAATTAGCTTTGGGTTTTGCAAATTCTGTATAGAAGTTTTTCCTGAAGCAATGAAATGTTCCTATGTATATTTAGGGCAAATAGAGAATAATTCATATGGGGAGAAATTTAACTTTGTTGCTTTGTAGATTTTGCACTCTTGAGTAACTTCTCCTGGAATTTCTCAGATGTAGCTGAAATCAAGAGTGGTCAGTTGGCTGAATCAGCCACTGCCTAATTTATAGAAAGTCATAATTTACTATTTAATCTCATATTTTATGTGATAATTTACTACAATTGTTATTAATAATAGCATTTAAAATAAAATTAGAAATTTCTCAATTTCAAAAATTGTCGAGAATGACCAGAAAGAATGATTATCTCATAACTATTCTGTTTCCACTCTTGCTACTCCTCTAGAACACATCACTTTTCAGGTAACCTGGTTTCATAATCATGCAGTAACCACCCGCTAGAAGTCTTGGCTATTTTTTTTGCTCCTATCTTTTGAAAGCAAAATGCCATGATAAGTATAGAGGCCCCAACTTAGCAACACTTCCCGTAAATAAAGGAAGCGGTGTGTCATCCCAAGTGCTTCAGAGCTCCTATGAAAGGCAGTGGAAAATCTGCGGAGGAAATCTTTTGAAATGTAATCAGCAGCAGCTTTGGGTGGAGCCCTGAAATGAAACCTTACCTTTATATTGATTTCTCAGTTAAGGAACTTGAGATCAAATGTCAGCTGGACTATTATAAAATGCTGCCCATAGAAACAAACTTAGGTCTTGGATATTATAATTATTTGAAAAACACATGTATATTTCATCCCATACTTTATGTTCCCAAACACTAATACAGGAAGCAACAACAATAAATAATGCATTAAAAGTAAAGCGCATCTTAACATTGTTTGAGGTTACAAATAATCTTATGCAAAACATTTAAGTGACTCATTTCTCCCCCTATAGCCAAGTGATCCAAAGAAGGAAGTAAACACAAGATACTTTATTTATTATTAGTAATGCAATTTAATGAATATAGTCATGACAAACTAAAGATCTGAGTTAAAATTGGCATTTAAAATTAATTCTAAAATAATATGATTCTTTCCCCTAAATTTCAACTTGTATAACTTTCTGTTTTACATAATATTTCAATTGTTTAATAGTGGTGAATATACTATATGTAGTGCCTTTATTTTTAAATATCATTTAATGTTTTAGCTAATGATTTCTTTAAAGTTGTATGCATAAATGAGATTGATATAACTCTGGATCATTTGATAGAAAGAAAGTATATATCGAATTCTATTTATGACAGTTGCCAAGGGGTTATTCAGTGTAAATATGGACTATAAGAAACTTAAAATACATAGGACAAATAGGTAAAAGACAAAAATTACTTAGACCAATTGGAAAAGTGCAGTTGCCAGCCTTCAAGCAAATGTATGTTTTTCTCATTTTTATGAAAATGGGAAAATATGTTTCTTCTTCTTCTTGTTATTACACTCTTAATTTAAAGAGTGTAATTAGGAAGGACTGCTTCAAGAGTGAAAGCAGCATTCTCAAAGAGACAGGGCTTGTTTACAACAGAATCTTAATACTAATAGCTCAAGTCCAGAGTCTACATATCGATCGTAACAACATCTAACAAGGTTCTTTTACTCAGAATATATGAAGATGACAAAAAGAATCTTTGAGATCATAGCTCACTCTATGGGAAAACAAATAAACAAACAAAAAACTCCACAGGTATGAGTTGCAGAAAACTAATAATAATGTTTTTCTCAAGATATACAATGATCTCCTCATTATAATTTAATGATCCCATCTCTCTCCTCACTGCATCTGATATAGCATCAGCATTTAGCACAGTTGGACATTCCTTCCTCCTTGGACAATGCTCTTCACTTGAATTCCGAGACACCACGCCTACCCTGGTTTTTCTCCCAGTTCACTGGTTGCTCTTTTTCAATCTCTTTTGTTAACTTTTTCTCATCTCTCTAACCTATGTGCAGTGAGGGCCTTCACGAATCAGTCCTTATTCTCTAACCTTTTCTATCTACACTCATGCCCTAGGGGATCTTTCTTGGTCACACAGATCTAAACCAGCTATACTCAGGCAATTCTCTTATGCATATTATCTTGCCCAGATCATGTCTCTGAACTTGACTCCTCTATTCAAATGCCGACTTGACACCTTCATTTGTATTTTTAATAGGTATGAAAAACTCAAACTCAACTAGTTCGAAAATGAAATCTGAAGCAGTCCTTCCTAATTTCTCTTTCCACCATCTTCTCCATGTAAAATATGGTACCTCCATCTTTTAGATGCAGAAGCCAAAACCTTGTAATCCTTGACTTTTCCATTTCCTTTATATTCATACCTAATCCATCAGCATATCCTGTCTGCTTTACTTTCAGCATATATCTAGAATCGAATTACTTTCCCCACAGCTGACTTAGATTATTTTAATAGTTTTATAACATTCTCCATCAATTTCCTTTGTCCTTACATTTAATCCAATTGAAACATGTCAGATCATGCAGCTTTCTGTTCAATACTCTCCAGTGGTTTCTAAACTTTTTAGTCTGTCTGAATTGTCCTCAATTTTATTTCCCAGGTCCCACTGTTATGGGACGATATTTTCCAAACAATGCCTCCATGCTTCAAAGGTGCTCTTAATATCCAGTAATTTTCTTTCATAAAATGGATCATTTTACTTTGTCTAAGACCAGTGTCTGGTACCTAGGCCTGCTTTTATAAAACAAGCTCCTTCTGCTATTTTGCATGAGTGTCTATTATGATATAGATGGGATTTAGGGTAGGATAAGTTTTTGAATCTTTGCATGAGTAAGGTACAATTAAATTCCTACATTTATGGTAAAAGCCTATTAGTCTATTATGTTAAGAGTGGAAAAGTAGGGGTAAGAGGATACAGATGAAGCAGCTATAGATATACTAAAATCACTGGATATTCGATAGCCCAGGAGCTTCATGTCTAAGAAATTTTTTGTCTGATAAAAAATAGCTGTGTTGGCTATACAAGATGGTGAGGGATGTCATCTCTGTGATTTTGAAGTTTCACATCTCAGTGTTTGGCCAGAAATCATATTGGTATTAACTTTGATGATCACCTAGGTCAGTGGTTACTTGTGAGGAAAAACTGAAGCAAAATGTCAAAATATGAGCTAGAGTTACTAGCAATTCTCAGTCCAGAGGTTGAAATTTTGCCATATGGCTAAGACATCATACAAATTAAAGAACATTACAGAATGTTCAAATTGGCTCATGCGTGTCTGAAAAGCTACCTTCACACCTAACAGAAGTACTAGGCACCTAGAGTTCTAAAGTGCACCATTACTTGTAACAATGTATTAGAAAAAGCAAGCATGAGAAAATTTCTGAATTAAGTGCATAGTGGGAGAAGATGAGATTTAGCAGGAAAACAAAAGGAGTCAAGAAAACTCAGTGCAATTTGGCATCAATATGGTCTCTATAGCCTCTGGCTCTGAGCACAAATAGATACATATGATAAGAGTACAAAGCACAGTCCAGGTTTATTTTCTAGGCAATTCTTTTGGTTTTTAATATCAAAAAGCTTTCTAAGGCCAGTGTTGGATTGTAGGTTTCAATGGTGTTAGTGGATTTGAATAACTTCCCTCATTTAGCAATAAAATAGTACTTGTTAAGAGGGTAGAGGTAAATCTTAGCATATGAGTATCTCAGGAAATATGGAATCCATTGTTTTTCTTGAGACCTGGACTAATGGGATACATAAATAGTGTGTAAAGGACAGTGACAACTACTTGAAATCTTTCCCCCATATTTATTTTTTGGGACCTATTTTGTAAATTGTAGGAGACTTCAAACACGGAGTGTTCATAACCAGCCTCAAGTGGCCTGCCTATTGTAGACACTCAAAAAATATCTTCCAAATACAAGAATAAATAGATGAATGTTTCAATGTGTGAATGGATGGGTGAATAAATGAATGAGTGAATGAATGAAAGACTATCTGTCCTCAATAATCACCCAGTCTAAGGAAGGCAGAGACAACAAATAAAATAAATGTGGTAAATGGTATTCTGGAGGTCATTCAAATGTAATATTGTGTCACAAAGAATGGATCCCTACTCTCCCAAGAAAGTCAGTGAAGATGGTCTTCATAGGAGGAGAGGAGAGGAGGTGATACTTTATTAGTCAACTCTATTCACAAATGCCTTATCTTATTTGCCACTTTTTTTTTTTTTTTGAGGGCAGTGTCACTGGCCCTCATATGTGGGACCTGAACCAGGGCCGCCGGCTTCCCAAGCCAGCACTTAACCGCCGCGTGACTCGGCCAGCCCATTTTATTTTATTTTATTTTATTTATTTTATTTGAGGGCAGTGTCACTCGCCCTCAACTGTGGGACCGAACCGGAGCCGCTGGCTTCCCAAGCCAGCACTTAACCACAGCGCCACTCTGCCGGCCCTTATTTGCCATTCTTAAACAGCAGCCTTTCATTGTTTCACTAATAGTTTATTTGAGTATAGGCCAAGCATATCTAAGTGTTCAGTGGCATTGATTATTTCACTAATTGTTTCATATTTTAAAAGCCCCCAAATTCCTGCTTACAAATGCTGCCCCAAGTCATTGGAAGTTGTTCTTGAATACCATTAAAATAGATGATATTCAAATTGAATTCTTTTGAAAAATTACGTAGTCTTTACAGAATGGATTTATTTCTCCATTTACATTTTCAGTGAT
This sequence comes from Aselliscus stoliczkanus, assembly GCA_033961575.1. Taxonomy (NCBI): domain Eukaryota; kingdom Metazoa; phylum Chordata; class Mammalia; order Chiroptera; family Hipposideridae; genus Aselliscus; species Aselliscus stoliczkanus. The sequence goes on along the minus strand of CM066731.1, from coordinate 135,194,690 downwards.
GCTACAATACTAATGTCCATGACTGATTTCTGAGTTTAAGATGTCAGATGCAAAGTAGCTGAGATGTGGGAGATTTTACAATGTTTTTCATTGTAAAAATGTTATAAATAGACAATTAATTGGGCACCATGCCCATATGAACAGCAGTATTAAAAAAAAACAAAAACAAAAAAAAACAAACCAATAAACATGAGCTTGAATTACCAACTTTTGAATGCACAGACTAGGCATACTAACTATTTTGAAAACCATAAACCCACACTGCAATAGGGGGAAGCCAAGCAATTTCTGTAAATCAGACTTGTGAAAAATTACTAATAAACTAAATCTCATACTAAAAAGATAATTAAAGGAAACACCTTCAATCTGGAAAAAAAGAAATATGAGCAGTAAATGAGAAGATTAAAAAATAGGAGACCCTTGGGGCTGGCCAAGTGGCATGTTGGTTAAGAGCTGGCTTGGGACGCCAGCAGCCCCGGTTCAGATCCCACATACCAGGGCCAGTGACACAGCCCTCTACAGCTAAGAGGATGAACAACAGCTTCACTTGGAGCTGGGTTGCTATGAGTCCCCAGGACAGCATAGCTGCAGCCCCTGCTATGGTGGGTTGCCATAGGCTACAGTGAGTGGCCGGCAGCCAGCGTGAGCGGCCAGAGCAGGTGTGAGCTGCCAAGAGCTGCTGTGAGTGGCTATTCAGAAGCCGGCGATCAATCTGCCTCACCCAAGAAGAGCGCAATGATGATACCAACATGGCCCAGACTGAAGAACTAAAGGACAACAACTTGTCTGTTACCTTTCCCTGGTTCCCCAGTAAAACCTTTAAAAAAAAAAAAAAAAAAGGAGACTCATGGTTACAGAAAATGAAAGACTCGTCTATTCTGAGCTTTGCTAGTGCCTACCTAAGTAACTGTTAAACATGCCCCTTCACCTTTCCTGACTGAACTTCAGCTATGGAGAATAAAGCTGGACAAGGCAATTTCTAAAAACTCATAAATGTCTAGAGTTCTGTGACTTTGTTATATAACATACACAGAAACAATTTCGCAGCAATTTTATTCAGTCTTTAACAAACACATGGGATGGCTCCAATTTTAGCTGCACTGGGAGCAAGAAGGGTTAGATTTTTAATATATGTACTGTTTTGTGTAAAAACAAAATTACAAATCTAAAAATAAATTTTCTGTTAGATGCCAAATTTGGATTCTTGATTTATAAAATTTGATTTTCTCCTAGTAAGATAAAACTGCCTAGGTGTACAGAATACTTGTGTTTAATAATCAAAGCATTGTGTTTAGAGTAAGGGGAGAAGGGGTGATAGAAGAGGGTAAAGGGGGTCAAGGAGAGCTGACTCTGGGTGGTAAACACACAATGTGATATATAGATGATGGATTACAGAATTGTACACCTGAACTCTATATGATTTTAACAACCAATGCCACCCCAATAAATTTAATTTTAAAAAAATTCAACCTAAAAATAAAAAACAAACTGTCCACAGGCCATTTTAGAAACACACAGATCACTGGAAAATACCCAACTCTTTTAAACTCATAATCAAAACATCTACAAGAAACTAACAAATATTTACAGGCTCTTTTTGGTCCCAGGACTGCTGTAATATTTTATTTTCAACTTTGTATGAATGATATCATCATACTCTTGTAACCTCTTGAAGTTGATGCTGTTATTTTCATCATTATTTTTATGTTACAGAAAAGGAAAGCGAAGCACAGATTGAAAATCTTGCCTAGGGTCATATGGAAATGAAATGGCAGAACCAGAATTTGAACCAAGCCAACCAAGTTCAACTCTTTTAACCAGAGGTTTCCCCAATTAAAGTTAATGACTTTCTCCTTGTCCTTACTTACCACTTTGTTTTCCTAGTAAGACATTTGTTTTGTTAGCACTATAAAGTTTTTAATTATGAGTGTGTCTGTTCCCACTACAGTACTCCTCCACTTGCAAATGTTTACATCTTACTCATTTTGGGTTTCCCAAACATTTAGCACAACACTTTGTTTATATTTTATATATCTTCTTCAGGATAGTTTTTCAATAAAAGTTTACTGATCTGATGACTGTCTAAAATCTCAGCTATAGTTCAATCATTCCTCTTGTGCTTATTGTGACTGGTGTCTCTCAACTAAGCCTCTTTCCTCTTTTGTATTTCCTGGCATGGAAAGCCTGTAAATACATTGCCTAGATTCCCTTTGCAGATTTGACTACTGTTATTCACTTGCTATCAGAGGAGGCACTGACAGAATGTTGATAGGTAGGAAGAAAGAAGAGGCCATTTTCTCCAGTTGTGGCAGTGCCTCTAGCAATGGATACTGTGGAAGCAGCAGCAGCAATAGCAGCCAAGGGCCGTGACCTGGGTTCCTGCACAGGCAGTTGGGCTGCAGGAGCAACAGCCTCAGTGGCACAGTGATGGTGGGTTGTTAACATGGGTAATGGCCTTTTCTTGTTGCTTCTCCCGTTTTAGGGAGTAGCAACTCCTGCTGGTCCTACTTTTCACTTCCTTATTTTTGCTTTTCCATCTTCTAACATCTTAGGCAATTTCTAGTTTTAAGTGCCCTTTGTTTTCATTGTTCTGGTTAGATACTGACTTGATACACCTCCCAAAGGATATATATATATATACTGCTCTCCGTGGCTAGATTTCAGTAATCCTGATCTTCCCAATTTGTATTAGGCAATCCTACAATTTAAGGCCACCTTTTAGATTAGGATACACTTGTAGGTGATTAATCTCAACACTTTATTTTTGTATTAGTTTAAAGTTCAAAGGGTAACGAGTTCTTCACATTACACTCAAGTTCAGAGACTCCATCTTAGAATGTTATTCAAAATACTAGCCACAGCATTCAACTGGAGCTGAGATGGGATTCACCTACCTGTACACAAGATACATTCACTTGTTCAACAAATATTCATCACACTCCCACACTTCTAGTAGATGCCCCACACTCTTTAAGACTCTAGGAATACAGTGATGGACAAGACAAATACTTGCTTTCATATATCTGACCTGCTATTTTGTTAGAAGGTAGATATTAAAGAAATAAATTTATAAATGAAAATTTTCCTATCAATAATCTGTAATTTGTATAACAATTTCAAGTAATTATACAGAATGATGCCACTTAATGGTAAGCAGAATACAAAACTCTATCACATTAAAATGGCATTTCAGGGTCGGCCGAGTGGTGCGGTGGTTAAGCTCTGGCTTTGGAAGCCGGCGGCCCCGGTTCAGTTCCCAAATATGAGGGCCAGTGACACTGCCCTCAAAAAAATAAAATAAAATAAAATGGCATTTCATCTCTGCATCATTCTCCCAAAACTCCATAGCCATAGTCTACGAGAAAAACATCCGACAAACCCACATTGAGAGACATTCTACAGAATTTCGGGCTAGCACTACTAAAAACTGGTGAAACCATCAAAAGCAAGGAAACTCACAGTGTACAGGATCCTAATTCTATCACAGTGACTATCCCAGTTTTATATATATATAAATAATTTTTTTTTTAGCTGAGCCATCCTGCCCCCTGTTGGCAGCTCAGCGGCAGCTCAGCTCAGGCTGGGCATTGAACTGCTGTTGCTCAGAGCTCCACTTGCACTCTTGAGCGAGCTCTTAACCAAGTGAGCCACTCGGCTGGCCCTACCCCAGTTTTATAAGGGTAAATTTACTACTTTAACAGGGTTTTAGCTGATACATTAATCCTTTTTCATGGATGCTGCTGCGTACTCGACAAAAAAACAAATGATCAATTCTTTTTATTTTTTATTTATTATTATTATTATTTAAAGATTTTATTGGGGAATTGGGGGAGGAGAACAGCGTTGGGGAACTGGAGAAGGGGAACAGAGAGGTTGCTGTCTTTTTGTTCTTCAGTCTAGTTGTGGAGGACATCGCTTCACTGGCTCATGTTGGTATCATCATTGCACTATTCCTGGGTGAGGCAGATTGATTGCCAGCCACTCACAGCGGCTCTTGGCAGCTCACACTGGCTGCCAGCCACTCACGCTGGCTGCTGGCTACTCACTGTAGCCTATGGCAGCCCACTGCAGCAGGGGCTGCAGCTATCCCATTCGCTGGGACTCACAGCAGCCCAGCTCCAGGTGGAGCTGTTGTTCACCATTTTAGCTGTAGAGGGCAGTGTCACTGGCCCTCATATGTGGGATCTAAACCAGGGCCACTGGCGTCCCAAGCCAGCTCTTAACCAACATGCCACTCGGCCGGCCTGATCAATTCTTTTTACATTCTTTCAAGACAACATTTAATAATCAATCAAAAGCTTTCAACATTTGAAGTCCCTTGAATCAGCATGTCTTGAGCAGTAAACTCAACATCTGCAATTACTGCTTAATCCCAAAAGAACACTCTTAATCAATTAAACTTATTACATTTTAATACTCCATTCCTTCCAGTACACTATTAAACTCATTATGTCACAATAACATATTTATGATTAACAGGGCCATTATATAATGTTTCCCAAATAAATCTCCTTGAGAGGTTTTACAAACCTATTTCTCAGGGAATAAGCTGGACCTTTGCAAAGGATTTTCTACTATCTCCCTCGGACAGGTGGTCAAAAAGGACAATGTAGAGAAAGTGACATTTGACCTGCAATAAAAGTGATAAGGAGCCTGCCATATGAAGAACCGGAGAAAAGAAATTCCAAGCAGAAAGAAGTGCAAGCTCAAAGACAGAGAGGCTGAACACAGAATTGATTCCCTTCTAAAGTACCCTAATTTATTTATTCGATTATTTCTTAGTAGCTCACAACATCCTAGACATGGGGCCTATACCTCTGACATATTTTTGCTTACACTCTCGGAGTCACAATTATGAAGCAGAAAGAGGCAAATTATACAATCACAGAGCTGTAATGCCCATAAAAGTCATATAGTCCAATTTTCTTAATCTGTAAATGAGACAAATAAGGACCAGAGTGACTAAGGGACTAAGGTTACATAGTCCCCAGCTCACAGAAACAAATTACTTTACCCTCCCATAAACACAGTTTAAAATGGATCTACATGATTCAGTTGTAAAGTTCTCACTTTGAATTACTGAAAAGGCATTGGCCACTGTAAATAAAGAAAATGTAGTATATGTACACGATGGAATACTACTCTGCCATAAGAAAAGATGAAATAGTGTCATTTGCGACAACATGGATGAATCTTGAGATTATTATGCGAAGTGAAGTAAGTCAGACAGAAAAAGTCGAGAACCATATGACTTCACAGATATGTGGGATATAAAACTGAAAACAAGAAAAGAACAAGACAAACAAATGAAGAAACAAAAACTCATAGACACAGACAATAGTTTAGTGGTTACCAGAGGATAAGAGGGGAGAGGGGTGGTAGATGAGGGTAAAAGGGATCAAATATATGGTGATGGAAGGAGAACTGACTCTGGGTGGTGAGCACATAATGTGATATATAGATGATATATTACAGAATTGTGCATTTGAAACCTATGTAACTGTACTAACCATTGTAACACCAATACATTTTAATTAAAAATGATAAAATAAAAGGCATTAGCCTAAAACAAATTTGTAGGCATGCTTTCATAATCAGTTTCATTTCCCAAATGGGTTTATTACCAATGTGTACCCCCACTAAACTTTGCCATTTGAAAAAGGATTAGTCAAGAGAGAAAGCAGAAATAAGTAGATCATTACAACATGAAACACAACTAAAGGTTAAACTAACACATAAACAGAGGTGAAAGTATTTTATGAATAATGCTGACTTTATCACATGAAGTGGCATTTATTAAACAACCAAAGAATATTACTAAGAAATTTTCTTCTAAGGAATTAGAAAAGAAAAGAGGGAATTCTATTTGTTATACCTGGAGGAAGGAATGGTCTTAAGCTATCAAAAACAAGTACATAGTATCAAAGAGGAAATACTTTGTACAAATTACAGTAACACTGGAGGATTCTCTGATCCTCAGGCACTTCCTACCATTGTCATGGTTAACTAGTCAACTCCTCAGTAAATCAACACAGTAAATCCAATATTAGGATGAGACATATATCTTTTTGAACATAGTTACTATGTAATTGTTTTTTTTAGGCACATTTTTAATATAGATTACATTCTCAATAATTTTTCCCTAATAAAGACATACTTGAAAAGTTAAAAGAAAGGCCTTTCTGTACTGTATATTTAAAATTATGTTCATGAGGGTCACACACACATACAGACATACCCATAGTTCAGGTTCCTAGAAAATAGGCTCTGAAAAAAAATTGTGTGAAAGTTGTTTATTGGGAAGTGCTCTCAGGAACCATACTTGTGAGAGATGAGGAAAGAACTGAATAAGGGATATTTTGAACTGCAAAACAATTGCAAGGGAGAACTTGAACTAGGGGAAGCTCTGAAGCTAAGGTGGTCCTTCAGAAAAGTCCCAAATTGAAGGAAGGTGGTCAGATCTTTGTAGCCTCTTAGATGTGGACTGCCCCCTGTGGAGACAGCAATCTTTGGTCAAGGGTGATTCCCTAGGAGGGGTTCAGCTATCACCTATTAGCAAACAATACCCCTGGCAGGTGCAAGAATGAGTACCTCAGTGCTGAAGGAGAGAATCTGGTGGCACAACATGCCATCTGTAGTTCCCTCATTTTGTGAGTGTTCCATTTTGTGAAAATATCACAATTTTTAAACTAATTTTCTCAGTGCATATTAGTTTGCTTCCAGTGTTTCTCTTGCAAACCACACCGCTAAAATATTCTTGCCCATATCTTATGGTGTACTTTTTCAAAGGTGTTTCTAGGAATTAATCCAAAGATATATTTATAAGCAAGTGCTCAATTGCTTTGAATATAGCAGGAAAAATGTTGTATCTCAACAACAATTTTGAAACATACTCAAACATTCTCCAACATTTGATATTTTCAGACTTAAAATTTTCCCCATTTAAGGAGCATAAAGTTGTATCTTTATCTTTTGTGTCTTGATTTGCTTTTTCCTTGTAAGTCAGTTTTAGGTATAAATGAATTAATTTAGAAGTGAGACACTCCTAATAAAAATAGCTTCTAAAATTGATAAAAATATGGTTAAAAACAACTAATTTAAATGAATATGTGTTACAACTAGCTGAGTTTCAGTCAGCAGAAAACTGTGGGGACCTGAATGGAAGGATATTTGTTATCAGAGTCTCCAAAGTACTATGAGAACTTCAAGAACATATTATCCTAAATGATTTATATTTTCCTTACAGTTACCTCAGTATGGTTTCCTGTATGCCTATTTCATTCTATTTAAATTACATCAGCTCTTTATTTTTAAGAAGTTTTATTTCACATAGAATTTAAAAGAGTTTGGTGTTGTTGTTTTTTACCATTTAAGTTTGATTTGGTGTAATGCTCTAGCTATATAGTAGTGAGAATATATTTGGTTTATATATCTTCTTCTCTATTAATAAATGTTGATATCAAATCTTGAAATTTATATTTAAGGAGCAGAGGCTTTTTCTTTCCTTTTGAGAAAATTCATTTTCATAACTAACTAAAGCAGATTAGTTCAACTTCCATGCTTATTATAGGAGCAAGCACTTTATTTAGGAAATGGAGTTGCTTCAGTGCAATATTTGTGAATACCTGTGGATTTCCTTTCATTCATTCATTCATTCCTTCAGCCAACTAATATGCAAGTAACTTTTTTTCATTTCAAGTGCTATGTGATGACTTAAGGTCACATGTAAGTGATGGTAAGTCACTTACACTAACAGTACGTGTGTAAATGAGTAGAAATTCCTCATACCTCTTTCACACAAACAAGGTGTAAGAGGGTGAAGCAAGCATACAATTTAGACAAGGCTCATATACTATTACCCAATTAACAATTTTATTTAACATATATACATAGCAAACACTAATTGGCCATAATAATCATATACTCTTAGTACACTATTTCTAACAACTAACACTGTGGATTGATACATTTAGCTCCTCACATTACTCACTCAAAACTACCTCCTAACAAATATATCCTCAATGGTGTGATTTGCAATTATGCTTTGGTTACTATCTTACACAACCCACTTAGACTTTGCTTGAATATCACACTTCCTCCTCTCCCTCAACCCTCTGTCTGTCTTTCTCAACTGGCTCTTAAAACTTGAGAAACTCTATGAATTATAATTTATTTTCTTTTCAAAATAGAATATTCTCAATCCAACTTGCTAATTTAAATCTTGGCTGTCCTTCAGCTCTACTATTCCTTTTCTCTTACCCTTCCACGACCAAGATTTTTTTTTGCTCATTTATCCTCTCTCTCTAAATTTTCAAGTGTCCATTGACATTCTCCTCTTCCAACCTACTTTTCCTGCCTTTCTCTGCATACATGCATCAGGACAGGTCTGTGGCTGCTAATTTAAATGTAAGGATGATAAATCCATATTTAGTAATGTTACAGTGCTCCAACATGTTATTCTTTGTTTCTTCCATTCCACCTACAAACATATCTGGACACAACTCCAATCTTGAAAAATATTTCATTTTTAGAGGGCATCTTTATACAATAGAAAAGACAGAATCCTATGAAATGTAATATTTGAATCCCTGCTTTACCAAACATATTAATATATCCCTATTTAAAATGTAAACTCTTGACTTTTTCTTTATTATGTATATATTAACCTGCTGTTGTGGACAGAGAGAGAGCATTTACTCTTATGTTTTGATAAAGGAATATGAACTCTCAAGGGAGTTTCTTCCTTATGCTGCTCATTTTAAGATTTAATTCAATAAACCTAAAATAAAGTTATTTTCTATTGCCTCTGAAATAATTTTGAGCATTTAATATGCATATAGAGTTATTACATTTAGCAAATAAAAATATAGCATACACAGTTAAATTTTAATTTTAGGTAAACAGCAAATAACTTTTTAGTATAAGTATGTCCCAAGCAATATTTGGAACATAGCTATAATAAAAAATTATTAATTTACCTAAAATTCCAATTTAAGTGGGCACCCTATAACACATTTGGTAACCATAAATATCTATTAATATTTAAAAACAAATTTATTTTAATAATATAACAAATAAAGGACAATATCTACCTAATTAATCATCACCAACAATTTCACACATAAATACCTTCCAGATGATACAGGTTGTTTAACAAATTAACACAACATTAACTAAATTGGGCAGAAAAAGAAAAAGATAACTCCAATAGAAATAGAGATTGCACAAAATATTGTGAAATTGTGTTCATTCTTAATGAGGTTCTTTCCACTGACAGCACTACTTTAAATGAATTTCATCATCTTCAACTTACAGTCATACTTCTCTTGGGTTACTGGGTTCATGGAAAACTCTTTTCATGTTGCTATGGGCTAAGATTTGTTTTCTACACTGAATATTTCAGTAATTCCATTTCAGAAAAAAAAAAGACTCTATTTAGTCTTCTTTCATGTTAACTCTGGGAGTAAACAATAGCATCTATATTTTAGATTTATTTATTTTTTAATTTACATTGATTAATAAGGACAAATAATGTAGTACTCTTAACTTTTTCTGGGTCACAGATACTTTTCAGAAACTGATAAAACTAAGGACTTTCTCAGAAAAATGTATGTGTACATAGACACACAATATTTTTTATTAAAATTTCAGAGAGTTTACAGATCCTCTGAAGATTAACCATGCAAAGCAGCTGAAAACCTAGAAAGTACTGTGTTATATAATAGGTAATGCACTTAGCATTTCATAATAACTCACAAAGTAAGTATTGAATATATTTAAATTCTACTTTCACCTAATTTTCTAATCAGTAAATGATTCCAAATGTAAAGTAGCTCACATTTATAATGCACAGATTTTTTAATTTATTTTTTTTCCAAATTGAACAATCCACCCAACTTTACAGGTGTTTCTCATACATATGATGAGAGAGTAGTAGATTTACTATTTTAAACTTTTGTAATTTTTAATGTATGTATATTTTATTTAAGTATAGGAGTAAGTTCTCTAAAGCCTGGAAAAATATTGCACATGCCCTTGGTTAGCATTGACAAAATCATCCTAACTGATTTAGGGAAGTAGCTGTCAAAGTTTTGCTCTCTATAATTTACTGAGTGATAAAGACATCTAAATTGAGCCATTTGACTACATTACAATAATGCTGCAAACAATGGAACTAGTCTTATAACTTCATTCATATTGTTCTAAAATGTTTTATATTATTCTGATTTTTTTTTTTTTTTAAATTGCAACTCTGAACTTTAAAAAATGAGTTGAAATGGGCCAGCCCAGTGGCGTGTTGGTTAGGAGTTGGCTTGGGAGCGTGAGCTCTGAGCAGCAAGGCCCTGGTTCGGATTCCACATGGGCCAGTGATGCTACACCTCTACAGCTAAGATGGTGAACAACAGCTCAACTTACAGCTGGGTTGCCAAGAGTTGCCAGCGACGGCGTAGGCTGCAGAGGGCTGCAGTGGGCTGCCATGAGGTACTGTGAGTGGCTGGCAGCCAGAGTTAATGGCCGGCAGCCTGCGTGAGCTGTGAAGAGCTACCATGAGCAGGCGTCCAGAGGCCAGTGACCGATCTGCCTCACCCAAGAAGAGGGCAATGATAATACCAAGATGGACCTGTGAAGCCACGTCCTTCACAACTATACTGAAGAACTAAAGGACAGCAACTTGTCTGTGCCCCTTCCCCAATTCCCCAATGCTGTTCCCCTCCTCCAATTCCCCAATAAAAGCTTAAAAAAAAAAAGTTTAAAAATAGTCAAATTCATAATATCAAAGAATGTAACGGTGGTTGCAAAGGGCTAGGAGAAGAAGAAATGGGTTTCTAATATAAAGTTTCAGTTAAGCAAGGAAAATAAGCTCTAGATATCTGTTATATAACAGTACCTCTAGTCAACAATACTACACTTTACATTTAAATTTTGTTAAGAGAGTGACTCTCATATTGTATTCTCACCAGAATAAAATAAAATTTTAAAATACAAAAAAATTGAGCTTTTATTTTCTCATTGCAAAATGATTTTAAATTTAGATACAAATTATTTTGTTATTTGATGGTAATACAGGTACCTTCACATTCCTTTTTCCTTTAAGATAAAAATAAAGCTCACTTGGTCCCATCTAATGATGTAACTAAAGTACACTATCATCAAGTAATCTAGAAAGCCTGCAACATATTCTGGAAACAAACAGGTAATTTTTTTTCTATAATGTTTCCAGAAAATTGGCATAGGAAATAAAATTTGGAGGAGGATGCAGAAAGTACTTTCAGATTGCTTCTATTTTTCAGGAGACTCTTTTGCCCTGTGTAGCTGAGACTACCATGGTATAATATAGCATAGCTGTCCCCATATATAATATATAGATACCAAAGTGGGAAGTACTCCAAGAAAATGTCTGTTCCCCTATTCAGTCACATAAGTATTCATCCTGATGATCCAAGAGCTTCAGGTGATCTGGAAATCTTTGCCACTGTACATTACATGACATCTATATATGGGAACGGCATTGTGAGAAACTTAAAGGAGTCTGTGATCCAGAAAATGTAAAGACCAAATGTTTTAAATCCCTCAGGGTCAAGTTCAGGATAGTTGAGCTCATTTACCACCTCAGGATGTTGTTGAAGTGTTCATGTTTTACGAACCACACAGACATTCTGCTACTAGGGCCGTCACTTATTCAAAAGTCATTCAGAGACTATTTTCATTTTGAATATTTTATATCATGTGTACTCTCTAGGTTTTCTGTTTTAAGGGAACATTTTAAGAATATCATCTAAATGTGATATTTTACATTCAACATACAAAATAAAATATGAAAAACATTGAGCCACTGTGTTTAATATAATGTATATTTTCTGCTGTGTAAAATTGTGTGTAATTTTAGACAAAATTTCATTATCACATATTAAACTTTTGTTACAATGCACAACACCCAATGACACTGAAATACTTGGAAAGCTAAACATCAATGACCTTCATATGAACTTGTTAAAGAAATCATGTTGTAATTCAATATGAAAAGTTGATGACAGGATATTTATTTGCTATGGTGAATGAAGAGGAAAAAAACATTTAAATTGGAAAAGTTAATTTCTTTTAATACAAATGGTCAAAAATTTATTTTAAATAGGATAAAATTGGTCATTCATAGAGTTGAAAAGGCTTTAACATTTAAAAACTGTATGTAGCTGATATATATATATATATGTATATATATATATATTAAAATTTAGGTTAAAAATCTGTCTGTATATATGCTCTAATATATTTATAATAAAACCTGTTTGTACACTTGTGTTTAATCCAGTGCTTCAGGACAACTTATGAAACTGTAGATTCTGTACTCTACCTATTGGCAATTCAAGGAAATATAACTCTATTTTACATTTTATTACCACCAAAAGAAATCCTATTAAAAATCTATTTTCAACATAAATCATAAAAGAAGTCAAAAGCAAATATCCAGATGTGTCTTATTCACAATTTTAAAAGCCAGATATCTATTTCAAAATTTTGATAATTTATAAACATATGATAACTTTACATATGCATACTTTGTGCATTTTCTCTTTTTGTTATAAACGAATCACTCTCTGTCATCAAGAAAAGTGTTTTGTATGATGCCAAATACAACTGGGCAAACATTAGTCTATTACACAACAATATAGAAGCAGGTGAGTAAAATAATCACAAAAAGAATAAAAAGGAATTCTTAATAACACAGCTAAAAGCTACTGTATAGTATATGGGATCAGCAATCTTCTAATCCTTTCCTTCCATTGAATAGTTGCCTGTGGAAAACGCCTACCATTCATAAGGATGTAGAGCTATAAATCACAAGAAATAGGAAACGTACATCCACACAACTAAAACAACACAGTTACAATAATAATCTTTTAAGAATGAATGGTCCAGCAATTTTTATAGACCTATAAACAACTGAAAGCATTAATAGGCATTGTCTTCCTGCAGAATTTCCAGTTAAGATTCCAGCTGGCAGCTTTGGACAATGATTAAGTTTGTCCCTTTGCAGTGATTCACTCTGATACTCAAAGGACATAAAAAGGCCACCACTGGGCTTCTGTGTTTACCCAGAGGACAATCACAGGGCACTCTTCTCATCGGTGCACCTGGCTGTTCCTTACTTGAAGATTTCCTTGCCACTGAATTAAAGCAAGGTAAGTTGGATAACCTACAAGTCTCACAAGTGCAATAGACTCAAACACATTGAAACTCAATGAACTATTTTTCCCCAAACATGCTGCCCTGTTAGTCACAGCCAGAAACCTAATAGTAATATTATGAGTTAATAATAATAAAAGAAATGACTGTCCTGTAACCATGTACCAAAAATGAATGCCACAATATTCGGAGCATGAAATAAGGCTATTTCCACCTGTTGCACCCCCAGTGATTCTTTCATTCTATTAATCACCCCTGTGATACTACACTAAGGTGTAGAAAAAACATCCTAGATTTTGGGATGAGATTTGTATTTCAACCCTAGGATTGCCATTTAATAGCTTTGTATTCTTTGTAAACTATTTAACCCTCCCAAGTTTTACTTTTCTTACATATTTACTAGAAAAATAATACTAAAATGTTTAAGGCTAATAGAAATGTTTATAAACCACCTAGCACAGAGCCTGACACATAAACCTATTATGTGTCATTAAATAGCAGTTGTCACCAGTATTAGTCCACTCAGACACACTAGCCTGTCTAATGGCAGCCAGGGTGATGTAGAAGCTTGTTCTTGCAAGTGGGATACATAAGTGTAATCAGAGGTTTACCTGCCTACGTCAGATGTGATTAAGATGTGATCTGACTTCAGACAGGGTACTCATTTCATAACATAATTATATAGTGGTTCCCAGAGGAAACCCTCTCCTAATAGCTGGAGTGATGGGTAAGATGCAAATTAGATATGAAGTAGAAATATTGTGGGGGGTGAAAAATACAGTGTGTTAAAATGATGAATTCATCACAGTTGGTTTTTGTTTTGTTTTGTTTTGTTTTTTAATTGGGGAACAGTGTGTTTTTCCAGGACCCATCAGCTCCAAGTCTAGTAGTTGTTTTCAATCTAGTTGAGGGCACAGCTCAGCGGCTCATGTGGGAATTGAACCGGCAACCTTGATGTTGTGAGCACTGCACTCTAACCAACTGAGCTAACCGGTCATCCCCCACAGTTGTTTTTTTAAAGTTCCTGATCGGAAACCTCTTTCATTGATCATGTGGCTTTTGGATTTTATTATTCTTATAACGGAAAAAAAATTTTGGTTCCATCTAAAATATCTGCGCCACTATCCTATTGTAAAACAGCAACCAAGGCCTTGTTATTTTCCTGACTTCTTTTTGCCAACTTTGATTTGAAATAGCTAAAGGTTTTTAAGAGTATACAAGGGTCAAAGAAAAGAGTTCTCCAGGATATTAACAAATATTGCTGTAATTTGAGCATAGATTGCAGAAGCTTTTTTGTGATGGCTCCAGATGCCCTGGCCATGTCCCCGAGCCCCAATAACTGTGCTTTACAAACTGAATCTGCTGAGCACTTTTGATTAATGATTTAGTTCAGAACTGGTACTTTATTTAACAGGCTTAACTGGTATTTCTTTCTTTTTAAAAAAGTTACAACACAGATTTCTTGAGTTAAACCAAATATTTTTCAAGCAAATTTTTAGGAATTATGATAAACAAATAATTGCTAACATATTGAAACCATGATTTGAAAAATCATATTAAGGTTTTGTCTGGTTTGGAGTTTCCTTGGTAGTAACTTCTGAGAGATGTTTAATTAGAATGAGCAGTGTTGTTTCCTTTGAACATGTGAAATGATTTTATCCTGACATGGTTTCACATAAAGAAAAGAAAAAAATAAAGGTAAGATAAAGAAATATGTAATGGAAAGAGGCTTAAAACCAAAGGTCTATTGTTGTTCATGCCCTCCCTTACCTGTGAGGCCTTTGGGGCAAGCTTCACACAGAGGGTTCCTAGAAAGGCAAGCAGCTGGTGAATAAATGTAAGGATTTCAGTGAAAGATGACTTTGTTGTTCTTCTTACATAAGCATCCAAAAGGACAATCCTCATTTATTCCTTAATTTTTATCTTATTGTTTTATTTTAATTTTTTGAAAATAGAAGGTTTTCCTTTGTTTGCTTTGTTGCTTAGGGAGGTGGGTGGCAGAAGAGGAAATGTGAACAAAATGAGGGCTGTGGAGAAGAGAAATGGTACTCATTATTTTCCTGTTAATTCAGAAGCCTAAAAATACATGACAAAAAAAAAAAATGAAGTTCAAGGGGAAGGTCAAATTGTTATCCTGAGGTTGTAGCAGCAAAAAGAGGACAGGGTAAAATTAGGTAATACCAAGTTCGGAATACACATTCCTCTTCTTTCCACTGATAAATGAAGTTATAGAGACTTCATGCTGGGAATTTTTCAGACTATTATTTCTGATATCTAAGACATGAATTATAGTTATTTGTTAAAATTATCTAGCAATATACTAACAATAGGAAGTCATGTTATAACTTGAAAGGAGTGACATTTTTTAGCTATTATGAGCCAGTCATTTTGCACACTCTTCTTTTACTCTGTGAAGATTGTTATTTATGTTATAAAAACAAGAAAATTGTGGCTCAAAGATGTAAAAATAGCATTAGATAGCAGGCTGCATTAGAGAGGCAATATTAACCTAATAAGAGATTCTTTTGGAGTCAGACAGAACTGACATAATCCTGAATGTTTATTACTACCTGTGTGATGCTGGGCAATTCATTTACCCACTGTAAACCTCAGTTTCCTCTTCTGGTAAAAAGGTATAACAAAACCCACCTTGAGTTGTTCTCAAGATTACATGAAGTAATGTTAGCATGGTGTTATAATTAGTCTTTGCTCTATTAATTGCTGTTGTTATTGCTACGATTATTGTCACAATCTATAGGTCTGTCTGATTCTAGCATTCTTTCCCCCACCATTCTGGCATTTATTCAACTTCAGTTCCTGATTTTATATTTTGATATTGATTTCTATACTATACCAGTTTACCATGAAATAAACTTGCTTCCTGAAAGAACAATAGGTGGAAATCTCCTTGATCAATGTTCAGAGGTAAATCTCACAGTTCTGGTCTACAAATATGAAAGAAAAAATATGGTAACCTTATTCTAACTTATGGGCTGTGGTAATTCTCCAAGCTAGTCCCAAGTAAAAATGGGAAGAACAGGATTTTGTGAACTTTTCCCTTATTTTCTGATATTCTTCCCTTTAACTCTCAATGATGACTTGGTCTTTCTTGTCTCTCTCCTGTCATAACATACAAGTTAGTAATTCTATGATATTTCTTATTTAAACTGTAGTATAAATCTATATTCATGTTTCAAAACTTCTGAGCCATCCTGCTACCTGTTGGCAGCTCAGCGGCTGCTCAGCTCAGGCTGGGCATCGGAACTGCTGTTGCTCAGAGCTCAGCTCACACTCTTGAGCGAGCTCTTAACCAACTGAGCCACTCGGCCAGCCCCTGTAAACTTTTAATATTAAAGGTTAACTATACTTTCATTTTTTTCAAAAAGCCCTTATTTCTCTTTAATGAAATTACAGTCAATTATTAAGTACAAGGACAACATATTTGCTCATGCAAAAAATCAGATACAATCACACAATGAAGGTGGATTCTTCAAAAGTGTCAGTGTCACAAAAATCAGTGAAAGGTCAATGAACTACATATTTCAAAATAAAGGACTTCAGGGGCTGGCCAAGTGTCACATTGGTTAAGAGTTGGCTTGGGAAGCCAGCTCTGAGTAGTAGGTCCCCGGTTCAGATCCCACATGAGGACCAGTGACACTGCCCTCTACAACTAAGATGGTGAACAAATAGCTCAACCTGGAGCTAGGCTGCTGTGAGTCACCAGCGACAGCGTAGGCTGCAGTGGGGCTGGTCAGGAGCTGGCATGAGCTTTCGCGGGCTGCCATCGGCAGCCATCCAATGGCCGGCAAGCAACTACTTCACCCAGAAAGAGTGCAATGATAATACCAACATGGGACAGAGAAGCGACGTCCTCCACAATTAGATTGAAGAACAAAAAGACAGCAACTTGTCTGACCCCCTTCCCCAATTCTCCAACACTGTTCCCCTCCCCCAATTCCCCAATAAAATTTTAAATAAATAAATAAATAAATAAATAAAAGACTTCAGGAAATCCAAGTGGTAGAAGAGGGTAAAGAAGGTCAAATATATGGTGATGGAAGGAGAATTCACTCTGGGTGGTGAACACACAAAGCAATATATAGATGATGTATTATAGAAATGTACACTTGAAACCTATATAACTTTATTAACCAATGCCATCCCAATAAATTTAATTAAAAAATAAAATGAAAATAAAGGAGATTAAATAAACTGATAATAATTGACAAATATGATCTAGAAATTTTTTGAAAAAAGGATAGAAGTGAACAGTAACCAAGGATTTGTTTAAGATTATATATATCCCTGCCTTCAAAAACTTCCAATCTAGAAAATAAACCAGATATACATAGAAAATTTTATTTATAACTTTTATCTTACTTCTATTTACTTGTTCTCAACAATTATGTTTATTTTTTATTTTTCTATTTATTTTTTATTTATTTTTTTATTTTTTTTGAGGGCAGTGTCACTGGCCCTCATCTGTGGGACCTGAACCAGGGCCATTGGCTTCCTAAGCCAGCGCTTAACCACTGCGCCACTCGGCCAGCCCAACAATTATGTTTAAATCACTCATGAAAGTTTCCTAAGACATTAAACAACTAATGGCAATTACGTTATCTTTCTTTGTGATAAATTCTGTAACAGATAACATGACTTTATTTAACTTTTAGTAAACTTAAGTAGAATAAAAGTATTCTATTCAATGCTAATAAGTCTAAATATGTACCTGTTTTAATTAAACTAACAAACTTAAACTAGATTTTATTTAACAAAAATTATACTCGATCATGTGATATTGAATAATATTTAGGTTAGTTCTATATTTCTGAGAGTATATTTGATTTATATAAACAATGTATCAAGCTTTTGAGAAAAATATTTGGCCATGGGACACGTACGATAATGCAAAATTCACTAATTTATTAAAGAACAACTGGGAAAACTCCCAATCAGAACAGCAAAAAAATTTATAAGAATCAGGATAGTTTAAGAGAACTCTGGGACAACAGCAAGTATAACAACATTCACATCACAGGGGTACCAGAAGGAGAAGAGGGGGAGCAAGGGACATAGAACCTATTTGAAGAAACAATGACTAGAAACTTTCTTAACCTGGCAAAGGAAATAGACATTCAAGCCCAGGAAGCACAGAGAGTCCCAAACAAGCTGGACCCAAACAGGCCCACACCAAGACAAATTACAATGAACATGGCAAAGTTTAAAGACAAACAGAGAATCCTAAAAGCAGTAAATGAAAGGCAATTAGTAACTTATAAGAGAGCTCCTGTAAGATTGTCAGCTGATTTCTCAACAGAAACTCTGCAGGCCTGAAGGGATTGGCATGAAATATTCAAAGTGATGAGAAGCAAAGTCCTACAACTAAGGGTACTCTACCTAAAAAAGGCTATCATTTAAAATCAAAGGACAGATACAGAGTTTCCCAGACAAGAAAAAGCTAACGGAGTTCATCAGCACCAAACCAGTATTACAATGTTAGAGGGCCTTTTTTAAGACAGAACAAAGAAAAAAAGAGAGCAAAATTATGAATAATAATATGGCAATAACTACATATCTATCAACAATTACTTTCAAAGTAAATGGATTAAATGCTTCAATCAAAAGACATGGGAGGGCTGAATGAATAAGAAAAGAAACTCCTTACATATGCTGCCTACAAGAGACTCACTTCAGATTGAGACACACAGCAATGGAAAGTAAAGGGATGGAAAAAGATATTTCATGGAAATGGAAAAGAAAAAAACAATAAAAGCTGGGGTAGTAATACTTAGACTAGACAAAATAGACTTTAAAACAAAGGCTATAACAAGAGACAAAGAAGGACCCAGTAATCCCACTTATGGGTGTTTATCTAAAGAAACCCAAAGTGGGTTTGAGGGAATATGTGCATCCACATGTTCATTGCAGCATTGTTTACAATGGCTAAGATGTGGAGGCTACCTGGGTATCCATCAATGGATGAATGGATAAAGAGGACGTGGCACATAAATACAATGGAATATTGTTTGGCCATGAAGGGAATGGGTTCTTGCATCTGTGATGGCATGGATGGACCTGGAGGGTACTGTGCTAAATAGAGTGTCAGAAAGAGAAAGACAGATGCAATATGATTTTACCTGTATGTGGAATCTAAAGAATAAAATAAACAAACAAAATAGAAACAAACTCATAGATACAGAAAACAGTTTTATGTTTTGCCAGATGTAAAGGGATTGGGGAATGAAAAAAAGTGGAAGGAATTAAGAAGTACAAATTGGTTGTTACAAAGGAGTATGGGGACATAGGGTATAGCATAAGGAAAATAGTCAATAATATTGTAATAACTATGTATGGTGTCAGACGGATACTAGATTTGTTGGTGTGACAGATGGGAGGAATTGGGGGACAGGGTGAAAAAGGTGAAGGGATTAAGAAGTATAAATTGGTAGCCACAAAATAATTATAAGGATGTAAGATAAAGCATGGGGAATATAGTCAATGATATGGTAATAACTGTGTATAGTGCCAAGTGTGTACTACACTAGGTAGGCGATCACTTCTTAAATAATATAAATGTTTAACCACTGTGTGGTATACCTGAAATTAATATAAAATAATATTGAATGTCAACTGTAATTGAAAACTTAAAAAAGGAGAGAAAACGTGAAAGGGAATAAGAGGTCCAATTTGTCATGTATAAAACAAATAAGTCATGTGGATGTAATACACAACATAGAGAATATAGTCAATAATATTGTGATAACATGGTATGGTGTCAGATGGTTGCTGGACTTACCATGGATATCACTTCTTTAGGTATACAAGTGTTGGAATAACTATGATATACACTGAAACTAATATATTATTGTATGTTAGCTATATTTTTAATAAAATTCTTTAAAAAAAAGAAGAGCTAGAACAAAATTGTATTTCTGACAGATGCAATCAGGGTTACCCGCTGAGGTGCACTGAACTTTTTACTAATATTTGTTGAGAAGAGTTTTGAGATTTTTTTCATTTGCCTAGTTTCCAAATAGGCTTTTCCCTTTTTTTTTTTTTTTTCCTGCTAAGAATTACCTCCCTGAAGTTTGCATCCTAAAGAAAAGGCCCACTTAAGAGTTCCCAGAGATAACCAGGTTTACCTCTGGAAGGCACAGGGAAAGAAGACCAGTTTCTCCAGGAAGAACTTCTGTTTCCGAAGGCCATAATTTTCACAATACCTATAAGCTTTTTGAGATGAAGAGAGGAAGTTTGGGGTTGGTCAAAAGGATAGAGGGGGCTTTGAATTGCTTCCAGAACTGCATTTCTTTTCTTGTAAAGACTCAACTTATAAAACACAGACAGTTGTTTTGAATTCCTCAAATACTTGGGTTGAAACCTGAATGACATTAAGGGGTTGACCCACCCATCCAACTACATTTAGTCAATTTTCGTCTTTGTATCAGGGAGATCTTTCACTAAGATGGAAATCTAGATTTAGAGATTGGTCTTTGGAATGTTTTTCTTTCCCTCTGGATACATTTCGTTGAAAAGAGAAGGCATTAAAAAAAAAAAAAGTTCCCATCAGGTTCTGAATATCAGCTTCCAATTTGGCCAACTTCTGGCCATAGAGCTACTTAAAAAATCCTTTGAATATCTTGTTATGTTTCAGCTGGAACAAACAAAAAATATTCCCGGCGGTACTGAACAAGCCCATGGACCCAAGAGGCATCTCCAAAGAGTGTGTAAAAGATTCTACCCTCCAAAGATCCAGAGATACATCAAAAAAGAGTCAAAATAAGAAAGATTTAGGGAATTCTTTCTGAGAGCTGGCAATATTTGGTAGGACCCCTACTGCAAATGGGGTGCACCCCACATTTCCGCTGAGCCATATCTAGCTAGGTACCTCTTGTGTCCTTAATTTTGTTTATTAGCGTTTTGCAATAAATCTTTCAATGAAGCTATTCTGGATTCTCAAAACCTTTGCAGGCTTCTGTATGCCAATTGAAATAGGTATTCCATCCTGTTTCTTTGACTTGGGAACCTTACTTTCAAGTATATTTTTTAAATTAACCATCTTGTCTAATTAGAACTTCTCCATAATGACTATTCTAACTCTAGATAGTGTTAGTAAGATTTTTGCCATTTGTGTAGATACCTACAGCTTCTGGGGCCTCTGTTCTTAGATATAAAATAAGCAGGTGAGCTGGAAGGTGGCATGCTCAATTCTTTGAAACTTGAGGATTCCATTTCTTTAACCGAGCCTTGGTTCTCTTGGAGTCAAATGAATACCTAAGAGGAATGTGCTGCTGGGCTGGGGATTTTGTGGTGTTTTATGGTGTACCTTATTGCATGGAAATTTTCTTGATGTTGGTGGGTGATCTAGTATTGATCTAACGCATTCTGTAACCAACTGATCCTGACACAGGGGACTTAGAGTTAGGTGGCAAATGCTCTATCAGCTCTTAAGTGCTTGACAAGTGCCCACAGATTTTGCAATTTGTAGTTCAAAATTCCCATTAGCAATAAATCTATTATTCCTTTCAGGAGAAGATTTCTTTATGACAGCAGACATCCTGATGGCTTTGAATAGTCTGATTTTTGCCTACTTAAATTTTGATGTGTTATTAGTTAAATAAGTCAGAATCTCTTTTCTTAACTTAGTTTCTCAATTCCCCCAGTGGTTTGTGCTGTGGACTTACCTTGAGGTTTTGTGAATCCTCTAACAGCTTCCATCTTGCTTTTTTTAGATTGAGGACTACCCATTATTTTCCCTTGAAATAATCCTCCTGAATTCAATCACACTTATGTTTCTGGCTGCCTGTGCACAATTCCTGACACCTGGAGGACCTCCCAAAGGCACCTACCTTGATGAGTTCAGCCACCAACCCAAAATAATGTGACCCACTAAGTTTCACTGTGGAAATCTGGAGTCTCTACACCCCAGAATTCTGCCCAAAAGGGCAGGACAAACAAACTTGAAGAATTCAGAACGCAAAATAAGCAGAGCTGGATCTGAAAGAAGCTTACCAGAGATCCTACAGAGGGGCAGAAGGAGAAGTGAACCAAAAGTGTTCTGTGGGTGCTTTCACCTTCATCTAGGTACTTTCCTCAACATCTTCAGCAGCTGTCCTCAGGTCCTATCTTGTCTCCAACGCTGTCAAATGACAAAATTAACAATTTATTAATGAGTCCGATGTCCTTTGTTGAAGGGAAAACAATCATGTAT
The DNA here is from genome assembly GCA_033961575.1 of Aselliscus stoliczkanus. Lineage (NCBI taxonomy): Eukaryota > Metazoa > Chordata > Mammalia > Chiroptera > Hipposideridae > Aselliscus > Aselliscus stoliczkanus. Next base: position 135,172,297 of record CM066731.1, on the reverse strand, counting down.
CGGAAGGGTAGGGTGCCTCACATACAGTGGAACTCTGTTTCCCCTAAGGTGACTTCTGTAAAACTACAGCAGACTGTATTTTGAAAACTTTGTGTTCCAATTAAAAGAGATGTTTGAGAGAGAAAGGAGTTGTTTGTATACTGTTAGTAATTTCAAAAAGTTGACTTTAAATATTAAGAGGGAAAGTATGTATGAGCATAGAACATAGATTTAACGTAGAGTGAGAAGAGTGAGGAGATAGAGCTGTTTCTTTGTCCTGACATGGTAGGATTTGGACAAGTGAGCAAGGAAGGGAAAATTGGAAAGAACATGACAGTGGCCATAATTTCAACACTGATGAGTCTCTGAGAATGACCCTAGTAACCTAAACTCTAGACTATGCTCTGGCAGTTAACTGAGACAATCAAAACCTTATGAAGAGATCTCTCCCTCAAATGGTTAGAAGAATCTGGAGCAGACGAACTATAGCCTAGCATCCTAAATTGCTCAAGAGACTTATAGAGAACCACCATTTACATCACGATTTCTAAGCAGAATAGAAAGGCTTGCTACCTTTGAGGTAGCAAGGGGGCTGTGGCTAGGATTTTCTGCTGCTTCTTTCACCTCCCCTCCCCCATCCCCCAAAAATGCATGGAATGGCTGAGAGGACCAATGGGCAGCAGAAGATTTGAGGTTAGGATGAGGAGGGTGAAATAGCCCATGGAGGTGTTTGATGTTCTTTAAGTATCTGAGAAGGTACGAGAAGGAACAAAAAGTACAGCTGACAGGCTAAGAACCTGAAAAAATCTTTTTAAAAAGAAAAATTTTGGCAGTTTCATAATGTTAAAGACAAAAATTAGATCCCAGAATTAGCCAAGATAGAAGGATCCTATTATATATTATATACCCTGAGTATTTAGTTTGTATTCCCAAAGGCATATACTCTAGGAGTAAATGTGAACTGTAAATAAACTAGCTCTCACCTCTGAATCAGCTAAAAGTCTAACTGGATTAAGCTAAACCAGCTACAATTGAACTATCTACCAGAGCAGAAGAAAAATTCTCTCAGGAGAAAGATAATATGATCTAAAAAAATAACATCACATCTAACATTTTTCATGTATAATATGTGGCACTCAATAGAAAAGTGCAGTAAGAAAAAAAAAGAGAAAGAAAGGAAAAATTGACTGAAAATAAAATGAAGAAAAAATTAGCTAATGGAAACAGACCCACCAGAGACCCAGATATTGGAATTTGGAGAAAATAATTTCCAAATAACCAACATTAATATGCATAAATGTTAAATAACAAAATAAAGAATTTTACCCCAAAACTAGAACTATATAAAAGAATCAAATAATTCTAGAATTGAAAAGTAAAAATAATTGAAATATGTTTTCTAGAGTCTGAAAATAGCTCTGAAGAGAGAGGGGTGAACAAAAAAAAAATATTCAGTCTGAAGCACAAAAAAATAAAAGAATGGAAAATGAGAAAAATGTATAAAGATATGTGAGCCATAGTGACAGGGTCAACCAATAGGTATTTGGAGTCCATAAAGGCAAGAAGAGGAAGAATGAGATAGAGGTGATATATGAATAAAGAATGGAAGCAAATATTTAAAAACTGATAAATACTTCAGAAACTGCTACAAACCATAGCAGGATACATTCAGATAAATGAATTTTTTGCACATTACGGTTAAAACAGATGAAAATCAAATTCAAAAATAAATTTGAGCAAATAGGAGGTACAAAAGAAGAAAGAAAAAAAAGGAAAGAAATGCTTGGTTAAGACAAAACACAAAAAGTTGGAAACCACAAGTTAGCAATTATAACAAATGCAGCTTGATTATATCATCCATTAAGACAAAATTTGTCAGACTGAATTAGAAAAAGAAATTCTCTTACACACTCTATAAGACACATACTTTAAAAAAAATGTTACACATAAAGTGGGAAGGGGGAAGCTATACCAGGTAAATAATAAAAATGAAACATGGATAGCATGAGTAATATTTTAGTTGAGAGAATTTAAGCAAAAAATCATTTTAAACTGGAAGTTTCTGAGTTACAAAATAAGAGTTTTTAGCTACCGTACCAAAATGTGGTTTTTTTTGCAGTCACAGAAAAATTAAGCCAATGGTTTTAAACTTATAGGATTCTCAGTAAGCATTAAAGGTAAAAAGACAAGTAATAAACATATGTCGCAGGAGAATTAGTGTCCAGGCATTGAATACATGCTAAATTTTAAGAGAAAGAGAACACTGGCAGTATTTGTCTTAAAATTCAACAAATGTTCCTATTTTATTAATATCTTCCTCAGAGATTTCTTGTGAGGATCAAATGAGTTAATACCTCATTTGTATAACAGTTAAATCAGTGACTGTCATCTAATATCTGCTTAGTAAGTATTATGTATTGTTGTTGTTAGAATATCATTCCCTGGGATAATATTTTTTAGACCATATATCCTACTTCCGACGTCTTGCTATACAGCAATTAAGGACTTTTAAAATTTTTATTGTATTGCAATTTATTTCCATGTATTCCAAAATGTGATGAGATACAGAATGTAGTTCAATTTCATTCAGAATTTGGATCAGAGTACTAAATAAGATGGTACTTCAAAATCAAATGATTAGTTCTTGAAATACGCCCTTCAAAGCAGTAACACGGGCTTTATAATCTTCACTTTACAAATAGAGAAATTGAAACAGAGAAATCAGGTGATTTGTCTAAGTTCACCAAAAAAATAAGGCCGAACCTGAACTGATAGCTTCTAAGCCCAGGGATCTTTAAGTATACTCATCACTAAAATATAAGTAAATCCTTAACTTAGCAATAACTGGCTACCATAAATTATTATGATATAAGAAGAATGTATCTACAATTAGTTAATTTTCTGTACATTCCATTTGAAGCCAACAACATTGTCAAATTAGACATTTCCTGCTTATGGAAAATAATCTGATATTTACTAGCTCATTTTATTGGATGGCATTTTATCCCTCGCACTCCCTTTCTCATTTTGCACATCTAATATTTCCCCTGCCTGCACTGAAGTCCATACCATGTTCTCAGCAATGACAGAAAACAAAGTCGGAGGCTCGGAGCATATTTATCTGGAACATCACAATGAAAATGCACACTGGAACTCACCCCGCATTGTCCCAGGAGATTTTTCTCATATTTATTCTATCCTTTTTAATCTCATTATTTACATTACCCTTTTAATGGATCAGGCCCTTTTCAGTATCCATTTCCTCAGATCAACTCCACAATCCCCTTCCAGTTTAATATTCCCAAATTACCCAACTCCCCACTGCCTGGCCAATAAAACACAGCCTCCACAACCTAGAGATCATGTCTTCTCCAAACTGCATGTCTCACCAAATCTCCATAGTACCCTAATATTTTAGCTCCAGCTGTTTGCTTCTAAATGGGAATTGCTACACAAATATTGCCCTTGCTGCTTCTATTTGAACTACTCAGCCTGTCAGAGGGAGAAGGTTTTACAATTGTATTGGTCAGTGGTCAGTTGGAGTGACAAAAGTCTATCTAGGTAGTATAAAGCCTAAGAGATTTATTATGGTGTACTAATGGCTTAGTGCATTTTTAGGAATGTTGCAGGAAGTGCTGAAGTGGACCATCCATCACCACTTTGATGTGGAGAACACTGGCTCCAAGTCCACACTGCCACAAGGGACTACCAAATCAGGAGATGGCTACATTCAAGAAGCCCATTACCACCGTCCAAACCTCAGCACCACACTGAGACTGTTAGAATCACAAATTTGATTTGCCATGGGCTAGCTCTCAACACCCTTGAGATCAGTGGCAGGACCCTGTGACCTCTGCCAACACTACCAAGGAAGGCAGGAGGCAGGGAAGCAGGGAGGAAAATCACTGTGATAGTCTGGCTGCAGAAACAGCAGAATCAGGCCTTTACTTCCAAACCTTTCGTGCAAGCATATCATTGATCAAAAGTAAATTATACTAAGACCCTCATGGCAAAGGCTTATGACAAATGTAGTTTTTAGCTTTTCCAGCCTCTTTACTATAGGAAGCACATTTGTAGAAAAGTGGAATCGATGTTGAGCGCTAAGCCACCATCTCCACTGAAATTCTCTCTCCATGGTGTCCTCTAAAAACACACCATTGATGTGCTCCTTCCTTCTCTGCACTCCTATATTCTTTAGTTTCTATACATTTGCACATGTTTTCTTTTTTTCCTATGTATGTGTATATTCTTCTACTGGATTATAACTTCCTTGAGAACTAGACATTGTATATTTGTACAAATTTGTGGACTCCATAGTGCCTTCCAGAATACAGATGTTGTTTCTCAATAAAATCACATATTTTTTTAAATATGTGCTGAATGCATGAATGAATGAACAAATCTGATGGACTTAGGACCTTGGAAGCAAAGAATAGGTCCCTGAAGGAAGATAAATGACAGTTAATTTTTAAAGGGAAATGTCTAGCCACAAGACTGATGACTCACAGTGAAAAAATAGTAGTCTTAGGGTGATAAAAACAACTAAGAGTGCAGAAAATTCACACAACAAATATTTATCTGCATAAAAATTATTCCAGGATTAATCATTTGTATTAGTAATATGACTTTCGGTTTCTGCTTTAATTTATCCAACAAGAAGTGAATAAATATGATATAAAATGTCTTTTTTCTGAGATATTCTTTATAAAATAAAGAATTGAAAGAGAGTTATAAGTAAGTTCTAGGGAATCTAATATTCAGCATGGTGACTGTAATTAATAATACTGTATTATATACTTGACACTTGCTAAGAGAATAGGTCTTAAATGTTCTCATCATACCAATGGAATAAATGGTAATGATGTGAGGTGATGGACATATTAGCTAACTTGGTTGTGGTAATCATTTCCCAAATGTATACATATATCAAATTATTACATCAAAAAACTTAAATATATGCCACTTTTATTTGTCAATTATATCTGAATAAAGCTGGGGGGAAATTGAAAGCTATACATTAACAAATATCTGATTTGATTAGGTATCATGTGACAATTCTCTAACGAAAGACGATCAATGCAAACACACACCTTCAGGTTGTATTTTCCTGTCAGAAGAAACATAAGGGGGACTAATAAGTTGCATTGCGTAGGAAGTAGGTGGTGTAACACACTGTAGGGAATATCACTGATTGGCATGAAGACGGTCTTTTGATTTATGGGTCTGAAGAGCATAATACAAATATGCTTCTAATATGACATCTAGAATCCTCTGTGAAATGGTTGTCATCGACACCTTTATTTTTCATTATAAACAAAATCAGCTGAATTGTTCAAGTATAATTTATAGACAACCTTTAATAGTTACTCACTCTTTAATCTGAGCTTTTAGGAATATAAAATTCTCAAAGGCCAGTGTTTTATTTTCATAAGTAGACAGCTGGGGAGTGGGAAAGACTTCTCTAATTTCAACTTTTTTCTTCATTTATTCTAATAATATGTAATTTTTAAAAACTCCATTAGATTCCCTTGTGAAAAAAATATACAGTGATATCAGATTAGTACAAAGATCTTATTTAACTTCTGAAAACATCTCAGTGATTCTTGTCCTTGTCATTGTTTTAAGTTAGTATTGCACTGTTCTTTGCTTATTATTAATGAGCTACTTCTGTTATTACTCATTCCATTGTTAGCTGAAATGGAACGCTCTTCAAATTAACAGCTGCTGTACATTAATATAACTCCTATAAACTTTCCTTATTATAGTCATTATTGTCATTCTCATAATCATGACTATAAATTATGTCACTATTTTTTTTCATGCATGTCTGTGGAAAAATCTGCTAGTATTCACCAATGCCTTTCTTCCCTTTTTCCTTATGAGCTAAACCCCAGCTTTCAGCTAGACAAATAATCAGTGAAATAGAATAAAGACAATATTTCTTAGCCTATCTGTCTGCTAGTTGTAGGGATGTGATGAACTCCTGGCTAGCAGAATGGAAATGGAAGTGATGTGTACAACATTAAATCACATTCCTAACAGAAGAGCCCTTCTGCTGTGACCAAAATGTGGCCTTGCTGGTGAGACACCATGACCACAGGGGTGAGAGCAACACCCAGTGCTGTGCTAGAGCTAAGCTCACGCCAAATTGCCAGAGCTGACTGCCAAATTGGGGGGAATTTTGCATGCCAGTGTGGTTAAATTATTGATAGTCAAAAATTTGCTATTAAGGAGAATTTGCAACACAAAATTCAGCAAATACAGTATATACTGCTATCAGTTTAAGGGACATTATTAGTATTTGATGGTAATAAAGTATCAGGGTATCCTTATCCATTTCCTGATTTTGATGGTTGAATTGTGGTTATGTAGAAAAATGTCCTTTTTTTTTTTTTTTGTAGGAATCACATACCAAACATTCTTTGGTGATAGATCAACATGTTGGCAACTTACTCCCAAACATGTGAGGAAAAAAATTTTTGATACTATTCATATAACTTTTCTGTAAGTTTGACATTGTTTCAAAATAAATATAAAAATATAAATTTAAATTCTTGAACTCATATATCATATAGGTAAATTCAAAATCTGGAAAATTTTGGCTAAACTATTGCCAAAATATGTCACAAAGGAAACTTGTTTCTAATATAATATTCCCTTTAAAAAAAAACAAACAAGATCTTATTTTTTCAAGAATAAAAATATGGCTAACCCAAGCAGATCCAATACCTCACATTAGAAGTTAGAATAATGGTTACCCTGCAGGGTGGGAGAAAGTGAATTTGGCTGAAAGGTGACAAAAGAGGACATCTCAGAGTCAGTGCAATCCCTATCAAAATTCCGACAGCTTTTTTCACAGAATTGGAAAGGCCAAATCTCAGATTCATAAGGAATTGCAAGGAGTCCTGAATAGCCAAAAACAATCATGAAAAAATAAGTTGGAGGTCTGACAGTTCCTGACATCAAAATTACTACAAAAAAAAAAAAAAAAACTTACTGCAAAGCTACAGTAATTAAAAAACTATAGGGGTCGGCCAAGTGGCACTTTGGTTGAGTTGTCTTGGGACGCCAGCTCTGAGCAGCAGGACCCAGGTTCGGATCCCACATGAGGACCAGTGACACTGTGCCTTCTACAGCTAAGATGGTGAACAACAGCTCAATCTGGAACTGGGCTGCCATGAGTCGCCAGTGATGGCATAGACTTCAGTACCTGCTGCAGTGGGGCTGCAGTGGGCTGCCAGGAGCTACTGTGAGTGGCTAACCAATGGCTGGCAAGTGACTGCCTCACCCGGAAGAGCGCAATGATGATACCAACATGGGCCAGTGAAGCGACGTCCTCCACAACTAGAATGAAGAACAAAAGGACAGCAACTTGTCTGTTCCCTTCCCCTAATTCCCCAATTAAAAAACAAAAACAAACAAAAACAAAAACAAAAATACTATGGTACTGGCATTACGACACATATAAACAAATGGAATAAAATGGAGAGCCCAGATGAAATTCTTACATATACCGTCAATTAAATTAGAAAGGATGCCAAGACTATTTAATGGGGAAAGGGCAGGTTTTTAATAAATAATGTGAAAACTGAATAGCCACATGAGAAAAATGAAGTTGGACCCTTATTGCAGAAACTTAAGAGCTAAAATTGTAAAACTTTTATAAGAAAACTGTGGAAAATCTTCATGACATTGGATTTGGCAATGATTGCATGGATACGACACGCCAAAGCACAAGCAACAAACTAAAAAATAGATACATTGAAATTCATCAAAATAAAGAACTTTTTTGTGTATCAAGTGATACTATGAAAAAGTGCAAAAACAACCTACAGGAGAAATATTTGAAAAGCATGTGTCTCATAGGTGATTAAGATCCAGAACATATACAGAAGTCCTAAAACTCAACAACAACAACCAAAAACCAAATAACCCACTCCAAAAATGGGCAACGGACTTGAATAGAAATTTCTTAAAAGAAAACACACAGGGCCGGCCGAGTGGTGAAGTGGTTAAGCGCTGGCTTGGAAAGCCAGCGGCCCCGGTTCGGGCCCCACATATGAAGGCCAGTGATACTGCCCTCCAAAAACAAAAAACAAAAAAAAAAAAGAAAATATACAAATGGCCAATAAGCCCATAAAAAGATACTCAAGACCATTACTCAGGAGGGAAATGCAAATCTAAACCATAATGTAATACCACTTCACAGCTAATAGGATAACTAAAGAAGACTGGAAAATAACAAATGTTAGCAAGAATGAGGAGAAACTAGTTTCTCTTGTATTCCTGGTGGGAATGTAAAATGCTGCAGCTGATGTGGAAAACAGCTTGGCAATTTCTCAAAAGATTAAACATAGAACTTCCATATGAACCAGCAATTCCACTTTTAAGTATATATGCAAAAGAACTGAAAGCAGGGACTTGAAAAGATATTTATATACCAATATTCATGATGGCATTATTCACAATTAGCAACAGATGGAACAATCCAAGTGATCATCATCAGATGAATGGACAAACAAAACGTGATGGAATATTAGTTATCCATAAAAGAAATAAAATGTTCATATGTACTACAACATGAGTGAACCTTGAAATCATTATGTTTAATGAAATAAGCCAGACACAGAAGGACAAATACTGTACGATTCTGTAAGTTTGACATTGTTTCAAAATAAATAAATATAAAAATATAAAATATAAATTTAGATATCTTAAACTAATATATAGGTAAATTCAAAATCTGGAAAATTTTTGGCTAAACTATTGCCAAAATATGTCACAAAGGAAACTTGTTTCTAGTAACACAATATTTTCTTAAAAAAAAAAAAAAAAGTATGGGCCGGCTGAGTGGCGTGGTGGTTAAGCGTTGGCTTGGGAAGCCAGTGGCCCCGGTTCGGGTCCCACTTATGAGGGCCAGTGACACGGCCCTAAAAAAAAAAAAAAAAAAAAAAAAAGTAGAACAGGGATTTCCAGAGACTGGGGAGAGGGAGGAAAATTAGTTATTGTTAAATACGTACAGATGGGGATGATGAAAAAATTTTGGGTATAGATAGTGGCGATGGTTACACAATGTATTTAATGCCACTGAATTGTAAACTTAGGAACAGTTAAAATGATAAGCATTATATTATGTAATTTTACCACAAAAATAAAAAGAAGACACTGGGTTCTAGTATGTTTCTTGATTAAGAAGCTAAACATAGAGATACATATATTTCACTCTCTCAAAATTCATCCAGCTCTACACTTATGATTCATGTTTGTTTGTTTTTTCTTTTAAAGATTTCATTGGGGAATTAGGGGAGGGGAACAGTGTTGGGGAATTGGGGAGGGGACCAGTCAAGTTGTTGTTCTTCAGTCTTCATTGTGGAGGGTGCCAGTCGACATCTGGCTTCCCATTGGCAGCTCGTTGCCTCTAAGCTCAAGGTGCTGTGTTCAATCTTAGTTGTAGGTGGGCATAGTCACCATCCCATGCAGGAGTCAATCCAGGAGCCTTGTTGTTAAGAGCGCAGGCTCTATCCTCTGAGCCATCCAGGCAGCAGCTCAGCCCAAGGTACCAAGTTCAGTCTTAGTTGCGGGTGGGCATAGCCACCACCTCATGTGGGAGTCGAACCCGACAGCCTTGTTGTTAAGAGCGCATGCCCTATCCACTGAGCCATCCGGGCGGCAGCTCAGCTCAAGGTGCTGAGTTCAGTCTTAGTTGCAGGTGGGCGTAGCCCACCACTGAACAGGCAGTCTTGTTGTTACACCAGCTGAACCATTCTGCCACCTGTTGGCAGCTCAGCGACAGCTCAGCTCGGGTGCAGCATTCACTGGCCCATGTGGGAATCCAACCAGCGGACGTGTTGCTCAGAATACATGCTCTAAGCCAACTCTTAACCAACTGAGCCACTCGGCTGGCCACTTTTTTAAGTATGTTATACTTCCATAAAATCCTCATTAAAACAGAAAAAGTTAGTTTATCCTATTGATACATATACTTTCTATGTTAAATAACAACATCAAAAGATTCAGTATAAAATGTAATGTAATCAGGGTCAGCCTATAAATAAGAGGATAATTCTCTGAATTCATATTGACATTGAAATGATAGTCCATGCATTCATTCAATAATCACACTCTAAAAATTTTACAGTAAATATTAAAGTAATTTCTTTGCATTAATAACATCAATTTACTGAACTTAAAATTTTGGAGCATCATCTAACTATACCTCAAGTGATGTAAAAAGACTTAAAAAATCATAATTACAAATATGTCATAAACACAAATAAACCCTGAATGTGAATGCATATTTTCTTTCTTTCTTTTTTTTTTTTTTTTGAGGGCAGTGTCACTAGCTCTCATATGTGGGACTGAACCGGGGCCGCTGGCTTCCCAAGCCAGCGCTTAACCACTGCGCTACTTGGCCGGTCCTGTGAATGTATATTTTCTATGTTAAATAACAACATCAAAACTATGTGGTAAAAACAATGTTGAGCAATTTGCTTGGTCTTTGAAAAGATACATGAAATCTTATACTCAATTCCACAGGCATAAACTCAATCATTTAACATAAAAATGCAAATGGGATGCTTGCATTCCTATATTATGAGTTTGTTAAGCCTACCATAACAAAATACTAGAAACTGAGGGACTTAAAACAACCGACATTTATGTTTCACAGTTCTAGCCCCCAAAGGTCCAAGATTAGGTTATCAGCCTACTTTCTATGAGGACCTTTCCATGCCTGTCTCCTAGCTTCTGGTGGGTTGCTAAAAATAATTCCATATCTCAACTCCAACAAAGGTATGATTGAGAGAAAGCTAGCCTATTGCTGACTTCTTGACTCCAATGTATGCTTTCATCATCACTGGCTTTCTCTCTGTCTCTGTGCCTAAATTTCCCCCTTTAATATGGACACCAGTTATATTGGATTAGGGGCCCACCCTCCTCCAGTATGACCTCATCTTAACTAATTACGTTAGCAACAACTCCATTACCAAGTAACTTTTAATAAGATTTATTTACTTATAAAGATCAAACAGTAGACATGTTAGAGCTCCTTAAGCTTAGCAATAGATTTTTTTTTTTTAACACAGATATTGTTTAGGTCAGTGAAAAATACAAGGACATTCCTGCATTTAGAGCATATTTTTACATGACATCATATATTTTTCTAGGAAGTGAGTTTTGAGCTTTATCTTGTTTTTAATGTGTTATGAAGTTTGTATTTTCTCGCTCTTACTTGCCCAGATTTATTGCATTAGTTGATAATAAAGTATTTGAACCTCAAAGTAAATTTCAGTACTTGATCTATTGTAGTCTCCATTTTTATTTACTGGAAGTTTCTTCATAAAAGCAATGGTAAAGGGATTTTTCTTTCCTAAGAATGTCAGGAACTACATGAAATGTTTCAATATGTCCTTTGATAGTTACCTACCCAGCCATTACCCTTCAAGTAGAGTCAACATTCCCAGGGATGGGTGTCACCTCATCTGTTTTACTGCAACAGCAGTTGAAAGTCTTTTTCAACATCAGTGTTGCAAAGATGTAACTTGCAATAACCACTGGAAATCATTCTAGCATGCTAAGTATATCACTCAGCAGTAAAACTATTTTAATTTTTCATTCCTGCAAAGAAATCCAACAATTATGGAGGTCATGTGGCACTCTCAGGATGAGTGTGAAATCCTCTTTGATGTCCAGGCATATTGATAAAAAATAATTAATTTCCCTACAAATACTGTGATTTTATTCTTTGAATCCTCTCCATGGAACACTTACTTTTTGATAAGGGACATCAGAGTTTTTTGTTGAAGAGAATGATAATAACCATCTGTTGAGTTACGTAATTATTTGGACATCGCACTAAAATCAGAATAATGCAGTATCTCAAATACATCAAAGGTATGATTTAAAGAGAGCTAGCCTATTGTTGGAAAATCAGCAATCAAATAATAAAACATTGTTTCCGCTATCCTCTATCAGAAACTGGCATTCCAAAGCACAGAGTGTCCTTTACACCCCTCCCAGAATGAGGCTGTTAGGGTTTATACTTCCTAAGGAGTGGCAGGACGTTAATAAGTAAATCGTGGCACTCTGCCTTTATAAAGGGAATAGTCTGTAACTAGGACCAAGAGGGTAGAAAGCCACCAGTTTTGTTTGGGAAATTTGAGGGGGAGAAAGCACTCTCTCTGGCCCCAAGTAACTCTTGAACTTTCAGTCCAGAAACCCTTAGCATTTTAAGTCAAGGATTATTGCCAGGAAGCCAAAACGAAACAGGAGTTGCCATGAAGTGTTAAAAAAGTAATAAAGCATTAACAAGGATTTGTTAGCCAAATTTTTAATGCAGCTGTGGGAACTGAGGAAATGAGGAGGGGCAAGTATATCCTGATGGGTAATTAAGAAGGAAAGGTCCAAAGCACTCAGCACAAAAGGACACACTGAGGGTGGCTTCAGGCAGAGCCTGGGTTCTGGAAACCTAGGGAGATATGTGTGGGTGCTTGCAGACTGGGGAGGGAGAGAGAGAGGCACAGGGATTTCCTCTGTGGATTCCATGAAGCTCAATCTGTGTCCAGGCCAGGAAACTAAAAGAATAAAACTTGGAACTAATACACATCATCTCCAAAGAGCTTCTTATTTGTCATGTAAACCATATTTACTATAAACGTACTGAAGCAGATGTTTCCTAACTAAGGTGGGATGAAGGAACAAGAACTAGAAAGAAAAGGCAGCCCCTGATATCCCAGGAGCCACCATGGCACTGGCCTTTGTTCTCTCCTACTGAGCATCAATTACACAGAGCATCAATATCAGACAAAGTCACCCTGTGACCATAATGGATCAAGGCAAAAACAAGACCACTCCACAATCATGTCTGAACACAGACAAAACAGAAATATTTTCCAAGCACAAAATCCCAAACACTCCTCACTCCCAGCCAATATGAGTGATTTACCAACTAGTACATTAGCCTTGTTCTTATCTACCTTCCCTAAAGAAAAGATGCATTTAGAACTCAATCATAGAATCATCCCCTCTTTCTGACAACACCTAATCTATGGCAAACCCCCAATTCCTTGAACCCTTTCCAAAATCACCCAACCTAAGCCCAAAACCTATAACAAGTCCTTTTAAACACGCTATTACCAAGGTATTTCATGGTGTATATTCTCCCTCAATGTAATGACTAATAAACCCAAGTTTCTCAATTGCAGATGAGTTCCTAGTAGTCTTTGGTTAGGATGTTGGCTTGAATTATTGAAATTTCTCCAAAATAAAATAGATCAAATCATTTAGGATAATTCCTGGTACTGAAATATGAAGCCTTACTTATTCCATATCTATAACACTGTAGTGGTAACAATAGGGCTTTAATTTGGCCTTAAACAGTCTATTAACCACCTCATTTCTCCCCCTCTGTATTAATTTCTTGGTAGACCAATTTCAACCTCTGAGGAAATGACTACTGTGTACCTTATAAAGTGTTAAAAAGGTGAATAGATTATACCATATTGACTTCTGTTATAGAAAAGGAGACTAAAAGAGCAACTATGTAAAAATAAATTTTAAAAAATGATTGTTAGAGAGTAGCTGTTTCTTTTCCCAATTTGTAGGCTATTGGGGAGCCCCTACTCAACCAAGCCTCCAGTGTTCCTGTCCCAGTGCAGTACTTTCCCATGTTGACTCTGGGCTTGACCATGTATTTTACTTTTCCCAATGGGAAATTATCAACTGTTATGGACTGAACTGAGTCTCCCCAAAATTCATAGATTGAAGCCCTAAACTCCAATGTGATTGTATCTAGAAAAACAGCCTCGAAGGAGGGAATTGAAGTTAAGTGAGGTTATAAGGGTATGACCTAAATCCAATAGGACTAGTGTCCTTATAAGTAGAGAAAGAGGGCCGGCCAAGTGGCGCGGTGGTTAGGCGCTGGCTTGGGAAGTCAGCGGCCCCGGTTCGGGTCCCACATATCCACATATGAGGGCCAGTGACACTGACCTCAAAAAAAAAAGAAAATAGAGAAAGAGACACCAGGGATGCATGTGCACAGAGAAAACGCCATTAAGGACAGACTGAGAAGGTGGTTATCATCAAGCCAAGGAAAGAGTCCTCGTGAGAAACCAACTCTACAGGTACTTTCATCATGCACATCCAACCTCCACAGAAATGTGAGAAATAAATTTCTCCAGTTAAGCCACCCAGTCTGTAGCATTTTATCACAGAAGCCCTAGCAGCCAAATACAGCAAATATAAAGCAGAGTCTTAAGTAGTGCTTGTATATCGGAACCTTCTTGGGACCCTGAAAACATTATGCTGTAAAGAAGTATAAATTGGACAGATTGAGAGATCATGTTGAAGAGAGCCAAGAAACTCAGCTAACATTCAGAACTGAGGCCACAGACACATGGCCTCTATCAAACCTTCCTACCATCTGCCTGCCATTTAAGCCACCCCCGCTGAGGTCCCAGACATCATGGAGCACAGATTACGTCCTATCTAAATTCTTGACACACAGAATCATGAGGGGAAAAAAAGATATTGTTTTAACCTCCTAAATCTTAAGATGTTTTGTTAACATAGCAATAGATAAATAAAACAGAAATTGGTACTGGAAATAAAATGCTACCATAACAAACACCTAAAACATGTAACATTACCTTGGTGACTAAATGGTGGGTGTAAAGCCTTATATTATTGTTATCCAGAGAAAAAGAAGAAATAGTAGATACACACACACACACACTCACACACACACACACACACCACTTGCATCAGAGACAGGGAGATAAAGAGATTTCAAAGAATTGTCTCATGCAATTTGTCTGTTCCCCTTCCCTGATTCCCCAATGCTGTTCTCCTTCCCCAATTCCCCAATAAAATCTTATTAAAAATAAATAAATTAAATTAAATAAATAATCTTTGGGGATGTAATGTAGGCCATGATGACTATAGTTAATACTGTACTGCATATTTGACTAATTTTTTATTTTCCCCCTTTTCAGAGGGTAGTGTCACTGGCTCTCATATGTGGGATCCAAACCGGGGCCACTGGCATCCCAAGCCAGCTCTTAACCACCGCACCACTTGGGCAGCCCTGTACTGCATACTTGAAAGTTGCTAAGAGAGTGGGCCTTAAGAGAAAAAATGATTATAACTATGTGTGGTGACAGATGTTAACTAGACTTAACTGTGGTGATCATTTTGCAATGCGTACATATATCAAATCATTGCATGTACACCTGAAACTAATATAATGTTATATGTCAATTATACCTCGATAATAAATTTTTGGCAAGATAAATAAAGGTAGGTAACTCAACAAATACATATTAAGTGCCTATTATGTAACAGAAACTATGATATATATATATCAGTCCAGTTGACTGACATCTCCTAAGTCCAACATACAGTGTTTGTATCTGTCCCTTCTCTTCCTAAGAGTAGTATCCTTAAAGGAATATGTTTTCTATGTTTATTACATTGTAATCAATGACTATCTGTGTTCAATATTTAGGAACATACTATTGTCAACTTCAGTGATGAAAAACCATTGTAATAATATCTCTACACTTCCTACACAAATACTGGGGATGCCAAAAATATGTATACAAGTGGATACTTGAGTCAGTGTTCCTCAAGCAGTAGTTCGTCGTAATTAGAAGTGTCTGGATGCTGATGGTAAGCACTTCGAGCAAGTCTTGTAATTGCAGAAGTCAAAGGTGACTTGTATTATTCTTTTGGTATTGATATATATTGAGCATTACAATTTTAATACAGATTTCCTTTCTTAAAATGTGTATACATTTTTTTGGCACCTTCCGTATATACTGTTTGCAGAACACTTTATAGTTCACTCTTTAAATCTCTTCAGTCTCATTATTCATATGGACATATCACTGGATGTAGGTATTTAGTATAGAATTTGAAGGTGTAAGAAATCATATATCATTTAATTCAATACATCCAGAAAATATACAAAGAAATTGAGGGTGGCATCAACAGCAGTTGGCAAATACTTATAGAGATTTAGGAGGAGGATGAGATTAGGAGACTACCTTTAATGCTATCTTTGCATAATATTTTACAGAAGATAAGGAAATGCCAATTGTTCTTTGTGATGAGGTCAACTCTGTGTGTATATGTGTATATGCTGGGTGGGGTAAGAAGGGAAGTGCTAATGGATATTAGGAAGACACTAAAATTCCCCTAAGGCCCAACTTAAGCTTCCTTCTTTCATTTTGGCTTCATTTTAGAAACAACTTCACATAGTTTCATTTTCATAATGACCAGCTTTTAAGTATCAGAAAACTTTCAAGATTCACTACAGCATTAGTATTTTTTACTAAAAGACAATTGAAGTAAAATAGCTCTCAAAGCATTTGAGGATAATGTTAAGATCTGATTAAACTATAAGCAATGACTAAGAAAAAGCTACAAATGCTGCAAATGTATGAAGACTGGTTGGTTGAGCGTTAAAAGCTGTCTTAGTTAAGAGGCCTCTTAGAATATATTTCAGATATGTAAAAACCAAGGAATTTTAATCTATTCTGTTAAAGCCAAAAAGGAAATACCCCTCCCCACCATGTTATGCTATTACTGAATGGATAATAGATTTCAAGACTACAGCACTGAGTAATGATGGGATAGGTCACAAGGGAACCAGAATACCACTGGCACTGACTGAATGGCTTTTACTGGCGCTGTGTGACCTTTGAAAGGTGATTCCTGCCACCAGAGTAAGCACAGCAGAAGACAGCTAAAACAAAGATAGAACAGCTGACTCTTTTAAATAGAGCAAGTTGAGTTTCATGGAAAATTTGAGTACTCTAATGGCATGCTCTTTTAAATAATGCCAGGCTGCTCCTAAACCAAATAGAGGGAATAAGTTAAAATAATTTCCAGGATAACATAGACCCCAGCTAATTACTGAGGAAGAGAATGTGAGTTTGATCTGAGTACCAACACTGGTTATATTCACTCTAACACTAAGTAGAATTTCTTCATTAAAGCATAGCTTTAATGCCATAAATAATAACCAGGAAAACAAAAGAGCCTGAGCTATTCTATCTAAAGTGAAGTAGATATACTACAATAGCAATCACCTCAAATGTGCTGTTGAACTATGTCTTCTGAAATTGAACAGAAAAAGGTAAAAAAAAAAAAAAGATAAAACCTAATCTCAAAACTAGGCCTTAGATGTAGAATATAGTAATGAAAAATAAATTGATTAGCTGAAATTGTTTGCAGAAGCTGACTTTGACCAAAGGAAAACCAATTATTAATATAGATCTCAATTAATTAGGAGTTAATCTGCTACTCAAGGAGTAGTGATAGCGTCTTCTTGAGCTGAGGCAAGATGAACCAAATCACCTGAAATGGGTTCTATGGTATTAGTTCATTTTCTAATAATATAAACTTCAGGAATTAGAAAATAATACTTCTACAATTACATTTTCCCAGGGACCAAAATATATTATCTGTCCTGCTCTGCTACTCATCAATTTAACATGCTTTAAATTACTCCTTATCCAGCATTTCACCTTCATCTCACTTATTCAAGGTGACCTGTTCAGATTCCATTTTTGAAATACCTAAGAAAGCTGACTGTTTGACAGACTAGGAGAAACTATTATTTTTAAAAAGTGCTCTATAAACACAACCTGTATTTAACTCTCTCTTATACATATAAAAAGGGCTCAATTAAAAAAAAAATACATCAAGAGGGCCGGCCGAGTGGCGCATTGGTTAAGCGCTGGTTTTGGGATGCCAGCGGCCCCGGTTCGGATCCCACATGAGGGCCAGTGACACTGCCCTCTACAGCTAACAACAGCTCCACCTGGAGCTGGGCTGTGCGAGCCCCGGTGATGGTGTGGGCTGCAGCCCCTGCTGCAGTGGCTGCCATAGGCTACAGTGAGTGGCCCGCAGCCAGCGTGAGCGGCTGGCAGCCAAGAGTGAGCTGCCAATAGCCGCGGTGAGCGACATCCAGAGGCCAGCGACCCATCTGCCTCATCCGGGAAGAGCGCAATGACGATACCAACAGTGAAGCAACATCCTCGGCAACTAAACTGAAGAACAAAAAGACAGCAGCTTGTCTGTTCCCCTTCCCCGATTCCCCAACGCTGTTCCCCTCCACCAATTCCCCAATAAAATCTTTAAAAAAAAAAATTACATCAAGAGATTCTGTCAAGTTTTCATGTCATATAAGCAGAACTGCAAAATATCAACCATACATAATTTCAAATTATATAATTTATAATTTACTGCAGATTCAAAAATTGCAGCTATTCTTGGAAAAAATAATTAAAATTTCTTCTGATTGTTTGGCTAGGAATAGTGAACCACAATAGGTGATTTACCATTTATGTCTTGAAGAGTCTGCTTCCAAAGTAAGCAGAGTTTGCCCCAGGGGAAGATGGTGATGGCTGACTATGTAGGAGGCGGGCACCTAACCCAAAATCTCTCCCATCTCTCACCATTAAAATCCTCACCTTCTTTTGAAGACATATAGTAAAAGACAATAGGACATTTGCAGGGAAAAACAGTTCTTACAATAGCTACAATTACTTAATCCTTTAATGTAAAATAGGAACTATGTATGCATAGCTCCTTTGAATCCTCTTAACCACTTCACTTGGTAGTATTATGTTTCCCAACTTCCATAATGGAAAATGGAGGCTGGAGAAATAATCAGTCTAAATTCACACCCTTATTAACTGCAGGATAATGTTATAACTCCCAACAGAGTTTTTCTGAGTCTGCTTTCAAACCCCATGATCTTTATTCTGTGCTTCCTCTTTCATAGCTAATACTGAGCAGAGATTGGTTTAATCTGATTAACTCATTAACCATTATTCCTTGGTAGAGTCTTCAAGAGCTACAAATAAAAATAAGGAAGGTACAGTATTTCAAAAGATAATAGGACACCACAAATATGAAACTCAATGTGGGCTGCTGCCTTTATGTGAGAAAGGCCAGCACAAGAATTTTGAACTGAGAGAGAGAATGCCTCAGAAAGACAGGAGGATAAAGACAAACTTCTCACTCCAGAAATTTATGTAGGAACCTCCTTAGCATAGAGGTAAAACACATCGTCTCCTTTCAGTAAAAATTATGTGTCTTGACAATTCATTTGTCAACTGGACAAACAGCATCAAGACAAATTAAAGATATACAGCATCCATTTTTGATTAACTGTATTGGTTAAAGAAAGTCACACGACCATCCCAAGTTTAAAAGGAAGAAATAAGACTTGGTAGAAAAAACAGAAAAAAATTTGTGGGCACACTTTATCCAAAACACTTTATTTGGGTATATTCTTATTACTCTAAATGTTTTCTTATGCAATCTCTAGAACAAAGTTAATTCTCTGGCAATAACAGTCGCTGAAAACTGAATGGCTTGCTGACTTTACTACAAAGAAGTTTTTATGTTTAAATAATGCCTTTTACTAACTTATATAAGTTAATCAGGTCAGAACACAAGACTAGCCTATTTTGTGAGGAAAAATATTCTTGGAGATCATTTGTGATCACAAAGGGAACTGTTAAGAAAAACTGTCCAAAATGGCAATTAAATCAATAGAATAGCTACAAGTAATTTCAATGTCATACTGGGGCATTATATAACAGGGATCACCCAAGAATAATTCCCTAGAGTAGGTACCTTTGTTTGCTTTGTTTTTTACTATTTGATTAAGGCTAAAAGTGGTGCAGTTACATGTTCACTTGCAGTGTTTTCCATAGGAGACGTAAATAATTTATTTCAAGAAGAAAGGCAATCCCAAAGGTTGTAATTGTATTGCCCTGTAGAAGAATAATCAGTGTCATCTATAAATTTGCAAACTTATGTCAACAAACCTTTCTGAATACACTATAGCAAACTCTCTTCTTCAAATGTTTTTTCAACTACTTTTACCTTCCTGCTGACTCCCTTGTTAATTATTTAAATAAATGTTTGGTACATGTTCACTTGATATTTTTTAAAAAGCCATCTTTCTAACTTAAAAAATTATACATTGACAGTATAATGATAAAAGTGGAGGTACAAAAACGTAATCGCACAGTTTACTGGTGGATAAATGTAAGGACTGAGAGAGGAGAAATATAACTTGCAAATTTTCTCATACTTTGAAACAACCATTTGTAAAAATAACACCACCACAAAACCTAAAAGTCTTCCAGGGTAATTTGAAAAGCTATGGCTGAATTAATCTTGCCTGTTTTAGATCAAAAGCAGAGGTTCTGATCTGTCTCAAATGTCATTCAGCAAGTACCGCAGGAGCACTTAAAACATTATTCTAATTTTCTCTAAGAGAATATCCCTGGGAAAATTTATCTTTTAGCCATTAAAATGTTGGATAAAGTTTTTAAAGGCAAAAAACACAGTACTCACATTTTGGCTAGGAAAGAGAGAGAGTAAACTAAAGCCTGTTTTTAAATTATATATAGCACTACCTTGAGATTTTCATATGCCCAAAATCTAATCAGGTAAAAGCCATTAAATCTAGAGCTTATAACACTGAATGGTGATTCATACACCTTTATTTCTATCACTTTTCAGGTATCATTTTTTTATTTTCTAAGAAAAAAAAATTAATTGGAAAAATAGGCAACTACAATATTGCCACTGGGATATGAAAAACAGTTTGGGGAATATAATTAATAATGTTGTAAATATTCTGTGGAATGTCAGATGGTCATAAGTCTTGTTCGGGTGACCATTTCATGGATGTAGTAGAGGTTTGATCACTGCACTGTATAACTAAAGCAGAGGTGGTATACCTAATGTAATTGAATATATATAGATAGTCACGGGATGCATATTATACTGTGGAAGAGAGTCAGAGGAAGAGTAATAGATATATATGATATGGGGGGAGTGGGGTGGCGAATTGGGGGTGGGGGATTGTCACTTTGAGGGGTAAAATGTATAACTATTGCACTGTGTTGTACACATGAAACTAATTAAAAAAATTATTTGGATTGATAATAAGAAATTTTCTATAGCAATTTATTATCTTTGTAATGATAGAAGCAAATAACTTTTTAACATTATCATTTTTATTTAAAATTCTATTTATGGCAAATTACACGTGTTTATTGTACAAATATTTTAGAATATAGTAAGTATACAGAAAAAATTAAAATTGACCATACTTATAAAGCTAAAATAACCAGCTAATTATTTGCTTTATTCCATCCAAAATGCTTTGTTGTGCTTGAATGTATGGATATTTTTCTTATTAAAATATGTCTATAAATTTAGCTTTTGGTGTATAACTACCTAAAAAACACAATAGCATCACAATGAACATTTATTTGTTGTGTATCTCAGAGTTCAGTAGTTCAAGGCTGGGCAGCTCTGCCAACCTCACCTTAGCTCTTTCATTCTACTGTAGGTCAGCTGAGGGTCTTTAGATATAGGTTGAGTTCAACTGGAGTAATTTGCTCTGCTTTAGAGAGACCAGTGGACTGCTCTGGGCAATGCCATCCCATTGCAATGGCAGAGATTTAAGAGTGAGCAAGTAGAATTATGCAAAGCTGCCAAAAAGGTATAAAATTTTCCTGCTCTGGTCACTTCTTTGAGTCTTCCTTCTCTTGTGAAAGCTCCCATGTACATTGCAAAATTTAATAAGATCTGTATGCTTCTCTTCTGTTAAACTGTCATATATCAGTTTAACTCTTAGGCCCAGCCAGAGATCCAAAGAGGGTAAATAATTCTTTCCTTCCCACAAATATATATTACAGCTTTGCTCCCTAATTTGTACCAATATTTCTACCAAAAGTAGGAGCGAGTTTTTCAATACTTATTTTATTTAAATGATTTCATAACTAGACGTCATTTACTTTAATCTTCGTGTATTTGATGGAACTGGAATCTTATTTTTATAGTAATTTCTTTGTTTACATATAAAATTTAACCTTTTTTGATATGCTTATTATCACACTGTATTTTTCCATTTGCATGTGGGATCAGTGAGCATGGGTTTAGACTAAATTAGGAGTCAGCAAACGTTCAGCTAATCTTCAGCTAAAAATACATTGTATTTACTCATTGACATCTTTTCCAATTTTCATTTTATTTCCAAGATATTCTTTTTTTAATTTTTATTGGGGAACAGCCATGGTCATTGGTTACACATTGCTTTCATGCAACAATGGCATAGCTGACTCTTTTAAGGAGGGCACAGCTCACAGTGGCCCATGTGGGGATCGAACAGGCAAGGTTGGTGTTATCAGCACCACGCTCTAACCAACTGGGCTAGCGAGCTGGCCCCCAAGATAGTCTGAATAGTTTGTAGGGATGTTTTCTGTGTTCATTTATATTACTTTCTAAATGTTTGCTTACTATTCTTTCAACCCAAAAGCCATTAATCAAATCTCTCCATGCCTCAGCCATAGTTATAAAAGCAACATAGTAAATTAGTCATTTTTTCTTAGTTTCATATATTTAAAACCCATGTATTTGTCCTTCAGGGTTCCATTTTAATCATCATCATTAAATAAATAGAACATACTTATAATATGTTATTTCCTATAGCCTAATAACATAGTAGAAAAGAAGACTAAAATGAAAGAAGTTTAAAGGTTAAAGTTTCATTTAAATGAAATGAAAATGGAAAAGAGATAGAGGTAAATTTTAAAGGGAAAAGCAAGTAAGATTGCGGTTATATATATTAACATAAAATATGATGAAAGTAAGTCTGGATAAATGTAACAAGTTGAGGAAATTAAGAAAAAAGAAAGGTAATACTAGAAATATCAAATTGCAAGTGTAAAGCTGTTCACTAAGTCAAGATTTTTGGCAAGATTCCAAATATGACAATAAAAAATAATATATTTTTAAAATGAGAAGTACAACTTTCCAAGAAACTCAAACCTTGTTTCCCTTCAGAAGCACTGAGGAAA
Organism: Aselliscus stoliczkanus; assembly: GCA_033961575.1. Classification (NCBI taxonomy): domain Eukaryota; kingdom Metazoa; phylum Chordata; class Mammalia; order Chiroptera; family Hipposideridae; genus Aselliscus; species Aselliscus stoliczkanus. Next base: position 135,149,423 of record CM066731.1, on the reverse strand, counting down.
CTCACAAAAGCAGATGTCCTGGACCCATGTGCAGAAATTCTGAAATAGTTGGTAATCCACAAACCTATATTTTAATAAATTCCCCTAGCAATCCAGATTCACAACAAAATTTGAGATCAACTATTTTAAAATAAAAGTTATATCTGCAAGGTGATGGTTACTTAAGGAGTGGTCTTTATAGGCAGAGGGTAAGCTATGTGTAAGAGAATGTCATCCAAATGGCATTAAAAACCTTAAGTATTGGTTTCCTTTTATCTCCATAATTTCCCTGTAAAGATCTCCCTTCTTCATTTTTCATTTGATTTTGAATTCTATCTTAAGTTGTTTAACTTGTTAGAGCAGAGTGCATAATGGCCACCCAAAGATATCAGGCCTTAATCCGTGGAATTTGTAAACGTTACCTTATTTGGAAAAAGATCTTTGAAGATGTGATTAAATTAGAATCTTGAGATGGGGGAGATTGTTCTGGATAATCTAGATGGGCCCTATATGTAATTACATGTGTTGACAGAAGCCAAGAAATGCTGGCAGCCACCAGAAGCTGGAAGAGACAAAGAATAGATTTTCCATCAGAGCTTCTGAAAGTGGCATGGCCTTGCCATAACCCTAACTTCAGACTTCTGGCCTCCAGATTGTGAGAAAATAAATTTCTGTTGTTTTAAGCCACCAAATTTGTGGCAATTATTACACTAGTAACAGGAAACTAATGTAGTCCCCTATGAGGGAAGGAACATTATCGTTTTCCTTTTGTAATCTCACTGCCTAGAATATTGTTGGTTTAGAACTGAGATTCTAAATCTTGACTGCAATTTGGAATAATCCACAAAACTTAAAAACTCACTACTGAGCAGACCAAATTTTCCCAATACAGAAATTCTGATTCAGTTGCTCTGAAGTGAAGTCTGGGCATTAGTTTCCTATTTTTTAAATTTGTTTGAACTCTCCAGATTACTTAGTGTGTAACCAAAGTTAAGAACCATAGGGATCTAGAAAGACCTAATGAAAAGTGTATTATTTAGTAGAGTGTAGTAGTTTTAAGAGCAATGACTCTGGAATCAGACTGCCAGGCGTCTAGTCCTGGCTCTACCATGTGCTCGCTGTATGAAATAGGCCAAGTTAGCTAACCCTCAGTTTTTTCTTTTTTTTAAAGTTTTTTTTCATTATAGTACCTAATCCATTGTAAATTCTCAATAAATGTTAGAGCACAATGTTAGAAAACAAAATTCTTTATTTCACAATTCTTTAAGCAATTACTTTTTTGAATTTGGGTTAATTAGGAAGACTAAGGATTTCAATCAAAATAAGTATTTCATATGTGTAAAACAAATGTAAATTTTGGTTCAATTGTTTAAATTTACTGAGCTTCTGAAGTGCTTGACTATAAATTCATTATCATTAATGCAGAGATTTGCCAAGTAACTTCTTTAAAATCCTATAGTTAAATTCCTTCTGTAGACTCATACATTATATTCTCTTTTAATGTAATTACATTAGCATTCCCTTATTTAGGTTAAAATTTGTATTTCTTTGAGTGGTAGAATATAGAATAACATTGTGTATACAGTAGAGCCATGCCAATCTCCCCACAGAAGTTTCTCTCTCTCTCTCTCTCTCTCTCTCTCTCTCTCTCTCTCTCTCTCTAATTTTCCAAATCCCCATCTGTTTTGCTGATGGGCCAATATCTGGGGTCTGTTTTTCATAATGTCATTTTGTTTGTGAGGATGTCTGTTCCTGAGAGTTCACGAGCTGGCTGACAATGAAAAAATGGTCACAAAGAGGCCAGGAAATATCCTGAAAAATAAAGCCAAAGCCAAGAAAGCCACTGCGCCCTGCTGGCCAGTTGCACCGAGAACAGGAGAGCAGGGCAGCAGTTTGGAATGTGACTCTGGAAGGTTTGCTTGGTAGCTAAAGAAACTCCAGAAAATGACTGTTGAAGAGTAGAATTGCATCATAGCTACTGAAGTTCCCTCCAGAATGGTTTAAACAAAATAACTTCGTGTGGAAAAACAAATTCATTATACAAAGAAATAAAGCAAATAAGGGGCATGACAAATGGCATTTTTTTTTTTTTTCTTAACCTTCCCTCTGAAACATCAAGAAAACAGGCTAGGGAGGGAAGACAAAAATATGTAAATACATCTATTAAGTATTCATTAGTTTTGTTTCATATTTAACTAAAAGAAGACAATCTGAGAACTGCCTAGAACATAAATAAATATGTATTTCTCTCTCCTATATTTTTATATAATTGATAATTCTAATTTACTTAATACTGAGTGGATAAATTAGACAGAAAGAAGGATTTATTTTTCCTATGTTTTCAAAAAAGGGTACCAAAATTCTTAAGAATTCACTAGGCAATTCATCTTTGCAAGAATTTTACATACAATTTCCCTTATTACATGTAGCGCAGCTTTGTTTAATGGTCTATGTTATAGATACTATGTACATTAGCATATGACCTTTGAAGTTTTACCTATGTGTGAAAATTGCTGATGAAAAAAAAACAATAAACAAGAATAAATCTTCACTTGCTGCAATAATAAAAAGGAAATCTTTAATCTTAAATCATTTTCTAGTTTTACGCAAGATACAAGATATGAATGTTACACATTTATATTGGCATTAGGTCAAGGGTCACCCTTGAAATAAAGACTATTTTCATAATGAGAGAAAATAGAAGTCTTTTCTGTTGGGTAATACGATAGTGTGATTTCCTTATATGAATTGGTGGAGAGAGCTGTGAAAAATGTCTACAAAGTCACCTGTGAAACTTCCTGTAACAGCAGAACACTAGAAAGAATTTATAGATTACTGTTCTTTTTTTTTTTTTACCTCCTTTTTATCAATAAACACTACAGAAAGAAGAAAGGAGTTTACAGAGTACCTGAGAAATGTGCAAACACTCTGAAACAGTCCAGTCCAGACTGCATAGTTGGCCATCAGGGCGGCAGCCATTGAGCAGGCTTCCATTTGGCAACAGGAAACCAAGACGGAAAATAAGGCGTGTGATTCCTCTCCAGCTCTCCTCAATCATTTTCAAATACAGTAACTTAGAATGCTGTGATATGTAAAAAGGTGAAGTGGAGAAAGACATTTCAAGAAAAATATAAGGCTAATTTTGGAATCATTATATTCCCTAGTTGAGTCTATGTCCATGCAAATTGAAGCATCCAGTCAGGAACTGGCTGTAAGTTTCTAAAAAATTTTTGTAAAATTCCATTTTCAAAGGAGATGTCATGATGCGCTATATCCATTTCCCCTCCCTCTGGCTTTAATTCAGGTGATAGACAGGAAAAGGAGAGTTCCAGAATCCCGCCTTTTCCCAGCGAGGCACAGCTTTTTCAGCTTGAGGTATAACAATTGTAGGAAATGGTGAATGATGGAAACATTTTCCTAGAAGGGGAGTTTGAAGCCTCAGAGAGCCACTCCTATTTGAGCCATAACTACTTACAGAGGCATGAATCGGAGGAAGCTTGCCACATTGAGAAGGTCTGAACAGACCAACTTGATAGAGGACTAGATTGTAACTTCCTGAAAGTGATGGACCAACACACTCCCAGGATGCACCTTCCTCTGACATTTCCTGAGCTTTGCCTCATTATTTATCTACTCCCAGGATTCAGTGGAAGGGATTACAACCTACCCTTTCTAAAAAAATACATATAAAAGGCAGCAACAACTAATAATATTCTGAAGCAACAAACCGTATATGTATACTACTTTTAGTGTATTAGCGTTGCTTATGAGCCAAGTTGCAAAGGAAACTACTTAAAGATGGCTTTGCATTTTAAAATGCCAAAAGAAAATGTAGCTGCTGAGAGTCTGAAACAAATATCTGGCTGTCTTATAGTTTAAAAACAAGGCATTCCCATTTCTCATACATGGAATTTTCAGTAAGTGTTAAAATGAGAGCAAATCATTCAGTAGCTGCAGGATTTTCATTTCCTAAAAAAAGTAAAAGGAAATTGCCTTGGTTGCCTTCTTTTAGCTCTTTTTATACACTTATAAGTAAGATTATATATGGGAAGTGATTCAGATTAAAAATGACTTGAAAATACTCTCATTGCACTAGGCAATGATGTCATTTATAGGATGGAGGAAGAGTTTAAATCACATTTTACTTTAAATACCATTGTAACAAATTAATATTGTCATATTTTACACTTAAGAATTAATATATATATATATATATAAATATATATATATATATATTTCATACAGTATTTTAGAATTAGGTAAATTTTTTTCCTCCCCAGGAACATGTGTTTGGGAGTGGGAAGAATACATGGGTATTAAGAGCAAGGTTAGTTATTACCAAGGCATCAGTATTAATAATTAACGAAAGATTAAAGAGGTAGCAGATTAAATTCAAGAAAGGAACTTTCAATTAAAGAATGATGATGAGGATACAGGCATTTCCTGAGGATTTATCTTTGATTAAGAGAAGTTGTTGAAAGCATTTGGCCTTTAATTCTAGCCAGTACTTAATCCCCAGGAAGTGGAAGTATCCTTAGCTTCATTGCTATTTTAAGATACACTAGAAGCTTTCAGAGAGAAAATCTTAGATGATCTGTCTTTTTTAAAGTATGATGTAACTCAAAGGTATACAGATTGCTTTAACCATTTCTCAGCATTCCATACAACTCATGTAGCTTACATGTAGTATCACTACATACAATCTAAGATTAATAGTATTTTTATTTATTTATTTATTTTTGAGGGCAGTGTCACTGGCCCTCATATGTGGGACCTCCACCGAGGCTTCTGGCTTCCCAAGCCAGCGCTTAACCACCACGCCACTCAGCCGGCCCTAAGATTAATAGTATAATGGTTAAGAGTAGCCTTTCTTAGCCATACAAAATGTCTTTGAACTTCATTCCAAAAGTATAAACTATATGACTTTGAACAGGTTACTTAATTTCCCCAAGAAACTGTTTTCTAAACTGTAGCATGGAGATAATGCCATCATCATACATGAAGATTAAATGAAATAATAAAGTAATATTATTCAGAGTGCTTAGCACAGCACCTGGTGCATAGTTCAGTTCCCTCATAGGCATTGCTAAGTTTCCTAGAAATTTTTATACTCTATAAAAGAAGGTAGATCAATGTTTCCATTATTTAATAACTGCTTTCTTGCATGTTTTTCCTCAAAAACTTTAGGAAATGAGGATATATCTATTCCTATATTAAAACTCTCTCAAGTTTTAGAACTTGTCAGATTATTTTACTTACTATTTTACTAATACAAAATGAATTTTGATGTTGAGATCTTGAATATCATACACAGTTTGCCAAAACAAAGTAAAAAAATCTTGCAAAATAATACGTTCGCCTTTCCAACCAAAAACCTGTCACATATTATTTATAAAGTAATAATTCTTTATACTATCAATTCTGACAAATGAGGTGCAGGACATTATAGTAATTTTTAATTATTTCTAAATTTGCATTCATTAGAAGTGTTGTAGGGGCATATTCCACCTCCGTTAAGAAAGTAAAGGACAAGATTGATAGATGTAAATAAAAGAAATAGAAAAAATGAACAACATAAGCAGCCTCAACAGGGAAAATAGGGCAAAGGTGATATAAATCATTCTTCCTTCCCTCCTTTTTTCCTAAAAACATACAATGAGCTTCTACTATAGGAACCAGGATGCATATTGTGGAGGAGATAGTGTAAAGACTTAGAAAGATAAATGATAGCATTGTCCTTGAATAATTAGGGTTCTGGCAAAGACAACAGATGCTCAAACAAATAAGCACAATATCATATAAGCTTTATAATCAAAGGAGGTATAAAGCGGAGAACTGTACAAAGGAGCAAGAAACAAGCTGTAGGGAACCAGAAACACTTCACAGAAGGGGTTGTTTAACCTTGATCTAGAGAAATAAGTGAGCATATTCTAAAGGCACAGAGACGGGAAAGGACTTCTGGGAAGTGCAAAAGTGTGCATTTTTTTTATTTTATTTTTTTTTTGCATAGAATCATGAAAGAGCCCAATGTGTTTGGAAAATTATAGGACACTCAGAAGAAATGGAAAGTAAAGTGTCTGGAGATTGAGATGTCTAATGAGGCCAAAAAATAAAGTCAGGCCTCATATGTCTTGCCAAGAAGCTCAGACTTTTCCTGTGACCAATAAGAAGTTACGAGAAAGTGTTAAACTAGAGAAAGAAATGTACAGCCAGTGACAGACCGGAGAGAGGAAGGCTAATTAGGAAATGAATGAATTTGTTCAGGCTGACCTCCTACTAGCATTCACAGGGTAGGGCAAAGGTATATATACATGGAGGCCCCAGCCTGTGCCCCCTTCTCTCCCCTCCTCCAGCTCACCCCTTCACAAGGGATCTCGGACAAAAAACCATCCACTGTCATCACCATCCTTATTCATAACATCCAGAAAATAAAGAAATTGGCCATTACCCAGTCCTATGAGTCCCCACCAAACCCCCTAGAAGACAGGACCAGGAAAGGGGTCCATAAAAAGTCCCAGGTTCCTTGAGTGCCATCTAGGAGGATAGAGGCACAGGATTTAGGGAAGCACATTCCCTTGCCACCATAGATTTCTCAGTAATGGGGGCTTGGCTGGCGGAGGACCAGAGAATGTTCCTCTAGAAAGTACCATCCAGAATAGGGGTCTGCTCGCTGGGGTGGTACTTGTACAAAGATGGGATGATGTGGGCCCCAACTAATGACAGTGGGATGGAGAAGAAAGGCCAGTCTCAAATCACTGAGATTCAATCACAGCAATATTAGGCAAAATTGTGTAAGATGTCTATAGGAAAAGGACACTGGAATTTCTGGGCTGGTAGATACAGTAAATAGTGTCAATAACAACTATTTTGACTACTACTACTGTTGCTAGTATATTACTATTTAGTTACCATGTACCAGGTGCAGCTCTGAAAGCTTTAGTCATTTAAGGAATATATTCTAAGAAGGATGTAAAGAAATATGAGGGAATGGAGAAACACTGGGGAGGATGATAATGAGTACAGCTTTCACACTGTGCGTTTGGGTGGCTTAAAAACATACTCCTAACTACATTTGATAGGCTTTAAACGGTCAGTAAAACAAATACTCCACTGAAGTAAATCTAAATTAGTAAGTAGTTACGAAAAATAATTTCATTTAAAGCATATAACAAAAATATCCTACAAAGACTAGAAACCCAACTTGACTTATTCATGCATCACTTTGCTGGTGTAACTTAGGAAGTTAATAATCTAAAAGAATTGATGTAACTTAGTACTGTATAATCTAAACTCAAAGCATGCATAACTCATTCAGATATAAACAGAAAATTTTCTTCTTTTCCAACATGTTTACCAGAAATATTTCATCAAATAATCTTTTCTGCAGAATAGAAGATTTCCTTAGAGACTTAATAGCTCAATTTTATAACTTGTTTCTAAAACAGTCTTATTCTAGTTGCTCTCAAAAACTTCAAGCTAATGGTCAATTAAAAAGAAAAAAAAGCATTTTACATGTTTGCTATTGGTGAAATAGTCATCTTCACTCTGTTTGTCATGACTACTGATCTACTGCTAGCTCCCACAGCCAGAGAGGACAAATAGTCAAACTCTAATTATCAGTTATACATCAGACTATCTTCCTACATGTACAAAAACTATGTTTTCATTGGATTCCCTTTCTATTCAACTAGATTTTTGTTAATGTATTTTTCAATTATTAGAGAGAAACTTTTACAGAACCATTTTGATTTAAGCCATCAAATCAAATTTGATTCAGCTGTTCATCAATTGATTTCTCATCAATTCAATTGATTTGTCATCATATGGAGGTAAGCATATACATATTTATATCCATATTCATACATTTACATACACAAATATATACATGTTATTTGGCCACAACATGTAGTTCAAAATAGTCCTCTCCACACAGTCACAATGTTATTATTTTTGCTAGATAAATTAAATCACATCAGATCCTTTATTTAAACTTATAATGGCTTTCCATAGCATTTTAAATAAAATCCAAATTTCTCACCAAAACCTAGTGTCATCTAACAGAAACTACTACTCTGGCATTTGCAGGAAAAACCTTTTGTTTTTTGTTGTTGTTTTTTTAATTTTTAGGAGTTTATTTGAGCCGCAACTGACAATAATTGCCAGAAAGCAAGATTTCAAATGCTCCCTGCAGGGAAAACCCTTACCCAGGCCTACATGACTGGATCCTTCTCACCTGGCTCTAATGAAATGTCAATCAATTAGCACCCCATCCCACTCATTTGCTATTTCCTTCCTTAGTTGCCGTTACACTTATTGCTATCAAAAATCATACACTTATTTGTTTATTAGTTTACTGTTAACCTCAGAAGGATGTAAACATTATAGCTGGGAGAACCTAGTCTTTTTTAATCATAATATTCAACTAGGTATGTGCCTCGAAGTAGATACCAGACCCATAGTAAGATTTCAATGTCTGTTTATTGAAAAATGTTTGAGAAATAAATGAACACTATAAATTATGTAGTCCATATCATTTGACAGTTGTTGAAACTGAGACTGAGAGAGATTATATTTTATTTCTAAATGTTCAACACCTGGTTAGTGGCAATATCAGGACATAAACTCAAATCTTCTAATTTCCTTAATAATGTATGCTTTCAACTTAAGGGGATATAAAATGGTGAATGAAAGCAATCAGTATGATTTTATAAATTGTGGAAAATAGCACCTAATACATAAGACAGAACTTTGAAAAATGCTCTAAAACAGTAAATAAGTGTTCTGATGCCTTAGCAGCCTATTTTAAGAAAACCCTACTTTGCATTTCAGATGACAACAGCAATCACACAATTTTTTCTCAGGTATTGCCCACCAGGATTAATAGTCAAGAATTTATATCTTATATTCTTTATTCCTCATTAATGGTCCATGTGGCTACAATTATTTACCAGATCTCTTCTCTGTCAAATTACTTGTAAGGACCCTATAAAATCAGTTTACATGACTGGTATTTTCAAAAATATTTTCTAATGACCACCAAAATAAATTTATTTGAAGAACTAAAAGGAATGCTTTAAAGATCTAGGGAGGGGCTGGCCGAGTGGTGCGGTGGTTGGGTGCTGGCTTGGGAAGCCAGCAGCCCAGGTTCGGGTCCCACATGTGAGGGCCAGTGACACTGCCCTCAAAAAAAAAAAGATTGTAACGTGTTGATGTTTCTTTAAAAAAAAAAAAAAAAAAAAAAAAAAAAAAAAAACTAGGGAGGTTATCTCTTAAAAAATTTTTTCTCTTAAATTTTTAAATATTCCTATTCTAATTAATATTAAAAATGATTACATTGACACATTTCCAAAAGCTAATAACTAAAAATGTTTTATTTAGTTATTACTATTAATAAAAATTCAAAATAATACAGTGTGCCAGCCAATTCAGTATTCTTTTTTCACCTTAAGTTTCAGAGGAAATAAATTATCAACAGAATTGACAAAAATTGACAATATTGGTAATATATGTACAAGTATTAATACTTTGGCACTTCTTCCTGGGTGGCTTTTAAAAATGCAATGCTTGTCTTTATAAAATAATCCTCCAGGGAATTATCATGACTTTAATGAAAGTTTCTAGTGTTGTCATTGGATATAAAAAGAGTTAAATGCTACTAAAATAGCACTTAGTATTATGTATGTTGTGTGACTAGAACATTTTGATCAAAATTATATTTAAATTTCATGTGGAGACAATGGATGTTTTAAGACAGGAAAGAATCTGTGTTTGTGTAAGTGTTTCTCCTCAGGGTATACCTTATATATAAAAATGAGGCAGATTATTACAATAAATATTTGCCATTTGATAATTCAGATTTGAAAAGAACATGTATGTATCCCAACCAGAGACTGTAAAATATTTCTAAAATCATATCAGTTTTGTCATTAGAATATACAAATATAATACTCATAACATACCTCACAATAAATAATTATACTTTAGGATAAAACAAAGAGATTTAGGGAGATGTTTCTAGCTGATACATTGCCTACTTCTAAATACATTTTAAACCCTCATGTGAACTGTGGGAATTTTCAGGAAGAAGAAATGCAGTGCTTCTACATGTTCCACGGTATTTACAGAATATAAATCTTAAGCTAGTACATCTGTTGAATACTAAAATAGCCAAAAGGAATTCCCAAAGACAAAGTCTGCTTTTTCAGGCAGCAACTTTTCCTTTTAGCCAAAGGTTTATAATCAGAGTTCTCCCCGGTCCAGGTGTGGCCTTGAATACCAAAGCACAGCTGCAAAGAAGCTGATCTGATTTTTTTCTCTTTCTTTTCATTCCCTAAGTCATGCAGCAAATACTGCCTTTTCCTCTCTTGAGGGGAATTCATGGATTTATGTTTCGAAAGATTTTCCTCTTTCTGTTGCTCAGCAAACATGCTCCTGTGGTCAGATAAAAATATATGCAAGTGAAAGCTAGGATAGCTGAGAACATTTGATATGGCCAAACCTCTGGATAAAATAAAGGAAATGCATTATATATAGTATGGATTTATTATGACTTATTTATCATTTCACCATGCTTTTTTAAAGAAAGACTTCATGACAGTTTACTTAGAATTATGAATTATACATCAAAAATGTTTAATATTTTTAAAAAACATGTTAAACGTGACACAGTTTGAAAAACTCATGAATTTTGGACTGTTCATAAGCTAATGGTGAGCTTATTTAATGAAATAATGACGTCTTCATTGTGTTCTTTTTGAATATCCTATGTATAGTGCCAGGTGGGTACTAAGTCTAGTACTAGTCTGTGAGATCACTTCTTAATTTATATAAATGTCTAACCATGTTATACACCTGAAAATAATGTAAAATAATATAAAATGTCAAAATGAATGAATAAATTGTAAAATAAATAAATAAATAAAATGTCGGCTTCATAAGTAAAAGAGAAAGCACAAGCCTCATGTGTGTCTTTATCAACATTTATTCAACAAACATGTGTTAACTAGCTACCAGGTTTCACATTCTGTGCTATGTGTTTGAAATGATGAGATAAATACCCATAATGAGTTCATTATCTACTGGGGAAAACAGGCATGTGAATAAATAAAACCCAGTAATGAGAAACAAAGTCCTTTAAGAACTTAAAGATAGTAGCCAAGCGCCTTTGGTATGCTCTTCTGTGATGCTTGTTAAAGTGATCAGCTCTTGGCCTACACTTCAAACCTCCAGAATCATAATTTTGAGGGTCACTTAAAAATATGTAGGATATTTTGCAAGCACACCAAGATGATTTTTCTTTTTTTTTTTTGAGGGCAGTGTCACTGGTCCTCATATGTGGGACCCGAACCGGGGTCACTGGCTTCCCAAGCCAGCGCTTAACCACCGCACAACTCGGCCAGCCCAAGATGATTTTTAATGTACAGATAATCAAGATCCACTGAAGAGGGGCCAGCCAACTGGCTCAATTGGTTAAGAGCACAAGCTCTGGTTTGATTCCCACATGGGCCAGTGAGTTGCACCCGAGTTGAGCTGCCACTGAACTGCCAACAGGTGGCAGGATGGCTCAGCTGGTGAGAGCACATGCTCCTAACAACAAGGTTGCTGGTTCAACTCCTGCATGGGATGGTGGGCTATGCCCACCCGCAACTAAGATTGAACACGGCACCTAGAGCAGAGTGACCGTGAGCTGCCAACAGGTGGATAGATGGCTACTGCACTTGGAGCTGAGCTAGCTGCGCCCTCTACAACTAAGATTGAAGGACAATAACTTGGCTGTTCACCTTCCCCAATTCCCCAACACTGTTCCCCTTCCCCAAATCCCCAATAATAATCTTAAAAAAAAAAAAAAAGATCCACTGAAGAGGAATTCACACTTTCTGAAGAAGTTGGAAAAGACTTTTCAAGCAGTTGCCTGTTGGAACTCAAAAAGGTACATCAAAGTATTGCTTTTCTTTGTCAGAGTTCTGCAGGTTGATGGAAAACTGATACCACTTTTATTAATCATTCAATGTTTAAATAATCATTGAGCACCTAATCTATGCCAGATGCTTTATACATGTAGTAATAATGGACTTGGTAATACTGAGCCTCAGAATTAAGAAGATGAAAGTAGGCCCTTTCACCATATAGCAGAAAGAAGAGGAGAAAGCATGTCCTCTCTACAGACCAGCTCCTAAGATGAAGGTGATTATGTGGGAGCAGAACTATGCATGCCCAATTCTTCCTCCCCAAATCATCAATTTGAGAGTCCTTCCACATCTCCTGAGAAGAAGAGAAGTGGGGAGTACATACAAGTCATGCTTATAGAGATCTTTCCTAATGGGAATCGTCAACATGTGTAGGAAATATTTTCCTTTCCCCTCAGTGGTGACATTTGAACTGGGTCTTGAATGAAAAGTAAGAATTTCCCAAGTCATGGGATGTTGAGGTGGGAAATAAGAGAAATAAAGCATGGAATGGTAAACATATTCAAATCCAAGTCTGCTTAACATCAGAGCCCATGTTTGGAATTACCATATGAGACAATGAAAACTTTCAGAGGATTTTTCAGTCGATGTAAAGAAAGATCAGCTTTGTCTCTTTAAGAACATGGCTCTGGGATGAGTGTATTGTTTGGGATAAGAAAGGATTGGTATCAGGGTGACTAGTTGGGAGGATGTTACAATAATTCAAGATGGAAATTATAAAGCCTTGGATAAAGGCTATGGCAAAAGAAACAGAAAGCAGTGGACATATATTGTAGATAGTTCTATAAGATTATATATAGGAATCGGTGACTGTGGGATGTGAGAGAAAACAAGACTGGAGTGAGAGATTCTAGTTGGACAGATTTGATACACAATATGATATCAAAACATAAGGTTTGGATGGGGTGAAAGGTAAGTTCTGTTTTAGAAATTATTGGGCCACGATATAGCTAATATACAAGACCCAAAAACCTCATCTCCAGTCCAGGTTGAAGCTGACTGGCCCCCTTCTTTCAACATCATTAAGGACTCAGATTCTTTTTTTTTCCTCTTGGACTTGGGATTCCACTCTATTCAATTCTAAATGCAAAAGCAGAACAAATTTTTGTCAATATCCCCTTCATAAGTAAAATAAAGCAAATAAACAAATGAAGACAAACAAACAAACAAAAACACTTATATCCTTTCTCATTTTAAGGATATTAACACCTATCAGTCTGAGCAAACTCCTTTGAGAATAGTCACAGGTAATTAACTAGGGAGGGGTTTGAGTCATGTGTCTATTTAAATATCATTTTTTAAAAGAGAACAACCCTGATAAAGCTTCTTTTTCATAATATTTACCACTATCTTTATAGCACTTACCATCTTTAATTTTCTTATTTTTATTGTTGCCTCTCTATATATAAGAGCAGAAAGTGTGATTTATTTTTTATTATTACCGTAACCTCAAAACCTACATTAGTATTTGGCACATAGTCATTCAATGATATACAAAAAATAATATTATTTGAATGAATGGCAATAAAAATTGTATTGTAAGTTTCTATTTGCCAGTGGTGCTATGCTGGGAACCTTACAAGTTAAACAGAAATCTCCTCTGCTCCTGAAACTTCAGAATTGCCTCGTTTGCAATATGACCTTATTATAGTTATGGTCTCTTCTAAATATGATTGCATGCCAACATTTACTGCTGGTTGGACCTAAGGACACACAATCTAAAGACTGGAATAGGTTTATGGCATGATCTGATGCCAAAAGAAGACTGAGATAATCAAATCTCTTGGAAATTTCAAATGGGAAACCTAGAGGACAGCTAGCAGCAGGAGCTTTAGCTATGCTATGATATGATATGCAGTAGAGTTAAAGCCATAAAAATCGAGGCAGAGTTAGGAACCTTGAAGACTACAGCAAAAAATATGAATAACCAGAATCAATGAAGAAAGGAAAAATTAAATTGATTACAGGGAAAGAATCAGGAATCAACCAGTCAGCAGTAATGGGAGATTAGAGTAGATATACAGAAAGAATGCTGCAGAAGCACAAGAAAAAGAAAGATGCATTATTGCTCATGAGACAGAGACAGAGTTGCCTATCTCATTTCTAAACGTGATAGTTTCTAATGATTTTTGGGTTCCATTTAAGCATAATGCAAAAGGGAAGGGGGAAGAAAAACTAAGGAACCTAAGTTAAATTCATCTTTCTCCAGGTTTGTATTACAATCCTTCTTTTCCAAAAATTATGACCTAGGATGTAGACCTTAGTGCCTCCTTCAAGGGACAGGACATTGAAAGTGGAAGTTGCTAAAGTCAGAGTCACAGAATCGGAATGTAATTCTACACGCAGATACGGTCCCAAAATGAGCCCATTATACGTGTTATATGAACTGTGGAATTTGATGTTCAAGTTTAGAATTAAATTAACCTAACACTTGGAAAAACACATATTTCTCTCAGAACTAAAAAAATAATAAATTGCTTCATAGTTGAGCCTTTGTAAAGACTCATGGGAAATGTAATTTAATCTACCTGATAAGTTATACGATCTACTGATCTCAGGAACTTCTAAATAAAAATTTTGGGGAAGGTGACATCAGAGCAAACAAAGAGTTTCTGGGCCTTGATTTTAAGCTCATTGGGTGAAAGTAAGAAATGGAAATCAAGCTTCATATTGAGTAGTACTGTCTCTTCTTAAGTAAACAAAATCCATCTATTAAAAATAAAATATAGATAGGGTAAATGGACAAAAATTAAAATGATGACCTTTATATTTAAATTTTTGTGAAGTGATTTTCCTGCTCTTGAAGTTGCTTGGTTTGAGTTGAACTTTCCTGCCTTTTGAAATATAAACATCTCTTCTAATCACAGGATCCTGAAAGTCTTTCTGTGAGATGCATAGATAAGGATGTTTGTCTACATCCTAGGTCATAATTTTTGGAAAAGAAGGATTGTAATACAAACCTGGAGAAAGATGAATTTAACTTAGGTTCCTTAGTTTTTCTTCCCCCTTCCCTTTTGCATTATGCTTAAATGGAACCCAAAAATCATTAGAAACTATCACGTTTAGAAATGAGATAGGCAACTCTGTCTCTGTCTCATGAGCAATAATGCATCTTTCTTTTTCTTGTGCTTCTGCAGCATTCTTTCTGTATATCTACTCTAATCTACTCTAATAGTGTGAAGAAAATTAAAATCAGTGTATTGTCAGGAGTCTAAAATTCTTCATTTTTGAATGTTTTTAGTTAAAAGTTTCTGATATCCAAGTGTTAAAAATGCAAATGAAGAAATCCATCCCTGGAAAGGGAGAAGTTTTTTCTAATAAAAGTAGAGACCATGTATGTTTCAGTCAAAGCTTAACATGAACGAAATTGCTAGCTTTCTTTTTCAAATAGAATGATTGACTAGAAAGAAAAATCCTATGATGATAAAAATAGACACGGTGTGTGTGTCACATCATTTTAATATAAACTACAATTTAAAGGTCTGATCGCTCTGATAATTAACAGTGAGGAGCTAGTCCATTGTAAACATTTGTCTGGATTTTCAGTCTCCTTCCTGGTTTAATTGTAAGCAAATACCTATTTTACTGAGTTCAATTAAAATTCATAGGTAGGAACAGAGATTATGTTAACTGATGTTAGGTCCTGCGACCCTGTTGCATCTAGTTTAGCTCAAATGTCTATACTGCTCGTGAGTCTTTAATACCATAAATTGACCCATCCGTGTGAAAATGAATATAGTAAACTCACTGATGTCAGAGGTAAGCCTGTCTGATAACCCTGGGTTTGACAAAGACATCTCAATTCGTAAAACTCTACATACCATTCTTTTATGAATAATGTGTAAACACAAGAACATTTTCCTGGTACTCATTTTTTTTCTAGAAGAAAATTTCAGAACAAAAGTATAAGATATGCTCATAGAAGTAGGCAAGGCCTTATCTGCTGGAGAAAGGAAGTAACTCCTCTTAATTGGACACACATGTTTTTGTTTCTATTCATTTGAATTTCTTAACTCTAGCATCACTCATCTATGTATTCATTGAAGAGGTATTTTATGAGCAAAAACTATGCAACAGATTATTACTGATTGAGGGATAAAAGGCATATTTGCTCACTTAACAATGGGGAAGACAAACAGGTAAAAAAAAAAATCTCTTGAAAACTATTAGATGGAGGATTACACAGAATGTACAGTTGCACAGAGTGGTGCCCACTTGCACTGAGTGTTGAAAAATGAGCTGGGGAAAGACAGAGAGGCTAGCATTTGCCAAAATACAGAGGAAAGAACGTATAGGCAACTGCACCTATCCTGCAGTGATAAAAGCACAAAGAAGATGTGGGAGAATGGCAGAAGCAAAGCTGAGGAGGTGGGGCAGTAGCCAAGTCACAATGTCTCTCATTTATTAAGAAATTTGTATTTTATCCTGAAGTCGAAGGACTTCAAAAAACCTGCAGTTCTTGAGGACTGAGGTCACACATCCTCTCCTCTCTGCAAAAGAACTCCAGTTCTCTTTTAAAATACTATTTTTCATATTTTAATAACAATATTATAAAAAAACAACCACCATAGACTTCATTGGCTGTATCACTCGTAGACCACTTTAAATTCAACTACATGTTTGTGTATTCTCCATACCATCATCACGAGGAAAGACTACATCCTAGAATCTTTGAAGATTTCAGTCCCTGTCAGTTGTTTAACAGCCTTAAGACACCCTAGAATGATATTCTTTCTAATGCTTCCTCTTTCTCTCCTCTTTTAATGGAGTTGGGATTGGCAGTTGAGAAACTAAACAAACAAAAAAAGCTGGTTTCAAAGGGATGTTAGGAAGAACAACAGAGTTAAGCATATCAAGTGACAAGCTTCCATCACTTCATACCATTTTCTCATTTTCCAAGAATTTCAACATCTTTTACATGTGACAGAACTGATACACATTTTAATTTCCGTCAAATCAGTTTTTTGTTAAAAAAAAAAAAAAGATGTTTATTTAGAAGATAGCATGGGAGTAGGGGAAACGCGCTAAACTGAGAAGTTTGGATTCTTTCGTGTAAGTTTAGGTTCTGTCAGTAAACATGACACAATTCTTAAAACAGAGCATCAGATTAGATCTTAACATTCCATCTGTAGCCACCACTTAAGGTTCACTATTATTAACACTCTGAAAAATATATAATCTCATACTTTGATTTTGTGTCCAACAATTTCACCCTGAACTTCAAACACATATGAAATAACATAAAATGCATCTATAAGCCATACACAGAAATTATCCACCCTAGTATTTGGTAAGCAAATATGTCACCCATGAGAATAGGGTCTCTTAAACCTACTAAGAAGTCTAGTACTAAAATAACCTAAAAGAGCTGTATTTTTGACTAATTCTAATATTCTTGAGTCAATATTGGCTAAAAACTGTACATTAGAGCTATGTTTCCTTTTCTTCATAGAAATGCAAAACTTATCTAAATTAATATATTTTCAATTCTGGTACAAGAATTTATATTTGAATTATATCAAGTGTTGATAAATAGCTAGAATTTCTTAGGGAAAAAAATAAATCCAGTAATACATATATATTTCAAAATAAACCAGTGATTCCAAGAAACAGTTACATTAAAATGATCAACTGTTCTTCTAATATATTGTTTTAAATAAATGGATTTGATTCATATGTTTTCATCTTGAATTTCTGAAATCCAAAATATAGTTCACTACGAATATAAATAATCCAAAGAAAAAGTTTTCACAAAATAAAATTCACTAAAAAAATTTAGGTCCATTTTTCAGTTTACTTTGTCACTTTCATCTCCCATTTGAAAGTAAATGTGAGTAATAAAAAGAAGCTGCATATGAAATTATATGTCATTAGAGAAATTGAGGATTACTAAAAGTATGTGTGAGTAATAGTATTCTTTTATAGGGCATTTAAGGAACACTGCATTCCTGTTTTTTGGTTATTTTTTTAAGATAATGCCATCCTGAGTTAAAATGACCATATTTCAGAGACTGGAGAGAGTAGAGATTGACAGTGCTGCAAAGTTCTTAAAAGACTTCTTGAGAAGTATCCAAAAATATAAAACTTGGCAACATGAACATACATGCTGTACATATGGTCCACAATATCTACAAAAGTGCTGATACAGAAAGAAAAGTAACACAGAGGTGGAAGAACAGAGAGGAGATAAGGTTTAATAATCGTTCAACTTATATATAAGGTTAATTTATTTTGACATATTTCTATTTCTTTGCTGTTTTGAAAAAAAACAAGCCCTCATAGTTTAATGTGTAACAGTTTACTGAAGAGTTTCAAGTCATCAGGGTATAAGCATACAATAATTTTAATTTTTCCAGTAATTGCTGTGTTCCACTTAATGATATTTTGGCTACATTCCATCCCTTTCTTGTTACATTTGGTTATTATCACTGGCTCATTTAGTTTTAAGACTCAGTTCTGCTCTTTTAATAAAATTTATTCTCAAACTTGATTCTATTTTTGTGTCCTCTCACCCTCCCACCCCCACAACTGAAGAGTAGAACTGAGTCCAGCCTGCTAAGAACGAGGGGGTGCATGGTTGGCCTGACTCAGTGACATCTTTTCTCTTTATTTTCCAGGTACTAGTTTCACTGCTGTTGAAGGGAGGAAGGAAGATAGAGAAGACAAATGTCTTACTGTTACTTCCAACATACCAGTATATTGTGTTCCTTGAATCACTCTGAGTCAGCCTGTTCTATCTGATGCTAATGTTTCTGCTGATGGGGTGGTCTTCTCATAGTCAGCACATGTGGTTTTTTGGAGGCAGTATGCCATAGTATCACCCCTGCTTTCCTTGCTCCTGGGCACTAGGACTCCCAGCTGAGGGGATGACCAGATGCTGAAATTCAATCCCCACTCACTTTCTCAAGGTTGTGTCAAAAGCAAACAGAGTGATGATTTTGTCTAATTTGCATACAAGCCTAAACTAAGGCCTCTTTCTGGGATATGTGTGTCTACTTCTGACCCTCCTCTAATGCCTTTGCTACACTGAATGAACCATTAAATGGCCCCTTGGCTTCTGCTTCTCATGGAACTTTTTTTTTTTAAGATTTTTATTAGAGAATTGGGGAGGGGAACAGTGTTGGGGAATTGGGGAAGGGGAACAGACAAGTTGCTGTCCTTTTGTTCTTCAGTCTAGTTGTGGAGGATGTCACTTCCCTGGCCCATGTTGGTATCATCATTGCTCTCCTCCCGGATGAGGCAGATCGGTCACCAGCCTCTGAATGGCCACTCACGGTGGCTCTTGGCAGCTCACTCCGGCTGCCGGCCACTCACTGTAGCCTATGGCAGCCCACTGGAGCAGGGTCTGCAGCCTACGATGTCACCAGCACCTCACGCAGGCTCTAGGTGGAGCTGTTGTTCACCATCTTAGCTGTACAGGGCAGTGTCACTGGCCCTCATATGTGGGATCTAAATTGGGGCCACTGGCATCCCAAGGCAACTCCTAACCAAAACACCACTCGGCTGGCCCCTCATGGAACTTCTTGATCCTTTACATGAAGCTATGGGAAGCAATGCAAGTTTCCTTCTATAATGCAAGTTTTCCTAAATTTTCCAAATTTATTCCTCTATGTTCCTTCAAGTCTTGCTCACTTTTGTTACACTAAATATTGTTCAAGAATCCTCCCAACCCAACTTCAGATAACATACTTGAAACAATCTGCTTTTCTTTCCAATATTAGAGAGAGGGAACTGAAAAGGCAGACATCCTATATTCCTGGAATCCTAAAATCATCTCCCAAGGATTCCCTCACTACACACTCTGATCATTAGTGATAATAGAATGGACCTGTATGTTTGCAGCTTATTATGCTTCCCAGGGGAAAAATTACCAGTCTCTGTTCAGATACCTCTAATCTTTATACGCTAGATTTGTTTGTTTTGTTAATACGGCTTAACGCTATTTAAAAAAACACACAAAACAACAGTATCTACACACTTAAAGGAGAGGTAATAAACTTCCACTAAAATAATGTTCAGTCCACAAGGCCAACATCCTTCACCTCTCTCACTCCTCTTCTTATTGTAACTGGGAAGGAGGTGAAATTCTGCTAGGGATTTATCCAACATTCAGCAAGTCTAGCCAGGAGGTGGCTATTTCCAATTGTATGGGATCACTGCTATTTCTTTCAGAATGAGGACTGTCTTTTGTTCTCAGATTTGGGCTTTAGTCAATTCAGGAATAAGAGTAAATATTCTATTTGATGTCCTATCACTGACTAAATAGTTATAAGACATTGGAATTGAGACATATTACCAGTTTCTAGCTTTTCCAATTCAAAGCACAAATTATTTCTAAAACAAAGTTCTTCATTTATCTTGATGCAAAACTTTCCATTTATCTGTAAGATACCTAGACTAAAACCTAAACCCCTCAGCATGCAATTTTAATCTTCCACAAAGTAGCCCAATTTACTTTTTGTCTTACCTCAGCACATCCTCTGAAACCCTGATCATTCTAACTTCCCATGCCACTCACCATCCTCGTACTTCATCTGTTTTTCTTTATCTCTGTGCTTTAGATAGACTGTACTCTCTCTTCTCTCTCCCTCAAAACCAACTGTTTGAAAATGTTCACTTCTTTCAAAGACAAGCCCTAACTCTATCTTCTTCATGAATACCCATCATCTGTATAAGAATTAATATTTCATATGCATTCCCTTAATTAGCTTAGGTCCCTTACATCACTATTTCCAATGAATCTTTGCTGAACAAATGAGTAAAACATCTCCTCCAGTGAACTGTTAAGTTCTTTGAGGCAGGAATTATACCATTCTTAAATTCCTCTCAAAGAATAAAATAATGTAATCTAAATGGTAAACATTCAACATACTATTCCATAAATTAAATTGAAAACTAGAAGTAGTGGACAGTGAAGAAACCACGAGACAATAAGAAAGTAAATATGACATTAGTAATTCCTCATCTTGCCTTCAGTGGCATTGTTAGGCAAAAATAGTGCTTAGGGCTTTTTGGAACATTGGGATTTGAGGATCCTGCAGATGGTGTAAAGCAAATAGAGATGCACCTTCCACTTTCCTGTGAACCACGGGGAAGCTTTGGCATCATGAAGATCCAATGAAGCACAGCAGTGATCAGGAAAACACGGACAGCACCCATTCCGTTTCAGTGTACTAGTAGAGAGGAAACTAGTGGATTAGGGGAAAGACCTTACCACCCATATGAGGCCTTGGAAACCGTTGTACTCTAGGAAATAACTTTAGTGGCCAGGAAATATTCAGTGCCAGGAGTAGTGGCACAGCGCCCAAAAAGATTGGACTCATTCCTCCGTATATTTGATTTACCCGGTTGATATTTCCAGAAGTCCTTGAGAGGTACTTAGTGTGAAGTCCTTTGTGAACAAAGGGGAACTTTCATATGACTTGCTGAGACCCTATCTATACTCCTAATCAAATAAAGCAAAGGAAATTCTAGTTACCCACCACCATCCATCAAAGATCTAGATGGCTAGAGCTGAACTCCTGGTGCCCTCCTCTTGTTACTTGAGAAGCATAAATGCTATAATATTTAGTGGATCAAATAGAAGCTGTAATAACCATGCTTAGAGCATTGTTTACCAAATCTACAATTTAGATTAATTTTATTTTTTTAATATGCAACTTGATGTTGCATGACATAATCTTTATTTTATTAAAAAGCTAAGTTTAATATTTTTATAAAAGTAAGCTCTTAGAAATGATAAATATCATTTGCATTTTTTTTTTTTTGAAAGGAACAGATTTTTGTGACTAGGCAACATCATGCTTTATAAAGTACATTTAAGGGCTGGCCGAGTGGCGCAGTGGTTGAGAGCTGGCTTGGGATGTCAGCTGCCCCGGTTCGGATCCCACATGTGAGGGCCAGTGACACTGCCCTCTAAAAAAATAAATAAATAAAAAATAAAAAGAAAAAAGGACATTTAAGTAAATATACTTGGAATAAGTTAAAATCTAATAGTATTCTTGTCATATAAACATTAATCAGAGTTCTGAAAACAACTTAGGAGAAAATGTGCGATGCTTTCCATATTCATGCAGTAGTCCTAAATTAAGTCATAATTTATATAAATTTGAGTTACTGGTAATTTATAGGAATTATGAATCCTACTTAATGACCATTTAAAACTCAAGTACTATCTATGCAACCAAATGGCTAGATTAATGCATTGTTAATATAGATACTTTAAGGGCCAATTCCAAAATGATTTGGATGTTAACATTGTTAATGATCTTGAGGGGTTCAATTCAATGTACATGTTTAGACACTAATGTGTTGTGCCTAAATTATACACACACACACACACACACACACACACACATATATTTGACTATAAAAACACAAATATTTTTTAAATTGTATTGTATCAGGGAATATCTATAAATTTAAAAACAATGTTTGTCTCACAGGAACTATACATCTATTGTGTCAAAACTATATTTCTTAAAGAATTCACCTCTAGAGCTGTCAATTTCATTATTGATTCCACTTCTGTGCCTAGCATGGTACTAGTAGAATAACATCTAAAGAGATTCTTCTAGTTTGGAGGAGTGATTATTGTAATTTGCCTATGACAAACTAAATATGTCCAGTTTACAACAAGAAAAGAAGAGCCATGTTCAAAGTTAGGAAAGCAGACCAAGAGTAAAAACTAGAGGATGAGGGTTGATGGTAAATGGTAGAATAAAACAATGCAAAAATGAGGATTGGGTATAAGGTCTGGGTGAAAAAGATAAGATGAGAAGCAGTTGGGAAGTGACAGGAGGAAATGGGTTCCGTTTCAATTGCAGAGATATTAGTGAACACTGTATGTGCCACTCTGGTGATATAAAGGAAAAAGCTATGTAAGGCTTAGAAGCTTATAAGCTCTCAATGAAAGCAAAAATTACAGAACATAGCTCAGAAGACTATCAAGCAACAGTGGTAAAAGAAATCCAAGAAAAACTTTTATCTTCTCAAAATATGAAATTTTGATCATTAATACTTTGGACTTTAAAGACATATCAAAGCCTTCTAAACCATCATTCCCGCTCCACTCCCTATAAATAGGGTATCAAAGTCAAGGACTGTTTGGAGATATGTATCTAAGGGCTAGACTTTAAGATGCACCCCATCTAGGAGAAACCTGAGTATACAATTTAGACACTCTGTGTTTTGGGCATTGAACAATGTTATTTTACCCTTTTTCCCTGGATTTTTGTTTTCCTTACCTTCATAGCAATAATTTTTAGTGGGTCAATTATATGGTATGGGTATGAAAGAACAAATGTCCTGAAATGTTACATGGTGTGCTACTGGGATAGACTCTGGGCCAGAAGTGCAAAGAGGATAATTGCATCTCTAGTGTTGTTTCCAGGTCTGTGCCTCAGCTCCCTTTTACAAAAAACTGTTTAATATATTATGGCTGCTAAAAGTCACAGCACTGTAGAGGTTTTTGCTCTTCCTAAGGACGAGTTGCTTAAATTTTCCTTGAATCCCATGAAATAACTTGGTATTCTCTTAATAAATTCCATTGTATGAGGTCTGACAATTAAGTTCATGAACTTGTTGCAGTGACGTTGCTAGTCTTTTTTTGATATCAGAGGGTTTATTCATTATGAATTTGTACCAACTGGACAAAAGTTCACCAAGTTTACTATTTACAAGTGCTGAAAAGGCTGTGTGAAAAAGTTAGACAAAAACGACCTGAACTTTGCGCCAACAATTCATGGCTCTTACATCACAATAATGCACCAGATCATATGGCACGGTCTATGAGCGAGTTTTTAGCCAGTAAACAAATAACTGTATTGGTACACCTTCCCTACTCACCTGATCTGGCCCCAATGACTTTATCAAAGATAAAGGAAATATTGAAAGGATGACATTTTGATGACATTCAGAACATCAAGGGTAATACGATGACAGCTCTGAGGGCTATTCCAGAAAAAGAGTTCCAAAATTGCTTTGAAGGGTGGACTAGATGCTAGCATCAGTGCATAGCTTTCCAGGAGGAGTATTTCAAAGGTGACCATAGTAATATTCAGCAATGAGGTATGTAGCACTTTTTCTAGGATGAGTTCACAAACTTAATTGTCGGATCTTCACATTTTGGATACAATAACTTGAGTTATTTTTCTATTACTTTGTAACCAAAATGAGAAAATCTCCAAAATGATTTTATCAATCATAGCAAGACCAGGATTTCTACTTAGGAGTTTAATGCTTTTTATTTTTTAAACTTATTGCGATTAGCATGCAATTTAGTCTCTTTTCTTGACTCTGTGGTAAATAAAAAGCAGTTTATGAATAAACTAAGGATGAGCATAGCCATCTCAATAATAGGTCATGACAACAAATACCATAATTTAGTAATGCAAGAAGAGTGTTTTTGAGAGCTTGTCAAAAGAAGCAAGCAAATAAACATGAGCTGAGAAGATTATACTCTTAATGCACTGGATTTCCTGAACTGCTTTGTTTAAAAATATTCCGACTACATCAGCAGAACTCTGAGAGAGACAATTTATAAGTGAGAAAATATTAACATTTCTAAAAAGTTAAAGGTATTTACTTACTTAGAACTATAAATACTGTTTGAAAGTTTTCTGGCTTTTCTTCCTTCAGTCATCTATTTAATACAATAGGAGCTCTGTGCCAAAATTATCTGTATATAAATTTCCCAAACAGAAAAGAGCTGCTTATTTTGAGTATAGATGGAAAAGTTTAATTTGACAGCATTGACAATCAGAACAGCCACTAATTTCATTGCTTTTTTTGTTGTGGTTCTTCCTCAATTACAGATTGATATGTTTTTTCAGTCCTTTCTTCTCTTAAATCCTTTTCAAAAGACTACAGGAATAGGAATGAGAGGAGCTCTTTGTGGTAATCCCTAAAGCTTCCTCACTTTAACTACAGAACCTCAGCCCATACACATAACAGCTATGATCTATGGTATCTTGTGAATGTAACTTTCTACCAAATTGTATCTAAAATAATTGCATTTTTAAATGTATAAACTGCCTAGGGCAGACAATAGTAAATAATCACATTATGAAAAGATTCTTATGATTTTGATAATTTCCATGTTTCTTGATTTACTTTGTATTTACTAAAGAACCTAGTACATAGTCAGTACTCAGTAAACATTTGTTAACTATCATCTGAGAAAGACGTATTTAATCTTTCATCATACCTCACACATAGAGAGAAAGAATCCTATGAAGGAAAACAAAATAGAAATAAAAACAATTTGTAATGTCTTTGATTTTATTCCAGGTTTAGGTTTACTCCATATTTTACTGTGTTTAGTTCCCTCAAATAAAGTCACTATGTTAAAAATAATCATTTTAGAAACTGAATGGTTTGCCTATAATATTAAATGCTAATTCACCTAACCAATAATTAAATCTTAAAAAGGAAAGAACATTGAATGTGTTTCTATAATAGCAGCAAACTGTTCTATTGAAGCTATAACAATATTTTATAATATATTTTAATATTATAAATTATTTGCTCTGTATGCCTTCTGTGCTTTTGAGTTTCAATAAAAAATTTGTATATATTTCCCTAGAGACATTCTTCCACTGACCAATGAAGAACATTGTTTTGTTTTAATTCCTAAAAAAAAATATATTATTTCCTCTTTGTTCACTGTCAGATGGAAATTATTAGGAAATATTGTCTCTCAGTAGTCATTTTGAAATTAGACACAAATGTGCTAACATAACTCATATTCTGACTGTTGAATAACATACAGAACAGTTTCCCAAACGCCAACATGCCATTTTCACCAGGGATCAAAAGGGATCAATTCTGAGGAAGGTGACAATGGTCGGATCTTGGTAATAAAATTTCAAATAAAAGGTCATGGAACCAAATTCAAGGGAAAAGAACATAGTGTCTATTAATTAGTTTACAACCTTGAAACTTTTTTTGAAAATATAGTTTTTAAGAAATAAAGTACTTTTATAAAGCAGAATAGCTGAAGAAAAAGAAATTTAAAATGTAAAATATCAAAAAACAGAGTTTGCAACAGCAAAATAAAAACCATAAATCTGTTTTTGCCTTCCTAATCACATTGTTTTAGAACTAATATTTGCATAGTTGAGGGGAAGGAGGACAAAAAAAATGATAAATTAAAATTAAAATTGAGAATTTGGTTACTACCTGATACTCAGAAAGAAATAGTTGCCTATCACATTCAGAAATTTTTGTTTTAATGACCACTGTTTTTTTGTTTGTTTGTTTCATTTTGTTTTTTCCTTTGTTTTTGAGGGTAGTGTCACTGGCCCTCATATGTGGGACCTGAACCGGAGCCGCTGGCTTCCCAAGCCAGCGTTTAACCACCACGCCACTTGGTCGGCCTGACCACTGGTTTTTATTTAAAATATAATGTAACAAAAATATAGCAGAAATATAAACGTAAAAATAAATTTTTATGTACAAGAACTAAGAATTTGATCACAGGTTTTCCATAAATTTTTGCAAATATCTCTTTTTATCCACCAATTGTTGCTTGTTTATAACTTTAAATGTTGACTTTAAAATCAATTAGTGAACATCATTCTATTCAAAATCTTTCTAATATGTTCCAAAGTTGTCACAGAATAAAATAGTTCCTTTCTTATAATAAGTAATCTGGACTTATTTATGCTTTTATTTACATAAAGTGTAACAGCACCAGCCATCTTTAATTGGAAAAAAAATCTGTCCTCCAAGAATAAAACAACCAGAACTAAGAAATCAAATGTATTTAGATACAAATAAACAATTGTGCATTATTCTTGGCTTCCATTTCCATTTTAGATTTATTGGCCTCTTGGAAAAAGAAGTGAAAATTATTGTCTTATCCCTATGCTGGGAAAATGGAAGTCTAATTACATTTTGTTCTATTACTTAATAAAAGTAATAAGAAGATAAAATATCCTGCTCCAAAGCACTAGCTGTACCTCTGGCTGATCTAGTTCTCTGCCATAGAAAACGGAAAATAAGAAAGATAAACAATTACAAGTTCGCCAATTAAGTATGTGAACTCAACCTAGAAAAAGTGCTGCATACCTCATTGCTGAATATCATTTTGGTCACCTTCAAAGCACTCCCTCTTGGGAAGCTATGCATCAACGCCAGTACCTAGTCCACCCTTCAAAGCAATTTCGGAACTCTTTTTCTGGAATGGCCATGAGAGCTGTCATCGTATTACCCTTAATGTCCTAAATGTCATCGACATGTTTTCCTTTTAATCTTTCCTTTAACTTTGGGTAAAGCAAGAAGTCACTAGAGGCCAGATCAGGTAAGTAGAGAGGGTGTTCCAATACAGTTGTTTACTGGCTCAAAAATCCCTCACAGACAGTGCTGTGTGAGCTGATGCATTGTCACGATGCAAGAGCCATGAATTATTGGTGAAAAGGTCAGGGCGTCTAACTTTTTTTTTTTTTTTTTTTTTTTTTAGAGGGCAGAGTCACTGGCCCTCATATGTGGGATCCGAAGTGGGGCCGCTGGCATCCCCAGCCAGCTCTTAACCACTGCGCCACTTGGCTGGCCCATCGTTTAACTTTTTTATGCAGCCTTTTCAGCACTTCCAAATAGTAAATTTGGTTAACTGTCCGGTTGGTACAAATTTATAATGAATAATCCCTCTGATATCAAAAAAAGTTAGCAACATCACTGCAACAAGCTCGCAAACTTAATTGTCAGAAAGAAGAATATATATACAGATATATGCGCTTATGCTTATGTATAAGTAAAATGAATGGCAGCAATGATACAAGGAATAAGGAGGAGGATTAGAATTATTTTGCTATTATAAGGTACTCATATCACCTGTGAAGTGATTCAGTGTTATTTGAAGCTGGAACTGGATTAGCTATAAATGTATATTGCAAACTCTAGGCAACCACTAAAAAATGTAAAAATTAAATAAATAAAAAAGTATAACTGCTCTGCTAAGAAAAAGAGGAACTGGAATCATAAAAAACTCAGTTAAAACTACAAATGGGAGAAAGGGGGCAGAAGAAAACATGGGAACAAAGAACAAAGGCATCAAATAGAAAACAGTACAAAATGTAGTAGATATTAATCCTACTATAACAATAATCATTTTGAATGTCAATGTTCTACATACACCAATTAACAGACAGAAATTGTCAGAGTAAATAAAAAAACAAAACCCAACTATATGTCATTAGCAAGAAATTCACTTATATATAAAAACATGTAAATTAAAAGTAAATGGATGGGGGGAAATGTAGTAGGCTAACACCAATCAAAAGAAAGCATGAGTAGATGTTAATTTCAGATAGAGCACACTTCAAAACAAGGAACATTGTCAAGGATAAATAAAGACATTATATAATAATAAAAGGGTCAATTCTCCAAAAAGACATAACAATCCTTAACATGTACATGCCTAACAACTGATAGTCAAAATAAATGAGGCGAAAACTGATAAAACAGAAAGGAGAAATAGATGAATTCACTATTATAGTTGGAGACCCCTCTATCAGAAATGGACATATCATATCCCGCAGACAGAAAATCAATAAGGATATAGTTGAAATCAACAGCATCATCAGTCAACTGGATATGATTGATACCTACATACTATTTTATTCAATAGAATGCATATTCTTATCAAGCTCATATGAAACATTCACCAAGACAGACCACATTCTTGGCTATAAAACATAACAAATTTTTGAAAATAGAAATAATACCAAGTCTGCTCTCAAATTACAAAAGAATGAAACCAGAAATTATAACAGAAAAATAGCTAGTAGATTCCCAAATATTTAGATATTAAACATGCTTTTAAATAACATATGAATCAGAGAATAAATCAAGAGAGGTTTCTAAATATTTTTAACTAAATAAAAATGAAAATACAACAAATCAAAATTGGTGGAATGAAACAAAAGTAGTTTTTAGAGGGAAATTTATACATTGAATGCATATATTAGAAGAAAAGAAAGTTCTAAAATAAATAATCTGAGCTCCTACATTAGAAAACTAGAAAAAGAAGAGCAAATCAAATTCAAAGTAAACAAAAGAAAAAACGTTAGAGCAGAACTCAATAAACAGAAATCAAGAGAGAATATCAATAAAACCAAAAGCTGATTCTTCAAAAAAAAAAACAATAAAATTGGTAAGCCTCTAGAAGGCTAACTAGGTAAAAAAGGGAAAGGACACAAATAACTAATATCATAAATGAAAGAAGGTACATAACTACAAAGTCAAGGACATTAAAAGGATAATAAAGAAATATTATGAACAACTCACTTTATGCCCATAGATTTGATAACCTTGATGAAATGGGCTGATTCCTTGAAGGACATAAAAACTCATACAAGGAGAAAAAGACAATCTGAAAAGGCCTATTTCTATTAAACAAATTTAATCAATGTTTAATAGCCTTACAAAACAAAAAGCACCAGACCCAAATGGGTTCACTGATAAATTCCACCACACATTTAAGAAAGAGATTATACCTGTTCTCTACAATCTCTATCAAAAGATAGAAGCAGAAGAAAAATTTCCTAACTCAATCTATGAGGCCTGCATTACTATAATACCAAAACTAGACAATGACATAATAAGAAAAGAAAACTATACACTACTATTGATCATGAACATAATGCAAAATCTTCAAAACATTAGCAAATCAAATATAACAATGTATTTAAAGAATTAATTAGGGCCGACCAAGTGGCACGTTAGTTAAGAGCTGGCTTATTTATTTAAAGTGAACTTCTGGGGCCATCTGAGTAGTGTGTTGGGACGCCAGCTCTGAGCAGCAGGGCCCCCAGTTCAAATCCTACATGCGGGCCAGTGATGCTGCGCCCTCTACAGCTAAAATGGTAAACAATAGCTCAACCTGGAGCTGGGCTGCCGTGAGTCACGGGTGAAGGTGTAGGCTGCAGCCCCTGCTTCAGTGGGCTGCCATAAAGCTACCGTGAGTGACTGGCAGCCGACATGAGCTGCCAAGAGCCACCGTGAGTGGCTGTCCAGAGACCGGTGAGCAACTGCCTCACCGAGAAGAGCGCAATGACAATACTAGCATAGGCCAGTGAAGCGACTTCCTCCACAACTAGACTGAAGAACAAAAGGACAGCAACTTGTTTGTGCCCCTTCCCCGATTCCACAACACTGTTCCCCTCCCCCATTTCCCCAATAAAATCTTTAAAAAATAAAATAGGGAGGGGCAAGATGGCGGCTGTGAGGAGGGCTCCATGAAATCTCCCCTGGAAATATCCACAATTTGAACTTCTAATACGCTTCAAAGAGACATCTACTCATCACACAGAGCAACTAAGAGTTCCACACAAGGATTGCTGGAAGGTGGGCAGGCCGGGCGAGTAGGGGAAGAAGGCGGCGAGACGCGTGAGGTGCAGCCCGCACCCGCGGCTGCTGAGTCATGGTGAGTGTTGCCCCGGCTCCCCTGCGGCCCGCGGCCCACCTAGAGTTCAGCAAGAGCGCATTGGTTTGCAGTCTGAGGCAGAAGCTCAGGCCGGGCAAGTGCGGGAGAGAGAGGTCTGTGCAGAGGTACGAGCTGCACCCGTGGCTCACCTGGTCCCCAGGAAGCAGGGTGCAGAGCCCGGCAGCGACAGGGCAAGATCAATTCCTGCACCCTCCCGGTTCAGGGATCAGTCTCTGTGCCCACTGGGTCCCGCGGAGCACAGAAGCCTGAAACCCGGGAGCAGGGGAAAAAAAAAGAGGACTCGCCCGCGGAGACGCAGCGCGCGCCGGCCGGAGTCACAGGTCCTGGAGAGACGGAGTGGGGATCGGAGCTGCGTGGCAGGGTGCGCGCAGTCCCCTAAATCCCAGCAGACCGTTTGGGAGAGCAGCAGGAGATCCGCACGGGCGCGCGCAGACTCCGAGGCAGAAGCCTGAAACCCGGGAGCAGGGGAAAAAGAAGACTTGCTAGGACAAGCAGTGCGCCGGGTGGAGACGCAGGTCCCGGAGAGACGGAGCGGGGATCTGAGCCTCAGGGCAGGGGGCGTGCAGTCCCTTAAACCCTGGCAGTCTCTTCGGGAGAGCAGCAGGAGCATCGCGCGGGCGCCGGCTCCGAGGCAAACACCTTAAACCCAGGAGTAGGGGAAAAAGAAGACTCACTTGGACACGCAGCGCGCCGGGCAGAGACGCAGGTCCCCGAGAGACGCGGAGCGGGGATCTTAGCCACACGGTAGGGTGCGCACAATTCCCTAAATCCCGGCAGACTCTTTGGAAGAGCAGCAGGAACTCCGCTGGAGCATAAGAGGCAAAGGCCTTAGCTTAAAACAGTGTTGGAACTGTGGCTTTGTTTATTTTTATGTGTTTTTTTTTTCCTTTTTCTACTCTTGAACAGAAAGCAAAAAAAAACAAACAATAACTCACCCACTCCCACAAACTTTGGCCCCCTCCAAGACAGTCTTAAATTGACTCCTGAATGGAGCAATAGATGCAGACTAGGAAGATATTCCTACTTGCAGGGGGTTGAGAATTTCCACCCAGTAAAGGCTGCAGAGTGAGACTACCTACCCCGCCCCCACCTTTATGCAAGGCTTGGGAGGCAGGGCAGGTTCACCTGCTGAGGCACTAATTAACAGATTCTTAGCAGCAGGCTTTTGGTAGTGAGGAATTCTTTAATTCTCCGCGGCTGTCAACCGAAAGGGTGCCCAGAGACACTCATTGAGCCTTTGGGGGTGCAGCCTGCCTTGGGACAGGCAAAAGCAAAAAGGCAGTGACTTTGTAAAAACCACCAATCACACATCACAACCACACTCAAGTACAGCAAACCTGCAGTGCCAGGATCACGCTAGGCATCAGGTGGCCTACTGTTCCCACAAGACGCACAGGAATTTTTGTACAGCAGACAAACTGAAGAGAGCTTGGTGGACTTTAGCCTAGACCGGCACGGGTATTTTTGGTTTGTTTGGTTTTATTTTGTTTTGTTTTCCCTTTATTGGCTGCTTATCTTGGTTGTTTTTGGTTTTTAATTCTATTTCATTATTATTTTGTAGTTTTTAATATAGGCATATATCTAGGTGTATATAGGTGAATATATGTCCATATAAATGGGTGTGTAGACAAATATATATATATTTTTTTCTTTTTCTTTTTCTTTCTTTTCTTTTTCTTTTTTCCCCACCCTCACTTTCTCTCTTATTTTATTCATTCTTCTCACTGCTATACTTTTCCTCTTTTCCTTTTTTCTGCAAATTTTATTTTTTTAATTTTTATTCCTACTTTTTTATTATTATTTTAGTTTATTTTTATTTTTTATTTTTGAGTTATAGATAATCAGTTTCTCCTGTTTATTCTATTTTTTATTTTAGGATATTGTATTTTATTTTGTTTCCTCTTCTGTTATTATTGTGTGTGTGGTTTTTGTTTTGTTTCTGTTTGTTTTCTTCATTAGTATGATTGATATTTCTGTACAAGTTGACTGTAGTTTGATGGTTGGTTTTTTTACTTGTGCGAGCATTTGGTTTCCTTTGGTGGCTGTGGAGGTTGTTCTTGTTGATCTGTTATGCTCTAAAATCACTCTGAAGCAGTGGGTCCAAACAAACAGACACAAGAATCATCATACCTGGAGGCCAACTTTAGATAAAACCAGAGCATTTCTGGGTTTGACATACAAGAGTCACACCCAAAAGGAAGTTGCTACAGGTACTAGGGCCCATAGGGTCCAAGTTTCATCAGAGGGGTCAATCCTCTCACAGCAGCTCATAAACTGCAGACTCTGCTGATCCTCACAGCTAATCAATCTGGGAGTCAATCCCACCTACTGACAAGCCAAAAGTAATCAAAACTAAAACTTCAACAAGTGAGGATGCACGAAACAAGGAACACCTCAGATACAAGCACAGGAGAATAGGGAGACTGAGTAATTCAAATATAAAGGACATACACCATATAAGTTTACCCAGAAAAGACTGAGAAATCTGGGGGATCTATCTGTTATATTGAAGCAAACACAAAGAGTAAGCCAGAATGGGGAGACAAAGAAACATAACACAAATAAAAGAACAAAAGAAACTTCCTGAATCAGTGGAAATAGAGGAAATAGAGGTAACCAACCTATCGGAGACAGAGTTCAGAACACTGATTATTAGAATGTTCAAGGAAATTAATGAAAATATAAAGAAGGATAGAGAAATCATGAAAAGCAACCAGCTAAAACTTAAGAACACAATTACTGAATTAAATAACAAACCTGATGGAATCACTAGCAGATTGGATGAAGCAGAAAATCGAATCAGTGACTTAGAAGACAAAATAGCACAGATCACCCATGCGGAACAACAAAAAGAAAAAAGAATGAAAAACATGGAAAATAGTTTAAGAGAGCTGGGGGACAACATCAAACGCAATAACCCTGGGTCATTGGAGTACCAGAAGGAGAAGAGAGGGAGCAAGGGATTGAGAATATATTTGAAGTAATAATGTCTGAAAACTTCCCTAACCTGGCAAAGGACATTGAAATACAAGCTCAGGAAGTGCAGAGAGTTCCAAACAGGATGATTCCAAACAGGCCCACTCCAAGACACATTATAGTGAAAATGGCAAGGGAAAGGCAGCAAGTTACTTTAAGAATCCTTAAAGCAGCAAGGGAAAGGTAGCAAGTTACTTACAAGGGTACCCCCATAAGATTATCAGCTGACTTTTCTACAGAAACTTTGCAGGCCAGAAGGGAGTGGCAGGAGGTTTTCAAAGTGATGAAAAACAAAGGCCTACAACCAGGATTGCTGTATCCAGCAAGGTTATCATTTAAAATCGAAGGCAAGATAAGGAGCTTTGCAGAAAAGAATAAGTTAAGGGAATTCATTACCACCAAGCCAGCTTTGCAGGAAATGCTAAAAGGGCTTCTTTAAGTAGAAGAGAAAAACAACCTAAGAAAGACTATGAACACAAATAACAAAATGGCAATAAATACACACCTATCAATAATCACATTAAATGTAAATGGATTAAATGCTCCAATAAAAAGACATAGGGTGGCTGAATGGATAAGAAAGCAAGACCCCAGCACATGCTGTATACAAGAGACTCACCTCAGATCCAAAGATTCATACAGGCTGAAAGTAAAGGGATGGAGTAAAATATTTCATGCAAATGGTACTGAGAAAAAAGCTGGAGTAGCAATACTTATATCAGATAAAATGGACTTTAAATTGAAGAATATAACAAAGGACATAGAAGGACACTTCATAGTAATGAAGGGATCGATCCAACAAGAGGATATAACTCTAGTAAACATCTATGCACCTAACATAGGAGCCCCTAAATATATAAAACAGATATTGTCAGACATAAATACAGAGATCAACAGTAACACTATCATATTAGGAGACTTCAACACCCCGCTATCACTAATGGACAGATCCTCCAGACAGAAAATCAATGTGGAAACAGCGACCTTAAATGACACATTAGACCAGCTGGATTTAACAGACATTTTCAGAGCATTTCATCCCAAAGCTACAGAATATACATTCTTTTCAAGTGCACATGGAACATTTTCTAAGATAGACCACATGTTAGGCCACAAAACAAGTCTCAATAAATTTAAGAAGATTGAAATCATTTCAACTGTATTCTCTGACCACAATGCTATGAAACTAGAAATCAATTATAAGAAGAAATCCGGGAAGCTGACAAATAAATGGAGGCTAAACAATATGCTATTAAATAGTGAGTGGGTCACAAATGAGATCAAGGAGGAAATCAAAAGATACCTCGAGACAAACGAAAATGAAAACACCACGACCCAAAATCTCTGGGATGCTGCGAAAGCAGTCCTAAGAGGGAAGTTTATAGCAGTGCAAGCCTACCTAAAGAAGGAAGAAAAATCTCAAATCAACAGGTTATCCTTACACCTAAGGGAACTGGAAAAAGAACAGCAAAAGAGGCCCAAGGGGAGTACAAGAAAGGAGATAATAAGACCAGAGCAGAAATAAACAATATAGAGAACAGAAAAACAATTCAAAAGATCAATGAAACCAAGAGCTGGTTTCTTGAGAAGATAAACAAAATTGACAAACCTCTAGCCAGGCTTATCAAAAAAAAAAAAGAGAGAGGACTCAAATTAGCAAAATCAGGAATGAAAGAGGGGAAATGACTACAGACATCACAGAAATACAAAAAAAATCTAAGAAATTACTATGAGCAACTATATGCCAACAAATTTGACAATCTGGAAGAAATGGATAATTTTCTAGAAGCATACAACCTCAAAACAAAAGCCCTGGACCAGACGGCTTCAAAAGTGAATTTTATCAAACATTCAAAAAAGAACTATCACCTATTCTTCTCAAACTATTCCAAAAAATCCAGAAGGAGGGAAGGCTCCCAAACTCTTTTTATGAAGCCACTATAACCCTGATTCCAAAACCAGATAAAGACATCACAAAAAAAGGAAAACTACAGGCCAATCTCCCTGATGAATATAGATGCAAAAATTCTCAATAAAATATTAGCAAACAGAATTCAGCAATATATTAAGAAGATCATACATCATGATCAAGTGGGATTCATCCCTAGTGCGCAAGGCTGGTTCAACATCCGTAAATCAATTAATGTGATACACCACATCAACAAAATGAAGGATAAAGATCACATGGTCATTTCAATAGATGCAGAAAAAGCATTTCACAAAATCCAACAGCCATTTATGTTAAAAACCCTTAGCAAAGTGGGAATACAGGGATCATATCTCAACATAATAAAAGCCATATATGATAAACCTACAGCTAATATCATACTCAATGGGAAAAAGCTAAAACCATTCCCCTTAAGATCAGGAACAAGACAAGGCTGTCCACTTTCTCCTCTTTTATTCAACATAGTGCTGGAAGTTCTAGCCACATCAATAAGACAACAAAAAGAAATAAAAGGCATCTAAATTGGAAAGGAAGAAGTAAAATTGTCATTATATGCAGATGACATGATACTGTATATAGAGAACCCCAAAGACTCCATCAAAAAACTATTGGAACTGATAGACGAATTCAGTAAAGTAGCAGGATATAAAATCAATGCTCAGAAATCAGTGGCATTTGCATATACCAATAATAAACTAATGGAAAGAGAAATTAAGAAAACTGTCCCATTTACAATTGCATCAAGAACTATAAAATTCCTAGGAATAAATTTAACCAAAGAAGTGAAAGATCTGTACTCAGAAAATTATAAGACACTGAAGAAAGAAATCATAGAAGATACAAATAAATGGAAACACCTACCATGCTCATGGATAGGAAGAATTAATATAGTTAAAATGTCCATACTGCCTAAAGCAATATATATAGATTCAATGCAATTCCTATCAAACTACCAAGGGCATTTTTCACAGAAATAGAAAATATAATCCTAAAATTTATATGGAATCATAAAAGACCCAGAATAGCCTCGGCAATTCTGAGAAATAAAAACAAAGTCGGGGGGATCACGCTACCAGACATCAAAACCTACTACAAGGCCACAGTAATCAAGACAGTTTGGTATTGGCATAGAAACAGGCACATCAATAAGTGGAACAGAACAGAGAGCCCAGAAATAAATCCAGGCATTTACGGACAGTTAATCTATGACAAGGGAAGCAAGAATTTACACTGGAGTAAAGATAGTCTATTCAATAAATGGTGCTGGGAAAATTGGACTGACACATGCAAAAAAATGAAACTGGATCATCTCCTTACGCCTTATACAAGAACAAATTCAAAATGGATTAAAGACTTAAATGTAAGACCTGAAACCATAAAAATCATAAAAGGAAATACAGGGAGTACATTTGCAGACATTACCCGGAGCAATATTTTTACTGATACATCCCTACGGGCAAGGGAAGTAAAAGAAAAAATGAACATATAGGA
This sequence comes from Aselliscus stoliczkanus, assembly GCA_033961575.1. Lineage (NCBI taxonomy): Eukaryota > Metazoa > Chordata > Mammalia > Chiroptera > Hipposideridae > Aselliscus > Aselliscus stoliczkanus. The sequence continues at coordinate 135,112,615 of CM066731.1, read as the reverse complement.
TTATATCAGACTTAAAAGTTTTTTCACAACAAAGAAAACCATTAAGAAAACAAAAAGGAAGCCTACTGAATGGGAGAATATATTTGCCAACGATATATCTGATAAGGGGCTAATATCCAAAATTTATAAAACACTCATGAAACTCAACACCAAAAAAACAAATCACCCAATTAAAAAATGGGCAGAAGATATGAAGAGACATTTCTCTAAAGAGGACATACAGATGGCCAACAGGCATATGAAAAAAAGTTCAACCTCACTGGTCATTAGGGAAATGCAAATAAAAACCACCATGACATACCACCTCACTCCAGTCAGAATGGCTATCATCAACAAATCAACAAACAATAAGTGCTGGCGGGGCTGTGGGGAAAAGGGGACCCTGCTGCACTGTTGGTGGGACTGCAGATTGGTGCAGCCACTATGGAAGTCAGTATGGAGGTATCACAAAGAACTGGAAATAGAGCTACCATTTGACCCAGCAATTCCACTGCTAGGTATTTATCCTGAAAAAACCAAGACACTTATTCAAAAAAAGTTATGCACCCCTGTGTTCATAGCAGCACAATTTACAATAGCTAAGACTTGGAAACAACCAAAATGCCCATCAGTAGATGACTGGATTAAGAAACTGTGGTATATTTATACAATGGAGTATTACTCCGCTATAAGGAAGAATGAAATCGTGCCATTTACAATGATATGGATGGACCTAGAGACTATTACGTTGAGTGAAATAAGTCAGTTAGAGAAGGACAAATACCATATGATCTCACTCATATGTGGAATCTGAAAAACTGTATGAATGAGCAAAGTAAACAGAAACTGTCTCATAGATATAGAGGAAAAACAGGGTTGCTAATTGGGAGAGGAATGGGGATGAGGGAGAAGGGGAAGAGATTAGACAGCAAAAATAGGCAACTACAATATTGCCACTGGGATAGGAAAAACAGTTTGGGGAATATAATTAATAATGTTGTAAATATTCTGTGGAATGTTAGATGATCATAGGTCTTGTTAGGGAGACCATTTCATGGATGGAGTAGAGGTTTCATCACTGCACTGTATTACTAAAGCAGAGGTGGTATACCTACTATAATTGAATATATACAGATAGTAACGGGATGTGGATTATACTGTGGAAGAGAGTCAGAGGAAGAGTAATAGATATATATGATATGGGGGGGAGTGGTGTGGCGAATTGGGGGTGGGGGGTTGTCACTTTGAGGGGTAAAATGTATAACTATTGCACTGTGTTGTACACCTGAAACTAAATTTAAAAAAAAAAAGGAAATAAATAAAATAAAATAATTAATTACAAAGCATAAATGAGTAAGATTTAACCCAGGTATGCAAAACTGGTTCAACATTCGAAAATCAATTAATGTAACGTATCACAGCAATAGGCTAAGAAGAAAAATCACAAGATATCAATAGATGCAGAAAAAGAATATGACAAAATCCAATATCCATTCATAATAAAAACCCTCAGGAAGATAGGGAAATTGTCCTCAATTTTATAAAGAATGTCTACAAAAAATCTATTTAATCGTGAGACACTAGAAGCTTTCCTACTAAGATCAGGAACAAAGCAAAGCTTCCTCTCACTACTCTTTCTACATCATACTGAAGTCCTAGCTATGCAATAGCACAAGAAAAGGAAATAAAGGTACACTGACAGGGAAGGAAGAAAAAAAAAACTGTCTTTGTTTGCAGATGACATGATTGTCTCTGTAGAAAATCTGAAAGAATTCACAAAAAAACTTCTTAAACTAATAAACAAATAAAGCAAGTTTGTAGGATACCAGGATAATATACCAGGTGCAACTGCTTTCTTATATGCCAACAAGGAACAAATAGAATTTGAAATTTAAAATAATATTATTTACATCAGTGCTCCCAAAAATGAAATACTTATATCTAAAGCTAACAAAATATGTACAAATCTATCTGAGGAAAACTATAATATTCTGATGAAAGAAATCAAAGATGATCTAAATAAATGGAGAGACATTCCATGTTCATGGATAGAAAGACTCAATATAATTCAACTATTAATTCTTCCCAATTTGATCTATAGATTGAATGCAATCCCCATCAAAATCTCAGCAGTTGTTTTGTGAGTATCAAACTGATTCTAAAGTTTATATGGAGAGGCAAAAGACCTAAAATAGCCAACACAATACTGAAGGAGAAAAGAACATCAGAGGATTGAAATCATGTGACTTCAAGACTTACAATAAAGCTACAGTAATGAAAACAGGGTGGATTGTTGAAAGAACAGAAAAATAGGTCAGTGGAACAGAATAAAAAGTCCCGAAGTCAACTGATAACATATGGTATTGTTAAAAGAATAGAAAAATAGGTCAGTGGAACAGAATAAAAAACCCATAGACACAAATATAGGCAACTGATCTTCAACAAAGAAGCAAAGGCAACAAAATGGAGAAAATATAGTCTTTTTTTTTGAGGGCAATGTTACTGGCCCTCATATGTGGGACTGAACCGGGGCCGCTGGCTTCCAAAGCCAGTGCCACTCGGCCGGCCCTAAAACATAGTCTTTTTAATAAACAATTCTAGGACCAGTGGACATCCACATGAAAAAAATAAAAATAAATCTAGACACAGACGTGCACCCTTCACAAAAAATTAACTCAAGTGGATCACAGACTTAAATGCAAAATGCAAAACTATAAAATTCCTAGAAGATAACATAGGATAAAAATCTACATGACCTTAGGCTTAGTGACGACTTTTTAGATACAATACCAAAGGTATGATCCATGAAATAAATAATTTATAAGCTGAACTTCATTAAAACTTTCAGCTCTGTGAAAGGCACTGTAGAGAGAATAAAAAGACAAGCCATAGACCAGGAGAAATTATTTTTTTTTTTTTTATTTTTTAAAGATTTTATTGGTGAATTGGGGGAGAGGAACAGTCAAGTTGCTGTCCTTTTGTTCTTCAGTCTAGTTGTGGAGAACATTGCTTCACTGGCCCATGTTGGTATCATCATTGTGCTCTTCCTGAATGAGGCAGATTGGTCGCCAGCCTCTGGACGGCCGCTCACAGAGGCTCTTGGCAGCTCACACCGGCTGCCATCCGCTCACACTATAGCCTATGGCAGCCCACTGCAGCAGGGGCTGCAGCTATGCCATCCCCGGGGACTCACAGCCGCCCATCTCCAGGTGGAGCTGTTGTTCACCATCTTAGCTATAGAGGCAACCAGGTGGAGCTGTTGTTCACCATCTTAGCTGTAGAGAGCAGTGTCACTGACCCTCATATGTGGCATCCAAACTGGGGCCGCTGGCGTCCCAAGCCAGTTCTTAACCAATGTGCCACTCGGCTGGCCCAAGAAATTATTTACAAAAGATAAATCTGATTAAGGACTGTTATCCAAAATATAGAAAGAACTCTTAAAACTGAACAATGAGCACACAACCAACCAGATTAAAACTTTAAAGACTGTATCAGATATCTTACCAAAACCATATAACTGATGGTAAACAGGCATATAAAAAAAGCTCCACATCATGTCATTAGGGCAATGCAAATTAAAACAACAATAAGATACTCCTATACATCTATTAGAATGGCCAACCCCAGAACACAGACAACACCAAATGCTGGTGGGAATGTGGAGCAACAGAAATTCTCATTCATTGCTGGTGGGCATGCAAAATGGTACAGCCACTTTGGAAGACAGTTTGAAAGTTTCTTACAAAACTAAACATGCTCTAACCATATAATCATTCTCCTTAGTATTTTTTCCAAATGTGTTAAAAATTTATATCCACACAAAAATTTGCACATATGTTTACTCATAATTGGTAAACTCAAAATTAACCAAGATGTCCTTCAGTAGATGAATAAACTATATAGTACATCCAGACAATGGAACATTATTCAGCACTAAAAAGAAATGAGCCATCAAGTCATGAAAAGACATGGAAGAAATGTAAATGTGTATTACTAAGTGAAGCAGCCAATCTGAAAAGGCTACATACTATATGATTCCAACTATATCACATTCTGGAAAACACAAAGGTATGAAGATTATAAAAATATCAGAGATTACCAGGGATTTAGCGGTGAGGAGAGGAGAGGGAGAGAGGGGGAGAAAGAGAGAAACAGAGAGAGAGAGAGAGAGAGAGAGAGAGAGAGAGAGAGAGAGAGAGAGAGAGAGATGACTAGGTGGAGCACAGAGTATTTTCAGGACAATGAAACTATTCGTATGATATCATAATGGTGAATACATGTTATTATGAATTTGTCCAAACCCACAGAATATACAACACCAAGAGTAAACGCTAATGTATACTATGGACTTTGCATGATAATGCTGTGTCAGTGTCGGTTCACCAATCTTAAAAAATGGACCACTCTGGGAGCAGATGCTGATAATGGGGGAGGCTATGCATGTGTAAGACAGGGAGTATAAGGGAAATCTGGGTACCTTCTGCTCAATTTTGCTGTAAGCCTAAAACCAGCCTAAAAAAATGAAGTCTCCTGAAAAAAAAAAAAAAAACAGAAGAAAAAACACATACATCTTGCATGGAGAAATTGAGATTACCACACTTGTAAATATGGAATGAACAAAGATAGCATACTGCCAAGTCACTTAACTTGGAAAGATCCAAGTGTCACCTTGGAGAATATACTGTAGAAACATTTGTTAATACGGTGTTTATATGTCCAGGAGTTTGTGTTGTCAGTCACCTTTTAAAATATTTTCTGAAGGTAAGCAGAAGATGAGGGCAAAATACAAAGAATAAAGCGCAGAAAAAAATAGTATGGGAGAATTCTGCCTCCCTCCACACTACTCCACTCCCTTCCTCGTGTCCCTCTTCTGTCTTATCAACAATTACTCTTATATTGGAAAAACCAAACTAACAAGTATTTATTGAGTACTTATGTTTTTTGGACAATTAAGGACTACTAAAGCCCAGAACAGCAGCATAAAATGTAAATCAGGCCTAGGTGAGAGGCAAGACTGAAAACTAGTGTTGTTCCATGTGGCATCAGACTGGAGTCCTAACACCATGGACCAAAGGTATAACCAGATCAGAAACTAGAAATGAAACTGAAAGTCCAAATTGTTATCAGAATTAAGGACATTTTCTACTCAAAAACAGAAATATGAATTAAAATGTGTCCTTAGTAAGCTTCAATCTATTAGCATTCTATGGTCTGGAACTGGTAATTTTGTCATAATCCTCTTGTTGTGATTCTTTTGAATAAACCAGGCTGTGAATTCCTAAGATATTCATTTCATTAAAGGTGTAAATTAAGCTTGCAAATCCTACAAAGTCAGGGGAAAATCTCTCACATTAAAAAGAAAACTTTTATCTTGTAAATAATATGCTTAAAATAAAGACACCAATATATGACTATTTAATATGGGTAAGAAATCATAGAATTATAAATACATAAACATGAAAACAATTTAAGAGGTGGAGCATGTCCAACATCACTCCCTATGCGGGAATTCTTTCTACATTTTCAAACAAATTATACAACCCCTGCCTAATATATGCAGTGACAATGAGCTCAATCCTTTTATAAAAGGCTTAATATATTCATCTTTGATCACCTACAACAACAAACATTTCCTGTGAACTCACATTTGCCAGATATAACTCAAGACACCAGGGATACAAGCATGTATAATAAATGTATTTCTTAAATTGGACTCCATTTCTGTTTAACATCCATCTACTGCTCTTTATTCATATAGTACTACACAGAAGTCATAAGTGTTCCCTTTCTCCAGTTAACCATTCCCAGCTACTTCGGCTATTCTTCACATGGCTGCTTTGTAGAATGCCCATAATCTGGATGAATTCCATTTGTTGCTCTTACAGTGTAATAATCCTGGATTAAAAACAATACATGTACATTGGAATAAGGTAGAATCAATACTTCCTTCATGTGGAATATGGTTATTGCTAACATAGTTATAGCTTTTTTAAATAGTTATAAAATTTGGTTAGGGATCTATTTAATGCATTCTAATGGTAGCATAGCAAATTAATATGATTTAAATATCAAAAGACATTATCTTAATATTAAAGCCAATCTAAGGTGAAAGTGTTTTAAAGATTAAAAGCCCTATGTAATTATAAGGCAGAAGTTATTATTATTAGATTCCATTATATTGCTTTATAATATCAGAAGGACTGAACCAGAACATGCCAACATGACCAGGACTAGTGATAAAAATGTAGGAATATTTTCCGTTTGGGTGATATAGAGAGCTAATAGGCTTTCACAGGAGTAAGTGCCAAGAGAAAAGAATGAAGGTAAATTTCATTTATGTAATTAGTTTGCTAAGGTAATTAAAACAGTGCATTTAAGAAGTTGAATAGGTACATACAGAAAGCTTTGAATATAATTTCTTTCAGTTTTTGTTGTTCTGAATAAGAAAACTATGTTCTTTGGCATGTTATTTTTCACCCAAACACTCTGCAAGGTCCCTGACATTTAGGAAGACTGTGACAGAGTTCTGTTTTAATTGCCCTGGGATTCTCCTGGGGCCCTTGAAAAATTATTGGATGGGAAATATTTTCATAAATGAGAAATCTACTCCCCAAGAAACAAGAAACATAATAATCTAATCAGATAATAGAGAATCTCAACAAATGCTCATATTACTCCCATTTGCAAATTTTCCCCAAAAGTCTCTTGGCATTTGTTAAAAGCCAGAGTTAACAGGCAACAATAAAAGCCAATTTGGCTGATCACACAAACTGCTAGCTGCTGAGAAAGAGGGTGAATCATCCACAAGAGTCCAAAATGAGGTATGTTGAGAATTTGTCAATATTTTCAAAAGCCAAGGAGAAAATGTATCAAACAGACTTACAAATATTAACATATAACAATTTATATTCAAAACTATGGAATTATTTCTTTAACATATGAACAATGTATTAGAACAAATATAATTACCTGAAGTATTAGTCTTTATGGGCCATGTTTCTCAATAAGCTTTATTTTTTCTTTGCTTATGTACCATAAAATCAATAAACAAATCAATGAGAAGACATTTTGGTTAGTAATTACTAGTAGTTCATGATAACCAAATGCAAATGGAAAGGCATAGTGGTAAATAGCAAAACAAACAAACAACAAACAAAAAAGCCCACCAATTCAAAAATCTATGTTTGACTTCTGGTGTGCTTTTGCTCTAGAAAGTTAATAATGGCATGTCGAGAGTTCTAGAAATCCTCAGTACTTCAAACTATATAATGCAGATACACTGTGAAGATCTCTACACAGGCAAAACAACACTCTTCTTTCTCATCCTGTATTTGAATTTGACATTGCTGATTATCCTTCCCTTCTTTACCTTTTTTTAGGGTCACCTTCAGGAAGCATGAATTTCTGGCATTCTTTTATATTATTCTAATTCTAATTCAAAATGTATAAGAGTTGATGCGATTATACATATGTGAAAATGGAAAGAAATTAAGATATGTTCCTTTTGTTGTCATCTCACCCCCCACTTACTAAATACTTGTCCCACCATGATCATCTCTGCTCAAATGTTGCTGTACTCACTCCCAAGCAAAAGCAAATTCCTGCCCCCATCAATATTGGGCTAATCTCTTATTGTCACTGAGCTTTCTTTTTCTTGGGACCAGTGACAAGCATTGTAAACTATTATGTTCAGAAGCTTCTGAACTGGGTCAGAGGAGAACACTGTTTAACAAGGAAAGTGTATACAAACATATATTCCTTTTCCACTTTGTTAGACAATTAGCATATATCTACCAACAGGTATTTTTGTTTGCCTTTCTGCTTCCGTATTCTCCAGACCAATTATTTCTTCTACAAGCAAATCCAAAAACAATATTTGGATTTTACTCTGGAATACTGATCATGACTTATTAAATCAAATCCAAATACCCTTTTATGGGAAATAAGGACTTCTGTAAGTGAAAACATACACCTCTTCATCTCATATCCTGTTAAAATTCTAGAACATGCTGTTTGCCCTTAAAAGTCAGATTTAGATCATGTAAGATCTATGATAGTTTCATTGATGACTAGTGGGAAAGATAAGTATACACTGCAACAAATATAAAAATAAACTTGGGTCCCTACATGGAAAAAGAAAAACATTAACCATCTCAAAGAAACAAGTTTTATTGTTGTTTGATTTATTCACTCTATAGATGTGCCTCAGTTGCGTGTTGTGTGCCAGGGACTGCTCTCAATGCTGGGGATACAGAGGGGACAAGAGGGACTCTACAAAAAGAGTCTTTCTCATTTATATTAATATTTAGACATCCCTGTTGAAGCCAGAGTTTCAGAAATATCTCACAAAGAAAAACGAACTTCAAAGAACATATTGATTATCATTTGAGATGCAGACACAATTCTACAAGTTGCTATCTTAAACAAAGGTTTTAAGCTGGAGGACTATTTGACAACTGCTTAAATAAACAAGGAGATAAATATTACAAAGCCAAAATATTTTTCTCAGATTTTTTACTATCCAATTTCTGTTTTTAATAGATTTGCATCACAAGTTGAAGTAATAGTATATATTGGGTTGTCAGAAAAGTTATAACGCATTTTTGCAATAAAAAATAGAAAAAATAAATCATGACTTTTCCGACAACCCAATAATATTTAAAACTACATGCATACTCTATAATCTCACTTATATGTAGAATTTTAAAAAGCCAAATTCATAGAATTAGAGAGTAGAATAGTGGTTGCCAGGAGATGAGGGGGAGCGGGAAAGGGATAGATGTTGGTCAAAGTGTAAAAAACTTTTTCAATTATAAGATGAATAGGTTCTGGGGATATAATGCACAGCATGGTAAATATAATTAATAGTACTGTATTATATACCTGAAATTTGCTAGGGGAGTACATTTTAAGTATTCCCACCACACACAAAGAAAAATGTGGTAACGATATGAGGTGATGGTTATGTTAATTAACTTGAATGTGGTAATTGTTTTAAATGAATACATATATGAAATCATCACATTATACTTCAAATACATACAATTTTTATCTGTCAATCATACCTCAATTAAGCTCTCTGCATCCCAAGCAAAGGAAAGCCCCAGTAACTAAGGTAGAATGTGTTCTGATTACGTTTTGTTTTCTCGTGCATAGTGAACTAGCTATGGCACAATTCCCTTTGGTTTTTCCAAATTTCTTTTAAGTTTCAATATTACATATCAGTAATGCCTATTCAACAAGTGAAAAACCACCCAAGAAAAATCATATCAGCTATCTGCACTTTTTCCACTTTAATCCCAAAATAATACTTGAATAAAAACATGAATGCTGTCCATATCAGCATTACACAATAGATATTGTTTGATTCACAGTTTATGGAAGTGTGCCTCTTGAGAAACATTACGACTAGTAAAAAAAAAAAAAAAGAAAAGAAAAGCATGTGTAATAGACAAAAATACAAAGCACAGTGTCCTGGAGAACACTATCTTCCTCTCGCTGTGTAAAATCTTTATGACTTTGAAAATGGGCTAAGATGAGATATATTGTGCATAATTGTTACTTTGTAATTTTATAAAATTTCCGATTTTCTGTTTTTATGGGTGAGCGAAATTCTACTAGTTTTAAACTCATCCAAATAAAGAAGACAAAATATATTTTTCTTCTTGCTATGAAACTTGTAGTTAGTAACGAATCTGAGTATGTCCTATATTGTTTAAACACAAGGACAGACATAGCAAACGAATATTAGATGGGCTTTGTGCTCAAGGCCCCAAGCTAGGAGTTCTGAATCATCTCAAATATATGGATGGATGTTGCCATTTGCCACAATTTAAGGAAATAACTATGGTGTAATGATTAATAGAAAAAGCTCTGAAGAAGACACAAGGCAAAAATCTCAGTTCTTCCAATTGGAGACAAATTCTTTCATTTTCTTGTTCTTCAGGTTATTTATCTCTAAAGTTAACATAATGATAGCCCCACATCACAGAGCTGTAATAAATAATAAGCATTAACTGAGGTTTTGCATGTACAGCACCAGAACACTGTCTGGCAAATAATAAATTCTCAATAAAAGTCAGCAAAAAAAACCCCAAGCCTACTGGATATAAGAGTGTAGCTGCTTCAAGAACTGTTAGAATACAAAATTTAAAGTCATTTCCTGACAGGAGTAACATATTTCTATATGGACAAAGTGTAATAAAATTTATTCCGAGTTAAAATAACCATAGTTGGTTTTCAAGACACTTTATCAATTTCTAGAGCAATCATCTTTCATCTTTAAAGATCATGCTTTTTATTTCCCTTATTCTCTTTGTAATGATTGAATAAACCACAAAGACTACATTTTACTTTCATATTAGGAAGAATATAATATGTTCCTAGTGACATATCTGTTTATTATTTCATCACACAAAAAAGTCAGAATGGATTTTGCAATAGACTGAATGTTTGTGACCACTGGCCACCCCACCCCCCAAAAAAAAAAAAATTCATGTGTTGAAACCCTAATCCCAATGTGATAGTATTTGGAACTGGGGCCTTTGGAAGGTAATTAGGTCATAAGGGTGGAGCTTTCATGAATGAGGTTAGTGTGTTTATACAAAGAGGCCCAGGGTCCTAGGTCACTCTCTTTCTGTTGTATCTACAGAACCATAAGAAATAATAGATAACCATGAGAAATCTGTTGTTTATAATCCACCCTAGTCTACAGTACTTTGTCAGAACTAAGACAGATCTTAACTAAATTTTGAAGATGTGTTTAGAATTGACAGACTTAGCCTGTAGGCTGTACAACATATCCCACATTTACTGAGGAGATGAAAACTTGGGGTCACCTCATTCATCATCCAGAGCAGTCACAGCAGAGGTTTATAAATAGACTCCATGAGTGCTGCAGAAGAAATGCTCCATGAAGTAAAACACCCCAGGCATAGAAACCAATGAATGGTTTCAAGTACCAACCGAAAACCAAAAGTCAAAGAACAAATATTCAAAACTGAAAGTTCTGGTTTTTCTAGAACTGCCTCTCACATGGTAGTCTCCAGGGTGAATACTAATGAAGATTTATTTACCCTGATGGGCAACTTCACAGAGGCTCATGTGTTATAAAAATTAAATAACAAATTAAATAGACATCATTACCCTTATTTTCGCCTTGTTAATTATACTGTTATTTTGTTACAGGCCACATCCAACATTAAGAGATGTACAAAGACCATCCTCTCTTATCCAGAGTAGAGGACTATTGATGGACAAAAGCAATAACTGCCACAACCAAGCCTCTCTCAAAATAAATGCCACCAGGCCTTTCCACACTACTCAGAGAGGGGTCCCTACGACGTTGTTCTGGGTTCACATGATAACATAAAGAGAAACTTTCACAAGAGCCCTTGATGTCCTGCAAATAAAGGAGTAGCGTGTCCTCAGTTCTTCATAGCAGGAACCCACTTAGGTGGCACCAACCTTGACTTCTAAGTGGAACAGTCATCTACAAAAGGAAAAGTGATGGCATTACCTCATAAACTGGAAGAGAACCAGAAGAGACTTCTGCTGGCAGCTTATACCACTGAAAACCCAGCTGATGTTAGTACCATATCCTCCGGGAATACTGGCCAGTGAGCTGTGAAGTTTGCTGCTGCCACTGCAGCCACTCCTTTGCTGCCACTTCACTCTTCCTCTAACCAGGTCCAGGCAGTGCCCTGGGAGCCATGATTTCCGGTCCTTACTGAGCCCCGTCTGGCCACCAGGCTCTCCCAGAGGTGGTCTGTTTACCCGCCACCTGTCACTCTGTGTAGCACAGACCCTCCTCTGCCCTATGTGGTACTGCCATCGCACCAACAAGGGAGCTCACTCAGTGTGTGATGTGATGGACGCTGGCCAGGAAAGCTCTGCGCATGCTTAGTACATCTCCCATGAGCACACCTGCAGGAGGTCACACCTGATCTCTGTTTCCACAAAGATCCTGAAGAGACTGAAAAGAAAGAGCAGGCCTCTGCTGAGATGGCTGTGACCAGGGGGAATTTCAAGGTGAATGGACCATTCCAGCTCCCGAAGTTACTGCTCTTTAACCTAAGCTCACAGACTGGCCTGAAGGCACAGGTGCCCGTCTGTGCCTATTCAACAGTTTCGTACTGAAAAGGGAGAGCTCAACTGCCACTGAGGACTGGTCTGCTGCCCCCACTGCCCAGGCGGCCGAATGGGAAGGGACAACAACTGAGCGGTCCTAAGCTGTTCTTCCACATACTCTTAAAGAGAACATGGAAATAAGGTTGACAGAAAGTAAAATATATATGTAAGTATATATAAAATATATAAATATATAAATATATAAAAAATATATAAATGCCACCAATATCTGTTTCAATTATCAGGGAATTTCACAGACATGGATATGGCTTTCAGTTATTTTTATTTAAAAGTCTACCCATAGTTTTGTACGTCTCAAGTGACATTACCAAGACAACAGTATAAGAATTAACCTGACACGATTTTTTAAAGTATACTTCTCAAGGTCCTGTCTCAGACCTACTGAATCAGAAACTACAGAAATAGGGTATAAGACTCAACCTTTTTAAAAGGCTCCCTGAAGAGTTTTTACATACCATACATATGGAGAATTATTACCCTAGTTGTCCTTTCTTCCTAAAACACATAGTGACAACACCTATTAATATGCAGGTATATTATAATTTTCTCAGAATAAATAACAAGGATATCTTTTTCCTGAAAAGTCTTAGTTAGCTTTGTCTCATATGAAAACACCTTAAACTTCTGAATAAATATCACATATTAAAAACATGCATCAAGGGCCAGCCGAGTGGCATGGTGGTTAAGCGCTGGCTTGGGAAGCCAGCGGCCCCGGTTCAGGTCCCACATATGAGGGTCAGTGACACTGCCCTAAAAAAAAAAAACAAAAGAAAAAAACATGCATCAATCCTTGTTCCCTCCATAAATCGACCAGTCTAAAACTTACAGGTGTAAAACGGTATTGTTCAAAGGCATAAATGCCCAAAGATGAAAAAAATGAGAAGTTAATAAAAATAAAATTTTGGTAACTGGCAAATAGGTCAATAAGTGATAAATGACTTAGCAGAGCCAAAAAATCTGAACGTTACTTTGGCAGTGAGGAAAAGCAAGAAAAAAACTTTACACGTACTACAGAAAGACTCAAATGTTTGGAATTTGTGGCAGTGAATACCTCCTAAAGTGGAAGAAAGAAAGGAAGAAGGAAAAATTAATAAGGTTTTTCAAAGTTTATTTAAAAAGCAATGGGGAAGGGGCCTGCCAAGTGGCTCAGTTGGTTAAGAGCTCGCTCAAGAGTGAGAGCTGAACTCTGAGCAACAGCAGTTCCATGCCCAGCCCGAGCTGAGCTGCTGCTGAGCTGCCAACAGGTGGCAGGATGGCTCAGCTGGAAAAGAAAAAAAAAAAAAAAAAAAAAAAAGAACAATGAGGAGAATTTCAGTAGCCTAAAATAACGGCAGCTGCCTGTATCTTTGTTCCCCACCCCTCCATACATCCTTTAAAAGAATACAAAACAAAAAGGTGAACAGATAAAACTACAAAGCCATGCCCTTCATGTAAACATAAGGGGAAAAAGTCCAAACTTTATAATAACTATAAAAAAATGTAAAGGAAAAACACACCAAATTTTGGTGAGTCATATGCATGTTCCTATCATAAGCCTCTGTGATGAGCAAGGGTGTTTGGGGGAAAACTCCAGGGGCAGAGAAAAATGTGGGACTTGCAAGGGGACTAAGATTGATTTAAAAAAACAAAACAAAACAAAACAAAAAACCCACTATCAGTGAAAGAAAATTCATACCAAGTGTAAAATTATCAAAGAGGTATTCTGGTAATGTGAAAGTAGTTGTGACAGAAGACATTTAAATGTACATATGATTTGAATTTGCAGCCTTTGAAAGATCTAGTTTCTGTGTTGTTAAAAAAATGCAAAAAAATAAAATGTAGAAGCATACTTTGACGATTGTATGGTAAAGGGGAAAACAGTAAAAACAGAAAATTTAGGGCTCTGCAGGACATACTGCAGGGCCCAGACTCACTGTTCTGTTTATCTTACATCAGCTTCCGTTACAGACTTATCTTTCAAGGATGTGTGTATAGCAAACAGCCTTGGAAGACAGAGGCAGTGTCTCCCTTCAGAACAGAGAATAGATTTGCTTCCTGACCAGTAAAATAAAGAGAACGGCTTAGATAAATGGACGCACTTGAACATAATGACAGAAATTACACTTCTGGCAGTGTTTGGGGATGAGTTAATGAAAGATATACAGAAAACAAAGCAAAATAAGATATTATTTCAAGGAAAACAATAAGCTGTATAATAAAGGAAACATTATTCAATAGATAGCTCATTTGTAAATATTTACAAAGTTATAATATATAAATTGCAAGTACTGGTTTAAACATCTATTGTTTAATTTAAACAATATTTATATACTCTTAATAAAAGTTTAAATAAAAGCAGTTTATTTATGAAATCTGGTACCTAGACATAACCTAAAACTATTACACAAAAAGCAAACATTTCCATATAAAAGAAATTTCTCAAAGTGGACCACAAAGAATGAACTTATTATTAAAACCAGTATCTGCAATTTTTTTTAAGTGACCTTCATTCCCATTCACAAGTATGATAGCATGTTAATACGATCTCCTGCAAACATTTTTAGATTGTGTATTAAGAATCTAAAATGTTTTAATTCATTTTACTAATTCTATTTTTACATCTCTAGTATGAGGATGTAATCTTAGCAATAACTGTTTTGTTATTGATTATAGTAAAATAAATTAGGAAAAAAGTCTCAAGGTAAAGGAATAAGAAAAGCCTAATTTTACCTTTCTTGATTAAATTGTATGGAATTATTCACACATAAGATTAAAATGATAACAAATTACATGGAATATGCTTGTGATATAATGCTATTTTAGAAATTTTTATTGTAACATTCTTTTACCTTGAGAATAAAAAATACTATATATAAACTAAAATAAAATAGCCCCTCCCCCAAAGTACCATATTTTCAATGTAACCTTTCTGTGTAATAGAATCTCTCCTGGTAATTAAAAATATTATTATATAAAATGCAATACAATATAATTATTCATAGTCAAATGAGGTCTGTATTATGAATAAATTTTACTTTCCTGTACTTCATTGCTTAGAATAATCTCCCTTGAACTTTATTGTCTCACCACTTACGCAAGTTTTCAGGTATAAATTTTTTAATTACAAATTTGTTTATCCTTATATGCCAGAATGACATTTAAATTTTTTTTTTCAAATAGTACAGCACATGACATATCAAAGTAAGGTACTGACCAACTGTAGCAGATGGTGGCTATTAGCAAACAGTATGGCTGCACTGACCTGTCCTGGCTCATCATCAATCCAGCCACTGTACAGGATAGCATTTCTGTTTACCCAGAACAGTTCTAGTTTATACTGATATAATTAAGAGTGTACACTTTCATTCTCAAAAATGTCCTGGTTTACGTGGTAAATTATAATGTCACGCTGACTTACATATACACTGACATACAGGACTGCTTTGAAATATCAGCTACCAATAGCTGTACTTTTATTGAGAACTGGCACATACCAGTGATCAAAATTTCTATTTTTATTAACATCAAAAATCCTGATGTGTATTTTTTCCCCATACCAAAAATCAATCCACCTCTGCACAAAAGTGCACTATAGGAAAACTTGCACGTGGGGCCTGCAAGAATCCTGGAATATTGTATTTGAATAAGGATGTAGTTAAAGCCTTCTCTTCTGGACCAAAAGTATGAAGATATAACTCGCTTGGGAATTCTAAGGATAGACATCTTCTTATGAGAAGTGACTCCTGGAGAACTTTAACTTGTGAGCAGGCAAGTCTCTCTGTGAGTTCAGCAGCTTGTATGATCCATAAAATGTACCCCGAGAGAGCTGAAAGTGGAAGGAGAGCCCAGGGAAAGCATCACAGAGGAAGAAAAATTTCAGCCAGGTTTCCAAATATATACAAGGTACAGGGTGATTGCAGGGGCATTTGCCAAGGCTAAGTCTGGCTGCCTCCCAAAAGGCCTCACAGGGTGATATTCTTTACCTGGTAGATTGACTCTGACCCATGAATTCGCTTACAGCTTTCCATGCCTAATATCTTGATTTTGTCAGCATTCCAAAAAGCAAATCTACTTCCCAAGAACAAGCTCACATTTCCAAGCTCCTGAGGTAGATAAATAAAACCAGAATGTGACTTAATTTACATTGTGAAAGATTTGTTACAGGGACTAAAATACTTAAAGCTCATATAAGCAACACATTTTGTCCTTATAGGCATGTACATGGGAAGACAAATAATAATCAGAAGGTTGTTTAATACATGTGGAATCAAAACAAAAAAGTTAGATGAGTCCAGTTTTTAATAGCATTAGGCTCAGACTGCTGATGAATTCATCTTAAAATAAGGATAGGCTTGCCAAAGGAGTCAGTAGATTCAAAATCTGTTGGCTAACAGATTTCTCCTGGGCAGTGCTTGGATGGAAGTTGCCAAATTTGCCCTCATGACTTCTTTTTTAAAGGCTCCCATGACTAACCAATTGCATCAAATTGAGGCATTCTTTCTGTAGATATCTTAATGCTCTATATCAAATGCCTACAGGTTCTATAGCTAGTAAAGCCTTGTTTCTTTGTGCTTTTTAACTAATATTATGTTTAAACTTGTATAAGTTATAACATACATGAATATTTTTAAAAAGGGGAAAACTCCTTTTAATCCTTTGAAAATCCCGTTGTCCTTCTCAGAAGTACATTTGTGCATAGACACATGTATTTACTTAGTTTTATAAGAAATTCTGTATTGATTTCTTTCCTTAAAATTAAATTAAATCCCACTCCCAACTCTCATCCATTTGGGCTGACAGGATATTTAATCCAGATCATAGAGGCTCTTGTCCATCCCATTCCCACCCCCCGGACTCTTGACACTTTAGGCATCGGCTGTCAGTCATTTTTCACTATATTATAATTCCCCTCCAAGGAGTGTCCAATCTTTAGGAGCCTGAAAGGAAATAATTGTGGTTTCTCAGAACCTTGCAAGTTCCATTCCATCAGGATCTTCCGTTCACCAGCTCTACCTCCTCTTATTTCCAAATAACCTCTTGATTGCCCTTATCTCCTCCCCTACCTACTTTAGAGTCCATGATTCATCATTTGAATTATTTTTTGCTTACTCTTGGGGTTTTCATCTTCCTTATCCTGCCTTCATTCAATCTCAGCTGGAGAAACCCCAACTGTAAAAAAGATACCCTTCCAGGGGCCGGCCGAGTGGTGCGGTGGTTAAACGCTGGCCTGGGAAGCCAGCGGCCCCGGTTCGGTCCCACATATGAGGGCCAGTGACACTGCCCTCAAAAAAAAAAAAAAAAAGACACCCTTCCTACCCCTGCACCTGGGTAACAATGGGTAGTTGAAGAAATACAGAAAATTATCCTGGCCTACTTGAATGTATTACTACAAACCTCATATGGTCAGTTATTGCTTGTGGTGAGTGTATGACATTTTTTTAGTCAATTCGTATTTCACTCCTTCAAATTATTTCACCCCTTTCTTCTTTCAAAATTTTAAAACCCTATACGACTACCTGATTTTTAGCTTATCACCACAGTTTTATAGTCACATGCTGCTTAACAATGGGGATACTTTCTGAAAAATGCATCATTGGGCAATTTTGTCATTGTGTGTATATCAGAGCGTGCTTATACAACCTAGATAGTACAGCCTACTACACATTTGGGCTATACGGTATGGCTGCTAGGCTATAAGCCTGTACTGCACATTACTGTACACAAAAATACAAGATTAAATCAAACACAAAAGAAAATGATGCCATCAACAGACATAGTAAACATGAGATGTGAGATGTATGATGCTGCTGCTGACATGACATGACACAGTGTTTTACAGAAAATCTCTTTATAAGTAGAAAGAGTATACTCTAAAATAACAATAAAAAGTATAGTATAGTAAATACATAAATCAGTAAATATGTACACATCATCATTTGTCAGCATTATCAAGTGTTGTATACTGTAGATAATCATATGTGCTATCCTTCTATAAGACTGGCAGTGCAGTAGGTGTGTTTACACCACCATCACCAAAACACATGAGTAAAGTGTTGCGCTAGAATATTATGAAAGCTAAAATGTCACGAGGTGATAGGAATTTTTCAGCTTTGTTATAACCTTATGGGACCACCATTGTATATGTAATTCGCTGCTGTCTGAAACATCGTTATCTGGCACATGACTGTGTTTTCACTTAGAAAGTATAAAAATTTCAAAGAGAAATTTCGTATTTTCCACCATGAAATCTACCAATTTATAAAAGTCTTTAAGCCCAAACCATAAAAATGCATTTTATTAAACTGGATAAAAAGATCTTATCTCTACCGAAGGCCCAATGGTTCATCTGAATATTTGTTCTCATTTCTCTTACAATCACAAGCACTATTCTTGCTACCCTTCTACTCCCTCTCTCTCACATCATCATTTTTTCCCTTCCTATATAGATCATTGTCATCAATAATATGCAACATGTAGATGATGCATTTATTATAGAATTGTATACTTGAAACCTATAAAGCCTATATAATTTTACTAACCAATGTCACCCCAATAAATTGAATTTTAAAATGGGATCCAGGGTTGGCTGAGTGGCACGTTAGTTAAGAGTTGGCTTGGGATGCCAGCTCTGAGCAGCATTGCCCTTCTTTGGATCCCACATGAGGGCCAGTGACACTGCCCTCTACATCTAAGATGGTGAACAACAGCTCAACCTAGAGCTGGGCTGCCAGTGAGTCGCTGGCTCAGGCACTGGCCAGCATCTGGTGTGCACTTTCGTGAGCTGCCGTGAGCCTCCCTGAGTGGCCATCCAATGGCTGGCGACCAACTGCCTCACCCGGGAAGAACGCAATGATAATACCAACATAGGCCAGTGGGGCAAGGTCCTCCACAACTAGACTGAAGAACAAAAGGACAGCAACTTCTCTGTTTCTCTTCCCTGATTTCCCAACACTATTCCCCTCCCCCAATTCCCCAATGAAATCTTTAAAAAAAAAAAAAAAAGGGATCCACAATGTAAAATTTCCAATAAAAAGTAAAAATGCAAGTGTATACATATATACACATATATACATACAAAAATAAAAAAAATATATATATATATCATGCCCTATTTATTCACTCTCATTTTTAAAAAAACATTATTTATGTGCACTAATTTCATTTTGTCTCCTAGCTGTACCCCTCCACTAAAATAACTCTGTTTGAGTTCACTGAAGTCTTATACATACCCAATGGTCAGATCGCAGTTTTCATCTAACTTGACTTCTCAGTATCATTTGTCAGCATTGATAAGTCCCTCCTCTCTCATGTGCTTCCGTGACAGTTTGCCTAGTCATCAATTCGCACCAATTACTTCCCTTGTCAGTCTTCTTTGCTAGATTTTCCTGCTCTTCCTAACCCATATATATCAGAATGCTCCAGATATTAGTCCCCAAGTCTCGTCTTTTCTCTTTTTATAATCACTTTCTGGGTGATATCATCAAATCCCATATTTTTAAAACCACATATGGTGAATCCTAAATTTTTATATCTCGCCCTATTCTTGCTACTAAATTCCGGACTCACATATTTAATTTCCAACTCAGCATGTCCACTTGGATATTCATAGGAACCTCAAGTAAAATATCAAGACTGAATTTTTTTTATTTTTCACACACACTTGCTCCCCCCAAGGAACTTTATCTCATCTCATTAAATAGTAATACCATTTGCTCAGATTTAGGTCCAAAACCTTGCAATCATCTTTGATTCTTCTACGTACTAACATGTGATCCAAAACCAAATCCTATCAGTTTTATTTCAAAACATATACTAAATGAAAGGAAGTATCACCCTTACAAATATCTCCTTAGTTTAAGAAACAAATATTTCTTGCCTGAATACCATAAGAAGCTGCAGGAATTTCTCTAACATACCAGGTTTGTTCCACTTCAGGGTCTTTTGAAATTGATATTCCCTTGGCAAGAATGTTCTTTCTTCCGTTATGTTGGCATCGCTCATTCCCTCATTTCATTCAACTTCTTAATCTAACTTCACCTCCTCAGACAGACTTTCCCCTGACAAGTCTATCTATTATAACAAGTCCTGCCACTCTCAAGAATCTTAGGGTTCTAGATTATTTTCAAAGATGGGTACAATAATTCCTCCTATGGGAATATGCCCGTTAGTGATAGTTTCGCTGCTCTTCCCATCAAGTGGTAAAAGCTATGTCTCCTTCCTTTAAATCTGGACTGGACTTGTTACTTCCTTTGACCAATAGTATGATGGAAGTTATGTTGTGTGACTTGTAGGTCTTAGAAACTTCTCCCTTGGCAATCTTGGAAGCCAGTGACTACATAAAGAAGCTAAAGCCAAAATAGTAAATGATGAAAGAGCACATGGAGAAAGAGGTCACAAGGAGGATAACTGAATTACCCTAGCCAACAGTCACTAACAAGCCCGAGAGAGAGAGAGAGAGAGAGAGAGAGAGAGAGAGAGAGAGAGAGAGAGAGAGAGAGAGAGAGAGTGTTTGTCCATGTTGGACCGTCCAGTTCCAACAAAGCTTTCTTGCTGAGTGTAGGCACGCAAATGACCCCAGAATATCTTAAGGGATTTTTTTTCCTTGATTCTAGACCATGCTTAAACTATAAACAATTATCCACTCTGTTCACAAATAATTAAAATAAGAATTTCAAAAGAGCCTTTGTTGGGGAGTTTAGATCTTTTTACTTAACAAGATTGTAACACAGAGTGTATTGTGAAATATGAGCAATAAGAAACTGTTTTCTTTCAGCTGAGAAAACAATGCAATCAAAGCTGTCAATCATTTTATTATCTTTGCATCAGGAGAGAGAACTAGAAAAGATTTTAACATATGTAATAGAGAGAGAAGCAAGCGTTCAAAATATAGTGATGCTAGATCAAGTGAAAAAGACTGTAAATGGTTTTTTTAACTTTACATTATTTGAAATGAGATTTACATTTTATCAACTAAAAACCTCATAAATTATTATATTTTTCAGAAAAGGAGTGGCTGCCAACATGTTTACAATATCATACTGTTGTCAATTTCTATGCGAATATAAGTTCAGCCATAACCAATTACTGTCATTCCTGGAGTTAAAAAAAATCCCTATAACTGACAGTTTTTAATGAGAAAAACCATCTCAAAGGTCGTGAAACAGTGCCTATTTATAAGTTCTCACTCAACTATTAAATTTATTAAAGCTGTAATTATAAGTTAACACTATAATTTAAAAAATCCATTCATTTTATGAATGTCTTAATATGATTTTTTTATGAAAATATTTTCTTGAAATTTTATGTTAACACATACTTTAACATGAGAATTTGTCCCCTGCATTTTTTTTTTTTTTTGAGGGCAGTGTCACTGACTCTCATATGTGGGACCCGAACTGGGGCCACTGGCTTCCCAAGCCAGCACTTAACCACCGCGCCACTCGGCCGGCCCCCCTGCTATTTTTTTAGTATGAAATCTTTTCAAGCATGTTGACGTCCAGATTGAACTCCTCAATCAAACTTTAGCACACAGAATGTTTAATAAGAAGTGTTCTTGGAACAAATACTTGTGTGGAGGTGGGAGGGAAATAGCAGGATTAGGCAGAGAAAGAATCTGAGCTGTAATGCAGTCCCAACAGCCTCAGCTGACTCCAGTGGGAAATCTCAAACTATAAAGAACCTTCAAAAATGTCTCAAGTTGGGCCAAAATAAAAGATTCCTACATTTATGCATCTATTTACCATTATATGTAGACCACAACAGCCTCCTTTGGTATAAAAATAACCCATCTGGATGTACATGATGTTATCAGGATGCCATGCTAGTGGATCAAATACTATGTAAACTTAACTTACATGGTAGTGCTGGCTGAGCCCCTATAGGTAGGAAATGCAAACCCATCCCTGAAATGTGTGTTATTATTAGAGCTAATTATTGGGTTGTCGGAAAAGTCATGATGCATGTTTGCAACAGATGGCACTAGTTCATTTTTGGAAGTACTAGAGTCATTCGCATCTATGTTATTGCTATGTCATTTGACAAATGACAGTTCTAGCTTCATTCAAAACAGAAATTGAGGGCCAGCCAAGTGTCAGCTTCAGAAGCCAGCGGCCCCAGTTCGGGTCCTACATATGAGGGCCAGTAACACTGCCCTCAAAAAAAAAAAAAAAAATTGAGCGATTTGGTTGAATTTTGGAGATTTTACAAGTTGAAGATGGAAGACCAAACTGTGCATTTTTGCCATATTTCACTGTTTTACTTCCATAAAAGGAAGAACGTGTGTCAAGCTTTTGAAAAGTTGCATAAAGTTTATGGTGACAATGCTCTACAAGAACATCAGTGCCAACAATAGTTCACAAAATTCTGTGCTGATGATTTTGATCTCAATGACGCTCCTTGGTCAGGGAGGCCCACCGAGGTTGATGACAACAAAATAAAGGGATTGATTGATTCAAACCCACATTACATAACAGGAGAGATTGCAGAATAATTGAATATCCAACATTCAAGCATTCACGACCACCTAAAGAAGCCTGGATACATAAGCAAGCTCGATATTTGTGTTCCGCATGAACTCAAAGAAGTTCATTTGACAGCGGTTATAAACATCTGAAGTATGCTTATTAAATGTGAGGAAAATGATCCTTTTTTGAAGCGACTGATAACTGGTGATGAGAAGTGGATTGTTTACAATGATGTGGTGTGCAAACTGCCTTGGTCCCGATGTGATGATTAGCCTCAAACAACATCAAAAGCAGACATTCATCAGAGGAAGTTTATGCTCTCAGTGTGGTGATATTTTAAAGGTGTTGTTTCGAGCTCCTACCAAGGAACCAAATAGTCAGTTCAAATGTGTACTATTGGCCATTGGACAGTTTGAACAAATCCATCATCCAGAAACATCCAGAGCTTGTTAATTGTAAAGGAGTTGTGTTCCATCGCAACAATGTGAGACTACACACAAGTTTGATCACCCGTCAAAAATTACTGGAGCTTAGATGGAATGTGTTGCCACACCCACTATACTCAGCTGACCTTGAGCCATCAGATTTCCACTTGTTTCACTCTCTTCAAAACTCCTTGTGTGGTATAATGTTCAATTCAGATTAGGCTATAAATCAGCACCTTGTTCAGTTTTTTCACAAATAAAAACAGGTCCTTCCATGAACGAGGAATTATGAAGCTCACTGAAAGGTGGCAAAAAGTTATCAAACAAAATGAGCAATATATCATTGATTGATCTTTATTCTGTATATAAATAAATGACCTTTGAAAAACACAGGTAAAACATGTCATGACTTTTCTGACAACCCAATACTTGTCTTTCCAGGGAGGAAAGGGTCCAGTGTTGTCTACTTTTCACCAAGTGTCCAGGCAGTCTCCTCAAAGGGTGGTTCCATATCAGGGGCTTAGTCTTGGCCTCTGTCACCAACAGGATGGATATTTTGTGGCACTTAGGTAGACCAGTCTCAGTAAGTTGGAGGCCATGCTGTTAGATTCATGTATAGCCTCCATCTCTACCATCATGTCACTTCACTCATGTGCTGGCCCTTCATGCCAGTACCCAGAGGTTGATGACAAATTCTGGCTTATGGCCAAGTCTTTTTATCTACTTTGTCCTAAGTGCATCTTACCTTGTAGGTGCTCTCTGATTGGCATTAACATTTGATATGAAGGTTTTCATATCTACTTCCATATGTACAACCAAATGCCTCTGCTCCAAACCACATTATCCTCAATTTTCTAATCTTTCTCCTTCCAGACTCCTACACTGTTGGCCAAGTCATTTTCCCCTGGCCATATACACATCTGTATGTATATAATCTATATGAGTATATACACATCTATGTATATGAGTATATATATGCATATATACATGTCTAACTTAAGGCCACTTCTTCTTCCACACAAACTGGATGACCAGGTGCCCCATCTAAACTTCTACCCATTGAAAAGCATTTACAAGCCCTCACTGGGGCTGTAGTACAGTTGCTGCCCATTTGCAGCTTATACCCATGTGCTGATCCAATCTCTGAGGCAGAGCACCTCTAAGATGGCTTCCAGTAATCTTTGTCTCCTGATAGTCACACTCTTGTGTAATCAGCTCCCTTTGCATGTGCCCTTGAGTGCGAAACTATTGCTCTTAATCAACAGAATATGACAAAGGTGATGGAATGACATGATATTTCTATAATTAGAAAACGTAACAGAGGAACTTCCCTCTTACTAGCAAATTCTCTCTTTCACTGGCTTTAATCGAAGGAATGTTGCCATGTTAGAGAAGTCCCCTTGGCAAGGAATTGAGGGTAAACTCCAGCCAACCGCCAACAAAGAACTGAGGGCCTCATTCCAGAAACCCACAAGGCATAAAATCCTACCAAAACCACATAAATGAGCTTACAAATGATTTTTTTCCCCAGTTGAGTCTTTAGATAAAACTCTAGCCCTGAGCAAAACAATATTTGCATTCTCGTGAAAGACTATGAAGAAGAAAGTTAACCATGCCAATTCCAGAACCACAGAAATTGTGAAGACATAGAATGTGTTTTGTTTGATGCCACTAAATTTTGGAGAATTAGAGCCAAGTATAGCAATACAAATGGAAAAAGAAAATAAGTTTAATGGAAGAGGTTGTCTCAATAATCTATTAACAGTATTAAATGTGTGAGAATATGGGGTGGGGCGAGTTTACCTGATAAGGCATGTATGACTGGGAAATTGCTGACCCTGTAACAGAATGAATAAAGCAGGAAGAGTTGTTGGCTTAAAATTTTAAATATTGCTTGTTCTTGAAGAACTAACAGATACAGATTTTTTAACCAGAAGTTTAGAAATGTGGATCTGGATCCTGGGAGACATTGATTTGGTAGATATAAGGAAAAGAAATTTAAAGGAGAATCTAGGGAAAGAAGAAATTTGTTAAGGAAGTAACTTTGAGAATTAACTCATATGGAAATACAAATGATGAGAAGTGAAAAAGGGAATAATCAAAGACAATAAGAAGTTTGTCTTGCATGCAGGCGAAGGAGAAAGAAAAGGTCAAAAAGATGGAGCTAAAACTTAGAAAGGCAGAAGTTCATTCACCTTGGAATTTAAGAAAATACAAAAAAATTAATTTCAAAAGAACAGTACAAAACAGTTCCTGGAATATAAGAGGTTAGGGTTGAGTGGGAAGTAAAAAATGATGACAGCAAATTTATTCCTTCTTTTAAGGAGTAGTTTGATGGAGTACCAGAGATCAAAAAGGAAAATGTGCAATGGGAGTCAGGCAGAAGGAAGAGGAGCTTTGAAGCCAGAGGATAGGAAGTTACATCATCCTGTGTCAGATGGCTCCCACTTCAAAGCCATAAAATACACGAGATTGGGAGAGGCAAGGTTGGAGTTTAAGAAGAGTGGAAACATGTGAAATAGCCACTGTGATAAGTAAAAAATAACATTGAGAAAATCCTTAGCAGTGGTGAGAATTTAGCTATATTTAAAGAGTACACATACTTGCTCAATTATAGCTGCAATCTCACTATTAGATGACCACATGCTCAAATAGAGTTCAAACAATGGTAACTATTTTTTTTTTTTTTTGACTGCAGTGTCACTGGCCCTCATATGTGGGACCCGAACAAGGCAGCTGGCTTCCCAAACCAGCGCTTAACCACCGCGCCACTCGGCCGGCCCAAAAAAAAAAAAAAATGGTAACGTTTGTATTTTGTCTGAGTCCCCTTTTGTTTTTCCAAAGTCCACAATCAACGGACACATAAGAATCCTTATTTTTATTACTTCTGCAGTTCAGGTATAGTACATTATTTGTCATTCCTGGCTCATACCATACCTCTATGCCTTTCCTTATACTGTTTCCTCTACATAAAATGAGACTGAACACATATTTTATCTCTTAGCTAAAGAATGACATAATTTATGAAGTCTCTCTGCCACCTATTTCTCAAACACTGTAGAGTTGATCATATTCTCCCTTACATTGTACCCTACACTTGCATAATAAATATACGATCTGCAGGCTGGCCGAGTGGTGTGTTGGTTAGGAGCTGGCTTGGGACACTGCTCTGAGCAGCGGGGCCCCAGTTCGGATCCCACATATGAGGGCCAGTGACACTGCCCTCTACAGCTAAGGTCATGAACAACAGCTCCACCTGGTTGCCTTGATAGCTAAGATGGCCGGCAATGATGTGGGCTGCAACCTGTGCTGCAGTGGGCTGCCATAGGCTACAGTGAGTGGCCAGCAGCCAGCAAGAGCTGCCAAGAACTGCCATGAGCAACTGTCCAGAGGCCAGCAAGCGACTGCCTCACCCAAGAAGAACGCAATGATGATACCAACATAAGCCAATGAAGCAACGTCCTCCACAACTAGACTGAACAACAAAAAAGGACCACAACTTGTCTGTTCCCCTTCCCCAATTCCCCTACGCTATTCCAGTCCCTCAATTCCCTAATAAAATGTTTCTAAAAAAATTAAAAATTAATTAAATAAATAAATATATGAACTGCTAGAGAAATATCCCATGTTCAAATGTAATATATTTTAGAAAATGTACACAAAAGCTGAATGTGGAAAAGACAAACAACTAACTGATAAAGTATAATGATGGAGACAATCTCAGATAAATAATATATAAGTAGCTCTAATTACCTTATCTCTCTGTAGCGCAGTCGTTCTGAATCCCCAACAGATACTGCAGTGCCTGTTGCATAGCTTACAGTCAATTAATCAATCAATTAAGGCTTTCAAGATTTTTTGGCTGGAATATCACAATCACATCCTAACTGTTCACATCAGTCTTTCGAATTTCTATGTTTTACTCATATACCACATTGCTATAAAATGATATAGGTCATGATTTTCCCCTATTAAAAACTCCATAGTCGGGCCAGCCCAGTGGCGCATTGATTAGGAGCTGGCGTGGGGAGCTGGCTCTGAGCAGCAGGGCCCAGGATCAGATCCCATATATGAGGGCCAGTGACACTGCCCTCTACAACTAAGATGGTGAATAACAGCTCCACCTGGTGCTGGGCTGCCTTGAGTTGCTGGCAACAGCTTAGGCTGTAGCGCCTGCTGCGGTGGGCTGCCATAAGCTACAGTGAGTGGCTGGCAGCCAGTGTGAGCTGCCAAGAGCCACTGTGAGCAACCGTCCAGAGGCGGGTGAGCTACCTGCCTCACCAGGAAGAGCGCAATAATACCAACATGGGCCAGTAAAGCAACGTCTTTCACAACTAGACTGAAGAACAAAAGGATAGCAACTTAGCAACTTGTCTGTTCCCTTCCCCGATTCCCCAATAAAATCCTTAAAAAACAAAAAAACATAAAAAAAAAACCTCCATAGTCCGGTATAGAAGGTCTTTCAATGTAATTTGACTCTTGTGCTCCTCTCCCACCATCATTCCAATCAACCTATGTTCCTGCCAAACACCAAAACCTTTTTTTATTAATGAATCCATGCCTTCCCATTCCCATAAATATCCATTCAGTTTTCTGAACCTGGAAGGTTGTAACACATCATTAAGATACAGTTCACACATTACCATGTCAGTGAATTCATTTCTAAGGCAACGTCACTTGCTCCATCCTCTGCATTCCTTATAGTCTGTTACCTTTAACTCTGAAAGAGCACCTGCATTGTAATGGTGTTCTGTAATTGATCTTTTCACATAGTTTTCCCCCAATAGGCTGGACATAATGTAAATGGTCAAATGTATTAATAATTGATTTGAGTTTCCATTTTATTAATAAGAATAACAGAATAAAAGAATTAAGTTATTTGTGGTGATTTTATTCAATTTGTTCAACTGAAAACCAACTTTGTACCTAGCTTATAATTACAGGCAGAATATACTATAGTGAACCCAAAATATAGCCTTTACTTTATAGAACTTAGAGTTCAGTAGGGTAGAATTGGTATACAAATAAAATCCTGCATAAAATGAAATTTTTTTTTTTTAATGTTAAGCAAAAACATAATGGGACTTAAACTAGTTTGGATAATCAATGAAAGCCTCTCTGAGTAACTGAAATTTAAGCTAAGACTCGGGGGAAAAAATTAAAAATAAACCAAAACACCCAGTTATGAAAGAAATGGGATAGAACCTCCCAGGCAGAAGTAACAACATATACAAACTTCTAAAGCAGAACAAAGCTTGCTATACAGGAAAGAAAACAATGGTGGTTAAATTTTGGAATATGTTAAGGGGAATGATACAAGATGAAGGAATGGGGAGGTAGCCAAAAGCAATATAACTAAAGAATTTGTCCACCAAAATAAGAAATTTTTATTTTATTCCAGGTTGTGAAGTTATTAAAGAGTTTCAATCAGGAAACTGACATGTTCTAATTTACAGTTTTAAAAACCTCCAGGTAGTTTTGAAAAATACATTAGAGGTAGCAAGAACAGAAGCAGATAGAATGAGAAGGATATTTTGAATGTCCAGGCAAAAGATCATGGCTATTTAGGTCAGGGTCATACAAATAGAACAGTAGAGACATCGATATACTTGAGTTATGCTTTCTAGAGAATGGAGAAGCTTTCACAATGGATTACATGGGAGTTTAAGGGACAGAAATGGGCCCAGTTAGATACCTTACCATTAATCATTGTTTCCATTATGCCATATGTAGGACCTGTGTCTATGGCTTACCTACAAGGGTGACAATAAATAGAGGGGAAAAAATGTCAGGGTATATAGAAACAACAGAAGAAACAATACATGAAAAAATAGTCCCACATCCATCTCCCTCCAAATCTTGTAGTCAGGCAAACTTGCTCTATAATTCTGACTCCACCGCAAGGCAAGTTACTTAACTTCTCTGTTACTGAAATTTCTCATTAGAAACAAGTGCAATTGTTTCACATGTGCAGGGGTGTTGTCAAATTTAAAGGAGAGAATTTATGGGAGGAATGGAATACAGTACTTTGTATGTGGTAAGTACTTATAATTCTTTTCAGTTGCAGATGTTTCCTTTAAAAGTCTTTTGCATCATTATATATGCTTGTAGTATGAGTTTCACCTTCCCCAGCAAGGCCATGACTCCCTGATAGTAAAGTCAATACATGCTCAGAAGATCATGTAGTCAATTATCATGTCTCAAAAAGTTAAAGGTATTATCACAACTGTTTCAAATAATTATTTTATATTTGAGAGGCACAATGGAGCATAAAGATATATACTGGCATATTCTCCCATTGTATTGATTATTAAACATGTCACAGGGGTATATCTTAAGAAGACTGTTTCAGCTCCTTCTCAGGTATAATCATTTATTTTCTTTTTGCACATGAAATTGCCAGGCTATAAATATTCCCGTCATACTTATGTATTTCGTACTGTATTTATTCTTTGGAACTGGCAGAGGTCTGAAAGAAAATCAATCTGTACTAGAACATAGCACATAGTCCTAGCATCTGTCTCAAAGGTAAAGTAGCAAAGATGACAGCATTTAAAATAGTAGGGACAGGGACTGGCCGAGTGGCGCGGTAGTTAAGAGCTGGCCTGAGACGAAAAAAAAAAAAAAAAAAATACCAGGGACAGAAGCAATTTTAGAATTTTTCATTGCTCTTAAAATATTGAAAAGAATTACACAAAACCATCACACTCTCATACAAAACCTAAAAGTTCTTTATGCTTTAGGATATCTGGGGTGTCAGTAAAGCAGAAGAATAATTACAGTTGTGATCAAAAGAAATAACACAGGGCAGAGTAGCTTCCCAGGTTCCTCTTTTGAGAAAAGCAATTCTTTAATTTGAAAAAAATCAAAAGGTAACTGAAGAAAAATAGGATATAATAAAATGATCAGGCTCTGTTTCCATTTGAGCAAATATTATAAAAGTCCAGGTGTCGATTCCCAGGGTAAAGCAAACGATGCCCTCCCTTGACTGTCTGCTTTTCTCATTAACCTGCATCCTCAGTTGGACAATAACTGATTGTATTTTCACTGCTATCCCAGACAGTTTCCTGGTAAGGGGTCGCAGACTGGAATGGGCAGCCATCTCAGCCCAAATGAAGAGGGGACCCAAGGCAGCTAACTTCCCCACCAACTCATGTAATAACCATATTCTCAAATGGTAGTCTTTGTCAAACTTATATATAGAAACCTGCATCCTTAATTCCTATTCCAGGGCACAAGTAATTAGACTGTGTGGTTTCCTTCAGAAATATTCAATTTAAAATTATATTATAGTAAAAATAAAACTGACAGTTTTGAGCCAGGTGCCAATTTCAAACTTACTACTTCATATCTAATACCACCAGCCATATAACTCACATGCAAACTGTTGTTAATGTGCATATGATCCTTATATGTGACCATAATTGCATTTAAACAATGACACCTTTTTAAATAAGCACTGTACATATGACAGTCTCTAGCTTCCACCATTGCAAAAGTGATTCTGGGTATTAATAATGTTCCAAAATCTATTTGGGCAAATCAAGGTCAAATCCGCATTATGACCTGTAATTTCCTCATCTGTAAGATTACATGACCTCTAAGGTCCCATCCAGCCTTAAAGATTTATAAGTTTTATTTCCAAAATTAGCAGTGAAGGAATCCAACCTCTATCTCTGATGTCAGCACTAAATTACCCTG
Organism: Aselliscus stoliczkanus; assembly: GCA_033961575.1. NCBI lineage: Eukaryota > Metazoa > Chordata > Mammalia > Chiroptera > Hipposideridae > Aselliscus > Aselliscus stoliczkanus. Next base: position 135,081,918 of record CM066731.1, on the reverse strand, counting down.
TATTCTTTTGCCTCTTTTTGTCCCCAGAGGACTTAACTTTTAAAAATGTACACTGATATGCAATATGCTACTTACAGCAAAAAAAGTAAAAATTATTAAGGTGTTGCTCAGTAGTATTTTAATTCATAGAGACTCAGAAACAAAGAGCCACCTTTATGCTCAATGGAATTAAGCCCATTTAATGACAGCAATCAAAAACATACATATACACAAATTGGCACCTTTGCCTCCATGAAATCTCAGTATTCGAAGTAGTATACATACTGTTTTAAATTTGGCTTCGGAATGGTGATGAGAATTATCCTTAGAGGAAATCTATTAATATGCACATATACTTAATACACCAAAGACTGTGATAGATCTCTTTCAGGTTGCAGCTGGCCTTCTGCTGGTCTAGAAATAAAGCAAACACTAACACAGGATAGAATGAAATCTAAGAAGACTAAGCCAGGAAAACATTTTTTATCTCTTAATGCCTGAGACTTTTGAGACAGCAAATAAACTCTGTTATTGCTTTATAATTAAATTATTTTAAAAAACAACAATTTAGAAAACATATAATTATTCATACAAATAGAAGCAATGGCAATTTATATTCCCTGATAACTAATTTCTTCATTTTGTATCCAAATTCTTATACAAACCTCATCTAAGCTTTAACAAGTGTCAGAGTTCACCTCCGTTCAACCAGTTCTGTCTGCCCTTGTCCCCTTTAACCTGCAGATACTAACAAATATGACAAAGCAATGGGAGAGTCAAAGAGGATAAGGACAAAATAATAATGTCATCCACTTCTACCCAACCTCAGGGAGACATCACTTTAAAACACCTAGCTCATTCCCCCAGAACCTAGCACAGCACCTGGCAAAATTCAGGTGTTCAACACATGTGCTAATACCTGAGAGCAGAACCAGTTCATATAGTGCTTGAAGCAATAAACACACTTACTATATTAACAACCAGTGGATAGTTTTTGTGTGCCATAAGCAGACTGGATAGCACCCTGCAGGTTTTTCCCACCCAGATCTGCTTCTGCCTAAGACTTAGAACTCGTTTTTGCTCTAAACTCTGACTATATGACTTCTTTTGAAACTGAAATCCTGCATTGATATTTCAATATTTTGCTTTATTCCCACCAGCCACACCACCTCCAGGGCCTGGTTCTCATTTTCTATAACTTTAGCCACTGGTTGTACACTTTCCAGGATCTATCTTCAAGTCTGGCCATAGTAATAGGACATTGAATGGGATTGTTTCTGTACTGGTTTCTATTGAGGTTCAGGACAGTAGGTGACAACTACTTTAACATATGAAATACTAGGCCATGTAAGCAGGACTGCCAAAGAGCTGTCTGTGAATTAGCTCTAACTACCCTTAGATTTTCACTCATTTCTGCCTTTAATGAGGATTGGAGAAGCACATTGTACATTAGAAAATAGGAAGAGGGTTTCTTCGAGACAATTGCTAATGAGCTGGAGAAGGCATATTAGAGCACAGAGAGAATGTGCCCCTGGTTCCAAATCAAGTGAGCAGGGCTTCAAGAAGACCGTTTCTTGAGGAGCATAACATAATCCCCCGGAGTTTGGGGACACTTAGCTAGTCCCCAACTCAAGCCCAATTGTATAAAGGGCAGGAGGCTGGCCAAAACAGTCTACGATGGCTAAGTAGAGGGCTGACTAGGAAAACCATTGACCATCTCACAGTGGGTCAAGGGGCCAGGTTTCGCAAGGACAAGGTGTGGCCACATGGGAAGGAGAGCTAGCATGAAGAGATTTTGAATTGTATCCAAGAGGACTTTCTGCAAAGGTCAAGACAGCTTCACCAAAGAGGCATAGAGCGAGGTGCTGGCTGAGTGGTTCAGTTGGTTAAGAGTTGGCTTAGAGCACATGCTCTGAGCAACAGGGCTGCTGGTTCGATTCCCACATGGGCCAGTGAACGCTGCACCCTAGCTGAGCTATCACTGAGCTGCCAACAAGTGGCAGGATGGCTCAGCTGGTGTAACAACAAGATTACCTGTTCAATGGTGGTCTACGCCTACCCACAACTAAAGATTGAACTCGGCACGTTGAGCTGAGCTGCTGCCCGGATGGCTCAGAGGATAGAGCATGCACTCTTAACAATAAGGCTGCCAGGTTTGACTCCCACATGGGATAGCGGCTATGCTCACCTGCAACTAAGATTAAACACAGCACCTTGAGCTTAGAGGCCATGAGTTGCTGACAGGAAGCCAGATGGCAACTGGTGCCCCCCACAACAAAGACTGAAGAACAACAACTTGGTTGGTCTCCTCCCCCAATTCCCCAACACTGTTCCCCTCCACCAATTCCCCAATAAAAATCTTTTAAAAAAAAAAAAAAGGTATAGAGCAAGGTGCAAAAGCTGTGTGAGAATCACAACTAGACAGGTGAAGGGGGATTATCACCTACGTGGAGAGGGCTTCAGGAAACTCATAGAGTTGTTCCCTAAACACCCAGGAAAGGATCATGTCAAACAATAGCCCTGGCCAGAGACATGAACATCAGAGGCTACCTGAGCTCATCCAAGAATTCTCCTGTCCCTTCATCCTCTTTGCTTCCATACTTCCACCCCGGCTGAGGCAGCAGCAGTCCAGGGCATAGGATAGATGTAGCAGTGTTACAGAAACAGATGGAGGTAAACATATCACCTACCCTCACCTCTAATGCAACCTTCCAGCTGGAATGAACATGAGCGATGGGAGAGAGAGGCTTTAACTCACAATGAAGTTTGCCATTTTGCCTCTTATGTGGGATTGGATAGTTTCATCATTGAAATGAGTCTTCATTTTGTGATTAAGAGTGAGCAGAGAACTTTTAATCTAAGATAACCACAAAAAGTATGAGGCCTATGAAAGATTTCATCCAGGGTCAGGGGAATAACTAGGGGATAGAAGACATTTAAACAAAAAATGACAGCAAATTTTAAAATCGGTTTCCAGTCCCACCATTTTATTTTACATATTGATTATAACATTAATAAGTACTACCTAACTCTCCAAGTGTTGTAGAAGTCATGAACACCATATGGTACTCCCCAATCAAAGCTTATTAAATTTGTATTTGTTTGGGTATTGTAATTTATAACAACTTTTCCTGTGGAACATCTCTATAGTTTAGTTATCTTCTCCCAAACTTTGTACTCCATTACTCCTCACTTCCATTGAGGTATCAGCATGTCTTACAACTGAAACAAACTGATGGCATATATTGTCTAGAGATTGATAACTAAAGCTGTATTCTCTGGTAATGGCTTCTGAAACAAAAATACAGGCCCTTTGCTTTCCTTGACTTGCTGTCCTTTTGAATGGATATTTTATCCTTTTTAATGTATTTTTAGTAAAATAGACTTGGGAATAAAAGAAGAAAAGATTGTCAGGTTTGGGGTTTTGTTTCTTTTTGTTTTGCCTATCAGTAGCTGAAACCCTAAACACAATGCAGGGAAAGAATAAAAGAATAAAAAAAGTTTAAAGTGAGGTTTAGAGATTATCTTTGTTACATTTGATGATATGCTTGCCCTACAAGTGCAAGATTGAAAAAATTAAAATTCAACACTTTCATTTTTGGTAAAATGATCCTATAACTATAAAAGTCCCAGCATATATATATATATATATATATATATATATATGCATATATATATATATATATAGACATATATAGACATATATACACGTATATATGCATACGTGTGTGTGTGTGTGTGTATATATATATAAATTGTAACATTGTATACCATGGCAAAAAAGAAAAAGAATAGTAACAAAGAACTAGAAACATGAATATTCAGCAATAAGGAATAGTTGGGTAAATTATACTATATCAACACTTGGAAAATTTCAAAGCTATGAATAAAGGGTTAGATTTATTAAACCAATAAATTTGGAACAAGGCCAATATTACAGTTAAGCACAAAACATAGAAATAATCCCATTTTTTTGCGAACACTAATTAATTATAAGAATAGCTATATATGTGATCATATGTTTGATTATGTTTGTATAAAAATTGCAAAAGTAGAGAATGACTTACGTGAATACCCTAAGTGTTGGTGCTATAAAGAGAAAGGAAAAATTACTAAATTCTTATACATATATGGGTATGTATGTATATATATATATTATATATAAATATATAATATATATACACATATATGCATACATATATATACATATATATACATACATATCTTTTAACTTGTAGAAATGACCATGCACTCTTTTTAACTATTTTCATAGTTGAAAAAAATCTAATATTAAATTTAAAAATACATGTGTATACAAATTGCATTAGTTTCCTATTACTACCATAACCAGTCACAACAAACTAAGTGGTTTGAAACAACACAAATTTATGATCTTATAATTCTATAGGTTAGAAGTCTGATGCAGGTCTTTCCTTCTGGGTCTTTCCTTTCCTAAGGGAAAATCCATTTCCTTGCTTTTTCCAGGTAATTGAAGCTGCCAGCTTTCTTTGGCTCATGGGCCCACTATATCTTCAAAGCCAGCAATGCCCTGGACAATTCATTCTTTCTCAAATGGCTTCATTCTAACACAGCTGTGTTTTACTTCTTGTTTCTTAAGTACTCTTGTGATTACACTGGGTGAACCTGGATAATGAAGGCTAATCTCCCAGTTTTAAAGTAAAATTCTTGGCAACATTCACCTGGTAATTCCCCTTTCCCTGGTAACAACCTATTCATAGGTTCTGGAATTAGTCCATTTTTCTACCTACTCCACCACCACCACTACCCCACCCCATTCCATCCCCAACACACACAAGATATTGTTTCCCTCTTTGGTGAAGTAAGCATGATAAATGTCCTTAGAATGTCAGATAATGCTTCAGCATGTTAGAAATGTACCTCTGACTTCCCTTTAATAATCAGCATTGATACCATTTGCCTAGGTAAACACTCTGAATTTTTTTAATCTTCTTGAATGATGTTTCATTGTATTTATTCATATCCACTGGATAAAGTAAAAACAACTGTATTTATTCTAACACTAATCCCTACAAATGAAACTAATATGCTTCCACAAGGAAATCAAGTTTGTTCTTTCTCTAGTTCCTTCTTCTTTGAGTTTGATGAGAAATCTATATTCAGCAGTAGAATTAAATTCACCACAATGTGATATATAGATGATGTATTACAGAACTATACACCTGAAATCTATGTAGCTTTACTAACAAGTGTCACCCCAATAATCTTTAATTTAAAAAAACAAAGGAAAAAGAATTCACCACATTTGCCATAAATGGGTGATTGTTTTGAGCTTACAGTGAAAAATTAAAAAGATGGTTGGAAAAAGATTAGGTTCACTAGTTTAGGGTGAAAGACAAAATCTGGTGTTGCATTTTGTCTGAGGTTAGTGGTACATTAAAGGTTCTCAAGGGTGGATGGCAAGATTTAGTATTTTTTGTTTGTTTTTCTCCTCCTATTTCTCTTTTTGTTATTCTTTTTTTCTCTTTCTTTTCCTTCCTTTATCTTAAGTAGAATCCCGTAGAAGCAGTGCCTGAGATGGGAATTCAGGCACATATGACTTATTGTGGAAGTTCTCTTTAGGAAAAACCTATGTTAGAGAGAAGGAAGGATAGGGATGGGGAAAGAGCCAACCAGGACATGACCTTAGGTAAAGGCTAATTGGCATGTAAATTGCACTAACAGAGTTGTGTAACCAGGAAGCAAGAAAACTAGGCTTTTTTACCATGTATCAGTTAGTCATTGGCTGCCCCAGGGATGGGGAAGCATGACCTCCCAACTATTACATGTGAGGATCAGGTCAGCAAAGGACAATTCTTAAAAGAGTTCAACAGTTTCACAGCTGGAGCATGGCTTCCTGATGAAGTAAAAGAGATCTGGAATAGACATGAATAATATATCCTACAACATTCCTTTCTTTTTCTTTTCCACTGTCCTTACTTTCTTCCTGAATTCCTTTCTCTAGTCAGCTTAATTCTTGCATTCCTACACATTGCTAACTTTTCCAATAGTCAGGTTTCATTGGAAATATTCACACATAATCTTTAAGCAATGGAAAATTTAGTTTTTCTGCTTAAGCTGGCTAACTTGATTCTTGACATTTCTACAGAATCCTAATTAATACAATTACTACAAAGCATTTAGTTTCATATGGTAAGTCCTTTTTTTTTTTATTTGAATCTGGTGTTAAACATAACTCCCTGAAAGGTAGCCAGTTCAAATATGACCTCTGTCTAATCGATCTGCTGGATTCTATCTGTTTACTAAATGCTATACAATTTTGAGTTCCTTTCACTCAAATTATGGTACCAGGTTGACAGACTACTAATGATATAATTGCCTAAAAGCTGCAGTAGTGAAATGTTGAAAATATGTCTAAGAGTCTGGACGCCATATATGCCTGAAGAGGAGGCCTGAGGCTGAGGGCTGGCCCCAGCGGTGGCAATGGTGGAAAGGCCCAAGAACCTAAACCTACTCAATGCTGTCATCACCAGGGTCATCAAAGAGGCGCTCCCTGACAGCGTCAACATCTCCAAGGAGGCCTGGAGCTCCATCTCCTGCACAGCCAATGTCTTCGTTCTGTACTCCACATCCTGTGCTAACAACTTCCAGTGAAAGGGAATCCCAAGACCCTGAATGCCAGCAATGTGCTCTGAGCCATGGAAGAGATGGAGTTCCAACAGTTCATTGCCGTGCTAAAAGAAGCTCTGGAAGCATATAAGAGGGAGCATAAAGGCAAGAAGGAAGCTTCAGAGCAAAAGAAGAAGGACAAAGACAAGAAAAACAGATTCAGAAGAACAAGGCAAGAGTAGGGATGAGGACAATGATGAAGGTGAGGACAGACTGAAAGAAGAGGAACAGAATGAAGAGGAGGGAGTAGACAACTGAATAAAGTAAGGAGAGGGTGGCGCCTTGGAAGTTACCACTCTGAAATGTGGTATAAATTTATATGAAGCTTTTTTCTACTGAGCAGGTCACTCTTAGGCAGAAGAGCCTGAGAACATCGAAATGAAAACTGGCTAGAATGATCAAAACCAGCATGTCCAAGACTCAGAGCATCTGAGTAGCAGAATACTGTTTTGCTTAATCGGTCTAAAGACTATGACTTTTTGGCAAGAGGGATCCTGAACAGATAACTTAATCAATCAATTTGATCTCTCTTGTTTACTTTTCTATATGATTAGGCAGGTATTGATTCTCAGTTCCCTCCCATCCTTACCTCTACCAAAAATAACAACTTCCATGCCATCTGCTGTGTTCCAAATCACAGAGAGAGCCAAAGGCTCAGGAAAAATTGAGGTTTGGGTCATGGTCAGCCTGCTTGTACAGTATTTGACAACACTAGCTATTATAAGTTGTCAGAATGGCTTAGCTTTGGGAATCTACTAAAAGGTATGGGGGGGCCGGCCGAGTGGCACGGTGGTTAAGCGCTGGCTTGGGAAGCCAGCGGCCCCGGTTCAGTCCCACATATGAGAACCATTGACACTGCCCTCAAAAAAAAAAAAGAAAAAGGGGGAGTATGGGGCAACAACAGAATCTGTTCTGTGGTCTCTTTACTTGACTTTCACAATTGGATTTTGGTTTTCACAGAAACACTTGGCTTGGAGCCCTTCCATATTGCCTGCAGACATTTGAACTGTTGGTGTGGCTGCACTCTGGGCAAATATGCTTTTAACCTCTTAGGGGGTCAACTTCCACACAGCATCTCATACACTGTGAACAGAGCTAATTCTCCCAGCTAATCAGTCTGAGAGTCAATCCCACCCTCTGACAAGCCAAAAGCAATTAAAGAGCAACTTCAACAATGACACCTCTGGAACACATGGGACAGGAAAATATGGAGACTGTGCAATCCGAATATAACAGACACATACTACAAGAGAACCCAGCAATGACTGAGAGGCATAGGTGATCTATCTAATATATCAAAGCAATCACAGAGTGACAGCCAGAATGAAGAAAAACAAAGCAACATGTCCCAAGTAAAAGATCAGAAGAAACCTCTTGAAATGTAACAGAGGTATCCAACCTTTCAGAGACAGAGTTTAGAACACTGATGATAAGAATGTTTAAGCAACTTAGTGAGGACATAAAGAAGGATAGAGAAATCATAAAAAAAAAAAAAACAGTTAGAACTAAAGGATACAATAACTGAAATGAAGAACTGAAGAACTCACTGGTAGATTAGATGAAGCAGAGAATCAGATCAGTGATTTAGCCAAAATAGCAGAAATCATGCAGTTGGAACAACAAAAATAAAAAAGAATAAAATACAATGAAAATAGTTTAAGAGACCTGTGGGACAATGTCAAGCACAACAACATTTGTATCATAGCAATACCAGGAGGAGAAGAGAAGAAGCAAGGGATCGAGAATGTATTTGAAGAAATAATGATTGAAAAATTCCCTACCCTGGTAAAAGAAATCAACATACAATCCCAGGAAGTGCATAGAGTTCCAAACAAGCTGAACCCAAACAGGTCCACACCAAGACACACCATAGTTAAAATGGCAAAGGTTAAAGACAAAGACAGAACCCTAAAAGCAGCAAGAGAAACACAGCAATTTACATACAAAGGAACTCCTATAAGACTAACAGCTGATTTTTCCACAGAAACTCTGCAGGCCAGAAAGGAGTGGCAGAAAATATTTAAATTGATACAAAATTCTACAACCAAGATTGCTCTATCCAGCACGGCTACCACTTAAAATTTAAGGAGAGATGAAGAGCTTCTCAGAAAAAGAATAAGCTTAAGGAATTTATTAGCACCAAGCCAGCATTGCAGGAAATGTTAAAAGGGCTTTTCTAAACAGAAGAAAGGGGAAAATAAGCTAATCAAGGCAAACCAGAAATACAAATAACAAAATGGCAATAAATATGCACCTATCAATAATCACTTTAAATGTGAATGGGCTAAATGCTCCAATCACAAAACATAGAGTGGCTGAGTGGATAAGAAAACAGAACCCATGCATATGCTGTCTACAAGAGACTCATCTTAGATCAAAAGACACACACAGACTGAAAGTAATGGGATGGAATAAGATATTTCACACAAATGGAAATGAGAAAAAACCTGGAGTAGCAATACTTATTTTGGACAAAATAGACTTTAAAATGAAGACTACAATAAAAGACAAAGAAGGGCACTACATGATAATAAAGGGATAGATTCAACAAGAGGACATAAACCTAGTAAACATCTATGCACCCAACATAGGAGCTCTTAAATATATAAAACAGATATTGACAGACATGAAGACAGAGATCAACAGGGTCGGCTGAGTGGTGCATTGGTTAGGAGTTGGCTTGGGACACCAGCTCTGAGCATCAGGGCCCCAGTTCGGATCCCACATGAGGGCCAGTGATTCTGTGCCCTCTATAGCTAAGATGGTGAACAACAGCTCGACCTGGAGTTGGGGTTGCCATGAGTCGCTGGAGATAGTGTAGGCTGCAGTGGGGCTGGCTGGCAGCTGGCGTGTACTTTTGTGAGCTGCCATCAGCAACCGGGAGTGGCCATCCAATGGCCAGCAAGTGACTGCCTCACCTGGGAAGAGCACAATGATAATACCAACATGGGCCAGTGAAGCAACGTCCTCCACAACTAGCCTGAAGAACAAAAGGACAACTTGTCTATTCCCCTTCTCTGATTTCCCAGCACTCCTCCCCCAATTCCCCAGTAAAATCTTTTTTTTTTTTTTTTTTTTTTTTTAGCTCAGCCATCCTGTCACCTGTTGGCAGCTCAACGGCAACTCAGCTCAGGCTGGCATCAAACCACCGTTGTTCAGAGCTCAGCTCACACTATTGAGCGAACTCTTAACCAACTGAGCCACTCAGCCAGCCCTATAAATAGTTTTGTTTTGACTTTTTTTTTTTTTTTTAGCTGAGCCATCCTGCCACCTGTTGGCAGGTGATAGCGGCAGCTCAGCTCTGGCTGGCATCGAACTGCTGTTGCTCAGAGCTCAGCTCATACCCTTGAGCGAGCTCTTAACCAACTGAGCCATTCGGCAGGCCCATCCCAGTAAAATCTTAAAAGCAAACAAACAAACAAAAAAAAAACACAGAGACAATAACACTATTGTAGCAGGGACTTCAAAACCCCATTGTCACCAATAGACAGATCTTCCAGACAGAAAATCAACATAGAAACAGTGGCCTTAAATGACAGCTGGATTTAATTGATATTTTTAGAGCATTTCACCCCAAAGCAACAGAATACACATTCTTCTTAAGTGCACATGGAACATTTTCCAAGATAGACCACATGTTATGCCATAAAACCAGTCTCAATAAATTTAAGAAGATTTAAATCTTATCAAGCATCTTCTCCAACCACAACGCTCATGAAACTTGAAATCAATTATAAGAAGAAATCCGGAAAGCACACAAATACATGGATGCTGAATAACATGCTACTAAATAGTGAGTGGGTCAAAAATGAGATCAAGGAGGAAATCAAAAGCTATCTTGAGACAAACAAAAATGAAACAACCCAAAATCCATGGGATGCAGTGAAAGCATTGCTAAGAAGAAAATTCATAGCAATGTAGGCCTATCTAAAGAAACAAGAAAAATCGTAAATCAATAGACTATCTTTACACCTAAAGGAAGTGGAAAAAGAACAGCAGGGCCGGCCGAGTGGCGCATTGGTTAAGCGCTGGTTTTGGGATGCCAGCGGCACCGGTTCGGATCCCACATGAGGGCCAATGACACTGCCCTCTACAGCTAACAACAGCTCCACCTGGAGCTGGGCTGTGCGAGCCCCAGTGATGGTGTGGGCTGCAGCCCCTGCTGCAGTGGGCTGCCATAGGTTACAGTGAGTGGCCCGCAGCCAGCGTGAGCGGCTGGAAGCCAGCATGAGCTGCCAATAGCCGCAGTGAGCGACATCCAGAGGCCAGCAACCGATCTGCCTCATCTGGGAAGAGCGCAATGACGATACCAACAGTGAAGCAACATCCTCCGCAACTAAACTGAAGAACAGAAGGACAGCAACTTGTCTGTTCCCCTTCCCCGATTCCCCAATGCTGTTCCCCTCCGCCAATTCCCCAATAAAATCTTTAAAAAAAAAAAAAAAAAAAAGAACAGCAAAACCAGCCCAAATGGAGTACAAGGAAGGAAATAATAAAGACCAGACCAGAAATAAATGAAATAGAGACAAAAAAATAATAATAAAAAAATACAAAAGATCAATGAAACAAAGAGCTGTTTTTCTGAAAAGGTAAACAAAATAAACAAACCCTTAGCCAGATTCACCAAGAAAAAGAGAGAGGACTCCAATTAATAAAATCAGAAATGAAAGAGAAGTGACAACAGATACCACAGAAATACAGAAAAATTTAAGAAAATACTGAACAACTATCTGCCAACAAATTTGACAATCTGGAAGAAATGGATAAATTTCTAGAAGCATACAATCTACCAAGTCCGAAACAAGAAGAAACAGAAACTCTGAACAGAATGATTACTACTAAAGAAATTGAATCAATAATCAACAAGCTTCCAACAAACCAAAGTCCTGGACCAGATGGCTTCACAGGTGAATTTTACAAAACATTCAAAAAAGAATTAATACCTATTCTCCTCAAACTATTCCAAAAAATACAGAAGGAGGGAAAGCTCCCCAAAACATTTTATGAGGCCACTATTACTCTGATCCCAAAATCAGACAAAGATATTACAAAAAAAGATATCCCTAATGAACATAGATGCAAAAATTCTCCACAAAGTATTGGCAAACCAAATTCAGCATCACATTAAAAGATCATACACAAGGATCAACTTCAATTCATTACTAGTATGCAGGGTTGGTTCAATATCTGCAAATCAATTAACATAATACATGACATTAACAAAACTAAAAATAAAAATCATATGATCATATCAATAGATGCAGAAAAAGCATTTTACAAAATCCAGTCACCATTTATGATAAAAACTCTTAGCAAAGTGGGAATACAGGGATCATATCTCAACATAATAAAGGCCATATATGATAAGCCCATAGCAAACATCGTACTCAATGGGGAAAGGCTAAAATCTTTCCCCTTAATAGCAGGAACAAGACAAGGTTGCCCACTTTCACCACTTCACTTCAACATAGTTCTGGAAGTTCTAGCCACAGCCATGAGACAAGAAAATTAAATAAAAGGCATCCACATTGGAAAGGAGGAAGGAAAAATGTCACTATATGCAGAAGACATGATACTATATAGAGAGAATCCCAAAGACTCCACCAAAAAACTGTTAGAACTGATAAATGAATTTAATAAGGTAGCAGGATACAAAATTAATATTCAGAAATCAGTTGCATTTGTACACACCAATAATAAACTATCAGAAGAAGAAATAAGGAAATCAATCCCATTTACAATTGCTTCAAAAACAATAAAATATCTAGGAATAAATTTAACCAAACAAGTAAAAGATTTGTATTCAGAAAATTATGAGACACTGAAGAAAGAAATCAAAGAAGATACAAATAAATGGAAATACATACCATGTTCATGGATAGGAAGAATTAATATAGTTAAAATGTCAATACTACCCAAGGCAATATACAGATTCAATGCAATTCCTGTCAAACTACCAAGGACATTTTTCTCAGAAATAGAACATATAATCCTAAAATTAATATGGAACCATCGAAGACCCCAAATGGCCACGGCAATCTTGAGAAATAAGAAAGTGGGAGGTATCACACTACCCAACATCAAATCATACTATAAGCTATTATAATCAAAACAGTATGGTACTGGCATAAACACAGACACATAGATCAATGGAATAGAATAGAGAGCCCATAAATAAATCCATCCATATATGGTCACTTAATCTACAACAATGGAAGCAAGAATTTACATTAGAGTAAAGATAGTCTGTTTAATAAATGGTGCTAGGAAAATTGGACTGACATGTCCAAAAAAATTAAAATGGACGACCTACTTACACCATATATGAGAACAAATTCAAAATGGATTAAAGGCTTAAATGTAAGACCTGAAACCATAAAACTCCTAGAAAAAAACATAGGGAGTAAATTTGCAGACATTACCCTCAGTAATATTTTTACTGCTATATCTTCGGGCAAGTGAAATAAAAGAAAAAATAAACATATGGGGTTACATCAAACCTAAAACTTTTTTCACAGCAAAGGAAATTGTCAATAAAACAAAAAGGCAGCCTACTGAATGGGAAAATATATTTGCCAATGATTATCTGATAAGAGGTTAATATCCAAAATTTATAAAACACTCATTCAACTCAACACCAAAAAAACAAACAACCCAATTAAAAAATGGACAGAGGATATGAAGAGGCATTTCTCTAAAGAGAACATACAGATGGCCAACAGGCATATGAAAAAATGTTCAACCTCAAGGAAACCCTGGTGCACTGTTGGTGGAACTGCAGATTGGTGCAGCCATTAGGGAAATCAGTATGGAGGTATCTCAAAAAACTGGAAATGGAACTACCTTATGACCCAGCAACTCCACTCTTGGGTATCTATCCGGAGAAACCCAAGACGCTAACTCGAAAAAATATATGCACCCGTATGTTTATCGCAGTTCTATGTACAATAGCCAAGACTTGGAAACAACCAAAATGCCCATCGGTAGATGTGGATTAAGAAACTGTGGTACAGGGCCGGCCGAGTGGCGCATTGGTTAAGTGCTGGTTTTGGGATGCCAGCGGCACCGGTTCGGATCCCACATGAGGGCCAGTGACACTGCCCTCTACAGCTAACAACAGCTCCACCTGGAGCTGGGCTGTGTGAGCCCCGGTGATGATGTGGGCTGCAGCCCCTGCTGCAGTGGGCTGCCATAGGCTACAGTGAGTGGCCCGCAGCCAGTGTGAGCGGCTGGCAGCCAGCGTGAGCTGCCAATAGCCGCGGTGAGTGACATCCAGAGGCCAGCGACCGATCTGCCTCATCCGGGAAGAGCGCAATGACGATACCAACAGTGAAGCAACATCCTCCGCAACTAGACTGAAGAACAAAAAGACAGCAACTTGTCTGTTCCCTTACCCGATTCTGCAATGCTGTTCCCCTCCGCCAATTCCCCAATAAAATCTTTAAAAAAGAAACTGTGGTACATTTATACAATGGTGTATTACTTCGCTATAAAGAAGAATGAAATCGTACCATTTGCAACGAACCTAGAGAACCTAGATGGACCTAGAGAACATTATGTTAAGTGAAATGTCAGTTGGAGAAAGACAAATACCATATGATCTCACTTATATGTGGAATCTAAAAATCCAAACAAATGAGCAAAGTAAACAGAAATAGTCTCAGAGATATATAGGAAAAACTGATGGTTGCCAGATGGGAACGGGGTGGGGATGAAAGAGAAGGGGAAGAGATTAGCAGCATCAATAGGTAACTATAACATTGCCACAGAGATATGAAAGACAGTCTGGGGAATATAATTAATAATGTTGCAAATATTTTGTAGGTTGTCAGATGGGGAGACCACTTTGTGGATGGAGCAGAGGCTTGATCACTGCACTGTACACCTGAAGCTGATGTTGTATAATATTGTATGTCAATTATAATTGAATACATATATAGTCACGGGATGTGGAGTATAGTGTGGGAGTTGAGTCAATGGAATTGTAATAAATATGTATGATATGGGGAGGTGTGGGGGTGGATTGGAGGAGGGGAGCTGTCACTTTGAAGGGTAAAAAGTATAACTTTTCACTGTGTTGTACACCTGACACTAACACACACACACACACACACATACATATATACTAAAATTCATACACAAGGTGTGATCAAACAATATGGGGAATGTTTAAATTTTATAAATTTATTAAGTAAAAGACACATTGCCATTGATCCCCATTAAAATACCTTATTCACCAGATTTGGCACTGTGCAACTTCTGGTCTTTACCAAAGTCAAAACCATGAAAGGTAAATGCTTTGAATCAATCACAACAGTGCAACTAAAGACACTCAGGAAAGAGGACTTCCAGAACTGCCTCAGAAAGTGTCAAGAATGATGGGATAAGTGTGTTTGAAGCAAAGAGTTTTCTGAGGGGGATTAATGGCAATGTATCTTTACTGTAATAAATCTTTTTTTAACTTAAACATTCATTGTATTGTTTGTTCACATCTAATTGTGTTGGGTGGTTGGAAAAATCATGACGCATTTTTGCAATGAAAAACAGAAAAAATACATCATGACTTTTCCGATAACCCAAAATATCTAAGTTGACTATGGGATATCACCATGTTCTGAGCATTTTCTTTAGCTATCCAAAAAATTTAGCACAGGCATCCTTAAATCTGGTGGATAATGAATTTAGAACAAAATTTACTTATCTTTTTCAGTGTTAAAAACCCAAATTGGAAATCAAGAACATCTGGGAGATCCATAACAGGTCATTAAGCCTTCTTTCATCTTTCATCTTCTGTTTATAAATGGTTTAACAAAATGACCTAAAGGGTGCCTTCCAGAATTAACAGCCTATGATTAAATGACCATTTCTAATTTGAAACAGTGTACAGAGTAATATTCAGAGTTATAACATCATTCTTTAGGTGCATGGCACTTCAGCTGTTTCCACTCTGAAATAATAGGATAATGTAAAACAAATGGGCCATTTTACTTTAAATGGGGGCTGAGAAATCGTAGGAAAAAATATTGATTAGCTGTAATCACCACATCAAATTATCACAATATATAATGTATTGGAAAATTGTTTAGAGATTCTCATAACTGGTTTCTTATACTGACATAAAATAAGAATTCAGAATAATAATTCTATGTAGATCACATTTCTTATCCAAACTTCATAGTCATCTTCTTCCCATAAAAATGCTTAGAATTTGTATCCACATTTTACCTGCATATTGGGGGTTAAGTAAGACCAGATAGTGTGTCGGCAGTGGAATCAAGATCAGAAAGCATGATCCCAGGTTCACATGTCCTTTGTACTATAGCATGCCCTTTCCTCACCTGCCATACTTTGGCATCACATAATAAACAAATTTCATTAGCTTCACACAATTACACCAAGTATTATTCTGTTGACAGTTAATCCAAAAAATTAAAATTTTTACAAATATATTATTGTTCAAAAGTCAACTATATTTTTCACAAATGAACTACATATGTAAGGCCAAAAGTATCACCTACAGAGCTGGATGGAAAATATTAGGGAGTCATCTAAGGTCTCAGATTCCCCTCATTCATCTTTGGATATATGGCTTGGGCCTAGGACAGTGGTGGGAAACAGCCTTTGTGATTTGGCAAATACGTTTACATGGCTGAATCATGAGGGTCACTTGGAGGAAATGAGGTTCATTCCCAGCCCCACATGCTGAGGAGCCCAGAGCCTTTCCAAGGCAGCAGGGAGCCACATGGGCTGTGTGAGCAAGAGAGGATACAGGTGGATCTGAGTGTCAGATGCCACCAGAGCCAGTGTACAGGGCTGGGTTGAATGGTGAGAAGAGGGGAGAATTTACTTTTGTTTCGATGCTTTGGAGCAACTTAAAGAGCATCTGAATATTATGTGTTTTGAAGGTTTTATGTAGTTTGTGACTTTGTAGATGTGTATTTTTTAACTGTTAAATTGTTAGTCTTAACAAATTCCTTAATTCCTTAATGGTTTTTGACCTTTTTAGATTTTTATTTCTCTTCAGAAACCTTTTTGCAATTTATATTTTTCTGAAACACCATGTCTTCCATCTCGGTTTTCAAATGTATTGACACAGATCTGCTGGTTATTACACAAGTGTCTCTGAGCTTTACACCCACCATTCTATGTTCTCCTATGCAATGCTGGGGCTGGGAGCGGGCAAACCCATTTCCACTCTACAGCCAGCTCCCTGTGGAATGAACTGTGCCAAGAAGGAGAGCTTCCTGGATGGAAACCGGAAAGCTGGACCCGAGCCTTATTTTCCCAGATAAGGAAAAGGACTCTGTCTCTTCTGCCTGAAAGTTTCTCTACATGCTGTTTTCTCTGCCTAAAATATTCTTTCCCCCATTCTTGTATTTGCATCTTCCTAGTCATTTTTTTTAGGTCTCAGCTGAAGTTTTCTTTTTTTCAGTAAGACTTTCCCTGAACTGAGAGCCTATGTTGTGTCTCCTGTTTTATTCTGTACAAAATTTGGAATTTCCCCTTGTATTACTCATCAAATGTTGGATTATTTGTTCATAGTTTATCTTCCATGGACCATGTTCATATTGTATACTGAAGGACTCTAGCACATCACATCCTGGGCACATAATAGGGGCTTTCTACTTTCTGAATAGAGGAGTGGTGCTTATATAGAACCTGCCTGTAACACACACACACACACACACACACACACACACACACACACACACACACGAGTCAGAACTGGGGTAATGGTCACTTTTTCAGAGGAGCATACAATTTTTGTGGGCTGAGTCAAGTTGTGTTGCCACATTTCTTACCACTTCCCTGATTTTTACAATTAATATGTTCATGATCTGGTAGTCTTTTGGGACACACACATATGCACACACTATGGGGACTACAAAAATTATAATTTTCCTCCTACCTTCTAAGTTCATCTGGCTGGGCTAATAATGAAATTAACAGACACAGTTTAACAGGAGAATATGTCCAGTTTTCTATATGAATGCACCTTCAGGAGTGCCATAATGAGACCCAGACAGGCTTTCATCAGTTGAGGTTTATATGCCATTACAAACAAAGGAGAAAGGGGCAGTGATACCAATTTTGGAAGGAGGAAATAGGCAATTTACAGGTAAGTAGAAAGAACGAAACACAAATACCAGAGAAATTCCTGCTAGGCAACCCAGAAACAAGGACACACAGCAGGGAATCTAGTTAACAGGCCCCACTTGGAGCCTTTCTATCTAATTCTAAAGTGAATATGCTAAGATTCTCTTTGTGGATCAGGCCTTTCCATCTTTTTTTTTTTTTCATTTTAATTAGTTTCAGGTGTACAACACAGTGCAATAGTTATACATTTTACCCCTCAAAGTGACAACCCCCCACCCCCAATTCGCCACCCCACTCCCCCCCCATATCATATATATCTATTACTCTTCCTCTGACTCTCTTCCACAGTATAATCCACATCCCGTGACTATCTATATATATTCAATTATAGTAGGTATACCACCTCCATTTTAGTAATACAGTACAGTGATCAAACCTCTACTCCATCCATGAAATGGTCTCCCTAACAAGACCTATGATCATCTGACATTCTACAGAATATTTACATTATTAATTATATTCCCCAAATTGTTTTTCATATCCCAGTGGCAATATTGTAGTTGCCTATTTTTGCTGTCTAATCCCTTCCCCTTCTCCCTCATCCCCATTCCCCTCCCAATTAGCAACCCTGATTTTTCCTCTATATCTATGAGACAATTTCTGTTTACTTTGCTCATTCATACAGTTTTTCAGATTCCACATATGAGTGAGATCATATGGTATTTGTCTTTCTCTGACTGACTTATTTCACTTAACATAATAGTCTCTAGGTCCATCCATATCATTGCAAATGGTACGATTTCATTCTTCTTTATAACGGAGTAATACTCCATTGTATAAATATACCACAGTTTCTTAATCCAGTCATCTACTGATGGGCATTTTGGTTGTTTCCAAGTCTTAGCTATTGTCAATTGTGCTGCTATGAACATAGGGGTGCATAACTTTTTTTGAATAAGTGTCTTGGTTTTTTCAGGATAAATACCTAGGAGTGGAATTGCTGAGTCAAACGGTAGTTCTATTTCCAGTTCTTTGAGATACCTCCATACTGACTTCCATAGTGGCTGCACCAATCTGCAATCCCACCAACAGTGCAGCAGGGTCCCCTTTGCCCCACAGTCCCGCCAGCACTTGTTGTTTGTTGATTTATTTATGATAGCCATTCTGACTGGAGTGAGGTGGTATCTCATGGTGTATTCCCACTTTGCTAAGGGTTTTTAACATAAATGGCTGTTGGATTTTGCGAAATGCTTTTTCTGCATCTATTGAAATGACCATGTGATCTTTATCCTTCATTTTGTTGATGTGGTGTATCACATTAGTTGATTTACGGATGTTGAACCAGCCTTGCACACTAGGGAAGGCCTTTCCATCTTAATCTCTCAGATGGAGGGAAAAAGGGGAAGGGTCTATTATATACACATTATATTATACACACATTATATACACATTAGCCATTTCCAGCAATCATCAATTCAATCATATCATTGTTACCATGCCTCAAAAATTAATAGTAGTTCCTTACTCCTATCATATTTCTAAATAATGTTTAAATTTTCCCAATTGTCACTTTGAACAGGATCTTAACAAGGCCAATACACTTTAATTAGTCTTTACATCTCATCTCTTTTCATCTATAGGCTAGCTCACAATCTGTCTTTTTTTTTCCTTGAAAGCTTATTTTTTGAAGAAACCATGCACTTCTCGCTGTAGAGGTTTTTCAGTTGGATTTTTCATGCTACATATAATCAATTTACTTTTGACACACCAGGAAATTTCATTGCATTCTCCCTAAAAGCCCATATTAAATAGAGATAAACTTATACTTTGGTCAAATGTGACTACATATTTAAATTTTTATGCATTTCTTAATATACAGGTAGAACAGGAATCTTCAGGCCTCACTGGCCAGAGAGTAAAAATATAAGCTCACATTCCGCTAATATGCAAACTTTAATAACTGGGAGTGCCTGCAATAGAAATGCTAGAATTTTTCATCTTTACAATGTCTCCTAGATAGTTTTAGAGTCACTGAAGATGCTTCCCTCTTAAGAACAGAAGCCACTTAGGCTCACTTGTTCCAGGCTTTTTGTGAGACATGCCAAGAACCACGGTCTCTTGTTTTCAACAGCTGTAGGGAATACTGGCCTTCCTCAAGATGCTGGTGCTCTCACCATGCTGTGCTCAAAATTTTTTGTAAGATTTTTTGTAAGCATTGGGGAGAATGCAATGTTCTCCTCTTTGCTGCTCAATCCTGTCTTGCAACAGCAAATTTGCAACAGCCAAGCTGCCCCTTGGACAAGATTTTACTAAACGTCCTATTATAAAGCCAGACGATATAAAGAAAAATTTAAATTATTATCACATATAATTATTCTTAGAGTATACAGGTCAAACTATGTCATCAGATTTCATCAAAGACATTCCCTGTGTACTTTTCAGATAGGTTTGAGTCCTATCTCAGAACAAATAAAAAATTAATTCTAAATGGATCATATATCTAAACATAAGTCAGACAGAAAAAGTCAAGAACCATATGATTTCACTGATATGTGGTATATAAAACTGAAAACAACAAAAGAACAAGAAAAACAAATGAAGAAACAAAATCCATAGACACACACAACAGTTTAGTGGTTATCAGAAGGTAAGAGGGGAGAAGGGTGGTAGATGAGGGTAAAGGGGATCAAATATATGGTGATGGAAGGAGAACTGACTCTGGGTGGTGAACACAATGTGATGTATAGATGATTGTATTACAGAATTGTACACCTGAAACCTATGTAGCTTTACTAACAATTGTCACCCCAAAAAACTTTAATTAAAAAAATAAGTTAAGGGCTGGCCCAGTGGAGTAGTTGGTTAAGACTTAAGAACTCCTGCTCTGAGCAACAGGGCCGCCGGTTCGATTTCCACATGGGCCAGTGAAGCTGCATCCAAGCTGAGCTGCCACTGAGCTGCCAATTGGTGGCAGGATGACTCAGCTGGTGAGAGGATGTGCTCCTAACAACAAAGCTGTCTGTTCGATGGTGGACTACGCCCGAGCACAACTAAGACTGAACTCAGCACCTTGAGCTGAGCTGCCACCCAGATGGCTCAGTGGATAGAGTGCATGCTCTTAACAACAAGGCTGCTGGTTCAACTCCCGCATGGGATGGTGGCTATGCCCACCTACAACTAAGATTGTAACACAGCACCTTGAGCTTAGAGGCCACGAGTTGCTGACGGGCAGCCAGATGGTGAATGGTGCCTCCACAACTAAGATTGAAGAAGAACAACTTGGCTGGTACCCCTCCCCAATTCCCCAACACTGTTCCCCTCCCCCAATTTGAAAAAAAAAGTTAAAAGTATGACTATTTTTAAAGAAAATACAACTTGGAATAGGCAAACACTTCTAAAGGGAACACAGCTCAAACTAATGAAGAAAAAAGGTAAAATGGGTTTTATCAAAATTAAAAATGTCTATTCATCAGAAAATAATACTATTAAAGAAAACTAAAAATCCAGTTACAAACTTGGAGAAAATATACGCAGTGTAGATACCTGGCAAGGGAATTTATCTAAAATATGTACAGAACTCCTATTACTAAATAACAAAAGTTGAAGCATCCTAATTTTTTAAATAGGCAAAATGTTAATAGACATTTCACAAAGGAAGATATATGAAAGAACAATAAACACATGAAAAATTACTCAATACCATTAGTCAATAGGGAAATGTATGTTAAAAAATCACATGAGATAACAGTTCACATCTTACTAAAAGGCTAAAATTTAAAAGATTTAAAATATACAAATTTAGTGAGCAACTGCAATTCTCATTCCTACTGTCCTGGATGATAATATAAAATTATCAAGCATTTCAGGAAAATGTTTGGCAGTGTGTTATTAAGTTAAATCTTAAACTACTCAAATTATCTAGAAATTTCTCACCTGGATATTTACTCCAAGGAAAGGCAAACATATTTTTTTTACAAAAAGACTTGTACAAGAATGTCTATAGTAGCTTTATTCATTATAGCCCCAAACTAGAACTACCTTAAAGGTTCATCAACAAATGAATGAATACAATATTTTGGTAGATTTCATACATTGTAGTACACTATTCAGAAATAAAGAGGAACACACTATTCATATAACAATATCATGAATGTCAGAAACATTATGCTGAGTGAAACAAGGCAATCACAGTAATATATATTGCTGTTATTACAGGCAAAATTAACTCAAGATTTAAACAAATCAGAATAGTGGTTGTCTGCACTGGGGCTGGGGTGGAGGATATTGACTGGAAAGACACATGAAGATACTTTCTGGAGTGACACGTGTTCTATATGGAGTGGTGGTTACACAGATGTATTCATTTGGCAATACCCATCAAATGTACTCTTAAAGCTATATATTTCATTGTTATTTAAATTATGCCTCAACAAAAGGATGCGGGGGAAGCACTTGTTATGTGCCAAATAATACAGAAGTCACTATAATAAATAATGGTAAATAATACAGATACGGTCCTCGTTTTCATGTAGCAAGCTCAACCACAGTCAAGAGATTAGACATAGTATAAATCTGTCTACAACACAAGTTCCAGGCACAATGGCTTAACTCTTAGAGAAATAATAATAATAACAACCCCATAGTTTAAATTCTCCCTCCCTATGCTTTATGTCCCCAGTTCAAAGTGAGCCACTTCACAGAATGTTTAGCAATGGCAAGGTCTATGGGATATGCTTAGTTCTCTTACCAAATAAAAAATTTATATCACATAATAATTCAACATCAGTGCATACAGAAAAATTTATTTTGAATAATACTATGAACAAAGGCATCAGTAGTCCTGTACCTATTGAGAAGTGCCAAGTTCAGTCCAAATCCATGTTTATACTCTCTCTGAAAGCATGATGTCATGCCTGCTGGACCTTGGCAGGGGCTTGTCTCCACTCCTTTTCATTGGTGAGCCACAGGTTGCTTTAGTTAATCAAGTATTACAAATGACAAGAGTACTTAAGTCTGGGAAATTTAGAAATGCAGTGCTTATTTAAAGGCTGTGTGGCTGGCCAGTGGTGCAGTCAGTGTCTGAGTCCAAATTTAAGGGCTTATCTTTGACACAAGCTATTTGTCCTATCCCACAACAAGGATACCTCTAATGCTACCTGGTGCTAAATGACCCACCTAAAATATGAAAACTCCTTGGGAAGATGGTGGCATAAGATCGGAGTCATGCATAGAAGACCAGCTTGTCCCCAGCTGCTCTAAGAAATGCTATAATCTTCTGTAGTTGATTTTATGCCCACTTTTCTGTTTATGTCTTACTTAATGTGTTGGCAGGAGAGTGGCTGCCCATCTTCAATATGTTAGCCATGATGTGACATCAGGAATACATTGTAAAACTTTGTCTAAGCAATTTGCATAAGCATATTAATGGGTAAGGATAACCTGTTTGCTCATATTACATAATAGTTATTTTACAAAAATTGTATAAAGCATCTGTTATTCTAGCTGGAACCAATTTTAGCCTATCCCTCAGAGTGAACAAAAATAGCACTGTGTCTCCACAGACGTACAAAAAAGTAAAACCATGTAAAGAAAAAAATATTTTCCCAAAGAAGCAACAACTCTAAAGAGTTGTGACATTGACTAAAACATACACTCAAAAAAAAAAAATTTATATTTTCTTCCAAACTCTTAGCTTTCAGGCTAAAATATATAGGTATTTGAAGTACTTCAAACTTTTCCCACAAGCAATGCTAGTAGGCTTCCTGCACATTTGTTTAACTGAAGAGGAACAGGAAAGCTGTACAGAAGTAAATTTTACATGAAAGGCAAATTTAAGCTTTCAAATCCTTTATTGCTTGTAGTTTTTAAAGAAGAGTTGTTTGGGGTTTTGGTTTGGGGGGTTGTTTGTGTTTTTGTTTTGATTTGTTCTTTTAGCTTCACCCCGTCAATGTTTGGCAGGAAAAAAATGAAAACCACATTTTTAATTAGTGTACCCTGTTAGAGGAAAATAAATAGATGAGATTCCCATGAAGAACATTTGGTTCTCTGCTGACAAGTTTTCTATTTAATGGGAACTTCATTTTTAGTTTAACATCAAAACTTTACATCAGCCAACAAAACACGGGGTGGGGGGGAGAATAAAATCTTTGTTGTACTTGTTTTGGCTTTGTTTCTACTTATTAAAAACAGTCACACTCCATATATCAAGGAGGTGAGAACAATATTTTCTGAGTTTAAATACTGCCACTGGGAAACAGCATAATGTGTCAGAAAGAATGGGGCTTTGAAATGAGAAATAAATTCAAACTCTGAGTTTTCCCTCAATTATTTCCCTTTATCATAGTCTATCACTTTTCTGGGCTTCAGGCCCTCATTTGTTAAATGGGGATAATTATACCTGATAGTTATTGTGATAAGGAGACTCAGCTGCACTTTGTTTCTGTCTCAAATAGTAACTAGCTTTCTGATAATAAAATTTTTATTTATGGCCTTCCTATGATTTCATTTTTTAATCTATAAATTTTTAGAACTTTTTAAACTTTCAACTCTAACAATTCCAAATTACAATTAAGATAACCAGTATTTTCACTAGCACCTTTAGGATTCCACTGAAGGTTTACCCAGATAGCTATCTACTTAACAGAATCATAACCCTGAATTCAACAATATTTTTATTTACAAGTTTTATACATCTTAGAATGAAACCTTAAGCTATAAAATTCTAAAGACAGAGCCCTAAATAAGAGCTAGACCTCTTCTTGAAGGATTGATTGAGATTCAATGCAATAATTATTTAAACTAAACATTGAAGAGTTATGGCACTGTTACACTTTGCTGCATGACTTCTCCAGGCTAGATTGCAAGGATATAGTTCCCTGAGCAAATACTAATTGCATCTCAGTAAATTTTACTGAGTAAAACACTGAATGCAAAATAAGGTAAAGAAACATAGTTTAGAAAGCACCAGATTTTACAAAATCTAACAAAACCCTCTTCCCATAGAAGTCATGTTGTATATTTACATGTAATAATGATTGTTGGGATCCACTCTAACTATATTCTTACAACTACATCATTTAAATCAGAAAGCTTTAGCCTTCCTCTGCTCCTCCTTTTGGTTTGCAGTATTCCCTAAGGCTCACAGTGCTCTCCTGTTTCCATAACTACTGTAATATTGATTCTGACACACACAAACCTTTATGGTTTCTCAGGTCAACACCTCAAACTGAGATATTTCCCCCTGGACCCCATCCTTATTTCCCCATAAAGGAAATATACTTTTCACATTCCAATCACATAAAAAAATAAAAATTAAAAATCCGCTGCTGTCATAACAATCTAGTCAAGTAAACAAATGCCGTTATTTTCATTCTGGAAGAAGGGATAAAGAGAGAAGGTAGTTATGCAACCTCATTCCACGTGTGTGTGGTATGTGTGTGTATGCTCAGGAAGAGCATGGCAGAATTTTTAATTGCTTTATTTAATACTAATATTTGAAAAAGTATATCCAATATTAACTTTGAAAAGATTTTAAAAAGTATACTTAATATTAAAGTTATTTATTTGGTGATGGCATTTAATTTTTCTTGATATTGCAAATAAAATTAAAGGGAGACAGTGGGGTTTTAGTGTGAGAATATTGTACTAATGGAATGCTGAAAGTCATATTTCACACTTTTTCATCAATACTCATAGTTAAAAAGGCAATAAATGAAGAGACTAGGGACCAAATTTTAGTAATCTAGAAGAGAAAAACACTGCAAATATCTACTTAATAAACAGAGTTTATGGTACAAGATATCATTATCCAGCATAGAATGTACCTAGCCCATTTTAAAACAGCATAAATATATTTTCAGTTAAATTAACACAATATATACTTAAAAGCACTATTGATACAGCATTGAGGAAAAACCTGGGCATATGGTTTTTAACCAAATCACCCTGTTTGCTTTGGAGCATCCACTTATAAAAATGTTATTTCAAAATACGAAAAATTATATAACTTTTTGAAAAAACTAAATCTTTGTGTATTTGGTATGCAGGGGAATCAGAATTATCATCAATCTTATTATATGAACTGTACCAATATTAACTTTATTGACTCTGTATACATAATGAGACAATTTGCCCCAGATTGTTTTAATACCATAATAATGGAAAAGTCTAATTTTCAGGTTCTGGTCTCCATTGTAGAAATAGGCCACTTCAAGCTAGTTTAGTTAATGATTTTGAACAGGTTTATTTACAAAATAAAGATTAATCCAAATTGATTCAGATTTTTCTAGGGTGACCTACATACCCCAAGTATGATATTTACTCCTTAGGATCAGGTTGAATGCACAGAAAACACTATCGCTGATCATTGTCATGATATATAATACTATGCTTGGCTGGCCTTTGACTGGTGTGAGCATTAGTTGAGTGTTTACTGTCTGGGAGGATTTATGTGTAAAAAGCAAAACTTGAAACTACCTGTGTTTTAGCTTATTAAAAACTTTAAACCTAAGTGTTTCTTAATCCTTTATGTCAACACACAAAAAAAATCTAAACAAGATTAAATTTAAAATAAGAATGGAAAAGTTTTACTTGATCAATTTTAAATTTTAATATAACTGATCTTCTTCATCACTTCAAGCTCCTGATAAATCAGACTTAAATGCTATTATGGATTTAATTACCTCCCTTTAAAATTCAAAAGTCATTATTCTATTCTTCAGCCTTTTCCCACGATTCTATGATCACTTTATTGGCAGAGGAATGATGTGTATGTGCTAAGGCATGCGGTTTGCAAGAATTAGCTTGTTATCTAGCAGATTTGGGAATGCACACTTAGGACACCTTGGCACTCTGCATCTCAGCCCTGTAGAGTTGAACACCTATTCAAGCAATAGACTAAATCCTGAGCCACTGAATGAGCCTGACTTGAATTCTTCCTTTCCAAAGATACTTATCTTAACTCTGACTTTGGTTACTTTTCAATTCTGAATTTAAATATCTGACAGGAGAATGATTAAGGGGGAGAGAAAAATGAACTGATATATAAGAGTTAAGGGCATGGGGAGCCAATTATGTAGGGACTCAGAGGCCAACGTGAGGAGTTGGACAGAGGAGTGAAGTGGTCCAACTTAAAGTTTTAAAAGATCATGTTTCTAATCTGGATAGTCAACTGGAGTGAGCATTCGCCTTTTCTCAATCCTGGTTACAGATTAATGAGATTTCTTCATAGCAAGGAGAGAGGGTGAGAAAGTGTGGATTTTAATTACAGAATTTATTAACTAACATCATTCTCATCAAAGCCAGTGAGAAGGTAGAAAGTACCCAAAGTTCCCTAGTGCATTTCAGCTTTAACTCTAGCTGGTCAGACTCTCACTGTGTTTGTGGCTATTTTCACTCTTGTGGCTAAAAACCAAATCCTTCATTCTCTCCCTGTTTTGTCCCTCTGCTTCAATAAGGTCTCTTTCTCTCTTCAATATCTGATTTACTTGCATAGTTTTTCTTAAAAGTGTAGATTCTACTTCTTCTATTTCATCTAGCTATTCTTAATGCATTTTTTTTTCACCTATACCATATAGTTACAATTTGATTAGTACTTATCAAAACTTCTGTCAAGGCAATATCTCCATCCTTCTCCAAAGAATTTCATAACAAATAGCCAGCTTTTTAAAGCTATATACTAGCAGTCAAATTGGAATATTCAAATTAATCATTGTTTCCAAATCAATCATTAAGATGATTACAGCTATAAAGCTACATATTATTGATTTGTTTGTAGTGTTTAAGGCTCAGTTATCCATAAGTATTGCCTGTAAAAGAGTTTAATTTTTAATAAGGAATATGGGAAAATATACATAATACAGTTTTTTCAATTATATGTGCCAGCCCCTGAATGTACACTGGTTATACAGAACTCAACTACAAATTCTTTGTGTGATCCTACAACCTATAGATAAAGACAAAATGGTAAACAGAAAATTAAAATAGTATGTTAAGTAATATCCTGTTATTCATCCATTCAATAAACATTCATCAGGTTCATAATTTGTTCCTGACCTTAAACTAGGTATACAAGAAGAAGATAAATTAATTGATCTCAGAAAAACTGCATGCAGGCTGAAGAGAGAAGAAATGAGTAAATCAAGAAACGAAATGCAATACGTAGTGTGTAAATTGTTCATTCCTATATTTAACAGACATTTCTTGACAATTACTTTGTGACAGATGATGTGGCAGTTGCTTTGGATATAAAGACTATAATTCATGATTCATTCCCTTACAGGGAACCTATCATCTCGAGGATATTTCATGTGACAGTTTGTGTAAAAAAGTACAGAGGCAATAGGCATGGCCCAGAAACTGTAAGTGGCAGAATTAAGACTGAATATGGAGTACCTATGAAGAAACAGTAAAAATGGGCTAGACCCATAGAAACTAGGTTTTGAGAGGACTTATTCTAAAAGATTGAATAAGTTTATATTCTCCAAACTTTACAAATGTTTCAAGAAACTTTTTCCCACTGCAGAACACAAATATTGTTTACTTTATAATTTGTATAGATATTGTGGAGTGTTAAGAAATGGAGTTTAGGGCTGCCTGAGTGGCGCATTGGTTCAGAGTTGGCTTAGGACATCAGCTCTGAGAAACAGGGCCCCAGTTTGGATCCCACATGAGGGTCAGTGACCCTCTACAGCTCGACCTGGAGCTGGGCTGCCATGAGTCGCCGGGGACGGTATGGGCTGCAGTGGGGCTGGCCAACAGCTGGAGTGCGCTTTTGTGAGCTGCCGTGAACCTCCATGAGCAGCCCTCCAATGGCTTGCAAGTGACTTTCTCACCCCGGAAGAGAGCAATGATAATACCAACATGGGCAGTGAAACAACGTCCTTCATAACTAGACTAAAAAACAAAAAGACAGCAACTTGTCTGTTCCCCTTCCCCGATTCCCCAATGCTGTTCTCCTCCCCCAATTCCCCAATAAAATCTTTAAAAGAAAAAAAGAAATGGAGTTTAATTTATCCTGAAAAGCTAGGAGTTGTGTGCACATAATTTATTTGGAAGACAATGCAACAAGGAAGAAAAAGAAAAAAGAGGGACTAGGGGGAATGAAAAGGAAAATGAGGAAAAGCCAAATAGAGGGTGCTTTATTGAGTACCACAATTAGCAGCCTAAGCTCAGTAACCCCCAGACTTTTTCTGAGGAGCATGAAGAAGACCTCACAGAATCACCCATGCAAGCAAGGACAGAGTAGGGTAAGTATTCGTCCAGCAGCTCCCATCCCTAATTTTTTTTTTTTTTTTTTTAAGGGCAGTGTCACTGGCCCTCATATGTGGGACCGAACCGGGGCCACTGGCTTCCCAGGCCAGCGCTTAACCACCGCGCCACTCAGCGGGCCCCCATCCCTCATTTTTGATGGGTGCCTTAACTTCACCACACATGTGCAAGCATGCCGGAATGGGCTCAGACATGCGCACTCATGCATGGGGACGAGGCGCCACCTCACCCACACACTCACAAATTCTTGGTGCAGGCATGTGTGGCAAGCAGGCTCCCGCTGGCATCCCCCACCAGAACTTCAGAGAGGCCCAGGGGCAGAAAACAAAAAAAGTGAGACATCACTGCAAAGTGGATTGTGGAATCCTGCAAGGAACTAACTGTCCCCCCATTAAGGCTAGCATCAGATCTGAGGCTAAGAACAGTATGTGGAAGACCCAAGAAGTTGTCTGAGACACCCATTTATTTTACAACCATATATTGAGATATTGCCAATATGTGTGATGGTGATTAAATATTGACTTATCACCCTAAAAATTACTATTTGCCTAAGGTTAACCTGTTTAGATCCACACTTTAGAAAGATCTCTTGAATAGCACTTTTCAGCATGGAGAAGACTGATGACAAAGAAACCAAAATGATTAGGGTTTACACTAAAGCAATGGAAAAACAGAAAAGGGGTACAAATCAGAAAGCTTCTTTAAAAGGTAAAATTGACAAGCTGGGGAATATAGGAGAGAGACAGCATATTCTCGGACAGCGTTTCTCAGACATTTTTTACTATAACCCACGTGAAGAAGTACTTCAGTTTTATCTTTTAAAGACGTTTTCACACCAGGAAGACCCCCTGCCCTACCTCCCTCATGTTTCTCCATACACACACACTCTTTAATGATGCAAAAATTTTACAAAATAAAACATTCCTTTACTACGTGTAATGCTCTCTAATATTATTTAATCTTATTGTTTCTGTTTTCAAATATTGGTGTCATAAACTTGATTATATTATCACAGTTTGAAAATATTGATTTGGGGTAACTCCCAGCTTTCTAGTTTGGCAACAAAGAAAAACTGATAGATCATCAAGATGGAGAATACAGAAGAAGGAAGGAGGAAAAAGTTTTGAAGAGCAGAGTTCATCACATGACCAGGGTATATTAGTGACTTTCACATATAATGCTTCACCTTAATAGGAAGTTATTACAATGTTAAAGATGACAAAACTAAGTCTCATAAATATTATGATAGTTTTCAAAAGTTGTACAGGCAGGAAATGAAAACAGGTTTTGAAACAATACTTTACTCCCTTGTTAAAATTAAATATGTTACAAGGCTTCCCTTTAAATTAACCAATATGAACCTTGTTTTATATTTGAAAAGCTAAAAATACAAGTACATACTGTCATTAAACTTTTGGCTGACTCCATAGCCTATTGAGAGTAATGTTCTGTTAAATTAATTTATGAAATAAATTATTTTTTGTTCTTTATTCCTCATAAGGAAAAACAAATTAAATTATAATTGTGCTTATTCTATGGATGAGGGAGAATAAGGGACCTTGACTATTTTTTCCTCTGTGTTGTCCATTTCAATAGAATTTCTAAACTGGAAGACAGTAGAGATGAGCTCGTGGAGACATCCAATTCCTTTACTTCACAAATGAGTATGAGAAACTGAGCTCACATATTTATTGGTAGACGTGGGTGTGTGGGAAACCCTAGTAAATCATGTGTCCCACCATTTAAAATTTGCAATTATTATTCAGCTTTCCTCTCTGCTCCCCTCTGCAAACATTCTAATTGCTCTTTCCAGAAAAATCATCTCCCAGGTGTTCATGTCACAAAATAAAAAGAATCAAGCAGGAGGAGGAGGAAAGGGTGGAATTGTTAACATCCTCCTTCCTCCAGTGGGTTCAAAGCCCCTTTTTCACTGCTACTTCAGTACATACAGACTGAACATGTGTGATGGCCACATTGTTTTATCTCCAAGCCCTACAGAAATTATAAAATTATTTTTCTCTTCCCATGTTGATTGACAGCTGATAACCCAAAGATTCATTTTATCCTTCAGTTTCTGTTTTCCTTTTCTCTTCTCATTCTATGAAATAGCCTTGTGTAAACCACTACATGTTCATGTTCATTAAGCTCTATGTCTACCAGGACAGACCTTCTTGATAAAGGGCCTTCTTCCCACCTACCACTCTTCTTTTCATTGCATCTGTATGCCATGGAAAGGTGGAAAGCTACAGGGAAAGAGTCACATAGAGGGATTTAGCCTAAGCCCCAGGGAATCATTTGTATCTTCAGATCCTAAATATGAGCAACTCTTTTCCAATCTGTGTAGTAAATACGCTTAAATTACTCAGGGCATAAAAACTATCCTGATCACCCACTATGTCCTAGGTGTTTGCCAAGTTTATATTCATAGGATGTGTTAAAACAGTTGGAAAATTCTGATATTGGTGATAACTTAATTCAACTGGGTAATAGCCAGCTCTATTAATCAGGGTTTTCCAGAGAAACAGAATCAAGAGGGTGGAGAAAAAGAGAAAGAAAGCAATTGAAAGGGAAAGAGATTAATTTTAAGGAATTGGCTCACATGATTATGGGGGCTGGAAAATCAGAAATCCATAAGGCAGACCAGCAGGTTGCAAACTTCAGTAAGAGTTGGTATTACAGTCTTGAATCTGAATTTCAAGATTCAAGGTCAGCAGGCCAGAAACTCAGGTAGGGTTTCTATGTTGTAGTCCGGAGGAGAGAAATCCTTCTTCAGGAAACCTCAGTGTTTTCTCTTAAGGCCTCAACTGATTGGATGAGGCTCAACCCAAGTATGCTTTACATAAAGTCTACTGATTACATGTTAATTACATCTAAAAGTTACCTTCATAGCAACATCTAGACTGGTTGACCAAACAACTGAGCACAATAGCTCAGCCACATTGACACAAAAAATGAATCATTACACCAGCTAACCATAACTTTACTTCTCATAGGCAGAGCAATTATTTAAAATTGTAATATAATGCAATTATATTAAGTTTTGAAAAGCATCACCACAGGGCAACATACAACAGTTAAAGCAATTTAACTTTTAATATTTCTAAATAGCTAACTTTGGTAATATATACCTATTTATTATCAATAATCACTTAATTATATTTAAAATAAAAGAATATCTGAGGTAGTTTTTGCTTTGGAATTCTGTGTGTGTGTGTGTGTGTGTGTGAGAGAGAGAGAGAGAGAGAGAGAGAGAGAGAGAGAGAGAGAGAAACAGAGAAAGAGAGAGGAGCACTATTCTTGCAAAAACGAAAATTTTACTCTGTAAATTCAATTTAGCATTTATATTTGGAAACTCTCTAAGGCAAATGTATATAGAGAAACAGAAAATGTAAAGATTTAAATCCAGTATCAATATATTCTCTGAGGTATATGCTTTAAATTATAACAAATAAACTGGAAGAGAAAATAAAACTACTCCATATGACTGTATATTAGCATGTGGCTTTCTAGGAAATAAACAACATTTTTTACTTAAAAGTATTTTGCAAAAGTTTACCCCCTTTCCGAGAGGAGAAAGGTAAGTATTAAAAATAATAGCATAATGTGACTAATTTCCATAACAGATTCATAGTTACATGAGTTTGTGAGGGGAATCTTATAAGTTCTTTTCCTTCCTTTTCTTAAATTTTCTTTTCCTGTCAATAATTAGCAATAGCAGTAATCCCCTCCCTCCCTCTCAGCTTTGCCATCTCTAGCTTATATATTCCCTTTGTGAGGTTCAGCCCAGGTTCACATGTGAAATCAGCAGAAATTTGAAACTCTTTGCTGGTCAACACTTGCTAATACAGCTGTTCATCACTCAGCACAAAATACATGGCTGTGTTTCTTGTTCATCAACTTTTCCCCCCTTTTTAATGAAATATTTCAAACATATAGAAATAAGTTTGCACCCAATAACCAGATTCTACAAATATTAAGTTTCTAACTCTTTCAGAACTTCTGAAAATAAATGAAACTTGGCAGATACAGAAAAAGCCCCTTTCACACCTTCCCCAGTGTTTTAATCTGAATTACTCCTCCTCTTCTACCTACCTCCCTCCCTTTCCAGAGATAACCTGTATATTAATAGAATGTGCAGCCTTCCTATTTTGGCTTTTATTACTTTCTCCATATATGTATAGAGCCATAAAAATTATAGGTATAATTTTACATTATTTTCAATTTTATATAACATATATTTGCCACTTAATTTTTAATTTAACCTTATGAGGTCTGATAATTAAGTGCACAAACCTGTTGCAACACTGTTGCTAACCTTTTTTGATATCAGAGGGATTATTCATTATGAATTTGTACCAACTGGACAAACAGTTAACCAAATTTACTATTTGAATGTGCTGAAAAGATTGCATGAAAATGTTAGACAACCTGAACTTTTCACCAACAATTCATGGCTCTTGCATCATGATAATGTACCAGCTCACACACACTGTCTGTGAGGGAGTTTTTAGCCAGTAAATAACTGTATTGGAATACCCTCCCTATTCACTGGATCTGGCCCCCAATGACTTCTTTCTTTACCCAAAGATAATGAAAATATTGAAAGGAAGACATTTTGACGACACGACAACAGCTCTGATGACCATTCCAGAAAAAAGAGTTCCAAAATTGCTTTGGAGGGTGAACTAGGCACTTGTGTCAGTGCATAGCTTCCCAAGGCGAGTACTTCGAAGGCTACCATAGTGATATTCGGCAATGAAGTATGTAGCACTTTTTTCTAGGTTGAGTTTGTGAACTTAATTGTCCAACCTCATATGCTTTTAAAATATACCAAAGTTGATACGTGAGTCCTACTTCATTTATTTTAATTGCTGTATAGTAATCTATTTTTAAAAATACCATAGTTAGCTGGCCGAGTGGAATGGTGGTTGAGCGCTGGCTTGGGAAGCCAGCGGCCCCGGTTCGGGTCCCACATACGAGGGCCAGTGACACTGCCCTCACAAAAAAAAATTTTAAAAATTAAAAATTAAAAAAAAAATACCATAGTTAATGATTTCTTTATCAATAAATATTTAGGTGGTGTCTCAATTCTTTTCTTTTAACAGTGCTACAAGGAGTAGTCTTGTACATGTCTTCTCAGGTATGTACATATACAAGTGTTTCTCTAGAGCATCTACCTAGAAGTGGAATTTCTGTAATATTCATTATACTTATAGTCCACTTTTATTGATATCTTCTAATGTTCTTCCAAAATGGTTGGTCACTTTTACACTACCATCAAGCAGAATACTAGAATTTCTTTCCCCACACATCCAAAAGCTGAATATTTTCAGAGGTTTTAATTGTCAAGAAGTCTGGCAATTGTGAATGTGAACAATGTTCCATTTTGAAACCCAGGAGCATTTCCCTCTCAGCTATTTAAAGATCTTTTCTCCCGTCTGCCATTCCAGCTTTTTTCACAGATGTTTTTCAATTCACATTGCCCCAAAGTGACAACCCCCCTCCCCAAGTTCGCCACCACACTCCCCCCCATATCATACATATCTATTACAGTTCCTTTGATTCCCTTCCACAGTATACTCCACATCCCGTGACTATCTAACATATTCGGTTACAGCCCATTTTTCAATTGAGTAATTTGTCTTACTCATTTCGAGAAGACTTTTTTACTATAATAAGATTGATTTTCTTGTTTATACGTGTTGTAAGTTGTTTCTCTTGGATTACTTTTACTAACTTTTTTTTTTTTTTCAGGGCAGTGTCACTGGCCCTCATATGTGGGAACCGAACCGGGGCCACTGGCTTCGGAAGCCAGCGCTTAACCACCGCGCCTCTCGGCCGGCTCTAACTTTCTTTAGGGTATTTTATAGTACAGAGCCTTGCATTTTAACAGGGTTACTGATGATTTCTTTTCAGTTTTATGGTTATTATGGTTTAAAATAATGTATTCTCCTATATTTTCTTCCAAAAGTTTAAAGAATTGTTTCTCACATATTGGTGTTTGATCCATCTGGAATTTATGTTTAATGTGGTACAAATTGAGAATTTTTCAATAAGGATAATTAATTTTACCTAGCACCATGTATTAAAAACTTTGTTCTTTCACAACTAATTAGTCATGCCACTATTATTGAGTTCTTATATATACATAAGTCTTTTTCTTGGGTTTTTATTTCTTTTCATTAATTGATCTTTTCAAAGAATAAGCTTTATACTATGCTGATTCTCTATTATGGCTTGATTTCTAGATTCATTTCTGTTTTCATTATTACTCCCTTCTTCTTTTTTAAGATTTACTATTTTCCTAACTTCTTGAGTTAAACACTTAGCTAATAAATTTCCAATTTTTTCCTTAATACAACCATTTAAGGTTAAAATTTTTCCTCTAAGTGCAATTTTTGTTGTAGTCTATGAGTTATGCTTCTATTGTTTTTCAGTTCTAAATAGTTTGTAATTTACTGTATGATGCCTTTTTCAAGCTATGAAATATTTGGTAGTGTGTCTTTTGATGTTAGTCTTTAATTTTATTATATTGTTCTCAGAGAACATGGTTTGTTTGTTATCAATTCTTAGAGACTATCTTTGTGACCAAGCAAGTGGACAATTTTAAAATATATTTTGTGGATGGATTTCTGGTACCAGCCAAGATGAAATAAGCCTGCTAGAGTTTTTCTTTCTCACTGATTAAAGTTAAAATTTCTGGACAAAATACTAAAACAACTACCTGAGGACTCTGAAGAGTAAATAATAGTAAGATTAAGGAGAGAGGTCAAACTTTAGAAATCACCCGTATTGCAATGAGTTTCCTGAGATGTTTTTCCTTCCCAGATCTGGCTTTGACTTAATGGTGGGCCAAATCAGGGAACTGTAGGACAGGCATGGACAGCAAAAACTTTGAGATAAACCTGTTCTGTAAGCCGAGGACTGGGAAATGGGACCCTGAGAGCCAGAGAGTGTGGGTGGGTCCCAATGTATTTTTCCCTGTTTTCTGTCTGTCCTGAGACCAGCTTCAGTGCCTGCAGAGGCAGCAAAAGGGGTGCAGCTGCCTAAAACCTTGAGAAAACCATCTCTCTGGGCCTCTGTTGTGTAGCATGTTGTGTCCCCATTTTTATTTTCTGTCTTTTGTTTCACTACTTCTCCCCATGGTATATCCAGGGATCCAGAACTGTACAACAGTGTAGGAGACAAGTTTGAGAGAAGCCTAGGTTTCTGGCCAGAGGTACAGACAATGTGAGGGGAAATCCTAAAAAGGGAGAACAGAATAGGGGATTGCCCAGGGTCACACCCAAACTCTGTATGCATGGAACATATCCATAAAAATCTTAGCAAAGGCTTTGAGAATTCATCAGGACCCAGCTCCAAAGTCCCACACTAATCCCTGGCTGGCTCAGATAACACAGTAAAGCCTTTAAAAACTGAACTGACAGTGGAACCACCACACATGGAAGGCAAGGTAGAACTTAACCGTCTGAATCTAATTGATTTGATTGACTGGTAAACAAAAACTTCAACATGAATTCTTCAGAAGATTGTAACAAACTGCAGTTTCAGAACCCATTACTCAAAATGTTGAAGATACAATCCAAAATTTCTCAACAAATAACCAGGAAAATTGGACAGTTTTCCAGGGAAAGAATAATCAACATATGTCAAATTCAAGATGACCCAGATGCTGGAATAAAGGTTTTTAAATAGCTATTTTAACCACCCACCATCCAGGTAAAGATGAACATTCTTGAAATGGATGGAAATACAGACACTCTTAACAAAGAAATAGAAATGATTACATAAAGAAGAAGAACAAAATAGAAATTTTAAAACTGAAAAATACAATACCTGTAATTTAAAATTCCCTTTATTTGCTTAATAGAAGAATGAAGATAACATGGGAAAAAAATCAGTGAACTTAAAGATAAAACAATAAAAATTACCCAGACTAAATAACAGAAAAGTGTTGAAGACAAAAATGACCAGAACTTTCAGGGCAAAGGAAGATATAATAATATCAAAAGATCTATTTTTTGTGTTGTTGGAATATATGAAGTAAAGGAGAAACAGGCTGGTACTGAAAAATAATTGAAGACATAGTGGCTGAAAAACTTTCCCAAGTTTGGTGAAAAATATAAATTTACAGGGAAAAATTCAAGAATCTCAGCAAATCCCAAACTGTTTAAATTCAAATAAAAAACTTAACAGAAATTGTACCAGAGGGAAAGCTAGAACTTTAGGAATGAAGGAAAAGCAAGGGAAATGGTAAATATTTGGGTAAATATAATTTACTATTTTTCTTCTCTCAATTCATTAAATTATATACTTCTTTTGAAAGAAAAACTTATAACATTTTCTGGAAAAGTTTCAATGTATAGACATGTAATATACTTAACAATGCAAGTAGACAGAAAATCAGCAAGAACATAGTTGACCTGAACAACATTAGCAACCAACTTGACCTGATTGACATTTGTAAAGTCCACATAATGATAGAATATACATTGTTTTCAAGTACACATGGAATATTCACCAAGATAGGTCATAAAACAAGTATTAATACATTTAGAAGAATTCAAATCTTATAAATTACATTCTCAGTAACAGAAAAATATCTGCAAAGTACCTAAATATTTGAAAATTAAATAACCCACCAGTCAAAAAGGAAATCTGCAAAGAACTTGGAAGTACTTTGAAATGAATAAAAACGCAAATTAAGTAGTATAAGGGGGATACTCCTATAGACTCCACAGGAATTAAAGGATAATAAAAGAATTGTACCAAACTGCATACCCATGATTTTGGTAGCTTAAGTGAAATGGATCACTTTCTTGAAAAATACAAATTACCAAAATGATTTCATTAATATGTGAAATCTAAAAAAAAAAAAAAAAAAAAAGTGAATAAAGAGAAACAGACCCATAGATACCGAGATGATGGTTGCGAAATACACACACACACACACACACACACACACACACACACACACACACACATCCAGAGTGGAGGGATGGGTTAAAAGAAAAACAATAATTAAAAAATAAGGGCCGGCTGAGTGGCACGGTGGTTAAGAGCTGGCTTGGAATGCCAGCAGCCCTGGTTTGGATCCCACATATGAGGGCCAGTGACACTGCCCTCTTAAAAAATAATAATAAAATAAAATAAATAAATAAGAACCAAATGGAAAAAAGAAAAAGCCAGCTCATATCATATATAAATACCACACATATATCAAAAACATCCACAGATAATAATAAGTGATAAAAATTTTTAGAAACATATACAATCACATGGGGGTTAGAGTTTTAACACATGAAGTTTGGGTGAATACAAACATTTAGTCCATAACAAATACAGAACACATAAGGATACAAAAAAGCTGAATGTAAGAAGATAGATAACCTTATATATATAAGGCCAATACTAGGCACAATCAAGCTGGGTGGAGAGGAAGAAACAGAAAATTGAATCTGTAGTTTAAAACCTTCCAAATAAGAAAACTCTAGCCCCAGATAGTTTCAGTGGTGAAGTCTACCAAGTATTTAACAAAGAAATAATACCAACCCCACATAATCTCTTGCAGAAAATAGAAAAGGGGATGCGGCACTTCCCAAATCATTTTAAAAAGCCTACATTGCCTTGATACCAAAACCAGCCAAAGATATATAAGACAATTACAGAGTACTGTCCCTCATGAACATAACTTAAAAGACCCTTAATGCTATGGTGTGAATATTTGTGTCCCCCCAAAATTCATAAGTTGAAATCTAATTCCCAAAGGCGATGATATTAGTAGGTGGAGGCCTTTGGGAGGTGATAAGGTCATGAGGGTGGAACCCTCATGAATGGGATTTGTGCTCTTGTAAAAGCATTCCACAAATCTCCCTAGACCCTTCCATCATATGAGTTCACAGTGAGAAGGAACCCTCTGTAAACCAGATCAAATGGGTTCTCACCAGTCACGACACAGAATTTGCTAGCACCATGATCTTGGACTTCCCACTCTCCAAAACTGTGAGAAATACATTTCTGTTGTTTATAAGCTACCCAATATTTTGTTTGTGATAGTTTGTTATAGCAGCCTGAACAGACTAAAACACTCAACAAATTGAATCCTGCAGTATACAAAAAAGATAATATGAAAATGGAAATCAACATGAGATGTCAATACACATCTATTAGAATGCCTTTTTTTAAAAAAAATGGTAACACCAAGTAAGTTCAGCAAGGACACAAAGTGACAGGAACTTTCTTGCATACAAAATGGCACAAGCACTCTAGAAAATGATGTCTTATAACGTTAAATATACACTTAAAACAACAATTATCCAGCAATACCACACCTTGGCATTAACCCAAGTGAAATGAAAACTATATTCATGACAATACTATGGTAATTTTAAAACAATTTTATTAGTATCACCAGAAACTGAAGACAGTACAAAAGTTCTTGAGCTGGGGAATAGATAAATAAATTGTCCATCCATACAATGAAGTACCACTCAGAAATAAAAAGGAATGAACTATTGATAGAAGTGAGAATTTGATGAATCTCAAATGCTTATGCTAAGAGAAAAAAGCCTTTCTCCAAAGCCTATCTATATGTAATTGCAAATACATTACTCTCTAGAAGAGGCAAAACTATAGGAATAGAGAGCCAACAGTGGTTGCTAGACATTAATAGTGGGCAAAGTATTCGACTACCAAGTGTAGCATGAAGTAATTTCTTCTGGAGCGGTAAAACTATTCTGTACCTTGATTGTGGTAGTGTTTATACTACAGTATGCATATGTCAAAACTCATAGAACTCTACACTAAAGAGAAAATCGTACATAAATTTTTAAAACACTTCAAAAATATTGCATGGGTGTTTGAAAATAACTTGTTACCATATTTGTTGAATGTAGTGTTTTATATGCACCCTAATTTTCGATATATGCAATCTACCGCTTTCTGGAAAAGTTACATCAAAATCTCCCACTACCATTAATAATGTTTCAGTTTCACCTTTAATAGTATTAATATTTGCTTTATGCTCTTTTTGAGGCATTATGTTTTTCAATATATATATACATTAAGGGTTGTTTTGTCTTTCTAGAGAACATGGCATCCTTTCACCATAGGCCCTTTTTCGGTTCAAAGGTTATTTTGCCTTTTACTAATATTGCAAAAATGAGTTTACTTGGGTTCATCTTTACCTGCATATATTTTTCCATTTCAATATTTGCTGTATCATGTTTAGGTATATGTCTTATAAACAGCATATAACTGGATTTTTAAAATCCAATTTGAAACTATCTATCTTTTAAACAGTACATTTAGATTTAAATCAAAATTTAGTCAAATTTCATTAGTTTAGCATTGGTTCTGAGAAATGTGTCATGGGATGGTTCTGAGAAATGTGTCATTATGCAAATATCATAGAGTGCATTTACACAATTCTACATGGTACTACACACCTAGGCTATGTCATTCATGCCTTATATGTTCCTATATAGGGTAAAATCAATATATTAAGTAAGCTCATATACATATATTTAACTTTTTATTAATGATCTGAAATCAATGATAGTGTTGAAATACTTTTAAACTTTAGACTATGCTATGTTCTAAATGTTTGTTTTCCCCCCAAAAAAATTTATATTTTGAATGCCCAATATGATAGTATTTAGAGGCGGGGCCTTTGGCAGATGCTTAGGTCATGAAGGTGGAGCCGTCATGAATGAGATTAGTGCTTTTACAAAAGAAACCTCACAGAGATCCCTTGCCCATTCCATCATGTGAGGATAGATTGAGCAGTCTGTCACCTGGAAAAGGGCCCTAACTCAACAATGCTGGCACCCTGATCTTGGATTTCTGGCCACCAGAATTGTAAGAAACAAATTTCCATTATTTATAGGACACCCAGTCTATGGTACTTTATTATGGCAGCCTAAACTAAGACAGGTTCTGTAGCCAATCTTAGATATCGAAGATGGAAAATCCCATTTTGGTGTTTAATAAACTTCATTGAAAAATTGTTTTTTAATTTAAATATCACTTGTAACTGTAAATATACGTGTACACACACACAAAAAATAATAACTATTTTCAAATACACCCTGGTTATCTCAAATGTTGGGTCCCTGCTCTCTTGGCTAACCTTTGTTGAATTTCTTAATTAAAGAAAATGAGAAACTAGCATTAGAAGCTAAAGCCATGTTCTGACCAAGCGGGTTTCAACTCTTGTTATTTCATTGCTGGACTACTCCCAAAAAGAATTGGCAAGAGTTCTTCTGAAATCAACAAACAAAATCACAGAAGAACAAATTGGGGTCATCTGACTCATTCTATTTGTATCTTAAAATGCCTTTGAACCCACATTTCCAAAGGGGAAAGTTAGTTATAAATCTTCAAAACTCAACGAATGTGATTTGTTTCAGTGTCTTTTACTTTGAGCTAGAGGGGAGACAAGTTGGAGAAAGAAGAGAAAGGAGAATGAGTATTTTTAAATAGAACATTTCCAAATGGCTAGAAATAATTATTTTGATATCAAATTTGGAAATAATTTCAAAGGAAAGGATCATCTCTACATGCTT
The DNA here is from genome assembly GCA_033961575.1 of Aselliscus stoliczkanus. Classification (NCBI taxonomy): domain Eukaryota; kingdom Metazoa; phylum Chordata; class Mammalia; order Chiroptera; family Hipposideridae; genus Aselliscus; species Aselliscus stoliczkanus. The sequence continues at coordinate 135,040,360 of CM066731.1, read as the reverse complement.
TACTAAGTCATCTTTTTAATAAAATATTTAAATCATACTTCTAAAATAAAAAATTATATTTTTATTTATCAAAATTCCTTTTTTGATATTCCACATCATAGTTCAAAATATTACATATCCCCAGAAGCTTTAAAATTAAAGTATTAAACACTCAAACTTAGTTATCCTTCCTTCTTTACATGAAGCTTCATGTTCTTAAATTTTAGACAGTTGTGTTAGAAAGCTATGGTTTTAATTCTATCTATATTATACAAAATTATTGTAGTAAAAAAATAAATATTCAATTAATCACTCATACAAGTTTTCTATTAACATCATGTATTTCCAAAATATGGTTAACAGGAACTATCAAATATTTCTACCTCATATTCAAGAAATTGTTGATATCAGCTCTTTGCTTCATATGAGTTATTTGGGGGACATAAAAGACAATCCAGAGAATGTTCTCTATGTTTGCTATGCTACAACACCACTGGTGTAAGGAGGAGGGATGAGCTTATGTTATTGAAATTGCTACCTCTAAAAACAGTAGAAGAATCAATTCTATTTGTCCATTGTAGTCTTTACTTAAACTCTACCTCATGTTTTATTTTCCAATATTTAAACGTGTTGTCTCCTGATTCTCTAATGAGTGTTTCTTTCTCTTCCTTTTGTCCTCTATATCTTTTCCTATTCAGTCAATCAGTTTGAAGGCTAACTTAAAAACCAACATACCATGGTGTACTAACAATTTCTTTTCCAACAGATTCCTCTTCTTTTAAAGAATATACTTCCACTGAACGACTAATAATGGATGTGCAAGTCCAATTCAGCTATGCTTAGATTGATTAAATTATTCACTTATGATGTATATCATTTTTTTAATGAAACAATATTTTATAGGTCCCTAAAAATAAAATCTTCAAGGATCATCAAATTTTTTAAATAAGAATTTTGTTACATATTCCCCAAAAGAGGTTATAGGTGCATATTAATAATACATTTATCTTAATGTATTATTAAGATACGGCTTCACTGTAATGTTCTCTGAACAGGCATTTCAAATGCTCTCATTGATGGACTAATAGCAACAACACATAATGTGGAGAGAAGAGGTCAACCAGATATGAGAGTAGACATGTTTTTCTAGAGAGGTGCCATTAGTGACAATTGGGCTATTTATTGGCTATTCACCATATTCCAGACTCTTAGCTAAACACATTACACACATCACTGTACTTCATCCTTCCAGCTAATCTTGCAACTATGGGTATTTTTATCAAGGCTTAACAGATGAGCCACAGATTGGTTAGGTAATATCTTCATGATCACATTAGCAATGAATGAAGATTCAAACACAGATTGTCTATCAGTCTGTGAAGACAATGCCCTGGACTGCCAGGAAAACCACCTATCAACTAGAAAATGGAGAACTAAATCCATTTTCTCAGAAAAGAAAAGTATGTGAATCTAGATCACCCTGAAAACGGAAAGCCAGGAAAATAAACAAAAGTAATCCCAAGAAGGTTGTAGAAATAATGTATCATTCAATTTTTGACCAGTGGCAAAATAATTTGTGCCTAAAACTGAAACAATAATATTTCAATTATTTATGAAAATGTACTCTCTTTATTTAAAATGTATTTCCTATATAATACAATGATCACATTTATCCTTCTCTAATTCAAAAGCAACATTTATATTAAAGCAGAAAATTTAAAAGGTTAATTAAGTATTCAGGACTTTAAATTCCAGTAAGAATTTTAACAGACTTCTGTTCATTCCTTGCACAAGAATTAGGAATTTTGTATGTAAGTTTAACATTTCTAATTGTAAAGTATATAGAGTTGCTGATCAAATGTTATAATTAATTTTACTTTTTCCTATATTTTAATGTGCTTTATAAGAAAAGTAATATAACAATAACTTTACTAAGACATAATTGCAAAAATGGCCATGGGTGTTACTAACATATCAAAAAGGACTGATTTATTATTGTGTAAAATACACAAACTAATGAAAAGGAACATTTCCTATATATATTTATTTAACCAGAATCTAAGGGAGTCATTATTTGCACCTTATTGAGATTGAAACCATTCAGGGAACCTCAGGGTAACAATAGAAAGAATGGGACTCTTCCTTTAAAGATAATTTTCTCCCACCAGGAAATTAAATGTTTCTCCTGGCAGCAAGTAAAGTACACAGAGGAGTGTAAGCTCACACGTATACCTCTTCAAAGCTAATCACAAACCGGGGTTACTCAAGGTTCAGCCTAAAGGGAGGAGAGGTAGTCTCACCCCTAGATATTATTTGAGCATATAAGCTAATTTAGAAGTATTAGCTGAAATACGTTTGTTTTTCTAGTAGGGTTTTATGAAAGAGTTAGATGCAGTAAACTATAATACTTTTATATTACTAAAGAAAGGGAGAGAACCAACATCTGCCTTGAAAATGGTCCAGGTTATATTTTGTATGTTCAAGAGTTGTAATGTATGAAGGGATGTATTTGACTCATAGTACATCAAAATATATGTAATAAGGAATCATCTAAAAGTACTCATCTAAAAGGCAGTTTTATGCAGAGGAAAGAGCAATAGATTTAGAATGAAAATCAGTGACTATAGGGGCAGTCACTAGTTTCTATGCCAACTTACAAATGTTCTATAATATTTCTGGGCTTCTGTTTCTTCAACTGTAAAATTTGAGGTAACAACACCTGGCTTACAAGATTGCCGTAAGGATAGAATGAAATATATGAGAGGGTACTATAAACCTTCTACTACTATATAAATAAAAAATAGTGTCCAGTCATATCTATAACTTTAGGGCCATAGATAAAATTTAGCCACATGGACACACGGAATCTAAGAGCATACTCTTTATAGAAAATGCCTCTGTCTCCTCAGGGCCAACCTTGGATAAATAATGGTCTCCTTGCTCTGGAATCCATTGTCCTCCAGGCTCAGTGAGCCTGTGTGAGTAGCAACGTGAGACTGGCACTAGAGAGACATCTAGTGTTTGAAATAACAGAAGAACAGACTTGGGGATTGAAATAACATTTTTAGAGAATATTTTGTGTCCAAATAAAGCCATAAAAAATTAAATCAACATTATAACAATGTTCCTACAGCGTTTCAAATAATCCAAAATTTGAAAAAAATTTATTTGATTTTTCAATTCATAAAGAGACATTTTTTAAGGAGAGCCAGGAATCAAAGAAGGTAACTCCAGGAACTCGCTTTTTAAGACATTTACCACCTAGCAGTGTAGAGTTGGGTCAAGGGCGATGCAGATAAGTCTGGATTGAGAATAAGTGAAGAGCACAGAGTTTTTTAGGTAGAAGTCAGTGAAGGAAAAATAATTAGGGGCTGCCTTTGTGGAGAAGGTAAAAAGAAAAACAAAAGAGGCTGTAGGAGAAGAACAGACAAGGAAGCTCCACATTATTAATAGTATGCACCCTGCTAAAAATATTTACGATTTGTTGAGTATTTAATTAGCCTCACATATGTAGTGATGCATCAAGAGTAATTCAGCTTACAGAATTTAATGACATCAATAAAAGTATTGTTGCGCCTCAAATAGCTAACATATTTATTAAATGATTACAATGAGTCAGGAATCTTCTATTATAGATATTTGGAATGTATTAATTAACAAAACAGTTGAAGGTCCCTGGCCTTGGAGCTTACATTCTAAATGAGAAGAAAGACAATAAGTAATAAACACAATGAATTAGAAAAATGTATAGCATATTAAAAAAAAGTAATTGGAAAAATATAATAAAAAATAGTATGGAGACTATTAGTAGAATAGAAGAGATAGGGAGTGCCTGACAATAGGGAAGAGGGAATGTAATTTTTGCTAAAGTGACAATATACCTAATCTTATCCAACAAGAAATGAAAAATGAGAATGTAACTGCAACCATCTTTCAGACCAATGTTAGTTCTTTCCCCTCCCACTATTTGATAGCCACAGTACATTGTTAGCTATAAGTAGTTGAAGAAATATTATTTTTGTGATATTACTTATAGTTTTTTATATCTCAAAGTTCTCACCTAACATTTCTCCAATTGCCTATTAATCAATATTCCCTCATGCAAAGATTCAATAAATGGTTTTCAATGATATAGTAACAATAAATGCAGAACATCTTCTTCCTTTTATATACATGTTTAGATAACATCTATAAATATATGTCTCTAAATAAACTATAATATTAATTAGCTTTTTCTTTCCTAAATTCTAAGAATCACTAAACCCAAGTAATGTCAAACAGATGGGATAAAGTAGCCTTGTCCCCAAGACTGAAACTTCATTAAGGAAATACATATTAAGAATGCAATGCAAATTAATTCTGGTGTTACAAAACCCTTAGAAACATTTGTTGAAAACATATTATTGTTCTTGAGCACCCATCTACTGAATGGGTAAGACATGATATATTTAAAGGACATATATATACATCACTATTATAGGTACCCAAATAGGCAAATATTTTTTGAGGAGTTTTTATACTGGTAAATTCTCCCTGAAACTTTTCTAAATAGTAAAATAACATCCTTTTTCTGTTTTGTTTTTCCCCACCATAAAAGAGACTTTTTTCATGTTAGTGTTTTCTACATCATTATCTTTTTTGTAAATACATCTTGTGCTACCCTTTAATAGCTGTCTTAACTTTCAAAACCCAATAAATCATGTAATTATGTTTTGCTACAAAGTTTGGTGTAAAATGACCAAATTGTTTATTTTTTTCAGTGAACTTGTTCTATCACAATTCTACAATAATTCCTAGGATATTTAAATTCCAATATCTAAAGTTTCTGTACCCATTTTTTGTGTCTAAAATCTGCCAAAAAGAGTTATTTTTCCTTTTGTTATGATAAAATGTACTAATATAACTTTAGTAAATATGAAAATTTTTCTCCCCAAAATATCTATATGCATATACCAAAAAACAAGTTTGGTATGTACAGAAGTTCATCTGGCATCATATTTTTATTTTCCGTTATCGACAGAAACCATATTGCTTGATTCAAAAGTCTTTGACTATAAACATTGCTTACAGTCTTACATTGCTGGTTTCCCTCTGGTCTCCAGTCATGTAATGGTCTCATTTACAATTCAAAATCACAATGATTACTGCCATGTTCACTTTCATTCCTCAGTGACAATTGTCATCAAACATTTCAATTCCTTTCACTCAACAGAGAAACCTACTTATAATTTCAAGCCCTTAGCAGAAACATAAATTCAGAGAGAGGGGGAGGGAGGGTGGGAGGAAGAGAACAGAAACTGCTGGAAGACAAAAATTATATGAAAGTCTTTTTAAATTCAGATTATGTTTTCATGACTTATTCTAAAAGAGAAAGTTGATCTTCAATGTCACTTTACCTTTAGTTCCTGTAGAAATGTCACATACGGAAATCCATACCTTGTATAAAAGGTGAATATCAGTGAAGTATTGATCTTGCTATGCATCTTGTTACTCTGAAACACTGATTTTGCCTACTTCACTATGTAAGACTCTAAGATGTTATTAAAAAATGACTCATTTCCTATGTGTCAGCCCTGTAATGTCCATCTATAATGTGGCAACGTGAGATTTTTAAAAGTTAACAGCACTGAAATATAACATGGCAGAACCGAATTCTGCAGGATATCAGAAATGTGCTTTGGAGTAATCTCTGTCTTTATAACAGCGTCTATCCAAATCCTTGTATGAATTGTCTCTGACTTGTTTTATGCTATGGGAATCCCACTGAATAGTATAGAGACTTTCTTAATTTTCACATAAAAATATCATTAAATATATATATATATATATATATATATTTCACTTCACAGTTGGACACTTACAGATTTGTCCAAATTGCAATATTGAAAAGCTGAAAAAATTTATCAATATGATTTTCTGGTTTCAAGTCTGTGATAAAATTACATAATAGATACATTGGAGCACATTTCCATCTGACTGCTCATACATAATTCATAAAAACAATAATCACAGCTCTCAGCAAGTAGCATAAACCAGTCAGGATGTGAAGCCCTTTATGTGCACTAATCTCATACAGTACTCACAACAACCCTTTGATGTAGATACAATTCCTTCTATAGCAGGTGAGGAAATTAAGATTTAGAGAATTTAAGTAAGTTTCCTCTCTAAGTAATGTTGGCTGGAATTCATTGTTGTCACCAAAGCCTATACAAGTAAACACTATGATTTACTTGTGTCTGGAAATGAAATCACCTTTTTTTAAAGCTTGTTATCTAAAACTTGTACATGAAACTTAGCCTTGATCCCATGTCTAGAAGTACCAAAAGTTGGAAAACAAGTTACAGTGCAACTGGAAAGGCTTATCTCTAGGTTAAGAGCTCCTAGTGTTCAAAAACATACATTTACAGTTGACAATAAGTGCCTGAAATGTTGAATAAAGTTATGTAGCCAAAGGCAAATTGATGTCCTCATACTCTCAGGGCCTAAGTGGCACTGTGGAAGCCCCACATTTAAAGTCAGACAAGCCTCTCAGATCCACGACTTACTTAGCAAGCTATGAGATCTTAGACATGAAACTAAAACTCTATTTGTCTCCATATCTTCAGGGAATAAAAAAGCCTATTTCCTAATTTGTAGTCCTCACTACAAAATATATTAAGTGATACAATATACATAAAGTTGCTGCACTCTGAAAGTGCTATGAGTGGTATTTCTAAAAAATGACTTTCAAATCAATGTAGGTAAAATTCTTATTGTAAAAATTAAACACTGAAAACTTTGAGTTTTGTAAAACTTGCAGTGTGTTTTTTAGGCCATACATATCTTTTAACTCTTACATGTATATGCAGTCTAAAGTTGGGTTTGTGAATTTTCTCTTGTTACATGTAATTTTAATAACATACGGCCACAACCTCAATAGGCTATTTATGTTAGCAAACTTCGAAGGCAAATATAGCTCAATGATCATATTTGAACATAATTTCATCTTTATAAACTGCCATTATGGTAAAAGCTCATGAAATATTATTCACTTGAATGGATATGTATTTATAATAATTTAGTTTCAAATGTCTTACCTTTAGAAAATTATTTCATAAAAACTTGTGTTATGCTGATATATATTTTCTGAACCACAAAATCTTTTACCAATTCTGCCTTTCAAACCAGAATCTCAATTATAAACTGAAAGTATTCCCCTAATCCTTTAGCCCATTTGCCACATTTTTACGAAGAATGAAACATAGACCTGAGGCTAAATGGCTTGCTCAAGGTTTTATGTGTTTTTGATTCTTGATTTAAGGCTGTTTTCATCAAATAGACTCCCTCCCTCTTTAGATGTCTTTAAGTTTTTTAACTTGAAATAATTATTCACTCACAGGAACTTGAAAAAAATAGTACGCAGAGTCTTGTGTATCTTTTACCTGGCTTCTCAAATGGTGCATTATATAGGAAGGTTGGAAGTGCACAGTGGAAAGTTCACGAACTTGTGTGTGTGTGTGTGTGTGTGTGTGTGTGTGCAGTTCTACACAATTTTATCCCACATATAGTTAGACGATGCTTTTACTAATGCAGCTTATGGCAGGAGGCAAGAGAGCTGGATGATGTGCCAGAAAGACTGGACTGGTTCTTTTCTTATTTTAACTTTTCATGACTCATAAATCAAGTTCTTCTGGATCTGACATAATTTCTTTTCTCCTCTCATTGGATAAGCCTGAGTAAATAAGATTTTAAATGTCAAGTTTCCATTCCATGAAAAAGAAATTAAAGCAAATGGGCTGAGGTTAATAGAAAATTTGCCACATTATTTGAAGCTATCATCTATATTAAGCAAAGGAAAGCAATTAGATGACATCTTCACACATTCTTAGCCTTCCAGAAAGAGGTCTATACTTCAGGCTTTGATGGAAATCACACTGCATGAGCTACTTATGACCAAAGATCAGTGTTTACTTTGCACAGCATGAAAGAACAGGTAGGTCTTAGGTGGCTGTGTATTTTACACTTAATACACTTGATAGTTTCCCTTGTGTGTTCTTTCTTTCTGCAGATATGTCATAAGGAGGTTGAGGCAATTTGTGTTTGGCTCTTGCTATAAATATCCCAACTGATTTTATAAAAGCACATGTTGACAATTATAACTCACTGCATCCTACATGCACAAGAAAAAAAAATTAAAGAATTTTGAGAAATGTATTTTCACAGATTTGATCAAATGTTCAAATAACAAGATGTTTTATTATTTGATAATTATTTATAGAAAGGGCTTCTCAGCTTTTCCTTTTCTGAACACATCATCTAGATTCTAGATGAATCAAAAGATATTTATGCTGTTGATTGTTGTAATGAACAATCAAACTGAAGATTATAAATTTATATTATACATAAATACTATAAATACATATATACATATTTTAATGCAAAAATAAGTCACTGTTATTTTATGTCATCTTATCAAAGGTTTAAGACCTACTTAAACACAATGCATAGAGTCTAGGGAACTATAGGGTTAAACCTCACAGGCGTTGATATAAAACCACTTTTGAGACACTATCTATTGAAATCTACTTTGAAGGTAGTTAATAAGACAGTTACACAATTAGCTTGTTAAAATATAACTTTTTACTGTTTTTAATATCTGCCAATTTTTTATTAACATCTAATTGATAATAAATTAAGGAAATACATGCAAAAAAAAAAGCTTTAGCGAAATCTATACCCTTACACAAAGGAGAAAATCTGATAAATATGTTTCTTTTTTCAAATAATTGATTTTCATTAGTTAACAAAAAATTTACCAAATGAATCAAGGAATTAATATATTATTCAGTGAGAAAGGGCTTCACCATAAAAGGTATTTTCATCCACATTTTATAATTTAGAATGGCAAGCTATTTCCAATTCTAATGAGTTTTAAAACTTCTATTTATTTCTCTACACCTTCATTTTATTTTAATAAATATTTATTGCACACCTACTATGAATCAGGTATTGGGCATAATCAGAGGATGCAGTGGTAAAGAAGAAGACAGAACCCTTCCCAAAATCTAATAGAGCAAGCACAAAAAGAAAACAAAGACCTACAATATAGAGTTTGACAACATTAAAATAAACATGTATTTTCAAATGGTCCTTAATGGTGTTTTTTCAGGTATTTGAGATTACTAATAGCCCATTTTTTCAAATTTTTTGGAACTTCTATACCTTTAAGTGCACAGTGCTTTTAAACAAGTTTTTATTTTCTTACGATCTTGCAATAGCTATGAAATTTCCCATCATTTATTTTTGACATGATTATCAAATAGAATTAATTTATGTGTAGGAATTTGAAATATTTTTACACTATGTGCCAAAAATGGCTTTAACATATTAAAACTCCATATACTTTTTTGGTTCTTATTTTCCAAAGATTTTATCTTCCTTGTACTTTTTCTGTTAAAATTCTATCTTAATTATAGTAAGAAACTTCTTTTTCTAGGAAATTGCCCTCCATTTTATGTCTTCAACTCTTTCTCTTCAGAAACACTAGTTTAAAAGTTTAGTCTGTATGTGGAGATGATCTGAACCCTTCTAGATACAGTGAAATCTGAAGTCATACATATTCAAAATGATATCAAAGATATAACCAAAGCAAATGTGTGTGAAATGCACATTTAAAAGCTTGTTTTGGTTTGTAAAAGCATACACTTTGTCTTAGATAAGAGCTTCCACTGGTAGTATCCATGACTTTACATCAGATTGGAAGTGGGTGAGAAATGGAGAAGGAGTAAACTCAAACCATTAAACACCAGAAAACTCTTCCCATCACCATCTGACCTAACTCATCTATCTTGAAAGTAATTACCCAGTGCTGAGTCACTCACCCAATTGGAAAGCACATCCTTGCATTCAGTCATGACCCCAGTGACATAAGGATGGATAGACTTGGTCCTTTCACTTAAGTATTTATTATACACAGAAATTTCTGCTTTGATGAGATAAAGACAAAAGGTCTTATAGATCTTAAAGATCTTATCTTATAGATACATTAACAGACCCTGTAGATCATGTTTCTTCTAGTCTCAGAAAATCTAAGGCTACTTTTTGTCCTGTGTTTAATGCTGCCTTTAATGAATCATAATGAATATCCAACCCCATTTGCTTAATGTCTTGCTCTTGTCTCCTGACCAACCGTTCAAGTACAGATTCTGATTTTGTTATTTATTACTGGATCCCTTTCTCTCTACCCATTTCACCTTAAATGTGAGTTCCATTTTAAGAATTTCCTTTCTTCTTGATGATACTTTAGACTCCGTCTTATGCCATAAAGATGTATATTGCCTGACTGACTGCTCTCTTGTATCGTCTCTTAACTGGCATAGCTCTAAGTACGATACTAGAAATTATTATCATGTCTTGTCATCTGAGAATTCACACAAAAACAATAAGCAGAATTCCATACTTAGATAACTGCCAAGACATTATTGAAGATAGATGGAAACCATAAAAGAAATGTGCTTTAAAATATAATTTTCAGTAACATCTCAGTTCATCTACATAGCACAATACTGACCACATAATGGAAAAAGGGGGTTTATATAAATCTAAATATTTGTATTAAGCTTGGGATTAAAGAAGGAGATTAATAGTATCTGAATAAGAGTAAAAAAAAAATAATAATTGTAGGCCATGAAAACTTATGTTGAGAAGGTTATCTGCTCGGCATTTTTTTCTCTGATAAGGGTACTATCCCTAGAATAGGGCTTGGCATAGTATATACACGTAGTAAATTTTTGTTGAATGAACAAAAAATCATTGAAACACTACATTTACATATTAATCATCCGCTAAAGTTGTGGTTGGGTAGTTAGAGCTTTGCTTTCATCTTCTGATGAGACTGTTTATTAGTATCTCTAAACACTATTGTGAAAAAATCTTTTAGGACCAGATTTTGTAGCCATTAAATTATCTTTGTTTAAAATTGTTCGGATATAAATTTTGCTTAAGGACTATGATATTAACATTATCCTGTTCTGAAGAAATGTCTAATTGTGACTAAGTATTAACTGTGACTAATACTAACCTTTCAACTTGGAATTTTTAATAAGGCATTTTTGGTGATTTTTTTTTTTATTTCTTGCTAGAATGAGCCATGCTCCTTATAGGTTTGCTTTATTTTTTTCTACTTGGTCAGGATAATAAACATGAACACTAATATTTGTATTAAACTTTTAAATTTGTTGTCCTCCAAAAGAGGGCTTTGAAGCTTAAAACTACTCTTAATTTTCTAAACCACTGGGAAATAAAAGGATTTAGCCATAATTTAGAAAAATTCATATAATCAGCATTAGAGAAAGGGATAGGATGGGCAAAAGAGACAGAGAGAGAGAGAGAGAAGAGAGAGAGAGAGAATCTGGACTCTTAAGTCAAGGTATTGTATGATTATTAGTTATCCGAACAACCACAGAATATAAGAAATAACTGGTAAATTTCAATGAGATAATACAAGATTTGGTACCTTTTTAATGAAACCAAATTTTTCTTGAACATTTCCTTTCTCCTATATGCTTTTTATACAGAACTCTTCTATTCCTCTTACTCTTTGTCCCTAACTAACAGTAACGTCCCTATCTTCCATCCACAAACTCCAAAATGGCAATTAAAGATAGAAACTAGGGTAGGGGAAACCATTTAAAATAATTTATCATTACTTCACTAGCTCATTCAGTTGCAGCACTCTTATCAACTTACTAATTTCTAAATATATAAGTAAATATTACATTAGTCTACCAAGAAAAGAGAGCACAATTCCCATTTGTGCCTAACTGTTTCTGTGATACTTGTTAAATTGTTAAGAAGTTAGAGAAGCCATGTAAGATATTTTTCTTTATGCAAACAAAACAGAAGAATTAGAGTTCAGCCAGGCAAGGGGCAGTTTTCCCAGGCATAATGACAAAGCAGAAATCATGAAAGTAAACAGAGATCAATGAAATGTCATAAACATTTAAAATTTCAGAGCAGAAAAAAAATAATTAATTAGACCAAAAGAGAACTATCCGCCACTCTGTCATAAAATATTGATAGGCATGTAATTGTTATAATTTTTTTGAGGTACTATTTTCTTATATTGATGCAATTATAGATTCAGAAATAGATATTGATGATAATGATATAGGAATAGATATAGTTATTAAACTAAGCTTTCTCTGTGCCCCCAAATTCCACTTCCTGGAATTTAGCCTAAGGATGTAAGAAGACTAGTGAGAAAACATTTATGGATTTTTCATGGAAAAAAAAAATTATGTCAGGGAAATTAAATTAATATAAATATCCAACGAGGGAAAATAAGTTACATAAACGTTGCACATTTATACCTGCACTGAACAGTAATGCAACTATTGAAAATGTTGATGTGCTCCTGTTTTTATGCATCTATATTGTATTGTTTCACCTTTTTAAAATTCTAAAATAATGTGTGTAAATTGTTTTCGTTTTAAAAAGGTATTTATGTGTTTGTAAATGTGGGTACACATAATGAAAATACTTTAAAATAATAAATATCAAGATGCAAATTATAGTTATGTCTGATTTGAAGATCAAATGATTATTTTCTTTTTTATTTAGGCTTTTCTGAACATTTCTTCAAAGAGAAAGTTCACACTTAAAGTTCACACTGGGAAAAATCAAACAAATGCAAGCAAAGTCAGTGGTTTGGAAAACAAATGTGCTTATATATATCTAAGTTCTTTTCCTTTCTAATATTTTGCCATGCTAAGAAGTGTAACAGTTCACATGCATGTGTGACTTTTCTTTACATTTGTAGGTAGCTCCACACTCTTCTCTCATCAACCTTGCCAGCCTCACAGCACATTGGTAAGAGAAAAGGAAACCATTTCAGAATTTTTGTTCCTATGCCAAGACATAGGTTAAGTTGATATAAAATCACCAACACCTATTTTGTGAATGAAGTTCACTCTGCCAAAGTTTTATTCAAAAATAGAGACCAGAAAGTATTTAGAAGAGCCTGCCCACTGTGCATTACTTTTCTTAAAGTTTTAAAACTTGAGCATTTGATACTACTTTTATTCCTAAGTAGAGTCCTGAAGAATTCTGTCATTTTTTATTATAGAAATCTAGGCTTTAATATTCTTTCCAAAAATAATCTCACAATATGCTATGAATCTCACATATGACCCTTTTACTTTTCAACTATCCATTTGAGCTAATTAAAAACATTTCCTGAGCCTCAGTTTCTTTATCTTAAAGATGGGGTAGGGAAGATTAAATGTCAGAATAAAGACAAATTATTTGGTATATAGCAAATGCCTACCTATTATAATTAAGAGCTGGTAATAGTAATAGTATAATTTTTCAGTAAGAAACTTGTATTAAATAAGAAATATGCCATGCTCTGTGAGTATGTTTAATTATTGGATGTAAAATGCTTTTGGGAAATTCATTGTAATTATCAAACAGTATATAATAATTTGAATATTTAGGGAGAAAGTGAAAATGTTACTAAATATTATTAGGTTTCCATATTTCATAGGGATACATAATTGTTAAGTATTTTATTAACCTCCATTTGCTAGCGTAAAAATGTCACAATTTCAGGGATCTTCGTATACTATAAATTTAGAGATTCATTGAGAACTTAATGAAATTATGGGACAACTGTTGGATAAAGAGTTGTGGAATGGTCAAGAAGAGACAAAAGAAGGGGAAAGAAGAAAAAACATAAAGCAACTAGAGTAAGGAAATTTTCTTTAAAAATAGTGATAGAACCAGTCATACACCTCAATTAGGAGCCCGTTATTGTTCATTATGCTGCAAGAGAAGGCCAGACCCACACACCATTTGTGTGGCTTCCTCTAACTCTAACTCTTTTTTTTTTTTTTTTTTTTTTAAATTTTATTTTATTTTTAATTAGTTTCAGGTGTACAACACAGTGCAATAGTTATACATTTTACCCCTCAAAGTGACAACCCCCCCACCCCCAATAGTTTCAGGTGTACAACACAGTGCAATAGTTATACATTTTACCCCTCAAAGTGACAAACCCCCCACCCCCAATACACCACCCCACACCCGCCATATCATATATATCTATTACTCTTCCTCGGACTCTCTTCCACAGTATAATCCACATCCCGTGACTATCTATATATATTCAATTACAGTAGGTATAACACCTCCACTTTAGTAATACAGTGCAGTGATCAAACCTCTACTCCATCCATGAAATGGTCTCCCTAACAAGACTTATGATCATCTGACATTCCACAGAATATTTACAACATTATTAATTATATTCCCCAAACTGTTTTTCCTATCCCAGTAGCAATATTGTAGTTGCCTATTTTTGCTGTCTAATCCCTTCCCCTTCTCCCTCATTCCCAATCCTCTCCAAATTAGCAACCCTGATTTTCCCTCTATATCTATGAGACAGTTTCTGTTTACTTTGCTCATTCATACAGTTTTTCATATTCCACATATAAGTGAGATCATATGGTATTTGTCCTTCTCTGACTGACTTATTTCACTCAACATTATAGTCTCTAGGTCCATCCATATCATTGCAAATGGCACGATTTCATTCTTCTTTATAGCGGAGTAATACTCCATTGTATAAATATACCACAGTTTCTTAATCCAGTCATCTACTGACGGGCATTTTGGTTGTTTCCAAGTCTTAGCTATTGTAAATTGTGCTGCTATGAACATCGGGGTGCATAACTTTTTTTGAATAAGTGTCTTGGTTTTTTCAGGATAAATACCTAGGAGTGGAATTGCTGGGTCAAAAGGTAGCTCTATTTCCAGTTCTTTGAGATATCTCCATACTGACTTCCATAGTGGCTGCACCAATCTGCAGTCCCACCAACAGTGCAGCAGGGTCCCCTTTTCCCCACAGCCCCGCCAGCACTTGTTGTTTGTTGATTTGTTGATGATAGCCATTCTGACTGGAGTGAGGTGGTATCTCATGGTGGTTTTTATTTGCATTTCCCTAATGACCAGTGAGGTTGAACTTTTTTTCATATGCCTGTTGGCCATCTGTATGTCCTCTTTAGCGAAATGTCTCTTCATATCTTCTGCCCATTTTTTAATTGGGTTGTTTGTTTTTTTGGTGTTGAGTTTCATGAGTGTTTTATAAATTTTGGATATTAACCCCTTATCAGATATATCGTTGGCAAATATATTCTCCCATTCAGTAGGCTTCCTTTTTGTTTTCTTAATGGTTTCCTTTGTTGTGAAAAAACTTTTAAGTCTGATATAATCCCATATGTTCATTTTTTCTTTTACTTCCCTTGCCCGTAGGGATGTATCAGTAAAAATATTGCTCCGGGTAATGTCTGCAAATGTACTCCCTATATTTTCATTTAGGATTTTTATGGTTTCAGGTCTTACATTTAAGTCTTTAATCCATTTTGAATTTGTTCTTGTATAAGGCGTAAGGAGATGATCCAGTTTCATTTTTTGCATGTGTCAGTCCAATTTTCCCAGCACCATTTATTGAATAGACTATCTTTACTCCAGTGTAAATTCTTGCTTCCCTTGTCATAGATTAACTGTCCGTAAATGCTTGGATTTATTTCTGGGCTCTCTGTTCTGTTCCACTGATCGATGTGCCTGTTTTTATGCCAATACCAAACTGTCTTGATTACTGTGGCCTTGTAGTAGGTTTTGATGTCTGGTAGCGTGATCCCCCCAACTTTGTTTTTATTCCTCAGAATTGCCGAGGCTATTCTGGGTCTTTTATGATTCCATATAAACTTTAGGATTATATTTTCTATTTCTGTGAAAAATGCCCTTGGTAGTTTGATAGGAATTGCATTGAATCTATATATTGCTTTAGGCAGTATGGACATTTTAACTATATTAATTCTTCCTATCCATGAGCATGGTAGGTGTTTCCATTTATTTGTATCTTCTATGATTTCTTTCTTCAATGTCTTATAATTTTCTGTAACTCTAACTCTTGAATGACTCTAACTCTGACTCTAACTCTTGCACCAAGAGGGTAGAATTACTTGAATGGAATAATTTGGTCCAGTTAGTTGTGTACCGTATAGATGCAGCATCAAAATTTTCTACAAATAAAGAGAGGTAACTGGGACAATTTCTACTTGAACAAGTTATAAAACCTTTGTCTACATACAACCAGCCTGTGGGGAAAACCGGGTAAAGAAACTCCTCGATCAGCCCATTCCACACCTCAGGTGACAGGGTAGTTTCTTGTGCCTTTTTCCCCCCATTAGTCCACCATTGCACCTTTTCCTTCTGAGGTGCCTGATGTCAGGGATGAGTTTCAGCCCCAGGTTTGTGGGAGGTTTGTTTGCAGGATGACAGATGACTTCACTCTTCCTAGTGTTGAGTTGATCACACCCGTCCTCAAAGCGCCTGCCAAGATGTTTGTGCTTTCTCAGCAGGTTCTTGAGGACAGAAACAATGGCCATCTTATTCAGGACTGCTGTTACTATTACTTACCAGTATTTGTAGAGAACTTGACATCTCAAAATATGTACAGATACACACGGCAAAAACAACATGACAGAAGCAGGAGAGAGATCTGTATCCTCACCTGACTAATGTGCCCAGGGGCATGATGGCTCACCAGGGGAGGAACCAGAGCCAGAACACAGATATCCCTCCTGCTGCAGTGCTTTTACCTCTCCTGAAGCTAGTCACAGATGTCTGTGCTAAGACAGAGAAATAGATCCTGCTTGTGTTATTGTACTATAATGCCGTAAAAAAAAAAAAAAAAAATTAAAGGGAAATAAAAGGAAAAGGAAATCAGTTATTAGGAAAATCCGCGATGTTTCTTTGATCTTTTTTCTGAATGAATTCCAGGATTAAGTTACTCAACTAAGTAGGCTGATTTAAAATTTCCAGGGCGTTGCCCAACACAGTAATCCTATACAAAATGGGGGCCCATGGAGTGCTTTAAGTCATGCTGTTTTCCTAGTTTCCTCACCCCTAATTCAGGAGCAGACAGGATAGCTTATGTCACACAATGAAAAAATACTTCTGAAATTTTACAAAATATTCTCAATCATCCCACTCCCTTCAAACTAGCGGCCTCCAAGTGCAAACTCCATAGTTATCTTAAGGATTCAGGATATCTGAAGAATAGTAAAAGTCTGCTCAGCATTTCTTTGACTGTAGGAAACTGTAAAATTCCACAGGCACACCATACAATGTGGTTCTTATTTGGAAAAGGAAGAGAGACCGAAGACATGAGACAATATATTATTTGTTTTTAGTGTTTCTTACACTCAAATTATTTGACTTCAGGCTGCAAGAAGCAAAGAGAGATAACCCCATATGAAGCTCCTCCTAAACTTCAAAACTCTGAAAGGATTAAAGACAGATGTAGGATGTCTGCTGGCTTTGATAAGAAACTGTAAAAGAAAGGACAGAGGCTTAGGAAGTGGAAAGAAACATAGAAATGTATTCATTATCCGACTTAGTAGAATTATGATAAAGAACAGTTGCACTGCTTGTGCAAGAAGAAAATTAGCTACAATTCTTAAAAACAGAGCATAAATGCTCGTGATAGCAGCAATCTCAATTTCAGTAACAGGACAAGTAGTATGCTTCTTTATAAAGATTTCTATCAAATGTGAAAAGTTATAAACCTGACTGCTATTTATATTACTACTTAATCATTGAAAGAATAAATCATTTGTGGGACAAGCTACAAAAATTTCATTCGAGTCTTTCTTTTATTAAAAAGAAACTTTTCTTTTTTTTTTTTTTTAAATAAACTTCTTATTAGGGATTGTGCCAAGTATGCACTTCAAAGCCTGTTTCTCTTTGATGGGAGCTAGAGGCAATATATAGCGTAATTGTCAAAGGTTCTTGGAATTAATTCCCAACCCATTTATTAACCTGTTAGAAATATTTATTGAAAAATTACTATGAAACCTCAGTGATTATTGTAGAAAGACAAAAAGGTGTCCCTCTCACAGTTCTGATCTCCAACGCTTTCTCCACATTTGCTGCAGCTCTGAATTCCTTCACTTCCCTCTTCATTGGTAAGCAAGGAAGAAAACAGCAGGATATATTTATCCAGAGAACCTGTGTAAATTACTTAAAGCTACAGCAGTTTTCTTTCATATTTATAACTTCCTAAAGCAACTGCCTAAAATAAAGTCAAGGTTTTGCTGTCTCTGTGTGTTTGATTTGTAAGGATGGTAAATAATTCACATTTCTAAAATCAAGCTATATAACCTTGGGAAATTTCTACTTTACTTGACTGTATTCAAAGAGTTGTACATGATTTTTTTGATTACGGAGTAATTTATTTGCTTGAATTGCTTTATATTTTTATTTGCTTGAATTGCTTTATATTTTGATCACTTCTGTGAACTTTTTAAATATCAAAATTTTTATGAACATGAGATTTACTGCCAATAAGTACCCTTACTTCCATAATGAGCAAACAAATGCTAAATATCATGAAATATAGATAGATCTATATTTTTTTACTTTAAATTATAACTTTAAAATATAATTAATGGATAATTTTAAAAATATAAATTAAAATATAACTTTTAAGAACAAGTTATGTACATAGCTTATGCTACTTTACTTTTCAGAATTTCAACTAATTTTTAGGGTTAGCTTAAATATTAAATCAGTTTCTTTAACTAAAATTGGTATAAAATTACATTCTAACTTAAAGATCTTAAAACATTGACCTACCAATCAGGTTATTACTTTAATAACATGGAAATACATTTTAATATTAACTATTCTAATCATATGTATTTAGCTTTAAAGTTTTAAGTTAATAGAATCACAAGAAAATCAGAGTAGATTGTAGTATTACAACTTATTTTTACTTTATTTTAAACAAATATGTAATAGAAACACAGTCACGCATTGCTTAACAACAGGGATATATTCTGAGAAATACATTGTTAGTCAATTTTTTCATTATGTGAACATTATAGAGTGAACTTACATAAATCCAGATGGTATAAGCCTACTACACAGCTAGGCTATATGGTATAGCCTATTGCTCATAGGCTACAAACCTATATATCCTACTGAATACTGTAGGCAACACAATGGTATTTATGTATCTAACATAGAAAAGGTATACTAAAAATATGATACAGGAACTGGCAATGTAGTAGGTTTGTTTCCACCAGCATCATCACAAACATGTAAGCAATGTGCTGTGCTACCGCATTATAACATCACTAGGTGAAAGGAATTTTTCAGCCCCATTATAATTTTATGGTCACCGTCAATTGACTGAAACATCATTATGTGGCACATGACTATGTAAAAATAATAGACTTTCCAATAGAAACTCTCTTTCGGACTAGTGAGACCAACAGATATTTAGTTTCACCATTTTTACTCACATTTTTTTTTATTTTTAACTTGGGTTCATTTTTTTTTTTTTTAAGATTTTATTGGGAAATTGGGGGAGGGGAATAGCATTGGGGCACTGGGAAAGGGGAACAGACAAGTTGCTGTCTTTTTGTTCTTCATTCTAGTTGTGGAGGACATTGCTTCACTGGCCCATGTTGGTAACATCATTGCACTCTTCCCGGCTGAGGCAGATCAATCATCAGCATCTAGACGGCCTATCACAGCAGCTCTTGGCAGCTCACGCTGGCTGTTGGCCAATCACTGTAGCCTATGGCAGCCCACTGCAGCAGGGGCTGCAGCCTACACTGTTGCCAGTGACTCACAGCAGCCCAGCCCCAGGTAGAGTTGCTGTTCACCATCTTAGCTGTAGAGGGCAGTGTCACTGGCCCTCATATGTGGGATCTGAACCAGGGCCGCTAGCATCCCAAGGCAGCACTTAATCAACGAGCCACTTGGCCGGCCTGGGTCCATTTTTTTAACACTATCAGAAGAGAAGTATGATACATTTGGTTTGAAATAGCAAGGGGATGAGCCCTATTATTATCAATATATGACACTAACAGGGAGAGACCAAACCATGACCATAAATCTGAAGTTTCATAATGGCAAGAAAGACTTTTGCAATGAAGGCTTGTATTTAAGGAAGAATTCTTGGAAATCAATTGCATAAAGAGTAACTCCGTAGGTTGAGCCGATTTCCTAGGGAGCTGGAATCTATTCACTCAAACCTGTGCCAACATAGGACCTCTGTCTGGTTTCTAGTCCTGTCTCATGGCAGTTTTGGTTCCCCTAAAGAATTTAGGTCTATCACTTACTCTCATACAGTGAGGATGCTTCAGTTGTGGTGTCTGAATCAGGGATATGTCTGTGATCTTTGACTTCTCTTGCTTGGGAAAAAAATCAATTCATATAAAGATAGTCTAAAGTTATTCATGTAAACTTGATTTTTTTTCAGATATCTAGTTGCACCTTCTCCTACTTCTGACCCACCTAAGACAGGGACAGAAGCCTGAGGTGGAGGGGGACCTAATATATATAATCAGCCTGATTGTCTGACAAGCATGTCAACTGTTGTTAACTTCAACTTTTTCATTGTGTAGTTGATAGAATTAGTGAACATATGAACTCATTTCAGTAGAAAACACTGAGAGGATCTGCACATATCCTCCATGTATGCACCTGCAGAGAGAAGATAGTTAGGAAAAATACAGAATACAGAATTCAAAGTTACTTGTTTTGTTAGTTTTATGGCAAAAGCTCCAATTTCTAATACCATCCTCCACATGAAGCTGAGGTATATAAAGGAGATACTTAAAAATAAACAAAAATATTACAGAGTATTTTGCACAAAATTTTGTCAATGTGTTTTATTATTCCAGTTATCAAAGCTAAAAGATTCTCCCTGAGGCATCTCTGTTAGTCCCTAGATAAAGAAAAATGTCCATGGATAATATAATGCAAAAGAAAGGAAACTAATGATGAAATCATGTTAAATTAGGAATATACAATACTATTTCAGAAAAATACAGCAAGAATATTCCCAACTTGTATAACATTAACAGCATTATGACTATCAGTGATAGCAATAGGTAAATTATTTTCAAGTTGAAATATCTCAGGTATTTTTATGTTCCATCAGATCAGTATAAAATGTCCAATCTAAATAATCCTAAAGATTATTGTCAATGGCATACTAGATAGTCTTTGAATAGCTCATCTCAATAAGAATCTTAACATGATATCGGTTTTTCAATATAAATGCAGAAATTGCTCTAATTGTAAATTAGCTGTTAAAAATAAGTTGGGAGGAGACCCAAGATGGCTGAGAAGATAAGCACTATGCCAGCTTCCTTCCATGAATGCATAAAATTAAAACTAAAGTATAGAACAATCAACCTGGGGGCCGGCCGAGTGGCTCAGTTGGTTAAGAGCTCGCTCAAGAGTGCGAGCTGAGCTCTGAGCAACAGCCGTTCGATGCCAGCCCGAGCTGAGTTGCCGCTGAGCTGCCAACAGGCAGGATGGCTCAGCTAAAAAAAAAAAAAAAAAATGGGAAATCTTCTGGGCCAGCCGAGTGGCGCGGCGGTTAAGCGCTGGCTTGGGAAGCCAGCGGCCCTGGTTCGGGTCCCACTTATGAGGGCCAGTGACACTGCCCTCAAAAAAAAAAAAAAAAAAGAACAATCAACCTGGAAAACCATCTGAAGTCTGGCTGAACAGAAGTTTTACAACTAAGGATAAGAAGAAGGCAATTCGAGACTAGTAGAGGGTAGGCGACGGGAAACAGACTGGTCCCAAACCTGCATGTGGCAGTTGAGAATCAGAAGGGATATCTTAGCCATGGAGGCTCCCCAAGGGAGGAGTGAGGAACCCCAGCCCAACTCAAGGCTCCCCAGCCAGGATACTGGCACTCGGAAAAGGAACCCCCACAACATCTGGCTGTGAAAAACAATGGGGATTCCAACCATCCAGGTGGTATGGCAGGTTGTGGGAAATCCAGATGTCCTCTTACAGGGCCTGCACACAGACTCACTCACTCACAGGCATCACCTTGGGCTCCAATGGAGGGACGGTGACTCAGCAGGTATCAGAGGCATAACAGGAACAGACTGAAGTGTGTGGCTTAGAAGCCAGGGCTGGAGAACAGTCCCATTTTCCCTGTGAGAGGGTCCTCCTCCTGTGGAGCTGGAAGGCAGCATCCATCTTTAATGTGTTGAGCCCTCCCCCTACACTTATGGCCAAATCTGAACCTGAATGGTCTAGTGAGCTCCAGAGCCCTGCCCTGGTTGGCTCACTGGGAGCCCACCCCACCCAACTCCCCCAAAGCCAGAGGCACTTTCTCAGTGAGCAGCCAGCCCCTCCTGCATTGCACTCTTTCTTGGAAAACTATCGGAGTCCATGGACCTCAGGTAGGCAGTAACTGGCCTCAATGTGCTCTGAGACTATTGCTGAATAGCTCCAGGCTCAGCACTTGCAGCAAACCAAAGTCTACATTAACTTGGTGACTACAATGCTTCCCACTGTAGTAACTCCCTGAGACCCTACCTCACCCAACTTGCATACCCCATGAGGCTTTGTCAGTGGCTGAACTTTAAGGGAGCTGGCAGGCAGCAGCAGGACTTAGGGTATCCTGGAATTTTGTGGAGCTACCCCAGGCCTGGGACTGGTGGTGGCCATCCTCAGTTTGCAGTGTAGCCTCTCCCACCATTCCTCTAGGTTTAGCACCGGCAGTGAAAAACCACAGATAGCTTCGTAGTTTCTACCAAGTTCTCTGCAACCAGTCACAGGCAGTGGTTGACCTGGCCTGCACAGGATCCCCTCCCAAGAGCCCCCAGAACCAACATACTTAGAGGTTGCCTTCTGACCGTAGCAGAGCACTGCTCAATAAGCCCCACACATCACACATACAAAGGGTGGCCTCAACAAGCACCAGAGCCTACTGGGGCAAATACCACTCAGTGGGGTAAGCCCCACGCAGAGCAGCCCATAAGCTATGGATGTGGCCAAACCCCACAGCCAGTCAGCCTGAGGGTCAATCCCACCCACTGATGTGACAATAGCAACGAAGGCTCAAGTATAACAGAAAGGCACACTCAACCCACACAAGGAACACTCCTGGAGCACCTGGAGCAGATGACCAGGGAGACTCTGCCAAGGCCCCACAGGGCAGCTACTACATAAGGCCACCAGGCCAAGACTGGGAGACATAGCAGATATACCTCATATACAAAAACAAACACAGTGAGGCAGCCAAAATGAGGAAACAAAGAAATACATCCCAAGTAAAAGAAAAAGAGAAGACTCTAGAAAGAGAACTAAATGAAATGGAGGCAACCAACCTACCAGAGACAGAGTTCAAAACAATGCTTATAAGAATGCTTAAGGAACTTAGAACTTCAACAAAGAAACAGCGAGCATAAAAAAGGACATAGAAACCATTTTTAAAAAGACAGTAAAAAGCGAAGAATACATTAACTAAAATGAATAATGTACTAGGAGGTATCACCAGCAGACTAGATGAAGCAGAGGATTGAATTAGCGATTTGGAAGACAAGATAGCAGAAAACACCCAATCAGAACATCAAAAAAGAAAAAAGAATCCAAAAAATGAGGATAGTTTAAGAGACCTCTGGGAAAAAAATCACATGTAACAACATTTGCATCAAAAGGGTGCCAGAAAGAGAAGAGAGAGAGCAAGGAATTCAGAATCTATTTGAAGAAATAATGATGGAAAACTTTCCTAACCTGGTGAAGGAAATACACATACAAGCCCAGGAAGTACAGTGAGTCCCAAACAAGAGGAACCTAAACAAGCCCACACCAAGACACATTACAATTAAAATGGGAAATGTTAAAGACAAAGAGGGAATCCTAAAAGCAGCAAGAGACAGGCAACTAGTAACTCATAAGAGAGCTCTCACAAGACTGTCAGCTTATTTCTCAAAAGAAACTTTGCAGGCCAGAAGGAATTGGCACCAAATATTCAAAGTGATGATAAGCAAGGACCAACAATCAAGATTACCCTTGGTTAAGAGCTGGCTTGGGGAAGATTACTCTATCCAATACAGCTATCACTTAGAATCAAAGGACAGATAAAGAGCTTCCCAGACAAGGAAAAACTAGAGCTCATTGCCACCAAACCAGTATTACAAGGAACGTTACAGAAGTTTCTTTTTTAAGATAAAAAAATTGAAAAGATCAAAAATATGAAAAATAAAATTGCAATAAATACATATCTATCAACAATTACTTTAACTGTAAATGGATTAAATGTTTTAATAGACAAGATATAGGGTGGCTGAATGGGTAAGAAAGCAAGACCCTTACAAATACTGCCTATGAGAGATTCACTTCACATTGAAAGATACACACATACTGGAAATAAAGAGATGGTAAATGATATTTCATGAAAATGGAAACAAACAAACAAAAAAGCTGGGTTAGCATTAGTTACACCAGACAAAATAGACTTTAAAACAAAGGCTATACAAGAGACAAAGAAGGACCTAGTAATCCACTTCTGGGTATTTATTCAAAGAAATCCAATACACTAATTCACAAAGACATGTGCATCCACATGTTTATTGCAGCACTGTTTACAGTAGCCAAGATATAAAGGAAATCTGGGTGTCCATGAATGGATGAATGGATAAAGAAGCGGTGGTATATACATGTGGTAGAATGTTACTTAGCCATAAAAAGGAATGAAATCTTGCCATCTACAACAAAATGGATGGACCTAGAGCATATTGTGCTGCGTGTAGTAAGTCAGACAGAAAAAGACAAATGCCATATGATTTCACTTATAAGTGGAAGCTACAGAACAAAATAAACAAACAAAACAGAAAGAAACTCATGTAGAGAACATTTCGATGGTTGCCAGATGGGAGGGGGTTTGGGGATGGATGAAAAAGGGAATGGGATTAAGAAGTACAAATTAATTGTTACACAGTAGTCATGGGGATGTAGGTTACAGCATAAGAAATATAGTCAAAAAAAGAAATATAGTCAATACTATTGTATTAACTATGTATGGGGGCAGATGAGTACTAGATTTATTGGGGTGAAAGATGGGAGAGGATTTCAGGGTCAGGGTAAAAAAGGTGAAGGGATTAAGAATAAAAATTGGTAATTACAAAATAGCCATAGGGATGTAAAGTAAAGCATAGGGAATATAGTCAATAATATGGTAATAACTATGTATGATGTCAGGTGGGTACTAGACTAGTCAGGGGGATCACTTAAATTATATAAATGTCCAACCACTATGCTGTACACCTGAAGTTAGTATAAAATAATACTGACTATCAAAAAAATAATAATGACTTTATTTTTTAAAAAAACAGCTGAATGCCTTTTCATAGGAGATTATTGAATCTGTTCTGGTCCTCTTTAAATAAACAACATGTGCTTATCTCCAAATAAATAAATAAATAAATAAATAAATATCTTACCTATTTCATTATGATATAAGTAAAGTAACTATAATAGGGTACTTTGTAAAAGAAATAAAAAGTATTTTTACCATTTTAAAAATATTTTCTCATTAAAAATAGTAGTAATACTAATAAATATGAAGAGTTCTTTCAGATTTTGTCATTATTAAAATTAAATCTGATAAGCATTATGGATCTGGAACATAAAATCCATTTAAATTCTGCTTTAACAAAAAACATGGCACTTATAAAATGTCAGAAAATAACATTATTTATTCAGGAAAATAGCTTCTGAACAGAAAAGTGGCAATCTATTGCCTACATTTTCTTCCTAAAATTTCATTATACTCATCCACTTAATAAATATTTAAAGCTACAAAATAGTGTGTGTGTGTGTGTGTGTGTGTGTGAACAATATATTCTATTTAGATATAAAGTATTTAATAGTATTGCAAAAGCAGACTCCTCTATCAATTGATACAGGATTAGCACATGGTTTCTTTAATGAATTTCTAAAAGAATTTTACTAAATTCTTAATAGCATTAGGACTCAAACTTTATAATTTTTAAAATCTAAAATTATCTTGACCTTTCAACAGAATCTAATCTTAGATGATCATATTTATTTAATCCTTGCCAAGGTATAACACTCTTCCTGGAGGAAACTATTTTGAAGAGCACAGAGCAAGCTTCTAAAGGTTATAAAGCAACAGAGTCATTTCATAAACTTATTTAAGATGATTAATTAAATAAAAAAAACAGCATTAAGTTTCCTCGTGGTATACCTAAGTTACAATGATTATGGACAAAAATAAATTGCTCAGTCAAAACATGTATAAATCAAAATTCAGATAAACTGCCATTCTGAAAATAAACATAAATTTTCACTTTAGAAAGTGAATTACAGATTAAATTTTGAAATGAGCATGAAAAAATGAACCACTCACAAAAATGTCGATGACCAACATCTATAAAGTAGTACAGCTCACGGCAGACAAGGGAGCCCAAGCCATTGCAATATCTAAAGGTCCAACAGTGGATGAAGTACCAAGAAAGAGACTGAAAGGAACAACCAGTGGCACAGGAGAAACCCTGAAAAGTGTGATGTCATGAGCCGGCCGAGTGGCGCAGTGGTTAAGAGCTGGCTTGGGATGCCAGCAGCCCCGGTTCGGGTCCCACATATGAGGGCCAGTGACACTGGCCTCAAAAAAAAAAAAAATGTGTGATGTCATGGAACCTGAGAAAAGAGAGTGCTTCAAAGAAGAAGGTCAGTTGTGTCCAACGCTGAACGCTGAGTGCTGCCTCTGCCTGATGAGGACAGAGAAGAGTTGTTATTTGCTGGTGACCTTGACAAGGATAGTTTCAACTGAATAGTGAGGTAGGGAGCTGGATTATAGAGTTGAACAATGTACATGGGGTGAAAAGTGTAGATAGGGCACACAATTCTTTTGATATATTTGAGGTAAAGAGTAATATAGAAATTGTATGTGTATCTGGGAGGAATATGGGCATATGAAATCAAGGGAGATTTTCTTTTTAAGATGGGAATTACTAGATCATGTTTGTATTCAGAGGAGATGATTCGGAAGGAAGGGGGTGATTGATGGTGTGAGAATGAATTACAGAAGATAGAGGAAGCTGTTTGAATTATCTCCTAAAAACTTTTTAAAATATGAAGTTTCATTTTGGCATATTAAGCTTTTGTTTATTCTGTTTATAAATAAAATAGATGATGGATTAGAATTTATTTATGAAGCCAATTATATCCAAGGAACTGTTCTAGAAAGTAGTGAGATATAGATGAATAAGATTCTTGCCTGAAAGAGGTTACATTCAGTAAATTAATACAGCCACTGTGGAAAACTGTGGAAGGCTCTCAAAAAATCAAAAATAGAATTACCATATGGTCTAGCAATTCTACTCCTGGGCTTTATCCGAAGAAAACCAAAATACTAGCTCAAAAAGATATATGCCACCCCATGTTCATTGAAACATTATTTACAATAGCCAAGATATGGAAACAACCTGAGTAATGTCGATGGATGAATAGATTTTTTTAAAATGTGATATATGGATTATTATTGAGCCACAAAAGAAAGGAGGAACTCGCTATTTGCAACAACATGGATGAACTTTGAGGGCATTATACTAAGTGATATAAGTCAGGCAGACAGAGAGGCAGACAGGCAGACAGAGAAAAACAAATACAGTATGATCTCACTTGTATGTGGAATCTAAAAGAAAGAAAGAAAGAAAGAAAGAAAGAAAGAAAGAAAGAAAGAAAGAAAGAAAGAAAGAAAGAAAGAAAGAAAGAAAGAAAGAAAGAAAGAAAGAAAGAAAGAAAGGAAGGAAGGAAGGAAGGAAGGAAGGAAGGAAGGAAGGAAGGAAGGAAAAACAAAAGGAGGAAACCAAGCTCACAGATGCAGAGAAAAGATTGATGATTGTCAGAGGTGAGGGTGGGAGGTGGATGACATGGGTGAAGGGAGTCAAGAGTACAAACTTCCAGTTATAAAATGAATAATTCATGAGGATGTAACGTACAGCATGATGCCTGCAGTTAATAACAGTTTTGCACATTTGAAAGTTGCCCAGAGAGTAAAACTTAAAAGTTCTCCAAATCAACAAACAACAAGTGCTGGCGGGGCTGTGGGGAAAAGGGGACCCTGCTGCACTGTTGGTGGGACTGCAGATTGGTGCAGCCACTATGGAAGTCAGTTTGGAGGTATCTCAAAGAACTGGAAATAGAGCTACCTTTTGACCCAGCAATTCCACTCCTAGGTATTTATCCTGAAAAAACCAAGACACTTATTCAAAAAAAGTTATGCACCCCTATGTTCATAGCAGCACAATTTACAATAGCTAAGACTTGGAAACAACCAAAATGCCCATCAGTAGATGACTGGATTAAGAAACTGTGGTATATTTATACAATGGAGTATTACTCCGCTATAAAGAAGAATGAAATCGTGCCATTTGCAATGATATGGATGGACCTAGAGACTATAATGTTGAGTGAAATAAGTCAGTCAGAGAAGGACAAATACCATATGATCTCACTTATATGTGGAATATGAAAAACTGTATGAATGAGCAAAGTAAACAGAAACTGTCTCATAGATATAGAGGAAAAATCAGGGTTGCTAATTTGGAGAGGAATGGGGATGAGGGAGAAGGGGAAGGGATTAGACAGCAAAAATAGGCAACTACAATATTGCTACTGGGATAGGAAATACAGTTTGGGGAATATAATTAATAATGTTGTAAATATTCTGTGGAAAGTCAGATGATCATAAGTCTTGTTAGGGAGACCATTTCATGGATGGAGTAGAGGTTTGATCACTGCACTGTATTACTAAAGTGGAGGTGGTATACCTACTGTAATTGAATATATATAGATAGTCACGGGATGTGGATTATACTGTGGAAGAGAGTCAGAGGAAGAGTAATAGATATATATGATATGGGGGGGTGTGGGGTGGTGTATTGGGGGTGGGGGGTTTGTCACTTTGAGGGGTAAAATGTATAACTATTGCACTGTGTTGTACACCTGAAACTATTGGGGGTGGGGGGGTTGTCACTTTGAGGGGTAAAATGTATAACTATTGCACTGTGTTGTACACCTGAAACTAATTAAAAATAAAATAAAATTAAAAAAAAAAAAAAAAAAAAAAACTTAAAAGTTCTCATCACTAGAAAAAAATTTTGTAACTATGTATGGAGATGAGTGTTAACTAGACTTATTCTGATGACCATTTAACACTATATACAAATATCTGAAACTAATGTGATATGTCAGTTCAAAAAAAGCTGTTTAAAGGTGATGTGTTTTTCAACATTAAATATTTCTATAGTGAACAAAATATGATAAAAACATTTTACATCTTACATTCAAGATTACTGCTAAGTGAAATAAGCCAGTCACAGAAATACAAATACTGCATGATTCTACTTATATGAGATATCTAAAATATCAAAGAATGGAATGGTGGTTGCAGGAGTATTGGGGGAGGGGAAATGGGAGTTGCTAATCAATAGGCATAAAGTTTCAGTTAAGCAAGATGAATACAGTCTAGAGACCTGCTATACAGCATTGTACCTCTAGTCAACAATAATGTATTGCACACTTAAAAATTTGTTAAGAAGGTAGACCTCATGCTGTGTTCTTGCTAGGGCAAAATAAAATTTAAAACAAAGAATACAGCCATTTCAAACAAGCAAGAAAGTTTAAAACAAAAATAGGAGCAAATAAAATAAGCCCAGTGGACATGAAAAAATAATCACCTAGAAAAACTGAATATTAGAAATGAAGACACTGAAAAAAAAATCCAGTGACAGAATAAACTCTAGAATGGAATCAAAGAGAGCATTAGTAAATTAGAGGATAATCCATAAGGTCCTGCGATTGGTCATAATACCTAACTTTGTAATTTAAAATACAGCTTCTGTTTTAGCTCCTTTCTCCAAATTTACTAATATTATTTAGTCCAAGACAAAGCAAATTTAGCCAGTCTATTCACATCCAATTCTTCATATGAAAATTAAAGAGCATTATATATGAATTAATAGATTCTAATATTTAAATATGCTATCTTTCTTTTCATCCTGAAGTTATCACCAGTAAGTAACTATGCTGACTCATTATCAAATCATAAAATACACATAAAGGGAAATATAGGGCGAAGAAGAAACACTGAAGTGAAATAAAAAAGAGAATTTATTTTATGAACATATGCAATCTCTTTGGTTCCTCTACTGAATTATTGGTATAATAAAGACAATAACTACACAGAGGATTTTTAGGGCAGTGAAAATACTCTGTATGATATTTTAATGATGGGATATGTCATTATATACTTGTCCAAATCTATAGAATGTGCAACACCAAAGTAAATCCTCCAGTATGGACTTTGGGTTATTATGTAGTGTCAATGTAGGTTCATCCTTGGTAAAATATGTACCATTCTGATGAATGGTGTTGATAATGGGGGGAGGTTATACATGTGTGGGGGCAGGGAGTATTTGGGAAATCTCTGTACCTTCTCAATTTTTGTTGTAAACCTAAAACTGCTCTGAAGAAACATAAATTCTTTTTAAAAAGAGGAAGAAGCAAAGACTATTAAAAAAAAAAAACAGTCACTTTAGATGGCTGGAAATTCTTATTGTTTCTTTTAAGGCAATAAAATGTTTTCTATATTTCGAATGCTACTCAACCTAGAAAATGTTTAACTGTGATGACTGCAGTCTTAAGTTTATTTGTAGCTGGGAAAATCATCAAATTGTTTTATTACACCTCTGAATAGTAAGGGGGGGAAGACAATAACCATGTGTTATTCCTTGTGTCATTCTGTAATCCCTAATACTTATACAAAATAAAATCTATTGATTAACCAAGTAAAAAATTTACCTGGAATTTCTTCCACATTATGTCCCAGGTTTGGCATGTACCTGCAGTTGTTCCTATTGCTTGATAACTCCCATCACAATAAAAACCTGACATAACTACATGACATACGAGTGCAAAAGCTTGGACCTGGAACCAGCCTGCCTATCTGACTCAGTCTCCTGCCACTTGCCACAGCCCATATCCTTTGCCAGCACACACTCCAATGATTCTAAACAATTCTAAGGTTGTTCCCCCAAAGGCCAAGCTCTCTTCCGTTCATCAGCCTCACACATGTGCTTCCATCTGCTAGAATCCTTCCACTTGACAAGCCCCTGCTTATCCTTTAGAGGCCATGACTTTTCCCATGACTCAATAAGCAGCACAGGCTTCTCCTCTGCTCCCCCACACTACTGTGTAGTCCTGCGCTGTATTATTATTTTACCAAATTAATGTAATTTTCATTGTTGTTGTTTTGTCTCTCCCACTACCACACCATAAGTTCCTGGGGAGCAGCAGCCCTTCTTTTTGTGTCTTTATGTTCCTAAGACCCAGCTGAGTGCTTTGCCCTTCATTGGCACACAAACATGTCTATTGCACCTGATTTCAGGAAAACCTCTTAATGGGAAAAAGCCAATCCCATCCATCTAGTCTTTCATCTTGCTGAATTACTTAATTTTATACCTGAAGATGCTCTTAAAACTATACAAAGTCTGGTAGACAAGTACACCGGTTATGAAGTCCAAGAGCTCAGATTTCCTATTCTAATGCCAACATTTATAAGGATATAATCTAGCAAGGTACCTAGACTATTCAATCAGTGAAGTAGGAAAATAATAATAGCTAATGTTTATTGAACATTTGCTATGTCCCAGGCATTGTTAATACAATAACTCATTTAATCTTCCCAACAACTCTGAGGTGTTACTACCTTCCTTTACACATGAGGACTCTAAAGCACAATGAGGTTGGTTGGCTTAATCAAGGTCACCCAGCTCATAAGTGGTAAAGCCAGAATTCAAACTCACGTAGCCTGGCCTCCAAGCTCATCACTTAAATGTGACCTTCTACTGCTTCTCTACTATAATAGCTATATTTGAGGATTAAAGGAAATATGCTCAGCACATAACAAGATTTCTGCAGATGGCAGTTATGCTAATTATCATATTAACAACCCAATCTTGCTTCCTAGATCCAATACCAGATACTGATAATTCTGCATTTTTATTTAATGCTCAAAGTGACAAATTGGAAACTGCTTACGACAAACTTGGCTCTAAAAGGTTTAGGATTCATACTTGCATAGCATTACAACTGTGTCCATTTAATCCAGTTCAATTATATCTTAATAATTTAAATTTAAAACATATAAGTCAAAGCACAGATTGGTTTTGTGCTAGCAAATGTTTTTTCTATAAGGTAGCAATGTCAAAAACTAGTCTCTTGTAACAATTTGAATTTTGAGTTCTAGAAGTTTTAGAAGTTTTCAACTGACAAGCATAACTGTCCCCTCTAAAATTATTATAAAGTCCTTCCAGAGTTGATTTCAACAGTGGGTCAGAATTATACAGAAGGTTCATGTTATTTGAGGTGAGTGGTGAGATAATCACACTAGGATGGTGCACTGAAAAGCAGGTGGGGCTGGAAGAGCAACAGGAGAGCGTTCTTAAGCTACATTACCAAACTCCCTGGACAAGTCAAGCAATCCAATAGCCTCATCTAAGATAATTGCTGCACTACAGTCTCTGCCCAGAAGTTTTATTCCCACACTGACAGGGTGTGCCCTCTTGGAACAGAGTATATGTAAGCAAATGGCAGAAATAGCACCAGGAATCCCTTTCACAAACATTTCTATGGTAGGAAGGAAGACATGGAAGATGGAAGTGTGACTATAATCTCAAATTTCAACTCCTGACTCTATTAACTGCAACCACATTATCAGTACAATTTCAGAGATTGAAATCAAAACATTTTAAAATATTTTATGTAATAGAAAATACACAGAGCAATCAGTTATTGTATGAGCCATATATAAATAAATCCTTATACGGAAACAAGTTAATTGTAGATAAAAAGAATAAGCTACTAGAAGAGCTATATAACGGTTTTGAGTTGTTTTAGGCTAGTCATTAAAAACAGGGCTGAACTTTTAAACAGTTCCATGTTACTTATCAAAACAAAAGAATTACAAATGCCAGGTTGGCTATATAGCCTTAATAAAAATTACATAAAGCAAGTGGAGATATGCAGTTTATAAGGTAACTAGGCAGGAAATTTTGATTGGAAAAGGCAGTTAAGCAGAAGCCACTTGGATTCTGATCGTATCTGTGTCACTTAAACATCTACATCCCATCCTAAGCCACAAGGAATATTTTTCTCTTTACTTTTGCCATTTAAAGTGCACTATCACCCAATGACTTTAATGCAAAATTCACATTCAATAAACAAATTACAATGTAATAATAGATGCTTTTTTTGAAGGGCCAGCAGAGTTTCTGATGAATAATAAACATCACTTCATATTAAACTAAGTAATGTCAGTCAATAAACTTTGATGACTACTAGATACATAAATGAATAACTGTTGGTCTCATTTCTGCCCCTCCCCATTTAACAATTTGCTCTCCAGCAAGACTAAAAGGCATAGAATTCCCCACACAATCCACGCTGTTCCTCCCTGAGTTCCTCCCCTTTCTTAGTCTGATTATCTCCCACTCCTTCTTTAATAAGCAGCTGGAACACCGGCTACTCCTAGAAGCTTTTCCCAAAGCCTTCTCTGTTCATCTGGGTTCCCAAAATTCCCTGTGAGAAATCTTCAGAATTTAACTGAAGATGACATGAATTATAAACCATATTCCCATTCCCAGCACTTGACTCATGCTGAGCACACAGAAGGCAACTGTTAGATAATAAATGAATGAGTAATTTAATTCAACTGCATATATCATTTATTCAAGGTTAGAAATCAACTAAAAGTCACAAAACCTGTTTTTTTCATAAAATTGTAGCATTATACAAAACATAATTAAATGCATAAATTCTGATTTAACATCTTTAAAAATAGGTCTCTAGGCTTTGATTCATCACAATAGCATATTCATCAAAGGTTTACCATCACCGTTTTAGTCAGTTTTCTCCAAACAATTTATGAAGTAATTATATCATTTAAAAAGAGATACTTTTTAAAGTGCTATAAAATAAAGGCAATTCATTAAATTACGATTCCTATTAGGTATTTAATATGTAACAAATATTTGGATGTTATCTTTATTTAGCTGCTCTAAGATTATTCCAATTGTTAACCACTGATTAACCTAGACATAGATTAAGATATATAAATTGGGGCCGGCCGAGTGGTGCATTGGTTAAGCGCTGGTTTGGGGATGCCAGCGGCCCCGGTTCGGATCCCACATGAGGGCCAGTGACACTACCCTCTACAGCTAACAACAGCTCCACCTGGAGCTGGGCTGTGCGAGCCCCGGTGATGGTGTGGGCTGCAGCCCCTGCTGCAGTGGGCTGCCATAGGCTACAGTGAGCGGCCCACAGCCAGCGTGAGCGGCCCACAGCCAGCGTGAGCGGCTGGCAGCCAAGCGTGAGCTGCCAATAGCCGCAGTGAGCGACATCCAGAGGCCAGCGACCGATCTGCCTCATCCGGGAAGAGCGCAATGACGATACCAACAGTGAAGCAACATCCTCCGCAACTAAACTGAAGAAAAAAAAGACAGCAACTTGTCTGTTCCCCTTCCCCGATTCCCCAACGCTGTTCCCCTCCACCAATTCCCCAATAAAATCTTTAAAAAAAAAAAAAAAAGATATATAAATTGATTCATTTGGATTCATACTGAAGTCTCTTAATTTTATAGTCAGTTGATAATGTTTGAAATGTCTATATATACAAGCAAACATGCTTACTGATAGGAGTAGAAATGACAGACCTCATAGTGTGTTTTTACATGTATGTAAAAGAATACATGATTTTTCTAGTAAATCTAAAATTAATAGGAATTTCTTTCCTAAGTAGTCATTACACATAATATTAGTAAGGGAATTTTGCTATATTACTTAATAGATATATTTTTGCAATAGAAAATTAAAGAGTATAAATATGTTTTGATATTTTTTCAACATCCCCACTATCAGGAAGGTTAAAGGAACACTGCAATGTTTAACCAGCTGAATTCATTTATCTGATGCTTTTTACAAGTATTTTTGAGCACATATTACATACAAGTACTGTAGTAGACATTTGAGAATAAGAAAAATATAAAGATTATCTTTTTAAATTATTTATGTTGTCAAAAATATTATAATTCATAAGAATGTTATTTGTGATCTGATCATGTAAAAATTAGACAGTAAGTTTAAAATTTATTTTGTAACAAATTTTAAATCATGAATCATTTGTGAGCTTTAGTCTAATGAATATCTAGAAGCAATATAGAGACTAGTTTGACGGAGACAAGACCAACCAGGAGATACTACACTAGTTCAAGTATAAAGCAATGAGGACCTGGGGCTATGGAATTAAATATTAAACATGGGAAGATTGTGACCTATAAAACCTTTTATATCATTGTGTGTTACTGAATAAAAACTGAATAAGACCAAGAATCATCTAATACCTCATTAAAGACATTTTCTCTGGGAGTTTTTGTACCCACAATACCTTAGTGTTGTATTTCAATTATATGTTTATATTTCTATCTGCTTAGCTAAATCATAACTCCCTTGAAAGCATGAGCAGGATCAAAATCATCTTTTAATCCTTAGTGTAAAGAAGTAGTAATTCACTGTAAAAATGTCATAGAGGGCAGTATTTGTTAATTTATACAGTATTGTAAATTAATGAGAACCCAAAAGGAGAAATACTGTTTGCTCTCAAAATTATAAGTAATTGTACTTTTCTAGAGAAATTGGATTGTTTTTATCTTATAAAAGATAAAAACTTCTGTTTGTGTTTCTTTCTTTTCCACTGGCTGTTAGAAAATGGAAAATCAATTTATACTCACCAAGAAGTGTATAGAATGGCAGGGAATTTATTTTGTATAAAATACTGAACTCCTGTTTCCATCTTATTTTTGGTTCCTTATTTCCACTTGCTTTATCTCTTCTACTAATTTCAAATTATTTTCTCTTCCCCAGTTATTTACATTTATGTAAATCACCTTGAATTATTTTTTAAACAAAAGATTAAAATGATTAAGCAAGTGGCAGGTGTTCAAAAAATATCTGTTCAATAATTAAAGAATGAAATACATTATGAATTTAAAACTATATTGAATTTACACATATACTTTTCTTTTTAAAATTCTTTTGCCTTACATTAGGTAAACTCTTACGTATTCTTTAACCTTCAATCATCAATATGAGTTCAATAACATAAATTATAGATATAACAAAGTTTAAGTGCTAAAACTACTCTATAGTCTATTCTATACTTACAATATAGTTTATGTAATGAAACTTTTTCCAGAAGATAATTCTAGTAATTTAGCAATTTACTAAATGACTTTAGAGTTGTGCTATTAAAATAAAGTGTAACTTGTATTCTTCCATGTAAAACAACTGTGAGCTAACTGCTCTGAGATTATGCATTTAAAGTCATTTCTTTTGAATTTTTATTACAAATGATGCTTAGTATTTATACTTTCATAAGTTTAAGCCACATAAAACAGAGAAAAAAAGAAAACTCTGTGGGAAAGTTTAAGAGTAGTGGGTGGAGTGGGGAGGTACTGTTTCTTTAGGATTCCCAGAAGTTTGCATGGAATTAGCTGACATGTGTAATGGCTAAGGCATTAACAAGAGTATCAAGTGCTTCTTTTGCAGTTCGTAGTTCCTACTGTAAAATTAAAGTTTACCTATTGTAAAATTAAAATTTAAAGACTGTAAGTAGGCAAAATTCTTCAGATGGATTTAACTAGAAATGACTTGAAGCCAAGGCCACATTTTCATTGAATACTTTCCATGAATATTCCAAGAACAAAATTTCTAAATCATTTAATATCTATACATTTAACCAAGAATAAGATAGGGTTAATATATTAAGCTACTTATTTTTATATTAGTAAATATCTTGCTCTCCACATGTTATCCTTCTGAGAATTTCAGATTGAAGAAAAAAATGTATAGCTTATATTAAACCTAAAAAAAATCTTTTGTAGCATCAGTTTATCACATTGTCTATCCAATATGCATAAAACAAAGCATATACATGACCCATTTAATGCTAAATTTGGGAGTTCTTTCCTTAAATAGCTACAGGATATTTGGGTACTTTTATTTTATATCTAAGTGGGAAGAAGCAATCTGCAGGGGAAATTATATTCATTCTATCAAAGAATATAAAATAAGTACCCATGTGAACTTTTGAAGACCTAATTTCTGAAGAAGAGACTGCACAAATTTTTATTTCTTAAGAACTTTTTCAAAGGTGAGCAATGTTCCGCTTTCCACAGGAAATATTTTAAACTTTTGCTCCCAAAAGTACCTAATTTTCTGCAGAATATCAAGGTACATGAAGTGATTGAGTGCACATTAGCACATAGCTTCTTAAAGAAAGCAATAAATTCAGAAGAGAAAACAGCAAATTATCATAGGTTACAGACATCCTAAGAAAGGAATTTGCAGATTTTCCTCCAAAAGGTTATTCTCCACTATTACAATATATTTCATCACTCTATTGCATCATTATCAAAAAAAAAAAACAAAAAACACAACAGCTTTGCAATCACTTAAATGTTGAAAACTTGATGGCTAACTCAAGCATACTAGTCAGAGTATAAAAGTTACTTTCAGACCTTTTCAGAATACAAAATAATCTTTTATCAAACATAAAGATCCTAATATTTTTACAAAGTTAGCTTTTATTGTTTAGATACAGTGTCATATCAGTTCAAATTTAAGAAGTGATAAAGGAGTTCCTAGGTTGATTAGAAAAAAGAAAAATCATTTTATCATTAAAACTCAAGGGGATTATTTTCATACTACTTATCTTGGGAAGACTTTGAAAATATGTAATATTTAGCAGAGTTCTTACTCCCTCTTGTGACAGATAAATGAAATGTAAACTCTACATAAGAGTTTCAATAGTGATTTTAATGAAATTCCCCAAACCTAGCTAGATTATAAATGTTCATTGGAATTCATTTAATATCAAATACTTTCTACATCTAAAAAGAATTCATTGAAAGAGAAATTCATAACTTACCAAAATGTGACAATATCAAAATTTAAATTTTTATGTTTTCTCTTTATTTCAAAATGTATATTTTAAAATCTCTAAATGCCCTAATAAAACTAAATTAGAGTACAAGATAAAAAGCAAGCAACAAAATTCTTCAGATGGATTTAACAAGAAATCACTTTTAGCCAAGGCCCACATTTTCATTGAACAGTTTCCACAGATATTTGTACTTGACATAGCTAAAGAGAGACGGCAGAAGTAAAGGATCTTTGTCCCGAAAACATCACAGGGCCCAGACTCACAGAAATCCTCTAGAGTACACAGACTTGGAGCCTCAGCATAATTGTTTCCTGTCAGGGTCTCAGAGGCCAACTGAGAAAAACCAGTTAAAACTACCCTCAGTTAAAATATAAGGAGGTTGAAGCTTATCTTTGATGCACTCTTCCCTGTTAAACAGCATTGCTCCTAAGCCTTAGCACTGAGCCTTTATCTCCCTCTTTTTCAAGAATCCAAAATTCTCTAAGGGCCTTGAACCAAAATGTATCCTTAAACTTCCCCTTAGTCCATGTCTTATATCTCATACCTATCACACCATCCATCATACAGGTCAAAAGCCCATAAAGCACCTTATCTGGTACTTCCATGACTGAATCTCAGTATTCTATAACCTCAGGGAATGTGTGTGTGTGTGTGTGTGTGTGTGTGTCCACATCCTACAGTTGCATTTAACAGGGGACTCCTGGAGATATGATCCTTTAACCCAAACTAATATAGTATTTTAGCACCGCTGTAAAAGAAGTGTAAGTATTGAGCACCTACTTTAGCAGGTACAATTAATATATTTGGCACTTTACATACATTATCTCATTTAACCTTCATGATATCCCGCGATACAAGCTTAATTATCTTCAGTTTATAGAAGAAAAAAGTGAGACTTATGAAGTTACATGCTTCATAGTGGATCCAAGTTTCACACCTGGGTCTGTCTAGTTCCAAAGTCTTATGTTGCTTACAGTCAGCAAATAAGGACATATTTTTGGCCCAGAAGATTTTTCAGGTGGTTTTCAGGTGTTATGTAAAGATTGCTGTCTTCTCTCTCTGTGCCTAATGATCTTCCTGGTGAGATGTGTATCATGCTCGGTACATCAAATATGAAACTAGTTCTCAAAACTAAATGTATCAATATGAGATCACGAAACTAATTTTCACTGGAGTCCCAGGATTTTTGCTATTATTTATAGTCCACTGTTAAGTATTTTATTACATTATGAAATCATATGGAGTTCTAGCTGAACTTTGTTATATGTTATTAAAAGCATCTGAACATCCCCTTGAATTTGTCCATGTTTTAACCTATTATGATTAAAACATGTTATATATTATATGACATCATAGCATATATTAAATTATATTATAACCTGTTATAACAGTGAACATGATTATCATGGGTCCTGCTCTTATGATATAGTATGGAATACATATAAGAAAACAAAAAACTTTCAAAGCACTAGGACACATACTTTGATAGAGGCTGAAGAGCAAGGGACAATGAAGAAGAACAGAAAGCCACTAGTCCCAAAGTTAGAGGATGGCTCCCCAGAGAAAACATTGCCAAACAGAGCCAATAAAAGAGGGGAGGAAAGAATGTTCCAGGCAGAGAGAACAACACTAAAAGTGGACAAATATTGAAGATTTGTAAGCAATAGGATTTCATGAGATGTTCATTGTTGAGATAGCAGAGAAAGATGGAGGACAGATGGTGGAGGGCCTTTAAATTCAGGAATTTAGACTTTATCCTAAGGGTAAAGCTCATAAACTAATAAGCAAAAGACAGGCACATTAGGATTGGCATTTAGACATATCGCTGGAGACCTGCTTGGGAAGAGGCCAGGCTGGAGGCCAGAGGCCTCCTGGAGGCTGTTTCAGAAATCAAGAAGAGGGTAAGTGGTGGTTCGGTTTAGAGTCACAACTGTAGCAATACTGAGAAGTGGGCCAAGTTTTTAAATATGTAAGCCACGTGATTTTTTGATATATTTGACATAAGGAGGGAGAGAAAGAAAGATTCAGGGGAGACACTGATATTTCCTGCCAATTGAATGAAAAATAAATAATAAAATTAAATAAAATAAATAAAATAAAGAAGAAAGTTTAGCAAAGGAAGCTAAAATGAGAACACTTGCTATTTCATGAGAAATTAAATTAGTTCAAATCCTTAAATCCAGATAGTGTGTAATTTGAAAAACAAAAGCATATTTTTAATCAGCCTTGTGGAGAATGGGAGCATGAAATGACTAGCACAATAAGGAAAGCTTGTCCGACATCACTGAGAACTCAGGTGCTATTGAAAGGGAAGAACCCCTGCGGGTGGAAGAACACCGGGACCAGTGAGGTGATTTCACCACCAGTGCTCAGCCATCCACCTCCTGGGGCATAGAGGGGACCATTGCATTGATTCAGGATTGATGCTGTCAGTGGGGCAAGGACGGGGTACAGCTGAGGGTTCACTGTTTCAAAAACAGATGTAATGGAATCAACTAATGAAAAAGTAAAACCGTGAACCTCAGCTCTGGTGGCATATTGGCATCACTGGGGGAGCTTTAAGATCTACTGATTCTTGGATGGCACCTTCAGAGATTACAGAAATTCTGATTTAATTCACCTGTGGCCTCACCTGAGCATCAGGATTTTTTAAATTTCTCCAGGTAATGCTCATGTGCAGCCACTGCTGCAAACCACTGAGCGGTAAGGATATGAGACTGAAAACTGGTTGTTTTGACTTGAACATTTGAAAGGAAAAGAAGTAATAAGGGATAAAAAAGGTCCCGGATGTGGCTGAGGAAATAGCTGACTGACTGCTGTGGAAGTAAAATCACTCAAGATCTGTAAATGAAGGACCTGAGTTGGGAGCTGCATGAGTCATCCACATGGACACTGAGTTACCCAAGGAGAGAGCAAAACCTGGAGAGGAGAAGGTTGTGAGTCAAATGTGTAGTTTGAGTTAATCTTAGATTTAAAACCTACATATAAACAAAGTTTTGACGATTCACTTTTCAAATTATACAAGAGAACTCCTGAAATAAACCCAAAAAGCATTTTAAGTGTACTGATAAAACATTTGTACAGTTCAAGTTTTTAGCTATGAAATACAAAATAAGATAATCTGAAACACTAAACCTGTGGTTTTAACAAAATAAATTTAGATGAGTCTATTCACATTTCCAGGAGGGGAAAATATATTATTGTATCAGTGCCCTATAAAAGAGTATATAGAAAAAAAGCAGCCTTCGGTATAGACAAATGTCCTTTTATGGGTGTGATTTTAATATGAATGAACATGCTTACCTTTTTCTCAGAATTTATATTTACCTATTAAGACACTGACTATTCCTCTCCTCTGATGTTTACCTACCTCAAGCCACCTGTCAAGGGTAGCAGCAGGAAGGCAGAAAATTTTTTCAAGTTTTACCTGGTTGCAAAATGTACTCTCCTAGTTCCCATCAGTTGGTCCAAACAAGAAAAAAAGTATATGACACTATGTATCATTCAACAGTGTTACAATACCAATTTCTCATAGTTATGTTAGAATGCAACCATGTGGCTCTTTACAGGACAACTCCATTCAGCACAAGACTATTATAATGAGCAACTTCAGGCATTTCAGTAAATAAATTCCTTTCCTTGTGGTTCAAGACTGATTCATCTTACACCAAAATATTTATGTGGTTGACATAATTTGGGCATTTTCTCTTTAAATTTTAAAGTAATGTACCCTTTGGAATTATAGTACATATGTGATGTCTGCTTTGTTTTCTAAATTACATGTTACATTTACTTTGGGTATAATACGAAAATTTTTTCCCTCTCTACAGAACTTTTTGGTAGTTTTGTCAATTCTGATATATATATATATATATATATATATATATATATATATATATATATACACACACACACATATACATATATACACACACACACATATCCCCTGATAGCTTATGGATGTGACTGATCAGGAAGATATCATTGATAATAATTGGAGCATCTTATTTCCCAAGTGTGTTTTCGTTGTGTAAATATACTAAATCAACATGAATCTTCCCCTACAGTGATCAAATGCAATTTTTGTTCTGATATCCACCATAAATCGGAATATCATTTAAAGAAGCTCCAAAAAAGACTAGATTGTAACTAAATGTATTTTCTAAAATACAAAGAAAAAAATATGTAAATCATGAGGAGTATATCAGCAATAGAACCAGAAGGACGAATACTGACATTAGCCCATCTAAACAGTGTTGAGTGGAACCTATTTCTATTGTAGAGACTCTGCTAAACCTTCAGACCAGATATGTCACTTTTTCTGATTCCATGTGCATCAAGCATATTTCTGGTTATTTGTGGAAAAGAACACTCTGGATAGAGGACAGGAGTTTTAGGTTATGTTGGTGGTTATATTTCTTACCATAAAGTAACACACTGCTTTCTGACTGATATACATCAGTGTCTTGTGAGTTTTTAGTCAGTGTGAGTCATCCAACACATCTGACATATTGTAGGGCACTGATAAGGTTGAGCCTCTGAATCTGTGAAGCTACACCAGAGTGAAATCACCAATGTTGTAATGCTACTTTGTGTGGCCTCTTGGCTTCTTGAAATTTAGCCAGCTGGCCTCCCCAACCTCATGACTTCCAAACCTCCATAACAGAGTTCTTTGTTTATAAGAAGAGGTTATACAACACAGTTAATAGATAGACTCCCTTTCTTCAATCAAGATGTCTCAATATGATTGACATCTGAACATTATAATCAAACATTTATATCAAGACCTTCTCCTCCCATGATTCATTTACATAGAAAAAAATCAGAAGAAACTGCCCTAATTGCAGATTGATTTCTTTTTTACTGTAGCAATGCCTTTACAACAAATAAATACAATTGCTTTCTAAAAAAGAAAAACATTTCAACAGTGATAAAGAAAAGGGGAGAAAATATATGTAGTGTATGAAGCAAAGTTTTTCAGATATTTGAATGGTATTATGGCATATGCCCAGGAATGGACAAGCCTGCGCTGCACAGCATTTTTCCTCCCTTGGTTGGGAGGTAGCGGGGAACAGGGGAATCAACATAAGGACCAAGGGGAGAATGAAAATCAAATGATACTTTATTAAT
The DNA here is from genome assembly GCA_033961575.1 of Aselliscus stoliczkanus. Classification (NCBI taxonomy): domain Eukaryota; kingdom Metazoa; phylum Chordata; class Mammalia; order Chiroptera; family Hipposideridae; genus Aselliscus; species Aselliscus stoliczkanus. The sequence goes on along the minus strand of CM066731.1, from coordinate 134,997,357 downwards.
ATCAGAGCAAGCACAGGATCACTTAACACTGTGCTCTACTCATAAGGATAGGAATAAGCCCTGTGAGAAGCCATGGACAATCTATTGGGTTGTCGGAAGTCATGACACATTTTTGCAATAAAAAACATAGAAAAAATACGTCATGACTTTTCGAACAACCCAATACTTTTCCTACCCATTCTTCATCTCCTACCCCTCCATCCACAAAACATGAATATAAAGTTTGGGATCTTACCACTTTCTGGATAGCTGTATGGATAAAGAAAGTTGAGGAAAGGAGGAGTGACCCTGGGTGAAATTCCTCTGAACTTTATAAAGTGAGAAACAAGAAAGACCTAGTACCTTCTATGATGCAGAGACCCTTCCCAACATAACTGTGGCCATACAGGGTGTGGGTGTGAAGAGTGAGCAAAGAATCTAGGTGGTTTAGCGAGAATGTAGAGGCAGGGTTGGTACAGAGTGGGTGAGCAGAAAATTTCCCTAAGGCCACAATGTAAAGAGAAAAACCAAAAGTTTGGCATCAGAGAAACCTGAGGACATTATCAGTTCATGGTTAATAAGCTTTATGGCTTCCATACGATCCTCAATTTCTGTTTGCTGAAAGGTGAGTAGTTATTTCTATAGGTGATATTATGAAGATTAAACAAATAGTGACTGGCACAGAGTAGGTACTCAAAACAATGATGGATGTTATTTCTAAATATTACAGGAAATTTTTGTGTGGACCATACATAGTTTGTTTAAAGGACAGTTTATATAAAAGATAGAACCAGCTAGTATGCTTGGTCATCATTTATTTAACATTTTCATCTATAGTAAAGAGATCTTTAAAATATTTTACTTAAGAATAATTTCATTTGTATGACCTACTACCCAAATCATCCAAGCTGAAGAACTTCATTTATAATTATCTAAGGACTGAATTGTTCTCTCACATACATCCATTTCTATCAACACTTAAAAGAGTTTCTATGAACATTTGTTTGGGATCAATCTAGACATAGTAAATGTATGTTCAACGTACTATACTCATTTAGAGAACTATTCTTAGTCTTAGTCAATAGGTCATTTATTTCCTTGTCAGGGAAATATATACAAGCCTTTTTCATTTTCTAAAAATTAATTTTATTCAACATTGCCACCCCCTGGGACTTAGTTATGCCAAAGTTTGCATAGCATCAGATTATTTCATCATGGAATTGTGCAATGAAAAGTTGTTCTGCCAAAGGCTCTTGGTAGACAGTAAATGGTGAAATTCAATATGCTCTTACTAACATATGTCCTTAGTAGCTTGTTTTAAGACAGTAGTGCAGAAGATCACTATGTGATTAAACTTCAGTAAACCAACGTGACTTCACAGTTACATTTTACCTGCCTTCCATTCTTCATTTAAATGTATTGTTATTGAGATATAATTCACAAAGCATATGTTTGAGGTGTACAACATATTGATTTGATACATTTATATACTGCAATATGATTACCACCATAGTATTAGCTAATACCTCTATTATATCACACAGATATCATTTCTTTTTTGAGGTGCAAATAATTAAGATAAAATCTCTTCAGTTTTTTTATCATCTGGAAAGCGCTTAAATTTTTTTTTTTTTTTTTAATTCTGAAAGACAACTTTTCCACATAGAGTACTCTTGGTTGCCAGTTGTTTTCTGTTTTGTTTTGTTTTGTTTTTTCTTTCAGCACTTTGGATATATTGTGACACTCCCTTCTGGGTTCTAAAGTTTCTGCTGAAAAATCTGCTGATAATCTTATGGGGGTTCCCTTGTACATAACAAGTTGTTTTTCTCTTGCTGCTTTTAAGATTTTCTCCTTGTCTTTACCTTTTGACAATTTGATTAAAATGTGTCTTGGTATAAATCTCTTTGAGTTCATCTTATTTGGAATTCCCTGAACTTCCTAAATCTAGATGTCTGTTTTGTTTCCTGGGTTTGGGGTGTTTTCAGTCATTATTTCTTCAAGTTTTCTCCCCCTTTCTCTCCCTTCTCCCTCTGGAACCCCAATAATGTGAATGTTGGTCCACTTGATGTTGTCCCATAAGTCCCTTAAACTATAGTCACTCTTTTTCACTCTTTTTTTCTTTTTTCTGCTCTGGTTGGATGTGTCTGCCTTGCCTTCAAGTCCCCTGGTTCTTTCTTCTGATTTTTTTTTTCTTTTAAGATTTTATTGGGGAATTGGGGGAGGGGAACAGCGTTGGGGAATCGGGGAAGGGGAACAGACAAGTTGCTTCTTTTTGTTCTTCAGTCTAGTTGCGGAGGATGTTGCTTCACTGGTCCATGTTGGTATCGTCATTACACTCTTCCCAGATGAGGCAGATCGGTCACCGGCCTCTGGATGGTCACTCACCGCTGCTATTGACAACTCACGCTGGCTGCCAGCCGCTCATGCTAGCTGCCGGCCATTCACTGTAGCCTATGGCAGCCCACTGCAGCAGGGGCTGCAGCCTACACGTCGCCAGGGCTCGCACAGCCCAGCTCCAGGTGGAGCTGTTGTTAGCTGTAGAGGGCAGTGTCACTGGCCCTCATATGGGATCCGAACCAGGGCCACTAGCATCCCAAAACCAGCTCTTAACCAATGCGCCACTCAGCCAGCCCTTTCTTCTGTTTTATCTAGTCTGCTACTTCACACCTCAGGTGTATTTTTCAGTTCATTCTTATTGTATTCTTCAGCTCTGTGACTTCTGTTTGGTACCTTCTTACCTTTTCTGTGTTTCTTGAAATTCTCACTTTGTTCTTATGTTTTTCTCCTGAGCTCACTGAGCATCTTTATAATCATTATTTTGAAGTTTTTATCATATAAATCACTTATCTCCATTTCAGTTAGGTCTCTTTTGGGGTTTTGTCTTCTTTTATTTGGAACATATTCCTCCCTTTCTTCATTTTGCTTGGTTCTTTGTGTTGGTTTCTATGTATTAGACAAAACAACAACGTCTTCCAGTCTTGAGGGAGTGACCTTGCATAGGATATGACCCTCATCATTCAGCCCTGCCTGAGCTCTAGTTGTCTCTCACCCTCAGTGACTGTCCAAGCAGCCTACTTTATTTTTAGTGGCTCCCTGTAGTTAAGGGTATGCCAAGACTTGTCAACGTTCCAGAGAGGCAGGTCTATCAGTGCCTAGGCTTATTGGAAGGCAGACCCTCAGACAGCACTTTTTAAATTGTCCAAATACACTTCTTTCAGGTAATACTAGAAAATGGGCATTTCTCTTTGTTCCTCTGAGTCCTGGGGTAATAGCCAGTTAAGAACTATTTCTTTGTTGGTACCATCCTTTGAATCCATGAACAAAAGGCCCACTGTCCACCAGAACCAGGCTATCAAAGGATGTGTCCTCTGGTCAAAAGACACAAATGCCCAAATTCCAGACATATGTGCTTGGAGACACTGGAGGCCTGCATCAGGCCAGAAGGAAAGTGCAAAGAGGGCACCTGCCAGCCACTCTGGTATCTGGGCAGGACTGTAGTCAGGGCCTAGATGTGTGCTTAATTAGAAGCCTGCCTCTCAGGCTTCAGCCATAAATATAAGCTAAAAGGCCTCAGCCATGAATATAAGCTAAAAGGCCTCTTTCCCAGAAAGATTAGGGGTATGTTTCTGTCTGCTGCCCCTGTACTGTGCCCTAAGGGAGCAGCCTGTTCAGAACTGTTTCTCTATTTGTTACAATCCTATGGGACTCACAAACAGAAGCCCTGCTGGCCACCAAAGCCCACCAAAGCCAGGTGATCAAGAGGCATCCCCACAGGTTAACAGCTGGTGATCAAGAAGTGTCACTCCTAGGCAGCCGTCATAATAACTGGGGCACCAGACATGTGCACATGCTCCTTTCTGGCAGATATCAGTGACCTAGGGTGAGGCAGAGGGAAAGCATGAAGATGACACCATTGTCCATTGCCTCTGGAGAGTATGGCCATAAATGTGTGTTAAAGTGGAAGCCTGTCCCTCAGGTCAAAGCTTTTAAGATAAACAAATCGACCTGTCTGGAAAGAGTGGGCATGTTTTAGTCTGTTCTCTCTGCAGCAAGCCATGAGGTAGATGAATTCATGTGCCCTTTAAGGACTGTTTCTCAGATCACTATAGTCTTGTGGATCTCATGAATATAAGCCCATTGGCTTTCAAAGCTATAGATCCTTTGAGGGCCCATCTCTTAGGTGGAAGGCTTACAAGTTGCAATACCATGTGTGGTATCCAAACCCTTCACTCTCAGGGAGAAGCTGGAAGTTGTGAATTACCCCCCAGTTGTGTGTCACCATGCCAAGGGTGGCAAGACTGTTTCTCTGCCTCTTTTACATGTTTTAATGTGGATTTTTCTCATTCACTTTGTGTGCATGCTCAGCTAGTTTCTGGACTTCCTTTAGGGGGAATTTTTTCATATGTAACTGTAAATTTAGTGTGTTTATAGGAGGGGGTGAGTTTAGGAGCCTCCTACATTGCCATGTGGATTTGGAACCTATTGTTTTTTTCAATGCTATAGTCAATGGGATAGTTTTCTTCATTTCTGTTTCAGATGCTTCATTGTTAGTGTATAGAAATACCAGATAGATAGATAGATAGATAGATAGATAGATAGATAGATAGATAGATAGATAGATAGATAGATAGATAGATAGATAGATAGATAGATTTTGTATCCTGCAACTGTTCCAAATTCATTTATTCGTTCTAACAGTTTTTTTGGTTGAGTCTTTAGGACTTCCTATATATAAGATCATATCATCTACAAATAACAATTTTACTTCTTCTTTTCCAATTTGGATCATTTTATTTGTCTTGCTTAATTGTCCTAGCGAGGACTTTGAGTATTACTGTATATTGAATAAGATAATCCTTGTCTTGTTCCTGAACTTAGAAGAGAAGCTTTCAATTATTCATTCTAAAGTATAATGTTCTAAAGGAAAAACCTGTGGGTTTTTCCTATATGGTCTTTATTATGTCAATTTGTTGAGTTTTTCTTTTTTTTGTGTGTGTGAAGGAGATTTGTTATTTTTTTTGAGGACAGTGTCCCTGGCCCTCACAAGTGGGTCCCGAACCGGGGCCGCTGGCCTCCCAAGCCAGCGCCCAACCGCCGCACCACTGGGCCGGCCCAATTTGTTGAGTTTTTAGTTCTGAAAGGATGTTGTATTTTGTCAAATGCTTTTTCTGCATCTATTGAGATAGTCACATGAAATTTATCTTTCATTCTATTAATGTGATGTATTATGTCTTGTGTATGATGAATAATTCTTGCATCCCAGGGATAAATTGCAATTATTCAAGGTGTATAATCCTTTTAATATGTTGTTGAATTTAGTTTTCTAATATTTTGAGAATGTTTGCTTCTATATCTATAAGGAATATTGGTCTATAGTTTTCTTATAATGTTCTTATCTAGTTTTGTTATCAGTGTAATGTTGGCCTCATAAAATGAGTTTGGAATTATTCCCCTCTCTTCAATATTTTGGAAGAATCTGAGAAGTATTGTCATTAATTCTTTAAATATTTATAGAATTCACCAGTGAAATCTTTATCCTAATGTTTTTTGTGTTGGGAGATTTTAATTGCTTTTAATCTCCTCACTCATTGTCTGTTCAGATACTCTGTTTTCTGATTCAGTCTTGGTATTCTGCATGTGTCTATGAATATATCCATTTTTTCTAGGTTGACCAATTTATTGGCATATAATTGTTCACAGCAGTCTCTTATGATTCTATGTATTTCTGTACTAACAGTCGTAATGTCTCTTCTTTCATTTCTTATTTTGAGTTCTCTCTTTTTTCTTAGTCTAGCCAAAAGTTTTTATTATCTTTTTGAAACATCAAGCTGTTAGTTTTGTTGTTTTTTTCTAGTATCTCTTTCATTTATTTCTACTCTGATCTTTATTTCCTTTCTTCTGCTAATCTTAAGCTTCATTTGTTCTTCTTTTTCTAGTTTGTTGAGATGTAGTTTATTTGAAATCTTTCTGTTTTCTTAATTTATCACTATAAACTTGACTCTCAGACTTGCTTTTGTAGCATATCATAGGTTTTAGTATGTTTTGTTTCCATTTTCTTTTGTTTTGATATATTTTTTGATTTTCCTTTTGGTTTCTTTGATTTCTTGGTTGTTCAGGAGTGTTTTTGTTTAATTTCCACATATTTGTAGATTTTTCAGCTTTCCTCTCGTTGATGATTTCTTGTTTCACATTGATTTTGGAAAAGATACTTGGTATAATTTCAATCTTCTTAAATTTGCTAAGACATATTTCCTGTCCTATTTATTATATAATCTATCCTGGAGAATATTCCATGTTCACTTAAGAATTTACTCTGCTGTTGTTGGATGAAATGTTCTAGAAACATCTGTTAGGTCCATTTGGATTTATGTATGGTTCAAATCTAATGCTTCCTTATTGGTTTTCTGTCTGGATGATCTATGCATTACTGAAAGTAGGGTATTGAAGTCCACTACTATTATTGTATTGTCTGTTTCTCCCATCAGATTTGTTCTTATTTCCTTTGGTGCTCTTATGTTAGTTATGTGTATATTTATGACTGTTACATCTTCTTGATGTATTGACTCCTTTATCATGATATCATGACTTTTTGTCTCTTGTTACTGTTTTTGGCTTAGTCTATTTTGAATGATGTAAGTATAGCTATCTCCACTTCCTTTTGTCTTTTTTTTTTTAATTAAAATTTATTGGGGTGACAAGGGTTAGTAAAGTTACATAGGTCTCAAGTATACATTACCTATATGTAACATGGTGGGTTCACCCCCCCCAGAGTCAGTTCTCCTTCCATCACCATATATTTGATCCCCTTTACCCTCATCTACCATCCCCCTTAACCTCTGGTAACCACTAAACTATTGTCTTTGTCTATCAGTGTTTAGTTATTTGTCTTGTTCCTTCGTTGCTTTCAGTTTTATATCCCACTTATCAGTGAAATCATGTGGTTCTCGACTTTTTTGGGGGTGAGTTATTTCACCTAGCATAAGAATCTCAAGATCGATCTATTTTGTTAAAAATGGCACTATTTCATCTTTTCTTATGGCAGAGTAGTATTCCATTGTATCCCCATTTTCTTTTGGTTTCCACTTGCTTGGGATATATTTTCCCACTCCTTTACTTTGAGCCTGTGTATGTCCTTAAAGCTGAAGTGAGTCTCTTGTAGGCAGCAAATAGTTGTTTCTTATTTTTTTATCCATCCAGCCACTCTGCCTTTTGATTGGTGAATTCAATCAATTGTCAGAGTTATTATTGACATGTAAGGACTTATTCATGTTATCTTACTAAACTTTCTGGTTGTTTTGTATTCCCATTGTTTCTTTTTCTGTTTCTCCCTACCATTGTAAATGGGTAATTTTCTATAGTGGTATGCTTTCTTTGTCTTTTATAAATCTATTCTACATTTTTGCTTTGTGGTTACCATGAGGCTTATATAAAACATCTCATAGACAAACAGTCTATTTTAAGCTGATAGCAGCTTAGCTTTTATTTCTGACAAAAGTAGTAGCTATAATTATTTTTAATACTCTTCCCCTTTAACTTTTATACTATAATTAAGAAGTTAATGCACCATTCATATAGAATTTTCTATATCTGACTGTATATTTACTTTTACCAATGTGTGGTATACTTTCATATGTTTTCATGTCAACTATTAGTGTCTTTTCATTTCAGCTTGAAGAACTCCTTTCAGTATTTCTTGCAAGGTAATTTTTGTATGTTTGTTTGTTTTATAACCTCTTATTTATTTACATAGAATTCCAATTTAAAAACTATTATTTTGCTTGATCCTTTTAATAACCATGTCAGGCAAACAGGCTATACTACATTAGCCCAATTTTATAAGCAAGAGTAGAAACATTCCCATATTTAGTATAAGATAGATCTGGGATATAAACCCTGGGCTTCCACACAACTGCTTTCCCTGTTTTCCCACGACTTTTTGATACATCATTTTTAAATAATCTGATTTCACAATGCTTTACAGTATAAGAGTAACATCTATTCCTGCCAGATTAACTCTTGAGCCAACCAACCTAATTAATTACCTCATAACCTGGCACATTTTAAGGCACTGTTATACCACTAATTCAACCTCACATCTATGTCTGAGTGCCCTCATGAGCCAAACACTCAGCAAAGATGATTTTAAGGGACCAGGGACACAATGGCTAAATATTTTCAAGTCTTAACCTGGGCCTGGCACACGCTACCCACTGCTTAGATGGCAGGTTGAGGCAACTGAGCAACAGGAGCAGAGGGAAGACCCATCTAGGAGTGGACTCTGATGACAAACACAAACCAGATCAGATCCTTTTCAGGTCTAATATCCCTAGGAGCCTGAGTGTTGGTCTATGACATTATTGCCAGCAGGGTAGAAAGCAACACTTCTAGAGGATCTGAGTCTAGAATATGCAAGGAAAGCCTCGAACTAAGTTTGCCAGGACCTGAAGGACAAAACAGTGCTAATTTCATCCATGCCAAACCAAGAAAAGAGTCTACTCTTTCTTGATTTGGGTTTTGTTTTTGTTTTTGTTTTTTTAAGCATAGGACTAATAATCAGGGAAACCAGAAAATTCCATCCTAAAGCCCAGCAGAAATAAATGGTGGGAGTTTCCCTGAGTTAAAGATGCCACCAGGGGGGTTGGGGAGCTCACACTCTACCAGTGTTCTTAACAAGAAACACCCACTGGTTTGAAGTGGAAAAGCTATTTTGGTAAGCTTGATCTTCCACAGGATATGGAACCAGGTTAGCAAGATCAGACTGGGTAACCCATCCTGATAGTGCAGGACTTGCTCACATAAAGTACATGGGTCCCTGAGAAAAGTCTACGGATACCCTAAATTTCCAAGCAAAAAATTGAGTATGTGCATCTTTTCTGGGGAAACGGTCCTTTCCTTCTCACAGATCCAAGAATAGGTTAAAATCCTGAGCTAGAGAAAAGGACTAAGCCCAATGCAGGCTAAGATAAGGAAGCCACCAGGTACACTTACAGCTAGCCAAGCCTGAGAGTTTGCAAAGCTGTCACAGAAAAGTTAGAACACAGACTCACAGCAGAGGCAGCTGAGCACTGTTTTTGTGCTCTTCTAACTGTATTTCAAATTCTTTCCAAAACAAGCCCTTAGGAACCCCCAGGTTCAAGTATGCCCCTGGGCTTGGCTCACTGCCATCTTGTATTCATGCTTGGGTATTCATTCACCAACATTAAACCCCTGGAGAGAAGATGTGATGGAACAGGATGGCATGAGTCCTTTGCTGATTTCAGAGGGGGCAGCAGTGGCCAATGTGTAAAACACTGGGACTTTTCCTTTGGAACAGGGCTGTGATGAGAAGTACCTGAAAGGAATGTCGCCATTTTTTCCCTGACCCTTCCCCTCCAGTTTCTGAAGATATAGCAGAAAATAATCTTCTTTGAAGATACTGGATAATAATTCCAAAAAACAAAAACACATGTTTCCAATGCATTGTGCTTTCAGATATTCTGGGTTTAGTTCAGTTGCAGGATGAGCTGATTGATGGGTTCACCTCAATAGCCAGATGAACCCACTTTCTTGAGGAAGCCCACTCTATCCTTGGTAGCGTGACAAGCCACCGAGAGATGCAAAAGGCACATGAACCCTGAGATCACCTGGAAATTCTTCCCTGAGAAGGCAATTTCGTGAATGAGGCCTTCCAAGCACATGATAGCAAATTTCCCCAGGTGCTCCTCAGTCACTGTGTTGTCTGTCAAGGGGTGCTTTTATTCTTGACTTTGGCTTGCCCACATTTCAAGATGAGTTCCTGGACAGACTTCAGATTTGGAAATCCCCAAGTCACGTAAGGTTTCACTACATGCAGTGTTGTTATGGTTTGGGAGAGGTCACTTGGGGCGGGGGGAACACCACTGAAACTCTTCTTCAGGCGAAGCCTTGCAATGGTACTCTGCACCATTAAACTCACCCAGTTAACCCTTTGGATGCATACAACTAAGGTCAAGGAATGTTTCACCTGGCACTTCCAAACCACCAGGTTTCACTTCTAGTCATCTGAGGTGCACTTTGTCACTCTTTTGCCTCCAGACATTGTGTAGGAACCATTCCAGTCACTTAACCCTGAGCTCTTTTCCTTTCCTCTTCTTTTCCAAAAGTGCCTGCTTTGCTTGAGTAGCTTTGATGGCCTGATTAGCTTTCCTCTTTCTTAGGAGTTTTTCTGGAACCAAAGGGATCTTTTAAATTTGCTCTTCCTCCACCATCTTTCCAATCACAAAGTAGGTTTAATAGTGATAAACTCCTTCAGTTTTTGTTTAATTGGGAAAAGTCTATTTCCCCTTTCTATCTGAAGGATAAGCTGGATAGAATATTCTTGGCTGGCAATTTCTCCTTTCAACATTTTGCATATGTCATTCCACTCTCTTCTGGCTCATAGGTTTCTACGTAGAAATTCACTCATCGCTTATTGAGGGATACTTTATAGTTCTTAATATTTTTTCTCTGGTTACTTTTAGGATTCTCCACTGATCTTTGATTTTTGACAGTTTCATTATGTGTCTTAGAAAAGTCCTTTTTGCATTGATATAATAGGCTGATCTGTTAGGTTGATAAACTTGGAGAACCAAGTCTTCCCCCAAATTTGGAACTTTCTCAGCTATTATTTCTGTAACTAAGCTTTCTGCCCCTTTCTCCCTCTCTTCTTCTGTAATCCCAATCACTCTAATAGTATTTTTAACGAAGCTCCATAAATCATGTACACTTTCTTTGGTCTTTTTCATTCTTTTTTTTTTCTTCTTGGTTCTGCTCTGACAGTTATGTCCAAATTCATGTACAGTAGTTCATTTATTCTGTCTTCCATTAGCTTTACTTTAGTTTTGATTTTTATTTCATTCACTGAATTCTCCAACTCCAGAACTTGTTTGATTCTTTATGGTTTCTTTCTCTTTGGTAAATACCTTATTTTCACAATGTATATATTTCCTGATTTTATTGCTTTGTCTTTCTCGGTTTTCTTGTAGCTCAATGAGTTTCTTCAAAATAGCAATTTTTATCATGAGTTTCTTCAAAATAGCATTTATTTATCAGCTAGATCTCAAAATTCCATGCCTTTGTACTCAGTTATTGAAGAATTATTATTGTTTTGTAATGATTTCCTTTCTGGATTTTTCATGTTCCTTGTAGGTTGCACTGTCGCTTTTGCATTTGACATATCAGACATCTCCTTAAATCTTTACTAATTGCTTTCAGACTGGGAATACTGTTAACAGTTATAACTGGGGTTTCCCCTTCCTTCTGGATTTTCCAGAAGGTAACATTATAGCTTATGTTTATAATTTCTCCCTTGCCCACCGATCCTGTACTTTTTTTCTGAAAGCATTCCATTACCAAACTTGCTTTGGCTGCTGCACTCTAGAGAATATACAGAATGGGGGGAAAGTATGGGGTTAGCACCTGAAGTGTTGGGGTGTCTTTAGGCCCAGTGGGGAGATCCTCAAGTGAGGTACACTAAGAAGTTCTTGGGCAACTTCCTGCCAAAGTTCTAATTCAGTAGGAACCACTTCCCTTTAATGCTCTTTGATATTCTTATCTGCCTCTTTCCTGATTTCCTTTCCTATCCCATTCATGTACTGGGTGCTACTGGAGAAAAATGGGCTTTTCCAAGCATGTCCAACACAACTGAGGTAGATGAGCACTCACTTACTACTCTCTGTCTCCCCCAAGGGGATGTCACCCCTCAGTGGATAGTTCAGCCCCATACACTGTTGCTCTAGAGGTGGGGAGGGAGAGTGCAGGGAAAATTCCCATTATCTCCATTGTGGCCAAACGCTTTTGTTTTTTTCTTCCAGTGATATATTGGAATCCCTCTCCTGGGAAGACTGGACTTCAAATTCTCTCTCATCTGAGGGTACCCAGGTTAGGACTCTCCAGGTTCTTTCCCCACATGACAAAAGAGGCTGTGGTAGGCTCACTGACTCCACTGGTTCTGCAGCCCTTACAGAGTTCTGTCTATTACCAGATGCACAGGTGGGCAAGACCTCATCCAAATCTGCTGGCATATGGTGCTAGATTCCACAGCTCCCACAAGAGTGCTTCTGTTCATGGATGGATCTCCAATTTGTTACAAAGGGGAGACAGGGCCAGCTGAGTGGCATGTTGGTTAAGAGCTGGCTTGGGATGCCAGCTCTGAGAAGCAGGGCCCCGGTACGGATCCCACATATGAGGGCCAGTGACACTGCCCTCTACAGCTAAGATGGTGAACAACAGCTCCACCTGAGGCTGGGCTGCTGTGAGTCACTGGCAGCAATGTAGGCTGCAGCCCCTGCTGCAGCGGGCTGCCACAGGCTACAGTAAGTGGCCAGCAGCCAGCGTGAGTGGCTGGCAGCCAGTGTGAGCTGCCAAGAGCCACCATGAGTCGCCGTCCAGAGGCCAGCAACTGATCTGCCTCACCTGAGAAGAGCGCAATGATGATACCAACATGGGCCAGTGAAGCACAGTCCTCCACAACTAGACTGAAGAACAAAAGGACAGCAACTTGTCTGTTTCCCTTCCCCAGTTCTCTAGAGCTGTTCCCCTCCCCCAATTCCCCAATAAAATCTTAAAAAAACAAAACAAAAAAAAAACACAAAGGGGAATCAAAAAGAAGAAATGTATTGCCTCCATGATGTTGATGTCACTCTGCTTCCATCCATTGTCATTTCTCTCACATTCACATTTATATACAAAGACATTCCAAAAGAAAAAGGAAAGTCTGTATTATGGGGAAAAAGGTCATAGTGTTTATAATCAGAAAATGTAAGATTGGCTTTCTGGTTCCAACAAATTCCAACTTTGTAACTTTTAGTAAGTTACTTAAATAATACTCAACTTCCATTTCTCGTCTGTAAAATGTAAATAATATATATCTCCTGAAGCTGTGGGAAGAATTAAATGATGCATCTGTACACAGCCTAGTCTAAAATAATTACTCAACAAAGTAACTTCTTTAAAAATTTTCTTTCTTTTTAGTAAAAATAACAATAACTTTCGTACCTAATTTATAGCTATTTTTGAATATGAAGAACATGGTCAATTTAAGGAAAATCCAAACCAAATTAAAAGCAAAATTTTTGCTATTATTTCCTAAATTTTCATTTACTTAGAACTCGAATATCAGTCTTTGTTACAAAGAGGGTTTATATATGTCTAGAGGTTGTGAAAATGAGGAGAGTGCTTCCAAAATCCTATTAGTTCTTTGAAGCATCTCTGTAGCTGATATTTACAAAGTCATCAATAAATATCTGTTTAATGAATGCTCATTAAAAACTTAATGAACAAATGAAAGTGAATGTGCTCAGTAAATTGTATTACACATATACATATGCACGAATATTCATTATGTTTTTAAAAACTCAAGAAGTAAATCAATTTGGAGGAAGCTTTTCAACTCATCTGTTTCCCTTCTGGTTTGACTTGAATAGATTCATTAAAAAATGAAAAATTACTTTAAATTACATATATAGTTTCAAATGAAAAGGTATTATCACTAATGAAGTAAATTTTTAAGTACAACTCTGAAAACACAATTGGAGCAATGACTTTTTCCATTTATCAGTGACAAGAATGTATTAATAAAACCTAATTGCTAGAATATCTAAAGCTTGGTTTACAGTTATAAAATTAGAATCCTATTAGATTAAATCATATCCACTGCTATAGTTTCATAAATGTCATTGAAGTTCCTATTGTTGTTTTTTTTTATTATTCCTATTGCTATATAATACTCTTTCTGGTGAAAGACCTTGGAAACTCAATAGCATCACTGCATGTGAAATTGTTAATCTGAATGACAGCTCTCTTCTTTAACTAGTGGGGAGGACACAGAGGCAAGGAATGGGAAAAGGAAGATGAAAAGCACGATGAAGAGGACAAGGACAAGGAGGCTAGTAGACTCAGCTGTAATAAAATATAATGTCTTTCGATCCAAGAAAGCACAGAATAATGAATGATGTTCCCGGGGCCCATGATAACTATTCTCTAACAAATTGTTTTTTGAAAATGTAAGATTAACTTTGTCCTAAGGACCAAGTCCTTCTTAAGGTATGCTGAAACATTTGCTTCATAATTCAAAAAATGTCAGTGGCAAGTATAGTTAGGAGTGTTTCAAGATGTATCGTAAAACAAAGGATAATATGAGTGTTTACAATTATAATAATCAATATTCTAATAAACTATCTGTAAAACTACATTTAAGAGTTAATATTTAAGAAATGTAGAGTTCTTTAAACTGATAACTAAATTTGACATAACATTTGTCATTATATTTTTAAAAACAAGTAAAACATTTTTTCAAACTGACAGCTACACATTACAGTTACTAAGGAAAATACCAAAAAAAAAAAAAAAAAAAAAAGACAAGCCCTATTTAGGGTGAACAGATCATGTTACCAGCTAAGTTCAAGGGGTTACATCTAAAACTTCTCAGGGTTGGGAAGGGGGAAGAAATAGTGCACCACTGACCAGCACCCATCAGACCTAAGAGCTCTGAGTAAAGGCACTCCACCCACAAACAGCTGCATGGCCCAATTTAAGCATGTGATCTTGAAAGCTAAAAATTGAGGAAAAAACCAGAGTCAGAGATTGCATAATTCAAGAGACTTTTGCCAAAGTGCTCCCCAGCTTGCCTGAGACATCCTGATCTGACTCTCAGACGTGCTAAAACATCTTTCCTTGATCTCTGCAAAGCCAGAAGCAGAGCCACTCTAGCAGCCAATTGATTCTCCTGGGTTATTTAGACCCAAGTTCAACAGCCTTGTAACATCTGGACTGCAGCAAAGAAAGGCTTTTCTTCTCGTTGGTTGAGCCCAACACAAAACTAAACTTGCTAAATAATAGTGTCTTTCTTTTAATATTTCCATGTGATTTTCCTAAATAAAAATAGGGTAGGGGTTTTGTTTATTTTAATCAAGCTGTGGTAGTAGGCGTCTTGTTTCTTCATGTTGTGGTTTTTCAAGAAAATTTTCTCGTGAGAAAAAAAAAAACATTAAATATACTTATTCAATAGTAAACTGTTTGAAAATATGGCCATAAATAGAAAAATGGAATTCTTCAAAAGTCAAAACCTGATAAGGTCAACAGTAAATTAGAGGTATAAAAAGAATTTTTTAAAATATCATTATTCTTGTGAAGGTAAAAATGGGCCTTTTCTTCATGTTACACATTCTATGGAAAAAAATACTCAACAGCTTCAATATATTTGATCTGTTTAAAATCTGATTGTCAAGTCTTCTCCATTAAACAGAAAGGGTTGGAGGAATGGGGAGAGGAAAGAAATAGGAAGATAAAAAGGAGAGAAAGGGTAGAGCAATAATAAAATTTCCTTTCTCTAGTGTCAGAGGGCATATAGTAATGTTTCTGGGGATAATGACAAGCACTCTCTGATAAAGTGTGGTGTGCATTAGGATGCCTGTTTTCCATAAGCAATTGTCAGAGAAAACATTTAATCAGTGTATCACTATTAGAACTGCCCTGGAATCTTAAGAGGAAAAATGCACAACTAGTATACTTTTTCCAACACAAATAGGTATATAGATAACATATATGGCCTTGTAACACATCAAGACATGAAAATGCACTTTAAGACCGTTTTTTCAGTACTATTTTTACTTATTAACCATAGTATTGTCTCAAACATTAGTTTTTTGTTTGTTTGTTTGCACTTTGGCCAGGGACCAGATAATTCTGCTCTGATGCAAGGATGATAGATATTTTATTCCTCTTCAGCAGTGCACAACCCCTTCCTGCTTGAATCCAAACCAGAAATGGCTCCTATATTTATATAAAAACATGACACTTCCTATGCAACACCATTAACTATCCCATGGAAACAGTTAACTTAATAACTTAATATTTAGTTGCTTTATGCTAAGGGTATATATTACAACAGATCCGCTAAATCCAATAGTTAATCCACCTGACATGAGCCTTCTGATGGTGACAATAAAAAGATACGAAGTATAGGGAAACACTGTCCCTAAAGTAATCAGAAGATCTGAAAGAATCCAATAAAGAAAGATATTGGTACATCCCATATAATTGTTCACTGAATGAATAAAGCATGACTTGTTCAATCAATGAAACCTTATAGTGCTATTAAAAATAAAGATTATGAAGAATACAAAAAATCCTGAAAATGTGCATGATATAATATTAACTTTCAAAAAGTGATATGCAACCTTGTAAATATATATGCTTTTGTGTGTGTGTGTATATACATATTTGACTGCAATCTTGAAACTATGTTGAACACTATACATTGAAAATGAATCAAAATTTTCATAGTGGCTATATCAAAGTGGAAGGCCGTATACTCTGGTTTTTGTTTCTCCTCTATTCTTCAGATGTTTATGTAATTCATTTTGTTTTTCATCCTTTTAAAAACAAAACAAAAACATTTTATTGGGGAATTGGGAGAGAGAAACAGCGTTGGGGAACCGATAAGTTGCTGACCTTTTGTTCTTCAGTCTAGTTGTGGGGGACATTGCTTCACTGGCCCATGTTGGTATCATCATTGCGCTCTTCCCGGGTGAGGCAGATCAGTCACTGGCCTCTGGACGGCTGCTCACAGCAGCTCTTGGCAGCTCACACCAGCTGCCAGCTGCTCACGCTTACTGCCGGCCACTCACTGTACAGCCTATGGCAGCCCACTGCAGCAGGAGCTGCAGTCTACACCATCACCGGGTCTCCCAGCAGCCCAGCTCCAGGTGGAGCTGTTGTTAGCTGTAGAGGGCAGTGTCGCTCGTCCTCATATGTGAAATACCAACCAGGGCCGCTGGCATCCCAAGCCAGCTCTTAACCAACGCGCCACTCGGCTGGCCCTGTTTTTCATCCCTTTTATTTATTTATTTATTTATTTATTTATTTATTTATTTATTTATTTATTTTTTCAGGGCAGTGTCACTGGCCCTCATAAGTTGTACCCGAACCGGGGCCGCTGTCTTCCCAAGCCAGCGCTTAACCGCGGCGCCACTCAGCCGGCCCTTCATCCCTTTTAAAAGAAGGCATTTAGAAATCATTATGCAAACCTCTTCAGATCAGTTTTTTAAACAAATCCACCATGACACATAAAACTACATTGGTAGCTATCTCTAGAATATATCCACCATGACTCAGGTAACTCTAAAACCAGATGCATACCCCAATTAAAATACACAAAATAAAATCTCTGAATGAGATCAGTTCTTTAGTTTCCAAAAGGCACAAAGCCTTTATTTATGACAAAACTTCAGCCACAAAATGGAAATCCTCTTTTCTTTTGAAATAAGAGAATGCAATTGGAATTTTTATTACATAAAACAAAGAATATTTTTAAATGATTAAAAAAATGTTTAATTGTATGTTTTGAGAAATAGTGTTATTTCCTGACATAACTTTAATTTAACTGTTGTTTTCCTATCTTTAAAAAAATAGGGTCATCATTCCAAAGACAGAAAAATAAAATGGCTGCTTTTTCTACAGGTTTTTAAATGTATAATGATTTGAAGTACATTATGCTGAACTCTAATCACATATCTCTAGATCTGTCTGTAT
This sequence comes from Aselliscus stoliczkanus, assembly GCA_033961575.1. Taxonomy (NCBI): domain Eukaryota; kingdom Metazoa; phylum Chordata; class Mammalia; order Chiroptera; family Hipposideridae; genus Aselliscus; species Aselliscus stoliczkanus. The sequence continues at coordinate 134,979,849 of CM066731.1, read as the reverse complement.
ATTTTAGCATAATATTCTCTTAGCACAGCTCTACCAGATTTTAACCTGCCTGACACTTTTCCTGTATTTGTGCTCTGTTTAACACAAGCAAGCCCACAGCTTCCTGTGTGATGATGATAACATATGCTTGGCTTTGTTGTTGGCTACTAGAGTGAAATGGAAGACAATGCCCTTTAACCTGTGCAAAGTAGAATAAAGCTTATCAGATCCTCCCCAGATATCATTAAAGGAAATGGGCCCAGAAGGCTGCCTTTGGTAGGAAACATATATTTTAGAAAAGTGTCACTGCTAATCTTTTTAGTTATGGCATTAGAAAATCACTTCTGCAAATTTTAGCCCTTGCACACAATGAAACCATACCAAGATAAACTGAAGAAAATAACCAGAAAAGCATAGCAGGCAATAAATTATCCTCTCACAATCACTATAGCAAATGCTCTTGGCCAAAAAAAATTTACTCACTATGATTATTGGAAATTGCATCTAAAACCCAGTAAGTGTTTAAAAGGTAAAAGCTAGTGCAAATTTTTAAAAACTTGTTTATATAATACAGACATATAATTTTATTTAGATTTAAGTTGCAATAGGTTTATTGCTAAATTTATCCAGTCTCCCAGGAAATTCCATTAGGCAGAAAATTGATGATCATGCATTCAAATCTCTTCATCTCCACCTTCACATATAGAAGAAAACTGTTAAGCCTCATAAATAAATGCAGTAAAGTTGCAGGATATAAAATTAACATATAAAAATAATTTATTTTTATACACTAATAACAAGCAATTGGAAAGGAAATTAAGAAAACAATCCTATTTTAACAGCATCAAAAAGAATAAACTGGGCCAGCCAAGTGGCGTATTGGTTGAGAGCTGATTTGGGGAATGCCAGCAGCCCCGGTTCAGATCCCACATATGAGGGCGAGTGACACTGCCCTCTATAGCTAACAACAGCTCCACCTGGAGCTGGGCTGTGAGAGCCCTGGCAACGGTGTGGGCTGTGGGCCCTGCTGCGGTGGGCTGCCATAGGCTACAGTGAGTGGCTGGCAGCCAGCGTGAGCTGCCAATAACCACGGTGAGCGACATACGGGGGCCGCCAACCGATCTGCCTCATCCAGGGAGACCGCAATGATGGTACCAACATGGGCTGGTGAGGCTGTGTCCTCTGCAGCTAGACTGAGGAGCAAGAGGACGGCGGCTTCTCTGTTCCCCCTCCCTGGTTCCACAGCGCTGTTCCCCTCCCCCAATTACACAATTTTTTTTTTTTTTAAAAGAATAAACTACTGAGGAATAAACTTAACCAAGAAGGCAAAAAACTTGTATAGTAAAAACTATAAAACATTGCTGAAAGATATTAATGGAGGCACAAATAAATAGAAAGATGTCTTACGTTCATGGATTGGAAGACATAATATTGTTAAAATGTTCATACTATATGTGATCTACAGAATCAATTCAATCCCTATCAAAATTCCAATGGCATTTTTACAGAAATGGAAAATCACTCCTAAAATTTATATGAAACTACAAAGGACCCCAAAAAACCTAAATGATCTTGAAAAAGAAGAAGAAAGCTGGAGGCCTCACGCTTACTGATTTCAAAATATATTATAAAGCTTAAGTAATCAAAACAGCATGGTACTGGCATCATAAAGACAGACAAAAATCAATGGAACAAACTACAAAGCCTAGAAATAAATTCATGCCAGTACATTCAACTGATCATCACAAGGGTGCCAAGAGAACACAATGGCGAAAAGATACATAGAATCTTCAACAAATGTTGGGAAAACTGGATATCTACATACAAAAGAATGAAATTGGATCCTTATCTTACACCACACACAAAAATCAACTGCAAATCAATGAAGACTTATACATAAGGCCTAAAACTCCTAGCAAAATTCCTAGAAGAAAACACAGAGAATGTCTTCGTGAGTTGGTCTTGGCAATAATGTCCTGAATATGACACCACAAGCACAGGCAACACAAGCAGGAATAGACAAGTGGGATTATGTCAAACTAAAAAGCTTCTACACAGCAAAGGAAATAATCAACAAAGTGAAATCAGATCTATGAAATCAAAGAAATTATTTGCAAATCATCTATCTGATAAGAGGTTAATCACCAAAGTATATAGGGAACTCCTACAACTCAATAGCAGTAAATAAACAAACAAATAAACAAACTTGATTGATTTTTAAAATGGGCAAAAGACTTGAATAGATATATTTCCAAAGAAGCCATATAAATGACCTACAGGTATATAAAGGTGTATTTAACATTACTTATCATCAGGTAAATTCAAATAAAAACCACAGTGAGATATCACCTCATACTGGAATGGTTATTGGAAAAAGAAAAGAAAAGGGTGAATGTTGACAAGGATATAAGGAAGCTGAAACCCTTGTGCACTGTTAATGGGAATGTAAAATGGTGTAGTTGCTATGGAAGATAATATGGATGTTCCTCAAAATTTTAAATATAGAATCCCCATATGACCTAGCAATCCTACTTCTGGGTATTTATGCAAAAAACCTGAAATCGGGATTACAAAGAGGTATCTTTCCTGTTCAATACAACACTGTTAACCATAGCTAAGTGGTGGAAACAACCTAACTGTCCATCGACAGATGATGAATAAAGAAAATATGGTATATACATACAGTGGAATATTATGCCGCCAAAAAAAAAACACAAGGAAATCCTGTTTTATGCTACAGCATGGATGAATCTTGAGACTTATTCTAAGTGAAATAAGCTAGTCACAGAAGAACAAATACTGCATGGTTCTACTTACATGAGATGGTTAAAGCAGAAAGTAGAATGGTGATTGCCAGGGGCTGGGAGCCTGGAGAAATATGGAGTTGCTGTTCAGTGGGTATAAAGTTTCAATCACTCAAGAGGAACAAGTTCTAGAGAGCTTCTGTATAACATTCTGTTTATAGTTATCAATACTGTACTTACACTTAAAAATTTGTTAAGAGGGTTAAAAAAAAATTGTGTAGCACAGAAATCACTTTGCTTGATGATATGTTTGCAATCCAGAGAGGTAATTCAAAGAATAATCATTAGAAAGGCAGTTGTACCAACTGGTCCATTTCTTCTTAAAAAGAATTACTCATTATATACAAAGGTCTGACAATGAAGTTAGCAAACTTGTTGCAGTGATGTTGCTAACCTTTTTTTGATGTCAGAGTGATTATTCATTGAATTTGTACTAACTGGACAAACAGTTAACCAAGTTTACTATTTGGAGGTGCTGAAAAGGCTGTGTGAAAAAGTTAGACGACCTCAGCTTTTCACCAATTCATGGCTATTGCATCACGACAATGCACCAGCTCACAGGGAGCTGTCTAGGAGGGAGTTTTTAGCCAGTAAACAAATAATTGTATTGGAACACCCTCCCTACTCACCTGATCTGGCCTGCAATGACTTCTTTTTCTACCAGAAGATAAAGGAAATATTGAAAGGAAGACATTTTGATGACATTCAGGACATCAAGGGTAATAGGACGACAGCTCTGATGGCCATCCCAGAAAGAGTTACAAAATTGCTTTGAAGGGTGGACTAGGTGCTGGCATTGGTGCATAACTTCCCAAGGGGAGTACTTTGAAGGTGACCTTACTGATATTCAGCAATGAGGTATGTAGCACTTTTTCTAGGATGAATTCGTGAGCTTAATTGTCTGACCTTGTAATTCTCCTTTTGCTATGTAATGAATACTAGTAAACATATTTTGACCGTCTTCTAGTGTCAAATAATAGTGCAGCCATTTTTTTTTTTTTTGGAAACCTCTTACAACTGACACATCACTCCACTCCCAGCTCTCGGGTTCCAAGAGTTTAATATTATGATCCTGGCCCGGCGTAGTGGCACATTGGTTAAGAGTTAGTTTCGGACACCAGCTCTGAGCAGCAGGGCCCTAATTCAGATCCCACATAGAGGGCCAGTGATGCTGTGCCCTCCAAGCTAAGATGGTGAACAACAGCTTGACCTGGAAGCTGGGCTACCGTGAGTCGCCAGAGATGGTGTAGGCTGCAGTGGGGCTGAATAGCAGCTGGCATGAGCTTCCGTGAGCTGACGTGAACTACCATGAGTGGCCATCCAATGGCCTGTGATCAACTGCCTCTCCGAGGAAATGCTCAATGACACTACCAACATGGGCCAGTGAAGCGATGTCCTCTGCAACTAGACTGAAGAACAAAAGGACAGCAACTTCTCTGTTCCCCTCCCCCAATTCCCCAATAAAATCTTTAAAAAAAAAAACTATGATCCTAAATCTGGCATACATCCATTCTCAGAATTTCTAGATGTTCAGATTATCAATCTTTATTCTCTCCATGTTTGCCTTGTTTCTGTAATCCATATCTCTTACCTCCATATAGAGATGACTTTGTTAAAATGCTACCCTGTCTAGTATTCTGCATGCTGTGTGAATAGCTTCAATAACCTGCAGTAAACCTCTCAGCAGTCTCTACTCTGAACTCCTGGTTTCCTAACATTTAATGAAGGTTTTCTTGTGTGTATAAGGAACAGACACCATTAGCTCATGTAAAAAAGTGAAGAGAAGGGTATATAGTGAATCTCACAGAGAACCCTAAAGCGTGAGGGATACACATTATGAAAAACCAGACCTAGAAACTGAAAAGTTATTAACATCAGGTTGTGTTCCATATCTCTGCTTCTCTCACTGCCTAGGAATGTGGGCCCTTGTTTCACCATTTGCTAGCTATTATATATGACTTCGGATAAAATATTTAATATATCTAATTCCTATTTTCCCCATCTAAAAAGTAGAAACAAACAAGTACCTTTCTAATAAAGCTATAGTGACATTTGAGATGTAACATGCTTAGAATAATACATGTAATATGTAGTAAGTGTTCCATGTGTATAAACTATCATATTTTTATCTCTGCTTGTTTCTTTGTCTATACTGAATCATTCAGACTCAACATGGCTGCTGCACAAACTGTACAATCACTACCACCTGGTCCTTCTCCCCAACTGGCTCATCATCCTATTTGAGGCCTCTTACACAAACAATGATGGCTAATATTTAGTCAACTGTCCTCCATGGCTTACATCATTGTTGCCCACAGCCAGGATTTTGGGACATGAAAGGTAGCCCTGTCTACTCCTAGAGATGTGATGTGAGCATGCTAAATTCAAACAGGCAAGAGAAATGTCCCAGACACACTATATAAACTATGTAGTCTTGGTAAGTCACTGATCACAGTTCAAGGTCATTTTTCTGCTGCTGCTTTCAATAAATTGGTGTCACATATAGGGCTAGATCCAAAGTGTACTTATTTCTATTTGAGATCTTTTTTTTTAGTATTTTATACTAAGCGAATTATTTCACCTCTCTGATCACTGGTTTTCTCAACTGTGTAATTTAATTTATAGAGATCAGGATTTCTCAAGCTCTATCTCCATGCAGCCATGGCAAATGTCAGCTTACAAACAACGATTTCTATGAACTATACCACAGATGAGCTGGACAATAGATTATCAGCAATTCCTGGTACTTTCTCTATAACTTTGCCCCTTTTCCTCCAATTCAAAAAGAAACAAAACAATGTATACATATCAGTAGGTAAATCAGGGCACTTGAAACCACAAATAAATGATCTCTAAAACTTCTTTTGTTCTAAGAATTACAACTCTAAAGCAAATTTTAAAAGATCCTTTAGGTAATCTTAAATAACATTTAAAAAAAGAACATACATTTGTTACATGTCTCCAGTAATCTACTAGCCTTACTACATTAAATGACCAAAGATTTGGGCAAGTATTCTCAAGAATGAGTGTTTCATGTGTACTAGGAAAAAGCAAAGTGATTGTCCCTTAGACTGGTTGAAGAGCAAATAAAATCACAAAATTGTTCTTTACCTATTAACATTTGCAGAATTACTTTATGAAATATTGGCAAAGACATATACAGTTTATTATTCAATCCCAAACCCAGCCTACTTTTTTATTATTCACACTAATTTAATTTTCAAAATTAATGGAATATCTTATATATAAAAGAATAATTCATTTCTAAGATTTTCCAATTTTATTTTTGGCTTGTACTTACATACAGGCACTTCTTTCAGTCAAAAACTTTGGCCCTCTTTGCAAAAGAGTTTGACATGAAATAGACTGAAACCTAAAATTATCTGCCTTCTAAATTATTAGGATAAAATTTATTAACAAAAACATTCCATAGTTTTATATTATCTGCTTCTACTATTGCTGCAGGGCCAATTCCCCTCTCAGAGTATTCCCGGGTGCACAACCCTATGTTAATGGCAGAGAAAACAAAATTCTTTAAGCACAGGATTTCCTGTTCAGTGGCTGCAAAATTATAAGGATTTTGGTTTGGAATAACTTTGAGCCAAGTTCTTAATAGTAAGGAATAATAGCATGTATTTGACAGATCCTAGATAAAAATGTAGGTCTACCTAGAGAAATATTTTTCATTCATTTTCTATTTTGTTTTAAAGGCATTACCTTATGTTCCTTCAATTCTCCAAAGTAAATGCTATGTCTATTCTTTATTTTAAGATTATATATTCCTAAAATAATAAAAATGTATTAGTTGAGCAACTCTATATTAGCCATTAAGAAACTACAATAATGGGCAGTATGGGCAATACATTCCTATTAAGACTCATTAAATATTCTGGTTAATTCCTTCCTCCTTTTTAGAGAATAATCTGAAAATCATGCTTAAATTTAGAGAATTGCAATATTCTAATCAGTAAACAATATAGTTTTTACAGCTCTGAGACTAGTCCAGAAAGTATTGGAGTAAGCCTAGTAAGTGGATCCAAGGGCAAATCATAAAAGTATAGACTTGTAGTCATTTAAGTGAACTGATAGGTTGAAATTCCTCAGGAAAATATTTAGGTGCCAATCCATCTCAAATATAGCAAGAAGTTACTGCAGAAAGTAGTGGTAGAGATTTTCTAACTATATTCATCAGAATTCTAAAACCATGAGCCCCAATTCCAACTTCAACTGGCTTCTAGACTAGATGATACTTTCTCAGCAAGGAGTGCCATAAATTACAAAAAATGGCGTAAATAACAAACATATTCAGTTATCTCACAATAAGTAATCTGAAGGTGGGCAGTTTCAAGTTTTATTGACAAGCTAATGATAAGGTTCTGGGACTTGTTCTCTACAGTTCTCTTGGCCTTTCCTTCATGCTTACAAGATGACTGCCATTAGCTCTAGTATTCACTTGTTAAAAGGCAAGAATCTGGAAGAAGGAGGGGCCAATCAGTGGGACTAGACTATGATAAATTTGCATTCTCCCTTCTTTTTTGTAAAACAGGGAAAAATCTTTTCTATATGTTCTCCAATAGATTTTCCATCTCTTCTTATTTGTTTAAACAGAGTCATATGGCCATTCCTGGGTACAAAGGATTATGGGAAATGGACTACTTGGCTAAGGAAAATGTGATTGCCATGATTGGCTCAAACCACTTCTGAGTCTGCACAAATAAGTTTGAGATTCATTAGCATTAAAAGGGGGTGAGTTTCAGAAAGAAATAAAAAAGGGGGAATAAACTGATACATAAATAATATGAATGAATCTCAAAAGCATCATGCTAAGTGAAAGAAGTCAGACTGTATGATTCAATTTATGATGTACTTAAGAAGGCAAAATTGTAGGAACAGAAATCAGATCAGTATTTTTCAAAGGCTGGAGTCAGCGGAAGGGGATTAGCTAAAAAGAGACATGAAAGAGATCTTTCAGATAATGGAAATGTTCTCTGTCTTGATTGTGGTGAACTATTACCTAGGTTGGTCAAAATTCACAGAACTGTATATATAAAAAGGGTTACTTTTACTATATATAAATTATACTTTAATAAACAAACAAAAAAATAAATTTCTCTTGTAAAGGCAATTAACTGTTATAACTCCCTCTATTACTATTTCTCCCTGAGACCCTTGGCATATTCTGAAAGTTCACATGGATATCTAGAATTAAATCAATTTTTTTAAACACCTACCCCAAAAGTGTAGTCCTGGAAAAATCACTTCAGTAGAGACTATTTAATTATGGGAAAAAAATCCAGGTGTACTAGAAAGTTCCTGGAATAAAGGACAACATGTGGAACCAGACTGGGCCAGAAAATATTCATCTGTGCACTCTCTGTGCATAGCATTCAGAATTAAAGAAGGCTAATTAATATAAAAATGTGATGATCATTTACACATAATAGCAATCACATTTCAGTATAAAAACATTTAAGATGAGTTAATCTTACAAAATTTCTTTATATAGAAATGTTTTACATGGAAAACTTTAATTTTAATGTGTTAGCCTCTTTCTACTTCTTCAATTATATCATTCATACTCTAGTTCAAGAAAGTAAAATATAAAATACTAAATATTTTCTTAACTAGTTAAGCCCCAGAACTTAATCTTGTTACAAGAGACACTTCAGCTTCTCATTTTTGGTGTAGATGATGCTTCTGAATTAACAATCAAAGTTATATTGGATAAAATTCTAGACATACTGTATTTGTAAATGAGTATTAGCTTTTGGTCTAATGCTTAAATGAAAACAGTGTTGGCATAATGAGAACTGAACAGGCCTAAAAGGTTTATAAATCACTTTTCTTCCATTATTCCTTTTGATTTAGTTCACATAACAGTGTTTTTACAAAGTTATTACATGTTAAGTATACACAGTATGTAGTGAGTTTGAATAAAATCTGATAAATTCAATCATTTCTGATTTTTAAAATCTAGATGTTTAAAATCACTTAGACCAAATATTCAAATATTTCTTCTTTATTTTATCCAAATGTTATGTTTTAGAAAAAAAATTAGGAGTAAGAAATAGTGGTACCAAAATGAACCAAATAGAATTTTTGAATAAATTTGGAGATAGAGTTGAGGCATTTGAATGAATATTTGTGCTCTTTGAAACAAAGGACAATCTCCAATATCTATTCTTAAATTTGAATAGTGATTTGCTACAACCTTGCATCCATTCGCTTAATGTAGTTAATCTTGAGAGGTCATTTAGAGACCAAGAGAACTCCGTTAGTTTAGCTTTAAGATGTGCAGCAACCTCCATCAAATTTCCCAAATGTGCCTTCTTTGGAATATGTGTTTTCTAGTTGAAGATTCAAACATAATATCATTATAAACACAGCAGTTCTGCTGAGTAACCAAACTTAACCTCTCAAAACAAAACATTTCTACTAAAATAACTTGTTTGGCACATCATTAGGATTGTACTATTATTAGTTCCAGGCAAACAGATGTCTTCCTGGATAAAATCCAAGCCAGGCATCTTTTTTTTTTTCTTTTTCTTTTTTTTTTTTTTTTGTTTGGCATGTGGGTGATGTGCTAAATTATACTTTTTCCAGTACAGTAAGTTTTTAGTATTAGAAACAGATGCAATCTTGTAATTCCATTTGACTTGAATTTTTAATCAACCCTTTTACAGTAGATATTACAATGATTTGATTCTCTACAAAACAAGATAGTAAATTTCATGTTTTCTAAAAATGTAGCTATAGTGGCCAGTGACATAAAATGTTCAAAACTAAAATATTTATATTCCTTTTGAGAGCATCAATATCCATTCTTTTGAAAATGAATAATGTGTTAATATTTCTAATATGCACATAGTAATATCAAAAATTAAAGCATCCCTCAAGAATACTACCATTTGTAAAGGACTTTAAAATGGATTAAACACTTATACTGCTACTTTTTCTTTTAATATAAAAGTAGAAATTCTCTTTTCCATTTTCCCATAGAAATACATATCTTAGCAATGCTTTCTATAGTAAAGGTAATTTTTAAAATTTACTCTATTTAATTTAGTATATCTAAATGCTAAAAAAAGTGCTGCAGTGACAACTAATTGTGCCTTTATACAGTCTCACCTGCTTTCTTTTAGTAAAAGAATCCCCCTAAATTTTACCTCAGCAAATGATTGCCTATCTAGATGCCATATTTCCCAGCTCCCTTGCCACCAGGAATGGTCATATGACTATGTTCTGGCCAATGGTATATGAACAAAAGTAATGTGTGCCAGTTCTGGATCATCTCTTTAAACTAAATTGCTTCCTCTCTTCCCTTCTTCCTCTATGTCCTCTTTTGCGTGTTCTGTGGGCTGCGACCAAGGAGCTAGTTTCAGCACTAGGAAACAAGAAAAAATGAAGTAGAAGGAACTTCAAATCCTGATTGACTTTAAAAAGAAGAGCCACTACACTCCTTGAACTGCTTACCTGCTCTGGCGTGTTCTTAGAGTGACAGTCTTGTTTGAACCATGGTATATTTAATTTCCTTTGTTATAGCTTCTTAGCCTATTTGATACATCCATATAATGTGATTAATCAAATGTAATATGTGAAATGTTTTAAAGGTCATATTATTTTATCTGCTAACAATCTATTTAGGGCAATTTCTACCCCATGTGGTTCAGGTAGGGAGGACTTTTCTACAGGGATACAAAGAACACAGATCTGGTCACTCAGGGTATGGCATTGTGTTGACCATCATGAATGTTTCATGGCTGGATACATGACCAATAGCAGAACCATAAAAGCCCTACCAACATTTTTATTAAAACTATCATCCAAAAGACCCATTCTCTCCTTTGGAGCCTAAAGGAACTAAGTACCAACCAAGGTTGGATCCTTGGGGCTCCCTTAGCCACCAAGTGAGGAAAACGTGCCTAGAAACAAATTCAACACAAAAGAAAACAAGCCAAGGAAAGAGGAGGCTCTCAATATTATTAAGTTCCTGCCTCCAGCTGTGCTAAAGCTACATGTACCTACGTAGGGCTTCCCACTTTCATGGGCCAATAAATACCCACTTTTGGTTAAAACTAATTAAAGTTGGATTTCTATAATTTGCAATTAAATAACTCTTGACTAAAACAGCTTAATTATAGTCATTTTAATTAACAGACATATCACCAAGACTTTTCATCTAAATAGTTCTTAACTTCAAAGTCATCCTTGTGTTCCCAACAATGTCAGTTGGGGATTATTGCTAGTCTTCTTATTTTACTTGATCATTCTAGTTTATTGAAAGCTAAATCTGAGACATTTTCAACTCATGACCCAGTCTGAATGACAGTTTTAGCCTATTATTTCTCTGCTGTCATCCAAACAAACACTCTTTACTTTAATACAGATTTCCATAAACAAATAATTATGGTATACAGAATGTAATTTGATAGCATTATAATTTGAATTACACTTTTTTTGATAATCTGTAGCACCTCTATCCCTTCTTTTAACTAATGAAAGTAATATGAGATTTATTTGGAAGAGAACTTTAAATTGAATTATATAAATGTATAATTGGAACCTATTTTTGTTCTTCTCTATATGGAATGAACAAATATTATATAAACTTAAATAGGCTTTATTAAATTGGCAACTCAAATTAGTCTCACTAAGTGAGGACTCAGGAATCTGGCCATCTGTAATCACTGTCAATTCATTCAAGGGAAAATATTTGAGCACTTTATTCAATGCAGGGCGCTAAGCATTGGGAATACTGCATTGAAGAAAACGGTCAAGCTCTTATTTCATAACGGGTTCAGCTTTTCTTAGATGTAGTGAATCTCCTCACGCTACCTAATGGGAGAGTTCTTTACAGGATTCATCTAATCAAGTCACTGTTGTCTCAAATGCCTTTCTCAAAGTTATGAATGCTGAGGAAAAACTAGTCACAGATAATTGGCCTCACTGAACAGCTGACATCACCTGAAGGCTCTGTCTGAATCTACTGAGACCCTACAAACCTGGAGGCATTAATCCCATTCTGCTGCTGTTTATCCAGTCCAGCAAAAAATTCAAGCTCCTTAGTGACCTTTCTTTTTGTATATTCTCATTCACAAACCACTCAACACTTCTCACCACTAACTGCCAATGCTCTTCTCTTTCCCAACACTTCCTTTGTACCCACTGGAATTCTTTTTTATTATTTTCTTTTGTTTTTTAATTAGTTTATGTAACAACCAATAAGTATCACTTTTGGTTGTTTTATAAATACTGAGCAAAACTGTTCACATAACAATGTGGGATGAGACAGATAGGAATGGAAGTTTCGGTGTTCACAACATAACTTAATTATTTAAACTCCTTTCAAGTTATAGAAACGTCAAGGCGTTTCTAATTCTCAAATGCCTTTGTTTCTCAAAAGCCTTCAAAAGGATTTGTTTCTGAGCCATTGGAGACATTCACTTTTGTATCATCAATACAAAATTTCTTTTTGTTTAGTGATTTTTCACTCCAAGGTGATGAACACCAGATTGGATGTGAGATATGATTTTGTTTTCTAAAGGGAGAAAAGTATGGTTACAAAAGGAAAGTGGCAAAAGAAGACAAACATGATGCTCTAACCAAAGTTCTCAGGCTAATTAATATTAGGAAAGAGTGAATATTGGAGTTGAGGATCTGGACATTAACTCCTTTAAAATTGCTTCAACTCCATGTCCTTTGTAAAGTCTTTGTGGGCTTCAGGAAGTGTACTTATGTCAGTGTGAAGGCTGCTGATCCACTGCTCCCTAAAATTCCACCTTTGGGTCAGCTGACTTTAACAAATATTGAATGCCATGTTCTCTTGCTACCTTTCTTTAACTACCCATATTCCATCAAAACACAGTCTACAGTCTATATTAACTCTTCGCTTTATCGCCTACTACTGACTCCTCAATCATACTGTAAACCGTATTCATTCTCAAACTCCACTGAACCAGCTCATGTAAGAGTCACTGACAATTTCCTTATTTATAAATCCATGAAATTCGTTTATTGCTCAAAAAGCTGGGCTAGACTTCTGCAGCATTTGACACTGTTGATCACTCCATTTTCCTTTATTTCACTGCTCTCTATGTTTCCCACTTTATTTCTTCCTTTCCAGGCTGCTTTCCAAGAACCTCTTTTAATGTAAATCCTAAAATGTTGTTCTTCTGCAAGATTTCTGCCATTGGCCTCTTTCTCTCATTGAACAGTTCTGCCAGATGTTGTAATCTACTTCTCTGGCTTCTCCTACATCATGATAGCTTCCGTATCTCCAGCTCAAACATTTCCACTTATAGGCAACACCTGTCAGGCAGCTTCACTTTGCTGTCCTCTTACATGGCCTCAAATGGCAAAATCTGAACTCATCTTTCCTGCCAAACTTGTGCCTTGTCCTAGGGTATCAAATGTTAATGAATACTACCACCAAGCCTTCTGAGTTAGAGAACTCTATGAGTCTTTCTCAATTCCTAACCCTTCTGCTTCTATAAGTGACCAAACCTTATTGATCAATTCTCTTACATATTAGTACATCTTCTCTATTTATTTATCCTTTTAACAAGTACTTACTGTATACCTAGTATGCTCCAGATACTGTTCTGATAATAATGAACAAAAGATAAAGCTAGACATGTTTCTTGTATTTTTAGATGTGTGTGTATATATACACATAAGTATATATGTATACACATATGTAGGCGTGTATATGTATCCTCCATCTTAGAGTTGATCCATATAAAATTTCTTCAATCTAAATTTTTAAAAGATTGTTTTACAAAAAATAAAAGGCCTTTAGAGATATCAATATACCTAACGTTTCTCTATATTCTTTCCCTATAGTATGGAATAATTTAATATCCCAAAATTTCTATAGTTAATATTGTTTGATATTGGCTCTTTAGTATGTAATTGATTAATATTGTGAGTACATTAACATTGAATATAAGTCTTTTACTATGAAAAATAGCATAGAAGAGTGGAATTTCCTGTGAATTCTGAGAGAAAGTTTCAAAGAAAAATTACAAGATTGTAAACAAAAATTAAGTAATTAATAAGAAATTCATAATACTTCAGTAAAATCAGAATACATTTCCACTGAGTACTCTCCTACCCTCTGTGGCTGAAAATTTATTAAAATATTGACCACATTAAAAACAAGACCCAAGATTGCAGACTTGGGTACAACCACTATGGAAGTCAGTATGGAGGTATCTCAAAAAACTAGAAATGGAACTACCTTTTGACCCATCAATTCCACTCGTAGGTATTTATCCTGAAAAACCCAAGACACTAATTCGAAATGCACCTTTATATTCATTGCAGCGCTATTTACAATAGCCAAGAATTGGAGACAATCAAAATGCCCATCAGTAGATGACTGGATTAAGAAATTGTGGTACATTTACACAATGGAGTATTACTCCGCTATAAAGAAAAAAGAAATCATACCATTTGCAACGATATGGATGGACTAGAGAACATTATTGCTAAGTAAAATAAGTTAGTCAGAGAAAGACAAATACCATATGATCTCACTTATATGTGGAATCTAAAGAACTGAACAAATGAACAGAAACAGTCTTAGAGACACGGAGGAAAAACCGATGATTGCTAGATGGAACAGGGGGTGAGCATGAGGGAGAAGGGGAAGGGACAAGGCAACATAAACTGGTAACTACATTACCGCAGGGATAGAAGAGACACTTTGGGGAATATAATCAATAATGTTGTAAATATTTTTTATGGGACCAGATGGACTCATGTCCTGTCAGGGAGACCACTTCATGGACAGTGTAGAGGCCTGCACTGCCGCTGAATAATATTAGATGTTAACTATCATTTAACATATATATAGTCATGGAGTGTGGAGTATAGTGTGGGGATGGAGTCAATGGAATTGTAATAGATATGTATGATATCAGGGGTAGGGGGGCAGTGGGTGGGGAAAGGGGAGTCACTTTCTAAGGGGTGAAAAGGATAACTATTGCATTGTTTTGTACATCTGTAACTGATAATAATTTTAAAAAATCTCCAAAATCGCACTTTAATTAATTTTTATGTATTGTTATATAAAATACTTCATGTCATTTTTTTCTTTAAAACGTGGTAACAGTTGTATCAAGCAAAATGACAAAATTTTTGCATACTAAGAAAAATAGAACTCAATGTGAAATAACTCATGAATATATAGCTATTTCTGGCCTATGAAGATATTACCTAAGGCACATTTTCAAAGATGAAGCTGGTGTTCAGATGATGTTTAGATCAAAGTCAACACAAAGGCAAAGCTAATGATATTACATTGAGTAGTCAGAGGTGAAAATAAATAAGTTAAAAATATCTAACTTATGAATTACCCAACATGTCCTCTTAAGAAGAAATCTTGTCAGTTAGCATGACAATAAGCTGGCCAATTATTGCCCATATCCTTTAAAGCATATTTATAAACTAGATGACAGAGGGGGAAATGCTATGCTTTTGATCTTCTCTGTTAGCCAAATATCTTTCACAACCTATTGAAGAAAAAGGCCACTGACTGAAAACCCAAAATACAGACGCAGGAAATATCTCCTTACTGTCATTCCTGTGTGTGACTGCTTTCTTTTTATACCTTGGATGTAGATTAGCACCAAAGCGTAACCAATTTAAGCAGCTGACCTTAATTTGAATAGGTAAAAGAGAAATGACCATTTGGGTATACAATAATTATTATAATACACGAGTTTATTACATCATTAAATCCACATTTCCCATCATCATCCTTGGAAAGATGAGCAAAAACATGTTTATGAACAAGCAATGATTTAATAATTGTTCACCCAATTTTCACAGAGCTATGCTGCCACCTAGTGAAATAAAACAGGAACCGGAGCTGCCAAGAAATCTACATTTAATTTTAAGCTTTCACACTTGAAAGCAGATTGTATTGGATCTCAAATAGTAATACTTTACCAACTTCTAAAAAACTTAGATTATTTAAAAATAGCTGTGAAGTTTATTTTTATGTAATCGAAGTTTTAAATTAACTTTTAAATAAACTTACTTTAAAGAAACAATGTTTATTAAGACAAAAAAAAAGAAATGGTCTGCTCCTTTTACACCCATTTCTCATTCCCCAGAGGCAGATGAGGCAGATACTTTATTCTAGTTGATTGTTTCCATTTTTATGTCTGTTCCTTCAAACAATGTCTTATTTTTCCATTTACTTTCCATTATGGAAGTTAAGGGTTTAACTTTTTCTCACTCCTAGCCTACCACACACATTCACCCTTCCCACCCTCTCATTTTCACAAAAGACTTCCATTATACTTCTAGCTAGGTTGCTATTCAATACGTTTTAAAAAATCACAAATATGTAAACATTAACCTATACAATATTTTTACTCCTCAAATTAATCATGGTTCAGGAAATGTTCGTTTGTTTATTTTGTTGTTTGTTTGCCTCTAAGCCTGGGTTCTCCAGCAAAAGAAAAAAAAAAAACACAAATAAAACCTAAGGCAAAACTTGTATGCCAATGTTTTCCTTGAGGGTGAAAACCCAGGGACACAGGAATAAAAGAGAGAAGGGCAGGAAAATAGTGCAAGCAAATCTGAGGGAATGAATTACTGAACTGATCCCTACTTGGTATCAAGCACACGACTGCTCCATCTTGCAGAATCATCTTCAGAGTCTGTTTCAGGACTGTCCAGAGTTAAGGCAGGGAAACAACTTACCCACAAGTTACCATCTCCCATTACTCTCTCCAGGGATGTTAAATTCCTAGCATTTTTGAGCCCCAGTCATGCTGATTTGCCCATGGTTTTACACGGTTTAGTATTGAAAGCTCTGCTTCCCAGGCACCCCCTTTCAGACCCAGGAAACCCAGGACAGTCGGTCACCAGAAAGACATCTCATACCTAACAGCACCAGGTCATTTTTCTGTCCCTATCGCTGATTCAACCAGAAACTCTAAAAATCATACCAAAAAGTCTTCTCAAAGCTTTTAGACATATCACATATTCCATCAGTTTCATCTCCTTGAAAAAGCAAATCCCCTGGAGCTTTCTGAACTGTTCCAGCCTGGACTGTTTTTCTTGTACTCCGTGTGCACAGTTATTATCCTGGGAGCCCCTGCACCCGTATCTTCTGTTAGATTTCCTGTGGCCTGTGGCCTGTGTCTTTCTCTTTATTGGTTTGTTTCTATGTTTTGGTGGAGCACATACTCCATTAGCTCCCTGAAGCTATTTTACAATCATGGCCCTTGGTACTGGACACTCAGGGCAACACATACAGCACACAGGCATGCACAGCACAACTCCTCATACATACAGCGTGCCCCTAGGAGTTGTTCAGTGCCCAACATATACACCCACCTCAACAGATGTGTCACATTTGATGAGCCCTTTTCAACCCATCAACTCAGACCTTTCAGTTCCAGATAATGTTTTGAATTATTTCTTTAATGCATTCTTCTTTCTTTTCTTTGGTCTTTTTTTCTAGAACTTCTATTAATTATTAGACCTTTTGTACTGTCTTACAATATTATTGTCTCACTTAAATTCTCTTTGTTTTTGTTGGTGGTGGTAGTTGGGTTTGTTGTTGTTTTATTTCAGGGGAAGATTTCCTCAGCTCTGACAATCCTCTTGAGTATTCTTGTATAATACTTTAAATTGCTAAAGGCTCTCTTTTGTTCTCTTAGTATTTCTTTTTTTGTTGTTTTCATAGTGGGGAATTGGAAGATGGAACAGCATTGGAGAATGGGGAAAGGGGAACAGAAGTTGCCGTCCTTTTTGTTCTTTATTCTAGTCATGGAGGATGTTGTTCACTGGCCTATGTTGTTATTGTGATCATTGTGCTCTTCCTGGCTGAGGCAGATGAGCCGCTGGCCATTGGACTCACAGAAGCTCACGCTGGCTGCCGGCCACCCACAGTTGCTAACGGCAACCCACTGTAGCCCCACTGCAGCCTACGCTGTCACTGGTGACTCACAGGAGCCCAGCTCCAGGTGGAGCTGTTGTTCACCATCTTAGCAGTAGAGGGCGCAGTGTCACTCGCCCATGTGGGATCAGAACCAGTGGCCCTGCTGCTCAAAGGCTCTTGCTCCCAAGCCAACTCTTAATCAATGAACCACTCGGCTGGCCCCTCTTAGTAATTCTTAACTATAGCATTCTGTTCTTTTTTATGGTTTCGGTAGAACTATATCTCTGAGAAGATTATACAAAAAGTTTTCATGTTTTCTTCTCTCTGCTGAGTCTCTGTTTCTTCTTCAAAGTTTTTTGCTTTTAGCCATTTAATCTCTACCTTTTATGTTAAAGGTCTTTTTTAAGTTTCTAATCCTTGGTTTCTAGCTCATAATTTAAGAGCGGGTGATGGAAAACCCCAGTTTGAAACTTTGAGTGTGCAGGTGGGACTTGCTGACTTGAAGCATCAGTGCAAGGATCTAGCCAGACCACGTCATCATCACAGGGGAGTTCCTATTGCTAATGCATAGGGCTGGGCAGATTCCCTAGAGAAGGCTCCTCCTTTCTTCAGAACGGAGAGGCATTGGGAGGAGGCCACCCACGTGCAGTTGAATCCTCTCTTTTTTTCTTTACCTTACATATGCCAACATTGACTGCACCTATTAGAACTACACCAGTGGCGTTTAGGAAACAAGTTTTGGAAATCAAAGTAGAGGATACTATTCACATAGATATTTGCCACCGGGCATCAGCTCACTTTTAGATTTCCCACAATGGTTAGGTAAAAGTCCCATGTTTTCTTGCTGACTCTGAAAACACATACACACACATCGACATAGATACACACACATTTCTGTTCCTTTTGTTTAGGGAATGTAATATTTTTCTGTTTATAATATTCTTATTGATTCTACCCTGAGAATTTCAAGTGTTGACATTTGTTACAAAGGCAATGTTCAGTTGTATATTCAAGACCAGCTAAATTCAGTTGCTGTTGCACAGTTACGAATAGTGCCAAAATAACATCAGAAAAATCATCTGTGGAAGGAGAACTGAGTTTGGGTAGTGAACACATGAGGTGATATAGAGATGAATTGTACACTTGAAACCTATGTAATTCTACTAACCCTTGTCACCCCAATAAATTTTAGTTTAAAAAAAAAAAGAAAAATCACTATCTGGAGGGTAAAGTGAAGAGATAGACTGAATGTATTTCCAAGTTAATAACTAAACAATTAAGACAAAATAAGATTACTACTTTAATATTAATTTTTTATTTATAAAATATCAGTTTTTTATTTATAAAATGTCAAATATTTACACTGGTGATATTATGGCCCATGAGGTCCACAAGAAAGATTCTCCAAAGAATAAGATAGAATATATATATCAAACATACACAGAATGCTGGAATTTGTGTATATGTTTAAAGATCTCTGAAAATGTTTTCTTGATTTTTTTCAGTATGATAACTAGGGTAATAATTTAATATGTCATATTTATAGGAAAGATTCATGAATGCTACTGAAAATTCTTTCATAAATCTTAAATTAGACACGGCTTCTACAGCAAGTGAACTCTGAAAGACAACTAGTTCAAATAAGTCTTAAGACAACATAAATCTACACAATTACAAACTCTTAAGGCTAAAATGATAAAAGAGGCTGTTTAGGACAATCTCTTATCTGTGCAAGAAAACCTTCCACAGTATACCTGAAATATGCCAATTCACTATGCCCTTATATGTTTTCTGTGATGGAATTATCAAAATATCATAAGAAAACCAGTTCATTTGTGGAGAGCTGAAATTGTCCAAAAGTTCCTTCCTCTAATGAGCTAGTCCGTCTCTTTAATACATCAAACCCTCTAGAACAACATAGTTCATGTGTGTGCGTTTTTTAAAAAAGTATTGCTTTTTATGTGTTCTAAGAAACCCTCATAACATGTAGCACCCACAGACTTCCTAATGCAATTGGCAACAAAAATAGGCATCTGACTCTGCTTGACTACTTTATGGCATAAAGATTAAATAAATGCAAAACACTAGGAGAAAATCTGGAACCCTGCTCTATCCTATTTGCAAAGAATATGCCTGAAGAGCCAAGGAAATGCACCAGGTAGGCTGTGCTGGTAATCAAGGAACTAGTCTATAAAAATCAATGACTCCAACCTTGACCATGTGAGCTGCAGCAACAGTAAGGAGAGCAAAATTATTTCATTTCAAAATGATTTCATATCTGTGTCGAGCGACCTAAAGACAAAGTAAGCACACAAAATAAAATAGTAGTGACATTAGGAAGTGCAGGGGTCCAGCCTCCGCAGAGTCCAGGGGTTCCCTTGGGTGGGACGGAGTTGGCGAGGAAAAAAAGAAAGAGAGAAAGAAAGAGAGCGGAGACACCAGAAAGAGTTTCTCAGGAGCATCTCAATTTACTGTTATAGCATGTTCCCCTTTTATAGGGACTCTTGACCATTACCTCAATTACAAGTTATGTTTCACAAGAGTTTGATGTTTTTTTCTTTCTCAGGGTTTTCAGTCTTTACTTCCTTGTAATTATTCTCCCCAGGGTAAACTGTGACCTATTCTACATTTAAGGATTATCTTATCTTTTAATATGATGTTCTCCTTGCGACACAAACTCAATTTCTACTTATCATCTAAAGAATGGTTACCATGACTACCTTGACTATTTAGTAACTATCCCAAATTCCAGCAGCTAATACACAATCGTAAGACTCACAGGGCGTATACTTGAGTTACTACCGAGAGAGACTAGGAATGTCTGAGTCTAAAGTCTATTTTTTAGTAAATACAATACCTAGTAATCAAAGGGGTCTCATACCTCTCTTATCCTACAGAGGGCTGTGTGTTTCTCAGTCAAAGCTTCAGTATCTGTTGCTGCAACAAGGCACAAGGCAAAGGAATTCACACAAGGCTACTGATTAACATAGCTCATGGTCAGTGTCTCTTATCGGAACTTTCATGGCCTGGAGACCTTTGGCCTCTGAGGAGACTTTTCACTGATTATCTTAGGCAAGTTAGCTCAGAGGCTGTTACCAGCAGTTTCTCACAGCCAGGCTTTTTTGGCCTATGTGGCCAAAGGTCTGTGCCTCAGTTTCCAAGAGGCTTGAGTCCCCAATATCTCAGTTCAGGGGTCCCCATGGATTTACCGCCTGGCTTAGGTTGTCTCCCCTCTTTTCTAGGGGATCTTACCTGTCTTTGGCTGCGTAGTTAGCTCATTGGAGTATCACAGGAACTTGCCATAAATGCAGTGAGAGTATTGTCTCCTATAGGATCCGATGTAGAGGAAAGGCACATGGGTTCACAGGAGTGGAGACTATGACTGAACATGAAACCTTGTCACATATGGGAGTGCCGATGGCTCCCAACAAGGAAGGAGTTTCCCCTTTAACATAAGGGCTCTTCTTTGAGGCTGTGAGCAACAGACTTACGAAAGAGTTTGGAACACACTGGGTAAAGCCCCTAGAAAAACTTTCACAAAACATGAGAAGAAACCTCACAGAAGCAGGTTCCTATACTGATACTGACCACAGTCTTAGCTTCTTCCTGTTCTTGGATCACTGAACAGTGAACCACCCCACCAGCCTAAAACATTACAGGAGGTTTCTAAAAATTCCAAGTAGATATTGGGGCAAAACAAGAAGGTTCCACTCTCCTGCTGTTAGGGACCAATACCAAACCTAATAGGTATTACCACCATTAATGATGAATGAAAAGAATGAGGCAACTTAGGAAACAAAAGAGGCATACCTTTCAAGAGGAAGAGGAAGGATGTGCTTTAAAAAAAACAGAAATTGTAAATATTAGATAGTGTCTGTTTTTTAATGTTTTGTAAAATTTACTAAAACATGGTCTCATGATTGTATAAAAAAATAATAAGGGCTGGCCGAATGGCACAGTGGTTAAGCGCTGGCTTGGGAAGCCAGCGGCCCCGGTTTGGTCTCACATGTGAGGGCCAGTGACACTGCCCTCAAAAAAAAAAATAATAATAATAATGATAATAATAAAATTAAATGTGATAAGATAATTATCTCCAATCTTAGAAGTGGCTGAGACAAAAGGAAAATTGTATGAAAATTGAGAGAAACAGCAAATGAACTAGGATTTTTTTAAGTGTTGTTAATTAAACATACGATGACATAATTTTCAAATGCTTTGTGATGAAGAGGAAAAATAGGAAAAGATCTCCCAAAACGCAAAAGAAAAGATTGAGAAAAAATAATGAAAGAGTAAATAACAGATAAGAATTACCAAAAATAAGCAAATAAAATCAGATGCAAAATACAGATCATTTGTGTTCCTTCAGGAGAATCTGAAGCAGAACAGAAACAATAATCAATAACATCATAGACTAAGACACTGGGTTGATCAAGTGCCAGAAAGATTTAGTGAAAAAGACCTCAGTAGACAATCCTTGTTGAAATGCTATATACTAAGAATTTTTAAGCTCCGGGAATAAAAAAG
This sequence comes from Aselliscus stoliczkanus, assembly GCA_033961575.1. NCBI lineage: Eukaryota > Metazoa > Chordata > Mammalia > Chiroptera > Hipposideridae > Aselliscus > Aselliscus stoliczkanus. Next base: position 134,957,640 of record CM066731.1, on the reverse strand, counting down.
TTACCATTAAATAAAGGATGAAATATTAGGCAGGTCTCAGACTTATGCCCTCTAGATCATGGATCACCTCCAGAATATATAGCAGTATCTTTAGAGTTGGAGGAGGAAGATTTTAATATAAATATTTTATAACCAACCAAATTGTTATTCACTTGTAAAAGCAATTTTAAGACAATTTAGATTATTTGAGACTATATAAAGTAAACAACTCACATTCTCTCCCTGCAAAGTATTCAAAGTATTCAAGGACCTAGTCAACCCAATCAAGAAATGAATCAACTAAGCAAAGAGAAAAGGAAAGGTATGGTTTAAAAAAAAACACAGGTGTTAATAGGAACCGTTTAAATATAAACAACAAAAAACTACATAAATACAAACTTAAGGAACCCTGGTTTTCCTAGTATATATGTGTATTCTCTAGTGCCTTACTGAGTGGGAGATAAACTTTCTGAAATCTACATGTCCTTAACATTTGTTTGATAATTTGGCTAGACATAAAATTCTAGTGTCAGTGTCATTTTCCCTCAGAATTTCTCCAAATCTTTTAGCATGCCTAGATTCCAATGAAAAATTTGATGTTATCTAATTTTTGCCTGTTTACATACTTATTTTTAAAACTAGAAAGCTCTTTCTTTTTTTTCTTTTTTTTATTTTACTGGGGAATTGGAGGAGGGGAACAGCGTTGGGGAATCGGAGAAGGGGAACAGACAAGTTGCTGTCTTTTTGTTCTTCAGTCTAGTTGCAGAGGACGTTGCTTCACTGGCCCCATGTTGGTATCGTCATTGCGCTCTTCCCGGATGAGGCAGATTAGTCACAGGCCTCTGGATGGTTGCTCACCGCAGCTATTGGCAGCTCACGCTGGCTGCCCCGGCCACTCACTGTAGCCTATGGCAGCCCACTGCAGCAGGGGCTGCAGCCTACACTGTCACCGGAGCTTACACAGCCCAGTTCCAGGTGGAGCTGTTGTTAGCTGTAGAGGGCAGTGTCACTGGCCCTCATATGTGGGATCCGAACTGGGGCTGCTGGCATCCCAAAATCAGCTCTTAACCAATGTGCCACTCGGCCGGCCCTAGAAAGCTCTTTCTTATTCTGATTGTTCCTATTGGCTGTCCAAACTATTGAAGTCATGATGCATTTTTGCAACAAAAAACAGAAAAAATACGTTATGACTTTTCCAACAACCCAATATTTTAATCTCTCTATTCTTACCCATTTTGGTAGCTCTCCAGGTTAATACTACCTTTCCCTATTTCCCAGGGTTTTTTCTTTTTTTTTTTTCTCTTGACTTCTAGATTGCAAACAAATGGCTAGTTTTTGCCAAGACTTCAAAGGCAGAAGTAAAATTCTTGAGACCACACAGCCCAACTAGCAATCATAGTTAGGAAGTCCTTTGGTTTTTCTGCAGCAATATTAGAGGTACTGATCCCTAGCTTCTTGAATGGCCTTGAGGAATTTCCACTGGAAAAATCTCACAGTATGAGCGAACAGTTAAAGTGAGTGCTCCACTTTAGTGTAGGACCCAAGCTTGATTCTGTGGCCTTTCTAGACACTGTGCAAGCTACCTTACCTCCTGCAATAAATTCCTTTATACTTAGAACCAGCCTGAGTGATTCTATTGTCCAATCCAATACTGGCAGATAATAAGGAGTAAACTGTTCCATATTCATACATTCACTTTATCCCCATTTCATCAGCATTTTCCATCCATATTTGTTCTGCTAGCAGTCTGGTGAAATTTGCCAGGGGCCCCATATGGATTTTCTATTACTGTGTTAAAATTACCACAAACTTGGTGGCTTAAAACCCTTTCATTAGCTCACAGGCCTGATTGTGTTCTCTGCTCAGGATATAAGGCTAAAAATCAAGGTGTTTCCCAGGCTGTACTCTTATTTGGAGGTCTGGGGAAAATTTTGATTTTGACCTTATGCAGGCTGCTGGCAAAATCCATTTCCTTGTTGCTATAGGTCTAACGTCCCCATTTCCTTTCTGGCTGTTTAGCCAGAGGCTGCTTTCTTCTTCTAGAGGCCCCCAGCATTTCTTGTCACATGACCCCTTCCATCTTAAAGACTAGCAAGAGAATCATGTTTCAATTCTGACCTCTCCTTTTGCCACCAGCCTAAAAACAACTGCTTTTAAAGGACATATATTAGGACAACCCTAATTGAAAGCATGATGGTGCCTCCCTCACTGGAGTCCTTGGTTCTATTTACTCCAGTCTTGAAGTCATTGAATTCTGCATCCTCTTTGTCACACATTTTCTGCCTTTCTTTTACTCTCATTGTCTCAAGGTAAACATCAAATGTTATATTCACTGGATGTCTTTAATCCTTGCGAACCAGGGAATGACATCTAGTTCATTTACTTGTCTTCCACTGGTGCCTCTGCATATTGCTTACCATGTGTTAGGGCACTAAGCCGAAAGCTGAAGTTTCCTAGTAGCCTGTACCTCCCTAACACCATTCAAAAAGTGAGCATACTCTCCACATATGCGCATCCCAAGAGTTCTCAGTGGTGCCAAACCCATGTCAGTGTTTCGATTCATCCTTCCACATACTCCCACCCTCACCCCAACACACACCCATCCACATTGAGATTGACAGCTGACTTCTTCCACTAACTTCTGTCACTCTATTTCCCACCTCCTCAGGGAATTCTCTTCCACACAATTCCAGGGTCTAATACTGGAGGCCCAGCTTTTTTTTTTTTTTTTTTTTGAGGGCAGTGTCACTGGCCCTCATATGTGGGACCCGAACTGGGGCCATTGGCTTCCCAAACCAGCGCTCAACCACCGTGCCACTCGGCCGGCCCGAGGCCCAGTTTTTTATATCTTAGTCTGGAGCTATAGTCATTTGATTCCTGTCATTCATGACATATATATATATATATATATATATATATATATATATATTTTTTTTTTTTTTTTTTTTTTAATAATTTATTGGGGAACTGGGGAAGGGGAACAGACAAGTTGCTGTCTTTTTGTCCTTCAGTCTAGTTGCGGAGGACGTTGTCTTCCCGGATGAGGCAGATCAGGTGCCGGCCTCTGGATGGTCGCTCACCGCGGCTATTGGCAGCTCACACTGGCTGCCAGCCACTCACTGCAGCCTATGGCAGCCCACTGCAGCAGGGAATCTAGCGTACACCGTCGCCAGGGCTCACAAAGCCCAGCTCCAGGTGGAGCTGTTGTTAGCTGTAGAGGGCAGTGTCACTGGCCCTCATATGTGGGATCTGAACTGGGGCTGCTGGCATCCCAAAACCAGCTCTTAATCAATGCGCCACTCAGCCGGCCCATGACCAAAATATATTGCTAAAGGGCTAAAAGATAACTCATGAAATTCAAAGTTTATCAATGACCTGTTTGTAGCTCTAGCCACTTTCTTCTTTCCTGGGGCAATATGCTTCAAAATATATAACTCGGGGAGTGGGAAGGGAACACTGTATTTAAGGGAGAAATTTAATTCCCTAATTTAATATTTGCAAAACATTACCCCCATCACACACTCTTAAGAGATGAAGCGAACATATGGGATAGTCACCTGGCTATAAAAATGTTTTTCAAGTCTTAACTGACAGATACATAAACAAATGTCTTACAGCTAGACTGAAGTTCTGTCTAGCAATCTGTGCTTTCTCTTTTCAATCTCCATGTAAGCATGAATATTGCTACATCTATCATCTGCCAAAATGGAATAATGAACTGCTATTGTGTTTTAAACATGTGACCTTTCTGAAAATGGTGTTAAGCACTTAAACAAAGAGTATTATTATTTGATTATAAGTAAAACACAACAGTTTTACTAATTATTTGCTTTTATTTGTTTTTAAAATCTCTATTCCAGGTAATTCTTAAAGAAATATATATATATATAATATATATATATATATATATATATACACACACATATATATGTATATATATAATATATATAGCTATATAATCTATATGGAGATATATATGATATATATTATATACATATATATAGACACATGTACACATATATGGAGAGAGAGCAGAAGAAAGAGAGAGAAGGAATGGTGGTTGAATAAAGTGGCTTCACTCTGAAACCTACTCATCTTGTTATATAGAAACTGTAGATTGCCATTAATTTATTTTGAGTTTTTAAAATTATAAGTATTAATAAACTAAGTGAATTCAATTAATAATTTATTTTGCTTTCAATACATTGCTTTTTTCCTGATGTATAAATATTTTACTTTAACCTCTAGTACCATCAAATTGATGGTAAAGTTGGGAGTATGGTAGTATGTAGGTTAGTTGTTATAAGTCAGAATAGAAGAGTAGAAATCAAATTTAGTAAGTTAAAACCTAGGATTGGATGGTGTTTATTCAGATATCTCACATGTAAAAGTTGCTATTTCCATTATCTTCTTTCATATCACAGCCTTTGGCGATTTTCTCTTCTCCTGCTCCTGACATCATCTAGTTGTGGCTTTCACCCATGATAAAATGGGACAAATATCCTCCATTTTTATGTTACCAAGTGGTGATTTCCTGATTTCAACTTCTTACGGAGAGTCTAGTAATATAGCTCTTTATTTGGCTCATACTTTATTACAGCTCTCCCCCTAGAATGCAGTAATAAAGCTCAGAGACAATTTGAAGTGTTGGGACAACGTGATTACCTTGAAAATCTTATTCCTTAAATAGGAATTTGTAAATTCAAAGGGCATAGAGTAAATGGATTCTGCACTCTTCCAACACCCAAAAATGCAATTTAGAGATGCTACTCTCACTTTAAGATACACACACACACACACACACACACACACACACACACACACACCTACACACCTATTTAGGGATCTTGCTTCCTGTCTTCTACATCTTTGATTTTCTCCCCAGCCACTGGCTCAGACTATGCATATAGTGAGAATATTGAAATGCTTGTGGAATATTGTTGAACCTCAACAATCACTCTGGGTTTTCTCATAAAGATAATGAATACACAGGATACTTTTAAAATCCAGAGCTTACACTGTAACCGATTTGTACGACTGTCCTAACATACACATAACATTCACCACCAGCCCTCCCTGCAAGGAACCAGCAGAAGGAACGCCAGAGATTTGACAGCTATGCCTTGCTCCTCCGGCTTTTAAATCAGCCACCTGGTTATTAGAAACTCTTCTCAGCCAGGAGTGTTGCTTCAGGAAGGAGTGGGGGCGGGTGCGATCCGCGGCATCCACACCTGCCCTCACCTTCCTGGCCAGCCCTACCTCCGCGCACGGCACCGCTGGGACCCCGCAGGGCTCAGCCACCATCACGATGGCAACCGGCGGGCACGCGGTTGTCATAGAGACCGGCGGGTGGCTGGGAGGGCCTCCTCCAGGGGCCGCCTTTACCCACACCCAGGCAGGATGCTTCGCCGACGACGATGCTATAAGACCTCTGAAAGGCGAAGACACTTAAGCGACCGCCTCAGCTGTCAACAAGACCAAGCGCTAAGCAGCAGCATCTACCTCCTTCGAGAAATGGGCCCCACTGGCTTCCTGCTGAGGGAAGAGGAGCCGGAAAACAGGGATTTCCGAGTAACTGTCGCCTGGGCTCCAGGCCAGCTGACCGCCCGCCGGGTTCCCCACCCTGTACCTAGGCCCCCTCACAAGTCCTTCGGCTACTCGGCTACTCGCTGCTGCACCCTATCCGCGAGTGGTCCAGACTCGAAGGATGTGCAAATTGCAAAGGGAAATAGTATTTGTTAGAAAAGTTTCATTGTTGGAGCTTAGGACTCCAAATTGCATCCAACTCTTGTTAAGATGATGACCTTTTAATCTTTGGGATTGAAAAAGTGAGACGTTTTATATGAATGTATGGTTTGCGTTACGTGCCTTCTTGGTTCCGTTGTTAGCCGTCACTAGCCCTGTTAACTGAAACGGAATGAAAATTCTACAGTGCGTTTAGATACCGGAAATATTGACTTAATATACAAAATCGGGTTTTCTTTACTCCTTACTCACACTATAACAAGGCTTTAAAAACCAAAATGTATTGCTTAAATGGTGTTGTCTTGGAAAGATGAATATATATATCGATATATCAATATCTATCGATATATAGATATATCATATATATCATATATAGCTATATCAGACACTTCATTTACATTCGTATATCCTGCTCTCACCACCCAAAAATCAGCCACCCCACTACCCACCAGAAGTTGACTTGGAAAATTTTATTTCAGTATAAGGCATTTTAAATACTGACAACAGATTACTAACCTGTGCTTATTTAAGACATCCTCTTTTTACTCTGTTGCTCACAACACTTACTGCATTTAATAGTTTTAGCCAATATACATTTGGTGAATAAAATTAGCCTTTTTGAATAAAACTAAATAAACTCACCAATTCAAGTGCACAAAGCAAACAAAATTCCAAGATGCGCTACCCTATAAAAGGTCTTTAGCTTCACTGCAAGGTAAAATTTCCTTTTAGTAAAAAATTTACAGATTTTTTTAAAGCTTTTCAAATGAGATTTCTTTTCACTTGCCTGAGTATAGGTTCTTTTAAAACAGTCTTAATTGATAATGCAAGTTGTTGACCAAGGCAAAGAATTTGGAAGTGAAAAAATTAGACTGGTGTCAAGAATTAAGATGTCCCAGTAGACTATATGCAACCTTTTGAAGTCACCTAAACTAAATTACCTCTTGGAATCTCTTTTAATGTATCTATTGTATTAATTTAGTTTACTCTAAAAATTAAATGGAGTTTTTTTAAAATACATATTTTTCTTTTAAAGGTTTTTCTAGGAAATCCTCATGTTTGTAACTGTTCCACATTTCAGAACGGAGGAGAACTTTGTAGGCATATATGCTGGTAAGTGATTTTGTAATGAAGATCCGTCCACAAAGAAACATCTTGGTATATCATGTTTTGCCTTTTCCATGGTTTGAGTACTGCAAGTTTAAAGAAATTTGGTGTTGGGAAAATATCAAGGTAAAATGGTCATAGCTTATCAAAATACTTTCGGGTATTTTATTTCATTCCAAAAATTAAGATTTAAGTTGAAAAACGTACTATGATCTCTACATGTTTTGAATGTTAATGTTTTTAATAAAAAAAAATAATTTTTAGATTCTCCCATGTATAGATGTGAAATTGGTAACACAGGGGGGAAAAACTCCCTGATTCACACATCATGTATTCATTATATATTTTTTAAATTTGTTTTCCTTTACAATTATCATATGACTATGAGTCTTTCAAAATAGAAGTAGGACTTTACTGAAGATTACTTTTGTTAAATCTGAAATTTTTGCTCTGGTGTCAGAATCTAGTTGTAAAGGAATCCCAGAAATGAAAAGAAAAATTTTTTGGCTTTTAGTTTAACTCAATTCATTTTGTTTACCTACTATACTTATACCAACAAATCATTAATTAAATTATTATAAATAATTTTAATTGATATTTGAGAGGAAAATATCAAACAAATTAAGAAAAGAGTGTGTATCTAATATTTCTAATGATTTTCTTTATAACAGTGTATATCTGTTATTTCTAATCTTTCATTTACCAAGTCTTTTGGATCAGTTTTTATTGAGCATCTACTAACATAAGTTATCTGCTCTGGTTAGTATAAAGATATAAAATATGGTCCTTCCAAAACTTGCAATTTTGTTTTATTATACTTAAAATAGGTTTCTATTTTTATTTTATGCCAGCTTCCTCAGAGCAAGGGCATGTTCTGATTTTTATTGTATATTAACCATAAACTAGGTAGAAATATAATCCAAGTATTTAGAATACTTAATATTTTTATTAAGAATTTAATATATATTGTCTACTTTTAAAACATAGCCATATTCCATTTTAACAGATTTTAAAAAATATTTTTGTGTCATACATTAAAGTGGTGCATGTAGGAAAACAGTCGTTTAATACTGTATCCAGAAAATTACTTCATTTCCAGGAATAGGAAACATCCAGGGAAGCTAAAGGAAGTACTATGAATACCCAGATTCCCTCACTAACTTCTCTCTGTGATGACTTTACGTCATAAAGAAATGTATGGACTCCCTCTGGCAAATCTCTTTACTGTAAATATCTTTTGTTACTATTTCTCATACTGTTTTTTCACAAATGCTTATTTTAAATAATAAATTTAACTACTATTATAACAGAAAACTGATAAGAGTTTTAAGTTTATCCTTACACATTCAGCAATATAAAGTCTATAATGCCATTCCTATTCTAAAATTAAAATGAAAAAATGTCTTTTGAGGTTATGTCAAAAACAAATGTTTTGTTTTTCTACTTGTGAATATTAGGATATTGTTGAAAAAATTCAAGCTTCCAAGGAATCATGAATGTAAGTTGTATTTTTTGTTTTGTTTTGTTTTGATTTCTACTAATTTGAAGTTAACAAATTTAGTAATCTTTATTTAGACATATCCTAAATTTAGGCAGTTATTTTTCTAGACAAACTGACAGCTATCTATAAACCAGTTTGTTATACTTAAGACAACTGAAACATTTTTCTTCCTATTTAATAAAAAAAGGTAACTTTTTATGCCATTTTCAAATTCAGAGACACTTAATTATAAAAGAAGTGAACAATTGCCAATTATTTGGTAGAAAAAATTCCCCTCATGTGTTCTATGCAAAGAGTCACATTAGTTTCTGTATCTACATTATTTTAATTGTTGAGAAAAATAACCAATGTAATTTTTTAGATCCCAGAAATAGACAGTTGATGTGACACATAATTTCATTGAAAAATGTTTACTGTCTGAAGTTTTTATGCAAAAAATACATTTTTTTAGACTAAAATAGTTTTTAGGTCAGTACTAAAATTGAGTGTAAAGTCAGGCGTATAATTGTAAAACTTTAAACACTAGAGTCCTCAAAAAAATAATAATTTTATTACAGTTCACTTAATTTGTACATTTTATATAAAGATACTGTCATTATAGAAGTGTTTTCTGTAGTGAAAGAGTTATTTGACCTATAGTAGACTCATCTAAGAACTGCATTTTAAAATTTATTAGTAAATGTTCATAGTATTTATAAAGAATTCAAGTGATGCTCAGTTTTCAATTTTTTTTATTTTTAATTCAGAGTATTGGTTCTGTTTAGACAAGTTCATTTCCCCCCAACTATTATATATAAGTATAATCACAGTAGACATTTAAAATACTACTAATTAATATGTGTTTCATAGGAGTTTTTCTTTTTTCTCTTCTCTCACTCTACACATTCTCTTAGAAATGTCTCCCATTTTTTTGTCTCCAGCCCTTACCCCTATACCAGTGATTTCTACATCTTATCAACAGACTATATTTCCAGCTACCTACTAGGTGCACATTTTTGGAGGTCCCACAGGCATATTAAATACTAAATTCCCACCATAAGTGCTCCCGTATTCCCTATCTCATAAATCGGCTTTCCTTTTTCTTCAGTCTCCAAAGCTAGCAACCTTGGAATTCTACTTGATTTTTCCTCTCCCATCTTCTCTCATATATTTAATACTTCTCTCATAGACAAATCCTGTTTATGTTGACATTCTACCTGCTTCTTAATAGTGTTCTTTTCTCTCCATCCTCATTCTCACCCCTGTTCAGCCTTCATCAGCCCTTACTACTATTCTCTTTGGCCTCCTTCTTTTTAGCACCTTTACTTTGTTGCTTCCTACTTCATGACATAGACACAAGTTTCTTTCCTAAATATCACATATTCTCTACCTCATTCTCTCTCCCAGTCCCTTCATACACAATTATTAGGTTGTATGATTTCATACGTGTTTGTTTTCTTTTCTATTTCTCCATTTTATCTACCTGAAGTTAAATGTTCATGTACCCTCTAAAGTCCTAGTTGTTCTCTACACTATTTTCCATATCATTTCCACAAGCATCTATACTAAGGCAGTCCAAGAGGAATATAAGGTGAGCTATAGGTGTAATTTTCTAGTAACCATATTATGAAAGGAAAACAACAACAACAACAACAGGGAATTAATTTTAATATTTGAATTTAACCCAATACATCAAAATATTATGTCTACAGATAATCAATATAAACCTTATGAGATTGGTTTTTTTTCATATTCTTCAAAATCTAGTATGTATTTTATACTTATAACTCCTCAACTCAGACACTATATTTTTATTGGAAATACTTGATCTGCATTTAGATTTATAAAGTATTCAGTTAACAAATAGATTCATAATACCCAAATTGTTACAAACTTATACATTTTTAAATAACTATATATTATCAGTTTGCCATTTAAATTTAAATGAAGCAATGTTAAAAATTCAGTTTTCAGTCACACTAACCTTATTTCAAGTGCTCGTTTCCACATATGACTAATGACTACCATATTGGACAGTGCAGCTCAACCCATTTATTCAACAAATATTTATTACACTGCATATTAGGAGCTCTGCTAGGTGCTTTTTATAAATTGAATCATATGAATTGCTAATACATACTTGGATTTTTTTCATCTATAAAAGTAACAATTTCATATGAATCAATCCAATTATATTATATTATTCTTTATACTTCTTGAAGGCAGAAACCATGTCTTATTCTTTTTATAAATATCAGTGTGCAGTAGGGAAGTAGGGAATTTTTTTAATGTCTAAAATTAATCCTATATATGAATTTTGAAGATTTATGCTTCTTACTAAAATAAAAGATTTTTCATATCTCCTATATTTAAAAGTAGTATTAACTAGTCAACATTCAGGAAATAAATATTCAAAGAAAGTAGAAGTCTTAATGACTTCAAAATTTATCATTTAATTGAAAACTAGAACAATCATAATGAAAATTAAGGTAATTCAAAGAAAGCTATAAACAATTACTGAATTGTTTGTGCGGAGGAGATGGTTACTAGTAATGAAGGAGTATTTTGAACATCATTCACAGATTCTTTTCTAAAACAAATGTAGAACAATTATTTGCATCCTAGTGTTGCATGTTAAAAACCTGAGACTCCTTTATTTTTGAAGACCTACAAAGAATATTACATAGGAATTTAATATCAGCTTTTAAATGCTGAATATTCTTTCCCATCACCCAACAAGTATTTCCCAGCAAAACCTAGATTTATCACCGAATAGTTTCTTCTAAATGGCTAGTAAATGCCATCTGCCTCTTTTTAAAATATTTATGAATAAAATAAAAACCATATTAAAGGAAAGTTTTTAAAATTCCCACCACAAATACATAATAAAGTTTTTATTTTATATTTTCCTTTTGACTTTGTATTTATGTGTACTTAATAGTCTGTGGGAGTTCTGTGTTCTGCTCTTATCACACTCTGATACTTTATAAATATTTTCAATGCTATGTAATTTCTATAATCAAAGTCATCAATGACTATTCTACTCAATATATATCATAATTTATTTAATTCTCCTATTGTTAGGCATTTAATTTATTTCTAACTACTTGTTATATTTTTTGTACATAAAGCTTTTCTATTTTTCAATTATTTTTTAGCGGAAGTCTCATTAATTGGATCTTGGTGTAAAAGTATTGATTTTTTTTAATTGATATATAATTGACAAATTACATTAGCTTTGGGTATACAATATGATTCAATATTTGTATACATTGCAAAATGATTACCACAATAAGTCTAGTTAACATCCACCACTACACATAGGTTGTTTTTTTTTCTTGTGATGAGAATTTTTAAGATCTACTCTCTTAGCAATTTTCAAATATACAGTACAATATTATTAACAATAGTCACCATGCTGTGCATTAGATCCCCATGACTTATTTATAATTGGAAATTGTACCTTTTTACCACCTTCACCCATTTCTCACATCCCCCCCCAGCCTCCTCCTACCCCCTCCTACCCCTCCACCCCCAACCCTACACACACACACACACACACACACACACACACACACACAAGCCTCCGCCTTTGGCAACTACCAATCTATTCTCTGTATCTGTAAGTTTGGGTTGTTTTTTAGCATTAACATTTTGATGTCTGCCACCCATATGAATTGCCAAATTAGTCTTCAAAATACTTTTACTGATTTACAATTTCAGCAATATATCAATTTTCTGCTAGTTTTGTTTGTTTTTTTTGTATTCATGTTTTAGGTACATTGAACCATGTTACTTAAGGATATAATGAAAGACGTGAACAAAATATTTCAGTCTCCAAAACAATTAAAAATACATAGAAATATTTTGAAATGGTAATGATATAATATTAGAAAAAAAGACTAAGTCATATAAAGTGGGGGGAAAATCCCAGATATAAGGTTCATAGTAATCTATTCATACCTAGTAAATTAAATAAGAAAATGGTTTCCCTTCTCTCATATATATAACATACCCTTAGATGATCTAGAGTATCTTGAAGTAACTTTTTTAAATACAAAAAGAAATAACAAGCAAACAAAACATAACATTCTATTTATTTATGATTGCTTATTCATTAGGTTTTATTCCATGTCTGAGCCTCCTTATTTTAACTTACTTTTCTTTTGATATTAGTGAATTTGAATGTCTTACACTGTCTTTTTTGCTATTTGTATTTCACGTGTGAATTTGTGAACTTTGGCTATTTATCTGTAGAGATAAAACTACAAACTCTTTCTAAATATAGGGATTATCCCTCTTTGCAAATTTTTCCTAATGTTATAATTCTTTTTTATATGGCTTTATTAAATTTTATTACACATATGGATATTTGAGTTGTAAATCTGATCATTTTTACCTTTCATGTATATTGTTTCAATACTTTGATAGTTGTTCTTCTTCCATAGTATTGATAAATCATCTTTTGAAGATTTTGTTCTACTAGTTTTTCTACTTTATCTTTAATCTTCATTATGGCATCCATGTGTAGTTGTGTTGGTATAAGTTGGAAGTTGGTATTTGGTTTGAATTACTCAAAATTTCTCCGTATTGCTACCGAGTTAGCTCAATAACAGTTATGTAATAGTGCTTCTTTTATCCTTGTTTCATAATGGCTATTGTTCACAATGGCGATTATTTTGGGAGTTCCATAATTTATTGTGTTTTTTTTTTTGTAATACACTGTGATATCTGATAAGGCTAGCTGCCTTGCTCTTCTCTATAAAAGAATATTCTTTCCTAATCTAATACATTAATTTTTCCAAATTAATTTCAGAAGAGCTTGTTTCTCCGTTTTGTTCTCCAATTCATGTTATACCACATAGAACAGCGTATGGCCAGCTTCTCTTATGAACTTTCATGTTTCATTATTTCCTGCTCCTTAGAGAATATTTGTTCCCTGAAGCACAATCTTTTGTTCTTCATCTTCCTCCCCATTTCTTTTTTTTTTTTTTAAATTTTTTTTCCTCCCCATTTCTTTTAGGGAGCAGATGTTGCTGTGTCTCGGTGACAAATAGCTCTCGTCCTCCAAAGTAATGGTTAAAGGATGATACCCTCCTACATTTCACCTCCCACCCCACCTCAGATGAGGAACAAAGATTTTTGTAATGAAATGTAACTGATGTTTTCAGTATTTTTAGTGTTTATTTCCAGGAAATGGAGTTTTTCATTATCTTGCACATAATTTTTTAATCTATATGTATTAAAGAATATGTAAAATGAATACCAGAACTCAAGGGGACCAATAGAAGCTGGCATTTAAATTATGGCGTATTAAGGAAAGGGGAAGGAAGCATAGGGATAGGCCAGGCAATAAAGGAACCTAGGATGCCCTGGTCAAAAGTATATGCACTTAGAATATAAGTTCTTATATAATGACAGCAGTTGGAGGAAATTCAGAATTCAAATGCACATCCCAAGGGTACAGGCAATATAGTTCCTACTACACTGTACTGAGAAATATTTACCAAATCTGTGAAGGATGTGGCTACCAAGACACTCTTGTAGGGACATAAAACTGAGACAGAAAAACAGGCCCAACTGAGTCTTGCTTTACTATTATTTATTCATCTAACAAATACTAATTACATTAATTACTCAAATAGCCCTGCTTTTCCTTTATGTATTTGTTCTCTGTTTCTTTTAATATTCCTGAATGTTGATCCTGTTGTCCTCAGGATAATTGTAACACCAATCCAAGGATGACCACCATCATAAAATTAGTCCAAATTTCTAGTTGCATTGACTCTTTTTAGTAAAAAAAAAAAAAAAAAAGACATAACTTCCATTCTTTTTAGACTCTTTTCTGACCATGTGACTCTGAAAGCAATACAAAAAAGTGGTAAAGAGATAATTTAACCAAAACTGTCTTTCTGACATTTGAAATAAAATGTCAGCACAAGTTGTTAAATTTTTGTATCTCTAATTTTGCCACTGAATTTTAATACTTTGGGATTTTTCACTAGCTGCTTTGCAGTTAGGTCTCGTGGAAGGAGAAATCAGTGACTTACTTCGGGGAATACATCGAGTTCAAACTCCCCAAAAAGGAACAAATGATGAAAAGGCTGATATTGAAGAAGATGGGTACATTAAACAGAAGGAGATAGGTTCAGATGATATCTGCTCTATTTGTCAAGAACTACTTTTAGAGAAAAAGCTTCCAGTCACCTTTTGCAGGTAATTTCTTTTTTTTTTTTTTGAGTCTAAAAACTTACCAAAAAAATTGTAATTGATTATATTATGAAACATGTTGATAGGGAAACAATATATATTTAAACAATTATGTTTAATTGGCTTTCTTTTTTTTTTTTTTTTTTTTTGAGGGTAGTGTCATTAACCTTCACATGTGGGACCCGAACCGGGGCCGCCGATGTCCCAAGCGAGTTCCCAACCAACACATCACTCGGCCGGCCCTTAATTGGCTTTCTTTTGTTTCCTAACATATATGTTGTGAGAGGTCCTGTTCTTACTCTAAATATTTCTGGGCTACGTTTTAAAGGATGAAAATTAAAACATAAGTCCACTTTATTCCCCTTTTTATTTGAAGTTATTAAAGTACAATAATTTTCACATTTTTGTTTTAACACATGAATAAATGCCATGGTTTAGAATAATTACCAAGAGGTTTCTGAAAGTAAAGATTATTTTACTTTAAAATGATAAAAATTTGGGCCGGCCGAGTGGCGTGGTGGTTAAGCGCTGGCTTGGGAAGCCAGTGGCCCCAGTTCAGTCCTACATATGAAGGCCAGTGACACTGCCCTCAAAAAAAAAATTAGAAAAAAAAGAAAAAGAAAAAAATTCTTTTCCCTTTTTCAAAACTGTTTTTAAACCTAAATAATTCAAAATTTTACAGAAATATTTATTTGGAGTGTCAGTCAACTTTTCTTCAAGGCACTATAACGTTGGACTTGAAAAATTGGGGTAACCATTTACTATTGAACTTTTTCATTCTTCTTTTCTCTCCTGATTATTTGCCAAAATTTCATCCACATGGTAGTTTTTCATATGGTTGCTTTTATTATATATTTGTAAATTATTAACTATTTACCAAAATATTATTTCTCTCAGCAAATATTTATTGAGTACTACCACATATTGTGTGATTCCTAGAAAATAAGGTGACAGTCCTGCTCTCAATGATGCTTTTTGTTTAAAAAGTAATAATTATTTTTTCTTTTTGTTAAGACTATATGCATTCTCATTTTACAAATGAAAAATATTTTAATGATGTAAAATCTTTCACCACCATTTCATTGGAATGGAGGGGTGGAATTTGTTTGGAATTCTGATGTACTAAATTAAAGATAATAGATAAGATAGATAAGGTAAGATATGTGCTTGTGTATGTAATCAAGCTATACCTGCAAAATCTTAACCTGGTTTTATGGGAAATAAATATGGTAGCAGAGAAAATTTTATTTATATAAATATATATAACTTTACATTATGTTATACAAATGGTAACCTTGAATTTTATTTCTAACAGGTTTGGCTGTGGCAATAATATTCATATAAAATGCATGAAGATCTTAGCTAATTATCAGGATAAGATATCAAACACTTCCATATTGAATTGTCCTCTGTGTAGGAAAGAGTTTGCACCATTAAAGCTTATTTTAGAGGAATTCAGAAACTCTAGCAAACTTGTGACTGCAGCTGAGAAAGAGCGAATGGACAAACACCTTGGAATTCCCTGTAATAACTGTAAACAATTTCCAATTGAGGGGAAGTGTTATAAGTAAGTACCATTATGAACACATTTTCTAACTTTTCTTTTTAACTGGGGGAAACTTGGAGCATTAAAGTACCAGTCATCTAGCCTGCTTTCTTCCTTTCATCCTTTATATAATAGTGTGTTTGCCTTAATTGATGGCCGCTCCTTTAGGACCTACAGGCTGGTGATCTGGGTCAGCCCAGTACCTCAGAACTGCAATTGTTTTATTTTCTTCACTTACACAAGAGTATTGTCTAGATTGAGTCTGAAGGAGCATCCTGTCCTAGAAGCCCTGGACACATGTCTTGTTGATTTGTCCTAGATGAATTTCCATATTCAGAACGCTGCTAGACGCCTCACCCTCCATAACTTTCTTTGAACCACCAATGAGATCATTGCTAAAAGTTCCTAAGGCTGAGCCAGAGGAATACCTACTAGATTTACTGAATATTTAGTCAAGTTTCCCCTATTCCAAATTGCAGAGAGTGCATGTTTTGTTTTCTTTTGTATCTTATACCTCAACCACAAGATGCTTATTAGAGAAAACAATTTCCATTACTTTTATGAATAATCTCCAAACTGTCCCACAATTGCCACATAAAACATCAATTATTTGCTCTGCTTGGGAAATTGTACTTCTTAATTAAAATTTTAGGTTAACTGTATGTTAAGAAAAAAATATTTTATTTCAATCTTAAAATTTTTTTCTAAAATCATAAATTTACTTTTCAGTCTCCCTGGAATGATATATATCCCTCTCATAAAACTATAAAACTGTTTTTATCACCTTCAACAGTGAATAATACCTTTCTTTTTTCTTTGAACTCTTTTAATCTTTTTTCTCTGTGTGTCACGCAGAAGAAAATAAACTAAAGCACCATTAGCAAAAGTCCTTATTGGAAAACAGCTGGCATGAGAAGGCTCCATAGAAGCATTTTCACTTGAGAAATAAGGGCAGCATTTTTATAGAGGTTTAGCAGGAAGTGTTCTGTTAGTTTTAGGAATGTTGGTTAAAGAGAGTTATAGAAAAAGGAAAGACTTGATATTTGGTATCAGCATCCATTGTTTGGGTGATCTAACTTTTTTCAAGGGGGGCAGGTGAGAAGAAGGGGCTAAGGCAACATGTGAAAAAAAGGTGTTGGTAAGAACAGCTGTGGGAGACAAGGACATATGAAAGCCACAGTGTAAAATTCTCAATCCTTATAGTCATATTATTCCTCAGATGCTTAATGTCTGGCTTCGACACATGATCTCAAATCTTGCTTTTAAGTATTTTGTTAATGACATTGTACTCCTCCGTTCCTCGGAGCTTTCTGACTGCTCCTTCTTTTCTCATGGGTGATTCTTCTCACTACCCCTCAAGACAGGCATTCTCCATCGTTCTGCCCTGTCTGCTGCTCTATACTCTCCTTTGAGAATAACTTCCCTATGGCCTACCTCTCTATCCTTTTACAAATTAAAGAATGAAACTCTAACATTTGTGACTTCACCACCTTTCATTCCCTCAAACACTGACATATCAGTCATTAGCCTAAAACACTATTTCAAGTAGTTTTTGGAATGAATTGAGTAGGAAACAAGATAAACAAGAAAGCCTTTCAATTTCTTCTTAGAGTTTCACAATATAGCTACTTATCTTTTAAGAAGTTAATTCCAAAAATGTAGACATATTAAAATATAGAAATGCTTAACTTTTGTTAGCCCAGCATAATTTTATGTATTGAACTAACTGTACAATTGCTCTGGTCGATTAAGAGTTTTCCATGTATGTATAAATGGTAATAATGAATAAATTAGCACTTGCTACTTCTAAGGTGTCTGAAGGACATATGTTCCCAGATTTCTCACAGAAATAGTCTTCCAAATCTTAGATAACTTGAGTAAGAAAATAACTTTATTTGCTCAGAATATTATTTTATTTGTGACTACTGCTGCAAGTAAATTAGAATTCTCTGCTTGTGGTAAAAATTTTATAAATGATATAAGTTTGAGATGCAGCTTTTGTTGAGAATAAAGTTTGTTTTAAATTTGACAATAGTTTTAATTGAGAATATACCTTTTTCCATTTTGTGAGGAAAGAGAGGAAATAAAATACAATTCCTGTTTTCAAGACATATTCTGCTAAATACAACTCTAGCATTCATGAATTAATTGAAAAACACTGAATAATCAAATGATAGAATATCTAAGAGGCTATAGATTCTATAGGAATTTAGAGGAAAAGATAAAGGAAAGCTAAGGGACTCCAGGAAGACATCATGGAAGGGATATGTGGTGGCAAAATATTGTCCACATCCTTATGCCTAGAACCTGTATGTTAGGTTACATATCATAGGGGAATTAAGATCGCAAATGGAATTAAGGTTGCTAACCATTTGATTTTTGAAATAAAGAGAGTATCCTGGATTACCTGGATTCAGTGTAATTCCAAGAGTTCATAAAAGTGGAAGAGGGAAACAAAAGAATCAGAGGGAAAAGTGACTATGGAAGAAAGGTACAGAGAGATGCTGTGCTGCTTGCTTTGAAGATGGAAGAAAGGGTCACAAGCTAAGCTAAGGAAGGTGGACAGCCTCTAGAAGATGAAAAGGGCAAGGAAAGAAATCTCCCCTAGAGTGTTTAAGAAGAATGCAACCTTGCAAACTCCTTGATCTTAGCCCACTGAGACCCACGTCAGATTTCTATCTTACAAAACAATAAGATAATAAATAGGCATTGTTTAAACTGCTAAATTTGTTCTAATTTGTGACAGTAGCAATAGGAAACTAATACAAGGTGAGACTTAAGATAGACCTCGTCATATATGCAAAGTTCCCAAGAAATTTTTGCCATAATTTTTCATTAAAAACCATCAAAGTAATTGAGTTTTTTTCCTTGTATGTTTTGGTGTTTTGCATTTTTAGGTGTACCCAATGTATAGAATATCATTTATGCCAGGAATGTTTTGATAGCTGCTGCCATCTTTCTCACCCATTTACTTTTCGTGAGGTACAGTATTCATCTTGAATTTCATATAGTTTGTATTTGCCCTATTGTACATTTAAGTAAAAATACATCTGAGAATAACAAGAATAGGTAACAGTCTGGAATACAGTTAATTGAGTTTCAATAAAAACCAAACACTGTATTTTTGGAAAGTTTTTCATAGGGATGTGCAAGGCAATTATTTCTTACAATGGTAATTTATAAAATCCAACACAACAACAAACATCTGATATTATACATAAATCTTAAGAATAGCCATCAACTTTGAAAATTCATTTTAAAAAAATCTCAGCATTACAAACTGACTAACCACATTATTGTGTTATTGATATGCAATCTACTAATTTTAACCCACAAAATAATAATTACCATGATTTGCAAAGAAACCTTTACTTTTTACCTATTACAGAAGAGAAATCAAAGATGGACAGCACTAGAAAAAAGATCAGATGAAATTGTAAAATATGTAGATATTAAAAATGATATAAAAGAAAAGATGCCACATTTTCAAGAAAAGCAAGGGTGAGCCTCTCAGTGAAATTTATATTTCTTATATGACTTGGGATACTTATTTAATTTTTCAGTTTGATTAGTTTCATTCTTTCCTTTATTCAATAAGTGTGTATTGAGTTCTTATTATATATTAGATGACATGATATGCAAGTGAAGAACAAGGCTCTGGAGTCAGACTGTAAATCCAATCCTAGTACAACCACAGCTGGCTATGACTTTGGGGCTAGTTATTTCACTTCTCTGCCATTTTTTCTTCACCTTTAAAATGGAGGTAATTATAACACCAGCCTCACAGGAATTTTGTGAGTATGAAACGAGTTAATACACACAGTAAATATTCAAATAGTGTTGTCTATAATTAATATTAATTCTATCAGAGTTTGTACTAGATAATAGGAATATCGAAGTTTCCTTAGTAATTAAATAATCCTCTTAATAAATGTAAACTTAAAACTGACTATATATTATATGAAGAACAAATACAAAGGGATTTGAGATTTGCTTTGAAGTAATTGGCTCCTGGGGGAAGGAAGTCTATTCTGTCTCATTCCTCCTCTACTCCACCCCCCTTGGAGGAAGAGTGCTGAGTGGATCCATTGTATTTCAGACCACAGATTGGACTGTTTACTAGTGGACAGGCCTCCAGACCTTTTGTTATACTCTTTAACAACTAAAGAAAATTAAATTTGCTGTTTATTATTAACATATTAGGTATATTATAAAACATATTTTAAAAGATCGTTTTAAAGGAATGGGATAAAATTGAAATAATTAAAAAAAAATAATTTCAGTGAATTAACCAAACAAAAATTGTACTTTTTCATATATATCTTTCTATCCAACCCAGTGGATATTTAGCACATTTCCTGTGGGTATGCCATACAGTTTGGAGGACACAGCCCTTGTGAAGCATTTTATGCTTTGTCAGTATAAAATGAGCCTATACATAGGTTCTCCATCACCTTTTCCCTTAGCCCTGGCTGGGCATCATATTTCTACCTATTAGAACAATAAATTGTATAACTAAAGGTTTAGGAGATTTGTGGGCATGGCCAAGAGAACATTAGGGGTAGAAGGACCTTCTAGGCAGAGAAAGTGTAATAAATAAAAGGAGAGTTTCAAACTTAAGACAAGTGGTCAATAACCTGAAGTAATAAAAATATACAGGTTGTTTGTTTGTTTGTTTGAATGGACAATTAGATGACCTTGATAAAAGGAATTTCTATAGCATGATGGAAGTATATCAGTAGAGTCATGAGAAACATAAGCTTTTCTGAAGAATATATTATATTTGAACTTTGTTCTGAATAGGAATGCATCTAACCTTCTAAACAAGCTTTTGCTTTTAAATATTTTTTTATCTGTTTTATCAGTAGCTAATGGCATCAAATATCAGTTAGTATACATTGTATAACCTTAGTTATGTTGGTTGGTACTCTGGCTGCATAAATGGCCTTGGTATGTTTATAGTCACATCAACATGGTCTAACAATACTGACATAGTAAGCACATACCCCAAGGGAAAATGAGTTTCCTCATAGATTATGATCTACCAATTTATCATATATAGTTGCCTAGACTATAATATTTAATATGGCCTACTCTACACTTTACTTTTTACCAGATGGAAGAGTATATTGGGCTGTATTTTTCTAAAAACAAGCCTAAGTCTGCCTCAGACTGAAATAATTTGAGTATATGGTTCTCATCAAAATTGTGTTCTGGTTTCATTGACATTAAAAAATGCAAATCAAAACATGTCAGGTTAGTATTTTTATTTGAATGCCTAAATTTTGTTTTTTATGTCGTTGATGTTCATAATAGATTTTTTTAACTTTTTAATATATGAGATTTATTATCTTCAGTTCAAGAAAACATGAGGTTCAATTACATTATTCATATGGAGGTTATTGCCTGCGTTATTGATTACTTCCTGATCTGTAATCATATGTGAACATTCATGTCCCTGCTTATTCTTATTCAGCCAGGTTTACACACCAAAATGCGTGGTAAAGTCACTGCCTCTCTTACTGATCACAAAGAATAGTAAGCTGCTCGCTCCGGGCTACCAGTGCCGACTTTGTCTGAAGGCATTTCATCTTGGTCAATTTACAAGATTGCTACCCTGTACTCACAAGGTAGAAGTCACATCATTTTAGTTTGACTTTCTCTGTAGGGCCAGTTTTCACAAATGAAGGGACAATGTAAGTCTCTCCTTCCACTTTTTAGTTGTATTATTGCAGAGATGTTCAAATTGAACAGTATATGTAGAGGAGCTGCAGCAGAGACTGATGAGAAGGCAGCCTTGCCTTTGAGAATGGATTCTTCCTATTGGTTAGGACTCATTTCTGTATATACAGTCTAGGAAAGAGAAGGGGGCCCTTTAAGTTAGATTCTCTTGTCTACTTTAGTAATCTATAAAAAGAAAAAGCTGATAGAATACTTTTTCATGTATTTTTGTGATTCTTTGGGTGAAACAGATACCCATATGCTTAATTTGACATAGTTAATTATCATTTCAAATATTAAGCCACTGGAATCAACGGCTAATAATGTTGCTTGATCATTATGTAGTTGGTAACCAGGTTTTTTTCTGAAATCAAGTTGTGTGAATAAACTAAACATTCATAGCTTTAGAGTCATCTTACTTAAAATGTCTGATAGTTTTTTTTCCCCAAGAATGTGATTTATTATTTTATGTTACCATCATCAGATCAATTTTCAACTCTAGTTGGTTATGCCTTTTTTATTTAATAATTTTCATTCATTAGAAAGAAACAGCAAAATTAATGGCTTGAATAAGTAGTTTTTAACAAAATTACAAAAATGAAGATTTTCCATTTTAATGTTGAAAATGGACATCAGCCCATAACCAATTACATTTTTGAGAGCCTCTTCACAATATTTTCATAAAACTTGATAAATTATAATTACCTTCCATTTTTGCTATATATTTTTAATAGTAATAATGAAACTGGGAAAATTTACATAGATACTATACATTATGAATAAGATAATCATATTCCTAATTAACTTATAACCTTTTTTTTTTAAGTTTCATAGGAAATGTATTGACAATTGGTTATTTCATAAGTGCAATTCATGCCCTGTTGATGGACAAGTTATATATAACCCTTTAATCTGGAAAGATACAGCAGTGAATGGACATGTACATCACTCTGTTTCAAACACAGACACCACTCCTCTATCAAAACAGGAAGAACAAGGACTTTTTATTCCTGGTACTGGATTAGTCTTAAAACAAAATAGACTTGGAATTTTACCTAGCATACCTCAACATAATTCTGAAAAGTTGAATACACCTCAAAGTTCAACAGATACCTATCAAAGTAAAGCAATAGATGATCTATACTCTATCAAATTAGATGATTCAAATTCAAGAAAATTAATCTATGAATATAAAGTTAGCCAACATTTCCCCAGGTATCTTCAAGATTTACCCACTGGATTCTTTGGAAAAATATCATCTCAAACATTTCTTCCTCCTATTGCTCATAAGAATATTTTATGTCCCACTGGACTGGCAAGCCCATGTATCATTGAAAAATACCACACTGGTCAAATCCAGAAGATGACCAAAGACTATAAATGTATTAACCACAATCCAAAGAAGAGTCTTGATACTAAAATAAGAGAGGAGAACAGAAGATCAAATACTTCACTTCCAAAAGATTTAAATTTTATTGAGAATTGGGGTATGACTAAACTTAGTTTGTGTAGAAGGTATAATAATTGTATGGGGAAAATTAGACCAAAATGTAGTCATCTATCAAGAAGGCCTAGATCTCACCATTTAAATACAAGAAGTACTGAACTATCTTTAATATTGCAAGGAATTCAGTTATGAAAACATATTTTTAATGAACATCAGCATTTTTAAATATTGGGGTATTGAACATGAAATATTTTGTTTGTAGAACATGAAAAATTCTCTGTACTCTTGATAAACATGAATAAAATTCTCTGTTGTCATTTTGCCTACTTGTCTATGAATAACTAGCTAACTACACTTTTACCCCACTCCTTATAAGACTTAAAGCATTAGGTGTTGATGAGTACTCGTATGTTTAGGATGTTATGAATTATTAATAATTTTTATATCTGATTTTACACTAATTAAAATAATTATTATAAGAGAATAGATTTTTTTTGCACTGAATCACTTCTCAAACATTCCACTTGATAACATAATATACAGGGATTCTTTCTAGGTACTCGTGTATTTTTTTTTGCATTTACTTATAGTAGTAATCACCACAAACCTACAAGAAAACCCAGGTGGTGGTTTTCTTTTATATTTCCCTGAAGTAGTTTTCTTATACATGAAATGAAAATAAAATATACCTATAATACTATAAACTATGTCACATTTATAATGGTTTTACTGTTTTATTTTCAAGAAAAGTATATAAGTACTATCAAATTTCTTATAATCAGTAATAAAGGATCCATTTTTTTTAAACCAGCTCTATTTCCAAAATAATTAATCATTGTTTTAAAATGTGCACTTGAAAAATATGACCCTTATATTCTTGTTTATTGTTAAATTCTATGGCTCAGTAGCTTTTTAATTTTTTAAAGATACTGATGATTTTATTGATTTTTATTACCTATAACAAGGGGAAAAAAAAACCTCACATAATTTTTTTGTCATGGTGATAGTGAAATACATAGTTCTATGAAACAAATCATGAAGATATAAAGCAGAGAAATTTCTTTGAAAATAACTTTTTTTATATAGATTTTATTGGGGAATTGGGGGAGGGGAACAGCGCTGGGGAATCAGGGAAGGGGAGCAGATAAGTTGCTGTCCTTTAGTTGTTCAGTCTAGTTGCAGAGGACGTTGCTTCACTGTCCCATGTTGGTATCGTCATTGAGCTCTTCCCAGGTGAGGCAGATGGGTCCCCAGCCTCTGGATGTCGCTCACCGCGGCTATTGGCCGCTCACGCTGGCTGCTGGCCACTCACTGTAGCCTATGGCAGCCCACTGCAGCAGGGGCTGCAGCCTACACTGTCGCCGGGGCTCACAGCCCAGCTCCAGGTGGAGCTGTTGTTAGCTGTAGAGGGCAGTGTCACTGGCCCTCATATGTGGGATCCAAACCGGGGCTGCTAGCATCCCAAGCCAGCTCTTAACCAATGTACCACTCAGCAGGCCCGAAAATAACTTTTGAATTTAAAGAAATGATCAATTAAATTAAGGTTAATCACAAATGGAAAATAATTACTTAAATGTAGTTCAGAAATCATAACTTAGAGTTAATTAGAATATGAGCTACATTTTAAAAATAAATGGAAAGTTCGGCTTATGTCTTTTTTTTTTTTTCCTATTTTTTTTTTTTTTGAGGGCAGTGTCACTGGCTCTCATATGTGGGACCCGAACCGGGGCCGCTGGCTTCCCAAGCCAGCGCTTAACCACCGCGCCACTCAGCCGGCCAGGCTTATTTCTGATATATACATAGAGGGCCAGATATATCTGTCAGCAATCTTTCAGGATTTTATCAGCCTATTTTTTTTTTTGTAAGGTGAAACAATTTCCCAGTTAATGAACTATTATTTATCTTCTCATAGATATTGTGCTTTCCTTTTTAAAAGAATTCTTCAAAAAAGAAGGATAGAAAATACTTTAGAAAGCAAAACATGGGGGCCGGCCGAGTGGTTCTGTCGGTTAAGAGCATGAGTTCTGAGCAACAGGGTGGCCCGTTCGATTCCCATATGGGCCAGTGAGCTATGCCCAAACTGAGCTGCCACAGGTGGCAGGATGGCTCAGCTGGTGATAGGGTATTATCTTAGCAACAAAGTTTTTGGCTCAACTCCCACATGGGATGGTGGGCTACACCCACGGACAACTAAGATTGAACATGGCACCTTGAGCTGAGCAGCTGCGAGTGGCCGAATGGTAGCCGGATGACAACTGGACTTGGAGCTGAGCTAGTTGCACCCTCCACAACTAAGATTGAAGGACAACAACTTGGCTGTCTCCCTTCCCCAATTCCCCAACACTCTTCCCTTTCCCCAATTCCCCAATAAAATCTTTAAAAAAGAAAGAAAAACATGAAAGAGCTTTAAAAGAACAATAATAAATTGGGGTGCTGGCAGAGAAAAACAATGCTGTAAAATGTATTTTTCAATTAAAAGCTAGATATAATATAGACCTTATTCCTATACTAGTCAAATTTATTAATGATCGTTCTGCAGTTACTTGAGTTTTATTATTGCAGTAGTGTGCTAATACAAAATATTCCACCCATGATTACAAAAGAAGAGTAGATATCAGCTACTAAAGTAACAATTTCTAAACAAGCTTTCCTCAGAAAAAG
Source organism: Aselliscus stoliczkanus (assembly GCA_033961575.1). Taxonomy (NCBI): domain Eukaryota; kingdom Metazoa; phylum Chordata; class Mammalia; order Chiroptera; family Hipposideridae; genus Aselliscus; species Aselliscus stoliczkanus. The sequence goes on along the minus strand of CM066731.1, from coordinate 134,931,744 downwards.
TTGAGGATATGAATTAGGAGACTCAATGTGTAGGATGGGAGTTAAATAGTTATTTGGTTTGTTACTTATTAAACAAAATGAATTTCACAAAAGCTACCTGATTTCTAAAAATAAAGACCATCCTATTTATGAGAAGGAAGAAATGGTCTGAGATTAACATAGTACAGACTCAAGAACAGTGGTGAGTGATCTGGAAGGCTGACCAAGGCAGGCTAGAAGAAGAAAAATTGCAGACAAGCAGGTTAGGTATGGATGGACATATGGGTGAAGACACTGCGTAATGCTCCACCAATTGGGAGAACTTTCTCTCACTTCTGCCTTTTAAAGCCACTCCTAATGGGGCCACAGGATAGTCCATTTTCAGTTTACACCCACATACTCAGCTGACCCATCTAGAAACCAAGCTCAGGTTTTTTCTCTTATCATTTATTCAGTGATCCCCCCAATTAATCTAGTACCCACCTGGCACTATACATATTTGTTGCAACATCATTGGTTATATTCTCTATGCTGTACTTTACATCCCTGTGACTATTTTGTAACCACCACCTGTCTCACCCAGCTACCCATCGCCCTCCCATCTGGCAACCATCAGTTCTCTGTATCAATGAGTGTTTCTGTTTTGTTTGTTCCTTTATTTGTTCTTCAGATTCCACCTGTAAGTGAGATCATATGGTATTTGCCTCTTTCAGTCTGCCTTATTTCACTTAGGATAATACTCTCTAGGTCCATCTATGTTATCACATACAACATAGATTTTCAATAAATATTTGATGAACAGGAGCAAAAGTCAGGGGACCCAGGTTGAAGTCATGGCATTTCACATTTCTAGTAAACTTTAGTTTCCTCATGTTTGTGGGTCTGACAATGGTCATAATAGTACCTCCTTGACATGGCCGATGCAAGACTTAAGGTAAGGTGATAAAGAGGAAAAAAGCACAGGCTAGGCAAATACTAGTTATTGTTCTATGATACTACATTTGATGAGGTTAATTATTATTACAAAAGGGATGTGAAGAGCGTTTTTATGGGCCTCTTATCCAGTGATTCATGAATCAAAGGAAATTAAATTATTTTAAACATCTCCCCAGTAGTTTTTTTTCTAAATTTTTATTCATCTAAGGTATAAGTTATACAATTTCAAAGTATTTAATTATATATTTTCTTTCAGAAAGAAAAGTTTCTGGGAAACTTATTTTTCTTGATCTCTTCATTGATATTTTAAATGTATTCTAAAACTTGTAAGAGAACTGACTGAAATTTGAATAGGAGCTTTTCTGTTAGCCGGAAGGCTCAAGTCCATAGAAAAAGAACAAAAGCATGTATTTTAAGTCAAGAGAACTCTCATTTATTAGGCTGTCCATCTCTTTGTAGGGTCTGCTGAAAGCTGCCCTTTCAGCTGACTTGGTGTGAACCCCCTGCCCAACCCCCTCCATCTCATTAAAGTAAGAGGACCACTGGGAAGAGAGAAGTGCCCTACCTGGGGAGGGGGTGTTTAGGAAGGAAGCCATCCCTACTCTTCCCCTCTTGTGGTGGTGGTAAAGGGAGCACTTTACCAATACTCCATCCAGAAGCTTGGGTTGGGGAATAAGAGGGTCACTGGTAAAGTTTGGGGTGTCTACACTAAGGGCAAACAGACGTCTCTTTCCGTAATCAGAGTATGACCCTGTCCTACTGCATGTGGCAGAAAAAGCATTGGGGGACAGTACAGTGATGCCACCAGGTGAGGTGGAAATAAGAATAATTCTTTCAGCAGAGAGGCCTAGAGTTTAAGGATGGAGGAAACTTAAGAGATCCTCTTACTGGCTTAGAGACTATCAGTGGCTCACCCTAGGCCACAAGTACCAACTGGAAGCTGAAATCTGAGAGGAATCAAATTTCCTTAACTTCCGGTCCACTTTATTCTTTCTTTCACTCAGTAATTTGAACTCTTGATCTTTTAATGCAGAGATTATGTTATTCCATGTTAGAATGATGTTTGGTTGATGACAGAGAATATTTTCTGGAGTCCATGACAGTAAAAAATTGTTCTAAACAAGGGAGTGGCACTAACTTATATTTATAGATTGATGTTTATAGATAACTTCATGCTTATCATCTGTGAAAAGTTGGCCTGTGTGGAGCCATTTTAAAATTGAGTTAGGGGGTCGGCGGAGTGACGCATTGGTTAAGAGCTGGTTTTGAGATGCCAGCGGCCCCGGTTCGGATCCCACATATGAGGGCCAGTGACATTGCCCTCTACAGCTAACAAGAGCTCCACCTGGAGCTGGGTTGTGTGAGCCCTGGCAACGGTGTAGGCTGCAGCCCTTGCTGCAGCGGGCTGCCATAGGCTACAGTGAGCGGCCGGCAGCCAGCATGAGCTGCCAATAGCCGCGGTGAGCGACACCCAGAGGCCAGTGACCGATCTGCCTCATCTGGGAAGAACGCAATGATGATACCAACATGGGCCAGTGAAGCAATATCCTCCGCAACTAGGCTGAAGAACAAAAAGACAGCAACTTGTTTGTTCCCCTCTCCCAATTCCCCAATAAAAAATAAAAAAATTAGAAAAAAAATTTGAGTTAGGGGAGCCATTCCAGAGGAACTGCATTGCAAGTCTTAGTCCTTGAACCTTTGGAACATTTGAACTAGGCAAAATAACCTTTGGACTTGGCCAGAAGCAGCATTGTCATAAAAACAACTGTTTGTAAAGCTAACAGGAAAGCAGACCTTCTGACTACTGGACTGATAATTAAGGACATCCTAATTAGCACCAGTACATACAGAGCTAAAGAATAACTTAGCTTATTTGCACCTATAGAATTTCCTTCCTTGGCTGAATAGCACCTATAGAACTTCCTTCTTTCTATTCGTAATTATTTTCTTTCTTTTTCTCATAACACCCCATAATTGGAATTTTATTTGGGATTCTGCCTGAATGAGTATTTTCCAAATAGCTATTCTTTGATCTCAAATAAACCCTTGTTGCCTCTCACTTGGGCTTTTTATTTTAAGGCTAACACATCATATTCCATTTCCTCAGCCTGTAGTGTTTTGTCAGTCCTCTTGAAATGCGGTAGCTATGCCACCTAAGGAGTTTTGTTTAATGTTCTTGGTCCTATTTCAAGAAATTCTGAAGGGGGGGGACCACAAAAATGATTATCAGAAGATACAGAAGATTTTGATGATGAACTAAATTTGGAAACCTAATGCCTCGTATCTAATGTAAATATGTTTCTGCTACTCTTCCCCACACTAGAACAGTACATTCTAGGCTGTTTTTTGGTTTTGTTTTTTAATTCTTTCTAACTTCCAAGACATTTTTGCCCTTTCCTCTTTGGGATGCTCCTGTTTCTGGTCATTGTTATGCAGGTTACTATTGCATTTCTGAGACCTTTCACTCCATGTAAGTTGGCTTCTGACCTCCGATTCCCAGGTGCTTTCTATCATGTTATCCTGACCTTATTTTTTTTTGACTCATTATCAAAAAATGATAGGTTGCCTACTTAACTCCCTTCCCTAGTAGATATTAAGCTTCTTGAGGATGAGGACACTTTCTGTCCCTTGGAACACAGATTCAATAGTATGGTGAGTAGCCAATTGGTTTTCTGAACAGTTGTATCAAATTTAAAATGTTTCTGTAGTTATTCATTTACCTCTTGAAACTTGCTTAAAAACCCAAAGAAAAGGTTTCAAAATATACATATTTGGGAGTGATATCAGCATCATGTCAAAGACAACCCCTTTGTATCTCCCTGTAAATCTGCACTAGTCAGACATCTAGAGCTCAACAAAGGTTCCTCTGCTCAATACACTAGGATGCCTGAGAGCTGAGAGATCCACACATTGTACATCTTAAGGTGAACATATTGGAATGTGCAGGGGAGGCAGGATGGGACAAAGGATAGAGACAATGCCTGCAGGTGCAGCTCTGCAGCTGCCTGTAGCCCCAGCACAGGCAGTAGTGATGAAGGATTCAGGGTACAGCCCCGCCACATCCCCGCCTCATGGCTGGCAGAAGGTAAGAGGGGCAGCAGCAGCCCCAGTGCCCAAGAATCTAAATTCCTCCCCCAATTGTGGTAGAGTCCAGTAGCAGCAGCAGGGATGCATCTACAGGCTCCCACAAAGTCACAGCCATAGAGAATCAGGTAGCAGTGCAGCAGGCCCATGAATCTGGCTCTTTTCCACAGGTCACATCCCTGCACCATGGCCATGATATCCCAAGACCCAGGTGACCAAGACATAGTGGTGGCACTTATCACCCTGATCACCTTGGTGGTGACTTCCACCATCACAGCACTGCCTTCTCCACCACAACTCTAGAGGTGAAAGTGGCACAAGAGAAAACAAAAGCTTGGGCTATAGCACCATCTACTGGAAAACAAAATAAATACCTCTATCAATCGGCTGAATTGTTAAAATCAAAATGTTTCCTGAAAGAAAGCTGTTCACTACTTAAAATGCACCAGCAGTGGTACAACCCATCAAACACCATGAACAACTAAGGTAACATGGTATCTCAGAAAGTGACAATTCTCTAGAAACCAATCTCAAAGTCATGGGAAAACTGTGATCTAAATGATAGAGAATTTTAAATAACAATCATGAAGAAACTCAAGGGGATACAAGAAAACTCAGAAAGGCAGTTCAAGGAGCTCAGGAATAGGATTAATTACAGAAAAAGTACTTTACCAAAGAAATTGAACTATCAAAAAGAACTGGACAGAAATTCTGGAGCTGAAGAACTCAATAAATGAGATGAAGACTGCATTAGAAAGTATTGGAAAAAGAACAGACCATATGGAAAAGGGAATTAGTGAGCTCACAGATAGAAATCTAGAAATGATTCAGGTGGAAGAGGAGAGAGAACTAAGATTTTTTTTTTAAATGAAGGAACCCTACAAGTATAATCTGACCCCATTAGAAAGGGCAACAAAAATATAATGGGTACTACCCAAGGGGAAGAGCGGGAAAGGAGGTAGAGAGCCTCTTCAAAGAAATAATCAATGAGAACTTCCCAAACCTAGGGAAGGAACTGGATATTCAAGTTCAAGAAGCTAACAGAACACCTAATTATCTCAATGCAAAAACACCTGAATAGATCAATTCAGTGAGAACTTCAACAAAGAGAAACTATAAAAAGATGGAAATGAAGACTGCAATAACTAAAATGAAGAATACACTAGAAGGAATCAACAGAAGATTAGATGAAGCAGAATATCAAATCAGTGATTTGGAAAACAAGGTAGCAGAAAACACCCAATTAGAGCAGCAAAAAGAAAAAAGGTAGCAGAAAACACCAAATTGGAGCAGCAAATATATTTTTTTTAATTTTTAAAATGAGGATAGCTTAAGGGATCTTTGGGACAATATCAAGAGTAGCAACATTCACATCTTACGGGTATCAGAAGGAGAAGAAAGAGAACACAGTATTGAAAATCTATTTGAAGAAATAATAACTGAAAACTTCTCTAACCTGGCAAAGGAAATAGACATACAAGTCCAGGAAGCACACAGTCCCAAAGTACATGAATCCAGAGAGACCCACCATGATACATCATAATTAAAAGAGAGAAAGGTCACAGAAAAAGAGAGAATCTTAAAAAGAGCAAGAGAAAAGCAGTTAATTATCTAAAAGGTACCTGTCATAACACTATCTATCAGCTGATTTCTCAACAGAAACTTTGCAGGCCAAAAGGAATAGGCACAAAATATTCAGCAATGAAAAGCAACGACCTACAACAAAGATTACCCTACCAAGCAAGGCTATTATTTTGAATCAAAGGAGAGATAAAGAGCTCCCCAGACAAGGAAAAGCCAAAGGAGTTCATTACCACAAAACCGGTATTACAAGAAATGTAAAAGGGACTTCTTAAGAAGAGGAAGAAAAAAAATTTTTTTTTAAATATATGAATAATACAATGGCAATAACTATATATCTATCAATAATTACTTTAAATATAAATGGATTAAATACTCCCACCAAAAGACATAGGGTGGCTCAATGAATAAGAAAACAAGACCCTTACATATACTGACTATAACAGACCCACTTCAAATTGAAAGACAAACACAGGATGAAAAAAAATATTCAATGAAAATACAACTGGGGTAGCAAAACTTATATCAGACAATATAGACTTTTTTAAAAAGACTATAATAAGAGGCAAAAAAGGATATTTCATATTCAATACCCAAGGTACGGAAGCAACCTAAGTGCCCATCAAAAGATGATTGGATAAAAAAGGTGTGGTACATATAGAAAAAGGAATATTCCTTGGTCATAAAAAAGAATTAAATCTTCTTATTTATGATGGACCTAGATGGTATTAAGCTAAGTGAAATAAGTCAAGATAAATACCATATAATTTCACTTATATGTGGAATCTAAAAAACAAATGAACCAACAAGATAGAAGCAAACCCACAGATACAGAGAACAAACTGATGTTTGCCAGATGGGAGAGAGGATGGATATAGGTGAAAAAAGGAATGGGTTAAGAAGTACAGTTTGGTAGTTATAAAGTAGTCATGGGGATGTAAAATATAGCATAGGGAATGTAGTCAATAATATTGTAGCAACTATGTATGGTGTCAGGTGGGTATTAGACTTATCAGGGGATCAATTTGTAAGTTATATAAATGTTTAACCTCCATGCTGTACATCTGAAACTAATATTGAATGTCAATTGCATTTGAAAATAAAAAGGAAATGTAAGAGAGCTTACAATGAATTTCACAGAAATATAAATAATTATAAAATGATATTATGAAAGGCTATCTACCACAAAATGGGGCAACCTAGAAGAAATGTACAAATTCTTAAAATCATATAACCTTTCTAAACTGAGTCATGAATTAGAAAACCTGAATAGACTGACCACTAGAAAGGAAAGGGAAATAGTAACCAAAAACTTCCCCAAAAATAAAATTCCAGGGCCAGGCAGCATCACTGGTGAATCCTACCAGATATTCAAAGATTTAATACCTATCATTTTAATGATAGGGGAGAATATTTCCTAACTCATTTTAGGAGGCCAACATTACCCTGATACCAAAACCAGTCAAAACAACACACACAAAAAAATACAGACCAATTATCTCTAATGAAATAGATGTAAAAATCCTCAAAAAGAAAAACAAAAAATACTAGCAAATCAAACACAGCAATATATTAAAAGGATCATATACCATGATCAAGTGGGGTTCATTCAAGGGATGCAAGGATGATTTAACATCTGCAAATCAATTAACATAATACATCACATTAACAAAATGAAGAAAGAAATGCAGAAAAGATGCAGAAAAAAACATTTGCCAAGATACAAAATCCATTCATGATCAAAACTCTCTACAAAGTAGGTATAGAGGCAAACACCTCAATATAATAAAGGCCACATATGTCAAACCCACAGCTAAAATCATACTCAGTGGTGAAAAGTTGAAAGTTTTTCCTCTAGTTATCAGAAGAAATACAAGGATGCCCACTCTTACTACTTTTATTCAACCTATTATTGAAAGTACAAGCCAGAGCAATTAGGCAAGAAAAATAAAAGACATCCAAATTGGAAAGGAAGGAGTAAAACTGCCATCATTTGCAGATGAGATGATTATATAGAGAGGAAATCCTAAAGATTCCACACAAAAAACTGTTAGAACAAATAAATTCAGTAAAGTTACAGGATACAAAAATCAATATACAAAAAAATAGTTGTGTTTCTATAAACTAACAATGAACTATCAGAAAAATTAAGAAAACAATCCCATTTGCAACTGTATAAAAATGAATAAAATACCAGGAATAAATTTAACTAAGGAGATGAAAAACCTCTGTGCTGAAAACAATGAAACATCGATGAAAGAAATTGAAGTCATGTGCTGGCTGAGTGGCGCACTGGTTAAGAGCTGGTTTTGGGAGGCCAGCGGGGGTTCGGATCCCACATATGAGGGCCAGTGATACTGCCATCGACAGCTAACAACAGCTCCACCTGTAGCTGGGATGTGCAAGCCCTGGCAATGGTGTAGGCTGCAGCCCCTGCTGCAGTGGGCTGCCAAAGGCTACAGTGAGTGGCTGGCAGCCAGCGTGAGCTGCCAATAGCTGCGGTGAGCAACCATCCAGAGGCCAGCGACCGATCTGCCTCATTCGGGAAGAGTGCAATGATGATACTAACATGGGCCAGTGAAAGAACGTCCTCTGCAACTAGACTGAAGAACAAAAAGACAGCAACTTGTCTGTTCCCTTCCCCCAATTCCCCAATAAAATCTTTAAAAAAAAGAAAAAAAGAAATTGAAGTTACAAATAACTGGGAGCATATTTTGTGCTCATGGATTGGAATATTGTTAAAATGTCTATACTACTCAAAGCAGTCTACAGATTCAATGTAATCCCTATCAAAATTCCAATGGCATTTTTCACAGAAATAGAACAAACAATCTCAAGCATTGTACAGAATTACAAAAGACCTTGAATAGCCAAGGCAATTCTCAGAAAAAACAAAGCTGGAGACATCACATTTACTTATTTTAAGCTATATTACAAAGTTATAATAACCAAATAGTATGGTATTGGTATAAACACAGACACATACATCAGTGGAAGAGAACAGGGAATCCAGAAATAAATCCATGCATATTTTGTCAATTAATTTCAAACAAAGGAGCCAGGGATGTATCATAAGGAAAGAAGGGTCCCTTCAATCAATGGTGTTGCAAAAACTCAACAGCCCCATGCAAAAGAATGAAACTGGACTATTATACCATACACAAAAATCAACTCAAAATAAGTTAAAGACTTAAATGTCTGAAACCTGAAACTATATAATTCCTAGAGGAAAACAGGTGGCAAGCTCCTTGACACTGGTCTTAGTGATGACTTTTTTGATTTGACACCAAAAACAAAGGCAACAAAAGCAAAAAAAACAAATAAATGGGGCTACATCAAACTAAAAGTTTCTGCACAGCAAAGGACACAATCAACAAAATGAAAAGGGAACCTATGGAATTTGAGAACATATTTGCAAATCATATTCTGACTAGGGTTAGTATCCAAAATATATATATAAAGAAATCACACAACTCAAAGAAGAAAAATCCCAAATAATTAGAAAATGAGCAGAGGGTCTAAATAGACATGAAAAGACGCTCAACGTCACTAATCATCAGGGAAATGCAAATCAAAACCATAATGAGAGATCACCTGTTAGAATGCTATTATCAAAAAGACAAGCAATAACAAATGTTTAGCATTTTCAAATAATTATCCATAATAATGAGAAAAACAAGAAGCAAATTATTATTTTTGTTTTAAATAATTAGTTACACAGGTATACGAAACCTTGGGAAATTAACTTATATTTTAGGAAGTTTAGAAAGTGTAAAAAAAAACACCCTATTTTATTATTTCTAGCTTGAACATGTTTTTCATGAAGTTATAACTCATATGGTGGTATTTTTTTGGAAAAGAAAAATTTCTGTCAGTATACTTGGTTATCTTATTCAGATATTCTTTAAACGTCACTGAAACATACCTCTGTTCCATAATTGACATTTTTCAAATAAAAGCAACTACCTAAAATATTTAATTTTCTTAGTACCTTGCATTATAAGAATAAACTAGTATATAACTACTATATTAAAGTTGTGTCTAAACACAATTTATCTTTAGTGTTACATCTTCCAGGACTTAATCTCAGGATTTCAAATATTTGAATAAGCGTACATCCTGGAAATATGTTTCAATTATGAAACAGATGGCTACAAAACAGTACAATTTATTTACAAACTGAAATCCAACTTTCAAACACAAGAGCTTCTCTAGTGATTTAAACCTTTGTGATATGCCAAATTGTCTTTCATATGAATCAACATTTCCTGTTCAAGCTTGAAAGATACTTACACCACCCAAGAGAGATCAGTCACTTTCCCAATAATGACATTTTAACTTTAAAAAAATTTGTCACCATCTTCAAAGAACACACTGAACTAAAAGCACAACTTGTTTCACAGCAGTCATCACTTAGAAAATAGCAGTTCTATCAGTTTTTAAACTTCTAATTGCTTTTGGAAATGTTTCTCCAAACACGTACCCCTGAATATTTCATTATAATGGCTTCTTTGAATAAAATATTTATTACTATATGTAACATATGTGCAAGCAACACACATGTGTATGTAGAAATTAATCATGATAATACTAATAATGGTATTTGCTCAGTATAAAACTGACTCTATAAATATAACTACATGCCACTGTTAAGAACATTATTCTGGAGAAGACTGATCCAATATGGCGGAGTAGATACACACTGTGTTTGCCTCATCCCATGAACACATCAAAATTACAACTAAATTATCAACCTGGAGAACCATCTGAAGTCTAGCTGAACAGGAGTTTTATAACTAAGGATATAAAGAGGCTGTGTTGAGAACTGGTAGGAGGGGCGGAGAGCGTGAAATGGGCAGGCCTCAAGCCTCTGTGGCTGATGAAAATGGGAGGGATATCTCGGCTGCAGAGGTTCCCCATGGAGGAGCAAGGGGCCCTAGCCTCACACCAGGCTTCCCATTCAGGAGTGTTGGTGCCGGGAAAGGAGCCCCCACATCTGGCTGTGAAAAACAGTGGGATTCCAACCAACAGGGTGGGATGGAAAGCTGGGGGGAACCCAGACATCCTCCTAAAGGGCCCCTTAAAAGACTCACTGATAGGCACTCACCCTGGGCTCTGGTGGAGGGATGGTGACTTAGAGAGCATCAGAGGCATACAGATGCGGGGCAGACTGAGGTGTGTGGCCTCAGAAGGTGGTCTGGAGGAGAGTTGGCCCCATTTGGTTACTCCTGCTGTGCAGCCAGCAGATGGTGACCACCTTTCCTGTGTTAAGCCCGCCCACTATGCTTACAGCCAAATCTGAATCTGATTGGCCTGGTGAGCTCTGATGCTCCTCCCTGTTGACTCACTGAGACCCCACCACACTCAGCTGCATCTGCTGCAGCAACAACCTTCACTTTTTCTCACATTTCATTCACGTGAGCTAGTCACACAGCTCCACCTGACTACAGTGGGGCTGGGTAGGGCAGTTTTCTTAATGCCTAGAAAAAAAAACCTAAAAAAACAGAGACTGGTTTCTTCGTCCAAGTAATATCTACCACGGAAAGAATTGTTTTGCACTTCTTTTTTCTCCTTTTCCTTACCAATTACCTCCTCAATGTTTCTTTATCTCAAAAATTTTCTCCATCTATACTTATAAGAGACAGGAGATGTAATGCCCAGCTTAGCCTTCATGGAAGAACTTGTGGCTATGGCTGCTGAGAGTGTGAGAAGCAGGAGCCTGAGCTAGCTGTCTGCTTTTTCAGAGTGGTCCCAGCTGCAGAGCACTACCTAGGCCAAGCAAACCCTCCCTACGATGGCCTACATGTCATGATTGTTTGTGGCAGGAGTATCACCAAGGCTTTCCAGTTCTCCTTCTGCCAAATTTGATTTTCTTTCCCCAGAGAACATACTAGGGTAAGGAGAAGATGATGAACACAACCTCAAAATTTAAATAAAGATAGGATCAGGCGTCTCCTTTTCACAGGTGTTAATGTTTAATGAATAGCTTGCACACCAAATCCTTGTTAAGATTGGAAGAAATGATCTACGCCTGTTAGTGATGCGAGACGTCTGAGAAAGTAGGTGATACATTGGGGTTTGGAAGGTGGATCGCTTTCAGCCTAGGTGACAATGAGACTGTCATTGGTAAGTGAAACTTATTAAATTAGACACTTATTAAAACTCTAATGTCCAATTATTAAAACCCTTTTCACTGGTGAGTCATGATTGTATACCATTGGGAGAGGAGTATGCATTAGTTGGTATAAAGTGTCAACGTTTGAGAAGTACTGGGGAAGCTAACTATAAGGACAATGGAAACAGAAGGATATTGTTAAGTCCATTGCTACCCTAGAAAAAGATAGTGAAAAGGTGTGGGTGATTGAACACCAAGCAGGAAAGCCAGCAGACCTTCCCAAGAGCTGACAAACAGTCTCTGCAACAGGAAGGCAGAGGAATCTGAGGCCCAGGTGTTAATAGAAGGGCAGAGCTCCAATTAATGCTAAATGCTCATTCAAGGCAGCTTAGTTATGACAAGATCACGGCTTGATTGGAGAAAAAATGGGGTCCTCATATTTGGGAAGAGAACATCTGGGGTATGACCCTGAACATCTTGAACCCCCAGACTCTTCTGAACCCTCTGAAAATGCAGAAGTGAGTCATCTCTTCCTCTTAGGGGCTAACCTGCCCACGTCCGTTCCTTGAAGGTACTGCAGAGTCCTCTCCTCACAAAACCTCATGTGCCCCCTTCAGGATTCTGTTGTTGCCACTAGACATATAATTTGGTTAAGTCACAGCATAATTCAGCCAGGGATATGCTGGTGCTAATAAGAGCTAATATCCCAAGAAGCTGCAAGACCTAGTCATTGTGTATTGACAGGTAGTGGAGGAAAACCTGTGGGTCTGAATTCTGAGAGTGCTCAATCAAGGGGACTTAAAAATACGACTGGGCAGGGAAGAGTTTATTGACTAGAGAACATTCTAATGACATTGGATTTAACAGCTGGGTGAGAACATGGATGTGAGGGCCATCCAGATAATGGTGAATGTTCACTACTGAGATGACTCCTAGAGGCCTGGAAAAGCCATGGCCAATGCTAACTGAAGTTGAAATAGCAAAATTCCATAGCAGACAGTAGACCAAGGGATTTAACAACCCATGGAAGCCAGCACACTGGAGTGAATATGCTCTGTAAGGCCAGAAGCCCCAGCGAATGATTATGTCCCATGGGGCAGGGCTATAAACCACACCATTTCCCAAAGCCATAAGCAATGTTCTTCTCCGAGGCACCCAAACCACCAGCGGTTCAGAGGTGGCTCTCTTCTATAACCCAGAGCTGACAGGAGGAGAGGATCTTATTCCCAGGCTCAGTGACAGCCATGGAGATGACTGGACCCAAATAAATGCCAAATGCTAGCGTGTAATTGCCAAAATCCAGGGGGATGAGATGACAGCAATAAGAGACAGGGTCAGAGTAGCTGCCAGAGGCCTGAACCAAGAGACAGAGATGGTTACTCAAACAGAGTGTCACTAGGGGCATAATAGGTGGGAGTCCAATAAGGGTATTCCAATCAGCTTGCGCTATCATAAGAATCAATAATGGATGACCAGGAGGCCAAGGGCAATTGTCCTAATTAAAAGTCACAATCCCGTGTTAAGTTTCTGGACCTGAGGTAGTTTTCCGACACAGAATCCACTAACTGAAAAGGAGGCCAAGTCCTTAATAAGAAGGAAATGGCACAGAAAATTTACTAGGTAATGATTTCCCTACTCCTCCAAAAGTCATTTACTTGGTAATTTTTATAGTGACCAATCATTCCAGTTTTCTCAGAACTTAGGGATGTCTTGGAACATGGGACTTTTTTTTAGTTTGGAAATTTCTGGACAAACTGGGATAAGTTGATATTATGGCTGGGGAAAGGAGAATAGCCAAACATTTCAAGGACTGTTGGACACCGTTTTAATTTACACTGATACCCAGAAACTTGAAGCATTATGATGGTCCCTTTATTAAAATTGGAGCAAATGGAGCCAGGTAATAAATGGAGTCATGAGAAACATCTGGCTTGTGATGGCTCCACTATTTCTTCAGATCCATCCAACAGTTATCTCCCTAGTCCCCAAAAGTATAATTTTTTTTTTTTTTTTTTAGGGCAATGTCACTGGCCCTCATATGTGGGACCGAACCGGGGCCGCTGGCTTCCCAGGCCAGCGCTTAACCACCGCGCCACTCGGCCGGCCGCTAATTTTTTTTTTTTTGAGGGCAGTGTCACTGGCCCTCATATGTGGGACCGAACCCGGGCCACTGGCTTCCCAAGCCAGCGCTTAACCACCACACCACTCGGCCGGCCCTCCAAAAGTATAATTTAGAGTAACACACTACAAGTTTAATTAGTACAAGTCCCACATTGAGTTCTTGACCTGTGGGATACAGCTAATCATACAGTGCTCTTAAGACCTAGCTCTCCGATGGCCTGTAGGTTACATATAAGGCAAAATTGCAAGACACTGTAGGTTAGGGTTTGAGGTTGTGTTGGGAGCTGACTGGTTGGAGGTGAGGTAAGGGTAATGAATCATTTCTTCAGGTCTTGAAGACAGTGCCAAGGTCCTTTCCAGAATTCCTCTGTCCGGTCTCACGGAACAGTAGCCAGCGGGTCGTTCCACCTTAGGGCTCAGGAACTGAATCATAATTTAGGTCAAGATGTTATCTTTAGTCTGCCAGAGGTCTGAACCTGGCTACTGTCTTCTGCTGCCTCTGAGGGTTGCTGACTGAGGGGTGAGGGAGAAGCCAGATCTCTAAGGGGTATATACACTGAGTGAGATGACTTCTAGAACTAGGATTTAAAACTAAACTTAATCAAAGCTATAAGGACCCTTGGTTTCATTTTTTTCCCTAAGAAATGTGTTATCTATATTTAATAAAGATATTTTTCCATCATCTGTAATTGAATTTATTAACTTTTTGGCATTTAACATTATAAATTGTGAGTCATTTCTAGATGATTTTTTTTCTAGTCAAACTCTGAAACTATTTTTATAAAGAAAAAAAAAAAAAGATACTTAACCGACAGACGTCCACATTCCCGAAATAGAGAGGTTCAAAATAAAGAGAAAAGAGAAGTCAAGGAAATAATACTCATATTGATGGAGCAAACAAGTTCAAGTCTAAGACAATACAATAGATTTCATAAATTAACCCACAACTGATTTAGAGAGTACTGATGGAATTAAGCTGTCTCACTGTGTATCTGTACAGTGTACTTATAAAAAGGCCAAAAGGTGATTTTATGAAGTTTAGATAAGGCAACACTGTAGTATAGTTCAACATTTGTCTAGCATATAATTCAAGGGGAGGGCCCGATTGGCTGTCACAATTATCAAGAACTGATAGGTGAATTACTTTTGATCCCCATTAAAATATCTCCTAAATCCATCCAACTAAAATATCTCCTAAATCTATCCAACTGCCTTTGTTATAGTTTTTATATATCAGTCTTCTAACATTTCCCTTCTTAGATGAGAATGTGATGACCAGCTCATGAAGATCATGTGCTTGGCAGCTAAGTTTCTGATTGTGATTTATGAAGTAAATTTTCTATTCCAGCCAGTTCCCTGTGAGTTGGGTCCTGCATGACTTTCAAAGATGCATCATTTCTGTTAAGACGCCAGACTCTCTCAGATGGAGGCCAGGCCCTGAAATAAAGGTGGCCACAACTTCGCTTATACTTAGCAGGGATCCACATGGAAGTGTCTATTTCAATGCCACTGTCAGGGAGTCAGACAATCCCCACTGTATTTGTCAGTAGATTCAGAGCCCAATTCCAGTGAGAACTGACCAAAGGTATTTCTAGTCCCATATTTATTTTTTTTTGCAATATGTCTAAAAATATGGCAGCCAGTATAATGATTCTAAAGCTATTCTAAAGCTCAAAATGTAAACTGCCTGAACTTAAGTATTGTTCAATTAATTGAGCAGAAAAGGGCTCTTGAAAGAGATGTAACATTTTAAGTGTAAACAGACTATGTTATCATTTAATCTTAGATTTAAAGTCCAAAGAATTTTTTTAAAGGTGGGAAGGAGATATTATATCATTTTCTCACCTGGGTGCTTTGGGAATCGCAATTTATTTTACATTCTGTTAGATTATCTTAATAAGGCTTCTCATTGGAGGAAATAAAATTTGTCTATACTCAGCTTTAATAATAAAAATGTGAACTTTGGAGAACATGGCATAAAAAGAGAAATCAAGTTCATTTTGTAAACAAAGGGTATTTAAAAATATAATGTTTATTTTACTATAGGGAGTATAATAGGAAAAAAGTAATAATTGAGTATTTACTAGATTAAATGACAATTAGAGAGGAATATTTTAGTTTATCCAAAATTAAACAATACATCAAGTACACTTTGATTTATTTTATTATCTTTAATGAACTATGTTTAACATTTTACAAATCTTCAGCTTGTTACAGTTTTCAGCAGTAAATATAGTAGTAATGACAATAAATATACAATGAAGTGTGGGATTCCTCTGATGAAAGAATACAAAAGGTAGACACTTGGAAACAAGAGGGCAAAATGTCAACTCTAGGTCTGAGGAGGAGATTAACATGGTTAAATTCTTTACAGAGATAGTACATAGGGGAATGAGTAACTCAGTGAATATAAATGAATATGTAACTTTGAGCTTCACCTTTCTGGGAAGTTTTGAGGGACATTATTTGACCCACAGATCCTTAAAACTCTATAATATGCATTGATACCAGAGGACTCAAACACAGAAGAAGTGATCTGAAAATGATTGCCAAAGCAAAGAAGTGCTTTTATTTCTTAACATTTGTGATCTTTGTGGTATACTGTGTATTATAAAAGGGTGTAATCCCTATACAACTGCATAAATGTCATAAAAATGGATTTTATAAAGTCTCAAGATCTTAATATGTATTCAAAAATACATACAGCTGTGCTTTAGTAAACGAATCCATCAGTTAATTGAGGGATAATTTTGCTTTTAAGATATATCCAAAGTATATACAAAGGATCAACAAATGTTAATAATCTGTGACCAAAATTCTCTAGGTTTACATTTGCAAAAAACTGGGTTGGTTTTTCAATTTAAAAATTTAAGAAAGCTGTGAATATTGTAGATTCATTATCACTTGGGTTAAGAAAAAGTAGATGGCTTCAGCTTTTTAACAGGAAATTTGTGACTACTCACAAATGAGAAGTTACACATTTTTAATCATTAGAAAAGATAAATTGCCTATACTTCCCAATTGAGAACAGAATGTGCAGTGTGTAAAAAAATAAAGTTTTATTCTGAAACCCAAAACTGTATTTCTAGAAAAGCCCTTGGGGATACATCCTCTCATTTCCTTTACACAAGAATGAGTAAGTGGCATACCCTTACATCAACTACGTATTCCATTACTAAGCTAAGAGATGAAATATTTTTACTTAAAGGTGGGAGAAATATACACTTAAAATATTGAAGTACAACATTTTCTATATAGTTCTAACTTCATTCCAACATAAACAAGGTATCAGTATAAACAGGATTCCAGAAAGAAAGATAAATATTACTTGCATGCACAATTCATTGTTCCAACGTGAAACACTAGGTCTATATGTTTTAATTAATAAAAACTGCACATATGCTTAATTTGGGTAACAGAAAGAAAATGCACATTTAATAAAGATGTTATCATATCCTTCTAATAAAGCAAGTCTATATCAAAGGCACTTCAGCAGAGCACTAACTCCTTAACCTTTTCCAAGTCATTTTCATTTAGGCTGCTTTTAATGCATCTTTCTGTATAAGACCAATAAGAAGCCTCCTCTAATTTTGGGTCTTATCACTACCCTCCCCTTGCAAAAAAGTAAACCTATCTATTACCCAAAACATTTATCTCTTCTATAGATTGGGGTAAAATATACCAAACTTTTGCCTTGGTCTTTAGGTTCTTTGGGTTCACAGAAGAAGGTAGCAGTGTTATCTGACAGATTAAACGCTTCAGAAGTGGTTATAGGAAAAAATTGGCTGAAGTCTACTATCTTGGCAAAAAAAGTTATTGTCTTTCATTGTACATCCATCTATAATTTGACTAAAGCTAATGTGGCTATTTTTTGGTTCTTTCAACTTGTTTATATGCTCCCATATTGATTATAGGAGAAGAGCAATTTAGTTTCATTTTTTCCCCCCATGGGACAGGGAAAGCTGCTTCAGACATTTGCCTTCATGGAAATTTAAAGAAAATTGGGACGTGTTGATTTTAATTAACAAAGAGATTTATTTTTAGGACATATGAATGACTGATAATTCAGAGTTGAAGACACATAATTAAAAACAGCTGTTGAATGTGTTCACACTGAATTCTTTACTACGATGAAAAGGATATGGATATAGTACTTGCAAAACTGGGGGAAATGCTGCAAAGGCTATTAATAGTGATTTAAGAAAAAAACATTTACTTTTCCCATGAAATTGAAACTGATTTTCTCAAGCATCTTTTATGAATGTGAACAGAAAATTTAAAAAATCTGTAGATACACCTAATGTCCTGAAGGTAGTTTGGAGTCTCAGGGAAATGACATTTCTTTTTCAGCTCATCAACATTTCAGAAAAAATTGAAATGTTTATTCCCTTTAGCTCCACATATTTTGTTAATTTTTTAGTGTTCACAAGAAACTTTAAATTCATTGATTTTTTTTTAAAAAAATCAAATTTAATAGCATTTTTTTAAATAGAAGAAATATCTTAAAACTGATTTTGCTTATATGTATCAATGAGTCTTAAACTAAAGATACTTGTTTATTTTTTCAGATTGGTTGAAAGTTTTCCTTGACAGATAAACTCATTTCACTTTTAAGGGGGGGAGAATTCAAAATAAGAATTAAATATCAGTATTCATTTCTCAGATTTCTAAATAACAAAATAATACCTTACCATTTATTCTGTAAAGTTGTATCCAAAATCTACCAAATTGCTGGAGTTTCCCTCTCTAACAAACAAGTAGCTTCTTGCCCATCTTATGTGAGTATGGAATTTACTTTGGGGTTAATACAATACACATGCTGTTTATCACAAAGAAAGAAAATGTTGGTTGGCCTTTAAACCTAGAATTACATCAACCCAGAATATTTATCAAGTTATTTTCAAGTATAGGCATCAGAGAACATAATAGTAACATTTCACAAGAATAAGATGCCTAAAGAATTGTTTCCTTTCTAAATATTTCACAGGGGTAGTCATCAAAGCAGAGGCAACATTTTTGGAAGCAACTTGAAGAGTACACGTTTCACAATGTTATTCTTAAGAGGGTCGGGGCCAAATTGGCTGACTAAGCAACATTTTCAGATAACTAAAGTCTTGAAGCTATTTTACATTTTGAACTCTTGGATACTTCAAATTCATCATCCAAAAATAAATGAAAAGAAAGGGTCAGAAAAAGCATTCCTTAGGATCTTTCTCTCTCACTACTGAATTACCATTTTACTATTTACTCTGCTTAAGACATGTCCAGGGACCATGAGATAGCTCAGTCTCACCTTCCTAGGAAGTTTATACTGCAATTTACAACAAGAAGCAATAATCAATAGCACGAGACAGCAGAGACACAACCATCCTTAGTGTTAATTTATGGGGATCAATGGGCGCTCCTCTCGCTTCTTCCAGATATTAGTTTTGCTATCTCTTTTGGCTAGTGGTGGTCTGCTCCGTTTTTTGGTGGGCGATGTATTGGCTTCAAAATCTTCACCAGTGCTTTTTCTTCCTGGGGACTCTTCTCCAGGGTGCTCCAGGATAGCTCCACTCCCTCCATCTAGAATGTGCCTTAAAGCTGGGTCCTCGGGGGAGCAAACGGTGGTTCCACTCTCACTACTGCTCAGGTCTAAATCTTCTAAGTAAAGAATCTTAGGCTGATGCATGCTTTTGATGAAAGTTTTCTCCCTCTCGAGTTTTCTGCTTGAGTGATGCTCATTCATGTCCACCCCAGAGTCCAGACTCGTGTCATTGCTCTGGGTTCTCTTGCCTTTTTTCAGGTCTATAAATGAGTGCCTGACTTGTGCAACTGGCTTTCCATCAAGAGACACAAACCAGGCTCTGGGGTGAGGGGAAGGCTTTCCCTTGGACAGCTCCAGGAGGGTCTGTTCAGAAATTCCTTGAAGTTCTGATGAAAAGGGAGTCATTACAACGGCTTCATTGAGTGTTCCAGGAACAGAAACAGATTCTAGTAAGCTGTTTGAATACCGGCTCCAATCCGAAGTTTGGGATGGCAAGCTCTGTTGACCTTCCAGTGGGATATTCTCTTCCCCATCATTGGGGGGCTGTGCATGAGAATGCACTGGCATTTTGGGCAATGTCTGTGTAAAGTTCTCTCTATTTACTGGTTCCATCAATTGGCCATAGACTAACTGTCCCTTTCTTGGCAAAGTAGCTGACTTAGCAGTATGTAACTGCTCTGGAGTGGAGAAAAGGTCAGATGTTTGAAGAATGGCAATGGGCTGGCTGTAGATATGCATAAGCTGCTCAGGAATGTGGGAACGCCTATATACCTCTTCATTACCTGTGAGATACCTCTTTTCCTCTTGAGCATCACCTAGACATGAAGATAGGTTGCTGCTAATATGTTTCGTTTGTTTGGACCCTACATTGGACTCCAAAGACTGTGTTGGGTGTCTTGAGTAATTATTTTGACTGGCTGACAAAAATGAAACCTCTTCATTGTAGATTTTAAAACTGTCCCGAGTTTTTACCATGGAAACTCTTTCTTCTGCGTCTGCCTTTGATGGCTCCTTTTTTTGAGGGCTGTATGAGGAGTTTTTGGCATTGAATAACAGCGACTTGTCCTCGGCTTTTAATGTTACTTTGACTGAACTGATATGATTTATGTGTGTTGTTGAAGTTGTCTGGTCTCTCTTGAGGACCTCAAGTCTAGTGATATTTCTTTCTCTTTTCTGTGGAGTACCACACTTATTCCTTAAGTACAAGAGAAGGCAAAACATGTTTAAAACTTATAGTCTAGAAAACTCATTTAAAAATACCATCCCACAATATGTATATTATATAGCAAAGCTACTGATAAGCTATATCCATTTTAATTTTTAATCTTCATATTTTAAAGATCAAACCACTGACTTCTACAAATAAACTTTGTAATATATAGAACATACTGACATGATACTATACTTTGATAGTTTTCTGGGTTTATAAACATTAATATTTTCTTACCTGCAATAACAAAGAAGTACAGCAAAAAATCCAATGACAATGACTATTGTTCCTCCTAATATGGCTGTAAGAAACACTGTATGGTAGGCAGTTATGTCCTTTGAGTCTCCATTTATACCTGACCCTAAATAGTTCAATATAAATGAGCAAACAAAATAAAGAGAAAATATATATAATTTTACATCACATTTTCAACTAGGTCCTATCCTGGGTGAAGCAAATCGATACGTGTAAAAACTTATATTTGTTTGCCCCCCTCCCATGGCAGGCTTCCCTCTGGGTGGAGACTACCTTCCCTGCCCTTTGGGCTTAATCAGTTGACTTGCTCAGCTTAATGAAATGTGAGCACCTTAAATGAGATTGCATGATATGGCCCTGCCATCATGCTAAGGTTCTCTAATATGCAAACAGTATATCCCAGAGCATTTCTATTCCTTCAACCTACGTTCTGGAATGAGAAAAAAAGTTGAACTGAACCAAGCCCAACCCAACAGTTATGAAATGTAAGCAACAGATAAATGTTTGCTATTGTTGGCTACAGAGATAACAAGTTTGTTTGTTAACTGCAGCAATGGCTGATTATCACAGGCATTGGTACTGAAATGCTGAAATTCTGCTATAACAGAACCCTAAAATATGTGACACTGGCTTCTAGGCCAGGCAGGTGCAGTGAGAAAATTGTTTCAGTAGACAGTAAAACTGCTGACCCAAGTTACGTAGTAGCAAAATGCTTCCAATTAACTTGAGCTTTGTGCAAAGAGGTTTTGAGACAGAATACCGTTAGTGAGTGTGGACTAATTACTAGCTGCATTTAATTAAAAAAGAAAAATTAAAGATACATTCAAAAAGGAATTTGCCAAAGTAAGCAGGGATAAAAGGACTAGAGAATCCAAAAATTCTGGGATTTGAAGGGTTAAAAATTGCAACTCCTTCAGCCTGGGCTCTAGAAGAAGATGCCATGATCCCTGTAAGCTGAGCCCAGTAGAGGCACGGTTAACTCACCATCCTCCTTTATGAGCGAGCACATAGATATAATGCTGTTTTGCAGTAAAAGCTGACTAACACACTAAAATGATGAGTGTAGGCTATTAAGACTTTGCATGAAAATCAATGCTATTGGGCAACTAACTTTGAGGTAATGTTTCAGCACCACTAAGACTTCATTTTATTTAAAAAATGTATATAACAAGTTTACTGATCAGTATCACCAGATTGTAATATGTATTCAGGGTGATAAGGTGATGAGAGTGGTGAGGCAACTGGTTTCCTGGTTATCGCTACCATGAGAAAATGTCCAGAATGACTCACCTTCACCAAGAATACTAGAGGGCCACAAGGTCTTTAGAACTATCCTTTAAATTCAGTATCATCTAATTTAACAAAAGTAAAGTAACAGTAATGGTAAAGGATTTAGAGAAGCAGCACTGTGGTATTGCATATAGATGTTGGAACCAGAGCACCTGAAATGAAATCCTGGCCTCCTCATTTATTTCTATGTGATCTCGGGCAAGTTTCATTTCTTTGTGTCTCAGTCCATATCCATCATACGGAACCCATGTGGGTTGTTATGAGTTAATACTTTTAAGGTACTGAGAACAGTGCGTAGCACTAGCACAGGATAAACACTCAAGTGTTGGCTAAACTACACCCTTGTTAAAGAAACTTCAAGGTTATGTAAGAACAAGCACTCCTGTATTGACCACACTTTGAAATATGGTAACTAATAATAAAGCACTTATATCTAACAGACGATCAAGTACAACATTACACAATACATTTCTTCAAACGAAAAGAAATGAGTAACGATTCTATCTGTGGATTCTTATTCAGGATGCAGAGCTGCAACTGAGTAAAGTTTGATTGTAACTGGGAAATTCAACTTCTGCTCCTAAGAATATGAGAGTATATGTTTCCACAATACAGTAATACTAACAATTTTCATTCCACAGGATTTCAATGAAACTCACTTTTGGAAACAGGAAGCTGATATTATACAAGGTGTGATCAAACAATATGATGAATGTTTAAATTAAAAAAAAAAAATTATTACAATAAAAGACACATTGCCATTAATCCCCCTCAAAATATTCCCCCTCACTTTGGATACACTTACCCCATCGTTCTTGCCACTTTCTGAAGCACTTCTGGAAGTCCTCTTTTGTGAGTGTCTTTAGTTGTGCTGTTGTGGCTGCCTTGATGTCCTGAATCATTTGACTTTGTGGAAGAGCCAGAAGTTGCATAGTACCAGATACGGTGGATAAAGTGAATGAGAACACCCTGTAATGTTTTTATCTGACAGAAATTGCCATATACCAGAAGTGACGTGTGACATGGAGCACTGTCATAATGGAGGATAATTTATGGCACACTTTAAAACACACCTTCTCTCAACTGTAGCTGACAGACTGCATGGAGCAAATTGAAACTTATCACACATGGTTACCAAGGTTCAGTACATGCTTCCTGTATTGAAGATCCCTGCCTTTCCTTTGGATGGTGCTCAGCAGCAGCATTCACCATATTTTCTGATCACAACAGAAAGGCTCCATGTCACACATTGCTTCTGGTATGGCAATTTCTGTCAAATAAAAACATCATAGTGTGTTCTCATCCACCTTATTCACCAGATCTGGCACTGTGCAACTTCTGGCTTTTCCCCGAAGTCAAAATGACCATGAAAGGTAAACATTTTGAATCAATTCAGGACATCGAGGCAGCTACGATAGTGCATCTAAAGACACTCATTAAAGAGGATTTCCAGGGCTAGCCGAGTGACACATTGGTTAAGAGCTGATTTTGGGATGCCAGCGGCTCCGGTTCGGATCCCACATATGAGGACAAGTGACACTGCCCTCTACCGCTAACAACAGCTCAACCTGGAGCTGGGCTGCGTGAGCCCTGGCAACAGTGTAGGCTGCAGCCCCTGCTGCAGTGGGCTGCCATGGGCTACAGTGAGTGGCCAGCAGCCAGCGTGAGTGGCTGGCAGCCAGCGTGAGCTGCCAATAGCCACGGTGAGCGACCATCCAGAGGCCGGCGACCTATCTGCCTCATCTGGGAAGAGCGCAATGACGATACCAATATGGGCCAGTGAAGCAATGTCCTCCACAACTAGACTGAAGAACAAAAGGACAGCAACTTGTCTGTTCCCCTTCCCTGATTCTTCAATGCTGTTCCCCTCCCTCAATTCCCCAATAAAATCTTAAAAAAAAAAAAAAAAAAGAGGACTTCCAGAACTGTTTTAGAAAGTGGCAAGAACCATAAGTGTATTCAAAGTGAGGGGGAGTATTTTAAGAGGGATTAATGGCAATGTGTCTTTTACTATAATAATTTTTTTTAATTTTAACAGTCATCATATTTATTGATCATACCTAGTGTGTGACAATAACAAAAAAATTATGCATCTGCATGCATATGCGTGTGTGTGTGTGTGTGTGTGTGTCTGTGTGTGTGTGTGTGTATATACCTAGAAGGAGTTACAATATAGTTTCATTGAAACCAAAATATATTTGAAAATGCATATTTAAAAACATAATAATCGTTTGTTTACTAAACTCTATACTCAGCTGCATACTTATGTAGAACAATCTATGAAAAACTACTTGGCTTTAATTTCTTGCACTTATTTTTTTCAAGGAATTCTAGAATTCTACTTCAGATTTATTTAAAAACAGATTTATATATTAACCAAATTACAATTAAAGTAGCCCCAGAATAGTTAACTAGCCCATTTTGATTTTACAGTAACACTCACATCCTAAAATGTTTGGGATATTAGGGAATCACCATATCCAACTCCCACAATTTAGAAACAAGAAAACTAATACTCAGATGGGTAAGAACCTATTTCAAACTCACCCAGTTAGTTACTGGCAAAGTCAGAGCTATAATCAACTTATCCATATTTCTAGTATAGTGTTCCTTAGACTATGATAGGCTCGTAGAATAAAAGCATTACTAGAAGTTATCTAGTTCAAACTAAACGGGAATCCTATACCTCTACTTTAGCACTCTGATTCATACAAAATGTTTTCCAACATATAAGCTGAAACAAAAAACTTTAACCTATTTTAGAAAATTATTGAGCTTTTATAATTCATAAAGTCACCTTATATAAGTTAGTTGTTTCAGATATATGGTTAGTGGAAGGTACACTTCTATGTAAAACTCAAGTACTCCTGAGGTTATTTTTATTAGAAATGAAATAACTAGGATTGAGTTGAAGTATTAAATATTAATATTCTTTTTCATCTATATTTCATTATAGTTGCAAACCTAGAAAGGGATAAGACAGCTGGCAAGACTGTGTGATATTTTGCATCATGAAGAACAAAAGTAACTACTCTCTGGCTTCTGAATAAATAATCTCCTGAGTACTAAGTTCAAACAGAGAGGTAGAGAACATCCCTCTTGATCATATATGGCCAATGGCTTTTATTTCTTCTATTGGGATACTAAAGTTTGGCTTCATTAAAAAGTCTTGTTACCTTGCACAACTTAAAATTCAAAAGTTGTCAACATAAAATGAAAATTAAAAACTATTTTAAAAAACCTTGTTCAAAAAAACCATGAGAGCCTTCAAATTATTAATAGATGGCTTTAATAAAGTTAAATGATGGACTGCTGCAGAGAATGTATGTAAAATGTCATTCACATCCTGGATCAGGACGTGCACTGGGGCTATTCCTGATCAGACGAAACCACCAGGTCTCAGCTGCCTCTCAGCTAGGAACCAAGACACTCAATAAACCAAAAGAATTATCTGTGACACATGATTTAAAGATGAAGGAAGGAGATATGCATTCAACTCTTATATTCCCAAAACTTCACTAAAATGACACTGAAAGTTTTGCTTTGTTTTGTTTTTGTAAATATAAAACCCACAGGTTACGGGAGAATGAGATAAAAGAGCAACAAGATACTGAAGGGTGGAAAGTTGGCATCAGAAAAAGCCAAGAGGCTACTCAGCCTGTACCAGTAACCACCCATAATGCCCCAAAGTGGTGGCAGGCCCATGGTGCATACAGCAGGTTGGAAGAGTTTTCTTTTTTTAAAGATTTAACAGATCACATATACAACGTTTGACTATTTTGAGACATTTACACAACTCACGATAAACATAGAATTTCCTTAGGTACAAACAATATAGATAATTTGATACCATGTTAAATCTAGAAAAAATGAAATGCTCATTTCATCTAGAATACGAATAGATCATCCCTAGTGGACAATTCTTGGTTTTTGTCCACCTCTGTTCATAGGTCAAGTCAATATTCATTTGGGGTATCACTTGTCTTCTCCTGGGAACAGTCTGGGGACACTATAATTCAACAGCCCTTCCTCCACATCACCACACCCAACCCCAACCAAGGGGTGTGCTCATGACCTATGTCTGGGCCAACCAAATTCTTCATCCCTAGAGTAATCAGGAACAGTGTGAGGAAAAGACTGCAAAGGGTTAGTGTCAGCTATCAAGAGCTGTGATCTTGTGAAGACTATTGGACAGGCATGCTAAGTGGGCCTGTGGGGCTTCTGCCTTTTAGAATCTGGCTCTTCAGCCTTCCCTGGCATCCTGTGAACTTTCTGTAACCTAATATTATTTTAATTATCCAAAATCTGTTCCTGTGGCTTACAACCAAAAGCTCTCACTGATCTGGGTAGAATTTATTCACAAAAAAGGTAAACTCAGGGGAATTAAAAAAACTTAATTTGAACAAATTTCACACTGCACTGATTCATCAGACATTATAGCTGTTATAGCTTTACGACATTCGTCAGACATTATAGCTATAAGAGACCTTAAGAGTTCATGGAGCTTAACCTTTTCTTATACACATGAAAAAAGAAAAAATAAAGCTAAGATGAAGAGACTAGAAGTTTTTTCCAGTGTCGTATAGCAGTTAAGTGGCAATGCTTAGCATGAAATGGAGATCTGCTGATATGAATTCCAGGATGACTATTTGGATTGCTTTTTTTGTTAATTACTTTTTTTTTCATTTTTACAAACCTCTAGTTCCTGGAAGTGAAGCTGCTATCCAGTAGCCCAAATGTGGTGCCTCATATGTCCAAATTAAGTGATTATTATATTCCTTGACCAGTCCCTGGCCATGATTTATCCAAGTACCTAAAAAGGAAGGTAAGTAAAAAATACCAGTTAGTTACAGTTTATTTCTCTTTAGAGCTGATAGGAATTTGCTGATGGTTATGTATAGAATACTTAGCAGGGCTTTTTCAACGATTATGAAAACTGTAGCAATATATTATCATGGCATAATATACATATATCATATATTACATGGTAATATAGCACATATACTATATAAAATAAAGTAATTTGAATGATTTGTTATGAGTATAGGAAATAAAATCTTCATAAATAAAAGTGTAGGCATATTTAAGGAAATCATGACTCTCCAAATGTTTAAATTTTGCATATTAAGATATATTGTAAGGATGTGAATAGTGAAATTCAACTTTATCAATAGACAGTTATTTGTCACCTGTTCTGGGATTCTGATTAAACAGGTATAACATATGTAGTGTGTAAATGTTGCATATATGATAAATCAATTCAAAGATCTTGTCATTGGAAGGTACATTAGAGACAAGCCTCTCTGCCAGAAGGAACAATCAGAAATCAGGACTCAAAGCCCGTTATTTCTCTTTACAGTTGTGATAAAATAGCTTTCTCATTCAACATATTAGGAAATTGAGGCCCACATAAATTAAGTGATTTGTTCAAAATCACACTGCTGGTAAATAATTTAGAATCCAGGTCTTAGAGCTTTTAATCCCATAGAATAGTATACTACTGTGATATTGTGATTTATAATAAGAAAAATGTATTTGATCTTAGTCCCCAGTCCTGGCACCCAGCTCTTAAAAACCCTTGGGGGCCTGCCGAGTGGCGTGGTGGTTAAGCACTGGCTTGGGAAGCCAGCGGCCCCAGTTCGTCCCACATATGAGGGCCAGTGACACTGCCCTCAAAAAAAAAAAAAAAAAAACCCTTGGAATTCCCTAAGTGATAAAACCCATAAAGGTAAAAAGAGTGCCTTTTGTTATGTACAGTAAGCCACTTGCAACCACACTTGAGTTTATGTTAATGAGGTGGTTGTTGGAAAGTCTCTGAGGCTGGGGAGCTTCAAAAAACCTACCAAGTGATTAGAGGAGTTGCCTGGAAAAAACCTACCAAGTGATTAGAGGGGTTGGAGCTTTCAGCCCTACCCCACACACACCTCCAGAGAGGGGACTGAGATTGAGTTCAACCACCAATGGTCCATGATTTAATCAGTCATCCCTACATAGTAAAGTCTCCATAAAAATCCCTGACCTGCAGGGTTCAGAGAGCCGAGCTGGTGAACACAGGGAAGTGCTGGGAAGGTAATGTACTCAGAGGGGAGAGCTGGAAGCCCCAGGCCTCTTCTCCCATACCTTGCTCTATACATGTTTTCCATCTGGCTGTTCCTTAGTTATATTCTTTTACAATAAACTGGTAATCCATTAAGTAAACTATTTTCCTGCGAGCTGTTCTAACAAAATATTGAACTCAGGGTCACGAAAACTTCCAGTTTTATAGCCAGTTGGTCAGAAGCACAGGTGATAAACTGGATGAGTGACTGGCGTCTGAGGAAGAAGGGTGGTCTTACGGGACTAAGCCCTTAGCCTGTGGGATCTGATGCTATAACTCCAGATCGATAGTGTCTCAATTGCATTGTAGCACATCCACCCGGTGTTGGGAAACTGCTTGATGCGGGGTTATAGACACCATCACATTTGATGACCAGAAGTGAAGTATTGAGCATAGAATGGAATGTTGAGAATAAAAGAAAAACTTTTTCCTGTGGATAAAAAAGAGATGCTGTAATAAATCATAAATTCCTAACTGGGCAGGCCATGGTGGGTAGTCACAAACCAGGTCTATAACTTCTTCAGTGAAAGGTTTTTAAGCCAGCCTTGCCCATGGTTCTTATGCATCTAGGTGAACACACCTTTAAAATTCCAGGTAATACCCCTGGAATGTGTAACCATTTCAAGAAAGCACATAATCTTGTAATCCAATCACTGCTTTGCTTTCTCCCATCCTCATGTAACCTTCCTTACTTTCCCTCAGTTTGAAATGCATAAAAGAAACTGCAAAACTGTTCTTCTCTGGAGTATTTGAGATCTTGCTTCCAGTTTTGACTCAAACTCTTATAAAAATTCTCAACAGGCTTTGACATTTCTTACATAAACACTTAACTTGGCATCATACTGCAGGATTCCAAAGAAGCCCACCCAGGACCACCTTGCAGACCTGGACCCAGTGCTAGGTACCAGCATGGGCCCACTGTGCCTCATTAACTCTCCATTTCTCATTGGGTGAACTATGGTGAGTCTTTTCTTGGAATTCTGGGCCTCCTTGCTTTATCTGAGCTATTTTTAGAAAATTCTCAAGGTAGATATGGGTTGAGATAATCAGAAGTAAAATGGGTGGCTGTTTTCAATTTTGGCTTTTTTTTTTTTTTTTTTTTGAGGGCAGTGTCACTGGCCCTCTATGTGGGACCTGAACCGGGGCCGCTGGCTTCCCAAGCCAGCGCTTAACCACCGCGCCACTCGGCTGGCCCTCAATTTTGGCTATTAATTGGGCTGTTTACTGGGAGTCTGAACAAAACTTTTGCTGGTTAAAGGAAAGACCGAACTCTCTTTAGCTCTGAAAGAGAAAGAACACTTGCTTCCCTAACCCAAAGAGCCAATGAGGTGACCATAGTTGTTCAGATACCTAAATTTGAAGAGGCATAGACGGGTGCCACGATGAGTCCAGTGTGGTAACACAGCCGATCCCAGAGAAGCTGGCAGAAGCCCCAGGGAGGAAGGCAGGATGCCCTGGAGTGTGTTCACCCCGAGAAAGACAGGGGCTCATGCCTTGGACAACATCGTGGTTCTGGTGGCAACCGGTAAGTTCTTGCTGGCCTTTGCTTGGGTATTCTTAGGTGATTAAGAATCTTTGTGGGGTTGCCTGAGAAAATTTTCCTCTAAGCATGACAGTCCTAGATGGATATTCACTGCATTTGGTTGGCCTGGGGACATACATGTAAGGGCTGGATTTACTTAGAAGGTTGTTCAGACTCTACACCTCTCAAAATTAACATGTGGAATCATCTAGGCAGACAAGTCCAATGTCAGTCAGCCTCCCAGTTATAACTAAGATGGCCAAGATGAGGACCCTTTGATATTTCTAAATTAATCTTTTGTGTGCACAATTAGAAAAATCTGGCTGTAAAATCAGACATGAATGGAAAATACATTTAACAGGTCTCTAATAGCTTCAAAAAGGATTTAGATAAATATAACAACCTATGATGTCGTTTAGGTGTCAACCAAATTATTTGAGGTATTAAAAATGGCTGTCCTGGGCTAGCCGAGTGGCACGTTGGTTAAGAGTTGGCTTCGGAGCGCCAGCTCTGAGAAGCAGGGCGCTGGTTCGGATCACACGTGAGGGCCAGTTATGCTGCGCCCTCTACAGCTAAGATGGTGAACAACAGCTCGACCTGGAGTTGGGTTGTCGTGAGTTGCCAGAGACAGAGTAGATTGCAGCGAGGCTGCAGTGGACTGCCATAAGCTACCGTGAGTGCTGGCAGTCAGCATGAGCTACCATGAGCTGCTGTGATCAGCCATCCAATGGCTGGTGAGCGACTGCCTTACCCGGGAAAAGCGCAATGATCACAATATCAACATGGGCCAATGAAGCCATGTTCTCCACAACTAGACTGAAGAACAAAAAGACAGCAACTTGTCTGCTCCCCTTCGCCGATTCCCCAACGCTGTTCCTCTCCCCCAATTCCCCAATAAAATCTTAATAATAAATAAATAAATAAATAAATAAATAAATGGCTGTTCTTATTTTAAAAGGGGGAACGTCAGTTGAAACTTAACAGATATAAATTGTAAATGGCTCCAGAGAAAATTTGGATCCTACTGTTCTGTTATAAAATAGTGAGTTTTTCTCATGGCTAAAAGGTTTTTGTCTAGTATGTATGTCTATATGTGTAAGTTGTAAATGAGAGATAATTTTCTACCTCTGGATGGTATTGTTAAAATTTAAATGCAGGTGCTTGTAGGGATTGTGTATTCTAAAATCCTCAGAAAGACGGAAACTAACAAGTGCTTTTCAAGTGCACATGATCTAAGATTAATACCTAGTAAATAAAACCTAATTTAAGTTTGTTGGTTTAAATAAAAGACCTCTTTTTCTTGCCTGGGTTTTAAAAAAATAAGTCCATGTTAACAATTGACATTGATGTCTATGAAATGTTCCTAGATGTTACAAAATAACTTGGCAGATTTGTGAAGACAAAGAATGCTAATTGCTTTTACTTCTTAGTTTTCATTAGAAATTAAGGCTGTAAATGTTAGAATCTCAATATATGTAGAAATAACTTTGCGGTTTTCCAGAAGGGTCCCTGGAACATCTCAAAACAATTGAATTGCATAGGACTTATTTTAAAATAAGTGATAAAAAAGCATCTTGAGTATACTGTATGGGTAAACAATGGCTGTAAATTAAACAGTTGGGCTATGCGTAGCTCAAGACAGCCACTTGGTTTTTTCCCAGCTCCCTGGCAAAACCCCTCCCCTCTTTTTTTTTCTTTCATTTTTTTCATTCCTTTGTTTATCATAGTGCATTTAAGCCGACTTACATAAATGAAGGAACTTAGGAGCTGGCTATTGAAAGGAGACATCTTACACTATTGCCAAGGTTTGATAAAGTAGTCACTTCAAGAAACTGCCACAGTGCTAACTGCTTGCTTTCACAGCAAGCTCCCAGGAGACAAAGACTTTAAAGATCATTGTCTGCCACCTGGAGGTTTTGTTTATTGGAAAGGACATCAAATAAACACTCTCCAATCTTGTTGGAAGGGACCTTATCAGGCATCTAACCACAATGGGCATCTAACCTGTCGCTGACAGTCCCCTCTACCTACAACAGACATCAAGAACTCCACTAGGGTGAGGAGCAGTCAGAGATAGACGGCTCTCCCAACACAGCAACAAGGCTTGTATATCTACGGATTGATGATTAACTCAGAAACCAATTACAGTAATACCTTGGTTTGCAAGCATAATTCGTTCCGGAAACAAACTACTCATTTTGCAAGACATTGCTCATTTACCACATTAAAATGTATTAGAAATGTTTGCTCATCTTGCAGAACATTCGCAAACCAAATTACCTGCAATCCAAGGTTTTACTGTATTTGTCTTTACCCATCTGCTAGTGATATTAGTTCTACCAATTCTTTGGGTTTTTCTAAATAGTCCAACTGTTATGATTATTGAACAGGTATAGGATAGCTTTTAATACCTTTTTTTTTCATGGCTTATGTAAATGTTATACTAGAAGCCAAGTTCATAAAATGAAATGGAAGAAAAAACTCAGATCCTGATAGTTCACAGGATAGAAATAATCCAGTGTTTTATTTTTGCAATAAAGGCTTTAAGACCTGACTGCCTTCCATTTACCTGCCCATTCCCTTTTGGGAAAATTTAACCTCAGTTCATATTCCATGGATATGACATTGTCTCAGCCCCAGTGGTCAACAATACAATGTTGATACTGAGACTTCCTAGGAAGGAGGCTTTCTAGGGCTTTGAGGCCCCACTATTCAACCAGAAGTTTGGTCATCAATGCATCCTTCGGATTGATTTATGACCAAATGGGGAATTTTGGATGAAAAAGGGGTTCTATGGAAAGTAACCTCACAGGGTGATCTAATCATAAATTCCTAACTGGACGGCTCATGGTGGGCAGTCATGCTCCAGGCATATAATGTCTTTCGTAAAAGGTTTGTCTTTGCCTTAAGCAAGTCCTGTCTGTTGTTTCTCTGTATCTACATTAACACACTTTTGAAATGCCTCTTCTCAGACCCCTCCTGTTACAGCACCCTTAAGAGGGCACATACTTTTAACTATTCTGTAATCCTATTCTGTAATCCAATCACCGCCTTGCTTTCTTCCACCTCCATGTAATCTTCCTTATATCACCTCCTTAATTTCCAATGTCTAACTTAAACCTGCAAAACTGTTACTCTGGAGCATTTTAGATCTTGCTCCCCAGCATATGTCACCAGTTTTGGCTCAAACTCTTAGAAAAATTCTCTATAGCTTTTGATGTTTCTTATGTCAACAGTAGTGATGGCAACAAACACTTAAATGTTCACTACATTTAAGCAGTAATATACCAATGTTTTTAAGAAAGAGTGGAGGGCCGGCAGAGTGGCTCAGTTGGTTAAGAGCTCACTCAAGAGTGTGAGCTGAGTTCTGAGCAACAGCGGTTCGATGCCAGCCCGAGCTGAGTTGCCAACAGGTGGCAGGATGGCTCAGCTTAAAAAAAAAAAAGAAAGAGTGGAAACTAGTATATAAGGAACAATGGTAATTGTAAGGAATATTAACATAAGAAATATCCAAACCTGTAAAGAATTATTATGAGTTTATTTGAGCCCACACTGATGACAGTTGCAAGGAAGCAAGATCTCAAATGATCCAGAGAATAACAGCTTTGCAGTTTTTTTTTTGTGCATTTGAAATTAAGTAGGGAAAATAAGGAAGATTACATGAGAGTGGGAGAAGGCAAGGTGGGGACTGGATTACAAGATTATGTGCTCTCTTAAGGGTGGTTACACCTTCAAGGGATATACTCTGGCATTTCAAAGGTGTGTTAATCTAGATGCACAGGAACAATGAAGGGCTGGCTTCAAAACCTGTCAATAAAGATAGAAGCCTGAAGTGTCATTACCCACCATAACCTGCCAGGTTAGGAATTTATGACTTATTACAGCACCACTTTTCATCCACAATTCCCCCGTCTTGGTCATAAATCAATCTGATGGATTCATTGATGATTAAACCTTTGGTCTGATAGTGTGGTCTCAGAGTACGAGAAGGCTCATTCCTAGGAAATCTCAGTATTGATGTCTTATTGAAAGAGTGGGCTATTGAGGATGGGACAACAGTTACCTTATACCAGTTCAATTATCATAACAGTTGTACTACAAAGAACAACTGTTACAACTAATAGAGGAGTCTTTGATGTCTGTTGTAGGTGGAGGTGACTGTCAGAGACAGGTTGGATGTCCATTTGTGGTTAGATGCCTGATGAGGACCCTTCCAACAAGATTGGAGTATTTATTTGATGTCCTTTTCAATAAACAAAACCTCCAGGTGGCAGACAATTATCTTTCAAGCGTTTGTCTTCTGTGAGCTTGCTGTGAAAGGAAGCAGTTAGCACTTGTGGATATTTTATTTTATTTTATTTTTAGCTGAGCCATCCTGCCATCTGTTGGCAGCTCTGCGGCAGCTCAGTTAGGGCTGGGAATTGAACCGGCGACCCAGTTGCTCAGAGCTCGCACTCTTGAGCAAGCTCTTGTGGCATTTTCTTGAAGTGACTTTATCAAACCTTTGACATAGTATAAGATGTCTCCTTTCAATAGCGTCAGCTCTTAAGTTCTTTCATCTCTATAAGTCCAGCTTAAATACACTATGATGCATGAAGGAATGCAAAAATCGAAAAAGAAAAAATGGGGTTTTGCCAGGGAGCTGGGAAAGAACCAAGTGGCTGTCCTGAGCTACCCATAGCCCTGACGGTTTAATTTACAACTGTTGTTTACTCATACAATATACTCTAGAAGTTTTTTCACCACTTATTTTACAATGCTCCTTTACAAGCTACTTAACATAAAAGACAAATCCTTTGAGATGTTCCAAAGGCCCTTCTGGAACACCACAGTTATTTCTACATATACTGAGATTCTAAATCTTACAGCTTCAATTTCTTTTTTTTTTTTTCTTCTCAATTTCTAATGAAAACTAAAAAGCAAGCAATTGGCATTCTTTAACTTGGGCAGATTTATGAAGACATTTTATAACCTTTAGAAACATATTCCACAGGCATCAAAGTCAATTATTAACATGGCCTTATTTTTATAAAACCTAGGTAAGTATATATTTAATATCAATAACTCAAAACATGTCAGCTTTACTTAAACCAACAAACTTAAACTAGCTTTTATTTACTAAGAATTAGTCTTAGATCATGTGAGCTTGAAAAGCATTTTGAGTTAGTTTCTATATTTCTGAGAATTTTACAATACCCATTCCTTACAAGTGCTTGCCTTTAAATTTTAATAATACCATCCAGAGGTATAAAAATATAGACTCACACAGAACAGCTGGACCCAAATTTTGTTTTGGAGGTATTTACAATTTATATCTGTCAAGTTGCAAATGACCTTCCCCCTTTTAAAATAAGGACAGTTATACCTCAAAGAATTCAGTTGACACCTAAATGATATCATAGGTTGTTACATTTATCTAAATCCTCTTTTTGAAACTTTGAGAGACCAATTAAACATGCTTTCTATTCATTCTGCCTAATTTTATAGCCAGATATTTCTAATTGTGCACACAAAAGATTAATTTAGAAGTATCGTCATCTCAGCCATGTTAGTATCAATGGGAGGCTGACTTTCGAGGTGGGACTTCTCTCCTGGGAGGCAAGATTTAACATGTCACTTTTGAGATATGTAGAGGCTGAACAAACTTCTAGGGAAAGCCAGCCTTTACAGTGCATGTGCGGACATCACCAGACGAGCCAAATGTGGTTAAGATCCCTATAGAACTGCGTCATGCTTAGAGAAAATTTTCTTCAGGTAAATCCCCAAATTCTTAGTCACCTAAGAATACCAGCAAGGGACAGTGAAACATCACCAGATGCCACCAGAACTGCAACGCTTTCATAGGCATGGGCTCTTCTCTTTCTTGGGGTGAACCCCTTTCAGGGTGCCCTGCCCATCTCCTCAGGGTTCTCATGAGCTTCTCCAGGATCAGCTGTGTTACCACACTGGACCACTCCGGGTGCTCATCTCCACCACTTTGGATTCGGGGATCTGAAACAATGTGTCATCCCATTGGCTATTTGGTATTCAGAGCTAAAGGGAATCCAGTCTCTCATTTAACCAGCAAAGACTTTGTTCAGCCTCTCAGTGAGCAATCCAATTAAAAAGCTGAAATTAGCAACCCATTTTGTTTTCTTTCTCCTAGGTTAGTCAACCTTTATTCCACCTTGAGGATTTTCTAAGAACAGCTCAAATAAAGTCATAGTCCGATGGTCTGCTACTTAAAGCAAGGAGACCCGGAATTCCGAGAGAAACTCCCTCAAGTTCAACAGATGCAAAGCAGGGAGGCAGTAGTACACAGTGGGTCCTTGTCTGTTTCTAGCATCTGTCTTACTCTGCAGGTTGGTCCTGGGTGGGATTCTTCGGAATACTGCCACAATATGCCAATGAAATGTAGATGTAAGAAAAACTGATATATGTAGACAATTTCTATGAGTTTATTTGAGCCAAACTGATGACCTGTGTCATGGAGCAAGATCTCCAATGCTCCATAGAATAATAATTTTGCAGCTTCTTTTATGCATTTGAGATTAAGGAGGGAATGAAAGGAAGAATGCATGGAGGTGGGAAAAAGCAAGGATTGGATTATAGGACAATTAAGATTATGGGCTCTCTTGAGGTTGGTCAAGCTTTAAAAAGGAGGGGTCTGAAAAGGTGGTCACAAATTAGAAGGAAGGGGTCAGAAAGCATAGTCACATATTCGGAAGGGCTCGAAAGGGGGCATTTCAAAGGTCCCCTTTTTTGTTCATGCCATCTACCTTTCCAGCTACAGTGAAATCTCATTTCAAATCTCCTCTGAGGATTGACTGCTCCCTATTCTCAGTCCACATGATTCGTTTGGGGCTCCATCCCCACCTTCAACACGTGACCTATGCCTAAATAAATCTGTGCATGCCACTTGCCACAAAGTCCTCTTGGTCCTAAGATGGAGATGCAAACTCCCTTCTACAACTGCAGTAAATCCAAGGGCTTGTGCAATAACTACGAGGAAAATAATCTGTCTACTGGATTTCAACCTGGGAATGCATAAAATTAGATCACCTACATCCTTCTTGCTATTCTAAAGGGAAATCCTATCCCCAAAAGATATTAACTCAGAGGAAACATGAGAGAGGAAAGAAATCAAGTCCTGTGAAACTGACTCGGCTTTGCATCATGACTCAGCCAAGACAGTTCTACTCTGGCCTTTTCAATTGTGGACTGACCATTTCCTTTTTTCTTGAGGGGTGGATAACTTATTTACACTGGAACACAAAAACAAAACCAAGGGAAGTAGAGGAGGAAAAAGGTAATTCCAGCAGCCATTTAGGAGGCTAACCTCGGGGAATAAAATTGGTACCCAAAATGTTTTTTGGAAAATAATCCCTCTATTCTTTAATATTGGATTGTCGGAAAAATCATGACGTATTTTTTGTTTTTCATTGCAAAATGCATCATGACTTTTCTGACAACCCAATACAGTGTTATTGATTTTCATGAAATTCACATATATTTCTCAATTACTTTAACCAAACTTTTAGATTTAAGTTTATATTACTGATCAAAACAAAAACCCATAAGAGCAGAAATAATTAAAAAATAAAATGTATGCTCAAAATGTTAGGGGATATAGAAAAAGCATTGGAATATGAGTAAATAATGCTATTTCTTAATGTAATATATTTGTCATTTCCCCCCACAGTTGTATTACATTAATCAAAATTGGGCCAATTTGGGTGGTTGACAAAGTGTTTAAAAGTCTAACATCACTAATTTAGTGCTTTACCAAAAATAAAACATTCAAATATAAATGATATTTTAATATATTTTAATATAGCATATTAAACTTTATTCTATATTAAAATTATAGAAATTTTACTTGTCAATTATCCCTCAATAAGTTGAAAAAAATAATACAGAAGCATATTTCTAAGATCTAACATTCAAAACAGAAACGTATTTCTTAAATCCAACATTCAAAAGAAAAGTATTCAGAATATTTTTGCCTAGCTCACATACCTGTATTCATATCAAATGTCCAGGCAGGTATGTGATCCCCTGCACTTATATCATTTGTATGGAGAAGGGGGAGGGAAACTTGAATAGAGCCATCCACCTTTAATTGTTTTCCTCCAGAATA
Source organism: Aselliscus stoliczkanus (assembly GCA_033961575.1). Classification (NCBI taxonomy): domain Eukaryota; kingdom Metazoa; phylum Chordata; class Mammalia; order Chiroptera; family Hipposideridae; genus Aselliscus; species Aselliscus stoliczkanus. The sequence goes on along the minus strand of CM066731.1, from coordinate 134,893,908 downwards.
TATTTTCACACATATTGCAGCAAGAGGAGTCAACTCAATGCTTTCAAAACCTAAAAGAGAAGACAGTTTATTCAAATCCTACATAAAACAAAGGTTGTAGTTACGTATTAATGACATTACTATGGGCGTAAAATAACTAGTTCCTCTATTTCACCCAGGGCTATCCATTTTAATATTAAATAGATACTGAATCCTCATTAAGGACTTTTAAATATAATTTCAAAATACATCATAAACAAATATAGGCTATACTTATGTAACAGTGACAACTGTATATGTGCCTAGAGATCTAATTCTCTCCGAGCTATCTGATTGCAAGTCACTGGATTCCAATTCAATGGTTTTGAAAACCTACAAAGCCACAACCAAAGAACATCTTACTACTATCATACTGAAATAAAGGTTCTAGCATACCACATCATCAGTGCAGATATGGATCTAGAACACCTGTCTCTCCTTTTCCCAAGACCATCTGTTTCAAGTACTAGAATCAACAGACTCAGCTGTACCCCTCGAAGTTACCTTATATAAAAAGTACTGTAAAAAAAATGCAATATTTAATATATAGGTTTGGCAAACAAAATCACAACATTGTTAGCTGATAAAACTAATGGGTCTCGATATATATTTGATTAATAACACTATATTTAAAAGAATATAAATGTAGACTTCAAAATTAGTATTTCAATATTATTTAGGCTTCAAAGCTTGAAAACTAGGACAAAGGAGATGAATTGAAAAATTCATTATTCTGTTTTGACTAAGGTTTTAAAAATTTGATTATACAACTTACAGTATACCTTTTTAAATATCAGAAGCTACCTATATTTTTCTATTACCGGGGATAAAAAGCAGAAAATGTCTTTGTTTTGTTTTTTAAAATAGTAGCTGTGCCAAACAAGTTATAATATACACTAAAACATTTACAATGAATAAAATAACGTAGTTATAGATAATGTTAAAGTTATAAATTTTCTACAAATAATTTGATAATTGTAGGTTTCCCAAATAATTTATTAACACATTAGAAAAAGTTGAATTAAGAATATTTATTACACATAATTTACTCTTTGTGGCTGAACTTTTGAATATTTAGGTTAAAATTAGTTTTGTTCATTCATTTAACAAATATTTACCTCCCCTACTGTCACCATGCACTCATCTAGACTCAAAAGATAAAGTGAGTACATGATCTCTTACATGCCTGCAATATATTTTTTTTCCATAGTCCTCATTACTATCAAAACTCTTTTTTTCCTTTCTGTACACATTGTCAGTTTTCCCCCCATGCATGACAGAAGGTACCTCACCAGCGATTTAAGGAAAATATGTAAAGGTGATGTAATTGGGTGGTCAGGAAAGCCACTTCTTTGAGGAGGAGGTGTTTGAGCTATGGTTAAATAAGAAGGTGCCATTCATTGCAAAGACTCCAGAGAAGAGCTTTCTAGGCAGAAGAAACAAATGCAAAGCCCCCAAATCAGAAGTGATCTTGGAGGGAGGGAAGGAGGAAGGGAGGGAAGGGAAGGCAGAGAAAGGAGACCACAAGGCTGGAGGGCAGAGAGATGGGACCTTGGAGGCCATAGAAAGGAATTCTCGTTATTGCTATTATACTAAGTCATCTGGTGTTATCAGTTATCAGACAGGGCAACTACTGGCTTACTAAAAAATTTAAATATAAGAAAATTCTCTCTTGTAAACTGCCTGAAACACAGATCATAAGATGAGCAAAGTAATACCATACAAATTTTGCAGACTAGTACATGGGTAAGTAATCCAATGTAAACATAAATAAAGTGTCATGTAATTTGTGAGTAATTAAGTCTCTTATATCTATTTAGTAAAGCAGGCTGGCTTTCTGAAGTGGCTGCTCATAACCCCAGCCCCCAGCTCTCTGCAGACAGTGGCTTCAGAGATTGAATGCAGCTGAAACTGCTGAGATTGATACCCCATTACTTGGGATAAGGCCAACTCAAAGAAATAAGAAACAAGAAAGAATGGTACTAGGGAAAAAGACTAAAAGACAATGAGAAGTAAACTTTTATCAAAAGAAAACAAAAACTGCACAGAACCCTAGAACCGTGCAATCCAATATAGTAGCCACTCACAGCATGTCACAATTTAAATTGAAGTGAAGTTAGCAATGTATATAGTTCCTCTGTCATTAGTCATGTTGTAACACCCCAATAGCCACATGTAACTAGTGGCTACCATATTGGACAGAGTAGAACTTTCCCGATTGAGAGCATTGATCTACCACTTTTAAAATGTCAGCATTCTCAGGACAATTGAAACACTTAATGACTCGAAAGCAGGTGGTAGAAGAACGTTAGAAGGCAGAGCATATTATGATCCCTTCTCACTATGTGTAACGAGTCTTGTCTATAAAAACCCTCTAGTGCAACAAGAGTTTCATTTGTGACAGCATGTATTGGCACCATTCTTGTCCATGTTTTTATGTTGAGCATCTTGTAATTTACATCTGAAAAATTTTGGCAGATGTCTTAGATTGGCTTCTTCAAGAAGCAGACCCTGACATAAGCACCACTGAGGGAGTGGAGAAGTAATATGGAAGAAGGAAGGAAGGAAGCCAGCACAGGATGTGGTAGTGAGCAGGTTATCATTGTGGCAACTCCAGCTCAGGCAGCTCAGTCTTACTGGACAGAGTCGGGTTCAGAGCTGTCCTAACCAAGGCAAAGAAGTTGGAGTATTTATGTATTCTTATCTGTCACTGGTTGAGAGCTTGCCCCATGTGAGGGCCAAGCCTGCTTCCTGGACCAGGGAAGGCCCTCAGACAGTCACAGACATGTGCAGGAGGAAACAGGCTTGTAACAGAAGAGTCACGGTCATCTTGGCTAGGGCACTGATAGAATCAGCTACAGCAGGTTTTAAAAAAAACAACGTATCTAAAAAACACCCATATACCCTTATTGCTTTAATTTATGACTGTTTCTCAAAATAAACCAAAAATTTGACACAACTGGAACTATCAAACTTACAGATTGTGTGAAGTGATATGAAACAGTGGAGTTTCAGTTATGTTGCAATTAGTGGTAGAAATGGTGGAACAAGTATAGATGTACAGAGAGAATACTGAGTTCTTATTGAGATTACTCATAGGTATATTGTTAAACAAAATGTAAAATTCCATCATTCTCTTAATCTTTAGATCATGACAGCCTTATATAAATGTATTAGTGCTGTTGAGTCTGGAAGACATATATTTTCCTCATAGAGAATAACAAATATATACAAAACGAAAAATTTACAATTGCTTACTCCAATCTATTAACTTTTTTTTATTTAACAATTATTGACACCTCCGAACAATTTCATAAGAATGAACAGAAGATCAAATTGTAAAAACGATATGTGTAAACTGCTTTAAACCATATTTCCATTTTTAAATGTATTTTTTAATTTGCGAAGTTACACAATAATCATTACTATTTTCTTTTTCTTTTTTTTTTTTTTAAAGATTTTATTAGGAATTGGGGGAGGGGAACAACATAGGGAAATCGGGGAAGGGGAACAGACAAGTTGCGGTCCTTTTTTGTTGTTGTTCTTCAATCTAGTTGTAGAGGATATTGCTTCACAGGCCGATGTTGGTATCGTCATTGCGCTCTTCCTGGGTGAGGCAGTCGCCCACTGGCCTCTGGATGGTCACTCACGGCGGCTCTTGGCAGCTCATGTTGGCTGCCAGCCACTCACCCTGGCTGCCAGCCACTCACTGTAGCTTATGGCAGCCCACTGCAGCACAGGCTGCAGCCCACACCGTCGCCGGCCATCTTAGCTATCAAGACAACCAGGTGGAGCTGTTGTTCACCACCTTAGCTATAGAGGGCAGTGTCACTGGCCCTCATATGTGGGATCGGAACTAGGGCCCCACTGCTCAGAGCTGGCATCCCAAGCCACCTCCAAACCGACGCACCACTTGGCCAGCCCAAATCATTACTATTTTCGATACCATTTTTACCTCTTTTGGATAAAAGTATCCTGTAAATGAAATTTCCATTATTTGAAATAATGTATGCAGAAGACTCTGGCATAATCTTTGTTTCATTGGAAACAAGGGAATTAATGGCTTATAAACATTTTAATAACTAGATTTATGTTTCAATAGTGACATGTATCCTCCAAAGTTTAACTGAATGTCAAATATCTATATAACTTTAACAGTATTTGATGAGAGATTTATATACTGTTTCTTACACATGACTATATTACATAAAAATTAGACAATACCTGATTTATTACGAGTAATTCCAGACGTATACAGAAAATTGTCCACTTTCAAAAATTGTTGCAGAACTGTAAGATAGCCTGTAACGTTGCTAATGTGATGGTTGTCGGGTAGTTTAATTAAGGCTTTTGAAAACTGAACACTTGGTTGAGATTTGGCATCTGGAAAAAGGAAACCTCATTATAAATAGATAAAACAAATCCATATTAAGCACAGTATCATTAGTCAGGACATTGTACTTTAAAGGAAGCAGTTATAATTATTTCTAAACATTGCTAACATTTCCTCACATAATGATTTTAAATTAGGAACTGAATAAATAAGAAATTTCCTTTTTTACAGATCACAAAAGGCACCTTTAGCCTAGAGAATGCTTAATTCTGCTGCCCAGAATTTCTTCACCCTGTTTTGAGTTCCACGCTAGGGAACTACATACTGACCATTTTTAGCCCATATGGTTCACTTGGGATTTCATTTCTGTAACAGTAGTCGAGTTAATGGTGCATGCCTGAGTGCACTAAAACCAATCACAAGCATCTCATTATTCTCTTGGTTACAGTGATTTGTTCAATGATGGGCCTTGTGACAACAACAGTTAATGAGATGCAATGTGAGTTTTGCTTGGCTTTCTAGAGAAAAAAGACTTGCTTTTTCCTCACTGGGTTTTATAAGATCAGGTATATGTCCAGGAGTTGCAAAAGTCATCTTGTGACCAAAAATGTGAGCTGATTTAAAAACTGAGATAAAATTTAAGGAGTGGAGAATTGAGAAATGGAAAGAAACTATAATAGTTCTCAATTATTTCAATGGAAGCCCTGAGCAGACCATGTCTAAAGTTGGTCCAACTCCTACACTTACCAATAATTGGAACAATCAGTCAATCAGTCAATCAATCAATCAATCAATGCCTCCTTTGAGTTTAAGTTGGTTTAGAATTCCGTTTTCAACAACTTGAAACAGAAAGTACTTTTGCTGATATTCAGTCATATACTTAAGTGGGCAGGTTCTCTATCAGATAACTAAACATGCATTAGTCTTCCAAATGCCAGGCACTCAATTTATAAAGATTATTTCACATTAGTAACTTTGAATTGACTACCCTCTAATATAACTATGGAGTAAGAACTCAGTAGCAATATTGATATTTCTGTAATCAACGTATCTTATTTATCAATTCAAGAGTCAACTCTTAAATCATGAAAAATTATCAGACAGCTTTTGCTTTGGATTTTTCAAAGATGACTGATAAAGACAGAGGCAATTGATTAAAATTATTAGGATAAAAAAAGAAGTATCAGTTTTTAAAAAGTTACATGACAATAAATAATAAATAAAATGATGTTAAGATAATACTCAAAATCAGTGTAGAGTTTACTTTTTATATATGAAACTAGAAAAATGCCTGGAAAATATTTAAGGGATATAAAGAAAAACAGCACATTTATAATATATTATTCTTACTTGGTTAAGTTGCTTGAGGGTACAATCTGATACCTTATGATAACTTACAGATACTATCTACAACTTAACATATTTAGAGTACATGGCTTAATTATGTTGAAGCTCCAAATTTCATACAACTGAAAATATGTACAGTAAGGGATGTGTCTGAGTTTCTCAAAGGTTTTGTACATTCCTGAAGTTTCCAACTTCTCCTGCTCCTTCTACTGCAAGTATATTCACATATTTTCACTATACAACCTGAACACATTCCTGATAAAATCTTGGAAGGGAAAAATACTAACATTTCACGGGAGTTAGGAAGTGAGGATGTGTTGGAAACATCCATCCTTTCCTGCATGGCTTTACCAATGGGTCAATTCTCAGGGAGCTAGGTCTGTAAAAGGAATTGATTTGAGAATTCAAAAGGGCTCACGGTGTTGTCACGGATACGTGCCAAGGCATGGGTATCCTATCCAGACAAGTGAGAGCTCCCCATCGCTTAGTATAGTGGCAAAGGAGTGGCACATGGACATGCTTACACAAATCCACTTCATGTATTCCAGCAGATATTACAATTGTAATGGGGTTTGAAGAGGCCAATAAGGAGTAGGAATGTGTCAAAACAAGTAACATTGGGGCTGGCTGAGTGGCTCCGTGGTTGGGTGCTGGCTTGGAAAGCCAGCGGCCCCGGTTCGGGTCCCATATATGAGGGCCAATGACACTGCCCTCAAAAAACAAAAACAAAAACCAAAGAAAACAAAAAACAAGTAACATTGAAGAGGGACTGTGGAGAACGTGATTTCACAAACACCCTAGCTACATAAAATGTAGCTTCAATATATGTGTATATATTGCAGTTCCTGTTTACTTTTCATCCTTCTACACACAACTTCACATCCATCCCTTCTGCCATGCACCAGTAAAGCCAGTGATCAAAATTCTCCAGCATTTCAAGAGTAAGAGATTCTACTGCCTTGTTCAGTAAATTACTCCAAGACTAATCACACCCAAGTTGAAATTTTTCTTCCAAATAATATTCGGTTTTCTTTTTTAATATGTTAGGATTAAATAAGAAATCTTCTGAAAATGAAAAGGACTTTCAAAAGCAATTCTTTTTACCATGACTCTCTTATAAACTCTACTTTAAGAATTTTCTGCCTTTACCAGTTGTTCCTATTATACTTTAGTCCTAAACATTAATTCCCCAATCCAAAAGAAAGAAATAAAAAAGCAAATTATTGTCATTTATATAAGTTTCATATAATATGCAGTAAGAGTCACAAAATGCTGGGGCTTCCCTTATGGACTAGCTAAGGGAGGTGAGGAGGTAAGGTAAGGATGAAACTAACATCTGTGTGGTTGGGAAAGCTGAACTGGAGGACACAGCTTGAATCAGACCCCAAATAAGACACTTTATATCCTTCCCTTTGGGATATGCAAGAAGGTCAGTATGTCTGCTGGGTAGATGCTTAACAACCCAGTCTTGGGCCTTGCCCACAGAGACAGCAATATGAATGCCAGAGGCAGGAATTAAGGTGACCTGCACACATTAGAGGAGTCCCAAAGGGCTGAGCCCTTTTTCCACTTTCACCAACCAGTAAAGCCCAGTCGGAGATGTGACTTGGAAAAAAAAACCTCAGAAGCTCTTTCCAATGTTCCCAAAAGTCTAATGTTCTCATCTGGGGAACTAAAATAGTAAGGCAGAGAATGATTCCTATTACACTAAAAACAAAACAAAACAACCAAAAAAACCATACTATAGTTTCATAGTGAAATAAGAATCAGTTCAGATCAACTTATAGTCAGTACTAATCATCTCTGATCAATTTTGATTTTTTCCTCACATTATAATCCACACTGATTCATTAGTGAAAAAGTATAGTTACATAATAACCATTTTAAGTGTTTACCTTCTGAGTAAAAGGTGTTGTACTTACCAGCTAATTTTCCAGTAATTAAAACAGTGTCTTCAAATAGCCATATATTTGCTTGGCTTTGCGGAAACAGTGAAAGTGTAACTGATGAATATACTGTGAAATATAGCACAATTAAAATATTTTATTAAATGTGGGGGGAAAAACAGACAAATATAGTTCTGTTCCAGCAGGTCCTTAAAAAATGGGGAAAAAACTATATGTAATGGGAAAAGCAACTTAAAAGCAAGTAAAGATGAATGTAAAATATGATGGAGGCAAAAAAAGAAGAATCACAATAAAGTGAGAAGAAAAGACTGAGCACCCTGACAGTATTTCACTAATCTTTTCTATTTCATATAGTAGTTCGCACCAAGGTGACTAATAATGTTCTCTAACTAACCCTAGATATACATGGTCAAGTCAAATACTTGATCAACCTTCTGCTATTTTCTCCACATAATTGTTACTTCCTTCCTTCTTATAATTTTTTAAACCTTTTTTTCTTGGCTCCATGATTCAAGGCTCTCTACATCCACTCTTCTTAACTTCCCATGTAAGGGTGCAACACTCTCCTTCACACAGCATAGTTTGCCAAACAGACTCTGAGTTGGCCAATGAGGAAACAGTTTAACACACAAAATGATTCATAGGCAACCATTAGTAGTGACCCAGGATGGGGCTGAACCAGCATCCAAGAGCAGGCATCTGAAATAACTGGAAAGAGTAAGTGCAGATCACCAGAATGATACTACTTATTTCAAGATCAGGAGCAAGAATCTGGGACAACCCACCATCGTTTTATAAGCATGAACAAATCAAATAAGCATACCAATCCTGAAAAAGAATAAATTTTGAGGAGTCACCCAAAGCATGAGTTCTTATTTGATGTCACTCTGTAAGCTATATAAGTATTTAAACTTAATAGAAATAACATAATATCCCCAAATCACTTAAGAGAGCATAAAACACATTGCATGGGAATATTTTTAATAATCTGAGATGTTTCCAAGAGCTCTAATTAGAAAATACAGGGAAAAATACAAAAAGTATACAATGATGTACGGGCGGACATGAAACGAAATACGCTTTTCTTCTACAATAGAAAAAGAGAAGTAACTATCAAATAAAAGTGTAATTTCAGTTCAGAACACATTAACATTTAGACCGATTAAGGGATTCATTAGATTGGAGAGGAGGTGATAGGTAGTAGCTTGAACCTGGAGATAATTCTAATTAGGGCACTATCCCATATTTGGATACTTTCTCGATCACGGGCAGCTTAAAAGGGGCAGCTTTTTAAGGCTATTACACTAGGTGAATCTTTCTGAACCTCACTAAAACTTATATTAAGATTTCCCTTCATTTAAAAAAAAAAATGTTTCTGGGCCGGCCGAGAGGCTCAGTTGGTTAAGAGCTCACTCAAGAGTGCAAGCTCTGAGCAACAGGATTGCCGGTTGGATTCCCGGCTCGAGCTGAGCAGCCGCTGAACTGCCAACACGTGGCAGGATGGCTCAGCTTAAAAAACAAAACAATACAAAATAAAACCGTTTCTGATTATAAAAGAGATGTCTATTCACTATGCAAAAATTGGGAAATACAGAAAAGGATAAGAAGAAAGTGACAGTTATCACAATATCATCACTGGGACAACCACTATTAATAATTTAACATAACTCTTCCTGGATTTCCCTGTGATTTTTAAAAAAAATAGGGAGTATGATATTGTATACAGCATATTTTTACCCTGATTTTTCACTTAAGACAATATCATAAGCATTTCTGTCTGTCGATAGAAGCTTTCCTTAACATTTTTAAGGTCACATATTTCATTCCTTGAAGTATAAAGATTAACCCCTACATTAACATTGTATATTTAGATTGTTTTGATTTTCACTATTATTACAAAAATATTTGAATCAACATCCTTGTGCATGAATATCTGTCAACTTTATTTTTAATGTCTGTGTTTAGGATAGATTTCTCACAGAGGAAAACTGGGTCAAAGAACATACCCTGTCAATATTCAGTACATTCACTTTATAAAAACTTTTCTAATATGAAAAATCTAAGGAATGTATATTTTTTTTCAGTGTTCAAATCTTACATTCTTAGGAAACAAAACATTCTGTCACAATTACTAATCATTAGTATTTCCTGTTTTGAAAATTGCTAGGTCCTTATTTTGTCCATTTACCATATTTAGACAGGGCCTTGGTGTTTTCTCACTGAGTTGTATGAGTTCTTTGCATATTAAGGATATCACCCCTTATTGTTTCATATTTTTCCTATCTTCGCTTTTGATTTTAATTTGTTTTTGATGTACAGCTGTTCTTTTCAAATACAGTCAAATCTACCTTTTATGACATCTTTCATTGATTTTAAGTTTAAACAGGTCATCCTAGAAAAATCAGATCAGTTATTATTTTCTTATATTTAATATGAGTTGATTTTCCACATTTGAAAGCTGTGCAATGGATCCAAATTAATTTACTCTGAATAGTTAACCAGCCCTTTTCCAATGATTTATAATGGTATCTTATCATAAATTACATTTTTAATACATACTAGTATCTGATTTGTACCACAGTACAATACCATATAGTTTTAATTATGTAGCCATTAATATTTTAGTACCTAAATAATATTTTAGTTATCTGGAATGGCAAATTGCCTCTAGTAAATCTTTTAAAACAAGATTCTCAGGTATTCTTATACATTTATTCAATTTTTTCTTTTTTTAAATTTGGACCTATTTATTTTCATAAATTATTTTGCTAAGGTTTTTAAAAATGACATAAACCTATAAATTAATTTGGAAAGAACTGAAATCCTTAAAATATTCAGGCTAAGAAGAAATATAATGTTTTTCCAGTTATCCAGGGTTTGAGTTTATTTGGGTTTTCTTTAGGTCTCTCAGTAACATTTAGTAGTTCTAGTTTTCCCACACAGTTATTTGACTTTTTTTTTCCAGGTTTCCCTGCTTATTTTTTGTTTTTGTTGTTGTTAGAGGGATCTCTTTTCATTATTTTTCATAACTGGTCATTACTTCTGGTACATAAAAACATGTATTAATATTTATTGTACCAATACTAATTTTGCAATCAGTAACTCTGTTGAAATTCCATTAGTACTGTCCTCTAGGAGCACAGCCCTAGCTTCGTAGTCAGGCTCCATGGATCCATTTTAGCCCTGTGTTGGCCAACTCATTACATACACCACTAAGCAAATTCAATTTCCAAACAGCTTACATTCATTTTGCTCAAGAATCTACAATAATAACTGCCTTATTATTCAGCACATAAATCTAAACTGTTTGTCTCATCTTTTGAGAGCATCCTTTTATCATGTGGCCCCACTCTACCTGGCCCACCTTGCATCTCGCTCCATCCGTTGGGCATGCCAAGCCCCTCACTGCCACCTACAGACAAGCTTTGTACCAGGGCAGAGCTCCTGCTCAGGAGTCCTTCAGGCCTCTGCAGGAGGAAACCTCATATTAACTTCACATAGATATTTTCATTTTCAGCTTACCACTGAAATTACAAGAGATTCCCAAAGCTGAGGTTAAAAAAAAAAAAAAAAGATATTTACATGTAGTGAACACAAAACACCACTTAAGTGCTTACTTGGCATTTTTCCGGTTTTCCAAGGCAGAGGTGTCAACACATAGCCATCTTTGTAAGCAATAATGGTTAAGCTGAGTCCTAATTTATAGGGTACTCTTATCAACACTGCTCCATTGTTTTTAGTTACTGTGGAATTTGTCTTCGTGTAGTTTACAAACACTTCTACAACTGCTTCACTCAGGTACTGGCGACTGATGATGTCATTCACCTGAACTTTCAGCATAAATACAGACACTGGAAGAGAAAAAAGCCAGAAATGGCAGTATGTTAGATTCTAGAATACATGTCACTGGACTTTAAAATGCCATTCAGACATCTGAATAACAATACAAAACTGTTGATAAATTTAGGAAATACATATGTATGGGCAGATTGATAGAAAGTGGTGTAAAGACATTCCAAAGTCATATTCTTCCTAAAACTAAATAAACTTGAATTTGTTATTAATAAGGCATGGTATAACTACCCCATTTTTCCCCTGCCAATTACAAGATGAAAGGAGAGCAGTGAATAAGAGAAAGACAGATGTTCTCTCTTCAGGAAAATGTATTTTCACTTTGTCTCACTAATTTTAAGGCTATCAAATTATATAGATTTAATACTAGAGTTAATTTTAATTTTGAATTCAGAATTCAGTCAAAGTTCTTAGAATAAAATGCCATTTAACCAAATCCATTAGTGCATAGCTAGCTTCTTCATTTTGTTCTGTTGTCTGGAAAGCATGGGATGCTTTTCAGTTACAAAATATCAAACAAAAATCTTTCTCTAAAATATCAAAAAGTATTATCCATTAAATACATAAGAAAATACAGTGACATAATAAACTAAGGAAAATGAGGAGTTAAAGCTTCTTTGTTTTTTTTTTTGTTTTTTTTTTGAGGGCAGTGTCACTGGCCTTCATATGTGGGACCCAAACTGGGGCCGCTGGCGTCCCAAGCCAGCTCTTAACTACTGCACCACTTGGCAGGCCCATAAAGCTTCTTTCGACCTAAACCTCCAGCCTTACTCTTTGAGTACAAATCTTGGCAATATGTTCATGAAATTACCAGTGATAATGTCTAGCTTTAATAAAATAACTTTTATCACCATGGAAATGCCTTTGCAACGCCTGTATCACAACATCTTTGCCAAAAATGCCTTCTCTTCTACTAAAAATGGGCTTTGGAATCAGTCAAGGACCATCTCTGCCACTCCCTAGTTGTGTGACCTTGTTAAGTTACTCACCTCTCTAAGTCCATTTGCTCATCTGTACAATTGGGAGCACAGTGACTTTTCAAAGTAAATAAAATGAAATAACACAAATATTGTGCTCAGCACAGTGTATGGTTGTCATTTAATATTTTTGTAATAACAAAAATTACTTCACAATTGAAAACCACTTCACAAACATTAGAGTACATCAGTGAGAAATGCCTCATAAGGATTGCTTATAGTGCTATATGAATTTGCATAAAAACATTTTTACTCAAAATAATTTTTAGCAAGAACAACATGTCAGGCAAAAAAAAAAAATCCTAGTCAACACTGATTGAGCTACACTATTACTACCAAATTGTTACTATGACTTATCTAGTTTAACTTTTAAAATAAACTAGACTTTAAAGTGCTTTTGGGACATACCAAAAACATTTTAAATATAAATAGGGCCACTATAATAATCACCCAGTCTTAGGAAGGAATGATCCAGCAAGTTAGAAAAGAGCTCTGATCCTTTCAAGAATCTAAAAATGAGGTTAAATGTCATCCAAACATGATTCTTTATATATTTAGACACAAATATTTTAATGGATTTCATATATGAAAATAATTATAACCACAATAAAAACTAAAATGTGTGCGGTGCGGCATTCTGTTAAGTTTAAGTGCATCATTCCATTTACTCTTCAAAAAACCCACAGCAGAGAGATACTATTATTTTCTTCATTTTACATATTGGTAAGTGCAGGTTAGAGACCTTTACAAATCAGCTATGGCCAACCCACAGCAGATGGAAGAAACAGGACGCACAATCTTGGGAGAGTCTCCACAAAGCTTGTGCTCTTCAACTATTCAAAACAAGTTCCTGTTTATACTCTTAAAATCAACTCTAGTCCCAGTGCAGAGTGTGGGAAGAATTAATTGGGAAAAGGAAGGAAAGATGAGGATTATATCCTGGAGACTCATACCTTAAAATGAGATCCTATTAGTCTGTCTGAAACACTGTTCAACTCCAGAACAACAATCTCATATATATTCAAATGTAAATATGGAGGATAGATTACAAGGCAAACTGTAGATAACTAAAGTTAATCCACATCTCTGCTTTCTCCGCATTTTAACAACAGACAGCCTTGTGGGAGCCTAAATTATTTGTGAGTCATCATTACTATCATGACTTCTAATGGATCAGTTCAGGAGCATCAGATACTAAAAGGTCAACTAAGCCTTGGCCTTCATTCCAACAGTTCCCCACATGATTTAATTATTTTCCCATCATATCATCAGTTCAGCTCATTACTATGATTTCATTCTAAAATAAATTAAAATCATTTTTGTAACCATTTCAAGTCAAAACATGAAAAAGGGCAGAGATAAATATATATTCCTCATATGGATGTTATCACAAAAAAGTCTCAACACACCTTTGTAAAATATGGAATATCAAGTCCATTTTACTGATGAAGAAATGAGAACTCAGACAGATGATACAAACTGCCCCAAATCTCACAGATATCAAGAGGCTGTGTCAGCCTTCAAGTGTCCCTGTGAATGACTCCAAAGCCATCTTTACATCATGTTACAGTGAGTCTTGGGGTCATACTACTAAAATTAATTCAAGGAATGCGTGATTGCAATCATGATTGAGAACTTCAATTCTTTTTTTTTTTTTTTTTTTTTTTAAAGATTTTATTGGGGAATTGGCGGAGGGGAACAGCGTTGGGGAATCGGGGAAGGGGAACAGACAAGTTGCTGTCTTTTTGTTCTTCAGTTTAGTTGCGGAGGATGTTGCTTCACTGTTGGTATCGTCATTGCGCTCTTCCCGGATGAGGCAGATCGGTCGCTGGCCTCTGGATGTCGCTCATCGCGGCTATTGGCAGCTCATGCTGGCTGCCAGCCGCTCACGCTGGCTGCGGGCCACTCACTGTAGCCTACGGCAGCCCACTGCAGCAGGGACTGCAGCCCACACCATCACCGGGGCTCGCACAGCCCAGCTCCAGGTGGAGCTGTTGTTAGCTGTAGAGGGCAGTGTCACTGGCCCTCATGTGGGACCCGAACCGGGGCCGCCGGCATCCCAAAACCAGCGCTCAACCAATGCGCCACTCGGCCGGCCCGAGAACTTCAATTCTTATATAATAACATCAATGAAAAAGAGGGCAAAAAAGTGTTCCCACACAGGCCAATGCCAAACCATGGCTTCAAACTCAAATGGAAATAAAATGCTTGGTTAAAAAATTAAAAGTTTGTAATATATATGATATGATGGACTCCTAAACCAAATGTACTTGAGTAGGACCATTTGGTACAGAAGATGGTTTGTACAGAGAACAAGTTGCTGCTGCTCAATTCAAAATAGTTCCCCTAGCCCCCTGCCCCTAATTCCCTAGACAAAATTTATTGAGCCACTTGCATAAAGCTCCTAACTAACATGGACCAGACAGATTTTGTTAGGACCTCAATACAGGAATAATGATACACAGATGCTAATGGAAAATTTAAAAGAAAAAAAAAAGAGAGAAAAAAAAGAAAGAAAGAAAAAAGATACACAGAGGTTAACCATTGCAATTGCTGGAGCTGAACCATCCTAGAAAGTATATAAGGTCCAACCCACTAAGCTTTCCAGAATTTCCCTGGTCCTTCTCTTACCAGAAGATGGGTTTTGCAGCCCGCTTGCTGATCTGTGAGCTCAATCATAATCCCTCCCAAAAGTCCCTTTATTTCTTGTAGCCAGAGTTGGATTCTGTTGCCTGTTTCCAAAGCAAGCACTTAAATGATATGGGGTACAACTGTAAGTTAGGTTATTTTATACACTAAACTTTTATAAGAGAAGAAGACAAAGGAAGGAAGAATAATGTTATGTACCAGAAATAGCATAAACCGTATGAGATGAAGATTGCACATAACAAAAAGATAAGGGAGTTAGGATTCCCTATTGGAATTTGATGATGGGTCTTATTCATACTAAGTGTATTTACAGTGGCTCCTTCAACAGCATATTCAGCGATGGAAATTCAATAGAGAATTTTTATTAATTCATTTGATGCAAAGATTAATTTCAGAAATTCTCAGTGTCTTTGGATTTGTGGACAAATTTCAATGTGTAGTAAGATCTTAGGCTAAATTCATTGTTTTTAAAAACTATATTCCATCTGTTTCATCCTTGTAAAAGTACAGTTGCCAAAATAAGACATATTAAAACCTCCTGATGTTCTGAAGATGGATTTGATTCATAAAGTGTTTTCTAAAACATTTTCTAATCCAAAATGGATGATTTTATGTTTTTTACATATAATAGCGTTAATATAATAAATTTGGTGCCAGCCAAGTGGCTCAGTTGGTCTGAGGAACAGGTTCGTCGGTTTGATTCTCAGATGGGCCAGTAAGCTGCGCCTGAGCTGAGCTGCCGCTGAGCTGCCAACAGGTGACAGGATGGCTCAGCTGGTGACAGCATATGTTGCTAACAACAAGGTTGCCAGTTCGACTCCCGCATGGGATGGTGGGCTACGCTCACCCACAACTAAGATTGAACAGGGCACCTTGATCTGAGCGGCCCTGAGCTGCCAATGGGTGACCAGATGGTGACTGGACTTGGAGCTGAGCTAGCTGTGTCCTCCACAGCTAAGATTGAAGAACAACTTGGCTATTCCCCTTTCCCAATTCCCCAATAAAATCTTAAAAAATAAAACAAACAAACAAAAAATATATATATATGATACATACATCTAATAATCTAATATATAGCATGCATATATATATATATGTATAATAAATTTGATGAAGAAATAAGTATTAAATTCAGAAAAAAAAATTTACATAAGTCAAACCTGCCTACCAAAATCAGCCTCCCTCTCTGAGGAGATTCCCTCTATCTGTACCTTAGATCACCTTACAGGCGTAGGACATACTGAAGGCCTGACCAGGAAAAAGTTGTTTTCTCTAGCTGAAGTTGGAAAAACTTTTGATATTTGTGTGATACACATACTTACCCACCCTACATACACACACACACACACACACACACACACACACACACACACACACCAGGGCCAGGGCTAGAAACTTTATACAATAATACAACAATGAGATTATCCAGTTTCATCCTAATACAAACCTGCAAGACATTTTCCCCATTTTAAGATAAGGGAATTGAGGCTAAAATTGCACAATTAAAGAGGCTATCAGCAGGACTGATGGATGGATTCATCTGACTCCAAGTCCCCAGCGTTTCAGTCCACACATCTCTCTTTGAGAAGCTTTAGGAATTTGGTTTTCATCAGAATTTATCAGCCTACTTATTTCCCCCCAGCCAGTCTAAGAACAAAGTGCATTTCACTGACCCTCCAGGCCTCTCACCCCCATCTCTCACCCTGGTTTCTGTGGCCCCAGCACAAGCAGAAGCAAAAACAGCATTTAAAAATAAAACTAAAACAAAAACAAAAAACGGGGCTGAAAGCCTAGCCAAAACAATTAAAGAAAGACCAACAACTCTTTTTCCTTCAAATAAAAGGAAAAGTTATAAAGAACTACCTGCCCGAGACTTAAAACAAGATGCGTCTGACTTCTGTGATGGCAACAGTTTCACCAGACTGACAGCCAGAAGCAGCATACATCCATCACAATCCCCCAACAAAATTACTTTAGCATTTAGTCTGGGCAGATTCTGTGATTAAACATATGATTCTCAATGAGAAGGGCTCTGTCTCCATAATCTACCTACTCTTTTCCATTGTATTTTCAGCTTTCCATGCACACATTATTTTCTCTGACACTTAATTATAGCCATTATGTTTTGCCCATATAATCTTCTTTTCAATATGTCATCATCGTTGGTTTAAAAATGGTACAATATCAACTGATTTGAACTGCACCCTTAGAAAACATATAATCTAAATGTTGAGAGAAATAAGTAAAAATAAAATACACATCAATAAGCAAGGTTCTCAAGTTGCTGGGAAAGATTTAACTATTCAGCACATAATTTGAAGATCTGTTAAGTAGTAAGAATTAATAAAATTCAAAAGGTAATAATAAATAGGTGTAAAGAAATGTTCTTGAAAAAGCTTATCAGAACCAACACTATATTATGGTTTTGCCACAGATCTACAGAGTTAACTCAAAATCCAGAAAGAGCTAAAAAAATACTGCTAACTATATATTTATTTTGGCGACATCTAGAGCTTGAAGTCAGGTGATAAATTACAATCCCATTTCTTTTCAAAAGAATTTGACATCATCTTATTATGTAGCTCCTATTATGTAGGTTTCAGCTATGCCCATGGAAAAATCACCTTATTTTCAGATTTCTCTTGTGCAAAAACAATATTTTTCAAGCATCTACAATAATTTCATTTTATAAACAACTAATTTTTTTCCTCTTTAAGAATATAATGTTAAAAATATAATAAGGATATAAAGCTTTTATAAAGAAATCACAGGGCCGGCTGAGTGGTGCATTGGTTAAGAGCTGGTTTGGGGATGCCAGCGGCCCCGTTTCGGATCCCACATATGAGGGCCAGTGACACTGCCCTCTACAGCTAACAACAGCTCCACTTGGAGCTGGGCTGCCAGGCCAGGTGATGGTGTGGGCTGCAGCCCCTGCTGCAGTGGGCTGCCATAGGCTACAGTGAGCGGCCAGCAGCCAGCGTGAGCTGCCAATAGCCGCGGTGAGAGACATCCAGAGGCCGGCGACTGATCTGCCTCATCCGGGGAGAGCGCGGTGACGATACCAACATGGGCTGGTGAGGTGACGTCCTCCGCAACTAGACTGAAGAACAAAAGGACAGCAACTTGTCTGTTCCCCTTCCCCGGTTCCCCAATGCTGTTCCCCTACCCCAATTCCCCAATTTAAAAAAAAAATCTTTAAAAAAAAAAAATAAATATAAAGAAATCACAGATCCAATTTAAAAAAAATTATTTTAACAATGAAATAATATTTTAAAAAGGTTGACAGGTTTATATATTCTAATGAGAAATAGAAAAAAAGGATATAGAAAAAAATGGGAAATAGAAAAAAATATAGTGGAATAAATGAAATGGTTTAGAAAATTAGAAATGTTCATCTATTAATTTACCCAACAAATGTTTATTGACTGCCTACTTTTGACCAGATCTCTAATAGCTAGATATTGGGGATACAAACATTAATAAGACACAATCTTGCCTTGAGGAGTTTATTCTGAGGAAATGTGAAAAAAAATAGTACTGCACAATTATCTGATACTACCATAAAAGAGGCTTTAAAAAGGCAATATTAAAACACAGACAAGAACTTTCTATAGTACCCAATATAGTCTTCCATAAAATTATGTAGAAATTAATTCAGAATCAAAATATGTAACAATTCTATAATAAGTATCAATCTCAAAGAGAGATGCCTGCAGTCCTATGATCACTGAAGCATTATTTGCAATAGCTAACATATGGAAACAACCTAAATGTTTATCAGTGTATGAATAAAAAAATGTGGTACATACAATGAAATATTATTCAGCCTTAAAAAAGGAAACCCTGGGCCGGCCGAGTTGCGCATTGGTTAAGCGCTGGTTTTGGGATGCCAGCGGCCCCGGTTCGGATCCCACATGAGGGCCAGTGACACTGCCCTCGACAGCTAACAACAGCTCCACCTGGAGCTGGGCTGTGCGAGCCCCGGTGATGGTGTGGGCTACAGCCCCTGCTGCAGTGGGCTGCCATAGGCTACAGTGAGTGGCCCGCAGCCAGCGTGAGCGGCTGGCAGCCAAGCATGAGCTGCCAATAGCCGCGGTGAGCGACATCCAGAGGCCAGCGACCGATGTGCCTCATCCGGGAAGAGCGCAATGACGATACCAACAGTGAAGCAACATCCTCCACAACTAAATTGAAGAACAAAAAGACAACTTGTCTGTTCCCCTTCCCCGATTCCCCAACGCTGTTCCCCTCCGCCAATTCCCCAATAAAATCTTAAAAAAAAAAAAAAAAAAAAAAAAGGAAACCCTGACATTTGCAACAACATGGATGTATTTGGAGGACATTATGCTAAGTACAGTAAGCCAGGCGCAGAAAGACAAATAATATTGCATATCTCTTTTTGTGTGTGTGTGTGTGTGTGTGTGTGGTGTTTTTTTTTTATTAGTTTCAGGTGTACAACACAATGCAATAGTTATACTCTTTACCCCCCAAAGTGAAAACCCCCCTACCCCAGTTCGCCACCCCACTCCCCCGACATATCATACATATCCATCACAACTCCCCTGACTCCCCTCCACAGTATACTCCACATCCCGTGACCATCCACATATTCAGTTACAGCTGGCATACAATACTATACAACATCAGCTTCAGGTGTACAGTGCAGTGATCAAGCCTCTACTCCATCCATGAAGTGGTCTCCCTAACAAGACATATGTCTATCTGACACGCCACAAAATTTTTACAACATTATTATATTCCCCGAACTGTGTTTCATATCCCTGTGGCAATATTGTAGTTGTCTATTTATGCTGTCTAATCCCTTCCCTGCCCCCCCCATTCCCACCCTGCTCCCAACTAGCAACCGTCAGTTTTTCCTCTACATCTACGAGTCTGTTTACTCTGATCCTTCACTCAGCTCTTCAGACTCCACACACAAGTGAGATTACATGGTACCTGTCCTTCTCCAACTGACTTATTTCTCGCAACATAATAGTCTCTTCACAACATTATCAATTACATTCCCAGAACTGCTCCCATATCCCTGCGGCAACATTGTAGTCCCATATACACTGTCCAAAACCTTCCCGCCTCCCTCTTCCCCACTCCCTCCCAGCCAGCAACCATCAGTTTTTCCTTTATATCTGCTTCATATGACTTCAATCTTCTTAAATTGTCTCTCTGGGTTAGCTTGTTTACCCCTTTCTTTTGTTTAAAAAAGCCCTTTTAACATTTCTTGCAATGCTGGCTCGGTGGTAATGAATTCCTTAAGCTTATTCTTTTCTGAGAAGCTCTTTGTTTCTCCTTCAATTTTAAGTGACAGCCGTGCTGGGTAGAGCAATCTTGGTTGTAGGCCTTTATTTTGTGTCACTTTGAGTATCTCCTGCCACTCCCTTCTGGCCTGCAGAGTTTCTGTAGACAAGTCAGCTGTTAGTCTAACAGGAGTTCCTTTGTATGCAACCTGCTGTCTTTCTCTTGCAGCCTCTAGGATTCTGTCTCTGTCTTTAAGCTTTGCCATTTTAACTATGATGTGTCTTGGTGTGGACCTGTTTGGGTTCAGCTTGTTTGGAACCCTCTGCACTTCCTGGGCATGTATGTTGATTTCCTTCACCAGGGTAGGGAAGTTTTCAGTCATTGTTTTTTCAAATACATTCTCGACCCCTTGCTTCTTCTCTTCTCCTTCTGGTATTCCTATGAGTTGAAGGTGGTTGTGTTTCACCTTGTCCCATAGGGCTCTGAAACTATTTTCATTGTTTTTTATTCTTTGGTCTTTTTGCTGTGCCAACTGGGTGATTTCTGCTATTTTATCTTCCAAATCGCTGATCCACTCCTCTGCTTCATCTACTCTACTGGTGATTCCTTCGAGTGTGTTCTTCATTTCAGTTATTGTATTCTTTAGTTCTAACAGGTTGTTTTTTATGGTTTCCCTATCCTTCTTTATGTCCTCGCTAAGTTCCTTAAACATTCTTATCATCAGTGTTCTAAACTCTCTCTGAAAGGTTGGCTCCCTCTGTTTCATTTAGTTCCATTTCTGGAGGTTTCTTCTGATCTTTTACTTGTGACATGTTTCTTTGTTTCTCCATTCTGGCTGTCGCACTGGGATTGCTTTGATGTATTAGATAGATCACCAGGAGAGCCCTGGCTGGATCACGCAGGCACACAGCTCACGGCCCAACACTCCCAGGAAAACTCCCAGTCTCAGCCTGTCCCAATCAGCCGCTCGCAGATCAGGCAGAGCAGCCCAACAACCAATCACCATCCTGGCAACTCTGCAAGCGCAGTGCGGAGAGTGGGGACCCCAGGCGGCTTGCGCACTCCCAGGTCTCAGTGAGCAGCCTGTTGGAGCCAGATCACTCCCACTAGGCGTTTCCTTGGCAACACAGTATAAGCCGGGCAGAGGGTGGGGATCCAAGGCCGCAGGCACGCACGCACACACCCACGCACTTGTGCGCCAATCCACCAGACCAATTAGGTCTTGGACCTGATCCTCCGTGGGAGGGCCCAAACCCAACAAAATGGCGCCCTCCCTACACCACTCGCGTGCAGGTTCCGCACCACGGGAACAACAGTTCAAAAACCTCCAGCCTTTGCACCAAAGGTGCTCAGTTCAGTCCGTCCCCGCAGGCTCCCGGCTCACACAGCCACTCCCTCCACCAGGAACCAGGTAAGTGCTCACCGGCGAGCAAGCCCGGGCACCGGCCCCACTGATTCTCCAGCTGCTCTTAGCCTCACCGAGCTGAGCAAAGACAGTCCTCACTAATTTACTGCCGGCTATCTTAGAACTTCTCTTCCCAGCAAAGGAGCTCTGGGCTGGTGAGATTGGTGTGCGGCCGGAGGGTCTCTCCCCCAACCAGAGAAGCCTCCCACAGCTGGGACCTCCCTCACGGGGTTTGCCCTCTCTCATCTCCGCACGTCCTACCAGACCCAGCGTGGCTTCCTCTTTAAGTTCTTCGTTTAGTGGTTCGGTTCCTCCAGTGT
The DNA here is from genome assembly GCA_033961575.1 of Aselliscus stoliczkanus. Taxonomy (NCBI): domain Eukaryota; kingdom Metazoa; phylum Chordata; class Mammalia; order Chiroptera; family Hipposideridae; genus Aselliscus; species Aselliscus stoliczkanus. The sequence continues at coordinate 134,871,847 of CM066731.1, read as the reverse complement.
TCCGGGGACCTCCAGGGTTGAATGCTGTATAATTTGCTTGTAATTTTGGTGTGATCCTGGGAGGCAGTTAGCTCAGCATCTGTCTATTGCGCCATTTTACCAGAAGTCTCTTGATATCTCTTATATGTGGAATTTAAAATAGTCAAACGGATAGAAGCAGACAGCAGAATGGTAGTTTCCAGGGGCTGGAAGAGGGGGAAATGGGGAGGTGATGGTCAAAGGGAACGATGTTTGTTACGCAAGATGAGTAAGTACTGGAGATCTGCTGTATGGCGTAGTGCCTGTTGCTAACAATGCTATATTATCTTCTTAAAATTTCCTAACGGGGTAGATCTTACTTTAAGTGTTCCTACCACAAAATAATAATAAAGATAAGAGGGACAGGAGGAAACTTTGGGAGGTGATGGATATGTCTAATGCTTTGATGGTGGTGATGGTTTCACAGGTGTATACTTATCCCCAAACTCATCAAGTTGTATACATTAAATATGTACAGCTTTTTACATGTCAATTATATGTTAATAAAATGGTTTAGAAAAAAGTAAGTATCAAAAATGTGGATTTAATATATCTATTGTGGAATCATCTCTCACTATCATTTTTTGAATGGGAAGAACGTCAACATTTTGAGTTCATATCTCCAAAGGTCCAGCTCATTCATTCTCTCCTATTTTCCATGATCTGATTTTTTTAGTCCATTAAGTAGAAAAGTTATGGTGAGAACCCAAGAGATGCTCAGCTTTGGGCTATGACCCAAATTAGGCTTTACTAGGGACCTGGTTTTCTCTTCACCACCATTTTTATACAATATATTCAATCATAGAAATCTTAGTTTACAGCTAACTATACAAATACTTTAAGATGTAAACAGAACACATCTACTTCCAAATTTAACTGTCTATGTATTTAAAACCTTTAGTAGCAACATAACAATCATGGTTTCACAAAAGAGAATATCAATTAATTCCCAACACTTGGGCCTGACATTCAAAATCAGTTATCAGGCTACCACCTCCATTTCCAGCCCTATCTAATCACACTCTTTTATCAGGGATTGGCACACTATAGCCTGCTGGCCAACTCAGACTCACTGCCTATTTTTATAAACAAAAGTTTCATTGGAACATTGCTACATTATTCATTTATGTATTACACATGACTGCTTTTGCTGTTACAGCAGAGCAGAAACTGCATCAGAAGCCACACAGCCTTCAAAGACAAATACTTACTACCTGACACTTTACAGAAAAAGTCTGCTGACCTCTGCTCTATACCAACACGTAAATGGGTCACTGGTCTCTACCTAAGACCAACCCACTTTCCTGCTATATTATTCATGTCTTTTTTTCTGTAAGAACAGCCTTCTTTTCATCTCTATATATCAAAATCCTAATCCATCCTTCGAAGTTTAATTAAAAAACCTTGTCTTCAAATAAATTTGTCTTTATCTCAATCAGATGGGATCTTCTCTTCTGTACTGACTGACTGATCCCATGGCACATGATATATTCTGGGATGTATTTTACTTTTCTGTGTATTTGTCTTCTCTCTCCATAAGAGTCAGCTTTTTGATAGCCAATATTGCTCCAAACTCAGTCTTGTGTTTTGCCAAAGCTTAGTAAGGAGTTTAGCACGTACATACTAGATGAATGGAAGAGCAGTGGAGAGGAGGAACAGATGAAGACAAAGTAGAGAAAGGAGAATAGAGGTCAGAAGTGGGTAAGCACCCAGGGAAAGAATTGTAACTATATTCATAGGATTTCCACAGGGTTCATTTGAAGTTACAACTAGCTTTCTAGCCCGAATATTTAGTGAAATTTTGAGCTTAATCCCACAGTTGTCAGTGAGAAAAATTTTATATTATTACAACAAACACAACAACAAATAAATGTTAAGATCTTTTCTTTTTGGAAATTAATATAGTTTTTCATAAGAATATTTAACTTGAAAGTTTTGACTAGAGACAACAGAAGTAGCAAATAAATAAATACAATGCAACTGTTTTACAGCAAAGATTAAATTAAAAAATTTACTTTGACTATTACAGAACAATACGAACAAAGTTGTTCTACAATTCTTTCTCAGGGTACCAGCACAATTTCCCCATTTAACTGGAAGGAGGGCGGAAAGTTTAGAAAAGGGTGAGGACAACAAAGGAGCTTATAAAGAGAAAGGACCATATTATTCTGCATTCTGTAAAGCAGCGTGGAAAGGGCTTGAGCAGTTTAATCTTCACAGCATTTCAAACATGGACACACAACCTCCTTCTTTTAAAGAAACAAAAGAGTGCTGAATTAGAGAAAAAAGACTTAGTAAAATAGAAAAGCCTCCTTTTCATTGCTTAAGCACCACATTGAATCCAAAATTGTTACTGGAGCTCGGAAAAAAAAAAAAATCTGTGCCTGTTTGAAAGCAAACCAAATTTATTTGCAGTAAATTAATATTCATCACAAAGAAAATGTCAAATCTAAGAAGACATTAAAGAAATAAAATAAGGACATGATCTCCAAAGGTGAAAAATGTTATGGAGCAAATACACATTTTCTCCATTAGAATTAGAGGTTTACACGAGTATGATTCACCAAAACTAATGAAATGCATAACATAAAAAGAGTCCTTGTAACACAAGAATGAGCACACTGCAAACGACTCAATAGGGAACAAACGAGAGAGCTGAGCCATTGTATTTGGACTCAGTATCTGTTTGCTTGCCCAAAAGGTCCTTTTCCTCAATGGAAATAGTATATCAGACTCAAGCTCCTAATACATATTGTGCAAGCTCACCCCACAGGCATTTATCCTGATTTTTGCCATTTCTCCCCAATTTTTTATCCTGCCTCTGAATCACAATTATTCATTCACTCACTCACAAATTCATTTAACATTCATTTATAAGTGTTCTATAAAATTAGGCACTTAATATGGAGTGACAGGAGAATCCATAGCCCAGTGAGAAAAAGTTAAGGATCACTGTTTTTTCACTAATGTGTTTGAAAAAGTGCAGGTCCTGGCTACCATGGGAGTACTGCCACCTAACTCACCCTGAGGTGGAAGACAGGGCTCCTCTATGGAGGCAAGATTGGAACTACGTTTGAAGAAGGGATGTGGGCAAAGGGTGAATAGTATAGCCCCTGCAACCCAGAATTCAATCGCTGATACTCATCCTTAAGATTCAGCTCCGAAATCACCTCCATTCTTGAGGTCTTCTCTGGGTCACCACACCCAGTTCCAGGACACAGCATCCAGGTATGACGGGGGATGAGAGGGAGTGCGTTTCCTCTTCCTTTGTACTGATACATCATAGCTCTACTCTGAGTTATGGGAAATATTTGGTATCACAGATGAAAAAACAAAAAGACTAAGTAGTGAGATTTTTTTCTGAGGGAACTCAGCAAAATTTTAAATTCTGAGGAAAGAACAAGGAGGTTAAGAAGAACATGTGAAGACTCTGCCAAAGATAGAAATAAGTGATCTGAGAAAACGTGAGAAGCAGATATTCCTTTGGAGGAAAGATGGGAATTTAGCAATCTGTCTAGGAAGCACGTGATGATGGACATCACCCTCTTCCCTCAAGAATGTCCTTGTGTGCTGACATGCCCCCTTGTGTCTCTGAGCTCACTCCCGCCTCTGTCCTCACACCTTCTGATCCATGTCGGGCCCTTGCACGGCATGCTCCCACCTCTGGGTCTTTCCACAAGCTGCTGTTTTCTACCTAGAATTCTCTTCCCCCATGTATCCAAATAGCTAATTCCTTCACCTCCTTAAAGTCTTTGTCAAAATTACACTTCTTACCCTGTTTCGGGGATCCCTTTCAAGTTCCACTTTCAAGTTCATTGATTCACTGGAGGACCCACCCCACTCAATGCAGGTCATACTCACAACTAAGATTTATTACAGCAAAGGATGAAGAGGCAGTACAGCAGGAAAAATAAATACATCAGCCAATCCCAGAGATGTCAGGCACTGGCTTCCAAGTCCTTCCTCTGCTGGAACTGTGCAGGACACGTGTTCTCTCAACTGTGAGCTGCAGGGACACATGCAAAGTGTATTTTTGCCTGGAAGGCCAATAGAGTCTTAGAGTCCAAGGCTGGCAGCGGGGTGCTGGTCATGTAGACACATTACTGTTAGGTAACCAGCTATGGTAGGCAAAGCATAGGACCCCATAATAAATACACCAGGTATATATCATGAATTTGTTAAACATCTTTGACAAGCAGGAACAGTGTGACCCACTGCTTGGCCATATACAACACCATTCATCAGTAACATAAAGAACAGTCCAAGGGCCACATTTCCAGGGGCTGGCCAAGGGGCAAACATGGTTCCAGCCTCCCCTGGAGACTTGGGGATCAAGAAATCAAACATGCGGTGCTAACACTCCCCTCACCTTCTATTTTTTTCCATACTACCTTCTTTACACATGTATAATTTACTCATCGTGTTCATTTTCTGTGTCCTCTACCAGAATGTCAATATGAGGCCATACTATTTCATTTTATTTACTGCTGTATCCTCAAATATCAATTCTTATTTTTGAATGAATGATTGAATGAATTCCTTACTTTGATATCATTAAGTGAGACCGCTGGCTCAGAACCACTTACTTGCCAGGGAGGATGCAAATATATAAAATGAGGTAGATAAGCCTTGAATTGGAGGATGGGACAAGAAGATGTGTAAGCAACTATTTCTGTGCAGAGAACATTTGTAAGTTAAGTATTTTAAGAAGAGTATAAATTCTTTGATTCGTTTACCACTTCTTCCTTCAGTTACTTCTGCTACAGATAATGTTCATTCTTTGTCATGTTGAGAAATAACATCAAAAAAACAAGATTTAGGGCAACCACTGTTGCGTTTTCTTAGAAAAGGCAATTACATATGTGAAGATGAAGTTCCTCTGTGGATGGAAATATCAACAAAATTGGAGTTGGCAATAAAAAATGGAAATTAATATTATAGGTGACAAGAAGAATCCCATAAGGGGAAAAGTCCTATGTTGGAAAATAATTGAAGAAGTTTTAAAATGTAAGCTTGTTATAAAAGCTGTTGCACACAGACTTAGGTTTCTTAATAAATTGCTATTTGAAAGGAGTAATCCATTAGGAATCTTTCAGCAGTACATGTTTTCCCCTTGATGTTCAAATATATTGATGATGGTATGTGAGACAGACAAGGAGGCCTTTGGAGAACCATCACTGAATGTTCCCTCTCATGAATGTAATAATGGTAGTTAGGTTAGGTGTACGCCAGGGTACAATATCCCCTTGGGGGAAGAATTAAGTATGGATTTCGTGAATTGGACTCAAAGTCTCTAGCTTCCTTTGCAACTTGATGACTCACTGTCTTTATGTATTCCCAATTTAGCATAATGAATGGATGAGTCCGGAGAACACTGTCATCCAGGCTAAAAGGAGAATCAAGCTATTGCTATTTATATAATTAATATCTTGAAAAGGATTTGGTGTATCAAACTGAAAATGTACCCCCCCAAATTATTCCACCAAAATATTTTCCACCAAGTTTCTAGAAAGCATCTATTGTAATATTCTCAAAAGCAAATAACAGCAAAGTGTGAAAAATATTTTGAGCTGCACAATTCTAAACCAGGAGACTTCAGTTAAGAGAAAACTCATGATGGAATCCATGTTAACACATTTCTCAAGAATGGGCTAATTTAAGGTAGGGTCAACTCTCCACCAACTGGGGTGGCTAGCAGCCTCTAGGTCCTGCTGGGCAAAGACCTGCCCAGCAAAGCCCAAAGGTCATTGTGATCTCTGAGCATAGTCCTCTCAAGCCAAAGAAACAGGGAAGTTTTCTTTAGCATTGCTTGTACAATGCATTCAAATTTCAAAAAACATGTCAAAATGGAAGAATATGGTGCTGTGAAATACTTCCAATGTAGTGCTTTGAATCTAGTTAAGCACTTTTTTTTTTTTTTAAGTATGTACTTATTTTTAGTGGTTTCACATTTTAATGCTGCCAAGAAATAGCGTGGCAGGTCTTCTCTGTTAGAATGTATGGATAGATTTAGCAATTGAATGCCTAAAGCCAATGACATAGTCAACAAAAACTTAGTAAGCCAATTCTTTGAGGTACCTAAAACAGAAAAACATCAAAAGCCCGAGATTTGGGGTCACAGTTCCCAAACTGTGCTTGAAGCCATCAAAAGTGACACAACAAACTCACGGGACGGGGGGAGGAACATACAAGATAAATTTTCATGCATACACAATGATACTAACATCTGTTGGACACCACACAGACTCAAAGAATCCATAATTCAATGTACTACACTCAAATGAATTATATTACACCTTTCTGAAGTTGGGGGTGTTCAGTGATTGCTCTGATTAAAAAGCAAACATTGCATGAAAATGAATGTTAAACAGGAAACGAGGATGGCAGTGTTCATTTCCCATTGGAAGGTCTGAGAAGTTGTGCAGTGTCTAATATACAAATACATCGTATTAAATAATTAGCAAATATGTATTATTATTATTTTTCTTAAATGACTACTAAGTTGTTAGAAGTTGTTAAATTGGCCGCAGAAAAACTACTGAGACACTAAAAGGGCTGTGAACCAAGAGAGCTTAGGAAACACTGTGTTTGGGCAGTCATTTTATGGTACACACTTTTATTAAGCACCTGCAAGATCTGTATTAGTCACTGTGAGAGATACAAAGAAATTAGTTGCCTTCAAATACAGGGGTGCCAAAAAAATGTATACAAATGACTTGTATTCATCTTTGTTACCACTATATATTGAGTATTACAATTTTAATACAGTTTTTTCCTTTCTTAAAATGTGTATACATTTTTGAGGGGGCACCCTCTGTACATATGTAAGAGTCAAATGGAAAGAGTGATGGTACCAAGAAACGTGCATATAAAGCGTTTGGGATTCAGAGAACTGTATTCTGGGTAACAGTGTTACTCAAGAAACGAATCATATATGAACTCTTACTGTATGTCTTTCTAAAAAGTTCTTTATCAGTTCGTAAGAATATTTCAGGAAACAATTTTTCTTTGGAAAAATAACACATTTAATATTGTAAACACATGCATCTGCTTGATTATTTTTTGAATGCATGACTGATTGCTTGAATAATCAAAGAAATTGAATATTAAATGAAAATCATACAAAACTTTGAGGTTATCAATTTGCATGTGTTACTATTGTTCCCTTTTCCAGTATGCTCAACTCTCCTGGCCTAGAACAGCGGTCCTCAACCCTATGTAGACATTAAAATCATTTGGGGAACTTTTGCTATATTTCTGGGTCTCACTCCAGCCCAAATGAGTCAGAATCATTGTAGATAGGTCACAGGGAATTGCATTTTTAAAATGTAGGACCTAGATGACTCTAATGCACAGCCAAGGTTGAGAACCACTGACGTATGATAAAAAATACGAGTAAGTATATCCCGAAGTGGGTAGGGATATGACCTGATACCATTCTCTTCAGTTCAATTGTTGTTTCTATTAACATAAAAGAATTTAAAGTACTTCCCTTTGACTGAAATGGGCATGCACATGTATTCCATTGCTTGTCTTGGTTCCTGTGTTGCACTCCTGTAGAGGCACAAGCACCCAGAGAATCACTGACAAGAAAGAAAGCTGACCTGGATGGCTACGTCTACAGATAACTATTATTAGTTGTTGTTGTTTTTTTGTTCTTGTTGTTTTAAATCACTGATGTCTGCCATTTTCTGATAATTTATTTCTGTGTTCTTCTCATATTCAAACAACCATATTCAAATAACTCAGTGTTTGGCATCACTTAATATTTTTCATTAGTTGTTTTTAATGTTCTACATAAAAAATTTAGAAAGTACAAAACAATAGAGGAAAATAAGTATTTCCTAATCCAATTTCTCAGAAGCTACCTGCCTCCCATCCAGTACTTTTAAAGCATACTGAAATAGATTTATAAAATTAAGATCATATTGCGTATATGTGTATAACTGTGTATATGTTTATATAAGCATGAAATAAATTGTGAAAGAAACTCACCAAATTATTAATTTAGACTGTTTTGTTTGGGTCATAGGGATGGGGAATACCATTTAACTTGCTACAGTGTATACAGTGAGCATACCTGAAAGGAAAAAAAAGAAAAAACCAATAAAGAATGTTATATGCTGTGTTTATCAGTTAAGATTATATTGTGAATATGTATCCATGATATTAAATAGTCTTCAATATTACCATATTTCATTAGTGAAAAACATTCTATGGGTTGTTATTCATTTAACTCTTAGTGTATGTTTGTTTCTTCATTTCTAATTTTTCACATTTGCAAACAATGATTTAAATTTAAAAAATCCATGTATATATATCTTCATCTGAATTTCAATCACTATTTCCTTGGAAGGAGAAATAACAGGTCAAAGGAATAAACTGTTTAAAGCTTCTTGATACCTATTACATTAAAATGCTTTCCCAAATTGACACAGATTCATACTATAAACAGTAGAGTATTCATATTTTATTTTACTGTAGTCAATATATCAACGTGACTGCTCCTGTCTCCCCAGGGAGTTAATATGAAAAAAAATATTCAGGAAAGCTTTGAAATCATTTTATTTTCCTTTAACTTTATTTTTCATTCCCACCATTTTTTTTCCCTTCCTTCTCGCCCTCTTGATAGGTTGAGAGATCCTCTTACGAAGAAAACTAAATATACAAACAATAGCCTGACAAAGCCCAACGCATACTATTTTATTGTTTGGAGACTGCATTGCTATTTTCATAGACTTCATTCACAGAAAAATAAAGTGGAAAGGACTTAATAAAAGATCCATTTTTCCCTTTTCAAAAGGCTTTCTCTCCTTGTTCTTTCCACATGCAAAGAACATTTAAATCAATGATGAGAAAGTGGAACTTATTTAGAACCTGCCAGACACATGCTTCAGCATGTCTTTTAGAAAGGGCTTGAAACCCACTGTCAGCATTTCGTTTAAGCAGGTTAAGACCCACGCTTGGAGAGTGGTTAGATTTAAACGGAATGAATATTCTCCAATGCTTCTTTGACACCTTAGTAAAATGTAGCATTTTCCCTGTAATTAGACATCTAAAAGGAATACTGACCAGTAAATAGAAATTCAGGTGCTGTGAGAACATTGAGTGCCTAAAGCATTAATTAGCACAGCATGAATACCACAGCATGATGGGACGCATGCAGTCTAGTATTGGCAGGTAGCCAGAAAATTGGCAGGCCTGGGAATTTTAAGCAAAATAAATCATTATTTTTTCAGTGAAAAAAATAACATGAAATTGAAACATCTTAAAAGACAAAGCAGATATGACAATGCATATGCAGTACACAATTCATAAGAAACAAGGGCTGATAGGTAATATCGCATTATTTTTAAAAATTCAGATATCAATTAAATTCACATGAACAAACATTTATTGAATACTGACCAGGCATTAGGTAAAGTGCTAGACCCAGTAGGAGCATATATTGTAACTTCTATTTATTCAATACCTTTTTTGTGTCAGAAACTATGCTATACTAAATTTTTATGTATGTTATTATTATATTTAATATTACCCAGTTTCTAGTCAGAAATAGTTCAACATCTAATGGGAAAGGCATACAAAAATGATATGAATGAAGTATTATGGGTATACAGAAAAGGGAAATATGAATTATAAATGAAGGAATGTGGGGTACTTCCAAGTAGGAATTAATTGAGGCTGACATAGAAAGAGTAGATACATTTTAAAATTCAGAGTAGAGGCAAGGACACTTCACCAAGAAGGAACAGCCTGGAAAAGGGCACCAGGATTAAAAGAAAAAAAAAAAAGGAAATAAATGCCATTCAGGGAATGACAGACAGTTGTAGCAAGAAAGAAAAAAAAAGTCTGGTAACAGTGGGAGATGACTGAATTTCATTCCACTGTCTATGTAATGAAAGGTTGAGCAGCATGTGACAAGACCTTTAAGAGAGGTATAAAAAGGCCTCTCTGGGAGCAATTTGTAAAATGCACTTGGAGGGTGAGAAAGTGAAGGTATCTGTTGAAATAGTTGAGGATCAAGTAAAGAAACTCAAAATTAGAACAGAGGCAAGAGGCAATGCCAAAGAAAGATCAGAAGAACAAACATTTAGGGTTCCGCAAATGACATGATATTGACATTGTGGGAAACTGAAAATGGTGTCAGATTTCTAATCTTCAATGACTAGGAGAACAGAAATAATATTCTTTCATTTAACACTTTGTAAGCGGGCATAAAAAGCTATATGACGAGTTTACTCGTTTCCCACATACAATGTGTTAACAGTTATTTATGGAGCACCTGATATTGTTGATCAAGGTGATAGGCACTGGCAGTCTGCCAATTAGAACAAGATCGTGCTAGTCCCTACCCTGGACTGGAAAGACTAGGCTGCAGAGAAATCAATAGGCCATCTCCACAGATAGCCCAGAGTGCCTCCGTACAACAAGCTACCAAGTGCTATAGAAATTGAGAGTAGGGACACCACGGCAGACCTGGAGGGTCCAGAAGTCCCGACAGAGGTCAAAGTTAAGCTGACACCAGAAGGCTCCTCTCACCTTAGACAAGCAGAAGCTATTCAGACAGGAAAGAATTCTAGGCAGAACAAACAAAAATGCTGAGGCCTAAATTGGTAGCCGGCAGGAATTGCAGACAGGAGAGCCTAATTATAGAACAGAAAGGGGAGGAGACTGAGAAGAAAGAGTGGAATCTGAACAGAGGCACCCATAAATGTCTAAGCACTATGTTGTACACTTGAAATTAATATAATAGTGAATGCTACTGTAGTTGCAAATAAAAAATTAAATAGAAAGTGCTTTTGGCTGGGATAATAATCAAAATGGCAAAAGACAGATTAAGGAGAAAATTGAGGAAAATCCCCAAAACATGATGCTGAATGGAAAAAAAAAAATCAAACTGTGTAATATGAATGTATATATATTACAGTTTTTTAAACAGGAAAATTGACACCAATTTCAGGATAATAATTCTGGCTAATGAGGGAAAGGGATGCGATTAGGGCTTGATTTTATCTTTAATTTTTATTTCTTAAAAAAGAAATCTGAAGCAAATAGAGAGAAAAGCTAACATTTTATTGATTTCTGTGATGAGTACATGAGTGTCCATTACATATAGACTGTTTAGAATGTTTCATAATTAAGATAAAATTTTTAAAATAAAAACATTAGTGGGGGAATTTATTCCTACAGTGAATACATGAATAAATATAAAAATACGAACCAAAATTTTAGTTTCTATTTTCTGCTTTAGGCTCCACCAGCTAGCCTTCCATCTAGAGGCAATCAGCAAAAAAAAAAAATTCTCCTTATTCCTTTCCAGCCATCCCCTTTTATAGAGGTTCTAAAACTGTGGTGGTCAAAAACAGGTAATGCAGCCATAAACAGTCAGGAAATCAGTCCCCTTCTAACTGAAAGTTTGTCTCTTTTTCCCTGGTGTTCCCATAGCACTTTGAAACTCTAATGGGCATGTTATGATATCTTCCTATACTCTACTAAACTCTACTATACTCTACTATATCTATATATGCTTACGCTCTCTCCACCAATAAGGGTTAGGTATCTTGAGAGCAGAAAACTTGCTCTTCAAAGTCCCTTTGAAAAGTCAGAGACTCCACATGGTAAAGCTCACCTGCCCTTGCTATATCGAATCTGAGTGTTATACTATATATATGCCCATCTCTCCATTTGACTAATTTTCCATCTTTGAATTTCAGTATATCGTATTTAATTTTTAATTATGAGACTTTACAGACTAAGATATTACCACTTCTACAGTAAAAATTTCAAATTCTTTCTCTTATTACAAAATCTGAGAGAAAAGCATAAGCTGCTTTAGGTTAAGCCATGAGGGATAGAAGTCAAATCTTCAGCCAACCATCAATTTAGACACAGCTGCCTTATTAGCCTTTGCCACATTTGTCAATCAATTCCACCTAACCAATCAAGAAGCGAACATTAATCCATCAAGCCAACCTTTCAGTAAGCTATTCCTGTGAACCCAGGACAAGTCCACGGTTGAGACTGCCTTCCTGCCACTTGGCAGGCTCTGGAACTATAGAGCAACAAAGATCAGTTTGACAAGACCGAATCCTTTGTTTTCAGTTACATTCAAAGTGGACTAAAAAAAAATTCCTAATCTACGATTTATTTTTGTCCTACCAACTTTCTAAACCTTCATCTGTTCTGTTTAATTTTTTACTTTCATTTGGATACAACCTATATCATGACTAAGAATTTTTAGTCAACTCCTGATGACTTCAATTGGGCCTTTATAATTCATGACTTTCTCCTGCTTCCTACTTAGAGAAATAAGAATGGCAAATAATTTCTGAACACTTTTCTCTTAATGTGTAGTTTATAATTTTATTCCATTCCTTCATCCCATCTTTTAATGAAAACTCCTTGGTGTTGTTATACTTGCTACTGTTAACATTAGAACATTTTAAGCTGGTTAGAGGCAACCACTATACTAATTTGAAAATTCAAACAACCTCGAATTTCACAGAACACAATCTTTTAGAAATAATCAACAGGTTCATCAATCAGATGTCTCCATTAGGACTTGAATGCCCTTTGCTGTGGAGTGGTAACCACAATACTAGAGAGAAACATAATTTACTGCTCTTTTGAGGTCTGTATTAAAAAATAAATAAGATTTCATTGCTTTGCAGCAGAATTCTTTCCTACAGAATGTTACAAAACACACCATTTTAATGGATACATAATACTTGCCAGCACAAAGCCAAGGCTAGCAAGAAGAAGGAAAGCTGCAAAACATTCTTGTTCTTTCCATAGAGAAGAAACGCTATCTTTTCAACACAAAGTTTTCCCAAAGGACCACAGCCAGTATTCATTGGCTTATTTTTATGCTGACACTATTCTAGCTCATGTTTAGATTTTTCTGGACAAAAAAAAATAATAATTTTTAAAAAACTGTTTGTATTCAGCCTTTCTTAAGAGCCCATTTGTCTTCTCAGCAAAACAAAAGGAATCAATATAACAGTGAGAACTTGGAGCTCACAGATGAAACCTCACTCTGATTTTGGCTTTCAAATATATTTTACTTGCTTTAGATAATGTTCCAAACACAATGTTGTTTCTAGGTTGTCTTAAAAGAAAAACAGTAATTTGATTCCAGAAGATGTCTTAATACTTCTTACTACAGAAACTTTTATGTATTTTTAGTCAATTTACAGGACATACAACAAAACAAGAAAAACAAATCCAGCCTCATTTACTAGAAAGTTGTAAAACTGGCGTGTTACATTTTCTGTCCCTCTGCCTACTCATCCCTGAGTAAACTAACATAATAGAATATATTGGGGTTGTTGGAAAAGTCATGACGAAAAACATAGAAAAAATACGTCATGACTTTTCTGACAACCGAATAAATCAAGACAAAATATTGGCACTTCTGAAATACTTAATTTACTAAAAATCATCTCTAATAATAACAGTACATTAAGTTCTAGTATTTCACATACATCAACTTAACAACAATTCTGCATGGTAAGACTCATTTTCTTGGCATCAGAGAAAGCTTACTGTGCCCAAAAGCACACCTAAGAGGCAGAGCAGATTTTGTATTCCATTTGTCTAAACTCCAAATCCCTGTGCTCTAACCCAGACTTCACTGCCCTAGAATGATTCCTCCCTGGAAAGACATCAAGCACAGAAGCACGTGGGAATACACAGAAACTGAAACCTTGGTTCTGACCTGACCAACAACCATCCCTGGGCTCTACTACCCTTTACAACCCCATCCCACAGCGCCCTCATCCCACTCCTGGCCAGCCACACTGGCCTTACATGTCTCATGCACCAAGGCCTGTCCTCTCCAACATTACAATCATGAACTAATATTCACCTAGTCACCCAACTTTTTATTTATTTATTTATTTATTTATTTATTTATTTATTTATTTATTTTTAGAGGGTAGTGTCACTGGCCCTCATATGTGGGACCCGAACCGAGGCCGCTGGTGTCCCAAGCCAGCTCGTAACCACCGCGCCACTCGGCCGGCCCTCACCCAACTTTTTAAAGCGCCAAAAAAAGAGATTAATGACTGACCTCATTTATTAGGCTGTTGGAAAGGTCATGACATACTTTTGCAACGAGAAACATAGAAAAATACGTCATGACTTTTCCGACAACCCAATATTATGCTGTTTGTGGCAAAGAGAAGTTTTATTTGATTACTGAGGATTAATTAATTGTTTACAATGGAGATTTAGAAATTTGTTTTCATAAGTCAGAGGCCTTAAAGAAGTATTTTGAAGAGAATTAGAATTCTGTTTAGAATTAGGGTATCTAAATTAGCACTATGAACTGAGAGGAAAAATGAAGGTGAGAAAACGAGGGGAGCAGGAGTGAGAGGCATGAGGTTATCATCACGGATCAAAAAGTGACAAAACTAAGTGCTAATGAGACCAAAAAAAAAGTAAACATGGAAAGAAACAAAAATATAGAAAAGGGAAAGAAAAATGACTCTAAAAAGTGCTCCAGGTTTAAGAATTATACTTTGGTATATTAGTATCATGACTGACTGGCAGTTTCCAATTTTTTTTTTAACTTTTTTATTTTTATTTTTTCTTAGACATTATATTGGGGAACAGTGTGTTTTTCCATGACTGATCGGCTCCAAGTCAAGTAGTTATTTCAGTCTAGTTGTGCAGGGCATTTTTCCAGGACCTGTCAGCTCCAAGTCAAGTAGTTGTTTCAATCTAGTTGTGGAGGGTGCAGCATCTCGGCCTATGTGGGAATCGAACCGGCAACCTTGGTGTTATGAGCCTGTGCTTCAACCACCTGAGCTAACTGGCTAACTGGCTCAATTTTAAAGCATCATATAGCAGTATTCAATTCATCTTCCAATTTATTTTAATGCTATCAGCATTTGCTCCAAATTCATAAATTTAAGAACCTTTTTTAATTAATATGAATTTTGGAGTACCTACTATGTGTCCAGTGGTGTGATGAGCATGAGGATTAAATACGTGAACAGCACAAGATACTTAGTTCTTTAGATATTTCTCTTAATATATACAATCATAATGTTATGAATCAACATTATGTATTTATTGAGCACATACTGAGTGTTAGCCATTCTGGATTATAAAATGGATGAATGAATATACCTACACTCCAAAGGGATTCAGACACTCATGAGAGACACAAAATAAATACACCAGAAACAATTAGAGACTAAGTTAAAACAACATGTTATCAAGTATTGAATCACCAAATAGAGATTATAAATGCTCTAGTAAAAGAAAATAATTGTGGACTGGAAAAGCTTCATGGAGAAAGCAGAGCTAAGGCGGTTTATTGCTGGATTTAGGGATAGATGGAGGTAGGTCAGTTCCAATGAGGAGAGAAAAGTCTCTACAGATTTAAAATTTGCTTTGAGTTAGGACTTAGTTTAGGAAATAACATTTTGAGCAAGTTAGGCTTTTGGGTTTAATAGAAATCCAACCGGAATTTCTTGAGGCAAAAATGGAAATGTATAAACTCATGAAATACAAAGGAAGATTGTACAAGCAAACCACAGGGTGACAATTATCCTACTGGATCTTGGGAGTGACTGGAAGCAGGAACTCCATCTCCATGTACTGGCTTCATCCTTTCTGTTCAAAGGCTACTGACTCTTTACACATGGTGGGGAGCAAGGCTGATGACAACTCTCATGTTTTACATCTTATCATTTCCACCAACAAATGTGGACGGATGAGGGCAGCATAAGCAAAAGGAAGGGCAAAAGAGGTACCAGATAGATAATTCTAAATATGTCCACCATAAAAGTTACACGTAAAGAGCTGACCAATGGGAAATGAACCAAGATTGGTAGGAAGTGACCAAAGAATCAAATAAGTTGAATGCCTGGCAGAGCCTCTGATTATAGAGGGTAATGTAGCTAAAATGCTACCTTTATATAAAACTCAGTCTTATCACGAGTTGGTGGATAAGTAATATAAATAAAGTGTTATTTGCACAAATATCACAACAGTGAAACCTTCTTAAAAATTTGCTATATAGTCTATAAAATTCATTTATTCATTCATTACTTGAAATTCTATACCTTTTCCTCATTTTTACATATAGTTCATTTAAAAGTTGTAGATAGTTGTTTTATTATTTCAAAAAAATTACTTGCCCACTGAAAATTTTACCCAGATCTTAAGAGAGGCATGCAGAAGCTTACAGGGATGAAAAGTCAAGATGCACAGAATTACCTTTCAATGTTTCAGCAATACCGTGTGTGCGCGTGTATAGACAGTGAGAGAATAAAGCAAACAAAATGTTAACACTGCTGCTTCATGGTGGAGGATATAGGAATGTTTGCTATACTACTTCAATTTTTCAGTATGTTTCATTATAAAAAAGTTAGAAAGCTGACGGAACAGTTCAAATTTTAACAACATGAAAGCTGAAGAAAAAAGAAAGCAGTGTTTCAGGAAGATGCACGCAGTTAAGAGTGTGGTTTGAGTGAGAAGAAGGAAAAAATAGGGAGACCTAATGGATTAGTGTAATAGTCCAAATAGATGGAGCAGGGGCCTGGATAGAAAAAGGGACTACTACGAAAATAAAACAGAGGGAATGAACACTAAAGTCTCTGTGATGGATACTTAAAAAACACCCAGTGAGTGACAGGTAAGTATGGGAGAGGGAGATAAAATCAATGATGACTGCAAGTTTTTCAGGTCAGATCAGTATAGAAAGGATAGAAATGGATAAGGTCTAAAATGGGAGCAGATCTGTTGGGTTAAGACAATGCCTTTCATTAAACAGACTTATATATTGCCTTTTCTACGTAAATACAGTTCACCTTCTGAATGATGGTATATGCAATTTAATCTCCTCATTAGTCTCTGAGAGCCCAGAAGACAACCACACAAGTACCCTGAGAGGCAAACACACTGGGTCTGGAGCCCAAGGGAGAACAGTCACAGTCAGCCCATATGCTCCCTCTGTTAAGCCACCTGCTTCAGTGTCTCAGTTCCTCTGGCCTGGGAGATTTACAGAGTTTCAGAGATGTAAAAAAAAAAAAAAGTGCAAAAACTACATGACAGGGTATTTTAAATTGGAAACAGCAAACTTTAATTCTATCCACAATACATTAATGTATACTACTTAAAGTAAAGGTGATACTCTTTCTCGTGCTTTGGTAATAATTTTCAGCTAAACGGCATCTTCCTATGAGTACATCTCTAGATTAACCTTAATGGAGAAACACTTCATAAATACATACCATCTCTTTTAGTTTTCATAAACTGTTTGATTTAACAGAAACCCAGGCAACTGCTATGTGCTATTACACATTTTAGAAGTCTCAATTCAGATGGTGCAACCACAATCATTAACAAAATATATTTTAAATCACTCGCTTCCATGTGGTGGGGTGTGGAAATGAAACCTGGGGTCACTAAAGAGGAAAGAAGAGAAGCCAAGTGATTCTCATGATAGAGTGGGGAAATGGCCAGCAGGCTGGCACAGATGGCGGTGGGGGCAAGAGGTCACAGGAGACATCAAGACACAACTATCTGTGTTGTCTTCATTATGAGGACTGCTATGTTAAGAAAACAGCACAATTTGGTCAAGGTGATGTATCACACTGTTTTAATAGCATAGGAAAATATTTCTGCTATATGTTAATGTAAAGGCAAAAAGTACCAATTCAGCTGCTGGCTCACAGTAGATCTAAATCGATAAAAATGGGGCTTATGCTTGAATACTGAATTCAATGCCTTTATTTAAAAAAGAGGGGGAAGCTGGTTAGATCAGGTGGTTAGAGTGCAGTGCTCATAATACCAAGGTTGCTGGTTTGATTCCCACATGGGTTAAGGAGCTGTGCCCTCGACAACTAAACTGAAACAACTACTTGACTTGGAGCTGATGGGACCTGGAAAAACACACTGTTCCCCAATAAAATTTCTTAAAAAACAAAACAAAACAAAAAAACAGGGGCTGGCCGAGTGGCTCGTTAGTTAGGAGTTGGCCTGGGATGCCAGCTCTGAGCAGCAGGGCCCCAGTTCGGATCCCACATGAGGGCCAGTGACGCTGTGCCCTCTACAGCTAAGATGGTGAACAACAGCTCAACCTAGAGCTGAGCTCCCGTCAGTAGCCAGGGACAGTGTAGGCTGCAGCCCCTGATGCAGTGGGCTGTCATCAGCTACTGTGATTGGCTGGCAGCCACCGTGAGCTGCCATGAGCCACTGTGAGTGGCCGTCCAATGACCAGCGACCAACTGCCTCAGCCGGGAAAAGCACAATGATCACAATACCAACAGGGGCCAGTGAAGCGACCTCCTCCACAACTAGACTGAAGAACAAAAGGATAGCAACTTGTCTGTTCCCCTTCCCTGATTCCCCAACACTGTTCCCATCCCCCAATTCCCCAGTAAAATCTTTAAAAATAATAATAAAGAATGGTACATCATCAGTTTGGTGTCTTCAAGAAATGTGGGCACTATGGATGAAGCTAGATTATTTTTTTCTTATCTAACAATATGAAATGATGAGCCATAAATGTAAGAAATACAAAGAATTCTACAGAATACTTACACAAAAGTGGAGCAGAATATTATAGTGTTATCACAGAAAGAAATGGGAAAAATAGTTCTAAATCTATATATATATATATATATATATATATATATTTCCTTCTGCTTTCATGCATCACTTTGAAACTCACTTTAAGTGTGCTTTCTTCCAGGAAACAGGCTAAATCACTAGCCTCCAAACCCGTTTCTACATAATCCTATGTATCCCTTTCATATTGTACCTATCACACTTTTATTGTCTGTAATCTCTTTATCTATGTCCACACTGGGTGTTCTCTGCAATCAATGATGATAAAGTGCCTGGCAAATACTAGACACTCAATGAGTTTTGTTTAAAAAAAGAAAAAAAGAATGGAATAAGTCACTGTAGGATTCGCGTATGTTATCTCCAGCCCCATATATAAGCCAACATATGTTGTGTTAAATTTGAATAAACACCAGTTCCTCTTTCCTGCCTAAAGCCGGCATCACTCTTGATCTAAAACCTGTGTACTCTGGCTAGCCACTTCACTCCCAAAGTCCTACAGCCTTTTCCCTACATAATATCCTTTTCATATATACACTATCTAGAGAAGCCAGCTCAGCTTGGGATGAAAGAAGATATTCAATTGCACAAATATTTATCTATGTGGAGTCATTCATTTATTCATTCAATAAATATTTATGTAGGAATTCAGCCCCAAGCAAAACAATTATTGCACTTGGCCTCATTTGGCTTCCTATCTAGAGAAGACAAATATGCAAATATGGAACAGGTGCCTAGCTACAGATAAATTATATACCTTAAACAAGTAGGAGGTGCTTATGAGAGGGTACATAATAGAGGAACCTAGCTCAGACTGGAAAGTCAAAGACAACCTGTATAAAAGGAGTTGCATGTAAACTAATATCTGAAGTTCGAATGCAATTAACCAGGTGAATGGGGGGGGGGGAGGGAGGGAGAGAGAGAGAGAGAGAGAGAGAGAGAGAGAGAGAGAGAGAGAGAGAGAGAGAGAGAGATCAAGGAAGTGCTGCAAGTACAGAAATCTGTGCAAATACTCAATGTTGGGGGAGTTAAATAATCCCTGTGGTTGCTTTGGGGAGTATTGACTTTCGAGTTAATACTGATAACCTGAACTAGAGCATAAGAATAACGTGAGCTAGAGCAGGGGCACTGACGGTGGAGAAAAACTAACAGATGAGGAATACTCATGAGATAGACTTGATGTGGTTTGGTGATTGAACACATGGAGAAGGTAGAGGAAGTGCCTAGGACAGCACCCTCAACTCTTCTTTGTTGGAAAGTGGGGCAGTTTATTGGTTTTTAATAACAAGGAAGGAGGCTTTTTTTTTTTTTTAAGATTTTTTTTTTAATTGGCTGAGGGGAACAGCGTTGGGGAATCGGGGAAGGGGAACAGACAAGTTGCTGTCTTTTTGTTCTTCAGTTTTAGTTGCGGAGGACGTTGCTTCACTGTTGGTATCGTCATTGCGCTCTTCCCGGATGAGGCAGATCGGTCGCAGGCCTCTGGATGTCGCTCACCGCGGCTATTGGCAGCTCACGCTTGGCTGCCAGCCGCTCACGCTGGCTGCGGGCCACTCACTGTAGCCTATGGCAGCCCACTGCAGCAGGGGCTGCAGCCTACACCATCACCGGGGCTCGCACAGCCCAGCTCCAGGTGGAGCTGTTGTTAGCTGTCGAGGGCAGTGTCACTGGCCCTCATGTGGGATCCGAACCGGTGCCGCTGGCATCCCAAAACCAGCGCTTAACCAATGAGCCACTCGGCCGGCCCCGGAAGGAGGCTTTTTTTTTATACTGGAATGGGTGGTGGGAAATCAAGACTCCAGTTTTACACACACACACACACACACACACACACACACACACACACACACACATCCTTAAACTGAGATGCCTGTGATACTGCCATCATAAAGATGTCAGAATAACTGGTGGATATATTCAGGAGTGAGCTCTGAAGAGTCTTAGCATATAGATGGTACTTAAAGCAACCAGAGTGGATGAGATCACCTCATGAGAGGAGGGAGTGAGAAAAGTCACAGAGTGTTAAATTAAATGGAAAAATAAACTATTTTTTCTACTGTCAAGTTTTGGAATATAAAGGTATTTTAATGACTTATATATTATAGTATCAAACATTTCATGGTTGTAATATTAAGTTTTAAATATTTATTGCAAAGCGAATTATTCTAGAGTTACAGGCTTGATACTGTATTATTAATAAGGAATATTGATAGGCAAGAAAGAGCAGTAAATTGGGTCACTACATTTTCATCTGTCTTTATCATCCCTATCTCTTAACTACTAGATCCATGATGGGCCCACATATGGTAACTGCATGTAGCATTCCAGTCCATGAGCCAGGCCACAAACCACAGGAAACACAATGGCCTCAGGAAGACTTAGATTTGTCAAGGGTGCATGCCTATGTCTTTTTTACCTCCATGTCTGTGCTCCATGCTGTTCTTTGAAGCCTCAGCTTTCCAAGTCTCAGTATATGCTATCATTTATCTTTGGAACATCAGAATATGTTGAAATACAAATTTCTCCATTGGGATTTTCAAATGAAAGAAAAACTCTGCGATATAAAGCCATTTCTCAAAACAAATTCTTCACTCTGCTATTCACTCTTTCAATGTAATCAGTTATGAGTGAAACCAAGAGAGGTGTGAATCAAAAAGGTAAGAAAAATATGGGTTTCACTGAGTTTAGAAATGATGTTAATTCCAAAAGCCTGGAAGAGCACTAGTGATGAAAATAGCAAATTCAAAGGCAGATTTAAGTTGCTGTAGGCTAAAGTTACTATTTTGACCCCCAAACTGTTTAAACACCAAAGATTAAGACTTGTTTCAGCAGGTAGGGGAAGGCTTAGGTTTTTATAAATGACTTCTTTGGGAATTAATAACAACCAGGTTAGGTAGGCCCTTATCTGCTAAGACTGACTGAGTTTATAATCAGACCTGGAGGGATTAAATAACTCACAAAGTCATCAGAGCCCTTATTAAGATTATTAACTTAATCTCAGTGACCCTATCCTTCAGTGGAATACCCAAGGGGCAGAGTTTCTGGGTTGGCTGCCAAAGATTTCTGAACAGAGGGTCTTTTCAGGTGTAAGGTATCCCTCCAGTTTGTTATATAATGAAACTTGGATATAAAACAACTCAAAATCATGTGATTTATTATCAAAAGGTATTGAGGTGTATTGATGGCCATTCTACAAACAGAATGAAAAAGGCAAAGGATGAAAGAACTGACCAAGGTACATACTAAGCAATCAGTTCTTTTAAGGGCTGCTTCTGGCAGGATTGGTTATGTCACTGTCACGCTTACTCATTTTACCTATTACATGTGCACAATAACAGAAACACTTCACAGGTTAAGAAAACACAAAAATGTTACTTGAGTCTGAATGTTACCTTTGTTCTTTTCTCTTTGGTCCATCTACTAATTAACCAAAGCAGGCTTTATTAACCATTTGTGGAAAGGGTTGCGAAGGGGTGGGCGGGTGTCAAGGATTCCTTTGAAAATCTTACAGACCGCTGTAAACACTAGATAACTGCAGATTGTATAATTAATTTCAGGGTGCTCATGAACCCCCTACACCCTCCATTGGCTCCCCAGAACCTCTGTGTATCAGGTGTAAGAGACAGAGTCCCTTAGACAAACAGGGGGAGAAAAATATTTACCACTTGTGAGTACTTCTGTCCCCCACAAACTTACTTGACCCTATACCTGTCACAGCAAGTTATTATAACTCTTCTCATGATCCTCCAAAGCCTTCACCTCCTACATCTTTGCATCCTACATTTGTTAAGCTTCATTGATTCACAAGACTTCTTCCCTACTAAAAACACTATGATACAGAAGCAATTTTAAAAATACATCTTCATTTAATTCCTCTGATTGACAAACTTGAATAAACTGATATAGAAAGCTTGGATTATAAAAAAGCTCACTCATCATAGTTAAATTTGCTATGAAGGAAATCATCAAATTATCCTCCTTAAATAACAGTTATCAGACGTTGTAACTGCCAGGTGGTACCATATTTCTTTTATGATGTGGATGTGTTCTAGTTTATGTCACACACTTTTCAAACGCTGCCAGAGCAAAGCACTTAGGAGAAGGTCGTTTCTATCTCATTCTAGTTCCAAGAGCCTATAATTCCAAAAAGGCTTATTATAGTCTGTGAAGTGAAAACCTTTAATTATTACATACTTTAATCGATATTAGACATTGCTTTATTATAAATAGCATTAGAAGATCAGATTTGTTTCATAGATTACTATAAAAAATATTTTTCTTGCAGATGATTATGAATGAGAGCTAAACTCTGATTAATACTTTAAAAACTGCAATTCTGAGGCAGTACTAAATAATAGTTTTTCTGTTAAAATTCCAGAATCTAATAGCACTTTGTAAAATATACTTCGGGGAGTACTTATTTTATGAAGATAAGTTATTTGTCTTTAAATGCAAATATTTGGAATATACCGATCATTTAAATATAAATGAGCAGATATATTTTGTAACTTCAGGCATACATACTGAATGAATCATAATCTATGTTTCATGACACACTTATTGATCCATACATGGTTCGTTTTACTTAGTAAAATATTTAAATAAATCCTACTATACCCATTATTCTTGGTGACACTTTTCCCCTTACACAAAAAGTGTGGCCTCCCTGTATTTGATTTTTACAGTAAATGGATATTGTTTTGGTAATCTTGTCTCAGTCACCCAGACATTTATAAACAAACCATACTCATGCAAATATGAAAGAACATTAGTAGCATGTTTAAAGTTTTCAAGAAACATAATCTATTTAACTATCTAGAGCCACATTTGACAGCTTAATTTCTATCCTTTCAAAAAACACAGGGGAGGACCGGCCGAGTGGCGCATTGGTTAGGCGCTGGTTTTGGGATGCCAGCGGCCCCGGTTCGGATCCCACATGAGGGCCAGTGACGCGGCCCTCTACGGCTGGCAACGGCTCTACCTGGAGCTGGGCTGTGCAAGCCCCGGTGATGGTGTGGGCTGCAGCCCCTGCTGTGGTGGGCTGCCATAGGCTACAGTGAGTGGCCGACAGCCAGCGTGAGCGGCTGGCAGCCAAGAGTGAGCTGCCAGTAGCCGCGGTGAGCGACATCCAGGGGCCAGCGACTGATCTGCCTCGTCCGGGAAGAGCACAATGACGATACCAACAGTGACGCAACATCCTCCGCAACTGAACTGAAGAGCAAAGAGACAGCAACTTGTCTGTTCCCCTTCCCCGATTCCCCAACGCTGTTCCCCTCTGCCAGTTCCCCAATAAAATCTTTAAAAAAAAAACAAAAAAACACAGGGGATCAAGCAATGGTGGAATGGGTATCAAAATCCAGTAAGTCACAAAATCCAGGATCTTTGAAGCTGCTATTGGACTCCTGGTTATAATTAACTCAGGAAAAACAGTTCTTCCATCTACCCATCCTGTGTCTGTTTCTCACATTCCTGTTACGAAAAGGAGTAAGTAGGAATAAAACCATGGATACTGGCTTTATTTTATTTTAGAAACATTACAGGACATGGAATTCTGTAACATCTCTGGAGCATTTGCCCTAGAGGTAAATCAGGGAACTCATGGCATGTGCCCAGGGTTGAGAGTGGACATTTTTCCCAGCTTCCAATTGGTCACCTACAGCCCAACTAGCATTTAGGTCCACAGATATGAACTGCTATTGGCTTAGTTATCTAAATTATCTAAATTTCCGCAGGGATCACAAGTGAATTAAAACTATATGGTTTGTAAATAATATTTCTTTACTGAACAGGACCAAAAATAAAGTACAAAAACAAATAATACTGGCCAATGTTTATTTTAATTTTCAATTATTCCCTAAATTGTAATGATATAGAAACATACTTGAGGAAAAACCACATTAAATAGAAATTGAAGTCCCACTCCCATCAGTGAAATTAATTTTAAATCTTAATTTCTATGACAGCATAGAACCTTAATACAGAGAAGACACAGAACCTTAATATGGACTGCTTAATAGGCGTTATCAACTCAAGTTTTCAGAGACGTGCTGCCTTACTGAGGCATTTTGCAGCCTTAGTTCGCTAGGTCATTGAGGCAGATCTGACATGTTAGTAATAATTACCATTTCCTTGATACCCTACATGAAATGGCACTTGGAATCACTCACTCATTTCAGGCCCAAGTAAACTAGACATCATCAACATGTATTTAAGGGTCGGCCGAGTGGCGCATTCATTAAGAGCTAGTTTTGGGATGCCAGCGGCCCCGGTTCGGATCCCACATAGGAGGGCCAGTGACACTGCCTCTACAGCTAACAACAGCTCCACCTGGAGCTGGGCTGCTGTGAATTCCCGGGATGGCATAGCTGCAGCCCCTGCTGCGGTGGGCTGCCATAGGCTACAGTGAGTGGCCAGCAGCCAGCATGAGCGGCTGGCAGGCAGCGTGAGCTGCCAATAGCCACGGTGAGTGACCATCCAGAGGCTGGCAACCAATCTGCCTCACCCGGGAAGAGGGCAATGACGATATCAAAATGGGCCAGGGAAGCAACTTCCTCCGCTACTAGACTGAAGAACAAAAGGACAGCAACTTGTCTGTTCCCCTTCCCCAATTCCCCAACGCTGTTCCCCTCCCCCAATTCCCCAATAAAATCTTTAAAAACCAAAACAAAACATGTATTTAAGACTACTGCCTAGACCTGACGACCCAGTCACAAAAGAAAAAGAACTTAGGCAAAAGAATTAGAAAAAGAATCTAATATGTCTTGGACATATGGATCGTGCTTACACGAAAGGCTAATTAAACAGACATCTCTGAACGGAATCTTCAAAGTAAACAGAAGCTGTTTTCTTAAGCTTATGATGTAATTCACTACAACACATAGCTTTCATAGTTTTAGAATGATCCAGGTAAATACTGAAAGCACACTTTTTACCAATAGCAGATGGAAAATGTTATATTCATTTCCTAGCTAAAGCAATTAGGACAAAAGGAAATTTTAAGACATATGACACTACGCCAAGTGAATGAATGACAATGCTGCGCCTAACCTAGTTAGCCAGAACATTGAAAGAGAATCAAGTTCAATATTTATATACTTTGGGGGAAGAGTTTTGTTTCAGAAAAATATTTGGTAGTTTCTGTTAAGTCACATTAAGAACATTGAAAAACCACCACTAAAACAAACTGGACTCAAATTTAACACGATGGCATGTGTTTTTCAACCTGTAATCAGCACCAAGAAATAGCTCCCTTTGGTTATTAAAATCCTGGAAAGAAATTATAATTACCCCATCTGGGAATATGGCCATCGAAGCATGAGCACTTTAGATATAACAGTAGATGTCTAATCCCATTTTTCCTATTGATTTTCAAATTCCTTGGACAACAACAAAAAGCAAATAAATAAATGCTTTCACGGATGGGAGATTTCAATCAGGTTGTTTAAATCAAGTTATTTGAGTTCAATAAAAAGTATGCAGTAATAATCTATATCAAATTTCATTATTTTAAATTAAATTGTATTAAGTGAGGTAGATTCCAGCTATACAGAATCTGAAAAAATATTTTTTTAACTTCAAAAGTGTACCACTTGGCCCACTAATTCCACTCCTCCAAAAGGCAACTCCAATTCTACCCAACAAATACGAAGACATGTCTACGCAAAGATCTGTACAAGAATATAGCAGCTCTGTTTACAATACCTAAAACTGGAAGCAACCCAAATATCCATCAACAGAAGTGATAAACCAAACAATGGTATGAAATACTACTCAGCAGTAAAAAGGAAGAAACTACTGAACATGCAACAGCATCAATGAAACCTATAGAAATTAGACTGAACTAAAGAAGCTAGACATAAAAAGAGTACATGAGCTGGCCGAGGGGCACGGTGGTTAAGAGCTGGCTTGGGAAGCCAGCGGCCCCGGTTCGGTCCCACATGTGAGGGCCAGTGACACTGCCTTCAAAAAAAAAAAGAGTACATGCTACATAATTTCATTTTATGAGGTCCTAGAAAATTCAAAATTAAACTGTGATGAAAACAATCAGAAAAGTAGTTGTCCCTGGGAAAGGGGCAGGAATTGCCTGGGAAGGAAGCATGAACGAACCTTCTAAGGTGATATAAATGTTCTACATCTTGATGTGGGGGGGAGGGCGGGGGGGGATGTACAGGTTACTACAGGTTACACAGGTATATCCATCCATTTGTCAAAATAGTACAGTTTATACAATAGCACATTTAAATGTATGTACATTTTATCTTAAAAGAAAAAAAAGGAGACTGCATAGTGGAAATGGGTAAAGGTGTGAGTGAAACAATTACAGCAGCATTTGATCTTTGTTAAAGCTGGGTGATGGGTACTGGCTTTTAAAATATGATTCTATTTACTTTCCAAAATAAAAAGTTTTAAATTATGTATCAGTGAAATATGCAATCAAAAAATTTTATACTATGAAAACAGACCTCTCAAAAGCTTTCTCTATATGCAGAAGATACTTATTAAAATCCATGGAGATCCCTTGTGACTGTGCTTCACATAGAGAGTTTGAAATAGAGCTCATTTGTTCTCCAGCTCCCCTCGCCCCACTCCCAGCATACCTCCCATCTAATGACCCATCAGAGTGAATATGACATGCTTGTCTCAGCTACCACCAGCCCCAAATTAATTCTTCCCTGGCCCCTCAAAAATTTATTTCTAACAAACATTGGTACAGATGGAGAAATCAGAGCTGCTGCATACACTGGAAAAAAAAAACGGATATGACAGACTTCATTAGTCTTTATTCTCACTACCCTCTGAAGATGATGTCTTGTAAGTTAATGAGAAAATGTAAACATACTGTTTTTAAAATCTCATATTCAACTTTTTCTGAACCTCACGTTTTTTTTATTTCTCAACAATACAAAGAGACATAAATTTTCAGAATAATAAAGTCCAGAGAATACTAATACTAACCAAGGTCAATTTCTCTGCTATGAACTGATATGCTCAGCATGTACCAGTCCCAAGTGCATCTTATTAGTTTTCAAGATTTTTCTTAAGAAAAGCCCTATAGTTTTTCACACGACATGTCCAAAGTATCAAAAGCACACCTACACAGGCAAAGAATGAACTCAGGCTCAATCACGGCTATTTAAAGATACGTTAATACCCTCCTAGGTCATCAGAGGATTATAAGTACACTAGGGTAGAGAATCTTCCTGACAGAACCTGATAATTGGACTCTGGTATTGGTATCAATCAGTTCTCTACAGTCAGCATAAGATAAACACTGGAATTAGCTAATATTAAAGATACTTTATAACCTCTACTTAGAAATATTTCTACCTAACATTTCTGTATTTTGTATATACCCCCTACTAAATTCCAATGAAGAACCAACAAGATGTTATATAACAAATACTCAGAAAGTGAAGATGATCCTTGATGCCAGCATTTAGTTCATTCATTTATTCATTCAACAAACCTGGGCATGCCCATGCATACCTAGGTACTAGAAACATAGATAATAATTTATTCATAGAATCATGAACAAAACAAAGTTTATGCTCTCACAGAGCTTATATTCTAGTAAGGGGAGATAGGCTCATAAGGAGGGCTGAGACCACTAAGTGCAGTAGAGGAGAACCACTAAGAAAGGGCATGCAGAGGACTGATTTCATATAGCTGGTCAGGGAAGGGCTACCCTGGTAGAGTGAGCAAACCTGAAGGATGTGAAATTCCAGAATTTCAGGCAAGGAAAATAGTAAGTGCAAAGGCACCATGCCAGAGCCCACTTGTTTGTTTGTTTGCTTTTAAATTTATTGGAGTCACAATTGTTAGCAAAGTTACATAGATTTCAGGTATATAATCTGTAATATTGATACATAATCTATATATCACATTGTGTGTTCACCACCCAGAATGTTCTCTTTCCATCACCATATAATTGATCCCCTTTACCCTCATCTACTACCCCCCTCCCCACTTACCCTCTGGTAACCACTAAACTACTGTCTCTATGAGTTTTAGTTTCTTCATTTGTTTTTCTTGTTCTTTTGTTACCTTCAGTTTTATATACCACATATCAGTGAAATCATATGGTTCTCAACTTTTTCTGTCTGACTTATTTCGCTTAGCATTATAATCTCAAGATCCATCCATGTTGTCACAAATGGCACTACTCCATCTTTTTTGATGGCAGAATAGTATTCCATTGTATGTATATACCACAACTTCTTTATCTAGTCACCTATCGAAGGATACTTTGGTTGTTTCCATGTTTTGGCCACTGTCAATAAAGCTGCAATGAACATCAGAGTACATATATCTTTATGGATAAATGTTTTCAGATTTTTTGGGTAGATGACCAGGAGAGGGATTGCTGGGTCCTAGGGTAATTGTATTTTAAATTTTTTGAGGAATCTCCACACTGCCTTCCATAGTGGCCAGAGCCCACTTGTAAACTGAGGAAACAAAGAACCAGAGTGGCTACTGTGGAGTGAGGAGGGTCAGAGCTGTGGGAGATGGGAGGGGGAGGGGCAGACAGGGGATCTAGGCCTTTGCAGTCCATTTTCGGGATCTAGGCATCTCCTGTGAGAGAGATGGGAAGCAATTGGAGAACCGTGAGCAGAATGGTCCTGTTTAATGTTTTTTAAAAAATCGCTAGCTGTGTAAGGAGAAGAAACAGTAAAGGAAAAAAGGTTAAAGCAGGAAGACCAGTCCAATCTAGAGATCACAATGCACTCAGAGAAATACTTGAACTTCATTTGTTTATACCTTGTGTTTCATTATATGATTTGATATTCCAATAACTAAAACAGCAATTACTTGCTTGTTCTCTTATTTACCACAGGCTTGGGGAGCTAGAGTTTTTGGGGGAAAGCAAGTCATCATATGTTATTTTTCAGGTTCTAGGCTGATCTATTGGATAGTGGTTCCTTTATCTTGGTCAATAAGACAAAAACTGCTAGTTTCCCAAACAATCACCTTTCTCAAAAATATTCCCTCATAAATATCAGGAAACAAATATTGTAATGTGCACATTGTATACAAAATAATGCATCCTATTATTGCAGTTATTCATAACCCTCATCACAATCTATGTGTATTGTAGTAGTCAGAACCATTTCACTAATATTTCTGAAAGATACATCGAAATAAAAATATATTGCAAACTATAAAATCTATCAGTACTCTCTGACTTCTGTTTTGTAATTAATTTACAAAATCCCTGTCATATTGAACACTCTCCTATCTCTAATTTCCTTAAGTTTAGCAATAGCATGTCTAACAACAGCCTCGCCCGGACCATGCTATTAGCACTAGGTAGGAAAACCCCCACACACTGCATGCCTTTCAGGACTTGTAGCCATACTTGAGTGTTATTAATTGCTTTAAGAGGGCGTCAGAAACACAGGCTTTCCTGCACTTTGGTGATTTCATTCTTTGCTCAGAGCACTCTGACAAATTAAATCATCCTGGCTGTGTCTGATCACAGCTGGCATGCCTGAGTATTGCTCTTCGATGACAAGCGAGCAGTACAAAATAAGATGCTGATTCCACTCTTTAAAATCTCATTTTCGGCATCTTGTATCATGTTACTAGGCAGGCTTTTAAAACAAAAACAAACGTTATAATATAATTCACTTTGGTTTTGTGGGAACCTAAGCCCTTTGCCAACAAATCAATGGGATTTTTTTCTTTTGAAATAGCAGGTGGCATCTACAGTAGGAAAGGGAACTGGGGTTGGGTGAGAGGTGGGGAGAGGCTATCAAAATGGATAATCCAGTTTTTTGCTTACCCGGGAGGTTTTAATGGGGGTAGAATGAGGCAGGAACTGAGGGGCCCTTACAGCGTCATATACAATAGTGTATTTCCTCACCCTCACTGAAGTGTCAAGAATCTGCCTCATTAAGTTCCACTAACAAGTAAGGAGACCCCCTCTCTTGGGGCAGGCTTTGCTATACTAACATCACTATGGACTTCATCTTGTCTGTCCCCTCTCTTTTCCTCTTTCGTTCAATTACAAACTCCTATTTCATTTTGTTTTGTTACATCTTATTATACTGAAAGCATTCTTGCAAAGTGCCTTAAACCCTTCCCAAGATAAGAAGAGGTGGAAATAATACATCAAGATTTCTTTCTCCACGTCTAAATTTAAACATAGCAGGCAGGCGGGGTGAAATGGTGAAAAGGGGTGTGTGGGTGTATGTTGCAAGATTTTTCAGTCTTGTAAGAGAGAAAAGGATAAAGAACAGAATACTAAAGGGATTTGAGAAGTGTGTGTGTGTGTGTGTGTGTGTGTGTGTGTGTGTGTGTGTGTGTGTGTGTAGTCAGGGCAGAGGGCAGAATTATTCAGGAAGAGGGGAGGAGAGAAGAAAAAGATCAATCGAGGCAGTCGCTCACCCCCACCCTTCTCACCCCCTCCCCACCCCACTGCAGTGTTCTGTGCTTCCCAGAAGGCTCTTCACCCACAGGGCAGATTCCCGAAACCAAAGCAGAGCCGGAGTACTGGACAGGGAGATTGGAGAGATTGGGGAGATGGGGATGGGCAGGGATAGGCGATGGGAAGCAATCTGGCCAGGGAAGGGGCAAGGAAGCCTGCGAGGCCGGATGAGATCCCCGGCAGAGACTGAAAGGCAGGGCCGGGCTGCCGGGACGTACCTGGAACAGTGACGGTGGAGGATGCCACAGGCACCTCTGGCCTCTCTTCAGCCTCCTCCCGCTGCCTTTGCTGCTGCTGCTGCTGCTGCTGCTGTTGGATGAGGCTGAGATCTGAGCGGCTGAGCTCGGCTCTGGCAGCCGCGGGGACTAGCCGCGCCTTCAGCAGCACGGCGGCCAGGCCAAGGAGCAGGGTGCAAGGGACGCGCCGGCTGAGCCTCGCCATGGCCGAGAGCCAGAGGGCCGCGGCGGCATATTGCGGGGCTCCGGGCGGCGGCGGGCGCCAGGGCTGCGGGCTCCGGCAGCGCCCGCTGGCTCCTCCTAGCGCCGTCTGCCTCGCACACCCTCAACAGCAGGAGGAGGAGGCCGGGAGGAGGAGGGGAAGCATAGGGAGGAGGAGGGCGCAGTGAGCACCCTGGCGCACGTGATGCGCGGGGCGGGGCGATCCGGGAGTCCTGGGCCACCAGCCGCGGTTACCTGCGGCCCCTTGGCTCCGTGGAGACGCGCGCCGTGCTGCGCAGGGCAGCTGTGCGGGGTGGTGGCTGGCCTCCAAAGATAAACGAGAAAAGAGAGCTTTTCTGGGGCTGGTAGACCTTCCTATCTTCCAGCCCGTACCGAAGCCCCCGGGAAATTTTGCAGAAAGTGAAATAAAATTCCCCCCACCTAATCCTAAAGTAAAGGAGAAGGTGGTACGTTGATTACCCTCCTACAACACTTGACGCAGCACCAGAGGATCAACAAGTCAGGGGCTCTTAACCATATAGACTGCGCCACATCACGGCCATCACTCGTTGGCTAGAAATTAAACTGCAGCTCTCCAGGTTTTTACTAAACTTCCTTTTTTTTTCTGCTCAAGCGGGACTTTTTTCTATATTATAAAATATTCTAAATGATATTTTGTCTAATTGTAGCCCACACTTCATTTGTTCAAAAAATATTTTACTAAATGAATACCAGGTGCTTACTATGTGCTGGCATTCAGTCAGGTGTTTGGAATAAGAAAGATATTCTAGGAGCTCCCTGTTAGGACAGAGGAACATAAAAGCAAATTATAACCCAGTATGGGGGTTGCCACTTGAGAAACACTGCAAACTACAGAGGTTGCAATGAATTGGAAGAAATTAACTACGTGGTATGTGGAAGGGGGCTATGAAATACTGGGGGAGGTGGGGTTCATAGAAGAGTAAGAGTTTCACACATTGATGGGAGTAATTAGGTTGATTAAAAAGAGCCGTGTGTGTGTGTGTGTGTGTGTGTGTGTGAGTGTACAAAGCCAAGAGGTGTTTAACAGCAGTGTGCTTGGAAAACTGATGAATGATTGTGACAGAGTGACGGTGTATTATATTGAAAAAATGGAGATCAGGTCAATAAAAACAATAGCAAACACTCGTATAGTACTTACTGTGTGCCAGGCACTGTTCAAATGATTTATATATAATTCCTGTAATAATCTTGGATGCTATATCAAGACATTGAAATTTACACAAGTGATTATGAATTAACCAGTGAAATCAATTAACCAGGAGCAGTGCCACCAGTCTGCATTTTAGAATGTTCCCGTTGCTATCAGTAGAGAGGATGGATTATAGAGGAATAGATCCCTAGGAGAGGAGGCGGTGTTTGTGGAAGCCTTTATGGAGATTTCAGAGGCTTGTGAAACTGGAAAGGAGAGGAATGGGAGATTCTGTATTTAGGGCTAGAATCAACAGAGATGGTTGACTGGGTGGGGAAGGGAGGAGGGAGATGATCTCAGTCCGGTCTAGTATGATATCCAAATTGCCAGACTGAGATCCTGGGTGGCTGTTTATGACATAATCAAGAATAAATAATAATACAGATTGCAGAATAGGCAGTCACCCATGGTTTGCTCAGCTGTTATCTCTGCATTTGCAGTGTTCCTGTGACATCTCATAAATGGGATTTGTGACATCACAACATCATTTACCATCATAGTTGATTCAGCTGATTTGACTGACTGGACAGTCCCTTTCCACCCTCATCATTCCTATGTGTGTCCCTCCTAATGTTCCCAACTTGCTGGAAAAGAACAAACTTCTCAGTAGTAGAAAAGTATTCTTTGATCAAGAGTATGAAAACAGTGCCTACATAACCACAAATTAAAACAATAGGCATTATATGTACCTGATATCGTTATAGCATCAGAGCAGTTCTACAAATTAGCTCTCATTATCTTACTTAACAAATGGAAACACTGAAGATCAGAGAGGCTACT
Organism: Aselliscus stoliczkanus; assembly: GCA_033961575.1. Lineage (NCBI taxonomy): Eukaryota > Metazoa > Chordata > Mammalia > Chiroptera > Hipposideridae > Aselliscus > Aselliscus stoliczkanus. Next base: position 134,838,372 of record CM066731.1, on the reverse strand, counting down.
GATTTGCCCTAGGATACACTAATTACATGTAACTTGACCTTTCTGTACTGTTTGCAACTTTTACCAGGAGCTTGTATTGCTTTTTTTTAGTGATTTTAGATCCATTAAACTATATGGGTACAGAATTATTTGGAAAATAAATGACAAACTGAGGCCCCTACATTGAGCACCATTGTTCTGTCCTTTACATCACCTGTGTGGGCAGGAGCTATTGAGAGGAATACAGACAGCCTTCATCAGTCTCATCAAGCTGCTTTGTTGCATTTTCTTCCAACTTACCCCTCCCTACTCCGGGAGAGAAGGAAGGAAGAAAAGGAAATGGCTCCAAAAGCCTGACTGGCAGATCAAGAGGAAAGGAATGCTGCCAGGATTTCTGTCATCCTGCCTTATGGTGGCCAAGTCATCATTAGCATATTAGAGGCTGCTCTGCTGGAGGCAAGCCACTGATTCTAGGGCCTCTTGTAGAGGGTGGACATCAAATCCTTCAATACTATGGACAACTGAAAGAGATTTTTGAGAGATTTTTTTGTCAGTCAAAATGGCTTTTAGATGATATTTAAATGCTCCATTATTCATATATCGTATGCTTAATTTCTGTGCAATATACAAAAGTTATCAGATAATGAGGCAATTAGGATTTGTGGATCAAACAAGTTGGTAAGAGACATAAAAGTCAACGTATCTTGGGCCGGCAGAGCGGCGTGGTGGTTGGGCACTGGCTCGGGAAGCCAGCGGCCATGGTCGGGTCCCACATATGAGGGCCAGTGACACTGCCCTCAAAAAAAAAAAAAAAAAAAAAAAAAAAAAGTCAACGTATCTTAAACATATTTTAAACTGCTTATTTTACCTTAAATAAGTAAATGTATATTCGGTTACCAATCTTTTGATGTAGATCCAAAAATATATATATATTTTTTTACTCTCTAACTACATCCTAGGGTTTGAAGTCATCAACTATGATTTGCAGTTTTAGTTAGAGTGGAAGTTCTTAAAGACATTGACAAGCAATTTGAGTGCCAAATTCTTCTATTTTCAATTTTTCCCATATTTTTACAATTTTCTAACCCAATTAGTATTATACTTAGCATTCATAGAAAAAATACACTTTTTTTCAAATGTATATTTCATCTATCTCTTATAACACATAGAACTGGCAAAAACAAATTTGTGAGCAAACGTAACTGACCAACTGCTGGAAGCAAAACCAAGCAGACATTCAGGAAGGGGTATCCTGCTAACTGCATGGGCCTTAGTGTTAGTCAGTGTGATTTACAAAGGAATGGAAGACGGCAGTGGAGCCGGGAAGTTATTTTCAACTTCATAATCCACGATACATTTATGCTTAATATAATGTAATCATTAATATTAGCACTTCATTTTTATAAAAATACTACAAGAGCATCAGAAAGCAAGTACCATGCATTTATTCTTCTTCACTTAAGATCTATCAATACCTCTCCATTGCTCTTTGCAGAAAAGTCCAAAATTCATAACCAGACTTATAATACCTTTCACACTTTATCTACTCACTGCCCAGGCTCATCTTTGAATTAGGGAGAAGAGGGGAGGGGAGATCTTTTATTCCCTTGAACTAGACTTATTTGGATTGCCCCCAGAGGTACCTTCACATACTGAGTTCCTTTGTCTGGAACTTGACTTCCTCACCTCTTTAACTGGCAATCTCCCATAGAGCCTGAACAGTTGGCTAAGATATTACTTCCTCCAGTATACATTTCCTGACACCCTTAGCTTTGATTAGGTGACCCTGCTAAGAGCTTGCATGACATCTCCTATTTCCCCTTAGTACTCTATTGTTTAAAATGGGTACTTCCTTGCCTGTACCCTAAAAAGTGTAGATTCCACAAGCACCAGAGCCATCATGTTCATAGCTGTCTTCACTCCTACACCAGTTTCTAACATTGATTGATTACTTGATTAATTAAATCAATAAATCAATTTTTAAGAAGTAGAAGTGTTGGTTCTGGAGGAGGGCCCTGGAATCAGACTGCTCTGATATCCACCACTCACAGCTATGTGATTTACACCAGACTCTAGACCTGTTTTTTTCAACTGTATAGGAGAAATCATAGCATCTAACAGAGGCAACCAAATGAGATCATGTAAAATACTTTGAGTTCCTCACTATAGAAACGGTTCAGTAAATGTCAGCTCCTGCTTCTTTTTTTTTTGAGAGCAGTGTCACTGGCCCTCATATGTGGGACCCGAACCGAGGCCGCTGGCTTCCCAAGCCAGCCCCTAACCACCGTGCCACTCGGCTGGCCCTAGCTCCTGCTTCTTTTATTAAAAATGTTATGTATGGTTATTGTTTTACTTAGGTATATTTTATAAGGTATATACAATTTCATGTCATATGTAGTTGATTATGATTTTTCTTGGTAGTTATATTCTATAAAGTCACTGTAAACACTTAAATCAGCAAATACTAAACCATTGCTCCTAATAGGTTCCTATGAGCCTCTGGTCACAACATTTTCATCAAACCATCAATACATAACCTTGCTTTATATGTAGTTCTGTTTGAAGATGCCTTATTTATTTTATATTATTGGTTCACCAACATTGAGCTCAAAGCCAAATGCACTATATAACTCCTCCCCAAAAGAAACATATGTATTTCACATATGTATTTTCTCTGTAAGGCACATCACAGCCTTCTCGGGCTTAGGAACACTAGACAGCACTTCAACACTATGAAATTGGGTCATTTTAAACAACAAAATCACCAATGAAAAGTACAAAACTGAAGAAAAAAAAAACACAAAACTGGCATTAAACAGACCACACAAAGGACACATGTATCTAGAATATGAGCCGAAAGAAGGAAGAGCATCACCTTGTTTGAACCCAGCTGGGGATGTGCATGTTGGTAATTCAAATTTTTCACTGCACATTTCTGGGAATAACTGCAAAAGTACTGATTTGAGGCTTACAAACATATTTTAGCAAATAGACAAATTCAGAAATATGGAACCACAAATAACGAGGATCAACTGCATATATATATATATATATATATATGTGTGTGTGTGTATAATATATAGGTTATATATAATATATATTCCTTTTGCTGTAAGAAAGATTGGATAAAATAATTATAGGAGAGCCAAATAATTCTGGAAAAAATATGGATGCTTTCAAGAATTAAGAAGCCTGACCGGTGCGCTGCACACCTGAAGCTGAATAATACTGTATGTCAACTATAATTAATATATACATAGTCACAGGATATGGAGTACAGCATACGGGGATAGAGTCAATGGAATTGTAATAGATATATATGATGGCAGAGGGTAGTAGATCGGGGGAGGGGGTTATCACTTTGTGAGGGGTGAAATGTCTATTACATTGTTTTGTATACCTGAAACTAATGAAAAAAAAAATTAAGAAAAGAAACTACCCTTGCATTTTCAGGCTCCAGGCTTGCCCCAGCACCCGGCTGGCCCCCAAGGCCCCAGGCACCATCAGACCCAGACTCCAGGCCTGCCTCGGCACTAGAGCAGCTTCCGTGGCCTTACACTCCACGCCCACCCCCACACCAGGCCAGCACCCATGGATCCAGACTCCAGTGGGCCCAGGGTCCAGGACTGCCTCCACGGACTCAGGTTCCAGGCCATCTCCCACCAACATCTATCGACACCTCAAATTAATCAGTGTGATACACCACATTAACAAAATGAAGAATATGTATCACATGGTTATCTCAGTAGGTGCAAAAAAGCATTTGACAAAATTCAACACCATTTCATAATTAAGAAAAAAACTCTCAACAAATTCGATGTTAAAAGAATGTGCCTCGGGCCGGCTGAGTGGCGCATTGGTTAAGAGCTGGTTTTGGGATGCCAGCGGCCCCGGTTCGGATCCCACATGAGGGCCAGTGACACTGCCCTCTACAGCTAACAACAGCTCCACCTGGAGCTCGGCTGTGCGAGCCCCGGTGATGGTGTGGGCTGCAGCCCCTGCTGCAGTGGGCTGCCATAGGCTACAGTGAGTGGCCTGCAGCCAGCGTGAGCGGCTGGCAGCCAAGCGTGAGCTGCCAATAGCCGCGATGAGCGACATCCAGAGGCCGGCGACCGATCTGTCTCATCTGCGAAGAGCGCAATGACGATACCAACAGTGAAGCAACATCCTCCGCAACTAAAACTGAAGAACAAAAAGACAGCAACTTGTCTGTTCCCCTTCCCCGATTCCCCAACGCTGTTCCCCTCCGCCAATTCCCCAATAAAAGCTTAAAAAAAAAAAAAAAAAAAAGAATGTGCCTCAACATAATAAAGACTATATACAACAAGCCCACAGCTAACATCACACTCAATGGTGAAAGCTGAAAGCTCTTCTAAGATCAGGAACATGAGACAAAGATGTCGACTTTCATCACTTCTATTAAATATAGTGCTGGAAGTCCCAGCCAAAGCAATTAGGCAAAAAAAAAAATAAAATAAAAAGCATCCAAATCAGAGACAAAGAAGTAAAATTATCTGTTGTAGATGGCATGATCTTAGATATAGAAAATCTTAAGACTCCATCAAAACTATTAGAATTAATCAATAAATTAAAATTGCAGGATACAAAATTAACATACAAAAATTAGTTGGTTTTACACACTAACAATGAACTATGTGAAAAAAGAAATTAAAACAAAAATCCAATTTAAAATAGCACTAAAAACAAACAAACAAACAAAACCTTAGGAATAAATTTAACTAAACAGGAAAGATTTGTACCCTGAAAACTATAAAACATTGATGAAAGAAATTAAAGAAAGACAAATAGATGGAAAAATATCCCTTGTTCATGGGTTGGGAGAATCAATATTGTTAAAATGTCCATACTGCCCAAAGCTATCTATAGATTCAATTGAATTTCTATCAAAATTCCAATGGCATTTTTCACAAATAGAAAAAAAATCTTAAAATTCACATAAAACCACAAAAGAACATAAATAGCCAAAGCAATCTTGAGCAAAAAGAACCAAGGCTGAAGGTATTACACTCCCTGACTTCAAAATATACTCCAAAGTCCTAGTAGTCAAAACAGCATGGTACTGGTATAAAACACACACACACACACACACACACACACACAAATGGAATAGAAGAGGGAGCCCAGCAATAAATCCATACATTTATGGTCAATGACCTGTGGAAGCCACTGGAGACCCACAAGTTTCTTGTGAATTTTATATCAGCGAAATATTGTCAGCTTGGCTGAGTACAAAGGACAGAGTACAAAATGAAAAAGCATATTATATATTAGACCCACAAAATTTTACCAGTACTCAGCTGCAAACATGTGTTACATTTCATGGGGGAAAAAGACTGATCCATGTGGAGTCATGAGCCACAGAGAATTACTCACAGACTTGGTAACCAAAGGGAGTTTGCTTGGAACCAGTGATTTCTTTTTTCCTTCTTTGAACCAGGATGTCTTTGTTATCATATGTCTGTCCCACCATATTATGGAGCAGAGACTTGTTTCCTTAGTTTCATAGCTACACATATAGAGAGGAATTCTACCCTTGGATGGTTCATAATCCAAGCCTTATCCATACCTAATTTACATGATTTAGATGACAAGATTTACGCATTCAGGTCGATAAGGCAATCCCTTCCAATTTGTGGTTTTCAGGAGAGTTTGACCATGATGTGCACAATTAAGGTTTTTTGTGATTGTCCTGCCTGGGGTTCACTGAACTTGCAAAATTGTAGGTTGCTTTTAAAAATTAAATTTGGAAGCTTTTTGGCTTCCAATATTTGTCTGACACATTTTCTCTCTTCTCTCTCCCTAAGACTCCTTTTGTACCTAGCTAGATTGTCCCACGGGTCATTGAAACTGTTTATTATTAGTTTTTAATCTTTAGTTATTTATTTTTGTCCTCTGTGTCTCACTTTGGATGAATTCTATTGATCTATCTAACACAATTCTTTGGCTGTTACCTTTTTTCAGATAACTAACACTCTTAAGAATTCAGACATCTAGAGAGGTATGTCACCTCATTGAGGTCATCCTTTTAGTGCATTATTGCTTGCTGATGTGAATAAAAGACAAAATAAAACAAGAAGGAAAATATAGTCTATACACAAAAGTGGCACAATATACTCAAGTTTATTGTACAGTCACAAGTTACACATTGGAAACTAAAGAGAACACTGTACCAGTTTTCACAAATTCAAATCAAGTTAGCAAATGACAAATTTTAGAACACACTCATTCCATGTCTCACCCAATGTGGGTGATCACAAGAGAAGCTAAATAAAGAAAATTACTTTCTATGTTACTTAGGTAGCAAACTAATTTGATATACACAGGTTCCAAATTACTTTAAGAGATTTCAAAACATTTCAGAACTAATAGGGAATAGTTCATGTCCAGCCTGAAATAAAATGTAGAACAGATCTTGTAGGGGTAAATAACTCCATTTATATTTCCACAGCAGAATCACTCCTTCCTGCTAACAAAAATATTAATAAATCTCCATTTAGATTAGTTTTACTAAATTAATGACTCTGAAATTATCTGGGTTTGGTTACATGGTTATATTGCACTTGAGAACAATGACAACAAAAATTAAAGATTCAGTACCTCTCCCAAGAAATTCATTATGCATCAGAAATTACAATGAAATACAAGCATATATGCATGCTGCATGTCGTTAGATTCATCATTCAAATTAACGTACCAACAAGTTAAAAGGGATACTCTCCAAAACACTGAGTATTAAGTCATTTCATTCACCGTTTTTGATCCTATGTTCAATTTTTAAATTTTACATATATTTTTTCTTATTTATCAAACTATCACATATACAAGCTTTCCAAAAGTACAAACAAGGTGACACTGAGAAAGGCAACGGTCATACACAGGTATTCCAAGAATGACGTATTCTTTACCAAGCTTGGCACTACATTCTGCAACATGGGAACATCTATCAACTTACAAATTCTGTTTGTCTTATAAAAACCAGCACATATCTTATATACTATAATTTTGCCACATAAATCTCTTTCTTAGGATCACGGTTCACTATTAATCTTTCACAGCCCTCTTAAAGAAGCCAGTATAGTCTCTTTTACTAACACTTAAATTTCATTTTTATATAAATATAAAGTATTAATGAGAATTTACTATGAATAAGTAGTTTCATAACACAGGTAGAATTGTGGCACTAATATTTTGATTAATTGCTTTATACTTCAAAATTATTAAGAATTTAACCAGAATTATAATAATAATCACAAGAGAAAGGTAAAGGGAAGAAAAGGAAAGAATGTCTCTCATATAAATGTTTTTCAAAATATCAATTCTCAAATAAATGCCTATATAAGAAATCAACAATAGTATCAATATTTCTTACCAATATCAAATGCTTTAAATACTCTCTACCTCACTCATGTGTTTTTAAAGTGAATCAGATTATAAGAATTTTATACTCAAAATGGATTTTAATTCTCAATAAATCACACAGTAGTATTTAAAATTATCTGAAAATTAAAATAGTTTTCATAGGATTATTTTTTGACATATTACCCAAATATATTCACATGCTATTTTTGGGCAAAAAGAATCCCTCCATTTTCCCAAACATTTTCGTCAAAAAGTAGGCTTTTAAATTATACTTCTACCATATTTTTTAGAGATATAAATTTTCATTTTTTCAAAGAAAATACCATTGCCTAAGATTACATTTCATAAAGGCAATTTAAAACAGCATGTTAATTGCCAATAACATCTTTCAATCTCCTGTACAAGATTATAGAGGCCATAAAAAGAACAGACTGTGCAAAAGCAAATACAGAGTCAGAGTTTTTTTCCCAAAGACTGAATTTCTATCCAATATATATTTTCAGGAATGATTGCTATTATGTGGGAAAACAGGTAGGGTGAAAGTTGTTACAGAACAAGTTAGTGACTGTCTGGTGGCAGGCCCTAGGATAAAAATACTTTTTCTTAAAATAAAATGTATTGGTAATAAAAATACTTATTGTGTATGACTACAGTCTCTTAAGCTACTAATAGAATCTATATTACATAATCTATTAGTTTGGAAACTCACTAAAGTTAAATATAGGGTCTTGTCAATGTTCTAACTTGTATAACTCACCTACATGTGAGTTATAACTATAGCCACTTGTGTAGGGAATTATAACACAAGGCATGGCAAGATAAATTTGAATTATTTTTAAAATGTACAAAAATATTCAATTATTTAAGGGAAATACCATTGTCTAATGAAGACTAGTTAAAAAGCTATTAAGCCCTCAAATTCTAATGCATAACATGATGTAATTGCACAAAAATAGGTACAATAGTTATCTCTAGGGTTTGAGGAATTGTGAATAAATTTTCTAGAGGAATATGTGATTTATCACCCTATAGATGTATAAAACTACAACTTGCCACCTGTGCAGCTTTTATTAAAAAATTATAGAAAATTTATAATAAACCCAAAAAAATTTTAAAAGGTTTCCAATAACTTAAATTGATTATACAAGTACCTTTTAGAAGTCATTTTGATAGCTGAGACTGGTTATACATATTACTCCTTGCTCAAAATGAGGTAATATCCATGTGAGTAGCATCATGTTATTGCAAGAAGAAAACCAGTAAGCTACTTTCAGGATTTTAATTCCAAGCATTTCCCATGGGGCTGAGGGGTTGGGTGCGAGTTCCCCATACGTTGTAAAGATCCCTCATTGATCTTGACCTGTTCTCAGTTTTGGAAATATAAGAAAAAATACATATACAGGAGGAAAATAAATTAATCCCAATTAAAAACTCTTGCTCTAATTTAACAACATACTATTACTAGGTAACTCCATCAAAGAACTACCAACATAGTTTTTCAATTTAAATGCCTTGTTTTTTTGTATTGTAAATGGCCATATACAATGGGATAAATGTACTTCAGAAATGATTTCCAAAGCCATATGGCTTTAAGCATCATAATGTTTACCTGAAATAAAGCTATTACACAAAAGAGGCACTTTTGATTATAAAACTAATTTTTAGTATAGGTTGGCTTAAAAAATTTGAAATACATCTTATACAAATTGAAATGTAATAACATGATTTATAGATTAAATATAAATAAAAGTTTAACTACATGTATCCATGTTTCATATTAAAACAAAATACTGTACCTATGCTATTATAGAGAGAATTTTGATGGGGTCAGGTTTTTGCTTTTGTTTTTTTAAGTTTACCAGTAGACAATATTAAAATCTAAGTTCATACAGTTATAAAGTCTTTAGTAACTTGAAAACTCAACTGTAGTGTAACGTGTATTAGCATTAACTACCTGTACAAAAGATGTGGGCGCTAAGGTCCAGATTTGGATTGCTTTAGAATAACAACAACAACAAATAACAAAATCCAACATACATACCAGAAATAGTCATTGTAGGAGGTACTATTTTACATAAAGTGGTAACTCAGGCACTACCTGTTTTATGTACATTGACGAACTAACACTTGAAATTTTATTATTTAAATACCGAAAAACACAAGTCAGTGAACATGTGTTAAGTGTATGTCTGAACTAATTTATAATGAAATGGTTGACAAATATTGCTTTATTTTTGTGGTTAATACCAATGGGCACCATCAGCAGTAAAGTCTTGGAATTTGATTTCTCATGAAGGAAACTGAAATCTATAAAGACGTTGGTAATTCTAATCCTGATATAGCATAACTTAAAAAAATCACAGTTAAGTTTCCGAGTTTCCTTCACCATTTTCATGAGGTTGAAGCTGTTCCCTTTCTTGTTCTTCTTGAGGTGGCCGAACACGTTTAAAAAAGCCCATCTGTCAGTTGAAGAGAAACTAACATTACTGCCACATCAGTGAAGAATATTAAAAGTATTTTAAGGGAGTATGTTTTCATCAAGAAAATTTAAATGGCAGTTATTACAATTTTTCTTCCTTCAAATAATTCGTAACGCTCGTCATGCATCATCATTTATGGTCCCTTTCCTCCTTCCCTTCCATTCCTCCTTCTTTCCCTCCCTCCTGTCCGCTTTTCTTCTGCTTCTCTCCTCCCTCCCTCTCTTCCTAAGTCCATTACTTACCCTGTACATCACAAAGACCAACACAGCCAATAACAACAATCCTGCCAAAACTGCTAAAATGATCACCCACACAGGCACAGGCATGGGTGCTGGCTGAATGCCCCAGGTGACGTTGGTGGTAACCTGTCAGGGGAGAAAAAGGTTTTGAGTTTTAAAAATAATTCACTGACTTGTTCAACAGCTACCTGAATGCCTACTATATTTTATTTTAATGATATTCATACCATTTTCTTTTCCTGTATATGATAATCTATGATTATATATATCTGGTATCAAGAGCAGGCACACATCTGCACAAAACTCAACATCAGGTGAACTTCTGGTCACTACTGAAATGATTTTTAGATAATCCAATCCAGTTTATTACGCGTTGGTCCCATTTTTAATCCTCAAATTAAAGATCTTTAAAAGGACTTCACTTCTTGCAGACATTTCTAAAATTATCTCCCATGAAATTTTGTATATACTAAGAATCTCTTACATAGGACAAGATGCTAAAGTAAAAGGTCTACCTTTAATAATTCTGGGGTGGGGGAGTAAAATAATATTATTAAACTAAGTTATAACCCTATCAAATAATTCTTAATTACTTTCACTTATCAAAATAGCATAACTGCCATTATTTAAAATAAAATAAATATATAGCATTAAACTGAGTGCATTTATTCCACTTCCCCAAATCAATAACTTACTAATGTGGAGTTGAAGATATCCTCAATTGGAAGGTTCTTATAAGGAAACTCGATGACATTAAATGAAGCAGATGACTTCAGAGAGTATGAATGATTCTGGTTTTCCTTCTGTATGGAAGTAACAATGAAATGATTTCCTAGGTATCACACTTTTTAAAATTTCTTTGAAAAAATGGATAAGTCTGCTAAATGTTGCATCTGTCCACTTACATTCATAAAAGTCTCAGTCCACAGCAGAGACTTTACATATAAGATTGCACTCTTTCCTCTGTCTAGTCGCCCAACCTGGCAGATAATCTTCAAGCATTCAGCAATTCCACAACCCTGCCAAAATGAGGTATTTGTTTACAAGAAAAGGTAGTTCTATCATCTTGTTAATGTTTGAAAATCAGACATTTTAGTCATTTCATGTAAAGGCCAGAGATGTTTAAAATGTACAAGCTAATATTATGCTCTATGAATGATTTGTTATAGAAGGATAGCATATATAATAGTAAAAGATTTATTTTTATGGTTAGAACTCAACATTATTCTGAGAATCTATAGCTAGATTCTCAAAATTCTGGGAAAACCCAGAACATGATGATTTTAGTAAGACATGAAAATCAGATCACAATACTCCTGTGGAAAATAAAAAGACACAGAGTGAATCTTTAACAGTTATTCCAGTCAGACTTGTAAAAATCAAGTGGCACATTCTTGGTTGTCTTTGCCACATTCAGTGTTTTTATCAGTGACTTGAAGGCAGGCAGCTAAAGGTAACAAATATTCATTCACATCTTCTATGTGCTGGCCAAACTGCATTAGTCATGTCATATGCGTACACCTTGCAACAATGCTAATAAATAGTGCCACCAGTTGATGAGTAGGAATAGAAGCGACCTTTCTTGACCTGATAAAGTGCATCTATGAAAAATCCACAGCTAACATTATATTTAATGATGAAAAAATGGATGCTTTCCCTCTAAGATCAAGAACAAAATAAAGTTGCCTGCTTACACTTCTTTCAACATTGTTGAGAAGGTTCTAGCCAGTACAATTAAACAAGAAAAAAACTGAAGGAATGCTGTCTCCATTCACAAATAACATGATCTTATATTTATAAAAAACTAAAGAATCCACAATAAAACTATTAGAGCTAATAAACAAGTACAGAAAAGGTGCAGATACAAGATTAACATACAAATATAAGTTGTATTTCTATATACTAGCACTGAAAAATCTGAAAATGAAATTAAATAATCAATTTAAATTACTTCAAAATTAAGAAATCTATTTCAAACAGCACCAAAAAGAATAAAATACATAGAAGTAATTTAACCAAGGAAATGCGAGACTTGTACAATGAAAACTATAAAATATTTTTGGAAGAAATTAAAGGCGACTTAAATGAACAGAAGGTATCTCATGTTCAAGAACTGAGACTTAATATCAAGATGGCAACACTCCCAAATTGATAATCAGATCCAATTAAATCTCTATCAAAATTACAACTCCCTTTTTTGTAGAATGGACAAGCTGATCCTAAAATTCATGTGGAATTTTACATGGATATAAATTTATAAGGGAGCCCAAATAGCCAAAACACCTTGCAAAAGAGGAAAATGATGGAGGACACACAGTTCCCAATTTCTAAACTTACTGCAGCGCTGGAATATTCAAACAATTTGGTACTGGCATAAAGATATATGCATAGATCAATGGAACAGAGCTGCAAGTCCAGAAATAAACCCATACATTTATGGTCAATTCATTTTCAACAAGGCTGCTAAGACCATTCAAAGGGGAGAGATAAGATAGTCTTTTCAACAAATGATGCTGAAACCAGATAAGCACATGGAAAAGAATGAATCTGGGCTCCTACTACACACCACATTAAAAAAAACCTAAGTTAATATGGATCAGAAATGTAAATGTAAGCATGAAAAGTATGAAACTTAGAAAACCAGAAAACTGGTCAAGCATGATGCTCAAGTTTTGGACAGAGAATGGAGTTGCTATTCACTCAAACGTGGAACATTGTAGAATGAGAACAGTGGGGAAAACTCAAGGTTATGTTCTTGGAATTAAGTTTAAGATTCCTATTACATACTTAGGAGGAGTTCTAGTAGAAGGTTGGGAAAAATAAACCAAAGCCATCCACACAGAGGTGGTATTTACAGCCATCACAGTGAATAAGCTCATTAGTGCAGCACTATCTGACAGAGCTTTCCACAGTGATGGAATCATCAGCATGGAGATATCCGCACTTCCCAAAGCAGTTGCCACTAGTCACGTGTGGCTACTGAATGCCTGAAATGTGGCTGGCATCTACAATACTGGACAGCAGAGATCTAATGAAGGAATGTAGGAGGAGCAGATCGGAAAACGGAGCCCTGAGCTCCGTAATTCTCTATAGCAGCTCAAGGTTTCGAAGTGGAGATTAAGATCAAGTAACCAGTTGTGGTAGGTGGAGAACCAGAAGAGAATAGTGTCCTAGAAGTGAATGAAGAGTGTTTCACAAAGGAGGAAAGATTATTGTGCCTAAAATCACTGAGAAGCTGAACTGATGAGTACTATGAAGGACCATGACATGAAAGTATCTGGTGATCGCTAAGGACCATAATAAACACTATACCAAAAAAAAAATAACAATAAAAATAAATAAAAAAATAAAAAAAAGAAAATAAACCATTCGTAGACGACCTGCTAAAAATAAAAAATAAAAAAAAAAACATAAAAAAAAAAATAAGAAAAAAAACACTATACCAAAGTTCTTTTTTAGTGGTTTGCAGAATTTCAAAATAAATTTCAAAATTTTAACTGATAAGCTCCTTTACAACACTGTTGTCATTATATAGGCCTACTCAACAAAAGTTAATCCTAATGTTAATTTTTCTTGTAATGCATTTTTTTAAAAAAGATTTTATTGGGGAATTGAGGGAGGGGAACAGCGCCGGGGAACCAGGGAAGGGGAACAGACAAGTTGCTGTCCTTTTGTTCTTCAGTCTAGTTGTGGAGGATGTTGCTTCACTGGTCCATGTTGGTATTGTCATTGCGTTCTTCCCGGATGAGGCAGATCAGTCGCTGGCCTCTGGATGGTCACTCAACATGGCTATTGGCAGTTCACACCGGCTGCTGGCCACTCACACTGGCTGCCAGCCACTCACTGTACACTATGGCAGCCCACTGCAGCAGGGACTGCAGCCTACACCATCGCTGAGGCTTGCAGCCCAGCTCCAGGTGGAGCTGTTGTTAGCTATAGAGGGCAGTGTCACTGGCCCTCATATGTGGGACCGAACCGGGGCCGCTGGCTTCCCAAACCAGCACTTAACCACCACGCCACTTGGCCGGCCCTTGTAATGCATTTTTGTTGAGGCCTTTTTTCTGCTGTACTGCACCAAAGCCTCAAAGATGAGGGCGAGGCCAAGAAACAGGTCAGATAAAGGAGTGCAGTCATACCAAAAAGTTGGAACAGAAAACATTTTTTTTAGCAATCTACAAAAATAGATCATTTGAAGAAAATCTGGAATTAATGTGACAAGGAACAACGAAAGCAAGAAGACTGAATGGTACAAAAATATATGTAGTTCTATCAAGCACAGCTGTTATTATTTTTGAAATGTTCTTTGGCATCAGTTTTATAATCACATATTTTTTTAAATGCTTAAAGTGTTTGTTGAAAAATGGCGCTTACCAAAGTGTGAATGTCTCCTTCACTCTGGGTGAGATCGCGCTTAGTGACAAGATGGTTCCGGTCCCCTTGCCCAGGAACTGTGTCATTCTTTTCACTTGTTTGTGAATTTGAGACCTATGGTTATAGCAATACATGTGATAAATAATAATGGATATAAAATCAATGTTCAGAAATCAGTGGCATTTGCATATACCAATAATAAACTAATGGAAAGAGAAATTAAGAAAACTGTCCCATTTACAATTGCGTCAAGAACTATAAAATACCTAGGAATAAATTTAACCAAAGAAGTGAAAGATCTGTACTCAGAAAATTATAAGACACTGAAGAAAGAAATCATAGAAGATACAAATAAATGGAAACGCCTACCATGCTCATGGATAGGAAGAATTAATATAGTTAAAATGTCCATACTGTCTAAAGCAATATATAGATTCAATGCAATTCCTATCAAACTACCAAGGGCATTTTTCACAGAAATAGAAAATATAATCCTAAAATTTATATGGAATCATGGAAGACCCAGAATAGCCTCGGCAATTCTGAGAAATAAGAACAAAGTCGGGGTGATCACGCTACCAGACATCAAAAGCTACTACAAGGTTACAGTAATCAAGACAGTTTGGTATTGGCATAAAAACAGGCACATCGATCAGTGGAACAGAACAGAGAGCCCAGAAATAAATCCAGGCATTTACGGAGAGTTTATCTATGACAAGGGAAGCAAGAATTTACACTGGAGTAAAGATAGTCTATTCAATAAATGGTGCTGGGAAAATTGTACTGACACATGCAAAAAAATGAAACTGGACCACCTCCTTATGCCTTATACAAGAACAAATTCAAAATGGATTAAAGACTTAAATGTAAGACCTGAAACCATAAAAATCCTAAAAGAAAATATAGGGAGTACATTTGCAGACATTACCCGGAGCAATATTTTTACTGATACATCCCTACGGGCAAGGGAAGTAAAAGAAAAAATGAACATATGGGATTATATCAGACTTAAAAGTTTTTTCACAACAAAGGAAACCATTAAGAAAACAAAAAGGAAGCCTACTGAATGGGAGAATATATTTGCCAACGATATATCTGATAAGGGGTTAATATCCAAAATTTATAAAACACTCATGAAACTCAACACCAAAAAAACAAACAACCCAATTAAAAAATGGGCAGAAGATATGAAGAGGCATTTCTCTAAAGAGGACATACAGATGGCCAACAGGCATAGGAAAAAAAGTTCAACCTCACTGGTCATTAGGGAAATGAAAATAAAAACCACCATGAGATACCACCTCACTCCAGTCAGAATGGCTATCATCAATAAATCAACAAACAACAAGTGCTGGCGGGGCTGTGGGGAAAGGGGGACCCTGCTGCACTGTTGGTGGGATTGCAGATTGGTGCAGCCACTATGTAAGTCAGTATGGAGGTATCTCAAAGAACTGGAAATAGAGCTACCGTTTGACCCAGCAATTCCACTGCTAGGTATTTATCCTGAAAAAACCAAGACACTTATTCAAAAAAAGTTATGCACCCCTATGTTCATAGCAGCACAATTTACAAGAGCTAAGACTTGGAAACAACCAAAATGCCCATCAGTAGATGACTGGATTAAGAAACGGTGGTATATTTATACATTGGAGTATTACTCCGCTATAAAGAAGAATGAAATCGTACCATTTGCAATGATATGGATGGACCTAGAGACTATTATGTTAAGTGAAATAAGTCAGTCAGAGAAAGACAAATACCATATGATCTCACTCATATGTGGAATCTGAAAAACTGTATGAATGAGCAAAGTAAACAGAAACTGTCTCATAGATATAGAGGAAAAATCAGGGTTGCTAATTGGGAGGGGGATGAGGATGAGGGAGAAGGGGAAGGGATTAGACAGCAAAAATAGGCAACTACAATATTGCCACTGGGATATGAAAAACAGTTTGGGGAATATAATTAATAATGTTGTAAATATTCTGTGGAATGTCAGATGGTCATAGGTCTTGTTAGGGAGACCATTTCATGGATGGAGTAGAGGTTGGATCACTGCACTGTATAACTAAAGCGGAGGTTGTATACCTACTGTAACTGAATATATATAGATAGTCACGGGATGTGGATTATACTGTGGAAGAGAGTCAGAGGAAGATTAATAGATATATATGATATGGGGGGCAGTGGGGGGGGCGAATTGGGGGTGGGGATTGTCACTTTGAGGGGTAAAATGTATAACTATTGCACTGTGTTGTACACCTGAAACTAATTAAAAATAAATAAATAAATAAATAAATAAATAAAATAATAATGGAAAACATTTTACATTGACATTTCAGCATAAACTCGTACGTGTGATTAAAGCATAGTGACTGAAAATTTGGTATGACAGAAAATTCACTACTTAACATATATGGCGAAAAGCACAGAAAATAAATATTAAGAGTCCTCATTACGAAGAAAAAAATGACCTTTGCCTAGCCATGATTTTCTCTCCTGGCATAGCCTAGAGGGGCAACTGATAAAATACAACGAAAGAGCATGCAATCTCACAGTATATATCTGTGAGAAATGTCAATCAAGCGTATATATTTTTTGTTTTCTTAACTTTCCTTAGTCCAAATTGTTCAATCGTTTCTTATCCAAACATGTGCTAAGATGGAGGTGACTATATCCAAAAGTATATAGAATTCCATAAAATGACATTTTTCTAGGTCATGTAAGTCAAGAGAGCCAGCACTAAAATGTTGTATCCTATCCCAAAGACAAAAATTTCAACAACACCCTTGAAACAATGTTATATGTTTGTAAATCACAATACGATGGAACCAAAGTCAACCTGGGTCACTTAAGAATATCTCCTGAGGCTCACCAAACACCACATAAAGATACGGTTCACCGGGACATCACAGAATTTGTACTTATTCATTATAGAAATAAACAATTTAATCCTTAGTGTACTGGTTATAAACTATTTTTGCAGAATGGGTTTGTGGATTAAAATAGTTGTTTTATTTCATGCATTTCTTTTGTAGGTTTAGGGAAAAAAGCAATAAAATATTATTATAATGAAAAGCTGCTACTAAGCATATTACCTTAATTCTCAAAGGGTTGATCTCCATGTCTGACGTGCAGTTCATTGGCCCATCGATATCATATTGGAGGATGTATAACAAAGTGTTATTGTTGTATTTGTAAGGCCACTGAAGATTCAATATTGCCTTGCTGAATGAACTTGGACCATTGTTTCTCAGCTAATGAGGAAAAGAAAATATAAATACTTTGGGCAAAAATCTATTCTATAATCTTTCCCTTACATCATCTTTAGGAATCATTAGCAACAGGATTTGAAATGGCAGTTTCCATAGTTATTATACTATGACAACATGACTATTATTGTGCAAAAGAGATCAAACTCAACCTCTGCCTCTAGTGTAGGGCAGTATGTGTCAGGATGAAAATACAAACCAAAGAGGAAAATATGAAAAAGTTATTGATGAAAGGTGGCATGAAAATATTCTTTCTGCAGAAACAAAATTTTGATGATATGCTATAGGCATTTTCGATTTTTTGTCACAACTGCAAAATGTCCATGTGGAAGTACTCAATGACCTTTTGCTTTTATTCAAGTATAACTAATTGGTTTTAAACAACAATTTGTATAAACTGATTTCTTTAACCACTTGAAGCTACCTGTCTAATAAAAATAAATTTAAGAATAATAGGGAAAAAATTTCAAAGAAATCTCTGGTACATACTTAAATTACATAAAATTTAAACAGACTTGTTTGTTTTAAAAGAGCTTATCTCTTCATTGGTTCTCTGCCAGGTATCAGTTCAATCCAACAACCACAAACCTCATAGATGTGTTGAATAACTGGCCCAACGTCTTCCTCAGTCTCAGGGTTCTCCTTGTGCTCCCAATTTGGAATCGGAAGAAAGATATGATCAGGGCTTGAGACTCTAAATAATGACCAAAGAAAACCTACCATGAATATCAAAATCCTATGGTCAATTTATTTTCAAGAGTACCCTGTATCGAAATGAATAAAATCAGAATAAAACAAAAAGAAGTACTACGTATTTAAAAGAAAAAAAAAAAAACCTATATATGTATGTATACACATACACACATACACACACTATTCTTAGTTGAATCTAATGTAATAGGTGAATTGATGTCAATTTGCATGAAAGTTCAATATACTTATTTTGTGCCTGCCATTGGCATGTCTGGTTTATATCCAGAGGATTACCAAATAAATATTTGGGACTTTCGAATATACTACACACCTAGGACCTTCTTTCTTCAGAAGCTACAGCTCTCGTAAAACCACCACTAAACATGGAGTGCCTATTATCCAAAAGGAGCTGGAGGGTCTAGTAGTTTCTTTAAAAAAAAGTAATAGTAGTTTCTTTAAAAAAAGTAACTACTTTTTAAAGTAGTCTAAATCATGAGAATGAAATACTCAACACGGTGATCATACTGACCCTCTTATCTCAACAGCAGCTAAAACAGCAAGGTCAACTCTGTAAGATACAACTGGGCTTATTCTGTCAAAAAGATTGGAGCTGAAAAAGAAAAAAAATATATTTAGAACGGAATAATCATCATCAAAATCATTGAGAAACAAATGTGACACTAAAAATGAACAAATTAAAAACAACAAAGAAATGAAAAATATATAAATTGAAATAACTATGTTCATAGCATTTAATTCCAATACAAGGAACAAGTTCTAGTTCTTAACAAGTTTTGTCTTACAAACTCAAAACTGACAATAAAAGTATTCTTATGATATAAATATTGATTTTTAAAAATGGTATAATCAAGTACTTAAATTTGTCTATTCTATTCCATAAAATTTAAAATATATTACATAATATATTTATACCAAATAATATTTCCTCAATAGTCATTATAAATTGAAAAAATTGTGTTTATACCTCTGGATTTGCAAATCAAATTTCACAGAAGTATCCATCTCTGATTGCTGGTGCACACTGAAACGGAGACCAGCTAAGAGCTGAAGAAGAAAGAAAAGGTGGTAATTAAATGTTAGTTAAAACAGTGTCTAATTAGGGAAATTTCAAATCCAATGTCCAAATAAGAAAGAATGCTCTAAAACAGGGTTTTTCTGAGCTTATAATAAGACTAAAAGTACTCTAACAAAGATAATTAAATCTGATCTTCCATCAAATCTCTTTAATTTATGATACCTGGACCAATCCATTATGGAACCTATTTAACAACAGTTATTAATTGTATCTCCTTATAGTATTACCTTTCTAAAAAATGCAAAAGCAAATGTTGTTGATTGAATGAAAGTACAACAATCACACACAATGATTTGATTACAGGAAGCTAACAACTGAACTTGTGTTAATGGAGCCAGAAAGAAGAAATGGTTCTTTGATAAGAGTAAGAAAACTTCAAAAGAAGGCATGAGTAGGGCCAGAACCAGCATTTCTCCATACTGCTCACAACTCTATCAACGCCAAACATCCTAACTTCTGTAGGTGGAAAATTGTTAAAGTGAACTGAGCTACAAGATAAGAGATAGCAAGCTTCTTGGGGATCATATATGACACATAAAAAAGTATTTCTGGGAAACTTCACCAAACTGTTTCCCACTTTACAAAGCCTGGAGCTGGCCACTTGAAATAATCTGGAATTATCTATGCTGAATGAACTGTGAGAGGGAAAGTTAGAGAGAATGAGAAAATGAAAAAATAAAGACTATGTTCAGTTATTAACGAAACATTGTGCTAAATATATGTGAAAAAATGGAATTCAGCATACTTTGGTCAGGCCCTCTTACCTAAGAGATCACACATCTAGAAATAATAATGAGTTTTAATGGAAAATATACTTAAAGAAATATGGAATATTTAATTTTTATTTGAAATATATTTGATATATAACACTGTGTAAATTTAAGGTATACATATTGATTTGATACATTTATAAATTGTAATATGATTACCATTGTAGTGATAGTTAGCACGTCCATCATATTACATAATTATTTCTCTTTTGTGGTTGGAATACTTAAGCTCTAGTCTCTTAGCAAGTTTGATGATTATAATACAGTATTATGGCTTGTAATCACTATGCTGAGCAGTAGATCTCTAGGACTTATTTACTATTAGTTTTAAATTTGGGCCTTTTAACAATACCTAATAAGAGAGATGTTGCTTAAGGGTAAATGTGGAACATTTAGCCCCAGATTATCACAGATCTTCAAATTTCCAATGTCCATATCTACTGAAAAAGTAACACAAAATATACTGCCAATTTTCCTTGATCCTAGGAATTCTGCAAAGTGCATTTTGTTTACTTTGAGGAGGATTTGGGAAGCACTCCATTGAATGCTTCTTCTCAAGCCCCGGGGCTACCTTCTCCACTACCTGAAGGGGAGCCTGATTCAACCAGGTGCTCTTCCATCTTGTGTGGGACAACCATTTAGGCTTCAAGTTAATGACATAATTCTATCTCACCAAAGAATGACAGTCTTGGTATTTGCCAGAGTAGGTTCAAGGATTCAAAGCACTGGTTTAAAATACCAAAGTTACAATTTCACTCCTTAGATTAAACCATGTTCTCACCCGTTTACCAAAGTGATGGCAGTGCAAAGACCACCTTATTGAATACAGTGTAATAGCACAACCCATTATTTAGTATTTAAGTCAAAACTAAACTCTGCTAATCACTGCACTCTAAATCAAAACCAATTCAAAGATACTATTTTGAAATCTTTATTTAAAAAATTACTATGGACAAGCCCACAGAAAAATGTGCTATTTGCTTTAGAAGGAAAAAAATACCCATTTAATGAAAATGGCTTACTTGAGTCCCAGTCTTCATCGGGTTTCCAAGGTCACATACCACCTGACGGGTTTGGTTTTCTGTCTTAAAGGCACAGGAAAGCCTTGCTAAGGCCTTTGATAGAAAAAGAAAAAGAAAGGAAAATAAATTAGTGACCACACACACACACACACACACAAGCAGAAGCCATAAGACTTTACGGTCCTAGACTATACCATGTAGTGGGATATTTAATTTTCTTGTTTTAGAAAGCAAACACATCTATTTGAGTAAATGAGGAGTAAGGGCAAAGCCAGAATTGTGTGCAATGATACATATAAATGTAAAAGTATTTGTGAAAGATCCCTTGAGGACTTAGATACATAACCATATTACCTCTGAGAAATTATCTGATGAACAGGCTTAGACACTTCAACTGTCTGACCGTGTCTCAGGCACTTAGCTAGCAATTCTAAACATGCTCTATTAATGCATTATGGAAAGTATTAGGCTTGAAAGGAATAAGATAGGCACTCTGTTGTCTAGCAATTTAGCCTTAGGTAGAGTGGCTAAGCTTGCATTACACTAAAGAGGAAAGCAGTTCATAAAGGTTAAGGATACCTATGAGTGTATTTCGATTTTTAAAGAGGCAGTTTGCTTACTTCACTGTTGCGGACAACCCCGATGAAATCAGCCTGTGGGGGGATGGAAACAATGAGCTCCGCCTCATAGGCTCCTTCGCCTTGGTTCTGGGCCTTCACAATCAATGTCAGAGGATTGTCGTCCCCAACGTAGATCTTCTTTTGGTCTCTACAAGTTAAAACAAATCTGGACAATGAAAAAGACTACGTGGGGACAGCATGACTATTCAAAGAAACAAGAGATAAATATACAGATGACAAGCTCAACAGTTTCTCAAGATATTTTAAGACTACTTCACAGCTCAACAGAAAACTGGAAATAGCACAGTGGGTACAAATCCAGCGCTTCTCTAAGTAAAAGAAAACGGTGATACCATTTGTATATCACTGTCATTCATAGCTATTACTGAAGGAATTTTATATTTCTCAGTATGTCCTTGCTAATTCTCTGATTTTTTTTCCAAAAAGCTGAACTAATCACATCATGATTCTCATAATATTCTTAATAATTAATTTATATATCATGTAAATGGTAATCAGATTCCCTTAGTTAGGAGTATGTTAATAATAAAATATATCTTTAAGAGGGTGTCATATTACTTTATAACACCACTCAATGCTGAATGGGAATAAATCTGTCAACCTAAACAACTAGTAAAAATATAGTGCATATTTTTTAAAGCTCAAGGTTGATAGATTCACTATTATAGAAAATCATTCATTATCTTCTAATGTAACTAATTCTCATTGAAATATACTATTATCTTGAATAGAAAAATGTGTTCTTCCATTGAAATCTCTTATTATACTATTTAATATTTGGAGCAAAACTTACCTATCTACAGAAACTTCCAGTTTGGGTTTACAGATATTATCTTCACCACAGTCAAGTAGAATATGAGCCTGGGGAAAAAAACCAAAAAAAAAAAATTTATTTTCCCTACATGAAAAAAATACCAATACAGGTCACATATACAGTTACATCAATATATATGTGAAGTATGTGAATATACATATGCACACATGCATATATTTATATATATTCATCAGCTTATTTGCATACCTGAATGGAAAACGGATTATGGCTACCTACTTCTAAAAAGGTCAGTGACGCAAAGGAGGAAAAAGTTTCATAGGACATAATATAATTAGTTGGAACCTTTTAGTTCTATCTCAAATTAAGCTGTTATGATTTTGGAATGAAGTGTTATGTAGAAGAGAAAGCAATAGTGAAGAATGAGAGTTGCTGCTAACTTGTGTGATCCTGGGCAAAATGAATTCCCATCTAGAGTTTCTCGTTACAGACTGTGCCTCTGCCAATGTCACAGAAATATGGCTGCAGAGTATAACAGAATAAGGAGCTGTGCATATAAGAAGCAATACGGACAGGTAATCCAAAGTGAATAGAAACTGAACAAAATGAGTCCAGCATACACATGGTCACATAAAAAGAGATGAAGGAAAAAGAACTGGACACTTAAACGCAGCCTATCCAGGAGGGTAAAGTAAGCAAAAACCTGAATTTCTTCTCCCTCTAGATCTCACCATAGGAGTGTGTGTGCCAGCTGGAGTAGTATGGAAAAGCCAAAAGACAGAAAGAGTGGGAGGAAGCTGAAGAGGCTGGGAGGATTTGAAAGGGGAAATATAAAAACTAAGATAAGAGGAAAGAAACCAAAAAAAGATGAAGCCAGTTGGGGTTTGTCTATTGTTAATATCCAAAGGGCTTCAGACCTAGAGACAGACAAAAAGAGAGAAAAATACTTAAAGAGGAAAAATAATGAAAGGCTTCCTTGAAAAAGAAAAAAGAAAAAAAAGATGATGACTGAATGCTTCCAAGTTACAAGGGATATGTAGTTACCCAGAATAAAATTATATGACAGACAACTTAATTGTAAATTTAATTGAGATGAAACTCAACAATATATGTAAATTAACTCAATAACCTAGATGTAAGTAGTTGCTATGTACCTCAAAAAGGGGGTGGGGGTGGGGAATGCCAGGACCATTAGAAAATCTTTGTGGCAATTCCATAAGTCATGCCAAATACAATCACTGCCAAATTAGTTCAGGATTAAAGAGTAGATTCTGCAGATAATAAATTAACTAGTGGTATGGTGTGTGTTAAGAGTCCTAGTTAAAATGGTGAGTATCTCAAGTTGGAATGAGAAATATGTCTGAAATATCAAAACACTGTGGTAAAGACCTATTTGGCTAACTACCACTCTACATAAAAAAAAAGGACCTAACTGTCATTGGTGCAGCTAAAGTATTAAAGCATGCTGTTAGGAAAGAGGGTTTCAGAAGTGGAAAAGCACAGAGCAATGTCCTCCATTCACAGAGAAACAAGTTTCTCCAGTTGTGCACTTAACATCTTCTTGCACAGAGTATGAACTTAATACATATTTGAATAAATACATGGAGGGTCGGGGGGAAAAAGCTACTCTTTCTGCAGGAAGTACTAAATCTTTAACTCCAAAGGATTAGGGTGTAGAAAGGGAGCCAAGAGCTGCCTTCTCCAATCCAACAATCTCTCGTGAGCTGCATGTGGCTTCAGAGCACTTGAAATGTGCGAGTGACTGCGAAACTGATTTTTAAATTTTATTTAATTTTAATTTAAGTTTAAATTACAAAACTAATACTTGTTACCGAAAAACTTTTAGTATGTTTAAAATAACTTAGGTATATGAATCAACTTTTTCAACTGTAAATCATCAGAATTCTAAATAGAAAAATATTTGTGATGAAGCTTTAGCATTTGAATTGAGATATGCTTAAGTGTATAATACAGTCTGGATTTTGAAAATAGTAAGAAATAGAATGTAAAATATCTCATTTATACTATTTAAATCATTTACATATTAAAATAATATTTTGGATATTGTTATGGACCAATCTGTGTTCTCCCCAAGGTTCATATGTTGAAGCCCAGAACGTGACTTTATTTAGAGATATGGTCTTTAAACAGGTAATTAAACTAAAATGGCATCATTAGGGTGGGCGCTAACACAATATAACTGGTGCTTTTTAAGGACATTAAGTACACACAAAGGGAAGAGCATATGAAGGTACAAGAACACTGATAGCCATCGACAAGCCAAGGAGAGGGGCTTAGAAGAAACCAACCCTGATGACACCTTGATCTCTGACTTCAAGCTTCCAGAACTGTGAGAAAATAAATTTCTATTTGTTAAGCCACCCAATCTGTGGTACTTTGTTATAACAGTCCTACCAAACTAATACAGATATGTTATTAAAATTAATTTCACCCGTTTGCCACCTTAAAAAAAAAATGTTTCTGACCGGCAAATTTAAAATTACAAATGTGGCTCATGTTATATTTCTGTTGGACAGTAAGACTCTCTAGAGAGAATGTAGTAAACAGGTTTGTAATATGACCGGTGAACTGAAGAACCCATTTTAAAAAGAAGTAAATAATAAGAATGGTGGGTGGGTAATTAACATAGAAATTAGAGTAAACAACAAAGCTTAGAATGCAGAAGGAAAGATGACTAAAAGTAAATAATGTTATTGTTGAAACAAATGTAAGACACAGAAGAAAAAAAAAGATTCAAATAATGAACAAGAGCAGGAGGCAGATAATAAGAAAGCCAAATATTACTGAAGTTAATATTTCCCTCAAAGGGTTTCAAAAGTTAGCTTACTTACTTGATTGGCTGGCTTTAAAAACTGTATTGGTATTAAAGAGATTGGTGATCTCAGTAATTCAATCAAAAGTAATGTTAATACTAACAAATGATTTCCAAAAAATTCTAAAGAGAAATTAATTATAATCTCTATATTAAAACACATAATGTAAAAGGACAGGTAACAATTAACTTTCTATAAAATATAAAATGAACAACAGGCTCTAAGAGGCTCAGATGTTCATTATTAAATTATTAATGACCATAATATTGTAGATCCACTAAAAATAAAATATATAAAGAATATGAACTAACACAACAATGTTTATAGGTTTTATATTAATGGGTAGTCAAAAGTGGCACGTGTATTATGATTATTCCTGCACAAAATATAATAATATAAATTATTAAAATTACAGAGACTTGGGCCGGCCGAGTGGCGCATTGGTTAAGAGCTGGTTTGGGGATGCCAGCGGCCCCGGTTCGGATCCCACATGAGGGCCGGTGACACTGCCCTCTACAGCTAACAACAGCTCCACCTGGAGCCGGGCTTTGCGAGCCCCAGTGACGGAGTAGATTGGTTGCCGGCCTCTGGGTGGCCGCTCATGGCAGCTATTGGCAGCTCTCGCTGGCTGCCGGCCACTCACTGTAGCCTATGGCAGCCCACTGCAGCAGGGCTGCAGCCTACACCATCACAGCCCAGGTCCAGGTGGAACTGTTGTTCACCATCTTAGTTGTAGAAAGCAGTGTCACTGGCCCTCATATGTGGGATCCAAACCGGGGCCGCTGGCGTCCCAAGCCAGCTCTTAACCAACGTGCCACTCGGCAGGCACAAAATATAGTCTTTATAAAATTTTATATTGCTTTATATTTTGTTTTATAAAAAATGATTTATGTGTTATAAATATGCATATATGTGTATATATATTATTTTTACAATTAAAATGTAAATTGAAGATAACATAAATATACAACTTGATTAGCAAAATACTAAAACACTATGTAAATAAATTGATGTTTTGTTTTCCTTGAATTAAATTTCCTTGAATTCCTGTTTTATGTATATGAAACGTGACCAGTCTTTCTCTCCATATCACTAAGTTCTGAGTGGCTTTAAATAACTCTGACCTGAAGATCCAGATTCCTCCCCCTCTGACTCCTTTGACAAAAAACTCAACAGTATAAAAGCAATCTCTTATGATATTTTAAAATACGAATTGCAAGGTCATGAAAAAGATTAAAGTATAAAATTAGTGATAAACTCAGGAAGAACAGTACCTGTCTACTCATGTTGGCAGGAGTGAACTGGTTAAGGATGGGTTGCAAGCCTGTTGCATCAGCAGCTGTTCTATAATCCAACCGATACTCCATAAAAATAGTAATGGGAGTGAGTTTATCTCTAAATTCAGATTCATCCTAGAAATGGAAAAGCTTCGAATTAGTGACAGCATCAACCTATGACACTAAATTATGTGGAGAAATCCCTAAGTGCACAATACAAAGTATTGTATTCATCTCTTGATCCAATTCTACTAATGCTCTGAAAAACTACACTTATAGTAAGAACAGAGTATCCCAAAAGAAGATTATCATTATTTAGTAACAACACTTAATCATTTTTTGTTTTATAATAAAATACTTGATTCACATAAAAATATACAAGGCAGTTTAATAAATTTGGCACTCAAATGCACACCCATTATAACAAACATTATTGATATCGCTGAAGCTACCCATGTGAACCTTTCTTTTCACCCCTCTGCCTTCCTTCTCTGAGGTGACCACTATGCTGAATTTTAAGTTCATTATTCTCTTGCTTGCTTTCAGTTTTATTATGGTGTGTATGTCCTAAACAATATGTTCTTCAGTTTGCTTTTCCTGCTTGTTTATTTAAAATAGAGATCATACAAGTATATATTCTTCTGTGATTTGCTTTCTGTTCAACATTCTTAAGATTCATCCATGCTGTTGTATGTAGCTGGGTCAATTTTTACTGGTGAGTAATATTTCATCATATAATAAATCCACGATTTATTTACCCATTCTATCAGTTTACTTGAATTGTTTTGGGCTTTTTGTTTTTGCTATTACACACAAAAAATGTCATGATTATTCTTCTATACAGGGGCAAGCAGTTTGTCATCTCTGCACAACCATATTATCTTCCAAAGTCTTCACAATTTACACTGCCATAGGCAATGTGTAAGAATTCTCATTAATCCACATCTCCACCATCTGACAGGTATTGGCAGATTTTGTTTGAATGTAAGATGGTATTTCTTCAGTTGTAACTTGAGGTATTTGTCCTGTTTGTTTAAATCATGAAGCATTTAATCAAAAGCTTTTTCTACATGTAAGTAAAATGGTCATTTTTTTTCTTTATTCTTTAGTCTATTCATGTGTTAAGACACTTGTATTTTTTTAATGTTAACTCAACCTAGGATAAACGTACATTGGTCTATTTGCTTTCTCTGTCTTATAAACTGCTAGAATTTAGTTTGCTTATACTTGGTTTAGTAATTTTACACCTATGTCCTTCTGTAAGACTGACATGAAACTCTCCTTACTTGTACTATCCTTGACTAGTCTGGGTATCAATTACACCAGCTCACAGAATGAGTTGGAAATATTTTCTGTTTTTCTATTCTTTCAAAGAGTATAACATTGGAATGTCTCGTTCTTGATAGTTTGGTAGATATTGCCTATAAAATCATCTGGGCCTTATGTTTTTTTTGTGTAAAGATTTTTAACTTACAATTCAAGTTTTAAATAGTTTATATAGT
Organism: Aselliscus stoliczkanus; assembly: GCA_033961575.1. Classification (NCBI taxonomy): domain Eukaryota; kingdom Metazoa; phylum Chordata; class Mammalia; order Chiroptera; family Hipposideridae; genus Aselliscus; species Aselliscus stoliczkanus. Next base: position 134,810,044 of record CM066731.1, on the reverse strand, counting down.
TAAATAGATTATTCAGGTTTTCTATTTCTTTTTATGTCAGTTGTGTTTTTCTAAGAATTTCCCTGTTTTGTCTAAGTCTCCCTATGTCTTAGCATAAGGTTATTTCTAATATTCTATTATTTTATCCCCTCTTGTATATGTAGCTTTCAATGCCTAATTTTGTAGCTTTTTTCCTTCACTTTTTCTTACTCTTACATTTAAGTTAAATAGCATTTAAGGCTATGAATTTACTCTTACATTCTGCTTTTGTGACATCCCACTCATTTTGATGTATAGTACTTTTATTAAAATTCACTTCTATGTAAATTTCCATTATGATTTTTTTTTAAACATTTTTATTAAAATACAGCTAACATACAACATAATATTAGTTTTAGGTATATGCCATAGTTATTCAATATTTATACACCTAAAGAAGCGATCACCATGATAAGCCCAGCAACCATCTGATACCATACCATGCTATCACAATATTATTGACTATATTCCCCATTCTGTACATTACCGTCCCATCACTTATTTGTTTTATACCTGGAAATTTGAACCTTTTATTCCTCTTCACCTTTCCCTCCCATTTTTAATTTTTCAATTACAGTTAACATTCAATATTATTTTGTATTAATTTGTATTAATTTCAGGTATACAGCATAGTGGTTAGACATTTGTATGATTTGTATGTAAGAAGTGATCCCCCTGACTAGTCTAGTACCTAGTTATTACCATATTATGACGATATTCCCTATGCTTTACTTTACATGCTCATGACTATTTTGTAACTACCAATTTGTACTTCTCAATCTCTTCACCTTTATCAACCGGCCCCCGAGCCTCCCTCCCATCTGGCAACCTTCAGCTCATTCCCGGCATCTATGAGTCTGTTTCTGCTTTGCTTGTTTGTTTGTTTGTTTATTTTGTTCTTTAGATTCCATATATAAGTGAGGTCACATGGTATTTGACTTTTTATGATTTATTTCACTTAGCATAATACCTTGCAGGTCCATCCATACAGTCAACACCATTACAATCTTTTTTGATCTGTAAGTTATTTAAAAATCACAATTCATAATTCCCAATTTATTTATTTTTTTGTTATTGGTTTCTACAACTTGCAGAAATACCTAATTTCTATGATTCAAATGTTTGTTTGCTTTTTAAAGATTTTATTGGGAAATTAGGTAAGGGGAACAGCGTTGGGGAACCGAGGAAGGGGAACAGACAAGTTGCTGTCCTTTTGTTCTTCAGTCTAGTTGTGGAGGACATTGCTTCACTGGCCCATGGAGGTATCATCATTGCGCTCTTCTCGGATGAGGCAGATTGGTTGCTCACAGCAGCTCCTGGCAGCTCACACCAGCTGCCAGCCGCTCACGCTGGCTGCCGACCACTCACTGTAGCCTATGGCAGCCCACTGCAGCAGGGGCTGCAGCTATGCCGTCCTGGGGACTCAGAGCAGCCCAGCTCCAGGTGGAGCTGTTGTTCACCATCTTAGCTGTAGAGGGCAGTGTCACTGGCCCTCATATGTGGGATCTGAACCAGGGCCGCTGGTGTCCCAAACCAGCTCTTAACCAACATGCCACTCGGCCAGCCCTATGATTCCAATTTTTAAAAAATTTGTTTAGAATTCTTTTATGACCTATATATATGGTCAATTTTTATATTCTCTAATTCTTGGGTGCTGAATTCTATTCAATCGAGCTTGTTAATTATGGTGCATCTTCTAAATCTTTATTGATGTTTTTGTCTTCTTTTTAAAAATTTAAAAATTTCATCGTTTATCTCTTTAAATATTTTATACAAATTTATATTCCATAACTGATAATTCCAACATCTTAAGCCTTTGGGGTCTATACCTGTTTGTTGTTTTTTCTAACAGCTTGTGTTTAGTGCTTTGTGGTTTTTTTTTAATGGATTCATATTTGATTGAACTTAACCTGTGGAAATCATGGGGTACATACTAGATTGTTATAGAGAGGCTCTGCATTTGCTCTTGCTAGAGTAAGGGTGCACTTTTGTCCTGGAAACACGGTAGCTTCTTGTTCTGGAAACACGGTAGCTTCATGCAAGTGTCTGGACCTAATGCAGGAGGCGTCAACTGCTGGCCCTAGGCGAGTATGAAGCCCTGTGCTGGCATCTGCAATTATCACTCACCCCTTGCCCTGGCTCCATCCCACCCCAGCAACCGTGGCTCACACAACTGCTTACAGCTCACAAGTCGGAGTTAGCCAATGAAATTTTTTTCATGGATTGCTTATTTGAGGGGCCCTGGGAATTTATTTTACTGTAGCTGAGAGTCTAGCAGTATCCAAGAAATTCATTTGTCATAATTTATTCAGTAGCATTATCATGTGAAAAGTATTTGGAATAGCCAGTCTTCCAGGAGTAAAAGTCCATTTCTCAGGTTTGACATTTTAAAAAGCCACATTTTCTCAAATGGATTCTTCTGTGTTTTCCTTTTGATTTCATATGCAAAATGTATAGAAAGTAAAAATTACTTAAATGAGAAGAAAAAATAATGAGTAAAAAGATAATAGAGCAGAAAAGTGTCTCTTACCCGCAGATATGCTATCAGTTCCTCACACTGCATCTGTCCCCCTTTTGAAATGGTCATATTCTTGGAGTGACCTGGGGACCTGTTATGGAGAAACAGTGCACGTCGAATTGCTCCTTTTTGCTTGAGTTTATCCAAAAGAAGCTCCACCTGGAAGTCTATACAAACCAAAGGATTTATAACCAACGTAATCTTTAGGACACCTATCTGTCCTAGATGTCTAGAGTTTCCATGTAAATACAATCTTTAGTCTTTAAGAAGTAATATGCTTCTAATTCCTTAAAAATGTCTATCTATACATTGTAGTGAGACCACAACTAATTAATTCTGAATAAATATTTAATAATTAAATAATCCAAATATCTCCAAAGTAATGTCATATTAATTCAGACAATAGATAATGATGGTAGTAAAACAACTATAAGACAGAGGAGAAATTTCTTCTTTTAATTTAAGCTGAGAGGAGGAAGTACAGAGCATGAAATATATGTAAATTAAGACTTCCACCATTAATGCAGGTAGCAGGACTCTCGCTGATTTTGATGAATAAATATTTACTAAAATACACCCATACCATTCACACTATGATGAATAAACAGCTCACATCACTCACCACTCCCACTTTTACTGAAGCTACTGTATCAAACTGTAAGATAAATACATGTCCCTCATGAAGCAACTGACCATACATAGTTGATTGGGTCAAGAATCATCTTAAAATGAACGTGCAGCCAATAGTCGGAAGCACAGTTGTTAGGATTACTGCTTCTAAGATTGAGGTCTTTAAATAGTTTCTTCCAAGCAGGTGAGAGTGCAGATCTTTAAAACCACAGATCTCTTCCCAAGTTTCCTTAAATGTTCAACTTCATGTCAAATTTGGGTGAAAATCCAGGGTTATTTTGCTTCCAGCTCTGTTCCACCCCCTCACACTGCCCTCCATATTTCTCAAACTCAGCATGCTCTTCTTGCCTCGGGCCTCCTGAAAATGCCATTTTCTCTGTGCAAAATATTCCTCTAGACATCCCCTAGATTCTTCTTTTCCTTCAGGTCTTTACTGCAAAGTTTTCTCCCAGTAGCGCCTTGCTATCCCTGTCAGATCCAGTCCTCTTCCTGCTTTATTATCATTCCTTCTCACTTGTCACTAACATACTGACAAATCTTGGCAGCAATTATGTAACTCTCCTGCCTGGCTCTAAGGACCACATAAACCCTGTTCTGGAAATGAAGAGTTAAGTTTGAGTTTGCTGTGTGGGTTAAATTTAGTGACCAAAACTTTTTCTCCTCCTCCTCAGTTTCTAAACCACCTATACTCCAGAGGTTGCCAGGGACTTCTCCAAGACATAAAATATAAACTTCTCAGTAGATCGTCTACTTACAACTGATATGTACTTCCCCTCAAACTCATTTATTTCACATTAGTAGTTACTTAGCTTTCTGAAGATCACATTTACCATTCGGTGGGCTATTTTACTCACAATGCCAATAAATACATGTATTATTTCTGAATTGGATTGAGTTCCCAAACAAAGAAACAATGTTGCAAAATTTTAAATGTCTTTAAATATAAACATTTAAATAAAAACAGTAATAACAACTATTTGAGAAACTATTCAAACATCCTAAAAGCTTTTTTTAAGTGCCATGTATGCAGGGTCATTAAAATAATAGCATTTTTCTATAGAACACTTACTAAGTTTTCTGGGAAGTGCTCCTTTGCCATCTGCCTTTAAGCAGAACTTGACGTTAAAACTGTAGGAAAACAAAAATATACATAAATCCTATAATTCAGTTTAGCCATATTTTGAAATATCAACCAAATCCCATATTTCAAATATACAGTTTACACTGTGAAACTTTATATCCCTCTTCATGTCTTAATATTATTTTTTAAACATGAAACTATACAAAATAATCTAATTCATCCTTCAGTAATTTAAGCACATTTTCTTTCATAGTACTTTGATGAGGAAAAAAAGAAAAGAAAAATAAAAGAATTTCCTAACTTCCTCTCAGGTTTAGAACCTGTTAATAAATCTAAGTGAGGGAAATGACGGTCCAGATTTAGAATAATGTCTCATTTAATAAAAATCCCCACCAAAGCTTCCTTTCACTAGCAAACTCCTGTAGAAGTGTGTTTTTCAGAGTTTATTTTTGAAGTAAAAATTTCCCAGATTCCATTCATTCTACCCTTCATCTATAAGTTCTCTGATGTTTCTATGTATGCCAGGGACATGAACAGTGTTTCCCAAAGTGGGGTACTCATAGTGATGTTAATAGCACATGGGTCAAGATTTGTAATTACTGATTTTATATTTATTTTGACACGTATGAAAAAGATACCGGTTTTTCCATTTTATTTTAAAATGTTTTAAAGCAAAACATGAGTGAATAAAGAAAAAAAATCTTAAGAAAATTTAAAAACACATGTAGAATAAAAATATAGCAAAAATCTTACAATATAGCAAAAAGTAGCATAAAAACAATGGAGACTGAGAGACACTGGCCTAGAGAAGAATTCAGATACAAATTTACAAAAATATATTTTATTTTAGAAACTAGTAAAGGAACAAGTAGAAGACCAGTATATACAAATAACATACTATTTTTCATAGAACTATTCGCAGATATTAAATCTGAAAAAGATCCTATCTTTTAAAAATTAAAATGTTCAGGCCTGGATAGAATTAAATATAAATGAGTTCTGACATTTTATTAGCTTTTCCTTCTTTATGAATATATTCATTGAGCATGCATCACTTTAAAACAAATTTATACTACTTTTTAGCATATTTCTAAAACCTTCTCAAAATATTTCTATAATCCACCTATGACACAAAAATAGAGCATCAACATAGAAACTACTTTAGCAATAAATATTTCAGCTCCCCACTTTCATTTTCCATTATAATAATTGAACCAATAATAACTATTATTAAACAAATACTCATACCAGGAAACTTTAAGATCTGTCCCAGGCAGTGAGCAGGTTTTATCGTCCTGATTTAAAATGCTAGGGTACACTTCAAGGCCAGCATTTACGGTGATAACTGGTCTGGCCCTGGTAAAATTAATTTGAAAAACAAAAAAGAAAAGAAAGAAAAAAATTATTTAAAGTGATCTAAGAATTAGGTTCACATCCGCTGCATATACAGTACAGTGGTTACTAAAGCATCTAAAGCATCTTTTTACAATAGCACTAAGAACAGAAACAGCCTAGACACAGAATGACCAACCATCCTAGTTTGTCCAGGACTGTACTGATTTTCACATGAATGTCCCATGACCTGATAAATCCCTCAGTTTCAGGCACAACAGGACAATTAGCCAGCATATCTGAATTCAGTCCATTAAAGCAAAATGGTTAAACAAGTCGTGGGATATCTACCTAAAGCAATGCAATACAGTGAGGGAAACTAGTGCTATAAATCCATCTGTGTTAATACGATGATCTCTAAGATATATCCAAAATACGATTTGAGTATGACAGGGAAAAATACACAATGTGCAAAGGATATATGCACACATGCGTGTGCGCACATACACCCACGATATTTTTCTGCATAGCATATTTCTGGTAGGATATACTAATAAATTATTGTAGTCACTAGTGTGAGAAGTATATTTTTGTTATTGAATGGACTTTTTATATTATTTGAATTTTTACTGCATGTATGTATTACTTCATTAATAGCAATTGAAACAATAAATTAAAACAAATAGTTTTTCAAGGTTCAGAGGTACAGGTTTACAGGTTTAAACTCTGGACAAAAATACAGTAGACTCAGGCCAGTGAGCCTGTCTCAATCATGATAAACCTTGGAATCTGTATTGATATATGTATGCCGCCTCTCTACGGGCACCAATTAAGCTGTCCCACCACAAACTCCATTACTTGACACCAACGTTAGTTCTCCCCACAGAAGAGTAAACTTCTTAATCTACTTGGGATGCCAGGTGATGATGATAGTCTAAGGCATGAGTAATTGATGAAATACAGAGAATAACTGGGAATATTAGAAAGCTGGGAAATACAGATATGTGTATTTACACATTGCTCTAATATAAATATTTATTTTGGAAGCCATTGCATACTGTCTTTGTGGTCACAGAAAGCTGGCACAAACGCCAAGTTAGTTTCTTGCCCCTCAGAAGAAAATGTAAACTCCTATAATTTTTAAAGAGATTTAAAATGCAGGAGAATATCCTGGACAAAATTTAAAAGACAAAAGGCAAAATTCTAAATGCTTTTTAAAATAAAAAATCTACAGTTTTCTCTACTTTGGTATCTCCTTGAATAAACAATACTTGTCTGCAACAAATCTTAAATAGAAAGAAAAAACAAATTTTATCATTACTTCAGAAAATTAAGCTGAAATTCAAACACTGATACTTAACTATAAAACTTTCAAATAATTTAGAATACCCCTATATTACAGGATAGGGCAACATGCTCACCTGTATAACACAGCTCTATCTACACCAAAAGCTCCTACAATTAAGTCTTAAAAGAGAGTAGAAAAAAAATGTTAATAATAATAACAGTGTTTTTTTAAAATTCACATACCAGTCTATAAAACTTTCAATGCATAAGATAAAGATTTAGACATAATCTCAAAACTGTTCTTCGTTAAGTGGTTGTAATATTACATCTAAAAGGCTAAAATATGAACTCACTAAATAAGCTATCATCAATGGCAAACACTCATAAAACTAGTTTTTCATTCAGGTAGACAAAAATCTTTCTAAGGGGTACTTCACAAAAATCAGGAAGTATACCCCCCAAACACACAAACCCACAAAGGAAAAAGCTTTATAGATGCCTATGGATTACTTTTTTCATTTTATTTAAAAAGAAAAACAAAAAAACTGGGGCCAGCCAAGTGGCTCAGTTGATTAAGAGTTAGCTAAAGAGCGTGAGCTCTGAGCAATAGGGCTTCCGGTTCAATTCCCACATAGGCCAGTGACTCTGAACCCAAACTGAGCTGCCGCTGAACTGCCAACAGGTGGCAAAATGGCTCAGCTGATGAGAGCATGTGCTCTAACAACAAGACTGCCTGTTAGATGGTGGGATATACCCACCTGCAACTAAGACTGAACTCGGCACGTTAAGCTGAGCTGCCACTGGGATGGCTCAGTGCATACAGCATGCATTCTTAACAACAAGGCTGCCAGATTCGACTCCTGCATGGGATTGTGGCTATGCCCACCTGCAACTAAGACTGAATTTGGCACCTTGAGCTGAGCTGCCTCCCAGATGACTCAGTGGATAAAGCATGCGCTCTTAAAAATAAGACTGCTGGTTCGACTCCCGAATAGGATGATGGCTATGCCTACCCGCAACTAAGATTTTAACACAGCACCTTGAGCTTAGAGGCCACAAGCTGCGGACAGGCAGCCAGATGGTGACTGGTGCCCTCCACAACTAAGATTGAAGAACAACAACTTGGCTGGTCTCCCTCCCCAATTCCTGAACACTGTTCCCCTCCCTTAATTCCCCAATCAAAAACGAAACAAAACAAAACATTAAGTACATTACATGTACTTAAAATAATAGCAAATAGTGTTCAAATCAACAAAAACACAATACGTTAGTTTTTATACGTAACTGGTAAAACTAGTTCACAATTAGAAAAAAAATGAAATCGGAGCTCTACCTCGCAGTATACTCAAGCTAAATTTGAGTAAATCCTTTTGAGGCAGAAAAGTACATGAAAAAAACACAAAGACAGGTAGATTGGATTACATAAAAATTAAGAACTCCTTAATACCCAAAAAGCAAGTGTGACAAACTGAGAAATATATATGAGTTAAGTAGTTAGTAGCCTCAATATTTAAGGCACTGCTACAAGTTAAAAAAAAAAAAAATGAACAAATGAAGAAAAACCAACATCCCAACAGAAACAGAGAAAGAGGAAAAAGGAAATTCACAAAAGTAAACATATATATGTGCAAATAAAAAAAATGTTTATCCTCAATAATAATAAAAAACTACACATTAAGACAAAATAACATTTTCCACCTATCATTAAAGTTATTTTAAAAAGAAACAAAAGATGACACCCAGTATGGGCACAAATGTGGGAAAATGATCAGTCACTTACTACTGGTGAGTACTTAAAAAGTTGCAAAATGTTCTTTTTGGAGAGGGTGGGACTATAATTTGACAATGTATATCAACAGACTAAAAAAAAAAAAAAGCGGGGGCGGGAGGGGGCTTATCTTTGACATAGCAATTCTAGCATTTTGCCCTAAGGAAATAATTAGAGGTATGCACCAGAATTATATACATGGATATAAATGCCCCAAAACAAGGTTAAATAAGATATGACACAGCCATTTGATAAAAGAGGAAATATAAAATTCATGTTTTTGAAGAATAATGAATAACATGGAGAAACATTTCTAATACTTTAAGTGAATAAAGTATATTAACAGTACCTAAAGCACAATTCTATTTTGTTAAACAATGTGTATGAATACACTGGAAAAACAACTAAAAATAAGTTTTGCTGTATTTTCTAAAAGTTCTATAATATATTGAATTTATAACAAAAATTCTTGAAATAACACTAACATAGATAAAAATTAACTTCATGTCCTATTTCCAAAAGCATTTTAACATACTTGTATATTGAGCTCATACTAACTGTAAAGGTAGTCTAAATTTTCTGCACTAGATTTCACTTAAAGAATAGACTCATTATGACCCCAGATCCATTATAATACTCTATATAAGAGCCATAAAAAGATCTCATTTTCTGCACTGGCTCAAACCAGTGGGCACCTGGGGCAATTACCTTTCTCAGTCTCTTTTCTCATCCAGAAAATGGCATAATAATGACCTAAGCTAGATTATATTCTTCACAAGCCTTACTAATTAAATGAAATAATATATTTTATAAAAGCCACAATGATTAATCTAGTCCACAAAAATGTTAGATCATTAAAAACCAAAAAAAAAAAAAAAAAAATTAAATAAGACAGCTGACATTCAAAAACTGAGAATAAGCATTTAGCTTTTGTTTATAGCTTCTACAGTGTTTTTTTCTGACATTTCATTACAGACTTCAAGACAATAAAACTCAGAGTATGGGTTTTATACTAGAAGCTCCCAGGAAATAGAGCTGTCTTTATACCCCTTAAGGAACAGTAGGGGCTTGAACAATACTTGCAATACCGAATTGAAATAATTTATAACATAAATCAAGAGCACAGTAACTAATACTATTTGCTATTAGGACCGAAAAATCTGATATTAATAATAAGCTCTATGTATTTTTAGGACAGCACCTGGATATCCATTTTTGTCTATATCTGTAGCTCCTTTCATGGAATAGCCAAAGCTTGGTGGCATGCTCTGAGCAGCCCACTTCCCTTCAAGGATTTGAGATGGTACAGCATTCAAGCCTGTTGATCTTCCATTGAAAATATAAACAATTCCTTTTTTATCTTCACCCCCATATGGAGCAGCAATTGCAATATCTGTAGGGAAAAAGGAGGAGGGGGTGGGGAAGGAGATGGAGAGAATTAAGAAGAGGGAGAAGAAAGGGAAAGTGGAGGAAGGAAGAAGGAAAAGAGAAGAAAGTATTTATTATTTATGTGAAGATCTCAATATTTATGGAACCCATTTATCGAAAGATAAATATTGATTCAAAGTTCAGCATCGCACTCTCTATACAAAAGCAACAATCTAATTCAAGGAAATTCAAGTGAAACTGTATGGAAATGACATTAATTTGGAGCCAGATATACTGGGCCTGGCGTTGGACCAATCAGTTAACCTTTCTGGACCTCAATCAAATGTGTCATTTTTAAAATGGAGGTGAAGGTCACATGGCAAAAGATTCATCTAAGGTTCATTCTAGCTCTCAACAGTCTAGTTAATTTAGTTGGGTGTGGTTTGGTTTTTTTTTACGTCAATCTGGCTCAGAAACGTTAAGATTTCATCCTGATCTTAATCAACTTATATTGAAATAACATAAACAAAAAGTTTGAAATTCTCTAAAAAGAACCAAAACCAAAACACCAAATTGTCACTATCACCTTTCCTAATTAAAATATTTTACAAATATGTCCACTTCCCTTGATCTTTGCTGGTACCACCACCCTAAACAAGCCATTCTCATCCTTTGCCTAAAACAGCCTAAGTGGCTTCACACTTTAACTCTTGACCCCATAATCCATTCTCCTCAAAACTGTCAAATATTAATATCATGTCACCTTCCTTCTTAAAATCCTTCAATTATTTCCCAAAGCATTAAATGCTGCCTGGTTTGTCCATTCATTCTTGCCTCCCCCCGACACCTCCAATTCTAACTCTCACTCACTCTTCCTACCAATCCTGGTCTTTTTCTCTTTCTTAAACAGGCAGAGCTAGTTCCCATCTCTGGGTTTGCACTTGCTGTTCTCTACTACCTTAACAGCTCTTACTCCAGAGTTTTCCAAGGTTTGCTCCTTCTGTTTCTCCAAGTCATAGACCAGATCATTGTCAGAGAGGTCTTCCCTGGCCATGCTATGAGGTAATGCACTTTTACCTCTCAAAGACACTCACTATCTAGGCACTCTCTATCACATTACCTTGCCTTTCTTTGTTTTAAACCCACAGTCTTATTACTCTCTGAATTTCCCCCATTATATGTTTATTCTCTCCACAGAACATAAGCTTCATGAGAGCAATGACATATCCATCTTGCCTGTGACAGTCCCTATGTACCAGCCCTCCTAAATAAACCACCTATTTCCTTAATATATCCAAACTGTTTCAGCCTCTTCAATGCCACATTCCCTGAGACATCAAAGACACCTTGATCATTCATCTTTTATATAAGACCATTATATCCAAGAATATCCCTAACACTGTGATGATTACATTCTAGTGTTTTCTTGTTTACATAATAGTAGCCCATATTGAAGGATGTGGATGGACTCCTATTTGTTCTGTCATTTTTGGCAACTAGAGTTGTAGCAAGTACCAACTAAGAAATTGTTATCCTTAAAAAAAAAAAAGTGGTATTTAGATTATGTAAGAATCCTTTTTTTATCCTTTTTCAAGTTTCAAGAGCTAAGTATAACTTCTAAATTGACATATGTATTAAGAAAGTATTAAAATATAATTTCCCAAAAGATGATGGCTTAGTGCTGAGAGACCGTTTAATATAAATGATCTTTAGTTTTTCTAAACTTTTCATTATTTTATACATTCTAATCATCTTTTCTCTTGGCTGGCATCTGTTAGTCCAGAGTATCCTTTTTCATGCAATTGATTTCTTCCTTTGTTCATTTTAGTAGTTCTTTTGTTTTCTTTCCTCTGCTTTTCTGCAGGAATATTGACAAAAACTGCACAGAACTGTGGAACATAACTGTATTGTATTGTTTTCTGTATCCCTCTTGATGATGCTGAGGGTTTTCCTGGTGGGTGTGGAGTGGAAAGGGAGGAATATAGGAGCAAGAGCATAACAAAGGGCTAATGTCCTCAGGTATAAACAAAGAGAAGACCCAGGTTATAGCTAATCGTTCATTTCATATATATAAACTGCACAGACATATAAACTATAAATATATATATATACATATACAATATGTGTATGTGTGTGTAAACATAAACACAGCTCAGATCATTTTCTACAAAAGACATTACTGTTCACAATCTACGATTTGGGACAATAAGACCCCAGGAGAAACCCTCATTCTCCCCAGAGGGAGAATAAAATCATCCTCTGTGGTATCTTCCTCTAAAAGGAAAATCTCTCTGCAAAATAGTTGTGAAACTTCAATACTTCTTTAGTTGTTTTTGTTTATAATTCTTGTGTTTACAGATAACATATTTTAATAAAAACATAAAAACAGCAGGATGAGATTTTTGGCCAGGTCATTATATTAAGAAAGCATTTGTTAAAATGGCTGGAATATCCATCCTCCAGACAAGATGACAGCAAACATGTCCAGTCCTCCCAGAAAACCTGGAGACAGATACCCAGCTACAGCCAAGAACTCATTAAATTTACTCAAATTTGACTCTGTGTTTTTTAGGTAGTTTCTGTAATCAGTAAGTCACGGTTTGACCTGTTCTATAGTATTCTTTCCAAGATCTATTTTGAGCTTTATACCAGAGTTCCATTTGATTTATGTTAAGTTCTCTTAATAGTACAAATCTTTAAGGCTATTTTAGGACGTAAAATGTCCCTTTGAGTAGTTTTTCATCATCACTAAAGGCTTCCAGAATTAATCGTAGAGATGATACTTCCGTTGCAAGACATAAAATACCCACAAGGCATCAGTGAAGTCTTGAGGCCCAACCAAGGTTCTTCTTTTCCTCTACTACTTGGGAGATATAAGAGTCATCTGTATTTTTTTAAGTTTTCTTCTTAATTTATACTTTTCTTTAAATTTTAAGGGGTATACCCCTATACATGGTTGATTATATAATCAAACCAACAGTACATCTGTCTATTCATAATCTCTAGAAAGGTTTTTTAATAGTATTCTTTTTTTTTTTTTAGCTGAGCCATCCTGCCACCTGTTGGTAGCTCATCGGCAACTCAGCTCGGGCTGGCCTCGAACAGCTGTTGCTCAGAGCTCAGCTCACACTCTTGAGCGAGCTCTTAACCAACTGAGCCACTCGGCCGGCCCTTTAATAGTATTCTTTTAAAAAAATAAAATAAAAATCTTGGGGGCTGGCAAACTGGCGCATTGGTTAACAGTTGGCTTGGGACGCCTGCTCTGAGCAGCAGGGACCCCGTTTGGATCCCACACGAGGGCCAGTGATGCTGCTCTCTCTACAGCTAAGATGGTGAACAACAGCTCCACCTGGAGCTGGGCTGCCGTGAGTCACTGGCAACAGCATAGGCTGCAGTGGGGCTGCAGGGGGCTGCCCTGAGCTACTGTGAGAGGCTGGCAGCCGGCGTGAGTGGCCATCCAATGGCCGGCAAGCTACTGCCTCACCCAGGAAGAGCACAATAATGATACCAACATGGGCCAGTGAAGCAACGTCGTCCACAACTAAACTGAAGAACGAAAGGACAGCAACTTGTCTGCTCCCTTTCCCCCATTTCCCAATGCTGCTCCCCTCTCCCAATTCCCCAATAAGAAATCTTAAAAAAAAAAAAAATTAGTAATTTTTTATCTATATTTCATTCAATAGTAAAAGCCAACCTTGTTTTTAAAAATATCTACAGCTATTAATTCAATTATTAAATGGAACTATTATAAAACAATGAGTTTATTATACCTTCTACTTGTCCCCACGAAGGGAGATATAACCTCACTCAGAATATTTTGGACAGGCACAACAAAGTTATCGTTTTAAAAATATTAACTGCACATCATACATTTGAGGTATGCTTTAGTCAGAGTTGCCTGAACAAGGTGCCAGGGAACATTTTCTGCACTTGCATCCAAATGGACAGTAGAGGGCAGTGCCACTTAGCAGGAGACACACAACATCACCAGCTCACATTGGGCATCTCGCCCATCCAACTGCCTCTCAGAAATGAACTATTCCAAAGCTCTAATTTAAGGCTTCATGAGTAATAATTCATGAGAATCACTTTTTTGAAACTTTTGCTCTGATTTTTTAAGGAAAAGAAAGCAAGCTGTCATTAAACCTAATGTGTCACTCACTGTCACTCATATCCTTCTTTCCAGGAAGAATATTTGCTCATGAGGGTACAGGACTTTTTCAGGTGGACACAGGAAATCAGGGGCCCATAGTTGCTGGGCTTTGATCTTACCATTGAAGCCATCCTGGTCCAGATCTCCCAGCGGTGCTATGGCACTGCCGAACCTCGCAAAGACCTCAAACCCATTCAGCTTGGTTGTCTGGAAGTCTCCTGAAGCCCTTTGCAGAGACACTGAGACCTGCCCCACCTCTTGGAGTTTACCATCTGAACCACGGTCCATGAAGAGAGGTGCTCCAATAAACACATCTGCATAACTGAAAGAACAGAATATTTTCTTTTTCACCAAAGTAAGATCAAATTCCCTCTATTAATAATCACTTTCTGAATAAATTCCATTCCCTCTTTCCACATCTCTCATAACCACACTGAAGCATAAAAGGATCATTTCAAATTCAAATGCTCCTTCAGTTCTTAAGAAATGATGAGTAATTCACAAAATCACTTTATTCCTTCATACTATAAAAGCTAGTGAAAGAAATTATGAAAGACATAGAGGTTTTCTAGTATTTGTGATTAGGTTGCTTCAAATTGGTTCCCTAAACAGAAAAATTAGCAGGAAATGGACCGAGACACAGAAGAAGAAATGTTTAGTTTTAGTAAAGCGTTCATAAACACGGGAGGAAAACTGTTTCTGGAAACATTTTTTTAAACTTACTCATCCCCATTAATGTCAGTGGCAGCGACAGAAAATCCAAAATATGCAGCCATCTGGATAACAAGATGAAAATGAAATGTTTACATTTCATTCGACTAGGTTAACAATATTTGTAGTATATTCACCAAATAGAAAGAGTTATTCTTTTTTTTCTCTGCATATAGTGCTTCAGTCTAAAATTCTTCTCTTTTGCTTATTCTACCAACACAATGACAATCAGATAATGAAAGCTTGTTGATATTCCTAGATGTATGGGCAAACATATCTCATGTATATCATTTCAGTGACTACAACACATGCCATTTAAGTCCAAGTACAATCAATGCTCCTTCCCAGGCCTAACCTATTATCTCCCTTTCTTTCCACTACCCAAAATATACCAGACACAGACAGACACTATCAGAAATACATACAGTCATAGACAGGCGTTTTAGTTGACTCCAAGGAGTTACAAATGGATGTGTATGCAGTAAAAATAATAATTACTGATAGATCATAATTATGACATTATTACAACTCCCTATATGACATTATTGCAACTCTAAAGAAATTACTATTTTGAAAGATATGGAATGGAGTTCATTGTTGTTTCTCATCTCAATTGATTACATGCTAGTGGTTTGGAATTACACACAGTACAAATGTATTTGGGTTTATCGTGGGCTTATTATGCAGCGGAGGAAGGAATGTCCTCTCCCCACCATCGGAGACTGTTGGCCATCACAGAGAGAGCAGCCTGGCTGGAAATACATGTGAAAAAGGAAAGTTCCGAAGAAAACCCAACATGCAAAGCGAAACTAAAAGAGAAGATAAATTGAAGATGTACTAAGGTGAAGAATGAATCAACCAACCAAAAAACGTAAAATTAGCAAAGCTTCCAAAATTTGATTAGCTAAGATACAAGGAGGGAATAATAAGGGAGATTCCTATGTTATCTATTTTAGGGCTGATACAGTGTAGTTGAGAAAATGAAAGACAGGGTCTGCATTCAATTACAAGACCAGAGCACGTGTAATAAAGGGTATTGTATTTGGGGTACCATGTTGATGTGATGACTAGAACTGAAAAGAATACTATTCTTGGGCCTTATTCTCTCAGGGTATTTGGCCTGAAAGTGTAAAGTCAGGATGGCATTTACTGTCAACAAGTTCTGTCCTGGGCACTATGATTTCAGTGTTCTCATTTGACTCTCACCAAACCCCATGAGTAAGTTACGAGTATCCCTATTTTAATACATGAGCCACCGGATTGACAGTGGTACATCCTTTGTCCAATGTAATAAGACTAAGTTATGGAGAGCCCAGGTCTGTCCTAATGCAAAGCCCAAGTTTTCCCCCTCAGAATAGCTGAGGAGGAATAAAGAAAGCATCATAGACTGCATACACCATGATCCAGAGACACACATGGGCTCAACAGGAAAAGCTGCTTGAGGTGAAGAAGTCACAGCAGCACAAAGGGACAACCACCCCACCTCAGCCCCAGTGGCCTGTTACCTGCACGCCATTCCGTGCTGTGCATCAATCCAGGCTGTTGCACATATGGAAAGGCGTTGCTGGAGACCTTAGGTCCAGTTCCTCTTCCTATCAGTCCTCTCACAAAGCCCAACCATCTCAACCATCAGACTAGAAGTTTTTTCTCCACCTATTGTTTAACTTTTCCTTTACCATTACCAACTTATTTAACTCTCTGACACACAATACAAAATATAAAATGCCTTTACTTGTAGAGAATGTCTAGTCCTTAAAAGTACTACATTTTAACTGAAGAATGTTTTATTTCATGTAGTACAAAGGAAATTTACTTGTGACATCTATAACACACACATCTGTGCCATGCTTTCTTTTGTAGTTAATAAAACTAAAAGGCATAGATCTTTCCTTAAAGGAGAAGTTAATGTCATCAGCAAAGAAAAAGAAAGTTTTTGGTTCTGTGTGTATGCAATTTGATTTTATATTTCCTTAAGAAAAAAGAAAAAAAAAAGCCATAATTTAAAATTACAAAAGTCTTTGCTTAAACAAATTACTTTGGTTAAAATAAAGATGAAATATTTAGAGCCTTTTTTATATCTATAATATGAATATTACACCAATATTTATTATGTATTGAATATTCAACCATTAGGATATTGCCCAAAAAAAGTTTTAAGACATTAGCAAATGCTGATGTTAAAATGTTAAGTAAAGAAACATTTTAAAAGCATACCTGCTCACCAGTAAAATTGTATAGGGAGGACATGTTTTTTCCATCATAAATATAAACCTGTGCAGGAAAAATGAAAGTACATGAAATATAGGAAAATATATGATAACCCAGAGATTTTTTTTAACAAAAAAACACCTTTTAAGTTTCCTACCATTCCCAAAGTCCTCGCTGCTCTTGGAACTCCCGAAACAAAGTCTGAAAAGAAAAATCTTAATTACTAGTTTTTAAGACCAATATTCTATAGAAGCTGCAGGGGGAAGTGGGTATGTCAGAAAGCTTTACGCTTTGTTATTTCAGTAAACAACAAGAGATTTTTAAAAAACTGGTACTCCATAAAAAACGATCCCAGAATTTCACAAAATCAAATCTTAGAAAGATAGGTTCTTGAGGACCCTCCAATAAATGCACATGTGCCCTCAACGCATTTGTAATCTTGTTAAAAAGAGAACAGATAAGATAAAGTGACCTAAGAATGAAGAAAAGCTACATTTACAGTAATGAAAATAATACGGAGCAAGCAGAAATAGGGTAGAGGTAGCAGTGGCACAGAAATGTGATCTAAATCAGGTAGAGTCTATGATTCCCAGATTGAGCTCTGAAGGAAGATGGATGGACAGAGAGGACGGGGAAACAACCTTACCCACAGAGCCCAGAAGAAGGTTACAAATTATGCCTAAAGGCAAAAAACTAAACCTATCCAAGAGAACGGCATCTGCAGAAAGCAAGAAGGAAGAAGCTCAAGTGCTGGGGCTGGACAGGCTGGGGAAGAGACCGAGGTCCCCAGCACAGGCTCCATGTCCTCTGCTGCTTGAGGAAGGTTAACACAGCCCCAGCTCACCTCAGCGGACTAACATCTCCCTTGCTTCTCCTGTTATATTCCAATATAATGGTTCCAAAACTCTTTAGCTGCTGAAAATTTTCAGGGCTCCTTGTTCAAATGCTTAGGCTAAATTTTTTTTTAAAAGGATTAAATATAGTTTAAGCACATCATACCATCTATGCCATCACCATTGAAATCTCCGACAGCCACCGAATAACCTAAACAGGGAACCAAAGGCAAAGAAACACCGTCAGGGTGGGACCGGTTACCTCCAGCGTACTTGCTGGCTAAGTTTTTCCTTGACAATGTCGTCAAGTAATTCCTTTAAGCAATATTATTATCCTCTAGGGTAACAGATTCATATGTGTATAATAAATAAACCTTAAAGGAAGTAATTGAGTTAAATACTCAAATAACATATCTCTATTAGAAATATTGATTATTTTATCAATTTTACAAAGGAGTCAGTTAAAAACAGGGTAATTTGCAATTCATCATAAAGTAGCAACAAATAACAGATTTTCTCAATCAGCCTAGTACTATTTCTGTCATGTGTATTTGGTTTAATGAGTAAGGAAAATTTAAAAAGAGAGAAAAGTGAATAAATCCTAAAGACCCAAACTGTAGTTTAATATAGTGAATAATAAACGTTAGAGTCAGGCTGCATGGGTTTGAGTCTCAGAACAGCATGTTATAAGTGAGTGATGTCAGGCAAGTTATTTTGCCTCTCTGTGCTTGAGTTTCTTTATATAAAATGGGACTAACAGTACACTTCCATAGACTTCTTGGGAGGATTAAATGACTTAATACAGATAAAGCACTTCCTAGAACAATACCCAGAATATAGTAAGCCTATGTTAAAGGTTATCTGTTATTATTATCCTTGTATAAATAATCATGCTTTCAAATTTCAGTTACTGAAATATAAAATAACCTAAGTACTCAAAAACAATTTGAAATTTTATGTTCCTTAAAAAAAAAAAGTCTTAGTGTATGTCACATAACAGATTTTCCTACTTAAGGAAGCATATTGCAAATACAGGACAAATCCACTCCAACTCCAGAAAATGAAATCTATATTTTGGTTTTACCTACCCAAATAACTGTCATCAAAAACAGCTTGTGCAGTCCGAGTTGCTAACTGGTTATTGTACTTGATGCTGTAAACCTTGGGGTCATATTTAGATACAATTTCTGCCACTTGATCTGAAATGAGCTGACCTGAAAAATATATATAAAATAAATGATAACTTTTAAATGGGAACTTTATAATGTAGATGGTGGATGGCACCTGCATGAAAGAAAATAGCATTAGATGTCAGTATTTTTAATTATTAGCCTTAAATAATTCTTTAGAACACCAAATCTCAAATTTGATAATATTGTTTACGTCACAATAATTTCTATCCAAGCTAGTAATTAGTATCTGCTAATAAACAAAAATTTATGAATACTGAATTTGTCTTAGTTCACTAAAAAAGTCAATGTTAAATAAACGGAATAATAATATCAAGGGCTATTTGAGAATGAGAATCACAAAATCGATTTTTGGTGCCCACAGGTGCCAATCAGACACTTCCCTCCTCTCCACTGAATGAAATAACTGGCACTAAAGAAGGAAAATAAACCCATGTTTTATATCCAACTAGAAAGTATTAATATATATTTTTTCATATGCAATTAGAACTATTTTTTCATTGTAAAACTGTAAAACTCAAATATAACTTTCCTAAATCATTTCATTTTCTAATAGATGTGTAATTCATAAAAATTCAAAATTTGTACTTTTAGTTAGTACGTCATTCATACTGATTCCAGTCTCTGCTTGATTTTTCTTTTTGTCATTCTCCCCTTTGCCATCCCCTTCCACTTCTCAGATATTCCCATTTCTCATTCCTTCTTATTGCCTTCTGTCCTATTTTCCTTCAGCAAATCTTTTCCTTTAGCTTCCTTTCTAAAAAGCACAAGCATGGATTTTCCTACAAAGAAGCTTGTAAAGAAAGCAAAGTGTAGAATACAGAAGTAAAAGTCAGCATCAGAAAGTAGTTGCAAATCAATATAGTAGTAGGTTTCCCAGCTCTTCCAAATACTGACAAAGCTGGAATATCAAAATGCCAATAAACAAGAGTGCTGACCTTGTAAGTGGCACCTTTTAGCAGAAAATAAAAATGTGAATATATTGACTAAATAAATGTGTGTATCTAATGATACATAAAACATAAAGTAAGCACATAAGGAAATCTAGTTACACATTTTTAAACTGTCAGCAAATAATGATCTGCTCTATATTTGTTCAAGTGATAATTTTAATAGGTCTCCCAGAATGACTGAAGGATGCAGTGTGTTACCTTTCCAACAATCATCAATGCCAGTTTAATTATATTCTTTTGAAATATAATAACATACTCTATTTGAAACCCCCCAAATACAAAGAAGTCATTGTTGATGTCAGTGATTAATGACAAAACAACCATTTGAATATTCTAATAAGCACATTCAAAGTACTTTTAAAACCATGAGTTTTCAGAATGCCACAATTTACCTATTACATATCAGTTCCACATACTTTCTAACACTTACATCATGTTTACTAGAGTATAGAAATGAAGAAGTACATATGAAAAATAGTAAAAATAAATTATTTTAAATACTTTATCAATTTACTTTTGAACTATTCAGATTATTTTCCACTAGGAGTATATATATAAAATATATATAATAATGTTATATAAGATACATAAGATATCTGATTATATATATATTATGATGAAGTGCTTTTTAAAAACTACTGTGTAACAGTGATTATACAACTACATTGCATTTTTCCATTTCTTTCTTTAAAGTAATCTGAAAAATCTCATAAGCACATGCTAAAAGAGGTGAGTCTGAAACACAGTCATTACTGGGTAATTTAAACAACATTAACCTACCTTGCCAATAAAAGCTACCAGGACCACCAAGAAGTACTCTGTCAGCCTAGATTAAATCAAATAACAAAAAAACGTATATTTAAACAGATAATTTTAAAAACTGAAAGCAAGTAATAAACATAAAAGCTACATATACGTATATATATATATATGAATATAGCACATGCCTATATATTAAAGCAAACAAAATAATAAATCTCACACTCATCTAACTCAGTTTCAATAATTTTCAATGTAACATTTTGAAAATACAATAAAATTCAAAAAGGAAAGTTACAATATATTCATTTAATATATGGAAATATACAAACATATATACATATAGATTGGGTGGATCTTGACTGATTCACAAATTTGGTATGAAGTACTTACAGTAAAGCATTACTGAGTTACATTAAGGAAAAAAACTCCTTAATATTGTGTGCAGTGTGTATAAGACATTGTGGCTATATAGGCAAACTTCCTTTTGAACAAACATTAAAAAGTTTTTCAGCTAAAGGAAAATTTTTCGTGTCTGGCAGACCTAAACAGGAGTGAAGTTAGAAGGCAAAATTTTCAGGGTTTATTATATACACAAATTACACTTGACTAGCATTTCTTATATCTGCAACAAACTTTAAGTATCTAAATCAAGGTATTTAGTGTTTGAGCAGAGTATTTTAGAAATTTCTTCTCTAGGAAATTATTTCCTCCTCCAAATTTTCATATAGCCCTTTCAAGCTATCAACAATCTCCTGTCCTGGCTAGTAAAGATACTTCTAAGTTGTCTGCTTTAAAATGATACTTTTTGGGCCGGGCGCGGTGGTTAAGCGCTGGCTTATTTAGGAAGCCAGCGGCTCCGGTTTGGTCCCACATGCGGGCCAGTGACACTGCCCTCAAAAAAGATACTTTTTTCCTAGAAAGTAGTTGAAGAAAGTGAATAGTAAATTTAGCAATGGCTATTCACCATATGAGAATATTTCTGGGGTGATGGTTATACAGACATAGGTACAGAAAACATGGATACTTTTTAAAAATACAACGCCTAGGGCCGGCCGAGTGAGGCGGTAGTTAAGAGCTGGCTTGGGAAGCCAGCGGCCCCGGTTCGGTCCCACATATGAGGGCCAGTGGCAATGCCCTCAAAAAAAAAAAATTAAAAAAAAAAAAATACAACGCCTGTTTGAAAATATATCATGTAAGTTGAAACCTATTTATTAATATACAGTAATACATTGGTCTGTGAGCATAATTCGTTCTGGGAACAAACTACTCGTATTGCAAGACATCGCTTGTTTATCAAATTAAACTGTATTAAAAATATTTGCTCGTCTTGTGGGACACTTGCAAGCCAAGTTACTCGCTATCCAAGGCTTTACTGTACTTTATCTCTGTTTTGCTTCCATAAATTTTGAATTATGAGTAAATTTTGAATTATGAATACCAAATTGAGTAAATTAAAATCAATTACTTAGTAAATAGACCTAACTATAATTATCAGTACATAGTCTAGAAAAAATTTTTTTAATAAAATACAAATAAAACTATAAGAAAATGCTTTATTAGTTTTCCTGAATCACATGTTAATTTCTCTTGCTTCAATAAATTTAAGGCACGCTTTGCTTGCATTTTGTAAGAAAGCCATATTAAACTTTCTTAGGAAGTTCTGCTTTTAATCAGTCAACATAGTTTTGAAATTTCTCTAGGAGTAACTAACATTCTTAATTCAATATTCATAATGTTCATATATCCCATTAAAAATAATCACACATACGAAAAAGTTCTTAAGAAAATTTTCCTTTGACAATATAAATGGAATTCTTTTACAGAAATAAAAACTACCAACACTAGAGAGCATATAAGCTTAGTTAAAAATACATAGAGTTGGGGCCGATTGAGTGGCTCAGTTGGTTAAGAGCTTGTTCAAGAGTGACAGCCCTGAGTAACAGGGTTGCCGGTTGGATTCTCAAACCGAGCTGAGCACCCGCTGAGCTGCCAACAGGTGGCAGGATGGCTCAGCTAAAAACAACAACAAAACTACATAGAGTCCTGAATATGAGATTTATTACAATAACTAATTTGCTTCATTTTCACTGGGTGGCTGTACACATGTAATAGATGGCAAACATTCACATTCTCAGCTTTTATGTAACTAAATTCTAATTCTGTAAAAAAGCTCCTAATGATAGCTTCTGTGAAAAATCAATTTCAATCAGAACCAGAAAACTTTAATATTCTAGAAATTTACCTAACTGGAAATTTGATACTAAGTCATAACTACTGTATCACCTATTGAGGAGATTTTCTACTGTCCTTCATTCCCATTTTGATGTCAATTTCAAATAAACAATGTCTACTAGGGAGAGAATAATATAAGGCAAAGAATATCAAAATGCATGGGTCATTTTTATTGGCTGTTTTCATAAAAGAGGTAATAGTTATAGAGATGCTAAAGTATGACCAATTAATTTTTAACCATGATTTAGGTAAGGCGGATCTGAATCTCATTCAGTCTTAAATGAGAACTTACTTTAGTAAAATCAATGCTGAATCCTCCTTGACAAAATCCCTGTCCATCAGCATCAATATTTTCTAAAATAAAAAGATTGGAAATATACACAAACCCAACAAACAAACAAACAAACAACACAAAACAAAACAAGAGAAAAATGTGGTATCACTGTAATCATAAAGTAATGTACTACTTTCTGGGAGGGTTCATTTACACAGGCATTAAATGAGTTATTATAACATTCTAAAAAAATTAATATGGGCACCATTTTCTGAGATATGGCAACAGAAAAAGATTATAGTACTTGGACTAATCACCAGGGAACAGAAAGATCACGTAAGATAGCAGGTTTCAAACTTCTTAATTTTAACCACAAACCACAGCAAGATTATATTTTACATCACAGCCCACACAACCTAACACACACACATTATGTATGCATAATAGATATATCAACAAACAATTTCACAAAACAATATCATTACTATTATGTACAATACACTAATATTTTCCACTTTATTATATTTAATTCCATTTTCTTTTAAAGTTACTGTTATGACCCACTATTTTGCTTTCATAAAACAATGATGAGTGGTGATCTGCAAATTATAACCTCCAACCTGAATTTCCTATTTCATACTATTACTTCCCTACAGTTGCTCGGTCTTCGTACTATTGTAGTATACAGATACATACATTCTTAAGACATACATTTCCTATGTATATTTTATAGCTAACAACAGCAAATAAATATCTATTAAAAAGTTCAAAATTTCAGGAGATGGCCAGACCCTAGCTTAACGTTCTGTGAAGAACAAAATATAAAACTATCCCCACAACACATTTAGTACT
Source organism: Aselliscus stoliczkanus (assembly GCA_033961575.1). NCBI lineage: Eukaryota > Metazoa > Chordata > Mammalia > Chiroptera > Hipposideridae > Aselliscus > Aselliscus stoliczkanus. Next base: position 134,785,874 of record CM066731.1, on the reverse strand, counting down.
GGGGTCTAATATAATAAAAGTGAATGTCTTTAAACATGACACTTTCAAGTATTTTTCAAATGATAACAGACTCAATAGTTTTACTTTTTGGTAGTTACCCATCTTTTTGTAGTTCTCCAAAAGGGGATGATTTCTGGACAATTAGTCAATTAATTTAAATTAACTTTCACCATGAGTAATACTGTATTGAGAACAGTGGGTACAGCGCACCTCAATACTCTCCCTTGTTTTACTTTGAAGATAACAAGAAACAATGAAAAATGCCACTCTTCAGTTATAAGGAATTTTTTTTTTTTTTTAAGATTTTTTTATTGGGGAATTGAGGGAGAGGAAATGTTGGGAATTAGGGGAGAGGACCAGCCAAGTTGTTGTTCTCCAATCTTCGTTGTGGAGGGCACCAGTCTCCATCTGGCTTCCCATTGGCAGCTCGTGGCCTCTAAGCTCAAGATGCTGTGTTCAATCTTAGTTGCAGGTGGGCATAGCCATCATCCCATGCGGGAGTCAAACCCAGCAGTCTAGTTGTTAAGAGCATATGCTCTATCCACTGAGCAATCCAGGCGGCAGCTCAGCTCAAAGTGTCAAGTTCAGTCTTAGTCGCGGGTGGGCGTAGCCCACCATTGAACAGGCAATCTTGTTACACCAGCTGAGCCATCCTGCCACCTGTTGGCAGCTCAGGAACAGCTCAGCTAGGGCACAGCGTTCACTGGCCCATGTGGGAATCGAACCGGTGGTCCTGTTGCTCAGAGCACGTGCTCTAAGCCAACTATTAACTAACTGAGCCACTCAGCCGGCCCTATATAAGGAATTCTTATAGCTAATGTTATAATATAGAAATAATTATGCTATAGGATTATTGTATTTGCCACCCAAATACAGGAAGCAAAAAAATATGTACTTTCAATCATTTGGACCACTTCCAAAAATTTTTGTCAAATACTCCCATCAAAAATTTTGAACCTATTTTAACAACTTGGGAACTGCCCCAAGATTACACACTTAATATCTAAATTTAGAATTTTTTTTTTTTTTAAGAAAATAGCCTCAAGAGTGTAATGCTACCCCCATGTAAATTTTTCTAACCAAGAGGGACTGGGAAAATATGGGGCTGGGGTTTCCAGTGTCTAGTGAATTCATACTAAGGAATTCTGCTCTGACCTCAAACCAGCCTTTTATTTCCTTTACTTCAGTTGCATCTAGGGAACTATTTCAGGCTATTTATAAAGACATCCTTTTTTGATTACCACACTGTACAATTATCTGCTTTACTTAGATTCCCAGAACATGCAACTAGAAAACATGACCGTCCTTTAAAATTTTTTTAACTGGTACATATTAAACTGAGTGTTTATGCCAGTGTAAAGCATTTTATGTTGACTATAGCCTACTTCGGTCAAGGCTTTTGTTTTTATTTCTATGAACAATCAATATTTCTCCATTTTTAAGCCTGACAATATTATAAATAATATTATTGATTATGATAGTAAGAGCAGTTAATGGCTATTAAGTGCTTACTGTGAGCCAGGTACTATGCTAAAGCATTTTCCTTTGCATTATCTTTTTTTTTTTTTTTTTTAAGGGCAGTGTCACTGGCCCTCATATGTGGGATCCGAACCCAGGCCGCTGGCGTCCCAGGCCAGCTCTTAACCACCATGCCACTTGGCCAGCCCTGCATTACTCGGCTAGCCCTGCATTATCTTCTTAAATCTTTACAGCAATCCCATGAGAGGTACTATTATTATTCACAATTTATAGATAAGGAAACTAGGGCTGAAGAAAAGTAAGTAACTTGACTAGTAACTAAGAGAGCATGGATCTGAGCCCAGGTGTGTCTACTCCGGGAAGTTGCACTGCCTCAAATCAATAACGTTATCTGTAATTCCCTGAGTAACAATCAAGGGGAAGGAAAAGCCAACTAGAAATCAAAACTGAGAAATATCTATGCATGAATAATATTATCAGCATAAAGTCGACAGAAGGAACAAAACACTCAGTCTGAGCACAGAATTGAAAGAGTATTTAAGTCATATGATTTGCAACCCACGCACTTTTAGAACAGAAAGACATGTGGCCTATTGTGTAATGCCAAGAATAGTCATAGATACAGTTATAAAAAGCCAAAAGCAAATGTAATCAGTAAGAAGTTAGTTTTTTTACAGATTTACAGTGAAGTACCCCGGGAGGCCACAGAGCGCATGCTAAAAACAAAAGCAAACAAACAAACAACAACAAAAGACCCCACTAATTCCCACCACCAACACAAGCAAAGTTATCAGGAGGTTAGCAAAGTAGCCCCGCAAAACTGGCATCCCCATGTGAAATCAATTATTGTTGTGAATAATTTATTGAAGTAGGGAGAAGGTACAAAACACTAACATTGTACCTCCGAAGCCCTTTGTCCAAATCGGTTTTACCACTGGTGAGACAGAGGCCCAGTGTGATTAAGGAGATCCCCCACAGGTCCAGGCCAGTTGCCAGCACAGTGTGAGTGGAACCCAAGTTCTCAGATTCTTATGTGGGAGCATTTTTTATCTGAGCAGGTTGCCCCTTGTAACCTGGGCCTGTAGGTAGCTTAATATTCCCAAAGTCGAGCAGCAAAACATGTACTATGATTAAGAAATATAGACAGTGAGACTTATTAGGAAGAAAGGCATTCACTTTGCTTTCTTGAGGTTCTTCTTTGTGCTTTTTCTAAGAGTTGAGGTTTTATTATTTAGATCAAGGATCAGCAAAATTTTTCTGTTAAAAAGCCAGAGAGTTTAGCCGGCCGAGTGGCGTATTGGTTAAGAGCTGGCTTGGGACGCCAGCAGCCCGGATTAGGATCCCACATATGAGGGCCAGTGACACTGCCCTCTACAGCTTACAACAGCTCCACCTGGAGCTGGGCTGTGCGAGCCTGGGCGATGGTGTAGGCTGCAGCCCCTGCTGCAGTGGGCTGCCATAGGCTGCAGTGAGTGGCCAGCAGCCAGTGTGAGCAGCTGGCAGCCAGCATGAGCTGCCAAGAGCCACTGTGAGTGGCCATCCAGAGGCTGGCGACCAATCTGCCTCACCCGAGAAGAGTGCAATGATCACAATACCAACATGGGCCAGTGAAGCAATGTCCTCCACAACTAGACTGAAGGACAAAAGGACAGCAACTTGTCTGTTCCCCTTCCCCAATTCCCCAATAAAATCTTTAAAAAAAAAGGCCAGAGAGTAAATATTTTAGGCTTAGGGGTTATATGGTCTCTGTTACAACTACTCAACTCTCCCGTTATAGACAACATGTAAACAAATGGATGTGACTGTTCCAATAAAACTTTATTTACAAAAAGAGGCTTACAACCAGTTTGTTGACCTGATTTGGATGTTAAATACTTTATAAAATAAAGTTTAATAAGATTTTATAATTTCTATGCCTAAACCAAATAACAGTGAAAGTATTATGTAACAGATGCATCGTGCAAACATTGTCTTAATCCTTTAAATACATGTTGAGAAAAGAACTATTCATCACTGAAGAGGTGAAATGACAAAAACTGCTAGCCTAACATGGTAGTATATACATAAGGGATCATCAATAGAACGGTTGTTTTCAGAAGGGTTCCATGTACCCTTCACATAAGGAATTATCCAAATCTGTACTTGTGAAAGCAGGAAATAGTCTTTGTAGAAAAGCTGCTTACTACAGAGGCAATTGAAATGGGAAACATTTTCTATTATTAGTACTACAGAGGGAAAATTCCTTTGGAATAAGACAGACATGGTTCAAATCTTCATCAGACCACTCACTACCATGAGGCATAAGAAAAAATTACTACAACTGTCTGAATCTCAGTTCCCAAATCTATCTTATAAGCATAAGGGTGATTTTCTGTGTGTGTCTGTTATGTAAATGATAAGTTACAAACCTGGCACATGAGAGGTTAGCTCACTCTTCATAACTATAAAATTATCTTCTCACAATGAGAACATTTTTGCAATACATAAACTAAAAATACTAATTTAGTCCTCACATTCTCCACACACCACAAAGACAACATACAGGTGGTGATACAGATGGCATCAAGCACTGAGGATAAAGCAGCCAAACTACTCTGTCCTGTGTAAGGCGTGCTTTCTAGCCTATCCTAATAACCAGTGTGGTTCTGGGAGGTATCATTCTTTTGATGTTTACCACTTACTGACAACAAGTAGGGTGAAGGTAGTAGGCTAAGAAATAAGGGTTTAATGAAATTATTTGCAGTTTCTTGGAGGTTCAACTGCTTAGGATTTTGAGGACTGAGTAGTTCCTTGACCTTGAACTATTGAGTCAGAATCGCTAACATCTCTGTTAGAGAAGCTCAATGGAGCATCTTTTGACAAATAGTGACTAGAAATCACATATTAATTACTACTAACCAAGGAACGTGAAAATTAGTTCTTCAGAAGATAAGCCTGTTGATTTCACATTTGTAATTTCTTTACATTGATAGTTTTCATTTTGCTGCATTCAAACATTACAATATGTCTATAAATTTCCACACACACCCACACCCACACAGTTTGAACAAATAGGCTTCCTAACCCTGTTCTTAGAAGCTGGCACAACTTCCTATACATACTTGATCTGCACGGAGCATACTCAACAGTCTTTGTTCCATCCTGAAGAAAGCAAGTTCCAACAGGCTCTCTCTCCTGTTTCATTTCAGTCCTCCAATGGTACAGTGGGGCACAGGCCTGAAATGAAAGAGGGTGATCTATGACATAACAATTCCCTGAAAAAAATGAGTATTTCAGACAATCTACACTAACTCAGAGAGATACAGATTTGAGGATTTGAGAATTATGACATATAAATTATATCTACCACCACAGGAGAGGATAGGAGCAGCTAGGTACAAGGAAGCCAAGTGAAGAAAAGCATTTCAAAAAGAATGGGTCACCTGACTTAGTGGATTGGTGCTGAGGGGGCAAAAACCTAAGGGTAAGTACCAGTGGATTTCAGTGACCTGAAAGTCAGGTGACCTTGGCTGTGCCCCCTTGAGCCTGAGTGGAGCAGCTGGGAAGAGTATGTGATGTGAAGAAGTGGAGCTGGTTACTACAGAAAACATTTTCTGCAAGTTTTTGAAAAGAGGAGCAAACGAATGAGGTCATAGCAGAGGGGGGGATGAGGCAAAGAGATTGCTGTATTTTTAAAAAGAGGAAGCACAAGCGCATTTGATTAATCAAAGGCACACTGTTCCTAAACCTGGCTGGAGAGAAACAAACTCAGGGAACTATCAAGTGAGGTGGCAGAAATGAAACTGTGGGAATGAAGGTGGAAAGTAGCGGAAGCCAAGCCTCTGAAGGGCAAGAGAGGTGGTGTTCTTAGATGGGATGGCCTTGGATCAGAGCTATGGTATCTCATTATACCCTGTGCCCCTGGGCACACTGAGTTCTATTACTATCAGGTTTTAAACATAAAACGTCCTGTGTTTTCACATAAATTGACTAAACTCATCTATGCGTAAATATCCAAAAGACTTACCAAAATTTTATCCTGCTTAGACCTCACAGATGCTCCAAACCACTGGTGGGACTTAAACTCCAATGGATCATCCTTCGCAAAATTTCTATTGCCTAAAAAATATATTGTGAGGGGTGAGAAACAAAATATATATGCTTAGTATATCAGCGTTTATTTAAATCCAGCCAGGTTTCTGAATAGTGTGCCTTTGATTAATCAAATACCACACTGGCTATTTATCTCATATACTTTATATTTATATACATTAGGGACTTTTAACTAATCAGAAAAATTAGACAGGAAAACTAAAAAATGTCTCAGGGTTGCCATTAACCCCATCAGTTATCACAATCACATGTGAAAAAATAATAGTAAGTGAAGTTTTCCAGTTGCTAAATTTTAAACAAATACTTAGGATTACCTACTGTACTTCCAGAAGTTCTTTCTGTGACATGATGATATTTATCAAAATAAAAGCATATGAAACACCATTGTAGAACACTAGTAGTAAAAGACTAAAGTAAAAGATTGAGACGGTGCCAGTGACAGTGTAATACAAGAGTTCAGAAGACACAACTTGGCTGGTAGGAAAAATAATAAGATTCGGCACATTACATATAACCATTTATTTTTCAGGCTACATTATTGAGAAAATTATTCTGAAAATACCAGGTACTCATGTAAAGTAGGTAGGTAGGTAGGTAGGTAGGTAGGTAGGAGGGTGAGAGGGAGGGAAGGAAGGGAGGGAGGGAGGGAGAGAGCGAAGGAGGGAGGGAGGGAGGGAGGGAGGAAGGAAGGAAGGAAGGAAGGAAGGAAGGAAGGAAGGAAGGAAGGAAGGAAGGAAGGAAGGAAGGGCTAAGAATCTTTTCCATGGAAAAGCTGATCAGGTCAAGGAAAAAGTTACAGAAATATATGCATAAAGTATTTTGGTTAGGAGAGATTATTTTTAAAGTCTAGCTTGTTCCTCTAAAAATCTATAATAATTTGTTATAAACATATATTTCAATAACTACATTAGACAAATACAGCAGAAAAGTGTCAATTTTAAAAATGCCAATCAACATGTAAATATCATCAAAAGGTTTGGTTAAATCTGTTCCCTAATCTCACCATCTAAGCTACTGTAGTGTTTATGGTTATTCAGTTCTATTTTAAAGGCTTAACATCAATTGAAGTTATAAATAATTAATGAGAATTTCAATAATGCCTGGTGTCTTACAGGCATGATGAAAAGTATAAACTTATTCACTGTAATCTTCTTTTAACTTTTTTCATTTTTTGAAAAAAAAAAAGTTTTAATGTGTCACTCTCCAAAGGTCTCTATCTGTAGTCTAAACACCATTGTTCTTCATCAGTGGCCATGACGGCATCATTTTCGAAGTAGAAAGAAGCATGAGAAATGGAACCAGCTACATGCCCTTCACTGTGAAAACCTAGGTTTCCCAACAATGGTTGGCTTGCCTCTGAAGTCGATGCTCACCATGCTGTCCCCTCTGGAAACAATGCACACTAGTGACCTACAGATCACTACATAGCCCACACACTCCCTCACATCTCCCATCCTCCCATAGTTAGGTGAAACCCACATAACTAGTTCTTGCCAATAAGCTAAGAGCAGAAGTGGCAGGTATCATTTCTGGTTCAAAACAGTTAAGAGTGAATATGAGTTAACTAACCATCATGGAAATGCAACTCGAAACAACAAGAAGATATTACCCCACACCAGTTAGGATGGCTATTATCAACAAGAAAAGAGCATTGGCAAGGATATGGAGAACAGGGAATCCTTGTATACTGTTGGTGGGAATGTACATTGGTACAGCCGCTATGGAAAAGAATATAGAGGTTACTCGAGAAATTAAACAGAGCTATTGCATGCTTTAGCAATCCCACTTCTGGATATACATCCGAAGGAAATAAAATCATCTTGAAGGGATATCTGTAATCTTGTGTTCACTGCAGCATTATTCCCAATAGCAAGGATATGGAAGCAATCTAAATGTATACTGATGCACGAATAAAAAAATAAAATGTGGTATAGACAAACAATGGAATATTATTCAGCCATAAAAAAGAAGGAAATCCTGCCAGCTCAGACAACATGGATGAATCTGGAGGACATTATGCTAAGTGAAATAAGCCCAGCACAGAAAGATAATACTTCATTATGTCATTTATATGTGGAATCTAAAATACTCAATTCATTAAAAAACAAATAAACAAACAAACAGTGCATATGAATTTTCCATGTTTTCTCTCTCCCATCCGGTGGCCAGAGGAATAGATGGTGAAATCTTGATGGAAGCAGCCTCAGTCCAAGTTTCTAAACCACAAGAACAGCCAAATAACATATATTATATGATGGCATAAATAAGAATCTTCTTTTAAAGTGAGGAAGATTTGGGGATTTGTTTGTGAATAAAGCATGCTGTTACCGAAGTATGGCCTAGCACAGCTTGAGTAATATACAATCTAAAAATATAATGCTGTTTCCAAAAGAGCCTGGCCTACAACTACAAAGAAGCTTAGCCCCTGGAAGAACTGAATTCAACTGATAATTTTTCAAGGATTTTAACCATAAAATTTATGGTTACAAGTTACTTAATAGGATTTTTTTTTTTTTTAATTTCACTGAAAGCTGTGTTCTCTTACTGTGTTGCTGGCTTTGTATTCTATTCCTTTCTACATAAGAAATGAAGGCATTTCCCCCTCCCATCCACCCCCATCCCCCTTACATAAATGATACAGGAGAAACACAGTTTGCAAAGGAAACAGCTGGTGCTTGGAAAGGTTCCTTCTACTCACTGTCCCTTGAGATCACAACATCAGGATAAACTCAGGTAATCTTAGCCTGACGGGATCCAGTTTATGAGCCAATTAATGTATTTGAACAAAAAGTACAACACCCTTACAACTGCTACTTTTTACTTCTGCTTTCATTTTTTAAAAAAAAGCCTTTTCAGGAAGGCAGAAGCAGAAGCAAAGCTTTTCTATATTGGAGGAAATCTTAGGTTAAACCAAAGTATGACATCAGTGAGGTTCAAATTAAAGCTCCATAAATTTTCTCATAATTTCTAAAACTTCAAATTTCAAAATCAAAATGATGCAGAACCAACATCACTATCTTCTTGCCAATATAAGTATTCCTGACTACAAGGGACCTCATATAGATTCCTTAATGATGTTATGAAACAAAAAAGTAGGAACTGTTCAAGATGGAAAGAAAACAATGGGACAAAGTAACCAATTCGAGATGTCATTGTTGATTGAATCTTGGGTCTAAAGATCCTTTTAAGTTACAAAGACTAATTGTGAAAATTTAAGTATGGACTATATAGTACAATAGATAACAGTACTGTAATAATGACACATTTCTAGTCTGTAATTAATGATAGTATTATGTAAGGGGAAGTCCTACTTCTTAGAAGACATACAGTAAAGTATTTAGGAGTGAAGTTTCACAAGGTCTGCAACAATGGGTGAATCTAGGAATGGTGTATTGTTGTTCATAGTATTACAATTTCAATTTTTTTATAAGTTTGAAATTTTTCAAAATAAAAACAGCAATCAACAAGTTCACACTTGGCCAATAACGGGCTATCTTCTATTCCTCTTTATTTGAATTCTTTATTGTATTTACTCTGATTACAAAATATTACAAAACAAATTAAAACATAAAATACAAAAAAAAAAATATGTAAAGACAAATCTAAATACCACAATACCACCGGAAAGAAAGGACCTCTGCTAACATTTTGGTATCTATCCTTAAGACTTGTTTCATGAATACATGCATATCTCTTTATATGTAAAATAGATACTTTACGCCAATATTTTTTAAAATTTCAAATTATTATATAAATGTATGTACCCTTTTTCCACATAACAATATGTCAATAAAGGTAGACCCACAGAATCATTTTCATTGTTGTGTAGTAACATCATTATATAGCCAAACAGCAGTTTATTTAATCAACCCTTATATCTCCTTCCATTTCAAATTTAGGAATATTTCTATTTTCATTTAAGAAATCTATGTATTCCTTCAGAGTCACATCTACTTCCTCTTCTATTATATACTAGAAGCTCAGCATAGGGCTATTGGGGTGAGCCATGGGCTCATTGCTAAATTAAGGTACCAAACCCTTTATAAAATCGTATGTAATATAGAATATTATGCTAATAGATAAATTTTTGCAAAGGCTTCAAGATATGCTTATTTTTATATGTAAGAGTTCCCTTACCCTCAGTCCCCAGTTCTTGAACAAGTCACGCTCATTCCCACCTGCAGGTCTTTGTACTCAAGGCCCTCTGACCTGGAAAACCTCATTCCTTCCATTCTTGATTCCAATCCTATCTGAAAATTCCATTACTTCCTTTCTTGATTCAAACCCTCATTCCTTCCATTCTTGATTCAAATCCTACCTGAGAATTCCATTACTTCCTTTCTTGATTCAAACCCTCATTCCTTCCATTCTTGATTCAAACTCTACCTGAAAATTCAGTTATAGTTGTCCACTCATGACCCTAATGCATGATGAAATGGTAGCTGGCCCCTGCAGGAAACATCTAATGCGTGGGACAATTATGGGGGTGTGAAGGTAGAGGAATGTGTAATGAGTCATGGGAAGCGGGTGGCGCAGTATAAAGGAGGGAATGCTTTCTGGCTCAAGACAAAAATCCTTGGCTTTTTTAGAGAATTGTGATTGGTTCACTGTGACTAGAGAGAAGGATCAGGAGGACTTGTTAAGAGCTTTTATGCCATGCTAAGAATGAGTTTCGCATGGTTTCTGAATTGCCTTCTACACTAAGCAATTTTTCTTTATATTCCTGAAAATTTGAAGAGACATTTCCTCTTCATAAAATGTCACCCAGTTCTCTTCCCACCACTTTGAAAAATTGCCTTCATGATTCTTTTTTTCCTTAACAAATCGACTTTTCTGTAAAATTTGCACGTGGTGGCATCGGACGCTGCTGCACACTGTCAAATTGCATATGTCTCTCGTGGCTATCGTATTTGAAAACACCCCCTGTCATAATAACTATGGATATCTGCCTTTGTGGACATCAAGTTTAACATAAGTTAGAAAATGTCACAGAAGAGAAGTACATATGTTTCATATCTTTTGGTTTTACTTTCATCATCAGGTATTATGCAGCACAAAAATCCATAGTTCTTTCCACATGGCAAGCTATTTATTAAGCCTTTAATGAAAAATGAAGAAGCACCAGCCAAAATGATAAAACATGAGGCACCATGGTTCTTTTTTATTTAAAAAAAAGTACATTTGAAAAACCTAGAGCTTTACTAAAACTTAGATATGCCCCAAAACAACAACAACCATGTTTTAAAGCACCATGTGATTAAAATGTGCTATCAATTACATTACCATACAAATCAAATATATTTGGATATAATGCATTGGCATACACTGGAATCCAAAACTCAGTCAACAGTCTTTAAAAAAAGGTGTATTAGCCATTGCTTTGAATGTCTTCAACGTCGACAGGTTCATAACTTCAAATTACCATATTTTCAAGAAATTGGCTCAACAGGAAGTTCTTTTATACCATTCAGAACTTTTTTTTCCACAAACCAAGTCTTAAAATACTTGACTTAACATCCAGCAGAAGTTTCATTTAGAGGAAATGTGAACAGAGGTGGGTGGGGAGAAAGAAAAGGGAAGCCTAGTCTCCAAACTGACAAGAAGTTCATTCAGGACCTGGCTGAAACTGGCAGCTAATCCTGGACGTATGAGTGAAGTAAATATTTTGAGTCATAGCCCTGAAGTCACCATTTCGAGAGTTATGCTGGAACTCCACAGTCTGCTTGGACCATGCCACCGGCCTTGAAAGAGAAAGTGGATACAGACAACTGCAGAAATTCCAGAGCTGGAGGAAATGCTCCCTAAGGCAACAGTCAAGAAAGAACCAAGATTTCTATCCAAAATCCTGTAAAACACCTTGGAATATTAGCTTCGATCTTCTAAATAAAGGGAAAAAGGGTATTTCACACAATGGTAAACATGAGAAGAAATGCCCCATATTATATAAATTAACATAAGACTATCCTATCGCTTTGAAAAATACACAGAGGAAAATGTTGCTAGAGAAACTTGAAGTTAATTAGCAAGTAAATCAGTAGAAACTTGAAATGTTAATATCTATTTTTGTTGGCTTTGAATTTTGTCAATTGGACTTTATCAAACTCCCATGATTGAAGACTTCGGTACAGAAGTCAATTGAGCAAAGCAATCTGTCATAGCTTTAGACGCTGCCGCCTGAGTAGTAGCCAGCTGTTCTCATTTCCTCAGTGTTTCAAAGGACATTGTTGAACATTCAACTTGCTGGAGAATTGCAGGGATGCTTATTTTTAAGAAAAACTTACCTTATCACCCTAAAGCTAAATTTTTTGCTTCTACTTTTCAGGCCTAAAGAATATCTTTGGAAACAACAGGATTATGTCACCTTTTTTGAAAAGGCCCAAGCCAAGAAGAATGCCCGCATTAGAAATGCAAGATGGTACACTTCTATTAGGATGTCACTTGTGTTTTTAATCATTTGGTCCCCATCCATTACTGTATGACTCTATGAGTAATAAAATAACGTAGTTTCTCAGACATCTTATTTTTTGCCCTTCCCAAAGTCAATGTAATGTACAGCATGGTGACTACAATTAATAATACGGTACTGCATATTTGAAAGCTGCTAAGACAGTAGATCCTAAAAGTTCGCATCACAAGGAAAAAAAATGTTGTAACTATGTGTGGTGATAGATATAATGTTTTAAAAGGTGGGAGAAAAACCAGTGTGGATATGTATCCATTAATCTTCACATACAAATTAGGAGCTTCCATATCCCCTCTTAATTAACTTTCTGTTTATATTTCATCTCCCACACATAAAGGAGTTTTAATTCATAAAATTAAAAAACATATAAATTGAGCAAGCTCCTCCTAGCAAATTTTATAACCTTTATCTTTCCTATTTTTTCTATTCTTATAGTCAAACTATTACAGGAGAATATTGCAAAAAAAAATAATAATAATCCATTAAAAAATCAAAATTCCAGCTATTACTGAAAAATCAAGGTTAATTTCTTTGATTTAATAAGAAAATAGTTTCTTTATTTAATCAGCTGTGATAGACAATAAGTAGTAGTTAGATGTTAGTATTAATGAAAGGATGATTTACTTTATAAACTTCAAAGTGTCTTTATATATTTCTAGAAGTCTAACTGTATTGCCTTACAAGGACAAAAGATAAAAAAGTCTCTAAATCTAAATTGTTTGGCATCACAGGCTACCGAAAAATGAATCATCTGTGAATATAAAAACAGGTTCTAAAATCATAATCTACGAACATGAGAAATTGTTACTAATTGACATAGAGCTGTCCAGAAACATCTTTTACATAAAATTAGATATAACTGTTTTCCAAAAGCAAACCAGAGGAGTCAGAAAAGCAGAGCCAGCAGAAAACATGACGAAGCTTGTTACACTGGCACGATATTTATTTATGGAGTTCTCTCTACCACAGGGCACAGAGAATCAAAATCTCCCTCTCCTTCCATGCGGAAGTCTGATGGTTCTGCTGCAGCCAACACCAAGAACACAGGCCCTTCGAAAACACCCACTGCTTTATCAATGCTGGTTTGTTTCCTTCTAGTGATGAGAAGAAAATGATCCTGAAAGCATCTAACATTTAAAAACAAAAACTCTTTACTGAAGACTTTTTTTAAAAAGCGAAGTCATTGTTAAGTCTTAAAATAACGGGTATGATCAGATCAAAGGGGCCAGGGAAGGCGATGGGCTTTAAAGTACCATATGAATTTAGTTTTGGTAAAATACTTAATGTGTTAAAATACCAACTCATTGCAAGAGTGTTAGTCAACGAGAACTAAATTGGATTAACTGATTTCTAGGTTGACTCTGAGCTCTCTAACTGTATCACTCTGAATGAGGGGATGATAGATTATATCTGGAAAACAGTTTCATTAAAAAAGAACAAACAAACAATTCTCTAGTACAGTATAAATTTATTTTCTATTAATATTAATAAGGGATGGGAGACTTTTCCTCTGGGTTTTTAACTTCCTAATTTCCAGGACTCTGGCAACTGTAGAGATATCTAGATACAACTATGAAAGACCGAAAATTCACCAACAGGACAAAGTCAAACTTGAGAGGCTGTTTTTGACTCTGCCTGATGGTTTGAATTGCAGTGAGTTGGAAATTATATGGCACAGAGGCTAGACAGCAGCTAAACGCTTTCTATTTTCTATTAAATACAAAGCGTTATAATATCCAGAAAATATCCCATAACATTTTTCTTGAGGAGAGAACCGTTATGGCCAGGGTTTGTCCACAGCCTACAGCCAAACCCTTCTGGGAACAAGTGATGAGTGTTCCAGGAAGCCCTCTCAGGTGGGCAGGGGAGTAACCTGACTTCTTACCTTCTGTAAGGCAGATCATCGGTGGGAAGTGACAATCATTCACTGAATTTGGAATATAAACATAGGAGCTTCTCCTTTTTTTAGGGGACATGTTTAACAATCATGCAGGTAAGCCTGTATTTCTAAACAAAGAGACTCTGCAGAGGTCAGGTGTTGCCCGTTCTCCTGCCTTGGTGCAGCTCATCATCAGTCTATCTTCTCGGAAAGATTTAGTGCGGTCATTTGTTAGCAACATCTGCTTCCCAGAAAAGGAAAGCATGTTGCAAGGACAGGATTTTCCCAAGTGTCTCCACAACAGGTTACAAAGCACACCAAGATATCATCCACTTAAGAATATCCACAATTATCTTTACTTCTTTCCTTTTCCATAATTATTCACCTCCCCACAGCTGTAGTATGTGTGTGATAACCATGATCCTGTCTTCATTTGTACACAGCTTCACTGTTTTTACCACATACCTTTACAGACATTATCTCATTTGATCCACATGACAACCCTGAGATGGAGATATTATGCTTATGTGACAAAGGGGAAAAACTGAGCTGGCAAACTTAAAAGTCATTTGCCTAAGGTCACATTTAGTGAGTGTCAGAGCATGAATCTGAGCCTACATCTTCTAAGTCTAATTTATATTCCTCATAACCACAGAACCAAAGCAAAAAGAATAAGGGCGGAGCCAGTGGCCCCGGTTCGGGTCCCACATATGAGGGCCAGTGACACTGCCCTCAAAAAAAAAAAAAAAAGAATAAGGGCGGAACAAGGGCTGCTTACTTAAGCACAGTTCTTACCCTAAAGTGGCTGGCAGTATAACCAATATCAAGTAACAAAATACATAAAAGGGCACTGTGGTAACAAACTAATGCTCCTCCCAACCAGCCTGCCACCTAAAGGTGTCCAAGTCCTAATCCCCAGAACCTGACATGTGAATGGGTGACCTTACATGGCAAAAGGGACTTTGCAGATGTGACTAAATTAAGGACCTTGAAATGGAGAATACTCTATAGATTATCTCGGTGGGTCCAATGTAATCAGAGCAGGGAGGCAGAAGAGTTAGTAGTGTCTGATGATGGATGTAGTCTAAGAAAGACTGGGCTAGCCATTGCTGGGTTTTAACATAGAGGAAGGGGCCACAAGCCAAGGAATGTGAGTGGCCTTTAGAACCTGCAAAAGGTATGAAAGCAGATTCTTCCCAAAGACTCCAAAAGGAATACAGCACTGCAGATGGCATGACTTCCACCCAGTGAAACCCATGTGGGACAGAATTGAAGATAACACATTTGTGTTGTTTTTAAGCCACCAAATTTATAGTAACTTGTTACAACAGCAGGAAGAAACTAATTCAGGCATGAAGTCAAAGTTCAAATAACATGCCTATTATATGAATATTCTCAATATTATTTTGCATCCCAACATAATACAGTTTGGAATATTTTTACTTCCTAAAATACACAGATCATTAAACCTTGAACTACATAACATGTTAATCTTTGTTTAAGTTCTACTTATCCACATTCAGATAAACTCAGTGCATCTTCTATATGCCAATCATCTTAGTGTAAAACAATCAAATTATATCCAAAAATGACTTTTTCATCTTCACTAATTCCATAACTCTTCAAAGGTTATATGATTCTGTCAGTTTAGGGATACACAGTTTTCAGCCATTATCCAGACTTTGGTTAAACCTACTAGATGAAAGGGTTTAAAAATCCAAGAGGGCAACTACTATATCAGTGCAAATTGTAATACTTTGGTCACTTTACACGCATGTAAAATAAGACAGTAGGCTTTCCTTTTTACATCGTAGGTGTGGTCTTGTTTACATATTATGTCAAGAAAACCAGCAGGAGGAAGAAAAATAAAGAAGACAAGCACGAGTCAGCTTGAAAGAAAATTAAGATCCAGAGCTAAATTTCACAAATCCAAGAGATAACAAATTTTATTTTATTTTATTTTTTTTCTTTCTCCTTTTTCACCAAGACAACAAACTTCGAAATGAGGTTTCCTTCACTAATGTATATAAATACGAGGGAAAAGAAAAAAAATCAAAGCAGCAAGTAAGTTTACCATGTTGGATGGAATTTTCTACTAAACTTTTCATCACAGAACCCTACATTTCCCCTTAATTGTTTAAAAGACATGTCTACAATATTTTGAAGCCATCCAGATGACAGTGTTATAATTTACATACTTCTCCCAAAAATAATGACTGGGAAAATTAATAGACTATAACCTGGAAGTGTTCTTTTCTCTGTAATGTTCATGTCAGATCTACTTAGCATGGCAAGGAACCAAAGACGCAACATCTACCTCCTGGGCTCTAGAGCCTTTTATTTTTAATGTAATGCTCTATGTGTGTTAAGCTTTATGAAGAATTTATTTGGTGAGACTGCTAGTTCAGAATATCTTTTAAAAAATTCATTTAGAACCTTCCTTAGCTTACTTCCAGCTTCATTTCTTACCATCCTCTCAACACCTCAATGCCTTCACCTACAAACATAAACCTGATACACTAAGTCTTCGCTTAACATCATCAATAGGTTCTGCGACTATGAGAAATGACATATAACGAAACCAACTTTATCACAGGCTAATTGATACAAACAAGAGTTAAGTTCCTACAGCATCTCCTCAATATTAAAAACGCAACGAGGGGCCGGCGCAGTGGCTCAGTTGGTTAAGAGCTCACTCAAAAGTGCGAGCTGAGCTCTGAGCAACAGCAGTTCAAGACCCAGCCCAAGCTGAGCTACCGCTAAGCTGCCAACAGATGGGTGGATGGCTCAGCTAATACAAAACAAAACATTGAATGGAATGACATTATTCAAGGACCTGCTATACTTAAATAGAGACACATACGTGTGGGTCATATGGAATTACTTGATTTTCAATCATAAGCATGTTTTACTAATCTGTGTAAAACACCGTTTCCTTTACCTGGACCCCTCTTCCACATCTGATGAACTCCATTCCATTTTGCATTAGCGAGCTCAAATGTCACCAACTGAGCTGGGAAGCATTCCTCAAAAGCCCCAGCTGAAGTTAAATACTTTCCATTATACCTTCTTTATTTTGGTATAAATCTATTTGTCTCTATTGCTCAGAGTTAAAGTGAAATAAATAAATATGGGTTAGTTTTCCAAACCTATTTTTCCAATCTTCCCTTCTCTCCCACTACCCAAAAATCATGTCCTGGGGCAGGTAGGAAAGCACACTAAAAGTATTTATCTTTACTCTTTAAGAGCTAAGAAATGAAGTATTATGCTACCTAAAAACCAAAATCCAAACTTTCTTCCTTAGCAGTAGCTACATGTCTTAATTCATGTGACAAGCCACAATGAAATGGCTTTCTAATAAATTATACACTGTCTAATAACCAGGTGCATCTTTAGTAAACACTGAAAGTAAAATCAGCCCATGAATTATTAATCAGTAATAGATACACACTGTATTCATAAAGGATGTTTTCATTACCTGGTTTTCCAACCAAAAAGTAAAAAAGTGTCCTATTATTCCTATTCAGTTTTTTCTTTGAAAGGACATACCTTCAGATGTTGATCCAGGACGATCAAGGGGACTTCTCGGGGCTCAACGAAACTTTCAGACTCACAAAACTACGAAAGGCCACACACACGTAGCACCCGTCTAATTAAAGGATGTAGGGCAGAACCAGACATACCTCCGTAGTAAGAGCCCGATATGTACATCCTGCGCAGCAGTACACACAGCTGTCCAGAGTTCCTCTCTCTGCCTCACCAGATGACAGCTCAGATATGAAGAAACAAGATCTGGTGGGCACAAGCCCAACCCTGGTTTCAATGCCTCACGCCCCATAGAAATGGGATGTCTTGTAATGACTCTACAGCTCTAGCTTCCAGGGTTTCTGTGAAGAACATGCCAGTGATAAGAGTCACTGTACTCAGGAACCCCAAAGCTACAGCATCCCCATCAGGTATCTACCCCATCATATAAATCAGAGCCAACTTAGATAAAATAATTTTTTAAATTTTACTTCTCAAATAAAAAATAAAGGATGGAACCTTTTAAACATTAACGTCTCTTCTGGCCTCAGAAACACAATAAAGTAAAGCAGATCAACTAATTCATTTAAACTCTTCATGTTCACCCCAGGAACATAGGATAGAATGTGGAAATAGGTAGCTTTCCCAAGAACACACTGGAAAAAATGACAGAGCCTGGATTTGAACCCAAGTCTGCCTGACTCTAAGGCCTATTTCCTTTTCATGATACCCTGATGTAGAGCAAATATGGAGTGAGTGAAAAAAAAAAGAGTCAAAGGGCAAAGACCACAAGAGTATCAAGAAAGTTAGAAGAAATAAGGGGGTAACGACAGCGTCCAACGAAGAGCAGAAACTTCAAATAAGGAAGGAAAGGACAATGTGTTGAACTGTAAAAGAGAGACTAAATAAGATGAGGGGTCAGAACTGTCCAAGGAAGTAGGTGGCCACCAGAGATTTCAGTGAGGGCCACTGCCAGGTTGGGCTTAGGTGGCTGCCAGATTGAAATAGATAAATGTGGGAAGCAATGGAGAGAAGCAGAGCATGCAATACCCTGGATGGGAAGAAAAGGAGAAAGGAAAAATGACTAAGAGAAGACATGTTCCAGAGAAAGCTGTTTTGATTAGTTTTGCAGGTAGAAAAAATTTCAGCATGTTTGAAAGTTAAAAAAAAAAAAAAAAAAAGGAAAAGGGCAAATGTATAACAGGAATATAGACATAAATGAAGGAACATGTAGTGTCCTCAAGAAGGGAGTAAATCATAACAATATAAAATAGCTTATATTTACGGAGCGATTGTAATGTGTCTGTCCCTGTACTAAGCGCTTCCCATGTCTTAACTGATTATCAACTCATTTGGTTTAAGGCATACCTATGGAGCAGGTTTGATGAGGACACTGCATCATCAGGAATGGCATCGACCTGATGATAATAACCTGTGAAAGGTAAATGCTGATAGATGGCAGGGCTAGGGTTTGAGCCACAGGGAGTTTACCTCCAGAAACCACACTTATCCATTCAGCGACAATCTCTCTTGAGAGAAATGTATCTCAAGACAGAGATAAGGGAAAGAAAGAAAGAAAAGCCACTCTCTCTTGAGATAACGGAAAAGGATGCTGATAGCTGTGGTGCAGGGACCTTGTGCATTTGGGCTGAGATGGATTGAGGGTTCCTAGGAACGGGTGTGGGGAAACTTAAACGTGGATGCTGTAAGTTTTAAGCATTTCTTCCATAAGGTCAAGACACAACCAAATGGTGCTAGTTCTAGATAATACATTCTCAAGACTAGTATATTGGAATCTATATTGTCCTCTTTTTTTTTTTTAATTCAAACACAATTTGAATAAAAATTCTAATGTAAAAAATGGAGTTTTGGGCCAGCCGAGTGGCACATTGGTTAAGAGCTGGCTTGGAATGCCAGTGGCCCCGGTTCGGATCCCACATATGAGGGCCAGTGACACTGCCCTCTACAGCTAACAGCTCCACCTGGAGCTGGGCTGTGAGCCCTGGCGACGGTGTAGGCTGCAGCCCCCGCTGCAGTGGGCTGCCATAGGCTACAGTGAGTGGCCGGCAGCCAGCGGCGTGAGCTGTCAATAGCCACGGTGAGCGACCATCCAGAGGCCGGCGACCGATGTGCCTCATCCGGGAAGAGTGCAATGATGATACCAACATGGGCCAGTGAAGCAACGTCCTCCACAACTAGACTGAAGAACAAAAGGACAGCAGCTTGTCTGTTCCCCTTCCCCGGTTCCCCAGCGCTGTTCCCCTCTCCCAATTCCCCAATAGGGTCTTTAAAAAAAAAAAAAAATGGAGTTTTAATTTGTATAGTCTTTTCATAAGAGAAGTCTCAGAAGTTATACAAAATAGCATAAGCAAGGACACAAGAGAACAGAACAAAAAATACATGCATGTACATGAATAATTGAAGAACTTTATTTCTTCACTATAGAAAAACCTATCATTCACTCATTCATTCATTCATCTATTTAATTTATTGGGCACCACTTGTGCCAGGCACAGGGTATTGTTCTAGGCACAGGGGTTTCATAAGTCAAAAAACAGGTGAAAAACTATCCTCACGGAACATATATCCTATTTGAGAAAGATACATTAACTAAAAATAAATAACATATAGCAATGTGAGTACTACAGTAAAAAATAAAACAGAGAAGAGGATGGAGGCACAAAGTGAGAAAGAGGGAACTGCAGTTTTAAACAAGATGGTCACATTACTGAGAAGATGGCTTTTGAGTAATTTCAAAGGTGGTGGTGGAAGTGGGACCGAATGTGCATCTGGGGGAACAATGATGCAGGCAGAGCAGACAGCCCAGGCAAAGGTGAGGTGGGAATGTGCCCACTGTTTACAAGCCACTACAAAGAGACCCAGTAAGGCTGGGAGGAAGTAAAGGACGGGAGAATAGGCAATGGAAGTAAACACAGAAATAGTGGGCTGGAACACTCAGAGTCCTCTTGGCCTCTCTGAGACAAATGGGAGGATATTAGTGGAATCTGAACAGGAATGTTATGATTTGAATATTTGAAAAGGATCACTCTGGCTGCTGTAGAGAGCAAACAATCAGGGGGTATCCAGGGCAGAGGCAGAAAGAACAGTGAGGTGCTCTCTTCAACTGCCCCTCAGGTCTCCTCTCCACTGTTCTCCACCCTGCTCTGTGCCTAGGAAGCTGATCAGTATGAATTCAGGGGCTGCTGTGCCTGTGGGCCTCCCAGTAGATTCAATCAGTGGAAAGCAGGTACAGAGGATCAAGAGGAAGGAGAGTGAGGTCAGGGTTTTATTCCCATGCTCCTCCCTTCCGGTCCCTTTGCTGGCTACAGCCTTCTGACAAAAGCCACAGCTCCTGTCACATGGCTCTCTCCTCCTAGTCCTCTTGTGGATTCCGATCTGTGAGACCCTACACAATCCTTTGTAAATAGTCCTTTTACTAAAAGCTCCTCAAACTATCCCAATATAAGTGTTCCATCTCTTTCCTGGCAGTACTCTTACTAATTCAGGATTCTAGGGCAACAGTCCAGGTGAGAGACAATGGTGGCTTGGACCAGGATGCTAGCAGCAGAATGACAAGAAGCGGTTAGATTTTAACTTGCTGACAGATTTAAGGTCAAGCATGACCCCAGATTTTGGCCTAAGCAACCAAAAGGATGGAGTGCTGTCAACTGAGATTCAGTTTTTTAAATTCATAAATCAATAGGGCATAAGTGCAAATATGTTAAAAGTTCACAGGGAAAGGAACTTCACAGGAAAAGGCTTACAAAGACAGAGATATTTGTAACTGTTAATTAATGGGATGCATATTGATAAAACAATATAATAACACTATAACAATATAAAACTGACAAAGGTAAAAAGTATGGTGATAAATGTTATTGGCATGGGCATCAGAAAACATAATTACAGAAGTATAAACCTTTGTGAAGAATAATTTGCAGTATCTATCAAAACTTTAAATATACAAATACGTTGATCTAAAAATCTCCTGCTAGAACTTTATCCTACAGACATATTCACACATTTGCACAAATATCCATGCAAAAGCTTTTCACAGCAGTTTTTATAGTAACACATAGACTGGAAACAACTTAAGTGTCCATCAACAGGAAATATGAGTAAAATAAATTTGGCTACATATATAATAGAATACTATCAGTGATACGTAAAAAATGAGGTAAATCTGTCTATATGGAAAGATCTACAGGAGATTTATATTGTTAGGTATGGGGTAGGGATGGGGGAGTCAGATGCCTAACAGTATATTTAGTGTATTCTCATTTGTGAGTTGCCTTTTTTTTTTTTTTTGTAGGAGTAACAAAATTTTAGAAGGAACAAAGAATTGTTTAGAGTGATTGCTTCTGCGAAGGCTGATATGAGAAAGTCCTATTTTTCATTTTATACCTTTTGGGACTTTTTGAAAATTTTTCTACTAAGTATATAATTACTTTTTCAATAAACAAAATATTATATAAAGCCAAATTTCAAAAGAGACCAGTAATAAATTATCATGCACTGCATAAAAATCTATGGTGTTGAATACAGAAACATATCTGAACAATTGAACCAATCAAAACTGGATCACAGTTTCATCTTATTAGCATTCATATTTTGTTAGAAGCTATAAATGCCCTGACCCATAATATTCTTATCACAGGTATTTTTCAATTTGTGGCAAATAGAGTCTATTTACAGCTCTTGGGGTTTTCCAAATATCAGCCATATATGGAAAAAACAACAGGGTTTAATGTAGATGGTCTCAAATGGAAAAAAAATAAACATGTGAACTGACTCCTATTAAGAGTTAACTGACACTCATTTTGGCACTGGTCACGATGTAAAATGGAATAGTCCGGTCCTGATTCCTGTTTTACTGACATTATAATTTCCAGAATGAATTGATTTTAGAACTAGTAGGAAGTAAAAATCAGAAAAATTGATTAATTTTCTTCATACTTATCTTAAAATATTCTATCAAAACCAGCAAACCATAATCATTAAAAAAAACAAAACTGTAAAACTGTAATACCAGAATAAGGTCATGCTATTTCTTTGAAGACTTTCTAAGTTTTAACATATATACCAATAGAGATGTGTACAGGATTATATATATTTTATATCACTGATGTAAATGTAACACTTACTGTATTTTGCTATGTATAATGCACATTTTTTTGCCCAAATTGGTGAGGGAAAAATAAGCATGCACATTATATTGGGTTGTTGGAAAAGTCATGATGCATTTTTGCAACGAAAAACATAGAAAAAATACATCATGACTTTTTTAACAACCCAATACATAGGTAGTACTAATTCCGTATCTATATAAATGTTTTTAATTCTTTTACTTATACTTATAAGTTAAAAGTATAACTCCAGAAATCAATAACGATATCCATATGCAAAATAATACTCTCGGATACGATAATCAGTTTTGTAGAACTCACAACAAACTTGTAACAACGAAGCGTTCTTGGCATTTTATGATGCGCAAATATCGTAAATTTTTTACGGGTACATAACATTTCTTGTAACTTGTATCTGTTCTTGTGTTTTGTAATTACTTGTTACATAAAATTTCTTGTGCCATATACGTTAAAAAATAAATGCTAAAATTCCTTTATAATACAAAAAATAAGTACCTAAATGAAAACAAATAAAAATTTGAATTAAAAAATTAAAATGAAAGATCTTTTCGCTGAAAGTTTGAGCCAAAAACATGAGTGAGCATTATACATGGAGGCGCATTATATATGGCAAAATACAGTAAATTATTTCTTATTTCTCATTTTCCTTATGAAATTTTTCTCCTTACTAGCACAATCCTGACACCGAAATTTGTCCCTATAGATAAAATTTTAATGTCATCAGAACCATACCACATAACATTCCTGATACATTTTGGATAATAATTTTTTTTTAAGTCAATCAAATCTACTAGAATTCGAAAGATTCCTCTACTGGTTTTGGTAGCATAATCCCAGGCTTAGATACATTAGAGAGTTGATGTTCTACAGTTGCCAATGAGTCATGCTTCAGTTTTGCCAACAGAGAAAGGACAAAAGGCCCTGTTGTATCTATGAGCTCCCTCTTCTCAGATGAGGTGCAAAAACATGTCATTAGTTTTTCCCCAGATTTCTGCATATTGACACCATCAGTTTAAAGTTGAAGACATCCAAAGTAATGAAAATGCAATGTATTTTGAATATTTTTATATGCCACAAAACTGCAGGAAAAAAATCATATAATAAATCATTTGTCTTTATATAACTTTCTCGGGAGATCTGAAGTACTTATTATATGAGTATATGCTATTGTATTAAATGTTTACATTTAAGCTAAAACAAGTGCTTTCAAAAATCAAATGATATTGAAAAAATCAAATGACATAAATTAAGAAAAGGGACCACTGCATCAACATTTACCTGTTGCATCAAATTCAATTGGCTGGCACCCACGCTGGGAAGACCAATCACACTTGAGGACTTGTCCTCCTTCCACAATCCCAGGCTGGGTAGTGTTTGCTTTCGGTGCTCCCACCAGAAGAAACATCCTGCTAAAATACAAGAGGCAAGATAAGACTTTAAATGGCAGCAAGCATAAACAATATCTTACAATTTAGGAAGAGCAATCATTTTCTTGATATTATCCACAAGATTTTATTAACTAATCACTGAGGGCATAATCTTTATTCATTGGGTGCTCTCTTACACACATATTCAATATAGTTTATTCATCCTAATAACGTATTATAAGGCAACTTCAGGGTTACATGTCATTTAAAAATTTATGCTGGACAACTTTAAATATGTATAGATTATATGTCAATTATATCGCATTATAGCTACTAAAAAAATGTACACTGGCTAGAGTCAGGGAAGTTTTGTTTTGAGAGTGTGTGTGTGTGTGTGTGTGTGGTTTGCTATACACTTTCTGTATCCTGAATGCTAAATGATAAAAAAAATGATTCGAAATAAATGATTCTAAAGTATGGGAGTTCTAAATATTATCATTTTTCCATTTGGAAAACTTATCTTGTTACAGAACTATTGTACTTCATTTTTTTTTTTTAAATAGTGACTAACAAATTTCTTTTCACAAAATTAATCTAATCAATCCCTAGTCAAATAGGGTCACTATTCAGTTTCGTATCAGTGTAAAATTCGAGGAAGATAAAACAATCAGGAGTCAAAATTTTAAGTAAATGTTTTCTTTAGTTCTTCACTATTTTAGATTAAAACGGGGCTCTATAATGATTTGACAAGTCCAGTTACCAAAAGTAACTTCCGATCAGGGTGATCTGATTATAAATTCCTAACTGGGCAGGTCATGGTGGGTATCCTATCCTGAGTATATAACCTCTTTAATATAAGGTTTATCTTTGCCTTAAGCAAAACCTGTCCATTGTTTCTGTGCATCTAGGTTAACATACCTTTGAAATGCCTCTTTTCAGACCCCTCCTGCTAAAGTGTAACCACCCTCAAGAGAACACATAATCTTGTTAACTAGCCTGTAATCCAGTCCCAGCCTAGCTTTCCCCACCTTCATATAATCTTCCTTATGTTCCCTCCTTAATTCAAAACGCATAAAATAAACTGCAAACTGCCATTCCAGGAAGCATTTTACTCAGTCTGTTGAGATCTTGCTTCTAGGCGTATCCTCTGTTTGGCTCAAATAAATATAAAAATTCTCTACAGGCTTGGACGTTCTTATGTTCGACAGTCTTAAATATGGAATGCATTCATTTTAACTTTTATTTGTCAATTTCAATTTCATTTCACATGGGTGGTATTTGCCAAATTATGTTTAGACTGTTCAAGAGCTGGCTGCATGAATTGCTGCATTACAGGAATCCTGTTCTCGGACACAAATCTGAAAATTCCATACTCAAAATACAGACAAAACTCCCAATCAAACCACACCCTATTTCATACAGCTTTATGCAGTCATATTTGGCATCAGTAAAACACCAGTGCTGGCAATCTCTCATCACGGCCAAATGACTCTGGGTAAGACATCAACTTAGTTTTCATTGAACAAGAACCTTTTACAAGAAAAAAACTTAGGCGATGAATAAGGCAGCCCTCACCCCCGTGAATAACAGAGTAGCTCATTGTCATCACACCCTCCTTTTCTACAACAGAGCTGGTTAACAGCTTAGTGTGTGAGTGTGTGTGTGTGTGTGTGTGTGTGTGTGTGTGTGTGAAATTTCTCATTTCAATGGGTAAAAAGATCTGACCACAAAATTTCCCCTCTTCATCTGAATTAACTGATGTTTGAGTGCATAATGGGGAAAAAGAACATTTCAGATAAGTGTACTTTTCAGGCTCCACACCTGAAAAGGAGGAGGGACATTCCTGAAATCATCCTAAAAAGCATAATGCAAGCACAGGTATGCATCTGATTTTAGTGATGTGGGTAATGGTCAGAGAGAGGAGCTGGTTCTCAGAATTTGCCTAAAAGCCTACAAGCAAAATTTACTTCTGGGCTATCATCATATAATATGCTACACAACCTTTCATAACTTTTTGTAACAGCTATTCTTCCCACTTTACAATAAATGACTTCCTTGAATGTAGGGGACTGTAATTCATCTTTGTATCTGCCACCTAATAATCACTCAAGAAAAGTTTTTTTAACACATTTTTTGCGGGAAACGAGTAAACTCGTCATACAAAGTGTTATGCCCGCTTACAAAGTGTTAAAACAGACAGCTGAGTAGCAAGTGAATGCGATAGCTATAGATCTTAAAACTTAAAATAGCCCTATATAAATAAGCCATTTCCATTATCCCAGACCCCCTAGAATGCAGAAATCATCTCCTATTAAACATCCAAGTATTTAAATTATCTGTAAAATAATTTTCTTTATTTTAGGTTTCAGGCCCTTTCTTCCCTTGGCACTATGAGACAGAGAGGGCTGGGAAGTTATTAAGGGGCTGAGTTCTGAATGAGAACGTCGTTTTTTTGGCAGCACGTAGCTTGAGTTCCTTGGATAAGACCAAGAACAAGGCTGCTGCTTTTCATCAGATCATTTGCACATTATAGGCATGAAATGATGGTAATTAGATGTATAATATGGGTGTTCATCAAGTTTTCCTAAGCATACCTTCATGTGCAGTCTTGCACATTGGTGGAATACTACAGAAATGGTAGAATAATATAATAGGAACGTGTGAGCACTGTCAGTCCCTAAATGGGAGAACAGAAGCTGAGGAACAAAGTTCTTTGTCTAAAATGTCAACATGTTATTTAAGTTACTTTTAAAGTATTATAGAAAGTTTTTAAAAGAGAAACCCCTGTTAATGTGTTGGAAAGGTGAATTTTATGTCTTTTTGTTTGTTTGTTTGGCACAAAAACAATAACAAAAGCCTAAAACACTTTATAAAAAAATGAAATCATTGTTACTTGAAGTTAAACTAAGAATGTCTAATGAATGTCTACAACAGCTTAATTAGGGTAAGGGAAGTGACAGACCAGAAAAAAATGTTTGTAATACAAGTAGCATTGTCTAACAGACACAGTTTGGGACTAAATATTGCAATCATTATATAAATCAATTGAGAAAGTCATTTTAAATCTCTGAGTCTCAGTTTCTTCTTCTATGGAGGAACAGAGATAACAATGCCCATTGTAATTATCTAAAAAATAAATTTTCTGAATATGGAACGGTATGGATAGCTTTTCCACATAAACAGACAAAAGGAAACTCAGAAAATCTGAAAATATCATAGAAATACAAGATGATGGCATCAGAAATAAAATCAACAGTTAATAAAATACTCCCTAATAAAGTAGGAAATATAAAAGTTAAAATCTGTTTTTAAAAGGGGCTTTTCTTTCCATAGTTTTCTCCAAGAGCTGTTAATTAATAATTCAAATGCAAGATCTCAAGGAGAAAAAAAGGAAAAGAAGGGTAGGAAATAGTTGGCTTGCAACACTTCCTGACAATGGTGGAAAGCTGGGGAAGACACACGGGGTTAGCTGAGGCTGACAGAGATTTCACTGGTTAGCACAGAAAATCTATGACACTCAACACTAAAGTTTCTTATGCCTGCAACTTTCTCCTGACAGACTCCACAATGTTTGCCCAAGAACAATATCAGGATCCCCATCCTTTTTAAATGGCTTAAGACATTTCCATTAATGACTTCAAAATTAAGATGTGCATACATGAGCTGTCTGCTAAGATTATACCAGGAAACTCTAAAAGATAAAAGGCAAAATGTGTGCTTGGTGTGTGTGGGGCGAGGGGAGAGGGGGGAGGAGTAGAAGACAGAGGGAGGGGAAAGTGAGGGAAAAGGGTGGGTGGTGAATGATGGGAGGGGAGGGAGGGAAGGAGAGACAGACAAGATCAGAGAAACCAACCAAGGGGATGGCCTTCAAATACTCTTCCGATCCAAAGTGTATTTTAAGGGCATTTACTTCAGGAAATGTGACCTTGACTACCGAGGAGAGGCAACCAGCCAAACAATGACAAGTACATTTTTTAAACCCTCCAAATGAACTAAGTTATTTGGCTGCTTCCAGTACTGACTTCTCTGTCCAAGATAAAGCATGTTTAATATATTTGGCTGACTCTGGGTTGACCAATGAGCCGTCACCAAACGGAACTTCTGAAAAATTATCATATACGTATATAGATAGAAATGTGTGTAAAATTTTAGAACTGAATGTTATTTCAGAGCTATAAGTCCAGTCTCAGACTTGCTTTTCATTAAAAAATAAAAAATGCTACAGAGTAAACATTTTTATGATGTAAAACAGATGCAGCAACTATAAATTCTATACACTTTTCCCTTTTCTTTTGTAATACCCTATAAATCTTGGGCCTTAATCAGGAGTAATCTACATAGAATTTGCTTTCTAAATAACAAGGCTATTGTTATTTAAATAACATAGTCTATGTATGTATATTATTCATGACAAGAAAAAAGAATCAATAGAGACAGAGCAACACTAAAGATCATGAAAATAAGCTGGCCTCATTTCGTAAAGAGTTGTGAAGATAGTGACAATGATGAGGGGAGAAATAAGACATGAACTTTTAAAAGACTGGGACAGGCTGAAAGGGGCTTTCATCCAGATTTAGCAGTATGGGCTATCTCTCTGGCCACAGAAGCACAGTGAAGGAAATGTTAGCAGCAGGATACCAGGATCAAAAGGATGTTTCAGAGCAGTCAAGACAGCAGAGTAGGTAAATGCTGTGCTTACCTTCTCTCACGACAACATCAAAATTACAATTAAACCACAGAACAACCATCATTGATAATCACCTGCAGTCTAGCTGAACCGAAGCTGTACAAATAAGAACACACAGAAGAAGCCATCTTGAGACTGGTAGGAGGGGCAGAGAAGGGGAAACTGGTCCCACACCCATTTGCAAGTCATTAAAAATCAGGAGGGATACCTTGGCTGTGGAGTTGCCCCACTGAGGAACAAGGGGTCCCAGCCCATATTAGGCTCCCCAGTGCTGGGGAGAGAAGTCCCCATAACTTCTGGCTGACTGAGACAGAGGGCAGTTGCACTCCCAGGCTTTCCTCTTAAAGGGCCTATGCACAGACTTACTTGTTGACGAACTCACTTTCTCTGAGCTTCAGCGCTGGGGCAGCAGCTCAAATGGTGTCAGGGACACACGGGGAGGAACTGAGTTGTTTGGCTTCAGGACAAGGGCTGGAGATGAAGCTTTCTCCTGGACAGAGGAACTGGTGGAAACCATTGTTTCTTTCTTGAACCCTATCCCTCCTGGAATGAACGAAGAGGCAGCCCCCATATCTGAGTCTCCACAAACCTGGCAACACTGTTTGTATGCCCTGCCCAGAGTCATTCCCGGAGACCCCACCGCATGCAACATTCATGCACACCTAAGCTGCTTGCAGTGCCTTTTCCATATAATCAGCTTATCTTGGCTCATGGTACAGACTTTCTTAAAATTTCTCAAAGGTTTCTAAAACGCAAACAGAAAACACCTGGCTTTGGTGTGTCCCACAACCCAAGACTGGCATTAGCAACAGCCAGCCCCTGTTCACAGCTTCACTTCTCAAGGCACCTCCAAGCCCAGCATGGGTGGCAGCCATCTGCTCATGCCACATGGCTCAGGGCAGAGCACAGGTACAGTGGGGCCCTTCCAAAGAAGCCCTGGGGCTGACATGCCCGGCGGTCAGCTTAAGACCCAGCCAGCGCATCATCTGGCCACCTCCCGGGATGACATACCCAAAGGGCATACTGGACAGGCACCAGAGCCCTGATAAAGCAAATCTGGCTCCGCAGGTTCAGCCCTTGCACAACAGCTCTTCCACTGTAATCACAGCCAGTCCTCACAATCAATCAGCCCAAGATCAATCTCTCCCATTTACTGCAAACAGCAACCATGACTCAGCTACAACTGGAGGGCACACACAACTCACACAAGGGACACACCAGCAGTACCCAGTCAGGTGACCAGGAAGATGGTGCCACTGAGCCCCACAGCACACCTACTATTGGGTTGTTGGAAAAGTCATGACATATTTTTTCTATGTTTTTTGTTGCAAAAATGTGTCATGACTTTTCCAATAACCCAATACATAAGCCCACTCTACGAAGACCAGAAGACATACCAGCCCTACCTAATACATAGAAACAAATATATGGAGGCAGCCAAAACGGTAAGACTAAGAAACATGTCCCAAATGAAAGATCAAAACAAGGCTCCAGAAAATAACTAAACAAAATGGAGACGAGCAATTTACCAGATTGAGTTCAAAATACTGGTTATAAAGATGCTCAATGATCTCAGGGAAAACTTCAACAAAGAGATAGAAAACATAAAAATAAAGATATTGGGTTGTCAGAAAAGTCAAGATGTATTTTTTCTATGTTTTTCGTTGCAAAAATCTGTCATGGCTTTTCTGACAGCCCAATATAAAACATAAAAAGAACCAGTCAGAAATGAAGAATATAATAACTGAAATGAAGGCTACATTAGAGGGGATTAACAGTAGAACAGATGAAGCAGAAGACTAAATCAGTGATTTAGAAGATAAGGTAGCAGAAACACCCAAACGGAACAGCAAAAAGAAAAAAGAACCCAAAAAAAAGAGGAGCGTTTAAGGGGCCTCTGAGACAACATCAAGTGTACCAATATTCATATCATAGGGGTACCAAAAGGAGAAGAGAAAGAGCAAGGAATTGAAAACATTATTGAAGGGCCGGCCGAGTGGCGCATTGGTTAAGCGCTGGTTTTGGGATGCCAGCGGCCCCGGTTCGGATCCCACATGAGGGCCAGTGACACTGCCCTCTACAGCTAACAACAGCTCCACCTGGAGCTGGGCTGTGCGAGCCCCGGTGATGGTGTGGGCTGCAGCCCCTGCTGCAGTGGGCTGCCATAGGCTACAGTGAGTGGCCCGCAGCCAGTGTGAGCGGCTGGCAGCCAAGCGTGAGCTGCCAATAGCCGCGATGAGCGACATCCAGAGGCCAGCAACCGATCTGCCTCATCCGGGAAGAGCGCAATGACGATACCAACAGTGAAGCAACATCCTCCGCAACTAAACTGAAGAACAAGAAGACAACAACTTGTCTGTTCCCCTCCACCAATTCCCCAATAAAATCTTTAAAAAAAAAAAAAAAAAAAGAAAACATTATTGAAGAAATAATGACAGCAAACTTCCCTAACCTGGCAAAGGAAATAAATATACAAACCCAGGAAATGCAGAGAGTCCCAAACAAGATGAATCCAAAGAGGCCCACACCAAGACACATCACAATTAATATGCCAAAGACTAAACACAAAGAAAGAATCATAACACAGCAAGAAAAAAGCAGTTAGTTTCCTACAAGGGAGCTCCCATAAGACTGTCAGCTGATTTCTCAACAGAAACTTTGCAGGCCAGAAGGGATTGGCAGGAAATAATTCTGTGATGAAAGGCAACGACCTACAACCAAAATTACTCTACCCAGCAAAGCTATCATTTACAATCGAAGGACAAATAAAGAGTTTCCCAGACAAGAAAAAGCTAAAGGAGTTCATCTCCACCAAACCAGTATTACAAGGAATCTTAGAGGGTCTTAAAATGGAAAAAAAAAGATAAAAATATGAATGAAATGGCAATAACTACATATCTATCAATAATTACTTCAAATGCAAATGGATTAAATGGTCCAATCAAAAGCCACTGGGTGGCTGAATGGATAGGGAAACAAAACTGTTACACATGCTGCCTACAAGAGATTTACTTCAGATCAAAAGACACAGACTGAAAGTAGATAGGAGAAAGATATTTCATGAAAATTGAAATTTAAAAAAAGCTGTGGTAGGGTAGTCACTCAACCAGCTGAGTGACTCAGTTGGTTAAGAGTTGGCCTAAGAGTGCGAACTCTGAGCAACGGGGCCACCAGTTTGATTCCCACATAAGCCAGTGCCGCTGTGCCCAAGCTGAGTTGTCACTGAGCTGCCAACAGGTGGCAGGATGGCTCAGCTGGTGTAATAATGAGATTACCTGTTCGATGATGGGCTACACCCACCTGTAACTAAGACTGAACTCAGTACCTTGAGCTGAGCTGCTGCCCGAATGGTTCAGTGGATAGAGCGTGCACTCTTAACAACAAGGCTGCTGATTTGACTCCCGCATGGGATGGTCGCTATGCCCACCCGCAACTAAAATTAAACACAGCACCCTGAGCTTAGAGGCGACCAGCTGCCAACGGGTGGCCGGATGGTGACTGGACTTGCAGCAGAGTTTGCTGAGCCCTCCACAACTAAGACTGAAGAACAAAAACTTGGCTGGTCCCCTTCCCCAATTCCCCAACACTGTTCCCCTTCCCCAATTCCCCAAAAAAATCTTTAAAAAAAATAAATATTTATAAATTTACAAAGCTGGGTAGCAATACTATATCAGACAAAATTGGCTGTAAAACAAAGGCTATCTAAGCAGAGACAAAGAAGGACCCAGTAATTCTATTTTTAGGTACTTATCCGAAGAAACCCATAACGCTACTTCAAGGGGACACATGCATCCATATGCTCATTTCAGCATTATTTATTATGGCCAAGATATGGCAGTAGCCTGGGTGTCCATCAATGGATGAATGGATAAAGAGATGGTGGTGCATACATACGATGGAATATTGCTTGGTCGTGTAAGTGAATGGGTTCTCACCATCTGAGGTGGCATGGATAGACCCAGAGGGTATTTTTCTAAGTGAAGCATGTCACACAGTGAAAGGCAAATATAATGTGATTTTGCTTATATGTGGAATCTAACAAACAAACAAAACAGAAACAAACTCAGATACAGAGAAGATTTTAATGGTTGCCAGACAGGAGTAGGGTTGGAAGTGGGTGAAAAAGGAGACGGGAATAAGTAGTACAAATTGGTTGCTATAAAGTAGTCATGGGGATGTAGGGTATAGCATAAGGAATATAGTCAATAATATTGTAATAACTGTATAAGGTGTCGATGGGTACTAGATATATTGGGGTGAAAAATGAGGGGGGATTGTGGAACAGGGTGAAAAAGGTAAAGGCACTAAGAAGTACAAATTAGTAGTTACAAAATAGTCATAGGGATGTAAAGTATAGGGAATACAGTCAATAATACGGTAATAACTATATATAGTACCAGGTGGGTATTAGTCAGGTGGATCACTTAAATTATATAACCACTATGCTGTACACCTGAAATTAATATAAAATAATACTGAATGTCAAAAAAAAGAGAGATGAGGGCCGGCCGAGTGGTGCGGTGGTTAAGCGCTGGCTTGGGACGCCAGCGGCCCCGGTTCGGGTCCCACATATGAGGGCCAGTGACGCTGCCCTCAGAAAAAAAAAAGAGAGAGAGCTGTTTCACAAAGATAAAACTGTTAGGAACATGTGAGATGTTTTGCAGGTTTAAGAGCCAAATGATGGGCAAAGGGATGAAGATCTGAGTGCCACAGACCACATTTGCGATGACGGGGCTGAAAAACGGCAGTCATAGAAGTGGAAAGCAGCGATGGAAGCAAGAAACAGCAACAAGGAAGAATTTCTAGGACCTTCTTCTGCCTGGTGACTAATCACTGACTAATATTAGGGGAGTGCAGTTATAATGACAAAGAAAATAAAAAATGAGAGGGAGGAATATGAAATTATTCCCAGCATGACAGAGAAAATGATGGCACCTTTAATAGAAAGAGAGGTGCAACTGACATCTCTTGGTTAAAAAAAAAAGAGTTCATGTTTAGGCAGATTGAGGTAAAATTGGACTAGACAAGGAGAAATGATCCACAGGCTATTGGAATATGAAGTCAAAGCTCTACTTTTAGATCTAAGATGCAGCCAGGACAGCAGTTTTATTTTAAAAGCTCACCAGGTGTTCCAAACAGGAAGTTAGGATTGAGAACCACTGACTACTCCACAGTGACCTTCTGTGACCAGGGCATACTCACCCACACTTTGTCTCTGGGGTAAAGGAACTTGAAGTAACTATAAATAAGGCTCCATTAGTGTTTAATAAGGAAAAGGCAAGAATTCTAATCCAGTGTTCCTTATTATAGTATTATTTAAAAATAAATATATATGTGGGGCCGGCCGAGTGGCGCATTGGTTAAGCGCTGGTTTTGGGATGCCAGCGGCCCCGGTTCGGATCCCACATGAGGGCCAGTGACACTGCCCTCTACAGCTAACAACAGCTCCACCTGGAGCTGGGCTGTGCGAGCCCCGGTGATGGTGTGGGCTGCAGCCCCTGCTGCAGTGGGCTGCCATAGGCTGCAGTGAGTGGCCTGCAGCCAGCGTGAGCGGCTGGCAGCCAAGCGTGAGCTGCCAATAGCCGCGGTGAGCGACATCCAGAGGCCAGCGACCGATCTGCCTCATCCAGGAAGAGCGCAATGACGATACCAACAGTGAAGCAACATCCTCCGCAACTAAACTGAAGAACAAAAAGACAGAAACTTGTCTGTTCCCCTTCCCCGATTCCCCAACGCTGTTCCCCTCCGCCAATTCCCCAATAAAATCTTAAAAAACAAACAAACAAACAAAAAAACAAATATATATGTAAAATGAGAACTATATATAACTTATAGTTGAGGAATAATTAGGAAAATTGTTCAATTATTTTCTTCTTAATATTTTAAAATTTGAATATGAAACTGAAATGGAGTTTGAATTTCATACCATCTGTCTTTTAATCCCGTCTTGTCCCCTACCCATATGAACCCACTCAAGCAACTAAGGACTGCAAATTCTTCTGGACTTAGTTTCCTCATCTATAAGAACGAGTTTATCTGCTTCAAGACTTCCCAGGGTGGTTTGTGCTATAGAGTGAAATGAGATATCATAAGTAAAAGTGCTTTGTAAATTATAAAATATCATTATTATAGTTAAATGCAAGATATCATTATTATAATATAATTAAACCTAGGGTGCAATTTTTAGTTTCTCCAATAATTCTCCACAAGAAAAATACAACTTTTCTTCTTTGCCTGTATATGATCTTTATATTTTATATAAATTTGGCAATATGGCTACCATAAATTAATGCATACAGGGAAAAAAATATGGAATGCTAATTTTTTTATTTTTCATAATTTTTAAATCACTATGTTTGTGACTTTTTACTTCATACCTAAGACTCATCTATACAGGGATTTTCTTAAAGAGTCACCTTAATATTTGTGATAGGGCTTTATTTTTCCTTCTTTGTTCTAAACAGTAATTCATTAGTTTTCAGGAAATAATTCAATAACAATTTTCTATAACAGGAAAAATTGACATAAAACAATTCTACAGCTTGCCAAAAGTATTTAGACACCTATACAAACAGGAAGCAGAGGAGACTTTAATTACCCTGCTCTCTCATTAATCCAGGCATTCTCCCTTCAGAAGAAAGGAATCTTTAATTAGCAAACACTTTTTTTTTATTGTGTGGGTTTTTTTTTTTCCTTTAAGAGTTGATGATCACAACAAATAAATTACAACAATAAATACAGCTGGTAGTAGTATAAATGGCATCCCATGTACCTTGGATTCTAACTCTATCTAAATGTAAAAGTGCTGTGTTATAAAATTAAGCATAATTTTGCATTAATCTTTGTTAAATTTGAAAAGCTCAAGAAGTAGAAACCTTTGTTTATATATATTTTGTTAAAAAAAAAATCTCAAAGTTGATTTCTACTTTTTAAGTTAGGCTATACCTGGAACTCACTAGTCTATCAGTAACAAAGTCACTGATGAAGACTTCAAAATATTATGTGAAACCAAACCAAGTTCAATTTTACCTTACCTTTGAAGGCCCATGTGGAAGGTCATGCAAACCTGTGTGGTCACAGTATATCCAATGACTAGTCAAAGACTAGCCATCCAGTTTTATAATTCAAAATAGTAAATATCTCATGCCAACAGTTCAACATTACTGCATTTTTCTATAAGTTTATCGTCTTGTCATGTATCTTTATACTAAACTCAGAGGGTTGCTAAAGAATTAAAAGCAACATTTGCAAAACACTCCCATCAACTCTGAAGTATATCAGTGCCAACTTGCTAATGTAAGTACTAAACCCTTGACAAAAGACAATATATATTTTCAAAATTCTTAGAATTTCTGTACAAACTAAATCTAAAAGAGCACCCTTGGGAGAAACTACAATCTTCTGTACCATAAAGGCATACACTTAAAAATATCTTGAAACAACAAAATTTTAAATAACAGATAGGGTTTACTGAGAAGGCAGTAAATGTAAAGTTAATGATTATTTTTATCATGTTGGAAAATCTGTGCTCAGGTCTCTTACAAAGTACTTTAGCTGGAAACAACAAACAAAACTGAGTTCACTACATAAGAACAATGTCTAGTTTCCATTAACTGCTTCCAAGCTATTTACTGCTGCAACGGTTGTTACCAAAATGAATGACATTCAGCAACATCTAGAAAGATAATAAGAATAAATCCTGCCAAATATTCTAACAGTCGTGGAAAAGTTTTTAGATCATCCTCAACTTAGGCATGTATGAATTAGAAAAATGGTTCTAAGTACTGAACATCAAAATCATCATCCCTCTCCCCTCCAAAGAACAATACTTTAAAATACAAAGAAAATTTAGAAACAAAAATATGTTATTACAATTTCTAAGAACTTAGAAAGAACACTAAGGACAGATCTCCCTTTCCAAAACAAAATTTAAACATCAGAAGACATCCACTGAACGCTTATTAAATAGGTATTTCTAATGCTAATATGGGGGTGGGGTGGTGAGAACGATGTCAACGTTCGGTAAAGCCAGAGACAACTTTTAGTCCAATAACGACAATCAATTCTGTTACAAATCCTGACGGTCTTTGCACGCGAAACGCTGACAACTTGAAAACATAACTGCATTCTTAAATACTGCAGTATTCAAATGACCTGCAGCGAGGGAACACTCAGCAAACAGCCTTGCTCTTTCCGAACAATGACCTAAATAGTGAAGCACTATAAAAAGAACAGTTGACACATTCAGGACCTCTCTGTTCACCGTCAAATGTGCAAAGGTCTGACAGTTGCAGAGATAAGACAACTATGACAGTATGGTCACTTTAGTCATCAGAATGTCTGGAAATGAAGTAAAACAGAAGAAACAGAATCAGCCAGAAAGGCGGAAAGAGTGTGGGGGGGGGGGGCTTGTTGAGGGAGAGCGAAAAGGACGGTTGTGTTAAGATCTGAAGCAGAAAACAACTCAAGGGAATGCTAACTGGTACCGGAGGAAAAGCAGTCTGGAGATGAAACAGACCACGTCGCGGACCCTGGCAGCGGCGGCGCGGAGTCCGGCCGCACCAGCCTTTGTTGATTTCTCGCTTTCCCGGAGTTTTAAGCACAGGTCGGCTTCAACGCTCTCCAACTCAGGAGGGAAGAGGAGGGAGCTGGGTGGTGGGTGCCGCGCGGGGCTCATCTCCCCCAATATTTCATCCACCCAAAACCTAAACCACCCACCCCGTGGGGGAGGACGGGCAGACAGGCAGATGCCGGGATCGCCCCCCGAGATGTCTCCCTCTGGGGAAACGCAGGGTCGGGGAGCGCAGGGAGGGAGAGGGCCGACCCCCTCACCCCCCCCCCCACCCTTTCCAAGTGCGGCCACTTACGAAGACGCGCTGGGCACGAAGAAATCCACAGCGAAGCCGAAGTAACTTCCCTCGGGGCCGGAGTACTCGGCAGGACTGTCCACGTCTAGGTTGAAAGCGCCGCAAAGGGGCAGCAGGAATCCGGGAAGAAGGCACAGGAGGCGTCGCAGGCGAAGGAGCAGCCATCGCGGCCGCGGAGAAGCCATCGCCCAAGTGCGCGCGGGGCGCCAAGCCAGAAGCCGCGGCCACCACTCCCG
Source organism: Aselliscus stoliczkanus (assembly GCA_033961575.1). NCBI lineage: Eukaryota > Metazoa > Chordata > Mammalia > Chiroptera > Hipposideridae > Aselliscus > Aselliscus stoliczkanus. The sequence goes on along the minus strand of CM066731.1, from coordinate 134,748,132 downwards.
GAGCGCACGGTGTCCGTGGCCGGCCGCTCGCTCCCCTGCGAGTCCGGGACAGCTCCGGGAGGGAGGGAGGGTGGGGGGTCAGGAGGGCTGAGCTTTGGGAGTGGCCGCGGGGGCAGCGGGGCTCAGGGCGCGCGGGGCGGGGGCAGCGGCGCGGGAGGCCCCTCACCTCCCTGGGGCTCGGGACTGCCTGCCGGGGTAAGAGGCGCACCGCGGGCCCGAGTGCCGCGGCGGCAGGGGGAGGAGGCGCAGGAGGAGGAGGAGCCGGCCCGGGAAGGCGGCCGTGCGGGAGGAAGTGGAGCAGGGGAGCAGTCCTCTATTGGGACGAGCCCTCGCACACTTCCGTGAGCGCTGTCGCCTCCTGGCCCGAGAGCAGGGCGTCTGTGCCGAGGCCCGGGACCCTCAGAGCCCCGGGGGGGCGGCAGCGCGCGTGGACAAAAAGGCCTCAGCACCACCCCTGGGGGCGAGGGGGCGGCGGAGAGGGGGGGTGGAGAGGAGGGGGACGAGATGGTTTCTCCCCTCCGGGGCCACCGGAGTGCACCCCACGTTCCCCGGTCCGGTGAGAAACTCCCGTGCGACTTTTGGTTTAAAAAGGAGGACAGCTTTACCCGCTTCTCGTGTTTCTACTACTTGAAAGTCGAGCAGGCTCTCAGAAACGAAGCTCCGTAATTACGGGTCGTTTTCCTCCCGACTCTGTGCCACACACAAACACGGAACTTAATTATAAACTTCCAGAATGCTGGCACAGCCACTCGCACGGCGAGTTGTGTTCAAGCCCTCAGTAGTCCACAAAGGGATTGGCAAGGCATTGAATAGTAATCGTTTTAAATCAAGTCAGATTGGTCAAAACCTCATTCCTAGTTTATTAGCTGAAGTCATATCATTTGTTATACTCCTTTATGTATGGCATTTGTGTGGAAATACAATGTCAGAGTCGGAAGAAGGAATGTGTACTCCTTTATTATAAATAAGGCCCCCTGGGGCTTGCTGGTTGCTCCTATGTTGCACCACAGGCAGGGAACTGAGACACTTCCTTGAGTTCAGGAAATGACCTTTTTATATTCCCAAATTCCAGCACCTTGCCAAGCAGATAGTAAGCAATCAATAAAATGTTGAATGAATGAATGAAAATGAAATGATGAGTAAACTTGTCCAGAGAAGTGAGTCTCCCATATTGTGTATCACATGCTAAAGAATTTGGTAAACAAGACTGAGAGAGTATTGTGTAGACCTTAAAAACTTACGAGTTACTAGAACAGTAATTTCATATCATCTTTCCAAAGTAACTATGAAAACTGTTAACCAATGATTGTTGGTACCAATTCAATGACAAGAGGAATCCCCAATTTGGAGTGTGTTGAAAAAGAAAAGTTTATTCAGTACAAACTGCTCGGTTGTGATACAGCACATCTGTGAGAAGAGCATGGCTGTGGAACAGCTCAAAAATGTTAAAGCTCAATTCTAGAGTGTGTCAGCTATGGGCACCACCCCTCTCCCGCTAGACAGGTCTGCTCCACTCTAGTCTGGTAAGAGGTCTTTGGTGTCTCAGCTGCAGTTGGGGAAACCCAGTCTTTAGTCTTTGGAAAGGGAAAGTGCACTCCCTGATCCAGAGGGGAGCTGACATATAGACAGAAGTACTCACCCCTGGTCCCTGGTTGGTCCATCCTTATGTAAATGAGGACTCCAAATCCTTGCAGTTTCAGTGGTCCAAAAGGTGCTGTCCTGATTGGTCAGAATGGAGTTCCTCCAATTGGTCAGTGAGGATGCTGATGAAGATACAGGTGTGCAACTCCATTTGTAGGGGGGAAAGCCTCTGTCCTATTGGTTGAAACACAGTTCCAGGAAGTCCTTTAATGAAGTCTGGATCAGATGACAGGAACACACTGCAGTCAGTGTAGGCTGCTCCCTGAAGTGCTGTTTGCGTTAGAGGTCCCTATTTAAAAATGGCTGCTAGCAGAAGCCGGGTTCTGTTCCACATGAGGGCCAGTGATGCTGCACCCTCTACAGCTAAGATGGTGAACAACAGCTCCACCTGGAGCTGGGCTGCAGTGAGTTGCTGGAGACAGCACAGGCTGTAGCGGAGCTTCAGTGGACTGCCCTGAGCTACCATCAATGGCTGGCAACCAACGTGAGTGGCCAGTAGTCAGCGTGAGCTGCCGTGAGTGGCTTTCTAATGGCCGACGAGTGACTGCCTCACCTGGGAAGAGTATAATGATAATACCAACATGGGCCAGTGAAGCGATGTCCTCCACAACTAAATTGAAGAACAAAAGGACAGCAACTTGTCTGTTCCTCTTCCCCACTCCCCAATGCTGTTTCCCTCCCCCAATTCCCTAATAAAATCTTAAAAAAAAAAAAAAAATGGCTGCTAGGCTCTGCCATTTTAAATTTGAGCCCAGGTAGCTAACAGCTCTTAAGCCTGTGAAGGGATATGTATATAAATTGAAATGAAATGTCTGACCTGAATTTACAGTAGTTCATTGCATTATATATTCTGATTTTTAAATTTGACCAAAAGATATGCAGCAAAACCTTGGGCATATTTTACAAGCCATGGGCCAGTGCTTGCCTAAAGGAAATTGTGAGACTGGCCATCCTACACAAATACTTACACATAAATACAAATGTACCTTTCTCCTCTTGATGTTCTCTAGTACACCAAAGAGGTCATGAGTATGTATGCATAAACCCAAAGGGTCTTCTATGCCTTAAAACCTGAGAACCAATCCCCATGGAATCCCAACCCTGAAATCCATTCAAATAGGGAAGGCAGAAAGTGTGTGCAGGTCTGCACCCAGGACAGAGGTCTAACAGGCCAGAAAAGAGGAGGGAAGAAATGAGAAGACCAAGGAAAGGAAGAAGCCAAAGCAATGGCAACACCCTTGTCCATTGAAACTTGAGTGAATCAAACACATTTTTGTTAGAAGACAGTGAACCAAACTAACCCAGTGCCTTAAGGCACCCTGGGTTCTAAATGCAGGCATTTCTTTTTTTTTTTTTTGTAACAGAGTAGTCATGTATGAGCAGTAATTTGCCCAGTGCCTTGCAAATTGAGGGACTGTATTACGGTACATATCAATTTATAGTACGTATCAATTCAGCCAGCACTAATTCAGAATCCACAATGTGCCAAATACTGTGTGAGAAAAGGAAAAGTATATTTTATTCTATGGAAGAAAACCTATCTCCCTTCCCCATTCCCATGGCATAACTCTTTAAACTACATTATAACAATTTTCCAACTTTAAAAAACTGCATAATATATCTACATTAAGTATAATCACTTTCGAACACAGAAAACAAAATATTAGATAGTAAAAAGAATTTTGACTTTGAATTTTACTCTCTATCCCTCTATCCCTCTATCCTTGAGTTAAAATCTTGATTCCATTGATTTCTGTAAATTCAAATGCCTGAGGGGGCCCACCGAGTGCCTCAGATGGTTAACAGCATGAGCTCTGAGCAAGCTGGTTCGCACGTTCGATTCCCACATGGGCCAGTGAGCTGCACCCAAGCTGAGATGCTACTGAGCTGCCAACGGGTGGCAGGATGGCTCAGTAGTAAGGGCTCAGTGGTTAGAGCATGTGCTCTTATTAACAAGGTTTCCAGTGGGACTCGGGCATGGTATGGTGGGCTACGCCCACCCACAACTAAAATTGAACTCGGCACCTTGAGCTGAGTGGCTGCAATGGGTGGCTAGATGGCGACTAGACTTGGAGCTGACCCAGCTCTGCCCTCCACAACTAAGATTGAAGGACAACAACTTGGCTCTTCCCCTTCCCCAATTCCCCTATAAAATCTTAAAAAAAAAAAAAAATTTAAATATAATACATCAAAAACAAAATTTTTTAAAATCACTGTTTTGTTTATGTCATGATTCATAAAAGGAATCAAGTGGCATAATTTAAAATGTTCCTGGCAGTTCATAGATGATTGCTAGTACTTTCCTCCTACTAATTATTTTGTATAAATGTAGCCTTGCTGGAACTGGAGAGTATAAACCAAAACTCCTCTTTTTTGCTTCAGATTTATGATAAATTGTAAACACTCACAACCAGAAGATTTTTAAAAACGATAATCTACAAAGTTACACATATGTTTATTTTCCTTGGGGGAAAAAATGGCACGAAAATGTGTCATTGATGACAAAACACATCATCTATATATACATATGTATGTATATTTCTTGAAATTGTTTTCTTTAGATACATGCTTTAATCCTATTGTTTAATAATGTCATGTAAATGATTATTGAAATATTTTCTTTAGTCATAAAAATAATATCCATGTCTCCAAAAGACATAGCTAGATAGACATCTACAAAACACAGTTTTGCAGAAGCAATTTTAATATCAAGAACATAAGAAGGTGATCACATAATAGCATCATATGCTGGTGAATATGATATTCACCAGCATATGAATAAGTTAAGTTACATAACTTAGTACACAATACATTAGTATGCACTTTTCATGCCCTATTATATAAGGATCTCTGAAAATCTGATTTTTTTTTTTAAATACGCTGAAGCCTTTTATTCTTTTTTTTTTTTTTTTTTGAGGGCAGTGTCACTGGCCCTCATGTGTGGGATCCGAACCAGGGCCGCTGACGTCCCAAGCCAGCTCTTAACCACTGTGCCACTCGGCTGGCCCTGAAAATCTGATTTTTAACACAAATAAAACAAATATTTATTCACATGCCTATTGCACTGTTTTTCTTTCCACATACCAGAACACTGCACTTAACTGGTCTTATTAAAGAATATGTTAATCATTCATTTATTCATCAAATACCTACTATATCTGGTCTACATGCCCAACACTTCAATTGGGATTTGAATTAGCAATAGAAAGCAAGCATGATGTAAGGCTGGCTGAGTGGCGCGGTGGTTATGCGTTGGCTTGGGAAGCCAGCGGCCCCGGTTTGGGTCCCACATATGAGGGCACTGCCCTCAAAAAAAGAAAGAAATCAAGCATGACGCCTGCCCAAAACTTACAGTTTGATTAGACAAGTATGTAAATAATATTAGCTAACATTTATTAAGGGACATATTTTACTATTTTCCCAGTGCTCTATTAAAATACTTTATATGTATTATGTATCTTCGTAACAATATATTACTATTGCATGTAGGTAATTTTACCCCATTTTACAGTGAGAACAATAAGTGGTGAGGTGATGTTATAATATGTCCCTTTCAAGAGGTGGAGCCTAATTTCACACCCTTTGAGTGTGAGCTGGATTTTGTGAATTGCTTCTAATGAACAGAATAAAGAGTAGTCAGCTTTGTTGGCTGGCTCATAAAAGGTACTGTGGCTTCCTTTTGTTCTCTGTCTGGTTGGGAAGCCAGCTGCTGTGTGGTGAGAAGATACAGGTTGCCATATGGAGAGGCCCACATGGTGAGCTCCTGAGGCCTCATTCCAACAGCATATGAGTCATCTTCAAAGTGATCCTTCTGCCCAGTCAGGCCTTCCGATGATAGTAGCCCCTGCCAACATCTAACCTCAAAGAGACCCTGAGCCAGTAACTATCCATCTAAACTACTTTTCAATTACTGACCCACAGAAGCTGTGAGATAATAAGTGTTTGTGGCTTTGAACCAGTACATTTAGGGGATAATTTGTATTCAGCATTAGATAACACAGTGAGTTTAGAGAAGTTATGTAATTTGCTGAGGTCAGGAAGCTAGCAAGTGATAGAGATGTTCCAGCCAGTCTATTATAGCTACAGTGACCATATAATTTATTGTCCAACTGGGTGGGTCACTTTAGAGTGTAATAGGGGTACTGATAATAATTATATTAATACAACTGCTATGCATTGGAACTAGCTAGGGCAAGCTGAGACATAGGATTACTCTAACAGCCTATGCTCTTTACTGTTACACAATTCTGTTTCCTATATAAATATGTGCAATGTGACCAGTCCAACAATAGAAGTATAGCGCAGGGAAGGGATGATCTGGCTGCTCTAACAGGGACTGCTAGCTACTACCCAATATTCATTGTCTCCTTCCTGCTTGGTAATAAAACCCCTATATTGTGTTGGGGCAATAATGTGTCTAGGTAAAAAAAAAAAACACAACAAAAACAAAGAAAAAACCCTGCATTTCCCAGTTCCCTTAGAGAGGACCAAAGATGTCAGTAGAAGTTGTCAGGTGGAGCTACTAAGAAAGCTCATAGAAGGGAGCTAGCTTAATAATCAGGTCCCTGTTCCTCTGCAATTTCCTTATAGCTGATGCCTAAGACCTGGATGTGATGGTTGGAGCTGCAGTAGCATCACTTGGTAACAGAAGTCATGACTTAAGAATTACAGAGCTGAAAACCTGGGTTTCTGATAACCATGGACTCACCATTACTGTCTTGGACTGTAAACCTGCAGGCTATGTTATGTGAGAGAAAAACATACCTCTATCTTTGTTTAAGCAGGAATTACTAGGGTTTTCACTTATACCTTAACTAACCTTATTCTAACTGATACACCCACCTTAAGTCGTCAAACAACAGATTTAAATTTTGAGTACCGGGCATTTTTATTCTTATCCAATTTTGATAGAAATTGTTCTACAAGTATATTGCCCTTCGTTCTACTTATTTAAGTAGCTAAAACAGAAGCATTGTCTGACAGTTTCCTTGATGATAACAAGGTTTTTATTACTTACAGAAAGCAAAGCTAGCTTACTTTTCAGTGCATGATAGTTTTATATGTCCTATGGAAGCTCATTCAATTGTTAGTATTAATAAAGGAAGTATGGATTAAATTCTGATGAGCAATACTCATCGGATGGATTTTAGATGGATTGGTGCCTTCACCAATTTTGTCCCTTTTAAGTGATTCATTTAGGGTTTTTTCTAAACTCTCCAGTCTTACTTCCTCTAAAAACTTGAAGACTAATTAAAGATTTCCACCTTTCCGTCATTATGGAAATATGCCAGGGGATTTTCATGAAATGTTAAATATTTAGATTTAATAGGAAATGATTACATTCACTAAACGGTTAGATACAGAGCTCTTAATCATATAATTGTATTACGTTTAGTTCATAGAAACATAAAAGAATTAAATAAAAGGTTTGGTGCATGTTCAGCATTTTTGTAAAGCACAAAGGTATTTCTAAAGTTGGTTTTTTTTTTTCTTCTTTTGTGTTTTGAAAAAATAATTACTATTATGGAGATGGTTACACTAATTAATGCTCTTCTTTAGGCACAGGCGAGATTCTTTAAGAAACTGTGTTAACTTTTTTATTGTAACTATTTCAGGTTAGTTATTCTACTTTAGTTTAGACTATCTTTATCATTAACAAAATTTTAAAAGTTACTCTAATAAATTGCTCCCTATAGACAATAAATCTTTCCATATATCTAAACAATGTAGGGTGGCCAGTTAGCTCAGCTGGTTAGAGTGCAGTGCTCATAACACCAGGGTTGCCGGTTAGATCCCCACATGGGCCACAGAGTTGTGTCCTCTACAACTAGATTGAGGCAACTACTTGACTTGGAGCTGATGGGTCCTGGAAAAACACACTGTACCCTAATAAAAAAATTAAAATAAATAAAGAAATAAATAAACAAACAATCTAGGATAAATATATGGAAGAAAACTTCAAGGACAACCTAACAATTAGGTCTGGCCCAAAACGCAATATGGAATGACATGCATTAAAAAGAATTCAAACTAAGGCTAAATGACCATTTGATAGGGATGTAATAGATCAGTGTTATCTAATAGAACTTTCTGCCATGATGGAAATATTCTGTACCTGTACTACCCCAAATACTTGCATTAGGCACATGTGATGATTTGAACTTGAAATGTGGCTAGTATGAGAAATTAAATTTTAAATTTTATTTTATTTTAATAGCTATATATGGCTAGTGGCTCTCAAATTGGACTGTGTAGTTATTAATGGTATTCATACAGAGCTGAAAGAATTGGATTTGATGGATTCTAAAGGCTCTTCCAACTTTATATTTCCACAGCTGAAAAAAATGAATGGTTAAACTTTATCTGTCCTCCATTTTCTGCTCCACTCGGCACCAAATTTTCCCTGTTTCTGATATCGGGAATCAATTCTTTCATTAGGTTAGTCATCACAGAACTACCTTGTGCCAAGTGCAGGGGGCGGGGGGGTGTGTGAGTGGGGGAAAATCAACATTTCTAACCTTCTTGATTTTCCCTTTTACTGACTTCAATAGCCCTTCCTTTCATCATATCTTGAAATATGATGGCTAGGTAGCAGGCTGTGGAGACCATACTTAAATCCTGGGACTTCCAGATTCACTAGAGAGCTTTCTGCTTAGAAGGAGCAAAGCCACAGGAATCGATGGGGTCAAAAAGAGCAACAAGGGTTCTGAATCAGACTCAAGTTAATCTTAAAGTAAATAATGTGATATGAGTTGCGCATCTGAGATATGCATCTGGCAGGAGGTAAGGAACTCCTGCATCTGGAATTGCCAGCATCCTTCCCAGTGTTTCCCAGAATTCTCCAAGGGGCTTCAGCCTACATGGAGTTTTCAGTCTCACTTGCACCTCACTTCCGCATCTGGTTTGTCCATTCCACCGTGCACATACCCTATCCCAATCCAAACATGGAACATGATGCGTTGTACATTGATTCCACAAAGCAACCAAAATGCAAGGTACTTGCATGTAGTAGGGCTCTGTAGGTAGTTTGAGGGCAATGGCAGGGGTGTTATGTTGCAGTGAAATATTAGATAGCCCTGCCCTTGAAAGCTGTCAGTTTTCTTACCATGGGAACTTCTGCCTGTGTCTCCTTCTTGGACCCTCCCATCATGTCATTTGCTCCCACCTCCATCAGACTCGCTTTCTTTCCTCTTCTCTTCACGCTCAAACCCTCATTTCTTCTCTCTGAGCAAAGGCCATATCTAAATTTCTCTCATATTTTTATTCTGAGCAAATCAGGTGTCTCTTTGTTTTGCCCTGTGTTTTCAGTCCATGTTTAAGACATATGGCCGGACTCAAATTTTCAAATAAAAATCTAAGTCAAAAATTTTTTTTACCCTAAAAAGGATTCTGGCTCAAGATTTTTAAATAAAATGTTCTTTTTTCCATATAGCTCTCTATTCCAGAAAATTAGATATTACTATAAGAAAAATGAGTTTCAAAGAAGACTTGGCTATGGTCATAAAAAGAATAAAAAGTGTTATAAGGATTAGAAGATCAGGCATTTGTAAAGTATTTTTCTTTCCACTCTATTACAGCCATAAACAATACATGTTAAATAATATTCTATAAACATTCTTGAGAATCTCATAATCACTTATAACATTATCCTCAATGATAAATATTTCATGAGCACTAGAAAAATGGCATGAAAAACAACTGGAAAACAAATCATTTAAAAAGGAAACCTGTATGGATTTAAGAAGTGATTGAGAGGGCTGGCCGAGTGGCACGGTGGTTAAATGCTGGTTTGGGAAGCCAGCGGCCCCGGTTCGGGTCCCACATATGAGGGCCAGTGACACTGCCCTCAAAAAAAAAAAACCCAAAAAACAAGAAGTGATTGAGGAATATATATACAGAGGGTGCCAAAAAAAAAATGTATACACATTTTAAGAAAGGAAAACTGTATTAAAATTGTAATACTCAATATATAAAGATAACAAAAGATGAATACAAGTCACATTTGACTTTTGCAATTTATAAGAGGTGCTCAAAGTGGTAACCATCTGATTACAGCAAACTACTGCTTGAGCAACATTGATCAGAGTTTGTATACATTCTTTGGGCACTCCCGGTATTTGTGCGCACGCGCCTGTGTGTGTGTGTGTGTGTGTGTGTGTGTGTGTGTGTGTAAATTCAGCCATACTATGAGGATCCAATGTTACATAGAGGAAATGGATATTTAAATTTTAAAAAAATATATATATTTTTTTCTTGGGGTAGACTTAGAGAAGCAAGTAGATATGCTTTCATTGAGTTAAAATCTTTATGGGAGGAAGGGGTTAAAAAAGAAAAGAAACCCTTTACTGACTCAGTACTACATGTGAGATACGATGGCATGATGGCAGATTTTACAGGACCTTCAAAAATGAAGTATTTGTCAGGACTCTTTCAATTGCAAGTGACAATAATCCAACTGACATTAACTAAAGCAAAAAAGAGAACGGAGGGCTGGCCGAGTGGTACATTGGTTAAGAGTTGGCTTAGAGGGCAAGCTCTGAGCAACAGGGCTACCGGTTCAATTCCCACATGAGCCAGTGAAAGCTGCGCCCCAGCTGAGCTGTCACTGAGCGCCAACAGGTGGCAGATGGCTCAGCTGGTGTAACAAGATTGCCTGTTCGATGGTGGGTTTCCCCACCCGCAACTAAGACTGAACTCAGCACCTAGAGCTGAGCTGCCACTCCAATGGCTCAATGGATAGAGAGTGCGCTCTTAACAACAAGGCTGCTGGTTCAACTCCCACATGGGATGGTGGCTATGCCCACCCTCAACTAAGATGGAACATAGCTTGGAGGCCACGAGCTGCCAACGGGAAGCCAGATGGCTACAGGCACCCTCCACAACGAAGACTGAAGAACAATAACTTGGCTGGTCCCCTTCCACAATATCCCAACACTGTTCCCCTCCCCCAATTCCCCAATAAAATCTTTAAAAAAAAAAAAAAAGAGAATGGATTGGATCATGTAACTAGGAAACCCAAGGTTGGCTCTGACTTCAAACACAACACAATTTCCAGGAAATGTAGCCATCCCACCCACCTCCGCCTCCTTCACTCCTTTTCCCCTCTTCCTTTTCCAGCTCTTCCTCCTTCTTTGTTGAGTCTTACCCTCTCCTATTGCTTCAGGCTCCCAGTTAACCAGGGAAAATAGTTATCTGCAATCTAAAGTTGTGTTTTTATTTAGCAATCAGATCTAGCTGCAAAAGCTGCCCTCTTTCCAAATCAGTATACCAGTGCCAGACAGTGATTCTTATTGGCTCTGTCTATAGTAATTGCTCTCCCCTGAATCAATCACTGTGTTCAGAGGAGTGAGATATTATGATTGGCCATACCCAGATCAGGTGATCACTCTGTGGTGAGGATGTGGCACAGCACTGCAATAGATAAGATATTCTTAACCATTCAGGATGAAAGAAAGGTGGTTTTGCAAAAAAAGGGATGCAGAGAGGCATACAACATATATATATATATACCCACTGTGGATTAATAAGTAACATGTTTTAAGTTTTTCCCATATAAATCTTAGTACCTACACAGGGGGAGAAATATCCCCACATGTGCCCCAAATTTTTAATCTCAGTGTTAATCTGTTATCTCAATTATAAAACATTTAAATTGTTCCCCCCATTTTTTCTTACTGTTATATAAATCTAGTTTTTGTTAGTTTTAAACTGTGAAAATCATTTGATCATTGGCATAATATTTTTGTGGTCAAAATGCAATGTTGGCTTAAAACTTGTTCTCTGTATAATAAATTATAAATCATCTTTAGATATTGTGAAAACTGTCAATCTAACATGCCATTTCCTCAGTTAACCCTAGTTTTGTGGCTGTGATGGTTTCAAAATTGTTTCTTGGCTTCAGCACACTTTGGTTGCTACTATATTTAGAGATCATCTATTTTAGCTTGGTCAGAAAAAATTATCACTATTTTTATAGGAATTTTATTGGCTAGAAAGCATAACTTGTATTCTTTTCTACACATGCTTGTCTTGGTATATAGAAATTTAAAAACCTGATGTTTACATCACATTTTTTACTGTCTCGATACAATACAGTGAAATCCAAGCTTCTGTTAGGTTAAGCCACTGAGATTTGTGAGTTAATTTAATCCTGGAATATATTGTAACCAATCCTGACAAACGCAGATGTGTTAAATTGCATAATTTATAAACCAAAAGATTCTCACCATAATTGTGCAAATATTATATATTTTCCCTTATTACAATATGTGTAATTTATATTCTAGGCAAAAACACATATATTTGTGTGACTTTCCTAAGAGTAACCAATTCCACCTTTTTCCCAAGAGAAAGGGGGGAAAAAAATCATAATATGGTGATTATCAGAGAGTCTTCAAGCCCTTAAAAGCCAGGGAGGATCTTCTATGCCAGCTATCCGTAGATACCTAGGTTTTTTTTTCTTACTCTTTATTTTAGCAACTAAAGTTTCACAAAGAGCTCCTGAAAAGGCAGATTTCTGAGTAGAAGTTATGTTACTATACCAGAAATTGGGGTTTTTACCACAAGTGGTTTCACTTTCACTGTGGAAAAGAAAATGCAAGTTGACCTAGCCAAAGGTCCTGAGGAGATAGCAATTGTTGAGGAACGGCTGGTTCTCATCATCTCCTGAGGGCAAAAGAGAACCACGTGAAGGCTAAGTTTGACTTTTCATCTACTACCAAGAAGCAGCCATCTCTGAAACTAAAATAACACTTGTCTGATCATTAATCTTTGTCTTCAATTATATAACACTTCCTTCATGCTTTAACTCATTGGTTTTCAAATATTGATTCGCAGTGGAACTGGATCTTCTGATAGTTTGTTAGCAGAATTCACATTGTATATAAGACAATGAAAGCAGGACCCAGAAGTTCCAAGGATCACCTGGCAGCACACACAACTACAAGGCTTTAAACTAAGGAGCCAGCTTAGTTCTACGTTGCGCCTATCGTGGGGGTAATGAGGCGTACACATAAGTAAGACTCATTGTTTCTCCCAAGCGGATCCACCTTCATTTTGATATAGTGGTTTCAGAATATTCACCGCAGGCAGTTCATGTTGTTCAACACTCACATAAACCTTCCTGAGCATTCCCCTTCCCTATTCTCCTGTCTTCTCCTTTCATAGTGCTTGAAAAATCCTCATACTCTTTGCGCCTGTCTCAACTCGGCTGCATTTTTGGTGCGTAAACCTCTTGCAGAGTTTAGCCCACATCGATGTCGTTCAAAATCTCCCAGCAAATCTTGTTTCTCCAGGAGGCCTCTGCTATTACTGCTCCCCCAATTCATCCATATTCGGCAAATGGAGAATAAAAATTATCTTTTCAATTTTTGTTTTATACATATATTTATATATAATATATATTAAACATATATTAAAGTATATTATATATAAATATATTAAAATGCATTTATATATAAATATATTAAAATGCATTTATATAAATATATATTAAAATGCATTTACATATAAATATATAAACATAAACATATATATGTGTGTGTGTATATATATATATATATATATTTGTCTTTTCACATAAACATTGAAAACAAACCTTCTGTCTGGACCTGAACACTGCATGTGGGGATGGAAACCTGCACTGCACACTTCCAGGTGCGTCACTGGCAGGTGTGACACACTATTATTATGTGGCCACTTGCACAGGCCTGTGCTGTACTGAAAGACATCTTGCTCGAGGATGTGTTCCTCAAAGGGTGGTCTGAGGACCACCTCCGACTGGGGTCCTTGTGTGACCCCCCCCAAGCCACACCTACTACATCAGAATTTCTGGGATGGGACCTGGGATCTGCCTTCCTAACAATTTCCTTTGGGGGAGTTCTACTTACCTGTGGCTATATAAAAACCCTCTCGTGGCCCCCTAATCATAGTGACTTAAAGCAATGATTTATTATTTCTCATGATTGTATGTGGGTTGACTAGCAGTTTCTCCTGGACCCACTCAGGCAGTATCACTACGGTGAAGGCTAGACTGGCAGGCACAAAATGACCTCATTCATATATTTGTCAGTTGGTGCTGGCTGTCAGTGGAGTGTTTCAGTTCTTCTTTTAGTGGCTTCTCATTCTCTAAGCGGCTCCTTAAACCAGGAGTGACTTCCTTACATGGCATTCTCAAGGCAGAGTTCCAAGAAGGCAAACATAGAAACTGCAAGCTCTCCTGAGACCTAGGCTTTACTTGCACATCATCATTTCTGCCACATTCTATTGGTCAAAGCAAGTTAAAAGGTCAGACCAGGTTCAAAGTATGGGAAAATGACTTCATTTCTTGATAGAGTCAGCTGCAAAGCATTTGTATTTACAAACACCATATAATATACACGCCGTAGTGTATTACTAAGTACATGTACTATATTAGGTACTTAAACACTTTTAGCTTTCATCATCATGTCTCAGGGATTGAAGTAATTAAGAAGCTTCTGGAATATGGTATTTGTGGGCTTGGCTTTTAAATGGAAGTTTTTTCCTGTATTTGCTAGAAACAAGTTGATTTGCTTTTGGTCCTGAAACTAGCATTGTCAATATCCTGACTCATTAAATATAAGGGTCCAATCTCAGCAGAAAAGATTCAGAAGCTCATAAAGAGAGTGGGTAGCTACACCTCTATATTTAATCTACTCACAAGTAACTATGAAATTATTTAAGAAAATATCATTAATATAATAGGATTCCATAGTTTTCATAACTATTTATTCATATTTTTCCTGATCAAAATTTTCCCAAATTAAAAAAAGAAGTCAGAATTGGCTAATGTAAACTTACTTTCCTCTTTCAACATAGCTGATCCTTTAGTGATCTAATAACAGCAAGAGGTCTTATTTAAAAACAGTAAAATGGTGGGGTAGAATAAAGGGGAATTGAAAAACAATCTGAGGAGTTAGGTACAGATTATAAAATTAAACAATCATTCCAGGAGGAAGGACTGAGCCATATCAGATTTACCTATAGTTACAAAGCCTGCTCTGAGTCAGTGACAAAGGGAGGGTGGCCATCCAATCCATACCCATATCTCTGCTCCAAGAATTTCCCACTTTATTTGAAAACTACGTGCAATATTGAGAAAATGGATCTAAAATGTATACTTGGAAATTGGCCTCTGAGGAGGCTTAAATAGCAATAATACTTAAAAATAACAGGTTCTGAGTGCAATAGTGGAACAAGCCATGAAAATATCTTTGTAATCAACTAATAGAAAACATGTGATCACAAGCCCTTATATTTGCCTGCTGCCTCAAGTTAGTGTTTTAAATATATTGTACTCTTTCATATTTGCCTTGGAAATTTTTTTCTCTTGCTTTAGACTGAAGGAAAAGTTTGCGAAGTTTTATGTCTCCCTTAGTCAGCAAGTAAATTTCCCATTACTCGCACGTTGGGTGAGTCACCAGCCCTGCTTAGGGGAGTCACAGAGTCCTGGCTGTCTGGACGGGAAGAGAAACAACATTACAGTCAATCAGTCTAGACATCTTAAGGGGCAGCGACTTGGCCATTTATGGTATCATTTCCCCTTTTTTACTGGGAGAGCCTAGAGAGCAGAGGCACTCCTGGGAATATATGTAGGGTTACCAGATTTAGCAAATAAAAACACAGGATGACTGGTTAAATTTGGATTTAAGATAAATGATGACTAATTTTTTAGTATATGTATGTTTCATGCAATGTTTGTGACATACTTTTACTAAAATAATAATAATAATAATTATCATTTACCTGGAAATTTATATTTAACTAGGAATTCTGTATTGTCTGGCAACCCTACATGTATAGATCTCTCTTCATATTATCCACTTTTTATTACCTCTCAGAATGTCTGAGATGAAAGTCTGTTTTCCTGAGTTTTAGAGAAAAAAGTTGAGCTATTTTTTCATCTTTTACTAATCATGTAATTACTGTCTAATATCAGAGAAAGAAAAAAATTATCAGTGACAAGAATTCTTTGGAACAGTACTTCCTAGACTTTAATATGCATATGAGATACATGGGGATCTTGGCAAAATTCAGATTCTAATTCAGCAGTGGGAGGTGGGGCCTGAGAGCCTGCATTAGCTGACAGCAATGCTGTAGGTCCATGGGACATACTTTTCAGTTGTAACAAGGCTTTCAATGGTTCTCAAACTTTGCTGCGTATTCGAATCACCTGGGGAATGTTCATATTTCCTCATGCTCAAGCTGCCAGTCCATCTAAATTAATCTGAATTGCTGGGGGTGGCAGCCAGGAGTGTGTAGTTTTAAAAGTTCCTCAGGTGCTCCCAGTGTGTGGTCAATGTTGAGAATCGCTGTCTTTGATGAATCCACTTTGGCGCTGGTTAATGTTTATTATCACCTGGCTGGAAGGCAAAACCTTTAAAACACAAAATTAGCATGGTGGTTATTACACATTAACCGTACTCGTGAGAGACTGAATTGTGAAGGATCGCCACCACAATCTTTTTAAAGTGTCCACTTTCAGTTATGCTTTCTAAGCATTGGGGAAAACGATAGGTTTTACTATTTTAACTGTTAGATTACTAAATTAATTTTCTGAATTTGGATATTTTATATTTGTGACACACATTTTTCCATGAGTCTAAAATAATTTATTTCTCCTAATGTTTCTAATGGAAACCAAACATCCACCACCTCACAGTCAGCCTGGCTCGGAAAAGACTGGAATTTATCATCTGTTACTCTTTTGTGAGGCTTGGCTAGAGTCAAGGAATGTGACTTAGGGAAGAAAATTAAATCTTTAAGTTCTTGTTGTTTTACAAATAAAGACATGCCAATGAATAAAAATATGCCTTCAAAGCTACTGGTAAGAATATATCATGTATATTAACACATGCTTACACAAAACAGACGGACGCTAACATAAAATTAGCTGTGGGAAACTTCTACAAAAGACTTGTTACTTAACTAAAAACTTTGCTCTTTATGTCTTCTAATTTTATTACTTTAGTGTCATCCATTTTAATGCCACCTTCCTTAAATCACAATCTTTTCTGCAGAATTGTTTACCTTGAAGAATGCTTTTTGGGTTTCTTGTATTTTCCACTGGGGTGCTATCTCACAGAATTTTTTTCCTATTTATTTATCCTTGTTTGGTTTGTTTTTTGCCAACTTCATTCATCATTCATCCTCTTCTCTTCTATCATTCATGCCAGCCTACACCTTCCATCTGCTCAATTCCCTACCTTGTGCCCAAACATTCTAGAATCTGTGACTAGATCTTTTACTTGACTTGCCTCCCTCACCAACAACAGCAGTAGTTGCCATGCCCTGGGAAAGAACCTTAAGAAGCCTACACATGCCCTTGACCCTGGGTGGCCCCATCAACAGGTTGAAGGGCTGCCAACATGAAAAGTTGGCTCAGATGAGGTACAACAAGACCATTAAAGGGCAACAGAAATCTCCCATGATGATGAGGAAGTCAGCCTGAGCTGGCCAGCATACAAAGTAGCCACCTAAAAATGTTTTGTTCTAAACAATGGTAGTTTATTCTTCCTTCTATGAGAGGCTTATACACTTTCCTAAAACTTAGCCCAAAGTATAGCAGTGCAGTGTACAATATAACAAAGCAGTAGCTAAACCAAGCTGTGTTTTCATATATAACAGACCATTAAATCTTTGTAAACACCCCAACAAATACTATTGCTACTCACATTTTAAAGATGAAAAAAACTGAAGCTTGGAGAATAGTGACTTGCCCATGATCACACAGATAGATGGGTAAAGTCAGGATATGAATCCCAACAAATAAAATTAGAAATGAAATCCTGAGTATAGCTTAATTAGCATGTATTTGAATGTATCCATGGCCTCCACTATGATGTACTACCTCTTATAGTTCTTACAGGGAATGACGGGATCCTGAAGGACTTCAATTTTATATATTAGTGACAGTAACTGCAATAACAGTAGTAGTTTTCTCCAAACTGACCAGTGCTTAAATAGGTTATTTGAGGATTTCTAGTCAAGAAGGTGAAGTATGTAAATGCTGTGCTTACCTACTCTCAGACCATATCAAAAATATAGGTAAACTACAGAACAACCATCACAGAGAATCTCCGGAAGTCAGGCTGAACCAAAGCCCTACAGCTAAAGACATACAGAAGAAACCACCTCAAGACCGGTAGTGGGGTGGACACATGGAATGGGATGTTCCCACACTGCGAGTAACAATTAAAAATCAGGAGGCGGGTGCAGCCGAGTGGGGGATACCACTGCAGTCAACATATCCCTCCCGTTTTGTTTTGTTTTTAATTGGGGAATTGGGGTAGGGGAACAGTGTTGGGGAATTGTGGAGGGAACCAGCCAAGTTGTTCTTCAATCTTAGTTGTGGAGGGTGCCAGTCGCCATATGGCTGTCCTTCGGCAGATTGTGGCCTCTAAGCTCAAGGTGCTGTGTTACAATCTTAGTTGCAGGTGGGCGTAGCCACCATCCCATGCAGGAGTGAAACCAGCAGTTTTGTTATAAGCAGATGCTCTATCCACTGAGCCATCCGGGCAGCAGCTCAGCTCAATGTGCCAAGCTCAGTCTTAATTGTGGGTGGGCATAGCCACCATCCCATGCAGGAGTCGAACCAGCAGCCTTGTTATTAAGAGCGCATGCTCTGTCCACTGAGCCATCTGGGCGGCAGCTCAGCTCAAGGTGCCAGTTCAGTCTTAGTTGCGGGTGGGCATAGCCCACCATTGAAGAGACAGCCTTGTTAGGAGCATGTGCTCTCACCAGCTGAGCCATCCTGCCACCTGTTGGCAGCTGAGTGGCAGCTCAGCTTGGGCACAGAGTCACTGGCCCATGTGGGAATTGAACCAGAGGCCCTGTTGCTTAGAGTTCACACTCTTAAGCTAACTCTTAACCAACTGAGGAGGAGTGAAGGGTCCTAGCCTCACACCAGGCTCCCCAGCCCAGCAGCCCAGAGCCAGGGATAGAAATCCCCATAACGTCTGCCTGTGAAAACCAGTGGAGATTGTGGCTGGAGCGTGGCTGCAGTCCTAGGCACTCCTCTTAAAGGGAGCTCCAGTGCTGGGGCAGCAGCTCAAAGGATATATGGGGAGGAACTGAGGTGTCTGGCTTCAGAGCAAGGGCTGGAGGTATAGCTTTCTCTCTGATGGAGGAGCTGGCAAAAATCACTGTTTCTTTGTTGATCCATACCCCCTCTTGGCATACAGACATAAGCAGCCATAGCTGAGTCTCTATCAACCCGGCTAACACCTTTCACCTGTTTTGTCCTAGTGATTTCCTGAGACCCCACCCCACCCAAATTTTTGGCACACCCAAGCTGCTTTTAGTGCCTCTTCCGTAAAAACAGCCTTGGCTCATGGTGCAGACTTTCCTAAAATCTCTCAAAGGTTCACAAAACCCAAAGTAGAGCATCTGGCTTTGGCATGTCTCATGCCTCTTGCAGAGCAACTCCAAGCTCAGCACTAGTCACAGCTGGTCTCTATTCATGACTGGGCCTCTTGAGGCACCTCCAAGGACAATACAGGTGATGGCCATCTGTGGATTGCTTTGTGGCTGATGCCAGGTGGCCCAGGACAGGGCACAGGCTGTGGCTGAACTTGGCCTGTGGTGGGGGCTCCTCCCAGGAGGCCCTGGGAACTGAGATGCCCAGAAGCTAGCTTTGGACCAAGCCAGAGCATCGCCCAGCCACCTCCATGGATGACACACTTAAACGGCAGATTGGGCCGGCACCAGAGTCCTACTAAATCAAATCCTGCTAGGGCCAGCCCCTTCACAACAGCTCTTCCACTGTAATCACAGCCAGTCCTCACAAACAAACAGCCTAATGGTGAATCCTTCCCACTGATGTGCAAACAGCAACCAAGGCTCAACTACAATAGGAAGGAACACATAACCCTCACATGGGACATACCTAGAGCACCTGGCTCTGGTGACAAGGGGGACAGTACCACTGGGCCCTACAGGACACCTACTACATAAAGCCACTCTACTAAGATCAGGAGGCATGGCAGCCCTACCTAATATTGGGTTCTCGGAAAAGTCATGACGTATTTTTTCTATGTTTTTCAATGCAAAAATGTGTCATGACTTTTCCAACAACCCAATATATAGAAACAAATACAGCGAGGCAGCCAAAATGAGGAGACAAAGAAACATGTTCCAAATGAAAGACCAGAACAAAACTCCAGAAAAAGAACTAAAGAAAATGGAAACATGCAATCTACCAGATGCAGAGTTCAAAACACTGGTTATAAGGATACTCAATGAACTCAGGGAGATCTTCAACAAAGACACAGAAACATAAAAAATAGAAAAAGAAAATAAAAAAAAGAAGCAGTCAGAAATGAATAATACAATAACTGAACTTAGATTATATTAGAGGGAATCAACAGTAGATTAGATGAAACAGAGGACCAGATGAATGATTTAGAAGATAAGGCAGTAGAAAACATCCACGCAGAATAGTAGAAAGAAAAAAGAATGCAAAAATATGAGGATAGTTTAAGGGGCCTCTGGCACAACATCAAGTGTACCAACATGCATATCATAGAGAGAGCAAGGAATTGAAAACCTATTTGAAGAAATAATGATGGAAAACTTCCCTAACCTAGCAAAGGAAATAAATATATAAGCCCAGAAAATACAGAACATCCTGAACAAAATGAGCCCAAAGAGGCCCACACCAAGACACTTTATAATTATAATTAGTATGCCAAAATCTGAACACAAAGAAAGAATCATAAAGCAGCAAGAGAAAAGCACTTGTTACCAAAAGGGAGCTCCCATAAGACTATCAGCTGATTTCTCAACAGAAACTTTGCACACAGCGGCTCATTAAGATTGACGGCAAGGTCTAAACTGATGTCACCTACCCAGGTTTTATGGATGTCATCACTGGAGAGAACTTCCAACTGACCTACGACACCAAGGGTCGCTTTGCTGTTCATCATATTACACCTGAGACCAAGGCCAAGTACAAGTTGTGCAAAGTGAGAAAGATCTTTGTGGGCACAAAAAGAATCCCACATTTTGTGAGCCACGATGCTCACACCATCCGCTACCCTGACCCCCTCATCAAGGTGAACAACACCATTCGGATTGATTTGAAGACAGGAAAAATTACTGATTTCATCAAATTTGAGGCTGGTAACCTGTGCATGGTGACCAGAGGTGCTAACCTGGGAAGAATTGGTGTAATCACCGACAGAGAAAGGCACTCTGGTTCTTTTGGTGTGGTTCATGTGAAAGATACCAATGGCAACAGCTTTGGCACCAAGCTCTGCAACATTTTTATTGTTAGCAAAGGCAACAACCCATGGATTTCTCTTCCCCGTGGAAAGGATATCTGCCTCACCATTGCTGAAAAGAGAGACAAGAGACGGCTGCCAAACAGAGCAGTAGGTGAAATGATCTCTAGATGACACAATTGGAAGAGCCTTCAACCCCAAATAAAGATAATATAGTATAATGGAAAAAAAAGAAGACAAAACGAAGGTTTAAATAGTTTCTCATAGCCTTTTAGTCTATTGTTTTACACTCAGTGTATCCTCAGTGGTCTGTGCATTTATTTTTCTTCCAAAGTGCTTATGTAGGTGAAGTTTTATATGTAGGTCTGTACAGGTAACTTACGTTCTTTGAAGAATATATGCAATGTTAATGCTTTATTTTGTACAGCTTCTGCTTTCCTTATCAAAAGTTGCCAAACTTAAAGGCTCACCAGAGAGAGCACTATTACAGGTCAGCTGCCTGCTACAACCTGATATTATTCTGGGGAGAAATGAGGCTTTCTCTTCCTTTATGTCATTCAAAGCAATAGCCTACATTCCAAGAATGCCTGTGACATTTACCAAACACTATGCTTTCCTGTGTTTGTTTGTTTTTACACTGGGCACAAAGTACAATTAATTATCACTGGTCACTGGAATAGAATGTATTTATGGCCTGAAAGGATGACTAAACTACCTTCCCTTGTTGAATGACTAACTGCAGAGAAATACTTTTCCAAAACTGCTTATCTGCACGATCAACTCAACACTGATGCTAGAATGAACAGATGCACCGATTTTAGTTAGTTTCAATCTTCCAGGTTCTGGTTGCCTGACAAAAATTAAAATCAGATTACACATCAAAAGGACAAAAATCAGAAAATGCAAGACCAGTCCTTGTTAGCAGCATCACCACAAACTGAAAGTAAATGGTAGATAAAGATATTTCATGAAAATGGAAATTTAAAACACAAAACAAAACAAAAAAAACCTGTTGTTTACAGTACTTATACCAGACAAAAAGAGATGTTAAAACAAAGGCTACAACAAGAGACAAAGAAAGACCCAAGAATCCCACTACAGGGTGTTTATCTGAAAAAACCCAAAACTCTACTTCATGGGGATGTGTGCATCCATATGTTCAACATCAAATGTTCAATATCACATGTTGTACATATGTGCATCCATATGTACAACACCATTTAAAACCCTACTTGCATGATTCAGATTTCAATAACCCTCTTTCCGAGGGTTTAGCATATTTACAGGAAAGGAGACACAATGGACCCTATAATCAGACAGTCAGAAAGAAGGATACATCATGTTCATTTCATTACATCTTACCACCTGGCATCAACTACATAATTCATTATTTTAGTAATATGCTCACTCTAAAGAGATTTTGCCCAATAAAAAAAGTGAGGTTTTCTTTTGGAATTCATCGGCTTAGATAATATTCTTTGCGTTCGCTAACATTTGGAGCACTTTATGCATGAGGTGGCTTGGAACATGTGGGCAGAACAGTATGAGACATTAACTGCATTGACGTCCTGGGAATGAAGAGATAAATGCCTGCAAAATAATGCTAATCTATGAGAAAGGCAAGATAATGAGTTTTTCATTAGCAACAACCTTCACAGGTCCTTGCATTGGAAGCTATATTACTTGAAAACAATGGTGTATTTGTTAAATGTCCAGTACCACAAACCTCCTCCGAAAAGTCTGATATAAAAAAACTAAAAAAAAAAAAAAAAAAAAAAAAAAAAAAAAAAAAAATCTAGCTCCAAGTCCTGGATGTGTCACAGGGCAACTGTGTTTCTGTGACTTGGTTATGCCAGGCCTCCAGAGCAATACACCTCAGCAAACTCTCAGTGCCATTGCTGTTCAGGTTGGAGTAATCATCTATAAATCGCCTGTTTGTCAGGATTGGCAGAATAGTTAGGGAGAAGCAGAGAGATAAATGGAGCAGAGTCTGAACTGTTCAAAACAGTAAATGCCCTTCGGCTGTCTTCCTAAATACCACTTCTGTGGCTCAGTGACCTATCTCTACTCTGAAAGCTCACCCAGACTCCTCTTCTCCTGGTCATCCAAATGATCACAGATGACAAATGGCAAACAGTTCAGAAGCTTAAAGGGAAATACGTACATGAGTTGGGCAATTCATAGTCAGAGCTGCTGATGTATCTGTTCACGAGTGATTTATAAAAATTGCCCTGTTGACCTCACCAATGTCAAGACCTTTTTTGTTGTAACTTGCGAATTCCCTACGAAAAACAAGGGTTTCCTGTTCTTTTACATCAAGCCCCCACACATGAGTTTTAGTAATATGCCCACTGTAAAGAGATTTTGCCAAGTGAAAAGGTGAGGTTTGGGCCAGCTGAGTGGCGCGGTGGTTAAGTGCTGGCTTGGGAAGCCAGCGGCCCCGGTTCAGATCCCACATATGAGGGCCAGTGACACTGCCCTCAAAAAAAAAAAAAAAAAAAGGTAAGGTTTTCCTGTGGAATTTATTAGCTTAGATTTTGATCTGTAGGGAGCTAGTGTGGCTCGATGTTTAGAACATAGTATGGGGCAGATAAAGGCATGTGTTTAGCTCCAGCTCTGTTGTCACTTTTTAGCTGAGTGACCTGAAGCAAGTTACTTAACCTCTCAAGGACTATATTTTTCTTTTCCAGTTATTCTACCTGGTCCTTTTTTGAAATCTACCTGTGTTTTTTTTTTAATTGTAATTTGCTTTCTTTTCTTACATTGTTCTTCTTTTACATGTTATTTTCAAAATACGTATTTTGTAGCCTATGTCATATTATTCTGTTTTCTCAAGTTCATGGAGGTGCTCATCTCTCCCCTTATTGTATCTGCTGACTCTCGCTCATGACAAACTATTTTTTCATGTATTTTAGAATTCATCAGGGGTTTCTTTTGCTGTGGAAATTTCCTGTAGCTGTATTTATGGAAGTGCTCCTCCTACTGCTCTTTCATTTGTTTCTACCAGGCATCACTGACCATCCCTGAGCCAGAATCAAGTTGTCCAGGCAGAGATAAGTTTCCTTGAGCTCTTCCTTCTAGGGGCTTATGGGCAGTCTTTTTTCTAGATCTCCTTTAACAGAGTGTGGGGACCTTTGGGGGTCTTGGTTCATCTATAGTTCTCAGTTTCAAATCTCTACATTGTCTCTTGTTCCTGTTAAATATTAAGGTCCAAATCCCTCTAGTCCTTAAGGCCTATTTCAAACTTATAGACAATCATGCCGGTGCACACATTGTGTCAACTCACTTTAGCATGCCATATTTAAGTTCCTTCTCAATGTCTGGTGGTTGCCCATTCTTTTTTGCAACCTCACCTAGGTATTTAAAATATAAATTATTTTATTTTGCCTGACAGTTCCAGGAGTTGGTAGGAAGGGCTCTCTATTAGTTTAGTTCGCCATGCCCCCAGAACCATTTTCTTACTTCTTGAAACTTGGATATCTGCATAAGCAATACAGAGATAATGATGGTATGTGCCCCATATGGTTTTGGTAAAGATTAAATAAGATAAAGTTTAAAGTGCTTAGGGATGTGCCAGGTGTTACTGCTGCTCTCACTCCAGCCACCATGTGATACTGTGATTTATAATAAGAAATACATGTTTAGTCTTCATCCTGGTTTCTGGCACAGGGTTCCTGAAACCCTTGGAATTTCCTAAGTGATCTAGGGCTAGGCAATAGAAGTGTCTTTTGTTATACATAAAAAGCACCTTTCAACCACACTGGAGTTTATGCTAATGAGATGGCTTTTGGAAAGCACCTAAAGAAGGGGAGAGGGGTGCTGGTTGCCAGGGGAACCATGAAGGGCCGGGAGAGTGGCTCACCTGGAGATTGGCTCACCTGGACCCTTTGAGCTCCTTCCCACGTACTCATACCTTGGTCTCTGCATCAATTCAGTCTGGCTGTTCCTGAGTTATAATAATAATTATTATAATCCTTTTATAATACACTGGGAATCTAGTAAGTACACTGTTTTCTGAGTTCTGTGAAGACACTCTAGTAAACTAATTGAACCCAAGGAGGGGGTTTTGGGAACCTCTGACTGATAGCTGTCTGTCAGATGCACAGGTGGTGGGAACCTGGAAATGCACAACTGGCGTCTGAAGTGGGGAGGGGGAAGAGGTCAGTCTGGTGGGACTGAACCTTTAATCTGTGGGATCTGACCCTACGTCCAGATAGATAGTTTCAGAATGGAGTTAAATTTTAGGATACCCAACTGGTATTGCAGAATTGCTTGGTGTGTGGAAAACCCACACATCTGGCGCGTCAGAAGTGTGGTAGAGTGTTCTGCGTGTAAGCAAAGTACTGAGAGTAGAGAGACACCACAGAAGAGCAATAGGAATGTGCTTTCTTCCTTTATATACTGTATCTATAATCTAGCTAGCAGCAAAGGGAAGGAGATGTGAAAGAAAAAGAGGCAAACGTCCCACACTAGTTGGCTTTTCAACAAGGGTTCTGGAATCGGCCATACGATATCCCGCTTATATCTCATCTGCCAGAACTTAGTCATGTGGCCACACCTAGCTTCCAAGGAGGCTGCGAAACACAGTATTTTTAGCTAGGCTCATTAATACATGAAGTCAAGATTCTAGTGAGAAAGAAGAAGGGTTCAGCGGACACTGGCTGGGCAGGTGCCAGTCTTTGCCACATCTATACAGTGTGGTCACAACTATATAATTTTAAAGCAGAACCAGGCCTGGGGAATGAGACAGATGTAAAGACGTATACCTTTCAATTGGGACCTAGGGTTGGAGAATGACTCAGAGCTTGGGAAAGGGTGAGGAGGGGCTGGCTTAGGTAGTATGTGTGCATGGGCTGTGGAGGAGTGTAGGGGACTTAAAGGGTGGAGAAGCTGAGAATAAGAAAGAAAATAATGAAGGGGTGTGTCTCAAGCAAATGTGGGGACTAGGGGATTGAATAAATGTTTTCTAAATACATATCTTTTTTGTTTCTTTCTCTATTGTCTAACCTCTCTTACTGGGCCACTTCTCCAAATATAGGCTCTCACAGATGTGATCACCCGTCTCTCTTATGAAACACTTACCTCAATTGTAAGTTAACACTTACTTGTGAAGTCCATAGATTGATAGTGTAAACTCCATTCAGGAAGGTACACTGACTTTTTTTGCAATGATTATATCCTCATGCCTGGCATAGTGCCTGGTACATAATAAACAAGCAACAAATATTTGCTGAATTAATGAAATGAATGTGTAGAGGACACATTGATAGGAAAAGAACGCTGATAGAATAGATCGCACGACAAGATTTCTGGAATGGGGCCTATCCAAGATAAAACAGACGTGAATTTGTGAGGCATCACATTTCTCCAGAATACTATTTGCTATGAGCAATTGCAAATTGTTAAGACATCAGTTTCCTTGTAATTATACATTATCATTCTGTCCTTTTCCACCCTAGACAGATCTTACATATATTCTTTTACTTTATCACTCCATAACTGAATCATCTGGTTTCTGCCTGACTCTGGGCTCCTTTTCCCCTGCCCCTACCCAGGACTGTCAAACATATAAATTATCAGTATCCGACTGGAGTCCAAAAGAACATTGCCAAGATTCATAGGAGTAGGCAATATACCTTTCCATTTTGTGATACCGCTACTTATTGGCTGTGTGGCCTTGGGAAATTTATTCAACTGACCCATGCCTCAGTTTCCTGGCCCGTAGAGTGGAAATAATATTAAACCCACAGATGGTTGAAAGGATTATATGAGGTAATCTACATAAAGCTCTTAGCAGTGACTGTCTCTTAATGTGCATTCAACATATGCTAACAATCATTACTTGCTTACAAGAACAGGATGCTAGCAGACAATGCCCACATTTTCCAAAGGGAGGCAAGACCCTTCCTCAAGGGTGGCAGCACAAGAGAACTGCTGAGAGGCAGGACGGCAGCAGTGGTGGCAGTGAGAGAGGAGGAGAGGCTGGGAGAGGGTTTTCCAGGATCCCACGGCCAGTAAGTGGCAGTACCATGAGGTGGAAGGTTGGAGAGGGTGATAGAGTCCCACCCACACTGGCTGTTGGGGGCACTTCCAGGATCACGTGGGTGGCAGAGAAAACTGGACTTGAGAGGGACTAACAACTCTGGCTGCAGCCATGTGAGTCATGGGTTCTGGAGACAAAATGGATTTCGTCTCTGACTCAATGGATTTGAGACAAAGGGAGTTTCCTCCAGGCCTAGCTCCTGAATTAGCCACTGTTTGTCTAAGATAAAATATACCACTCTTACAAGTTGTGTTAGGCAAAAACGAAATTTAAAAAACTCTCAAACACAAACTAGTGTAAGAAAGAAACTTAGTGGCTCACAAAATTGAAAAATTCAAGGGCAGGAAGCTTTGGGCTTTGGTCTGTCCTTTAACTTGATTCTAATCTCCATATGAAGATCCATGCTCAGGCTTCATTCTCAGGCTCCCCATGCTGCAGCAGCCCTGGCATCCCCACTTTTCGGGGTAGAATCTAGCAGAAAGAAGGAGTCTGCCACCTCAATGACTCCACTAAAGTCTGAGAGTCTCATTTGCATGACAGACTTGCCTCTGAGTTAGTAACAGACACCATATAAAATGACGCTCTGGTGATGTCTGGGGCACCTAACACTGTCCAGAGCTGAACGTGGAACTACCTGCATAGGAACCACATGGACTGAGAGTGAGGAGGGGCCAATCACCAAACAGAAATTGTGTGCTCTTACCAGAAGTAAGGTAATTAGATGTTGGGCTAGAAAAAACTGTTTACTACACTTCCCATTAATCTTGCCATGTGTTGTAGAAACCGTTGAAATGCTGCTGTATTATATACACAGTAGGAATCCTGAGAAAACACACCCTTGCCCTGGCATTAGGTGCAAAATTCCCTTTAGGGTAAAAGGTACCAGTAATTGTTCCATGCTCCAGTTTAGACAGTCTTAGCATTACTGGGCTATCTTACTCATTAGTATATATATATATATATATATATATATATATATATATATATATATATCCCGTCTCCTCATTCTTTTTCAAGCTGGTAGAAGGCAGGAGTCTAGTTGGGTGCCCTATATAATGTCAGTATTAATAAATGATTTTGTTCAATGATTCATTCACTTATGGGCTCTGTTTCCAGTCAGATCTGACACAGAAGCATTTGAGTTTCTGCTGGCTTCGAAATAGGAATTATAACTTTTTTTGGCAAGTGTGAAATCATCGTAACTCATGTTCTTTAGAAACACATTTTGAACAACATCCTGCTGACTGGAAAGATGTACACCATCCCTCACCAGAGCAATTACTCATTCAACACAATGTTTTAAATGGAAATAAAAGCTCAAGTTATTAATTTTGATCATTTACTAATCTGTTTTTAGCAGATAAGCCCACACTATTATTCTTTTAAACACAGACAGTTTTTCTAGGGTAGGACAGTTCATTTCTTTCCATTTATATTGTAACTAAGGTGTAAATTCATCAATTTAAGGGTTGAGAAGTACCCATTTAAATCTAAGGCTCTGAACTTGAGCTCTGATCCTGGGGGTAGAAGCAAGTGTGTGTGTGTGTGTGTGTGTGTGTGTGTGTGTGTGTGTGTGTGACAGAAAGAGACAGAGAAAGATAGAGAATGGTGAAAATTGACTAATTGCCTGGGGGACATGGAGTTCAGGGGGATACAAGAAAGTGCCAAGAAGCAAAGTCAGAGTCCAACCAAAATATGAATCTAAGAGGAATAAGCAGAGAGGATGAAGTAAGGCAAGAAGTAATAGGAAGAAGTAATGATAATAATAATAATATCTGTATAACACTTACCAGGATGTAAGGTCTACTAAGGGCTCCACATAGGAATGTGTACCCTCCTCTAGTCTAGGCTACAGGAAGGTTTCAAGAGGATAGGGACTATGTTTATTTTATGTAGGGTCCTTGCTTAGTAAATTGTTGAACACTAATAACACTAG
Organism: Aselliscus stoliczkanus; assembly: GCA_033961575.1. Taxonomy (NCBI): domain Eukaryota; kingdom Metazoa; phylum Chordata; class Mammalia; order Chiroptera; family Hipposideridae; genus Aselliscus; species Aselliscus stoliczkanus. Next base: position 134,719,271 of record CM066731.1, on the reverse strand, counting down.
ATTTGCCAAAACAAGGCAAGAGGGATAAGGTATGGAGGCTCGGAGGCAGACACAGTAACATTTCTGGAGCAGCTAAGTGAAATTGCTGACACTTCCTATGGGGTGTCCAAGGCCTTGGTGGTGGTTGAAGAGGGGCTGTTCAAGTCTGTTAAGGCATGTCAGACTCTACCCAGATTTTGTCCACGTTCTGAAGATAATTTAAACTTTGGTTTTCATGAAAGCAGCCAACAACAGCCGAATGACTGAGGCACTATAAAACTCGGTCCACGTTTATTACCCTCTGCACCTTGTCCTGCTTTCCCTCCTTATTCTACCCTACTCAAGCATCCCAGGGTATTCTGGAACTTCTAAAGTGAATGCAGTCACATCTCTGCTTGCAGTAATGCTGGCCGGAGTTAGTTATCTGTTGTTAGGCTTGTGTGGGGGTATCTTTCTGGAGTCTGTACTGGTAGCAGCATAGGAGGCCGCTGTCCTCAGTAACTGAGTGCTGTGTATACCTACTTCTTTTCATAACACATTGCTCTTAATTAGTGCTAACTCAGCATGTCCCAAGAGGTAATAATTTTAGTCTGCCAAGTCTGCATTTAATGGGCAAGCAATTTTTTTTATTCCCATTCTAATGCCTTCATGCTACACAGCCTCTGTCATGATTTCTTAGTTAAGCAAAGTGTCTTAGTACTACACTGAGCCTTTTAAAGGAAAAAAACTAACACACTCATGGGTTGGAAAATGGGAGTGAGGGAGGAGAGAAGGCATCTCCAGACAGGAGACTTTATCAGTTAAATATGCATTTTTACAGTGGAAAAACAAGTCAATGAAAAGTAGAACAACTGGAGGATGCCTTTTGCTGTTTGTAGAAGACCATCTAGATTCTGAAAAGCAATCTGGGGTTTCATTAGTGATGCACAGCCATATATGGTTTGATCACACAGTAACACACAGGAACATTCTTCATTTGCAGGCCATCGAACCAATAATAACCTATTGTGACAAAGAGAAACTCTGAGTTATTAAATTGCTGGGGGTGTGGAGGAGTGGAGTGTGAGTCAGGGAGGTTTAAATGGCACAGCAATATGAAAAGTGTCATTAATATTTTTCATGTTATAAATAGTTGGGTTCTGGAGGGAGACTATTTGAATCCCAGCTCTATCACTTACTGATTGTGTGAACTTGGATGGATTTTTAAATCTCTCTGTATCTCTCTTATAAAGTGGAGATAATATTAGTACATGTTTCATAGAGTTTTTGATATGATAACTGAATGAATACAATGAAAAAGCTTGGAACAATGCCCTAACTTGTAAAATTCAGTATATATTGCCACTGGTGCTGTAATTATTATTGAGTACATGTACATTGCTAAATGCCTCTATATTAAATCACTTTTCTTCTATTCCTTGTTCTATGAATCCCCCTGAGTGTTAGTTGAAGACGGACTGTCCTTTTAGATCTTATCATCCTCATCAAGGCTACTCCTCATGTTTCCATGTGGAAGGACATCGGGTGCACTAATACCTCAGGCCTTTGCCCTGTTACTCACTTCTCTCCCCGGAGGGTTTGGGAGAAGGACCTGGGCTGTGTGGTCAGAGGTGTTTGGGTGGTATGGATTTTAGGATCATATGCACAGAGAACCCTGAGGGAGTACAGGAATAGGGTGGGCTGATGAACTTTACTAGGTGTTTGCTTCTAGCAGATGGCAGGAAGAAGAGAGACCATAAAAGGACACATAAGGAAAGCTTAGTGACCCAGACATAAAATGATACTAGTCACAGTCCCAAGGAGGGAGAAAAATGCAGGAAGGAGGGGAATGTTCAACATTATTAAATGGTACTTAAAGGCTTAAGAAAAAAATGTAGGCTTTGCCAGGTATGGGGGAATTGGTGACCTTGAGAGAACAGTTTTAGAAAGAGAATCAAGGGTAAAATCCAGACTCTGAGGAACTGAGGATCCAGTGGGCATAAGAAAAATGGAAGCTATGATGGTAGCCTACATTTTAAAGATGTTTTCCAAAGAAGAGAAGAAAAAAACGGGACAATAGTGGAGGCAATAGTAAAGTCAAGGGAAAGATCTTTATAAGGAGGGAGAGTCTTTGTAGGAATTCAAACAGAGAAAGCAAATGAAAACACCATCAAAGGAAGTCCTTGGTGGAATACGAATCTAGAGGAGACAGGGAAGAATGGGAATAGAGGCTAGGTTGGGCCTCATAAAGTCAGAGATGTACATCTTTCTTGGAGGCAAGAATAAAGCAAAGTGGGCACATTAAAATTACCAAGGGAAGGGCCAGCTGATTGGCTCAGTTGGTTAAGAGCTTACTCAAGAGTGCGAGCTGAGCTCTGAGCAACAGTAGTTTGATGCCCAGCCCGAGCTGAGTTGCTGCTGAGCTGCCAACAGGTGGCAGCATGGCTCAGCTAATAAATAAATAAATAAATAAATAAATAAATAAATAAATAAATAAACAAACCAAGGGATACTGAAATAGAACAAGTGGAATTGCATGAGGTCTCCATCAAATATCAGGAAGCTTACTGGTAAACAAGAAAGTGACTAGTCTATTCTCAGACATTTCCAGGAGTGGGGTGGGAACCAAAACCAAGAGGGACCATATGGAAGAGCTGCCGTAGAAAGTTGACTACAGCTGGATACAATAATTTCTGGGCAGTAATGAGAGCTTAGCTGAAATTAGACACTGAAAATAGATCTACTCTACTGGATTTCCCTAGAAATGTCAACATACAGGAACTAAGAGCAGAGAAGGCATATATTTTGCATTATATTAAGCATGATAATAGTGAAGCCAGAAAAAGAGAAGATAAAAGTGGCAAGGGATGCCATGTGATGGTTAATGTGTATTACTGACATGGCTTGGTATATTATTGACATAACAAACAAACCCAAAAAAGAGAAGATACATTAAAAAAAGAGTTCAAGACACAAATACATACTATTAGGATTAAAAACAAGTTAAGTGGTCATGAAGAAATAGGAGAACTTTTAATTGAGGTAAGAATGTGTATTTTCAAGGGTCAAGATCTTAGAAGTAGAACATCAAGCGAAATGAAGTGGAACTCTGCTTCAGGAAGTCCAGCACTGAGGAAAGGTTGTGTGGAAAGAAGATCCAGTAAGCCAGTCAGTGTGGCCTGCCTCCAAGCCCCAGTGCAATCACTGTCCAATTAAGTGAGCCTACACAAGTTACTAAACCTTTCCATATATTTTCTCATCTGTAAAATGGAGGTCATATTATTTCCCAACTTTTAGGGATGTTGTGGGGACTAAGAATGTGATAACATATGAAAATATCTCACATTTGATACCTAATAAGGGCTCAAAGTATAGTTTTTGTTAATATTTAGTGTTAACTTTTGGTGTTTTCATGACTCATACCTGTTTATCCTTGCAAGGATGACAGGGCTTAAGGCAGAGAGGAAGACCATAGATGGAGCACAGAAGTCAATGAAGATGATGTTAGGTTTTAGAGGTTTGTTGATGATTGGGTAACGAGGGTTAGGAAGCCTTACGAAAAATGCCTTCAATGATAGTCATTGACTATCTCAAAACAAGAAATCCCCAGGTAGAACACCTCCAAAGTTTAGTACCATTGGCTTAATGATATCTTGAAAGACTTAGATTCTTTCTTTTGCTTGTTGGCTTGTTCTCTTAGGCTATTTCTCATCATGGCCTCAGTATTGTGGGTGCAGTGTCAGGTATCCTTAAGCACTGAGTTTGAGGGATATTTACTAGATCTCTCTAGAATGTGAGGGGATTAGTACCTATTAATTTCAGTTTGGGGAATAAGACAACAGAGTAATACCATTTAATATTTTGTTATACAAATGATGCTGCTGTGAGGACCCTTGTAGATGCCTCCTTATGCATATGTGGAGTATTTTCCAGGATGAATAGGGAGATATAAAATTGCTTTCAGATAAGGTACATTTTAAATGTTGTGGAATCTTACAAATGGCATTACCACTTGACACTCTCATTAGCATTAGTAATATATAAAAAAGCAAAGATTTCCCTACTTCCTATCCAAATTTTGATGAAATCAAAATTTTAAAAATTTGCTTATTTGGCAAATGAAAATGTATCTTATTGCTCTTTCAGTGTGCATTTTCCTGGTTACAAATGAAACTGACCATCTTTTCAAATGTTTGTGGATCATTTGCACTTAATTTTCTATGAGTTTCCTGTTCATAACTTTTGATTGCTTTTCTATTGGATTGTTCATTTTCTTTGTTTGTAGAAATTCTTCATGTGGTCCGGATACTAATTCTTTCATTGATATCTATGTCTATCCTTTGTCTTTTAGCTTTGTTGAAGGTCTCTTGTAGGAAACAATTCTTCATTTGCACAGAACTTTTTACACTCTTTGGTTCTTAGGCTGTTTTACTGGCAATAACTAGTCGTTTGATCTGGGGTAACCCTGCCTAAAGTCAACTATAGAAAGCCTTTTACACAGTTCCATAAAGGATAAGGAGAGAAAGACGCAACTACTCAGATATATTTCAATCCATAAGTCTGAAGCAATGACTGAAATGTCCATGAGTCATTCCTAAAAGACTTTCTGGTAACTTGGATTTTAACTGGGTGAAGGATCTTATCTTGCTGAGACAGGATATTAGCCTATTAACACATCAACAATGATTATGTTCTCTGATTAAATGTTTTTGCCATTCATGTTTATTGAAGAAAATGAGATGTACAGGTAAAGAATGTTTGAAACATAGCACCTGGGCCGTGTTTTTGAAGAACTTTTATGGAGGTCTTAGGGCAGCAATGAAGAAGCTTCAGGGCAAATTTTCTCTTTGTCAGGAAGAAAGAAAGGAGAAAGACAAAAACGGAATACCCTCAAACACACTTTGGGTTATTTTCTCCCCTTAGCCTAGGGTTCTTTTAGTCCTCTAATGTTTGGGCTACTTGCTTAGGTCAATATCACAATGTGATAGTTTTTCACTGAAATTAGATGCTGCTTTGATTATTCCCTTATTAAGCCAACCTAAAATAAGCAGTTCTATAGCTATGAGTTAATAGATCTTTTCAAACATTCCTCAGCAGAGTCCTATGATAAAGCCATTTAAGATTGAAAATGAGAGGATTAAAAAGAAAGTGGCATAAAAGCCTTGTTTTTTGCCACGTATTAAATTGGGAGAATTTGTTCAATCCTTGGAAGTAGTTTTTGGTCTCTGAGAGAAAAATATTTAAAGAAAGCAGATGTTGATGAGTCACATTTAAGCTCTTATAGTTTGAAACACACTTTTTATTTGTACGTGATGTTGTTGTCTGGAAGGTAGCTGTGTAAAGTCCTTGAATTAAAAAAAACCCTAATGCGTGAATTTTCCTGTATTGTCAATACCAAAGAAGTTGGACTAAATAATCGTAAGAACACTGACAACTTTTGTATTCCTTACTTTTTTATGAGCTTTATGCCATTTTTGCTTTTCCCCAGTCATGTAGCCACTAGCTAATACCGTCTCCAGCCTGTTTTATTCTCTGGCTACTTCTTTAAGTCACTGTCCAACCATTAACAGTGAAGGGCTTAGAAGGTGAAAACTTCCAAAGCGTGAGAATGGGAGCAAGAGTTATTCATTCTTTAGTAAATAGTTACAGGTTGCTTACTTTTTATATCCACAAGTGGACAGACCCACCAATCATGAGCATGATTACAGCTCAAGGTAAGTGCTGTGAAGTTTCCGGTAACAAAGAGTGGAAGAACTGACTGAGGAGTCAAAAAATAAAAAAGGCTTCTCTCTGGAAGAGCCAACCCCTGAGCTGAGACCTGAATGAAAGTGGAAGAGGGGTTACAAAATGAAAGAGTGGGTAAGTTGACTGTAGAAAGAGCATGTCAGGCAGAGCAACAAGCTCACAGGGATCCTGCAGCAGGAAGGAGCAGTGTGTTCAGGCAACTCGGAGGCAAGGGGAAGCATCCCCAGGGGAGTTGGAAGAAACAGACAACACTTGGTAATGATGTGGAAAACTGGAGATAGTTCTTCCTCAGATTTCTTGCCACTCTCTTCCTTCCTCTTTCTCTCACAGCAGATAACTAACAATTGAGCTAGGCACTGTTTTCAGCACTTGATACATACTAACTCATCTCTAATTTAAAATAACTCAATGAGCATATAGTAGAGTCTATGAACTCATGCTCCTACCCGAAAATCTCTGCTTTGCCCTTTTCTACCCCTCATATACTGAGCTATCCATAAGACAGCAGACAAGTTTTGTAGGGACAAGCCCAGGGTTCTTTGAGAAAGAAAAGGGGGTGTTTAAATGTGTTTTGGTCATGCTGAGTCTCAAATCCAATCATGTGTTGCTTATTTAATTATGGTGTATAATATTTATTGAGTGCACATTATGTCAAGCACTAAACATTTTGCATATTAGTTTATTGAATTTAGAACTAAACAAGTTCTAAATATTTTGCATATCAGCTTATTGAATTTTCACACCTAACCCTATTATGAGGCCCATTTTACAAATGAGCAAAGCAAGAAAAGTCTCCAAGGATGTACATACAGCTAATAATAGTGAAGGGAGGCGGAAGCTGACGCGAGGCAGTCTGTGCTCAGAGGCCACACTCTTAGGAACTAGACATCACTTGCTTATTGGTATGACTGCCAAATGCCTTGTTACCTCCTAAAACCATTCTCTTCTTCCTTCTCTAACAAACTCCCTGATGATACCTTAGGAAAGAAATGCCCACATAACAAACATGATATAGTCACTGAATTAACAGGAAATTAGAGAAACTCTGGTGAAACTCTCTAAGGACAACTACTGAAACCGTCTTTTATTCAAAAAATAAGAGTATAGAAGTAATTGTGCAGCCAACAAACACAGAACACTTAAGATATGCAGCAAGCTGCCATGTAACTCTAGAATCCTAAAACTGGTAGTATGAAAAACAGCTCTTAGGCTGCTTTTGAGCACGGATTATAATCAGTCCTAAACCACTAATGTAGTTATAGAAGAAAAAAGAAAGATTATTTTCAACAAAGTTGCAGAATTTCTCTGATTTGCATTAATTATTGTCACTTACTTGGCATGTGTCTCTCCTTTCATTATTGAACTCTATGAGAGATCATGTGTTTCAAATTTGCCTCACTCTCTTTTGGATTGAAATCAAATTCCAGTGTTCTTTTGGGTGAAGGGGTTTCCCTGAAGTTAAATGGAGTTTCCTCCCATTATTTTTTTTTTTTGAGGGCAGTGTCACTGGCCCTCACATGTGGGACCGAACCGGGGCCACTGGCTTCCCAAGCCAGCGCTTAACCACCTTGCCACTCGGCCGGCCCTCCTCCCATTTTTAAAGAAGCAGGATTTCAGTTCCTCACTCATCACTTTAAGCACTCGGTTGTATATACCCTTAGCTTTTTTGCTACTTTCTTTCTCCATCTCACTTTCTTAGCAGATAATAAATCACTTCTGTTCCCCTCTCCCAATTCCCCAATTAAAAAAAATAAAAGAATATTAAAAGAAAAAAATTAAAAAGAAAAAGCACTTCTATCATCTTTTCTATGTGTTAACCACTGTTCTAAATGCTATATACCTATTCACTCCACTCTAGGGCCCTCCAACTATCCTGTACCATCTAAGGAGTGGGGAAAAAACTGAGGAGTACTTATAAAGTTCACGGTTCCTTTTACCCAGTATATCATGCCCAGCTATCAAGAAATAACGTAAAAAGCATACTACAAAGCAAAAAAATACAGTTTGAAGAGAAAGCAAGCATCAGAACTGGACTCAAATATTACAAGGATGTTGGAATCATCCAACCAGGAATTTAAGACAACTATGATTAACATGCTATGAGCTCTAATAAATAAAACAGACAGCATGCAAAAATAGTTGGGCAACGTCAGCAGAGAGGTGGAAATCCTAAGAAAGAATGAAAAAGAAATACTAGAATTCAGAAAGCACTGTAACAGAAATGAAGAATGTTTTTTACAGGCTTATTGCTAGACTGGACACAGCTTAGAAAAGAATCTCTGAACTTGAGGACATCTTAACAGAAACCTCCAAAACTGGAAAGCAAACAAACAAACAAACAAAAAAGTCTGAAGAAAAACACACCTCAACAATCCAGAACAGAATATATCCAAGAACTGTGGGACAACTATAAAAAGTGTACAATACACATAATAGGAATACCTGCAGAAAAAGAAAAAAAAAATGAAAGAGGGGACATCACTACAAATCCCACGGACATTTAAAGAATAATTACAGTCTTCACAATATTTAACTCAAAATTGACCACGGACCAAAATGCAAAACTATAAAACTCCTTGAAGATAACATAGAAGAAAATCTAGATGACCTTGGATGTGGCGATGACTTTTTAGATACAACACCAAATCCATGAAAGAAAGAATTGATAAGATGGACTTGTACTCTGCAAAAGACAATGTCAAGAGAATGAGAAGACAAGTCTCAGAATGGAAGAAAAACATTTGCAAAAGACACTTGTGACAAAGGACTATTCTTCAAAATATACAAAAAACTCTTGGGGCTAGCCAAGTAGCTCAGTTGGCAAGAATGCAAGCTCTGAGCAGCTGGGTTCGTGGTTCTATTCCCACATGTGCCAGTAAGCTGGGCCCTCTACAGCTAAGATTGTGATTAACAGCTCGACCTTGGAACTGGGCTGCTGTGAGTGGCTGGCGACGACACAGGCTGCAGTAGGGTTGCAGTGGGCTGCCATGAGCAGCCGTGAGTGGCTGTCCAATGGCCTGCGACCAACTGCCTCAGCCAGGAAGAGCACAATGATCATAATACCAACATGGGCCAGTGAAGCTGTGTCCTCCACAACTAGATTGAAGAACAAAAGCACAACACTTGGCTATTCCCCTTCCCCGATTTCCCAATGCTGTTCCCCTCCACCAATTCCCCAATTAAAAAAAACCCCAAAAACGCTTTTTATTGTTTTTTTTTAAATGTTCTTAAAAAAACCCAAAAAACGCTTAAAACTTGACAATAAGAAAATCAACAGCTGCATTAAAAATGAGCCAAAGACCTGAGCAAACACTCTATCAAAGAAAATATACAGAAGGCAAATAAACAATGAAAAAATGTTCAACAACTGGGCTGGCCGAGTGCAGCGTTGATTAAGAACTGGCTTGGGACACCAGCGGCCCCAGTTCGGATCCCACAAATGAGGGCCAGTGACACTGCCCTCTACAGCTAAGATGGTGAACAACAACCCCACCTGGAGCTGGTCTGCGTGAGTCCCAGCGATGGTGTAGGTTGCAGCCCCTGCTGCACTGGGCTGCCATGAGCTACAGCGAGAGGCCAGCAGCCGGAGTGAGCTGCCAATGGCCGCTGTGAGCAGCCATCCAGAGGCTGGCAACTGATCTGCCTCACCAGGGAAGAGCGCAATGATGATACCAACATGGGCCAGTGAAGCGACGTCCTCCACAACTGTTCCCCTCCCCCAATTCCCCAATTTAAAAAAAAAACTAAAAAGAAAAAATTAATTAAAAAAAAAAGTTCAGCATCATATGTCATTAGGAAATTGCAAATTAAAATAACAATGAGTTACCACTACACACCTATTAGAATGGAAAAAATCCAAAATAATAACAATACTAAATGCTGGTGAGGATGAAGGAATAGGAATTGTCATTGGTAGTGAAAATGCAAAATGGTACAGCCACTTTGAAAAATGGGTTAGCAACTTCTTGTCAAACTAAACATAAGATACAGCAATTGCAGTATTTGGTATTTACTCAAATGAGGATTGAAAAGTTATGCCCACACAAACACTTGCACATAAAGATGTTATAACAGTTTTATTCATATCTGCCCAACTGTGGGAGGAACCAAAATGCCTTTCAGCAGGTGAAGGGATAAATAAACTGCGTTAATTCTAGGCAATGGAATGTTACTCAGTGGCAAAGAGAAATGTGTTATCAAGCCATGAAAAGGCATTGAGGGACCTTAAATATTATTAAGTGAAAGAAGCCTGAAGAGGCTACATACTGTACGTTTCCAACTATATTTCATTCTAGAAAAGGCAAAACTAAGGAAACAATAAAAAAGATCAGTCATTGTGGGGTGGGAATATGAAAGGGAAGAGCACAGAGGAATTTTAGAGAATTGGTTCCAGAGAGAACAAAACTATGGAGAAAGTAAAAGTATCAGTAGTTGGGGAAGAAGGGTGTATAGGCAGAGCACAGAGGATTTCTAGGGCAGTGAAGTTACTCTGTATGATACCATAATGGTGGATACAAGTCAGTCATTATCCATTTATCAAAACCCATAGAATGTGCACCACCAAGAGTGAATTGTACCATAAACTATGGACTTTGGGTGACAATATAGTTTTATTGATTATAACAGATGTACCACTCTGGGGTGGAATTTTGATACTAGGGGGGCTGTACATATGCGTGGGCTCAGGGAGGTATGCGGGAAATCTCTATGCTTTCTGCTTAATTTTTTTTTTTTTTTTGAGGGCAGTGTCACTGGCCCTCATATGTGGGACCTGAACCGGGGCCGCTGGCTTCCCAGGCCAGCACTTAACTACCGCGCCACTCGGCTGGCCCTCTGCTTAATTTTGCTGTGAACTAAAACTGCTCTAAAATATAAAGTCAATTTGAAAAAAAACCAAAAACCAAAAAAAAACACCCCAAAATCAAAGCAAAGAACCTGCCTGGACTTCACATTTCCTTCCAGCTGCCACCTCATTTCTCTGTTTCTTTTTAGAGAAAAAAATTCCTCAGAAGAATTGCCTGTGCTCATCAGCTGTCTCTAGTTGCCCTCTTCTCACTTTTCTTGAATACACTCCCACCAGGCTTTTGCCCTCACTATTCCACTTAAATGTGATCAATTCTCAGTCCTCATTATGATTGAAATATGAGCAACTTTTGACACAGTGATAACTTCATCTTCCTCGGTACCCATTTTTGGTATTGTTCCTGGGACACCCGTTTTTATGTTCTCCCCTCCCCTATGGGCCACTCTTCCTTGATCTTCTTGGCTGATTTCCGCTCGTGTCTCTAAACGCTAATCATGGCAATGCACTGAGCTCAGTCTTTGGTCTTCTTTTCTGTATCTACACACTCACCTTCTTGGTGATCCCAGACTATCGATAACTGAGGATGCATCAATTCAAAATACCCAGTTTATGGAGCTGTGGTAAAGATTAAATGAGTTAATACATACAAGTATAAGGTACTTAAAACGGTGTCTGGAACAAAATACTCTATACAACCAGTTGTAAACTTATTAGCAATCTAATAGGCATCACAAACATCACATGTTCAAAACCAAACTTCCAATTTTTCTACCTTAGGTTCCCCCTCTTGCAGCCTTTCCTAACATCCTTACCTCTTTGTGTCCTATCATATTCCCCATCTAGTCTATGAGAAAATCCTGGTGGTCCTACCTTCAAAATATATTCAGATTCCAAGTCTTCCCAATATCTCATCGCTGTCCTTGTTCGAGGTACAATCATCTTCTACCTGCTATATTGCAGATTTGCTGATCGGTCTCCCTGCTTTCTCTTATTTCCCCTTGGTCTAGTTCAACACAGCAACCAGAGTAACCCTTTTAAAATGTGAGTCAGATCGTGTCACTCCTCTGTTTAAATCCTCCAATGGCTATCCATCATGCTGAGGGCAAGCGCCAACTCCATGCAGTGGCCCACAAGGACCTAGATTAATTGGCCTTTGCTCCGTCTCTGATTTCATCTCTTACCATTCTCTGTGGGTTCACTGTAGCACACTAGCCTCCTTGCTGTTTCTCGAATATTCTAAATATTCTTCCTTCATTACTTTTGTGTGTGATTTCCCTCTGCCTGGAATGTCCTCCCCCAGATAATCTGCTCAGATGTCTCCGCTCACCCCTTCTTGCCTTCTTCAGTATCTCTCTTAAAGAATTTTTCTCTCTCTCCTGCTCCTGCATCATCAGGGCCACCAGGGGAGGACCTCGCCTGTAAATGAAGTCAAAACTTTAAAACCAGGTTCTTGATGACATCCTTTGGGCATCTAGGTCAAGGCTTGCCTAATGATAGGCCCACCCTTAGACTGTTATATAAGGCAATCATGCCCTTTAGAGTTTATTACAATATCTGGCAAATAATTTGGAAGGTAATGTACATGAAAAATATCATTATCATTAGTATATCTAATCATAATTTATTATTGTCCATATTTCATAGCATTGTATAATGATGAGAATTAGCAGAAAAAATTGTAACTTGTATAAATAAAGGATGGAGAAATGTATTGCTTAATGTTTTCTTCCGGAGACATTATTATGTTGTATAGTACAACATGAATTGGAGAGAGCGTGGAAGGTGCCAAAGGGAGGGAGCCGACAGTGACAAACTGTCAGGCTTTGTGCTAAGGGCTTCACATGCATTTTCTTCTTCAAAACTCAGCATCCCCAGGGTGATTCTTTTTCTCCACATTTTACAAATGAGGGGAATAGTCAGGATTTGTGACTAGGGCTGTGTTACTCCAAATCCTGTCCCCTTGCCATTTTCACCATACTGGGTTTGGTCTTTAAATCTCTCTACAATAAATAAGTCCCGTTTATTGAGTCAGTGATTGAAGCCAGAAACCAAGTGGAAAAAATTCTTTTCATTCTGCAAAAGTCAAGATTGATAATATGTATTTGTGTTCTTACCATTGAACTCAAAATCTTGCAACTCAGGTTTTTGTAGAAGTATGAGGAAAAAAGGAAATTTACCATCAGCATTTCTACAGAATTAAAGAATGATAAAATGTTACTGCACATAGAAACAATATTCTACATATTTCCTGGAACCCATTCTATGACAGAAAATATGAATCAACTGTAAGTAGAATATATTAGCTCATCTGTTCTTACCAGATGCAGTGACATTTAGTATCTAGGGTAAGGGTTAGTTTAAAGGTTCCCCGAACTTCCGTTTTAGTGAACAAAAGAATTTTCAATAGTATATAAAAAATTATGATTATTCACTTTTGCATTGTGGTTTAAAGTGTGTCACATTAGAAACATTGAAAGAAAAATAATTTAACATTTCTCCCAAGAGAGATTAAACTACAGTAAAAAAATCTGGTTAATTCACTCAAGTGAACATTATTTATTAAGTGCCTATTGGTGCTTTGAACTCTGCTGGATGCTATGTACAAAGAGAGCATGGTGTACTCAAACTAGCCCATAGCCTCAAGGAATCCTTGAGGGACCCCTCTTCTTTTGTGAGTTCCCAGGCAATGCAAAAGCTATTTGGGATGAGCTATATCCTGAGCACAAAGCAGTCATTTAAGTTGGCTGGCTCACCTCCTTCGCCAAACGGGGAGAACTGAAATAAGGGCAGGGTATTCTTTCTCTGTCCTTTGCATAACCAGCCTACATTTAATCCTTTCGATGTCTTCTAAATGAGTCTGTCTTGCACATTAATTTTTTCGCTACTCTTTGAATTTATACCAAAATACTTTACAGGTTCCCAGTATGGAGATACTAAGAAATAGATACAAAACTTTTCTGAAGGGTTTTCATTGGGACAGCTGCCCTACCTAAGTTTATTGTTGATATTCTAGCTATACTAGTTTGAGATCCACTTTTCTCTTTAGAGTCAATGTTCCAATTCATTTGTTATTAAAGATGTCCTCATCCCCATTAACATTTTGACAATTAAAACATTTTAATCTACATAACATTGTTTGTTTCTGCTCTCTCAAGAATTTACAATAGCAGCCAATCTCCATCTGGGGCCACCAGTGTGTTATCATGCTTTCCTTTCATATAACAAGGAAGTACTTCATGGTGTTACATAACACAGTTAACAGATTCCAAGAAAAAGTTTATTCAAGTCCAACTCGGCCACACCTTTCAGTACACATATACAGCAGTGTCTGTACATGGGTGGGAAAATCACTTGGCAAACAAGACTGTAATACAGCTGGGGTAGGAGGAGGGATGACACACTGGCTATGAATTTATACTTAGGCCAAGAGAGCCCTTGTGCTTGTACTTCTGTGCTCTCCAATCCAATCTGGGCTTCTGAGGGTCCAGATTCAAGAAACCCTTACTAGTATTGGCAGCCCTGCCTTACTTGTATGGTTTCTGGAGATGGTGTGCGGCGTCTGATTGGTGTGTGTAAAGACATGAGGTAATAATATTCAGGGACCCTAAGAAGCAATGAATCATGACTACTAGGTAATTTTATTCTTTCTTCTTTATCCAGTTATGGGATGTACAACTTTTGTCAGTTTGTGGTCTGTGAATAATCAATGGGGGAAAAGATGGAGGAGTGTAAGGAGAGAGAAACATTTCTTCTTTCTATGTTCAAATGTGGGACTCCAAAACATATTTATAGTAACACCTTCAAATTTAATAGGAAATATTAAACTTCAACATGTCATTTTGTTATTTTTCCGAACGAAAAACTTGAGGTAAAGGCTGAAAGACCTACACAGTTAATAGAAATTAAGTTGAAATTGGAAATAGATATTTTTTTCACTTTAATATTGAATATATGAAATAATTCAAGAATAAATTTTGCCCATTAATAATACGGGATATGTATAATTTAATCAATTGTTTCAAAAATTTTCATTTAAGTTAGACAGCATTATTTCTTTTTCTGGGTTATCTAATTCAATAAATGTAAGAGAATTTGGTCAATGTAGTTAAATCATATCTAATTAATTCTCTAAAACTGAGCTAATGTCTATCAAATTATAAGCATATTAGGCTGAGACGTTAATAACAACTATGTTTGAAAATTATTGCGGAGTAATTCATTAAGAATCAGAGGAAGTTGGGGTGGGTGAGGTATGCAAATAAGGGGGAAAATCTACCTTAAGATCAAAATCTGGCCTTTTTGAAAGCATAACATAGTCAATAGAAGTAACTTGGCAACCATTTGGGTCTGACAACATTGACTGCTAAAGATCACCATCTCCAGTGACACTCAGGACTCGGTAAGCAGCAACGGCTTCTCAGCCATTTGAAGAAGCAAGAGCTGGTTAGCTCTTTGCTGTGGGGGCTCTTGAACCATCTCAGAAATGAGCCTCACTATATAGTCTTCCCTGCACAAGCCACCTCCATGCCTCAGGACATCAAATCTCACTTTCCAACCTAATCTAAAGGCCAGAAGTTCTAATTTACTTAAGTCATTAAAAGCCTTAGGAGAATCCAAGAATTTGATCCTTTTGGAAAGAATACCAAGCCTATAATATTCCTCTACTTTTAGGAATGTTATTTGACTGTGAAAGCTTGTCTTTGGATTTTAGGATCCTGAATCTTAACACATTTTTTGCGGGAAACGAGTAAACTCGTCATATAGCTCAAATGCCCGCTTACAAAGTGTTAATTGTAGTGTCTTTATGATTAGAATGTTTTCAACCATGAATTCAGAAATCTTTCATGACTCTCCTCTCTTCATGTTCCACTTATACTGAACTATGAGCCATACTTGTTCACATTTCTGTACCTCTGCACTTCAAGATTTACTTAAAGTCTTATTATTAGACAGTATCTGTGAAATACCTCCTTGATCCTCCCTGTTTGAGTTAGGTGATCCTCTCACATGCTCTCCTAGCACACGTGCATATCTGTATTACACTGTATTAAAACCATCCATTCATTTTCCACCTTCCCCATTAGACTGGGGCCTTGTGGAAACAGGTGTTTTTGTGTTTTTTTCCTAATTTAACCTCTGCTATCCCCAATACCTACTATAAGTGCTTGCACATAGTAGCTGTGGAAGTGTTTGTTGAATAACTGAAAAGGTTGAGATGCTTAACAACGAAACAAAACCGTGGGGATTTACTTTTTCCCCTCCATGTTTGACTGAACTAAAGTTGTTGCTAAGTAGACATAGCACCCATATGGTCAGTTTCTATACGGATCCTTTCTCCTATAATGATTTCATTAAATTATTCTGTAGCAACAAGTTGTCCATGTGAAGCAAGGACACTAGCGTCACACGGTTAACGTTATGTATAATGATGGCACATTATTAATGGGGGTATTTTGATCATTCCAATTACAAAGCTCTAGTAATAAGGACTATTGTAAGGATAATGTTACACTGAGAAAGAAATTAGGAGATCCAGGAAGAGAATGCATGGATTTATTAAATGGCTAAGCTTTGATTTAGAAATTCACTGGTATCATTGCATAATCATTTGGGTCCCAAGGTTCAGTATGCATTCTGAATGGATATGCTGTGCCTTAGCTCAATTAATTCACATTACAGATCCATTGTCCACAAGTGAATAGTTGAACAGATTGAGATATTCTTCTAATTAAATCATAGTAATGTTGATTTTCTATTGGTAATCACAATAACCCCACAGTATATTAGCTAAGGTTAAGAATAAAGAACTATTCATAAAATAATGCCCTTAAACTGACTGACATTTGATTCCGCTCTGATACTTACTGGCTATTTGACCTTGGGACATTTTCTTACCTCTCCGCTCCCAGGGTTGTGAGATGAGCACAATGCCTGGGACACAGTAATTGCTCAAAAAATATGAAGTGCTATCATCATCATCATCATCACTACCTCTTCTACACAGGAATATTATTCCTCCTCAATTCTATAGAGTTTGAACCCCAAGTAAGAAAAAATCAATTCTAAATATAATAAGTAAGAAAACCCAAATAGGGGGGAAAAAAAAAACTCCTTCAAAATACTTTCATTTTAAGTATCCAGTAATTAATTCGATTATCTTCAATTTATGTATTTCTAATATAATTATAAATATTTTATTTATATACATGCCATATAAATATTTTAGGAATTTAGGCATAGTGTCATGAAAAGGAAACCTTTTTCTGCTACTCGACCTATTAAAATGTTGTGAATATAGTTTTTAAGACAAGAAAATGCTATACTATAATATTGATTTTAAAAAATCACAATATAATGGAGAAAAAGTATTAACTGGGTATTTAGGAGTTGTAGGATTTAGATGGTTTTTATTTTTTTATACTTCCTATATTTTCCACATTTTCTACAATAAACATTTTACTTTTAAGAGATTTATTTTTAGATGGTAAAGCTATTCATCTTGTCTATCATATACATGCATATACATAAACACACATACATAGTTGTTTTTTGGGGGGTTTTAGAATACACAATCCTCATAAAAATGATAGAAACAAAACAGACATGTATAAAACAGAAAGTGAACTCAATATAAGAAAATTAATCAATGTTATATAGCACATTAACAGAATGAAACACAAAAATTGCCTAACAATCTCAATTGATGCAGAAAAGGCATTTGAGGAAATTGAATACCCTTTCATGATAAAACCACTCAACAAATGAGAAACAAGGGAAGGTATCTCAACATAATAAAAGCCATGTACGAAAAACCCACAGTTAACATCATACTTAAAAGTGAAAGACTGAAAAATTTTCCTCTAATGTCAAGAACAAGGGTGCCCACTCTTTCCACTACTATTCAACATAGTACTGGAAGTCTAGTCAGAGCAATTAGACAAGAAAAAGAAATAAAAGGCATCCAAATTGAAAAGGAAGAAGGAAAATTATCTCTGTTCATACATGACATGATTTCATACGTAGAAAACCCTAAATATCACCCCTCCCAAAAAAAAACCCGTTAAAACCAAAAATAATTTCAGTAAAGTTACAGGACAAAATCAGCACACAAAACTCAGTTGCATTTCTATATACTAATAATTATCAATCTGAAGAGAAAATTGAGAGAATCCCGTTTACTAAAGAAACAAAAAGGATAACATCTTAGGAATGAACTAAGAAAGTAAAAGACTTATATACTGAAAACTAAAAAACATTGTTTAAATGAATTGAAAAAGATACAAATAAATTCAACATTTTAACGATATTAAGTCTTCCATAGTTGGAAGACTTAATACATAGTTGGAAGACATAGTTAAAATGTCCATACTGCCCAAAGAATCTGAAGATTCAGGAAATCCTCATCAAAATCCCAACATTCTTTGCAGAAATAGAAAAATAATTCCTAAAATTCATTTGGAATCTCAAGGGACTCTGAGTAGCCAAAACGATCTAGAAGAACCAAGCTGGAAGCCTCAAATTTCCTGACTTCAAAACATACTACAAAGCAACATTAATCAGAGGGTGTGATACAGGCATAAAGACAGATATATAGACCAATGAAACAGAATAGAGAGCCCAGAAATAAACCCTTGTGTATATGGCCAAACAATTTTTGACAAGGATGCCAAGACTACACAATAGGGAAAGGATGGTCACTTAAACAATGGTCTTCAAAAACACGCCCCAAAATGAAGTTGGATGCTTACCTTATACCACATAAAAAAAAAAATTAACTCAAAATGGAGGAAAGGATAAATGTAAGGCCTAAAACTATAATTCCTAGAAGAAAACATAGATGAAAAGCTTCAGAACAATAGACTTGGTAATAATTCCTTGAAATAAGACCACAAGTACAGGCAACAAAAGTAAAAATAAGACTAGTGGGACTTTATCAAATTTAAAAATTTTGTGCATCAAAGGAAACAATCAACAGAGTGAAAAGGCAACCTATGGAATGAGAGAAAATAGTTGCAAATCATATACCTGATAAGGGACTAATATCCAGAATATATAATAAACTTCCATAACTCAACAACAAAAATAGAGAACTTGATTAAAAAGTGAGCAAAGGACGTGAATAGACAATTCTCCAAAGAAGATATATAGATAATGAACAAGCATGAAAAGATGCTCAACATCACTAATTGTAGGAGAAATGAAAATCAAAATCACAATGAGATATCATCTCACACTCAATTGGATGGCCACGACCAAAAGAATAGAAAATAACAAGTGTTGGCAAGGATGCAGAGAAATTGAAACCCTTGAACACTGTTGGTGAGAATGTAAAATGGAGTGGTCATTATGGAAAACAGCATGGAGTTTCCTTAAAAAATTAAAAATAAAATTACTATATGATCCAGCAATCCTACTTCTGGGTATATATCCAAAAGAATTCAAAACAGGATCTCAAAGAGGTATTTGCACATCCATGTTCATTGTAGCATTATTCACAAGAGCCAAGAGATGGAAGCAACCCAACTGTCCATTGACAGGTAAATGCATATAGAAAATGTGGTATACACATACAATGGAATATCATGCAGCATTTAAAAAGAAAGTTATCTTGTTATATGCTACAGCATCAGTGAACCTAGAGGACATTATGCTAAGTGAAATAAGCCAGTCACAAAAAGACAAATACTGTATGATCCTACTTATATGAAGTGTCTAAAGTAGTCAAAATCATAGAAAGTGGAAAGATGGTTGTCCAGGGCTTAGGGCAGGAAGAGGGAGGAAAGGACAATTGGTGTTTAATGGGTATAGACTTTCAATTTTAAAAAGATGAAAAAGTTCTACGGATCCATTGTACAACAATGTAAATAACACTACTCAACCGTTACACTTAAAAATGGTTAAATTGATTAATATAATCCATTTTTTTGCCACAAAAAAGAGAAAAATCTGAAATTTAAGGGTCTCTGTAATTACACTTCCTCCCTACTACAGATATACTACATAAATACCATATTACAAAGACAGCTACTGTTAACAGCTTTGATACTTTTAAAAAAATATTTATATATACAGACATACACTATAAACTCATACATACTTTCCAATATTCTCATACTTGCTATTTTTTTTTTAATACTGAACAGAATTATCAGGGTCATCTTTCCATGTATGTACATAAAAAAATCTACTTGAGTCCATAAAAACTCAAAAGGGAGGACAACTAAGATGGCGCAGTAGGTAAACGCAGTGTACCTTCTCTCACAACCACATCAAAATTACAACTAATCTACAAAACAACCATTACTGGGAATCGCCTAAAATCAAGCTGAACTGAAGCTTTTCAACTAAGGATGTGCAGAAGTAGCCACCTCCAGACCAGCTGGAAGCAGAACAGGCTGGTCCCACACCCACATGTGACCACTGCAGATCGGGAGGGCTATTTCAGCTGTGGGGGCCCCTCCGCATGCCCTAAAGGAGTGAGGGATCCCAGCCCCACTCCAGCCCA
This sequence comes from Aselliscus stoliczkanus, assembly GCA_033961575.1. Taxonomy (NCBI): domain Eukaryota; kingdom Metazoa; phylum Chordata; class Mammalia; order Chiroptera; family Hipposideridae; genus Aselliscus; species Aselliscus stoliczkanus. The sequence goes on along the minus strand of CM066731.1, from coordinate 134,699,259 downwards.
GGGTTCCAGGGCCAGGGAGAGAAGTCCCCATAATTTTTGGTTGTGAAAACCAGCGCAGATTTTGATGAGTGAGATTGAATGCAGCTGCTCTCACAGGTGCTCTGCTTAAAGGCACCCTGGGAGGACTTACCCACCGATGAGTGAATCACTGGCTCTGAACTCCAGCGCTGGGGCAGCAGCTAGAAAGGTGGCAGGGACATATGGTAATTCCCCACCATATGTTGGGTTGTCTGAGCTTGGGAGCGGGGCTAGAGCGGTGGCTTTCTCCTGGACGGGGCAGCAGGTGGAGGCCATTGTTTCTTTGTTGAGCCCTCCCCCTTCCCCGTGTTCTGACGCAGGCAGCCGCCATATCTGAGTATCCGCAGTATATTCACCACTCCCTGGCGATTTGAGACCTGGCTCCGCCCAACTTTCGGGCACACCCAGGCTGCTTTCAATGGCTTTTTCATACAGGCCACTTGCCTTGGCTGAAGCTGCAGACTTTCCTAGACTCTCAAAGGTTCACGGAACCCAGAGAGCAGTATCTGGCTTGAGCGTGTCTTATACCTCTGGCTGAGCAGCCCTAAGCCAGCACTAGAGGTAGCTGGCCTTGGTTCATGGCTTGACGTCTCAAGGCATTTCCAAGCATAGCATGGGCGGCAGCCATCTGAGGATTTCTTTCTGGCTCCCGCTGGGTGGCCTCGGGTGGGGCATGGGCTATGGCTGAACTTGACCTACAGCGGATCCCCTCCAAGGCAGTCCTGGGGCTGGTGCCCCCAGTGGCCAGCTTCAAAATGAGCTGGATGGTCACCCAGCCACCTCCAAGTCCAACATGCCCAAGGCGCGGATTGGGCAGACACCAGAGTCCTGCTGAGGCAGATCCTGCTCCATAAAGTTAGCTCCAGCACAACAAATCTTCTACTGTATTCACTGCCAGTCCCCACAACTGGTAAGCCCAAGTGTCAGTCCCTCACAGTGATGTGCAGTTATCAACCAAGGCTCAACTACAAGAGGAGGGCACATACTACCCACACAAAGGACACATCTGGAGCACATGGCTCAGGTGACCAGAGAGACTGCACCACTGAACCCCACAGCAAACTACTACATAAAGCCATTTTTTTTTTTTTGAGGGCAGTGTCACTGGCCCTCATAAGTGGGACCGAACCGGGGCCGCTGGCTTCCCAAGCCAGCGCTTAACCACCGCGCCACTGGGCCGGCCCTATAAAGCCATTTCTATGAAGACTGGAAGACATAGGAGCTCTACCTAATGCATAGAAACAAACACAGGGAGGCAGTCAAAATGGGGAGACAAAGAAAGATGTCCCAAATAAAAGAACAGAACAAAGCTCCAGAAAAAGAACTAAATGAAATGGAGATAAGCAATCTATCAGTTGCAGTGTTCCAAACACTGGTTATAAGGATGCTCAATGATCTCAGGGAGAATTTCAACAGAGAGACAGGAAGCATAGAAATGGAGATGAAAACCATAAAAAAGAAGTCATAAATAAAGGGTACAATAATGAAAATGAAGAATATATTAGAGGGAACTGACGTAGATTAGATGAAGCAGGGGATCCAACCAGTGATGTTGAAGATAAGATAGTAAAAAACACCCAATGAGAACAGCAAAAAGAAACAAGAATCCAAAAAATTGAGGAGAGTTTAAGGGGCCTCTGGGACAATATCACGCATACCAACAATCACATTATAGGAGTACCAGAAGGAGAAGAGAGAAAGCAAGGAATTGAATACCTACTTGAAGAAATAATGACAGAAAACTTCCCTAACCTAGAGAAGGATTTCCTTCCTGGACATACAAGCCCAGGAAGCACATAGTCCCAAACAAGATGAACCCAGAGGCCAACACCGAGACACATCATAATTAAAATGCCAAAGGTTAAATACAAAGAAAGAATCTTAAAAGCAGCAAGAGAAAAGCAGTTAGTTACCTACAAAGGAGCTACCATACAACTGTCAGCTGATTTCTCAACAGAAACTTTGCAGGCAAGAAGGGAGTGGCAGGAAATATTCCAAGTGATGAAAAGCAATGACATACAACCAAAATTGCTCTACCCAGCAAGTCTGTCACGTAGGATTGAAGGATGGATAAGGAGCTTCCCAGATAAGATAAAGGTGAAGGAATTCATCACCACCAAACCAGTATTACAAGTAATTTTAGAGGGATTCTTTAAGATAGGAAGGGGGTTAAGGATGGGTGAAAGGGGACAAGATTAAGGAGTACAAATTGGTTGTTACACCGTAGTCATGAGGATGTAGGGTATAGCATAAAGAATATACTCAATAATACTGTAATAACTAGGTATGGTGCCAGATAGATAGTAGGATCTATCAGGGTGATAGATGGGAATGGGTTTGGGGGCAGGGTGGAAAAGGTGAAGGCATTAAGAAATATAAATTTGCAGTTAACACTGTATAGGGAATATAATCAACAATGTAAAAATCATGTAAGGTGCGAGATGGGCACTGGACTTATCAGAGGGATCATGTCATAGACTGTGTAGATGTCTGACCAATGACAATGAGCTATATACCTGAAGCTGAAGTAGAATAATATTGAAGGTTAACTATAACTCAATATATAGGTATATATAGTCACAGGATGTGGGGTACAACATAGGGAAGATAGTCGATGGTATTGTAACAGCTATATAAGATGTCAGAGGGGTAATAGCTTGAGGGGGGTTATCACTTTATGTGGGGTTTAAATGTCTATTACATTGCTTTGCACACCTGAAACTAAAACAAAACAAAACAAAACAAAACAAAATGAAAACTCGAAAGAATGAGTCTTCTGGGTTGGTGAACATGAGGAGATTTGAGAGTGGCATGCTTGGAAAGGACATGGAGGCTCCCTGCCCTCTTCCATCTGCCTATTTCTGAGTTATATCCTTTTATGAAAAAACAAAAACAAGAAACCACCAAACCAGCAATCTAATAAGTAAAATGTTTCTCTGAGTCCTGTGAGCTTCTCTAGCAAATTAATTGAACCGTAGGAGGGAGGTCATTGGAACCTCCCATTTATAGCTGGTGGATCAGAAGTATAGGTGACAATTCGGGCTTGCACCTGGTGTCTGAAGAGAAATTGAGTGAAGGGTTGTCTTGTAGGACTGAACCCTGAACCTGTGGGATCTGATGCTATCTCCAGGGAGACAGCTTTAGAACTGAGTTGAATTGTAGGACAACCAGCTGGTATACAAGAATTGCTTGCATGTGTGTGAAAAAGCCCCACATACTGTGGAATTGGTGATCAGACCACTTTAGTTATCTAGACTATCAAATTCATAGAGACAGAAAGTATGAATGCTGGTTGCCAGGGTTTGGAGGAAGGTGTGAATGAGGAGTTATTGTTTAATGAGTACACAGAATTTCTGATTGGGAGGATTAAAAAGTTCTGGAAATGAATAGTGGTGATGGTTGTACAATATTGTAAATGTACTTAATGGCACTAACCTGTATGCTTAAAAATGATTAAAATGGTATATTAAAAAAAATCTTCATTCTTTGAAACAGCTGCATAGTAGTTCATTATTGAGTTGTATGATTAAAAAAATGATAATGTTGCAAGAACATGGATGGGCCCTGAGAGCATTATGCTAAGTGAAATAAGTCAGAGAAAGACAAACTGTATATCACTTATATGTGGAATCTACAACAACAACACAAAACTCAGAGAAAGAGATCAGGTTTGTGATTAACAGAGATGGAGGGTGAGAAAATTGGAAGAAGGTGGTCAAAAAGTACAAACCTCCAGTTGTAAGATATAAATAAGTACTGGGGATGCAATGCAATATGATGAGTATAGTTAACACTACTGTATGGTATATTAGAGATTTAAGAAAATAGATCCTAAGATTTCTCATCAAAAGAAAAAACATTTTTTTTGGGGGGGCAATATCTATATGAAATGATAAATGGTTAACTAAATTTGTAATCATTTCACAATCTATGAAAGTCATTATGCTGTGCATCTTAAACTAATACAGTGCTGTATGTCAATTATATCTCAATAAAATTTTTTTAAAAAGTCATAACATGTAGGAGGGAAGTTGGGTGGGACCAGACCAAAGAAGACTTTGAAGATCATGCCTGAATGTTTAGATTCCATTTGGTAGGTAATTTAGAGCCACTGAAGAATTATGATTATGAAAACCCTCATGATTAAACCAATGCTTTAAAAAGGTAAGTCTGGTAGTGCCTTGGGTGAATCAGTTACAGGAAGGAAAAGAACTAAGATTAAAGTACAGTGGCTCCATGCCCAGGTTGTGCAAAGGGCAGTCTCAAATGTATACCAGTTGTCCTAGTCTGAGTATTAAAGAGATTTCTTTACTCTTCATAATGTCCCTTTCACACTGAAAAGTGTCTGTTTGGAAAGGAAATAATATGAGATTAACTATGAAGGTAGATGAGAGCCTGAGTAATACAGGATAGTGGCAGTGTGAATAGAAAGGATGGTGGATGTGAGGGAAATCTTGATGTGGTAGAATAATCTATTGAAAATTTTTAGTTCAAGTGGCTGGATAATAAAGTCTCAATAATTTGGGAAAAAATAAAGGAGAAAAAGGAAGAAAAGATTTAGGAGAGAGAATGATGACTTGAGTTTGGAATCTTGCATACTGGCAGGATTCCATGTTGAGCTGTGCAGTAGCTTATTGGAAATGTGAGGCTGGAGAAACAGTTGCCCACATGGAAGTGATTACTGAAATCATGAAAGCGAATGAGATTGCCAAGGAATAGAGAATAATCAAAGATAGCAAAGAGGCCTGGAGGGAGGACCTCAAATAAGACCAATTTTGAAAAACTCTCTAATTTGAAATACTAAATGAGGTTAAAAGATAGTTAATAGATATTTCCATAATTACTTAATATCTTGAGCCCAGTCAAAATTACCAACCACCCATGTGAATGCTGAGTTTAAAAGTAGTTGGTCAGAAAACCAAAGGGCAACTTCACTAACTTATATTTCCTGCTTATTGTTATTTCACATTTTCATCAACATTCTTCTTGTGAATATGAACTCCTGAGTGTTATGTTATAAACATATTCTAGCCCAGGACTAGAGTGACTGATACAAGGTAAATACAGCAGTAAGTGCTGTGGGCCAATAAAGTGTCTACATTCTTTGTCATTAATTTTCCTGTTCATTAATATATGTATAAAAATAATGATGTTATTGTTTCCTAAATAACTTTCCATAGGCTGTCAAGTTAATGGTTACTCCACAATTATTAGAGATGACATGAAGACTAAGACAGAATTAAGGTCTGTATTATCAGTGCATTCAGAACTGTATAAGACATCTGACAATTAAGTTCGTGAACTAATCCTAGAAAAAGTGCTACATACCTCATGGCTGAATATCTGTATGGTTGCTTTCGAAGTATTCCCCTTGGGAAGCTATGCACCAATGTCAGCTCCTAGTCCACCCTTCAAAGCAATTTTGGAACTCTTTTTCTGGAATGGCCATCAGAGATGTTGTCATATTACCCTTGATGTCCTGAATATCATCAAAATGTCTTCCTTTCGATATTTATTTATTTATTTATTTATTTATTTATTTATTTATTTATTTATTTATTTTTTAAAGATTTTATTGGGAAATCGGGGAAGGGGAACAGACAAGTTGCTGTCTTTTTGTTCTTCAGTCTAGTTGCGGAGGACGTTGCTTCACTGGCCCATGTTGGCATCGTCACTGCGCTCTTCCCGGATGAGGCAGATCGGTCGCCGGCCTCTGGATGTCGCTCACCGCGGCTATTGGCAGCTCACGCTTGGCTGCCAGCCGCTCACGCTGGCTGTGGGCCACTCACTGTAGCCTATGGCAGCCCACTGCAGCAGGGGCTGCAGCCCACACCATCACCGGGGCTCGCACAGCCCAGCTCCAGGTGGAGCTGTTGTTAGCTGTAGAGGGCAGTGTCACTGGCCCTCATGTGGGATCCGAACCGGGGCCGCTGGCATCCCAAAACCAGCGCTTAACCAATGCGCCACTCGGCCGGCCCCCTCGATATTTATTTTATCTTCAGGTAAAGAAAGGAGTCATTGGGAGCCAGATCAGGTGAGTAGGGAGGGTGTTCCAATACAGTTATTTGTTTACTGGCTAAAAACTCCCTCACAGACAGTGCTGTGTGAGCTGGTACATTGTTGTGATTCAAGAGCCATGAATTGTTGGCGAAAGTTCAGGTCTAACTTTCTCATAGAGCCTTTTCAGCACTTCCAAATAGTAAACTTGGTTAACTGTTTGTTCAGTTATTCATAATAAATAATGCCTCTGATATTAAAAAAAGGTCAGCAACACTGTTGCAACAAGTTTGTGAACTTGTCAGACCTCGTAGTAGATTGACAAGTCTCTTAGTGTTCACATGTGAAAGCCCATGACACTGTTTTGTTTATAGAGATGTAAATATGACCCAGGAAAGACCGGGTACACCTTAAAAATTACTGTATGACACCGATAAACATATATAAAGACATTTGAACTTAATTTCAAGCCTGCTTTGATGAATGAGGAAAAAAAAGTGTATTTAAAATTTTTATATTTTGTGAGGCAAATTCATATTCTTTTCCCCTTAAAAGAAAGCCATATGAAAGCACTTCAAATGTAAAACTTCACTGAACAGCAGGAGTACTGGCATGCTTTTTAAGCGTGTCTCTTTTTGGAAAAAAACCTTTCATGTTTCAGTAAGTAATAACATACGTAATTTACTACAATTCTACTGAAAAAGTGACTTTGCAATTATCTAACTATATTTTCCTTTATTTAACAAAATTCACCTTTTGGAGGAAAAACAGTTTTAAAATAGAGCACATATTTTTCCATATATCTGAAAACAAATGGTATGGTACGGCCCAGTGGAGTTATATTAAATTTATGGAGAAGAAAACAGCTGAATAATGAATCTTTTCAAGCAATTTCAATATATTCCAAACCTTAAACTACTGTCAGAAAGACCTACTACTGCAGCAACTCTGGTAGACTCTCTGAAAAGTACACAATGTGTTTTTAATACCTGCTTGAAAGAGAAACATATACGTATTCAGTTAAGAATTCAGATTCTTTGCCAATATTGTGAAACTAATTCAGGCAATATGGGAATCTGCAATATGCAAAGTTTATCAGTCATCAATGCAAACAATTTTTCCAGATGGGCAGTGGACCTTTCAAATGTGAAACAGATTAATTTTTAATATGGTCACCATGGTAAGCTTGTTCAGTAATAAGTTGTAAACTGTCAATAAATGGGTAGAATCTAGCTAGACTCTATGTTGCTTGACATTGATAGTCACATCTTCGTTTTTTAAAAAATGGAGTACAATATTCATGTTATTTAAAAAATTCTATAAACTGTTTTTGGCAATATGTTTAGTAAAGAATAGCCTATGCAGATATGCTGAGCAGTTTTCTTTTTCCCAGGGTTATTGTACAGCTAAATGATGGTGTCAATGTTCAGAGATTGAGGCAAAATAAACTATCATCTTGTATGTTCCCTGAATTTCTAGAACCTAATTTTTAAAGTTGAGATCTTGAATAGGTTGTTATTATCATGTCAAGTGTTTTCCCCATTTTTAGCGTGGTGTTAACTTCAGTCTTCATCATCAGTATAAAGGCAAGTGAATGAACCAAGAAAACAAAAAGTGGTCAAATGTGTCCAAATATTTCTTGAGCTTTAAGATCCAATTTAAACCTAAAGCTTTTAATCTAAACAAATGGAAATAAAAACAAGACATAAAGATATATGTGTCTTCTCTGAGAAGGCCATTCACTGAATATTTTAGAGTCTATAAAGTTCTATAGTTTTAAATACTTTGTTAGTAGTTATTGTGGCTTTTACATAAACACCCTTGGAAAAAAGAAAGCAGTAATTTGGGGAAATCTTTTTGGTTTCATAGAATCATTTTAAATACAGATACATCCTTTTAACAGGGAAATCAAAGAACTATGTACTATAACAAGATCATTCTTTCAGCCCCCCAACAGACCCCTTTATTAATTTTCTCTGAAGTTCTTGAGATTTATTTATGTTATACCTGTTTTCATGAGCTTTTAATATTTCATACTATATTCACATATAGACAGTTTCTAACTCAAAATCTTAACCATTAAAAAAGAATCTTAATGGGGAAAATTAAATTATTCAAAGATATTTCTGTCAAGTAGGTTTTTATGAGTAGTATTGACTAAAAACATAAGCTGCCTTGCTTAACATAAGGACCTGTGGTGAATAATTAACTTGGGGTTTGGCATTTTGTGAACCCTCATGTGTCTACCAGATTTTATAGAGAAAATTCATCAGCAGGGTTCAGTCAATATTTCCTACATCAAAGAAGTATTCCAAATCTAAATTTAGACCTAACTTCTACTTCGGACCAAGGTGGTACAATGGATCACATCTGCATCCTGCTTGAAACAATCAAAAATTCAAACATAACATGTAAAACAGTGGTCTTCAAGATACTGAGTATCAGGCAATAGGCGATGATCCCTAAGAGATGGGAAACAAAGAGAGGTGAGCCCTATGATAGCTCCCAACTTACGGCCTGGAATTTTCAGTCCACAGGTCTGATAAGAGTCTAGGGGGGCCAAAGCAGCTAGAATATGCAAGACCGAGTGCCAGTGCCAGAGGCAAGAGATCCACACACAAAGATAACTCAAGAGATATACAGGGTCTTCAACTGAGTACTATTGACAAGCCCGTGCATGTCAGGTAACTACCCAAGAATGGAGGATAAAAAGAAAAAAAAAAAAATCCGAAAGTTTTAGAGGATAATACCAGCAGGTTACACAGGGCCAAAACAGTTCCTGTTTTCACTAATCAGAGAGGAAAATCTCATAATTCATGGGGCATTTGATACATTAGTCAACAAGGTTTTGCCTCACTTGTGAGGAAAATTTGACCAAGACTAAATCTGTTCCCAAGTAATTCAACCACCTACAAAACAAAGCTCAAGAATATTTACAAAATTACAAAAATATCCAGCACTTAACGAGTTCAAAATGTTGACCATTGTTCAAAATTATCAGGCAAAACAAGCAGGGAAATACAACCTAATAACAGAAAAGAATAAAATTAAATAAGTATTGCTACGAGAGTCACTTAAAACAGCCAGGAGGCTATCAAGGAAGCGGGTCTATGCACACCTTGTGCCTCTGTCTCAGAGCTGTTATTAAGTTGCTAAACCTGTTGCTAAACCCAGCCCAAGGCCGGAAGCCATGAACATCCTGGATTCAAAAACATCCTGGAAAAAGCCAAAAAAAAAAAGAGAAAAGAAAAAAGAAAAGAAAAAGACCAACAAAAAAAAAAAAAAAAAAAAAAAGAAGACAGAAACAACTGGGAATAACTGCTACATGTACACATATGGACTTTACTTCCTTCCTTTTAGTCTTGGCCGTCCTCATGTGTTAATCCAGCCAGGATGCTTCATTTGCATGAAGTAATTACATTTTGTGTTTTTTGTCTTTGTAAACCCTGCCTTTCTTTGCTCTCTCCAGAGCACAGTTTGGGTTCTTACATCAAACTGTCTCTTGGAATGTAACCCTTTTGCTCAAATAAATGTTTCTTGTTCTTTATGACCGCCTGAACCTCTTCATTGTTTAACAAACCCAAGAGGAGAAAAATCAATTGAAATTGAGAGATTATAGTTAACAAGTGAAAGGAAATAAAACCACACAAAATATTGAATCCAAAAACAAGGTAGTAAAAGAAAAAAGGGACATGAATAACAAACAGAAAACAACAGCAAGATGGCAGACTTTAACACAATCATATGAATAATCACATTATATGTAAATGGTCTAAGCAACTCCAATTAAAAGGCAGAGTTTAGGGCTGGCCGAATGGCTCAGTTGGTTAAGAGCTCCCTTAAGAGTGCAAGCTGAGCTCTGAGCAACAGCGGTTCGAGGCCAGCCCGAGCTGAGTTGCCGTTGAGCTGCCAACAGGTGGCAGGATGGCTCAGCTAAAAAAAAAAAAAAAAAAAAAAAAAAAGAATAAAAAAAAAAAAGGCAGAGTTTAATTATTAGATTGGATTAAAAAGCAAGACTCAACTAAATGCTGCCTAAAAGAAATCCACCTAAAATATAGACACAAATAGCTTAAATGTAAAAGAATGGAAAAAGATATGCCATGCTAGTACTTATCAGTAAGGATACAAAAGAACTGAAAATCACCATTTACTAATATGACTTAATAAACATTTATAGAAAATACCAACCAATAACAGCAGAAATGCACGAGACATTCACAAGATGAACCATACTATGACCATAAAACAAGTCTTGATAATTTTTAAAGAATCCAGTTTATAAAAAGTGGGTTTCCTGGCCACAATAGAATTAGGACTCAATAACGAATATTCCTGGAAAATTTCCAAACATTTGTGAAACAAAACATTTCTAAATAACCCACTGATCAAAGAGAAATTAGAAATAATTCTGATCTGAATAAAAATAAAAATTTATGAGATATAACCTAACAAAACTTATGTAACAGATTCAGCTAGAACAGTAATTAGAGGGAAATTTATAGCATTTAATGCCTATATTAGAAAAGTATCAAGTCAGTAACCTTAGTTGCCATGTTAAGAAACTAAGATAGCAAATTAAACCTAAGTAAGCTGGGAAAAAAAAAATAATAATAAAAATCACATAAATTTAAGAAGATGGAAATCATATCAAGCGTCTCTCTGACCACAATGCTATGAAACTAGAAATCAATTATAAGAAGAAATCTGGAAAGCAAACAAATACATGGAGGCTGAATAACATGTTACTAAATAGCAAGTGGGTCAAAAATGAGATCAAGGAAGAAATCAAAAGATATCTCGAGACAAACGAAAATGGAAACACAACAACCCAAAATCTAAGGGATGCAGTGAAAGCAGTCCAAAAAGGGAAATTCATAGCAATGTAGGCCTAGCTAAAGAAACAAGAAAAATCGCAAATCAACAGGCTATATTTACACCTTTGGGAACTGGAAAAAGAACACCAAAACAAGCTCAAATGGAGTACAAGGAATAAAATAAAGATCAGAACAGAAATAAATGAAACAGACCAAAAATACAATACAAAAGATCAATGAAACCAAGAGCTGTTTTTTGAAAACATAAACAAAATCGACAAACCCTTGGCCAGACTCACCAAGAAAAAGAGAAAACCTAAATTAACAAAATCAGAAATGAAAGAGAAGTGAAAACAGATACCACAGAAATACAGAAAATTTTAAGAAAATACTATGAGCAACTATATGTCAAAAAATTAGACAATCTGGAAGAAATGGGTAATTTTCTAGAAGCATATAATCTTCCAAGTTGAAAGAAGAACAAACAGAAACTTTGAACAGACTGATTACTACCAAAGAAATTGAATCAGTAATCAACAAGCTTCCAACAAACAAAAGTCCTGGACAAGATGGCTTCACAGGTGAATTTTACAAAACATTCAAAAAAGAATTAATACCTATTCTCAAACTATTCCAAAACATACAGATGGAGGGAAGGCTCCCAAGCACATTTTATGAGGCCACTATTACTCTGACCCCAAAATCAGACAAAGATACTACAAAAAAAGAAAACTACAGGCTGATATCCCTAATGGACAAAAATCCTCAACAAAATACTAGCAAACTGGATTCAGCAACACATTAAAAAGATCATACACCACGATCAAGTAGGATTCATTCCTTGTATGCAAGGTTGGTTCAATATCCGAAAATCAATTAACGTAATACATCACATTAACAAAATGAAAAATAAAAATCATATCAATAGATGCAGAAAAAGCATGTGACAAAATCCAGCAGGCATTTATGATAAAAACTCTTAGAAAAGTGGGAATACAGGGATCATATCTCAACATAATAAAGGCTATATATGATAGGACCACAGCTAACATCGTACTCAGTGGGGAAAGACTAAAACCTTTCCCCTTAAGATCAGGAATAAGACAAGGCTGCCCACTTTCACCACTTCTTTTCACATAGTTCTGTAAGTTCTAGTCACAGCAATCGGACAAGAATATGAAATAAAAGACATCCAAATTGGAAAGGAGGTAAAATTGTCATTATATGCAGATGACTTGATACTATAGAGAGAGAATCCCAAAGAATCCACCAAAAAACTGTTACAACTCATAAATCAATTTAGTAAAGTAGAAGGATACAAAATGAATATTCAGAAATCAGTTGCATTTGTATACACCAATAATAAACTTTCAGAAGAAGAAATCAAGAAATTAATCCCATTTACAATTGCTTCAAAACAATAAAATACCTAGGAATAAATTTAAGCAAAGATGTAAAAGACCTGTACTCAGAAAATCGTAAGACACTGAAGAGAGAAATCAAAGATACAAATAAAAGGAAATACATACCATATTCATGGATAAGAAGAATTAATATAGTTAAAACGTCTATACTACCTAAAGCAATATATAGATTCAACACAATTCCTATCAAACTACCAAGAATATTTTTCTCTGAAATAGAACATATAATCCTAAAATTCATATGGAACCATAAAAGACACCAAAGGGCCACAGCAATCTTGAGAAATAAGAACAAAGTGGGAGGCATCAAGCTACCTGACATCAAATCATACTACAAGGCTATAGTAATCAAAACAGTATGGTACTGGCATAAAAACAGACACATAGATCAATGGAACAGATCAGAGCCCAGAAATAAATCCATCCATGTATGGTCATTTAATCTATGACAATGGAAGCAAGAATTTACATTGGAGTAAAAATAGTCTTTAATAAATGGTGCTGGGAAAATTGGACTGACACATGCAAAAAAATGAAAATGGACAACCTACTTATGCCATATACAAGAACAAATTCAAAATGGATTAAAGACTTAAATGTAAGACCTGAAACCATAAAACTCCTAGAAAAAAACATAGGGAGTAAATTTGTAGACATTACCCTGAGTACTACTTTTACTGATATATCCCCTTGGGCAAGGGAAATAAAAGTAAAAATAAACATAAAGGATTACATCAAACTTAAAATGTTTTTTCACAGCAAAGGAAATAAAACAAAAAGGCAGCATACTGAATGGGAGAAGATATTTGCCAATGATATATCTGATAAGGGGTTAATATCCAAAATTTATAAAACACTCATTCAACTCAACACCAAAAAAACAACCCAATTAAAAAATGGGCAGAGGATATGAAGAGACATTTACAGATGGCCAACAGGCATATGAAAAAATGTTCAACCTCACTAATCATCAGAGAAATGCAAATAAAAACCACAATGAGATGCCCCCTCCACTCTGGTCAGAATGGCTATCATCAATAAATCAACAAACAAGTGCTGGCGAGGTTGTGGAGAAAAGGGAACCTGGTGCACTGTTGGTGGGACTGCAGATTGGTGCAGCCATTATGGAAATCAGTATAGAGGTATCTCAAAAAACTAGAAATGGAAGTACCGTAGGACCCAGCAATTCCACTCTTGGGTATCTATCCAGAGAAACCCAAAATGCCCATTTGAAAAAATATATGCACCCCTACGTTTATTGCAGCACTCTTTACAATAGCTGAGACTTGGAAACTACTGAAATGCCCATCGGTAGACAACTGGATTAAGAAACTGTGGTACATTTATACAATGGAGTATTACTCTGTTATAAAGAAGAATGAAACTGTACCATTTGTCACAATATGGATGGACCTAGACAGCATTATATTAAGTGAAATAAGTCAGTCGGAGAAAGACAAATACCATATGATTGCACTTATATGTGGAATCTAAAGAACTGAATAAATGAGCAAAGTAAACAGAAATAGTCTGAGAGATAGAGGAAAAACTGATGGTTGCTAGTTGGCAGGGGGGTGGGGATGAGGGAGAAGGAGAAGGGATTAGACAGCATAAATGGGTAACTACAATATTACCACAGGGATATGAGAAACAGTTCGGGGAATATCATTAATAATGTTATAAATATTTTGTAGGGTGTCAGATGGTCAAATGTCTCGTTAGGGAAACCACTTCATGGATGAAGTAGAGGCTTGATCACTGCACTGTACACCTGAAGCTGACATTGAATAATATTGTATGCCAACTATAATTTTTTTTATATATATATATTTATGGGATGTGGAATATAATGTAGGGAGTGGAGTCAATGAAATTGTAATAGATATGTATGATGTTGGGAGGCGGGAGTGGGACGGTGGATTGAGGGAGGGTTGTCACTTTGTGAGAGGGAAAAAGTATAACTATTGCAGTGTTTTGTACACCTAAAACTAATAAAAAAAAAGAAAAAAAAGATCACAGTGTAAATCAATGAAACAGAAAACAGTAAAATCACAGAGAAAAATAAATAAAACCAAAAACTGACTCTCTGAGATGATCAAAAGTTGATAAGCCTCTAGCAAGATTGATCTGGGAAAAGAGAAGACAGAAACTACTACTACTAAGAATGAGAGTATTAACATTGCTATATATTCTATAGTACACTAAAAGGCTAATAATGTAAAATTATGCACTTTACAGTAATATATTGAAAACTTTTAAGAAATGAACAAAATGCTTGAAAGGCACAAACTAACAAAGCTCACACAAGAATACTCTACCTCTATCTAATGTTAACGCATCAAAATTTTTAAGCCATATGATCACTTAAATAGATAAAGAAAAACATTTGACAAAATCCAACGTCCATTCCTGATTAGAACAAAACAAATAAAAAAAACCCAAATCTCAGTAATCTACTAAAAAGGAATAAAAAGGAACTTGTTCAATCCTACTTATATAAGGAGTATATGAGAAACCTACAGCTAAAATCACTCTTTAACAGGGAAAGGCTGAATACCTTTCATCTAAGATCATGACCCAGGCAAGATTGTTCTTACCACTTATAGTCAGTATCTTTAAAGGTTCTAGCCATTGCAGTAAGGGAGAGTTTGACCAATTTTTTTGTTGTTGCTGTTAAGGGACCGAGATACGAAGTCAGGTTTTGTGGAGTTATTCAGTCTTTGTGGCAACTACTCAACTCTGCCATTGTAGCATGCAAACACAATACAATACATAAACGAACGTGTCTGAATAAAACTCTCCTTACAAAAACAGGTTTTCTGACTCATGCTATAATGCAAGGAAAATAAAAATATATCTAGATTGGAAAGGAAAACTGTCTTTATTCACAGATGTTTATTAGATGATACTTTATATAAAAGACTACATCTATAAAAAAGCTACTATAGAATGAGTTTAGCTAGGTTGCAGAATACAATCAAAATACAAAAATCAATTCTATTTCTATATATTAGCAATGAGCAATTATAAATTTAATTTAAAAAATATCATTTATAACAGCATCAAAAAATATGAAATACTCGGGGCCGGCCGAGTGGCGCGGTGGGTTAAGAGCTGGCTTGGGACGCCAGCGGCCCGGTTCAGATCCCACATATGAGGGCCAGTAACACTGCCCTCTAAAAAAAAAAATAAAAAGAAATAATGAAATACTTAAGAATAAATATGACCAAAGATGTATAAGACCTGGATAGTGAAAACTACAAACATTGCTAAAATGCAAAAAGACCTAAATAAATGGATATGCTATATTCATGGACCACAAGATTCAATATGGAGATGTCAATTCTTTGCAAACTTGATCTACAGATTTAATAAAAATTTCAAGGGTTTTTGGAAAAATGGGCAAGCTAATTCTAAAATGCACATGGAAATGCAAAAAATCTAGAATAGCCAAAGCAGCTTTGTAAAAGACAAAACAAGCTGTAGAATTTATTCTACCTTATTTTAAGACTTTATTAGTATAAAACTACAGTCATCAAGGAAGTATGGTATTGATGTAAAGATAGACAAAGAAATAAATGAATCAGAAAAGAGTTTCAAAAAAAGTTGAACTGTTCATTGGTGGTCAACTGATTTTCAACAAAGGTGCACAGGCAATTCAGTGTAGGATAGTCTTGTTAATAAATGATGTTGAAGCAGATTGTTCACCACGTGCAAAAAGTGAACTTTTATCCATACTTTCAACTATATAAAAATATTGACCCCAAATGGATAATAGATCTAAATTACAACTGAACACATCAAGTGTTAGACGATGTGGAGCAACTGGAGTCTTACAAACTGTTGGTGGGGATATAAAATGGTATCACCACTTTGGAAAACATTGTGAAAATTTCTTATGAAGTTAGCATATGAACCAGACATTGCACTTTTATGTGTATACCCAAAAGAAATGAAATGTTATGTTCATACAAAGACTTGCACATGAATGTTCATAGTAACTTTATAATAACCTCCAAAAGTCCATCAAGAGGTGAATGGATAAACAAATTGTGTTATAGTTATACAAAGGAACACTGCTTACCAACAAAAAGGAATGCACTATCAATATGTGCAATGATATGAATCAATCTCCAAATAATTATGCTGAAAGTAAAAAAAACAACCCAAAACAGAAAAACAGAGTACATAGTGTCATTCTTAAGTAAAAATTATAAAAAAATGTAAACTAATCTATAGTGATAGTGCTTGCTTTAGGAGGGAAGGATTACAAGGGACATGAGGAAACTTTTGGTGCATTATAGCTTGACTGGGATTATGGTTTCACAGGTATATACACTTGTCAAACATCAAATTGTACACTTTAAATGTGTAGTTTATTGCATCAATTATCTCAATAAAGTGGCTTAAAAAGATTAGTAAATATCTATGAGAAACCACTTATTTTAAAAAAAATAATACGGTTTAGTTTTAAATTTTTTATTTTTTATATTAGTTTCAGGTGTATGAAACATAATGCTTAAACATTCACACCCCTCACAAAGTGATAACTCCCCCACCCACCCAAGTCTACTACCTCCTCTGACATCGTATTTAACTATATAATACCACTGACTACATTCCCTATGCTGTACTTTATATCCTGAGGTAATGGGATGCAAAAGCCATTTAGGTTTATCATAGAAATTAGTTCAGACAGTTCTATCAATTTACCTCTCTTTAAAAGTTGACTTATTTTATACTTTTAAGTAACTTACTATACAAGCTCATAATCTGAAAAATAAAATATATTTCATTTAAAATGGTGGCAAAAAAATCTATACATGAAAGCCATTGCACAGCAAATTCCTCAATATTGTTCTGTTTTTCATAGGACTCATTCTCAGCCCTACAAGTATGATAACTTACATCAATGCAATTAAGTCAGATATAAAAATGCCAGCCAGTACAAGAATAAACCTGTTAGCAGCCTAAGTTTGTTGTCAAAACCTCCGAAATCCTATTGGCTCAATATAATCCTTTCCTAAGCTTTTATTGTTTGCCTCTGGACAAGTTCTGACAATAAATTTCGCAGCTGGTCTTCTGATCTTCAACTATCATCAAAGGGAAGAAAAGATAAAAAAGATGGACAGGCTTTTAAACTGCTAGCACCATGTAATTCTGTTCAGGAAGAATGAGAAGTAATATCTCATCTCACATTATGCATGTAAGAATCACTGAAACCTAAAAATAAAAATCTGTACTTATTTCATGTTTCACTTCAAATAAAGTAGTCGAATTCTGGACAGTATAGAAAGCTTCTATTGAATTTGGTGCTATTCTAATAAAAACTATGTAGTAACTTATTGAAGCTTGAGATGATTGGCTTTATTGTATCAATTAGATCTCTCAATTTTAATATGCTAACTGGCTAAACTTTGGAAAACTTGCATTCAGGAAAACTTAAATTCCAATTTTGCTGTTTCTACTCCCTCAATAGCACTGGAGGGAGGGTGATAAATATTTACTACTGTCTATCTTCTCATACTAACTTTTTTTTTTTTTTTGAGGGCAGTGTCACTGCCCCTCACATGTGGGACCGAACCAGGGCCACTGGCTTCCCAACTAACTTGCTTCTTTTAAATAAAATTATCAGAAATGATTTGAAAACTATCTTTTGAAGATTTAAACACTCCACACTTAAAGAATTCCATTTTGAAGAAAAGGTCAGTATGTTTTCCTGAACATAATAAACACATATCTGCAAGTGCACTTTCATAGCACTTCCAATTTTCCATGAAAAACTTGTGTGTGCTTCGGCTATGAAGCATTTTGATGTGGCTATTTTACTATCCTGAAATTCATTCCTCCAAACACTCAATTATCTCCAAACAACAATAAATACTATCTGGTATTCTCTCTTCAGCAAATGTTTATCTTACTTCATCTTACATTTCTTTGAATAACTGAGCTTACATAAACTGTGTATGTATGTGGGGGGCAGAAATGGGAGCCATCTGAAGAAGGTGCATTTCTTTTAATTTTGAGAATTTTCTTTATCATAGTTTATCCCTCAGTAGAGACAGCTGATTGAAATTGCCAAATGTCTCTGGTGATGCCCCCAAATGTGAAATATGGGGGCCAGGGAACTATGCTTTGTTTTTTAAGTGTTTGGTTTGCATTCATAACTAGTTTTAGAATCCTTCATTGAGAGAGCTTTCTTTCTTTTGTCCTTTAAGTAAAGGGTGAAAAGCACCTTTATGTTCTTGCACAGATGAAACCTTTTGATTCTGTGTAAATGAATTATAAAAAGAATTGATCATAAACCATTTCGATTTCTTTGCATTCCTGTCCTTTTAAAGAATATTACTTTTGTACAGTAGTGGCTATATATGGATAGAGGTCTACGATTCCTATATCATAAGACTACTGTCCCTGTGAAGGCCTTCCCAGCCTTCTAAACATTGTCTTCTTATACACAACTCACCTGTGTTGACACTTCTGTCACTTCTAATAATGATTCTGCTATTTTTTTTATAAAGGGTATCAACTTTCATCCTTCATAGTTTTGATTTTTATAGATATCAGCAATCAGAAACCATGTAATAAACCTACAAATTAAATAATATTTTTAGTTATATCTAATGTTGAATAACTAATAATTAAAAATAATGCTTTGCTGCCAAAAATCTTCCTGGGAGAGAACTGGGGTAGGAGAGTGGGTGTCAAGGGATGGATAGGGTCTCCTATATATAAGCCATTCCATACATCTAGGGGTCCCGGAAGGCTGCATATTAAACAGCTGAAGCTTTTACCCTCCCCATTAGAAAACTGCTCTGGGGAAAACAATGAAAAAGATGAATCAGGTAATTAAAAAATGGCAATGAGGGCCGGCCGAGTGGCATGGTGGTTAAGAGCTGACTTGGGACGCCAGCGGCCCCGGTTTGAGTCCCACATATGAGAGCCAGTGATACCGCCCTCTAAAAAAAAAAAAAAAAAAATTACTAAATAAAAAATGGCAATGATTAGCTCAACTAGGTTATATCATAATGCTTTTCAGTCTTACCTTTTTTACTGAAGTAAGCTGAAACTGTTAGTGATTAATTTCCCTGCTACAGGGGTGGAAGATAGGTCTAGAGTATAAAAGTTACTAAATATTTACCTTTTCTTCTATTATGGGTAATCAATGTAAGAGGTGTAGGAATACCTAATAATTCTTAGTATATTAGAAAAAATGGTCCATGGAGTGAACCACCAGTATGGTTGGTTAATTTGCTTGTATACAAGGCCTGACAATTACGTTCGCGAACTCATCCTAGAAAAAGTGCCACATACCTCATTGCTGAATATCACTACAGTCACCTTCGCAGTACTCCCTTTGGGAAGCTATGCACCAACACCAGTGTCTAGTCCACTCTTAGATGCAATTTTGGATCTCTTTTTCTGGAATGGCCATCAGAGCTGTTGTCATATTACCCTTGATGTCCTCAATATCATCAAAATGCTTTCCTTTCAATATTTCCTTTATCTTCAAGTAAAGAAAGAAGTCATTGGGGGCCAGATCAGATGAGTAGAAAGGGTGTTCCAATGCAGTTGTTGACTGGCTAAAAACTTCTTCATAGACAGTGCCATGTGAGCTGGTGCATTGTCGTGATGCAAGAGCCATGAATTGTTGGTGAAAAGTTCAGGTCGTCTAACTTTTTCATGCAGCCTTTTCAGCACTTCCAAATAGTAAACTTGGTTAACTGTTGTCCAGTTGGTACAAATTCATAATGAATAATCCCTCTAATATCAAAAAAAGGTTAGCAGCATTGTTGTAATAAGTTCGTAAACTTAATTGTCAGTCAGACCTTGTACAATTTTGAGTGATAGGTGGTTTAGTTATACATATCTCCATAAATTAACTGGCTTCTCATGTTAATCACATATTAATTCACAAAATTATCAAAAAGATTTAGTTACTATAGTCTACACTTTCATTATTCAATACTGAATAAAAATTCAAGGATGAACATTCTGACTAATGCAGTGGATTTTCCTTTCTCACATTAAACTTTTCTAAATTTAAGTAAAATATTCACAATATACACTTGACCCTTGAACACAGGTTTGGACTAAGTGGGTCCACTTATTTATGGGAGGAAAAAAATCCAGGTGTAAGTGGACCTGTACAGTTCAAACACATGTTCAAGGGTCAACTGTATTTTCAATCTGTGGTTGGGAATCCACTATGTGGAGGGGCAAATGCTGCTGTGCAGATTTTCAACTGGGGGGCGAGGGGAGGGGTTGTTGCACCTAACCCCCCATGTTCTTCAAGGGCCAACTGTATACAATAATGCACAATCATGAAATGATCCATGCAATTAGTGTTATTATACAGTATACTTCTAACTTGAGAGGTTTCAGTTACTCAAACACTTTATACATTCTTTGATACACATGCTGTAAAGTTATAAAGATTACTCAAGTAAATTACATACACTTACATATGGTAATATCACCACAAAATTCTTAAATTATGTACAGCAACAAAAGTAGTACTGATGACCTTTGTCACTGAAATGCAGAGTACCCTAAGACTTAGATGAAAATATATTAAAGGATTCCCAGGTAGAAAGAAACACAGTTGCACACGTGGAATGAAAGTGATATATGTTCCTTTGAAAACACTGGTATACCCTAAAGGTTAACTGCCAAAAAAGAGGTAAGTATTTGCTGTCTTTTCAATTACAGCATGATGCTAACTAGACAGGACTAAGGAAACTAAGTCCTGGTGCTTAAGTCTCCAAGGACCAGTTTATTTTACATTAATACATATTTGAAAATCAGATCAGCTGTCATAGAAATGTCTATGTCTCTGGGGACCACGCATATAATAATCACCTATGCATAAAAAATGACCATCACAGTATTTTCACAAAGGACATTTTTATATATAAAAAAAAAATCTAAATAATGGTATTTGAATACAAAATGACTGGGAAGCTTGCCTACAGTCTGCTTGAAAAGGCATTCCTATTAATGGTTAGTTAGGTAATACTATTTCAGGTTCATGTTTCATAGCCTTACATAATTGTGATTTTCCCCTTCTAAAATGTATACTCAAATCAGGCAGAGGTTAAGTCTTAAGCTAAGTCATACAGTTCATGATATCTACAGTGCCTAATACAAGTCTCTTATTCGTGAAAAGCCACACAAATATCTCTTAATTGAATGAAAACTAATTTTTGTTTCTCTTTGCATATTAACAGGAAGCAATTACCAATAAAAAGGTAAATATATCACATTAAAACGGGAGGCAATAAAATGCGTTTTGTACTGTTTCATTCAGGTTTGTTTCTGAAGATGTTATGAAATTTTACAGATGTCACTAAATTCTAATTCAGAGTTTAAATGCTGTGAACTTGTAATTCCTACCTTTGTAATTTCACTGAGAAACAAGGTGTTATTTTTATTCAGAAAACACTGCTATCACCAGTAGGATACACACTTAAAAAAATACAGAAACCCAAAACACATGATTTTGGTCATCTATCGTCTCACTTTGAGATACATTCACTGCAATACATGTATGAGTTCATACAGTATCAACAGTGTGTTCAGTATCTGGAAGCATTAACATAATAGTCTGATACGTATTAGAATCACAACTTAATACAGAGGAGTACTCTGTACTCTGCGGTCCTGAAAGTTCCTTTTATACAAAGTCCACTGTCTAGAATATGAATAGAGCTCATACAATACCATAAATAATCTATATAAACTTCTGTCACAAACTCCATCTATACACTTTGCGTGTTAAAACCTGAGGATGGATGCGACGCTTTCTTACTGATCTGCTCCACCTAAATGTATGATCCTGTAGTTTCATTCTTCTTACATTCTAAATCACTTAATGGTTAGCTGACTAATTCAAATATTTAAAATATATGGTACAAGTTTACAATTTTATATGAGTCCATCCATGGTGGGCTCACAATACCAAATAAGTTATTTGTGCAAAAACAAGGAGAACTTTATAATTCAATTATTTTGAATTAGAATGATTTTGGCAAACATGGGATCATTATAAGCTGTAATTGTTACTGAGTATAAGATAAAAGGTGTAGGCTGATGTAATCTCCCAGATACTAAGGAGAAAATGAGAAGTTCTTATATTTGGGAAAATGATCTCATTTTACAGACTATAAGAAAGTTAAGTGCCAAGCCATAGTTTCCCTCCTGTGGAAGGCTTACACTGTAAGTTTCTGAATTTCTAAACCACAAACCTTTTAAAATGAAGCTAAGTTACATAAGTGAAATTGGATTATGGGAATTGAATAAAAGAGCAATTTGTAAGGAAAAACTATTTAAAATTAAAGTTATGTACAAATGGGTTTTAAAAAAGAAGAGCCAATATCAGATTTACTGTACTAATATAGGGTAACTGTAATGTGAGCAGCACATAAATTATATCTACTGGTCTCTGAAATGTACTATATGTTACTTTAGAAGCAAATGTAATTTTACATTTTGATTTTCTCAGATTAAAATGCTTTTGTGTTCTCTTGTTCTCTGAGCACATATTGTATTTGTAATAAAAGAAATCTAAGGGTAAGATAGATGAAGGTCAATCTAAATTTAAAGAAGTGTAGGGATCAAAAAGTAATCTCCACTCTGCATTATTTTCCCTTTGACTTGCTTATTAAAGAAAACTTGGTTTTCAAAATCACATGTTTGCTGTAAGGTAGTAATATTTTAAATTAAACAACTATTTGAAAGGCTTTAGCATATTGTTGTTTACATAGGCCTACTTATATACATTTAAAAAGGAACAATTTAAGGGGTAAAGTAAATGGATTCTAACTTTTATGAGACAATTTTTGGGAAAAGTTTTAAATGGTTTAAAAATGGGAAAAAAAAGAATGCTTGGGTTATAACTTTAGAACAACTTAAGCTCTTTATATTAAATATTTCATGATTAAAAATACAATAGGGCCGGCTGAGTGGCGCGGTGGTTAAGCGCTGGCTTGGGAAGCCCGCGGCCCCGGTTCGGGTCCTACATATGAGGGCCCTCAAAAAAAAAAATAATAATAATAAAACAGAATCCCCTTTATTCTTCCAGTGCCCAATGATTAGTCTTGATTTTTGAAGAAAAAAAAAATGCAATAACATTTAAAACTTTTTTACGAATAGAACAATCTTTTTTTTTGAGGGCAGTGTCACTGGTCCTCTTATGTGGGAGCCCGGGGCTGCTGGCTTCCCAAGCCAGTGCTTAACCACCATGCCACTGGGCAGGCCCTAGAACAATCTTTTATAAATACAAACTTTAAAACTTAAGCAGTCTTTTTTATATGCAAAGTATTTAAGTACTTTCATTGTAGATGGGAAATCAACTTGGCTTATGATCTACATTTGAAAAATGCCAATTATAGTACTAGGACTGAATAGCTAAGAAGTCAATTTCTTTTCTGTTTTTTTAAGAGGGTAGTGTCACTGGCCCTCACGTGGGATCCGAACCAGGGCCGCTGGCGTCCCAAGCCAGCTCTTAACCAATGCGCCACTCGGCCGGCCCAGAAGTCAATTTCTTTATTGACTTTAATGTTATCATTAAACACGATTTACAACCACCTTTTTTTAGGCTTTACAATTCTGAAGCACTCTAACTTTTTAAATGCAGACGAAGACACTAAGATTCAAAGATTTAAAAATCATGCAACTTCTCTGGAGCAGAAATGAGTTTACGGCCCACGTCACTTGACATTGTAGTGCTACTATATTAGCTGCCTTAAAATTCATTTATATTTGCAAATAACAGAAGTGCTATATTAATATTTGAAAATAGTTACATAAAAAATAAAGGGGTATAACTAGTACTAAATATGTCATTAGCAAATTATGCCCATTTTAAATGTATTACCCTAATTTTTCAGTGGATCTCAATGTCAAAGGCCTCAGCTCAGTTTTCTGGTGGATTTTACACTTTCAAATACAAATTTTAGTATGTACTTTTATAACACCATGGCTCCCCACAATGATGCTTAAATAGTATTTGGTTCAACTCTGGGTAATATTTAATTAGGTTGATGATCTATCAATCAAGAATAATCCTTTCGTGTAACATCACCTATACAGTTATAGTTTCCTTTCCAGGCTAAGAATTAGTGCTACTACATTGTTAGTACTCTATCTAGTTCTGTAATCAGTATTAAGAGAACTCTTTAAATGTCTGTGTTTTCTGTGATAATTAACTATAACAATGTAGATCAAATCCTCAAGCTAGAAATGCTAAGAAAACTTACATAGAAAACTTAAAAAAAAAAAAACAGCCCATATTTGGATTTTAATGTATGATGGTCTTTATTTACAACTTTATTGGCAAAAAAGGGAAAAGTTTAAAACAGTTTAACACGGCATTGCAGCTGATCCTGTCAGATTAAAGAAGTTTCATTTTAAATGCCCATCTAATTGTTCAAAAAGATACAATACTGAATCTGTATATGTAGTTTCCTTTATGAAGTACAGCATTCATATTTTAGGCAGTCTTTTAAACATATAAATACAAAAGAAATAAAATCATTAATTAAAAACTGAATTAAATAAAGGGTATTTGAAATTTAAATTTATGTTTTTCTTGTAATAACACATGCCCAATGAAAATCAAAAGCTGGAAAAGCAGTTACACTTCCTACTTGCGTGGACAGTTACACAATCAATCATTTTCTGCAATGACCATTATACTTTCAATTTATCATGAACTACTCTGAACTTACTATGAGATGTAGCCAAAGTCAGAAGACAAGACGTGGGGAGAATATTCCTTTTTTGGAGGAGGGTGAGCCCTCCAGAATATCAGCATGGGAAATAAACATCCTGTTGAGGAATTCTAGGTGGAAAAAAAATTAATGTAGTCAATTTCAATTCATGCTGAGCCAGCTTAATTTTTTCATGGACTTGTTTGGTGTCATTCTTCTAAATCGAGTGTGTTTAATTCTTCTTCTAGTTCATCCAAATCTTCCCCAGTAAAAAGATTTTCATCAACAGGAACAGCGTCGATGGCTCCATTTTCTTGTCCCTCTTCTTCGTTGTCCTCTTCTAAATCACTTCTTTCGCCATTTTCAGCCATACCTCCGGAAGCTTCACTTAATTTATTTTCTAAAAATAAAAACTGAAATCAGTAAGGCCAAGAAACAGAAAACACTTCCATCAGTAACTCACAGTTGCAGTCTGATACCGCATTTCCTCTTTTCCTTTTCCTATGACCTCTGGAACACTATTCATAAAATTCCTTTCTTAATTGCAACCAAAGAATTATTTCTAATTTCCCTCTGTGATTTTTCTAAAACTCTTCTCTTAATTTTTCTGTCCTCGGTGTCTTCTCCAAGCTTTTCCTTTGGGCTAGTCTAAAACACTGATGTATGCTGTGTGCTCTGGAATGTTCTCATCCTATGTATTGCACCTGGGTGAATTCACTCACTCTAAGCTAACAATGCAGATGACTTTCAAACTTTTTCCTTCTGTCAATGTCTCCACAGTACCAGACAATGCCACTCTTAATAACCAAAACATCTTGATTCATCAGATCCCAAACTGAACTTATTAGCTACATCTCCAGACTTATTTTTGCCCCCTTCTAGTCTCAGTTAATGGCTGCAATAACCTCCTAGCCACCCACTTCTACAGCCTCCACTACTCACTAATTTTATACAGTTAAACTGCACATTTATGTTACTAGTCTGGTACATATAGGCATCAAGTTTGCTAAGCCTGGTCTAAACCCCTTCAGACAGCTTCCTAGTTCTCAGAATTACACAAAAGTTAGCATACTTACCATCCTTTTCTGAAGTGTATGTGCTGAATCTTTCAAGACTGGCCACAGTAATACCTGTCTCATCTACATCTCTTGGAACATATAGGCTTAAGTCTATGTCATTTACACTCACTGAATCATCAACCTTTAAAAATATATGGAAAAGAACAGTTTTTACTAAGAAGAACAGTTTTCATAAATTACTTGCCTTTTACCTCTGACATTTGTCTTAATGAAACAAAATTATTGCTAGTGCCCAGTGAAAGCAGGCTGACTACTGTCAAAATTCACACCTTTTTCTAAACTTCTTGAAAAAATAGCAATGCGATATTTGAAGCTGCTTCTTCTGACACACTTTACACATGGAATACAATATTCTTATCTTTCAACTCCAACATGGAAGTCAGAATTTTATAACCATACAAAAAATAGTCAGCTATTTGTAATTACTAAGTTTGCCTATAACCAAGTGGTTCTGCTGTTGTCTCCTGCTTCCCACTCTGTACTTTTTTTTTTTTTTTTTAATTAAGAGGGCAGTGTCACTGGCCCTCACATGTGGGATCCAAACCCAGTCCGCTGGCATCCCAAGCCAGCTCCCAACCACCACTCCACTCGGCTGGCTCCCTGCTCTGTACTTTTTAGTGTCTCAGTCCCACAATTTCTTTTTTTTTTTTAGTACAAAATATTAAATAAAAAAGCTTTTTTTTTTTTTTTGGAGGGAGAATAAAACATACTTTTAACAGCTTATACAAATAAGCACTTAACTATATACCAGGCACTGCCCTGAGTTCTACAAAGAACTATAAATAAATATAAGCTGATTAACTTATTTAATTCTCACAAGTACCTGTGATGTAGGGATTATCCTTATTGCCACATAATGGATGCAGGTGGAGGTGCGGAGTACAGGTAATTTCCCAGGTTAGAGTCAGGATCTGAGCAAGGCCCAGGGGTTGGGCCTTAACCCTGATGTTCTATGTCACTCTATCCTCTTTCTCAATGCACATGAGGCCAAAACTTCCCCTTACCTCATCACTACCTGATCCCTGGGTATAGTGAGTGTCATCTGCTTCCTCGTCATCATCATCAACTAGTTCAGGCCGGAATTCAAACACTTCACGACCACTGATCTATTCAGATACAGAAACATATCAAGTTAGGAAGAAATTCAAATATTTCTTGGTCATTGATTTTAGACATGCACATAAATAAGGATAAAAATCTTACATGACACTGAAATTATAAAATGAAAGGAAGAATAAAGAACCTATTTGAGTACACTTGGGACATACCACTAACGCTTTCCCTGCTTTGAAGTCCGCTTTTCTTCTTTCCATATCTTGCTCAAGTTTATCAATCTTTTCTTGTCTTTTCCTTTTCTTCCAGGCAAGAAAAGATTCTAGAGTAATTTTGGTAACATTTGAACCTAGGGCAGAACGCTGCAAAGATAAAAAAGTTAATGATTTTCCCCAAGTTGCCTATAATAGTATTTAATAGCTTTCTCTTAATGCAATTAAATCCTTGCTTGTGAGTGTTAAATTTAGAAAAATTAAATTTAGAAAAAATTGATTTTTTTTAACATGGCAATGAGCAAAAGCAAATGTCGAGATTACCAATATTTCTAAACATAATAATATATTATTCTGAACTAGATTTATTTTCAAAATTAAAGGTAAAACTTGTCATGAGAAACTGTTTTAACATAAGTCAACTGCTGAAAATGATCAATATGAAAAGGACCATAATGATATCCAAGTTTCATTGGTGTTCCTCAGCAAATGAGAAACAAACACAAAATACCACTACATGCTCCTCAGGCCCAATAACTGAGTAATAAATATATAGAAAAATAATGCTTGCTGAATATTTGCCAGGTATTCATTTTTAATGCTTTATACACATGTGCTAACACATTCATCTTCACAAATAAGTAAAGAGGGGGTGATGAGAAATCTACCAAAGGTTAACAACTAATATGTGGTAGAAGTAGAATACAAACAATCCTGAATATACTTGACTCTAAAGTCTACGTTTTCTATAACAGTATATTACTGCTGGCATGAGACACCAAACAATATGTCCATTTAAGAACAAATGTATACAATCCAAACTTGAGACATTTACACAACATAGATTATCCAGGAAACGGCAAAATGGATATAGTTTGAAAAGTACAACCCTAAATCTCAACATTTTTGGGTCACACCCACAAGCCACATCTGCCCACTCAGTGACCCTATCTGGCAACTCATGGAATAAAATTCTTTGTGCTAAGCCAGAGATGAGTAGCTGACGATTCTGTTCAATGAGACGTAGTCTCCTTTGGAGTCCAGGAATGATAATGAAACATACAACTCTAAGACTGTAGTGGAGTTGTCTCCTTCCATACTAGTGTTAATGATTAGCACAATAGTGAAAAAATAAGACACCAGGAAAAAAAACATCTACAACTTCAAGTTCAATCAATCTGAATATTGACTAAGCATTTCAATGAATTGATATACTAGTACATCAGCCATATTGAAATAATTTATTTGATCAGCCTGTGGCTAGTTCTTAAAAAAACTGTTTCATAACTGTAAATTTAATGTCTTAATTGGCTAATGATTAGGACTAAGTTTACATTTTATACATACAAGAAAATTTTTTTTAAAAGTAAGGCAACTTCTGGAAAAGGTCTTATTTTTTTTCCCTTTCATAACATGCTACTGCCCCCAAGTGGTAAATATTAACATTTCACAATAAATGCTGCTTTAATCTTTTGTTTTGTTTTTCTTTTTATGGTAAGAAAAAAATACTAGTTACCTCTCTTTCAATTAGATCTTCTAATGAAATTTCATCTTCTTTCTCTTCTTTCTTTTTATCTTTTTTCAACACAAATCCAGGCGGAAGTGCATGACGATACATGCACATATCACCCCCTCCGGGGCACACCCAAAACCAGCCATATTTGTTGTTTTCAATAGCTTCAAGGAAATGCTTGCACACCTATAGAGACAATAGTATTCACAAGTAGTGGCTCAGTGTAGTCCATTTCCAAGGTAAATGCTTAAGTATATGGAACAAATACATTTTTATTCATATCTTTAGGCTAATCATTCTGTACAGAGCACCTTTGTGCAGAAATGTACATATAAATTAATCTTAAAATACTTAATATAATGGTAAATTCCCGTGAGAGGATCTCTATAAAATTTGTTTTCACCATTGTTCTAAATTCTGAATTATACAAAACGGACTTGCCTCAGTTTAGCCTTTGTAAATGTAACCTGAAAGTCTGATTTTTAAATAAGAGAAACCATAAATGATTACAAGAGAAACTATAAATGATTTTGTTTTGGTTTGATCTTTGCTGAAAACTAATCACATGCAATAATGATATAAACACTATTCAAATTACCTGAAATTATAGGCAATTTCTTACATCTAAGAAGGGAGCAAGGTACAAAAGAAACACAAAGGATAGTAATCCTTCAAAACATGAATGGGTGCAAGATGCAATTGTATTGAAGCCTCAGATAATAAACTTTGCAAAAAGGAAGGAAAAAATAACTAACAAACAATATTTTTTTTGTGAAAAAACACAACAGATCTAAGTAAAACCAGTATTAGAATTTTTCTAGCACGGGCAAAGTTTTTCACTGTAACTTCACTACAGATAAATATTGTGAACATGCATGCAGGGTCTGAGAAATAAGGCGTCAATTTTAAAAAGCACATTTTCTGGATTATTAGAGCCATTAGCTACCAAAAACTCATTTTTCTATTCATATGTAACAGTATTTTCACCTGTGACTTAAGTCTCCCCACCATTAAAACAGAATAAACTGATTAAGTGGGTTAGTTTAACAGTTCCCCCTCCATTCATTCTGCACAAAAAATAAGAAAAGAATTATTATCTGAATATGTGATTATGTTCATCTACATTTGAGAAAGTAATATCACCTCAGAAAATGGCATTTGAAGTACTTCAGTCATATGGTTTTCAAAGAGTACTTTTGAACAAGAATCAAATTTTGTATAACTTACACTTCTAAGTTAAAAAAAAAAAGTCGATGCAGGGCCAGCCGAGTGGCACGGTGGTTAAGCACTGGCTTGGGAAGCCGGTGGCCCTGGTTCAGGTCCCACATATGAGGGCCACTGACACTGCCCTCAAAAAAAAAAAAAAAAAAGTCGATGCACCTTATCTTTATAAAAAGATCCAATAGCTTAAAAAATGCAGTACAATATAGCAGCAAATACTTTGCCACATAATTGTCCCTAATGATAAATACCACTCAATTCAAGAAAAGGACATACTATTTGAGTTTTTGGTTTTTTCTTTTCCGCCTCACCGTGCTTCTTGTTCACTACTTCTTCCAGTTTTTTCTCGTCCCAATTATCCATAGTATCTAAATAAAAAAAGGAATGAAGACTAAACATTGTATCTACAGTTCCCAGAACACACTGCAGATCTCCTTAGACAGGAAAGCTGTATTACAAGACTCAACACATACTCTTTAAAGTACCAAAGGTAGGAATAAACAGTGTTGTGAGATTATTCACTAAAATCCTAAGCAGTTTAGGCAAATGAGAAGATAGTACTTGTAAGAGAGATGAATCCCAAATAAGTCACTGGTTTTTAAATATCTCCATTTATGGCATAATGCAGTAAACACAGATTTTATGAAAAA
Source organism: Aselliscus stoliczkanus (assembly GCA_033961575.1). Lineage (NCBI taxonomy): Eukaryota > Metazoa > Chordata > Mammalia > Chiroptera > Hipposideridae > Aselliscus > Aselliscus stoliczkanus. The sequence continues at coordinate 134,668,565 of CM066731.1, read as the reverse complement.
CAGCAATAGTTGTTCTTTACCAACCCAGTCCCACTAAGAGTGAAATATTCTTCAAGCTACTAAATATCTTAGTAACAACAAACCAAAAGTAAAAGACATTTATCTTTGTCAAAATGTGTTTTAAAAAGTACCTTTTTCAAGTTCTTCATCTCTTGCATCAATGTAAACACTTCGCTTTTCACCCTTTCTCTCCAGAGTCAGGTCATGAGAGAACTTACACTTATCTCCTTTAGTACACTGTCCTTGCTTGAAGAATGCACATACCACGGACTTGGGATCTGCACCTATATCAAATGGCATATGGTATTTGTATTTCAATCTGCCAGATCATAAAGCATAGCTTCTATATGAGATATAATTATTTTTGGTTAACTTGTTATTTTCCACCTGCTGATATGAAAGGAAAATACCACTTACGGGTGTTAGTAGAACATTTCTTTTCAAGTTCTTTCTATAGCACTTTATAGCTATTTTTTGTTTTTTATTCTTACCAAAAAAGGGGAGAGGAGATGTGAAATCAAACAAACACATAAGTTACTCCATAGTCACTAGTCTAGTTGTGGTTAATGAGGCAGAAGGCAAAGAGAAATATAAATGAAGGTATAGTGTCAAGTTTGGGAGTTACAGTTTATATGACCCTAGATAGGCCTTGGCTATTCCCAAAGGTTGGGTACATAAATCAACTAGTAGACTGTAGACTGTCTAAATCTTTAACTTTGCCTTAAATAGGGGGCTTATGGCTGGAGTTAAGAGTTTTTACAATGACACAGCTGTCCACATATATAGAGGAATCATTAGAAATCCATTGATATAGATAATTATGACAAAGGGAGTATCATTTTCATAGCAGACACAATTGCTTATGATATAAAGAAAATACACATCAAAATAAATTAAGGGTTTTTATTCTTTTTTTTTTTATTTTGAGGGCAGTGTCACTGGCCCTCACATGTGGGACCGAACCGGGGCCGCTGGCTTCCCAAGCCAGCGCTTAACTGCCGCGCCACTGGGCCGGCCCAAATTAAGGGTTTTTAAAGATGAATCACAATCGACAAAAATAATGCTTCTGAAATTTAGAGTTTACCTTTACTTATTTTTTGAGCAGCAACTACAGGTTTGAACAGCTCATTTAGCTCTTGCAATTCTTTCTTCTTGTCATCTTTCTTCAATTTCTTTTCAGCTTCACTTTGTGCTACCTATAATAATCCCATATATAATATAAAAATTTGATTTCATATAATAAAATTGCTTTCACTATACAGTAATACATTGGGTTGTCAGAAAAGTCAAGATGTATTTTTTTCTGTTTTTCGTTGCAAAAATGCATCATGACTTTACCGACAACCCAATATATAATAACACTAACATAACAAAGATACTTGCATATTTATATGTATATAGTCCTTACCTCATAGTATAAGTTTTACAATGTCCTTTTCAGTATATATTAAATGGTGTGGTTCAACCATTAAACAAAACTACTAAATCTTGTAGCAATTACTTTAAAAAAAAATCTATAAATGGCACCATGCCAAGTTAAAAGCATATTCAAAAGCTTACAGCGATAAGCATTCATTAAGCATTTGCTACATGCCCAGCTTTTTTAGCAAATAGTTCTCACCTAGGATTTTCTTCTTGTAACAACCCACTCGCCAGAAATATGTGGATGTGTGTGTTTTAAAGACCAGAGATATAAACATCCTGAAATATGCAGTCTCACACAATAAAGAATTATACCACCAAAAATACCTTGTGGAAAAACACTGGGCCAAGTCAATGTGGGAGATTAAACAAAACAAACATGGCATATGACATAGTTCCAGGCACACAATTTACATACCTAATATGATTAGAGGATTCATCCAAATATTTATATGTCGGGTCCTAAGTTAGATGACAGGGAATACAAAGATGAAAAGACAAAGATGCTTATTTAAAGAAGCTCAGACTCTAGTGGGAAGACAGACATGTCAACAACTGTAACATAATAACACGGTGCTCGGTGCTCTGGGAACAAGAAAATTCTATATGCCTTAGAAAATTAGATTGACCTAATACTTTATGAATGAACTGTTCTGATTGTCAAGAAAAGGAATGCAGAGAGCTAGGCAATGAAAAGATACAGAGATCAAAAGGAATAAAAAGGTACAAAAAACATCAATGAGAAGTTTGGGCTGCATCAGTAGGTGACAGAATAAGACTCAAGGGTTTAAACGTAACCAGTGACACAATCAGATTGTATTTTATAAAGATTTCGAAGGCAACTTTGTGAAGGGTAGACTAGGAGTCCAAGAACGAAGGCAAAACAATTAGAAGGCTGATGATTGCTGTAGGCAATAAAACACTGGAGTTTAAAATAGGCATCAGTAGCAAGGATAGAGAAAAGTGGGGAGGAAGAGCTCTTAGGGAGGCAGACTGGATAGCACTAATTGACTGAATGTGAGATGCAAAAGAGAGGGAGGGGTCTAGGAGGATTATCATTTGTATGATCAGCCCTGTTAAACAAGACAGGGAATACAGGTGGAACAGGTTTCAGAGAGATGAGCTCGCTTTTTTAGACACACTGAATAGGAGATGCTTATAGAGCATCAAGGTGGAGCATAGAAAACAGCTGGAAATGGATCTTGACTCCTAGAGAATGGGTCTGTTTTGAGACAAAGATTTTAAAAATAGCAGTTATAGATAATTAAAATTTTGGGTGTATTTGAGATTACGCAAGGACAGTATAAAAAGTGACAAAAGCAGAAAACAGTTCCCTGAAGAAAAGCGACATTAAATGAGTCAACGGGACCTAAAAAACCCATTAAAGAGACTAAGATACATCAAAGAAATAGAAAGAAACCCAAGCCAAAATAGTAGTCAAGGAAGAAGAAATTTTAGGAAGGCAAGAGCCAAATGCTATTAATAAGGTTAAAGACTAGAAATCCTGACTTTGATCATGTGGTAGATGTGTTTAAACAGAAAAATGAGGAAAATATATATATATTTTTAATTTAGTCATTTTATTTTTAGTGAAAGTATCCTTTGCTCATTAGGCCCATCTCAAACATGTGTGGGGCCCAGAGCACGAGTATAATGGTGACCTACAGAACATTTTCGCAAAGATTTTGTTACAAATCAAACTAATGTTAAATAAAACACAGTTTGATTGACAAATATACCTTATGACCTGGAAGGACAGGTTCAAATTGAAAATGCTTAGGTTCCATGGAGTTTCACACTGGAGCATGGCAGTAAACAAGGGTCCACCCCGGCTCCCTTTCTTCCCATATTGAGTTTCATCTCACCAGGTGTGTGCAGGGAAGTGGAAGGTGCAGGGGAGGACCTGGTATGGGGTCTAGGCTCTGTCCACACTCCTAGCACACATCCTCCCTTTGACTACTTCAGGCTTATAGGTAGTGCAGTGTACTCTCAGATGGACATGGGATAACATCACATCTACAGCTAGTGTGGGGAGGGGTGTGCACATATCTTTGGCCTCACTGACTCCTTGACTGTGAGGAGAGCTATGTCTGCAGGTGACAGAGTAGAGAGTCACCCTGTATAGCACAAGGCCTAGGGAAGGGCACCACTGACCCAATTTTAACAGCAGGACTGCTGCTCATTTCCAGTGTTAAACATGGTGGTTAGGTTCCTTATGTCTGCAGATAAAATCGCAGGTATCCAAGAAATTATAAAAAAGATAATACTGAATGTACTACTAAACCTAACTACCATCACACATTTTATGGCTTTCTCAGGTCTACAACATCTGAAATTACCAGTCAACATACCTCCCACTAGAAGAAAAAACAGGAGGGGAAGGGAAAGGATTGAAGAAGGGAAGAAAGTGAATTCTTCTTACACACTTATATTTACATTACGTTCTCATTTAACCACCATAGGAACCCTGCAAGGATAAATGCCCTTCCATTATACAGATACAGAACAGTGTCACTAAACAATTGAAGATCATGTAACAAATAAATCAGGGGGATTCAATATCCAAGTTGATCTAACTCCAAGGCCCGTGCATACATTTTTATTAAAACAGGTGTGGGAGGATCAATAGTTTCTGGTTCTAGAATCAAGCTGTAAGAGAAAGAAAAGTATTGGAGGCATTAATTTGTAGACAGCGTGTGTGAGAGAAATTTGTTTCATATAGGGTTAACAATCTCACAAATATAAATCCTGATATTCTCAGATGGAAAAAAAGTGTTTCTAAAAGTTAAGGGAAAGGAGACAGTTTGATGAAAAAAGTACTTCCTAAAATAAAGATCTGAGTTTATAAGATCTTAAAATCAAGACAGCGAAAGATCTAAAGAACTTAATAGAGCTAATTTTAAAAAATGACTTGCCAATAAAATAAATTTTAAATAAAATAATTTTAAAATTCATATGGAAGAATAAATGCCTAAGAAAAGCCATGAAAAATAGAAAAGAAGTAACATTTGAGGGAAAGAACTTGCCTTAATAGCTAACAGAATATGTTACTAGGCTACTATAATCAAAATCAATGTAATACTGGTCGAGGGGCAGACAATAAATTGAATAGAAAAAAGCATCCAGAAATAGATCCTAACATATTTGATCTTTTAATATATGTCAACTGTGGTATTTCACTTCAGTGGGATAAATTATGCTGGTATTAAGTGGCTATTCATTTGAAAGAAAATAAATTTTTATATAAAATTATAGACTGCAAATAATTAGAAAGAGTCTGGGAAAAACACAATCTAATGGCAGAGGGACTTTTTAATCATATAAAAGAAAAGCTAACTGTCTGATAATATAAAAACTAAAAATTGTTGTACAGCAAAATGTAATAGAAACATCACAAATTATCTGTAAGGCAGACAAAAAGTGTCTCATAAATTGGAAAGAGAAACAGCAAAGGATTTGAACAGGCAAGTCAGAGAAGTACAAACTCAAATAGCTAACAGGCATATGAAGATACTCAAACTCACTAGTAGTGAGGGAAACAAAGTAAAAATGAGGTATTACTTTATACTTATCAGATTGGAAAACATTAAAAAGAACTTTAGTATCTATAACTCATGTACTGCAAACGAAAATGTGAATTATTACAATCCCTATGGAAAGTGATCAGGCATATTTATTAAAATTAGAAATCCATTTCCCTTGATCTAGAAATGTGCCACCAGATGATTTATACCACAAAAGCACAAACGTATGTAAGAATGTCTAGACGTACAAGGATATTTCTTGTAGTAGCATTCTTCGAGTCAGAAAGCAAAAAACAAAGGGATAACTTTTAAATAGTGAAATGAACAGGTACATCCTCGTGGTAAATAGTATGCGACCATTAGGCTAAATTAAGAGCTATATCAAAACGGCTAGAGAAATATCATCTAAGAGGTATTGCTGAGTAACACAGGCAAGATACAGAGAAGAACAGGATTCCAATTTGAAATACAATTATAATACCAAATATTTTTTATATGTAACAGATGTTGCATTACATCCACATGAAGAAAATGGAGAAATTTAAGTTATTTACCTGACGTGGATTTTGTTGACCAAATTTAACTTGATGAGTGACAGCCTTGATAAACTTCTGTTGCTTTGCTCCTTTTTTATTCTTTAGACCAAAAGTTTTGTCCTAAGTGAGAAAGAGTATAAAAATATCTTAGCAATTTATATGGATTTCTTATCAGTATTTTTCAGTCCTATCTAAACATCATTCTTTCATTTTCTTATTGGTAAGAAAATTATTCTTTGTTATGCTATATATACACTGACATGGAAAACACTAAAACCATCAAATCAAGGCAACATATGATCTCAAAATATCACCCATAAATCTTTAAAATTCTGTATTTACATCTTTCATCATTAAACCTGTTTCTCTATGATGCTTCCTCCAGTGTGTTTTGGAACAGCAGTTCTACAGGAAGGATGACTTTTTATACTAGGATAAGTCCGATAGTCAAGTTTAGGAAAATGGTTGGTTAACAGCATTTTTAAAATTTTTTTTTATTTTAAGCACAAGATATCTTAGAGCCTTTACCAGAAGGAGTACAGTAGACAATAATTCCAAATCTTCTACTTTAGAATGCATTTTGCTTGGAGGGATTATGTACTACTGAATATATTTTGGGGAATAATACCTAAGATACATTAAGCTCTGGACTAGTTTTTTGGGTAGTTATCTTCTCAAAACAATTAAATTTAAAGAACTCAAACTACTAAAAAGTATACATTCCTAGCTGTTGCTAAAATGGAAATACTAAAATTGAAATATACATAACTAGAAAGCAACATGTTATTTAAATTTGGAGTATTTAATATATAATTTGGGAAAGCTATTAATGTAATAGTTATCACTAATGGAATGCTCATTATATGCAAGGCACTAATCATGATCTCTAGCTATCTATCCTTATTTATTAAGCATGCAGTGCAAAAACATTTAGAAACTATCACACACACGAGTGTGTATGTGGTGTGTGTGTGTTTGGGGTCTGTAGTGGGTTAAACAGCCTCCCCTCAAAATTCATGTTTACCTGGAACTTCAGAATGTGACTATTTGAAAATAGGTGTTTGCAAATTTAGTAACGTAAGACAAGGGTGGGCCTACAACCAATAACTGGTGCCTTCCTAAGAGGAAAGGACACAGAGGCACAGAGATGGTAATTTGAAAGAAGCAGAGACTGGAGTGACACAGCTATACGCCAAGGACTGCCAGAAGCTACCAGAAACCAGGAAGAGTCAAGGAAAGATCTTCCCTGGAGCCTTCATGGAAGCATGGCTCTGTTTACACCTTGATTTCAGGCATTTAGTCTTCACATCTGAAAGAGAATAAATTTCTGTTGTTTTAAATCACCCAGTTTGTGGTAATTTTCTATGGTAGGTCTGGGAAACTATACTATTGGGTCATCGGGAAAGTCATGACATATTTTTCTACGCTTTTCAATGCAAAAATGTGTCATGACTTTCCCGACGACCCAATAATACTAAGGCTTGACTAATGGGCTTCACCCTAAGGTGAATGGGAGGGCAAGGATGCCAGGAAACCACCAATAATGAAGTCTTTTTTCTATCTTTTCTGTTTTTCTGGAGAAGGATCCTCCAGCTGGGAGAACAATAAACCAGCAGGGAGAGCAGGTGGGCCAGGCCGTTTTCAGGGTCACATTTTAACCACCCCTCCCTACCTCCTTTGGGCCTAGAGCGCCAGAAGCAGAGAGACCTCCTGATTTATCCTTCCCCTCCTGTTTGCTGCACCGGTAATCATCTGGCTAAGTGGGATAGTTAAGAACTATCAGCTCCTACACTTTTAACCTCTAGCTTCCACCCTCTTGCCTTCGGCATTATCTCCTCCCATTATTGAGCTTTTCCAGAATCCTGTAGAACAAATCTACTTGCTTCTCAATGGCACAGTCCTAGGTAGCCACTCATGCCTGACTGCTCTGCTTACTAAGCCAGATACCAACTCATCTACCCAGTACCAACCTTCATATATTGAAATTCAAAATTAAAGATGCCTCCTAATTTTAAGATGGAGTTAGTATTTCTTATTCTCTTCTTTATAGATGGGTTTCAGAAAGGAAGAAGAGGCAAAAAGATCTTCACTTTTGAAAGTAACCTCGACCATTTGAGAGGCATTTAATCTGAAATACAGTGTCTATTTTAAAGCCTTTATTTTGGTATTATTTCTAAGGGAAGGGGCAGGATAACAGGAAGAAAGTATTATAGGTACTGAATACCTATATACCTATGTGTACAAGCTGGAAATGGAAAACAATATTGATAGGATTGGTATTTGAAAACAGTCAACACAATTTTACAGAATCTCAAAACCAATACAATAGATCTTTCAATGCTCTTAAGATCATAGAGTTTAAGAGGATTTTAGTTATAAAAGGTTATTTCTCATTGGGAAATATCTCTTTATTCATATCTATATCCATCCATACACCAAAACTTTAACTCTTCCTACTTAAATATCCGTCTTCATCTTTTAATATCACATCATATAAATTCTACATGAATTTCCTATGGCCTAAGAATATAAAAAAAGGTAGGAGGCACATATAAGCTAAAATTCTCTGCATTGAGTTTTTTATGGCTGACTTCCCTTGTTTTTTTAAGAGAAGAAAGTTTAACACGCAATCCAATTAGAAGAAAAGATGGTCAAGGGTAATGTGACATTTGGAGGGAGCTGACCACATGCAGCAGCAACCAGGTGTGAAATGCCATACTTTCCTTTACAAAGTGGGCTCTCCTGGGGGTGGAGGGGAGAACTGGAAATAAAAAATATTACCAGGATCAAAATGCAACAGCATCTACATATACCTCATCAAAAAAGAGCATAACTGGGTTCAACTTATGCCCCACATTTAACTACAAAGAAGCGAACTATGAATAAGGACCAAACAGCAAAAAATAAGGACCAAACAGCAAAGTAGATACTAATATATGAAGACTTAGGAATGAAAACAGTCCTCCAAGGGGACCTAGCCAGCTAGGAAAAAAAGTGCTTGTAACAACAGTAGAGATGTTATCAGTTCCAGATCCCAGAAGAAAAAAGTTTTCAGCTTTAATTACACTCACTGCTTTAGCACACAATTAACCAATCTAAAGAGATAATAAATGAATTGTGTTCTGAAAGTCTCTAACTAGTTTAGACCTCAGAAAGGAATTTTTTCCAGATAGGAAAAACTTATTTATCTAACAGTTACTAAATAAACATAAACTCCTGAATATATATTTTATTGAATCCTCTTAACAATCCCATAATATACTATTATCTTACTCTGTAAATGTGGATATTGAAATTCAGAAATGTTCAATTGTTTTGAAGTAACACTGTTATAAGGGGCAGGCTGTATAGTGTAATGATTTGAGAGTATAAGCTCTGGAATCAGAGTACCCAAGTTCTAATACCCAAGAACTGGGCAAATTACCTTCTTGGCCAGTTTTCTTATTTGTGAAGTGGGCCTCACACCAACCTCTTAGGATTGTTGTGCAAGTTAAAAGATTCACCACAAAGAGGCAATATAGTAGAGTGGCTAACAGAAAGGACTCGAGCCAGATTTTCTGAGTTTGAATCCTGGCTCTGCCATTTGCCATCTTAGTAACTTAGGTAAGTTATTTAATCACTGTGCCCATTTCCTCAACTGTATAGAGGATAATACTTATCCCACAAGAGAATTAAAGGAGCTGTGTAAAGTTATCACTTGTAGATGGCTTGTTTCCCTTCTCTACAGTTTCCCAAAACACTGAGAATTGTGTCTGGCCTGGCTCAGTAAATGTCAGATTCAGACAAAATCTGAATCAAGGTGCACTGGATTTCAAGCAAAGTCCTTGTTCTTTCCACCATGAAAAACTACTTCCTAGAGAAACCTAGTTAGGTTATTGGGCCCGCTAGGACACAAAACGCTTTCTGAATACCACATGTGGATCTGGGATATCACCAACACCTCTTGAAAATTAGAGGATGATTTGCAATTTGGAATACTTCAAAAGGGCTTCCTCCCTTTTTCTTTAGATTAGTACAGACCCTTACCTAAAGATTAATCTGGATTTGTGGGAGGGAGGATATGAGGTTAGGTTACAAGAAAGGAACAGTGTATGTATTTCAGACTTGGGAAACTGACTACAAAGGAGTTTAGAAAACAGTAATTCTAAGAAAAGGATGGCCCCCTGAGGCTCCAAAAGCCTTAACATTCAGTGAATTCCAGATTTCACTTAAAACTGACCCTTTCTGTGTCCCACCCCACAATGTAATCCTACAGTCTTTTATAGGCCAGCCTTCACTTCTTAAGATGTGTGGAAAAAAGGAATGGAGAGGAGGGCAGGTTAACACTGAATTGTGCTCCCAAGGAAACCAGGATCTACTTTTTGGGACACTAGGGTAAGCAGAGCTGAGCACTGTTTTACCTCATTAGTTTTCCCGTCAAATGCACTGTTGGATGTATTTTTCTTGTCCATCCAGGCAATGGATACTGCAGCTAGTTAATCCAGTTTCAAGCAATCAACAGTTGGCTGTAATTTTTCATTGCCACCAATCACTTCTTTTCTCCATCCTATAAACCCCTGGATCCCATCTCTATACATCTCTATGTATTACTACTTCCTTGAAGCTACAAGTCCTTAGCTGGACATCTTCTACTTGCTTGCCCTAAACTCAAAGATTATTTTCCTCTTCCCATAATCAAACTTTCTATTTCTCAAAGGTGACTTCAGTTTATTAAAATTTAGCTGTAGGTAGAGCAAATGGTACATGCCATTCGGGACAACCATGTGAATGCCTAACAGAACCATAACCCTCTTTGGTATGTTCATTTCAGAAAGAAAATAGCTATTAATACAAATGAATTCAAGAAATTTGGGGTGTTTAAAGAGCAAAAGAAAAAAATGCAGATGATATAAAGAAATTATTTCAAGAGACAGAAAATAAGCACTGTAAAGACGTGCATGTTGGTCTGATTATTTCCCCTAACTAGTTCTTACTTACAATATTAATAAGTAACAACAGCTGCCACTTATTGAACACATATCATATGTCGGATGTTTTATATATGTCATCTCCTTTAACCCCCAGTTCTGTAATACAGGAATCAGCTCCATTTTGCTGAGAAACTGTGGTTCAGACAGGTCATGTAACATGCTAAAACTACAGTGTTTGAAATTTTAATTTGAAATATGGGACTCAAACCTAGGTCTGTCTGGGTTTGCCCCAAAGCTGGTGCTTCTTTCATTAATTTATGCTGCCTCTCTTGCCTCTTTTTACTCCCTTTCTTTAGTTCTTAAAAGCTACATGTTGTTGTTTTTCTACAGTAAATGCCTACGGTGGTGGCAGTGGAAGCAACAGAGGTACAGAAGAGAGGACAGGTGGGTAGGGCTATCACTTATTTTGAAGTCTATTCAAAAGTGCTGCTTAAAAACATATGTTCCACTTAATTATCAATTTTGACAAACTTAAAATTTCAGGTACTATTCCTATAAAAGTCTCCCAAAATTAACCAGACTGTGAAATAAGTATAAATTTTACAAGTCAAAATAGACCATAAAGAAATACTTTTTGACAAAAATTATGATAGAGATCAATAACCAGTATGAATCTAGTTTCAATTATGTTCATTATCAGTTTGTCATAAAATATATTTAACTTTTAAGTCCTTGCAACAACCATTGAGACATGCTACGGCTTAGGGAAATTTTTTTAAAGTCACCTGTAGTACTTAATAAAGCAGAATATACTGTTTTCTCTCCAGGCTGGACCACAGAATATTCTCTATAAATCTAGCTTCACAACAAATGATATAACTCAACACTACAATTTACAATATTGCTGTACCTCTCCAGTGGTGGCAAACATCCATGCAGGACACTTGAGTCTGCAAACCTTACTACCATGAAAAAAAAAAAAAAAAGCACTCATATATGTTAACTGCAGGAAAAAAAAATACAGGCTTAATTTCACCACTCAGGATATTTTCTGTCAGCTGAAGAAGGAAGATATCTTATTTTGTATTTTTCTTTGGTGAAGAAACTAACGTTGCTTTCTCCGTAAGTTAAAAAGAACCTTGAGGGGCCGGCTGAGTGGCGTGTTGGTTAAGAGTTGGCTTGGGACGCCAGCTCTGAACAGCAGGACCATCGGTTCAGATCCCACATGGGCCAGTGACACCACGTCTCTATAGCTAAGATAGTGAACAAGGGCTTGACCTAGAGCTGGGCTGCCCTGAGTCGCCAGCGATGGCGAAGGCTGCAGTGGGCTGCTGTAAGCTACCGTAAGAGGCAGTCCAACGGCCGGCGACCCATCTGCCTCAGCCGAGAAGAGCGCAACGATCATAATACCAACATGGACGAGTGAAGCGAAGTCCTCCATAACTAGACTGAAAAACAAAAAGACAGCAACTTGTCTGTTCCCCTTCCCCGATTCCCCAATGCTGTTCCCTCCAATTCCCCAATAAAATCTTAAAAAAACAAAAACAAAAAAAAAAACCTTGATACAAGATGAATGAAGCCATAATATACCTATCAGTTTTAGTGGATGGATACTATAAATTTCATATATAATTCCTTTAAACAAAAATACCAGTCCTACCAATTAAAAGTAAAATAATGTATAGCATAGGGTATATATTCAATAATATTGTGTACAATAGTATTGTACAGTGTCAGATGGTTGCTGGTCTTATCATGTGATCACTTCTTCAGGTATACAAATGTTGAATAACTATGGTGTACACCTATAATACTGTTTGTTAGTTACATTTTAATAAAAATCTTTTTTAAAAAAAGGGAGGCAACCTTTAAAAAAAGTAAAACAAATAATTGAGTATAAAGTAGTCCACCTTATCTGCAGTGGCTTACTGTTTTCAGTAACCAGTCAACTGCTGTCTGAAAATATTAAATAGAAAATTCCAGAAATAAACAACTCATTAACTTTTAAACTGCATGCAGTTCTGAGTAGCATGATGAAATCTCCGGCCATTATGCTTGGGATGTCAATCACCCTTTGTGCCGCATTGCTTTGGTGTAAATGCGCTCAGTGAGTCACTTAGTAGCCATCCAGGTTATCAGACTGATTACCAGGACAGAGACCACATCCACATAAGTTTTATTACAGTATGTTGTCATAATTGTTCTATTTTATTATTGTTGTTGTTAATCTCTTATTGTGCCTAACTTCGAAAAATGTATGTACATATAGGAAAAAAAACATTATATAAAGTGTTCGATACTATCCATGGTTTCAGGCATCCACTGGTGGGTCTGGGAAGTATCCCCTGCCGATAAAGGGCAACTATTGTAGTCAAAGCTCAATCATGCATAAAATATACTTTAAATTGCCATGTAAAATTTAACTTCACATCTAGATGGGAGTTTTACTTTGCACCATGGTCTACCATGTTAATTCAAGCTCCGTAAAGGAAAACGGCAAAATGTCATCCCTAAAATGCCCTTGGTTTACAGAGCACTGAATGCCATCAGATCACCATCCCCAGAGACCTACCTAAGTGCCAGAATCCAGATTGTTCAAAAATGTGAGAGCAAACACAGGTGGAAAGGTGACAATCATTCTGTTTTTAAACGTCTGGCTAGCTACTTCATGACAGCTCTAAATAAAACAAATTGTCAATAAGAGTAAAGGTGCTGCTTCCGAGTTGGAACTTGGCCCAACTTATTAGAAATCTTGATAAGCATGTTAATTAAATCAAATCAGCAGTCTTCATTAACAACAGCCATCATTGACATAAGTAAACATCTCATTTCGAAACACCCCACATGCATTTTGGTTACGTTCTAAATAAAAAATAACTACTCCACCAAAGGCTGTCCAGTCTTCAGATACACTTGATGCAGGAAAATGGTCATGGCTTTTCCCAGTTACATCCAAAGCACACTAGAAACTATTTGTTTTCATGAGAAGGAATCGAGGGAAGAAATGCTTCTGGTGAGGGCTCTGATACGTTTAGAGGCTCTCAAATATGGTTTACTCTCTCAAGGAAACTCATTGATTACAGCCGTTGGAAGACAAATAGAAAACATTTAAGGTCAATTACGTCCCTAGGCCATTAAAGGGCTACAGACTCAATGCATTAAACGAATCTATATATTCGGGTACCTCACGTAACACAGCTAGGGACACTGAAACCTAATCTCTTTTAAAGCGTTATTAGGTTTCATTTCATTCAGAATATATGTATCAAAGAGCCATGTACAAGACCGTGCACTGAAGCCTGAAAGAAGCCTCCCCTCTTGAATGAACTTGAAATAGTTGAGGGATAAATCGAAAAAGCCATGTAGTAGCCATTTGTTGGCTCCAAGAATGAACTCCTCCTCCTACCTCGCTGATGGGAAAAGTGAAAAGGAACACAAAGGCTCGTCGTGTGTCGGCCTTTTCTGAAAAAAGACTGGCCCGAGCCCGTTCGGCGTGTTTTTAAAATACAAGCCCAGAAACGTCTACAATTTGGGGAACTAGTGGGGAGAACACCCTGTGGCAAGCACCGTAGAGAGAGCGGGGGTGTCGTTTCGCACCGGGGTCGCTGAAGACGGGCAGGTGAGAGAAGCAAAAGCTGGGTGCGGGGGCGCCGGCAGCGTCACTATAGCGATGAGACGCGGAGAGCGTCATCAGGGGGCTGGAAAAGGGCACCGGGCCACCCAGAACCAAAGGGAGGGACACAGGGCCCCGCAGAACGCGAGCAGGCGCCGGGAGCGGGGAACCCGGGAGGCTGCTCCCCTGAGCGCTCGCGGCGCGAGTGGGGGAGGGGACTGGTACTCACTTCAATAATCTTCTCCTTCTTTTTCTGCTCCGCCTTTTTGCTGCCCCCGGCCTGAGCCTGTTTCTTGGGGGGCATCGCGGAGACAGGTGGCACCGGCCAGACTTCAGTGCAGCTGGACACCGTCAGGGTAGCTGGCCCTGCGGCACGACAAGGAGGAAGGCGCGGGCCCCCGTCGCGGCCGCACCGCACGTAAAACGAGGCGCACACTCGCCGCCGAAATGCGGCCTTTGCGACAGGTCGGGGCCGCGTGGCATTGTGGGAAGCGAGGCACAGCGCCCGGAAGCGTTGCTGCGCGTGCACTGCGGCGGCGGACTCCCTGGAGCCGGCCGGGGCGGGACGTGGGGAAATGAGCGCCTGTAAGCAGGTGATGTCGCTGACTTACCTGGTCCTGTCTAGGTTGCGGGAAGCCTGAGGATGAATGTGCGAGACAGGTGTGCCCTTCTTCCGTGTTCTCTTTCGCTGAAGACAGGCCACTCGTTTGTGCATCTTCGCCTCGGGAGGAGGCTTGTCTAGTGGGTGGTGTAATGGTCCCCTGTACCGTTCCTACCCTGGTGACCACCTAGCAACCGCAGCAACTCGGGGCTGCTTGGAGGGCCTGGGTACCCTGCACCTGCTCGTGCCCTAGTGGGTCAGGGCCGGCGGGCGAGCACGTGCGCCTGCTTCGGGTTCCTGCGAAGGTTTATGAAGAAATGGAAAAAGTTGCCTTTTATTTGAAGAGCTCCAAGGATGACCGCCCAGAGAAGGAGGCTCTTGAATTCCTTTGACGTACTGTATTCAGTTATTTTCAGATTTCAGGGAAGTGCCTAAATGATGACTGAAAGCCCCTTTATAATGCGAACTTAACCAAACCTAGTGTGACTTTGGAGAAGATAAGCTCAACCGCTTTGATTAAACGTTTGATAAGTCCAGAAACTACTGGGCACGTTACGGCGCATTTCATTTAGTTATCATCGCAACACTGAAGTGAGAAATGTTAACTGTTCCCATTTTATAGATGACCCGCAGAAAAAACAAACCCAAGGTTATGTTAAAGGCTGAGCCAGGGATTCCAGTTTTGGGAGTCTTGACTTCAAAGGCTAAATGCGTCTCACTAACATTACAGAAGTTGATCCTGTTTGAAAAGGTATTTGAGGAATGAATGAAGCCTGTTAATATTTGTACAAGCCAAATTACTATATTTATTTATTATTTTTTAAAGATGTTATTGGGGAAGGGGAACAGCCAAGTTGTCCTTCCGTCTTAGCTGTGGAGGGCGCAGCAAGCTTAGCTCTAAGTCCAGTCGCGCAGCTCAGCTCAAGGTGCTGTGTTCAATTAGATGCTGTGGCACATAACCACCATCTCAAACAGGCAACTTTGTTAGGAGCACGTGCTCTTGCCAGCTGAGCCTTTCTGCCACCTGTTGGCAGCTCAACAGCTCAGCTGGGACACAGCTCACTGTCCCACGTGGGAATCGAACCGGGGACCCTGTTGCTCAAAGCTCGCACTCTTGAGCAAGCTCTTAACTGAGCCACTGGGCCTGCCCCAAAATAGTATCTTTTAAAAATGTACAACGCTTGGCTGTTACTTTTGTTCCATGATTATTGTTTAAACCGTTTCTGCTAGGAAGCATTGTGGATCCAAGAATCATCTTTCAAGAAAGAGTTTTTAAATCTTTCTCATTACTTTGCATAAGGAGAAAGCTGTAATTCCATTTAATTAGTACAATTAATTATTTGGTTGGTACATTTCTACATAAGATGCCAAAGAATTCCAAGTATGTATGTGTGTGTGTTTATATGTATTATATATATATCTTTAGCCATATCTATATCTATGTCCATATCTTTATCTGAACTTTACTTCATCGGGGCTCGTATCCCAGGTTGATGGACTTCTCTGTCTTTTACTTATTTACTTCCTTTTAAGCTTTTGTTGTTTTGTACTTGTTCTTGTCAGAGGACAGAGAGACCCAGCCAGCTCCCTCTTTACTGAGTATTATAATCAATTGGATTTTTTGGGGGTAATCCTCTCCTTTAAGGTTCTCTGTAGGGGTGAAATGCGTTTGCCTTAACTTCCCTTTGTTAGTGCGCTCAAAGATACACTTTGGGCTTCTTTTTATTTTTTTAAAATTTTATTGGTAATCATTCTTATGAAACTGATGAATTTTAGGTAACAACTATGGGGAAATTACAAGGAATCTAGAATCTTATAATAGTGGTCTCAGGTTCATAGAACTTAACTCCTTTCTACCTCTGACCTTTGCTTTTGCTTCTGGCCTGAAGTTGTGATCTAGTTAGAGAAAAAAGATCCTTCCTTGCCTCAAATAGAAAATATGCATTTCTAAAAATAGTACCTGCTCTGATAGCCCTTTCCCCTCAGTCATTTCTTCATAGATTAGAAAGTCTAACTCATTGAAATCACTGTTTTCTGAAATAAGATAATTGCTTGTCTGTGGTCACCAATAGCAAATGTAAGCAAGATTAGGAATTCTATATGCTCTACTCCTTTATAATTCAAACTAAGGTTCCACAAAAAAAAAGTTTAATGGTGTAGTCTAGTGATTACAAATGTAAATGACCCAGAAAGCAGAGATATAAACTTGGTTTTCAGGATGAATGAATTACATTATACTCCCCATTTTAGGCCAACTTGTCCTATTTCCTACCTCTACATCCTGAGGTAAATATGGCTGGTGGATTTGATAGACAGGCTGTAATCCATCCTGTAACTACATCTTTAGAAGACATCAGAATGTATTTTTTGGACCTGAGTCCAAAAAATCTACTAGGCAGTAGATTTGGTACTGAAGTAGAAATTCTTTTTTTGCTATTCAGCATCCAAAGATCCTTCCTGACTGTAGATAACAATACTGTATGGTATACTGGAAAGTTGCTGAGAGTAGATCTTAAAATTTCTCTCTCTCTCTCTCTCTCTCTCTGTCTCTCTCTCTCTCTCACACACACACAGTAACTATATGAGGTGATGGATGTTTGACTTTATTGTGGTAAACATTTTGCAATATATGTATACATATATCACATCACGTACATCTTTAACACAACATTATATGTTAATATCAATAAAGCTGGGAAAAAAAAGAGATGGAGATCTAATTCTCAAAATAAAACAAACAAAAAAGACCCTCCCACTGTGTGTGGGAGAAATTATCCATTATGTTGAAATTCCCATTTTGGAAGCTAAAGGAGCAGGTTTTTCTCTTGTCTTCACAGAACCAGATCCTAGGTACACAAAGGGGCAGGCAGATTCTTCCTGCCATCTCTACCCATGCCTAAGGCTTTTAATTTCAAGGGAGTGAGAAGACTCAGGAAGACTTCAGGAGTTCTTCAGGGCGTTAGAAAAATCCATGCATTACAAGCCCAGTGAGTGCAGTCCCTGTTTGCAGCATCTGCACTAGACTTTAATTACATTGTTTGCTGTATCTCTTGCTATTTTTGTTTTCCTAGCTTGATTTTCAAGGCTTCCCAAGATTCTGGATTTCCTAAGATTTCCAGGACTCCTTCGATTCTGTGAGCAATATTTCCAATAAATTCCCCTTTTACTTTAGTTATGCTTGATTTTAGTTGTTTGCAATTAAGGACTCTGCTATGGGATGAATTGTGTCCCCTCCCTTCCAATTCATATATTGAAACACTAATATCCAGTACCTCAGAATGTGACTGTATTAGGAGATAGGGCCTTTAAAGAGGTGATTAAGTTAAAATGAAGCTGTTAAGGTGGCCCTAATCCAATCTAACTGATATCCTCATAAGAAGAAAAAATTTGTACACTCAGACAATAAAGATGCCTGTGCACAAGAAATACCATATGAGGACGCAGCAAGAAAGCAGCCATATGCAATCTAAGAAGAAAGGCCTCAGAAGAAATCAACCCCCCTGACCATGTCCTTGATCTTAAATGTCTAGCCTCCAGAACTATAAGAATATAAATTTCTATTGTATTGGCTTAAGAATGTCTAAGCCTATAATTTTTTACAAAAATTTATTTGAGCCAAACAGAGGATATGCCTGGAAGTAAGACTGAGAAAAACGCTTCTCAGAAGGGCAGTTTGCAGCTTCTTTTATGCATTTGGAATTAAGGAGGGAACATTAGGGAGGTTACATTAAGGTGAGATAAAGCCAGGCAGGGACTGGAATATAGGGTAGTTAACAACATTATGTGCTCCCTTGGGTGGTTTTGATTATGAGGGACTTGAAAAGAGGCATTTCAAAGGTGTGTTAATCTAGGTGTACAAAAACAATAGACAGGTTTTGCTTAAGGCAAAAATAAACCTTTTTACTAAAGAAGTTATAGGCCCGAGGTGTTACTGCCCGCCATGACCAGCCCTGTTAAGAATTTGTGATCAGATCCCCCTGTGAGGTTACTTGCCATAGATCCCTGTTTTCATCCACAATTGTTTTAGTCAGTTGGTAATATTTTGTAATGGCAGCTCTAGCAAACCAGTACAGACCCTGACTGATAAAGAACCTAAGCTAGACTGTGGGTGTGTTGCTATTATGGTAAGCCGACAAGATGACTAGTTTATCTAAATAAATCCTTGTTATAAAGACAAGACTAAGCTGACTATCCATGTGAATTGCTGATCCATTTTATGTTTTGAGGCAATATATATTAGAAAGTATTTTTTTTTTTTAAGATTTTATTGGGGAGTTGAGGGAAGGGAACAGCGCTGGGTAATCGGGGAAGGGGAACAGATAAGTTGCTGTCCTTTGGTTCTTTAGTCTGGTTGTGGAGGACGTCACTTCACTGGACCATGTTGGTATCGTCATTGCGCTCTTCCTGGGTGAGGCAGTCGCTCACCGGCCCTTGGATGGCTGCTTACGGTGGCTCATGGCAGCTCACGCTGGCTGCCGGCTGCTCACATTGGCTGCCGGCCACTCAGGGTAGCTTGTGACAACCCACTGCAGCAGGGACTGCAGCCTACGCCATCGCCATCTATTCACAGCAGCCCAGCTCCAGGTTGAGCTGTTGTTCACCATCTTAGCTGTAGAGGGTGCAGCATCAGTGGTCCTCATGTGGGATCCGAACCGGGGCCCTGGTACTCAGGGCTGGCTCTCCCAAGCCAATTTTTAACCAACACACAACTAGGCCGGCCCTAGAAAGTATTTTGATTTAAATATTGAATGCTTCAAAATACTTTGACATGTAGACAGTTTCCTCTAAGATTTTATCATTTTTCTCTCCAAAATGATAAACTATTACAAAAGATTTGCCAGTATTTCAATAGAGCATGTAAAATGTCTTGTAACTTGTCAGTTTGAGTTTCAATTTTGTAATCCTTCACTTCAAGCTACACTGACATAAAATTTTCTTAAATGGGTGACTTACATGGGTGACTTATCTGTTTCTATTTGAAATATATATTTCTTGGTGCTATTATGATAATAGTTATTATGGCATTTGTGAAAAAATCAAGATGTACAATTTCCAAATATTTTTTGCTTCATTGAAGCGAAAATGATTTCCCATGATTCCCGTCAATCATATCATATCCCTAGTAATAGCTTTAAATTCAATACAAAGGGCTTTCTTCTGCCCAGTAATGTCTGCTTTTTATATTATGTTATTTCAGTTTATGCTCCCCATTTTAGGCAAACTTGTCCTATCACCCACCTCCACACCCCACTTACCACTCTCTACTGCCTTAGCGATTTTCATAAATAATCTTACATACATAACCCCAAACAAAAACTAGTCTGAATCATCTTTGATTTCCCCTCCGACCTCCAAATCCATTCAAGTCCTAATCACTCCACCTCTTAAGTTTCTTTTAAATTATTCCCTTCCTACCTCACTACTTTATTTCAGTGCCACATCTCTTGCTTGGGTTATTGTAAGGACCTCTTGTTCTCAATTTCAAGCTTTCACCCTCACATTTGTCTTTTTAAAACGAGAAGGTTGCCAGTATTTTATTTTAAGCCAGCAGATCATCAAACTAATGAGCAGAGAAGAAACAAGCAGAAATGGATAAAACATTTCATGTGACTAAAAAATGTTTTATATACATTTCAAGTAATGTGGGACTATTTATGTAAAATATAGTCTTAAATCAAGTTAATTTTACTGTTATGAAAGCTAATTTCATATTTCTTTTCTATGATAATTTAAAAGATTGGATTTTGGAGTCAAATATGTGAGTTAAAAATCATCACTTCTACTTTTGTAAGTGACTTTAGGCAAATTGTTGAACACTTCTAAGCTTTACTTTCCTTATTCATAACAGGGAAATAATTATACTGTTTGTAGCTCATAAGGAAGAATCAAATGATTTAATGCTTATAAATCACTCAGAGTGGCACATCATAAGTACATAATTAGTTTATATTACTATTGATGTATAATCCAGGTCATACTGTAAAGAAGAATTCAATGTTGACTCATTAATTTCTAAAGAAACTCACCCCAGAAATATTAAGAATGTAATATCGAGAGATTGGGTGACTAGATATGGGAGCTGAGGGGGAAACAGAAAGTAGGAGAGAACTTTCAGGTGTTAAGCGTGGGCAAATAATCAGTGATGCTGCGAGGCAGGTCACATTGGCAATGATGGAGTGTGGACAGGGAAGGAAGTAAGAGATCCAGTTTGGGCTGTTGAATTCAGCAGGACATCCATGTAGAGAAATCCAATGGCATGTGGATATTTGACTTGGAAATTCAGGAGAGACTTTGGAACATTTGGTGTCAATGAGAATGGACAACTTTGAGGAGGCTTATGCAAAGCAAAAGAAAAAAAATTGAAATGTGGGGAACAACATTTAAAAGACAAATACAGAAAAAGCAGCTCATGGAGAAAAGTGAGAAGAGACAACTGTGACAGGGACATGGGGCGGGGGGATGGGGGATGCAGGGGGGAAGAGAGCCTTTCTGGTAGGGTAATTTTGACTCAGGAGTTGGCTTAAAAATGTGGCTACTCATTCAGAGTGATTATATTTACTATATTTAGGGTATGATTGCCCTTGTCCCCTCTTTGGGATATATTCTTCTCTCAGATCTCTACATAGCTGGTTCATTTTTATCCCAGAGATCTCAATTCAAATACCAATTCCTCCATGTGGGTATCCCTGACTATTATTCTATCTGAAGGACCTCCATCCCCCACACCCAATCTCTGTCTCGTCAGCCTCTTCATTTCTTTAATAGCATTTATCACAATTTGTAATTATTTCGTGTTTTTTCTTTATTTCTTTATTTCTTTATTTTTTTTAGCCAAGCCATCCTGCCACCTGTTGGCAGCTCAGCGGCAGCTCAGCTCGGGCTGGCATCGAACCGCCATTGCTCAGAGCTCAGCTCGCACTCTTGAGCGAGCTCTTAACCAACTAAGCCACTCGGCCAGCCCTCTTTATTTCTTAATTGGGTGTTTCTTGCCCCAGATATAAGCTTCATGGGAGTAGGGATTCTGACTCTCTTATTTATATTGTATTAATAGCACCTAACACAGCCTGTTTTCTTAGAACTCAATAAATGTAGTTTTAAAAAATGTGTGATGGCCGAGAACAAAGTTGAAAGCTGAGAGTTCTTTCCCATTTGCTCTGTAGGAGTATATTTAGTTTTGATATTTTGCTATTTATCTTATCTATTGAAGATGAATTTAATAAAAGTCTTTGTGCCAAGATTCTATAAGCACCCAGATCCATCTGGGAAATTTTCCAGTAATTATGGGTATGTGCTATATGTCACTAAATGCCAAGATTGCGGGCTGGCCGAGTGGCTCATTGGTTAAGAGCTGGCTTGGGATACCAGCCGCCCTGGTTCAGATCCCATATATGAGGGCCAGTGACACTGCCCTCTACAGCTAAGATGGTGAACAACAGCTCCACCTGGAGCTGGGCTGCTGTGATTCCCCGGGGATGGCATAGCTGCAGCCCCTGCTGCAGTGGGCTGCTATAGGCTACAGTGAGTGGCTGGCAGCCAGCATGAGCGGCTGGCAGCCGGTGTGAGCTGCCAAGAGGCGCTGTGAGCAGCCGTCCAGAGACCGGTGACCTATCTGCCTCACTCGAGAAGAGTGCAATGATGATACCAACATGGGCCAGTGAAGCAGTGTCCTCCACAACTAGATTGAAGAACAAAAGGACAGCAACTTGTCTGTTCCCCTTTCCTGGTTCCCCAACGCTGTTCCTCTCCCCTAATTCCCCAATAAAATCTTTAAAAATAAATAAATAAATGCCAAGATCGCACAATAAAAGGAGAAAACTCATAGAAGGGACTCCTGAGGAAAAAACCCTTTAATTAGGTGTACACACACATTTGTGGGCGTCCTTTCTTCCAGTTCTGATGACACCTCAGCTGCTTATTAAGAAATGTGGGTTTGTAAGGGTGTTTTGGCTTTGCCAGTAAAGGGGAAATGAGCAATGTGGAGAAGGGTATAAATGTTAGTAAAATATTTGTGCCCTGGGCTTGAAATGACCCTTTGTCATCTTTAGTGATGCATGTTTGCAACATAAAATTAGAAAAGATTCCAAAAATTCTGCAAGAGGCAGACAAGTCTCTTCCTGCAATAGGTTATTCTGGAATTCCTGGAGGGGACAAGTAGTGTCACTAGCAATCATATTTTCTAAAATAAAAAAGTGAGAAGCATAGTCTGACAGATTTATTCATGCTCTTATGAGGACATTAAGACACAACATTTGAAATTGAAACTGTCCTAAAAACATCTATGACTTATAGCCGATAAATATATACCTTCATGTATGCAAGACGATGTATAACCATAGTAGATAAAAGTGACTCCTCACCCAGGGAAGTTAGAGACAGGAGCTTAAAGGAGGTGCTGTTTGAACTCTGCATATAGGAGTTTACAAAGCAGTGTAAGGAGTAGTGGGTATTCCAGGCAGAGAAAATAGCATGTGCAAATATATGACTGTGTGAAAGTACTTGACATTTTGGGGGGAATAACGATTTGGTGAAGGTGTGTTGAGGCAGTGACAAGATAAAGCTAAAAACAAATTAGAATCAGATTTCAAAGGGCCTTATATATCATTTTTAAGGACTCAGGATTTAAACTGAAGTTATTAGTGAGCCATTCAATGTTTTTATAGAGATATATGATTCAGATATATATTTTAGTCAAGATACATCTGACAAAAGATAAATTAGAAAGAGGAGAGACTAGATATAGAGATCAATTATCAGGCTGCTGCAGTAGTCTTAGAGAGAAATGATGACAACCTATAAAAAGAGTGATGATGGAAAGAGGAAATAAATTGAGAATTATTTAGGAGGTTTAAGCAATAAGGGTAAATCTATATTAAAGGATATGAGAGGCGAAGAGAGGTAGGAATTGAGTGTGATTTCATGTTTTCTATCTTGGGCAACTGTGTTGAAGATACTGAAGGAAGGTTAAATTGAGAGCAAGGAAAGAGGAAAACAGGAATTTGGTTTTGAGTAGGCTGAGGTGGCTTTCTAGGTG
Source organism: Aselliscus stoliczkanus (assembly GCA_033961575.1). Classification (NCBI taxonomy): domain Eukaryota; kingdom Metazoa; phylum Chordata; class Mammalia; order Chiroptera; family Hipposideridae; genus Aselliscus; species Aselliscus stoliczkanus. The sequence continues at coordinate 134,644,928 of CM066731.1, read as the reverse complement.
ATATATGACAGGAAGTTTAAAATACAGCTGTGGGTTTTGGAAGAGAAGTCAGGACTAGAAAAATGAATCTCAATAATTTGAGATTCAATATAGATGATTATATTCAACAATATAGATAGCACTAGGAACTAAGGGAGTAGCTGAGTTCACTCAGGGAGAGTGAATAAAGTGAGATGGTAAAAGGACTGAGGTAAGACCCCTAAGTAATGGTAAGATTCAAGGTACAAAATATAGAAATCTGTGGTAATATACAAATATGACTACAAATTAATTGATACTCTTCAAGAAGTAGAGCCCAATTCCTCTCCTCTTGAGTGCTGGGCTGAACTTAGATCCAACAAATAGAATTAAAGTTGAAGTGGCAGTGAACAATTTCAGAGACTAGGGAATAAAATGTATCACAGCTTCTCTGTCTGTCTCTTTACTTGACCTGGGGGAAGTTATCTGCCATGTTGTGAAGACATTCAGGCCGCCTATGGGGAGACCCATATGGTGAGGAACTGAGGCTTCTAGCAAACAGCCAGTGAAGAACTGAGACATCTGTAAAAAGGCAAAAAGGACCTGAGGCCTTCTGCCAACAGCCATGTGGGTGACCCATCATGGAAGTGATCCCCCGGCCCCTTCAAGTCTTTAGATGACTGCGGCTCCAGTCAGTGTCTTGATTGCAACCTCATCGGAGACCCTGAGCCGGGACACCCCTGTCCTCCAACCCCACGCTGCTCCTGAATTTCTGACCAACAGATATTTTGACATAATGAGTGTTGTTCCAAGCCACTAAATTTTAGAGTAATATGTTACACAGTAATAGACAACTAATACAACGATATTTTAAAGACAAGGAGTTAGAGAGGTAGAAGGGAAACAGTAGTGTTAAAAAATCAAGAGAGGAGAGTTTTTAGGAGGAGGAATCCTGTCAAATGCCATACATTTGAAAAAGGCCATTGGTTCTGGTCAGGAGGGCATTGGTGATCTAAGGGTAATCAATCTTACTAGAGTAGATAGCAACAAAAGTCACGGTATTATGCGTATAAAAAAATAGAAAAAATAGAAAGTGGGAACAGTGCATATAAGGACTCTTGATACTGGCAGTAAAAGAAGTGAAAGTAGATTGAGGGAATGACAAATATAAGGAAAGGTATGTTCAAGATACCGAGGAAGCTTGAATGTGTTTCTAGATTGAGAATCACAGCGTAGATGCAGAAATTATAAGTGAGTTAATGAAGCAAAATCAAGGAGGCTGAATACGATTTGATAAAGAACATAGGAAGAGATCCTTTCCTTGGGAAAGTGGAGAAAGTCTCTATGAAATAAGAGGAAGTGGAATATGAGTGGACACAAATACACATGTTTGGAGGTAGAAATAAGAACAGATGAATTTCTTCAAGTCTTTCTTTTCCACCTTTTTTTTTTTTCCCCCTGAAGTGATCATTGACTGAAAGGAAGGGGAACAGGGTGGATAAGCAGATAACTTATGAACTCACTGGAAAACATTCTGTGCCCATTCCAAATTAGTCTTCCCCTCCTCGATCTATCCCTCTTTCCACAATCCACTTTTTCTCTCCAGCTTATCTATATTAGTACTGCTGGAGAAAATCATGTTAACCAGTCTTTTTAATGTGTTTAAAATTAATTCTTACCTATGTGTTTTTGCGGGGAAAGGATTTTTTTTTTTAAAGGAATATTCTATTAGGGGGAAAAAAGTATCAGTTGCTTCAAGGCCTACAGAACAGGGTAAAGGAAATGACATGTTTCACTATCAGTTCTCTTATTGAGTGCTGTTGCCCAATTGTCTGTGCAGCTTTCTGACTCCTACTAGATCAGTTTATTTTCTAACTTACCTGCAGGTGTTTTTTTTTGTGTGTTTTTTTTTAACTAACTACAATAAACTCACAAATTGGAGGGAGGATTGGATATATTAATTCAAATGTCAAGTGCAAACAAAGCTCACACACAGAGCAGATGGTATCCTTCAATAAATGGTCTCCTTTTTGTATTGTGATGCAAAGTTAGCACATACAGCTCTGAAAAAACCATTGTGTAAAAGATGGCAAAGAAAATGCAGCAAACCTTAATTTGTCTTTGATCAAATTAATTTCCTAAGGAAATGCAACAGATCCTCTAAATGGAATAAATTTCATATTAAGAAATCAGTGTTGGTTAATAGCTCACTCAAGAGTGCGAGTTGAACTCTGAGCAACAGCAGTTCGATGCCCAGCCCGAGGTGAGCTTCCGCTGAGCTGCCAACAGGTGGCAAGATGGCTCAGCTAAGAAAAAAGGAAATTTCACAAAAAAGTGAAATTTTCCTGACACTGACATGTGAATCCAATATATAATTTAAGATTCATTTCCATATGTCAAGGCTAAAAGTCAAAATATACTATTTTTGTAAATTAAATAGAAAGTAGGAATTTTTAAAATTGCTGTAATCTGAAAATTACACTTAGTGACCGGGGTCTGATAGCCTTGTGTGAGTTGCTACAAGAATTATATAGTGGTTTAAACATTTCTAGAGTAACATGTTACCTAACATGATCTCACAAAGAATCTGGTTTTAAAGATAAAGTTATAATTTCCAGTTTTCAAATGAGAAAATTTAGGCTTATATAAAATATATTAGTTGTCTAGAGTCACTTATTAACTTGAAGAAGCAGAAACTCTCTTTTTACTTCAAGCCAACGCTTTAAGTAATTAGCACAGATTTTACTGGTTTTTGGTTTTCAGTTCAACCAATATTAACTGAGTGTCTTTTCTGGGACTGTGCTTTTATTTATCTTGGTGAAATTCTGTATTTAAAAAGTGATTATAGGGCCGGACAAGTGGCGCGTTGATTATGAGCTGGCTTGGGACGCCAGCGGCCCCAGTTTGGATCCCACATATGAGGGCCAGTGACACTGCCTCTACAGCTAAGATAGTGAGCAACAGCTCCACCTGGAGCTGGGCTGCTTTGAGTCCCCGGAACGGCATAGCTGCAGCCCCTGCTGCAGCAGGGTGCCATAGACTGCAGTGAGTGGCCAGCAGCCAGCGTGAGCAGCTGGCAGCCAGCGTGAGCAGCTGGTGTAAGCTGCCAAGAGCTGCTGTGAGCGGCTGTCCAGAGGCCGGCGACCAATCTGCCTCATTCAGGAAGAGCGCAATGATACCGTCATGGGCCAGTGAAGCAATGTCCTCTACAACTACATTGAAGAACAAAAGGACAGCAACTTGTCTGTTCCCCTTCCCCAGTTCCCCAATAAGAAATCTAAAAAAAGTAAAATAAAATAAAAAATAAAAAGTGATTATATATGCTCAAATTTTCATTTTGTGGTTTTAAACTAACTTAGGGAACTATGTATCTCTCTGTTCATAAAGTTGGTTTTTTTTTATAAAAACCCTTGTTTTTGTGTATTGCATTAACTTGGCAGTTAGTTTTTCTGATTTCAGATATTAAATTCCTGAATACTGAAAAAAGATCACTTTTACTATGTAGAAACTGTGATTCACCATTTTACCAAAGGGGTAATCTGGTTGCTCAGCTGCAATCAAGGGGTTGCCAGGGCTGTATTTTTCCTTCTTATTTGTATGGCCAAACATCTTTATTACATAGTTTAAACAATTCCTAAAATTATTACCCCTTTCAGTAAGCTTTTTCCAATGATCTGTTTTCTGTCCAAAGTCATCTCTGAAAAGCACTTAATGACCCTGTATTTATTCATCTTATCAATTAAATATTGTCTTCCCTTATTTTACCTACATGGGTCTTCAGTCTTGAGTCTTTGCTTTTTCTCCATGTTTTTTATTTTTTTTTTCCTGGAGATCCTATTCTCTCATGCCTTTATCTAACTGGCTTGAAAATAATTACATGCAGACTTCTTGTTTTGGTTTCTGAAGGCAGCAGCTTCACCTGAATCAGTGCTATGTGTCAGAATCTTAATGTGCACCAGCTTTATGATCTAGCTCAAATAGCAGTTACTCAGTGAAGCCTTCTCAGATAGAGTTAGTTACTTTATTATAGTTCCATATATAATTTGTTCTTACATTTCCATTATAGATATTGTATACTATCTATTTACCTAGTTATCTTCCTCATCAGACTGATTTCTCTAGGGTAAGGCCCATCATGTCACAGTCAAAACTGCTTCTTCTCTCCTCAGTACAGAGATGGGCACAAAGACATTCAATATGTATTCACTGAATAAATAAATGAACGTTGAACAACTCTTCCCATCTGTATCTGTTCTCAATGGCAGCCTGATGAATTATCCCAAAGCTCAGCGGCTTAACACAACAAACATCTATCATCTCACACCTTCTATTAGAAGCGTAGGCGTGGCTCACTGGGTGCTCAGCTGCAATTAAGGGGTTGCCAGGGCTGTAATCTTATTTGAAGGCTCAAATAGCAAAGGATCTTCCAAACTCACTGAAGTTGTTATTGGCAGGATTCCTATCCTTGTGGGCTGTTCACCTGAGTGTCTGAGCTTCTCACAGACTGTGTGGTAGAAGCCTCTTTCAGTTCCTTACAAGGTGGGCCTCTACATTGGACAGTCACAGAACGAAAGCTAGTTTCTATCAGAGTAAGGATGTGAGAGGAAGAAAGAACAAGCAAGTTGGATGTCAAAGACGTGTAGTAAACTAATCTCAGAAGTGATAGTCTGCCATTTTTTGCTATACCAGTTGACCCTTGAACTACATGAGTTTGCGTGGGCTCATTTATACAAAGATTTTGTTTTAATAGATAACAGTAAATGTATTTTTTCTTCCTAATGATTTTCTTAATAGCATTTTCTTTTCTCTAGTTTATTGTAAGGATACAGTGTGTGATACATATAACATACAAAATGTGTATTAATAGACCGCTATATCATCGGTAAGGCTTCTGGTCAACAGTGTGCTATAAGTACTTAAGGTTTGGGGGAGTCAAAAGTTATATGTAGATTTTCAAGTATGTGTTTGTGTGTGTGTGGGGGGGTGAGGGGTGGGCACCTCTCTCCCCCTGCATTGTTCAAATGTCAACTGTATTCTCCTTGTGAGGCAAATCACTAAGTCCAGCACACACTCAAGGGGATTACTAAGGGCATGAATACCATGACAGAGATCCTGGGCTCATTGTGGATCATCTTAGAACGTACCTACCACTCTGTATTAATTTAACAGCAATAATTTCAAAGACTACTGTGTGGACTGACTCACATTCCTGCTATTAAATAATCATTTATTTATGTTTTTACACATTAAACATGATTTAAAAATGCTAAAAAAGGGGCCGGCCAACTGGCTCAGTTGGTTAAGAGCACAAGCTCTGAGCAACAGGGTCGCTGGTTAGATTCCCACATGGGTTGGTGAGCTGTGCCTGAACTGAGCTGTTGTTGAGTTGCCAACAGGTGGCAGGATGGCTCAGCTGGTGAGAGCACATGTTCCTAAGAACAAGGTTGCTGGTTCGACTCCTGCATGGGGTGATGGGCTATGCCCACCCGCAGCTAAGATTGAACACGGCACCTTGAGCTGAATGGCCACAAGCTGCCCACAGGCAGCCAGATGGTGACTGAACTTGGAGCTGAGCTAGCTGCACTGTCCACAACTAAAATTGAAGGGCAACAATTTGGCTGTCCCCCTTCTTCAATTCCCCAACACTGTTCCCTTCCCCAATTCCCCAAAAAAATCTTAAAAAAAAAAAGCTAAAATAAATAATTCTTATGTACAAGAAAATACACTATTGTATTTGGAATGAAGTTAGAAGTAAAAATTATATGACTTAATTGGTATTACAAAGTGATATAAAATAGATTATTTGTGGTGCCTTTTTCCTATGGCACCATAGGAAGTTCTACTGTTCTTCATAATAAGGCAAAAATAAAAATTTAATAAGAATGAGTGTGGTTCCAAAATAAGAGTTAACCTTGGATTTGAAGGATTCTATTGATTTGGCTTTAGGAACCCAAGGCAGAATTATATCTAAGTATTGGGGTGTGCTTTAGTTTAAAATGAATGTTTCTTAAGTTGTTGACAAATAGACTGCAATTGCCAATAAACTTGGCTGAGACAGGGTCAAACAAGAGTTAAGCTCATACAGAGATATTAACTGAGATAAATATAGGGGGTCACAAAATGTTCACTGTAAAATATCCTTTCTATACTATAATTATCAAAATAAATACTACCAGTAATGAAAACAAGCTAACCAAAACTACTCATGACCTTCAGTGTGGAAAACCTGGGCATAGTTTTAATCTTTCTTTTTTTTCCTTAAGAACTATATCCTTTTTTTTTTTTTTTACCTCTTCTCACTGTCTTCTACAACCTACAACATCAACTTTACCTACAGTGAAGTCACATTTTCAGCAGTTTCTTAAATACTTGTCAAAGAAATTCTGGCTTTAAGCTCTTGGAAGATGACAGTGGTTAAGTCACTGTGCGAGTTGGAGGGGCAGGAGACAGAAACAGCTGGAACCTCATGCCTAGACTTCCCTCCCATCGGTTCAGCCAGCTAGAACATCAGCTAATTGCAGTGGGATAGGACGTTTACTATTAGTGTAATTCAAGCTTATCTTAAATGTTTTAATTCAGCTAAGATAGATAGCATATTTTGTTGCCATTTTGAGATTAGGTATTCCATATTGAATAAGGGATGGCCATCCCTGTTTTTGGTATAATGGTGGATATAGACAAAAAGTAGTTGCTATATGACACGGCAAATTATGGAACAAGTCTGCAAAGTGTTCTGAAACTATAGTGCTAAAAATAATTAGTTCTATCTTAGAATGACAAGGAATTGTAATATGATATAAAAGTAGGTCCTACTGCATTTTGGAAATGTGTTGACATAGTAAAAAGTAAACTAAGAAACAAAGGCTTCTTCTAAAAATCAAAAGCAAAACTATAAGGATAGTGAGAAAACAGACCCATTGGCCTAATCCCAGGAGACATTAGGGAGATGTAACAAGACTAGGTTATAAGAAGGATCGGTAGCTCCCATATTATAATGACATGCAAATGGAAGAAACTAAGGCGAGGGTCTAATACAATCCTAAGAGAAGTGGTCAAGAGAGGAAACAAAGGGTGAGGGTTTTTTTTTATTTTTTGTTTAAGTATGTATATCCACGCCTGTGCACCTGAGAACTTTTCTACAAACTCAAAGCTTCACTCACTGACTCTGACGAAATCAGCGTAGATTATAAATCACAAAATTGCCACACGATGTTGTCACACCTGTTCTCCTAGTTGGCCTCTCACTGAATAGAAGAAACTACCTGAGAAAAAGCAAAAGCTATCCAGGAAGTCTACAGAAAGTAATGGGAAATGTTCACAAGAGGTGATCATTTTCACAAATGAACTGAGAAATTTTATACCTTTATAATACCTGAGGCTTAGATGCTATCACAGAACTCTCTAATAGAAATACAATATAATCCAAGCCACAAATGTGAACCATATGTGCAACTTAAAAATTTTTAGTAGCCACATAAGAAATAGGAACAAGTGACATTTATTTTAGTAATATATTTTATTTAACCAAAATATCCAGAATATTATCACTTCAAGGTGTAATCTATATGAAACATTATTAGTGAGGTGTAATGCATTTTTTTTTTTTCATATAACTATTTGAACACCACATCTTAATTTGGGTTAGCCAATTGCAGGTGCTTAATGGCCACAGGTGGCTAATGGTTGCTGTACTGGAAGCATTTGGCTCTTACTTGCCTTTTCAACAATATCCACCAGGTGTCACAATGAGCTTACAACTCTAAACCAGAGACACCAACAAATTTCTCTGTCCCTTAGTTACCACTGTTGGGATTTTATTTGTATTCACATATGTTTGACTTATGTATTTGGACTTTCGCTTTAGGTTTTTGCCTACATACTTAAAACATCAAGCAATATGGAACTTACTAAAACAAATGAGTTTGAATTCAAAATGATTTTATATCAGACTCACCATTCCTAAATTTTTCTGTAATCTCATTCTAGATGATCTTCCTGGTGAGAGCAAATAATTATGAATTACATGCACATACAATACTTAACAACATAATAGAAATTACTTTAAAGTCCTATCATTTCAAATACCCAAGCAATATTAGCAACCTCAGAACCATCAAGTGGTATTCTTTTTACCTTCTCAAATTGTGTAATAGAATACATTAAATATAGAAAACCAAAGTTTTAAAAAAATGAAAAAAATGTTCTTTTATTTTCATACCAGTATTACAATTTACTAATTGCCAATAAAAAGTTCTACTTTTTACATACACAGTGAAACCAATGGAATTTTACTGTTTGAACTTATTAACACTTTTTACTTTGTAAAGAAGAATCACTTAAGAATTTTCATTTAGGGCCGGCCAAGTGGGGCGGTGGTTGAGCGCTGGTTTTGGGATGCCGGCCCTGGTTTTGATACCACATATAAGGGCCAGTGACACTGCCCTCTACAGCTTACAACAGCTCCACCTGGAGCTGGGCTGTGCGAGCCCTGGCAACGGTGTAGGCTGCAGCCCGTGCTGCAGTGGGCTGCCATAGGCTACAGTGAGCGGCTGGGAGCCAGCGTGAGCTGCCAAATAGCTGCGGTGAGCGACCATCCAGAGGCTGGCAACCCATCTGCCTCACCCGGGAAGAGCACAATGACGATACCAACAGTGAAGCAACATCCTCCGCAGCTGGACTAAGGAACAAAGGGAGAGCCGAGCGACTTGTCTGTTCCCCTCCCCCAATTCCCCAATAAAATCTTTATTTTTTTTTCATTTAGTTATTCGTGGGTTGTTATAGAACTTTTTAATTGAGAGAGAAACTTTTTGGTTTAATATTCTGTTGTTTTAATTTTTATAGTTCTGTACTTTAAATGTTTCCTAGGTAAAGCCATATATATATATATATATATATATATATACACACACACACACACACACACACACACACATTTGTGGCATCTCAAATAATTTCTACTTTTAAAAAGTCATTAATTTATAAAATATTAAAAAATATATGAACAAATGCCATACAGAAGAAATGATGAGTGGTGAGAAGACTGAAATGTGAGTTTTCACTAACTTTAATAAAATGAATATAGTTTCCCTGTACTGTAGTTTTATACCAATAATTAGCCTTCTCTTAGTCCTATTAGTTTCAATTATATCCACAAAACATAAGTAAACTTGATTCTAATTATTGTTATCTATATATTATATAAAAACATCTCTTGAGGATTCACATTATCAACTAGCTTCAGAAACGTTGGCATTGTATTAACTCATATATTTAGGAGAAAAGTCACCAGTGGTGTAGCCATAATTATATTAGAAGATGGAAGAATCACACAATGGAAGTGTGCAAGTAATATTTTAAATAAAAACATAAAGTTTAAAGTTAGAATAATGTAAAGTCTTTTTTCTTTTGCCCCTGTTTGGATAAACTTATTTTTAACACATCCAGGAAAATTTAACCACATATAAAAATGATTTATAAGCAAGCTTTTTAGTGAGATAATCAAGTAAGTGCAAACAATATTACAACTTTCTTATTTCTTGCCTGAAGATATTATAGCAGTGTTAAGGGCTGAAGGCCTAATTTGTGTGTTTTGAAAGCACAATGCTCAGACAGTCCAAGAGATGGCAGCCAACACCTTTTTTAAAATAAATGAATTAAATGGATATATTACATGGTAATTTTCATGTGATTTCTTTATTTTAATAACATCAGCACTGAAGCAATTATTAAAAGAATAAAAACTATTGAAATTCTAAATGTGGGTATCTCATTGTGTAAGTGTGCTTTAAAGAGATTCTTCAGAGTATTTTACAAGGCAAACTGAATAGATTTCTCTTTCTCTCTTTCCCTCTGCTTCAGAGAGTGGTTTCTGCCAGAATATTAACCTAGAATTACCTACATAGCAGTAGAATTAAAGAATAAAATTAATATTAATGAACATTTCAGATGTATTAAAAATTAAACATGTAAAATAGTAATAATATTATCTAGAAAGTATGTCAGAACTGATAGTTGAGGGTATTTTTTTTGAATAACATACTTAATATTTTTTTTGTTAAACTCATAATTAAAATTAACCCATTTTTATGTCAGGTAGGAGAGATTCTTTATAAAGCAAGAAAAGAGGACCAACACAGTGAAGATTTTGCTTATGCATTTGTTTTCAGGAGCTATTTTAAGCTGGATATATTACTTTGTATAATATTAAGCTGTTTTTGTTATGGGATTTTACAGAGGAGGGAAAGGCATTGCCTTGTTTTTAGTCAATTGCAGCTACGGATCTAGGAAACTCAGCTTCCCTAAGTTTCTGAATTCAAATAAGAAACACTTTATATCTGTGTGTTTTTTAATACGTCCAACAAATTACCACAAACTTAGTGGCTTAAAAAGCAACACCCATTTATTAGCTCGCAATTCTATAGGTCAAAAGTCTGGAATAGCTGAACTCAGTTCTCAGTCCAAGGCCTTAGTTAGCTGTGTTCTCATCTGCAGCTCACATGCTTGTGCAAAGACCCAGTTTCTCGTGGTTGTTTGAGATCCCCATTTCCTTGCTGATAGTCAGCAATGGTCTGCTCTTGACTCTCAAAAGCCACAGAAATTCCTTGCTATGTATTCAAAGCCAGTAGCAGAGAATCTCCCTCACACAAATTCCTCCAATGCTTTGAATCTCTTTTGCCAGGAAGAACCCAGTTCCTTTTTAGGGCTTACCTGATTAGGCCAGACTCACTGAGGGTAATTTCTTTATCATCATGTCAACTGACTCAGGACCTTAATTATATCTACAAAGTATCTTCCCAGCAGCACCTAGATTACTATTTGATGAAATAATTGAGAGAAGATATGTATGTGTGTACACCAGGGGCTGGTAATCCTAATGACCATTTTAGAATTCTGCCAATCAAAATGGACTATATTTATTGTGCTTAGAAACACCATCTTACCTAGAAAATCCATAGAACTTTTCATGTTAGAGTGCTTAATTCAGTTAGCACGGGTCTTTGATTTATTAGATGCGAAATGTACCACTTATTTCTTAAGTAAATTTATTTATACAAAACGCATCAAAGAAAAGACTGATAAAGTTATGTGGAACAACCTGTAGAAATTACTTATTAAATTGGAAAGCTGAGGCTTTGAGATCCCATATCTTTCAAATTACCAGCTTTATTTTCAGTTAACACTTCTGACCTATTGTGACTCTATTTAAAAAACAAACAAACAATTTCCCCAGTACTTCTATTCCATGGCCAGGTTTGGGAACAATTGTCATAGAGAAACCACACCTAAAACTGTCCTTTCTAGAAGTTCATGTCTAATCCTCAAACTGCCTTCCATGCCTGGTCTCCCACCAGTGGAGCAAGATAAGGGAACGCAAAGTCCAACCCTTGAAAAATTGCTATAAATAGATACTGCAGGACTGGTAAACTGTCTTCAGTGTATTTTAACTGGACACGTCCTGAACTAGGCCTCTAATACCACAATAATGCTGTGAAATAAGTAACCACAAAATCTCAGTGACATGAAAAATACACTTATTTTTTTACTCATGAATCTGTAGGTAGGCTGGTCTGGTCTGCAGATCAGGGCTGGACTTGACTGATGTCATCTGGGCTCACTCATGGGTCTGTGGCTAGCTGGGGGTCCACTGGGAACTGGTTGGCTTAGCATGGCCTTATCTGGGTGACTCAGCTCTGTTTTTCATGGTCTCTCATCCTAGTCGAGGCTTTTTCTCATGGTGATGGCAGGATCCCAAGAGATAGCAGACATGCACAAGAACTCCTGGATCTTAGGTTTGAAACTGGCATGTTATCACTTCTACCACCTGTTAATTGGCCAAGGCTTTAAAGGTTGGGGAAAATAGACTTTATTTCTTGGTGAGAACTGTAAAATCATGTTGCAAAGGGTGTGGATATTCTTTGTAATCAATCTATCACAATGGTGTTGCCTATATTGACTGCCTTTTGGTTCCTATAAGACAACCACTATGGGAAACAGTATGGAGGGTCCTCAAAAATTAAAAATATGATCCAACAACCCCACTTTTGAGTACATATTCAAAGTAAACAAAATCACTATGTTGAATAAACATCTATATTCCTATGTTCATTGCAGCATTATTTACAGTAGCTAAGAACATGAAAACAAAGTGCCCAATGATGGATGAATGGATAAAGAAGTTGTGATTCAGCCTTAAAAAAGAAGAAAATCCTGCCATTTGTGATGCCATAGATGAAACTGGAGGGCAATATGCTAAGTGAAATAAACCATATACAGAAAGATAAATTATGCATGGTATCACTTGTATGAGGAATATATAGTCAAACTGACAAAAATAGAGAGTAGAATGGTGATTGCCATGGCCTGAAGGGTGGGGAAACAGGGAGGGGCTGTTAAAAAGGCATGAAATTTATAACTGAAAAATTTGCTAAAAGAGTGGAAACTTAACTGTTCTCACCTACACAAAAAATAGGTAAATATATGAAGTGATGAATATGTTAATTAATTCAATGGTGGGAATCCTTTCACAATGTATATTTGTAAATTATACTTCAATAAAGCTGAAAAAAAAAGATTTAGCTCATAACACTCCTCCCTTTGTTTTTTCTAATGTTAGAATATTTTTTTGTCTTTTTAGTTATTGTATACTTTTAAATATCGTATCATGCTTCATCTATGTTTTTAGAAGGTACTATTAATCATAATCTAATTAAAATATTTTACAGTAGAGTCTATATTGTTACCTGATGTATGTTAATTAAATTCATATAATCAATTCATTTGATCTTCATTACAACTCTAGAAGGTATTTGTAAGTTAATATTTATAGATGAAGAAATAAGATCAGAGATGATAAGTAACTCTCTTAAAGCCATCATGTAAGAAGTGGTAGAACATTTTCTAAAGCCTTTGAACCTCATTCACAGTTATTTTGAATATATTACTCTTTATCACACCCATCTCTGCATCTACAGGAAATCAAAATCTGTAAAAGCAGGTCTTCTGATAAATTCATGCCACATTTTGTTCACAACCTCATCTATCAAAAGGTCAAAAGAGATTACAGGGAATAGTTATTCTCTCATTAATTCTAAAAAAGAAAGAATTGATTGATGATGTGGAATGAATGTGCCACTTGACAGGAAAGTTTATGGGATGCTGAATATAGTATAGACTAGACAGTGGATTTCAGAAAGGAAAATTGCAAAAACTTCAGAAAGAAAAAGATAGGCATGAAACCATGGTTGGATACTTAGAGAGAAATGTGGCTAGAGATGGTTGGGAAATTCAAAATTTAATGCAGAGTGTACAATGTGTTCTACTGATAATAATTAGGGAGCTGCAATGGAAACCAATTTAAATAAAATGCTAAAGGGAGACTTTAAAGGCTACATATAGAAGATAGGAAGACAATAAATACCAGGAGTGGTATGGGCTTATAAAAGTGTCAAGTATGATGACTAAGTTCATAATACCTTTACTTTTTGAAATATGCTACAAATAATTTTAAAAAATGAAACATTTTGGGGAAAGGTAAAGCAGAGGGAAAATAAAATATAGACAGGTTGTCACTTGGAGCGGTTGGAATAGTGTTCACAGATACTAGGAAAATGCCCAACTACCAATGTATATTTGCTCCTATTTTACCTACTAAAATGGGATGGTCTTTAAATTGTGAAGCAAACAAGAAATTGGTAAGAAGAAATTAAAAGTATAATCACTTCAATGAATTCATCTCTTTGGGTTGGTTAAATTATATTAAAAAAAATACATGAGTACTATTTTTAATATACATGGTCAAAGAACTGTCAGACAAACAAACAAAAACTCATAGACACAGACAACAGTTTGTGGTTACCAGAGGATTATGGGAAAAGGGGGGTGATAAAGAGGATAAAGGGGGTCAAATTTATGGAATGGAAGAATTGACTTTGGGTGGTGAACACACAATGCAAAATATAAATGTGTATTACAGAATTGTACACTTTAAACCTATTTAATTTTACTAACCAGTGTCACCCCAATACATTTAATGAAAATAAATAAAATATATTTAAAAAAATGGTCAGAAACTTTTGAGGAATTCTGAAGAACAGAAGAAGTAACAAAAGCTTAGAGGTAAGCAACTTTGGTTTTTAAGATAAGGAACTAGAGATAAACAGTTTAAATTTTCTTTCTTTTTTTTTTTTTTTTTTTGAGAGCAGTGCCACTGGCCCTCATATGTGGGACCCAAACCAGGGCTGCTGGCTTCCCAAGCCAACGCCCAACCACCGCGCCACTCGGCCGGCCCAACAGTTTTAATTTTCATGAAGGGAAACAGTGAATCCTAGAAATTACAGTCTGAAAATGGATTATGAGTAAAACATTGAAGAAACTGTTAATCCATGAAGAAAAAGCATTATTTGTGCCAAGATCAATTCATGCCAAGTTAGTCTTTCTTTTGTCCCTCCAACTTGCCTTTCCATGTTGAAAAACATAGTCCATAGTGAGGTACATAAAAGGATCCTTACAAAGTCAAAACTAGTCTCTCCAATACTGAAAAAAAAGAAGTCACATGATAACTAAGATTTTGATTGTGTATAAACATAGGACAACAATAATAATTTAAAGTTTAATTTGGATGTACCCTAATGATCATGATTCTTATCATGGAGTCTTTTAGGGGAGAGCAAGTGTTTAAAACAACAATCACTTAATGATATTTCTTTTTTTGTTTTATGTTGATTTACTTATCACACAAACCTTTATTAAATTTTATTTCCTATGTGCCAGACTGCTACTTGATTGGGATATGAAGGTAAATACAGCCCCAAACCTTGAAGTTTCAAGATCTAATAGTGGAATAAAAACATAAAGAATTATGGTGATATTATAAGTATTATAGTATAATAATAGAATTAATATACTATATTAATAAAATAGTTATACAATAGGTATTATAAGAAAATTATAAGGGACAATGAATACAGAACAGGCAATAATTAACTTTGCCTTGATAATTCAGAGGTTTTAGAAAATCTCAAAAAGTTCAGAAAAAAATAGGCATGAAACAATGTGGGAATATTTATATTGAGTCTTAAAATATAAATGGTAAAAGGAAAACTATAATTGCAGGAAAAAGGACGAGGCTGTGAAAAGTCACAACTTGAGACAGAATTGAGTCCTCAGGCACTGACAAGTCACTTAGAATTGCTAGAAAGTAATGTGCATGTAAAGGGGAAAGGATGATGAGAGTTGTGGCCAGACAGCAGGTACCAACCAAGAAGGAACATGTGACACTAAGCATGTTAATGAGTTGTTGGGCTGGAGAAATAATGATGATAAAATAGGATTACTGTCTTTGAGGCAACCTACTAGAAGGGCTTTGTGTGCTAAGGATCTTATTTTTTAAGAAATAAGAAGCAATTAAAGACTGTTAAGTAGAAGAAAAACACCCTTTGATTTCTTTTATAGAAACATGACTGACAGAAGAAAAGAGTTTGGATTAGAGGAGACCAAGATGGGAGGTAGGGAGGCTACTAAACTTTTTTAAGAGATGAGTTGAACTGAAGCACTGGAAGGTGAATAAAAAAGCAGGGAGGCTGAATTTAGTTTGGAAGATCCACTGGTTTTATTATAATAACTAATTGGAAATTATATATAATGGAAAGGAAGGTAACTTCTAGGTTCCTGGCACAAGTGACTAGCTAGATGATGATGCTACAGGTAGGCTATATAAAAGAAAATATTAATTTGGGGATAAAATAATGAATTTATTTTTAAAATGTTGAATTTGAGGTATTGGTGGGAAATTCAGAAGGAGCTGTTCAATACTGAAAATATGGTTCTGGAGCTGAGTATAGATGGTTTGAAACCTGAAACATTCCCCTCCGTAGAGACCCTGCAGGGTAGTATAAAAATCAAAGTTAGAATCAAGGTGAGTGTCTCCTTTTGGTTAGCAATACTATTCTAAAGCCCAATATAAATGTTTTAAATACATATGTTGAATTTTGGATCTGTATCTTTTTTTCTTTAGTATGGAGCTACCTACTTTAAACAGTAAAAAAGTCAATTTGAAAAAGCATCCATATGTGAATAACGTATTCTTTGTTTTAGGACATTTTATAACTATAAATTGAAAATGCACTCTGAGACAAATTTGGTGGACAAAAATGATCATATAGCCTTTTTTTCTCTTAATTTGATTAAAGGTATGTTATTGTAGTCTTGAAGCCTTACTATCTAAACAGTGTTGTATAGGATTTTATAAGGCATAAAAATATTTCTAAGAGCGGTACTTCAAATGATTTTTACATAATATATTGAGAATTATATTTAACAAATAACAGCACATTAGTAAATAGTATAACTGGTAGATAACTAACTGCATTTATTACCTCCTTAAAGGTTCCTATTTCCCTACAGGCTGGGTTAAATAAATGCTCTTTCTCCAGCTTCCATACAACACTAAATATTGTTTTATTATAGCACTTAATACATTGAATTGCTCTCTTTACATGTCTATCACCAAATATGTCCCTCCTCCCCCAACCACCATCTTGGATTATGAGATATTCCAGAACAGTAGTATTCACATCTTTTTGCCTTCAACCATAGTAAGAAATACATTTCATGTGAGTTATGCATAAAATTGAAATTGAATTTCATGGATCAATATCTGTACTTACTTTGGGAAACGTACTCTGATATTTTCCATTTCATTTCTTTAGAAACACTGGTGCAACCCAATATATTGATTTAACAAATCTCCAATTGGTCTAAAGCTATGGTTTGAAAACAATTACTCTAAGACATGTCTTCCTGATACTCACATCTTTGGTGTTTACCATAGGATCAGGCACAGTTGGTTAAATATAGACCTACGTAATTATTTTAAATAGTACTACAGATGTAAATTATAGGAAAAAAATGCTTCCACTGTGCTCAGCATAAGATTTTCTAAATTCATATTTTAAGAGGTAGCATATGCCACGAGCCATGGATTGTGTTAAAAATAAAAGGCTTATTGCATTGCATTTTTATGATTTTACTAATACCAGTGTGACTCATCCACATGCATCCAGGGGTAACAACATACTGACAAATTCTCAATTAATACAAGCATTTCTGAGCTTCTAGTAGGCAGCTACAGTGTATTAAAAGCTTTATCATTTTTTGGGCCGGCTGAGTGGCGTGGTGGTTAAGCGCTGGTTTGGGAAGCCGGCGGCCCCGGTTCGGGTCCCACATATGAGGGCCAGTGACACTCCCCAAAAAAAAAAAAAAAAAAAAAAAAAAAAAAAGCTTTATCATTTTCAACATGGAAGGAGTGTAAAAGCTAAATGATTAGAGTATATAAAGGAGTTCAGATTTTTATTTAATATTACTTACATGTGAGGAAAAGTTGTACATTTAAAATGACTACTCAGAGTTAAACTAAAAAATCAAGAGAAAACTATCCTTTCTCAATATGAATAAGTCTTAAAAAACTGAGAAAAAATATTGAATAAATTTTAAAAAACCATAAGTACTTGTATTCAGAGTGTGTTTATGAACTTGAATATGCATAAGTAAATGAATAATTTAAGAATCTATTATAGGATTCATAATATATACATTTACATATATTTGTTCTTGCCACCTTCCTCATTCTTTCCTCACTTTCACAGTTAATTTTCTAACTTTAACCTGCTTTAATCAGGCTATTTCACTATAGTTATACCTCCACCGATACCACTGAAAATGCTTTTACTTCAGTAACCAATTATCTCATCATTGCCCATTTCGAAGGACACTTTAGGACTTTATCTCTCTTGCCAAATCTGTTTTGTTGAATTTATTGAATTTCAAACTCAAAAAAAACAAAGCAAAACAAAACTGTGGTCAGTTTTGAAATTTTCTTCTTTAGCTTCTTTGACATCATTCTTTTCTAGTTTTCACTCCACTTTTTATTGGCTGTTTCTCCATTTTTTCTTCAGGTTCTCTCCATTTCTACCTTCAATGTTTATATCTACTCTCATTTTAAATAGTATTCATGGGAAATTTCATGCAGCTTCAAATATTGCTGGAACTCATATGGCTTCTAAGGCTATGTCATCAGCCAAAATATTTCTTCTGAAATGCAGGCTAATGCATTTATCAAACCACCTCCTATCTAGGTATTCTGGAGTCTGATCAACCTCGACATATACAAAGGAGAATTACCTCCCTCTCCTTGCCCCTCACTCCAACTTGAACAAACCTGCTGCTTACATATATTCTGCTTGAGTTGTTACAGATTTCACCTCCTTCACCTCTCCTTCCATCCAATTAGACCAAGGCAAATTTTACTAGATATTAAATATTCCTAGACTATCTCCACATCTTTATCCTTACATCACCCATATCAGCTAGGGTGGTCAGGAAAACAGATACTGTTTTAGGTGGAAGGTATTTGATACAGAAAATTAGACACAACACAACACTGTTGGAAGTCTGAGAAAAGGATGACCAGAAGAAAGTGTTTCTGTTATTTAGAAAATTCATAAATGCAGGAATCACAGGGAAGTCGATTCCAATGACCTCCACTTTCTGCGGTGTTGAAGGAAGTCATCAGAGCTCTGCCGTCATCATAGGAGAGCTTGGCTTATCCTGAACATGCCCTGAAACTTTACAGGGTCAGCTTTTGAACATTCCGAAGCTGTGCCTGTCTACATAAGGGTTATCTGGCCATAGGGCCATATTGCGTGTGGGACAGGCCATAAGGGCCAGGGAGGGGATGCCTCAGGCAACCCTCAACCACTGAGGGGCAGCAAGTTCCGTGCTTTAAGTGGAACAATTCTAAAATACGTTCTACGAGTACATATTCCAAACTACGTTCTACGAGTACATATTCCCTCAGAGGGTCTTCAGGAGGCTTGAGCCCTGCTTGACTATAGTTGTAATCCACATCTCAATGTCCTCTTACTGGCTTTCTTCCCTTCCCTATTTTATTTCTCCACTCTTTTCTCTTGCTTCTGGATCAACTCCAAAACAAGCTATTTGCAGTCAAAGACTTGCTCATCGTCTAAAACACACATATTTTACACATAGCTTTTGGAGGGGAATAATACTTCTCTTTCTTTTCAATCTTCCATGTTTAATGAAAGTGCTGCTCTTTGACAGAATTTAAGCCAGAACTTTGCTTGCAAAGGTGTTTGGGAAATGCAGATTTTTAGATTCTTAGTATTTGTGTTACTGAGGGAATATTTCTTTAGAAAAGCAAGGATGATGTTGTCTATCTTTGATCACATGTTCATAGTACTAATAATGTACATATCAGCCACAAAAAAGAATGAAATCTTATCATTAGCGACAACATGGATGGACCCAGAGGGTATTATGCTAAGTGAAATAAGTCAGACAGAGAAACATGAATACCATATGATCTCACTTCTTTGTGGAATCTAAAGAATAAAATAAACAAAAAAACTAAAAGAGAAATAGACTCATAGATACAGAGAATAAACTGATAGTTACTAAATAGTAGGGTGGTGGGGACTGGGTTGAAAAGATCAGGGGTTAAGAAGTACAAATTAGTAGTTACAAAATAGTCATGGGGATGTAAAATACAGTATAGGAAACATAGTCAATGATATGGTAATAATTATAGTGCCAGTTGGGTACTAGACTAATCAGGGGGATCACTTCATTGCCTAAGCACTGTGCTGTACACATGAAACTAATATAAAATAATATTGAATGTCAAATATAATTGAAAAATTAAAAAATACATATAATATGTATTATATTTATGTGGTCCTTACATATTATTCTGTTGAGTATCAACACACATTATCTGGCACAATTCACACCATCCAAATTTGAATTATACACATTTAGACAATAGGAAATATACCATGCAGCATAATGAAACTACCTGTTGTATATAAAAATGTACTCACTATCTCCCATAAAAGGGAAGACACCAAGTATTTCTTATAATAGATGTTAATTTCTCTTCTAGCTTACTCACAAGCTCATCAGTATATTTTGTAAACTAAATATACTAAATTGAAACACCCCATTTTGTTAGCAGTTAATCCTTAAAAAGGCTTACAAGATGGTAGAAGAGGGTAAGGGGGTCAAATATATGGTGATAAAAGGAGAACTGACTCTGGGTGGTGAACACATAATGCAATATATAGATGATGTATTATAGAATTGTACACTTGAAACCTATGTAGTTTTGTTGAGCATTGTCACCCTGATAAATGTTAATAATAATAATAATAATAATAATAAAGGATGCAAAAAACAAAACAGGCCTACAAGGTCTTGCATATTCCCTTCCTTACCCAATTTTCCATTCTCATCATACACTGTGCCCTCCTTCTAACTGCCTATTCCAGCCATACAGGCCTTTGTTGACTCCACTGTATTCCCCAAACTTGCTCCCCCAACATTGTATAAGTCTTTCCTGATGTTCTGAATGCATGTAACCATCTTCTTCTAATTAACTCATACTTATCTTTCAGATCTTAACTCAAGGGTCATTCCCTTAAAAGACCTCCTCTGACCTTGTGATTAAGCCAAAATCTATGTGTGTGTATCCTTGCGTGTTAGTGTATACACACACATATATACATATATATGTAAAGTATATGTATAGGTTCATAGAGTTTCTATTTCCTGTTTGTTTGTAATTATTTGCTTGATTATCGATATGTTTCCCCAGTTAGAGTGGTTGTGCAGTGATGACATGATTATTTATTTTCACTTTAGTTTGCTCACCATTATACCACTAACATGTACTATAGTGCCTAGTCCATGAAAGGACCTCAAAATAATTTTTTTTTTTATGAAGGAAAAGAATTGCTTATGAAACGAGTAATAAAGATTACTCAAATTTGTATCATAAACTTTATCATGTTACTATTATACATTGTATTCTTCTTAAAATTCTTTTTTTTCCAAAGCAATGTTTGTTAGTTGTAATTCTCAGTAATTTCAGGAAGGATACTTTTATAAATTCATCATCTCTTATTTGTGATTTTATTTAAATTGCTGCTATTCTTGATTTTAAATTAAAAATTACAATATGTTGTATCAATTATTTATCCATTTGGAGTTGATCATTTAATCCAATAGTATACCATAATGCATATACCATAATGCATACTTCCATCAATAAGAATATTACAATATTATAGGCTTTAAGGCACAGATGGATTTGACTTTAAAATAACTCATTTATATCTCTCTTGCTAAATTCCAAAGCCACACACCTTAGTTTGCTCCCCTATATGCCTCTGACTCTCCCTGAGTCACCGTCCCTCCACCAGAGCCCAAGATTGGTGCCTGCTAATGAGTAAGTCTGTGCGCGGTCCCCTTAAGAAGACATCTAGGTTTCTCCCAGCCTTCCATCTCACCTGGATGGTTGGAATCTCCACTTTTTTCAAGCCAGATATTGTAGGGTCTCTTCTTCCTCTGGGCTTGGGAGCCTGGTGTGTGTGTGGGGTGGGGTCCCTTGCCCCTCTAGGGGGAACCTCCATGGCCAAGATATCCCTCCTAATTCTCAGCCACCACACAGAGGGTTGGGGCTTGTTTCTGATCTTTGCCCCTCCTACCAGCCTTGACATGGCTTCTTTATATCCTTAGTTAAAAACTTCTGTTCAGCCAGACTTCAGATGGTTCTCCAGGTTGACTGTTCTATAATTTAGTTATAATTTTAATGTGTTTACGGAAGGAAGTAGGCACAGTGTTTATCTACTCAGCCATCTTGGATCTTTGGTTACAGTAATTTTTATAGAAAGATATGAAATGAGGTAATGCGAATCCTCCAGCTTTGCTTTTATTTTTCAAGATTATTTGGGCTATTCTGTATTTTTTTTCACTCTCATAGGAAGTTTACAAACAGCTTTGTCAATTTCTACAAAAAGGAGATTTCTGGGCTCTGCCTGGCTTCCCTATCTTTGTGCTGTGGTTTGGAAAATACCTCCAAACCAAAGCCTGGGTGATTGTAGGAATAATCTCATTGGCTTCCTTTCTCTAATAGATTATAGTTCTGTGCTACCTGTCATCAAAAATGTAACATTTGATGATCCATATATTTTGATTAGTTTTATAGTTGTTTAAAGCAGGATGGTTAATCCAGTACCAGTTACTCGGTCAATGTTGCAAGCAGAAATTTTACATAGAATTTTAAGCTAGAATTCAGCACAAAATATATGAGAATATTATATGGGAAATATGTCCATTCCTATTTTCTGATTACAAAAGTGCAGAAATGTAGATTAGAGCATAAGACATAATACTATGTAGAAACGTAAATACTATAGAAACAGAAGTTTAAAAAATCAAGTGAACTTCTTGGTTGAATAAACATAGTGTTATGCACAATTAGGTTTTTAATTTTTTGTTTGCTGGGCATTTGAATAGGTTAAATCAGTTAAATAATTTCTCTTTAATTTGATTAATTAATTAATGGTAAACAATTTACTTTTTTTGAAAATTTTGGAAATGAGTGAGACTTTGGCTAAAAGTTTACTTTGAATCTACTTTACATAAAAGCTCTGTTTTTTCTTCTATTGTGCTTAACACCAATGACAGCAGGCAATTATTTAATGAATCCAACAGTTTGAGAATGTAGTAGATAGGCAAGCAGGATTATAATTTTCACTTTACTTGTATAAACATGGGGAAATCCACCACTTGGGACAGAAATTTGATTTCTTTATTTGAAGTGTGAAATTAGAGTTTTCTTATACATCAATTAAAATTCTGTGATTTTAAAGAGAAGTATGTAGAGTACTTTGGGATTTGCCCCTACTAAAGTTTTTATGACATTAGTTCAACCAACGATTGAATATACTTAATGGCATTAGACACACATTTACAAACACAAACACCGAGTTATGATGAGTTAGCGAACATTAAGAAACTGGTTAACATGGCAAATGGCTTGACTTGAAGATGGTCAAAGAGGTATTGTCCAGTGGTCCCTAAAGTCATGATAGTATGGTCAACTTAGAGAAGTGATGAATCTTAGATATATTAGGATAAATATAATTGTATATCCAGTGACTAGACAACCCAGAACTTTCTATGGGCTACAAAAATACTATCTTGAGATTCTAGTGATCATTTCATTGCTCATTTAGTTTTGAAAGTCAAATACAGACTCTACTCAAATGTCAATGTTAAGTATTAAGCCTTTTGTTTTCTTCCCTGACTCCCATATAGTATTAAAAATTATTGAACCCCCCCCCCCACTTTTTTGTACATCACTTGCTTATATAATTTTATGTTTCTTTTCATCCAAGTGTTCCAGCAAGGCAATGAAAATGGGGGAAAGAAGGAAAAATGGGTTGAGGAGACAATCTGAAATAAAATAAATAGGAGCTGATGACCAATTAAATGTTGAGAGAAGAAATGAGAAAGAAATAGAAGAGATAGTAATTCAAACTTTCATTAATTAATTAATTACTTAATTTAAACAAACATTGATTAAATTCCTAGTATGTCTCATTTTTCAGGTCCAAGAACTGGGAATAAAAGACAAGATTCCTTTCCCTAGGAATGTCACAGACTAAGAGAGGAGGTAAAAAATATATCCAATGAACTACAACACAATGTAATACATTATGTTTTAATACTCTATTACTGGTATATTTAATGTAGCAAAGGAAGACAGATGAGTGAAAAACTAATTATGCTGAGGAGAGCATCTATGAAGATGCCAGAGAAGAGACCATGTTGATCCTAAATATAAAAAATGATCTTCCCAGGGAGAGATATGTCGCAAAAAAAGGGTTTGGGCAGAGAAAGGGAGTAAACAAAGGTAAAACTGTGGAATGCAAGCCCTGGTTGGAAAAGAGAAATCATTTAGTATGAGTGAATTTAAGGAATATGTTAGTGGAGTAGCAGGGGATGAACCTGAAAAGCTAACTTGTGACTAGGTTGCAATAAGTTTAATAAGCAAAGATTTTTGAATTTTATCTTATAGGTTACTGACAATCATTAGAGTTTATAAAAGGAGAGCAACAGGAACAATTTATATGTCCATTAGATAATTCTGAAGGTGGGATAGATTGGGGAGAATTATTTAATAATATAGGTAAGGTGGTGGGACAAGAAATGATTGGGAATTGGGGGAAGCATGGGATAGATTTGAGAGACAATTTGAAAATAGAGTAAATAGAGCCTGGTGAACAACTACATGACTCAGGGAGGAGACACCTGGGAATAAGACTGAATGGAGAAGGAAACTATGAACTGAAATAAGAGATATATGAAAGAGGAGCAGGTTTGTGGTCTTGCTGAGTTTGATTTTGTTTGCAAGGCATTTGGGTGGAAATTTTTAGTGGATTAGAAGAGGCACAGTTCTGCAGCTCAAAAGTGAGACTTGGGCTGAAGATAGAGATTTGAAAATCATATCGATATTAGTGTTTATGAAACTCAGGAAGAAAATCAGATTGCCTAGGGAGAAATTATAACATAAAGAAGAGAAGAGGGATAAGAATTGACATCTTGAGAAAAGAAATTTTTAAAGAAATATTTAACAGAAGAAAAGTCAGCAAAAAAAAAAAAAAAAAGGAAAGTCATCCAAGAAAGGCAATGAATAAAGATTAATGTCATGAAATGTAGAAGAGGAACACTCAGCAATGTCACAACATGCATCAGAGAGTTAAAGAAAGGTGATATGGAGAAAGACTATTGGACTTGAGAGTTAGGAGATTTTGGTGACTCTTTGAGAACAATTTCTTTTACTTTTTTTTTTTTTTTAAAAACCCTAACCACAGCAGCGGAGTAGCAGGATGACTGTCTTGTTTTTAGCCTTAAAGGGGCCTTGCATTTTTTTTTTTTTTTTAAAGATTTTATTGGGGAATTGGTGGAGGGGAACAGCGTTGGGGAATCGGGGAAGGGGAACAGACAAGTTGCTGTCTTTTTGTTCTTCAGTTTAGTTGCGGAGGATGTTGCTTCACTGTTGGTATCGTCATTGCGCTCTTCCCGGATGAGGCACATCGGTCGCCGGCCTCTGGATGTCGCTCACCGCGGCTATTGGCAGCTCACGCTGGCTGCCAGCCGCTCACGCTGGCTGCGGGCCACTCACTGTAGCCTATGGCAGCCCACTGCAGCAGGGGCTGCAGCCCACACCATCACCGGGGCTCACACAGCCCAGCTCCAGGTGGAGCTGTTGTTAGCTGTAGAGGGCAGTGTCACTGGCCCTCATGTGGGATCCGAACCGGGGCCGCTGGCATCCCAAAACCAGCGCTTAACCAATGCGCCACTCGGCCGGCCCGAGAACAATTTCTATAACACGATTGGTACAAACCATACTGCAGTAGGTTGAGTAGTGAATGGGAGGGGAGAAAAATGAGGCAGGAGAGAAATTGGTCAATAACTTAAGGGATATTTAGGGGAGAGGCAGAAAGAAGAAAACTCAGTCTTTTGTTAAAAATATGCGGTAGAAATTCTAACTTTTATTCTTAATTCTTTCACTGAAAAAATAAATTAATGAAATAAAGGTCTATGCAGAGATCTATGCGAACTGGAGGCACATAGATGCTCAAAAGTCACCCAAAGTAGTTATGAAAATATTTGAGTTATTTTTCAACATCAGAGCTATGTCAAATCATATATTTATCTGAGATAAACTTGGTAACTAAATGTTAAAAATTATTTTTAAAGTTGACATTTTAACCAAGCATTCAGAGTTTTATCTATAAGGAAAATAATCATTATTTATTAAGTGCAGAACATTTGGTAAGCAAAATCTTTAAACTGATTTTTTTTCCTGCTCCTTCTACATACTGCTCAACCCCCCATCTACATGGAATGGATTATAGGTTGGATTTTCATGTGTTGTAAATTTGTAGAAAGCCAAAGTAACAATGTAAACCACTTGTCCCTAGTTAAGAAGGGATTTATTGCTTAAAAAATAGACAAGACATTTTGTACAACAGCAATAGAATACCTAATAGGGACTCTGTAAACATACCATTCTATTCTGTTTGCTCATTGTCTAAAGATGGCTCATTCTCATAGTGCAGTCAACAGAGAAAAATTAGAGGCTAAAGTTCTGCTGTTTGGGCTGTGACCTAAGAATCTAGAGTACTTCGTTATAAGTTATCTATTACTTTCTATAAATGATTATCTCTAACTATAGTGGCTTAACATAACAACACACTTTTATTATCTCACACACTTCCCATGGGGCAGGAATTCTAGGGCAGCTTAGCTGGTGGTTCTGGCTTGGGTGTTCTCATGAGGCAGTTACATGCCAGCCAGGGCTGTAGTAACCTGAAGGCTTGCCTGGTCCTCTTCCAAGATGGTTCATTCACATGGCTGACTAGTTAGTGTGGGAAATTGGCAGGAGGCTTACCCTAAGGACCTCTCCATAGGGCTACTTGGTTTCCCCCAATGCATGGTGACCAGCTCCCCCAGAGTGAGTGATCCAAGAGGAAGAAGGCTTCTGTGACCAGGACTTAGAAGTCACACTGTGGTTTCTACAATATACTGTTGATATCACAGTCCAGCCCTATCCACTGTGGCGAGAGAGTACACAGGAGTATGAATTCCAGGGGTAGGTTAATCAGGGACCACCATGGAGCCTGGCTCCCACATATTTATCATGGAGATGTTACTCTGTTTCTTCCTATGAGTCAGTTTTATAGTTGAGTCTGTTTTATAGTTCTAGCACAAAGTCAGGGATTGCTGCTCACAGTAGCAATGACTTTTCATTGCTCTGGCCTATTCACACATGCATAATAAATGGCTCTGTAATCTTAGCAAGTGAGAAAGGTGTGTATTTAGCTGTTGTCTGGACTTCCTAGCAACAGGATGAATGGGAATGGCTGCTGTCATTGCAACAAAGCTTAACCCCAAAGAGCCAATGAAGTGGGACAGAGGTTCATTTTAAGAATCATCCAAATTACAGGAGTGTCTATAGGGGAAAATACATGCTGCTCTGATCTCTTGATGAGATATCTCTCTGGGCTAAAAATCTGGATTGGTACAAAGGCCAACTTTCTACAGCAAAGTGCAGGGTGAAGGTGTCATTCTAGGCTTTTAAAAATGTGTATATGTGCTTATACATGTGTTTATTTGTTTAAAACACTCCTTTCTGATCATGATAGTGGCAAAGCCTAGGAAACAAGTGCTACATAGTGTTCACTCTTTTCTCTTCCTCTCTTAACATACATATATCATTTTTTTAAGGTTATTTGGAGATCATTATCTATACCTGCATTTAGATATACATATATGTATATTCTCTCTACATGCTCTTAAATTCTCACTTGCAAATACCTTTTGGACACTGAAACATTCTAAGACAGAAATGATGAAGCATACTTTAAAAATATTTATTTTCAAGTGTGAAGTAGATCCAATGTTCTGGAGGCGTCTCTCAATAGTCACACACAAAGCTAGCTGAATTACTGAGGTGATGCTATCCTGCAATAAAAGTATTAATAGGCTTTCAGCTGCATTGAAATGTGTGTTGTCCAGATACTTTCAGACACAACTGTGATGGTGTTGGTATCTTATTCTCATTTGGCAACACACTACAATAATTTTTCAAGTAAGCATTTAATTGATTTGAGGATTATTCCTGTTTGTTATATGGATGAGACTGACAAATACTTCTTGCACATAATAATATTTTAATGCAAATTTCACATGACAGAGTGTTCTGTGGTACCAAATGTTTCTCTTTGTTATTTTCCACAAGGGAACACAATTATATTTCTACCAGTAAAATTATTTTACATTTTTACAAAAGACTGTTTGCTGTATGTCAATGCAGTTGAAAAGAGACTTTACTGATATATTATAAAAATATTTCACCTTTCAGTGTTTCCACAAAGAAATTACCAAATAAAGCGATTGTTAGTGGAGGCTATTTTGGACAATAAAGTTCAAAATCTATCTATCTATACACCTTTTTCAATAAACATTAACATCATTATGAAAATCACAATGGTTTATTAAGAATAGATTTTTTTTTTTAATGATGTTGTGGAAGGAGACTGGATTAAGTCAGAAAAACATGAGTTCCAGTGCTAAATTTGTTGTTTATTAGATTAATGTGATCTTGAGTAAGTCACTTAATATCTTTATTTATAGTTCCATCATGTGTACCTTGGGGTTAATAAAACCTACTTTGTAATCTTATTGTGAGAATTAAATAAGCTAATGTATGAAATAATTCTAGTATAGAGTCTAGAAATATTAGGTATTCAGTAAATATTTGTTTTAATTTCTAAACTTTCTCCCAGTTGCAAAGTTTATTAGGTAATGGGTAATTCTAAGAAAATATGTTGCAACAAGAAAAAAATTTTGTGTAGTTAAGTGTCGAGATAATTCGGCTGTGCGATTTTGCCAATACACATAGTCTGCTTAGGACTAAGAGTATCTGTATACAAAAGTTTATTGTGTGTGACTTCTTAGCCAATTTTATTATAAGAATTCCTTATGTTAGGGAAAACTATTATATAAAATATTAAATTTAAAGTAGAAGCCAAATGGTGGACAGCATGCTACTAATAATATTAAAAAAGAAAAATCTGAATGCCTTTATATGAGATATGAGATCTGCAATTTTCCTTAGCTCCCAACATTCCCTGTTGTCCTAGTGGTGAGCTTCCCTCCCTGACATTACCTATGTGACTTCTGTAAATATTTGTTTGTTGGTCATGATTTCAAGCATCGAAATAAGCCTCTATCCTAAGGATGTATTATTAGGCAAGACAATTTCCTAATTGTATGAGTGGAATGTGGAAATTGCTTACTAGAGAGTCAGCAACAGTAATAATACAAACTCAGATACTTATGTTCATCCATTATTTTAAAAAGGAAAAGAACCAGCAACAACAGCAAAAATAATACCTGATTATTTCAAAACAGAAAAGAGCAAAACAAATCAACTTTGACCTAAATAGATAAAAATGACCTGCTTTCTTTTTTAGCTTCAGTATGGTAGCATACTTTCTAAAGCCCTTCCATCAATAGTATTATTTTCTTGTTTCTTTCCTTTTTTTTAAAAAAAAGAGTTTATTGGGGAATTAGGGGAGGGGAACAGTGTTGGGGAATTGGGGAAGGGGACCAGCCAAGTTGTTGTTCTTCAATCTTCATTGTGGAGAGCGCCAGTCTCCATCTGGCTTCCCTTCGGCAGCTCGTGACCTCTAAGCTCAAGGTACTGTGTTCAATCTTAGTTGTGGGTGGGTGTAGCCACCATCCCACGCAGGTGTTGAACCAGCAGCCTTGTTGTTAAGAGCGCGCACTCTATCCACTGAGCCATCCAGGCAGCAGCTCAGTTCAAGTTACCAAGTTCAGTCTTAGTTGCAGGTGGGCATAACCCACCATAGTACAGGCAATCTTGTTGTTACCCAGCTGAGCCATCCTGCCACCTCAGCTCAGCTCAGGTGCAACATCACTGGCCCATGTGGGAATCGAATAGGCAGCCTTGTTGCTCAGAGCTCACACTCTAAGCCAACTCTTAACCAACTGAGCCACTCAGCAGGCCCAATAGTATTATTTTCACCATGGCCAATTAACATTAAGATTCCTAATAAATCAGGAATCTTAAACAATCTTAGAAATCAACAGTTTCAGCTCCAGGTCTTCTGGAAACTGATAGATTTCTGTTGAATTATTTCTGTCAGTTTTGGAGATTATACCTTCAATCACAGGGCTAGCTATTCTTAAATATTTTCTTTCCCTTCCATTTGAAAATAATATGTCTCCAAATGCTTTGATTTCTTATTGCAATTTCCATCACACGTTTAACCAAAAATAATGTTATTATAGTATATGTTTACACATATACTTAAAATTCAGGTTTTGTTTATTTGTTTCGAAAAATTGGCTTATATTACTTAATCTGATCACTTAATTTATAGTTAATATTTACCCAAGGTTAAACATGCCATAATTGGAGGATATTCCAATAAAATAATGTTAGGCATTATATTATATCCAGTCTCCTAGTGCTCCCCAAGATTTATTTACTTAAGTTATAAAAAATTTTGCCTTTTTATTTTCTGATGTTTGCCTTCAAATAAGTAAGAAGATGGAGTATGGATAATAAAGTGAGAGGAATCCAGGTGCTTCAGTAACGTAAAAGGCATTAAATTCCACTAACTTAAAAACAACTTCATAATTTGGGATCAAATAGGTAGGATAAAGTTTAAAAGTGCTGATAAGTTATCTAATTATCAGAGTTATGAAACAGCAGGCACCAGAGCGGTACTAGAGATTCATTTATATTGACACTTTTAGGACACTAGGGAGAAAGTGTGACTGTCATTTATTTCATTTTGTTACTTTTGTAAAAGATCTGCTGATTGTATTTCTTGTGCGGCTTCAGAATTCTAGGTTTTTCCTGGCTCCAAACATCCCCCTGGCATCATGCAAGTACCTCCAACTACACCATTTCCTTTATTTTCTGTTTATTTGATTTTTTTTTTCCTCAAGGTACTTCAGGCTTTCTTATCTCATTAATCAAGAAAAACATTCATATATAAACATGAAATAATTTTATTCCTTCACTTACCCAAAACTGTGTGTTGAACATTCCTCTATTTTCTGAAGCAGGCACAGGGGATGCAAAGTCTAATAAAACATGGTCCACAGACAATTAAATGTTCAAATCAAGAAGTTCTGGTGATGAGTAAAGTGATAAGGAGGAGATCATATTATCTAGGACAGTAGTTCTCAACTTTAGCTGTACATTAGACTCACCTGGGGAGGTGCTAAAAATCCCTATGTCAGGTGGCACCTTAGACCAATTAAGCCAGAATCTCTGAGGGTGGGTCCCAGGCCTCAGTCTCATTTTTATAGCTCTTCAAGTAAAGGCAATGTGTAGCCAAGTTTGAGAACCACAGGTCTGGATATTTGGAGAGAGGGTTCCAGAAGAGTTGAGACCTGAGCTTATTTAGATACATGAAGAAATGTAGGGTGTCACAATAGGAAGAAAGGGCATCTTTTGAAGAGGCATCAGAATATGAAATAACATGACAGATTTACAAAACTCAAGCTGTTCAGTATGAGAAGGGAAGATGGTGAATGGACTGTTCTAAGGTTTCAGGGAGAGGCAGATAGAGAACTAATCACAAAGGACCTTGACTTCCATGATAAGGACCCTGACCTTATCATTTCCAATAAATATGATTGTCCTAGTCAGTGACAAACTGGGCAGAGAAATGGGAGAGTGAATTTAGAATAGAGTAGAAGAACAAAGACAGAAGCTTAGAAGTGGATGTGATAAGGGAGAAAATAATAAACCAGGATGAATAGTCTAACACCCTCTGGGATGATCAAAGTCTAGCACCCTCAAATGATCAAAGGCAAAGGGGCTGGCTGAGTCCTCGGGGAAGAAAAAGTTTTGATTAATATAGTTCAGCTTTGATATTTAATGTTGAAACCAGACTTAGAATGAATGTTTATAGGCAATTGTTAACTCTTGTGGACTTGCATAGTATGGATCAGCAGACTAGTGCCTAGGAAAAGGGGTGGAAGGAATTACATAAGGCGTCTATGTACTCTGTTTACTGGTCGGAAGGATCAGAACTAAGCTACTTCAGAAAAGGAGAATCAGACACCTGGGATGAACAGAAGGTAGTAAGGCTGCTACTTAAGTTTACTTCAACACCCAAGAATGAAATCCCCCCTTTCCACACTTCTCTGCTCCACCTTCCCCTGCCTTCTCCTCCTATTTCTTGCATATCAGTCTAAGTTTGGGAAGGGACCATGCACCTATTTCTAAACCTAATTTATTATTGCGAAACAAACTGCTAACACAGTGTTGGTTAAACAAGACTTTCTCTGATTCAGGAAGTAGATGCTGCTGAGCCTATAAGAAACAGGCGAGTGTTACCTAAAGATGGAGATACAACATATATGGAGATTGATAGTGATAGGGTCTCACTAACACACTTCTATTTTGGGATTTCATAATGAGACCTCTCATTTGCATTTTCACAAGAGCATCTCTTTTAGGTGAGATATAGTTTTTAGCTATGGTATAGAGATAATCAATGAGCCATTGAGGATTGTATAAAGGCCATACCCTCAGGTTGATTTGCATGGAGCTAACTGGGGAGAATTAGCTGATTAGTCACAGACAGGTGCACTAGCACTCAGAACATAAGTACTTTATTTTTCAGTTGTACCAGCAAATTTAGGAGCTTCTTTTATCTATAACCATGTACCCTGCTATACCACTTGTTACAATGGGCCCACTCTCTCTGCTTTTATTAGAAACAACACTTCTACCTGTATACTGGTTTCTTCCCTGTTAAAAGATTATGGTTCTACAATTATCCCCATCGCTTCTTTATTAAAAATTTCCTTTTCCATGCTGGGCCATTGCCAACAACATGCCAACATATCTGCCATCTTTAAAATAACTCTCACATTCCCCTCCAGGTACCACTCTTATTTTTCTTATCCTTTTTATCTTAGCCCATTTATTGTCTCCATTTTTCTTAACCCTTTCAAGAGGTGTTGTCTGTTCACTCTTTCTACTTTTTTACCTCAACTTTCTCCAACATACTCCAACAAGGTTTTCATTTTCTCCATCCCCATAAAATCAGGTCATTTTATGGTCATTTAATGGTTTTCAAACTGCCAAAATCAATGGTGAAATCTCAGTTCTCATCTTACCTTACCTTATTAGCATCATTTGGCAAAAATTATCCTCATATCTTGAATACGCTCTTCCTTTGACTTAGAGTAGTATTTCCTTCTGGTTTTACCCACAACTCACTGGTCATACATTCTCAATCTCCCTTGTTTCTGTTTCCTCTTCTTAACTTCTCTATTGTCTCTCCTTCCTTCTATAGTTACACCATTCCTCAGGTCATCTCATCCAGTCCCATGACTGATTTCCATCAATGTACTGACTCATATTTATATCTCTATCCATTCTTATGAGTTCTAGACTCATTTAGCAAACTGTATTTTTAAATTCTCCCATTGGAATTGAAATAGATATCTTATGCCTCAAACAGAAATTCTACATCCAAACCTATTTCTTCTTTCCCTCAACTCAATAGTTGAGAATTAGAATTCTTGTAACTGAAAGGACTTATGTGATTTTTCTCTTGGCTAACTCTTTGACCTATACTTCTTGCTACTTTTCCTCTTGATTCACTATACTAGTCATATGGATCTCCTTGCTGTTTTTGAACATGCTGGGCACATGCCCATCTCAGAGCTTTTGCACTTGCTGCTCCCACTCCCTGGAATGTGTTTACCCCAGATATTTGTGAGACTCACTTCCTTACTTCATCCAGGTATCTGCTCCAATGTCACATCTTCAGAAAAGCTTTTCTCTTCATCCTAAGAGTGAAAGCTTTCATACATAATTCTGTATTCCTTTCCTGTTTTTAATTTGAAGAACTTATCACTGCCTGACCCTGTATTATTTGTCCATTTACTTTTTGCCTGTCTTACTGACTAGAAGAAAAGCTCAAATTGGACAGGGATTTTTGTCTGAATTGTTCCCAGTTTTAATATCAGCATCTATAATAGTGTCTAGTACGTAGAAAGTAGCTTAGTAAATATTTGTTAACTGACTGATCAAATCAATGAACTTAGTTAGATTCTCCTGAGGTAAAAATGAATCATTTTGTCAGAATGATCTGATATAGTTTCTTGATTATTAGAAAACTTTTAAACTGTGATATGAGAAAGTCATTATTTTCAGATTTGCACCTAGAGTTGTATTTGATATGCCTTCTGAAGTAAGTTTCTAAGCAATGTGGCAAATTGTTCTTTATCTTGTTCTAATAATTAATCTGATATTTGAAATCAACAGGAAACATGAATTTCCTGTTGTTTTCTCAGAGTTTGACTTTGTAGTATACCCAATAGTTCTTTTCCTCCTTCCTTTTTCATTATCATAATGATACATAAAATACAAAGCAGAGGGTGGGAGCAATTTGTTAGACTCGAATGACACAGTCTATGTTCTACATCAATCAATAGGTTTTAAATGGAACCCAAGATGAGCTGTATTCCTCCAAAACTGACTAATATGTTGAGCTAATCTGAGAAAAATGATTCGGCACACACTGTAAAGGTTAGCTGACAAAGCGGATGGTGGAAATTTTTTTTTTTTCATATTAAGATGTCAGTTTTAAAATTAATGCTATGCATAATAAAATTCTGAGTTTGGAGGCTTATCTTTTTCATGACAATCTGTAACCTGAGCCATTTATTTCTACAACTGTAAACATAAATGGGCCGTGGTACATATTATGTTAGTAATCAGTAATAGCCCTTTGAGTAAATGCTCATGCATCAACAGCCTTTGAGAAATGTATTAATTCTGTGTTTTCCCTGAAAAGAAGAAAGGTGAGGAGGAGAACTAAAAGCATGAAAGTGAGCAAAACTTAGGAAATAGTAAATATATTTACAATAGGAAAACAACGACTTGTTAGGTTGTATTTACATTTCTATAGTTTGTATTTTCCAATGTATAAGGGTAAAATTTTATTTCCAAATTCAAAAAGCAGACACTGAGTAATGTAATATAAAATTGATTTAATTCATCAGTTTAACTGGGAAGCATCAGAGCTGCCACATTGATATATAGCATCTAATCAAAAGAAAAGCACCCAAATGCTGGCTCATATGATAATAAATCCTCCATCCATGCTAGAATTCTTTGATGTTTCTAAGCAACAGTGGTACTCCAATGACTTCATTATGACCATGTTAATGTGTTTTATTTTCTTTTTTTTCTCAAGGGTAGTTTGAGAAGCAAACTACTACTATTACAAAAACTGGAATTACAGGGACAAAATCCCAAATATCATATTATTTTGATATTATAAATAGTTCTATGTATAACAACAAAGTAGATAAGGTTTACAATAATATCTAGGGCTTAGGGGCTCTTTTGGTGTAGTAATTCATGAGCTTTCTAAACTCAGACTGGGGACATATTTGTAATTTACTTCATTTCTTGTAATTCATTTCAGGCTGGAAAGACTCTCAGGTTACACTTTCAAGTAATAACTTGTGATGTGTTTGTGATTATGGTGATGACTCTCCATATTAGAATTGCAACTCTCATGATATTTACACTGGATCTGGCACTGATAACTACTTAGGGAATGGTGGCTGCCTGTTTATAAAAACACTTCATATGATTTAGCAGTTGATATTCATTTCAAAAATCCAATCTTAAAACATCAATGCCTGTGCAAAGTTCCATATTTTCTAGTGATGAAACCCACAAATTGTAAAATATAATTTAGTTTAAATACTGACAAAGCAATGAGAGAATTTAGAAACATCAGAACTTCTATATTCATGTGAGAACTATCATCTTCAAGGATGTTATATTAATAGTTTGTATACTTATTTGAACAGTGTGTTAGGATTAGCCAGAGAAGATGAACCAATAGGATGTATATATATTTATTAATTATATTTGCATATATATATATATATAATTTATTATAAGGGATTGGCTTAGGTGACTATGAAGGCTGAGAAGTCTCAAGATTTGCATTTGGCAACCTGGAGACCAGGAAAGCTAATGTGTAGTTCCAGTCTGCATCTGAAGGCTTGAAAGCCCAAATTATTAATATTTTCTTGTTATGGTTTTAGGTAACCACAAAGGCAGGGAATGACTGATTATACTAAGATTAAATAATATTTGTCAACAATTTCTGTATAATTATTTTCAGTCTGTATGTTCTCAGTTATTGATATTTAAAATGAGCACACAATACCTGATATGTATTTGTTTCTATGGCCAATTTCTAGACTGTAATAATGAAAACTTATTTTTTTTTAAATCCAATAATACGGGCCGGCTGAGTGGTGCATTGGTTAAGAGCTGATTTTGGGATGCCAGCGGCCCCGGTTCAGATCCCACATATGAGGGCCAGTGACACTGCCCTCTACAGCTAACAACAGCTCCACCTGGAGCTGGGCTGTGCAAGCCCCAGCAACAGTGTAGGCTGCAGCCCCTGCTGCAGTGGGCTGCCATAGGCTACAGTGAGTGGCCAGCAGCCAGCGTGAGCGGCTGGCAGCCAGTGTGAGCTGCCAATAGCCGCGGTGAGCGACCATCCAGAGGCCAGCGACAGATCTGCCTCATCCGGGAAGAGTGCAATGACGATACCAATATGGGCCAGTGAGGCAACGTCCTCCGCAACTAGACTGAAGAACAAAAAAAGACAGCAACTTGTCTGTTCCCCTTCCCCGATTCCCCAAATGCTGTTCCCCTCCCCCAATTACCCAATTTAAAAAAAAGTCCAATAATAGATAGCTAGGAAAATTGTGGAATCAAGTTTAAGTTAGAATGTATTTCTCTAATATTCCAATTCTATTTCTTTTCTCTCCTACCCACTATAAATGATAGTTTTTAATAAATAAATATTTTAGTGAGATTTGCTAACCCTTGGTGCATTTAGTTTACATGACCTTGAGCTTGCTTAGGGGAAAAGCATTACATCTTACAGTGCCTGTTTGGAAGGGGCCATCATTCTCTACTGTACATCGGACTTGTTCTTTGAGCTGTCCTAGAGCTTTGAGCCCTTGAAGAATCTATGTTTTTACTTTCACGTATTAACTAGCATGGCTATTCACTAAAGCAGGAGAGGAATTCTACTTTTTAAACGTAAAATGTCAAATGAAATTAAGAGAAATAAGAGGAAAAAAAAATGAAAAAGTTACCTAGAATTAGGTAGTAGTACCAGTAGCTTTCTTCATGACTCTGGAAGTCTTAATATGTAGTATGGCAATACATATATGTCCATAAATCTGTATTTGTTAATTGGTTGAAAATAATTTTATACGTCAAATTGAAGGAAAATAAGGAAAACTTAGAGGTATGGATGGTATCTGAAAAAGGTGTAGAGTGAAAATTCTAGAGAATGATTAGTATTTGAAATACTTAAGGCACTCTACACTACTCTGCTAATTTACATATATGCATGCATATGTATGTATATGTTTTGGTGTGTAACTTTCTATGCTTGTAAGAATGTACTTTTCTCTGCTTCATTGTAAAACGTTATTATGTTTGCATAAAGGTGATAAATAATAAAAGCACATTTTTATTTTAATGATTAATCAATTTGTTCGTTAATACAATAATAGTTAGAACCTGATCCTCTAACTGTGGTTTGTGGCTCAGCAGCATTGCCATCACCTGGGAACTTGAAAGCAATA
This sequence comes from Aselliscus stoliczkanus, assembly GCA_033961575.1. Classification (NCBI taxonomy): domain Eukaryota; kingdom Metazoa; phylum Chordata; class Mammalia; order Chiroptera; family Hipposideridae; genus Aselliscus; species Aselliscus stoliczkanus. Next base: position 134,607,842 of record CM066731.1, on the reverse strand, counting down.
TAAAATCTCAAACCTCACCCCAGACCTACCGAATTAGAGTTGTTTTCTTAAGATCTCCTTAACAAGAGCCTCGCATGATCTATACATATATTCAAGCTTGACAAGTCAGCTTTAGGACATTTAATCTGGCAACGTGGAGAAGGATGGTGAGGAGACGCACTGGGCAGCTTTTGCAACAGTCCAGGTGAACGATACTGGAGGCCTGAATAGCATAGTGATAATGTGAAAAGGGAATGATGAGAATTACAAGTTTCTCCACTATCTGGGGAGATGTAAAAAATAATTCTCATGCCTAGGGTCCACTCTCAAATATACTTTTTCAGTGGGTTTGAGGTAAAGCCTAGGTACAAGCATTTTTTAAAAGCTCCCCCAATGATTCTAAAAGTGCAGCCAAGGTTGAGAACCACTGCTCTATGAACTGAAAGCTTTAAAATAAATTCTATATCTAATATTTGTAAAGCAGAGTGAAAGTAAGTAAGGATGTGACATAACAGTAACACAAAAGTGAATTAGCTTCTCAATTATATGAAAACCCACTATTTATTTACAACTTAGATTTAGATTTTATTTTATTATTTTTTAAACAAATTGTTTTTACTCACCTGCATCTTAAATTATCAAATAAAGTTTGTCTTCTTTAGATTTTCATTATATGGAATTTTTGTTCACGCTTTCAGCCTGTCATGCCTTAAATCAACTTTCTTAAATGTATTGCCTGATTTAAAAAAAAACAACAAAAAACTATCCTGGTTCGGGTCCCACATATGAGGGCCAGTGACACTGCCCTCAAAAAAAGACTAATCACACAGAATAAATTACTGCCTTTTGGGAATCATAAGGCATGAATATTATGTATCTAATTTTGCAATTCAAACTTCTTATTACGAGATAAACATTTCATTAAAAAGTGAATAAGATGTAAGAAATATACTTAGGCAGCTGGTTAATGTAGCGTCAAATAATTTCAATATGAGAGTATTTTCTTGCTCTTTTCGTCATAAATTTATTATGAATGGTCATTGTTTCTCAATATTAATATTGGGACTTAGTATTATTATCTTCTTTAAATATTCTGCTGCACATTTCTCAAACCCAATTAGTGCATACCAGAAAGCATTTGGGCTAGCATTATTCAGAATTTGTTTGTTGGCTACGCATTCAGAATTTGGTGGCTATTACACAGAGCATAATTTTTCACAAAGGGTATTAGCAATATCAAGTAGTTTTCAAGCTCCAGAGCCTTAACCAATTCATTTTTCCTTTTCCTTGTTCTCAAATTTATGCTTGTTATTTATTTTGTTGCTCAGAGAAGAAGAAAAGAACCATTTTTTTTCCCTTTGAGCACATACTATTTGTAATAGACTGTGCTAGAAGCTTTACATGCAAACCATTTCTTATAACAAATTTACCAGGTAACGTTAAAGCCAGGTCTGCCTGATTTCAAGCCCATGCACTTTTGACTAAATGGATCATCTTTCCTTGTTAAATGTCACAGAGCTCAAGACAGTTGATATTTAACAATATTTACCAGAAAAATCCTTTTGCTCTTACAAAGCATCTTTTTTTGCAGTTGCCCAAGTAGTAGTATTGTAAAACCCCTGGTATGACTTTATACAATACTTTTGTTTCAACTCCTTTAGCCCCTCATTTCCTTCTTGGTGTAAAGTCAGGAGCCTTACTGTCAGATTCCTGTCCACATTTGCACATTATTCTTCTGTATACTCGCACCCACTTTGGGCTCTGTCAAACAAATATACCTTAGTACTCTGAGTCTGTCTGACTTCTTGTCTGTTCCCCTGTACATGTTTCACCATACTATAACAGATGTTCTTCATGTCCCTTCCCGTATTTTTACATGCTCAGCTTTTCATCTGGGGTAGGGAGTTTCTGAAACATGACTATTTTGCATTGTAAGCATCTGCATCTCTCTGTTCACTGTCTGAGGGGTTTTACTGGCCCCAGGGAAGTTTGCCATGCACAGTGGCAACCCTGATTGCCGGGAGAGAGCTTTGGCCAATAGGCGCCAGAAGTTAGTGGAAAGATGCTTCTGCTTTTCCATCAATCACTGGGATGATTGTGAAATATGTTTCACATGGGGCTCAGAGGGCCCACAGGGGGATTTATCCCCAGTGCCCATAGTGATAACCTGTTCTGAACGCACCTTTTATGTTGGCCTTTCTCCTTTTGCTGTCTTACATATGCTTCCTGGAATCACCTCGAAATAAACAGCACCCGAGTTCTTCTGTCTGGGTCACCTGTTGGGGGAACCCAAAGACACACTATTAATATAGCTCATTTCACATTGCTTCAAATCTTTGTCCTTGTCTATGTCTTCCACCAGATAATGAGAACCTTGAGTCAATTCTGGTGGGCAGAATTCGAAGATGGCTCCCAAGATTCCTGCCTCCTGGTGTATGTGCTCTGAATAATGCCCCTCATGTTGAGTGTGGGCAGCACCTGTGAATATGAGGAGCTAGTCACTCATTTAATTATACACATTATATGGCAAGATGATGATTATGTTATGTTGTACACAACTCTGTCTTAATGGACTGAAGTCAGAGATCTGCCTACTGAATCTTGAAGAAGGAAGCCACCATGAATTCTACAGATGCAAGGAAACAAATTCTGCCAACATTCAAATGATTTTGGAAGAGGACCCTGAACCTGAGGTGAGACTCCAGACCTGGCTATCACTTTGATTGCAACCTTGTGAGATCTGATTTCCCAGTTAAGCCATACCTTGACTCCTAACCCATGGAAATTGTGAGATAATAAATGTATGTTGTTTTAAGCCATTAAGTTTGTGATAATTTGTTGCACAGCATAGAAAACTATTATAGACATGTATATATTCTTTTAAAATTGTTATGAAATATTTCAATATACAAAAAATATTGGAGAATAATGTAATAGTATCCCATAGGCAGTATGAAACTTGAACAAATATCAACATTTTCCAATATTTCAAATATTTTCTTCAAGAATAAAATACTACAAGTAATGTTGAAGTCTCCATTGTAGCCTTTCGTAATTCTGACTCTATCACTTCCTCCTGAGAAGCAACACATTATTCTGTAATCGTGTTCAGCATTCCCATGCATTTTTTAAACTTTATTTCACTACATGTAAAAATAAAATATATTATTGTTTCTTTGTTTGATCTCTCCTTTTCTAAAAGAAGTGAATTTAAACTCTTTCATTATGATTTTTGTTGTTCATTTTCCTTTGTAATATTGTCTAATTTTACTTTATGGATAAGCTAACAAATAGTTTGTTAGTTGTTATGACAGAAACATTTAATGCTCACCGAACAAGGATGTACTCCATCACACCAGCCAGGCCGTTTGCAGTTGGGTTATGATGTGGCAAATACTGCCAACTGCCTGTTAATGGAAGTCAAGTGTGTTAATACTGGGCTGAAATACTGAAGAAACCCTGCAGAATACGAAGTTCATCTGTTTCTTGCCTTGGCAACCGAGGAAGCTGCTTGTCATGATGATTGAGGCACAGGATGGAAACAGCCTGGATTTCTGAGTCACCACATGGATAACTGCTGATCTGAAGGCTTATGAAATTTGCATAGGACTTTGTGTGAGTGAGAAATAAACCTTTACTGTATAAAGCCAGTAGAATTTATTATCGTAGTATAGCCTAAACTATTCTGCCTGATACAGAAGCATACAAGTTCCTCTTATTTTATACTCATGTAATTGCATTCCTTTTATAATGTAACCTCATTAAACCCTTTGCTTTATATTTTACTTTACATGATATTAATATTGCTATACCAATTTACTTTTGATTAGTATGTTCCTCTATACTTTTGATCATCCCATTATTTTCAAACCTTAGTTTTATTTAAGGCATGTCTCTAGTAAGTATGCAATAGCTGGGCATATTTTAAAAATCAGATCTAATAGTTCTTTCTTTTCTTTTAGGTATTTAATTCATTTACATTACTGGGGTTACAAATAGATTTAGACTTTTTTCTATGATTTTATTTTGTCAAACCTTTTAGTTTCACTTTTTCAAAAAGAATTATAATTACTTATCATTTGATATTATAATCAGTAGCTCATACAATTTGTTACCCTATTTTAAAAAAAATCATTTTCTCTATTCAGTGCTGTTTTTATTCAAATCCTTATTCAAGAAGCTTTTCCCTCTGGGTTCACCATTCATTTTATATATATATATATATATATATATATATATATATATATATATATATATATATAATTTGGTCTGTAGATAGTAAGCTCCATTAGACCCTTTTAAGTCTGAAAATTTCTTTATTTTGCTTTGTCTTTAAATGATGACTAGCTAGGTATAGATTCAGTTATTTTTCCTCAGCAGTTTGCTGATATTACATCACTAATTTCTGATGTCTATAATTGTTGATGACAAATTTGCTTTCAGTTGAATAGCCATTCTTTTATAGATAATTTGTCTTTTCTTTATGGCTTCTTCCAAGATTTTTCTTTATCAGACATTCCCAAATTATACTGCAATATGTCTAGGAATTTTTTTTAAACTAGTGTTTGAATTTAGTTTTTGATCTGGTCTTTAATTCTTGAAAATTTTTTTTCTCCCCCAAGCTTTATTGTGGAATAATTGACAAATAAAATTGTAAGATATTTAAAGTGTACATCGTGAAGATTTGTTATATGTATACCTTGTGAACATTTAAGTTCTACTCTTAGGAAACTTTAATTATGCAATACAGTGTTATCAACTATAGTTACCATGTTATCCATTAGCTCCTCAGAACTTATTCATGTTGTAACTGAAAATTTATACCCTTCTCCTTATTTCCTCCACCCATCCCTGGGAACTGCTTTTCTATTTTCTGTTTCTGTGAGTTAAAAAAAAATTAATATTTTAAAATAAGCAATCCACTACATTTAGTACATTCACAATGTGATCACTGTTTCTATCTAGTTACAAAACTCCAAAATAGAATCCCTTACCCATTAACTATTTTCTCCCCTTTCACTTCTCCCTTCAATCCTTGGCAACCATCAGTCTGTCTTTGTGGGTTTAGCTATTCTGGAGATTTCATATAAATGGAATCACACCATGTGTGACTTTTTGTATCTGGTTTATTTTACTTAGCGTTACGTTTTTAAGGTTCATCCATGTTGTAACATTGTCAATGTTCCCTTCCTTTTATGTCTGAGTAGTATACCGTTGTTAGTTTTACCATGGTTTGCTTATCTTTTCATCCCTTGCTGTATGGGCTATTTCCACTTTTTGGCTATTGTGAATAGTGCTGCTGTGACAAGCATGCACATACATTTGAGTACCTATTTTCAATTCTCTTGAGTATTTACCTAGTTTATACCTAGGAGAGGAAATTCTGGGTATGATAGGTTTCCCCCCCAATAAACTGTTATTTTAGAACAGTTTTAGATTTACAGAAAATATGTGAGGGTCTTACAGAGGTTTCTATGTACACACATCCAATTTTTATTACTAATATCTTACATTAGTATGGCATATTTGTTACAATTAATACTGTAATATCAATACATTAATATAAACTGAAGTTCATACTTTATTAATATTTCCTTAGTTTTTATCTAATGCTCTTATTCTGTTTCAGAATTCTACCTAGAATACCACATTAAATTTAGTCATTATGTCTCCGTAGGCTAACTTTGGCTGTGACAATTTTTTCAACTTTCCTTGATTTTGATGACCTTGGCAATTTTGTGGGGTATTGTTCAGATACTTTGTAAATGGCCCTCATTTGGCATTTGTTTGATGGTTTTCTCATGATTGAACTGGGCTTACATGTTTTTGGGAAGAAAAACACAGGAACTTATGATATTTATTTTAGACTTTGGGTGATAATCCAATATTACTTTGTTTATTTTATTACTCAAATTGTTCCCATGCACTGCACTTATTTTTAACTCAGAAATGGTGAATTGGGGATGAGGGAGAAGGGGAAGGAATTAGACAGCATAAATAGGTAATTACAGTATTGTCACAGGGATATGAAAGACAGTTCGGGGAATATAATAATGTAAAAATTTTGTGGGGTGTCAGATGGTCACATGTCTTGTTAGGGAGACCACTTCATGAATGGAGTAGAGGCTTGATCACTGCACTGTATACCTGAAATTGATGTTGTATAATATTGTATGCCAACTGTAATTGAATATATAGATAGTCAAGGGATGTGGATTATATGGTGGAAGGGAGTCAAAGGAATTGTCATAGATAGTATGATATGGCGGGGAGGAGTGGGGTGGAGAATTGGGGGAGGGGGGTTGTCACTTTGAGGGATAAAAAGTATAACTATTGCACTGCATTGTACACCTGAAGCTAATTTAAAAAAATTAAATTAAATAAAAAAAAAAGAAATGGTGAATTGGGGCATGAATCTGGTCTCCTTCTTTGCCTTGGCTTCTAGAAATCTTAGAGCTATATTTGTGACCTTGCAAAAATTGCTTAGAAATTGATGCATAGACTTCCCACTCTATTCTATATCTGTAGCCTCATGTCTCTTTCCCACACTTTCTTCTAATTCATATTACTTTGCTGTGTTTTATGAAAGTGCTGATGTAAGCCACTAGGAGTAGCTACCTACACTTGCTTGCCTCCCTTCCTACTTATTAACTGACCACTGATGGTGCCAGAGCCCTACTTTGTCTGGCAGTGGGCCTTGGCTTGCTATGAACTGGCCCTGCCAAGCTGCACCAAGTGTTGGACATATCCCTGGCCAAGCTCCACATCTAGCAGGTCTCTTGCTGGCTAGTCTCTTGTTGGCAAGACCAAGGAGGCTGGAGTGAGATTTCATCTGCAATTAGCCTCCTTTGGGTTCATGTCTTTTTTTTCCCCTTGTTCTTTCCTTCTTTTCTTTTTTTTTTTAAAAAAACACTTTATTGAGGTATTCTTGACATACAAAAAGCTGTGCATATTTAATGTATACAACTTGGGTTTTGAGATAAGCATGTACCTGTGAAACCATCACCACAATAAACTTACCCATCTTCCAAATGTTTCCTTCCATCCCCTTTATTTTCAAAAATATTTTTTTCTTTTGTGGTAAGAGCACTTAACATAAGATATACCTCAGCAAATTTTTAAGTATACAGTTTAATATTGTTAAGGATAGGTCCTTTGTTGCATGGTAGATTTTTCATAATTTATTCATCTTGCATAATGGAAACATTATACCTTGTGATGGACACGTCCCCATTTTTCCCTTCCCTCAGCCCCTGGTAACCACTATTCTACTCTCTGCTTCTATGAGTCTGATAATTTTAGATTTCTCACACATGTGGGATCATGCAGTCTTTGTTATTGTGTCTGGCTTATTTTAGTTACTTAGCATACGTCCCCTAGGTTCATCCATGTTGTTGCAGATGGCAAGATTTCCTTCTTTTAATGGCTGAATAAAATTACATTCTATGTATATATACTACATTTTCTTTATTTGTTCATCCATTGATGGACAATTAGATTGTTTCCATGTCTTGACTATTGTAAATAATGCTGCAATGAATATCAGATGCAGATATCTCTTTAATTTCATCTCCTTCAGATATATACTCAAAAGTGGGGTTGCTGGATTATATGGTGATTCTATTTTTAATTTTTGAGGAATCTTATAGCGCTCCATATCTTTAGGGTCAGGCATTGGGGCTTTGATTCCTTTAGGGCTGATACCTGATTCTTTGTGATACTGGTATTTGTGCATTTGAGTAAGTGGTCTCTTCTTCCTGACTTTACAGGTTCACTTTGGCCAGAAAAGACCTGTTTGGCCAGAAAAGCTCAGTTTGAGGTACAGGATAAGTCAGCTGGTAGCGTCTGGGGCAGGTGGGGCTGCTACCTGGGTCTTTTGATGGGTGAATACTGTTCTCTGAGGTGGGGGACAGGGGATGCCACTGGCTGGGCTCTGAGATTGGGTGGGCCTGCTGGCTGGGTGCTGCTTTTATGTGGGACTGCTGGCTGTGCTGTTGTAATTGAGGCCACCAGCCAGGCTCTGCAGTTACCTCTGGTCGGGGCGGGGACACAGGCTGGACTTTTTGGCAGGGCGGTTACCAATTGCTGGATCTCACGATGGGCCAGGGCGGCGAGCTGTGCTCCACAATCAGTCCTGGTTGGATGGGGCCTCAGGCTCTCCTCCCTGATTGGATGGTGCCAGTGGCAGGGTTCAGGTGGAACCACTTGGCCTGGCTTCGCAGTTTAATGGGAACTCAGGCTGTGCTTCATCAGATGGGGATTCTGACTGTGTGCTGGAGCTGTGCAGCGCCACAGGTGAGCTTCTTAGGTAAGTAAGCCGTTGGCTGTGCTCTGTTGATGGGCAAGGTCTGTGCCCAGGCTCGCTGGTCGTTTCATACTGCAGTTGAGCAGGGTCCTTGTCTGCGCGAAGCCGCAGGCTGCGATGAGCAAGCAGGTAAGACCCAGTGCTGGGCACTAACGCTGGATGCGGCTGGAGGCTGGGCTTTGAGGCTGCTCAGGGTCACTGTTCTGACTCTTTGGTTAAGTGGGGCCAGAGGTCTGTTCATCAGATGGGCGTGGCTGCTGGCCTGGCTCCCTGCCTTAGTGGAAGTTCTAGGATCAGCAATCCTGAAACAGATTAGGTGGGTGGTTCTTGCTAAGGGGTTTTCATGAGGCTGCATTCAATATGGTGGCGGTGGCTGCAGTCCCTGAAGGCCTGGCTGGGGTTGGTGGATCTGACGTGAAGAAGGCTCGCTCACATTGCTGTTATCAGAAGGCCTTAGTTTCTCACTACATGCATGGCCTTTCCACAGGGCTTCTCACGTGGTAGAAGACCTCCCCTAGAGCAAGTGAGAGAGAGGTGATGAAAGATTTTAAAAGAAATTTTCTCTGTCTTTTTTCCTATGTGTTTTCTCTCTTTATGCAGAGTGATATGCAAGTGCCTCTCCCTGGCTCCTCGTCCCAGAGGAAGCACCAGTTTTATATTATAATTAGTAGGTTGGAACTCTTTTCTTGTTGTTATATTGAGGATATTGCAGATTAGTTACTCAATCCCTGTCTGGCTTGACCCACCGGTAGTTAACAGGCTAGCCTCATCCTCTTCCTCCTAATGTCAGTGTCACATAAGCCATAGGTTCAGCCCGTGGTTGGAAGCAGCTTTTTTCAGTTTCATTTTATGAATAAGAGTCTCATCTAAGTCTCTGTCTTCCATCAGGAATTTTAGCTATATTACTCCACTTGGTGTTAGGTTCTGATGCACCCATGTGCTCTTTGATGTTATGCATTAGCCATTTTCTTTATTTGGAAAACTCCTTTTCAGAATTTCGCGTGACTTTTTCTTCACCTTTTTAAAGAAGCCTTTCTTGACTGACCCATTTAAGGTGAAACACTACTCCTATTCTCTGTCTCCTACCAAACTGTAAATTCCATGAGACAGGGACTTGGTTGGGTTTTGTGTATAGCTCTTTTGCCCAATACAATGCAAGAAACTGATATGTAGTGTGTACTTGATAAATACGTTATAAAATAAATGAATGAATTAATGAAACTATTGCATTATATCTAGTAAGGTTGTATGTGCTTGACAAGGGAGAGAAAGAAGGGAAATTGGTTGACAAACTATTATGTGCTATGCAGTATAATGGGTACTTTGAATACGTTATCCTATTTAATCTTCATATACCTATGAGGGCACAATCAAAGTCATACTACTAATTAGTGACAGAGATAGATTTCAAGGTTTGAGTGTACTGAAATCAAATAACATTAAGCCCACAAGGATCACTGATTACTTAAAGTAAGGAAGCAATAAATTCTTTTGTGTTGTAAATAATGTGGACTATAATTACAAGTTGTAAATATGATCTATTTTTTTTTAGTTTCCAATGTTCAACTACCAACAAATAGAATCTTGGAAATGTAGGTTGCATGTGGAGCCCATACTGGGACAACTTTTTGCCCTCAGTCTATATTTTTCTTCCCATAGAACTAATTCTGGGAACCACAAATAGCCATTCAGGGTGAAAAGTTCTTTTGATCAAATGTATTATTGCTGTCTTGAATTTACCTTCTTTGTAATAAAGAAATGGATTAAATATCCCACCTTGTAAATAGGCATAAAAAGTTCCGGTAGAATTCCCATTATTCTCTGATCATTAAGACTTTAAAGGTATAAGTGTTTAAGTGTCTAGGGTTGTTAGTAATATACTTTCTTGGAAGATATATCAAAATGAAGTTGTCAGAGGTCTCTAAAAATCACTGGTGAGAAAATAATCCTCCAAAGCTGTCAGGGCCTAAGGGGACTTTTATTCAGCTTAGGGAGTTATCTTGTTGACAGGAGCTTACTAAACACTGAATAGAAGAAAACCCCTTTACAAGAAATGGGCCAGGTGGTGTATCAAATCAGTGGTTAATCTAAGCCTGGTGGAGAAGCACTTTCATTGTGTTAGCTCAGTAGAATGCTCATGGGCCATATATTTTCTTTCTCATTTGTTCCAATAACAGACCAATTCAGTTCTGTGAACTGTGTACTGAAGAGTCTGTCCATGAATGCATTAAGAGGAATTTAGAAACAGTGTGCACAAAATTTAGATTATATAATCAATTTAAGAAAATAAATATAGCAAAACGTAATCAAACCTTCTGCACTGCTCTAGCAATGTGAATATAGATTAGTTTTCTTTATGAAAATTATGGAAACCTCAACTATATAATTTTCAGAAATCTGAAAGAGTAATCATTGAATTCAAAATTTAAAAAAATTATCAGAAACTGAGAATATGGTAATTATTTAAATCTGAAATAATAATTGGATCTTTTGGAAAGGAAACACAAATCTTATTCAAGCATTTTTCCACTAATGAACAGCTTGACATGGAGAAACCTTGGCCTAGAGTGGGGAGAGCACAAGTACAGGATTGAGGAGCCCTGAGTTTCAGCCCTGGTTTTCTCAAACTGTCACGATTTGATCTGGGTTAACTTTTTATTTTTCAGGATTCCGTCTCCTTTTCTGTGAATGGGGATTTACACCAGATGTAGAGTTCAAGTTTTTAGGTTTCAGATCTTTCTTCAAAATACTTATTAAAACATTATGTCTAAGCCCAAAATAGAAAACAAATAAAAATAGGGCTGCTTTGGTTGTGGTTGGGGCAGGGTGGCAACAAAGCACTTCCTATGCCAATGAGGGGTTTCCATAGAAGAAAATGGAAATATTTTATTTTTGATAGATAGTTTTCAGCTCTAATACTTTGAGATTCTGTCCTTTTAAATAACACCAGACTCTCTTTGGATTATATCTCCATTTTGAATTATGTAAAATGAGTCTTTCATTCAATAAATATTTACTGAGCTACTACTTTATACCATGTGTTGTTTAGGGGCTAGATATAGAGAAGTAAATGAACAAACAAGCAAACATTTTTTTTTCATTCATGGAGCTACATTTAATGAGGAATGACACAATAGAAAAATAGACAAATAAATATATCATACACCGGATGATAAGTACTGTAAAGAAAGATCAACACATGATCGAGCTGGGGCTTCTGGGATGGAGGACTGTATGATTATTTCATATAGGGTGGTCAGGAATGTCCTCACCAAAGAGAGGATGCTTGACATATCCATAAATAAGCAAGAAGGCCAATGTGGTTTGGTTTGACTGGGCACAGTGAAGAGTGATAGGAGATAATGTTACAGAGGTCTTTGGGAGGGGGAGAGTGAAGAGATGATGCAGATCATGTAAGACTTCTAGGCCATTGTAAGGGCTTTAGGTTTTATTCCAAAGGAAGTAGGAAATCATGGGAGAGTTTTGAGCAAAGAAGTAATATTATATAACTTGTGTTATACAATATATTGTTCTTGCTATTATGTGAGAATAACTTTATTTTTTTAGAATAACTTTTAATAGGGCAAGTATGGAAGAAGAGAGATCAGTTCAGAGATTAATAGAGCAATCTGGGTGAGATGTGTGATGGTTTGGACTAAGGTAGTATTCGTGAAATTGTGAAAAATTCTTGATTTCTGGATATATTGAAAAAAGCCAAGAGGATATATTAGTGAATTGGATGTGTGGTACGTGAGAAAGAAAGAAATCAAGGATGATTCTAACTTTTTAAGAACATCATGTTATATTTTAGTTGAACATTCAAAGTACTTAGAAATCAGAATAGAAGGACAAATATCTTTGTAGCACATTTTTCACTATAATACTGGTCAAAAGCTATATGTTATTGAAAAATGATATCTCTCAGAGTTGTTCGGGTATAAATATTTAATGGGAATGCTTGGCGTACATATCCCCTTATGGCTCTCATATCTTTGTGCTTGGCCATCACCTCTCAAACCACAAAAAAGTTACAGAATCCTGATGTGCAAAGAAGTATAAAAAGTTTAAAACTTATTTGGGGAACAAGTTCTGCTAACAAATCATTTGTCATTCTAAATAGATATATTTCAAGTTTACTTGATTTATCTTGTAAGCTAAGTGAATCATACCCATGAAAACAAACATTTATTTTTAAAATTTGTGTAATCTCACCAATTTATATATGTATTTACACATTTCTTACGTTTAATTTTCCAGAGTTGTAATTGGACCTCATAAGTAAGTGGAGGATGGATGTCTGTGGTGGTCTGTTTGACTTAGTCCTTGTGATAACTTAGAGGCATTTAAACTTTGATCTTCCTATTTTCAGCACATTTGAGGGAAAAAAGAAAGGTCATTTTGATTTTGGCACAGAGAAAAAAAACTGAAAGCTATCACTGGGGAAAATTCACTGTCCCAAGAAATTACCTGTTATGCAACTTGGACAAATTGCTATTCAGCATCTGTCTTTGGCAATAAAGATTATACACTAAATTGGCCTCCAATAGAAGCAATAAGCACCCCACATCTTGTGGTCCTATCTGTTTTTCCTGCCGTTAGTGTCCTTGTCTCACTTTTAATTTGTCTCAATTAGTGTCATTATTTCACTTTCAAATTGGAGGAGAAAATTCTAAACTGTAGCTTTTTGATTTCAAAGCATTTTCTACCTGGAAGTGATCTTAGAATTCAACTCATATCACCTCATTTTACAAAGAAGAAAACTGAAGGCCAGGAATGCCCAGTGGCTTGTTCATGTTCACATTATTAATGGAAGTTTGCAATTTTAAACTGGATTTCCTATACATATCTACTATATGCTACTGCCATTTAAATATTAGCTGTAAATAAAATTTGGCAAGTTAACAACCTGACACTTGAAAATGTTAGTGATTCTTTACCTTTAAAGAGCTTCCTTAATCAAGACAGATATTCTGCTCTGTTATCACAGCACTGTGGAAGCATAATTGGAGTCTGGGAGAATCTAAGCATTAACATCTATAGCAGTGGCATTTCCAAATAAAATCTGATTACAAGCGTCTAACTATTAATAATTACCATACAACATTACCACTAGAAAAAAAACGCTTTTTTTTTTCTATTCTAGGTCATAAAAGCATGAGAAGGTGCATTACTGCTTTTAAAAATTCATATGTAAGGCTTTTGGCAGTAGTGATAATATATCCAAAGGTGGAGAAGTATATTTCCATATAAAGAAAAAAAAGGAAAACTCCATTGTGAATTTCTTGATTAACTTTTATTCTATTTTCTACAATATAATGAATATTAAAACCTTCTAACTTCAAAGGAATATTTCTTTTTAAAAAGTTTAATTTAGGTAAAATTGATAAAAATTGTATGTATTTAAGATGTACAGTTTGTTTTGATATAGTATACATTGTGAAATGATTATCATAATCAAACTGATTAACATGTCCATCACCTCACATAGTTACCTTTTGCTTTTTTTTATGGTAAGAACACAAGGTCTACTCTCAGAAAATTTCAAGTATACAATACAGTGTCATAAACTATGGTTATCATGCTGTACATTAGATTCCCTAGAACTTAGTTCATCATGTATTACCTAAAGTTTATGCCCTTTAACCAACAGTTTCCCATTTCTACCATTCTCATTTCTGCTCTTATGAGTTCAACTTTTTAAGATTCTACACATAAGTATGATCATGCAGTATTTGTCTTTCTGCATCTGGCTTATTTCACTTAGTATAATGACCTCTAGGTTCATCCATGTTGTTGAATATTGCAGATTTCCTTCTTATTGAAGGCTTAATAATATTACATTGTATGAGTGTGTGTGTGTGTGTCTGTGTGTGTCTGTGTGTGTGTGTGTGTGTATGTGTAAAGAAAATATACGCCTTATTTTCTTTTTTCATCTTTCAATGGACTCTTAGGTTTTTCATATATGAAGGATGAGTAATATGTTCTTTTAGTTGCTGTTGTGGTATTGTTTTCCCCAAGAGTTCAAACTACATCATCCAGTGGCTACAAGATCACTTGAATAATTTTCTATCTTGTGATTATTAGTATTAAACATAGTATTAAAATTAAGTAAAACTACTCTATGGAAAGAGAAGACGTCTGAGATACAGAAGGGAGTCAATAACGGTCTAGGTTAAATATTAAACTTTTCATTTTCTAGCAGATGTGAACAAATAATTTTTATGATATATGTGTTCATAACTATAGCAGTTATTTTAGAGTTATAGTTAATAATAGTAAAAGTACCACTTATAGAGTCCTCATGTGCTGGACAGAGTGCAAACAGTATAATTTATATTATCTCTTTTGAACTTCAGGTGGCTTCATGATATAGTTTTTGTTATGCTTTGTATTGAAACCTAAGATGAATTTTACTTGTAGACCTCAAGCAAAAATACTCATCAATGTTGTAAAGAATTCTCTCAAAGCATTTCTGTTATGTGTTGGGCTCTGCTTAGAGACTGACCTGTTCTTTTTAACTGTACCTGAGGGGAAAAAAAAGATAAGTTAAACTTTAGTTATTTCTTCTAATCTTCACAATTTTGTAGTTAAGAATTGATATGATTTGGGGAGAATTTTCAGGGTGTTTTTCTATTCTATTAACATTTTCCTTATTTCCCCACAAATCCAGTAGGGTTAGCCAGGAAGAATCCTGAACACTGTGAGGTGTAGCCAATTTGTGATGAAGGGGGAAATTTTGGAGAAGGTGCTTCTGCTATGCTTTTGTCCAGTGTAAAGTATCAGGGCATGCCTGCAGATCTGAGTCCCTGGAAGTGCTCCTGTACAAATAATTAGTGTGTAGCATCTGACCAGAGAAAGGGGCGTTTCTGTATCTCTTCCAATATCGGTTACAATTAATCCGTCTTATATTTATTGAGCACAGAGTTTTCAGTTCAACAAATATACATTACACTATAACTATGAAAAAAACAGTATAAAATTAAATAATTCAGAGTATAAGAAGGTGATTAAATGCTATGCCTTCAAATAATTTACCATATTATATTGGAGATGACAAATACACAAATACCTTCAGGTAGCTGTTTTTGTATTATATTCAGATTTTATAGTTTCTTTTCCTCTGTATAAGTTGGTTTGGTGGGATATTACTCTTGTCAGTGCTGAAAGAAGTCTAGTTGAGTTTATTTTATTCTTGATAAGTATCAAGTTCTTTGGAAGGCTAATGTCTGGCTCACCGTCTTTGTAGAACATCCATCTCCCCAAAGATATATAAAATGTATGTATTAACTCAATTTTTTCTTTAGAAATAAATTCTTAAGTATAAAAATAACCAAAGTATACGTTTGAGTAAATATTTTTTCTGAAGCTTTATATTTGGTTGTGTGTGCATGCACATGTGAAGGTGTGTGTTTAAGAATTATTGTAGGATCCTGTACCAGTGGGACCAGGGTTAGATCAAGGCAAAGTTGTGTTGTTAAAGAAAGGGAAAGAAATCATTCATAATTCTCTAACCAGAATGTTTGATTCTCTGAAATCTTGTAAAAGAGAGGATCCAGATAATACATTATTATAACTCTTGTTTTCATTTGGCTGTTATCTATTTAATCTCTTAACAAGATGTTTTGGAGATTAATACTTTAACCATATTATGCTTGAGTGTAAGTTGATCTGTGCAGCTTTATATGATTATAACAAAATACATACATCTATTGAATGAGCTACTCTCAGTAACTATTAACTGAAATCACTTTGTCTTCTGGCATTATGTTCCCTTTTCATGTGTGTTTTAAATAGAAATGCTTTAAATGTGGTTTCAGGGGAATGAGCTCTTGTGCCTGACAGCAGAAAGATGGAAAATTGGTCTCCTACATCCTGCTATTTCATTTGTCTTTTTACTTTAAATTACAGTTGAGTCTTTTCTCTTATCTTCAGTAGCCTTTTTATTAAAGGTAGGAAAATTAAGGGTGGAAATGGATGTTGATCTAGAGTTAATACATGTATTCATATGAACTTATTTCTGAGGAGCCTACAAATTACTCTTTAACTGCCTTTGCAGGCTTTTTTCTCCATGTAACATTTTTGTCTTTCTTCGTATTGAAAAGATTCTGGAAGGAAGGTTTCTCTTGGATTTCCTGAAGAATATAGAGTAGGCAGAAGCCTATGGGTAAGTGTGAATGTGAATGTGTGTGTATGTGTTTGTGTGCATGGAAAAGGGCAAACATTTAAAATTACTTTATGTAGTAATGTGTATAACATCCTGAAATTCCTATCCAAGCTTTATTGGTTTTCTTCTTTTAATCTGTTCTATTATTATTATTATTATTATTATTATTATTATTAGTTTCAGGTGTATAAAGCAACGTAAAAGTTAGACATTTACACCTCTCACAAAGTGATAACTTCTTTTAATCTTTAAAAAAATATTACTTTTTCTGTATCCATAGCTTGTAATATGTTAGACTTGTGGCCTTCTGCCATTTCCAAAAATCTGGGGTTCGGACCAGATTCAGAAAACATTCATAGGCTACCCAGAAATCCATATGCTGACCAGCAAGTTAGTCTTCAGTGACTGACAGGTGTTAATCAATGTGTGATGTTGGATCTTTGACAAGCAAATGATGAAGAAGGAAGAAACATGGGAAAGGAAGATAGAAAAATGCCACATATAATGTTGCAATAGACTGTAATGTTAGAGGTCTAACATCTTAGCTGAAACCAAGGTCTAAGTAAGGATTCAGGACTTCTGAACTGAACCCTTGAATTTCTTTTACTGCTGAAAGTTTCATATACTTAATTTCAGTCTAATTATAGAATTTTTATATTAGAAGAGATAATCTATTAAAAATGACAGTTTTGGGCCGGCCGAGTGGTGCGTTGGTTGGGGCACCAGTGGTCCCAGTTCGGATCCTGCATGTGGGGGCCAGTGACACAGCCCTCTATAGCTGGGATGGTGAACAACATCTTGACCTGGAGCTGGGCTGCTGTGAGTCCCCGGGATGGCATGGCTGCAGCCCCTGCTGCAGTGGAGTCCCATGGGCTTCAGTGAGTGGTCGGCAGCCAGCATGAGTGGCTGGCAGCTGGTGTGAGCTGCCAAGAGCCACTGTGAGTGGCCTTCTGGAGGCTGGCGACCGATCTGTCTCACCCCGGAAGAGCGCAATGATGATACCAACATGGGCCAGTGAAGCAGTGTCCTCCACAACTAGACTGAAGAACAAAAGGACAGTGGCTCATCTGTTCCCCTTCCCTGGTTTCCCAACACTGTTCCCTCCCCCCAATTCCCCTATAAAATCTTTAAAAAAATAAAAATAAATAAGAATGACAGTTTTCAAGATAGGGAAATTGAGATCCTGAATTCCTATTTTTTTCAAGATAACTTAGCTGGTGGGTTGTTGGAAAAGTCATCATGCATTTTTGCATCGAAAAACAGAAAAATGTGTCATGACTTTTTCGACAACCTAATATTTTAGTAACAAATTCTTGGTTAAAAAGCAGTTTTCCAGACTCCCAGTCCATGTGCTTACCATTAATTTAAGCACTGAAAGTTGGATTTTTCCCCCTGAGTTTTACCTGACTATAATTAATAGGCATACCAATCATGTATAATATTCAAGATAAACTGATTTACAACTTCTCTAATTTACAGTTTTCCTGATGAAATTTCTTCTGGCTATTACTTCCTCCCAGTGTTTACTCCAGCTCTGAGCCAGTTCTCACTATCATTGTGACTTCTGTGTCCTATCCTTATCTTTTATTGACTGCCCCTAACTCCCACTCCCCTTTTTCTTAATCTAGGCAATCTTAACTTTATAAGGAACATGAGCAAAGTTGGTTGGCTGTCAGGATTGTTACAAAGCCATTCCACCTCCCAAGTACTGCTCAGGGAGTTACCTCCTCCAATTGGTAGTCTGAGAATTCATAGAGTTGCCCATAGGCAAAAGCTAATCAATCGGGTGAGAAGCAGCGGGGAATCAGAAAGCACTGAATTGTTTACACTGACTGGTTCCTGGGTCAGTGGCAACACCAACAGGTCTGCAGATGGTCTTAAGTGTACCTGGATTTGCAAACACAAATCTACCTCGTGCTTCATTGTTCCTTTTTTTGTCTCCACACGATTTCCTCCTGTTTTTACCCTAGAAACAATATGTGCCACTTCTTGGATAGTCCTCAAAGTGTTGCTATTTTGTGCCATTATTAGGCTCAAACATCTACTTTATTATTTTACTATCATATCAGTATAATATGGGAAGGGATTTGGGGTCCCAGGCTACCTTTTTTAGTTACTGTGCTGTCCTTTCTCAGTGATAATTCTAATTCTGTTTGGTTTCCTTACAAATATGTAGAAACAGTATTAGGCTTCTGTTATCTTAAATGTGCAAAGAAACAAAGAAAAACATCCCAAGTTATTTATTTAATTTTATTTTGAAGGCATAAGTTAGCATTAAATCAACTTATTTTTTTTCCAGTGTCTTTGTTCTTTGAATACATTTTTGATACAAGGCTGCTATTCCTTAGATGATTAAGCCTACTTATTTCTAAAATGTTATCTGAACTTGAACCTGTCTACATGTTATATTTTTACCCTGGTGATATTACTTTCAAGTTTTCTAAATGTCTTTGCCTTATAATTTACAATTCTGGACTTTTCTATACTTCAAGGTCATTTCAATTATTTCTGCCCTTTTTTATATATAAGGTGTTGGTGAAATAAACCCACATATTATGCTAGATTGGGCTCTAGGCCATTGGAAATAATGAGAAATGTGATTTTACATTAAAAATCCTTATCAGGTTCTCCAGGAGGCTGGGTTTAGGGTGAGATTTTTGTTTTTCTCCTATCAAGTTGTAACTTCCTGGAGATTATGTCATCTTTAGATGCCTATCTGGATTATCTGAATTATGAAATAGGCACACCTTGTATATATAGTCAATTATGATCCCAGTGTAATTTGTCTTTGAATTATGAGTATTTATCTTCATTTGAGGTAGAAATCTACTTATTTAATGAGGATAAGACAAATTTTCAGGCATGACAGAAGGGTCTAGACCTTCTTAAACAGGGCATACACCGTATGTATCATGTGTTATGAAGTCTCAGAATGGGAAACATAAATTCCAAAAAAGAAGCTGAAAAAAATAATACTGAGTATTTAAGCAAAAGTAGTAGAAGAAAAATGTAAAGTGGATTTATTTATGTAGGTGGTATGTGAAGATAAAGAATAACAGCTCAGGATAATACTGAAAATACTAACAGTAAAGTTAACTGGGGCCCAAGGTGAGAGGAAGTTCATGCTCCAATACCATGAAATAGTAATAAACAGAAAAGTTTGCTGTTATATATGCTTCATTAGGCTCAAAAGTTAAAATGCCATTGCTTTTTTTGAACTTGCCTGTCATGTTTTATCCAGTGATGAATTACACAATATTACCTTCATAAACAGCATATAAACTGTGAGGCTGCTTTTCCGTAGTTATTTGGAAAGATGAACAACTTTGCATGCTCTAAGATAAATAATGCTTCTAATTCCAAGGTTTTAATTGTTGAACTGTAATCACAGGTATAGGTGATATCATTGTTTAATTAAGAAAGTCTCGTGTTCATGAGGAAATAAGAAACTGTAGCAGTGACATACAAGAGTCAACACCAAGGGCAAAGTTTTACACGACTGAGTTATCATTGCACATACAATTAAACACAGTTCATCTGTTAGATTTTATTTAAGGGAGATAGTTTAATATACTTTTAATGTTTATGAAAACATAGTTTTCATAGTTCACGTGATTTTCATCTGAATCCCTAATAAACTTGTCTTAGAAGTAATTTTTGGTTGTATAATTTGTCAGAAGCTTAATTTTATTTTTTCATTTTCAAATCCATGTTAGTATTTGAATTTAAAGTGAATTCAATTAAAGGGCAAATAAATAATGATGAAATTAGAACAGGAGTGAAAGCAAATTGTTGCCATTTGATAGAAAGGCAAGAGAACTGAAATGGGAGTCAAATCATATAAATTCTGGTTCTAGGCTGATTCTCACTCACTAGACCTTTATCTCCCTAGACCCCCAAAGCCTTCTGTTTAAATTAAAACATACAAATTAGAGGACTCCTGGGTAGTTAACTGGATAGTTGTTTAACTATGAGATCCCTTTCCCTTCTGGACACACAGACTCCTTTGCATTTAGAGGTGCCCATATGACAATTATGGCCAATGAAATCTGATATAAACGATGTACATCATTTCCAGTCCTGGGCCATGAAAATTCCCACAGACAAATATCTCTTTCTGTATCCTTCTGCTGAATGGAGAAGACTAAACGGCCCTGGACAAGGGAAGGTTCACAAAACAGAATAATCTGGGCCCTGAATGACTGCCTGGAGCAGAACTCATTTTGCTGTCCTGCACTGGGCTATTATTGTCTGAGTAAGAAATAAACTTTTATTGTATTAAGCCACTGAAAATTTGAGATTACTACTAAAGCAATTAGTTGATCTCAATAATACAGTGGACAAGTTTCTTTTAAATTCTGTGATTTTCCAAAAATCATTGAGTTAAGAAATATAAAAACAATTTCAAAAATAAAAACCTTTATAAATGTAAGTAAAATTTTTCTAATAGTTAAGGTAGGCACCGAGAAGTGTTAAAATCAATTAAATTTAATATTATTTCAGTAAGGCAGTTCTTATTTTGCACAATTTCAATATGCATGCTCTTTAGTTACCATGGTTTAGGTATATGACACCAGTTTCCCTGAAACACAGATGGAATTTCAGTTACCACAATATATTAATTGAGCATAAAATACAGACTTCACTACAAACTGCTACATAAATTGCCACATAAATAACAGATGCATGTTATGATTAGTGACCAATCATGTCACTCCTCGCAAAGTCTCATGGTGATTTTTCTCAGTGTTCATATTGTTCGGCTCATGAAAAGTGTCAAGTTGTGTAGCCCTTTGTCACCCGTTGATAAACCCATGTGACATTTTATACAAATGCATACTTAAATGAGGGAATTGGCTAATAAAGATGAAAGTGCAGCAAAAAAACAAAAGATTATAGTGTTGGAAGTGAAATTCCAATTGAATGTAAATGTAGTTATGGAAAGAAGAGCTGACTGTATCGATATTATCCCTGGTGACATTGAAAGACTCCAGGTATGCAGCTAGAAGAACTTAGTAAAGATGAACTTTTTAACATAGACAAGGAAAGTAGTTGTGATAAAAAGTAGGAAGATGTCTCAGAGAAAGTGACACTGGCAAAAAACTTAACCCTAAAGGAACATTTGGAACTATTTCATGACATTGAAAATATAAGGATAAAATGGTAAAATTTGATCCAAATAGGAATGTGACAATTTTCAAGGCACAGAAGAAATGCTTGCTCTGTATATGACAGAATTAGAAGGAAGCTCTATTCACATTACTCTTGGTAAGATTTTTTAAACAAAGAATTAAAACACTTTAATTCTCAATGTTTCAAATTACTGTATGTTGAATAAATATCAGTTTTATTATTTTTAAATTTCCCTATATAACTGTAAGAGAGTTTTAAATGGTTTGACAAACATTATAAAGAGCACAAAACAATTGCAACTTTTCCAATTGATTATTATGATCACTTTGTACAATTTCAACTTGTCCAGTCATTTTATGTGAGTGGATCTTTTCTGGATTCTCTTTCCCATCCCACTGATATAAACATCTAACCTAACACCAATACTATACTGTCTTGATTACTGTACATTTATAGTAAATGTTCAAATCATGTAATACACTAACTTTGTTGTTTTTTTTTTAAAAAAATGTCTATTCTATGTTCTTTGCATTTCCATATAATTCTTAAAAACAACTTGTCAATTTCTACAAAAAATATTGAGGAACTTCTGGAATTTTGATTGGCATATTGTTGAATCTGTAGCTCATCTTTGGAAAAATTGATACCTTAAAGTTTTGAATTTTCTGGGACTTGAAGTTGGTGTATCTCTTCAGAATTTAGGTCTTGTTTATTTTTCCTCAGCTATATCTATAATTTTAATTTTACATATCTTACATAGGTTGTATCATTATCTCTAAGTGTTTCTTTTTAATCATATTAGTACATATGAAATAATTTTAAATATTCACACATAATATTTTGAGTACACATAGTTATATCTTTAATTCTTTGGGCAAATACCTAGGAGTGAAATTTTTAGGTTATATGGTAAGTATTAGTTTAAACTTCTGGGAAAGTGCCGAACTCTCTTTGTTGCCTATCCTTTAAGTATTTTGTTGGTTGTATTTTATGATTTCCTTTATTTATTTATTTATTTATTTAAAAGATTTTATTGGGAAATTGGGGGAGGGGGACAGACAAGTTGCTGTCTTTTTGTTCTTCAATCTAGTTGCGGAGGGCGTTGCTTCACTGGCCCATGTTGGTATCATCATTGTGCTCTTCCTGGATGAGGCAGATAGGATGCCAGCCTCTGGATGGTTGCTCACCGCAGCTATGCTGGCTGCCGGCCACTCACTGTAGCCTATGGCAGCCCACTGCAGCAGGGGCTGCAGCCTACACTATCGCTGGCGCTCGCACAGCCGAGCTCCAGGTGGAGCTGTTGTTAGCTGTAGAGGGCAGTGTCACTGGCCCTCAAATGTGGGATTCAAACTGGGGCTACTGGCATCCCAAAACAGCTCTCAACCAATGCATTACTGGGTGGCCTGATATGTTTTATTTTTATTAAATTAAAAATATTTTGGGCTGGATGAGTGGTGCATTGGTTAAGAGCTGTTTTGGGATGCCAGCGGCCTGGTTCGGATCCCACATATGAGGGCCAGTGACACTGCTCTCTACAGCTAAGTAAGATGGTGAACAACAGCTCCACCTGAAGTCGGGCTGCTGTGAGTCCTGGCGACAGTGTAGCTGTAGCCCCTGCTGCAGTTGACTGCCATAGGCTACAGTGAGTGGCCCACGGCCAGCGTGAGCGGCTGGTAGCTGGTGTGAGCTGTCAAGACCACTGTGAGCGGCCGTCCAGAGGCCAGCGATCAATCAGCCTCATTCGGGAAGAGCGCAATGATGATACCAATGTGGGCCAGTGAAGCAACATCCTCCACAACTAGACTGAAGAACAAAAAGACAGCAACTTGTCTGTTCCCCTTCCCCGGTTCCCCAATAAATCTTAAAAAAAAAAAAAAAAAAAATTAAATTTCCTTTGTGATGTTCTCTTTCAATCAGGGGTCATTTAAAAGTGTAGGGATTATTCAGATTTTTTTCTCTTATTGTTTGTAGTTTACGTCCATAAAATATTTTTATTTTTATTTTTTATTTTTTATCTGAGCCATCCTGCCACCTGTTGGCAGCTCAACGGCAGCTCACCTCGGGCTGGGCATCGAACTGCTGTTGCTCAGAGCTCAGCTCACACTCTTGAGTGAGCTCTTAACCAACTGAGCCACTCAGCCAGCCCTCCATAAAATATTTTGATCAAAAAGCATATTCTGTATGATTTTAATATTTTTAAATTTATTGAGATTTGTTTTGTGGCTTAGTATATGGTCTCTTTTGGCTAATATTCCAATGTATTGTTCAAGTTTCCTTTATTTATTTATTTATTTATTTATTTATTTATTTATTTATTTATTTTTATGAGGGCAGTGTCACTAGCCCTCATGTGGAATCCAAACTGGGGCCGCTGGCGGCCCAAGCCAGCTCCCAACCACTGCGCCACTCGGCCGGCCCTCCTATATTTTTTGTATTTGATTCTGTCTTTCTACCAATTGACAAGACAGCAGCATTGAAATCTCCAACTATATTTGTGGATTTATTTATTTTCATTTTAGTTCTATCAGTTTTTTGCTTCATGTATTTTTAAGCTCTGTTTTTAGATGCATAAATATTTAGGATTTTTATGTGTTCTTGATAAATTGATCTCTTTTTCATTCTGTAATGTTCTTCTTTATTCCTAGTAATGTTCCTTGTATTGAAGGCTATTTTGTCTATAGTCATTCCAGTTTTTGTTTTGGTTAGTGTTAATATGTTATACCTTTTTCATCTGTTTGCATTTAATCTATCCATGTCTTTTTATTTAAATGGGCCTTATAAGGGTAACACATAGTTTTGTGTTGCTTCCATTTAGTCTGACAACTGTTTTTTAGTTGGAGTCTTTAGACCATTTATATTCAGACATTTAATGTATTAATATCATTGTGTTTAAATTTACCCTCTTGATATTTGTTTTCCATTTGTCCCATATATTTTTGTTCAATATTTCCTCCTTTACTACATTCTTTTTGATTAATTGAGTTTTAAAAAAAATAATTCCATTTTTATCTTCACATTTGACTTATTAGTTATATCACTTTTTCTTAAAATTTTAATGGTTGCTCTAGTATTTACAATACATATCTTTACTTTTTTTTTTTTTAATTGGGGAATTGGAGAAGGGGAACAGTGTTGGGGAATTGGGGAAGGGGAACAGCCAAGTTGTTTTCCTTCAATCTTAATTGTGGAGGGTGCAGTTAGCTCAGCTCCAAGTCTAGTCCCCATCTGGCCGCCCATCGGTAGCTTGCGGTGGCTCAGCTCAAGGTGCCATGTTTAATCTTAGTTGTGGGTTGGCATAGCCCACCATCCCATGCAGGAGTCGAACTGGCAACCTTGTTAGGAACACTGTGCTCTCACCAGCTGTGTCATTCTGCCACCTGTTGGCAGCTCAGCGGCAGCTCAGCTTGGGCACAGATCACTGGCCCATGTGGGAATCTAACCCGCGATCCTGTTGCTCAGAGCTCACGCTCTTAACCAACTGAGCCACTCGGCAGGCTCCAACACATCTTTACTTTTTAAAGAGCACCTTCATATAGTATTACACTACTACAAATATAATGAAAGAAGTTTACAACATAGCATTTCTATTTCCTTTGACCTTTGTGGTGTTATTGTCACATATTTTACTTTACAAGAGTTATAAATATCATAGTGCACTTATTTTTGTCTGAATAAGGAATTATCTTTACAAAATTGGGAAATAAAAAACTGTCTTTTATTCATCCACAAATTTACCATTTCCATCTGGTTTCATTTTATTTTTGCCTGAAGAACTTTTTTTTAGCATTTATTCTATTCCAGATTGGTGGCATTACAATGAAACCTAGCTTTTGTTTATTTCAGAAAGTTTCTACTTCATCTTCATTTTGAAAGATATTTTTGGGTCTAGAATTATATTAAAATAAAATATATAGATAAACATGTACATATATACATAAAAATCAGGGGTAACATTCAAAATACTTTAACAACCAGTATGGCATGGGCAAAACGGAAGCTGATGATAAAAGGTAAATCAAACCCTACTCTTAAGGGACCAAAAAAAGGTAAAAATAATGATCACTCCTTACTATATGTGGTCCTGCTGTCTCATTTGATACCATGCTTCTCAAACTGTAATGTACATATGAATCAACAAGGGATCTGTTAAATGAAGATTCTGATACAGGAAGTGTAAAAAAGGCTATAAAACTTTGCTATTTAAAGTGTGGTCCTCCAGCCATCAAATGGCATCATCTGGGAGTTAGAAATACACAGCCTCTGGTTGTTAAGTATTTTGAATATTACTGACATACATATATGTGTGTGTGTGTGTGTGTATATATATATATATATATATATATATATATATATATATATATATATATATATATATATAATTTTAGTAGACTGCCAGATTTACATTTATAAGATATTTAAGCTCATAATGAACAAATTTTTTTCTTGTTGGTAGCAGATTTTATTTTCTTTGCTCTTTTTTAAAACACAAATAGACAAATATTTATTACTATTATATCATCATCAGATAATTAATAAGCATTTCATGGTTTACACAATTACATCCGAGTACTTATCATAATTCCCTTTCATCAGCCAGTGCTTAAGATAGTCTTTAATTTCCTCAAAACATTAGAAGAGAATATCAGTTAAATGATGAGGAATTTGATTACATCTCTTTGTGCTCAACATTCATATAAGTACTTGGCTTTTATTTTCTTACTTTCAGTTTTAGGATTTTTCAGTACTAAGGAATAAAGAAGAGACATATCATGGAATATAATAAGAATATTTGTTGAAAAAAGTATAGTAATTTCAAACATTATCATAAAATGAGCTGGGCACAACTTGGTATTAACAGCACAGAGAAATTCTTCAATTCTTGAGGATTATTTAAAACACCAAGATAAAATTGTAACTTTAAAGTAAGGCATATTTTAAAAATAACAAATCTCAAATATACTTTATTTGTGTAAATTATGTTGTTTGATTTTCCTCATTGTAGATATTCTTTCCTCTCCAGAAAAAAGCATTTAAAAAAAATAATTTTTATTCTAATTTTTACATGCTATTACATATGTCCATAAACAGCTTACACTGTTTTTGTGTGTGTGTTTGTAAACTGTATTTAGATAGTATCATACTTGTAGGCATCATTATGAGCCATAGCTTTTCTTCTTTTTGTTTCTGAGAAATATCCATGTTATTATATGGATATTTCTGTTTCTGAGAATGTTTCTGAGAAATATCCTTGTTATTATATGTAGCTCTAATTCATTTGTTTTACCTGCTGATTAGTATTTCGTTATGAGTATATTACAACAGAGACCTATCCATTTTCTTGTTAAAGAACATTTAAGATGCTTGCAAATTTTGCTATTTCCAAGGATGCTGTAACTGTCTCAGGCACATTATTCCTTGGAATATATTTGAGAACGTCCCTATTATAAATATGTATAATTGGAATTGTATCTTATCTATGTCATTTTCAGCTATATCAGATGATGCAAAATTTCTCTCTGAGGTGATTTTAACACTTATGAACCCAGTAGCCACATTTAAGTTCTTGTTTTTCCTCACCGTGCTAGCTTAAAATTGCTGGTTTTTGTTATAGTTGACTTTTTTGTTTGTTTGTTTTAATAAGGTTAAGACAATTGCTGTGAAAAACTGCTGTCTGGGCATAGTGTCTTGAAAGAAGAGACTTTGAGATATGATTAATTTATTTTATGTTTATTGCTAAACTCCAATCTTGAGTCAGCTTCTAAACTCTTACCGTTCTAGAAAATTATATTTCAAATTTGTTGACAATCTTTTACATAACAAAGTTTTATTTTGTTTTTCATTCCCAATATTGCTTAGTTTCAGTTTTTCTCTTTTTTCTGTAAGTGTTGTTGGAGATACGTTGCTTTTATTAGTTAAAAATTATTTTTGTGTTTTTTTTCTTTTTCTCTTTGTTTTCTGTATGGCAATGTCTTATTTCTCATATCTTATTTTTATCTTACCCTCATTTTGTAGATTTACTTTCTTGTTCTTATTCTAGCATGTTGAATTGAACACAGCTCATTCATTTTTATTTTTTTATTCATTTACTGTTTTTCTTTTAATTTTTTTTTTTTTTTTTTTTTTTGAGGGCAGTGTCACTGGCC
Organism: Aselliscus stoliczkanus; assembly: GCA_033961575.1. NCBI lineage: Eukaryota > Metazoa > Chordata > Mammalia > Chiroptera > Hipposideridae > Aselliscus > Aselliscus stoliczkanus. The sequence continues at coordinate 134,580,118 of CM066731.1, read as the reverse complement.
CTCATATGTGGGACCCAAACCAGGGCTTCCCAAGGCAGCACCCAACCACCGTGCCACATGGCCGGCCCTATTCATTTACTTTTTAACATATTTATTTTTAAGATATTTATTAAAAATATAGCTAACACACAATATTACTAGTACCTCATAGTTATCCAATAGTACCTACCTAGTAGTACACATAGTTATGACCATATATTGATTATATTCCCTATGCTAAAAAAGTGATCACCATGATATGTCCAGCAACCATCTGACACTGTACCCCACTATCACAATATTATTGACTGTATTTCCTATGCTGTATATTACATTCCCATGACTTATATATTTTATACCTGGAAATTTGAACTTCTTATTCCCCTTTACCTTTTTCCCTCTTTAAAAGTTTTTCGATTACAGTTGACTTTAAATATTAGTTTATATTAATTTCAGATATACAGCATAGTGGTTAGACATTTATGTCATTCACAGAGTGATCCCCCTGACTAGTACCTCGCTGGCACTATACCTAGTTCCATGGTACCATAGTATTGATTATATTCCTTATGCTTTTCTTTATACCTCCATAACTATTTTATAACTACCAATTTGTACTTTTTAATCCCTTTTTCTTTTTCATCCACCTCCAACCTCCCTCCGATCTGGTAACAATCAAAATGTTCTCTGTATCTATGAGTTTGTTTCTGTTTCGTTTGTTTGTTGTGTTCTTTAGATTCCACTTATAAGTGAAATATGACATCGGTCTTTTGCTGTCTGACTTACTACACTCAGCATAATACCCTCTAGGTCCATCCATATTGTCTCAGATGGCAAGATTTCCTTCTGTTTTTTTACGACTGAGTAATATTCCATTGTATATAGTACCACCTCTTCTTTACCCACTCATCCATTCAGGGATACCCAGGTTGCCTTCATATCTTGGCTATTGTAAATAATGCTGAAATGAACATATGGATGAGCATGTCCCCTTGAAGTAGCATTTTGAGTTTCTTCAGATAAATACCCAGAAGTGGGATTACTGGATCCCTCTTTGTCTTTTGTTATAGTCTTTGTTTTAAAGTCTATTTTGTCTGATACAAGTATTACTGCCCCAACTTTTTCATCTTCATGAAATATCTTGTTCCATCACTCTACTTTCAGTCTGTGTGTATCTTTTGATCTGAAGTGAGTCTCTTGTAGACATATGTAAGAGTCTTGTTTTCTTATCCATTCAGCCCTCCCCCCTTTCTTTTGATTGGAGCATTAATCCATTTACACTGAAAGTAATGGTTCATAGGTATATAGTTATTGCCATTTTATTATATTTTTAATTTTTTTTTCAACTTAAAGAAGTCCCTCTAACATTCCTTATAATACTGGTTTGGTGGTGATGACCTCCTTTAGTTTGTTCTTGTCTGGGAAGTTCTTTATCTGTCCTTTGATTCTAAATGATAGCTTTGCTGGGTAGAGTAATCTTGGTTATAGGTCCTTACTTTTCATCACTTTGAATTACTTTCTGCCAATCCCTTCTCACCTGCAAAGTTTCTGTTGAGAAATCAGCTGAGTCTTCTCGGAGCCCCCTTGTAGGTAACTAACTGCTTTCCTCTTGCTTTATGATTCTTTTTTTGTCTTTAATCTTTGGCATTTCAATTATGATGTGTCTTGGTCTGGGCCTCTTTGGGTTCATCTTGTTTGGGCCTCTGCATTTCCTGGGCTTGTATATTTATTTCCTTTGCCAGGTTAGGGAAGTTTTCCATTATTATTTCTTCAAATAGGTTTTTGTTTGTTTTTGTTTGTTTGTTTGTTTTTTGAGGGCAGTGTCACTGGCCCTCATATGTGGGACCCGAACCGGGGCCGCTGGCTTGGAAAGCCAGCGCTTAACCACCGTGCCACTCGGCCGGCCCTTCAAAGAGGTTTTCAATTCCTTGCTCCCTCTTTTCTCATTCTGGTACTCCTATACTGCTAATGTTAGCATGCTTGATGTCGCCCCAGAGGCCACTTAAACTCTCCTCATTTTTCTGGAATTTTTTTTTTTCTGTTCTGATTGGGTGTTTTCTATTTATCTTCTAAATTGCTGACCAGTTCTCTGCTTCATTTCATCTGTTGTTGATTCCCTGTAATGTATTCTTCATTTCTGTTATTGTGTTCGTTATTTCTGGTTCTTTATGTTTTCTTTCTCCATTTTTATGTTTCCTATTACTTTGTTTGAAGTTCCCCCTGAGATAATTGAGCATCCTTATAACCAGTGTCCGGTAGATTGCTTGTTTCCACTTTGTTTAGTTTTCTTTCTGGAATTTTGTTCTGTTCTTTTATTTGGAACATGTATCTTTGTCTCCCCATTTTGGCTGCTTTCCATGTTTGTTTCTAGGTATTTGTATTAGGTAGAACTGCTATGTGTCCTGGTCTTTGTAGAGTGGCTTTAAGTAGTAGGCATGCCGTGGGACCCAGTGGTGCAACCTTCCTGACCACCTGAGCCACACGCTCCAGGTGTGTCCCTTGTGTGGGTTGTGTGTGTCCCCCTGTTGTAGTTGAGCCTTGGTTGCTTTTTGCATATCAGTGGAAGGGGTTGACCATTGGGCTCTTTGGCTCTGAAGACTGGCTGTGAATACAGTGGAGGAGTTGCAGTGCAGGGGCTGACTCTACAGAGCAGGATCTGTTCAGCCATGCTCTGGTGCCTCCCCAATCTTGCCCTTCACGTTTCATTCTTGGAGGTGGCTGGGTGATGTTCCTGCAAGTTTTGTAGCTGGCCACTGGGTGCATTAGCCCCAGTGCCACCTGAGAGGGGACCTGTTGCAGGTCAAGTTTACTTGTGGCTGGACATGACCCACCCAGACCCACCCACCAGGAGCTACAAATTAATCTGCAGATGGCTGCTGCCCATGGTGGGCTTGGAAGTGCCTTGAGAGACCAAGCTGTGAACCAAGGTATCTGCTGCTAGTGGTGGGCTTAGGGCTATCAACCAGAGGTATGGGATGCATTCAAGCCAGATGCTACTTGTCTGGGTTCCAGGAACCTTTCAGAGACCCTAGGAAAGTCTGCAGCATGAGCCAAGGCAGGCGGTTTGTATGGAAAAGCCATTGGGAGCAGATTGGCTGTGTTCAAAAGTTGGGTGGGGTCTTGAATCACCAGGGTGTAGTGAGTGAACTGTGTTAGCCAACTTGATGGACACTCAGATATGACCTCTGCCTGAATCTGCATGCCGGAAAACAATGGCCTCACCAGCAACTCTGTCCAGGAGAAAGCTGATCTCCAGCCCCCCATTGAAGCCAGACAAGTCAGTTACCCCCATAGGTCCCTGCTGCCAATCCAGCAGCTGCCTCAGCTGCAAACTCAGAGCCAGGGATTCTGTCGATAAGTCCGTGTGTGGTTCCTTTAAGAGGAATGCCTGGGACTCCAGATGCCCTCCTTCTCCCTTAGCCACAATCTCTGCTGGCTTTCACTACCGGAAATTATTGGGACTTCTCTCCCTGGCACTGGCACCCTGGGCTAGGGAGGGGCTGGGACCCCCGGGCTGGGCCCCCCCCCCCAACTTCTTAGGGGTGGATCTTTGCAGCCAAGATATCCCTCCAGATTTTTAATGGTCATACATGGGTATAAAACATAGCATGTTCCATGACTCTGCCCCTCCTACCAGTGTCGAGGTGGCTTCTTCTGTATATCCTTAGTTGTAGGGCTTCAGTTCTCTAAGATTTCATGTGATTCTCAATGATGGTTATTTTTTAGTTTAGCTGTAATTTTGATGTGGTCATGAGAGGGTAAGCACAATGTTTACCTACTCTACAAACTTTTTTTTTTTTTTTTTTAAAGATTTTACTGGGAAATTGGGGAAGGGGAACAGTGTTGGGGAATTGGGGAAGGGGACCAGCCAAGTTGTTGTCCTTCAGTATTAGTTGTGGAAGGCGCAGCTAGCTCAGCTGCAAGTCCAGTCGCCACCTGGCCACCCATTGTCAGCTTGTGGCAGCTCAGCTCATGGTGCAGTGTTCAATCTTAGTTGCTGGTCGGCAAGCTCACCATTCCATGCGGAGTTGAACCGGCAGCCTTGTTGTTAGGAGCAGGTGCATGCTCTCACCAGCTGTGTCATTCTGCCACCTGTTGGCAGCTCAGTGGCAGCTCAGCTCTGGCGTAGTGTCACTGGCCCATTTAGGAATCAAACTGGTGACCGTGTTGCTCAGAGCTCACGCTCTTAACCAGCTGAGCTAATCGGCTGCTCCCCTCCCCCCACCATTTTGACTGAAACTCACGACTCATTTATTTTTAATCTCTCGTTTTATAATATATATATTAGGGCTGTAAATTAAACTTTAATACCAATTCAACCATATCCCATGGATAGTGCTTGCATTGTTTAATTCTTAATATTTTGTTGTTGCCATTGAATACATATATAGAGAATATATATGTATTCAATGGCATGTATTCAATGGCCTATATAAAAGAGTCCCCAAGGGGGACTGTTTTAATTGCAGATTTCTAATTAAATTTTGTGATTAGAGAACATTGTGTATGTGATGCAATTATTTGACATCTTTGACTCTTCCTTTGTTACCCTCATTTTTGTAAATGTTCCAGGTATATCTGAAAATAGTTCAGTATTTATATATATGAGATAACATTTGCTAAAACTTGGTGTACTCAATAAATTTGTTTTGATTGATCTGTATCTGACATATATGGCTTAAAATTTTCTCCAGATGACTGAGGGCTTCTCAAATTCTCCTTGTATTTGAACCCATTTTTGCTTTATATATATATATCAAAAGTAGATGATTCTATACATAATCACGATTGTTTTATCTCCTAGAACTGTTCTTTCTGTTGTCATTGTATAAGGCCTAGAGATTTTATTCCTGTTACTGTTTTCTTTTTTACCTTAAATTTTACTTGGACTGATATTGATATTATCTCAGCCAATTTTGGTTTGTATTGTTTGCATATCTTTATTTATTTATTTATTTATTTTTGGGATCCTGCCCTGTGAAGGTAGTCAGGCTAAGAGATCCAGTCATGGATTCTCAGTTACAAGGCTTGTGTCTGTGATCTCCACCTACTTAAGGATGCAACTGGCCAGAAGGAATCACTTTGACAGTCTGGTCTCTGAATCAACTAAATCTTTCTACATTATTTTAATTATTTATTTTTTAAAATATTTTATTGGGAAACTGGGGGAGGAAACAGTGTTGGGGAACCGGGGGAGGGGAACAGACAAGTTGCTGTCCTTTTGTTCTTCTGTCTAGTTGTGGAGGACATCACTTCACTAGCCCACATTGGTACTGTGATTATTGTTCTCCTCCCAGCTGATGCAGTTCGGTCACCAACCATTGGATGGTCACTCATGGAGGCTCACAGCAGCTCACGCCAGCTGTGGGCTGCTCACGCTGGCTGCCAGCCACTCAGGGTAGCTTGCAGCAGCCCACTACAGCCCCACTGTAGCCTACTCCATCTCCGGTGACTCACGGCAGCCCAGCTCCACCGCCGTTGTTCACCATCTTAGCTATAGAAGGTGCAGAGTCGCTGGCCCATGTGGGCTCCAAACCAGCAGCCTTGCTGCTCAGAGCTCGTGCTCCCAAGCCAACTCTTAACCAACGAGCCACTTGGCTAGCCCCTGTAACCTCTACTTTAGGCAGACAATATTTACTATTAATCTTTTTTTCTTTAAAAAATTTTTTCTGTACTCCTAGATTTTTAGAATTTTTCATGCTTTCTTCTGCTTCCTCTTTTAGCCCCATTATTTATTTTAGGATGATGCTTTACAGCTTATATATTGAATTCACCTGCAGAGCTTTAAAAAATAGTAAAGCCTGGTTCTTCCTCTGCCCCCCAGACCCCAAGACTGTGATTTCATAAACTGGGGGTAAAGCCTAGACATGCGGATTTTTACATATTCCCTAGGTAGTTCTAATGTGCAGCCAATAATGAGAACTACTATCTAGCCATGAGTACCCTCCCTAGCTGAATTTGTCTTTCTGCTAAAGCCATTGTTGATTTCGGCTCAACAAGGAGAAAGAAGAGAATAAAGGGTCTTTTGGTTTGGCTATAAAGTTATAAAGTTCTTTATTTAGCTTAAGGCCCCTTACTTCTCTCTATATATACTGTTTCTGAGATTTGGATAGCTGTGAAATTGCTCTTTGTATAGTTTTTTCCTGCATTCATTTGGCTGTGAATTGTCTTTGTTAATTTATCTTCCTGGAATACCCAAAATATTTGATCTGTTGGTACCACTATTTATTTATTTTTTAGTACTATAATATGCGGGTGCCAAAAAAATGTATACACATGACTTGTATTCATCTTTTGTTATCGGTATATATTATTACAATCTTAATACAGGTTTTTCCTTTCTTAAAATGTATATAGGGTCAGTCGAGTGGCTCAGGTGGTTAAGAGTTGGCTTCGAGCGTGAGGTCTGAGCAACAGGGCCAGTGGTTTGATTCTCACATGGGCCAGTGAATGCTGAGCCCTAGCTGAGCTGTCACTGAGCTGCCAACAGGTGGCAGGATGGCTTAGCTGGTGTAAAAACAAGATTGCCTGTTCGAAGGTGGGCTACGCCCATCTGCAACTAAGACTGAACTTGGCACCTTGAGCTGAGCTGCAGCCTGGATGGCTCAGTGGATAGAACATGGGTTCTTAACAACAAGGCTGCTTATTTGACTCCCACATGGGATGGTGGCTATGCCCACTCACAACTAAGATTGAACACAGCACCTTGAGCTTAGAGTCCACAAGCTGCTGACGGGAAGCCAGATGGCGACTGGCATCCTCCACAACGAAGATTGAAGAACAACAACTTAGCTGGTCTCCTTCCCCAATTCCCCAATAAAATCATAAAAAAAAAAAGTGTATATATTTTTTGGCACTGTCTGTATATTAATAATATACTATATTTTCTAGTACTAATGTAGTATAGTACTATATTATGTTGTAGATATATATGTATATATATTCTGTTGTTCCCTGGGACTCTGAAAGCGGTGGTAGATGAATTTGCTCAGACTCTTTCTTTGCCTCTCCATTAAATTATCTCTTAAACTATTGTATAAACTAATTGAGTCATTTTGTGTTCCTCATAAGCCACGTTCTACCCTTCAGAAAGCCAGAAAGCCATGTACTAGAAACTTGCCTCCTTTCTAAGATGACCCCACAAATTAGTTATAGTTTCCCTGGACTTCCCTCCCTGTGATTTTGGACCAGAGTAGGTCCTGGAAAATTTGGAATGAGAGGAGACAGATAATTTCCATGGCTTCTGAGGTCACATTCTTCCCACATTAAGTTGTATACTCAGAAAGGCATTAGATAAATACTTTACATAAAGGGGAAAAATCTAAAAAGGCTTAATGTACAGTTTTTAACAACCAATTTAATATTTTAGTTCAAAAGATAAATCTTCAATTATGAAATTTTAGACATTAGGTAAGATGTCAGTTAAGAAAGGTGAAATTATCCACGTAAATTTACTCTTTAGGTAGGCGTAGGTGTTTTGTTGATGTAACATTAAATTGGGGTAAAAATACAGTTTACCTAAGTATATGACTGGGGCTAATGCATTTTATTATATTTTATAATTTGTATTTCTTGCCTTCTCTTCTATTTTTCATTTTCTGTTGTGTTAAAATCTTAAGTTACTATTTATTGTGCTTACAGAATATATCTAATCCTCGGTCCCAGGAAATGTATTTTGATCAGTATGGGGAGCCATATGATGATAGGTTTATGGATTAATATTGAGAAATAATAAATATTTATTAGATGAAATACACAAAACAGTTGAATAGATTTTGCTCAATATTCTTTACAGTAGTTAACCATGCGACTAGTTGAAAAGTATCAGCACTGAAGTATTATTTTTTGAGAAAATTTATAACAATTGAAAGCAGAACTTTAAGATGAAGTTGCCAGCAGAATCATACAGCATCATCCCTAGGTACTGTCAGTAAGATTGAAATTTTTGATCTCCATCATTATTCTCTACCTAGTGCAGTTACAGACTGAGCACAGGTAAATAATGTTCTTCAGCGCATTCAGTTGATTGTGCCAGTATCTTGAAAGGCACTTTTCATCAGTGCTTCCTATCATATATCAACAGGGGATTACGAGTCTCAGCTCTTCTGATTGTTTTCTGCAAACTTGGGTATTTATCTTAATCCTCTCTTTTCCCTTACCAAAATACCCTTTTCATATCATTCAGGTACTTTTTCCTTGGCATTTTCTTTGGGGATTATAATTTCTTGTATATCTCCTGGGGTTTCTTATAATAACTAGTGGAAAGGAATTAGGGACTCGAACTTTGTTGATTTGTGTGTGTACTAGACTAACCTTGCAGTTCTTTTTTACTCCTAAAAAACACATCAAGAAATTCAGTGTTCCCAGTTGCGTGGTCATTTCTCAGATAATTGAATTCTACCAATGAACACTGGTAAATGATTTTACTAAGACAAAAAAAGTCATGTTTACTTTCTTTCGGTAGGAGCGAGCAATAAAACAATCCTACTATTGGAAATTTTTCTAAATAAAACATTATGGGGGAAAATCCTACCAACTATTAAAAGGAGCAAAGTGGAATTCAAATTTGACTAATAAAGACATAATTACCTTTTATAGCATGAGTGTCATAGTAAATTTGTTTATTTTTATGCTTCAATAATTAAAAGTTTAATTATAAAATAAAATGAAATATTTATTTATCTCTAAAATGACCTGTTTTTAAACTAATAATTTTATTAACGATTTAATTAGGATACTTTGGTTATTTTATTTGTTCTACCATGGAAACCAAACACAATTTTCCCCTCACTTAATTCACCCTACCCTTAGGCAAAACAATAGTTAGTTTCTCTCAATATGTTGTTTACCTCTTTTCTTCTCTCGTTCTTATTTTATGGAATTGATTCTTGTCAGGAACTTAAAAGTTCTTATGTTCTCTGTTCTTTTGTCTTCTCTTTAAAAGTCCACTTCAAGAAAGCATCTCATTGATTCATTCAAATTAACAGACATCTTATTAAATTTTATAAATTTGCATTTTAACACAAGACAGAGTCCTAATTTTGCTCACACCTATAAGTGAAATTCAGATTAGGCATAGGTTGGAATGGGGACATTTGAGAGAAATTTAAGCTTACCACTGTGCTTGAAAATCATTCAGTAAATGACGGCTTATTACAACTTGTCCTGGATTGTCAGCAGCATCACCACTTCCTTGTGAGGCCGGGGACTACATTTTCAAGAATGCCCTGCCTTGAATGATTCCAGGTTAGAGTTTTCCAAATTCCACTGGACCTCCTTTGCCAATAGAAGCAGTTCTTCCTCCATTGCCTGAGGGGATTAGCCCTCCATTGCAGGAAGAACCTATGATGGGCTCTCCTGAAGTAATCATCCTTCTGAAAAATGCTGATCATCCTGAATATTCAGTTCCACTTTCTCTCATTTCTTCTAGACTGATAATTAGATTCAAAGCACTATAGAACACAGGAAGATGTATATAAAATGTGACCTAGGCGGAGATACCAAACTTGCCCAAATATTAAGATTTTTCCAATGTATATTAAAGAAACCTGAGGATGATATGAGAGTATATCATTATACATATAACACTAACTGAAGACTCTGGACTCAGTGTGCTGTCTTGAGCACCTGGGAGAGGCTCCATGAGTTTGCTCAGGTGGTTGACTAAAACCTGAACCCAATAATGGCTATTATCAGGGTCTGGGATTTGATTTTACTTTCCTTACAAGCTAGTAAGTTAGCCTATTACAATTTTATAGAATACATAAGACTCATGGGGTCAGATATAAAGAACTTTATTACTGCATAGCAAGCAGCATTGGCATAATGTTTGCATCATTTCCCCTTGTCCCCTAAGTCTCAGAAGGATAATTCAGGGTCCCCAGGTAAATGATGTACATGCTTTGGGTTTGTGGTATAGGTGAGGAACAATGAGCTTGAGTAATCTGCCTATTTTACAGCAAGCATATACTTTGACTTATGGAGATATTACTTCATACCTGAAAGCTGATCACTGAAAACACAACAGTGAGCAATGGTTTGGGTAAAATGCAACCAGTGCCTTGTATTCATGGAATACCTGGCAACAACACACACTTTTGCTCGTAGTCCATGGTGGAATGCCTTTCTCATAAATCTACTCCTCGGCAATAAATGTCCGTGGCAAAATGCAAACTTTCACATTTGTGTACACTGCATTGATCATTCTGATTAATTTGAAGGATTGAGGCCGAGACCAAATATGTTCAATTTTTTTCATACAGCGTTTAATTAAGGATACTATCAACAAGACTCTAAGCATCAGGCTGAGGCTAGTCTGCAATATTGACCTTATCTGTGCCTCTCAAGGTCCTGGACACAGTCAACTGTGCATAACTCCTGGAAGTATCAGTGTGTCTTATTTCAGATAGGCAGGATATAATCTAAAGTCCAGCCTGTTAGCCATTATGACCTTTTCAAAGGAGTTTAAACTGACCTACCAATCTTTGGTTTCATTGCCAATAATTACAGGGGCAATAGATGGTACAAAAAACCAATCCTTATTCCCTATGGGGACACATTTTGTGGTCCACTGTCCTCCATCAACAAACATCAAACTTGAAGATCACAGATAACTTTCTTTGGGATTTGTTGCTAAACCTGATTAAAATGACTATTATATTGGTTTTGTTTAGCCACATGGGCAGTATAATCAGATAGCTGAAGCCTTGATTACTGTACATAGCATAACTCAAGGCTGGTTGGGTTTCAAAAGAAGCATATGAATTTGTCTCAGGCAGACTGAAACATGGTTGCATCAATTGTTGTGTTTGTACAAATACAAGGGGATATCTGTGTACTAAAGCTGATGTTGGGCACTGGGTACAACAGAATAGCTCAAGATCAGTCATGTCCGAATGGGTTTTGCTGTTTTCATAGCACATGGATAGGATGACATACCTGGCAGCATGTTAGATTGCCAGGCACAGCTGCTGCTGAACTCAGAGCACAGCAATTTTTAGACTGGACATACTCAACAATTAGTGAGTATATTCATGTTGCTTCCATGACCTATTGAGTGGCAAATGGAAGGCCCTGAATATGCTTCTTCTTGCTATATTGGTAACCAAATGCAATACAGCTTTCCTGGAAGGATTTCAAACATTTGTGGCACCATTGAATGCTTGAAAGTAGTAGAAACGGTGATTTATATTACACCCCTATTAAAGTTGTCTGTGTATCTTGTGCAGGAGACAGATAACACTCAGAGAAGGACAAAGGAGTGTCATAAACTTGATCAGTCAGTGGCTTCATTTGCATGTAGCATTCTGCATGTGATTTCTTTACTTGAGCAAATTAACTTTGTCCATGGTTCCTGATATACAGCTACTGATTCAGGCCATTTTTTTTCTTTATACCTATTAATAAAGACAAACTAGAAGCAGCTGAATAACAAGAAAAATTTGACAAGTCAGAGTTCAGAGGCAAGTGTGTTCCAAGCAGAGACTATTAGTACTGTGGCTGTAGACTGAGGCTGGGCCTGGAGCATCTTAGGTGGGGTGAAGCGTGACATGGGATGAGGTCTACAAAGTAGGCTAGAGCTTGACCATGTAGGGCTTTTTAAGAAAGAATTTAAGTGCAACATTTTTTATTTCATTTTAACTATAGTGGGCAGGGCACTGACATGATCTAATTTATAGTGCAAGTGAGAGATGATGTTGACATGGACTAAGTAGTGGAGATGGGTGAAATGGGTGGATTAGGGAAATACTTTCAAAGGTAGAGTTGATAGAATTTGATGATTGAAAGTGAGAAATCAAGGATGGCCCTAGGTTTTTGGATTGAGCAACTGAATGGTTAATAGTGCAGTTTACTCAGTGAGAGGAGGTGTGAGGGGTGAGATAAGAGGTTGAAGAATATAGGGAGATGATGTGGTAGAGGAGTGGAAAGATCACAAATTCTCTTTTGAGCACATATATATTATGCTCTATTGCCTATTAAATAGCCATTAGAAATGTGGAGTAGGCAGTTGGGTATATGAGTCAAGCATTCAGGGGATGGTCCTGAACAGGTATAGGTTTCTAGAGTTGTTGATTTTAAAATGGTGTTTAAAGCTTTAAGATTTCCTGGAGATAAGGAGCACACAGACATGAGACAGGTCCATGGCTGACACTGGAGGACTCCCAACGTTTAGAGGTTAAGCAGAAGAGGAAAAGACAACAAAGGAGTCTAATGAGTGAGGTAGAAAGAGAGCAAAAATGTTGGGTCACAGAGACCAAGAAAAGAAAGCATTCAAAAAAGAAGAAATGATCAAGTATGTATTTTATTTTATTTTTAAAAACCACTCTATTAGGTCTGATATACAAGAAGCTGCACATATTTAAAGTATACAATTTGATGAGTTTGGTATTAAGTGTACATTCATGAAACCATCACCAAAATTTATGCCACAAACATATTCATCACCTTCCACCTGTTTATTTATTTATTTGTAAGAACACAAAACATAAGATCTACTCACTTAATAAATTTTGAAGTCTATAATGCAGCATTGTTAATTATAGCCACTATACTATACAGCTCTCTAGGACTTACTCATAATGTATAACTGAAACTTGGTATCCTTTGATTAATATCTCTCTGTTTCCCCCTATTCCCAGCCCCTGCCAAGTACTGTTATACTCTGTTTCTATGAGTTTGACTACTTTAGATTCCTTCTGTACATGGTGTCATGTAGTATTTGTCTTTATGTTTCTGGCTTAGTTTGTTATAATGTCCTCCAGGTTCATACATATTGTTGCAAATGGCAGGATTTCCTTTTTTTCTTAAGACTAAATAATATTTCATTATATATACAGATGGTGCCAAAAATGTATACACATTTTAAGAAAGGAAAAAAAAAACTATTACAATTGTAATAATATATACCAATAACAAAAGATGAATACAAGTCATGTGTATACATTTTTTGGCACCCCTAGTATATACATACATACCACATTTTCTTCATCCACTCATCTGTTGATGGAAATTTATGTTCCTTCCATGTCTTGCCTATTGCGAATAATGCTGCAATGAACATGGGTGTGCAGATACCACTACAAGATCCTGATTTCAGTTCCTCTGGATATAAACGTTGAAGTGAAATTGCTGGGTCATATGGTAGTTCTATTTTTAATTTTTTGAGGTAACTCCATACTGTTCCAATAGTGGCTACACTAATTGACATTCCCACCAACAAAAGCACGAGGGTTTGCTATTCTCCACATCCTCACCAACACTGGTTATTTCTTGTTTTTTTTTTTTGTTTGTTTGTTTGTTTGTTTTGATGACAGCTATTCTGACAGGTGAGGTAATATCTCATTGTTGTTTTAATTTGAATTTCCCAATAGTTAGTGATGTTGAGCACTGTTTTATATACCTATTAGCCATTTGTATGTCTTCTTTGGAGAAATGGCTTTTCAGGGTTTTTGCCCATTTTAAAATCAGGTTGTTTATTTGCTATTGAGTTGTAGGAGTTTTTGTATATTTTGGATATTAACATTTTATGAGATATATGGTTTGGAAATATTTTTTTCCATTCTATAGGTTGTTTCTTCATTTTGTCAATAGGTTTTTAGATAAAAACTTCCCCAAAAGGCAAAGAAGGTAATTACATATTAATAAAAGGGGCAATTCAACAGTAGAAATATAATAATTATAAATATAAATATATATATATATCTCCAATATCAGAACACCTAAATATATAAAACAAACTGACAGATATGGAGGGAGAAATAGCAATACCATAATAGAAGGAGACTTCAGGACCCCACTTTCAATAAGGGATAGATCATTCAGACAGAAAATCATTAAGGAAACAGCAGACTTGAACAATATTATAGACCAAATGGATCAAGTATTTTAAATGCAGCTGAAATTTCAAATACAGTGAAGACAGAGAAATGATCTCTGACATTTAGTAGTGTGGAGATTATAGTAACCTTAATGAGAGGAGTTGCAGAGATGTAGGAATGGAACTGGTAGAGACTCATATGAGTTAAGGAGAAAAATAAGAGGAGCTTACAGATATACATAGAACTTAATCAAAACACAAATGGAATATGCAACAGCCCAACAACAATAACAAGAACCAAATAAATACAGAGAACTTAGAAAGCAAAAAACCCCCAAAATTTAAAACCTTTTTTCACATGAGATACATCTTTGAGCTATGTTCTTTCTAATTTTCATTTTACCACTTCTCTTCCCTCAAAAATAATCTATTTTCCAGCTACTCAGCTTTATCTCCACACCACTCTAGATGCTACCTCTACCACTCCAGTAAACTGCTCTTTCCTTGTCATCAATGACTGCATAATTATAATTCATTCTCTTTTTAAAACTTTCTCCCCTCTTGTTATCCATGACATCCTGTTACATTGTTTCCCCTCTCTAACATATTCTTTTATGTGTTTTCTCTCTTCTTCCCTCCTCCAAATTGTATTTGACAATTTTTTTTCCCATTAGTTTTTATACATTCTTCCATGCTAATTGTCCCACTATTTTATGGCTTCCATGACTACAATTATCCTTTCATTGTGAGTGATTGATACATTTAAATTTCAATCCACTTTCACTTCCAAGCTACACACCCACATCTCTAACTTTCTTATTAACATCTTCACTTGGATAGCCTGCAAACAGCATGTTGAAAACCTACTCCTCTTCAAAACTTTCCATGCAGTGAAGAAAGCAAGCTCTCATAAAGATAATATTTTTCCTAGGGTTGGAAATTGTTCCAAGATTAAGGAAATTTTATAGGAAAAAGAGCTCTTTTGGAAATTTATCTATTTTCAATTTTTAATGTTTAAAGGTAAAATAGCTATTAGTAGAAATATTTTACTCCTACCAAATGCTGAGACCTATGTAGAAAGCATGCTTTTATACAGTAATTAATCAAATAATTACTAATAATTACTAATTTAGTAAGACAATGGTCCAAAGGGAGATTATCAGTATGAATTTTAATTAGTGACAGCATACTTCAGACCAGAGTGTAAACATATTTTGGAATGGCTGATTAAACTACTGAATACTGAACATTTAGGGCACAGCAGTATCGTTGTGCTTTACTGTAAGACACCGTAATATATACATATGTATACAGCAGGTAAGTCATTGATTATGGTTTTAATGAATAAACTATATTTACCTCAAGCATTTAGTTAATGTTATATGAAAATGGTTATTCAAAGTATTTTTGTTAATAAGTAGTTTTGAATTCACAAAAGATATTTTATTCATAGTAAGTTGAAGGCATCCTAATGTAAGAGAAGCTTATGGGATATAAAATTGATTTTTATCTTTCAATCATAATATCAAATGGAATATGAACCATGTAATGAAAAAAGTGTTTGGAATGAATTTATTTAAGAACCAGGAATGTTATTTAACAATAGAAAATCCATTCAACTTCTCTATTGCATAAACCTATTGAGTTACGGGCTTCAGAGATCTTTTTTTTTTTCTTTTTTTTCATTCCCCAAAAAGAACTGTTTTAATTTAAAAAGCTCAAAAACACAATGACAGGGAAGCACTGATTGCCTTAGGCACATCCCAAATTAGTGCTGACTTAGAACTATGACCTCTCTTTCCAAGAAGGAGAAAGCAGAGAACAAAGTTCAATCTACAATGGGAAGGAACAGAAAGAAAAGAAAAAAAAAACGGCAAACAACCAAATGGGTGCTTTCCAGCAGTAGACTATTCATTTTTTGACCACATCACAAATGCTTATCCCCCTTATATGAGTCTTTTCTTCCCAATCTTTATTTTTTAAAAACTGTAATCTGCTGAACACGAGATGCCCAAATTTCCTCAGGCAGGAGAGCCATTTTTGTACAGTTTTTGCTTTCTCCGTGTGGGTCCTCCCCTGGATGTGCAGAGAGCAAGCCTGCACCTGCAGGGCCCAGAGCCCCAGGACTGTTTCAGCTCCACCTGTGGAGCAGGTGAGGGATTGGCTGCATTTATGCTTCAAAGACACAACTCACATTGGCTGTCCTCAGTTCCTGCTCATAAAAAGCAAATTTAATCCTCCATCTGTGATGGCAGTGTTTGATGGCAGGGTACGATTTTAAGTCTATGCACTCCTGAATGGTAGGAAAGGGTAAGGAGCAGCAGGGCCTGCCCATTGATTTCCTGGTCTAGGAATATTCTTGCTAATGGAATATGGTCTGGGGATCTGATGACCCTCATGTCTGCCATACTCAATCTCAGGGGCTTACTGTCCAGGTGAAGCATTTCAGCAACTTCAAGCCTTATTTCCTTTGGTAAAGGAGGTTTATTCTCATTATCAGAAAATGAAAAAGCATGAAGCTCTCTTTTTCTTTGTCTGTCTGGAGGAGGTGATGTGGATATCTCACTTTGGGTGGGAGGAGAGGAGCATGATGTTTTCCTGACATTTCTAACGTCCTGTAGCTCATCCTGCTACTCAGATGTATTGTCCTCACTTAGGAAATAGTCCTCTCCTTCATCTGGGTCATCCTTATCTTCACCCCTACTTCCCTGGGAGAGCCCACTGGGGTATTATGAATAGATGCAGGGGAGTGTTTTTTCTAATGAACAAAAACATTTCTGACTTTTTTCAGGGCACATACTAAGTTACTATGCCCACCAGATGGCCTACAAATTCTTTTACTTTTCTTTTTTCCATAATAGTGTGTGTATTTGGTCTTTGTGAGTACAGAGCAGTTCTCAGAGCACTTCTCCAGAACCATCCATGGACGGAATAGATTGGGACAGCACTCCAGTTTGATAAAGTTCTGCCGGCAGAATTCAGTCACCGATCTGCTGTTCACTATCTCTGCAGTATCTCCATAACTCTTTCCTTTGTGTTTGGCTTTTAGGACTTCCCCGCATCATGCCACACAGAGTTTTTGTCCAGCCGTAGCACTGAAGGACATGGCTGGGTTTATCGGCTACATTGATAAGTACAGTGAGGACCCAAGCTCTCTGAGGACCAGAATATAGCTCATAGGTCCTACACGCTGAGGCAGCTCAGGGATTCTTCCTTTGTTAAGATATGGCCCTGAGAAGCAATGGCGGTTGAAGTGTATCTTTGGACAGCAACATTTTCCATTAATCATAATCATTGATGGACTCACTTGCCCTGAGCCCCAGCCCTGGAGCAGCAGCTCGAAAGGCACCTGGGACATATGGGAGGAACTGAGTTGTCTCACTTCCAGGGGAAGGCTGGAGGGGCAGTTTTCTCCTGGATGGAGGAGCTGGCAGAAGCCATTGTTTCTTTGTTGAGCCCTCTCCCCTCCCTGCATGCAGATGCAAACAGCTGCCATATATCTTTAGGGATTTTTTCTTATGTGGTATACAAAAAGAAATGTAAACCTAGTAATGGTTGTTTAAAGGATAGAGAGTTGACGTAGAAATGGGGAATCAGGAACAGCTTTTAGGAGGAAGTGATATTTAAAAAGTCTTGGAAGTATAATAGGACATGGGAAAAAAGGGAGTTCCAGATAGTGAAAATGGAATGAGGATTGAAATGGAAACTCGTTATGTCTGCATGGAGCTGAGATGAATTCAGTTTGACTGAATATCTGTGGATGTGATAAAGGTGATAAATTTAGGAAAATATTGTGAATAGACTTGAATACCTGATTCTGATGTTTGGACTTTTGGAGATAGTGGACAACCATAAAATTCTTTTGAGTTTGGTGGGAACATAAAGTGACCTAAGCTTTAGAAAAATATAATCTGACAGTGGTGTGTAACATGCATTGGTGGTTGTAGAGGGAAGAGGTAGATGATTGGTTTCCTTGCAGTTGTAGCTTATTTGTTTGGCTAAAGTACCATGGCATTATTGTATGAACCATGATGGAAATGGCTGTACGAATACTTTGCTCAGACCTGAGTCTCTCATTTCCTTTGTGGATTCTAAGTGAGCTCAGCTATGTACCACATTTTCTCTGTTGGTCCCTTTTATAGACAAATTGTTTTTCTTTGTGCATATTTAACTTCTTGTTGATGCCAAACCAACACTGCCTTCATTGGTTTTAGTCCTCTACTCTCAAAGCAGGGAAGTATACCATCCTCATTTTGTATTTTAGCCTAGTGCATGAAAATGTTAATTTTCTGGGAATCTTGTTTTTTTTCATATGGGTGACCAGTAAATGAAGGTTTCTTTCCTTAAACTCTCCTTCCTTCCTCTCTCTCCTCTGCAGCACCTAATTTTTGTGGGCCTTCTCACACTTCTCTTTGATTTCATCATATTCTGCTCTTTCATTAGCTTTAACTTTCTTGTATATTGACATTTCTTGGAGTCTCATTCTTTGCTTCATCTTTTTATACTATTTCTAAGGGATCTCTTTAATGCCCACAATTTCAACCAACATATGAAAAATGATATTTCCAAGTTTTTATGTTTAGCAAAATTTACCTTCTTTAGTTTGATATCCATTTTTTTTCTACAATAAGCTGAATGTATATTCCTAGATATTATACATACATTTCAAACTCAACATGCCCAAAACTTAGTGTGCTGTCTTCTTCCCTTTTTTGTGTATTTTCTCTTAAATTCCCAGTAAATAGTGCCACTATTAACTGACTTTTCCAAGCCAGTACCCTAGGAATTTTTCTAGATGATTCCCTCTACCTTATCTTCTACTAGTGATCAATAGTCACCTCTGAAATTGTTTCCAATATGCTTTCTTTATTTCTGAAAGGGCTGTATTTGAGGCCCTCTTTGCATAGCCTATAATATCCTCTGACATGTTTATCTGCATCCTATCTTTTTCCTTTGCAAGTTCTTCTGGAGTCATTTTACTGAAATGAAAATATGATCCTCTTATCCATCAGGGTAAAACTCAAACTTCTCATCTTGACCTACAAGGCCACTAGAAGTCAGACCGTGCCTACTTCTTTGGTCTCATCTATGTCACTAAACTATTGTATATCTCAGGGTGCAATACTAAAACTTTTTTACAGAAATTATTTTCGCTATTTAGCATGTACTTCCCTATCTTGTCTACAAGTTTCTACATATCCTTTAAACTCTCTGCTCAAAAGTCAACTCATTCAGAAATTCTTATTAAGCATCAACTATGTGCCACACACTGTGCTACTCAATTCTTGGTGAATAATTCCATGACTCCCAGGCACTTCTTATTGCGTTCTGTGCACATCTCTGTTAGCAAATTCAATTGTCAAGATCTGGATATTTATCTGCCTCTTGTCCTGAACCATGTGCTACCAGAGGACAAGGAATTCATCTTATTCATATAGGTATCGTTAGCTCTCGATACAGGTATAGATAATCATTAAATGTTGAAGAAATAAGTGAATGGTTACTTTAAACAAAATGTTATTATTCTTCTTAGGGAGATTTGGAACAATGCAATTTTCCTTGAGCTTAGGAGAACACAAATGCTGTTTCCTGAAATTCTAAACCTACTGTGCTAGAAAATGAGTGTTTTAAAATAGATGGAACACCTCAACATTCTAGTTAATTGGCGTGAATAATTTCTGACAGAAGGTTGAATATCAAATAGCTATCAACCTTGCCTCTCTTTTGTGTTTATCATATATATTTTGATGGAAATTAGCAATAAACTAAAGAGATGTTTACTCACAGATACCATTGCTTTTCATTTGGGTGTGGATAATGAGCATTACGAAGGCAGGCAGAGTTTCCAGGGGAGTAATTGATGTTGATGTTTTGTGCTATCGTGTGGTTATTCTAAAAAAAGAAGAGGCACTAAACTATCATTACATGCCTGATAGTTACAAGCAAGGGCTTTGTGGATCAATGATCCTTTAATGAAATGCTGTGTAGCACACACTGTCATTATCTTAGTCTTACAAATAAGGAGCAAAAATGAACTAGTCTATTGAATTCATGGGCATGGAGGGCTATTGCGATTGTATAACTCCAACTCCTCTTTTAATAAATCAGGGAATTGAGGGCCAAATATGTTATGGTATTAACTTGAGGTGACAAAGTGAACTAGTATTAACAGCTGCATAGAAGTCACACTTTCTAACTAAAATTTCTTCCAGTTGTTCTAAGTTTTGTCAGAAGATCATACTCTGTGACCCATGTGGGAGCAAGATTGGTATTAATTCATTTTGAATAGGCACATTAGTCAGTCATTAATTATGTGCATGGATTTATTGTTCATATGGTTAATATTTACATGTCATATAGCTCATATTTAATTTTATGAGCTATTATTAATATTAATTTTATGTCAACCAAGATTTTACAGATTTCATTTTTCCTTCATTAGCTCTTGAATACAATCAAGACAATGTCAGCTTTCCCTTCAACTCTGCACAGATAAATGTGATTTATGGTGCCTAATATAGTTACTCACTTTTGGGCCTATGGAATATCAAGTGTAGACTCCAGGCTTTGTATTTCCATTGGATTTCCTATTCTTCCTGGGAAAGTTGTTAGGAGGAGTTTATAAAAGATGGTCATGTTCCCAGGAACTCTGAATTAGAACTTGCCAGGAAAATAATGTGATGTGAAGACTGTATGATGGTCTGGGAGTAGACAAAGAGGGGAAGGGAGAAAGAAGGAAAGGGAAGCAGTAGAACAGAGGAATTAAAGAAAAATGCTAGGATAGTATTTAAGGAAGAAAGGAAAGAATGGGTGATGTAAGGCAGGAAAGTCAGGCCTGGAAAGGTTTATTGAATTCCTGTTAGGGTAAGATATTTTGCTAGAAAATCTCAGTTTTCTCATTTAATCCTCACAGCTTCAGAACATATCCCATTTTATAGGTGAGGAAATGAGACACACTGAAGTAAAGTCAAGTGCAGAAGTAAAAGTTCTATGCCACATATTTAGTAAGTGTGAGGACTAGGATTCAAACCCAGATCTAGTATCTTCTCTAGCAGCAGAGGTAAAGCTCATTAAATGCATTTCAGAATGTTGGTTCATGGTTGGTGAGGATTCTCTGAAAATTTAACCATTCTCAATAGGTTGGTTTAACTGGCTCTATAGTGCCTGTCCATCGGAACTTCAGTGGGTTCCTTAGTAGAGAGCCCTTAAAAATGAGGCTAGTTTATAACTCCTTACCGGTTCGATTGCCGAAGGTGTCTGAAAGATGGGAGTGAATTCTTCCATTGGTATTAGCAGGAGCATAAAAGTCAGAAAGTTAAAAGGGCAGAAAGGACAATAATGTAGGACCTCCCAGAAATGAGGGTATAATGGTTTTTCTTCTTTGGCTGCAGAAATCACTTACATAAACAGAATGGGAACTAGTCCCCAAATGGGGAGGAGACAGAGAAAAATTGTGTGTGTGTGTGTGTGTGTTGGCTGTGGCAATGGTCCTATGTATAAAAGTAGGCTGGGATTTGAAGTCTTCTATGATTAAGATTATAATGACACATTAGCTCTTGATTGTTCAAAAATATGGTGTAACTTGGGAACAAGGTTACTAGCAGATTAATTGCATTGTACACATTTAAGCTTATCCAAATACCTAACACCTGCATTAAAATATTTTTAAAATCACAATTTGCAGTTTTTTTAAAAAAATAATAATGTAAATCTGTATATAAATTATATATAAAAATCTTATATAAATTTATTATTTATATAAGATTGGAACAATTTTGTTACATATAAAATACTAAATATGGAAAATTGCAAAGAAGAAAATGAAGAATCAGGTGAAATCTATATGACAGAGCCATCATTTTAAATATTTGCTGAGTAGCATTTAAGATACCTGTTTGTGTGCATTTGGTTCTTACATTTCAAAACCTTTTCAGTAACAGAAGGAGAAAATTTTGTTCTCTGCCTGCTTACTCTTATTAGGGTATTTAGGGGTTCTCAAGAGACCTAATATTGGATGCCCTATAAGTGTTTGTCCAATGAATGATGTTGTTGGCAGCTGACTCCAGAGGTATCCTTTTTTCATATGCAAAAGGAACAACCCTTAAATTCTTGTCACAGTATGAATCATACTGTGAGAAGCCTTTCCCAGTGGATTACCACTCCTGTGATTATTCATGCTTGAAAAAGAGAGGGAAAGAGTAAAGGTTTCATGAGAAGTTGGGAGTTGACAGCGCAGCAGGAATAGATCAGTGGAGCAGTGTGTGCAGACAGAAGCCCACTTGCCCAGCCTGGTTGATTGTACACAGACAGAATCAGAAGAGGCCTCTAGAGCAACTTCACTTCTGATAGTAGTGATGTCTGCAGTAGGAAAAGACAGCGATGAACCTTGGAGGCAATGGGCTTGGAGTCAAGAAACATGGGTTTCAGCCTTGCTCTCTCAGTAACCAGCAAATCACTTAATCTCACTAAACCTCCAGCTCTTCATCCGATTTGAAGAGGTTGGACCTGGATGTGCTCTATAGTTGGTTTCAGTTAAACCATTTTGAAATGGTGTGACAATCTTCAGTTATGTAAAAATTTATAAGTTCTAGGTCGTTAAAGATAGCATCAACCAAGTTAGAGAACAAGTAAAGATAGAAAAACCGGAAATAATGAATATGTCCATCAAAAAAGGGAAATGGTTAAATTAATTGATGGTATAGCCATCCACTGGAATATCATACAGTGATAAAAAGAAAGCAGAAACTTTATATATCGATATGGAATAATTTTTATTATATAGGTAAATAAGATAGGAAAGTGCAGAACAATGAGTATATTGTAAGAAAAAGAAAAGAAAAGAAAAGAAAAAATTGCTTATATAAGCATAAAACACCCCCAGATGGATAAACAAGAATTTATAATATTGGTTGCTTTCCAGAGAGGGGAACTGGGTGCCTAGAGAGCAGAAGGTGGGTGGAAGACTTCTTACTGGATACTGTTCTGCGCCTTTTCAGTTTCAAACCATATGAATGTATTACCTATTAAATCAATGATAGAAAAATTAAATGATTTAAAAAGCTATATCTGTGTGTGTGTGTATATAGATAGAGAGCTAGGTAAAAATAATATTGGAGCAGATGGGGTAATATTCTACATACAATTTTTAATTAAAATATAACACTTAACATGGATTAATAAAAAAACCTATAACTGATGTGATTTCTTAACTTCAGACTAATTATTTGTTTTTAATCACAAAGACATATTAGGCTTTGGAGTATCTTTCTAGAACTAAAAATCCTAAAAATTTAAGAGATTGAGTCATGCATTTTTAAACTACATTTTTTTCAACATTAGAGAGAAGCTACAAATTTTCAGCTATGGATGAAGACATTAGCATACTTACATTCTTCCTTATTTCCCTTATATTGGTTTCTTCAGACATTTCTGAGCTAATTTACTTTTGCCTCATTTTTCTTAAAAACTTTAAATTTCTGCTATCTTGCTATATTTTATGTACTTTTGCAAGCCACCCTTAGTTTACAAAGGAACAGGGCAGAATATAGATAAATCACAGATAAACATTAAATATTGGAACTCATTCAAAATGTTGATAATCCTGATTCATAATTTATCAGTTAAATTTCTGTGTACAGGTTAATAGTATGTGTACAGGTTACTTCTAAATTATGTATTAATTTTTGAAGACACAATTAAGAACAAACAGAGTGTCTCTTTTAAAATTGGTATTCACCTATTTGCTAAAAGGCTTTCCATAAATTGTCATGTCTTCAATTTACCATTTATAAGCAGTAGAAAATACTAATTTGCTTTGCTTTGGTACTAAAATTGTATGTTCTAGGATAGTGAGGCCATGAGGCAAGTGACTCCCGGTATACTATATTTTAAATTATAGGTTGTTAAATAAGATCTGCTAGGATAGGTCTAGAAGTGAGTTATTTTTCACATATCAAAATCCAACCTGAGGGGCGGCTGGTTAGTTCAGTTGGTTGGAGTGCAGTGCTCATGACACCAAGGTTGCCAGTTCGATTCCCACATGGGCCACTGAGCTCTGCCCTCCACAACTAGATTAAAAGAGCTAGTTGACTTGGAGCTAATGGGTCCTGGAAAAACACACTGTTCCCCAATTAAAAGACAACAAACAAACAAGAAAAACCCCAAGTTGAAACACTGTTTTACTTGTTAAGATTGATTAATCTATTAGAGGTAATACTTGCACATTGGCTCATTAACAGAAGAAAAATTGACCCACTCTAATCAGAGAATTTTTGTAGAAAAGTAATGATGAATGGAAGCAAATCTCTTATAAATATTATTCAACCCTTTATGGTTTAGGAAAAAAAAGAAAACGTGATATTTTTCTCCCTCCAATTCTCCTGCAGCGATTTTGTTTTCTTCATATAACCACTCACTCTTTCCCAGTATTAGAAATCACAAACTTAACCATTACTGATCTTGTGTAGTTGACCAGTATTGGATGCTAAAACAATAGTGAAATTAGAAACACAGTGACTCTGTCATAAGTAGTCTTGAACTTCGACATGTTTCTTAGCCCTGTGAGATTCAATTTCATCTGAAAAAGTGGTGAAGGTAAACTAGTAGGTCTCTAAGTGCCTTCTATTTGTAAAATTTTTATTCCTAAATGCACTATGTTGAATATATAAGAGTGCTCCCTTGGTTTTCTCTGGTGTTAGGTTGTATTGCAATAATTTCAAAACATTTAAAAAATACTTAATTTAATCTTTTTTGTTTTAAAAGAAAGCTTTCTTTTTTTTAAAGTATGGTATACAATATTAGTTATATTAGTTTTAGGTATAAAAATAATGATTCAACATTTTTATACCTTATAATGTGATTACCCATTTATTCTGTCACTGTGAAAACTTATCACAATTTTTTAAACTATATTCCCCTTTACCTTTTCGTCACTAATCTCCACCCTCCACTCTGGCAACTATCCCTTTGGTCTCTGTTTCTATGAGTCTGTTTTTGTTTTGTTTGTTTTGTTTATTTTTTTAAAATTCCACATGTAAGTGAAACCATAGAATATTTGTCTCTTTCTGTCTGACTTATTTCACTTAGCATAATACCCTCTAGGTCTGTCCATTGTTGTTGCAAATGACAAGGTTTCATTCTATTTATTGCTGCATAATATTCCATTATATAGAATATTTGTATATATATCACATCTTCTTTATCCATTCATCTATCATCATGGGACTCAAAACATTCTTGAAACAAAAATATATTGACTTCCTTTAATTTAAGCTTTAGTTGTTTTTGTGAACTAAAACAACTATCATTGAGTGTCCAATCTACACACAGAGGTCCATCACTGATCATGTTTCTGTGATCAGCAGCACATCAGCACTACTAAAGCCCTGTAGTACTTCAGTCTATTGGATGAATGGTTAATCCTTTTTTATTTCCACTATGGTGGCCATTTTTTAATATTTGGAGAAGGTGATACACTAATTTTGGTGAATGAAGCAACCTAGTCATCTCATAAAACAATAACCACATGCCTGCCCACTTTATGGTCAGTACAAATCCTGGGACTTGCAGCCACGGTTCTAAATGAACAAGTCCATTTTCTACCAACTTTTAGTATAATGTGTTGTTGCTGCTAACTTTGTTAGTAGTAATAAAGCATTTGTCAAGTTTTGATGATGGTTATTAAGTACCATATATCTGTAGTTTATGAAATTTCTTTATAGATCTGTCAGTAGGTTGAATCTAAGTGTAAGCTTTATAGTGTTGCATTTTCATATATATCTGTGTCCTCATAAATATTTAAGTGAGAATGTGCTGTTAAGCTTTTGTTGTTAGATGTTTTATATGTAGAAAACTGCTAAGAATTTTCTGGTTAAATGTTATCTTAATCAGAAAATTGAATCCATGGGTCTCAATTTCTCCTAGTAGATAGAAAATGTCACACTAGATCACCTTTAAGGCCCTTTAACTCCAAACTACTGTATTTCTTTAACTTATGCTCAGAGTTATTGAGCTGTCCCTATTTTTTTCAGTTAGCAACAATGCCACTCATTCTGAGTGTATCCATACTGTATATGTACACTACATGCATAAGTTTACTTTAGAGATGTTTATAGATTGATATAATTAGATGTAAGCCATTTAAAATAATTGAAAATTATATGTAGTGAATCCATCATTAGAAGAAGAGACTTTGAAAGTTCCATTCATCATCTGAGTTTAGCAGCCACAGCTATTAATGTCTTAGCTATCAGTTTGGAATTTGAATTCTTTGATTCTCTGCTAATCATGGGACTGAATATTGTGCCCAATAGGAGTCACGTGTTTGTTTCTTCACCGCAAAGCTGTGACAGCTTCTTCTGGCAATCTTAGTACAAAGTGGTTTCAAAATAATGTTTAGTCTGGAAACTGTTGTTCTTCCCTGCCTGGTGAGTGATGAAATTTCGGCATGTTGCTTCCTCTGTTGCAATGCTTCTGAAGAGCATTGTAATTTTAAATAAAAGGAGGATTAATGAAACTGCTAAAATCTGCATCTCATTGTAGATATTAGTTTTTCAAACCCAATCTTTGTTCCAGAAGCTAAATGCTTTTTTTTTTCTTTTTTTTTTTTCTGATTCTATCTTTTTGTTGATAGCAGTAGTAGTGTATGGCACAAAGAACAGATGCAGCTTTGAGTCCACCATAAAACTACCCGTTACTTTTTGGAAAATTATTTAAAAACTCTGGGATTCATTTTCTCATTTTGTAAAATTTTGTAGCATACATAATATTTTTGAAGGATGGCATAGTACTTATGAAAGAGGACTCTTACATTATTACAGGCTGGTTTTGAATGTTGGCTCTATCCCTTAAGAGCTGTGTGATTTTGCTCTGTCTGCTTGGTCTAAGACTCAGTTATTTCAGTGGTACTAATGGGGCCAATAGGTACTTTGTGGGCTTGTTCTGAGCATTAAATCAGATAATCATGTAAAACATTTAGCATAGGGCCTGGCACAAGTATATACTTATTAGCTGTTGGATATTATTATTAACTCTTACTAAATATAATGCAGACCCATGTAGAAAGCACTGAAACTATTATTATTGAGCATGTAGGAGACGCAGTAGGTGTACTCTTAAGCAGTAATTATAGTCTCTTTTCTTTATGTATCATTTATCTAATATGTTCTGAAAAGATATTGCTGATAGGACATCTATTCAGGCATTAAATTATGGAGGAGATGACTCATGTTTGGCCTGTTCTACTTTTCCACTTCACTGGATCCTACAAGATTTTTCTCAAATTGAATTGTCCTTTTTATTTCCAACTGCACATCAAGTTGCCAGTATTTCTTCACTGAGAAGTATCCAATTAGTCTTTATTCTGATGATGAAATGCACTAAAATTCTATATTAGGTTTTTTTTCTGGGAAATTTATAACAAGTTCTGCTTTTTTTTCTAATTGCAAAGGATATATGATATATGATTTCATTATTAATATAGACCTAAGAACAGCTGTAATATAGTAGTGCATTTTCTTTTCTTTTTTTTTCCATAGAAAATGAATGCAGTTTAAGGGAAAACTTTTCCCTGAGTGATGAGTGATTTGAGTTATTTAAAGCAAATGTTTTCCCGTGGAATATGTACATTAATAACTAGTAACATAGTTAAACAGCACACAGTTTTACTTATACATTTCATAGAATAATAGACTTTTTTTTTTTTTGGAAAGGTATCCCATGTTTATAGGTTGGAAGAATTAATATTGTTAATACATCCATATTACCCAAAGGCATCTACAAGTTTAATTCAATGCCTATCAAAATGACAATTACATTTTTTTTGAAGAAATAGGAAAAAAATCTTAAAATTTATGTGGAACCACAAAAGACCCAGACAAACCAAAACAATCCTGAGAAAAGACAAAGCTAGAGACATTACACTTTCTGATTTCAAACTATACAACAAAACTCTAGTAATCAAAACAGTGCTGTATTGACATAAATATAGCCATATAGATAAGTGGAACAGAATTGAGAGCCCAGAAACAGACTCCTGCATATATGGTCAACTAATATTGACAAAGAAGCCAAGAATAGTCAATGGGGAAAGGATAATTTCTTCAATAAACTGTATGGGGGAAAACTAGATAACTACATGCAGAACAATGAAATTAGATCCTTATTTTATATTATTTTTATTTTTTATTTTTAAATTATTTTAGCTGATGCATCCTGCCACCTGTTGGCAGCTTAGTGGCATCTCAGCTCAGGCTGGGCATTGAACTGCTGTTGCTCAGAGCTCAGCTCGCACTCTCGAGCGAGCTCTTAACCAACTGAGCCACTCGGCCGGCTCTTGGATCCTTATTTTATACCACTCCCCAAAATTAACTTGAAATGGATTAAAGACTTAAACATAAGATTTGAAACCATAAAACTTCTAGAAGAGAACATAGGGAAACATATCCTTGACATTGTTCTTGGCAACAAATTCCTAGATATGGCACCAAACCTTTTTTTAATTTTTTAAATTATTTTTTTTAAATTTATTTTTTACACCAGTGCAATAGTTATACTTTTTACCCCTCAAAGTGACAACCCCTATCCCCTAATCTGCCGTCCCACTCCCCCCCCCCCCATATCATACATATTACTAATAGACTTTCTTTTAAAAGGAAAATGTGGTTTCATATGTTTTGGAAGAGATATTTATCAGAAGAATTCCTCTTATTGTCATATTAATATGGTAATTGAAATAACATTTTTTTGCAAAGGAAAGATGATTTAATTTTGCACAGTGTACATGTATGTATATACACAATGCATTATAAGCATGAGGATTTGACTTTAAAATGTGTCATCTGGGGCCGGCCGAGTGGCTCAGTTGGTTAAGAGCTCGCTCAAGAGTGCGAGCTGAGCTCTGAGCAACAGCTGTTCGAGGCCAGCCCGAGCTGAGTTGCCGTTGAGCCACCAACAGGTGGCAGGATGGCTCAGCTAAAAAAAAAAAAAAAAATAAAAAAAAAAATAAAGTAAAATGTGTCATCTGTTTTCTCAATTCTCACAATCACAAAATGTTATATGCACTTATTACAATATACCATAGTACAGATTGATAGAGTATTTTGAATAACTGTCTGATTAGAGATACAAATAGTATCTTTATTTCTTTTTTCTTTCTTTTTTTTTTTTTAGCTGAGCCATCCTGCCACCTGTTGGCAGCTCAGCTGGGGCAGGGAATCCAACCGGAGTATCTTTTTCTTTTCCTTTTTTTTTTTTTTAAGATTTTTATTGAGGAATTGGGGGAGGGGAACAGTGTTGGGGAATTGGGGGAGGGAACCAGCCAAGTTGTTGTTATTCAGTTTTCCTTGTGGAGGGCGCCAGTCTCCATCTGGCTTCCCGCTGGCAGCCCATGGCCTCTAAGCTCAAGGTGCTGTGTTCAATCTTAGTTGCAGGTGGGCGTGGCCACCATCCCATGTGGGAGTGTCCAACAGCCTTGTTGTAGATATATATGATATGGAGCGGGGAGTGGGGTGGTGTATTGGGGGTGGGGGTTGTCACTTTGAGGGGTAAAATGTATAACTATTGCACTGTGTTGTACACCTGAAACTAATTAAAAAAAAATAAAAAATAAAATAAAAAAAAAAGAGCACATGCTCTATCCTCAGAGCCATCCGGTAGGCAGCTCAGCTCAAGGTGCCGAGTTCAATCTTTAGCTGAGGGTGGGCATAGCCCACCACTTAACCGGCAATCTTGTTGTTACACCAGCTGAGCAATCCTGCCACCTGTTGGCAGCTCAGTGACAGCTTAGCTAGGGCTCAGCATTCACTGGCTCAAGTGGGAATCAAACCGGTGGCCCTGTTGCTCAGAGCATGTGCTCTAAGCCAACTCTTATCCAACTGAATCACGCGGCCAGCCCTATCTCTATTTCTTGATCTATGTACACACAGAGAGACACACACAGTCACATATTTATATGTGTAAAATTTTCTTTAACTGGAAATTTTTTTGGGAAAAGTCCCTATCAGCTAATCCAGTGAGAAGGACAAACCTGTAAAGAGAGTTCATTTGAACTAAGGGCTGCCAATCCTGCAATCTTATACTTAAAGATTACCTCCCCATCTTCTGCCCGCTGACTCATCTATTTTTTCTGGGAAGATTTGTAGGTTTATGAGATATGGGCAAGTAGAAGAGCACTTTATCATTACGATAGGATTCCTCCCAAACCCTGATTCAGTCTCTTAGTGAGTTAGGTGGAACTGTGTTGAGGATTCTTTATAGCTAAGGGAGATAAATCTCATCCTGGAATCAAAATAGTCTTCTATGTTATGCTTACCCTAAACACAACAATTCCTAATCCCTCTAATTCGCCCTTACATGGTGGGAAGAGCCCAGGCTCATCAATGGTATGATGACAGGGTAGGAGAAATAGAGCTGCTGGCTCACCTCTAAGACTTGGAACCAAATTGGCTTAGCACCTTCACTAAATACCTTTTTAGGGTGCTGTAGCTCCCAAGTGGCAGTGGATTCATTCTTTTCTTGCAGCTTCATGGGAATAGATACTCACAGGCTCCAGAAGGATTCTGGGAATAGAATACACAAATAGGCCCCGGTCTTTAACTTCTGGACTCATGACTGTGAATATCACAACCTATAGTGCTAAGATCCATCAAAATGTCCTTATGTATCACAATGATCCTTCCTGGAGGTAAGACTGAGGAAGGGAAGAGGGAAAGTGAGGGTCTTAAGATCCATTCTGAGATCAGTAAGCTTCTAACAACCTTTATATATTCTTTTTTGTTTTGTAACTCTAGAGATTTCCCATCCAAATGCTCTTTTAAAAGTCTAATGGTATATTTGATATCATACATTTATCATTTTGGCTTTGATATATAAAAGTGAGCTTTTAGAGACTTTATTATTAAGATAAATCATTTTATTGAAAAAGGGAAAGAGAGAGTAGTTGTTTATCTTCTTTTGAATACTATAGATCTGTCCACCTATCCCCTTATTTCTTGGTATTATAAAAATGAGAAGACCCTGAATTGTTCACTTGACTCTCTTGTGGTTTCTCTTGTGTCCTAGATTCTAGAATAAAAGTTATCTTCTGTTTTAGATACATACAGAGACATCTCTGTGGTCTTGGAATGTATTGTTATTTCCCAAGGTAATAAATCAAGGAGACTGACTGAAAGCTCTAAGATAACTAAATAACCAAGTTGTTGAACCACTAACAAGCATATGCAATTCATCACGTAAATGATACATGCTACAACAGGTAAGAGTTTGTGATTGAAGTGCTATTGCCCTCTTTTTATTTAGTTTTGGTTTTATCAGGGTAAGTCACTAGAACTGAGAACATAAAGAGGAGGATATAGAGAGGGAAGAAATAAGAAAAGGAAGCTTTATATTTTATTGATCTCAGATGATAACAGCTTGTTATTTATAGAGCTAGAAGGGGATATTCAGGCTTTAGCTCTTTATATTACAGCACCATGACTATGCTAAGGATGTTGTTTTAAACAAGGATCAAGAAGAAAACTTTTAACTGCTATTAATAAAACATATGTAAGGCCTGTTTTAGTATATTAAAAAACTTCACCTAAGCCAATTGTTCTCAAACTCTAATTTGCATATACATCAATCCAAGGCTGCTTAAAATTCAGATTCTCAGGTTCCCTCTTAAGATTCTGATTTACTTCTGGGGTGAGTGAGCTCCAGAAGCTGCCTTTTAAACTAGCATCCGATGAGATTCAGATGTGGGTGGTTGGCGTATTCCTTCTCCGAGTTCTCCCAGAACTTTGGAACATCTGAAAAACTGGACACTTACTCTTAATCAAATGTAAGTAATTACTGTAAAACAATATCCGGTTAGAGCTTGGAACCATTCTTCCCTTACTATTAAATCCTTGATGTTATGATTGCTTTTGTAACTTTGATGGCATCTTTTTTGAGGCATCCAGTTATTCCTGTTGTTTGAGTTGTTGTTGTGTGTGTGTGTGTGTGTGTGTGTGTATTCCTGTTGTTTGAGTTGGTGTGTGTGTGTGTGTATATTCCTGTTGTTTGAGTTGGTGTTGTGTGTGTGTGTGTGTGTGTGTGTGTGTGTTGTGGGGGGAGTGTCTGTCTTTGTTGCTTAGAAACAGAAATCAATTGCAATTGTGATTAACTTAAGCGAAAAAGGAAATGTATTCAAAAGTTTTTCCAGGCTCACAGAACTGTTGTGGGTTTGAAGGACCAATGGAGGAAAAGGAGCAGGACTCAGGGCACTTGTGGGTGGGGCTGGGGGACCTGGCAGGATGAACCACGTGTAAGGTTGCCCTGCAGGAAGCTTGGGGCCACATCCTGCTGCTGTTGCCATTGAGAAGACCACCATTGTAAACATCCCTGTCTTGCTTGCTCAAGAGTCAAAGTTCTGGGGAGAGTTGCTTACTATTTGTTCTGTTTCCTATTCCTGGCTGGTGATAAAGACAGGAGAGAAATCTTAAAAGTAGATTTCTGAAACTGTTTTGACTCCTAAAACAGGCACCAGAGAGTTGCTGATCTCCACAGTTTTATTTCATTTAGTGATGCTGATGAGAAAGCATAGGTATCAACTATATGAGTTATTATTCACTCTGACTAGTACAGAGTCAGTGGCAAATGCAAAAGGCCACCTATATCCAGATATGCAAATTTAATATTCTTCATGATATTCAAAACATAAAACATAACATTTCTCCTGTTTTAATATTTTATATATATATATAATGCGATTTATTATATATAATATATATAATATATATGGAAATTTTTTTCATTCTTTCTATATTACATCCATGTTGTTTTAATATGAATAAAATGACTTACTCTCAAAGAAAAGAAATACATTAGTTATTTCATACACTTCTTTGGATAGCACTATACATATTTATCTTAATTTAAGAAGCATTATCTTATAGGATATACTAAAAATGTATACCCACTTATTTTTTTTTCTAATTTTGCTCTTTATTCATTATGTATAAAAAAACTAATCAACTTATGGAACAGAGCACTTAGATTTTATTCATTTGTTAAACAGAAAAACATTTTTTTTTTAAAATTTTATTTTATTTTTAATTAGTTTCAGGTGTACAACACAGTGCAATAGTTATACATTTTACCCCTCAAAGTGAAAAACCCCCCACCCCCAATACACCACCCCACACACCCCCATATCATATCACCGCGCCACTCGGCTGGCCCCAGAAAAACATTTTTTAAAAAAATTTAAGCCTTACTGAAATATTCTTTGAAATATTTCTTGACTTAGACAATATTGGATACATGAAATAACTGAATATTTTTTTGGTTGATTTGAAACCGGACATTCCTTAAAAATCCATGTTTGATCATCCTGAAGGGAATTTAGAGTTACTGTACAAGTAAGTGAGGGAAATGAATCCTATCCAGTTGCTTTGACTCCTTTCTCTCCAATAGATTAAATCTAATACCTAAAGTTTAAGTATTAGATTTATATTATTACCTTAAATGCCCAGAAACGACAAGTTTATAAGACAGAAAATAAACTGGTGGTTTCCTGCGACTGGACGTGGCAACATAGGTTAACTGTACGTGTGCAAAGAGATCTTACTGGGGTAATGAAATGCACTAAAAACAATTTATGCTGACTATTGCATCACTTGGTAAAGTTACTAAAAACGTTGAATTATAAACTTCAAATGGTTAAATTTTACTTTATGTAAAATATACCTCCATGAAGTTGTTAAAAAAAGTGAATGCTGTAAATAAAATTGTATTACAAAAACAGATAAAAACCTGTCAGATTTGGGAGAAAAAGCATATCTGAAAAACATGTTTATTAGTACTGTTCAATGTATCAATTTTGTAAATCACAAACTTTTTTAATAAACAATTTTATCTTAGGATAATTTAGTTGAATTATATTATTATATACTCCATAATTTTATACTATGAGTAATTTTAATTTGTGGAAACTATGTTAAATGAAAACTGCCCTTCCCACTCCAAATAAACAATGATAAATATATATTGGGTTGTCAGAAAAGTCATGATGTACTTTGTCTATGTTTTTCAAAGGTCATTTATTTATATAAAGAACAAAGATCAATTAATGATATATTGCCCGTTTTGTTCAATAACCTTTTGCCATTTTTCAGTGAGCTTCATAATTCCTCATTCATAGCCTTCTATGAAGGACCTGTCTCTGTTGGCAAAAAACTGAACTAGGTGCTAATTTACAGCCTTATCTGAAGTGAACATTATACCACGCAAGGAGTTTTGAAGAGAAAGAAACAAGTGGAAGTCTGACAGCTGCAAGGTCAGGCGAGTATGGTGGGTGTGGCAACACATCCCATCCAAGTTCCAATAATTTTTGATGGGTGATCAAACTTGTGTGTGGTCTCGCGTTGTTGCAGTAGAACACAACTCCTTTACAATTAACAAGCTCTGGACATTTCTGGATGATGGACTCATTCAAAATTGCCGACAGTACATATTCGAATTGATTGTTTAGTTTCTTGGTAGGAGTTTGAAAACACGACACCTTTAAAATCCCATCACACTGAGAGCATAAACTTCCTCTGATGAATGCCTGCTTTTGATGTCGTCTGAGGCGAATCATCACGTCAGGACCAAGATCGTTTGTGCACCACATTGTTGTAAACAATCCTCTTCTCATCACCAGTATCAGTCGCTTCCAAAAAGGATTGTTTTCTTCATGTTTAATGAGCATATTGCAGCTGTTTATACGCGCTGTCAAATGAACTTCATTGAGTTCATGCGGAACCCAAATATCGATCTTGCTTACTTATCCCAGCTTCTTCAGGTGATTGTGAACGCTTGAATAATGGATGTTCAATGTTTCTTCAATCTCTCGTGTCCTGTAACGTGGCTTTGACTCGATCAATGCCTTTATTTTCTCGTCATCAACCTCGGTGGGTCTCCCTGACCGAGGAGTGTCGTTGAGATAAAAATCACCAGCATGGAATTTTGTGAACATCGTTGGCACTGATGTTCTTGTAGAGCATTGTCACCATAAACTTTACGCAACTTTTCACAAGATTGATGCGCATTCCTCCCTTTATGGAAGTAGAACAGTAAAATACGGCAAAAACGCACAGTTTGGTCTTCCATCTTCAGCTTGTTGTAAAATCTCCAAAACTCAACCAAATCGCTCATTTTTTTTTTTTTTTAGAATGAAGCTAGAACTGTCAGCTGTCAAATGAGATGGCAATAGCATAGATGCAAATGACTCTAGTACTTCCAAAAATGAACTAGTGCCATCTGTTGCAAACATGCGTCATGACTTTTCTTACAACCCAGTAGTAATTTGCTAATGGTGAAAGTAGGTCATTTTGAGATAAACTATAATAGTTAGGTATAAATAGCATCCAAAATTCAAATTTCACAAATTAGATCCATTTGATATGTCATGATATACAACGGATTGTAGAAATGGTCTGGGAGTGTTCCAAACACAATACAAATGGCATATATTTGAATCCTACACTGAGAAGCTGCTCTGCATTGTTGATCACAAATTGGATTGGTTAGGTAATTAAACTGTGAGTTTTCAAAGTTCAAAGACACAGTTTTCTTGGCATGCTTTACTAGTACTGTTCTGTATATATTTAATAATAGTGAATTACTTAAAGTACTTCTTAAAGCCAAATTACTTACTTTAAGCCAAATTCTTAAAGTAATTCAATTATAGTAAATTATAATACTCAACTAAGAGAGTCATTAATCACTTTTAGTCTATCTTTTGCAGGCATAGACTTTGGAATGATTTAGTTTTAGGCAATAATGTACAAATATATTTAGTCTTAATAATTCATGAAGTACTAAAATATTGAATAACTTTAATCAGACCCACAATAAATGTTTTGGCTGGAAAAATATATCATAGATTCACATATTTTAATTCCAGACTATAAAGTTTATGATATGTTAAATATTTGAAATGAATAATTTTTTGTTCACTGTTAGAATTTGTACATCTCAGGAGAAGCCTGTTACAGATGCCCTGCTCTCTATTATTTCTCCATTCATCTGTGGTAGCAAAAAAACCTTTTTTGGTTAAGCGCTGGCCTGGGAAGCCAGCGGCCCCAGTTCGGGTCCCACATATGAGGGCCAGTGACACTGCCCTCAATAAAATAAAATAAAATAAAATAAAAAAACCTTTTTGTAGATCTGGGAATATTTTTATGCTATTCATCTGTTTGTTATATCATCATCATCATTGTGATTATTGTTATTATTATTTTGTTTATGCCATTACAGAATATTGACTTGAGGCTTTTTTTTTTTTTCCCTTGTTCTCCCTCTTTCTCAGGAAGATTTGAAACAGGCACCAAACACCTAATTTCCTAGGCCTTCTGTGATCCTTCCTCACTGTATTTAAGGTCAAGAAAGAAGCAGTAGAAGAGTCACTTGTATTAATTGCCTTTACTGTCTGCAATCTGCTGGGACTCATTTATTCTGCCTTTCAGTGCTGAATGTTTGAGAAAAATTAGAGTTTCGGATATAACAAATTGCATGCCTACAGACGAGGTTGGACAATTAAGTTCACCAACTCATCCTAGAAAAAAATGCTACATACCTCATTGCTGAATATCACTGTGTTCACTTTCAAAGTACTCCCCTTGGCTATGCACCAATGCCAGCACTCAGCCCACATTTTGGAACTCTTTTTCTGGAATGGCCATCAGAGCTGTCATTGTATTACCATTGATGTCCTGAATGTCATCAAAATGTCTTCCTTTCAGTATTTCCTTTATTTTCCAGTAAAGAAAGAAGTCATTGGGGGCTAGATTAAGTGAGTAGGGAGGGTGTTCCAATACAGTTATTTGATTACTGGGTAAAAACTCCCTCACAGATAGTACCATGTGAGCTAGTGCACTGTTGTGATGCAAGAGCCATGAATTGTAGGTGAAAAGTTCAGGTCGTCGAACTTTTTCACACAGCCTGTTCAGCACTTCCAAATAGTAAATTTGGTTAACTGTTTGTCCAGTTGGTACCAATTCATAATGAATAATCCCTCTGATGTTAAAAAAGGTTAGCAACATCATTGCAACAAGTTCACAAACTTAATTGTCCCACCTTTTTTACACACATCAAGTTATCAATTCATTATTACTGGCATGGTTTGATTGCTGTGTATCTATGGACTCTCCTATTTTTTTTTTTTTTTTTTTTGTATTCTTTGCTTAGGAACCTTTAGACCTCTAGTGGAATTTAAATAAATCTTTATCATGGATATATTGGGTTGTCGGAAAAGTCATGACACATTTTTGCAATGAAAAACAGAAAAAATACATCATGACTTTTCCCACAACCCAATAGTTATCTTCAACTAAATGTGTTGGAGGGTAAAATCCTTCAATGAAAAACTAAGAGGTCCTTTGTTAAATGGACAGTTAAAAAAGAAAACAACTTAGCTTGAGGTATAGGAAAATTTACAGGACCAGGAAGGAATATTTAAAGCCTTTGCTTGAAATATTCTGGTTCTGAAAGCCATATTTGCTCAGATGTATTAGGAAAACATTGGTTATATAGGAAGTCTTCAGAATATAGTGTGTTTAAAGACAATACTTACATCATGGAAGGCCAAATTTAAAACTAAAGATGAAATGGAACATTTTTAAAACCCAGTTTAAAAATCTTGTCTTTAAGAAAGAAACTGTGGAAAACAGAAATAGAATTAGTAATAGCATAGTGAGGGCCAAATTTGGGGACATTTTGATAATATATAAAGCCAGCTGAACTTATATAAGATAGACAGCATGGCAAAACTTGACAAAAGGAGATCTTAATATGATGGTTGCAGAGGATATTTGGGGGAATCATCAAAGTGTAATGGAAGGGATACCTTAGGGCAGAGAACAGCAAAAGTTGAAAAGAAGCTTTAGAAAATGGAAAGGAAAGTAAAACTTATGAGGTAGATCTTAAGAAGCATTTTAAGAGCAGTTCTAACTCAATAATCCAGGAACCAGTGTGGTGTGCAAGTGTGAGAACCAGGAAGGGGTCTTCTGTAGGAATGAAGAGCAAGAGGCTGAAGGAATTCCCAAGGAGGCAGTAACAAAGGAGTCAGGGTGACAAAAACATGAACTGAAATAATAATAATAATTGTGTAGCATATGAAAAGAGGAGGCAATGGGAAGTGTGAGGAGGGAGATTTTGTGAATGTTTTTAGACATGTGTTTATCATTATTGTGAAGTATCTTTCTCAGAAAGAAAGCAGAAGCTGTGCCTATTGATTGAGTCCATGTAATTCAGAACTGAGGTGCAAGATTGCAGGAGTGAAGGCAGACATAGGGAGAATCTCAGATATATTAGAATGTGAAGTTCTGAGGAGATTTGATCTAGTAGTAACTGTGGGGGCTTGAAAATTATACTTTTCCTCTCATCTCCTAAGTTCTTCTAGCTGGGCTAATAATCAAATTAACAGAGGCAGATTAACTGCAGAACATGTCCAAAGCTTATTACATGGATGCACATTTGGGGGTGACATATAAAAATGAGACCCGAACAGCATTTGGCATTTGCCACTATGGACAAAGGAGAAAGGGGCGGCAGGAGTCTGAGATTTCAAAGAAAACAAGCAATTTACTGGTAGTTGAAGAGCGGAGCACACATGACAAGCAGATTCTTGCTAGGCAGCCCAGAAGCAATGGGACACAGGGGCTGAGCTAGTTGACAGGCCTGTTTAGAGTCTTTCTATCTACCATACTAAAGTGAACATGCAAAGATTTCACAACCCCTTTGCAACAGGTCCCTCCATCCAAATCTCCCAGACAGGAAAGGGGGAGAGTTAAAGGTTCTTTTTCAGACTTTTGTTTCTTAACAACCAGCTTAAAATCAGTATCCCAAAAGGCAGTTTTCAGGTGGCAAAACTTTGGTTCCCTTTATAACCATCATTACAAAACTTTAAATATTTTAAATGTATAAGTCTTTCCAATGGCAGCATCTAATCAGGTTTTAAGTTGGGGAGCCTCATGCAATTGAAAAAGATTGTTTCAAGACCCAGAAAAACCTGAAACCATGATGCCTTTCTCTTTTTCTTAGATTTTGCCAAGTAGACTAAGTCCGTGATCAGTCAGTGAAACAAAGTCTGTTATTGTATTAGAGAATCAGTGTATGATTTATAAAATACTGTAATGTTCATTTGGTTTTTGGATTTGATTCTATTTTTATCTTTACTGATACACTAAATAACTATGAATCTGGTATTGCCATTTGTGCCTTGATAACAACCTTCCATGTATTCTAAGAATTTAAAAGTTGGGCAATTTAGGAGACAAAAAGTAAGAGTTCTTTATATTTGACTTAGGTCCAGGATCCATATTAAAGTGAAAGACTAGTGCCTAG
Organism: Aselliscus stoliczkanus; assembly: GCA_033961575.1. Taxonomy (NCBI): domain Eukaryota; kingdom Metazoa; phylum Chordata; class Mammalia; order Chiroptera; family Hipposideridae; genus Aselliscus; species Aselliscus stoliczkanus. Next base: position 134,540,979 of record CM066731.1, on the reverse strand, counting down.
TTTGGATGGAGCGATGATATTTCCATTGAAAACCTCCTCAGGACAAAGCTACCCAATAAGAAACTTAAGCTGTAATGAGATTCTGGAATGAAAGGCCTCTGGCTTTGACTAAGCTATAAAAGAAGAAAGGGGAAGACTTTCATTTATCTGAATTAATCTATGGGAACAAAGGATTTAGAGTATTGTTTTATTCACAAAGGAAAAAAGATTTAGTGCCCCAAGTATCAAAGAAAAGAACTAAAAAGATAAGTTGACACATCTTGGCAAGCTTTCTCTATTGCCCTTGGATCTTTTGGGTAAGAAGAGTGAGGATATTATAAAAGGTCTCTTTTGGGGGCGGGGGTTGCTTATTTTTGCTTTCTTGAAGTGTTAAAATACTAAATATTACATAATATATCAGTTTTTTTTTCTCATCAAATATAACATTTCAATTTTTTTCCCATAGAATACAACAGTGCTCAGGGGCCAACACAAGGGCCGACACAAAAACAAGCAAACAAAAGTTTACATATCAAACCTTGTTAAAATAAGAAACGCTATTCCCTATAGGAAACACTATTCCCTCCTGATGTAGGATATTTCTCTTGTGTCGGGATGCTAGTCTCCTGAATCGGAAGAATGGAGACATGGACCAGAGAGGTAAAGTTTACAGCAGAGGATAGTTTATTAGAAAGTAACAGCTCTCAAAACCAGAGGAGGTCCTGACTGGGTTGCCCCCTAATTAGGGCAAAAGCTTTGGTTTTTAAACCTTTTGTATGTCTGGGGTGGGCTGGCTGGCACCTTTTGGGGCCACATTTGTTGCTCAGCCTGGAGGAGGTGTTTCCTCCAAATGCCTAATTTCCTTAGAGCTTAATCAGCTCAATCAACGTCTCTGCTCTGAGCTGAGCAGGTTACGGGAGACTGAGTCTTATGTTATGTTAAATAGCCTCTTGGAGATATGCATTCTACCTGGGAATCCCTGACTGGGAAAGAGGCCTTTCTCCTCCCCCACCTGAGTTTGTCACTGGCAGGTCCTGCGACTTAATCCTGTTTGTTAGCTAATAAATTATTTTCCCCACCTCTTCTTACATGGGTTAAATGATGATTTTAGAATCACATTATTGGTTTGTATCGTCTCTCAGAGGAGCATTGAGATCTTTGTAAAATTCCTTCATTTGCAGCATAGTGTGTGTGCTCAACAGACTCACTATTTAAAGCAAGAGGAAAGTGCTAACTCAAAATTCCCCTTTGTCTAAATATGTCCTGTCTATATTCTTTTGCTCTGTGTCAATAAAATTTGTTAAGTACTACATAATTAGCTAAATAATTTTAACAAGATAAAAATCATGGTCTTACATTGAGGTTTAAATTAAGAGTTTAAAATTAAATTCACTGAAGAGTAGTCCTCCTTCCTGGTACAGTTGAGGGAGACACCTTTACAGATGGAAATTTCCTTTATAAATGTAAATTCCCTTTATGAAAGGGAAATTAGTCTCTGTTTTTAGAGCTTTTCCTCAATTGTCTTCAACTGGAAATAATCCTTATGCCAAAGAGGCATATTTTGAGGTTGCATATTATGGTCTCCTTCAAAATATATTATCTGAATATATATATATATATATATATATATATATATATAGTCTGTCTACAATCAAGAAAATTCTTTTTAAAACATAAAATAAATGATCAAATACTTCTATCCTCTTCAAGCTTTATTTTATTTATTTTTCGTAGAGATTTTAAGAAATCTCAGGATAGGTTTTGTTAAAGCAAAAATTGCACTGGACAAAGAAAAACAGATGGAGACATTAGTTAAGACTATTGCACTAGGATAGTGAGAGCAGAAATAAGCCTGAACTCAGCTCCACTGAAAGAAATGGCAGGACTTGTAAACTCTAAGGTAAGCTAGTGGAAAAGTCCTGGGGGATATTAGTGGGGGAGGTTGGTCACTGGGATATGTTGAGCATATTCGGTTATTTCCTGAGTTTGCAAATATTTTTTTCTCTGTGATTAGCACATTTGTGCTATAGGTGCCTATCAAAGAAGTTAGGCTTCTACCCTCCTAGAGACTGAGAGATAGGAACACTATCTTCCTTGATGATTACATTTCAAAAGGATGGCTCCCAGGTCCCTGAAAAACGTAGTTTTCCTTGATTATAAAACTGGCAAGAGGCCTTTAAAAACATTTACGTTTCAATGGGTCAGGGAAAGAATTTACAAGTTTTCTAAAGAAAATGCTCCAGGAGAGGCCATGGTCTAGACTTAAGAAGAATCCTGTCTAAAATGTAGTCAGGCTATGGAAATTGTTAAGGCTCTTTTGGTGAGTTTATTTGATTAGAATTCTTTGTTTCTAAGTCTGCAGCTCCTAATTATATAAAAAATACTTTCTTATTGAAGAAGCATATGGATGGTGTTTTGATCTTTAGTAAGTTTTCTTCTTGTGCTAGACTAGATGATGTACAATGTAATCAAGTGATAATTAGTGATAATACAGATAATAGAGAATCACTGTGTAAATTTGTGTTTGTAATGGAAAAAACTTTAGACCACTCCTACAATGAGTTTTTGCTATATTCATTGATGTGAGGTTATTTCCTTTGCCTTTCTAATTTTTTGAAAGTTTTCTTTTCAATTTTCATCAATTAAATATTTTTGTTAGCATGTAGTTTAATTCCTTTGTAGTCATTATTGAAGTAAGTAGGTTGCTTTGATGTGAGAACTATTGAATTTCCTTTTATTAACCTACCCAGATGGATTTAGCTAAGACCAAAAGCTCTGAGTTCTCTGAGCTCTGCAAACTCTTGCTTCCCAACACTCAGCTAGTAACACATTAGTTCTATAATCTTTGTCCTTGGACAAAGAACATTGCATTTACTCCATTTTTAATAGATAAGAAACATTTTCAATGCCTTAGTCTGATTGTTTTGTTTTACTCAGGCTTCTTGTTTCAACATAGTGTATTCTTTCTCCTCAATTCCTACTTTTAACAAAAACTAATTAAAAAAGATTAATATATCTGATTTTTTTGAGAGAAATATAATTAAAAGTGAAACTTATTGACAACCCAGTGGATACGCCACAAAATATGGAAAAGATTGAAACAGTTTTATTGTAAAAATCATTAAATCAGACTGTGATGTGTATCATAGGCAAAATGTTAAAGAGATTGCAAATGCCAAAAGAAATCCTAGTCTTTTTGTATAGCCAGGAAGATATAATTTATTACTCCCATGTTAATTTGTCTTTATCCAAGGAAAAAGAAAACTTGTTTTATCTTCTTGACAAGCAGGAAGTTACCATTTGGAGCCTCAGCTAAACTCCCACAGAGACCTCCTGGTGTTCACATTTCAAAGGGGTGGTTTGGAGGCCCCAAAGAAAGACCTTTCTGGGATGCAAAACTGGCAAGAATCTCATTAAGCTTTTAAAAAGATTGACGTATGGGCCACCGAGTGGCACGGTGGTTAAGCGCCTGCTTGGGAAGCCAGCAGCCTTGGTTCAGTTCCACATATGAGGGCCAGTGACACTTCCCTCAAAAAAAAAAAAAAAAAAAAAAAAGATTGACGTACATCCCAAAGAGAGAAAGCATTTATAATTTATAATTTCTGGTCTTCTAAAGGAAATGCTAAAGAGAAGGGTATAAGGGAAGGGGAAATTCTCTTTTCCTTTTCACACTACAAAAAATTAAAATTTTAGATTTGTGTTCACCCTTATAATCTACGCAATATTCTTTTAGACTCCCCCTTCCCCAACTTTTAAACTATTTTAAATAGAGCTAAAGGTGATATACTTAACCATATTTTAACAGGTGCAGCAGATAAAACTCCCAAACAAGTGCTTTTTAGACTAAAGACATTCTCTGTGAATTAGTGAGAACACCTCTACATTTCTGCAGAAATTATTTTTAAAATCTCACAGAATCTGTCTTTTTAAAACACCTAAAAGAACTTAGATGCATGTCTGGTATCTTGTGATTTCCAACTAATGAAATTTAATAAGTAAATAATAGTGAGGACTTTTATTTGCCATAGGACTCTCTTTATTCTTGCTGTACCCAAAATTACAGAGATTGTTTGTCAAAGCCTCACTTTTATTTATGATATGGGAAAATTCTAATGGATATATTTTTTCCAAATAGAATCATATTTAGAGTCCTTAAATTTATTCTATCTTTCATTCAAATATTTATTGAAGGTCTACTGTATATAAATCACTATTTTGGGACTGGAGAGAGATTTAGTGTACAAAAAGACTAGGTGTTCATAGGTGCTAATGTTTATCATGATCTTAGAATATTCAAGGAGTCAAAAAGAAAGTAATGTTTGCATTTATGTAATGTATTGGAAAGGAATATACATACATTCCTTAAGAAAAATATTAATAGATGCTCATGCATTTCTATATTTTAAGGTACTCCTGTTTGCAACTTTTCCACATATATCTCCCTGAGGTGATCATTTGCAGTGTTGTTGAGGCACAGATTTGAATTTAAGGTGCTGCAAAACTAGAGAGCTAGAACAAGTAAATTATATGTTAAGGGACGTTAGCTAGCACCACAAAGCACATCACAATTTGACTCTGTAATTTAATTTTTAAGTATGTATGTAATAATTCTTGATTCTTATGAAGTTATTTAGTTTTTGAATTTTGGGGGCAATTTACATCCATTGTTTGCATATTTGAGTGTTTTAGGATATATCGTTTTGTAAACGGAGATTTTTAAAAATGTTTTTTTATGATTCATTGCTTCCTTTTTGTTTTCACTTAGCGTTTTATAAAGACTTTATGTAAAATTAAATACTAGGAATGCAGGGATCAATTGCCCATTGAAAGGGTTTTGAGTTTGTTGATGGGCCAAAGCTATAATAGTGGTGAGTAACAGTGGTATTGGTGGTACTTACTAGGATAAAGGGATCCAAAGGGAAAACTCTAACAGAAAAAAACAGGAATAATTTTGCCTTTTGTCAACTATCTTGCTCAAAGAAAGATTATCCACCTGGAAATAAAACAATTGGAACTTCTTTTTCTTTTTGTTGTTAATCCAGGAGATCATTTCCCATATATTAGATAAAATATGTAGGATCTTAGTCATTCTGAAAAGAAAAAGCTGTAAACTTTCTTTAAAATGGTTTTATTCTCTTATTAAAGTTTACACAAGAAAGAGGAAGGTTGAGTTGCTTATAAATATTGGTTATGAAGAGGTTCAGAATAGGCTTCCCCAAAATGTGTTCACATGAGGATTATTTTGAGCTAAAAGCAATTGAGACCTTGTGGGCTCTAGAGATAGTTTTAAAGAATTTCCCTTAAGGAATTTAAATTGGGTAACTTGCCCATAATAAGAGCTACAACCAGAAATAAACTTTTATAACCTGTCTGCATGGCAGGGCAACCGTCTAATTACTAAACATCTGCTTTTCTTATCCTGTGAATTACCCTCGTCTCCTCTGAAACCCCAGGATCCTAACTTGTTCCTTGACTCAAGATGCATGTAGACCTCATTTTCCCTTTCTTTCTTGAAATCTCTGACATATTGGGGTTCCTGTACAAACAAAATTAAATTTGTTTTTCTCTGGTTAATCTGTCTCAAGTTGAAGCAATTATTAGAACAGTCTAAAGGACCTTGGTAGGATAGAAGAAAATTCTTCGTGTCTAGCAGTTGTCACTCTTTGGTTTTAGACTCTTCAATTATTTTTCACTGCTTTTATAATAAAGTCTAGGACCGGCTGAGTGGCTCGGTGGTTAAGCGCTGGCTTGGGAAGCCAGAGGCCCCGGTTCGGGTCCCACATATGAGAGCCAGTGACACTGCCCTCAAAAAAAGTAAAGTAAAATAAAATAAATAAAGTCAAATGTGCTTAATGTGGAATGATAGGCCGTTTATGGGATGGCCCTTAGTAACTTCTCTAGACCTATGTTTCCCCATTTCCTTTTCTCACCCTTCACCTGACAGGCTTGCTGAACTTCCTGCAGTTTCCTATGTCACAGTTTTCTAGGGCTTTGTGACTTGGTTTATTCTTTCCCTATCCTGCCCCCCTGGGAGTGAACCAGACAGGAAGAGTTTCCTGAGCAGTATGACACTTTAGCAGAAATGTAGTTCAAACAAATGTTTCTTACACTTTAGTGTACTTCAGATTCTCCTAGCAAGCTAGTTTTCTAAACTACAGATTCCTAGGCTTCCAGGCAATTTCAGATTCGGCATGTCTGAGAGGTGAACCCCAGGCACCCACATTTTAAGAAACAGTCCAAAGGATTTGATGCTAGTGGTTCATGGTCACAGTTGATAAACTCTGCTGTAGAGGAGGAATGGGCCTTGGTTAGGCAGGAAGGAGGCTGGAGAACTGAAGATGGAATTTACTTGAGCGAAGGCATACGGGCAGTGGTGTGCTAGAGCCAGCTCATGATGGCTTGCAAGATTTGGCTGTTAAATTTTCAGGAATTTAGAAAGCTGTTTGTTAAACATAGCCATTATTAAAATTAGATTATGTGAACTTGCAATTAAAAAATTATATGAAAAGCGAAAGTAATGAACACTGAAAACTCATCATTTCTTAAGTATTGCACTACATTTTACGATTACCTATGCTGTTAAACATATCTATGCTCTTAAACTATGTCTATTGTATCTGTGCAATGGAACAGCTATGTAATTATGTTGCTACTGTGCACCTCTTCCCAACTTCATGTTCAGTGATGCTGGGTTAGTAACTTGAAATTGACCATGGTGGCAGTATTTGGAACACAGAAATTTTCAAATGTTGAAATGTAGGTTTCACCTATATCGCCTTACAGCCCCCAGCCAATTTCTGCCACATCAATGCATAAGGATGAAAAAGATTGTTTTTATAAGGATGAAAAAACTAGTAGAATACAAGCAGTGTGATACTTCTGGAAGTAGCTAAACGTGAGACCAAAGAAACAGATATTGGCCATGTCATGGAGTGCTTTGTGACCCATTTTTGAGAAGCATAGACTTTATTGTAGGGATGATGGGAAACCATCATGGCAGTTAAAGCTATAAAGTGCCATAGTCAGATTTATGTTTAGAAAGGTGGCTCTGTGGAAGATAATTTTAAAGCTGACAAAACTAAAAACCAGGGGACCATTTAGGAAGCCATATTTCATATGACAGATGATGATGAAGTAGACTATGGTAGTGGAGGTATAGATGGAAAGAGTGGACTAATTGAGGGAAATATTTAGAAGTTAAACTTGGTAGTGATAAGAAAGTGATGAGAGAGAGGAAGGGGTCATATGTGATTCATATTTCTAACCTGGGTGACTGAGTGAGTGGTGATGTAAGCCAATGCGATAGAGAATACAAGAGTAAGAGCACGTTTAGGTGAGAAAAATGGTGTGTATACTAGAGACTTGCTGTTGTACATATGAATCCTCGTTATAGTGCTTCTCAAACTTTTTCATGTTATGACACCCATAGAGAATAATAATGTGGCATATAAGATAACAGGAAGAGGCTGCTCAAGCTTAGAGGCAATAAACTTCTGGGGCTCTAGTCATCCCACCTCATACTATGCTTACATCAAAGTTTGGAGAAATCAATATTATGCCCCAGCTATTACCTTTCAGGGTCAAACCATTTGGGAAACTTCTGTATTATACTTACTATCTTCTTCTATCTCTAAACTCATAAAAAAATGTTAGGGAAGAGGAGTGGGAATGAATATAATGAATATATGTATATATAATATATAATATAATATACAATATAATATAATATGATATATATAATATGTATTATATAATATAGTGCCTGCAGAGCTCAGTTAAGTAACACATTTAATATTGATGAGACTTACTGGAAGGTGGGAGAGTTGAGAATAAGACAAATACAAATTTAGAGCCTAGGATTTTCTCTCAAAATTAGAGGAATAGCAGTCTGTCTGATTGTGGGCTGTGTCATCACCACTGTGGTCTAGTGTTTCTCTGTCATTGAAAAGAAGAGGTAGGAAACTGGAATCAAGAATTGAATTCCTTCAAGCTAATTAGGAGTGCAAAAGAAGCAAGTTAATATCTCTCCCCTGCCCCCAGATAATATTAATTGGCAATGCTAGTAAAAAGAAGATTGAATATTTTTAGTATGAACTTTGAGAGAAGACTGCCCAAGTTTGGGCCTATAGCCAGAAGACTACTAACAATAAGAAGAAGCCAAATTTCTGTGTTTATTTAAAGCATGAGAAAGTTATTTTTTATTTACCATAAAGTACCACAACATATGAATTTTTCTTCCTCACTTGGGCCTATAGCCAGAAGACTACTAACAATAAGAAGAAGCCAAATTTCTGTGTTTATTTAAAGCATGAGAAAGTTATTTTTTATTTACCATAAAGTACCACAACATATGAATTTTTCTCCTCAACCTAAACTATATTTATCACCATATTTTCTATACTAAAAATGAGGAGGTAGCTTCCCTAAATTATTATTCTGTACTTATGACAGTGATATAAGCTATGTGATGTCACGTTCCTGCACGACAGAGCAGGTGGGAGTGGAGAAGGGGAAGCAAAAGGTTAAGGAAAAGAGAGAGACACACACAAAATAGGAGAGACAACAGTTCAGGACCAGGGGACTTCAGCCTCATGGACTGGAGTCCTGAATGGGGCCTGACTGTTCCTTTTATTATCTTACACATAAGCAAGGGTCAATGTAGCTTCTGTGGTCTGTGAGTCTCACACCCAAGAATTAACCTCCAGGCCTAATTTCCCAAGCCTGCAAACTGCCATTACCAGTGGCCCCATGAGGTTATTGTCATGCACCTTTAAGAGACAGAAGCTTCCTCTGCCAAGGCTTACTGACAAGAATGCAGGGAGGACAGATATTATGATATCAATAGGTCGTTTCACAGGCAGGCTGCCAGACCCTGAAGCAAGGGGTTTACGCCCCTTTTTTGTCAACTCCTGATTTCTCCTGTTGGTACCCACTGGTACCCACTGACAGCCACGGGCACCCACGGGCACCCACAGGCACCCACGTGACCATGTCTGGCTTGGGTTGTCCCTCTCGTAGGAACTTACCCGTCTCTGACTAACTGGCCATTCTTTGGTGCCAAACAGGGATATACACAGTAAGCATAATATTGAAGTTATGATCTGTCTTTATGGAGAGCTGCATGGAGGCAGACAGGCAGGGTATAATGTGACAATGTGATATAATCAGGACTGTCCTCAAAAATCCAGATTGTATATAAAGAGTATCCATGTGGCAATATATTGAACATATTAGGTAGACATTAAAGCCCATTTTGTCCTTTAGGAGTTCACAGTCAGAAAGTAGAGTCTAGAGGAGAAGGTAAGCACACAGCAGTGTGGTATTTTACACAACTGTGTCTAAAGGAGACATGTTTCACTGAGCCTGGAAAGAAGGGAGATAGGAGGTCCTGGGAGGAAGTGTGAATTGGAACTGAGTCTTCCAGGCACATGAGGACATCAAAGAATCTTGCTTCTGTGGAATTTCAAATGGTGTTATATTATTAGGCTTTATGAAATGATGGGAAATGAGGTTGGATAGGGAAGCCCTGACCACAGATAGAAAGCCATGAAGAATTGCTAAAACATTTCAATTTTATTCTAAAAAAAATTGAGATCCATTGGTGGATTTTGTAAGGGGACCAATATGAATAATTTTAGATTACTCTGTCAAGAGAGTGGAGAATAAAGAGGAGGAGGATGACAGAGGAAGCAGGGAAGGAGACCAGTTAAGAGACTAAATCCAAGTGAAAGTACTATAAATCTGACTTAAGGCAGTGGCCATGTAGATATTGACAGAATCAGACCTATTTAGGAAGGAAATTTGGGGACTGATTGTGGTGAAGGAATGAGAGAAAAGGGGAGATTGAGATTCATTTGCTCTAATCTATTGAGTACATAATGGCACTTTTCACTGGCAGAGGAAATAGAGACAGTTGAGCAGGTTCCAATGCATGATATTGATTCTTGTCACTATCAATGCCTCTATTTCTAAAATATTGTCAATATACAATATTATGAGATGTGGCCTCACAGCAGCCTTGCCGTTTGCCTCCCTGCATTCGCCCATAACAGCAGGGCCTCACCGGGACAGGATATTCACTATGTTTATGGCAAAACCCCATGGGCCCCAAGAGAGAGGGCAGGTCAGCCAATGACGGGCAAGACCCTAAAATAATGTGCATTTGGGCAGCCTAAGACAGGCGCTGTCCTTGGGTACCCTGGGAGGAATCAAGGAGGTGAAGCATATGGGGCCTAAGGGCCTGTGAACCCTTATCTGCAGAGCTAGCAGCCTGCCAAAGAAGAGAGAAATCTTCCTCAGAAGATAACAGCAGTCCTCCTTGCATTCTTGCCTCTAAGTGTCATAGTGAACCATTATCTGTTCCCGTAGAAGGCAAGATTGTATTGAACAAAGGGTCTTTCGGCTGAGGTGGTCTGTGAGGCATAGGGAGATTTGGCTAAATCTTGGGTGACACATGTGATTTACAGACCTCGGAAAGAGCAAAGCCCCTTCCCTGTTTGTACTCAATAAAAGCTGCAAGCTGACCAGACTCGTGGCTCTTGTCCATCAGACAGAGTCCCCGGGCTCACATTGCTTTTTAAACTATCCCTGTCTCTTGCTCTTTATTTCTTTTTCTGAGTCCCCGCCAGTCCTCTCGAGGAAGCTAGACCCAGCCGTGCAGAGACGCGACAATGAGAAGCTAATTGTTGATATGACATGATAGGAACAGGGAGAAGACATTTTCCATTTTTTGACAAGAACTAAACATTTATATGAGGAAAAGTATATAAATACTTATAGTAACAAAGTTGTACTGCTAAATATTATTTTATTTTTATTGCTACAACTTCTGGCACTGGAAATGACCAAATAAAAAGAAGTGGTATAATAATAATAATGAGGTGCTCAGTAAATTAGGCCAATTTAATTATATGAAGAATACATGTTGAAATAAACCAACGTGCCAGAATGGGTAGGTTTTAGTTAACAATGCAATTGCAGGAAATAAAACTATTTTTATTTGTAATTTTTAAATTTATATGCATTTCAATATTTTAGAATTCATGATGCATCAGATAGCTTTTGACAAATGACAGTGATTGCTAAGGAGTGAAGAAATTAAATAAATCTCAATGTTACTATAAAAGGTATGGATATTTAACTTAAAATTTGGGAAAATATGTAAATGGTTGTAGAGGTACTGTGGCTATAATGCATAACCTAACACATTAGGCCTGTGGCACATTTCTTCAATTTTTCTAGTTTCTTTTTTTTCTTTTTTTTCTTTTAGCTGAGCCATCCTGCCACCTGTTGGTAGCTCAGTGTCACATTATACCCTGCCTGTCTGCCTCCATGCACCTCTCCATAAAGACAGATCATAACTTCAATATTATGCTTACTGTATATATCCCTGTTTGGCACCAAAGGATGGCCAGTTAGTCAGTGATGGGTAAGATCCCATGAGAGGGACAACCCAAGCCAGACGCAGTTGCACGGGCCTGTGGGTGCCCGTGGGTGCCAGTGGGTACCCGTGGGTGCAAGTGAGTGCCATGGAAAAAATCAGAGAGAGGAGAAAAGGGGCATAAACCCCTTGCTTCAGGTTCTGGCAGTCTGCCTGTGAAATGACCTATTGATATGATAATATCTTCCCTCCCTACATTCTTATCAGAAAGCCTTGGCAGAGAAAGCTTCTGTCTTTTAGAGGTGCATGACATTAACCTCATGGGGCCACTGGTAATGGCAGTTTGCAGGCTTGGGAAATTAGGCCTGGAGGTTAATTCTTGGGTGTGAGACTCAGACCCGTGGAAGCTACATTGATCCTTGCTTTATGTGTAAGATAATTAAAAGAATAAGTCCCGATTTGGGGCTCCAGTCCACGAGGCTGAAGTCCCCTGGCCCCGAACTGTTTTCTCTCCTATTTTGTATCTCTCTCTCTTTTCTTTAACCTTTCGCCATCCCTTCTCCACTCCTACCTGCTTTGTGGTGCAGGAACACAACAGCTCAGAGGCTGCTCAGCTTGGGCTGGGAATCCAACTGGAAACCCTGTTGCTCAGAGCTCACACTCTTGAGCGAGCTCTTAACCAACAGAGCCACTTGACCGGCCCTTATTTCTTCAATTTTTGATCTCATTTAAAGTATGCACATGGCAGTTCTTGGAGTGAACCCATTGTGCACGCTGGGAATCAATCAATGAGGAACAAAAGCAACTTTTTTTTTTTTTTAATGATTGCATACCCTACTTAATGGAGCTTTTAAAGTATTAGGAGTATAAAAGAGTAAATATTCCTTTGCTGAAAATAATCATGTTTACTTTTAATTTTTGGACCCAGAATAGTTTTTTCTTATGAATGTTTTCAGTTAGAAACTAGAATAGTTTTTACTAATTTTGAGAAAATGTCAGAAATTTTATATTTAAAAACCAGCAGTCTGGAGTTATGATTGCCTAGGTCAATGCAAAAACATAAGGAAGATTAACAAGAAAAATCACACTAAAAACTTACACAGGCGCTGTGAAAACCCGAAGCCTAATGATGTGTCAGTGTGTTCTTACAACAAACCAGCACAGAATGCCTTTAAAGCAATGTGATGTTGTTGGTATGAAGTAATTACTGAGAAGCAAGTTGAGGTGTTAAGTTTGATGTATTGTGGTCTTTTCTATGTGTTTCAATTTGCCTCCATGGTAACCGTGGTCATTTCTCCAGCCTGACTACCATCCAGCTATCAGCATTTTCTTTTAATGAGAGATATTCTTTGGTTGGATGCAATTTTACTTAGCATCATTTAGCTGGGTTTTTAAAAACAATAATTCAGCACTTAATTATATAAATTATTGATCTTCAGAGTATTGACCTGCAGAGAAATGCACATTTAGACTTGAAATTCTTCCCCCTTTCACTTTTTACTTTACTGGAATATTAATTCAGTGAAAAAAATTCACAATAGGGCCGGCCGAGTGGCATGGTGGTTAAGCACCTGCTTGGGAAGCCAGAGGCCCCGGTTCGGTCCCACATATGAGGGCCAGTGACACTGCCCTCAAAAAAAAAAAAGAAAGAAAAAAATTCACAATAGCTTTGAACACCTTAGAGTGACAACTACCTAAATGGTCATGGCATTGGCATTATAAGCCACTGGTTCCAAATTTTACCTTCAGAAAACTGACAGGGAAAAGAGCCACTGTTACTTTAGGCAGAAAGAACATGTCCATGGGAAGGAGGGAAGAGGAATGGAAGGAGGAAGTAAGGGAAAACAAAGGAGTTTATCATTCTCACAAAAAGGTGGAGTTACCAGACCAGCCAGAACTTGATTTCAGTGGCTGACAGCAGACCCAGGACACCATCTTGCCCCTGAAGATGAACTTTAGCTAATTATAATGGATTATAATATTATTAGCATCACAGGGAGGGATTATCTCCATCGCCTGTGTCAGTCACCATGACAGTTCCCACAAGGTTCAAATAAGAACAACAACAACAAAAAATCCCTCCTCCCATTGGGAAGGTGGGTCAGCAAAGACCCACCTGGGAATACCTATAATGCAACCCTCATTTGTTTACTTAAATCAGAAATCTTTAAATCATCCTTAATCCCTTTTCTCTTGGCTTTAAACCCCTATCAGTCAAGTTGTTGATTCTACTAAGATTTTCTAGCCCTGTCCACTTCTCTCCATTTCCATTGCCACTACCTTATTCAATTCCACATTTTTGCTATTTTGAATGATGCTATTACGAACATTTGTGCACACACAGTTTTGTGTGGACATATGTTTCATTTCTTTTAGGTATACACCTAAAAGTAGAATTGCTTTCTCATATGCTAACTGTGTTGAGCGTTTTAAGGAAGTGTTAAATAGTTTTATAAAGAGTTTTTATATTTCCGCCAGCAATGAATGAGAATTACAATTTCTCCACATCCTTACCAACACTTATTACTGCCTGTCATTGTACCCTTTCTACAATTGGATAATTCTTTTTTAAAGATTTTATTGGGGAATTGGGGGACGGGAAACAGACAAGTTGCTGTCTTTTTGTTCTTCAGTGTAGTTGCGGAGGACGTTGCTTCACTGGCCCATGTTGGTATCATCATTGCGCTCTTCCCGGATGAGGCAGATTGGTTGCCAGCCTCTGGATGGTCGCTCACTGCAGCTATTGGTAGCTCACGCTGGCTGTCGGCCACTCACTGTAGCCTATGGCAGCCCACTGCAGCAGGGGCTGCAGCCTAGACCGTCGCTGGGGCTCACAGTCCAGCTCCAGGTGGAGCTGTTGTTAGCTGTAGAGGGTAGTGTCACTGGCCCTCATATGTGGGATCCGAACTGGGGCTACTGGTGTCCCAAGCCAGCTCCTAACCAATGCGCCACTCAGCCGGCCCTGGATAAATCTTTTTAATCAGTGAACTATAATTAAGACTAAAGGTGAACAAATGGGTGGAAACTGTAGCTTTAAAATAGCCAACTTGTGCTTTTTTTTTGTTTTTGTTTTTTCCAGAACAAATATATATGTGTTGTATAATAAGCTTAAGGAAATTATAGCCTTGCCACATTATCTGTCTTTCATTTAAAATATAACCTTTTATTATATATTGAATAGACACAAGAAATATTGAAAATCAGAAAAAGGTAACTGTTTAGTAGGAAACAGTAGCAGATAAAATTGAAATATGAAAAGTACTTTACAATTCTTAGCTTATAAATTATGTAGGCTGTTAGCCTATGAATTGTAACTTCATGAATATATTAATGTTCTGTCTTTTCACTCGAAATTTAAAGTGAAATAATATTTTGTTCAGTGTAAATTATATGTGTATGATAGGGATGTTAATTTTCTTTCCAACTATTTCCTCTGAAGTGGATCATAAAATGTACCTCATGAATTTTCTCTTTAAAATGTATTTCTCTGGAGCAAAAGAATTTGATCCAAAAATGTAGACATTAGGTTTCTCAGATAAACACTATTGAAATAAGTTTATCATGAATTATTTTCTAATACAATCTTTATTTTTTGGATATTTATAAACAAAATACACATATTGATAAGTATAGACAACAAATCAAATTTAGGGTAATAACTACACATTCCAAGGATGGTGGTAAGTCATTCTGTCACTGTTGTATCTTCACATTGAAAGTGCCAGACAAAAGTCTTTATACATAAGTGTATATACATTTCAGAAGGACTTTATAGTTACAGCAAAAAACTATGAGGACTCTAGGTTTTCTTTCCATTGGCTAGGTGCCAGGTGTACTTTATGTTGTTGTCAGTTTATTTTTTGCCTTTTGTGTAAACAACCTTATCTAACTTGTCACCTACAAAATATAGGATGGTTTGTTGTATTCACTTTCTCTTGCCGTGTAACAAATTACCATGTACTTGGTGGGCCAAAACAACATACATTTACTATCTCACAATTTCTGTGGGTCAGGAACCCAGCATGGTTTCACTGGGTCCTCTGCTCTGGGCCCCACAAGGCTGAAATCAAAGTGTCGGCTGGGACTGAGTTCTCAACTGGAACTCAGGGTCATTTTCCATGCTCATTCAGCTTATTGACAGAATTAAATTCATTGCAGCTGTAGGATTCATCGCAACTTGTTTCTTCAAAGCCCGCAGGAGAATTCTGACTTTTGTCCTCTACGATGTAGACTTGTGTAGCCTAATCAAAGGAGTGACGGTTTCATCATATTCCCAAGTTCTTCCCACACTCAAGGGAAAGCAATACTAAAGGGTGTGTACACCAGGGGCATGAATCTTGGGGACAATCTTAGAATTCTGTCTACTACTGTCTGGTGTTTTATGCTCTGATCCTTACTTTAACTAATGCAAAAACCCTAATTAATCTTGTTTTTCCTCTCTTTGGGCTAGTAAATCAAAGTACTATTTTCTGATCAGAACTTGCATGGCTAGTGGTATGTGTGTTTCTGATCTTTTTAATTAAATATGGAGGAGCAGATAGCTACAGTTTGGCTCACTGTAGTTGCCTAAGGGTTGTGAGAGTTTCTGTAGTTAGAGGTGCAGGAAATGCTGTGAACCTCTTCTGTCAACAAAAATAAATCACTTGATAAGATCTATAGTATTTATTAAGGTAAGTAATATTTGAAATATTGTTAGTGATTATATCTAGAACAAAATTATATCTAGAATAAAATAGACAGTATGTAGTCTTGGGGTTATATAAAAATATACCCTAACATTTTATGGAATAGAGTGAAAAGCTTGGGGAAATTTCATATTGTTAGACTCGATGCCACAAAATTTTGTGTCCTTCTTGCCTTCTTCTTAAGTGATATCAACCTTTGGTTTAAAAAAATAATGATTGTGAAGTGGATTAGTCATGGAAACATACCTGTGTCATTTTTTTCGCTTTTTTTTGTGAAGAGCAGAGACTTGGAAGCTTGGTTTTCTAAAGTTGAATTATTTTAACTAATGGTAAAATTGGTTGAGATCACAAAATAGAACTGGATAAATAAAAATTCTATATTTTGTATTGTTAGCCAATTTCAGGTAAAGTAGTGGGAAGAGACTTCAAAGAAATGATAATTATAAAAAAAATTCAAGGCCATATGAAGCAAATTCTGACACAATCCTGTAATAGAAGTATTCTCAGTAGAAATGGATTAAAGAAAGGAAAACAAAAATAGTTTAGACTTAACTTTTGAGGGCTAGGGAACCCAAGTACTAACTCTTTTTCATCTAGGTAGATTATTAATTTATCAGACCCATGCAATGCAATGAGCATGACGTCTTCACTCCTCTAATGTCCATGCTTTCCTCTTCTTATTCCTAGGAGGGATTAAAAGAGAAGTTAAAATAATAAATTCTAGCTGTAGTTTTACTGTCTTTTGTATCTGCTTCAACTGATAGATTTTGCAGTTAGACCTGGCAGGTTTCTTCAAGTGTGAGATTAATGAATGACAATTCCCAAGTGCTGTTAAAAACAATGTAAAGAAATTTAAGAAATAACTGCAGACCTGATTTTCTTGGAATTTTCCAAATTATATTTCCGTATGTGAAAATTTAAGCACATGAAAATTATGTGGACTTTCACAATTTCAGGCAGTTATAGTTGATTATATTAATCATGAATTCCATAATGCAGACCCTATTATGTTTAATGGCCTCTCATGTAATGCAAATTATAATTTTCATTTGAATGCTTCATGTTTCATTTTGAACTAACATTTATGCTTAAGCTGGCATGATTTTACAAAGGTTTTAGATTTACCTAACTTCCGAATTTTTAAATTTTTGTAAGCAATAGAAGAAATACGCTTTATCAATCATGACACAAAAAAAGGGATAGTACATGAAGGGACAATAGATACTTCTACCCAAATAAATTCTTGAGAGTTTGAGAAATGCTTACATTCTAATAAAAATGGAAAATGTTGAGATTCTTACATTTAACACTTTTTATAATGAATGTGATATACTTAGACTGTGATCCACTTTTTTTCCACAAAAATTTAGACATTTGATTATATATGATAGCGGTATATGTTTTCACTTTTCGTTGCATAGAACCCAAATCAGAACTTTACTTAGGTACATTATTATAGTTTTTGATACATTATTAAAGTTAAATATTTTAGTTAATTGGTAATACAGAAACAACTATAAACATTGAAAATCATCTCTTGGTGAAAATAAAGATAAGTCAGTGATTATAAGAAAAATCACATCACTAACTCTTGCATTATGCTGAAATGACATTTAAGCCATTTACCAGAAATGAAGTAGGTATTATTTATAAACTTCAGTCAGTTATAAGCAATTGGATTTAATTTTTCTAACAATGACATTTCCAGAAATTAGAAAAAAATGTATTTCCAGAAATTAGAAAAAATGCCTTAAATTAAATTCTTTGGAGATATATCATGCTAACAAAAAATCAGGGAATTAATGTTTGAAATAAAATGAACATGTTAAATTGTACAAAGCTGGGCTGGCTGAGTGGTGCGTTGGTTAAGAGCTGGCTTGTGAAGCCAGCAGCCCCGGTTTGGGTCCCACATATGAGGGCCAGTGACACTGCCCTCAAAAAAAAAAAAAAAAAGTGTACAAAGCTGAGTTTTAATAAGAACTAGAAAAAAAGAAACATAAGGTTATAATAGAGCAACAACTTTCCTACATGTTGAATATTACATCTCAGCAACCAAAACTAATTGGTCTAAGTAACAAATGTGCTAATAAGTAGTTTAAAGATAGAATATAGAAAATGCAGATAATTGCTTGTGTTCCTTTGCAGTAGTGAGTGGTATTCTACTTAATCTTTTTCATTTCCAAAAGGAAATTTGCAAGCTATTTATGTATGATGAATTAATTTAAAGTCACAATTAAGTATTTTTTTTTAAAGAAACTTCTTAGCATATTCAATTGTTAAGTATAAATGACTGGAGTCAATTTTGACAAGCCCTGGAATTAAAAAGGGGGAAGTGGAGGAGTATTAATTATAGTGCAGTTGACTTTGGGGCAAAACTTTAGAAAAAGAATAGCAAGGCCCTGAATTAAGTACTATAAATAGAATATATTAGCAAACTACAATCATTCAGAAATATATGGACTCAAGCAAAGTATCTATAAGATGTAGTCAGTTTTCAAAATAGCAATATGGGTTATTACTAACGTCTTCATTCTTCATTCCACTTCCAGCTCTGTTAGTTATATGTGACATTGCTTAATCCACTAAAGAAATTCAATCTCCAATTTTTACTCATTTTATTGTTATAGTGGTACATTGACAAAGAAGATACATTCCGCTAACTTATAAGAAATTTTTTTTTATGAAGATTAAGGTATATTTGTGATTCTGCCACTTATATGCTATGAGATATTCGGGGAAGTTCTCTGGTGAGATGGCATTTGAGCTGAGACCTGATGATGAAATGGAGCCAGTTCTACAAAGATCAGGAGAAAGCAGTTAAAAGCAGTGAGAGAAAATGCAAAGTTAAGAATGAACTCAGAGTGTTGGAGGAACAGAAAGCTGTGTGATTAGAGATTGAAAACTTGGGAGAGTCCAGGATGAGATAAAGGTGAAGGATGAGGTGGGGGCCAGATCATGCTGGCTTTTGTGTGTCAAAGGTAGGATTCGGAATTCTGTTTTTGTTTTTTAAAGATTTTATTGGGGAATCAGGGGAGGGGAGCAGACAACTTGCTGTCCTTTTGTTCGTCAGTCTAGTTGTGGAGGTTGTCGCTTCACTGGCCCGTGTTGGCATTATCATTGCACTCTTCCCGGGTTAGGCAGTCACTTGCCAGCCATTGGACTGTTGCTCATGGCAGCTTGTGGCAGTTCACACCGGCTGCCAGCCACTCAGGGTAGCTCACGGCAGCCCACTACAGCAGGGGCTGCAGCCTATGCTGCAGTGGGCAACTCACAGTAGCCCAGCTCTAGGTCAAGCTGTTGTTCACCATCTTAGCTATAGAGGGCTCACCATCACTGGCTTTCATGTGGGATCAGAACCAGGACCCTGCTGCTCAGAGCTGGCGTCCCAAGCCAACTCAACCAAAGCGCCACTCAGCTGGCCCCTGAATTTTATTCTTAGGGTAATAAGACTGGCAACCATTGAAAAGTTAATATATACATATTTTTCATTGTGAAATTCATCATACATACCAAAGAGTGTGTGTGTACCCCTTGGCTTAAGAAATAGAATGTTGCCTCCAATACCAAATAGCACCAAAGCCTGCTTATTTCTTGCCCACTAGGATCCCCACCCCATCCCTCCCCAGCAGCCTGAAAATAGGTTTCTCATTCCCTAGATTTTCTTTCTAGTTATTTTATATGCTGAAAATCCATGGTTTAGTTTTCCCTCTTTGAATATTTGATTCATATTGAATATATTCTTCTGTGACTTGATTTTTGGCTTAACATTATATATTGGGTTGTTGGAAAAGTCATGACGCATTTTTGCAATGAAAAACATAGAAAAAATACATCGTGATTTTTCTGACAGCCCAATACTTGTATTTCATTCATTTTTATTTGTGGATAGTATTTTATTATATTACTATTCTACAATTTATTTATCCATTAATTTATTGATTGATACTTAATTTATTCCCTCCTTGTTTTCTTGCTTTGAAGAAGCAAGAAATAAATAAACTATGAATAAAGTATGCTCTGTGCTATGAATAAACTTGCGCTAGTCTCCTGTTACATAAGAGTTTCTCTAGAGAATTGTTGGGTGTATGACATGTGCATCATATTTATGAAGAAATACCAAATCCTTTCCCAAGTGAGTCTATTAACTTACTATGTACCAGCAGAGGACGGGAGTCCCAGTTCTCCATGTCCTCTCCAAACCTTGATATTGTCAAATTTTAGTTTTTATAAATCGAACTAATGAAGTAAAAGTATTAACTCCTTATGGTGTTTATTCTGGATTCTCTGAATATCAATAAGGTGAAACATATTTTTATGCATTCTTTTTAATTGTCTTTTTTTATGGGATTCATTGTCTATTGCTTATTGTAGATGTGTTCTCAATATGAGCCTTTTTAGTTTTATTTGTTGAAGATATCTTAAATTCTCTGGCTTTTTAAAAAACTCTATTAATGATGTCTTTTGGTAAACATAAATTCTTAATTAAAAAAAAATTAATTAATTTTCCAGTTACATTTGACATACAATATTGTTATTGATAGTTTCAGGCATACAACATAATGAGTGGACATTTATATACCTTATGAAGTGATCACCCCAATAAGTATAGTACCCATCTGATGCCATACATAATTATCATATTATTGACTATATTCCCTATATTGTACTTTACATTCCCATGACTAGATAAATTCTTAATTTTAGTGTAGCCTAATTATGAACCATTTCTTTTACATGTAATGCTTTTGTAGTCTTGTTAAAAAAGACTTTTAATACCCCAAGTTAGGAAATTTATTCTTCTTATTACCTTCTAAAATTATTTTGCCTTTTCTACATATTTATAATTACTATGAATCCATTTTAGTGTTTGGTATGAGATTAACTTTACATTTTTCTCACATGTTTTATAATTATGTGGTTTTAATTAACTCTTACTCATAATAGATTATTTCCTTGTGTGTTTAATGATATAGGTGTCTCTTTTTTTATTTTATTTAATAAAGTTTTATTTTTCCAAATGTACTGTTGGTGGGACCTGTTGTTCATGCATCTTCACCAGCAGCTGGGGCATCCCCACCCTTGGTGTTTCTGGTGTAAATTACTTGAGCTCTGTGCTTTGAAACTAACTTAATAAGTCCTTTACTAAGGAGCTCCTGAAGGGCTTCCCTGGCCAAGGAACCGCGAATCTTCAGTCTCTCAGAAACAACAGCTGGAGTTGTAAGTTTATAGTTGGGAACTTCCTTACAGAGTTTGTCATATGTAACTTTATCAAACAAGACTAAGTTATTAAGCTTGTCCCGAACTTTACCTTTGGACCACTTCTTCTTTTTGGCCTTGCCTCCAGATTTGATCACTGGGTCTTTGTCTTTCTTGACTGACTTTCCAGCATCTTTCTTCTTCTTGTCGTCTTTGGGAGGCATGGCGAAGCACGCACAGCAGCAGATACCACCTCAGCCTCGCTAAGATGTCAGAGAAAAAGCGATATAGGTGTCTCTTGACTAACTGACTTTTAAGATGGAGGAAACCATAAAAAGGGAATGCCAGTAGCCTCTAGAAGCTGAGAATGGACATCAGCTAACTGCAGCAATGAATTGTGTCCTTATTCCTAAAAGGATAACACTATCCCAACTTTGTGTTTATATTTACTTTGGTTTCTGAATGATATATTTATCATATTTTAGTAATAGTAAATTCGTTTTAGTTCTGTTTTATTTTTAATTTTTAAGAAAAGGATATCAAATTTATACTTTCTGTCCGGACATGTAAAGTTCTTCCAAGTAAAGAACTTGGAAGACATCACTCTCATCCTTATAAGAAAAACACTGAACAAACTACAAGTCAACAACTCTTCCTAGGTCCACTAGAGAATTGAGGTTAAATGGCAGATTTCTGCCTTATAAACTGGAGAGACAGGAGAATACAGAGAATCACAGTTTATGTGGAGCAAAATCCATAATGCCGACCATTGGTAGGAATACATAAAGAGTAATTAACAAATTACAGGGGACTTAACAAGGACTAGCTTCATTATAAAAATTCTGGCTCAGTCTTAGGGTGACTTCCACAGTTTTGTGAGTTTTACTTGCAGGAGCTCCATCAAGTACTCATGATGGAGACTGGAGAAAAATTCTTCCTGCTTCTGACAGATGGAGGTAGAAGGTAACCATTTTGAAATGTGCCCAGAAAGGATTTTTTTTTTTCTGTAACGAAGAGCTGACTCAATTGAAAACATTTTACCAGAATCTAATTGACATGAGGAGAGGGAAATACCCGACTCTAGCCCCATCTAGCCTTCCTGACTCAACTAAGGGGAAAAACAAAAATAAAGGAGAAGCACTTGATAAGGTCATAATCTCAGGGGCACAGGCCTACTGAAAGGATGGGACCTAATCATACAACTAGGGAACATTGCCCCCCTCTGCTCCCAACTTTACTACCGCATCAACAGGGCTTCTGTATAATAACAGATTACAACTGGGAGAACTGTAATGCTCAGATTCCATTTAAGACTGGAATATACATTTTTCTTAAGCTCACATGGAACAGTGATAAGCCACAATCTGCACCATAAAACACACCTAAAAAATATAAAAGGAGAGAAACTATATAAAGTATGTTCTAGACCACAATGGAGTTAAAGTAAAATCAATAACAAAAAGACAGCTGGAAACTCCAAAGGTATTTGGAGATTAAATAACACACTTCTAACACACATGAGTTAAAGGAGAATTTTCAAGAGAAATTTAAAACTATTTTGAATTAGATGACAATGAAAATATGACTTGCAACATTGTTGAATGCAGTGAGAGCAGTGCTTAGAGAGAAATGTATATTATTAAATGCATTATATTACAAAAAAGAAAGATCTAAAAACCAATAATCAAAGCTTCCATCTTAGAAAACTAGAAAAAGAACAAATTAAATATAAAGAGAAATAATAAAAATTAGAGCAGAACTCAATGAAATAGAAAACAGGCAATTAACAGAGAAAATCAATGAAAACAAAAGCTGGTTCTATGAAAAAAAGAATCAATAAAATTGATAAACCTCTAGCTCAGTTAACCAAGAAAAAAAAAAGAGAGAATACCAGTTACTAATGTCAGAAATGAAAGAGGAGCCATTACTAACCTCATGAACCTTAAAGAGATCATAAAGGAATATTGTGAACAACTCTGTGCCCACATATTTGCTAACCTAGATGAAATGAACCAATTCCTTGAAAGACACAATTTACCAAAACTCACACAAGGAGAATTAAATAATCAGAATAGGCTATATCTGTGAAATTGAATCAATAATTAATAACTTTTTTAAAAAAGAAAACACTAGGTATGGATGGTTTCACTGGTTAATTGTACCAAACATTTCAGGAAGAAATGATATTGATTCTCTACAATTCCCTCTGGAAAATAGAAGCAGAGGGAATACTTCTTACTTAATTCTATGAAGACAGCATTTTTCTAATGCCAAAACCATATTAAGACATTACAAGGAAGAAAAACTATAGAACAGTATCTCTCATGAATATAATATAAAAATCCTTAACAATATAGTAGCAAATCACATTCAACAATGTATAAATAGAATTACAGATTCTTGATTAGGACCAAGTGGGATTTATCCCAGGTATGCAAACCTGATTCAACATTTGTAAATAAATAAATATAATTCATCACATAAACAGGCTAAAGGAAAAAAATCATCTGATCTTATTAATAGATGCAGAAAAGCATTTGACAAAAATCCATCACTGTTCATGATTAAAAACAAGCAGACTAGAAATAGAAGGAACTTTCTCAATTTGATTTAAAAAAAAATCTACAGCTAACATCGCACTTAATGGTGAGAAACTATTTACTTTCCCCCTAAAATCAAGAACGAGGGCAAGGATATACCCTCCCAATACTCCTGTGCCACATTGTACTGAATTATCTAGCTAATGAGATAAGGAAAATAAGTAAAAGGTATACAGATTGTGAAGGAAGAAATAAACTCTTTGTTTACAGATGACATGATTGTCAGGTAGAAAATTCCAAAGAATTAAAAAAAAAAACCAACCTCCTGAAACTAAGTGATGATAAGGTTACAGGATACATAGTTGCTAGTTTATAAAAGTCAATTGCTTTTCTATATACCATCCGTGAACAATTTGGAATTAAAAACACAGTACCACTTTACAGTAGCACCAAAAATTGAAATATGTAGGTATAAATCCAACAAAATATACACAAGGTCTATATGAGGATAATTTTAAAACTCTGATGAAAGAAATCAAAGATCTAAATAAATGCAGAGATATTCACATTCATAGATAAGAAAACTCAATATTTTTAAGATATCAATTATTTCCAACTTGATTAATAGATTTAATGAAACCCCAATGAAAATCTCAGAAAGTTATTTTGTGAATATAGGAAAATGGATACTAAAATTTGTTTGGAGAGGCAAAAGACCCAGAATAGCCAACATGATAGTAAAGAGTACAACTTTGAAGGACTGACAAGGTCTGACTTCAAGATTTCCCATAATACTGCAGTAATCAAGGCAGTGTAGCACTGGAGAAAGAATTAGATAAATAGAATAGTGGATCAGAGTAGAGAGCCCAGAAATAGACTCACACAAATATAATTATCTGACCTCTGATAAAGGAGTAATTCAAGGAGAAAGGATAATCTTTCCAATATATGGTGCAGAAACAACTGATGCCTGCATGCTCCCCTCCTACCCACTCCCCCACCCCCCCAAAAAAATAAATCTAGACACAGTCTTTACCCCTTTCACAAAAATTAACCTAAAATAGGTCATAGACTTCAATGTAAAACACAATGCTAGAAACGTTCTGAAAAATAACATAAGAGAAAATCTATGACATTGGGTTTGGTGATAAATTTTTAGGTACAACACCAAAAGCAAGATCCATGAAAGAAAAAAATTAAAAATAAAAACTTCTGTTCTGCAAAATACTCTTATAAGAGCATAAAAAGACAAGCCACAGACTTGGGGGGAAATACTTACAAAACTCCTATCTGATCAAAGGTGTGTAACCAAGTTTACAAAGAATTCTTAAAACTCAACAAGAGAACAAAGAATCCCATCGTTTGCCAAAGATAGGAACCTCACTAAAGGAGATATAATGATAGCAAAAAAGCATATGAAAAGATGCTCAGCATCATCTGTCATTAGGCAATTGCACATGAAAACCACAGTAACATTACACACCTATTGGGAAGGCTAAAATACGTGCTGACAAGGATGTGAAACAGCAGGAACTCTCACTCATTGATGGTGCAAATGCAAAATTGTACAGCTGCTTTGCAAGATAGTTTGGCAGTTTCTTACAAAGCTAAATGTAATACTACTATATGATACAGCAATTGCACGCCTACGTATACATCCATAACTTCTCAGTGCATACATTTGCATATGAATGCTTATGAAATTTTTATTCATAATTGTTCAAAGTTA
Organism: Aselliscus stoliczkanus; assembly: GCA_033961575.1. Lineage (NCBI taxonomy): Eukaryota > Metazoa > Chordata > Mammalia > Chiroptera > Hipposideridae > Aselliscus > Aselliscus stoliczkanus. The sequence goes on along the minus strand of CM066731.1, from coordinate 134,515,470 downwards.
AAAGCAATCAAGATGTCCTGCAGTAGATGAATGGATAAACAAAGCTGTAGTAATCTACGAAATGTAATATTATACAGCAATAAAAAGAAAAGAGCTATCAATCCATGAAAAGACATGGAGGAACTGTAAATGAATATTGCTAAGTGAAAGAAACCAGTTTGACAAAGTACATACTGTATGATTCTAGACATATGACATTCTGGAAGGGACAAAAATATAGAGACAATAGAAAGATCAGTAGTTGCTAGGGATTCAAGGGGAAGAAAAGAAAGGAAAGAGAGAAAAGGATGAATAGATGGGGCACAGGATTTTTTTAGGGTGGAGAAACTGGTACTGTAATGATGGATACATGATATGCGTTTTTCTTTTCTTTTTTTTTTTTGAGAGCAGTGTCACTGGCCCTCATATGTGTGACCCGAACCCGGGCCACTGGCTTCCCAAACCAGCGCTTAACCACAGCGCCACTCGGCCGGCCCTATTATGCGTTTTTCAAAACCGACAGAACTATACAACGCAAGGAGTGAAACATAATGTAGTCTTGGACTTCAGTCAGTAAAAGCATATCAATATTGATTCATTAATTGTGACAAATATACACTAACGTATGATTTTTAACATTAACTCTGTGAGGGAAAACTCTCTGCACTATCTGCTCAATTTTTCTCTAAATCTAAAACTGCTGTACAAAATAAAATCTATTAATAAAAGAAGGCGGCCGGCCGAGTGGCACCGCTGTTAAGCGCTGGCTTGGGAAGACAGCGACCCCGGTTCGGGTACCACTTATGAGGGCCAGTGACACTGCCCTCAAAAAAATAAAAAATAAAAAATAAAATAAAAGAAGGCAAAAAAAGATATCAATCTCAGACTATACCTTCTAAAGTTATTTTTACTCCATGTTTTTCATGTGAAAGAAATTCATTTTGGACTATTATATAATGTTCCACTTGTAATTAGGCCACAATTTATTCATTCTTCTGTCTTTTGAATTGTTTCTTGTCTTTTTATTATTAATGCTGCTATGAGCATTCTTGTACGTGTCTTCTGGTCTGTATTGGTAAGAGTTTCTCATTGATGTATCTAAGAGTTGACTTTCTGGAGAACTATCCTAATTTATACTATAGTATTAAGACATACTATCTTCAACACCTATAGTGTTGGGCAACTTAATTTTTTCCAATCAAGTGATAAAAATGGTTTTCCTTTGTTGCATTTTCTTGTTTGCTAGTGAAGATAACAATCTACACAAAAATTTATTATGATACGCTTCTTCCTTTTCTGTAAAATGCCTGTTCATCTCTTAATTTTTAATTAGGTTGCCTTTTAAAATATTGTTTTGTTTTTAATATGTCCTTAGTACTATTTTTTGTATTTGTTGTACATATCATCTTTTCAGTTTTTAAGTATCTCTAAATTAATAGAAGTTTTTACTTTTAAATAGTTAAATTTATATATTATTTCTTTTACAGTTAGCACTCCTTTTGATCATGTTTAAGAAATACCTTCCTACCACAAAACCAGAAGGATATTTGCTTATATTTTCTGCTAATAGTTTTAAATTTGTTTTTGACATATAAGTGATTCATCTGGAAGATTTTTGTTTATAAGGTAGGGATAAAATTTCATTTTTTTCGTATCTGTTTTCAGCCTCATTGATTCCATAGATCCCTTTTTCTTCACTAGTCTGGTAGACCATCTCAGTGTATATCAGAGTTCCATATAAGCATATATGTGCTTCTGGGTCTTTCATCACATTGTTCAATTTGTCTGTGCCTGAAGTAGTACTACAGCTTCTCAGTTATAGCTTTAAAAGAAAGCCCAAACTCTATCAGGATTATTTCCCTCTATGCTCTTCTTCAAAAATACTCTGCTATCCTTGGGGTTTCACATGTCTTTATCATTTAAGAACCATTTTATCAGTTCCAATTTAAAACATTCCCTGTTAAAATTCAGACTGGAATTGCTTTGTGGTTATAGATCAGTCTGGCTGGGGATAACTGACAACTTTATAATATTATTTCTATCCATGAAGACTGTATAGCTTTCTTTAATGTTTCCCAGTTTTATATTTTTTTCCCCACAGAGCTTATAAATATATTTTGTTAGATTTATTCATCCATATTTGATCTTATTATAAATGCTGTCTTATTTATATTTGTCTTCTAGATGATTCTTGTTTGTATTTAGAGATTAATTGACTTTCTGTGTTTTGACTATGTATAGCCATTATGCTAAATTCTATATGCATTATATTGTGTATAAGTATGAAAGGAGGCTTGTGCACAGAATGGGAAGCACAGTAGAGGGGACTCAATCACTTTTCTTGAAAAAGATACTTTTGAATTGAGAACTCTAAAAACATATTTAGGGCTGATCGAGTGGCTCAGTTGGTTGAGTTAAGCTTAAGAGTTTGAGCTGTGACCAACAGGGCTGCCGGTTGGATTCCCACATGGGCCAGTGACTCTGTGCTGGAGCTGAGCTGCTGCTAGACTGCCAACAGGTGGCAGAATGGCTCAGCTGGTGAGAGCATGTGCTCCTAACAACAAGATTGCCTGTTCAATGGTGGGCTATGCTCGCCCACAACAAAGACTGAACTCAGCACCTTCAGCTGAGCTGCTGGCCAGATAGCTCACTGGATGGAGCTCACTGGATGGAGCATGCGCTCTTAACAACAAGGTTGCTGGTTTGAGTCCTACATGGGAGGGTGGGTATGCCCACCCACAACTAAGATTGTAACACAGCACCTTGAGCTTAAAGGCCATGAGCTGCCGTTGGGCAGCCAGATGGTGACTGGTGCTCTCCATAACTAAGATTGAAAAACAACAACTTGGCTGGTCCCCCTCCCAATTCCCCAACACTGTTCCCCTCCTCCAACACCCCAATTAAAAAACAAAAAGAAATTAAATTCTAAAACGAAAACAAGATTATAAAAATTCAAACTATAGAGAAGTTCATAAAGCGAAGAGTCTCTATTCTATCACCTCACTTTGTGGAAAAAGATGGTAATTTGCAGTGTATCTTTCTAACACTTGTTCTTTTTCTCTCTGTTACTACATCCTTCATGTATGAATGAATGAATGAATGAATGAATGAATAAATAAAATATTTACATATAGGTTGTTACTAAGCTGGAACAAAAATTGACATGTTTTATTTCAAATAGCTCTTTGGACTGTTCAAATGTCAAATTGATGTACATTTTTATTATGACTGTAAACTATAATCCATCCCCTCATTCAAAAGCACTTTAGTTTACAGATCATAAATTCTATTATGATCCATATGATTCATCATAAGCCTTAAATCATCTACTCTAGTTTCTACTTACCCTATAAAAAGGGAAAATGTTTTGGACAACTGCACCAATCTCTTTGTCTGAACTGATGTGTTAGATACAACTCACCACAATATTATGAACCATTTTATTCCAAGCCAAAACGTTTTTTAATGCTATGTTCAGAGAATCACCTTAACAAAAATAACATAAAGTGTTATCTTAATTCCAGCTTCAGCCCTGACTGAACATGTCTTTTGGTGCTAAAAATTCCCATTGCATTTATTTCTCATCCTATTTGCATCTACTGTAACTAAAATGCTTCATGGTAGCCTAAAAGTTTTTCCTTTACATTAATATTTCCCCTTTTCAAAGCTAGGTTTATCTCACTCTAGCATTTCTATTTTCTACTGTTTTATATTTTATATCTGAACATTTCCTGCATCAGTCTTCTTTCAGTCTGTTTTTTTTTTTTTGCCATGTCTTTGCCTATGATCCTTGAATATAATCTGGTCTTAGTTTCCTTGCTTTTATTCAAACTAGATGTAATTTTTTTTTTTTTTTTTTTTTTGTATTTTTTTTTTGAGGGCAGTGTCACCGGCCCTCTTATGTGGGACCCGAAACAGGGCCGCTGGCTTCCCAAGCCAGTGCTTAACTACCGCGCCACTCGGCCGGCCCCAGATGTAATTTTTAAAGATCTTTAAGAATGAAAAGCACCAAATTACCATAATTAATTCTCCCAAATTGATTTTCAAATATAAAACATGAAAAAATATTAATTGTGGAATGATATTCAAATTTTTCATGTGTTGAGTATGAAGATCTTAATTTCTTCTTTTGCTTAAAAGATCTTTTAAAAAGTTACGTATATGGCCAGACGAGTGGCGTGGTGGTTAAGCACTGGCTTGGGAAGCCAGCGGAAAAAGTTACCTATATTTGTATTTAGAAATGTATGTAAACTTTTATTTCAAATGACACTAGGTTTCCATTTTCCTGGCAAATACCAAGAACTACATTGAGAAATTTAGAGAAACATGAATTATTTATTCAAGTGAGACATTTATCTTTGTTTTAGTGAGATTTTTCAGCTCCTGATTTATGACAGGCTTGGATGATTTTTTTAAATGACTTTTCTGATTAGATAATAACCAATTAAATACAGAAGTCAATACTTCAGGTCAAGTTAAATGCTTTCGTGGTCATAATAGCACTTCCTCTAATTTTAGAGAGCTTAAATCAATACATTCTCTTATGAATACTACTTTGAAATATGTTTACCACCCTACTTTTTTCTTCTTCAGAAAAAAATATTAATCTACTCTTTGATTAATATATAATATATACATATATTTGAATGTTTATTCTTCATGACCAGTTATTAAATTTTCATGACTTTGCTTATAAATGTAAATATAAATCATTTAGAAATTCGTTCTTTTTAACTTTACCTTAATTATATGACATATTTGATAGATGATGTTCCTCTATTTTTATCACAGTCAAGGTCTAACCATATTAAAATATTATATACCATTATTTCTTGCTATTCATTATAAATTAAATATGGGTTTGTGAAATATTTTAAGGTCAGAAAATATTTTCATAAGAAATAACATATAACTTTTTCTGCTTCCAGTTTCAGTTAGGTATTGCCTCATTAACATTGCCATGACTCAGTGGCTTAAAATGACACTGACTCTCACACGTGCAGCTGTGTGTAATTGCTGTGCTTATGGCTCTGCTTCTGGCTGCAGGTGTGTAATCAGCCAGGGAAGCTGTGCTCCAAATGTGTTTTGGTCCCCAAAGTGCAGGGAAGTAGCTACCTGGGGCCTTTTTCGTTATTGCTGTTGTTAAGGGCTGTGGTGGAAAGCTCTCAGGGTGAGTGGAAGTCTCATAAACGCTGGGTTTAAAACGGACACTCTGTCACTTCTGCCTATATTCCAGTGACCAAAGCAACTCAAATGATCATATCCAATATCAATAACATGGGAAAGTGTTCTTCATCCATGAAAATTTGCGATAAGGAACAAATATTTGCTGAACATCATCTAATTTACCGCACTGCCCTTCTGTATTCCTTATATTAAATATAATTAGTATGCTTTTGTGATCAAAAATGGTTTAAATGCAGAAAAAGAAATCCAATTATATATTCACAATGAATACTTTGATTCGCATTTCTTGGTGTTGATACTTGGAACAAATATTTTACTTTTCCTGACATAATGTTCACCAGGATTTTCTCACTAAAATGTATACTACATATATGTAACCTCAAACAGTCTGAGTTTATAACTTGATCTGTGAGATTTGTGCTGGTAGTGAAGTTGCTATGAAAATAAGATAGAACTATCAATGCTTTACAAACAGTGTGTGAAGGAAATTAATTTTCTAATGTTTTATACATCATATAATTTCTGTTTTAGTCTGTGATCTGATACTAATTTACTGGGGGAAATTATAGACTCAATCACATATATATTATTTATTCAAAATACAAGTTCTAAATAGTTTCATGTTTACAAAATATTTCATTGTTTTGCAATTTTACTGTGAATTCAGTCTCATGTGACAGCATCACCCCTTCTCCCTCTGTCCAAACCCTAAAATTTATATAATATTGCTGTATAAAAAAGAACTGTGTTTCTTTCTTTTCTCCATTCCCAATGATAAGAGAAATTACTATTTGAAACAAGAAAATGATAGTGTTTAATAGAATTGTGTGAAAAATACCTTTCCTTTCTGCTTATCTTTTAATTGTTGGTATTTCTCATGGCTTTTTTTGGGAACTTTGCTTCTTTATAATTTCTCTGGGTAATATTACCACTTCCTGTGGCTTCAGTAAATATCTTTCCATATGCTGATGACTCTCATACATACAGCTCATAGCTCTTTCTGAAGTTTCACACCTAATTTGCAAGATGTTATTGATTATCCCATATGAATATATTATAATCAACTCAAGCTCAACATATTAAAAATTATTATATTTCTTGGTCAAACATACTCTTCCTCTTTTAATTCTGTTTGTTTAAGAGCATTGCTGCTCACATAGTCTCTTACGCAGGAACCTTCACCGATCCAGAAATGAGCAACCAGGCCACATCTGAACTTGGAGAACAGAGTTTCTGCTCTCCCTACTATCTTCCTGCCCTCCCTAACCACTCTGCAATTCATTTAATTCCATTGTACTTTAAATACCCTTAGTCATCAGCAAGGGAACCCCTCTGTCTTCCCTAACCCTTCTGTTATAGTTAACTACTGATGTATACAAACTGGCTTACAACTTCATGGCTCAAAATAATACTATATTATTATCACTCAGGTTCCTGTGGGTTGATGGACTTAGCTGAGTAGTCCTTCCTTCGATACTCTTCATGCAGTTTCAGTCAGATTTTGGATTGGATTGAAGTCATCTGAAAGATTCACTAGGCTGGACATCTGAAAATGGCTCACTCATGTGGTTGGCATCTGATGTTCACCTGGAGCTATTAAGCAGAGCACCTAGTGACCTCTCCAGGTAATGTGGACGTCTCACAGTATGGTACTTCCCATATTATATTGGTCAAAACAGTTATAAGATGATGGAAAATACTTGGCTCCTCAGTGGGACAAAGTCACTTTGTAGAAGAGCGTAAGAGATGGGAGATATTTTTGCAGCCATCTTTTGAATATGCAGTCTTCCACAATTTAGAAATCTTAGGCTCCAAATGAATTTATCAAAAGCTTGGTGGTTGAAAGATCAATTCACCAAATGATCTGTATTTTATTTTACCTCATTTGCCAATTTACCTAAAGCTGATTATTTAAATTATTTTAAAGTTTGCTGTAATACTTATGGAATCATTGGCAGGTTTTGAGGACTTTTGAAATCCAGATTTCTGAAGCCTTTAGACTCGTCCCCCAATACTGTATTACCTTTTTATACCTTCCTCAACCATCCTCCACAGCCTCCCTCTCTACCTCTCTTTCTTCTTCTCCCATCTTTTGTGCTCATTTCTCTTATCTCAGCCTATACCCTGTCTTTCCTTGCAGCTATAGCTCAAGCCTTTGATAAGTGTTTGCCCTCTTTCCCATATTTCTCCCAGGAGTTACTCATTATTTTTTACATGGCACTCCCATAGTAACTATCATGCTACTTATTTATATTACTTACTTTTTTTTTTGAGGGCAGTGTCACTGGCCCTTGTATGTGGGACCCGAACCGGGGCCGCTGGCTTCTGAAGCCAGCGCTAAACCACCGCCACTCTCCCGGCCCCTATTATTTACTTTTTTTATGTCCCTTAATAGATAGAACAACTACAGGTCAAAACAGTGTCTTCTTGGGCTGGCCGAGTGGCTCAGTTGGTTAAGAGCTCACTCAAGAGTGTGAGCTGAGCTCTCAGCAACAGCAGTTCAATGCCCAGCCTGAGCTGAGTTGACGCTAAGCTGCCAACAAGTAGCAGGATGGCTCAGCTAAAAAACAAAACAAAACAAAACAAAACAAAACAAAACAAAAAGTGTCTTGTTAATCTTTACTGCTCCTTACCAGGCTTGACACAGACGAGTCCATCAATAAATGGTTGTCTATTGAATTACTTATGATTCAAGAACATCTTGATAGCAGGTCCAGGAACAAGAAGATGAAATTTAGAGGCAGTAAATATAAATTTCATTATATAGGCTCAAATGGTTTGCTTTACTACAGTTGAGAATAACTGTGCTTGTTGACAATTTGTGTGAAAATATTCTATTGGGACATTGGTAAATAAAATTTTACTATTAATCATGCATTAAAAAATATACTAATATACTAAAGTGCTAGACCTGATGGAGACCCTAGAAGGAATTTCATTTAAGGAATTGTAAATGGAAGTTAAATGTGTGTCGTGAAGAAGACACTGAGAAAATACGATATTTTTTTTCCAAACAATTGCTAAGCTAACATGTGGGGATTCTGTCAGCTGTTGAGTATGTCTATTTTAAAAATGCTTTCTGGAACTGGGAAAATAACCACAGATTGGGCTCAGGGACCTACTGAATCCACTGTGACATGGACTTGAGCTGAAATTCTATTGATTACCTGATTTCCATAAGCCCTTACTCTTACTGGTGGACCACAGTGATATTTTGGGTCTCCTGGAATTAGTGTTAGTTCAGAGCCAATGTCTAGTAGTCACTGAATGGTCTGATTATGTCCTTTTCTCCAATGTACAGTTACTCTGGTTAACAGTTGTAGGTCCCATTTGGGGAAGATTAACAATCCAACTTTTGGCAGTGTACTGGGGTCCTTTCTCAAGGGGACCTGACCGCCACTTTATTCAAGAGATTCTGGGTGTGTAAACTGGCTCAATTCTAGGAATTGATTGAGGGAATATTATTCTCTGTATTTATGATTCAAGTTAGCCTTTCATTTACTTGACCTGGAACTTTTCTGCTTATATAAGATCAAGTAAGAATTTAGTAGGATTCCTCTCTATTTCAGTTGTCGGAACATAATGATCAATTAGCCAATGCCATTGCTCAGCACAAATCAGACTATTCTGATTGCTGCTTTGGCTCTGCTGCCCATATGGTAACCATGTCCACCACACCATTGATGGTTGGGTGCTGCCACTTGGCTCCTGCTACCCTGGGATCCAGCTGCTCCCATTGCATTTGGATTTCTCAATACTGTGACTATAGTTCCCACTGTAAGGTCTGCTTTACACAGAGGAGCAATCACAGAGATCTTCAAGGATGCCAGGACTCCTCACATAAATTTATTTCTCACAACACTGGTGAAAGGTATGTCTTCTTGACCCTTCCACTGTGACTGAAGAGATCTTCAATGATAAATCCACCTTGCCATTTCAATCTCCCTAAGCCTTTGAGTCCCTTCCTCTACATTAAACCAAAGGAAGCCTGGCATTTCCAACTTGTTGACCATGGGCAACTTTTTGGTCTATGTTCCAGCCAATCAACCAACTGAACTGTAGAAGTCCTTTCTAACTCCTCAAGCTACAACATTAAATGCAGAAGCTCTGCTTAGTGAGCCCATATCAGTAAATTCAGCCTGATCCAACTTTATTTTTCTTCCATTATCTCACTCCCCTAATGTCAATTCTTACTCATGTTTCCTGGATTTCTGTCTGTATAACTTAGAAAACTCAAGCAATTCTTTTGGATTATAGCACACCTTCTCGTTGGTCATACTTTGTACCTCAGAAGAGCTGATAGTGGAGTTCCAGTCTGAATGTCAGCAAGCCTGAGACCCAGGAGGAGTCAATGTTTCAGATAGTTTGAAGGCAGGAAAATTGGATTGATTCAATGCTAGAAAGAAGTAAAGGGTAGAATTTGAAATGAGGCAACTTTCAATATAGGGTTTGGACAAAACTTCTAGAAGGTTAGAGTTGCTAAAACACAAAATATATTTCTTGAAAACTCAATTAGTAAATTCACTTTTATAAAAAGTATTCAGAGGATGAAGACATATGTCTGGGATTTCCAATATGAAAACCCATGTTCAGCTAGTCATTGTTTCCTCTAACAAACATTTATCAGCAATGTGTGCAAGGCAAACATTATAGTAAAAACAATGTATTTTGCATCATTATTGCTTCTCATAGTTTTGAGACTCATAGCCTAGGGGATCCTACAAAAACGTTAATGTGATAAGTAATGTAAAAGAGTCAGAACAGACGTGGGACTAATCACAGCATTGCATTAGAGCAGGGGTCGGCAAACTTTTGAGATGAAAGAGCTGCCAGGGGTTGGCAAACTGCAGCTCATGAGCCACATGCAGCTCTTTGGGTACATACATGTGGCTCTGAAATAAAATTGAAAATGAAAATAAAACTATCATAGTTTCATTTATAATATTACTTTAAATTTTCCTTATTTGTAAAAATATATTTATGGCTCTTGAATAATTTTCAAATTGTTGTGAGGTACAGGACTGGCTCTTCCAGGGGTCAGCAAACTTTTGAGATGGAACGTACCCAAAAAGATGCATGTGGCTCGTGAGCTGCAGTTTGCTGACCCCTGCATTAGAGGTAGGTTATCTCTAGGAGTCTTTCACATCCTAAGGGACTCTGATTCTTAAAAATTATGTGGGCATGCAAACAAGTTTGTTCTTTTTAATGTGCTTGGCTCATTTTTTAATTCTTTATAATAAGTTGACACTTTAAGTAATACTTATTTACTTTTTCAACAGAACACTGATTTAGTTATTAATGATAACAGAAACATGTTGCATTTATAAAATACCCAATTCATCATTTGGGTATAACTTCTGGTGTACCTTACAGAATTCATGTATTTTCCTTTCCAGACAAAAACTATTTATGATACTTCTTCCTTTAAGGTTTAATAATTTAAAAAAAAAAATAACTGAAAAAACAGGCCTGGGATGTGACTGAACTAAAAAACACACACACAAAAAAAAATACAAAAAAAACCAAACATTTGTTTCTTCACCACACAGGGCTATTCTAGTATGGTTACATTATTTTAAAATGGGAGGGAAATATTCAAATATTTCTTCATTATTTAGGAGTTGGAGCTGGCCAGGATTCTATTAACTAAGATGAGGAATTGAATTCTGTGGTATCAATCATTGCAAATATTAAACCTCCAGGTTGGAACGGTATCATGATAAAGAGCTGATTTACCCTTCTTGACTTTTGGAATACTAATAAAGACATAGAGAAATAAAACCTGCCGGGAGCCGACAGTCTTTCAGTGTCTGACAGGGTCGCATTGCCCTGCTCAGCGCTGGATTTTTGGAGTGCTGCCTTATGGTTGGTCATGTAATATCTCCTGCCTCTATGAACCCATGTGCCTTTCCCCCTATAGGAGACAATACATTCACTGCATTTGTAACAAGTTCCTGTGGTACCCTGATGATAGCTGGTTGTGTAAGTCAATGACGGGGCAAGATTTCCTAAAGAGAAGGAAACTCCCTAAAACAGGCTACAACCCAAGGGGACCCCTGAACTGAGATATTAGGGACTCAAATCCCTTGGAAACTGAGGCACAGCACATAGGCCAAAAACCCTGCCTGTGAAAAGCTGATGCACTTGCCTAAGGGCCCTGCTGTGAATAGTCTCCTTGAAGATTCAGTCTTCAGGCCATGAGAGTTCCTGTAAGAGGCTACTGGCTGACCTTGGGGTATGTTAATTAACAACTTCGTTTAAATTCTTTGCCTAGTACATTGTTTTAACAACAGATACTGAAGCTTTGACTGAGAAACAGATGCTACCCTCTATTGTAAATATGTGGCCCTCCTAGGACAAAAGATCTTTAAGACTTCCTTTAGCTACTAAGTATTGTATTTACATAGAAATAGATTTTAGATGCTTTTACCCTGAACTCAGCCACTCCTAGTATATGCCCTGTGAGTCTAGCTGCTGGAATTTGGGATAATGGCTAGGTAGTCATGGTAACCACTCTTTAGGTGATGTGTGGAGATAGGTGAATCCTTAACATAGAATAGGCCAGTGTATCCTGGAGAGAACAATTACAGGGAAGTAAAGACTGAGTAAATCCTGTGAACTAAAAACCACCGAACTCATGTGATTGAGGTAATTGTCAAGAATCCCTATAAAAAGAACATGGTCTGGCAATAAAGTGTGACACTTCTCTTAAACTCCCCCGGTGTCTCCACTATCTCCCTTCTTTATTTTCTTCCCCCGCTGACGCCCTCTCCACCTGAAGGAAACCCTGGACTGAGGAGGCTGGTCCCCCGCAAAAACCAACATGGGAATTAGAAAAAATACGGGCAAGAGTTTACTACAAGGACAAGAAATGATAATCCCAGGTTTTTTGAAATTGATGTGGATGGTTTAAGGAACACAGTAAAAAGCTCCATCTTCTGAACATAACAGAAAGATTTTTCTGTAGAATAGTTGAGAGATTTCTGTAACCATCTCCACAGGTTTAGCTAAGGGATAAAGAAAGACTTTAGGTAACAGGTAGAGAATCAAAACTGAAAGCTCAAGAATTGGAAGTTAGGATCTGAGAGGACTTGGGGTGAGTGAAATCTTAAAGTGGAAATATTGTCACAGAATGAAGTGCACATTCAAGATATTATTATTTTAAAAGGTAATAGTAATAAAAATAATCTAGGTCTATATTTCCAAAATGAATCAACAGAAAAGAAAGAAGGGGGTGAGGTGATATAAGCACAATGAAACTTCATCTTATATTTTACATGTGGTATAAACAGGAGTAACTGTTTCATTTTGACTTTTTACTTAGAAAACATGAGCTGACATGTTTCTAAATGTACACCAGGGAATACATGTTTCCTCTTTCTTTTTTGTTTTGTTTTTTTTTATTTTATTTTATTTTATTTTATTTTTAATTAGTTTCAGGTGTACAACACAGTGCAATAGTTATACATTTTACCCCTCAAAGTGACAAACCCCCCACCCCCAATACACCCCCCCACACCCCCCCGTATCATATATATCTATTACTCTTCCTCTGACTCTCTTCCACAGTATAATCCACATCCCGTGACTATCTATATATATTCAATTACAGTAGGTATACCACCTCCACTTTAGTAAAACAGTGCAGTGATCAAACCTCTACTCCATCCATGAAATGGTCTCCCTAACAAGACCTATGATCATCTGACATTCCACAGAATATTTACAACATTATTAATTATATTCCCCAAACTGTTTTTCCTATCCCAGTAGCAATATTGTAGTTGCCCATTTTTGCTGTCCAATCCCTTCCCCTTCTCCCTCATCCCCATTCCTCTCCAAATTAGCAACCCTGATTTTTCCTCTATATCTATGAGACAGTTTCTGTTTACTTTGCTCATTCATACAGTTTTTCATATTCCACATATGAGTGAGATCATATGGTATTTGTCCTTCTCTGACTGACTTATTTCACTCAACATTATAGTCTCTAGGTCCATCCATATCGTTGCAAATGGCACGATTTCATTCTTCTTTATAGCGGAGTAATACTCCATTGTATAAATATACCACAGTTTCTTAATCCAGTCATCTACTGATGGGCATTTTGGTTGTTTCCAAGTCTTAGCTATTGTAAATTGTGCTGCTATGAACATAGGGGTGCATAACTTTTTTTGAATAAGTGTCTTGGTTTTTTCAGGATAAATACCTAGGAGTGGAATTGCTGGGTCAAACGGTAGCTCTATTTCCAGTTCTTTGAGATACCTCCATACTGACTTCCATAGTGGCTGCACCAATCTGCAATCCCACCAACAGTGCAGCAGGGTCCCCTTTTCCCCCACAGCCCCGCCAGCACTTGTTGTTTGTTGATTTATTGATGATAGCCATTCTGACTGGAGTGAGGTGGTATCTCATGGTGGTTTTTATTTGCATTTCCCTAATGACCAGTGAGGTTGAACTTTTTTTCATATGCCTGTTGGCCATCTGTATGTCCTCTTTAGAGAAATGTCTCTGCATATCTTCTGCCCATTTTTTAATTGGGTTGTTTGATTTTTTGGTGTTGAGTTTCATGAGTGTCTTATAAATTTTCGATATTAACCCCTTATCAGATATATCGTTGGTAAATATATTCTCCCATTCAGTAGGCTTCCTTTTTGTTTTATTAATGGTTTCCTTTGTTGTGAAAAAACTTTTAAGTCTGATATAATCCCATATGTTCATTTTTTCTTTTACTTCCCTTTGCCTGTAGGGATGTATCAGTAAAAATATTGTTCGAGTAATGTCTGCAAATGTACTCCCTATATTTTCAATTAGGATTTTTATGGTTTCAGGTCTTACATTTAAGTCTTTAATCCATTTTGAATTTGTTCTTGTATAAGGCGTAAGGAGATGATCCAGTTTCATTTTTTTGCATGTGTCAGTCCAATTTTCCCAGCACCATTTATTGAATAGACTATCTTTACTCCAGTGTAAATTCTTGCTTCCCTTGTCATAGATTAACTGTCCGTAAATGCCTGGATTTATTTCTGGGCTCTCTGTTCTGTTCCACTGATCGATGTGCCTGTTTTTATGCCAATACCAAACTGTCTTGATTACTGTGGCCTTGTAGTAGGTTTTGATGTCTGGTAGCGTGATCCCCCCGACTTTGTTTTTATTCCTCAGAATTGCCAAGGCTATTCTGGGTCTTTTATGATTCCATATAAACTTTAGGATTATATTTTCTATTTCTGTGAAAAATGCCCTTGGTAGTTTGATAGGAATTGCATTGAATCTATATATTGCTTTAGGCAGTATGGACATTTTAACTATATTAATTCTTCCTATCCATGAGCATGGTAGGTGTTTCCATTTATTTGTATCTTCTATGATTTCTTTCTTCAGTGTCTTATAATTTTCTGAGTACAGATCTTTCACTTCTTTGGTCAAATTTATTCCTAGGTATTTTATAGTTCTTGACGCAATTGTAAATGGGACAGTTTTCTTAATTTCTCTTTCCATTAGTTTATTATTGGTATATGCAAATGCCACCGATTTCTGAACATTGATTTTATATCCTGCTACTTTACTGAATTCGTCTATCAGTTCCAATAGTTTTTTGATGGAGTCTTTGGGGTTCTCTATATACAATATCATGTCATCTGCATATAATGACAATTTTACTTCTTCCTTGCCAATTTGGATGCCTTTTATTTCTTTTTGTTGTCTGATTGCTGTGGCTAGAACTTCCAGCACTATGTTGAATAAAAGAGGAGAAAGTGGACAGCCTTGTCTTGTTCCTGATCTTAAGGGGAATGGTTTTAGCGTTTCCCCATTGAGTATGATGTTAGCTGTAGGTTTATCATATATGGCTTTTATTATGTTGAGATATGATCCCTGTATTCCCACTTTGCTAAGGGTTTTTAACATAAATGGCTGTTGGATTTTGTCAAATGCTTTTTCTGCATCTATTGAAATGACCATGTGATCTTTATCCTTCATTTTGTTGATGTGGTGTATCACATTAATTGATTTACGGATGTTGAACCAGCCTTGCATGCACTAGGGATGAATCCCACTTGATCATGATGTATGATCTTCTTAATATATTGCTGAATTCTGTTTGCTAATATTTTATTGAGAATTTTTGCATCTATATTCATCAGGGAGATTGGCCTGTAGTTTTCCTTTTTTGTGATGTCTTTATCTGGTTTTGGAATCAGGGTGATAGAGGCTTCATAAAAAGAGTTTGGGAGCCTTCCCTCCTTCTGGATTTTTTGGAATAGTTTGAGAAGAATAGGTGATAGTTCTTTTTTGAATGTTTGATAAAATTCACTTGTGAAGCCGTCTGGTCCAGGGCTTTTGTTTTTTGGGAGCTTGTCAATTACTGATTCAATTTCCTTGGTAGTAATCAGGGTATTTAGATTTTCTGTTTCTTCTTGCGTTAGCTTTGGAAGGTTGTATGCTTCTAGAAAATTATCCATTTCATCCAGATTGTCAAATTTGTTGGCATATAGTTGCTCATAGTAATTTCTTAGAATTTTCTGTATTTCTTTGATGTCTGCAGTCATTTCCCCTCTTTCATTCCTGATTTTGCTAATTTGAGTCCTCTCTCTTTTTTTTTTGATGAGCCTGGCTAGAGGTTTGTCAATTTTGTTTATCTTCTCAAGAAACCAGCTCTTGGTTTCATTGATCTTTGAATTGTTTTTCTGTTCTCTATATTGTTTATTTCTGCTCTGGTCTTTATTATCTCCTTTCTTGTACTCCCTTGGGCCTCTTTTTGCTGTTCTTTTTCCAGTTCCCTTAGGTGTAAGGATAACCTGTTGATTTGAGATTTTTCTTCCTTCTTTAGGTAGGCCTGCACTGCTATAAACTTCCCTCTTAGGACTGCTTTCGCAGCATCCCAGAGATTTTGGGTCGTGGTGTTTTCATTTTCGTTTGTCTCGAGGTATCTTTTGATTTCCTCCTTGATCTCATTTGTGACCCACTCACTATTTAATAGCATATTGTTTAGCCTCCATTTATTTGTCAGCTTCCTGGATTTCTTCTTATAATTGATTTCTAGTTTCATAGCATTGTGGTCAGAGAATACAGTTGAAATGATTTCAATCTTCTTAAATTTATTGAGACTTGTTTTGTGGCCTAACATGTGGTCTATCTTAGAAAATGTTCCATGTGCACTTGAAAAGAACGTATATTCTGTAGCTTTGGGATGAAATGCTCTGAAAATGTCTGTTAAATCCATCTGGTCTAATGTGTCATTTAAGGTCGCTGTTTCCACATTGATTTTCTGTCTGGAGGATCTGTCCATTAGTGACAGCGGGGTGTTGAAGTATGATAGTGTTACTGTTGATCTCTGTCTTTATGTCTGACAATATCTGTTTTATATATTTAGGGGCTCCTATGTTAGGTGCATAGATGTTTACTAGAGTTATGTCCTCTTGTTGGATCGATCCCTTCATTACTATGAAGTGTCCTTCTTTGTCCTTTGTTATATTCTTCAATTTAAAGTCCATTTTATCTGATATAAGTATCGCTACTCCAGCTTTTTTCAGTTCCATTTACATGAAATATTTTACTCCATCCCTTTACTTTCAGCCTGTATGAGTCTTTGGATCTGAGGTGAGTCTCTTGTATACAGCATATACTGGGGTCTTGCTTTCTTATCCATTCAGCCACCCTATGTCTTTTTATTGGAGCATTTAATCCATTTACATTTAATGTGATTATTGATAGGTGTGTATTTATTGCCATTTTCTTATTTGTGTTCGTAGTCTTTCATAGGTTCTTTTTCTCTTCTACTTAAAGAAGCCCTTTTAGCATTTCCTGCAAAGCTGGCTTGGTGGTAATGAATTCCCTTAACTTATTTTTTCTGCAAAGCTCCTTATCTCGCCTTCGATTTTAAATGATAACCTTGCTGGATACAGCAATCTTGGTTAATGAGCCTTTATTTTTCATCACTTTGAAAACCTCCTGCCACTCTCTTCTGGCCTGCAAAGTTTCTGTAGAAAAGTCAGCTGATAATCTTATGGGGGTACCCTTGTAAGTAACTTGCTGCCTTTCCCTTGCTGCTTTAAGGATTCTGTCTTTGTCCTTAACCCTTGCCATTTTCACTATAATGTGTCTTGGAGTGGGCCTGTTTGGAATCATCCTGTTTGGAACTCTCTGCACTTCCTGGGCTTGTATTTCAATGTCCTTTGCCAGGTTAGGGAAGTTTTCAGGACATTATTACTTCAAATATATTCTCAATCCCTTGCTCCCTCTCTTCTCCTTCTGGTACTCCAATGACCCTTAGGTTATTGCGTCTGATGTTGTCCCCCAGCTCTCTTAAATTATTTTCCATGTTTTTCATTCTTTTTTCTTTTTGTTGTACCGCATGGGTGATCTCTGCGATTTTGTCTTCTAAGTCACTGATTCGATTTTCTGCTTCATCCAGTCTGCTAGTGATTCCATCAAGTTTGTTATTTAATTCAGTAATTGTGTTCTTAAGTTCTAGCTGGTTGCTTTTCATGATTTCTCTATCCTTCTTTATATTTTCATTAATTTCCTTGAACATTCTAATAATCAGTGTTCTGAACTCTGTCTCCGATAGGTTGGTTACCTCTATTTCCTCTATTTCCACTGATTCAGGAAGTTTCTTCTGTTCTTTTATTTGTGTTATGTTTCTTTGTCTCCCCATTCTGGCTTACTCTTTGTGTTTGCTTCAATATAACAGATAGATCCCCAGATTTCTCAGTCTTTTCTGGGTAAACTTATATGGTGTGTGTCCTTTGTATTTGAATTACTCCAGTCTCCCTATTCTCCTGTGCTTGTATCTGAGGTGTTCCTTGTGTCGTGCGTCCTCACTTGTTGAAGTTTAGTTTTGATGACTTTTGGTGGGTCAGTAGGTGGGATTGACTCCCAGATTGATTAGCTGTGAGGATCAGCAGCTTCTGCAGTTTATGAGCTGCTGTGAGAGGATTGACCCCTCTGATGAAACTTGGACCCTATGGGTCTTAGTACCTGTAGTAACTTCTTTTGGGTGTGACTCTTGTATGTCAAACCCAGAAATGCTCTGGTTTTATTTAAAGTTGGCCTCCGGGTATGATGATTCTTGTGTCTGTTTGTTTGGACCCACTGCTGCAGAGTGATTTTAGAGCATAACAGATCAACAAGAACAACCTCCGCAGCCACCAAAGGAAACAAAATGCTCGCACAAGTAAAAACAACCAACCATCAAACTACAGTCAACTTGTACAGAAATATCAATCATACTAATGAAGAAAACAAACAGAAACAAAACAAAAACCACATACTCAATAATAACAGAAGAGGAAACAAAATAAAATACAATATCCTAAAATAAAAAATAGAATAAACATGAGAAACCGATTAGCTATACCTAAAAAATAAAAAATAAAAATAAACTAAAATAATAATAAAAAAGTAAGAAAAATTTAAAAAATAAAATTTGCAGAAAAAAGGAAAAGAGGAAAGTATAGCAGTGAGAAGAATGAATAAAATAAGAGAGAAAGTGAGGGTGGGGAAAAAAGAAAAAGAAAAGAAAGAAAAAGAAAAAGAAAAAAGGAAAAAAAAATATATATATATATATTTGTCTACACACCCATATATATGGACATATATTCACCTATATACACTTATATATATATGCCTATATTAAAAACTACAATATGATTAGAATGAAATAGAAATAAAAACCAAAAACAACCAAGATAAGCAGCCAATAAAGGGAAAACAAAACAGAATAAAACCAAACAAACCAAAAATACCCGTGCTGGTCTAGGCTAAAGTCCACCAAGCTCTCTTCAGTTTGTACAAAAATTCCTGTGCGTCTTGTGGGAACAGTAGGCCACCTGATGCCTAGCGTAATCCTGGCACTGCAGGTTTGCTGTACTTGAGTGTGGTTGTGACGTATGATCGGTGGTTTTTACAAAGTCACTGCCTTTTGCTTTTGCCTGTCCCAAGGCAGGCTGCACCCCAAAGGCTCAATGAGTGTCTCTGGGCACCCTTTGGGTTGACAGCCGTGGAGAATTAAAGAATTCCTCACTACCAAAAGCCTGCTGCTAAGAATCTGTTAATTAGTGCCTCAGCAGATGAACCTGCCCTGCCTCCCAAGCCTTGCCTAAAGGTGGGGGCGGGGTAGGTAGTCTCACTCTGCAGCCTTTACTGGGTGGAAATTCTCAACCCTCTGCAGGTAAGGATATCTTCCTAGTCTGCCCCTATTGCTCCCTTCAGGAGTCAGTTTAAGACTGTCTTGGCGGGGGACAAAGTTTGTGGGAGTGGGTGAGTTATTGGGTTTTTTTTTTTGCTTTCTGTTCAAGAGTAGAAAAAGGGAAAAAAAAAAAAAACATAAAAATAAACAAAGCCACAGTTCCAACACTGTTTCAAGCTAAGGCCTTTGCCTCTTATGCTCCAGCGGAGTTCCTGCTGCTCTCCCAAAGGGTCTGCCGGGATTTAGGGGTTGCGAGCACCCTACCGTGTGGCTCAGATCCCGCTCCGCGTCTCTCGGGGACCTGCGTCTCTGCCCGGCGCGCTGTGTGTCCGGGTGAGCCTTCTTTTCCCTGCTCCCGGGTTTCAGGCTTCTGCCTTGGAGCCGGCGCGCGCCCGCGGTGCTCTTGCTGCTCTCCCGAAGAGACTGTCGGGGTTTAAGGGACTGCAAGCCCCTGCCCCGAGGCTCAGATCCCGTTCCGTGCCTCTCGGGGACCTGCGTCTCCACCCGGCGCGCTGCTTGTCCGAGCGAGTCCTCTTTTCCCCTGCTCCCGGGTTCCAGGCTTCTGCTCGAGCCGGGCCGCGCCCGCGCGGATCTCCTGCTGCTCTCCCAAACGGTCTGCCGGGATTTGGGGACTGCGCGCACCGTGCCGCGTGGCTCCGATCCCCGCTCCTGCCCTCTCCGGGACCTGTGACTCCGGCCGGCGCGCTGCGTCTCCGCGGGTGAGTCCTGTGTTTCCCCTGCTCCCGCGTTTAAAGCTTCTGCCTTGGAGCCGGCGGGCGCTCGCGCCGTTCTCCTGCTGCGCTCCTGGAGGGACTGCCGCCGGGGTTCAGGGGACTGCACACACCCTGCCGAGCGGCTCCAATCCCCGCTCCGTCTCTCCCGGACCTGCGTCTCCGCCCAGCGCGCGCTGCTTCTCCGCGGGCGAGTCCTCTGTTTTCCCCTGCTCCCGGGTTTCAGGCTTCTGCGCTCCGCAGACCCGGTGGGCACAGAGACTGATCCCTGAACTGGGAGGGTGCAGGGACTGATCTTGCCCTGCCGCTGCGGGGCTCTGCACCCTGCTTCCTGGGGACCCGGCGAGCCGCGGGTGCAGCTCGTACCTCTGCACAGTCGTCTCCTCTCTCTCCTCCCGCACTTGCCCGGCCTGAGGCTTCTGCCTCAGACCGCAAACCAACGCGCTCTGGCTGAACTCGAGGTGGGCCGCGGGCCGCAGGGAGCGAGCCAGGGAACACTCACCGTGACTCAGCAGCCGCGGGTGCGGGCTGCACCTCACGCGTCTCGCCGCCTTCTTCCCCTACTCGCCCAGCCTGCCCACCTTCCAGCAATCCTTGTGTGGAACTCAGTCGCTCTGTGTGATGAGTAGATGTCTCTTTGAAGCGTATTAGAAGTTCAAATTGTGGATATTTCCAGGGGAGATTTCATGGAGCCCTCCTCACAGCCGCCATCTTTCTTGTTTTGTTTTTGAGGGCAGTGTCACTGGCCCTCATATGTGAGACCGAACCCAGGCCACTGGCTTCCCAAGCCAGCGCTTAACCACTGCACCACTCGACCGGCCCTTCCTCTTTCAAGAATTATATCCAGGGCTGGCCGAGTGGCACGGTGGTTAAGCGCTGGCTTGGGAAGCCTGAGGCCCCGCTTCGGGTCTCACATACGAGGGCCAGTGACACTGCTCTCAAAAAAGAAAAAAAAAGAAAGAAAAAGAATTATATCCAAATGGACTATACCAGACTGTTGAGTTTTTATTTTTGCCTTTTATTTATTTTTATTTTTTTGTAAAGATTTTATTGGGGAATTGGGGGAGGGGAACAGCGTTGGGGAACCAGGGAAGGGGAACAGGCAAGTTGCTGTCCTTTTGTTCTTCAGAGTAGTTGTGGAGGATGTTGCTTCACTGACCCATGTTAGTATGATCATTGCGCTCTTCCTGGGTGAGGCCGATTGGTTGCAAGCCTCTGGACAGCCTCTCACGGCAGCTCTTGGCACCTCACACTGGCTGCCAGTGGCTCACTCTGGCTGCCGGCCACTCACTGTAGCCTATGGCAGCCCACTGCAGCAGGTGCTGCAGCCTACACTGTCACCGGGACTCATGAAGCTCAGCTCCAGGTCACCATCTTAGCTGTAGAGGGCAGTGTCACTGGCCCTCATATGTTGGATCTGAACCATGGCCACCAGCGTCCCAAGCCAGCTCTTAACCAACGCTCCACTTGGCCGGCCCTATTTTTGATTTTTATTTTGTCCTTCTGGACTTATCTACTTTTTAGTTTTCCTATGGTGACATACTGCTTCCTATATCCAAATCTCCTGATGGAGCCTCATTTTACTTGGTGCTAGTTACTGAAAATTCATGAATACATATATCCTAGCAGTCTGCTACCCTAATTTCTTTGCTATGTTATACGTTTATTCTTAATAATGTTCCTAGAGGAGTTTGGGTAATTAAAAAATATTACAGTGTAGGAGGGAAAAATTAAATCTTCATGCTAAATGACTAATCTATGGGAAAGTGCACAAAATGTAAGACTTTATAGGAGCTTCCCACTTTTTATCTCAGTGTTCTTTGCTCAGACCTGGGCCTCACTAAGAACAAGAAGAGAATCTCAGGTTGGTTGTTCAAAGGTTTCTAAATATAGTGACTACAAAATTATAAACCAAGGTTGGAAATAAAATAACCAAGCTGATATGAATCAAG
Source organism: Aselliscus stoliczkanus (assembly GCA_033961575.1). NCBI lineage: Eukaryota > Metazoa > Chordata > Mammalia > Chiroptera > Hipposideridae > Aselliscus > Aselliscus stoliczkanus. Next base: position 134,493,433 of record CM066731.1, on the reverse strand, counting down.
AATATAGGGGTTGGGCCGGCCGAGTGGCACATTGGTTAAGCGCTGGTTTTGGGATGCCAGCGGCCCCGGTTCGGATCCCACATGAGGGCCAGTGACACTGCCCTCTACAGCTGGCGGCGGCTCCACCTGGAGCTGGGCTGTGCGAGCCCCGGTGATGGTGTGGGCTGCAGCCCCTGCTGCAGTGGGCTGCCATAGGCTACAGTGAGTGGCCCGCAGCCAGCGTGAGCGGCTGGCAGCCAAGCGTGAGCTGCCAATAGCTGCGGTGAGCGACATCCGGAGGCCGGCGACCGGTCTGCCTCATCCGGGAAGAGCGCAATGACGATACCAACAGTGAAGCAACATCCTCCGCAACTAAACTGAAGAACAAAAGGACAGCAACTTGTCTGTTCCCCTTCCCCGGTTCCCCAACGCTGTTCCCCTCCGCCAATTCCCCAATAAAATCTTTAAAAAAAAAAAAAAAAAAAAAAGAATATAGGGGTTGTAAATTTAATTTCAGACAAAATAGAATTCATGGCCAAAACATCATACAGGATACAGAGATTTAACATAGTTGTGAACATATTTGTAGCCAACAGTATATCCTTAGCATAAATAAAGCAAAAACTGACAGAACTACAGAAGTAAGTAAACCAATAGCAAGTGTAGGTGGGAAATTTTTTTTAAAATTAGTATTATTTTTATTATTATTAATAGTTACAGATGTACAAACTATGCAATAGTTATCTTTTTCACCCCTTACAAAGTCACTCACCCTCCCCCTTCCTGTGCCCCCACCCCCTGATATCATACATATCTATTACAATTCCATTGACTCCATCCCCACACTATATTCCACATCCCATGACTATATATGTGTTAAATTATAGTCAACATTTAATATTAATCAGCGGCAGCTTCAGATATACAGTATAGTAGTCAGGCCACTACTGTCGATGAAGTGGTCTCCCTGACAAGACATGAGTCCATCTTGTCCCCTAAAAAAATATTTCCAACATTATTGATTATATTCCCTAAATTGTCTCTTCTATCTCTGCAGTAGTATTGTAGTTATCAGTTTATGTTGCCTCGTCCCTTCCCCTTCTCCCTCATGCCCACCCCCGTCCTATTTAGCCCTCATTAGTTTTTCCTTTGTGTCCCTAAAATTATTTCTGTTTACATTGCTCGTTTATTCAGTTCTGTAGATTCCACATATAAGTGAGATCATATGGTATTTGTCTTTCTCTGACTTATTTCACTTAGCATAATGTTCTCTAGGTCCATCCATATCGTTGCAAATGGTACAATTTCTTTCTTCTTTATAGCTGTAATATTCCATTGTGTAAATGTACCACAGTTTCTTAATCCAGTCATCTACCGATGGGCATTTTGATTGTTTCCAAGTCATGGCTATTATAAACAGCGCTGCAATGAACATAGGGGTGCATATATTTTTTTCTAATTAGTGTCTTGGGTTTTTCAGGATGAATACCTAGGAGTGGAATTCCTGGGTCAAAAGGTAGTTCCATTTCCAGTTTTTCGAGATACCTCCATACTGACTTCCATAGTGGCTGCACCAATCTGCAATCCCACCCACAGTGCAGCAGGGTCCGCTTTTCCCCACAGACCCTCCAGCACTTGTTGTGTGTTGATTTATTGATGATAGCCATTCTGACCGGGTTAAGGTGGTTTCTCATTGAGGTTTTTATTTGCATTTCCCTAATGACCAGAGAGGTTGAACATTTTTTCATATGCCTGTTGGCCATCTGTATGTCCTCTTTAGAGAAATGCCTCTTCATTTCCTCTGCCCATTTTTTAATTGGGTTGTTTGTTTTTTTTTGGTGTTGAGTCGCATGAGTGTTTTATAAATTTTGGATATTAACCCCTTATCAGATATATCGTTGACAAATATATTCTCCCATTCAGTAGGTTTCCTTTTTGTTTTATTGCTGGTTTTCTTTGTTGTGAAAAAACTTTTAAGGTTGATATAATCCCATATGTTCATTTTTTCTTTTACTTCCCTTGCCCATGGGGATGTATCAGTAAAAATATTGCTCAAGTTATTGTCTGCAAATGTACTCCCTATATTTTCTTTTAGGAGTTTTATGGTTTCAGGTCTTACATTTAAGTCTTTAATCCATTTTGAATTTATTCTTGTATATGGCATAAGGAGGTGGTCCAGTTTCATTTTTTTTTGCATGTGTCAGTCCAATTTTCCCAGCATCATTTATGTTTTTATTTTTTTATTTTTTTTCAACTTCTTTTTATTAGTTTCAGGTGTATAACACAATGCAACAGTTGTACTGTTTACCCCCCAAAGTGACAACCCCCTCCTCCAGTTTGCCACCCCCCTCCCCCCTCCATATCATATATATCTATTACAATTCCTTTAATTCCCTTCCACAGTATACTCCACATCCCGTGACTATATATTCAGTTACAGTTGGCATACAATATTATACAACATCAGCTTCAGGTGTATAGTGCAGTGATCAAGACTCTACTCCATCCAAAATTTTTACATTATTATATTCCCCGAACTGTGTTTCATATCCCTGTGGCAATATTGTTGTTGTCTATTTATGCTGTCTAATACCAGCAACCCTCAGTTTTTCCTCTATATCTATGAGTCTGTTTACTTTGCTCATTCATTCAGTTTTTCAGATTTCACATATAAGTGATATCATATGGTACTTGTCTTTCTCCGACTGACTTATTTAACTTAACATAATAGTCTCTTCACAACATTATCAATTACATTCCCAGAACTGCCCCCATATCCCTGCAGCAACATTGTAGTCACCTACGCTGTCCAAAACCTTCCCCCTCTCCCTCATCCTCACTCCCTCCTAGCCAGCAACCATCAGTTTTTCCTTTATATCTGCTTGATATGACTTCAGTCTTCTTAAATTTACTGAGACTTGTTTTGTGGCCTAACGTGGTCTATCTTGGAAAATGTCCCATGTGTACTTGAAAAGAATGTGTATTCTGTTTTTTCAGGGTTAAATGCTCTAAAAATATCAACGAAGTCCAGCTGGTCTTAAGTGTCATGTAAGTCCTCTCTTTCTGTGTTGATTTTCTGTCTAAAGAGTCTGTCCATTGGTGACAATGGGGTGTTGAAGTCCCGTACTATGATAGTGTTACTGTTGATCTCTGTCTTTATGTCTGTCAAAATCTGTTATATGTAATTAGGAGTTCCTATGTTGGGTGCATAGATGTTTACTAGGGTTATGGTGCCCTTCTTTGTCTTTTATTGTAGTCATTTTAAAGTCTATTTTGTCCAAAATAAGTATTGGTACTCCAGCTTTCTTTTTTTCTCATTTCCATTTGCATGAAATATCTTATTCCATCTGTAAACAGCATATACATGTGTCCTATTTTCTTATCCACTCAGCCACTCTGTCTTTTGATTGGAGCATTTAGCCCATTCACATTTAAAGTGATTATTGATAGGTGCATATGTATTGCCATTTTGTTATTTGTATTCCTGGTCTTCCCGGGTTGGCTTGTTTACCCCTTTCTTTTGTTTAAAAAAGCCCTTTTGACATTTCTTGCAATGCTGGCTTGGTGGTAATGAATTCCTTAAGGTTATTCTTTTCTGAGAAGCTCTTTATTTCTTCTTCAATTTTAAGTGACAGCTGCGCTGGGTACAGCAATCTTGGTTGTAGGCCTTTATTTTGTGTCACTTTGAATATCTCCTGCCACTCCCTTCTGGTCTGCAGAGTTTCTATAGACAAGTCAGCTATTAGTCTAATAGGAGTTCCTTTGTATGTAACCTGCTGTCTTTCTTTTGCTGCTTTTAGGATTCTGTCTCTGTCTTTAACATTTGCCATTTTAACTATGATGTGTCTTGGTGTGGACCTATTTGGGTTCAGCTTGTTTGGAACCCTCTGCACTTCCTGGGCTTGTATGTTGATTTCCTTCACCAGGGTAGGGAAGTTTTCAGTCATTATTTTTTCAAATACATTCTCGACCCCTTGCTTCTTCTCTTCTCCTTCTGGTAATCCTATGAGCCGAGGTTGTTGTGCTTGACCTTGTCCCATAGGGCTCTTAAACTATTTTCATTGTTTTTTATTCTTTGGTCTTTTTGTTGTGCCAACTGGGTGATTTCTGCTATTTTGTCTTCCAGATCGCTGATCCGCTCCTCTGCTTCATCTACTCTACTGGTGATTCCTTCGAGTGTGTTCTTCATTTCAGTTATTGTATTCTTTAGTTCTAACTCGTTGTTTTTTATGTTTTCTCTATCCTTCCTTATGTCCTCACTAAGTTTGTTAAACATTCTTATCATCAGTGTTCTAAACTCTGTCTTTGAAAGGTTGGATCCCTCTGTTTCATTTGTTTCCATTTCTAGAGGTTTCTTCTGATCTTTTACTTGTGACGTGTTTTTTTGTTTCCCCATTCAGGCAGTCGCTCTGGGATGGCTTTGATGTATTAGATATTTCTCCAGGAGAGCCCTGGCTGGATCACCCAGGCACACAGCTCATGGCCCAACACTCCCAGGAAAACTCCCAGTCTCAGCCTGTCCCAATCAGCCACTCCCAGCACCATTTATTTATTTATTTATTTATTTTATTTTTTTGAGGGCAGTGTCACTGGCCCTCATATGTGGGACCCGAACCGGGGCCGCTGGCTTCCCAAGCCAACACTTAACCACCACGCCACTCAGCCGGCCCAGCAGCACCATTTATTAAATAGACTATCTTTACTCCAATATAAATTCTTTCTTCCATTGTCACAGATTAACTGTCCATATATGCCTGGATTTATTTCTGGGCTCTCTGTTCTGTTCCACTGATCTATGTGCCTGTTTTTATGCCAATACCATACTGTTTTGATTACAGTAGCCTTGTAGTATGTTTTGATGTCTGGTAGCATGATACCCCTGACTTTGTTCTTATTTCTCAGAATTGCCGAGGCTATTCATGGTCTTTTATGGTTCCATATAAATTTTAGGATTATATTTTCTATTTCTGTGTAAAATGCCCTTGGTAGTTTGATAGGAATTGAATTGAATCTATATATTGCTTTAGGCAGTATGGACATTTTAACTATATTAATTCTTCCTATCCATGAGCATGGTAGTTGTTTCCATTTATTTGTATCTTCTTTTATTCCTTTCTTCAGTGTCTTATAATTTTCTGAGTATAGATCTTTTACTTCTTTGGTTAAATTTATTCCTAGGCATTTTATAATTCTTGAAGCAATTGTAAATGGGACAGTTTTCTTAATTTCTCCTTCTGTTAGTTTATTATTCGTATATACAAATGCAACTGATTTCTGAACATTGATTTTGTATCCTGCTACCTGACTGAATCTATCAGCTCCAATAGTTTTTTGATGGAGTCCTTGGGGCTCTCTATATACTGTATCATGTCATCTGCATATAATGACAATTGTACATCTTCCTTGCCAATTTGGATGCCTTTTATTTCTTTTTCTTGTCTGATTGCTGTGGCTAGAACTTCATGTTGAATAAAAGAGGAGAAAGTGGACAGCCTTGTCTTGTTCCTGATCATAAGGGGAATGGTTTTAGCTTTTCCTCATTGAGTATGATGTTAGCTGTAGGTTTATCATATATGGCCTTTATTATGTTGAGATGTGATCCCTGTATTCCTGCTTTGCTAAGGGTTTTTAACATAAATGGCTGTTGGATTTTGTCAAATGCTTTTTCTGCATCTATTGAAATGACCATGTGATTTTTATTCTTCATTTTGTTGATGTGGTGTATCACATTAATTGATTTATGGATGTTGAACCAGCCTTGCATACTAGGGATGAAATCCACTTGATCATGATGTATGATCTTCTTAATATATTGCTGAATTCTGTTTGCTAATATTTTATTGGGAATTTTTGCATGTATATTCATCAGGGATATTGGCCTGTAGTTTTCCTTTTTTTGTGCTGTCTTTATCTGGTTTTGGAATCAGGGTGGCTTCATAAAAAGAGTTTGGGAGCCTACCCTCCTTCTGGATTTTTTGGAATAGTTTGAGAAGAATAGGTGATAGTTCCTTTTTAAATTTTTGATAAAATTCACTTGTGAAGCTGTCTGGTCCAGGGCTTTTGTTTGTTGGGAGCTTGTCAATGACTAATTCAGTTTGGTTGGTAGTAATCAGGCTATTCAGATTTTCCGTTTCTTCTTGAGTTAGCTTTGTAAGGTTGTATGTTTCTAGAAAATTATTCATTTCTTCCAGATTGTCAAATTTGTTGGCATACAGTCAGTCATAGTAATTTCTGTAGAATTTTTTGTATTTGTATGATTTCCCCTCTTTCATTCCTGATTTTACTAATTTGAGTCCTCTCTCTTTTTTTTTGATGAGCCTGGATAGAGGTTTGTTAATTTTGTTTTTCTTCTCAGAAAACCAGCTCTTGGTGTCATTGTATTGTTTTTCTGCACTCTATATCGTTTATTTCCGCTCTGGTCTTTATTATCTTCTTTCTTGTACTCCCCTTGGGCTTCTTTTGCTGTTCTTTTTCCAGTTCCCTGAGGTGTAAGGATAACCTGTTGATTTGAGATTTTTCTTCCTTCTTTACGTAGGCCTGTACTGCTATCAACTTCCCTCTTAGGACGGCTTTCACTGCATCCCAGAGATTTTGAGTCGTGGTGTTTTCATTTTCGTTTGTCTCGAGGTATCTTTTGATTTCCTCATTGATCTCCTTTGTGACCCACTCACTATTTAGTAGCATGTTATTTAGTCTCCATTTGTCTGACAGCTTTCTGGGTTTTTTCTTATAATTGATTTCTAGTTTCATAGCATTGTGCTCAGAGAAGACACTTGAAATGATTTCAATCTTCTTAAATTTATTGAGACTTGTTTTGTGGCCTAACATGTGGTATATCTATATATTCTGTAGCTTTGGGGTGAAATGCTCTGAAAATGTCTGTTAAATACAGCTGGTCTAATGTGTCATTTAAGGTCACTGTTTCTGCATTGATTTTCTGTCTGGAGGATCAGTCCATAGGAGGATCTGTCCATTGGTGACAGCGGGGTGTTGAAGTCCTCTACTATGATCGTGTTAATGTTGATCTCTGTCTTTATGTCTGACAATATCTGTTTTGTATATTTAGGAGTTCCTATGTTAGGTGAATAGATGTTTACTAGGGTTATGTCCTCTTGTTGGGTCGATCCCTTTATTATTATGAAGTTTCCTTCTTTTTCTTTATTATATTCTTCAATTTAAAGTCCATTTTGTCTGATATTTGTCTGGAATAGATATCGCTATTCCAGCTTTTTTTTCTCAGTTCCATTTGCATGAAATACTTTACTCCATCCCTTTACTCTCAGCCTGTTTGTGTCTTTTGATCTGAGGTGTGTCTCTTGTATTGAGCATATGCCGGGTTCTTGCTTTCTTACCCATTCAACCACCCTACGTCTTTTGAATGGAGCATTTAATCCATTTACATTTAATGTGATTATTGATAGGTGCATAATTCTTGTCATTTTGTTATTTGTGTTCCTAATCTTCCAGTTCGGTTGTTTTTCTCTTATGCTTAAAGAAGCTCTTTTAACATTTCCTGCAAAGCTGGCTTGGTCGTAATGAATTCCTGTAACTTGTTCTTTTCTGGGAAGCTCTTTATCTCTCCTTCAATTTTAAATGATAACCTTGCTGGATACAGCAATCTGGGTTGTAGGCTTTTATTTTTTATTACTTTGAAAACCTCCTGCCACTCCCTTCTGGACTGCAAAGTTTCTGTAGAAAAGTCGGCTGATAATCTTATGGGGGTGTCGTTGTAAGTAACTTGCTCTCTTTCCCTTGCTGCTTTCAGGATTCTGTCTTTGTCCTTAACCCTTGCCATTTTCACTATAATGTGTCTTTGTGTGGGCCTGTTTGGGATCATCTTGGTTGGAACTCTCTGCACTTCCTGGGCTTGTATATCAATGTTCTTTGCCAGGTTAGGGAAGTTATCAGACATTATTACTTCAAATATGTTCTCAATCCCTTGCTCCCTGTCTTCTCCTTCTGGTATTCCAATGATCCAAGTTGTTTCATTTGATGTTGTCTCCCAGCTCTCTTAAACTATTTTCAACGTTTTTCATTCTTTTTTCTTTTTGTTGTTCCACTTGGGTGATCTCTGCTATCTTGTCTTCTAAGTCACTGATTCGGTTTTCTGCTTCATCCAATCTGCTAGTAATTCCATTGAATTTGCTATTTAATTCAGTAATTGCATTCTTAAGTTCTAGCTTGTTGCTTTTCATGATTTCTCTATCCTTCTTTGCATTTTCATTAATTTCTTTGAACATTCTAATAATCAGTGTTCTGAACTCTGTCTCTGATATGTTGTTTACCTCTATTTCCTCTAGTTCCACTGATTCAGGAGGTTTCTTCTGTTCTTTTATTTGGGTTGTATTTCTTTGTCTTCCTATTCTGGTTTACTCTTTGTGCTTGCTTCAATATAACAGATCCCCTAGGTCTCTCAGTCTTTTCTGGGTAAACTTATATGATGTGTGTCCTTTATGTTTGAATTACTCAGTCTCCCTATTCTCTTGTGCGTGCATATCTGAGGTGTTCCTTGTGTTGTGTGTCTTCACCTGTGGAAGTTTAGCTTTGATTGCTTTTGCCTTGTCAGTAGGTGGGATTGAGTCCCAGACTGATTAGCTGGGAAGATCAGCAGTGTCTGCAGTTTATGAGCTGCTGTGTGAGGGTTGACCCCTCTGATGAGGCTTGGACCCTTTGGGCCCTTGCATCTGTAGCAAATTCCTTTTGGGTGTGACTCTTGTATATCAAACCCAGAAATGCTCTGGTTATATCTAAAGTTGGCCTGTGGCTATGATGATTCTTGTGTCTCCAGTGCCGGTCGTGGCTAAAGTCCATCAAGCTTTCTTCAGGTTGTCCTCTGCTGTACAAAAATTCCTTTGCATCTTGTGGGAACAAAGATGGCCACCTGACGACTAGCGTGATCCTGGCACTGCAGGTTTGCTGTACATGAGTGTGGTTGTGATGTGTGATTGTTAGGTTTTACAAAGTCACTGCCGTTTCTGCTTTCTCCTGTCCCAAGGTAGGCTGTGCACCCTGCAGGCTTAATGAGTGTCTTTATGCACCCTTTCCATTGACAGCTGTGGAGAATGAGAGAGTTCCTCATTTCCAAAAGCCAGCTGCCAGGAATCTGTTAGTTAGTGCCTTAGCAGCTGAACCTGCCCTGCCTCCCAAGCCTTGTAGGAAAGGTGGGAGCGAAGTAGGTAGTCTCAATCTGCAGCCTCTTCTGGGGTGGAAGTTCTTGATCCCCTACGGGTAGGAACACCTTGCTAGTCTGCCCCTATTGCTCCATTCAGGGGTTAGTTTAAGACTCTGCCTTGGTGGGCGCCAAGGTTTCTGAGGGAGGATTGAGGTGGGTTTTTATTTCTGTAGTTGTTGGGGTTTTTTTTGTTTTTTTTTTGCTTTCTGTCCAAGAGAGGAGGAAAAACAAACAAACAAACAAACAAACAAACAAAACAATACAAAACAAAACAACAAGAACAAAACACAGTCCCAACACTGTTTTGAGCTAAGGCCTTTGCCTCATAAGCTCCAGAGGAGTTCCTGCTGCTCTCCCGGAGGGACTGCCAGGGTTTAGGAGACTGCGCGCACCCTGCAGCGGCTCAGATCCCTGCTCCTTCTCTCCAGGACCTGCGTCTTTGCCCAGCGTGCGCTTCACCCCCCTCTTCCCCCCCCACCCCCGCGCGACTATTCTTTTTTCCCCTGCTTGCCGGGTTTCAGGCTTCTGCCTCAGAGCCTGCACGCCGAGGTGCTCTTGCTGCGCTCTGCAGGACCCGGTGGACGCAGAGATTGATCAGGTGGGAATTTTAATGTATCCCTCTGAGAATTTGATACTACGAAAGAAATAATCAAAACTGTTTGAAACTTGCAGGTATGCTTTTGCTTATATGTAAATTTATGCCCAGTAAAGCGAGGGAGAAAAATTCTTCCTAAGCACATACGAGATATTTATAAAAATTGACAATAAATGAGTTCATAAAGAAAAATTCAATAAATCTTCCATACCAATTTCATGGAGAGTATATTGTTTCACCAAGCCGAATGCTACTAAACAGCCCATGCTTTAAAAAGGAGCTGAGAAAAGAGTTATGATATTCTTAGAAAAGCAAGGTATAGCTTAGTCAGCTACCTACTGAGGATTTATGTACTTCATGTACATGTGTTACACTTCAGTAACATTTATTTAAAGAACTAGAGATTATCCAAATTAAAAAAATAAAATGAAATCTAATTGGAGTTTTGGTGGGAATTGCATTAAATCTTGCAAGTAATTTGGAAAGGATGAACATCTTTAAAAGTTAGTATTTGATTTTATTTTGAAAAAATCAATCTTTTGATAGAAAATGGCTTTTCTATTTATATATAGTGCATAGAAGCTATTAGAATGGCAGTCTTATAAATCATATAACTTGATTGTTTTGAATTTTCTTGGTATTGGATCATTTAGAAGTTGTTTGGTTAGTGAAATTGTTTAGATAGATCATGGCACAGATGAATTCGGTATTGTAGCTCTTATTGATTCATCTGAATTCTTAGGTATTATATGAATGACAAATCAATATTAGCATTTTACTTACATAACATATTTGAGTAAAATTGCTAATAGACTGCACACATTGTACCTGAAGACCAACCTTATTTCGTGTTTTATGCATTTCTTCATGGAAGGAAGTCGATTTTATTGTCAATCAGATAATGGCCCATACCTTCCTAATTTGCTTATTTTACTGCAGTATACTTAAAGGGCATTTAAAATTTTCTATATGAAAAATGTATATAGTAGGTGTATTTGTTCTGTGAGGCTTGTTTTTTCCTTTACAAAAGAACATTTTTGAAAATGAGATTAGAAATCTGAGTAATAAAGCAGTAACAACACCAGAAACAACTAGCATATCCTTTACAGATTAGGTAAGGAAATGAAACAATTGCTTATTTCTATCACTTTTTTTTTTTTAAGATTTTATTGGAGAATTGGGGAAGGGGAACATTTTGATTTTCCAGGACCCATCAATTCCAAGTCAAGTTGTTGTCCTTTAATCTTAGTTGTGGAGAGCACAAGCTCAGCTCCAAGTCCAGTTGCTGCTTTCAATCTATTGGGTTCTCAGAAAAGTCATGATATATTTTTTCTGTTTTCCAAAGGTCATTTATTTATATAAAGAGTAAAGATCAATCAATGATATATTTCCCATTTTGTTTGATAACCTTTTCCCATCTTTCAGTGAGCTTTGTAATTTCTTGTTCTTGGACCTGTCTTTATTTGCGAAAAACTGAACAAGAGCTGATTTACAGCCTCATCTGAATTGAATGTTATACCGTGCAAGGAGTTGTGAAGAGAGTGAAACAAGTGGAAGTCTGATACTACAAGGTCAGGCAAATATGGTGGGTGTGGCAACACATTCCATCTAAGCTCCAATAATTTTTGACGGGTGATCAAACTTGTGTATAGTCTCACGTTGTTGCGATGGAACACAACTCCTTTACAATTAACAAGCTCTGGACATTTCTGGTTGATGGATTTGTTCAAACTGTTCAGTTGCCAACAATACACATTCGAATTGATTGTTTGGTTCCTTGGTAGGAGCTTGAAAAACACGACACCTTTAAAATCCCACCACACTGAGAGCATAACCTTCCTCTGATGAATGTCTGCTTTTGATGTTGTTTGAGGCAAATCATCACATTGGAACCAAGACCATTTGCACACACATTGTTGTAAACAGTCCACTTCTCTTCACCAGTTATCAATCACTTCAAAAAATATCCTTTTCCTCATGTTTAACGAGCATATCACAGATGTTTATATGCGCCATCAAATGAATTTCTTTGAGTTCATGCAGAACCCAAATATCGAGCTTGCTTATTTATCCCAGCTTCTTCAGGTGGTCATGAATGCTTGAATGATGGATTTTCAATGTTTCTGCAATCTCTCGTGTCCTGTAACGTGGATTTGATTCTATCAGTGCTTTTATTTTGTTGTCATCAACCTCGGTGGTCCTCCCTGACTGAGGAGCATCATTGAGATCAAAACCACCAGCATGGAATTTTGTGAACCATTGTTGACACTGACGTTCTTGTAGAGCATTGTCATCATAAACTTCATGAAACTTTTTCACAAGCTTGATGAGCGTTCTTCCCTTTATGGAAGTAAAACAGTAAAATATGGCAAAAATACACAGTTTGGTCTTCCATCTTCACCTTGTTGTAAAGTCTCCAAAACTCAACCAAATCGCTCAATTTTTGTTTAGAATGAAGCTAGAACTGTCAGTTATATCAAATAACATAGCAATAACAGATGTAAATGACTCTAGTACTTGCAAAAATGAACTAGTGCCATGTGTTGCAAACAGGCATCGTGACTTTTCCGACAACCCAATAGTTGCGGGTGTGGGTAGTCCACCATTCCATGCAAGAGTCAAACTGGAAACCTTGTTGTTATTGGCATAACAAGGTTGTACCCAATGACAGCTCTGGGCTGCTCAGCTCAAGGTGTCATGTTCAATCTTAGTTGTGGGGATTAGATGAGTGGGGGGAGGGGTGGTGGTGCACAGCCCACCATCCCATGTGGGAGTGGAACCAGAAACGTTGTTGTTAAGAGCATGTGCTCTCACCAGCTGAGCCATCCAGCCACCTGTTGGCAACTCAGCGGCAGCTCAACTTGGTTGCAACTCACTGGCCTATGTGGGAATTGAAAGAGGAGACCCTGTTGCTCAGAGCTCATGCTCTAACCAACTGCACCACCCAGCTGGTCCCTCTCTCACTTTTGAGAGTATAAATTTTTTTATAAATTCAGAAATACATTCAGTATATAATCCTGATTGTAATAGTGAACTATTAATCATAATGGTTTACTAGTATGCATCATTTATGGGATAATTACACATTATAGCTTATTTTTTGGTCAAATTTGATTTGTAATTTTAGATAACATAAATGTCTTAATTTCTAAATGCAAAGAAAAATGTGACCTATATACTTTAATATATTTTCTATTAAAAATGTTCATGGTCTGTTCTTTATAAATATCTATTTTGACTGATAGTAACAAGACTGTGAAAGAGCTATTATTATGAAGAGAGATACTAGCTGATTCAGATAATAGGATAAATATAATTAGTATAAATTTAATAATAAGTTCATCTGGTTTATTGTTATTTAAACCACTTTAAATCACCCTGATCTACACATTTTAATTTCTTAAGGTTAAATGCTCTTATAAAAATGTGTAACCAGAATTTATAATACTTATTGTTGTATTAATGACTGAAGGAACAATAATAGTTCAATTTCTCTTAATTTCTTATACCTATACTTGTACAATAGCTGCTGATTTGAAATTAATTTTGCTTTAGTGTCTGCTTAGAATTTTTTGGTGTTGATAATTTAATTGATTTATGATGAGTGTATGTGTTTTTTCATCTTTGCTAGGGAGAGCGGTACTAGAAAATCACTTTGAAATGACTGAAGTCACCCTTACCCTATTTTCTGGGAAAAGGGTCAAAATATAAATATATTAAATGAGGTGCGATCAAACAATATGGTGAATGTTTAGAAAAAAGATATTACAGTAAAAGACACATTGCCATTGATCCCCCCAAAATACTCCCCCTTGCTTAAAATACACTTATTCCATCATTCTTTCCACTTTCTGAAGCAGTTCTGGAAGTCCTTTTTCATGAGTGTCTTTAGTTGCGCTGTTGGTGACTACTTTAATATCCTGAGTAATTTTGACTTGGGGAAGAGCCAGAAGTCGCACAGTGCCAGATCCATTGAATAAGGTGGATGAGAACATACCGTAATGTTTTTATTTGACAGGAATTGCCGTACCATAAGCGATGTGTGACGCGGAGCATTGTCATGATGGAAGATGATTTATGGCACACTTTATAATTTTTTTTTCCTTTAATTTGGGGAACAGTGTGTTTTTCCAGGACCCATCAGCTCCAAGTCAAGTTGTTGTTTCAATCTAGTTGTGGAGGGTGCAGCTTCAGTGGCCCAGCGGGAATTGAACCGGCAACCTTGGTGTTATGAGCACTGTGCTCTAACCATCTGAGCTAACCACCCAACCCTTATGGCACGCTTTAAAACATACCTTTTCTTAACCATAGCTCACAACCGACTGACGGCACCACTTCCCATATTGAAGATCCCTGCCTTTCCGTTGAATGGCACTTGGCAGCAGCATTCATCGTATTTCGTGATCACAATGGAAAGGCTCTGTGTCACACATCTCTTCTGGTACAGCAATTTCTGTCAAATAAAAACATTATGCTGATACTCTGGTTTCTCTTCAGATCGCATAAATATTTCGCCTTTTACTAAAGATTTCCGTGGAGAGGAACAATTCTGAGTTTTGAACCAATTTTTTGAGGTCTTGCTCTTGCAAGACTAAAAACAAAAAAAACCAACAAAAAACAAAATAAAAAAACATTATGCTGTGTCCTCGTTGTCCTTATTCACTGGATCTGTGACAGTGTGACTCCTGGCTTTTCCCCAAAGTCAAAATGACCATGAAAAGTAAATGTTTTGAATTGATTCAGGACATCAAGGCAGCCAGACAGTGCCACTAAAGACAACTCATGAAAGAGGACTTTCAGAACTGCTTCAGAAAGTGGCAAGAATGATGGGATAAGTGTGTTTGAAACAAGGGGGAGTATTTTGAGGGGGATTAATGGCAGTGTGTCCTTTACTGTAATAAGTGTTTTAAATTTAAACATTCACCATATCTTTTCACTTTGTACATGATGACAGGCTCAATCCTAATGGGAGGGATTGAGATTCTGGGTCCCTACGTTTGCTGTCACAAGAACCAGTTTAGCCCAGTGTTGCTCTGGGGTGGCTTCCTGCACTAGGAGATTGCTGCATGGTGAAATGAGCAGTTAGCACTGAGGCTAGCACACTTCGAGCATGCTCAGGGGACCGTGGAGCTCTGCACAGGGACAGGCCCTTATGAAAAAAGCCCCAGAAGAGAGGTGGACCATTAACATTAGGTCCTTCCTTCTCTCAGACTCGCCAAATAGCTCTCACTCCTCACTAAAAATAACCTGAAAACATCATATTATTGAATTTTTCTCTTTTTTATAGTTTCCTTCAACTGTCAATGAACTTTCTAGAAAATGAAATTTTCATAGCAGATGCTTAAAACCAGGCTTGTTCATTGTAGCAAGTAAATTTCTAATGTTAGTTAATTTTGCATTTAATCTGTGTCTTGAGTTAGTTTTGAAGAAATAAGTGTCTGCTCTTCTATTATATTTTTTTCTGAAAAACCTGTATTGGAATTTTGAGGACATACATTTAAAGATGACATGCTTCTGATTCAGGAATATTACATATAGTACCTTAATGTAAAAAAGGCACGTTCCAACCAGAAAAGAAGTTGGACATGGTTTCAAAGCATTGGTTCAAATATCAGTATTCCAGGCAACCAGAAGATGTCACTATTGTGCATAGAATGTATAAAAGAGGAAAAAAGAAGCCAATAACTTTTGTGTAGTTCCATTGTGCCTCTCCTAATCTTGCAAAATTTCCCCTGGAGCTCTTTGAAAGAAAACACTGGGGTGAAACATTGTCTTCAAGCTGACAGGCACTGAGAAATTACATTTATTGGGCGGGTACGCCAGTCAGTCATACTCCTACATCTTTTCATTTGAAGAAAAGAAATTAAAGTACATTGGCAGAAAAATTCCGCCTCAATTAATAATTTTGTATGGTGCTAACTGGGAATTAATAACCACACACTATATCTGTTTTACCTGTAGCAAAAGAGTGTGTCTATCATAAATAAATTTAGCAGATATTAATTAAGAAAAATCAAACTTTTGCAAGTGCCTGTGATTAAAATAATAGTTCACTTAAAGCAAAGAAAAATAAACTGCCAAAATATACATTTCAATTTGAGATTAATGGATGTCACTAATAGAATACATTTTAAACAATATGTTATTCTGCTAAAGAGTTCTTTTTATAATAAAAATGATGTTGACATACCTGTACGTGGTACTATTAAGACATCATTACAAAAGAAGTTTACTTCAATCTTTGTAAAGTTATTTTCTTGTTTGTCAAGGAATCAAGATTGGTGGGGGAGCTAAGATTTAGGGCCATACTTATTCTAGGAGCAAACAGTGAGGGAGGGCAGGTAGACATGAATTGGATCCTGGTTGCCTGAGAGGCTTAGCAACGGAGTGTGGTCTGAACAGCTAGATTTAATTAGGGCTATTGGCAGGTTTGACAGGCAAGATATCAAAGGCAGGGTGATTAGGCAACATCAGGAATGTTTCCCACTAAGTTATGTGTTTGTTGTTTCCATGAAATGTTTTATTATTTTACTCTTCATTTAGCCCCAAATCGAAGTCTACCTTTAATATATGTATTTATGCATTGAGAGAGAATGACTTGTGTTTTTAAATTTAAAGTGTGTTCTTTTTTCTGGATTTAGTTAGTGGAAGTAAATAAATGGAAAAAAAAAAACTTATTTGGGCCAGACGAGTGGTTTGTTGGTTAAGAGTTGGCTTGTGATCGTGAACTCTGAGCAGCAGGACTGCTGGTTCGGATCCCACATAGGCCAGTGACACTGTGCCCTCTGCAGCTAAGATGGTGAATAACAGCTTGACTTGGAGCTGGGATGCTGTGAGTTGCTAACGATGACGTAGGCTGCAGTGGAGTTGCAGTGGGCAGCGGTGAGCTACCGTGAGCGGCCGTCCAATATCTGGTGACCAACTGCCTTACCTGGGAAGAGACCAATGATCACAATACCAATATGGGCCAGTGGAGCGACGTCCTCCACAATTAGACTGAAGAAGAAAAGGATAGCCACTTTTCTGTTCCCCTTCCCGGATTCCCCAATGCTGTTCCCTCTCCCAGTTCCTCAATAAAAATCTTCAAAAAAACAAAAACAAGGGCCGGCCGAGTGGTGCGGTGGTTAAGAGCTGGCCTGGGACCGCCAGCGGCCCCTGTTCGGTCCCACATATTAGGGCCAGTGACACTGCCCTCAAAAAAAACAAACAAACAAACAAAAAAACCTTTTTTAAAATAATGATATAAAAATTTAATTATAGGTAGTTTATATTTAGCTAAAGCTTATGCAGTGGGTATCCTGTATCAGGTATTATTCCAAGTACAGTAAAACCTTGGATTGCAAGTAACATGGTTGCGAGTGTTCCCCAAGATGAGCAAGATATTGCTGTACTTTACATTAAGTATCTCCTTCTAACAAATCTGTGAGGTAGGTTCTATGATTATTGAAACACAGAGAGGGTTAGTAGATTATCCAGTGTTACTATACTAAAGAGTTGGCGTTCAAACCCAGACAGTCTGGCATTTGAGACCAGTTTTAGCCACACTATCCCATCTTTCTTCTCTGAATGTGAAATACACCTCTTAGTTGAGGTTATCTCTATTGTCAAATTTGTTGTTGCAATATTCCGCTGAGAGTTAAGAGCAAGTGGAAAGAGGTTTTCATAATCCTCCCTAACCTACCAACACAGATGAAAATAATTGATCTTATTGAAATCTAGGCTCTGATTTTATTTTTTCTATTCATCTTAACCTATCTTTAATAGTTAGAAGAGCCAGGGGACATCTAATCTTTCTTTACTATATAATTTTTTATCCTTAAAAGATGGTAATTTTTAGTGAAGGATCATTAGAACCCAAAGCTCTTTGAATTATGTGTAGTCTTGGTATTTAAGAAGGGAAGACATTTGAGCTGTTTTCTTTTATACCTTTATGAACAGTGTCCATTTGAAAGACTAGAATTAGGGTAAATATTTTAGCCCTAAAGAATTACAAAATTTATTGACTCATATAGGCCTACAGTGTATGACCTGGGACTTAACAAGTAAATGCTTTATCAGCTTAAAACCGAACTTAAAACAATGTATATTCTTAAAACATGTACTTCTACAAATAATTTTTATTGTAAAAGGTAAGAGAAACATCTTAAGATAAATATCTGTGCTTTTTTTTTTAGCTTACTGACTCTAACAACAATTTGAGAATCTTTTGTGATTTATTGAGATTAAAGGTAATGAAGTATGTATTACCTCAAGACCAAAAGGATGCAATGGATTTTGTAGTGACAAATATAATAGAGATTTCCAGATGATAAGATCACTAGGCAATTCACTAGCCACTGCTTTATTTTTATTTTTTATTAATATGTAATTGACACATAACATTGTGTAAGTTTAAAGTATACAAGGTGCTGTTTTGATACAGTTATATATACAATATGATTACCACCATAGCATTCCCTAACACCTCTATCATGTCACATAATTATCTTTTTTTGTGTGTGTGAGAAAACTTAAAATCTTGTCTTAGCAACTTTGAAGTATAGACTACAATATTGTTCACCCTAATTACTATGCTAAAGATGAATTATATCTTTAGAATTTATTCATCTTCTGGTTGCAAGTTTGTACCTTTAAACATCTCATCAATTCCACTGCTCCTCAGCCTCTGGTAACCACCATTCTATTCTGGGTTTCTATGAGTTTGGCTCTTTTTATTTTTATTTTTTTTATTTATTTTTAATTAGTTTCAGGTGTACAACACAGTGCAATAGTTATACATTTTACCCCTCAAAGTGACAACCCCTCACCCCCAATTCGCCACCCCACTCCCCCCCACCCCCGAGTTTGGCTCTTTTTAGATTCCACAAACAAGTGATATCATGCAGTATTTATCTTTCACTGTCTGACTTATTTCGTTTAGCACAATGCCCTGAAGTTCCACCCATGTTGTTGTAAATGTTAGGATTTCCTTTTTTTTCATGGCTGAATAATATTCCATTGTGTGTGTGTGTGTGTGTGTGTGTGTGTGTGTGTGTGTGTGTGTGACATCTTTTTCATCAATTCATCCATTCATGAACCCTTAGGTTATTTCCATATCTTGACTATTTTGCATGATGTTGTAATAAACATGGGTGTGTAGAAATCTTTTCAATACCTTGTTTTCATTTTCTTTGGATATATACCCAGAAGTGAGATTGCTGGATTATATGGTGGTTCTATTTTTAATTTTTGAGGAACTTCTATAATATTTTCCATAGTGGCTGTACCAATTTACATTCCCACAAAGACTGCACAAGGGTTCCCTCTTCCCTACATTCTAGCCAACACTTGTTATCTCTTGTCTTCTTGATGATAACCATTCTAACAGATGTGGGGTGATATCTCACTGTGGTTTTCATTTGCATTTCCCTGATGATAAGTAATACTGAGTGCACTCTTCAATAGCTCAGCTGGTAGAGTGGAGGACTGTAGCCTAGGCATGTGTGAGCAACTTGTTTTAATCATGTATAGAGCTTGAGAATGTGGCAGGAAAGTCCCAATTCAAAATGACTTAGTTCTTATGAAATTTATACACTGAGGGAGTAATGCCATTTGAATAAATATTTATTAGTCACCTTATTATCAGGTCAAATAATTGTATGAGAGATATATGACTAGAAAAGTCCTGCTCTTATAAACTGAAGTTGGGAGGGGTACAGGGTTTGTTTTTATTTCTATCTTGAATGTTTACAGTATATAATTCTACTTATTGCTTTTTTCTGTATTTAGGGTAGCTAATCTTGGCTGAGGAGTCTGGTTCTTTATGGAACCTTTGCTCTAGTTGAGGAAATGAGTCAAAGCTCTATATCCATATGTCTATAGATATATGAGTTTAACTAGTTAAGGGAGAGAAAGGTGATTTATATAGACAATCAGACATATATGCATTCGGGGAGGGAGAACTTGTTGTATACTGAGGAAACGAGGGAAGACTTCATGGGTGATACAGAGCTTAAGCTGGGCCTTGAAAAATTGGTAAGATTTAGAAAGAAGAAAGAGTCAATGGTGCCTTCCAGACAGACGCAAATGTGAACAGGCGGAGCTGAGTAGGGAATGGTATTGGATCAGTCTGGTAGAGTCAAAAGTTTCTGGGATGTAATTTTTGGTTGACTCAATGTAAACCAACTTATATTGGTAGAAATTCTCCTTAGAGTACACATCATGATGGTAATTAAGATCTAGAATTGCCCCAGGTTGAAAAATTTCATATTAATTTCAATTCAGTACTACTGCAGGGGAAAAAAATTCTCTTTTTATATCATTCTCCCATAGGAGAAAAATATGTATTTCCTATTAATTATATTAATTTACTGTTAATTTAATTTTATGTGTGTGCTCAATAGTATACAGCTTCAATATTTCTGGGATTAAATTTGTGACAAAATTGGCTCTGAAATAGAACCCACCTGAATGATCACGGCTTAGGTGATCATTGATAAGGCTAATGCTCTTTTCTTTGTATCAAGGATACTGTTAGAACAGTGTCTTCCTGGAACTAGCAGAGATATTAGAGTGTAAAGCATGAAGCTCGTTATGAAATTTTACTGAAAAATGGGATTCTACAATATTAATCTAATGCCTGCCCTTAAATACTATAATTACAAAATAACATCATTCACTGAATGAGAGAACAGTCTTTATATCAAAAATGAAATTAATCTAAAAAGTAGAAAATATATTTTTAAATCTAACTTGAAATTTGATATTTATTTTACTTTTTGTCTTGGAAGAGTTCCAATTTTATTTCATAGTTACATAATTAGAAATATATATGGTGGAAATAATTTTGATAAGTGACATAAAGTGCTTGTTACAGTTCAATTGCACTTACTAAATATTAACTAAATTTTGAGAGCAGCTGATAAATTGAAATGATTTTAAAATAGGTGAGCATATTACAATAATTTTTTTTGTCAAAATAATTACAAGAATTGAAAAGGGATCTTTTTGGATAGAGTAAAAAAAAAATGTGTATGTAAATCAGACTTTAACAAACTATTTCTCTTTGATAGCCTGTAATAAAATTTAGAAGCTTAGATAAAGGCTGAGATGAAGCTTAGATAAAGGCTGAGATGAAGGTTACACAAAATGCTATATTTTGAGAGATTGGATGGTTTATCATAACTTAAATTTACAAGCAAGCATGATTTAAAATATATTTTTTTTAGCTAAATATTGAGAGAAACTTAAAATTTTCAAAAACATATCAACATTCAGTCACAAAGTTATTCTTAAATTCATGCTTAGCTTTAAGGTAGGTGCTGTGATAAGTCACAGTCAAATTATACTCCATTTAGGGCATTATTGTGACCATTAAACATTAGCAGCTTTGGCACTTACAGAAAGTATTCTTAAGTGTTTCAGGAATTATTACAGTCCTTGATGTTCAATAGTCACATGAACAGTGACTTTGTATGACCGGAAATGGAAATCAGATCACCATTTGCTCTCACTCTGTTGGAAAAATATAAAAAGGGTTATTAGGAATCTTATCTATTGTGATAGTATTAGAGATTTAAGCACACCCTCAGTATACGAGGATATACTGTAGTTATTCCTCTCAAGTGTAGCTTATTCTACCCTTTACTGAAATCTCTGTAACTTTTGGGTTGGCCAAATATTCTCCATCTTCTGAAATTTTTATTTGACCCACTTACTCTCTTCTCCATCATATTCAGATGGTTTTGGATGTATGGCCTATGGTTTCTATCTATTCTCATATTTAATTATTTTCCTGAATCACATGGCTGTTTATTTTCTATGTCCTTAGTATATCGGACTTTCAGTGAAAGTTATTGAATTTACTTTCTGTCGATAGTTCCCTGGGAGAACAAAAATATATGCACAAGTATACAAACATTTCCATCCGTTTGAAATGGTTTACTAAATTCTGACTAAAAAAAAAAAAAATTAAAACCATTTTAATCTAGTAGAACTTGATGTTTCTAGGAATTTCCCCAATATTTAAGTAGGAATTATGAAGCACACATCTCTGTTGGAGGGAACATCCATATCCCTGGCTTTTTGTTTCCATATGGAGGGACTTCATGGAGGGTAACAGTCCAGTTTCTTTCTCCATACTGCATTCCTCTGAGAAAGAATGACTCAACCCGGTGAGTTTGGGAGAAGAAACTAAGCAACTTGATTCTTTTTCTCACTTTGCTTCGTGTATACTTCAGCCTTACTGCCTCAAAACACTTGAATTACAGTTTCTTTCTGCCTGCCCTTGGGCAGAAGCCCCAAACAGCCCCACATTGCCTTTCCTGAAGATATGTTTATTCAAGGAAAAGTATTAAAATGCAGGGCAAAACCGGAGCTCTAAAAGCTTATTCTCCAATCTGTTTCATTAGAAATAAAACTGATATTTGGTACGAAACTTGAGTGTATCTCTCAGTTGTTTTCAAAGATAGGAGGAGAACAAGCAAGTATTATTTATTTGAATTCTGATATTCCCAAATATCATAACATACCCCCCACACCCTCCTTTTTGATTTCATGCAATAACCACTCAAGCTCTTATTTTCAACTCACTGGGGGAAATGTTTTATTCTCTCAGCACTTTATCTCTGTCTCTAAATGATAAATTTAACTTAGTAGAAATGAAGTACTATAAAATCTCTAGTGTTTTGCTTTGGAAAATGAAGCAATTCCAAACGAATTACATTTTAGTTTTATTCATCCATGTAAGCAAAGAATGACTCTTTAAAAGCCACTTAAATCTTTTAGGATGTTATTAATATTTTATATTTAATATTAGTTTAACTCACAGATTGTAGCAAAAATTGTGCATATTTTACAGAAAGATTTTAGACCTTGGACAAATTGAAATGTGACTGTGATGAATTAGAATATTTTCCAAGCTTTTATAATTATTGTTCAGTTTTCTTTCTGCATTTCTGCCTATATTTATTTGTCTTATGGCTAGAGATCTGAGGAATCAAAATAACAGAAGTTATCCCATTTCAGCACTTGTACTCATGTTGAATCTTTTAGCAGTTAAGAAGAAAATATTTTTTTTTGCAGTAAAAAATCAAGTCACATGCATTTCAACACAAGAATATTTTAAGTTGTTTAATAAACTTGGGCTTTCAATTGACAGGAGAATACATGGAGTATTAGAGAAATGTGCTACTTTAATTATAGTATAGTACTGAGGAAAGAATAGTGGAAGAAGTTAATATATAAATGATGTTTTTGAAAGAGAAGGTCAATTTTCATCACAGTTTGATTTACACATGTCACTGTAGTTCAAATAGAGAAAAGTTTTGGGAGAGTCATTTTATCATATAACGTATGGTATTCCAAACTCAAAAGAACCAGCAATATTATATGCATCTGTGTGTGTGCGTGTATGTATGTGTGTGTTTACCATGTTGATATCATGATTAGATGTTGCTCAAAGATTCTGTCTATAGGTAGTGAGTTGAATCAATTCATTATTAGTAAATATTTAAATACATTATAAATTATTTTTAATGATTGTTTTAATGTTAAAAATTTGGTCTCTATTAGTAAGTAGATAGCCCATCAAAATAATGCAGTAGTAGTTCAAGTTCATTGTTAAAAAAAGCCATGATGACAATAATGTTGAATGAAATACCATCAGCTCGAAATCAAAGAAGTCAGTGTAATAACATCTATATTTAACTAAACCTATCAATGACAATTTAGCTTCAGAAAAAAGTTCGGCATATGAAATTTATTGTTTTTCAGTTTAGTTTTAATGTTAACTTTAAAATTTGTATTTGATTAGCAGTTTATATTTTAATTAATGTTCATGTATTTAAGTCTCATGATGATGAAATTATTTGTCAACAATAGGATTTAATAAATATTATTTTCTTTCGAAGGAATTTGTTATGTTATATTGTGGATGTTTGATAAACTTTGCCTAAAAGACAAGAGATGGCCTTTTCATAGATCTGAAATATATGGATTAGAGCTATATGAATTATAATATTTTATCTTTTAGAGTAAAGGTATCAGACTACTTACATTTAAATCTTAGTTCATTGCCCAGCTAGTTGTATAGCCTTGATTAAATTACATAACTCTTGTAAACCTCATTTTCTTTATCTATAAAATGTGAATATTTCATAGACTGTTCAGAAGATTGAATGACAACATGGATGTAGAACACTCATGATGATACCTGGCATCTAGAAAACGCTGTATAAATGATGATTATCATTTTTATTAGTAAAAATTATTATTTTAATATATATCTGAGTTATGATATTCTGTGTTTCATATTTTTATGACTGTTTTGATCACCTCCTCTTCATGCTTTTAGTGAGGCAATTCTTGCTAATTCTAGGGTTATGGGGAAGGCCAAACATATGACACTGAACAGATGATAGCAGTTTATTAGTCACATGTACTGATGGCCTGAGGGAGTAGGATCGTGCATATCATGTGACACCGGGTGTTTGACCTTGGGAACAGATGACCAAGCAGGGGGTTATGGGAGTCAGGCTTTGTAGTAAGAAGAGGATGGGATGACCCAGGGCTCTTATGGGGAGATGTGATTGGCTTGTTTGAATAATTCTGCAGGTGGCAGTGAACGGAAGCCCAAACTCAAGGATAAACAGGCAATGTGAGTGGTTCCCATAGTGAGGTTATTCGGCTAGGGATCTGATCCCTGAGAGCAGAGTGGGGAAGGGAACTCTTGTTAGGCCATCCGAAGCCCTCCCAGGTTCAGAAGTCAAGGCAGCTCATAATATTTATTTTTGGCCTTAAACTACAATAACATTGGCTTAATACCAGAGTTGAATATTAAGAGGATTTGGGTTATTAATGTAATTCTCCTTATAGCAAACATCAAAAAATGTGGACAATAGGACATATGTAGGTCTTCCAATTTGACTTTAAGTTTTTGGCTTTTTTGGGGTGCATGTATAGGGATTGCTTCAGTTCATATCATAACATATAATGTGCTTCAATCAGTTTCTATGGACTTAGGTGACAGTTTGGGCTTGAAATAAAATTTCCTTTAAATTTACCAAATGTATTGTGTGTTTTAAAAAAAAAAAAAAAAAAATAAAAAAAAAAAAAAAAATAAAAAACTGTATCTGTTAATCTTTTTTTTTTTTAAGATTTTATTGGGGAATTGGCGGAGGGGAACAGCATTGGGGAATCGGGGAAGGGGAACAGACAAGTTGCTGTCTTTTTGTTCTTCAGTCTAGTTGCGGAGGATGTTGCTTCACTGTTGGTATCGTCATTGCGCTCTTCCCGGATGAGGCAGATTGGTCGCTGGCCTCTGGATGTCCCTCACCGCGGCTATTGGCAGCTCACTCTTGGCTGCCAGCCGCTCACGCTGGCTGCGGGCCACTCACTGTAGCCTATGGCAGCCCACTGCAGCAGGGGCTGCAGCCCACACCATCACCGGGGCTTGCACAGCCCAGCTCCAGGTGGAGCTGTTGTTAGCTGTAGAGGGCAGTGTCACTGGCCCTCATGTGGGGTCCGAACCGGGCCGCTGGCATCCCAAAACCAGCACTTAACCAATGCGCCACTTGGCCGGCCCTTTATCTGTTAATCTTTATATTTTGTGTTTCTAATCTTCTGGCTGATGCAGCCACTGTGTATTTTACCGTTTAAGTGATTCTGCGTGTAATTACAAGGAAACATTATACCAATGTTCTATAATCTAAATGAACATCAACTTGTAAAATTTAAGATGAATACTTTAGTTCCATAAGTACTGTTTACTTATCTATTTCATGTACTTGCACTGTAATTGTCATCATACAATATATATGATGCTGTAAATTAGAGACTTAAAGAACACTATTCTTTGATAATTATTGCTTCTCTTCATTCAGTATAGCCCCAGGTTATTGACTTAGAATGGACTTAATATTATATATATATATATATATATATATATATATATATATATATATATATATAATTTTAAGCTCTTTCAGTCAATGCTTAAAGTTTTTTCATTGCTAGATATTGAATCTTAAATTTTTATTTTCTAAATTACTTTCTCTGAAAGCTGAATCAAATCTCTTAATTATTGGAATATAATTTTGCTAAATGTTAGTGAAACTCCATAAGATACCTAACTTAACCCCAGTTGATAAGATCCTTTATAACTGACAGTGACAATTAACATGCTTAATTTAAAATTTATAATATATGAGGTAATAAAGTGATGTGAAATTTACAAAATCCACAATGATGCTATCCAAGTATGTAATTAGTAAGCATGAGCATTCACTGGTAATTTATCATGTTTTTTTCTAGTTATTAAATTGTGCTCTGCTTGGTCTTAAAAACAAAATATATGAAAAAGAAGTAGGAATAGCATTAAATTCTTGATCTGTCTGTGGAGCAGAAACTACTTGCTGCCTGCTTAATATTCATTCTCCCTTCTTGTTTATTACTAGAACCCTGGTTGTTTAACAAAAGTTCAAATCTTTCCACATTCCTTTGCAGATATGATGGCTAATGGTTTAAGGTAGAAGTTACCAAACTTTCTCAGTTACTGAGCTCTTAGTGCCTCAGTAATTTTTTCACAGTGCTCTTAATTCAAAAAATATACCTAGGACTTTTGTTCAGTGGTTCTATTCAAACAATAAAAAAATATCTATGTTGTAACGAGGTAGTAACCGTTTGAAAAAGTAATATATATTATTTAATAATATATAAATAGATAGAAAAACTATTTTTATTTCATTTTGACCAACTAAAATTATATATTAATGGGAGGTTTGTACCTTGAATGCTGCACAGCTTTTCAAATCTTAAAATCTTAGATTGGACCTTGTTACTCTCATTTGCTGTTCCACATTGATTTTCAAATGGTACCTTCCTTTTTTTTTTTTTTTACAATAGCTTTGCCAAAACCCAGCTTTGTCATTTCAATATAGCAAGATCAAATGTTGAAGCTAAATTTGCTCAAGTTAGTAGTTTACTAGTTGTCTGAGATATATTACTCGCCTCAGAAATTTAAGATATCCTGTTATACCCCTATGCATTTGCTATGACACCTTGAGGTAGTTTAGCAGGAAGTTTGGGAACTGTGAGTGCAAAGAAAAATTGTTGGAAGGGACTTCAGTAAACATGCCAGCTGAGTTTGGTCTGTTTCCAGATGCAGTGTTTCAAGAGTAGCCATCTTACAATCATGAGAATTAAAGCCACACCCAAAAGATGACACAACAATAAGTCAGAAGTAAACTGGGTCCTGGGTAACTTTTCTGTCAGTTCTGTGGGTCCTGGATTGCTCACCATTGGACCTTTTGATATGAACCATACTAGTAAAGTTTCTACTGAATGCAAATGACTGCAATCTTAACTGACTTCATCTAAATTTTTAACTATTCTCCCCATCAGATATCAGCCTGGACTTGACATTTCCATATATGTGATGGCCATTTCAAAAGACCAATCAATATTTGAAAGAACTGGAGATATGTGAAGGCCGTTTATTGAGGATGATGTTTTTAATATTCTCCAGGAAAAGAAAATGCTCCAACTCCCCCAATCTTGGCAATGAGTTGACAAAACTGTGAGGTATTGCTGCAGAAAGATCTGAATTTAGTAGCAGAGCTTAGAAAAGTTTTTAGAGGAATGCATGTTTAATGGACAATCTGACTAACCCTATTTACAACCACCTTTCCAAACTTTTACCATGTAAGACATGAAATTGCAAAGACATTGGACTGTTGCCATTGAAATAAATGAAAATGCCAGTATCCATCCATTCAATATTAGCTATCCTGCTTGTTTTCAGTTTCACTTTATGTCCTCCTTCTGTGCTCTCTCACTGTCACCCAGTATTAAAGGTCTAAGGACAAAATACTCTCACTGTAATTTTTAAATGCAGCCTTGTGTTTGATTTGCAAATCAATTGAAAGAGATGACTTAATTAATTTGCAGGCAACAGAGAATCCTTTTGGGATTGTGGGTGGTAAGGTAAGGAAGCAGAGTCAAATATTTCAAATACAAAAACTCTGTTCATAGTTTATCAAAGTATTTAAAGATTAAAGATTTGTACAGAAGTACTTAAATTCTTTCCTTTCCAGCCCTACATTCCAAAGACCACTTTATATATTTACCCCTTACCTGCCACTCCCACCACTTTACTCCCTCTTCCTCAGTCAGGATAAATAGATGCATATTATTTCATTTACAAGGAATAGGGAAGTAACTTCATTGCACAAGTTCAGAAAGTGTTTTAAAATGTGTGACTTAAATATCTACTATTATTTGGACCCTTTTCTTTTTGTCTTTGAACTTAAGTGGAGAGCAATAATCTTCATGAGTTAAGGAAGGAAAGTAATATTTACTGATACCTATTATGCATCAAGTTCTAGAAAGTGCTTTTGCATATATTATTTTACTTAATATTTCAGTTATTTCAGCATAAAAATGAGAATATATAGGCTAGATGGTATGGTGGAAGGCTTGGGATTCCAATAGACTGGGTTTGCTTCCCAGTCTTGTCTTTTAGTAGCTGTTTGATTTTGCTCAATACCTCAGTGATGGAAGGTATGATTATTTCTGTGTTAAAGATAGCGTTGCGGAAGGGTTTATGTTCTTAATTGTTTATTCAATAGATGAACTAAACTTTTTAGGAAAGTAACCTCAACTGGTTCTGAGGACTCAAACACTTCATAGAATCCTGTAGCCTACCATAGTCTTTTGTTGTACTAGTTTTCCATTTTTGTAACACTTCCAGATGAGCTCTGGAATGCTGTATTTAGCACTGAGAATTAATTGACCATACTTGCACCTATATTACTAAACAATTGGAAGTAACAATTAAGATTATTAAATATTGCTTAGATAAGATTACATGACTAAATATTTGTTTCAGGAAATTCTTGCCTGGGAAGAGATTGCTTACGTGGGCAAATAGCAAATATATCAAAAACTGTTCGCTTAGGAAGAGGTGCTTCATCTTGCTATGAAGAAAGAGTACAATGTGCTCCTCATGTGTGCTTCATTCCTAAACTACTATATTATGAATTTTGCTCAATCCCATTAGTCTCCTGCCTTGAAAGACCAGCCTTCAACCACTTCATCTCAGAGCCCCAAACTCTCTATAACAGTATTTTCCCTTGTCTTCTTTTGGAGACACTGCTATGATTTTGCTGAAGGCAATGTTCTCCTTTATTATAGTAGGTCTAAAAAAATGTAGCTTTTTTTGTTTTGTTTTTTAGTGGTCTTTTGAGTAGTTTTCAGTCAATACCATTAATAATTGCTTTATACTCTATCCTTTATAAAGTGCTGTGTAGTAAAGAATTAATCTAACCCACAGAGAGATTTGGCCTTTGTTTTTAGCTCCTGGGAGATGACTGCCAAGCCCTTGAATTGACCTATTGATAATAGTGTCTTTGTTTACCTGGGGGTCTTGGAACACCCTGAATAATCTACCAATGTGATTTATGATATGGACTTTGGGCCACACAGTATCAGCTCAACCTCCAGAGGAGCTGGAAACTAAAGGTTATATAGGTGGTCATTCATGTCTATGTGCCCAAGTCCCAATAAAGACTGGATACTAAGGCTTGAGGGAATTTGTCTAGTTGGCCATACTCCAGGAACATTCTCATAGATTACTGCCTGGAAGAGTTAGCATCATTGTAATTAATGACACGTATCCACCATTATGGTATCATCTAGAATATTTTCATGGTCCTAATATCCTCTAGGCTCCATCTATTCATCCATTCCCTTGCCCCCAACCCCTGATCTTTCTATTATTTCCATAGTCTTCCTAGCAGGGAGTTAGTTCCCCCTTGGCAAGAAGCAAAGCTGGCTTGCAGGATGGGTTGATGCAGGTAAAATGAAGTTCTTCTTCCTTTCCTTTTCATGTGGTTATTCTCGAGTTTCATTCTGTTGAAGTTCCTTAACTTCAGACAGTTCTGGATTCCAGAGCTTTCCCAGAGCTGTTTTTGTTTGTGGATAGCTGTCTAATTGCTGATCTTTGTGGAGGAAAGGGGGCTGGAGTTTCCTACTCTGCCATTTTGGTAAAGTCACTTTTTTTTTTTTTTTGAGGGCAGTGTCATTGGCCCTCATATGTGGGATCTGAACCAGGGCCACTGGCTTCCCAAGCCAGTGCTTAACCACCATGCCACTCGGCCGGCCCATAATTCACTCTTAAATAATGTGTTTGTAATGTGTATCTAAATTACTCAGTTATGCACTATTATTCCAAGCTTGTTTGTCTCTGATTCTGGACTTCCTAGGTGCTGGACTGAAGAAATCGAACCATTATTTTCTAGGCAGTCTCCTCCTTTGTCTCTGTTGAATCTTGGGCTGATTATTCATTTACTGTCCCTTACTCTGATTCCATTTGTCTCTAATATTCCTGAAATTCTGGAAACACTGTGGTTGGTTGAGGTACATCCTCACTGTGTGTGTGTGTGTGTGTGTGTGTGTGTGTGCACACGGGGGTGGGGTGGGGTGTTGTTATAGATAGTAGATAACAGATAAAAATAATTTTTACATTTCTTTCCTTAATTTAATGATAATTTTGAGATGGAAAAAATAATGCTAAATGACCCAACTCACTCAAGCATTTTCTTAAAATCACTAAATAGAATTTTGGACAGGGGAATAACATCTACAGGATTTAGAAAAAGGATATATGAGTATTCTGCTGGTTTCAAAGGCTTTATTTTTCAATCTTTTGGTGTTTAGTATATATGTGATCCACTTCCAAATTTCTTACATGCATCATATTTTAAGTTCATAAATTGTCTTTAATACTTGAGCACTTTTATTTTTTAGCCTTAAGAAACAATTGTACTTAACATGTTTGGAAACCATTTTCTGGATGTAAACACAACCTAAATTTGTCCCAGTTGGGCTTATTCTTAATGACTTAGATTTCAGCTAGATTGACCACATTTAGAAGAATGGCATATGTAGCCTTTAATGATCCACTGGTAACTTAAAAGTCAAATTAAAGACCTAAAAATCCAGTCATCTGTGACAGTGACTTTAATCACTTTTTGGAGGAATTTACTAGGAATCTAAACTTTTATAGTTCAGATAAGACTTTTCTTATATTTAATGGGAATCTAAGGGAAAATGGTTGATAATGAGGAAGAAAACCTTAAGAAAATGTCATATCTGTGTTTTCTTACCAGAAATCTGAAAAGGGATATGATTTTTATTTTCAATTATTTTTTTTTTTTTTTTTTAGCTGAGCCATCCTGCCACCTGTTGGCAGCTCAACGGCAACTCAGCTTGGGCTGGCCTCGAACAGCTGTTGCTCAGAGCTCAGCTCGCACTCTTGAGCGAGCTCTTAACCAACTGAGCCACTCGGCCGGCCCTTCAATTATTTTTTTGAAACTTCATAAAGTAACAAAAATTGAAATTGTTTATTCATAAAATAAATGTTTTCTGATAACAATTTCTATTTTAATCCAGTGGTATGGAATGATTAACATAAATAATAATGCTAATATAAAATGTATATTAAATTTTCCCTTTTATTTTTAAGTAAATTACATTGTTTTATTTTTGTTTAGTCTATTTGTTATCTCTGTCTGTCTCTTTCTCTCTCTGGCATAGATGAAGTTTACTTCAGGATACACACAAAGGCAAAGCTGTTACTGGTTAACAAGAGCTAATATTTACTGAATGCTTATTATGTGCCAGGCCCTGTCCCAAGTGTTGTAGAAATATTATCTGAGTTACTACTCAACAACAATTCTATTAAATACTACTCATAATTATTCCAATTTTGAGGATAAAGAATTGGAGGCTTAGAAAGGCTCACTTTTGTGCTCATATTCCTCAAATTAGTTAAGTATTGGAATCTTAGAATCAGACAGCCAACTTTTAGGATTTATCTTTCATGAATATTTATTTTGCTTGGTTTTTGAAATACAAAGATAAAACAATATTGTGTCTATCCTCAAGAAATGCAGTCTATTTTAATAAAAGATAATTGTTTTATAAGTGTAATCTGTTGAATGGAAGTATGAGTATGAAAGTCTGCCTAAAGTAGTTTGTGCGGATTCCACAGAAAAGGTAAAATTTGAGCTGAATCTTCTAGAATGACTTAAGAATTTTTCAATTAGTAAAGCAAGGGTTGGTGTTCAAATTGAAGGAATGGTGGGTGAAATTCTAAAGGCTTATGAGAGCATTGTATACCTGAGAAAGAAAAAAATACATATCAAAGTTTAGAAGCAGAGTGGCTTCTTAAAAAAAATGAGTCCTGGCACAGTGGTTAAGCGCTGGCTTGGGAAGCCAGTGGCCCCGGTTCGGGTCCCACATACAAGGGCCAATGACACTGCCCTCAAAACAAACAAACAAACAAACAAAAAACCTATAATTTTGATCTCTCCTTCTCTCTCTTTCAATTTTACGCACATATTGACACAGACATTTCCTGATAAAAAATATGTTCCAGTCTCCTAAATAACTGAGAAATGGCACCTCTATTTTTCCCACTGTTGACAGCTTAACACTTTTTTTTTTTTTCCTGTTTTTGCTCAACAAAATAATTTGGACTTTATGGCACAGTCCTAAAGGTTTAAAGTACAGACTCTGTCCAGCAGAGCAACTGTAGTTTTCTACTATTTTCATTTATTTCCATCCTTAACAACATAATTTAATTAGTGACTGTTGCTGACACTGAAGGGGAAATATGGCAGCAAACTGGTATTCTCAAGCATTGAAAACTATGAATCACCTAAGGTGAGGAATATCAGATTTCAATTGATTCAGTTAATGAGCAATAACATTTTCAGTGGAAAACTAAAGTAGTTTTAGTCTGATAGTTAAACTGTATTATCAACAGGTTATCTTTTCAGAGTTTCTTCATCTCCTTTCTAGTTGTAAGAAAATGTAAAACTAATAAGAGGACTGATATATACAGATTCTTATTTGGAAATCTCACAGTGCTATAGCCTTAGAAATTAGAATAATTGTGGAACTATTGTAGGTATGCATTTTATCTCCAACTACATCCATATAACTAAGGTGTTTATGAACAATTAAAATTATAATTTGTTTTCTAGTACAAAATAAAAATGTGAAAAAATTCCATTTGGATGGGAATAGTGGATGCAACACAGTATTTCTCATAGCTTTACTATCCAGAGAAAATTTTGTTAACACTTGGTATTTCTTTTTAATATTATTATGAGTGAAATATTAATATTACCATATTTCTTTTAATCTATTATAAGTGGGCATAGATTTTTAGGATTATAATACTAATAACTTGATAATTATAGCATTTTATGGTAGAACTCTTCATATAATTCTGCTTTGAGTGAGTTGATAATCACCATCAAATCCATGGAATTTACCCATAAACCATCTGTTTGCTCATTCCCACTTTGAGTCCTCTTAGAAAAATATCAAATGGTGTACCATTTTTTGATATGTAGGAAATGCATACCGAGACCCATTAGTATTTGATGAATGTGAGAAAGTTTTGGAAAACTAATGTAGCCTTATTATCACCGTAGACCTTCCTGACACTTCAGAAGTAGATAGGCTTAGCTCAACCCTCCATTTCAGATCAGTTGGGTGTCCATAGCCTTCTTCTGCACTTGTATGAATTACTTCCCCCAGGACTTAGATTTTTCAATAACCTCTACCTCTGAGCCTCTGGTTCTGCTGATTTGGGTCAGGTGATAGATTATCTCACCTCCCATAACAGGGTGCCCTGGTTACTCTCTCTGTTGGCCCAGAGCCTTTGATTTCCTGTTGGAAATTATTTCTGTTTTGTGACTTATATCAAGTGAGTGAGCAAACAAATAAACAAAACTCTCACTGAAGCCATATCTCTACTTGAGTTTAAGAGAAAGGTGTGTGACTGCATGTGTGTGGAGGTATAACATTCTCACAATGTAACCAGCTTTAAAATTGTATAGTTCTGTCTTAAAAGTTCTTTAACCATCCTACAAATGGGATATTTCCCTGGCCATCAATCACATCCCATAAACATCTCTGCTTCAAACTGGTTTGCTAACTGTTTTCTCCCTTATCATGTTTTTATTTTCTTTCTGTGTTCCCTTTTCCTGCATTGCCCCAAATAACCCCCAAGTTTTTCTCAATATTTGCAGAACAATAAATTTATGTCTTTACAACCCTTATTCTCAAAACATTGCATATGCAGACTCATTGAAGAGCTCAGGAGAAGCTTTCACTTATTAATACTTAGAAGTTCCATAAATAGCATTATTTTCTTTGCAATATACTAGTTTTTAAAATAAAATTGTTATCATTTTTCATAAAATATTGGTAAAACCAGGTATCAATATCTAGCAATTAGAAAATCAATAAATTAAACATTTCTTTTTCTTTTTCCCCTCCACTTGTCTTTCTTCTTTTTCTTTACCTTCATTTTTACTTTTCTTATACAAATAATTTTATGAAGATATTTGTATTTTAGGTACTTGTTCTTTTTTCTTTTTTTTTTTTTTTTTTTTTTTTTAAAGATTTTATTGGGGAATTGGTGGAGGGGAGCAGCGTTGGGGAATCGGGGAAGGGGAACAGACAAGTTGCCGTCTTCTTGTTCTTCAGTTTAGTTGCGGAGGATGTTGCTTCACTGTTGGTATCGTCATTGCGCTCTTCCCGGATGAGGCAGATCAGTCGCTGGCCTCTGGATGTCGCTCACCGCGGCTATTGGCAGCTCACGCTTGGCTGCCAGCCGCTCACGCTGGCTGTGGGCCACTCACTGCAGCCTATGGCAGCCCACTGCAGCAGGGGCTGCAGCCCACACCATCACCGGGGTTCGCACAGCCCAGCTCCAGGTGGAGCTGTTGTTAGCTGTAGAGGGCAGTGTCACTGGCCCTCATGTGGGATCCGAACCGGGGCCGCTGGCATCCCAAAACCAGCGCTTAACCAATGCGCCACTCGGCCGGCCCTCTTTTTTCTTTTTTAGCTGAGCCATCCTGCCACCTGTTGGCAGCTCAACAGCAGCTCAGCTCAGGCTGGGCATCGAACTGCTGTTGCTCAGAGCTCAGCTCGCACTTTTGAGTGAGCTCATAACCAACTGAGCCACTTGGCCAGCCCCTTATTTTAAGTGCTTTTAAAATATTCTGAAAACCCAGAGTTTTGAAGTTACAGATATAATCATATTGATTTCTTAAAAAATATAACATCTTGGTCAGTAGTTATGACTAGTGAATGTATCATTTAATGCTGAAAATTATGATATAATATTTTTTATGGCTATTTCATTGTTCTTATGTATAAGATGGTTTCATGTATACTAAAGTTAGAAGGTATACAAATTCCATATCCAGAGGCAAATTTGGAAATTAGGACCAGTAATACAATAATTTTACCTGTGATAAAAATAACTAAGATTAGGGAAAATTGTACGATCATTAAACCTCTGAATTTCCTCAGGGTTCCTTTATCTTGTTATAGATCATACATTTTCTTTTTTTCACGAACAGCTTGAACATATGAATTTTTAGTGTTGTCATTTTTTAAAAACAATGCATTTACAACTAGTCTTGTGATTCCAAAAATATGAGACACAGCCAGGAAATAAGAGAAGATCCTAGTTTAGTATGGATGTAATGTAGAATTGGATTAAGAATATGGCAAGAGGGCCGGCCGAGTGGCGCATTGGTTGGGCGCTGGTTTTGGGATGCCAGCAGCCCCGGTTCGGATCCCACATGAGGGCCAGTGACACTGCCCTCTACAGCTAACAACAGCTCCACCTGGAGCTGGGCTGTGCGAGCCCCGGTGATGGTGTGGACTGCAGCCCCTGCTGCAGTGGGCTGCCATAGGCTACAGTGAGTGGCCGGCAGCCAGCGTGAGTGGCTGGCAGCCAAGCGTGAGCTGCCAATAGCCGCGATGAGCGACATCCAGAGGCCAGCGACCGATCTGCCTCATCCGGGAAGAACGCAATGACGATACCAACAGTGAAGCAACATCCTCCGCAACTAAACTGAAGAACAAGAAGACGGCAACTTGTCTGTTCCCCTTCCCTGATTCCCCAACGCTGTTCCCCTTCACCAATTCCCCAATAAAATCTTTAAAAAAAAAAAAAAAAAAAAAGAATATGGCAAGAGTTAAGAGAGAATATAAGGGCAGAGCCCAGATGAGTGATTCGAATTTATGGGGCAGGAGGAGCTTATATACTTATTAATGAATGTGTATTCTAGTCTGTAGACAAAGAAGACCCATAGAAAAATTTAAGCTGAAAGTGATGTGGTCGTTGTATTATATTCGGACAGGTTCTTTACTGATAATGCTACTCATGTATTTTGTGACTTGCTTTATTGGAAGAAAGAGCAGTATCCTTGGCCTGTAATTATATAATATCCATCACCTATTTTTTCACTGCTTGGCCCTTTGAGAGTGACCATTAGTAAGAGTGAAGTACTAGTAATAGTTATAACAATGAATCAATTACTTTAATACTTTAGCTACATGCTTTTTTTGTAGTTCCATTACAACCTGTTTGTGTACTTGTGAACACCTTTAATATTTCCTAGAAGAAAAGCAGGTTGAGAATGAGTAATCAGAGAATGTGAAGAGAGCCAAGGAGGAATACCAGCTGGAGAAGATCTATGTTACCTTCATGAAAGGTGATGTGATCTAAGGAACAAAGAAAGTGCTTTTGTAGATGGAGAAGAGGGGATGCATATGGAGATGTGATGTGATATAATTAACAGAATATGCTCATCAACAAAGGTGGAAAATGAAGACAAGAAGGGGAGTTAAATAGTTACAACTGTTTTTGTGTGTGTGTGTGACTGCACACTGATATTCAGAGAAATTCAAATGAAGGATTACATTTTGGTAGAAAACTGGTGTGAGTGGGATGGGCAGAAGTTAGTTTTGAACACATTGTGTGAAAATGTTCTGGTTCTTGATGGTTTATGTTTTCAGTATCCTCTGCTAGCTTTAAAGTTATGTTGAATTTTCAGTAAAAGAGGAAATTCCATCTTTACAATACAACAAAAGCAAAATGATGTCTATTGTAGCATAAAGAATAATTGCAACAATATACGAATAACCTCCAACTAACTTGTGCTTCTCAGTCAGTGCCAGCTGGAAAGTGTTTGATCTATGTCTTCCACTCATCCTTTATTCTTATTTCTCATCAGTATTATTGGGTTGTCGGAAAAGTCATGACGTATGTTTTTTTGTTTTTCATTGCAAAAATGTGTCATGACTTTTCTGACAACCCAATATATTTGTTATGAAATATTTAGTTTAAATAACTAGGTAAATTTAATAATGCTAAAACTATAAAACTTTATTGTCATTATAACATTTAAAAAATATTTTTTTATTGTGTAAATTCTCAAAATACGTGCAAAATTAAAAACAATAGCTTAATAAACCCCATGTACCCATCACATAGTTTAAGCAAATTTCATGGCCAATCTTGTTTCATTAATTCCCACACACTCCCTCTTCCATTACCCTGGAGCACTAAAAGCAAAACAGCTTTATTGAGGTATAATTTACAAACTATAAAATTCACCCATTTTAACTATTAAATTCAAAGGCTTTTAGTAAATTTACAGAGTTGTACAAATATTACCACATTCAGTTTTAGAACATTTTTCTGTCACCCGAAAGAGATTCCTCACTCCTTCCCACCCTGAGCCCCTAGCGATCACTGATCTGCTTTCGGCTACCTTTATGGATTAATTATAATATTCTATTATTGGTAATGGGAACAATATTTATTACAGAGCTGTTCTGTGTAAGAATGTTATTCAAACCATATTTAATATAATTTTTGATAACCCTATGATGTAATTATCCCCATTTTAGAGATGAGGAAACCTAGGATTAATTGATTAACTGAAATACTCAAGATCACATCTTGTGATTGGTGATGATGTGATGATAATTGATCTAAACCTGTCAAAAACCCAGGCTCCTTCTTCTGTGCTCACTGCTTTATAGCTTATGCCATAGTATGTACAAATAACTTTCACATATTCAATTATCCATCAGCAAGCATTACACATTTAAATATATCAGGCACTGAGGTCACAAACAAAGGCTTTGTTTCTATCATTAAGGAACTCATAGTATGTGGGGGGAGTATGACAAAAATATGAGGATATGACAAATTAGTATACTACATGTATATGTATATGGTTGTGTAGGTGTGAATAGGAGTGACCAGTTCTGCCTGGTCAGAGATTCACAAAGTGCTTCTCATCAGTGGTGGTGTTTAAGTTGACACTTAATGAGAGTATTCCCAAGTTGAACGAGGGGTCTAAGGTCATTCCAGGTGGAAGGGAAAACATTGCAAAGACACAGTGGAATTATCTTGCCTATGTTCTCTTTTTGCCCCCCTACTTTTCCTTCTTGTTTAAACTCTTCTTGCCCTCTCCTTACTCCCATTCTGGCATAAGCTTTGCTCTTCAATTTGTCTTTTCTTTGGTGCCTTCCTCCCACTAGACTTCTGCAAAGCCATAGGTACCTTTGTACAAAATTTTAAAAATAGATTTCCCTTCCTTGGAGTATGCAACCCTGTACAAAGATGGAGGATAGTAGTGAGAACAGCAGGGGTTCATCCGCAGTCTCTACGGTCCAGGGGCTCTGGCTAGGGTACAGGCTACACCATCTGATAAGAGGAAGTGGTTCTAGATGCCTCTTATGCAAGCGTCTCCCTCTCCTGTAATCCCTTGAGATATTATCTTCCTTCTCGAATGTCTTTCTTTATTCTTCCATTTCTTATTGTTTTTCTGTTATACTCTTTCCTTTTACCTTTACCTCTGCTCTACTGACAATAGTATGAAACTTAATTAGACCTTTAAAGATTTTTATTTACTTACTAAAAATACATGAGAGTTCCATGCCTTCATTCCACACATAAAAATCACATAAGTAAATTTGCTTTTGTATATGTGCCTGAAAAAAATATTTCCTTATACTGATTTTCTTAGAAACATACTTTTCCCACCTGTTTATTCTGATACTACTGGCATGCTTAGTTGTTTTCTGCCTGACAGAAAATATGCTGCCCTTTGTTGGGAGCAATGGAAAAACTGCAAGCAAGGGTGTTGAATCAGTGGAAATGCTTTCTGTCACATTGCTGCAATCATCAGAATGAAACCTGCAATGCTTGTCAAATAAGCTCTGGGATAACATTTTGTAAGTTAAGGCAGCAATGAAATGCTGTGTTGCAAAACTCAGAAATGATCTAGGCAGAACTTTTTAGGCAGCTTGGACACGAGAATGGGAACAACTGAAAAATCAGTCAGCAAAAAGGAAGTGTCTCTGTAAATCCTGCAAAAGTGCCAATTGAAATGATCAAATAATGTATACTCTACCAATAAAAAAATCTGCATGGGGTGGTAAATAAAAAGTTGGGAAGGAGACTGGCAAAGAGAGTACAGAAATGCATAGTAAATGATACGTTGGAATTTGTGGGTTAGGACTTAATTGTGACTGCACATTAGGATTACAAGGAGTGCTTTAAAACAACAACAATAAAAAACAAACAAATAAAACAAAAAAGCACTCCCATTGTCAATGAGGGACTTGTACAAGGTTTGTTCTATCATGTTTTGTTTGCTCCCCAAGTGATTCTGATCTTTTTGTTTTTGAGGGCAGTGTCACTGGCCCTCATATGTGGGACCTGAACCAGGGCGACCAGCTTCCCAAGCCAGCACTCAACCACCACGCCACTCGGCCGGCCCTGATTCTGATCTTATAAGGCTGAGAACTACATTGTTATGTGACTCTTTTTTTTTTTTTTTTTAACAGGGAGCAAAACTACTAGATGAACTGCTTTAAGTCATCTGCTATAAAACTACAGGAATTAATGGGGAAACAAACAAAAACCACTAACATTTAACTACAATATCCCTCACTCATCCTAAGCTTCATTATTTTATAACTAGTAAAGGAAGAATTTGGGGAATCTTCTTTATGAATCATACTAATGGCTATAGGAGAATTACTGTTTTTTGTTATTTTGTGGCATTCCAAAAGGTGTGAATAAACATTAGTATCATGTATCTCTAAAAGTGATTATGCCTTTAAAAAACTTTAAAAAAATCCAGTTACTGAAATACTGTGTTGAGCAAGTACATACTGGGGGGAAGGAAGTATGCTTGAAAGTTGTGAATGATCTGAGAGACCACAAATCAAACGTGCCATTGTCTTGATGTTCATATTGGTTGTCTAATCTTGGCAAGAGGGAGGGACAGTCTTTGTCTTGTTCATTGTGGAAACATGCCTGGGACCAAGTAGGTGTTCTGAAAGTGTTTGTTGAATAAAAGGAATTTATTAGAAGAGAAGAAAAAAGCTGATGATGGGTATCAAGTGCCAGATGGTCAAGGCTATTGGAGAGCGGAAATCCTTGTTTCTGATGTAACGATCTTGTGTGTCTCATAGAATTAGATCCCCAATTTTGGTGACAAGACAGGGACATCACCAGAGGTGAATGAGTCTTGGTAATGGGGTGTACATATTGTTGGGAGAATCAGGCTGATGCCTGATATACCTATTTGGATTCCAGCTTACAAGTAAGCAAGAAAAGCTAGGGCCAAGGAACAGGGAGCCATAATCTGAGAGGAGCCACTATTATTTCATCATTTTAATGTAGTATTTATTTTAAGGTAGAAAATACTCCATGGGAATACTCTGACATAAGAGTGAAAGAATTAGGGGGAAAGGGAAGTTTCAGTTGCTCTTTAAATCATTGTTTTAAGACCAATAATTTCATGAAATCTATGTGACTTGTTAGGATAGATATGGATAAACGTTTTCTGTTTTCTCTTAATTCTTAGAGTTATGTTAAAGAAAGCCCTATAACCGCGCACCACCTACAGGAATTATACTTTCATGTCTTTCATACATTTCATATGTACTATATTGTTATAATATATTACATTAATCGTATTATACCATATACATTAACGTGCAATTTGATTTATATAGACTCTTCTTATCCATTCCTGGTTTTCTTTTCTTTTCTTTCTTTCTTTTTTTAAATTTTTTTAACAGATTTCCTCTCTTCAGCCATGCAGGGGAGGAGCAAATAGGAATAGCAGCAACAGACTTTCAAAAAGGTTACTGAGCAAACATTATCCCAAATCTGATACTATAAATAAAGGAAATGAAAAGTAACAGAAGATAAATTAAAAAGACACACACACACACACACACACACACACACACCAAAACCCCACCCCATAACACTAACATTTTTATCACAGGGTCCTATCATATTAAATGTCAACTTTCAATATTTACAGACATATAATTTCCCATATTTATAGGAGTCTTAGATTTTCCTGCCCACATGGATGATAGATAATATCACTTCAGCATTTTATTTAATTTTTTAAAATACTGATAAAACTTTTGTTAAAAATAGAATTTAAACTGTAATAGAAACTTACATAGTAGTACAAAAAAAAAATGTTAATGCTAAGAAGTTAACTTTAGCCAAGTCAGCCAGCATTATAACTTAATAACTCCAACTTAGTCTAGTATGAAATAATAGGGACACAAAGGAAAATCTTCTATCTATATCATCTATATCTATCTATATCTATGTCTATATCATCTATATCTATATATCTATATACATACTTATATATCTATATGTGTATAGACAGATATAGGTTTGTGTGTGTGTGTGTGCGAAGTTTTGCCCTTAATTTGAACTCATTTGATTCAAATGTAAAAACCTCAGGAAATTCAAGCCAACAGAAATTCCACTTCTTTCTTGGCCAACACAGTAGCACTGTGGAACAGCTGAAAAACACATTTTCATGTGTTTGTAATTTAATTCTCTTCTACCACCTGCATGTGGCCAACAGTTCCCTCACATTTGCCAACTGTAGCTTTGCCAGCTGCTGGACAAAATAGAGAATAAATTTAACTCTTTAAGAACCTTTTGATTCACTGGTTATGCTTACATGTCAATCATATATATTCTGGCTGTCATTGTCGTTGGTCATCCAGAAGTTTGCTGTTGCATAAATGGAGCAGGTACTGTTGGCTCAGCAAACTGACAGAGTGCAGAGATAAGTGCTATTTAAAACTGTTAATCAAAGCTGTTGAAACTAAAGGAAAACGATGTGTAAACCTGTCTTAAGTTTCTCTGTGCGTCTGAGAAGCTGAGACAGTTACGATAAAGGGAATAGTTAAGCTGAATAAGTGATAGACTTTAGAGTTCTATATACTTGAATTCAAATCCTGCTTCTTCCTTTGTCTAGCAATGTGGCTTAAAAGAAAGTTTAATTATCTCTCTAAATTTCACTTTCTATAGCTATAATATAATGATGTATTTATTTATTTTATTTATTGAGCCTTTATTATGTACCAGGTATTGGATAAGTTGAAAGGTACAATGATCAGAAAAGCTATGGTTGTTAACTTACTGACACTTATGGCATAGAGAGGATGACAAGCATTAAGAATAGCCAGATAAATCTATTATTTCAAATTGGAAAACTGCTGTGAAGGAAAGCATTGTAAACCATGAAAAATTATACCATGAGAACCTAGGTTAGATTGAATAATTAGTGAAGCCTTCTTTAAAAAAGTTCTGTTTCATTTGAGATTGGAATGAAGAATCAGAGATAATTTGTAAAAGGGTAGAACAGGGAAGGAAAAAAATACAATTTAGTGACAGGAAACACATATGCAAAAGTCCAGCACATTCAAGGAACTGACTATAGAGAGAGGAGTGAGATGATATGAATAGAGACTAGAGATAGAGATTATAGAGGGACTTGGGCATATTGAGAATTTGAAATTTCATCTTAAAAGAAATATGGGTATATTGAAGAAAGGTTAAAGCAACAGATGGTATGATCAGATTTGCATTTTTAAAAGGTCACATCATGTACTGTTTTGAGAATGAACTGGGGAACGGAGACAAAGCAGATGATGGGAGCATGGCATGAGTTTAGTGGGTTTAGTTATGGTCTGGGAAAATATGTTGGTAGTTTCTAATATGGTTGAGAAGGAAAGAAATGATGAAACTCATTCATAGTTAAAGCAAACATCATTAGACTTGGTGATTGATCGGGTCTAGAGGAAGGGGTAGTAAAAGAGAGTTGTCGATGTTAGCTCTTTTTCAGTCTTGAGAAACTGGATATACGGTTGTACCATTCAATAAGCAAGGAAACTTCAAATAAGACTAGCTTTTGAGGAAAGACCTCTGGGATATATTGAGCTTGAGGTTACATTTGATACATTAAGGATACTGTCAGATATGTAGATCTGAAGCTATAGAAGAGGTCAAAAATGATATAAAATTGGGAATTATCAGCGATTGGATATTTATTGAAGTCATAGATGTAGGTTAGATTGCTTGGGGAGGAAGAGTGTAAGAAAAAAAGAGGATCAATAACTGAGGCTTTAGGGATATCTATATATGTAGTCTAAGTAACACACCAAAGGTAAGTGTAAGTGACAGAGAAGGAGTGACTGAAAATTTAGAAGGAAAGTGACACCATTGGTAAGTATATATATTTTACTCAGTAAGGAACTGCTAACTAGTTTTTGAGAATAGCTGTACCATTTTACATTTCTACCAGCAAACTGAGTTCCATTTTTCCACAATCTCAAAAACACTGGAAAGTGTCTGTTTTTAACCTAATTTTTCCCCCCATTTTATTTTATGTATGTAGTGGTATCTCATTGTGATTTTAATTTGCATTTACCTAATAGCTAACAAAGCTGAGACTTTCTTCCATGTGCTTATTGTCTGTATATCTTCTTTGGTAAAGTCTTTGTTTAAATATTTTGCCCATTTTAAAAATTGTGTTATTTATTTCCTTACAGTTGAGTTTTGAGAGGTCTTTACATATTTTGGATATAAGTGCCTTGTTGGATATTTTTAAAGTATTTATAAAGACATAGCTTATCTTTTCCCTCTCTTAACAATATCTTGCAGAAGAAAAGTTTTTGATTTTAGTAATATGCAGTTTATCACTTTAGTCTTTTATGCATAATGGTTTTGGTGTTTTATCTCAGGACTCTTTGAAAGCCTATTATTTCTACACTGAATCTCCTTTGTACCTTTGTAAAAATTAATTATCTATATACGTATGGGTCTATTTCTGTATTTT
Source organism: Aselliscus stoliczkanus (assembly GCA_033961575.1). Taxonomy (NCBI): domain Eukaryota; kingdom Metazoa; phylum Chordata; class Mammalia; order Chiroptera; family Hipposideridae; genus Aselliscus; species Aselliscus stoliczkanus. The sequence goes on along the minus strand of CM066731.1, from coordinate 134,449,641 downwards.
CTTCTGTTCCATTGATCTATTTGTTGGTCTTGAGTTCAATTCACTATAGATATATAGTAGATCTTGAAAGCACATAATGTTAGTCTTCCAGCTTTGTTATCCATTATCAAAATTGTCTTGGCCATTCTTGGTCCTTTCCATTGCCATATTAATTTCTAGAATCAGCTTGCCAATTTCTACATAAAAGCCTGCTGGGATTTTGTCTAGGATTGGGTTGGCTCTTTGGAACAACTTGGGGAGAAATGAGGCAGAGCAAGTTTCAATGAGAGAAGAAACAAAATTCATGTTTTGCCTTTAATAGTTATGTCATTGAGTATTGGTGTTTGGACCAATGTGCAGAAGACAATGTGAAGTGTGCTAAAAACAAACACACAAACAAACAAAAATCTGTGAGAAGGGTTAGAAGACTAAAAGAATGTTTGACTATTAGGAATGAAAATCCTAGTAGGATCAAATGGTTATTGATTATTTTGGATTCAATGTAGATGCAAGAGACATTGAAAAGATATTAAGTGATCTAAATTTGAAAGAAAAGCTTACGATATTTGCATAACAGGAACATTCAAGGTTTAATGATTGCTGTAGTGGATGCAAAGCAGCATTACTGTTTTAGGTGGGGAAGAGAGAGTTTATATTAGAGAGTTGAACTGAATTTTTGTGCACTGTAATTTCTGTCTTAAATAAAATAACAGTAACCAATGTAATGCTATCCATTTCCCTAACTCAAAAGTCTATAGAATTCATCCATTCCTACTTATTATGAATGTCAGAGGTTTTAAACCTTAATGGCTTTCGCAATGCTCTTCTATTGAGCAAAATTTAACAGACTAGACTAAAGAATGTCTCAGGGATATTCGGGAGCTAATGAATAGATGGCTTGTTTCCTTGCTCTCTTTGTCTTTATTAATAGACACAAAGAGAACTATTTAGGTGATTTTCCTCATTGACTTTAAAGTTGTTGCTTTCTTACCATATTTATTTCTTTTATTGCTTTAGTACTCAATACCATTCCAAATGCTTAGAAAAATGCCTTAAGAGGTCTGTAATAATACAGAGACCAAGAAATCCGGATCCTCCGCTAAGGGATTAGTGTGGGAAGATGCCTATCAGGGCTGGATATACAAACAAAGCCCTTCCCTTCTAACATGAAAGTGTTTCAAAGCAGGTTTTGTGACTTATCAAGACCGATACCCTCAGCAGTAACGAAATAGGAGTTAACATTCCAAATGTTTAGCTTATAACAGACAGGTGGCTACGGTCAGATCTAACTCTGGAGAAAGGCTAATTGTTTCCCTGCAGCTCTCAGGGTTCACGTGGTTATGTGTAATAGCTAGAATAAAGGCTTGAGGTGAAGCAATGTCTATACTTTGCAACAGTCATCCTCTAAATACCTGAATCACTTTCCTGAAAGGGAATTTTTAAATATCTGACATCAATTTTTAATCAATGGCTTGAAATTCTGTGGAAAACCGATAAACAGATATGATAGATAATTTGATCTTACTTCCTAGGTAGTAAATCTTATATGCCATCCACTTAACACATCTATGATAAGACAAGGCTCTGCATTGTTCATTAGAGTATTTGTTGAATATATTGCATAAATGATAGAACTGGGACTAGGATCTTAATTCCTTTAATTATTATTGTAGTTCTCTATTCTAATTACTTTAAAAGTAAAATTTAAGCTCTAACAAATTAGACACAGTAAGTAAATTCCCTTATAAGAACCTGATTTACAGGCCTTAAACAAACAAACAGCCTCCCCCACAACAACCCTACAACCAAAAAGCTTTAAGCCTTACATCCTTAAAAGTTTGGAAAAGTAGTTTAAGATATCCTGCTAAGACTCAACAGCTGACAAGTTTCCTTCCTCTTAGAATTGCTTCTGCATTGACTCACTCAGACTCCATTATTGCATTAGCCTACTTTACAAATGAGTAATGGAGAGATAAGAGGATTAAAATTTTGGAGACATATTTGGCAATAAACAATATTAAATCTTTCACTAGGCTACCCACAGCATTTGGACAGCATACAGATCAAATCTTGAGGCATTTGAGTCATGGAATTGAATTAAAGGGGCCAAGAAGTAATGTAAAATGAAACTTTGGGTTTCAACACACCTGAGATTTCTTGGTATCTCCACTTTTCTGCAATACAAAAAATTCTAAGTGTCAGCATCAAGACAGTCTGGGAGTCTCAAATGACAGAATTAGTTATAGCATAGGAACTCATTAAAAGGAATATATGAAAGAGTTTTCTGAATTTTATTTTAGTCTGTATTTTCACAAATTCTCAAAGGCCTTCAGGGCTATATCTGTCAACACAATTCTCAAGAGATGTTAAATAGAGTCTTTTTAAAAAATATATAAATTGTGGAGAGTTGTTCATATACTATGAGCTCATCACATTCATTCAGGCAGTGGTGAGTTTTTTTTGTAGGGGTGGTGCATTTATACTTTAAAAAAATATGTTTTAGTTAAATATTTAATCATAACTTACAATGTCAAATGATGCTAAGTGTAATTAAAAATGGTCATGCCTGCCACCTTTACAACAGTATCTTCTGGTGTTTTGGTTGATACTTCTGGCATTTATCTCCATATATCCAAGCAATTAAATAATGCAATCTTTTGTTTTGTCACTTTTGAACATTATCTATTGACTTCCTCTTATAGTAATTACAGATTTTACCTCTCTTAAAACCCCCTTTGTTGCTTCCTTAACTGTGTACGGTGATATTAAATTTGTTTTGAATCCACAGTTACTCTTTCCATTAGTATAATTATGTAAAAAAGGTTAACTACCAAATCAAGTAGTAGATCTTGTTTACATGTTTGTTCTTGTACATTTTATTACATTTATTACAATGTACATCATTACATTTTTTCTGCTTTGACAATTACTTCATTTTCTTTCTTTCTTTTATTTGCTTAGTTTTTTTTTAAACTATGACATCCTGGTTCCCTTATCTTCTCCAAGAGCTCAGTAAAATGCTCAATACAACTTTTCACAAAGTCAGTCTTATCAGTTAACATATCTGCTCCAATTTTGTTTTTCTTTGATAAACATAAATCTGAGTCCATGTCCACTCTTCCTTGCTGTATGTCCTCTGGTAGCTTCATGATATTGAAAGTATGCAGTAAAATTTTGACGTTTTGAATGACTGAAAATGTTTTTGATTAATAATTTGGATAGAAATACACAATTAGATCATAAATAATTTGGCCTTAGAAATAAAGAGGTAATATTCCACTGCCTTCTAGCCTTCATGATGGTGTGGCTTTTAGGAAGACTGATGATGTTGTTATTTCTGATTCTTTTTTATATGGCCTAATCCTTTCAGAATCATCTTTTTCCTGTTCCGAAATTGTCTAAGAATGTGCCTTGTTGTAGATCTTCTTATATCAGTTTTGCTCGTACTATTTAAAGGAGACTAATTTCCTTCCATTTTAGAGAAACTTCTTGTATTTTTTGTTTACAATAATTTCCTTTCTTCCACTTTATCTGTTCTATTTTTTTCTGGATGTGCTAACCCCCACTTACTCAGCGCCCTCACCAGCTTTATTGTGATTTAGCTGACACATTGTGTAAATTTAAGGTATACAATGCAATGATTTGATATACATATATATTGGGAATGATTACCACAATCGAGTTTCTGGGAGGTCTCTAATTCACCTCTAAGCTTCCTTGTCGTGTCTCCTAATTTCTGCATTTCTTCCTTCTCTCCTCCATTCTCTTCTCTTCCCTTCCCTCCTTCCCTCCGTTTCTGCCTTCCTTCTCCTTCTGGCATTGCTTTCCCTCTTTTGCTGCTTTCTGGGAGAGATATTTGATTTTATCACCACCATGACTTGCCCATGGTCATTCCTAGGGTGATCTGCTCTTGGAACCCATGATCAGATCATCTTGTGAGGTTCTCTTGGTACTGATTTATTACAAAGTCCCTTTTTCATCCTCAGTGACAACATGCTTTGACATCCTTGAAGTCCAGAACCTTTGCCTGAAAAGCTTCCTTTCTATCTTATGACTTAGGGTTCCGTGTTCTGGATATTTTCTATCGTTCTTTTGTGTCCTTGCTTATAATCAGTACACTCTGAGTCATAATTTACCAGTTTAATATATCGTGTCTAGCACATCGTTAACGTAAAATAATGGATCTCTACATGGTATTTGAGGAGTTATGATATTTTCAAAGTGGCATTTTATTATTCTGCCTGTGCAGAATATATGAATGCTTCAAATCATAACACGTAATCTACTCTGTCTAAAAAGACATTGGATTGCAAATCAAAGATTGACACAAACAATGACATTGGGAAAGTTACTGAATTTCTCTATAGTAGTGCATTAGGTTAGCTTCATTTTGAAAATATGTTTGTTATTCTAACATTATGTTCTTCTAAACATCATATTGTATTAGTCATGTTAAGGACTAATATATATTTAATCTTTGTACTTGAAAAAACAAAAACCAAATTGTATTTATATGCAAACTCTTCCTGAGGAATATGTGATTTTTGTGTTTATTAGGTCAGAAAATATCTCAAAAATTACACTTTATATGTAGAAATTTCATAAGAAAGTGTTACTAATTTAAAATATTTTCATGAAATAGGCTATGGAGAAGTGAGATAACTTGTGATATATTTCAAAGTATACAGATGACCAAGATTTGTTTTTATTTACTACTGATAATAAAATTAATGCATTCTTATAAAAATTCCAACAATATGGATGATTATTTGTAGTGTGGAACCTATCCTTCCAGAAGTTTTATGCATATAAAATATGTGTCAATTTATTTACTTTAATATTAAAGAATGACACCATACATAGTATTTTATAATTTGATTTCATAGTTCTTTGAATTATAGGTAATAATAAATTCTACAGAGGGCAATAAAATATTTTATATTATAGAATCTGATTTCATAGCCATATCCATAAAACTCTTGGTAGTTATAGAAATGTTACACTCTAATGAGTAGAGGGAATAACTAATAAAATTTGTCACTGAGTCTCCAATTTATCTCTTATTTTGACAAGCACATTTAATTTTAATCATTTGTGGATTTGTTTAGTAGCAAACTAGTAAATGTGAATAATATTTTGTAAAACTTATTGCCTTAACATTGTGAGATCTTATTATAATTGTGCTATTTTTGATGAAATGTATGAAGGAGACCGGTGAACTGATTATACTTTGGACAAGTAGAAAATCATTAGATATGAGCATTGACAGAATTCTACAGTTTGAAAAGCGATGTCTCTAGATTTTTGTGCAAAAGAATTACTTTTTAATTTATTGAAGACTTGAGCTCCTGAAGGAGATGAAACATTGAGGGCTGAGAGTATACAACAAAGGGATTGTGCTAACCATGCATCATCCCATTGATGGGAATCCCAGGAATCTAGAGAAAACTGTGAAATTAATTATTCAGGAAATTCCAATCTCCTATTTGTGGGTTTATGGTTGAGCAATGGACTGGTGACCAAGGTCCAGTCTTTTCTTCCTTTGCTTATCTGGGGATGCTCCTTTTGAAGTGTTAGGTGAGTGTGTTTAAGAAGATGCAAAAGAGTATGTTAAAATTTAAGCCTTTTGGAAACATCTGGAATATATTTCTGAACTGCCAGTTCCTCCTACCTCCCCATCCAGATCTTCCTCTACTAGCTCCATCCTCAGAAAAAAGAAAGAGAAATGGTAATGTTCATGGTGAATCAATTTCCCAAAGAGTTGATGGCATGTCTTCATGGCAGTGTTCAATATTAGAAATACCATGCCTACAGAGTTGACTAAAAGATTTGAGATCATGTTACTTTCAATAACTTTTTTCATGATGATCCTCTGACCTGGCGGGGCTACTGTACCATCTGCAGTCATCTCTAAACATTTGTTGATGATTTATGAATTGGTCTCTTTGGATCCTTATAACTTCAAGTCTTACTCACTAGGCAGGATTTCATGGCAGGAGAGCTTTGCATATATTCCAACCAGATAATGGAAAGTCCAAGTCAGGGTTGGTAATTATGCAGCACCCACACTTCTAGCCTTAACTCTTGAACCCATGGCAGGTATTCCTCATCTTACCATGGCATTCTTTCTCATTGGGCTCAGAATTCTTCTCCACGCTGTTGAAGAATCTAGTCCCAATATTTCAAAGTTTGTATATAAAATGAAAATGAATTTGGTTTTATGTCCAAGATAAAGAGACAATACTCAAAATAAATGATAATCAATCACTGAAGTGTGAGCTTTTAGTTGCCCTCTCTTTCCTGAGTCTTGATGTTATCCTCATGATCTCAGCCCCAGATCCTTTGGGTTTTAGACTTTCATATGCTTTGCCCTCTTCATTTTGCCTCCTCTATTAATCCCAGCATGCCTGTCTAGTAGAGAAGTACCATGGAAGTAGTTTACAAGTGGTTTCATAGGTTTGAGTTCTGGCTCTGCCCTTTACAAGCTATGTTATTTAATCCTGTCAAGTCCTGATTTCCTCCTTCCCAAAATATGAGCTGTTATACATGACATATGACATACTCTGTGTGAAACCATGGTTCAACTTAACATTATGTAAGTTTTGGTTATGTTTATGACTGCTGAGAATTCCATTTTAATATTCAACTAAAAAATGAAAATTGTGTTCATTATGTTGAAAATTGTGAAATTATATTAATTAGAATACTGAGTGTACTTGTTCTTGTTGGTCAGGTAGATTAGATCTGAGATACTTCACGAAAATATGATAGTCAGATCATCTTAAGTGGCATAAAACTACGTAAAGAAACTAAAATTGCTCACTGAACTCAGTAAATCTTGAACGTCTGCTTAAACAGCTGTAAATGTATCAAGAGGGAGTCTTCAGAGTTCTTAGTGTTAATTGCTGCACCACTATTTAGACAACACTACAATTTTAATTCCAGGTAGAAATATTATGCAAGTGTCATTGGAGAAATAGTCTCTCTTTTTCCTTAAAAAAAGTTTGGGAAACTTATACTAAGTTAGCCTGATTCTCACAAATCCAAATTCAAAATTGATTTCCTAGTCAGTTTAGCAATATTTGAATTGATATTGCAAAAACTCACTTGACTTCATTCCTAGGCAGTTTGTTATGGCATACCTTATTAAAATTGTCACTCAAAGTAAATGTATTTATATATGGCACAATAAAGATGTCAGTTAATACTTGCTTACATAAACAATTATCCTAGCTAAACCACATTTCACATAGTCCCTTCTACTTTGGTGGCCTTTTTTTTTTTTTTTTTTTAACCTGAAGATCTTATCTTCTGGCTGCAGTTAAGAGGAGTAAGAATGAGAATTGATAGAAAGAAAAGGACAACCAATAGATTGGCTTAACAGCAGCCCATGAATTGTGTTATAAACAGGTGAACTATGTCAATAAGGTCCTCACTCTTGGGAATGTAAACTGGAAAATACAGAGTTCATTAGCAATAAGCATAGCAGCTGGAAGGATCCTGTTAGGTCGTTGAAGTCATGTACAAACTGAAGTTATGAGGGAGTAAAACCTGGATAAACAGAGGAAACCATGTGATGAGATGAATGATTAGATAAGGAGAGACAACAGTGACACTACAAAGGCTGATTTCACTTTTGGTGATGAAACAGGTTAGCCAGGCCTTAGAGCCAATTCTGGTCCAGTTCCTGTATCATTACAACAAACTCCCTTTAGTTGAAATAAATTAAGTGCATCCCTTTTCCTTGCCTACCCAATCCATGTGATAATAAACATGATATAATGCAATTTTGCTGTGCAATCACACTTCATTCTATTGCTTATGTTGAATACTTTGTTGGTAAGAAGTATGCAATGATATGGACATAAAATAAAGTTTTAATAGGATCTATGACTTTTAATGCTTCACCATTACCTTAGCATTTGAAACATTTATGGTGACAATCATACCTGAGGGATTAGAAGGATTATTTTTGTTTTGTTATAAATAAGCTTCAGAAAAGTACTATTCTGTAAAAAGTTTTGAAAGTACTGGGCACCCCTTTTTTTCTCACTATGTTGCAGGTTTATTGGAAAGGATATAAAAGAATACAAATCAACAGCCAGATGAAGAAATACATAGAAAAAGGTCCCGAACAAAGGTGCTTCTGTCCTTGTGGAATTGGGCCTGGCATGGTAGCACGTGGAATCGTTTTCATTGCCCACGGTCTCTGAGCCCCCTTCCTTTTTTTTTTTTTTTTTTTTTTAAAGATTTTTATTAAAATATGGCTAACATACAATATTATTTTAGTTTCAGGTATACAGTATAGTTATTCAACATTTGTGTACATAAAGAAGTGTTCACCATGATAAATCCAGCAACCATCTGACACCATAATATGTTTTATACCTGGAGATTTGAACCTCTTATTCCCCTTCACCTTTCCCCCCTTTTTAAATTTTTCAATTACAGTTAACATTCAATATTATTTTATATTAATTTCAGGTGTATAGCATAGTGACGAGACATTTATATAATTTAAGAAGCGATCTCTCTCACTAATCTGGTAACCACCTGGCAATGTACATAGTTATTACCATATTATTGACTATATTCCCTATACTTTACAACCCTATGACTATTCTGTAACTACCAATTTGTACTTTTTAATGCCTTCACCTTTTCAACTGCCCCCAAATCTCCTCCCATCATGCAACCATATTTATGAGTTTCTGTTTGTTTTGTTTCTTCATTTTATTCTTTAGATTCCACATATAAGCAAAATCACATTGTGTATGTTTTTGTCTGACATACTCCACTCAGCACAGTACCCTCCAGGTCCACCCATGCTGCTGCAGATGGCAGGAACCCATTCCCTTTCCTGGCCAAGCAATATTCCATTGTATATATGGACTACTTTCTCTTTATCCATTCATCCATCGATGGGCACCCAGGCTGCCTCCACATCTTGGCCATTGGAAACAATGCTACAATGAACATATGGATGCACACATTCTCTTGAAATAGTGTTTTGGTTTTTTTCAGATAAGTGGGATTACTGAGTCCTTCATTGTGTCTTCTTACAGTATTTGTTATAACGTGTATTTTGTCTGGTATATGTATTGTTGCCCCTGCTTTTTTTTTTTTTCAGTTTCATGAAACATCTTTTCCCATCCCTTTGCTTTCAATCTGTGTGTGTCTTTTGATCTGAAGTGAGTCTCTTATAGGCAGCATATATGAGTCTTGTTTTCTTATCCATTCAGCCATCCTGTCTTTTGATTTAATCTATTTACATTGAACATAATTATTGATAAATAAGTAGTTATTGCTACTTTATTATATATATATATATATATTTATTATTATTATTATTATCATTTTTAATCTTAAAGAAGTCCTTCTAACATTTCTTGTAATACTGGGTTGATGGTGATGAACTCCTTTAGCTTTTTTTTTTTTTTTTGTCTCGGAAGCTCTTTATCTGTCCTTCAATTCCAAACGATAGCTTTGCTGGGTAGAATAGTCTGTTTTGTTTTTTTTTTATTTTTATTTTTATTTTTTATTTTTTTTGTGGAGGGTGCAACTAGCTCAGCTCCAAGTCCAGTCGTCATCCAGCTGCTGGTCGGTAGCTCATGGCCACTGAGCTCAAGGTTCCGTGTTCAATCTTAGTTGCAGGTGGGTGTAGCCCACCATCCCATGTGGGAGTCAAACTGGCAACCTTGTTGTTAGGAGCACATGCTCTCACCAGCTGAGCCATCCTGCCACCTGTTGGCAGCTCAGTGGCAGCTTAGCTCAGGCGCAGAGTCACTTACCCATGTGGGAATTAAACCAGTGACCCTGTTGCTAAGACCTCATGCTCTTAGCCAACTGAGCCACTCTGCCGGTCCCGGATACAGTAGTCTTGGTTTTAGTTTCTTGTTTTTCATCATTCTGAATATTTTCTGCCCATCCCTTCTGGCCTGCAAAGTTTCTGTTGAGAAATCAGGTGACAGTCTTAAGGGAACTTCCTTGTAAGTAACTAGTTGCCTTTCTCTTGCTGCTTTTAGGATTCTTTTCTTGTCTTTAACCTTTGTCATTTTAATTATAATATGTCTTGGTGTGGGCCTCCTTGGGTTCATCTTGTTTGAGACTCTTTGCGCTTCCTGGATTTGTGTATTTATTTCCTTCACCAGGTTAGGGAGCTTTTCCATCATTATTTCTTCAAATAGGTTTTCAATTCCTTGCTCTCTCTCTTCTTCTTCTGGTACCTCTATGATGTGTTGATTGTAATGCTTGGTGTTGTCCCAGAGGTCCCTTAAACTCTCCTCATTTTTTTGGATTTTTTTTTTCTTTTTGCTATTCTGTTTGGGTGTTTACTGCTAATTCTAAATTGCTGGTTCAGTTCTTTGCTTCGTCTAATGTATTCTTCATTTCAGTTATTGTATTCTTTATTTCTGACTGGTTCTTTTTAAAATTTTATATCTGTATTTCTGTGTTTCCTGTCTCTTCATTGAAGTTCTCCCTGAGATCACTGAACATCATTATAACCAGTATTTTTTTTCTCTGTATCTGGTAGATTGCTTACCTCCATTTTGTTTAGTTATTTTTTCTGGAGTTTTGTTCTATTCTTTCATTTGTTGTTTTTTTTTGTTTTTGTTTTTGTTTTTTGTCTCTCCATTTCAGTTGCCTCCCTGTGTTTGTTTCTATATATTAGGTAGGGCTGGTATGTCTCCTAATCTTAATAGAGTAGCCTTCTGTAGTAGATATCCAGTGGGGCATCCACTGGCACAGTCTCCCTGGTCACCTGACTGGGGCTGCTGGTGTGTCCCTTGTGTGGATTGTGTGAGCCCTGCTGTTGTAGTTGAGCCTTGGTTGTTGTTTGCACCTCAGTGGGCTGACCCTTGGGCTGACTGGTTGTGAGGACTGACCATGTCTACAGTGGAGGAGCACAGGCTGACCCTACAGAGTAGGATTCACTTTAGCAGAGCTCTGCTGCCTGCCCAGACTGCCCTTTGGAAGGTTCTGGGTGATGATCTGGCTCAATCCAAAGCTGGCCTCCAGCATTCTGGTTTCCAGGGTCTTCTGGGAGGGGTCCCACTGCAGGCCTACTTCAGCTGCAGTCTGTGCTCTGCCCAGAGCCACCTGGCATGAACCACAAAGCAATCCACATATGGCTGCCACCTGTGTTGGGCTGGAAGATCCTCAAGAGGCCCAGCTATGAACCTAGACCAGCTATGGCTAGTGCTGGACATAGGGCTGCTCAGCAAGAGGTATGGACACACTGAAGCCAGATGCTGCTAGTTTGGATTTTTTAAACTATTTGAGAGATTTTGGGAAAGTTGCAGCATGAGCCAAGGCAGGCTGTTTATATGGAAAACTGTGTTCCAATTCTGAAGTGAGCTTGGAGCAGATGTTAGGAATGCCACAGAATGATGAGGAATATATGTTTATTTAAGAATTACACTAAGCCTGGATGAAATAATATTAGAACAATAAAACAGATATGGAGAGCATATTAAAGGTGGTGATGGGGTACCTGGAAATGTCCTGGCTGGTGGCTATTTTCACTTTTCTATTTCATCAGGAAATTACCATGACATAATATTGTACTTGAAAAAAAAATTGTTATCCAGAAAGAGCAATTTATTTTCTGTAAATAGCAAAGGTCAGAAATTGAAAATAGCTAGTATGTTATATTTAGGATAGTTTTAAGAATATGTTGTAATTTTTTTTAAATTTATAAATATATTACAAAAAGATATCTCAAAAGAGAAATAGCCTTCTTTAAAATCATGCACACATATATGTAAAGATAAGCAATGATCAAGAGATATATTCTGGCTGCAATACCAGAGATGTGCATATATTTATATTTTTCAACATCTTGGATGTAATTTAAAGTATGCTAAGCACTGTAGTTTGGAAATGTAAATTGTTCTGTTTTCTCTAAAGATAGCTGATCTTCTCTAAAATCCTTTATTCACAATATTTATTACTGATTTTATCACATCTGATTTATGTTATTTTCATAAATTGTTTCTTGGGGTAAAATTGTACTTGGTTAAATAGTAATTTAAAATCTGTCTTCGAAGACTATAACAAAACTGTGCTGGCATGACATAGTTTTAAAAGTGTGTTTTACTTGAGGACTATCATATTTCTGAAATGGCAGTTCTAAATGAAATAACTGTTTAAACTGCTTGCCAGTAGAGAGTTTACCTGGTAAGAAAAATATTGGAACTAGCCAAGCAGGAAGGTGTTTTAATTTATATTTCATACAGCTACAAAAATGTGTTTTGCTCTCTTAGGAATATTTCTCTTTCTATATTACCTTCTCTGAAGTTTGAATCATTTGGTTGCTTTATGGAGTCATAACCCTATGAGGCTTGTTTTGCCATTTAATTTTCTATAACTGACGAAAATTCAGGACAAATTCACCAACTTTTTGATATTATATATTAATAGATTTTTTTTTTTAAATCAGGAAACCTACAAATATAATACTCTGGAAACTGTCGCTTTAACATGATGATAGAAAAACAATGTATTGATTTTGCTTTTATTTTCACTTGTATATAACAAATAAAGTCAGAAAATAATTAACCCATTTGTATAACTAATGTAGCAAAAAAACTTAATGACGTTATTTGACTAAAGAAAACATGTTTTACCAAGTGGAAACATTTGTTATTTGGCTTTGAGAAGTGTTGGACCACTCAGTTGTTTAAGAATTTAGATTCCATTTTGACTAATTTTTTTAATAAAGTTTATATCAGGCCAATAACAATTTTGCTTATAATATTTTAAACCAATTGATTGATAATGTAAGGATGGTTCTTTTTCAACATAGAGATGTCTTATATAGTTTCTGCTATATTTTGTTATATTTCATTTTGTAATATCAACCCCAAGCAAGAATATGCCTACTAAGAAGGGCTCCTGGTAGCTAACTGCGCTCAAATTTAAAAACAGAGCCCAGCAGGGCCGGCCGAGTGGCACGGTGGTTAAGCACTGGCTTGGGAAGCCAGCGGCCCCAGTTCAGTCCCACATATGAGGGCCAGTGATACTGCCCTCAAGAAAAGAAAAAACAAAACATAACAAAACAAAAAAAACCCCAGAGTCCAGCAGCTGTTTCTAAACTGGGGCCTGTCACTCAAACTGCACTTTAGGGAGAAGCGTTCACTGACCTGCCTGCCTGGATTCTGTTCCTGCTCTCTGAACCAACTCTTATAAAAGAGTTCCTGTAATCATATTTCAACCAATAGGACTGAGACTTCCCCATACAATTAGAGCTGTGCCGCTATATTCCCCCACCCCCATTAGGATCCTTATTGACCTGTCAGAGTGGCCCCACTCCAACCAATCAAGACAGTGCTCTTTGGATCAATCAAACGATGAGGATTTTGAATCCTCATTTGCATGAGGACAGACATATCAAGGATCAGGGGCAGAGACTTCTCTCTACATAAGTCAGCTTCCCTCTGGCTTGGTGAGTATGCTTTCCTTTTCCACTGAAGACTGCTTCCCTGGCTGTAGCTGAAACACCAAAAACATTTTGCCAGACAAGAGCAGAGCAAAACAGAGCAAGTGGAGTGGACTGGAGCAAAGCTGTCTAGCAAAAAAGAGGCTTTACCTGAGGGCCATTCCTCAGGTGTGTGCTGTTTCATAACTGAGCTGTAACACTATTGAGCTGTTCCACAGCCATGCTGTATCACCATTGAGCTGTTTGCACTGAATAAAGTTTCCTTCTTTACTGCATCCCAAATTGGGCATTCCTCTTGGCATTGAATCGACACCAACAATCATCTATTGACAGTAATGAAGTTACAAAATTAGCTTTAAAATTCAGGAGATTTTTATAGTTTTTGGCATGCTGATGATGAATATAATCTACTGTGAGTTCTTCCTGTTTTACCAACCTGTTTTTTTTTTTTGTTTTTTTTTGAGGGCAGTGTCACTGGCCCTCACATGTGGGACCAAACCAGGGCCGCTGGCTTCCCAAGCCAGCGCTTAACCACCGCGCCACTCTGCCGGCCCTGCCAACCTTTTTTTTTTTTTTTTTAAACAAATAAATCATGGGGATATAATGTACTGCTTAGAGAATATAGTCAATAATATTGTGATAGTGTGGCACAGTATCAGATGGTTGCTGGATTTATCTTGGTGATCACTTCTTTAAGTATAAAAGATTGAATAGCTACAGCGTACCCCTGAAATTAATATAATATTGTATGTAAGCTATATTTTTTTTATACTGTATTTCTTTTTTTATATATATACTTTTAATTAGCTTCAGGTGTACAACAAAGTGCAATAGTTATACTTTTTACCCCTCAAAGTGACAATCCCCGTCCCCCAATTCTTCCCTTCCACTCCTCCCCCCCATATTATACTATCTATTACAATTCCTTTGACTCCCTTCCACCATATAATCCACATCCAGTGACTGTCTATATATTCAATTACAGTTGGCCCTGACAACCTTTTGATACAGATTTTATTATCACCAACTTGTGATTATGAAGATATAAGAATAACTGTATTTGTATAAACATTGTAGTATATAAAAGTCTTTGAACAAATTATATGATTTGATCATTACAAAAACTTACTGAAATGGTGGGCAATATATGCCTACAAGCTGGGCAATGCACAATTATATAATCTGCCCACAAATATAGTTTCATAAAACTAGACCAAATCCAGCGTCTTGGATTCAGATACTCTTTTCCTAGAGGTCACTGTCTCTCAACAAGGAATGAAGGCATGTCAGGTATGGTACTAATTTTCTTGGCTTAAACGTAATGTGAACAAAAAAATGAATGAAGGATTATTCAAAATAAAAGGTGTTTTCAACATCATTAAATACAGAAAAGAGGAAGGCAGTACAAATCACATACCTTAATTTAGACTCAGTTTCTAATTGATCAAGATCAAGGCTCATAAAAGTCCCACACTATTACATAAGATTAAAATGTCTTATTCATAGCAGCAAACATTTGACTGACTACTTGTGTTGATAACCTTTAGTACTTTGAAACTTCAGCCCTTTATGTGTAAAATTCTGAGAATTAACTGCTATTACTGCTTCTGTAATTAATCCTAAATGGGGGAAGATGTAGGAGGCAGATGTGTTAATGTTTCCTTGTAATTGAGCACAGTTTTTTATTTGCCATAAATATGTTCCCTACGTTATGAGGCAAAAAAGTATCTTGAACAAAAACCCTGTTCTTTGATGAATTAGAGCATTTAGTGAAGAGAAGTGGTTCCAAGAAAAAGTTCAGAGAGATGTTTATTTTTATAGAACTCATCTCACCGTTAACAAGAATAATAAAATGAGTGAATCATATAATGCAATTGGAGCCTGGTCTTGGCAATTGTGCAGCCATTTACCCCTCAGTGACAACTTGGAGTTAGAGCTCAGCGCGCTCTTGGTGTTGATCTCCTACAGGGGCATATTTATGTTGTCGATGAAGCACAGGCTGCTTGGAAGACTTCAGATGGTTCTATTGGGTTGAGGATTAATGAGGTTAAATTAACTCAGTCACTTAATGCACATTTTATTGAAGTTCAAGCTGTTCAGACTATTGCAGTTAATATGAGTAACCCAGAATGTTGCCAGTTAAATGTAAGTTACACATCAGGGATGTCAGGGTCATTACTGACAGGAAGAAAACATTTTTATTTGGTCAGGACACTTATAAAGGCATTTTCATCTCTTAAAAAAAAAAATATATATATATATATATATATATATATATATATATAATTAAATATATATAATATATCCCCACAATGTCATTCATTTAGGGGATTGATTGTAACCTAGGGTGGGATTATGATCTCTTAGCTCTAACTACTTTTGTCCTAATTTTAAAGAGCAAAATGCTGGCTTAAGAAAGATAAGTGAAATGAACAAATTTTTTCTTCCCTCCTTGAGTAGTGCATATGAGGACTATGTTGGGAAAGCTGTTTTGTCTTAAGCACTTATAATATCATAAAAACAATGTCCTGAAAAACTCCCATGTTGTGAAGATATGAGTCAGACATAGAAGGCAAATCCTAGCATCCATTTATTCACTTGTTGTTTATTATTGAGCACCTAATAATATGTGCTACAACTTATGCAAATGCTGGCATACAGTAATTCTAGCTCCCTTAGGTTTAGTATGGTTACTAGCTTCTGCATTTAAGTATGTATATCTTATGTTCTCAAGGGCTTTGTGGCTTCCTATGGAGTATCCACAGGTATACTATTGGCTCAAAAAATCATTTCAGTTTGATGTAGTCCCATTTGTTTGTTTCTTTCCTTTGTTTCCCTTGCCCAAGGAGACATACATTTTTTAAAAAATACTACTAAGAATAATGTCAGAGAATTCGTCACCTATGTTTTCTTGTAGAAATGGTTTGGGGTCTTACATTTAATCACTTTAAGTTTATTCTTTCATATGGTGTAAGAAAGTGATCCAGTTTTGTTCTTTTGAACATATGTCTAGTTTTCCCAACATCACTTATTGAATACATTGCCTTGACCCTATTGTACCTGATTGCCTCCTTTGTCATAGATTAATTGACCATACAGACATGGATTTATTTCTGATGTCTCTATTCTATTCCATTGATCTGTGTCTTTTTTTTTATGCCAGTACTATGCTGTGTTGATTACTATAGCCTTATAGTATAATTTGATATCAAGTAGTGTGATGCCTCTAACTTTATTCTTTCTCAAGATTGCTTTGGCTTTTCAGGGTCTTTTGTGGCTCCATATAAATTTTAGAATTTTAGAATTATTTGTTCTGGTTCTGTGAAATATTCCATTGGTATTTTGATAGGACTTGCATTGCAGCTGTAGATTGTTTTGGGTAGTGTGTACATTTACATGATGTCAGTCATGCGCTGTGAGCACAGTATATTCTTCCATTTATTTGTATCTTCTTCAGCTTCTTTCTTCAGTGTCTGATGGTTTTCCAAGTATAGGTCTTTTACCGCCTTGGTTACATTTATTCCTAGGCATTTTATTCTTTTCGATGCAATTGTAAATGAGATTGTTACCCTAATTTCTCTTTCTAATAGTTTGTTATTGGATTTGCACAGTGAAGGAAACCATCAACAAAACAAAAAGACAATCTACTAAATGGGAGAAGATATTTGCCAATGATATATCTAATAAAGAGTTAATTTCCAAAATATATAAGGAACTCATACAACTTAACACCAACAAACAAGCAAACAATGAGATTAAAAAAATGAACAAAGGACCTGAAAAGACATCTCTCCAAAGAGAACATACAGATGACTAATAGACATATGAAAAGATGCTCAGTATCACTAATCATCAGACAAATGCAAATTAAACCACAGTGAGATATCACCTTATGCCTGTCAGAATGGCTATGATTAATAAATCAACAAACAAGTGTTGGTGAGGATGTGGAGAAAAGGGAAACTTTGTGTTCTTGGTGGGACTATAAATTGGTGCAGCACCTATGGAAACTGGTTTGGTGGTTCCTTAAAAAATTATAGATAGAACAACTATATGACTTAGCAATTTTACTTCTGGGTATTTATCTGAAGAAATCCAAAACATTAATTTGAAAAGATATATGCACACCTATATTCATTACAGCATTATTATTATTTTTTTTTTCTCAGCTGAGCCAGCCTGCCACCTGTTGGCAGCTCAACTCGGGCTGGCATTGAACCGCCATTGCTCAGAGCTCAGCTCGCATTCTTGAGCGAGCTCTTAACCAACTGAGCCACTCGGCCGGCCCATTACAGCATTATTAGTAATAGTCAATGTAGGGACACAGCCCTGGATTGCAATGCTGCAGGGTGCCTGCTCTGAAAGTCAGAGCAGGATAGCAACTTGGTACATGTCAGCCGAAGGCGGCTGGCAACGGCTCAAGGATGGAGGTAGTCAGGAACAGTACGTCCGCAGGCCAAGGATAGATAGTGGAGATTGAGCGGAGGTTGGGGCGGAACATGGAGGCTTTCTATGTACTGATTGATTACTCCTCCCATCTGCTTGTGACGCAAATCCAATATAGAGCTGTGATTGTTCTCCCTCAATAAAAGGAAGATGTAGATGACCTCGTGGTCTTTGCATCGGGCAGAGTCCCTCCACCTACACACTTCTGTGAACTCTTTTCATCGCTGGACTCTTTGTGGGAAGTCTCCCCCAACAGGTGCTGCAGCACCCCCACAACTACGTGGGCAGCTTTCCCCTTAATGGGTGCATGCAGCTCCCCCCACAAGTCAAGACATGGAAATAACTTAAGTGTCCATCAATAGACAAATGGATAAAGAAGATGTGGAACATATATACAATGCAATATTACTCAGCCATAAAAAAGAATGAAATTTTGCCATTTGCAACAAGATGGATGAACCTAGAAGGTATGCTAAGTGAAATAAGTCTGACAGAAAATGATAAATACCATATAATTTTACTTATAGGTGGAATTTAAAACACAAAAAATGAGCAAACAAAACATAAGTAAAAAGACTCCCAGATACAGAGAACAAATTGATGGTTAACAGATGGGGAGGGCACTTGGGGAGCTGGGTGAAAAAGCTGAAAGGATTAAGAAGTACAAATTGCCATTTATGAAACAGTTGTATAAGTACCACACACTAACCAATTGTGACTGGAGCTTCTAAAAAACTATCATGGGGATGTAAAGTAGAGCATGGGGAATATAGTTAGTAATATTGTAATAACTATATATAGTGCTAGGAGGATTAGACTGGTCAGGGAGAGCACTTCGTAAGTTATATAAATGTCTAATTACTATGTTTACAGATGAAACTAAAATAATATTATATGTCAACTGTAATTGAAAAAAAAATTAAATCATTTCAAATGGCCATGAAAAAAGTCCCTTGAGTGATAGAATCTAATATTTTCATTAATTGCTCCATTTTTATTCTACAAATCAAAGGGAAGCTGAGAATATCATAAAGGAAAAACCGTCCTCTACCAAAGGACCCAAACAGATGCTTTTCTAACCTTCTGTGCAAGATACTATAGATCTTTCATAATGTATGCATTTCATCGCCTATTCCATTTCCTATAGGCTGAACTACTACTTGAAATGTCCCTTTTACTTTTAGGCCAGGCGTTGGAAAAAATAATCCAGAGTGCATCTGCAGAAAAGATCTCTCTTCTCTTCTCTTCTCTTCTCTTCTCTTCTCTTCTCTTCTCTTCTCTTCTCTTCTCTTCTCTTCTCTTCTTTCTCTCTCTCTCTCTCTCTCTCTCTCTCTCTCTCTCTCAATACAGGGCATATGGCAAGGCTCCAGGACTTGATGTGCACACTTGCCTAGTATAACTGTGGCACCATGTTACCACTCCCCTCTACCCCTAGCCCAGCACACCCTTGGTTTGCAAGCCATGCTTTGTGATCCCTACTGAGAACAGGGCACTGAGAAGTGCTTGCTAGAGGGAAGAAACATAACAATTTCCAATCACAACTACAGCTTTATTGTTCTCCTTGTCATTTCCCTACAGTTATCTTCTGATAACTCTACAGCTGAAAGTCACAAATAGTATTTATTTAATACAACATATTTTTATTTACTGCTGAATGATTTTAGTCTCATTAAGCACTGTATCTGAGTCTGTCCCTTCAGACATTTGGTGAAGGGAGAAGAAAAAGAGATAAAGGACAAATAAAATCATAGCGGTACAAAGTACTGTTTAGTGAGATAGTCAAGACACCTATACATCATAGCTCCTGACTCACAGGTACTTGACACATTCTAATTTCTTCTTTGCCAGTCTTTCATATGTGTTTAGAACAGGACTGGTATATATAGAGTTGAAAAACAGCCAAAGATCTTTGTCTTTAACTTAGTTGGCTGTCAGAAATTACTAAAATTTGTTTCCCACAAGAAAATAAAACCATGGAATAAAAGCAAAAATTCATACATTAACTATAATTATGAAGTATTTTTAATATATAAACTCAAATTTAAAATATGCCTGGAGGTGTTTAATGTTAAATCATTTTCTGTGGAATATTCTATATGCTTAAACTTAAGGTTAGTGCCTCTAGATGGGTTATTTATTAAGAATTAAAAAGTATGTATTTGTTCAAAGTATGTTCAAGAAGAATTTTTAAAAAGTATGCATGCTATAAAGATAAAATGAAAGAATTCTAAAATAGGAAGAAAAAGGAAAATGACCAGAGATTTGTGAAAGTTTAGCTTTCAGAGTATGGTAGAAAGAAATATATAAGATAAACAGACATATGTTGATGTGTTCTATTTTCAGAATAAGATATTGAAGTATGCTATAGACATAATGATGGTAGATATGTTATCTCTTCAAAATGCTGGAATTGACACTCTGAAGAAGCTTCAGACATGAGATGTGGGGACAAGTTCAGCAGATTTATAAGTCTATGTTATGCTGAAATATTCTATCATTTAATATGGAACTGAACTAGAACCTTGAAAGAAATATTGGGTTGTAAGAAAAGACATGACATATTTTTTCTATGTTTTCCATTGCAAAAATGCGTCATGACTTTTCCAACAACCCAATAGAATGTTTTCTTTGATATTGAAGTTTGCTTTCAATGAAAGTATACAAACATAAGAATTAATTTTCCCCTTATTGTATAATGTACATTATATATATGTATTATGCATATAAGTTCATATATATTTATCCTTTATTGTACAAATAATATTTATGAGCTTATTATTTGTCTAATTGTAGGATAGTTAAGGAAAGTGAACACAGTGTTTTATTAGAAAATAATTTGTCAGGGATAAATTAAGTGTGCAGAAAACAAGTTAGGAAGAAGTAGATTCTTTAGTGTGAGTCCAGATTCATTATGGCTTCAGTTTTCAGAATTCCTTCCTTCCTTCCTTCCTTCCTTCCTTCCTTCCTTCCTTCCTTCCTTCCTTCCTTCCTTCCTTCCTTCCTTCCTTCCTTCCTTCTTCCTTTATTTTTGACTTTAAAAAACTCTATAAGGACAGTGACTGCTCTGCCAAAAGAGAAGCCAAATGGCATACAATGGACCACAGATGGGTGAGGTAAGGGACCCGGAATCCACTCAAAATGCTGCTAATTATTAACATGAAACTGGCAGGGGAAGGAGAAGGGAGATGAACACAAGAGAGAGAATTCTAAAAAGTTGAAATGGTGAGGGTAGAGAACTCCCTGAAGACCCTGGAGGACATCCGGAGGTGAAAAGACAGCAATGATTTCCTTTGTAGAGGACAGGGGAGGAGCACCCACCCCCTCGGCTGCAAACTCTGGAGTCCCAAGTCTGAGGCTAAGGATTGGGCTTCCCAGACAGCATCACAAGAAGGCCTCACCCCACTCTCAAAGGCACCTGGAGTGGTCCTGCGACTGCTTGGCATTGGTTCTGCATGTGTTCTTTAGCCATTCCTGAAAGAGGATGTCATCTTTCTTTAGCACCAGAAACTGGCCAAAGCCACTTTCCTCCAGCTTCTTACCCAGGACTTCCTCATTCCCAGCCAGGCTCCTCATTGGCTTTTCCCCAATGCGCTCTGCCATGAAATCTCGGTGCTTTGGGGAGGTTCTTATCTTGATCAGGATTGTTCGGCAGCTCCAGTTACTTACTGTAATGGCTACTCCAGAATATACTTTTTATTCCCCCTTGTTTCTCCACTCTCTTTTTCCATAGAAGTATTTTGCTGGATTGTTCATGTCAGCTGATGCTAGTTCAAAACAAACAAAACGAGTTTGAAACGAATTTCAGCTAATAATTTTTAGAACTAATACATAAGATTCATAGCACACTATTTGAATGATACACAGGGACAACCTAAAGCTGAAAGCCTGTGTATTCTAGTTTAAATAAAGAATAATAATAAGTAAAAGTATAAATGTGATCATTTTTATGAATAAAAGATTTGTGGTGTATGGAGAGTATATAATAGTACATAATATATAATAGAGGAAGTTGACCTATAGTCTGTACCAGGGAAATCTTCCCCAAGGAAGTGGCATTTCAATTGAGATTGCAGGATAAGTAAAAGTCAAATAAGCAAACAAGGAAGGGAAGAATGTTTCCTGTGGTGGGAACAGCATGTGCAAAACTCTTGGCTGAAGGAAATATAGCATATGTTAGGGGTTGAGTTGTGTCTCCCTAAAAAATATATTGAAGTCTTAATTCCCAGTACATTATTTGGAGATTGGGTCATTTCAGATATAATTAGTTGTTAAATGAGGTCATACTGGAATAGTATTGGCCCTTAGTATATAACTGGTGCCCTTATAAGAAGATGAGAAGAGACACATAGTCACAGACAGATAAGGAGAGAATATTATGTGACATGGAGGCAGAGATTAAAGTTGGAGTTGCAAACTAAGGAACATTTAGGCTCTTGGCAACCATAGGACACTAGGAAGAAGCCAGGAAGGAGCCTCCCCTGCAGGTTTTAGAGGGAGGATGTTTGCATCGACACCTCTGTTATTTCAGACTTCTTGCCTTTAGATCTGGATGACAATAAATTTCTGTTCTATTATTTTAAGTAACACAGTTTGTATTATTTTTTTATGACAGCCCTAGGAAACTAATACAATATGTTTGATAAAATAAACAAAACTAATGTAGCTGAAGATGAAGAATAAGGATCAGGGGCAGGACTAGAAGGTAGGTGATGAAGGCTGGTGTGGTCAGATCATGCCTCCATGTGGGCATTGTATATCATGTTAAAGATTTTAATCTCGAAGATCAATAAGGATTCACTGAATAATTCAAACAAATAGTTAACTTGATTAATATGTGTTTTGAAAAGATTAATCTAGATTGGAGTGGAGGCAAAATAAAGGTTGAGAGACCACTTAGAAGGTTATTACACCAATTCCATTACAAGGTAATGAAAAAGTGATTTACGAACTGAATGTTTGTGTCTCCCTGAAATTCATATGTTGAAGCCCTAATCCCAATGTTACAGTATTAGTAGGTGGAGCTTTTGGGAGGTAATGTATGTTTAGATGAAGGTATGAGATGGAGATCCCATAATGGAATTAGTGGAGGAAGAGACCAGAGCCCCCAGTTTGTCCAGGAGCAAGCACGCACTGAGGAAAGGCCAGGTGAGCACATATTGAGAAGGCTGCCATCTTCAAGCCAGGAAGGGAGCCCTTACCTGACACCAAATCTGCTGTTGCCTTGATCTTGGACTTTCCAGCCTCCAGAACTGTGAGAAATAAATGTCTTTCCTTCAAGCCACCCCCCTCTGGTATTTTATGATAGCATCCTGAACTGACTAAGACAGTGACCTAGGGAGATTACAGTGTAGGTGGGGAGTTTGGATGATTTAAAACATTTGCAAAGTAAATTTGATAGACTGGGTGAAGAATTAAATAACAGGAAAGGAAGTGGTATCAAGGATAACTCTTGTAGGTCTATGTTGTATTGCTGGTTGGACAATGGTGTCATTCACTGATAAAGGGTATATTGGAAGGGGACTAAATTTAGAGAGAATGTGATGATTTAATCGTATTTAATTCTAAGTGCCTTTGAAACATAAAAGTAGAAATGGCAGCAATTGGAGATAAGGGCCTGGAACTCTAAAGGTAACATGTTTTCCAGTTTGTCTGGGGCTGTCCTGATTTACAAATGCTCTGCTAGCCTAATTGTTAATAGCATCTACCTCCACTGTTAAAAGTACTCTGGTTTGGACAATAAGCTAAATGATTACTCTGGTTATAACTGACTCATTCCTCCACTCAGAACTTGAAGGAAACCGGACTTTGTCACCTTAAAATATGCCTCTTAGACATAAAATTATTTTGAGCTGAAGGCAAATAAGAGCAGTAAATGCAGGAAAACCTCTCTGCTCACCCCCTCACTTTTCTTTTTCTTTTTTTTTCTTGCCTAAAGGCAATATATAAATTTTCCTTTACTAGAGTGCACTCTAGACTCTCATCAGCCCAGAGATAGCACCAAAGGAATCTGCAAAGAAAACTTACTCCTTTAGTTTCCTCTTGTACATTTACCTTCCCACAGTTTGCCACTCCTGGAAGCCTAAAATCACTTTCCTCTGTCCTGTTATTTCTCTACAATTTTTATTGTTCTTTGTTGAAGATGCTGTTATAAGCCGGACTATGTAACATTTTGAGTTATGTATTCCCTGGGTTTCTCCCATGTGTTTATGAGATATACATGTTAATAAACATATTTTTCAGTTGTTAATCTGTCCTTTGTCACAGGGGCTCCAGCTGAGAATTTTGAAGGCTACAAGGAAAATGATATTTGTCTCTCTTACAAACTCTTTACAAAGTCTCATATTTGATACTTCTTAGGAGAAATATATAATTTCTCAGCACCTGTTCCTTTCTTTCTCACCAGTCGTGCCCTAACTCTCCTTTGAAGAGTTCACACTATCATGTATTTTCATTTATGTGGGTTGGTTCATGGTCAATCTCTGTTAGCTTTACTCTATCGTTAAATCCTATCTGTTGGGTATAGTGGTTGGATGAGGTGAAGACAGGACACATTTAGGGATAAGCAGGGGCAGTGAATTGCAAGACTTTGTATGGAAGGAAAAAGTGACTCCATTTCCATGGATGATGAAATGTTAATATGTGAGGTCTGGAACTATGGCAGCCATTATCATTCACAAGGGGATAATCTGAAGCTTGTGTTGGTGGGAGATAAGAGGCAGTGTGTGGTTAGAGGATTAAGGACACCAGTGAGGGCAGAAGAGAGAGTGAAAGAGAAATTGCTTTTATAGTGACATTGTTTAAGCCAATGGATAAAGAGTAGCTTGAATTCAGATCTGCTTCTGGAGTTCTATTGATGTGAATTAAAATTTGTCCTTTGTTGTTTAAGCCAGCTTGACTTGAGTTACAAAATGGTGAGTCCTAACTGGGATGTTATTCTTCTATAATTAATTGACGTTACGTTTGCTACTATTAAGTGTAAGTTTCCAGAAGGGTGAGGGTAGGAGGTAGGTGTTAAGTATAGTGATTAAGTAGGTGTTAAGTATTGTTGGTTAAATGAAGGATGAAATATTAGGTTGTGGGAAAATTCATGACATATTTTTTGTATGTTTTTCGTTGCAAAAATGAGTCATTACTTTTCCGACAACCCAATATTAGACCTTACACATTTTTCCATATAGTTGCAGATTGAGGAAGGAGCCTTGTGATTTAAAAATCTTCAAGTGAGAAGTATTTGAAAAGAATAAAGATGAAATTCTCTGACAATCATTCAGAGATACAGCAAGTCTGATGTACAAAGTTATTCAAGTAGCAACTTTCGGGTACTCATTCCTAATGGTCATGGGGATCTGGCTCATTATGATATCATTACTTTTGTCTTATTTTATTCTTTTTTATAGATATTGACTTCACCTCTAGTATCTCAGTGTCTTTTCCTTTGGTATTTAACCAGTTTGATCTATGTGGAGATTTAAATCTATTTTCCAGGTCCTACCATAGCATTCATTGCTGTGTATCTTACACTTCCCAGAATAGGTGTTTTTTTTTGAAAATTTGATTCTGGGAGCTCTGCATCGTGAATCCATTTACCTTGCATCAGATGCCTCCAACCATTGTCTTAAATACACATGTGGCCACTATGATTGAGAGTACAAGATTTATTTCCCATTCCTTACTTTCTTATATTGCAAGATATGTAGGAATCTTGCTCAGCGGCAGCTCAGCTTGGGCTGGGTATCGAACTGCTTGCTCAGAGCTCAGCTCGCACTTTTTTTTTTTTTTTTTTTTTTGAGGGCAGTGCCACTGACCCGAACTGTGGGACCCGAACTGGGGCCGCTGGCATCCCAAGCCAGCGTTCAACCACCACGCCAGTCGGCCGGCCCAAAATAAAACACTTTTTTTTTTTTTTTTAGCTGAGCCATTCTGCCACCTGTTGGCAGCTCAACGGCAACCCAGCTCAGGCTGGCATCGAACCACTGTTGCTCAGAGCTCAGCTTGCTCTCTTGAGCGAGCTCTTAACCAACTGAGCCACTCGGCCAGCCCTAGGCATCTTATTATTATTGTGCTTTAGATAAATCCACACTTAGGCTGGGTAATTGAGGAAACTGTAACAAATAAAATATTTACAAAGTTTAGTTAAAGCCATGATGTATGCTAGAGCACCCTGAAGCGAAGAGCAGCAGAGAGCCTTCACCAAACCTGGGCTTAAAGGTACCAGGAGAGTGAGAGTTTAATAGAACCCAGAGGAGGGGTTTTATGAGGAGGATTATCTGGTGGAGGTTAGAGGGAAATCTCAGCCTTCTAGGTCACAAAGACGGCTAGAAGAGTATAGAGTGAACCTGGAAGGGCAAGTAAAAGAGAGAGATGGTAATGATAAGAGATAAGAAACATGGAAAAGGAAACTAGGATTGTCATTTCCAAAATGTCTCATTTGTTTAACTGATGCATTATTGACTTTTCTCCATCCTCTTTCTCACTTCTTCATTTCTGTATTTTGCTAATTGAGCTCTTCCCAAATAAACCATTTAAATTCTGAGATCAAAGTTTGATGGCAGACTCCCCTCCCCTCCCCCACACACAAAATAGAATTCATTAAAAGAATTCTTCCCGCCCCCCCCCCCAAACTATTGTAGATCATGCTATAAAATAAGAACCCAGTTGCATTCTGCTCTTTCATTAGTTTTCCTAGGAATGAGAGAATTCTGGGCAATCTGTTTATTTGGAGGGGAGGAACTGGTCCCAGTTTGATGATGCATAATGCACATGGGGTTAGAAAAAGGAGCTCCATTTGTTTCTTGGGCTGTTCATATTTTTAGTGGTTTAATTTAGAATTTAGATTCCCACATGTTCTATACAACTGTCCAAAATAATAGTTTAGTGTGTTAGGGATGTTGTAAACCTTACATTTAATATGTACATTTAACATGGACAATGTATTAAAACTGGGAGTCTTGGTCATTTGAAGTGAATATAGGGAACCACTTTCTAAACCAAGGCAAATAAGTACTTTTTCTATTATGAAACTAGATTCCTTTAATACTTTAATATAATAGAAAGAAGGAGAGGGAGAGGAGAGGAGAGGAGAGGAGAGGAGAGGAGAGGAGAGGAGAGGAGAGGAGAGGAGAGGAGAGGAGAGTAGAAAGAGAGAAGGGAGAGAGAGAAGGAGACAGAAAGAAAGAGCTTTGGTTTATCAAGTCTTGAAGTGCTTTGACACAAATTACTTCAAAATGTATGACTCTGAAGAGGATGTTATTTATTTGTTTGTACAACGGTGTGTTTTATGTTATATTTGAGCTTAGTCCCACTTAGCTCACCTAAAGTTGAATTTTGAGATACTTAAGTGTAAAAAACAAATTCTGTTCTCCCCCGCCCAACCCCATCGCCCCCTACCACCACCACCCCGATTCTTTAGTATTTTGCAGTATTTATTTCTGCTGGATTATCTAGTTGCACCATGTTTTTATGGAATTGAACATTTTGTGTGATTCCTTTGGGCTATTTAGTGCATGGCATCTCTTTCAGGTTCTTGAGAGGATTGCAAAAACCCCTCTTTAGTCAATATTCTGGATATGATTTTTGGGGCTTCTATTTAAAAAATATAAATTCAGTTGTTTACTTTTTAAAATTTCTTGTGGCATACTTCATTCAAATCCTGCTCTCCATCAAAAGATGTATAATTCATCCAAGAACAATCTAAAAATATTTAGTATGTATCAATACATGTGTGAAATATTGGTAAGACGAAGATAGTCATTATCAAACAGGAAAACTCTATTATACTATAAAGAATGCATAGCTCTAGAATGGGCTATTTTAAACCATAATAGATTTGTAGCAGAAACTGTCAGTTCCCTGCTCATATCCCTACCTGAGAGGTCATATGCAAACAAACATACTGAATACTGATGCTTTCTGCTTTCTTCTACCCAGGAGGTAGGGAGCTAACATAAGAAAAGAGTGGGATGGAAAGCAATGGGACTTGATGAATAAATGCCTCTAACTCAGTAAGCATTCTGAGATGCATTATAGGGGGCCCTCAGAGAGGTCCCCACAGAAACTGAGCCCCAGTTACCACATCATCAACCAATATTCTTTATTCACATTCTTCTTTCTCTTTCTCACTTGCCCCTTCCTATACATTGCTGAGTGGGATCCCTTCTCAAATAAACTATTTGCTCTTAAATCTTGTCTAAGGATCCACTTTGGGGAACTCAAACTAAGATATTATTTAAACAGCTACAAAATTTAGTTGTTCCTATTTTCAGGTGTTTCCTTTTTTTTTTTTTTGTATAGAAACATCTTTTATTTGGGTTACATGTCCCAAAACAGGTCAGTAAGTAAAATATATTATAGAGAATATGGCCATATACACAGCCCTAACTCCCCAAAAAATAACCGTGGGGGTGAGCTTTTCCCTTCCCCCTTGGGCTCCTCTGGTATAAAAAAGTTTTGGCAGCTCTGTATTTATCATCTAGGTATGGGGCACCCTGTCCATGTCCTGTATTCCTAGGGTGCTGCAGCGGTACGGGGCTCGCAGCTCTGCCAACCCTCCCCACCGCCACCCCAGCAAACATTTCTGTCCCACCCCAGGCCCTGGGACTAAAATAAAGAGCAAGAGGGCTCCCTTCACTGAGGTACTGGGCGGGTGCCATCACTGTGCTTTGAGAAAATGGGAAGGCATTTTATTTGGCACTTTAAAAATAGAGGAGTGAGCACGACTGGAGAAGCCAAAGAAGGTACCAAAGCTGGCAGGAAGAGGCCTCTTAGCACTAGTGTCCTGGGAAGTAACAGAGATGAGAATAGGAGCTAAGAAAAGTAGGGAGGGGGGCCGGCCGAGTGGCGCGGTGGCCAAGTGCTGGCCTTGGAAGCCGGCAGCCCCGGTTCGGGTCCCGCATGTGAGGGCCAGCAACACCACCCTAAAAAGAAAAGGAAAAGAAAAAGAAAAAAAAAGTAGGGAGGGGTCCACTCCAAATGCCAGGGCTGAAATATGCTAGGAACAACAGAATTGCTGACTGTAGGCCTACAGCCTCTCTATGCTTCTATTCCACAGCAGCTGGGTACCCACCTCCAGCCTCCCAGTATCAGCTTGTCCCTATGTGTAGTGTCTGCCCCTGATTCAATCACTCAGTGTCTTCCCCAATATTAATATCACTTCATCATGTCTCTAGTGACTTGATCATGCCTTGTCCATTGGGCCTGGGGGCCAGCCAGGCTCTTGTCTGCCCACTTCCCTTTCATGGTTAGATAGTCCCAAAGGCTATATCCCTATCTCCCAGAGAACTCTTTAGTTCTCAATACCTCCCTTCCCCAGCCCTGAGGCAGGGAGGAGGGTCAAGGGCACCTGATACCGAACCTCCCCTGCCCCTCTTGGAGCCTCCTAGACTTGGATGAAGAGCAGGCCAGTGAGTAGGGCAAAGCCTGATAGGAGCAGAATGACCTTGAGGATCCTCTGCTCAGAAGTGGCCAGCTCCTGGGGCAGGATTTCCAGGAAGGTGATATAGAGAAACGTGCCGGCCGCCATGCCCTCCAGCACAGACTGGGCCAGCTGGTGCAGTGGCCCCGCCAACTCTGCCAGAGCTGCACCCAGCCCGATGCCCAGAGGTGTCATGCATGAGAAGAGAATCCCACAGCCAGCCACTACCTTTGCTCTCAGGTGGCTCTGCAGCAGCCGCAGGGACAAGCTGACTGCCAGGATACCTTTGTGAAGCAACAGAGCCAGGCACAGCTCCATGGCCTGAGCCCGGTCTCGCTGCAGCCCCACTGCCAGCCCCTCGAACACCGAGTGCAGGGCCAGGGAGAAGACCAGGACACAGGCACGCAGGGCAGAGGGGGCTGCCAGAGCTCCGCTTGCTGGGGGGACACCTGGCCCATCATGCCAGTGCTGCGGCCCACCATTCACTGCCCCCAGCAGAGCACTCGTCTCCTCTCGAGGTGGTGGCGCTGACTGCTCCTTGTAAGCCAGCGTGATCTGCTCCATCACCGGGACCAGGAAGAAGCCCATGGCCAAGATGAACTCTTGTAGGGGGAACTGGAGCGTCACGTGCAGGGCTGCCAGGGCCTCATCTATGGCAACCAGGTAGTCAGGCAACAGGTCCAGGAGACAGGTGGCCAGAAAGACACCCCCAGCAAAGCAACTTATTAGGCTCAGGGCTTTTTGGCGGGAGGCTGAAGCTTCCAGGTTAGCTCCAGGCCTGCGCAGCACACAGATGGGCACCAGACTGCACAGGAGAGTCAGCACCAGCAGGAGCAGCAGGGCGCCCAACTTCACCTCCAGTCCCACTGGCAGTAGGGGCTCCAAGGCTACTGCCTCAGGGCGCCACACCAGGAGCTCTGGCTCTCCCCAGGGCCCCATAGTAGCTATGGTTGCTCCAGTGACTCTTAGACCTCGCGAGGGTCTCACTACCCAGGTGTTTCTTATTTTGACATTTTATTTAAAAAAATAATTTTTTTTAACCAGAACAATTTAGAAATGAGAAATTTTATTGGCTATCTTTGAAAAAAATATTTATTTATTTATTTATTTTTTAAAAGATTTTATTGGGGAATTTGGGGAGGGGAACAGCTTTGGGGAACCGGGGGAGGGGAACAGACAAGTTGCTGTCCTTTTATTCTTCAGAGTAGTTGTGGAGGATGTTGCTTCACTGGCCCATGTTGGTATTATCATTGTGCTCTTCCCAGGTGAGGCAGATGGGTCACCAGCCTCTGGATGGCTGTTCACAGTGGCTCTTGGCAGCTCACACTGTGCCAGCTGTTCACGCTGGTTGCAGGCCACTCCCTGTAGCCTATGGCAGCCCATTGCAGCAGGGGCTGCAGCCCACACCATTGCCAGTCATCTTAGCTATAGAGGCAACCAGGTGGAGCTATTGTTCACCACTTTAGCTGTAGAGGGCAGTGTCACTGGCCCTCATATGTGGGATCCCAACCAGGGCCCCACTGCTCAGAGCTGGCATCCCAAGCCAGCTCCTAACCAATGAGCCACTCGGCCGGCCCGCAAAAATATTTTAAATCATGTGACTCAAGGCTTTTTCCTGTCTTTGGCAAACTGAAAAATGACTTCCCCTGAAGAACCAAAAGTCCCCCAAGATAAATCATCCCTTAACATTTTGTTACCGCTACCATATTTCTGCCTCAGGCAAGTGCCAGAATGGAAGGGACAACATTCATGATTTCTGAAACAATAATGCTGACGCTGTTATTTTATAAGATTATTTATCAGGTGTGGATTTGTCTTTGTAGACCCTGCTTACTACTCCCCTTTGATTTTGCTCTAGTAGTAGGCTTCCTTTGATAACAACTATTTTATCCTTATTTGTTCTCTTTTTGGAGTATCTGTCTCATTAGAAGGGACACATAGACATTTTTATTTGTTTTCCATGAGAAAGAAAGTATGATATATATAACCAGTAAAACCTATTTTCTTTAAACCTTTTCAAAATTTTATATATGAGTCCATATTCTCATAAACATATACACATAGATATCTCCACACATGCAATGGAAAAGAATAGAAGAAAAAATATAGAAATATGAAGAATATCACAGTTTCAGTTGTATTTTTCTGTCATTGATGCTTGCAGTTTTGAACTGTCCCCAAGAGTATCTTGTTATTGGTAGACTATTAAAATGCCTATTTTAACCTAAAATATCTTCTTCCATAATACTTCCAGGTTTCTTAAAACTCTCATGATTATCTTATAATTTCTGGAAGTTACTAAAAAATATGTGATAAAATACAAAGAAAATACATTTCTTCCTTATATTTTCTCAAAAGGTGCTCTAACAAATGGGCTTGACTATGTTAAATGATATGCTTATCATTTTAAAGTAAGTAATTTCATTGCCTGCATATTCAGAATAGGCTGTTTAATGTGTGATCATGAGGAAAACATAGATTAACAAGCTCACTGGCGCCTGTTGTAGCTCTCAGAGATCAGGGCTCTCCTAGGAGGCAGCCGAGGGAGGTGGAGCACATTTCAGGAGTGAAGGAGAGGCCAGGAAGGACAGCATGCGGTGGAGTTGAAGACAGTTGAGTGAGGGGAATAATTCCAGAGATTCAGGAAAACTGAATAAAACAATGGAAAATAAAAGTAGCATAAATTATTGAGGACAAGTCTAGTTCAGACTTGTTTCCAGAGCCATGCCTGATGAGAGAGTAATCATTTATAGAGGTGTGATTATAGTGAAGAAAAGGAAATATGAAATATTAGGACTCATGATACAGAAATCCTTTTTTTTTCCAAGATTTCTGTCCTTCCTACCTATTTTCTATTATCTTTTTTCTTCTCCCTCGTTCTGTCTCTCTTCCATCTTCCTCTCTCTCCTGTCTTCCCCTGCCTTACCTCCTTCCTTGTTTCATATTTGTATACTTTTATTTATTTATTTATTTAGAGGGCAGTGTCACTGGCCCTCATAAGTGGGATCTGAACAGGGGCTGCTGGTGTCCCAAGCCAGCTCTTAACCACCGCGCCACTTGGCCGGCCCTTGTATACTTTTAAATATATTCATATATTATTTTAAATTCTCCCATATACAAAAGGAAATAGAGACAACTGGAAATTTAAAAATGCTGTATACGTATAAAAGGTGTGATGAAATTTTATATGACCAATTGTCTAATAGTTGTTCCCAACTTCAATAAAGGAGCTTAAGAAGTGAAAGCAAAACATTAAACAGAGAAAAAAACTAAATTTGTCATCAACCTATGTATGACAAGATTTTGGGAGGAATTGTCACTAATGGCATGATCAGTGGGATTTGTCCATGCTGTCTGTGTTTTACTCCCAGGACAGAGCAAATCCACCAGTTCAAAAGCAGGTGGGAACATGCTTCTATTCTGACACTGGTATAAAAATTCAAAGTTTATACCAGATGAAAACTTCTCTCTCCTGCATGAATTTTTTTTTTTTAAGATAGAAAACTAAGAACTGTGGTGCCTCTTTGATATTAATGCTTTTCCTCCCCCTCTATATCTTGTCTAAGACACAAAGGTTTCAGGGAAGACTTTACAGGAAATGGGAATATGAGAACAGCAGTTATTTATAGATTTATTGGAGGTGAGGTCTCCCCAAGTCATGTGGAATAGGTGGAAGCTGAGATGTAGAATAGTATCTTCCATGGCCCCTATCTATTTTGTGTTAGCTAACCAGCAGGTGGGTATAGGAGATGATCCCAATTTACAGTTGTGTCACTGCTCTTGGCGAATGCTCCAAGACATGGTAGAATTTGGATTGAAAGCTGAGCATTCAATCTGCCATCCTGCTGTAGATTGTGGATATGATTCAAACAGACCTCAAATTATTAATGCTTGGGTCAAAGACAATGTGTACACTCTTCATTAGCAAACCCTGTATATAAGTAGAAGTTTTATTCAAAGTTACATAAAAATGTACTGCCAACTGCTTTGGTTATTTATATATTGCTGTAGAGTAAACCACCCCAGAAGCTTAATAACTTAGACTCAGTACTATGTATGTTAGATGGGGCTGGTGCCATTTAGGGGCTTGACTGGGCTGGAACATCCAAGATGATTTACTCACATGGTTGGCAATTGATGCTAAGTACTTTCTCCCCTATTGTATAGTAATTCTAAGATTTGGGGGGCTTGATCCTACCCCTGGCTCCATAGGAGGGCCTAACTCCCTTGTCAGTTAATTCCCATTGATTACAATGATTAGTTGAGGGATGGCTTAATAAAAGTGACAATACTTCTCATTTGGTAGTTGTAGAAAACAACCTTCTTTACTTTTCCTTGGATGAGCCTTGCTTGCTGATTGTAAACATCTCACAATCATGAGGGGAGCCAGACTAAGTAGGAGCCAAACAAGAGACAAGTGCAGAGCTGAGGCCCTGATCAAACAGTGCCTGACTTCGCCCTGTCTCCAAATACTTCAAGAACTGAACCACTAAGTCCACTTTATTGTTTAAGCTACTGTGGGTTAAATTTAATAATAACTAATTAGTCTATAATAATGAATAGACACAGCTAAAACAAATGAAAAAAAAAGAGTGAATAATAGGATGGACATAGTGTTGGAAAAATAAATAAACCCTTGGAAATGTAAATCAATGATTCAACAATAAATAGAGAAAATTAATAAGAAAGTTGATGTGACAAATACAGAGGCATATGCATCTTGGGAAAGGATAATGGCAATAACAATAATAATAACAAAGACTGAGTGCATACTGTGCTATTCTAAGAATACTGCATGTTTTAACTTTTTAAGTCTTTATTAAGAACTCCATAAAGTAAGCACTGTTTTAATGCTTGTTTTAATGAAGAGGGTTATGAGGGAAAAGATGTTTAGTAACATATTAGTCATGGCAACAGACCCCATGTTTTATTATGTGTAATTTAATGAAAATACTTTGAAATTCTTGATGAATGGAGAAATGTTCTTGGATTATTCATGTTGCCAAAATCAATTGAAGAGGAAATGGAAAATGTAGACTAATAATTATGGAGGAAATTTGAAATTACTGAAGTATTACTTCTAAAAAAGACTGTGGGATCAAATGATTTTATTGATGAGTTATAAAATACAGACAACCCACTTACAAAGTCACTAGATTTATGTTATAATGTTGTTGTACTCCTGTTGTCAAAAGCTGACATTATACAACAATGATAAACTATTTCATAAATGTAGCCACATTTAAATAAATGAAATATTTTCAAATTATATTCAACTTTACATTTAAATGTATTGCCCATGCCAAATGGTAAACGTCCCCGTCTAGGCTACATCAGTTCTTATTTTATTATTATTTGTATTAAAATAGATTTCCAGCTTTAAAATAATCTGCTTACATTTCTGAAATGTAATCCACCTTGATTATGAATGGTGCCTCCCATTACCGTAGCTATGGTCAATCAATTCATAATGAAAGCATAGCGCTTGATGATATGACACAGAGGGAAATGTAACAACAAACGGAAAATGGCATTTCTTGGCAAGCAATTCCACAGCTTCCCACTGATCAAAGAGCAGTGTCCATATCTTGAATTTCACTACATAGTATAATTCCAATGGAGATGGAATGGAAAAATGGGAAGACCTGCACATTCCATGAATATCATTATACCTCATGTGATTGATTCAGAAACAGGCTCCAAGGGCTACCAAATGGAAATGACTTCTTATGATTCCAAGTATAATAATTTAATTAGAGTTTTTATTTATACATGAGGCTTTTTAACATGTATATTTTATGAAAATGCCATGTATTTTAATATTTGAGTCATTAATAAAAATATTTTCTAGGGAATTACTTAGATAGTGTCCTTGATATATATCACCTCACAGACTAATCTCTGTACTATAAGCAATTACTAATTACCCCTCCAAGATTATGGTCTAAATCATATTTTACTGTTTTGTTTATGAGTATAAGAGTCACAGTCAAAACCTTGTGAAGCCAGGATAAATGACTTCATTTGTTCCCCCACATTTATAAGGCTGTCACTGGGTAAAGAGGAATTTGATTGGACTAACATGATTTGTTGTCCACCAAGTCATGCTAGTTATTACCCTGCCTCCTGTGCTTTCTAGAGCTTTGCAAATTGCTTGCTGGGGAATTTGTTCCAATATCAGGACAGATATTGAAGTTAAGGCAAACAGATGTCTAATTTCAAAAGTGCCTCACTCTTCAACTGCTTACCTTCCAGCCTCCTTAGCCTCTTTGAAGAGTTACCTACCTGACACTAGACTTATTGGGGGTATCACTTCATAAATTATATAAATGTCTAACCACTATGTTATATACCTGAAACTAATATAAAATAATATTTAATGTCAACTATAATTTAAAATAAAAATAGTCAAGGAGTTATAAAGTACAGTATAGGGAATATAGTTAATAGTATTGTAATAACTATGTACAGTGTCAGATGGGTAATAGGCTTATTGGGGTTATATCTTCTTGAGGTATATAAATGTCTAATGGGTGCAGAGGAAGGGGAATGAACAAAGCCTCAAGGACCTGTGGGGTTATAACAAAAGATCTAACATTCCAATTAGAGGAGTCCCAAAAGGAGAGAAGGAAAAAGGTAGCGCCATTCAAGTTGTTGGGTATGATGAATGTTTTTTGACAAAAACCTGGACAATTTGGGGTATTGAGTTTTAAGATCGTGGGGAAAAAAGGGTGACTTCTTATTGTTGTTAGGTAGAGGTAGAAATTAAGATTCCCCACATCACCTCAGTTGATCCTGGGATGCAGGAGTGAAGCTCCTTATTATTATTGGGTAAAGGTATTGTAGAAATTTAGACTTTGTAATAAGCTTTCACTGATACCACTGTGGCTAGGAAGAGCAGCGTGCCTTGTTACTGCACCCCACATAGCCTCCCCTGACACCAGAATGGTGGTAGTGGTGGGGGAATGGAGTGACCTCAGGATTGCTGACTCTCCATCAGGTCTTCTCTACACCACACCAACATGGAGCGAGAGGGCCACCTCATTAAACTGGGTGGGAGTGGATGTCCAGGCTTCTTATCTGCTCTGTACTGACACCATGATTGTGTTCCTATCAGCTCTTTACTTGCCCTTCAGTGACACCACCCAGGCCCCTCCTCTAGCCTCCCAAGGGTGGAAATCTAGACTCCACACAGCCTTTGCTGGCATGGTTGGGCATGGGGTCATCACAGCTTTTTAAATTTTTATTTATTTACTATTATTATTATTTTTGTCCTGTTTGGATGGAATAGAGTGGTTATTGGCTAAAGTTTTCTGTCTTGCTAGGGTGCCCCTTCACTGGTCCCTTGGCTAGAGAGAACAGGCTTTTCTAAGAGCTCTTTTGGAGTATGCATGTTGGCATTTCCAGGTCCCTCACTTCTCCATCACCTAGTATGGGATACATGAGGCCAAAACAAAGACAAAACCCAGGAACATAATTGCTATGGCCTCTTTGGGTCCTGAGGCCCTATCTCATCTGTCTTCTCTCCACCTTTCAGCATCTTATGTTTGTTTTACACATAATGTCCAGGGTATATAGGTGTTCATAGTGGGAATAATAGAAAAAGTACAGTGGATTCTTTTTATTTGTGGTTGTTTTGTTCTCTAAGTCACTGTGAATACTGAATTAGCAAATACTGAACCACTGTTTCTAAAGGAAATATAGGGTACTATGAGCCTCTTGTCCCAGTATCTTCATCAATTGATCATTACATAACCTTGTTTTATGTTTAGTCACCTTACTTAATATACACTGTTGGTTCATTAATATTTAACTCACGATCGACAACACTATAACTCATGCCTGAAAAGAGCTTACCTAACACCTATGTGTTATTTCTGTAAGGTATGTCATAGCTTTCCTGAACTTAGGAACACTGGACATCACTTTAATACTACCCTCAGGGGGGCTATTTTAAAGAGCAAAATTACCAATATAAAGCATAAAAATGCAAAAAAAAAAAGTCTAAATAGAATGTGAGAATGACATTATGAGAAATAAAACAAGAAGACAGTGTCATGTTATTTCCTCTCATCTGGGAATATGCACATTGGGTGACTCAAATTTTTGGTTGCTCTGCACATGTCTGCGAATGACCACAAAAGCACCATGAGTGTTGATTTGACCACAAAAGCACCATGAGGGTTATAAATAGGTTTTAGAGAGTAGGCCAATTCATAAATACACAATTGGCAAATAATGTGCATTTATTATGTATCTATTCCATCTTTCTAGATATGGAAGTCAACTATCACTTTTTAATAATTTTATATTTACATGTAGCTCTCTATTTAGTTTTCCAAATCAAACTGAGTATTTATTAAGCACCTTTAATGTTCAAGACACATTTAATATTAAATATCACTTTAATATTAACTATCATCTCATCAGGACAGGTTATATAGCCGGGGAGATGCATCTCTGAATATGGAAAGGTTAGTATACTACTGAAGCACTTCCCAGCCCACTAATTCATCATCTCCTGTTTATACAGAATCAAGCAGTTTGGACAGTTAAACTATTTTAAGTGATCATGATAAGTAGTCATGAACAATTCTGGATAACAGCTCCAAGTTCAAGTACTTTCTTCTTTCTGCATTATTTTTCTTATCTTCATTTCTCATGTAAAAATTAATTAAGCTCCCAAATTTAAGATTATAAGGTACTCTAAAGTACTATAGTCACTATGGTGAAAAACGAAGTGTTTGTTTACATGGCCTTCTGTACTTGAAACTATCTGAAAAAATATATAGCCTGTTTGAAGTCTCTTGTGAAATCCCTTGTGAGACTCAACTGTTGACTGTGATTAGACTACATTCAGAAGTATAATCAGATTGCATCTTCACCTTCACCGGCTTAAATGCTGACTAAGAAACGTGCCTATGAGGCTGAAGCTGGCTTATTGTACTACACTCTGTTGTGGGCTAGCCAGAAACATTACTCACTATTTTGCAACTGGTTTCAAATTCATTTGCTTCAATTCAAGTGCAGACCAATGGTTTACCCTAATTGTATTGCTTTAGTTTAATCTTCCTATTTGTAGTATAATATATACTGGGTTGAATTCAAGACTCTGTGTTGGTTTGAAATAGATGAGACTTCAAAATCACACATTTGTGACTCTTCCCTATAACTTGCTAATCATATTTTATCATTGTATGTTTTGGACCTCTGAATCCATTGCTGAGGTGTTTTTAGCTCTCTAAACCATCACTGAATCTTATTAAGAAAAAGGCAGAAATAAGACATGTACTTAAAAAACATTTTTAAAAATAAAACAAGGGTTATGTCATCTCCAAAGATATTTTTTGACTTTATTTATTTTAAAATTTAATATATTTAAATTAATGAAAAAAAAACACACCCTAAAAAACAGTGCATTTATTTCTGGTACCTCTCTCTCTTTGCCTCTGGTAACAGGGAAACATTGGTAGTTCTTTAAATCATTGGAATTTGTTTAATGTTGTGATTTTAACTTTGTTTTTTCTATAGAGAGCCAATAGGCTCAACAGCTTATAATGAGGAGCCATCTATGGCATCTAAGTTCTCTAATATCTGTTCTCACTTTTTCCTTTAGTAGTAGATGCTCAATTTTTAGTTGAATATATAGATGCTTAGAATAAGACTATATTTCCAGTCTTTTGATTAAAATGCTGTTGAATATAAGCAGAAATTTTGTATTTACCTTTTTAGACATTTACTTAAAATAGGGGTGCATGTACCCTTCTGAGTCCATTCATTGTTTTGCTGACAGAACTGCCTATGTTGTTTGGAGCTCTAGCTTCCATCTTAGTCCTGTGTGAGAAGCACATACTGAGCACAGCAGAGCAGCAAAATATCCCTCCTGACTGGATAAAGTCCTCATGTAATTTTCTGACTGTCTGCCTCCAAATTCCTTTTATATGCAAAAAAATGAGCTTTTATCTAATTAAAACCACTGTTATTTTAGTTTTCATCACTTACAGCCAAACCTAAACTGACACTCTATGTTGAATGTAATGATTAAAAACAAAACAAAAAAGTTATTTTTTTATTTTTTAAACTCCACAATATATATGCACCAGTTTCTGAACTTTCTATACTGCTACATTCATAATTCTGTAAATGTCTTCACAAATCTGACACTGCCAGTCACAGAATGTGAAATATAGCACGGGGAATATAACCAATGTTGTACAGATTATGTAGGATATCAAATGGGTACTGGACTTACCAGGGGGATCACTTCATAAACTATGTAGATGCCTGACCACTACGCTGTACACCTGAAGCTGATGTAGAACAATACTGAATGTGAAGTATAATTAAATATATATAAAGAGGCATGGGGTGCATGATAAGGAGTATAGTCAGTGGTACAGTAACAGCTATATATGATGTCAGAGAGGTAGTAGGCTGGGAGGAGGGTATCACTTTGTGAGGGGTGCAAATGTTTAATTATTATGTTGTTTTGTACATCTGAAACTAATAAAAAATGAAAAACAAAAGATCCTTATATTTACAACATATTTTTAATATCTGGTGGGATAGAAGTCACATAATAAACTTTCTCAATATTTCCTTGGTAGACTTGTGAATTTTCTCTTTTAAAATATTTTTATTAAAAAATATAGCTAACATATACTATTAGTTTCAGAAGTACACCATAGTTATTCTACATTTACATACCTAAAGAAGTGATCACGATGATAACCATCTGACATCATACCACACTATCACAATATTATTGAGTATATTCCCATGCTGTACATTACATCCCCATGATTTATTTGTTTTATACCTGGAATTTTGGACCTCTTATTCCCCTTCACCTTTTACCCCCTTTATCAATTTTTCAATTACAGTTGACATTAGATATTATTTTATATTAATTTCAGACATATAGCATAGTAGATAGAGATTCATATAATTTAAGAAATGATCCCCCTCACTAGTCTAGTTCCCACTGGCACAATACATAATTATTACCATATTATTGACTATATTCCCTGTGCTTTACTTTACATCGCTGTGATTATTTCATAACTGCCAGTTTGTACTTTTTAATCCCTTCACTTATTTCACCATGCCCCCCAAATCCCTCCATCTATTACCCTAACAAATCTAGTATCCATCTGACACCATACATAGATATTACAATATTATCGACTATATTCCTTACGCTGTACCCTACACCTCCATAAATATTTTTTAACAACCAATTTGTACTCCTTAATCCTTTCTCCTTTTTTCACCTCACCCCTCAATGCCCCTCCCATCTAACAACCATCAAAATGTTCTCTGTATCCATGAGTTTGTTTTTGTTTTGCTTGTTTATTTTGTTCTGTAGGTTCTACATATAATCAAAATACATTGCATCTGTCTTTTTCTGTCTCACGTAGTCCACCCAGCACAATACTCTCCAGGTCCATCTATGCCACTGCAGATGGCGAGAACCCATTCCCTTCCCTGGCCAAGCAATATTCCATTGTATATATGTACCATCTCCTCTTTATCCATTAATCCATCGATGGAAATCCAAGTTGCCACATCTTGGCCATTGTAAACAATGCTGTAATGAACATATGGATGCACATGTCCCCTAGAAGTGGTGTTTTGGGTTTCTTCAGATAAATACCCAAAAGTGGGATTACTGGGTCCTTCTTTGTCTTTTGTTATAGCCTTTGTTTCAAAGTCTGTTTTGTTTGGTATAAGTATTGCTACCCCAACTTTTTTTTTTTTTTTTCATTTTCATGAAATAACTTTTCCTCTCCCTTTACATTCAATCTGTGTGTGTCTTTCTATCTGAAGTGAATCTCTTGTAGGCAGTATATCTAAGGGTTTTGTTTTCTTATCCATTCAGCAACCCTATGCTTCTGATCGGAGCATTTGACCCATTTACACTGACAGTAATTGTTGATAGATATGAAGTTATTGCCATTTCATTATTCACTTTTTTATCTTTGCTGTTGTTGTTGTTATTCTTAAAGAAGTTCCTCTTTCCTGATTTATTCCTTGTAATACTGATTTGGCGGTGATGAACTCCTTTATTTTTTTCTTGTCTGGGAAGCTCTTTATCTGTTCTTTTATTTTAAATGATAGTTTTGCTGGGTAAATTTGGTTGTAGGTCCTTGCTTTTCATCACATTGAAATTTTGTGCCAATCCCTCTTGGCCTGCAAAGTTTCTGTTGAGAAATCAGCTGACCATCTTATGGAAGCTCCCTTATAAGTTACTAGGTGCGTTTCTCTTGCTGCTTTTAGGATCCTCTCTGTTTTTACCCTCTGCCATTCTAATTATAATGTGTCTTGGTGTGGACCTGTTTGGGTTCATCATATTTGGAATTCTCTGCACTTCCTAGGCTTGTATATCTATTTCCTTCACCAGGTTAGGGAAGTTTTCCATCATTATATCTTCAAATAGGTTTCCAATTCCTTGCTCTCTCTAGTCTCTTCCTGGCACCCCTATGGTGAGAATGTTGTGATGCTTGATGTTGTCCCAGAGGTCCCTTAAAGTCATATATATATATATATATATATATATATATATATATATATATATATTTAATTCTTTTTATTCTTTTTATTTGTACTGTTCTGGTTTGGTGATTTCTGCTACCTTGTCTTGTCTTCTAAATTACTGATTTTGATCCTCTACTTCATCTAGTCCCCTGGTGGTTCCTACTAGTGTATTCTTTATTTCAGTTATTGTGTTCTTCATTTCTAACTGGTTCTTTTATATGTTTTCTGTGTCTCTTTTTATGCTTACTATCTCTTTGTTGAAGTTCTTACTAAGCTCATCGAGCATCCTTATAATCAGTGTTTTGAACTCTGTCTCTAGTAGGTTGTTTGCCTCCATTTTTTTTAGTTGTTTTTATGGAGTTTTCTCTTATTCTTTCATTTGGGATGTATTTCTTTGTTTCCTCATTTTGGCTGCCTCTCTGTGTTTTTTTCTATGTGTCAGGTAGATCTGCTACATCTCTTAGTCTTGCCTGGTGGCCTTATGTAGTGGGTGCCCTGTGGGACCCGTTGGTACAGTCTCACTGGTCACCTGCTCTGGGTGCTCCAGGAGTATCACTTGTGTGGGATGTGTGTGCCCTCCTGTTATAGTTGAGCCTTGATGGCTATTGGCACATCAGTTGGTAGGATTGACCCTCAGACTGCCTGGATGTAGGATTTGGCGACATCCACAGCTGATGGGCTGCTATGTGGGTAGCTTACCCCATGGAGAAGCATTGGCCTCAGCTGGTACTGGTGACTATTGACACTACCCTTCAGGTGTGCCCCTGGTGGGACTACTTGGGTGATGCTCTGCTGTGCTGAAGCCCACCTCCAGGTATATTGGTTCTGGGGTCTCTTGGGAGAGACTCCAGTGCTTCCCAAGTTAGCCACTGCTTATGACCAACCAGGGACGACCTGGTAAGAGCTACAAAGTGATCCATGGTTGGTCGCTGCCTGTGCTTGACCTGGAAGTAGCTATGTTATGACTGAGGATATGTGTTATCAGTATTGCATCTGGGGTAGCTCCATAGAAAGCTAGGAAACTCTGAGGCCTCCTGCCACCTGCTGACTCACATTAGGTTCAGCCACTGATAAAGCTCCTATGGTGTGGAGTTTGGTGTGGCTGGGTCTCAATGAGCCACCAGGGTGGAGCCAGTGGAGCTCAACAGACTAATTCAGATTCATATTTGGCCATGGGTGTGGCAGGGGACTCAACACAGGAAAGATGGCACCCACCTGCCAGCTGCATGGGAGAGGGACCCCACACAGGGAAAATGGTAACTGTCCCTCTAGTCGTTGCCCTGAAGTCACACAACTCAGTCTTTCCCTGTATGTCTCAGATGCCTCCCAAGTGAGTGTCCCTCTGCTGGAGCCCAGGTTGAATGCGTAGGTGAATCTGTGTGAGAGCCCTTTAAGAGGATGCCTGGGTTTCCTGCAACCTTCCATCGAATCAGGATGGTTGGAATCCCCACTGCTTTTCACAGCCAGATGTTGTGGGAGCTTCTCTTCCTAGCACCAGTATTCTGGGATGGGGGGGCATAGTTTGGGGATAGGGCCCCTCACTCCTCCAAGGGGAACATCCATGGCCAAGGTAATCTTCCCAATTTTCAACCACTACGTGC
The DNA here is from genome assembly GCA_033961575.1 of Aselliscus stoliczkanus. NCBI lineage: Eukaryota > Metazoa > Chordata > Mammalia > Chiroptera > Hipposideridae > Aselliscus > Aselliscus stoliczkanus. The sequence goes on along the minus strand of CM066731.1, from coordinate 134,406,227 downwards.
AAGTTTGGGGCCAGCCTGTTTCGTGTCTCTGCCCCTCCTATCATTATCCGTGTGTGTGTGTGTGTGTCTGTGTGTGTGTGTGTGGCTTCTTCTTTGTATCTTTAGTTATAACACTTCTGTTCAGCTAGACTTCAGATGGTTCTCCAGGTTGATTGTTCTATAATTTGGTTATAGTTTTGATGTGTGCAAGGGATAAGGCAAGCACAGCATCATCTTGGATCTCCAAGAGCTACATGAATGGTTTATCAGCCTGAATTTTCTTTTCATAAATTTTAGAATCTACTTGACCAATTTTCAGAGGAACGTATATTCTTATGTCAAATAACCGTGTTTCACCTAAAAGGGAAATGAAATTTTATTAGATCATATTGAATTGCTACATTTAGAGTAAATGACAGTTCACAGTTTAAAATTTTCCCATTCAGTAAATAAACTGCCTTGTTTATTGGGGTCTACTTTTTGCCCTTCAGTAAAGTTTTATAGATTTCTTTATGTAAAATTTGCAAAATTCTAATCAGATTTCCTTGGTATTCTTTAGTTTTTATTGATGTTGCCATGGGATATTTTCCCCATGATTCTTTCTAATTGTGTATTTATGGAGCATAAGGCATAAGTCAGCTATTAGTTTTTGTGTTGAATATGTATCCAGGAGTCATTCCAATTTCCTATTCACTCTAGTAGTTTTTTTATTTATGTTTCAAATAAAATAATGACCATCTTTTTTCTTACTCTCAAGTATTTACATTTTGTTTATTTTTCTGGAGTTTTAAACATTGATTGGGATTTCCTATTGATACTGTCAGTGTGCATGTCCTGTACTAAGTACTTAATAAAATAATCTCACTTAATCTTAGCAAATGCACCTGAGGTAGAAACCATGATTGTGTCTGTTTTACTAATGAGGAAATAGAGAGGAGTTGTCCAGGAGGAGACATTTTGTGTGTGGTGCAGCAGTCATGTAAAGGTGGGATTTCAACCACTGTACTTGAAGAGTTATCATGAAAGTGGGAGTCACTGTTCAACTTCTCACTTTAATGGGCTTGTGTGAAGGTTTCTCTGCATATCTGGAAACTGTGGTAAATAGAAATGCTTAACTTGATTACATTCCACTACACTTCTCTAAAAAACAAAAAAAAGAAAAAACAAGTCTAAATGAGCATAAGATCCCTTTGATTTTTGCACATTTGATGGGTATAATGTGTTATCTCTTGTCATTTTATTTTGCATTTTTTGAATCCTAGTGAGTATCTTCCCATAGCCTGCTTAACTTTTTGAATTCTTCCTTCTTGAAATGAAGACTTACTTGGTTCACTTTTGAGAAGATATCTGCCAAATACTGAAGTAAGAATAGCTATAGTTTTTTATTTTTCCACGAACATTCAGGGCCTCAGATACTACCACAAGTACTTTTTCTTGAGATTAACATTATACTTTCATAAGCAGCAGAAATGCTTTTTATATACTTCCTATTTAGTTACAAGGAATATGTGTATTCTTTTAAACTTTTTTTTTTTTGAGGGCAGTGTCACTGGCCCTCATATGTGGGACCGAACCAGGGCCACTGACCTCCCAAACCAGCGCTCAAACACCATGCCACTCGGCCGGCCCAGTTTCAAGAAATATTTAAGAGATGTACATAAGTGGGTAAGATTTTTTTCTGTGTATCTTGTTTTTAAATGTTGACGATTGTGACAATAGAAGTCAATCTACATGTTTTCCCTTGGTGATACAGTGGGGAGATTTTCTATACTCATTGAGTTGTTAATACTCAATTTCCCACATTCTTCAGAGACGAAGCTTAAAATACGGTATTGTTTTAAAGTGACTTTTTGTGCTGAATCAAATTAGTGCATTTAAATGATTATCATTACCAGTGGTCTTGAATTATGAACTGTGTAAGCTTCTCTCAGTTCCAATTTGAAAAGGTCTACCTCTATGCTAAAGCTTAATGGCACCTGGAAAAACAGGGGCATTTTTATAATGTCTTTAGGAAAGTGGTTGTGAATTAAAAGTAAATCAATAATGCTGTTAAATAATGTAAACATGCATTTATTTCTTTTATTTATGTAACAATTATCTCAGGAGTTCAGATTTGTATATTGTTACATTCTAATCCTCAGAAAATACTTACAAGATTGAACTTTTTTTTTTTTTTCTTTTTGAGGGCAGTGTCACTGGCCCTCATATGTGGGACCGAACCGGGACCGCTGGCCTCCCAGGTCAGCACTTAACCACCGTGCCACTCGGCCAGCCCTCACAAGATTGAACTTTTAATTTTAGATTTCTATGGTAACAAATGTGAGAATGAAAACTGTAAAGCAGTTTATCCCCATTAAGGGGATGATGAATGACCCCCACGCTGCCGAAGGTAGTGGATTTGTGTTCATCCTTATTTTACCAGATCATTCTGTGAAAATTAGCAAGTTTTACTGCTAATTCATTGAAACTCTCTTCCCTCTCAATTTTTGTGTAACTGTTTTTTGAGTAATACTTTTCTCATAATTTCTAATTTGTATTCTTTCTATCTGTTTTCAAAAACCATCCTTTTAAGTGTCTGTATTCTTGTCACCTTTACCTCTGGCATTATACTCCTTTGAATCTATGTGTTCTTCCTGTGTTTGGAACACTCATGTTTCCAATGACTTGTTACATGATGTTGAGTCTCCTGTTTATGTCTTCAGTTCAGAACACCTGACCTTACCCCAGCTACTTTCTGAATATTTACATATGGTCATCCCACAGGTGTCTCACATTGCTCATATCCCAAACTGAACTTATTATCCCTTTCTAATCTTGCCCATCCTTTTATAGTCCCTGTCTTGGTGAATGATGTGGAGATTCACCAACTGCCAAGTCAGAACACTGATGGTAACCCTGAATGTATCTCAGCCAAAATCAAAGTCAACTGGCTTTTTGATTCTACATTTTTAATCTCTCTATTACCACTGCCACTGCCTTTCTCCTGCTCATGTTAATTATCACCTAGAGTATTATTATTAATACTCTCATAATAGCAATTATATTTACTGAACAATAACTGTATTTGGAAAACTTTACATAAATTATTTCATTTTGCTTCCACAATTATCTCATGGTTTCAAAGTAAAAAAAGCTGAACCTCAAAGAGGTTATGTACTTTGTATAAGGTCACACAAGTAAGTTTGCCAAGTAAGTGGCAAACCCAAGATTTCATGTTGTGTCTGTAAATACATGTGGTCCAAGATCTTAAGCATCTTGGTAGCCTGCATCTTGTGGCTCTGTCAGAAATGAACCTAACCTACCTTCTACCCTACTTCACAGAGAAGCTTCTAAAATATGACGAAATCTGATGAAAAGAAATCACAGCATGCTTAAAACCTCCGAAGAGTCCTGTTGCTGTCAGGATAAAGTTTAAACAGAATCTCTCATCATATGATTCCTGTGCATGGCTGTAACATTACCGTCAGTTATGCACTGTCTCATATATTTTCCTCCAGACATACTGAGTCCTAAGGGATCCTGGAATGTGCAGTGCCATTTTATATTCCCTTTCCCCATTCTAACCTACTGTTTTCTCTGTCTGAAATATTCTTTCTTTGTAGATTAGCTAATATCTGTTCTTTCTTCAAAGCTCAGCTCGTATACCACTTCTTCTTTGACCTCCCATTATAATTTAGGTACCTCTTCTGTACCTCTTCTAGTACATTCCTAGCATTTACCACTTGGTATGCAATAGTTGATAGACAAGGTACTTAGGGGCAGAAATCATATTTATTTTACATTTACTAATAGGGCCTCAAACACTACCACAAGGTACTAAAATATTGTTTGAATGATTCAATGAAGTTATTTTAACCTCATTCTAAGAATTCTCTTAAACTAAGAATTCACTTAGTTTAACCTATTTCCATATATTTTGACCAAATTCTATGATGTATTTTAAAGAATTAAATTAGGTCTGCAGTTAAAAATCCTCCAAATTTTTGTTAGTAAAGTTTTATTCTTCTGCTTTTCTTTTTATTTCATTGTTAACAGTGTATTTCATTAAAAAAAATGTAAGTGCAAATGTAAAACAATGCTAAAAGTACTGGTGAACTCTAATAAATTGGCAGGTAATAGAGATGGCTCAAGGCCAGTGGACAGCAAATAATATCACATAATATAATTATTTGAAATTGAATATAATTGAACTTTTCCTCAAAAATATCTGTCATGGTATTTTTAAGAGGAAATAATATTTTATTACAAAAGAAGACTGAAATGCATGGCAATAAATCTGGGTTTCTTTCCAGATTTTAGATTAGCTATCTGAAAATTTTGTGATTTCTTACAGGCAGAGAGGTGTAAGAGTGTTTTGAGCAAAACAATAAATAAAACCACAGAAACAAATAAATGAAATATATATTCTATTTGCTTAGTACAGAGTAGAATAAATTTATAAAAGTTTAACTTTGTCATTATAAAGTAGAAATACAAGAAAATTGTCTTTCCCTTTAATCCTATTGAAGGATGCATAAATTGTCACCTTGACATTTGAACTGACACTCAGGTTGTGATTTGCTGGCTGGCACAATGTTTAAAAGCCAGTTTGTAAAATGGCATTCTGACTGCATGGCTTCTCCAATTCAACCGCAGATGACATTACCTCCCATTATGTTACACCTAGATTTTTTTCAGGCATTTATATTACATGTCTGGTCCTTAAGGACTTTTGACTAAATAACTGGCCATCTGCTGTGAAAACAAAATCCTTAATCAGCTTGAGGTAGACTGAATTGGAAGATGATGATAAGAGTTTGTGTTTGATTGCTTGTGTTGTGCCAGAGAACCAGGGTTTGGGTCTGGTTTATCCACACCCAAATGAATGGTCTTTCTACATTCTTTAACTGCTCTATGATTCAATTTTTAAATCTTTAATGTGAAGATTGAATTCTTCACAGATAATTATAAGGAAACAGTTGCATAAATGCTGTATTGTAAATTAGAACATATTTTTAAATTGGCAGCAATTTCAATTAAAATAATTCCTGAAACCAAATGCTTAATAACTGTTGAACTAAATTACACATAAATGAAAATTCATTTTCACTCCCTAATATAAATTCTCTAACAAAAGTTGTATCATTTATAAAGAGCAAATTAATGTTCATTATGTGGGTTACCGCATTAGTTTGCTAGGGGTGCCATACAAAATACCACAGAGTGGATGATTTAAACAACAAAAAATTTTTCACAATTCGGGAGCTAGAGAAGTCTGAGATCGAAGTGATGATAGGTTTGGTCTTTCCTGAAGTCAGTCTCTCTCTCTGTCTCTCTCTGTCTCTGTCTCTCTCTCATTGGCTTCCAGATGGCTGCCTTCTCACTGTGTCTCCACATTGCCTTTTCTCCTTGTACACGCATCCTTGGTGTCTCTTCCTCTTCTTATAAGGACACTAGTCCTATAGGATTTGAGCCAAACCCTTATGACCTCATTTAACTTTAATTACCTCATTAAAGGCCCTTTCTCCGAATATAATCATATTGAAATTTAGGTCTTTAACATATGAATTTTGGGGATACATAGTTCAGTCCATAATAGTTACTATAGTTTAATGCATGTATATATAAGGGGTGATAAAGAGTCAAAAGAAAATGTGAACTCTGCCAAATTCCTGAGATGAAGGAGAGAGTTCAAGGTCTAAACACCAAAATATACTACACTATTTCTCCTCCAGGATTTTTTCACAACATTCTAAAATTAAATCAATCTTGTTTCTTGTCAAATAATGGTCTTCTTAGGGAGAGACTGGGTTTAATTCATCCTTTGTAAAGTAAGAAAGGTGCAGTCATGCTAAGTTCTAGCCCCACACCCAAATACCCTCTCATTCAGTTGCACCATTTGCTAAAGTCTTCCTGCCCTTTCGTAATTCTTTGCTGTTGTTTCAGCTGGAAAGTTACCTCTCCATTCCTGCTTGGTCAACTCTGCTCTAATGGCAATACTTAACTCAAATGTAACTTAAAGTACTCTCTCTGGGATCTTCTTTATCTTGTTCATAAGTCCATCAATGTGTGTACCACACTGCTTTGTAACTTTTCTTCTTGAGTATTTCTTCATCCTGAGGCTAGGATTGTGTTCCATTCACTGATTTTTAGTGGTCTAGTGTATTATACTTTATTCATGAAAGTGCTCAATTAATGTTGTCAAACAAATGGATGAACTGTAATGAATTGGAAATCCCTCCCATGAACATCAGGTAACTTGTCTTTTCAGGGCAGTTTTCTGTGGGGTTTTCCCAAAGTCATAATTTCATAGTAAGTGGTATAGAAAGGGAACTCTCAGGGACATCAGAAAGATAAGTGAAGAGTGATAAGAACTAAGCCCAGCACAATGAGATGGGAAAGTGCTAGCCTGTGAACATGATGAATGTGTGTAGAGTACCCACAATGGTGGCCTATAGTCCATGGGTGTTCAGCAGCTTGACAGATAAAGGGCACAGAGGAAAGGAAGTGCCAAATTTATAACACTGAGAAAGGAGCAGAAAGTAAGGTTTTAATGATATATAGCTGGAGCCCTGGAACTAGAGATAGAATTAATATAAAATGTTCAAATGCATTATAAAAAGTGCAAAATTATATAAAAAGGAAACAAAAAAAAACCATTGAAAACTCTATGGAAGACTAATCATGACTCTAGGAAGTCATTAATTCTTTTAGTCAATATATACAGATTTAGTGCCTATTAGCTGCCAGTTTTCTATTTTATAAAGATACTGGGGTAAAAATGACAGAAAAGGTTCATACTCTAGTTGAGTTTATAATACAGTTGGGTTAAACAGATAGTGAACAATATATTTTAAAAAATGTTTCTAAATGTTAAACTTCAGTAGCCTCCCTTTAAAATTTCACTCCCAACAATGCCCTTCCCCTTGGCAGGCCTTCTAATTAATAACTGATTACTCCCTTATATTTGATTTTCGTCCCTTATTTATAAAGCTATATAGAATTCCCTTCCACTTTGTTTTCTTCCTCTTTTCCACAGCACTAAAATCTTTGCTCATAATAAAAATTTATTGCTATAGTTTGTTTTACTTTTATATATTTAGACCAGCTTTCTAATAAATACCCTCTTGTGTGTCTCCCTCAGAGCCACAGTTTATAAATACTTAAGAGTGCTGCAGTCAGTGCTTAGTGCTACATTTTGAAAGGGATGCAAACAAAAGGAAATGGTCATAAGGTAACAAACAGTGTACAAAGTAATGGGGAATCATTTCTCTTAATAAATAAGTGAAGGAACTAGAAATATTTAGCCAGGAGTAGAAAAGACTTAGGCAGACTCCAAGAGGTCTTTTTAAATATCGGGTCAACTGTCACATAGGAAAAAAGTGTATTAGAGGTGTTTAAGACCCTATCAGCACCCCTATCAACCTATGTGTCTGGAAGGGCGAGGAGAATTGAAAATACTCATGAGACTTGTAAAGTTTATGAAGTTGGTGAAGCACATGACTAGAAGCTTTGCATTGATCTAAAGGATGGGGTAAATTAGAGAGATTAGAAAAGGAAATGATGCAGTCAGCTTTAAACACTTATTTAGTATTTGTATTTGAATGATATTCGAGTTAGAGGAGATGTCATATAATGTGGGAAAGTGATTTTAACTTGGCTAGGATGATTTGCTTTGAGTGTGGAACTAGACAACCACAGACTCATCTGAATTACATATAAAGAAATGTAGGCAAAAAGTCTGAGTCCTGTGCCCAAGGTTAAACAATTATATTACGTTGTTGAGTTAGGATTTGAACTTAGGTGCTCACTCCAAATCTAGACTCTTAAAATTTTACCATGCAAAGAATAAAAACAGTGTATTTTCAAGTAAGAAAAATAAGGTTTTAAAAACTAAGGTCTAACTTTTGTAAATAAATTCCATGTACTTGTATACATTACCTTAATGTATTGGTGTGAGACATAGCAAAAATGTTAATAGTAATGATCTCTGGCGGTTTGATTTTGGGAAAAATAAAGTCTTTGTGGTTTTAATTTTTCACACATAAAAGCCAAGTTTTTAAAAATCTTTTAGGTGCTGAATGAAAATACTTGCCAACCTAGAATTATATACCAAGGAAAAAATGACGTAAGAATGAGAACAAAGCAAAGACATTTTCAGAAATATAAAAACAGAGTTTGTTACCAACAGACTTTCACACTAATAAATCAAAATTCTAAAGGATATGTGTATGTGATATATATATATATATATATATATATATATATATATATATTATATATAGCAATTTAAGAGAGGCTTGATAGAAATTATGGGTTTCCAAAAGTAAATGATCAGAAAGCAAAATGGTAAACTGAGGATGAATTTAAAGAAAAATTAACTCTATTTATTTATTATTATTAATAGTTACAGATGTACAAAACTATGCAATAGTTATCTTTTTCACCCCTTACAAAACGACACCCCCCTTCCCCTGTCCCCCCACTCCCGATATCATACATATCTATTACAATTCCATTGACTCCATCCCCACACTATATTCCACATCCCATGACTATATATGTGTTAAATTATAGTTGACATATAATATTGTTCAGTGGCAGCTTCAGATGTACAGTGCAGTAGTCAGGCCACTACACCGTCCATGAAGTGGTCTCCCTGACAAGACATGAGTCCATCTGGTCCCTAAAAATTTTTTTACAACCTTATTGATTATATTCCCCAAACTGTCTCTTCTGTCTCTGCAGTAGTATTGTATTACCAGTTTATGTTGCCTCATTCCTTCCTCTTCTCCTTCATGCCCACCCCTTTCCATCAAGCCCTCATCAGTTTTTCCTTTGTGTGTCTAAGACTATTTCTGTTTATTTTGCTCATTTATTCAGTTATTTAGATTCCACATAAAAGTGAGATCTTATGGTACTTGTCTTTCTTTGACTGACTTATTTCACTTAGCATAATGTTCTCTCGGTCCATCCATATCTTAGCAAATGATACAATTTCTTTCTTCTTTATAGCTGCATAATACTCCATTGTGTAAATGTACCACAATTTCTTAATCCAGTCATTTACCGATGGGCATTTCGATTGCTTCCAAGTCTTGGCTATTGTAAACGGTGCTGCAATGAACATAGGGGTGCATATGTTTTTTTTGAATTAGTGTCTTGGGTTTTTCCCGATAAATACCTAGGAGTGGAATTGCTGGGTCAAAAGGTAGTTCCATTTCCAGTTTTTTGAGATACCTCCATACTGACTTCTATAGTGGCTGCACCAATCTGCAATCCCACCAACAGTGCAGCAGGGTCCCCTTTTCCACACAGCTCTGTCAGCACTTGTTCTTTGTTCATTTATTGATAGCCGTTCTAACCCGAGTGAGGTGGTTTCTCATTGTGGTTTTTATTTGCATTTCCCTAATGACCAGTGAGGTTGAACATTTTTTCATATGCCTGTTGGCCAGCTGTATGTCCTCTTTAGAGAAATGCCTCTTCATTTCCTCTACCCATTTTTTAAATTGGGTAGTTTGTTTTTTTTGGTGTTGAATTGCATGAGTGTTTGATAAATTTTGGATATTAACCCCTTATCAGATATATCATTCACAAATATATTCTCCCATTCAATAGGCTTCCTTTTTGTTTTATTGATGGTTTCCTTTGTTGTGAAAAAAACTTTTAAAGTTGATATAATCCTATATGTTCATTTTTTTTTATTTTGTTCATTTTCATTCTTTTACTTCCCTTGCCCGCAGGGATGTATCAGGAAAAATATTGCTCAGGGTAATTTCTGCAAATTTATTCCCTATATTTTTTTTAGGAGTTTTATGGTTTCAGGTCTTACATTTAAGTCTTTAATCCATTTTGAATTTGTTCTTGTATATGGCGTAAGGAGGTGGTCCAGTTTCATTTTTTTGCATGTGTCAGTCCAATTTTCCCAGCACCATTTATTAAATAGACTATCTTTACTCCAATGTAAATTCTTGCTTCCATTGTCATAGATTAACTGTCTCTATATGCCTGGATTTATTTCTGGGCTCTCTGTTCTGTTCCACTGATCTATGTGCCTGTTTTTATGCCAATACCATACTGTTTTGATTACTGTAGCATTGTAGTATGTTTTAATGTCTGTTAGCATGATACCCCTGACTTTGTTCCTATTTCTCAGGATTGTCATGGCTATTTGGGGTCTTTTATGGTTCCATGTAAATTTTAGGATTATATTTTCTATTTATTTGAAAAATGCCCTTAGTAGTTTGATAGGAATTGCATTGAATCTATGTATTGCATTAGGCAGTATGGACATTCTAACTATATTAATTCTTCCCCTCCATGAGCATGGTAGGTATTTCCATTTATTTGTATCTTCTTTGATTTCTTTCTTCAGTGTCTTATAATTTTATGAGTACCGATCTTTTACTTCTTTGGTTAAATTTATTCCTAGGTATTTTATAGTTCTCGAAGCAATTGTAAATGGGACAGTTTTCTTAATTTCTCCTTCTGTTAGTTTATTATTGGTATATGCAAATGCAACTGATTTCTGAACACTGATTTTGTATCCTGCTACTTGACTGAATTAGTCTATCAGTTCCAATAGTTTTTTGATGGAGTCTTTGGGGTTCTCTATATATAGTATCATGTCATCTGCATATGATGACAATTTTACTTCTTCCTTGCAAATTTGGATGCCTTTTATTTCTTTTTCTTGTCTGATTGCTGTGGCTAGAACTTCCAGAACTATGTTGAATAAAAGAGGAGAAAGTGGACATCCTTGTCTTGTTCCTGATCTTAAGGGGAATAGTTTTAGCTTTTCCCCATTGAGTATGATGTTAGCTGTAGGTTTATCATATATGGCCTTATTATGTTGAGATATGATCCTTGTATTCCCACTTTGTTAAAGGTGTTTAACATAAATGGCTGTTGGATTTTGTCAAATGCTTTTTCTGCATCTATTGATATGACCATATGATTTTTATTCTTCATTTTGTTGATGTGGTATATCACATTAATTGATTTACGGATGTTGAACCAGCCTTGCTTACTAGGGATGAAACCCACTTGATCATGATGTATGATCTTCTTAATATATTGCTGAATTCTGTTTGCTAATGTTTTATTGAGAATTTTTGCATCTATATTCATCAGGGATATTGGCCTGTAGTTTTCCTTTTTTGTGCTGTCTTTATCTGATTTTGGAATAAAGGTGATAGTGGCTTCATAAAAAGAATTTGGGAGCCTTCCCGCCTTCTGGATTTTTTGGAATAGTTTGAGAAGAATAGGTGATAGTTCTTTTTTGAATGTTTGATAAAATTCACTTGTGAAGCTATCTGGTCCAGAGCTTTCGTTTGTTGGGAGCTTGTCCATTACTGATTCAATTTCCTTGGTAGTAATCAGGCTATTTAGATTTTCTGTTTCTTCTTGAGTTAGCTTTGTAAGGTTGTATGCTTCTAGAAAATTTTCCATTTCTTCCAGATTGTCAAATTTGGTGGAATGTAGTTAGTCATAGTAATTTCTTAGAATTTTTTTGTATTTCTGTGATGTCTGTAGTCATTTTCCCTCTTTCATTCCTGATTTTACTAATTGGAGTCCTCTCTCTCTCTTTTTTTTTTTTTTTTTTTTGTTTTTTGATGAGCCTGGCTAGAGGTTTGTCAATTTTGTTTTTCTTCTCAAAAAACCAACTAATGGTTTCATTGATTTTGTATTGTTTTTGTGTTCTCTATATCGTTTATTTCTGCTCTGGTCTTTATTATCTCCTTTCTTGTACTCCCTTTGGACTTCTTTTGCTGTTCTTTTTCCAATTCCCTCAGGTGTATGGATAACCTGTTGATTTGAGATTTTTCTTCTTTCTTTAAGTAGGCCTGGACTGCTGTGAATTTCCCTCTTAGGACTGCTTTCGCTGCATCCCAGAGATTTTGGGTCGTGGTGTTTTCATTTTCATTTGTCTCAAGGTATCTTTTGATTTCCTCCTTGTTCTCATTTGTGACCCACTCACTGTTTAGTAGCATGTTATTTAGCCTCCATATATTTGAAAGCTTTCCTGGTTTCTTCTTATAATTGACTTCTAGTTTCATAGCATTGTGCTCAGAGAAGACACTTGAAATGATTTCAATCTTCTTAAATTTATTGAGACTTGTTTTGTGGCCTAACATGTGGTCTATCTTAGAAAATGTTCCATGTGAACTTGAGAAGAATGTATATTGTGTAGCTTTGGGGTGAAATGCTCTGAAAATGTCTGTTAAATCCAGCTAGTCTAATGTATTATTTAAAGTCACTGTTTCCGCATTGATTTTCTGTTTGGAGGTTCTTTCCATTGGAGGATCTGTTCACTGGTGACAGCGGGGTGTTGAAGTCCCCTACTATGATAGTGTTACTGTTGATCTCCGTCTTTATGTCTGACAATATCTGTTTTAAATATTTAGGAGCTCCTATGTTAGGTGCATAGATGTTTATTAGGGTTAGGTGTCCTCTTGTTGGATTGATCCCTTTATTATTATGAAGTGTCCTTCTTTGTCCTTTATTATATTCTTCAATTTAAAGTCCATTTTATCTGATATAAGTATCACTACTCCAGCTTTTTTCTCAGTTCCATTTGCATGAAATACTTTACTCCATCTCTTTACTTTCAGCCTGTGTGTGTCTTTTGATCTGAGGTGTGTCTGTTGTATACAGCATATGAGGAGTCTTGCTTTCTTATCCATTCAGCCATCCTGTGTGTTTTGATTAGAGCATTTAGTCCATTTACATTTAAAGTGATTATTGATAGGTGTGTACTTATTGCCATTTTGTTATTTGTGTACTAGTCTTCCTTAGTTAGGTTGTTTTTCTCTTCTATTTAAAGAAGCCCTTTTAACATTTCCTGCAAAGCTGACTTGGTGGTAATGAATTCCCTTAACTTATTTTTTTCTGGAAAGCTCTTTATCTCTCCTTCAATTTTAAATGATAACCTTGCTGGATACAGCAATCTGGGTTGTAGGCCTTTATTTTTCATCACTTTGAAGACCTCCTGCCACTCCCTTCTGGTCTGCAAAGTTTCCATAGAAAAGTTGGCTCATAATCTTATGGGGGTGCCCTTGTAAGTAACCTTCTGCCTTTCCCTTGCTGCTTTAAGGATTTTGTCTTTGTTCTTAACCCTTGCCATTTTCACTGTAATGTGTCTTGGTGTGGGCCTGTTTGGGATTATCCTGGTTGGAACTCTCTGCACTTCCTGGGCTTGTATTTCACTGTCCTTTGCCAGATTAGGGAAGTTTTCAGATATTATTACTTTAAATATGTTCCCGATCCCTTGCTCCCTGTCTTCTCCTTCTGGTATTCCAATGATCCAAGTTGTTTCATTTGATGTTGTCTCCCAGCTCTCTTAAACTATTTTCAATGTTCTTTATTCTTTTTTCTTTTTGTTGCTCTGCTTGGGTGATCTCTACTATCTTGTCTTCTAAGTCACTGATTCGATTTTCTGCTCTGTCCAATCTGCTAGTAATTCCATCAAATTTGTTATTTAATTCAGAAATTGCATTCTTAAGTTCTAGCTGGTTGCTTTCCATGATTTCTCTATCCTTCTTTATATTTTCATTAATTTCCTTGAACATTCTAATAATCGGTGTTCTGTACTCTGTCTCCAATAGGTTGTTTATCTCTATTTCCTCTAGTTCCACTGATTCAGGAGGTTTCTTCTGTTCTTTTATTTGGGTTGTATTTCTTTGTCTCCCCATTCTGGTTTACTCTTTGTGCTTGCTTCGATACAACAGACAGATCCCCTAGGTTTCTCAGTCTTTTCTGGGTAAACTTATATGGTGTGTGTCCTTTATACTTGAATTTCTCAATCTCCCTATTTCCTTGTGCATGTATATCGGAGGTGTTCCTTGTGTTGTGTGTCTTCACCTTTTGAAGTTTAGTTTTGATTACTTTTGGCTTGTTAGTAGGTGGGATTGACTCCCAGTCTGATTAGCTGTGAGGATCAGCAGTGTCCACAGTATATGAGCTTCTGTGTGAGGGTTGATCCCTCTGATGAGTCTTGGATCCTTTGGGCCCTCGCAACTGTAGTGACTTCCTTTTGGGTGTGACTCTTGTATGTCAAACCCAGAAATGCTCTGGTTTTGTCTAAAGTTGGCTTGTGGGTATGATGATTCTAGTGTCTCCAGTGTCGGTCTTGACTAAAGTCCAACAAACTCTCTTCAGGTTGTTCTCTGCTGTACAAAAATTCCTCTGTGTCTTGGGGGAACAAAGATGGCCACCTGATGCCTAGCATGATGCTGGCACTGCAGGTTTGCTGTACATGAGTGTGGTTGTGACGTGTGTTTGGTAGTTTTTACAAAGTCACTGCCGTTTCTGCTTTCACCTGTCCCAAAGCCGGCTTTGCACCCTGCAGGCTCAATGAGTGTCTTTGGGCACCCTTTACATTGACAGCCATGGAGAATGAAGGAGTTCCTCACTGCCAAAAGCCAACTGCGAGGAATCTGTTAGTGCCTCAGCAGCTGAACCCGTCCTGCCTCCCTAGCCTTGTAGGAAAGTTGGGGACGGGGTGGGTAGTCTCACTCTGCAGCCTTTACTGGGGTGGAAATTCTCAACCCTCTATCGGTAGGAATACGTCTGTGGTCTGCTCCTATTGCTCCCTTCAGGGGTCAGTTTAAGACTCTGGCTTGGCGGAGCCAAGGTTTCTGAGGGAGGGTTAGGGTGGGTTTTTGTTTCTGTAGTTGTTTTTAATTTTTTCTTTGCTTTCTGTCCAAGAGAAGAGGAAAAATAAACAAACAAGCAAAACAAACAAACAAAACAAAACAACAACAAAAAAACACCATGCCAACACTGTTTTGTGCTAAGGCCTTTGCCTCATATGCTCCAGAGGAGTACCTGCTGCTCTCCCAAAGAGACTGCCAGGGTTTAGGGCACTGCACGCACCCTGCAGCGGCTCAGATCCCCTCTCTGTCTCTCAGGGACCTGCGTCTCCCCCAGCGCACGCTGCGTCACCCCTCCTTCTCTCCTACCTGCCCCTGCGTGAATATTCTTTCTTCCCCTGCTCGCCTGGTTTTAGGCTTCTGCCTCAGAGCCTGCATGCGGAGCTGCTCTTATTACACTCTGCAGGACCCGGTGGACTCAGAGACTGATCCCTGAACCAGGTGGATGCAGGGATTCATCTTGCCCTGTTGCTGTCACTGCCGGGCTCTGTACCCTGCTTCCTGGGGACCGGGGGAGCCATGGGTGCAGCTGTATATCTCCCCTCTCTCCTCCCCCACTCACTGAGGCTTCTTCCTCAGACTGTGGACCATCGCGCTCTTGTTGTACTCTAGGCGGCTATGGGGCGTAGGGAGCTAGCAGTGGGAACACTCATCAATCTGCTCTCTGAAGCTCGGTGCCTCTGCAGCTACGGGTGCAGGCTGCCCCTCACATGTCTCACCGCCTTCTTCCCCCACTCACCGGGCCTGCCCACCTTCCAGCAATCATTGTGTGATATTCTTAATTGCTCTGTGTGATGAGTAGACATACCTTTGAAGAGTTACAGAAGTTCAAATTGCAGATATTTTCAGGGGAGAACTCAGGGAGCTCTCCTCATAGCCCCCATCTTCGAATCCCCTCCTGTTGATATTTCTCACAGTGCCTCTAGGTGCTGACGTCCCATGGGACCAGTGGCATTAGAGAGTAAGGGTGAGTGAGGTTCCTGGAGACTGGCTACTAATATGAATCACCAACTCATCCTGCTTTGCCAGGGACTTCCAAGAAAAATTAACTCTTTAAAGCAATAGAACAATATCTGTGAGGTTAAAAGGAAGAAACTTAGAAGAAAACTTTTAAAGTCTAAAACAAGTTATTTACAAAAAGTGAGAATGATATTATAAATGGATTGTGAAAATATTATCCATGGATAGAAAGACATAATGTTGTAAAGATATCCATTTCACTTCACCTGAGTCTGAAAATCATTCAAATTCTTAATAAAATATGAATATTTAGAAGGGATGGAGGGTGGTATTTGGAAAGTTGATTCTAAAGTTTAAATAAAAATGGAAAAGGACACTCTTGAATTAGAAGAACAATGTGGTAGGCTCTGCCTTACCAGATAATCTATATTCATCGTAAACCTATAGTTTAAATTAAAAATGGTATGATATCAGCACAAGAATAGACAAATACACCAAGGGACAGAATAAAAAGCTTGGAAACAAACACATGCATAACCAGAGACTTGTGTGGGTATACCTGCCTGTAAAAGATGAAGACAGCTTTTTAAAATATATGGTTCTGGCACAATGGTATTATCTCCATGGGAAACAAATTGGATTCATAGCTCATGTCATATAGAAAAAAATCATTTGTAGGGGTATTATTGATCTAAAAGCAAAACTATAAAAATTTAGAAGATCACCAAGGGAATATCATCATGATCTTGTGGGTAGGGAAAGATTTAATTTGGACACAGAATAAAAACTTACATGAAAACATGATAAACTCAACTACATTAATATTCAGAACTTCTGTTCTTAAAAATATATCAAAGAGAAGAATGGAAAAGTAATGGCAAGCCAGAGATCTTGCCATACATATTTAACCACTATGTATGAAGACTTTTATGTATGAAGACTACTAAAACTCAATAATAAAAAAGACAGTTTACCTAATTTGAAAACTATGTCAATGACTTAGATACTACACAGAGACAGAAAATCAAATGATCAAGAAATATATGAAAAGGAACTCAACTTTAGTCAGAATCAGGTGAATAGTAAGGAATTTATCCCCAATCCTCACCCCAAAGATGCCTGGATTTTGCCCTCAGCTTCTGGGAGTTAATTTCTAAGCTCCTAGAATGTCATGCCTGATAGAAGTTTTTGTTTTGCCTAGAATCCTTGTGTAGGATAGTCCAACTATAACATTTAGAGTGGGAGCTGGCTAAACTAGGTAGTAAGTGATTGAAGTAAAAAGCGTGGGCCAAGCCAGATGATAACAGTATTGTTTGGGGAGGGACTCAGTCATGAAGCTCAGTGTCTGGAGGAGGGGAGTCTGAGATAAGCCAATGGAAAGTCAGCTGTTACTATGTGATGAGTTCCAGTAAAGACTCTAGATACCAGGCTTAGGTGAGTTTACTTGGCTGGTAGTATTCCATGTGTATTACCAGACATCAGTACCAGGGAATAACGCTGTCCTGACTCTATGGAGACAGGACAACAGAGCTCTGCATTGGGTACTTTTTCCTGGATTTTGTCCCATGTGCTTCTTTCCTTGACTGATTTTAATTTCCATCCTTTCTCTGTAATAAGGCATAACCATGAATATAACAGCTTTCAGTGAGTTCCATGAGGCCTTCTAGACAATTATCAAACCCGGGGAGGCTTTTGGAACCCCCCAACTTGCAATTGGTGTCAGAAGTGAGGGCACTCTTGTGTGGACTAATTTCACAGTTGTCTAACCTCAATATTCTGAAACAGAAATTTAAAAGCCACATGAATATTTATTACACACCCACTTAATTGGCAAAAATTTACAATACCAACTTTTGTTGAAAATTGATATTAATTTGGAAAACATGATGAAAAAGTTAAGATTGTGATTACCGCTATGGCAGAGGAAGGTAGTTGTACAATATCTGGGGGTGGTGCACAGGGGATATGTTTTATGTACTTTTTTTCTTTAGGTACATCTTATAAAGATAAGAATTTAGGGGCCAGCCGAGTGGCGTGTTGGTTAAGAGCTGGCTTGGGAAGCCAGCGGCCCCAGTTTGAGTCCCACATATGAGGTCCAGTGACACTGCCCTCAAAAAAATAAAATAAAATAAAATAAAAAAGTAAAGATAAGTATTTAAATAAAAATTTAAAAGACTGTGTAGATAATTGACTTTCAATTTTATCACTGAATTGTATTATTTTTACAATAAAGAGAATAATAGGAGTGTTTTCCTTAAGAATCAAAAAGTGTGAGATAAATGTGGTGCATGAGTTAAAAAGAATTGACACAACAAGGTCAGAGAGCATAGCAAGTTGGCTACTCATAGTATCCATTTGAAGGAACAGTGTTTCAAGGGCAAGTCTCTTGCTTTGGGCCAAGAAAAAATAGTTTTTTGTGAGTGCTTTCAAAGTTCATGTACTGGTTGGAGACTTATGCATAACTGTCATGGATTTCAAAATTCTAATTTGTTTACTTATAATCAGGGCTATTTTCTTCCTTCATCACCTGTCAGAGCACTTCCTTTTTTATTTATGGAAACATAGGCAGCTGAAGTGATCATCAGAAGGTATAATCTGGAATAACCTTTGGAATGCATTTTGTGGGCTGTGCCAAGGCCTGATCATAAAGGTCTCTCTACATTGAGACCTCTAGATACAGGTTGTCACTGCTTTGGAGCATCCTGGATAAATGCTGGCAAAATACTTCCTCCTGGACCCACTTTCTGAGGCCTTATGTAGAATCCTCTTTGTTACTTCCTCCCATTGATTAAATAACCCCATCTTTCAAATCCTATTAGACATAATTAGATTTATAGATTTAAGTCTTCCTATTTTTGTCTCAGGCAAAATTCCTGGACACGGTTAATCTTATCCATTATGCATTGATTTAAACTCTCAAAGGGCCAGGTTCTGTTCTTTTCTCTTTGTTAGGCACTCTATTTCTTTCTCTATTTGCTATATGTGATAAGTGATATTTTAAAATTCTTATTTAGCCAGGTAGGATAAAACATTTACTTGCTAAAATACCTCCTTCCTAAATGGGATTTATTACTGAATGAGAAAAATGGACCTGTTGTTATCATTTGTGCCCCATGTTCTTGTAAAGAATGTTTTCCTTTTGTGTTAGTAAAAAAATATATATATATGTATATAAACTTGATTTTCTTGCAGTGGTTTTTACCACCAACATATTTCTTTGGCTAAACTAATGTGAAGATTTTTCTTTCAGCAGTTTACAGAAATGGTGCTTCTGAGCATACATTTTCCCTTTTACTACTGAAAGGAAACCATGGGAACGCAGCATCCAATTTTGTGTGACATGATCTTGGTTAGCAGCCCACATGCGGTGTGTTTTTGTTTTGTTCTACAGTTGTTTCCACTGTGTCATGTAATTCATCACAAGGATTTTGAGAATGGAAAATGTCACAAACCAAATATACAAAATTAATGACTAGTTTACTCCATTGCAAAGGGCAGATAGTGAACAATCAGGCAGAACAAAAGCAACAAGAATCCCTGGATATAAGCTATTTCTTCTAATGAAGTTCAGGTTTCTGTGTGTAATATTATATTGTCAGGGCACTGATAATCATCTGGCTTAATTTTTAAATTTGTGAAAGTCATAAATGATTACCTTTGATTCTACTTTATGTAACAGTCAAGGATAATCAATCACACGTTTAAAGCAACTAGGAAAAAAATATCAAACAAACTATCAGTATTTTCAGAGCAATTTTAGAATGAACTTGTTACTAGCACTCAGATTCATTTTCATGAGTCCTGTTGCCTGTGACAGCCTATAAAATGTGGAGCCCAGGTTTGTTCGCATACACTTTTGGAGCCAGGGGCATTATGATTCTTTTTGCAAAAAGATGAGGTGCTTAGTTATAGACTTCTCTGACCTGGCTCATTTTGATTAAGAATTAAACACAAGGAGAGAAATAATAGCCAGAGACCCTTGAATTCCAAACTCCTGCCCCTTCACTAATTATAACATTTCATAATTCTTTCCCGGTTTCATCATCCTTCCATTACGAATACAACTATGGGTATTTCAGGGGTAAAATGAGCTTACCTCTTAGTTCTGTACTTCAAATTCAGAAACTTTTGTACTCCAAGGTCTCCTCCTATACCTTTCAGAGCTTTTTGGTTTCTTCTGACTTGAAGCTACTATCTTTTGGATTGCCGGAAAAGTCATGACAGATTTTTGCAATGAAGAACATAGAAGAAGTACGTCATGACTTTTCTGACAACCCAATATAAATAGTGAAAGTTTTGAGCTTTCGCTATTTTCCTTGGCACCAAAGATGCCTTTTGAGCCTTTCTTCATGTCCAGAATCAACAGCTTACATCAAAACCTAATGAGTAAACTCCTACATATAGTTATGGAATGATGAAACATTTAAGGTAAGAGAAGTACAAGACATCACATCTGTTGAAAAGATAGGGAAATTCAGGATGACATATTGGCCAAATGTCTTCATGTTCCTTACAGATCCACCCCTAGTTTTCTGGGGAGAGACTGATTCTGTCTCTCATATTTCCCTGCCTTCAGGCTTCCAGTTGGGATTGGCCATGGTAAATTCTAGCAGGAAATAGATAAGGATGAAGAGTGAGATCTAGGCATTTATTCTCCTGTCTCCCTCCCTAGGGCTGGACACATCCCTGAAACAAAGATTACCATTCCTTTCTAGGTCTCCTTTTCAGCATGAATTTCTCTGCTTTCAGATTTTGGCAACTTCTTCCCATATCTCCTGAGGCCAAGCTCTGCTGCTGCCAGCCCCAGGTCTCTGTTGTCCCCTGGGTTCCCTATATCTCATCACTTTGATAATTAGTTTCTTTTCAGTAAATGCTTCTTGAGTTCTATCATTTTGAGTATGCAATCTTTTGACAGTTGAGACACTGACTGAAACACCAAAAATAGAATAATGCCTATTTCTGAAGAACAAATTAAAAGAAGTAACGACAAGAACAGACCAAAGTCCAAACTCTTTTCCTCTTAATGGGGTATCCGAAAGAGTTCCTCCAATTTCACCAAGACCTACTACTGTCAATTGGACAAGTACAAAAAGTGAAAACTAAAAAAGTGAACAGTAACAACAACAACAACAACAAAATCGATAAATATGCAGAGTTCCTATTTTCTCAGAACCGCCTCTCCAAGAACTGTGTACCCCCCTGTTCAAAACTGGACCAGGGCTTCTGGCCCCCTGCACAGGCGCCACTCCAGGAATTGCCTTTCACTGCTTTTCTTCAGTGGACCCACTGCTTCCTATATTTTATATCTTTGATCCTTTACTGTTTTTGCTTTGTTTTGTCTGGTTGTGACATGGTGAGAGGGCAGGGTTTCTGAGACTCTGGAAAGTAATAGGCAGCAATATTTTTCGGGGATACCTGGGCCCTGACTCTGTCTGCCTCTGTGGGAAGAAAACAACAACAAAAAAAACCCCTAATATTTAGTTTGGCTCAAAATCTAAGAAAGCTTAGTTTTTCTAAAGTCTTTCCTGAACAGAAATACATGGGTGGTTAGGTTAAGGTGTGGAATGGAAATAAAATCATAGTATAAGAGAACAGTGGCTTAGCAGGAATTTTGAGTTTTATCCACAGCTGGGTGCCCCATACGGATCCAGGTTCAGGGAAAAGCCACCTAAAAATATGCTGCATCTTCTCTGTGTGGACCCTTCTGTCAAATTCTGTTTCCTTTGCCACCAAAATGAAAAACTTACAGCTGGTCTGAGTCTGTGCTTATTTCTGTGGATCTTTAACCCAACTTTCAATGCTATTATAATGTACACACATTTTAAGGAACTTTTCAGAAAAGGCATATGGAAAATTAACTTACTAAGCCTTTGCACATCTGAAAATGCCTTCACTTTTGATGAATATATTAACTAAATATTGCATTTTAAGTTTTCTTCTGTATTTGAAAGCTTATGTCTCTTTTTTTTTCTCAACATATAGTATTTTTGATGATACTGGTTTCCAGTCTTATTCTCATTCTTTTGTAGAAATTATTAAAATATTTTCTTTATTTTTAGTATGCTTCAAAATTTTATGGGAAAGTATCAAGCTTTGTTCTTTTTTTAAAAAATTATTATTATCATTTTTTCAGTTGCAGATGACATTCAACATTATTTTATATTAATTTCAGGTGTACAGCATAGTGGTTAGACATTTATATAATTTATGCAGTAATCCCTCTGATTAGTCTAGTACCCACCTGGTACTATACATCGTTGTTGCAATTTATTCTTTCTTTTTATAGACCATTTTAGTCTGAAGGCTTGTTTTTCTTTAGTGCTAGGAAATAATCCTATATATCTCAAAAACTAACAAATTGCAAAGTGCGCGCAAAGTACAACTTCCCTTCCACCCTCAATTCCCTGAGTGCGACTACGATGGGGACTCTGTTTCTCTGTAATCCATCCACGTCCTTATACTTGAATTCCTGAGACTTATCTAGAATTCAAGAGATAAAATAAAATCTTCCTTGTGTTTTTTTCTTTTGTACTTTTGTTTCTGTCTCTTGATTTATTTTTGGGGGGGTGTGTGTGTATGTGTGTGTGTGTGTTTAAACAGAAAGAGGACAAAATACTTCAATATTTCTTTTTTTAACAAAAGCTAAGTCTAGGGAAAGGTAATCTGTTGTCAAATTCAACATTTTCTTTATGAAAGATCATTTATATAATTGTGATATTAAGGATTACAATGCAGCTATAAATAGGTAAAATTATTTTTTCTGCTTTATTTATTGAAATAAAAACAAAACAAGGGAATCTTTACCAATTTAACAGCTGGCTAATATCCAGAAATTTCTAATAAAAAGATTAACGGGAGTATTAAATATCCCATTGTTGTAATACAGAAGCATTTTAAAGGAGATAATTTATATACTAAATAAAATTTAAACCTAAACATCCTTATGGATCATAAAATATGATTCTTGTACATAAAATGAGTGGTCTATCTGCTGAACCAGAATGTTTTAATGCTGGACCACTTCACTTTTAAGTTTTTTCTGTTCTGCTAATATTAAAGTTTACCTTCTTAGCCATGAAATATGTTATTATCCAATGTCAGGGAAAACGCTAACTTGTTAGTTCCAATACAATTGTATTCAACAGCACCAGTTTTTTCTTCATAAAAACATATCTACTTTTTTATATCATCCCACAGAGAAGTCATCATCAGGAATTTGAGATACCAATAAAACAACAAGTGTAGTAGTCCATCTAAAATCAGAGCAAAGATAGAAACCTGAAGGGGTCTTGCTACATTACTAAGTAACTTACTGTAGGTATTTACTTTTAAAATTTTAGTTTAAGAAAGTTGGAGCTCTGGGATGTCTTATGAGTATGTCCCTGTATATTCCAATTAACAAAAGTTAACACTCCCATATAATAGCAAATGATTACTACAAAGCCTAAACGTTAGTAAACTGTTTTTCTTCATTGGCGCTATGAGAAAATTGGTCAGTTATCCACTGCCTGGAGAAAGCTATGGTCGCAGATCTATGAGGGAGTCTTTTTTAATACTTCCCCCAGTTTGTGAATCCTAAGCACTAGAAGGAATGGTGGACTCCATAGGGCTGTAATCAGGGAAAGGGAGTTTAATTGGTTAGACATGTATTTTGGAGACTGATTCATTTATATTTAATTATATTCCCAACAATTCAGGTAACTACCACCAATCAAATGGTGATACCAAATTGTAAAACAAAGAAGAGATGTTTAAATTTTTTTCCTTTATTTCCATCATATGAATATGAACATAACACTATTTTTTATAAGTATGTAAAGTTATAACTATAGATATTAGCCACTGACTCATAAAGTGTTAGATTTAGAAAGATTTAGAGATCTTCTAATACAACTTCCTATTCAATATGGGAAATTTTTTTTTCTGACAGATGTTCAATAGATATTTACTGAGCACCAACTCAGTGAAAACAAGTGAAAATCTAAATAAGACTTGATTTTCCTCCTTTTAGAATATAAAACCTGATGAGGCTTTAAGCAAGATACAGAAGATAAGAGTTTAGACTCCAAAAATTATGTTTTTATTTTTGCCATATTAGTTATGGTCATACTGTTTGACTTTATTCAATCTGAATTCCAGATTTGGCTTACTTAGGGGAACAGACAGCATTAGTGTGAAAATACATCAGGCTGCCTTAGACTTCTGCTTTCAGAAAAAGGCATTCACAGGACATTACCTCTGCTAAGTAGGACTTTTTATGCTTTTCAGACCGTCATGTACCACAAATCACCAAGGATCTTAGTAAAATGTAGATTATAATTTAGTTAGTTAGAGTGGGACCTCAAACTTTCCATTTCTAATGAGCCCCTTAGATGTCCATGTTGCCCTTCAGAGGGCCATTTTGAACAACAGGGCTCTTGAGCTTTTCTCTTTCCTGTTATTATATTGAATTAATATTTTCAAAAGAAACGGTAGTGATAAAATTTCAATTCCCATCACTGATTTTTCGAATTAGGGCAAATCAACCCTGACTGTGGTATTCTAGTCCATTGCATTATTGCTTATCAAATTCTATAATTGATTTATAACTTGTGGGAGCACCTTAAAGTCACTTTCAAATATTCTGGTCTTTTAACATCACAAGCACTGGTAGCTTCCAATTCAATTTTCTGTAACAGGCAAACTCTTTCCTAGATCCATGTTTTTGAAAGAGTAAATTGGTGGAATTTAGAAGCTTAGACACGTTTAACAAAGAGAACTTAATCCATGGTTATTGATTGAGGAAAATGATTTTCAGTATGATAAACATGAATTTAAAATAAATCAATTCCTTATTCTGCCTTAGACTGTTTCATTGATATCTAACCAGCCTTTAATATATGATTTAATAATTTTTATATTTACTTATACTTTTGAATTGTTACACACATTGAAAATAAAAAAGGACCTTCTTTTTAGGTGGAGAATGAATTTCTCCCCTACTGCTGCTTCCTTCCATGGAAAGGGAGGATAAACCTTGTGTCTTCTCTCTGCACAATCACTCACTCTTCTTCAAGGAAGAATGATCATCTTATTTCATTGAAGATTTAGGAGAAATACCTGGCTTTAAGTCAAATCCTTTCCTCTTCTTCCTTGTTAGCTGGCTTTCAGTAGAGAGAATAGCATCTGCTCTGTCCCTTTATGCCATGAGATTTACAGAGCCATGACCCACCTCCTACCATAGAAATGTGACTGGATGGAACTTGTCTAATTGTGGAGATCATTATCAGAGAGCTCACTTAGCCACAGATATGAGTTTTGTTCTCCAACTTTGGCTGATTGGTAATAAATTTGATATCTTAATTTTCATATGATGATTACTTTGACTCTCTCAATTGGTTCAGACATGGGTGAAAAGGGAAGAATAATATTTTCTAACTTGTCATAGGCAATATTACTATGTGGTTTTCATTTATGTAGGGCATGCATAAGTAAAAATGTAATACAAGGCAAAAATCATTGCTGTAAGGCCATCAGAAGTAAAAGATAACTTCTGGATAGGAGAAAAATTAATGGACAATTGAATTAGGCCTTAAAATAGTTTTTTAATAGTTTTAAAAGGTGGTAATAAAATGTCATAATATTTCAAAGGAGATAATTACATGGGCAATCACAGAAATATAAAATTAAAGACCTAATTTAGAGAATGATAGCCTGGTTTAGCTAGAAGATGAATTATATGCACAGGGCGAGCGTGTGTGTGTGTGTGTGTGTGTGTGTGTGTGTGTGTGTATTTTAAAGTCAAATTCTTGGGAAAGAATAATTGTACTTAAATTTTGAGGTGTTTTGAAAGTATGCTAAACACTTTATTTTGAAGAACCATTGAAGGTCTGAGTAACAAAATGACTTAATCTGAGGAGTATTTGTAGGAAATAATTTTAAGAGCTTTGGGTAAGCAGAAATAAAGTGGAGGATAGAAAAAGACCAATTAGAAATAAAAATTAGAACACGTGAAGTATAATTGGAATCTGATTCAGGACTATTGAAGTGGGAATATCAAGGAAGGAATGTTTATGAAGACACTGAAAGAAGTACAATCTTTATTGCTTAGCAACTGAATGAATGTGGAAGAAATTGAGAAAAATGATGACCATAAATAAAATTTTATGCCTAGTGATGGGTGGGACTATAATGAAATTCAAAACAAATAAGATTTTAGAAAGACTGGCAAGTATAATGGGAAAGATAAGTTTACTTTTAGATACGCTGAGATTTTATTGCTTTTGAGATATTTAGGGCAATCTCAGAATGAAAACTGAATTTGAGGTGGTAGTCAATTTATACTTTAAACCTTTAGATTTTGAGAATTACTGGTAGTGATGGGTGAAGCTGTGGATGTCATTACTCATAAATGGAGCATATATTTACAAAATATTAGAAAGAATAGCTATGGAAAAAAGCTTAAGAAATATCTTTTTTTTAAAATATTTTATTGGGGAATTGTGGGAGTGGAACAGCACTGGGGAATCGGGGAAGGGGAACAGACAAGTTGCTGTCTTTTTGTTCTTCAGTCTAGTTGTAGAGGACATTGCTTCACTGGCCCATGTTGGTATTGTCTTTGCGCTCTTCCCGGATGAGGCAGATCAGTTGCCGGCCTCTGGATGGTCGCTCACCGCGGCTATTGGCAGCTCACGCTGGCTGCCTGCCGCTCACTGTAGCCTATGGCAGCTCACTGCAGCAGGGGCTGCAGCCTACACCGTCGCCAGGGCTTGCACTCAGCTCCAGGTGGAGCTGTTGTTAGCTGTAGAGGGCAGTGTCACTGGCCCTCATATGTGGGATCTGAACCAGGGCCGCTGGCATCCCAAAACCAGCTCTTAACCAGTGCGCCACTCGGCCGGCCCAAGAAATATCTTTATTTGAGTAATTAGACTAGGAAGAGATACATAAGTATGGACTATAGAAATGAGCTTTGCATACTAATTAATGAAAGTTTTGAAGAAACTAGGGAGTACAGAAACTTAAGTGGAAGAGAGAATAGAAAATTGAGACTAAAATAACCCCTGAAAAAGAAATTCAACTGAGTATAAAATACTAAAAAGAGAGTTCAGAATGATCAGAGTGAAAACTGTAAGAAAGGGATTTAAAAGAGCATGTGGAGGGAGTGATATCAGTATCATGACTAAAAAAGATGTCCCTTGCTAATGTCTCTCCCTGAACAACAGCAATTTAGCATCCATCTACAGACAAAAGTGTCTTTGTGAGAGCTGTGGGATACAGCATCATATGCCAAGGGACCTGAGAGGGGTCTTACCTGCTCTTGTATTGGGTAATAGACAGACCTTGGTTCTGGCTGTGGACTCTGCAGTGGTCTGTGAACCAGCTCTGGCCTCTCTCAGTCATGGTCCAAGAGTCTCTGGAAAACACTGCCTTAAACAATCACCCAGTGGAAGTGACTCACAATTGTATACTCAACAGAAATAAATATATGTCCACAAAAGGACTGATACATGATTATTCATGGGTGCTTTATAGTGAGTACCCCCAAACTGGAAGCAACCCAAATATATGTTAAAAGATGAGTGGATAAACAAATTGCGGCATATCCATGTCGTGAATATCACCCAGGCATAAAAAGAAGTATTGATTCAAACAACAAGGATTAATCTCAAAATAATTATGCTGTTTGAAACAAGCTAGAGGAAAAAAGGTGCATTATATACATTCTATTCATATAAAATCCTGGAAAATACAAATTAACCTATAGATGAATGGTTGCCTAGGGAACGGAGTAGTGCAGGTTTTAAGTTTCTTTGTTGATTGATATATTTATTACTTTATTATTTTGTTGGATGGTTTCCCAGGTATATTGATATGTCAAAACTTTTCAAGTTGAATACCTTAAATATACCTAGCTTATTGTATTGCCATTATATGTTAATATAGCTGTAAAACATGTATGATTCCCCATGAGAGAAATGTATTATTATAAAATTTCTTTATGTTTTATTTACATTAGATTGTGGAACTCTTAAAAACTTAAACTTAACTTTGATTCTACTCAAGTAAAAGGTATAAAGAATTCCACAAAAATCACATTATTTTGATTCAGTATTTAATTTGGTGATTTATTCATCCATAAACTATAATATTTAATGATTATTTTTATACAGTCATATGACGTAGGAATTAGAATAATATCAATAAAGTTAGAACAGATTGCTTGATAAATAAGTATTTTAGTTTATCAAGAAATATTCCTTTAAAATAAATGAACAACTAGGTTATTGCTTTCCCAAATAGGAATTTGGCAGGATCCCTGCCACCTTATTTGCTTATTTTTCTCCAAAGAGATAGCAGCCAGTTTTAATACATCAGAAGGCTGTTCCTCACAATTAGGGAATCTCAAAGCTCCAGGGACAGAAAAGGGAATTTTCAAAAGAAAACTAATTTTGATGTTTGAAGGCATTTTGTTCAGTCAGTTTTATTGTCTCATAGGTAAATTTATTCTGTACATAACATGCATCAATATTTCTTTCAGTGTGAACATATGAACAATAAAACTGTTTATTTCCTCTTTTAAGAGATTTCAGATCAAATTATATGAGCTGCCTGTTTCCCCTTCCTCCCTCCCATTCTCTCTCTTCCTCCCTACCTCCATTACTCCTTCCCTTCCTTCCCTCCTTCCCTTTTCTCCTTTCTTCCTCCCTTCCCTCCTCACCTCCCTTGCTTCCTTCCTTCTTTTTATTCCTGCTTTCCTTTTATTCTTCTTTCCTTCATTTCCTGTTCCTTGTCTTCTCCTCCCTCCCCCTTTTTTCCTTTCCTTGAATATAAGACCACTAAATATTCCTTGTCTTAAGTGTATGAGAAATAGGAAGCTACACAAAGACTACAATATTGCATATTTTCTGATTTTAAAAAGAAAATACTCAGTTGCATTACACTGATGCTGATACACAACACTAATACAAATGCTGCAGGCCACACAACATTGATAAGCATTTTTGATGAGCATAACTATTCTTTTATTTTGAAGTGGCATTAAGCCATAAAAAAAAAAAATCACAAACAAAATAAAAAGTGTCAGACTAGCACATAGCTGAGTTCTACATAATGAGTGATAACATTGGAAAACAATCCAAGTTACAATGTGAGAATAATAGTGTTTAATTACAGTAGTACCCCCTTATCTGTGGGGGATACAAGACCCTCACTGGATTCCTGAAATCATGGAGAGTACTGAACCTTATATATACTGTTTTTTTCTATACATACACACCTTTTCACTTAAAGGAAGCACTTTATGGCTTCTCTTTGGCTACCTGAATAGCCTGCATAGCTGTTCTTGCACTTTGGGGTTATTATTAGGTAAAATAAGGTTTACTGAACACAAGCACTGTGATACTGCACAACAGTCCATCTGATAACCAAGATGGCTACTCAGTGACTAACTGCCAGGTAGCATATACAGAGTGGAGATGCTGGACAAAGTTGGTTAGGATAGGGTGGGACAGTGAGAGATTTCATCATGCTATTCAGAACGATGCACAATTTAAAACTTATACATTGTTTATTTCTGAAATTGTCAATTTAGTATCTTCAGACCAAGGTTGATGGTGGGTAACTGAAACTGTAGAAAGCAAAACTGCAGATCAGGGGGGAGGGACTACTGTATACATTTCTAGACATTCTTAATTTGTTTTCTGGGAAGAAGTTGAAATACTGGAGTCTTCAGTTACAAAATAGATAATTGCTGATTATCTTCTTTGAATGGGCCAAATCTGCAGAGGATTTTGAATATTAGGATCTGGAGTTTAAAAGAGCTCTGATGTCATTAACTGACCCCTCCTCAATTTACTAAATACATTCTGCTGATGTACTGTTCATAGTTCCTACTTTGCTGTGCAAATGGCATGGTTGTCTGCTTTAAACTTTAGAAAACAGAAAGAACATTGATCCTATGTGGCTCTCTGAATTTGGTCAGGGTCCATCTGGCATAATTTACAAATGGATAGGTTTCCATGTATTAGCTATAATACTTGTAAAAGACAACCTGTGGATGATTTTACAATCTGCAGATGGAAAATCTAATTATTGCCACCTGTTCTTATCTACAGCACAATTCTTAATGAAATATTTCTCTGAATACTTTAGACTTTTTTTTTTACTTTTGTTTAATGGTGATTTGCTTTAATGTGCCATTGTTTTTATTCCAAGAGAAATATTTCATTAACAACAGACCAGTAAGTATTCTCCCATTTATAACTATCAATTAATCAGATACAATTTAAATATTTCTTTTTAAAATAATTGCAGTAGGGCCAGCCGAGTGGCATGGTGTTTAAGCGCTGGCTTGGGAAGCCAGCGGCCCCGGTTCCGGTCCCACATATGAGGGCCAGTGACACTGCCCTCAGAAAAATAAAAAATAAAAAATAAAATAAAATAATTGCAGTAGCATGTCCTCAGCTTATTCAAAGCTTAGATGAGAAACCATCTTTGTTAATTACTTTGTTAACATGAACTCCATTTAAAAAAAATTCATAGAAAAACTGATAATTTATTTAGGATTGCAATTAGGTGAATCTTGTAATGATATTTGGAAAGTAAAGGGGCAATTTATAGCAAAGTTGCCAATGTCTGGTATCAATATAATTCATTTAACATTTTCCCCCTATATACACCAGGATGTGTTTCAAACACCATATTTAAAAACACTATTTAAAATCTGAGTACATAAAGTAGATGAATGAAATAGCTTTCTTTGCCCAGGATTTTTCCCACTTATTCCATGCCTTATTGCCATGGCCACTTGGAGACACCACCATACTATTCCTAATGCTCAGTAGAGTGTTTAAAATCATGGCACAAGGTCAGGGTAAGAAATGGAGATTATTTCACCATGTTGTATAGTGACAATTAAATGCAGTGCTTTTGAGTATGATATTTTCTAGTTCCCCTTTCACTATCCTCGAGTATCTGGAATGTTCTGAGAAATACAGAGCCCTTGCGGAAGTACCTTAAAGATTAGATTATAGCCGAGGATGGTGGGAGAGACATAACTGTAATTTATTTGGAGTATCACAGCTAGGTGGTTACAAGAAACAGCAGCATTTACGGGGGAAATAGACAGCAGTGGTGAAGTCATAGGGAACCCCTACTCAAGCTACTCAATCTTGGATAGAGTGAACCATTCCAGATAGTAAGGTAATTTATGGAGTTAAAATATTTAAACAGACAATGCTCAAATTTCAGTTCATCTGGCACATGAGGAGAAATCAAGCTGTTTGGAATTCCTAATGATTTAGGAAAAGTTTTTCCTTCTGATAATTCATAGTAATAGAAAAATACCTTAGTTTGTGTGCCCAGAGATTTAAAGTCTTTAATTTTGGAATCATTAAACCATTCATCACTAAAATAGTGAAATAATGCAGTAACAAAATCCTGTAGATGAAGGTACGAATAATTTATTTTAACTTTTCCATTATTCATCTCGTATATTTTTCTTGAATTGCCATTTTTGTTTGTTTGTGTCAAGGATCATATCTTTATTCCATGTTTTGCTTTCAGATTGTGATTTAAGGTAAACAAACACATTTTTTTAAAAATGCAGTTGCTATTTTGATGTAGCTTTTTGATGTAATTTAAAATTTCTCGATAAGTTGCTTTGGAGATCTTTAATTTGCATAAGGGTTCTTCCACCCCCCCCCCCCCCCCCCAGCTGACAGAATGCCTGCTTGTTTTTTCACCCCCTGCTCCTAGGGAGAGCAGAGGAATAGATAAACTGTGAATGCCTTCTATTCCCCACTACACATTCCGTCGTATCATTCCTTTCCTGAGAGCTGTGATAACTGTGCCAGACAGATTAGGGAGACAAGGCAGGCTTGAGAAAATTTTGATTTTTGCCTGGGTTCTCTTCAAGTAGAGCTTCAGACTGTTTGGCATCCAGTACACACCTTACAGTAGTTATATTACTGCATTGTGAATATTCAGGCAGCTGAAAACTATGCCTTTCAGGGGACTGTAATAAACACTATAGTAAGTCACCTGCAGTTCTAGTCAATTAAGTTTCCTGAAATCTTTCTGTATTATGTTCTCCATTGTGAATCACACATTACATTGTCACAAAGCTATGAAGTGCAGTTTCAAATCTCTGAATAACCACTGAACAAACTGCAGGTTTCTTGTTAGAATCATAAAAATGATTTCTTGCCCAAGGATAGCACTCCTTGTGAGGTAAGTTGTTAAATAATATTAAAACTGTGAGGTGATTAATGATGAGGAAGATTTGCTATTTGATGTTTTCATACAAGACTTTTTTGTTTGTTTATTTGTAAGGATTATAGGTTTAACATTATTCTAGATTTGAATATTTTCATGGAAAAATGTAAAATATTATCTGGTGACTGTAATATTTAGGGATGGTGTATCATCAAAAGTTTAGATCATAGCAGTATTTAAAAAATGAACTTCTCTGTCTGTAACAACCTAAAAATATGCAAGGTATGCATTTACTAAGAATATCAGATATTTATATTGGCACATATCACTACAGAAAGATATGCCATAATAGAAAATGGTCACAAAATTTATCATTCATTTATTCACTCACTCACATATTAATTCAGGAAATATTTATAATATATTTATAATATAGGATGGTGGTAGTATTAAAAATTGAGACAAAGTATTGGTAAAGTCATAGCAGTGCATTTTGAAGGAGGGAAACATGGTGAATAATACAGCAGTCAACTATATTTCTTCTTAATTAAAGAAAAATTGGTTTCACAAATAAAGGAAAGCAATTGATTATTTACCCATCTATGTTCTTAGGATGTGAGTTATATTTTTATATAAATTTAAATTGCTAATATATGTGAATCCAAACTCTGTTAATGATTCTGAAATACACAATATGATAGAAGAAAAAAATAAAGTAGTGCCAGTGATGATAGTGAACTTTGGCTTTCACCTTGAAGGGATGTTGTAGTGTTACACAATGTTAGGAGTGGATTAGAAGAATATTAGACCAGTGAGAGATATTATCTAGTCTGCTGGTCAGTGCTAGTGAATATGAATAGGTAGATAAGCCTCCATAATTTTGTAGCCCAGTCCATGTTCTTTTTAGTCTGTAAAATGGCTTCCAGGCTACCACTTTCTTTGAATTCTACTCAAACCAAAAGGTGCTTTTCATAGAAACGTAACATTTCAAAATTCTTAGAAAGGCTTTGGAGACTAACTAGTAAACTCTGTTAAAGCAAAAATTGCACTGGGCAATGTCAAACAGGCAAGAATGACTTTATTCAAGGCTATTGAAATAGGGGAAAGGGACCAAAATGCAGTCTGAATTCAAATCTGCTAAAAAAAAAAAAAGGCAGGAGAATTTTAATGTTAGCGAATTATCTTTACTCAAAGAAAAGTAAACTTTCTCATATCTTTGTGACAGGAGGTAGTGTAAGCTTCGAACAAAGCTCCCATCAAGTTAGGCTCCTACTCCTCCATTAAGATGGAGAGAGATAAGGAGGCTGTCTTCCTTTCTTTCAAAGGGATGATCCCCAGATCCTAGGGAAAGACAGTGGGTTGTAAAAGTGGTGAGACACTTTTAAAAAGATTTACATCTCAAAGGAGGAAAGCAAGAGTTTACAATTATAAATTTTCTAAAGTAAATTCTTTAAGAAAAGGGAGGAGGAGACCTCTGAGGCAAGGTCAACTGTATTCCCTTAAGGGTTGGGGTGAGAGGGAGAAGATTAGAGGCAGAGGGAAGCCTGTTTAAAGTTTAGTCAAGCTGAGGGAAAAGGTAAGGCCATCTTGGTCAACCTTCTTAACTTCAAAGGTAAAAATGAGAACCAAAGGTGGGGTTGGTGGAAGGATATCTTGGTCACAACTGATATAAAAAACAGCTGCTAAGCCCCAATCCTCCATTGTAGTACTAATAGGACTAGTTGACTTTAAAATACAGTACTACAAAGTTCATGACAAGGAAAAAAAAAAATCAAATTGCTTGTTAGGATTATGATATCAGAATGGAAAGGTATCTCAAATATTTTTCGAATTTAGCAAGATCACACCTAAACAATTCTAGAGACCAATTTTCTGATTCTTTAAAATTATTGAAGAAATGAGATGTCAAAGTTTACATTCTTCGTTTCAATTCACAAATGCTATTTTGCAGTAAATTTAACCTCTATTGTTTCATGCTGAAGATTAAACCCTTTCGTTTTTACTCCTAACAAAAATAGAAAATGGTTACTCAATAACCTATACTTAGATAATTTTAGATATGAAATACACCATTTTATCCCCCAGGCAACTGAATAGGTAAAATTGGTGAATTTTCTAAATTTGCACAATGAATTATGAACAGAGAGATGATTGAAAGCAGGTGTGCTACTCTATCAATATAGTTTTAAAAATTCTCTCTCAGAACCTTTCTAATGAATGAGTTGAGTCAGGCAATAAGCAGATGAGAAGCAAGGTAAAAAAAATGAAAAACTGAGTTTATCTTATCCTAAGTATTCCTGGTTGTCCACTACAGGAACTAAAACGAACAAAATACATTATTATGTAGAATAAAACTACCTGGCATATATAATATATCACCTCCCTTAGCTAACATAATCCTTTGATCAGCAGAGCTGTTATTTGAAGCTGCCCCTGGGTTATTCTAGGAAGTGTGTATTTAAATAGCAGGATAGCAGGTGACTCCTTATCAGCACTGGCTGTAGCTGAAAAAAAAAAAAAAGTATATTAGATGGTTCTTGAGAACTTGCTTCTAATAATTGTGTAGTTTTAAAGCCATCCTTTTAGAAATGCCTTTAGAAATGATTTACATGGCAATGCCACTGGCCCATGTGCATTATAGGTGAAGGTCCTATGACTCAATTGTGGTAGCAATAAAAAAACAACTAATTTGAAATTACCCCATGGTTCCTGGATAGGATCAACTTTGTGATAAAAATGAGCAAATAATATTTACACATAAAAATGTTCATCTTTGTCTTTTATGTCCTCAGTAGAGTAAAAATAAAGTGCTTTAGGTGGACATTGAGATAGATGCAGATTCACTTAGCAACTATAACTTCAATTTTTCTGTGGAGAGGCAGTTTAAGCAACTGGAAAATTCCTTGGCTAGTTTGCTCCAAAATTCCAGTATTTTTGATCAACCAACAAGCATTATTCTTTCAATCTGGCTTTTGTTTGAAAGCTGTTACGTAAACTCTCAAAGGACAAAATAAGCTTCTTTGTACGACTACCTTGCACCTAAGGAACTTAATGGACAGCCATTATATATGAAAAAGCCTGGGAGTTCATGAATTGCTCATACCTGAAGCCAAAGTATCACTGTTGCAGTAGAACATTTGAGAGGGTGTTAAAAACATTCGAAGGTATTTTAAAAAATTCTTTGACTTATGTGGAATAGGCTTGCTTATGTGGCAGAAAAAAAGCCTGAACACTAATGCCTTTATAAAACAAATATTTATTTCTCACTCCTATAAAGTCTCATGAAGGTTGTTGGCTGGCCCTTCTCTGTCTTGCCCTCGGGCCAACTGGAACATATGGCCTCCAAAGTCATGATAGTAGGGTAAGAGGAAGCTGTAAAATTGTTCAGGAGGTTTTCAACTGCTAGGTCTGAAAATAGTTCACTTCACTTCTGCCATCACTCTTTGGCCAGAACTTAGTCCATGGCTCAATCTCTTGGAGAGGGAAGTTGGGAAATATGGTCTTTCTATATGCTTAAGACAAGATTACAATGTGATGAACTCCTGTCATTGAATCTGCCCTAATCTCCAACAATAACATTCTTCCCTAACTTCATCTCCCAAATTGTGTCAAAATTAGTATTCATTAAACACTGTGTGTATTCGTGTGAATATGTTCAGCACTTTGACTTCAAACACAATATTGTACAGTAGTTATGATATGCATTTATATTTGGTCTATTTAGAAAACATAATGGATTGAATTTTTTTCCAGCACTACTGCCAATCTACTTATTAAATCATGGGTTCTCTCTTAAATGTCAGGTTCTCCAGTAAGCTGTTGCAAACACTCAGTTGCATTCCATTGATGATTGAACTCAAAGATGACTACTATAAGAATCAATACCTGGATTGTTATTTAAAGAGAAATTAATGTCCTACATACCAAATATGCAGCTGGTAAGAATGACATGCTCTTATGATGGTGTGCTAACTCTAACTGGTCCATTCCAGTGTGTTGAAATACAGCTCCATTTTCCATATAAGAATAATTTCCAGTTATAGGTTCTAGTGATTAACTTCCAAATATTGTTATTTCTGTACCTGTGAAATATAATTCCCTCAAAAATATAATGATTGCCCTCTGAGATAAAGTGTGACTTTCACATTTAAAAGCCATTCTTTAGGGGCAGATTACTTTAGGGGCAAATTATCTAATTACGTAGATAATTTGTGAATAATTTATTTCCTTCCTTCATATCTAGTTCCAAGAATAACTCACTATAAGGCCTGAAGAGTTAGTGCTAAGTCCAAACTCTCTTATTCAGTACACTTGGGGACAGAAGTGATTAGGAATTCAGAATTTTTTTTTGGGGGGGGTCTGTATGTATTAATATATATAGAATCTGTCCTAGCCACTGTTTTGCCTTTTACTTAAATGTCAAAATCTGGGTGTTTGGCATAAGTATAAGTATTTTTATTCTTTTAGGAATAAGCAGGCAAGGATAAATTTTTCGCTGTTTTCAGAAAATTTATAGATAGCACGAACCCATCATATTGCAGACTGTTTTGGTAAAATACCATAAGTTGCCTTTTCCATGTTATTTCTGTGTTATTTTGGTTGTATCACACAACACAGTGAAAATACAGCAGGAGGTTTGTTTCAATTTTCCCCTTAACTCAAGCCGCATGAAATGCACAGTGGCATAGTAATAATAAAAACTCTCAATGGCATTCCTCTTTTGGGATTGGTTTCAGTAGATGGACCTAAAATACACCGCATGGTCCAAATTATTAATCTGAATAATGTCCACAGTGGAAGCTGTGGTTTCCTAGATCCCTGTTCCACGGCTGTAAAAGTTTCTCACTTCATTTTTCTGCTCTTCATGCATGCCTCCTTTGACAAGCTTCATGGGAATAACCAATGCAGCAGATGGGATATGCACAGCTCCCTCAAGCATAAAACAACATTTCTATACTTGTTGTCAGGACCTTAAATTGCACACTGCTCTATCTAATTATTTTCAAATTCTGGATTTACTGTAGGAAGTCAAATGAAACCATTTGCATAAAAGGATTGAAAGCACAAGCTGAATTAAAGGGGCAAAAATTTGGGTTGAAACTAAATCTTCTGTAAAAGTCACTTACTCTGTGTTCTTTTTCTTTGTTTTCTTTTCCTTATCACTAATATTATTTTCATATGACCTCTAATAATATTAGGCTATGCTTAAGGTATTCCTATTTATTAGACCAAAAAAATAAATATGGGGGCTTTTTCCCCTTTTCCTAAATAGACTAATACATTAAAGTGCAAATATTCACCTTTAATGTTAAAATTCATGTGATTTATGGAGATAACAATAAGAAGTAATTAAAACTGATGTAAATCATAGTGTTTAAATTGATATATAACCTATTTAACAATAATTTATGCACAAATTCGTTCTGAGTTACTTCTACCCATATATTGAGATTGTGGCAGGAGTAGGTGTGTGGATATTTGATGAGCTTTGGATTCAAAGGAAACAGTTCACAAAGCTTTGAAAGAAAGATATATAAACCTACTGGGCTTAAACAGATCGTTTAATTTAGATTTTCTACTTTGCTCTGAATTTCTAGCCTTTAACTTCTCACTCTCTCAGAGTACTTTGAAATGGAGTAATGTGTTAAACATGTAGAGCAATTAGAAATTTGGCTCCAGCAAAGAAATTAT
Source organism: Aselliscus stoliczkanus (assembly GCA_033961575.1). NCBI lineage: Eukaryota > Metazoa > Chordata > Mammalia > Chiroptera > Hipposideridae > Aselliscus > Aselliscus stoliczkanus. The sequence goes on along the minus strand of CM066731.1, from coordinate 134,368,770 downwards.
TTCCAGGGGAAAAGAAAGTTGTGAGAAGAATGTTTTAGAAAGGAGGGGAACAGCATGTAATGGGAATCGGAGACGCCAGCATTTGAGTTCTCATTACCACATGAATTTTAATTCTGGCCTAAATAGCCCTCTCTAAGTGCAAGCCACATTCCATCAAAGGACTTGCTTTTCTGAGTCATCACCTTCTCACTGTAGCATGTGGGGATTACCACAGTAAAACACATGGCGTTATGAGTCCTCATTGGGTTCTTTACAGTACCCGGACTAGTTTCAAACTTTTTAAATCTCACAGGGGAAGTGGTGGAAGAAAAGATTTTCAATTTAATTGATTGTTTGGGTTTCACAGATACCATTTTGACCACTAAAGATGATAGTCCATATAAAATTTGGTGAATGGTCACTAGGTCAGTGTATAAGACTACCTAAGAAGATACAGAAAGAATAATTCTTCAAGTTTATTTTTTTTAATTGGATACATTTGACATGTAACATTGTGTAAATATATAGTTGCTTTGTTGCATCATGTTGCTTTGACATATTTATATATTGTAATATGATTGCCATTGTAATGATACTTATCACCTTACGTACTTATAATATAATATTATATCTATGTTCAATAAAGTGTACATTAAATCTCTATAGCAATTTCATTACAAATTTGTACCCTTAAACACCATGAATGTTATCCCCCAGACCCCTATTACCTGGGAACTGCTGTTTTATTTTGTTTTTTTTAAAAAACATGTTTGAATTTTTTAGCTTCCACATATAAGTGTTGATAAAAAGTACTTGTCTTTATCTGGCTTATTTTGCTTAGACTAATGTGCTCATGGTCTATCCATTTTGTTGCAAATGGCAGGATACCCTTCTTTACTATGGCTGAATAATATTCCATATATATATGTGAATATGATGTCTTTTTTATCCATTCATCCACTGATAGACATTTGGGATTTTTCCATATCTTGGCTATTGTGAGTAGTGCAACAATAAACGTGCGGGAGCATATATCTCATCTAATTCCTGTTTTTCACTTCCATTGAATATATTTCTTGAGGTGGGATTGATGGAGTGTGTGGTCTATTTTTAATTTTTTGTGGAACCTCCCTATTGTTTTCCATAGTTGTTGGAGTAATTTACATTTCCACTAACAGTGTGTAAGGGTTTCCTTTTCACCACATCCTTGCCAGTACCTGTTCCCTCTTGTCTTCTTTTTTTAAAGTTATTTAATTCTGTTTTTTCAATTACAGTTGGCATTCAATATTATTTTATTTTATTATTTTTAATGTATTTATTTATTTATTATTAATTTCAAGTGTACAGAACAACATAATGATTAGACTTTTGCACACCTCACAAAGTGATAATCCCAGCTAGTCTACTACCCATCTAACACCATACATAGCTATTACAGTACCATTGACAATATTTCCTATGTTGTAATATGGTTGCCATTCAACTATGGTTGCCATAACTGACAATCAATATTATTTTATCATTAGAATTATTTTATATTAGCTTCAGGTGTACAGCATATTGATAAGGCATTTATATAATTTATATAAATTAGTCAAGTACCTACCCTGCAATGTACATAATTGTTGTAACATTGTTGACTATATTCTCTATGCTGTACTTTACATTCCTGTGACTGTTTTGTTACTACCAATTTGTACTTCTTAATCCTTTCACCTTTTCCACCCAGGTCCCCAAACCCCCTCCCCTATGGTAGACATCAGTTATCTGTATCTAATGAGCCTGTTTCTGTTTTGTTTGCTCATTTATTTTGTTCTTTAGATTCCACATATAAGTGAGATCATATATATTTGTCTTTTTCAGCAGGACTTATTTCACTTAGCATAATACCCTCTAGGTCCATCCATGTTGTTGCAAATGGCCAGATTTCATTCTTTTTTATGGCAGAGTAATAATCCATTGTATATATGTACTGCTTCTACTTTATCCAATTGCCTATTGGTGGGCACTTGAGTTGTTTCCATATCTTGACTGTTGTGAATACTGCTGCAATGAACTCAGGAATGTATATATCTTTTCAAATTAGTGTTTTGGTTTTCTTTGGGTAAATATCTAGAAGTGAACTTGCTAGGTTATAAGGTACATGGTTCTATTTTAAAATTTTTGAGGAACCTCTGAACCATTTTTCATAGTGGCTGCACCAATTTGCAATCCCACCAACAGTTGCACGAGGGTTTCCTTTTTTCTGCATACTCGCTAACACTTGTTCTTTGTTGATTTATTGATGATGGGCATCCTGACAGATGTGAGGTAATATCTCTTTGGGGTTTTATTTGCATTTTTCTGATGATTAGTAACATTGAACATCTTTTCATATGGCTATGGCCATCTGTATGTCCTCTTGGAGAAATGTCTATGCAGGTCCTCTGCCCATTTTTTAATTGGATTGTTTTTTTTTTTTAATGTTGAGATATATGAGTTCTTTATAAATTTTGGATATTAACACCTTATCCGGTGTATCATTGGTGAATATCTTCTCCTATTCAGTAAGCTGTCTTTTCTTTTTGTTGATGGTTTCCTTTGCTGCACAAAAAGTTTTTAGTTTGATGTAGTCCCATTTGTTTATTTTTTCTTTTGTTTCCCTTGCCCAAGGAGATAGATCAAAAAAAAAAACATCACTAGGAGCAATGTCAGAGAGTTTACTGCTGATGTTTTCTTCTAGGAGTTTTATGGTTTTAGGTCTTACATTTGAGTCTTAATTCAATTTTTTTGGTTTATTTTTTTATTTATTAAATTTATTTGGGTGACATTGGTTAGTAAAATTATATAGGTTTCTAGTGTACTTTCTGTAATACATCATCTATATTGCATTGTATGTTCATCACCTAGAGTCAATTTTCTGTTCATCATCATATATTTGACCCACTTTTCCCTCTTCTACCACCCACCTTCCCCCTTACTCTCTGGTAACCACTAAACTGTTGTATGTGTCTATGACGCTTTAATTCATTTTGAGTTTATCCTTGTGTATGGTGTATGAAGGCAGTCAAATTTCATTTTTTTTTACTGTATCTGCCCAGTTTTCTCAACACCACTTATTGAATAGACTGTCTTTACCCCACTGTATGTTCTTGCCTCCTTTGTCATAGATTAACTGACCAGGCATGGGTTTATTTCTGGGCTCTCTGTTCTGTTCCATTGATGTATGTGTCTGTTTTTATGCCATATTTATTATAAATATATGTAAATCAAATATAATTTTACAAATAACATAATATTTTCACTCTGAAGATTGTCTCAATGAATAATTATATCATAGAAATGTAGCAAATTATATTGGATATCATCTATCTTACTAATTAAGACAGGTTTTCAAGATGAAATTTATAATAACACACAAGTGTGCATTTGCAGAGTAAAAGCTATAATAGATTACACAATGAATTTTTTTTGTTGTGCTCAAATCACTAATTGATAATTGCCACTCAAATAGTTAATTAAAGTCCAATGTTTATTGTGTTTTGACCATTATCATAGCTTAAAATTACCTAGTTTTTATAGGTACAAACCATCCTAGGTCAGGCATGGAACTGAGTCTGAGGCACAATTAATAGAAGTGGAAATAATAATGATTCTTATTCACAAAAATAGAAATGTTATTTTTATTTTCATCATAAAATTCTTTGTTTAAACTTTTTACACACTTTATCTCATTTAATATTGATAGAACACTTGTGTGGTGGGAGATATAATTCCCTTTTAACTGATGATGATATGGACTTAAAGAGGTATTATGACTAACCCCAAACTGTGTAAATTGTCCAAGCCAGGGTTTGAACACATGTTGGTTTGATTTCAGTAACCATCCTCTTTTTCCTATGCCAGTGTATTCCCTGTATTTTAATAGTTAGTTTAGAACAGGCATTAGCAAACTCTGTCCATGGGTCAAAGCTGGTACACTACAATTAAAAATGTTATCTTTAAAATAAATTTTTATTTTTATACAGTCACATTTATTTATTGATTGTCAATGGTTGCCTTTGTGCTACAATGGTAAAGTAGTGATAGAGATGAGTAATTGTGACAGAGACAATATGGCCCACAATGCCAAAAATATTTATTAGCTAGTCCTTTATATAAAACATTTGCTAACCCCTGGTTTAGAATAAATAGTTACCCAAGTCCATGAATCCATTGCAAAGGAAATGTATCCCATAAATTGAGGATGAATGTGAGTCAATTTTTTTTTTCATTATTACTTTGAACATGAAATTCACAAGACATTATTTTAGAGAAAACAAATCCATGAGTACCTTACTGGGGATTTATGCATAAAGACCTGCAACCCTAGAGAATTGGGCAGTAGCTCCCCTTATGAAAGGGGAAGTGTTCTTGAATGATCCAGAGCAGGGAAAGGACTAAGGAAACTCACATTGCTGATGGTCTGACGAGCTAAATTCTGAGTATTGATATGACAAGTGATATGAAACACGCACACTGGGCACTTGGGTTGGCAAGTGATAATGGGTAATTATAAATTTTTATAAGAAGAAAGAGTTGGCAAATGATAGTGAATAATTATAAATGTTTAGCCACTTGATAATCTTGGTATAAACAGTTCTAATTTTTGATTTTCATATTGAGTCAGACAGCATCTGCTTATTTAAATAGAGAAACATTTCAGTAAAAGATAAGTCCTGATGGATTTTTAAAATAACCGTGAAACTTACTCAAAAGTAGTTTTCTAATGGCTTCCTAAGAAATGGTATTAGCTTGCCAAGATGAAAAATCTCTGAGACAGTCTGCAAATATATTTGATGCCTAATATTCTTCAGTTAATATGTGCCTTACCTGAGTAGCACAAAATCTGTGCTAAACTTAAATTTTCATCAGCTTATGATGAACTTTGGTATTAAAAGCTTTAGTACTTTCCATTTTCCTCCCCAGAGTAATGGGAAAACTAAAAGGATAATATGAATTCTCACCATTATGCCTTATCCTAAGGAACTTAACCCTAAAGTAATTAAAATGGCACATCAATTCAGAAAGTAATTAAATGACATGTCACAGCTCTGTTCTGCTTAATAAATATGCTCTGTAATAAAGCAAAATTAGATGAAGATGCTATAATTCTAATTCCTTAGACCTCTAAAAAAAGAATAGACCTTCAAAAATATGAAAAAGCACAAATATTTTCTTCTAACAATTCTCATTCTTCTTCCTTAAAATAAGAATGTACCAAGAAGTCATTGCTAATTCTCATTGTCAGACATTTATTTATTCATTATTTCATATATATATATAAAATCTAAGAAAGATGGGGACTGGGTACGTGGCAAAGGTCACAAACTAAAAATTATTGAAGAATTTATAAGCTTTCCCCTTTTTCCTGGTTACTGTTGTTCTGAGAAGACGATTCATTTGTGTTGCCAGCAAAAACTAGATTTCTACATGTAACAAAGTGGTAGCAGACCAATCAAGTAAGAAATGAGAAGGATAACTGATTAGCTGGAGGTAGAATTCAGACTATTTTAGGTAGAAAAAAGTGAGAAAAGAGAATAGAGCAGTTGCACTGTTGAGTGAGTCTTTAGGGGGATAATTGCAACAAGCAGATTTCTTTTTACAAATTTTGCTGATATTACTAGTGTTTCTCTCAATATTCAGTAATGCTGTTGGGTCAGAAATTTTAGTTAGTTGTATCATCATGGAGAGGTGTTCCTTGGAACAATAACAAAATAAGTGTCAGATTAAAAGCTATGATTAAAATCTAAGATAACTAAGTACAGAGCACTGTGACAGCATAATTGAAATGATATTACAAAAGGTATCATTGAGGAAATGAAATCTAAAGCCCTCTGGAGGTTAACTAGGAATTACTCACGTGAAAGATTGAAGGTGGGCAGAAGATATTATTGGTGCCTTTAGTAAGAATGGTTTTGGTATAATATAATGGCAAAGGTTGAAATCAGATGAGAAGTCAGTGCAGATTCAATGTGGGTTTAGGAGATAAAGTACTATCTAAAAAAATCCCTCCCAATAAATTTGGCTTGAGAAGAATGAGAAAGTATAGCATATGGAAAAGAATTGAAGGAGAGATGTTGCCCTTTAATATGAGAGATGCAAGAGAATGCTTGAATGCTGATGGACAAGAACCTGTAGAAAGAGAGGATGTGATAGTGTTAAGACTCTGAGATGATGGGAAAATATAGGATGCAAAGCAAATGGGAGTAATAACTTTATAGAAGACAGACACCGACCTCCACACCCATTATAACAAGAATGAAGATAAGGAGGATTGGTGTGGAATCAGGTTAGTGTGCAGTGCAGTGATGGGATGAAGTGAGTTCTTGTCTGATGACTTCAGGATTCTTTACAAAGTAGTAATTGAGATCACTGGCTGAAAGTGAGGTGAAACAAACACAGGGAGTGCAAGGTTCGATTAGTGTAGAAAATGTATTGAAAAAGTCATTATTATGAAAATTTTACTAACTTTATTGAAAATTGAATAAGATGGACAATGTGGACTACCCAATTAATACTAATAATCATGACTATACAGTGATGCCAATCTATCTGATTTTATATAGCAACCATCAGCTGCTAGGATGCAAGCTTAAATGAAATCAGCAGGATTTTGATGAGCATGTGTGAATGAGAGAGGAGGATGGAAACTGAAAATACAGGCAACAAAATTATCTCAATGTTTGCCTCTTGAATTTTAACAGGATAAGAAGAAAGGTGAGGGCGCCGGAGGCTTACTTACAGATGAAGTGGAAAAGTCAGTGCACTGAAGTTCCCATTGGTAAGCAATACAATTGGAAAGGTGCTTAAATAAGCTGGGAAATGGGAAAGAGTGAGTCAGAGAGGGTGTAATGGTTCATTATATGTGTCAACTGAACTGGGCTTTGGGATGCCCAGAGAGCTGGTGAAACATTTTTTTCTGGATGTATCTGTGAGGGTGTTTCTGGAATAGATTAGTATCTTATTATTAGATTGAGTCAAGAAGATTTGCCTTCAGAACTGTGGGTGGATATCATTCAATTTGTTGAAGGCTCTTCAAATTGAAAAAAGGTCAATTTTCTCTCTCTTCTTGAGCTGAGATGTCCCTCCATCTTCCCTTGCCCTCCAACATAGAGGTACTGGCTCTTGGGCTTTCAGATTCTTGGACTTACACGAGTTCATCCCCCATCTCTCAGGCTTTTGGCCTAGAACTGGGAGTTAAACCTGGGTCCCCTGGTTCTCAGGCCTTTGGACTCAGACCAAATAATACCATCAGCTTCCCTGTTTCTCCAACTGGCAGATGAAAGATTGTGGGACTTCTCAGCCTCCAAAACCTTGTGAGCCAATTTCTACGTATACATATCTTCTTATACATACCTATATACATTCTATTGGTTTTATTTCCCTGGAGAATGCTGACTAACACAGAGGATGTTGAACTGATGATTTGGTAATGATGACAGGTTTTGTCCACATTATAAAAATGCAGGAGAAAACAAACGTCATTAAAGCTGAGGTTCTGGGCACTGAAACATTTAATAACAAAAGCCGAAAAGGCACATAGGTGACTATGACTTTCTCCTGTGAAGAAATCAGGGCTTTTATTTTTTCACCTGGCTCACACTCTTGAGCAGTTTCATACGATACACACCTCACTCGTAATTACTCATAAGAACAATGACTATTAAGTTACATTGCAATTAAATCAATTAATGATACACATCTTGTAATAGATAATGTAGAACAGTAGATGCAATATAGATAATGACAATTTTTATAGGAAAATGGAAGTCTTCTTTTCTCCTTTTATAATGGGTTTAAATGTATTATTTGCTTGTTATTTTGTATTTGTTTTCATTAATACATGATTTCTTCCATCTGTTGACCCTTCTATTCTTTTTCTTATTTATATTTGTCACATAACACTGTAAATTTAAGGTACATGTATTAATTTGATACACTTATACAGTAATACCTTGGTTTCAGAGCATAATTTGTTCCAGAAACAAACTACTCATATTGTAAGACATTGCTCGTTTACCATGTTAAAATGTATTAGAAATGTTTGTTCATCTTGTGGAACACTTGCAAACCATGTTACTCACAATCCAAAGTTTTATTGTATATTGTAATATGATTCCCATTGTAGCAATAATTAGCACCTCTATCACATCATATAATTATCCTTTTTATGTGTTTGAAATAATTAAGTACTAGTCTCTTAGCAAGTTCAATGAATATAATACAATATTGTTGTCTATATTCACTACATTCTGAGTTAGATCTCTATGGCTTATTTACTACTCCTTAAAAAGTTTACACCCTTAAGCAACACTTGTCCTATGCCCCGTCCTCCATCTCCTACTAACCACCATTTTGTTCTTTGTTTTTATAAGGTTGGTGTTTTCGGATATCACATATAAGTGATAATATACAGTACTTGTCTTTCTCTGGCTGACCTATCCCCCTTTGTATAATGTGTTCAAGATCCATCCAAGTTGTTGCAAATGGCAGAAAGTCATCCTTTTTCATGGCTGAATAACATTCCATTGTGTATGTTGTCATCACGTCTTCTTTATCTATTCATCCATTAATGGGCATATAGGTTGTTTCCATATCTTGGGTATTGTGAATAATGATGCAATAAACATGGAAGTGCGTGTATCTTTTTGAAATCCTGTTTTTATTTCCTTTAGTTATATAATCCAGAAGTGGAATTGCTGGATTATATAGATCCATTTTTAATATTTTGAGAAACCTCCATATTCTTTAAGTCATTGAAAACAACAAGCAATATTTGAACTATGACACAATCCCAAGGCAGGTAAAGCTTGTCTTTGATGAAAATTGAAAACTGAAGATGCTTTCTGAGTTCTATGGAAAACTAGTGTTTTGAAGGTAGCTCATATTTTAAATGCTTTATTGGGACATTAACAGGATTAAAACATTATAAGCCACATAATTTTAGATCTCAAATATAAGTGGATGTCTTATTTTCTGATTTATATATGAGGACAAAATATTAAGTGATTTGCATTTACAATTCATTATGATAATGACTGAAATAGATAGAATTCAGCTAATTCTATGTCCCTACTTATTAACATTCTTATATTAGACAATATTATGATCACATGAAACATGATGTACATTTCAGGACTAACTTTCATTTTGGATTTTTAAAAATGAACCCTGATATAGACTGCATGTATCATGAATCCCATGACAGATCTGAAATTAGAATTTATGGCAGGTATCACTTCTCCAAGCCATTTCATAGCAGTTTCAACATGAGAAGCATCTTTTTTCTGACCATGAATTTTTAATCTGTTATGTGTAGCATTCTTGATGAATGTGAACTTTTTATTGTGTTCCATAATTAAAGTGGTTAAAATGTAGTCGCAGACCCAAATGACTGAATTTATACCATAGAGAAAAAAGAAAGCATCATTATTCTTTAGATACCTACAATATTACAAGAGTTTTGCCAGACACATTTATTTCCATTATATCATACAATTTTCATGATATTCTTCTTTTTCAGATAATACTCTAAAGACTCAGAGAGGTCAGTTATCTAAATCCAACAAAATTGTAAGCATCAAGAATTCTGATTTGAACCCAATTTTTGAAATTCCAAATACAGTGTGCTTTCTATGATTTCACAGATAATCAGACTATATATATATATATATATATATATATCTCCTAGACTTTATTTTTTAATTTTTTTATAATTTTATTTTATTAGTGGTATAATATAATTTTTTTATTAGTAGCATAAGTAATTCAAATTATATTTTTAGTGCCTAAAACCTTAGCACTGTTATATCTTTCTTCTAAAAAATTTTTTTTTAAGTTTATTGGGGTGACATTGGTTAGAAAAATTATATAGGTTTCAAGTGTACAATTGTATAATGCATCATCTTTATATTGTACTATGTGATCAGTATCCCAGACTTTATCCAAAATTATACTACATGATGAAGGTTATCCCTAGTACACATATTGGCCTGCCTAATTCACCAAATTATTATGATGAACCATATAAAAACTGCATAAGTTAATTTCTCATGAAAGGCAATCATAAGTAAATGCAAAGTTTTTGTTGCAACTTGAAAGGTTACATTTGTGGACACCTGCATCTTATATATCAATCCAAATTTGGGAGCAGTATCTCTGGTAATGCAGTCAGAGAATGTAGTCTCTCCATTAGGTATCGACATGTTTTTTTAAGTAGCTGTACAAGAATTCTCATTCAAGCAGAAAGAAAATAACAGAGTTCTAAACTGGAAGCTGAATAACAGAAGGAAGAAGAACACTTCAGATAAGTTAGGCAGTCATGTTTCAGGGCTGAATACACATTATGTGGGAATAATACAGGAAAGATGATAGTATCTGGAAATGTACTGTCCAGTATCATAATTAGCTTTTGGGTATTATGAAGTAAAAAAGGATACACAGATTCCAAGATGACCATAATGAAAGACTCCACGCTTAAGTTGGCACGTAGCAGCCACAATGATATATTACGCATTACTAAGAATGGAGACAGAACTACATGGTTTTGGGTAGCACTTGTTAAAGCATAGCTCAGATCAGGCAAATTCCATAATTATTGACTTTTTTAAAATCCTTCATTGTGTATCAAATTAACTACATCCTTTTTCAAGGCCTCCCATAATACACTTTAACTAACACTCTGATATTTGTCTTTAAAGCTTATGACATCTATCTTGCTAAAATGTCTGTAGTTATTTGAACTTATTTTGTTCTTCATGTTTTTTTCCACATATCTTTTCACATAAAACATCCCTTTAACTTTTTTTTTTCTTTGCCCATCATATAAGGTCCATTTCAAAATCCAAATTTATCTTTGGTATGGTCTTTTTTGATTCATCTCTAACTGAATATTCTCTCCCTTTTCTAAGCCTCTTTAGGACCTTATGTCTTTTTCATCATGTATTTAGTGAATATTTAGCATCTACAGTGAGAAAGTGCACATGAGAATTATAAGTAAATAAGCCCATAGAGAGTTAAAAATCAATACTAAGGAATCAGTGCAGAGTTAGAAGGACACCCAGAGAAGAAGAGATATCCCAGTTTAAAAAGACTTGATTATAATCTGAGTGTATTAATATATTGGAAGAATGAATAAGACAATCATATTAAATTAGAGTAGGATGCAATATGCAGAGAAGTCTCAGGCAAACTTTGGCAGTGGCATCCAATGGAAGTTTGAGGAAGAGGAAGCCTTCGGTTCAATATTTGTATAGTTTTAACAAGCAAGCATATTTCCAGGGTGTTTAAGCATCTGTGAAGCTAAAGGACTTTCAGTAATATAAGGACCCCATTAGAAAAATCATTTCAATGGTGTTCTTCTTTTTTTTTTTTAAAGATTTTTGTTAAAAATGTAGCTAACATACAATATTTTAGTTTCAGGTATATACCATACTTACTCAATATTTATATGCCTAAAGAGGTGATCACCATGATAAGTCTAACAACTATCTGACACTGTACAACACTATCACAATATAGTAATTCCTTGGTTTGCAAGCATAATTATGTTCCGGAAACAAACTATTCATATTGCAAGACATCACTCATTTACCAAGTTAAAATATTAGAAATATTTGCTCATCTTGCGGAACACTCATGAACCAAGTTACTCACAATCCAAGGTTTTACTGTATTATTGACTGTCTACCCTATGCTGTGTATTACATCCCCATGACCTATTTGTTTTATACCTTGAAATTTGGACCTCTTATTCCCCTTCACCTTTCCCCTCCTTTTTAAAATTTTCAATTGCAATTGACATTCAGTATTATTTTATATTAATTTTAGTTATACAACATAGTGGTTTGACATTTATATAATTTAAGAAATGATCCCCCTGACTAGTCTAGCACCCACCTAGCACCATACGTAGTTATTACCATATCATTAACTATATTCCCTATGCTGTACTTAACATCTCCATGACTATGTTGTAACTAGCAATTTCTACTTCTTAATTCCTTCACCTGTTTCACCGTGCCCCCCAACCCCTTCCCATCTATCACCCTAACAAATCTAGTGTCCATCTGACACCATACATAGTTATTACCATATTACAGACTATATTCCTTATGCTATATCCTACATGCCATCAATACTTTGTAACGACCAATTTCTACTTGTCAATCTCTTTCCCCCTTTTCACCCACACCTCCAACCCCCCTTCCATCTGGCAACCATCAGAATGTTTTCTGTATTTGTGAGTTTGTTTCTGTTTTGTTTGTTTATTTTGTTCTTTAGATTCCACATATAAGTGAGATCACATTGCATCTTTCTTTACTGTCTGACATACACAGTCTGCAAAGGGCAGCTGCAACTGAACTTCTCACCCATGCCAGGGCAACTCTCACTAATTCATTTCTTATTGTTTTATTGAAGCATTTTCTGGGAATTTAAAGGGAACAGAGTCAGCTGGTGGGTTTCTGTGGTGATATGTATAAATTTATTCTAGCAAGCCCTCCTCTCTGCTCCCTTCACCAATATTCCATAATGTAGTTCTGGCATCTCTACCTAATTTACTGTAGGCTGCCATAATAAATAAGACAATATATACACATACGAGTATCTAGCATTTAAAATGGGTTACAATTCTTGTTTCGATGTAGCTAAATTTGGGGCAATAAATTCCATTCTCAGGGTTAACTTTCAATTATCTCCATAGCAGATTTCAGATGCAAGTTGCCAGCCTCCTGTCAAGGAACAGATGGTGTCTGGATCACCTTCCCCTTTGTCAGTTGATAGGTGTTTTCAGGATATAAAATCATGCTTTCATTAGCCTTCACAGTGGATGTGGATGGCCATTTAGATGCACATAGATATTTGATACAAAGATATTAATTCATAAATGTCAAAGTTAAATACAATTGATATTTAAATGGTCTGCTAATTTAAAACATCTGTGAATGCGTTCCTTAATTTCTCCATTGGAACATGTAAATGAAAGCTGACTATTGCATTCATCATGCAGCTTCTTTTTCAGTGCTTAAATTGTCATTTATAAATGTTCTGTTTGTATAGGAAATAAGGACAACCCCCCTGCATCCCAAGTTTTAAAAGAGGTGTTGTAACCGGCTGCAGATCTCTCAGGACACATGGTGTTTAATGTATCAGCCAGTATGTGTCCTTAGTTTCTCAAGGCCAGTTGGTTCCTCACATGCTGCTAACTTGCAGATCAGCAGGTGGTGTGCAATGTCAGGCTATTGTGCTAAGATGCCTTTTTGTCTAGAAAGAAGTAACCTGCTTGTGTTCCTTCAAAGTCCTGAGCAGCCTGATTTTAACATGTTGGCCTTCTTTTTGTGTCAGGTGAAATAGGAAGCTGTGCGTAAGTCACAGAATTGAATGCTAAACAGTTAAGGGCACTGTTATTTAAAAAAATTTCATGAACCTCAGGACCAAAAGACCCCAAAAAACAAACAAAAAACCCCCCCAATTTCTGCTCTAGTTGAATGTGAATATCCATTTTAGAGGAGTTGAAAGCTATGTTTTATGATCTGCTACTACAATAGCATTTGCTAAAGTTAGGGATAAAACTTCACAGGAATAATACAAATTTAAATTTTAGAAACGAGTTTAGACTTTAAAAGCAAGACTCATAAAGGGAATTATTCATAATGAAGAATAGCATAATTTTTAAAAGTCTGTCTATAACACATGATGCCCACAAGCCTGTTGTGAATTTTCTACCTTTAAATGAAACATGTTAAAACTTAAAAGTACCAAGATAATTTTATATCTGTGACGTGCTTAATTTAATAATGTATACCAACTGTAATTGCATATATAGATAGTCACGGGATGTGGATTCTACTGTGGAAGGAAGTTCAGAGGAAGTGTAATAGATATATATGATATGGGGGGGGAGGAGTGGGGTGGCTAAATGGGGGTGGGGGGATTGTCACTTTGAGGGGTAAAAAGTATAACTATTGCACTGTGTTGTACACCTGAAACTAATTAAACATAAATAAATAAATTATAATAAATAAATAAATTAAAAACAAACAAAAAACAAACAAAAAAACACTAGAGAAGGGCCAGCCGAGTGGCGCATTGGTTAAGAGCTGGCTTGAGACACCAGCAGCCCAGTTCGGATCCCACATATGAGGGCCAGTGATACTGCTCTCTACAGCTAAGATGGTGACCATCTTACATGAGTCCCCCAGACGGCATAGCTGCAGCCCCTGCTGCCGTGGGCTGCCATAGGCTACAGTGAATGGCGGGCAGCCAGCGTGAGTGGCTGGCAGCCTGGTGTGAGCTGCCAAGAGCCGCTGTGAGCAGCTGTCCAGAGCCCAGCGACCGATCTGCCTCATCCGAGAAGAGCACAATGATGATACCAACATGGGCCAGTGAAGCAATGTCCTCCACAACCAGACTGAAGAACAATAAAGGACAGCAACTTGTCTGTTCCTCTTCCCCGATTTCCCAACGCTGTTCCCCTCCCAATTCCCCAATATAGTCTTTAAAAACACACACACACACACAAACACACACACAAGAAGGGCCAAATGAAAACTGTTTTTTGTAGTTTAAAGTTTTTAATACTTAACTTTATTATCAAATTCATTACATAAGAATGAAATTAAAATCTAAATTGCAGAAAAATATGACTACATTTCAAGTAGTTAGGCATATTGACATTTAAGGTAATGTTCAGATATTTCTGCAAATGAATTTTGAAAGAGCTGAATGTTCTGGTTAATTACTTTGGTGATCTATTCAAATTTGCAGTGATCTTAACTGATGTTAAATAAACTTCCCATAAAATGAAAGGTGATGCATGTGAAAATTAAAGATTTAATCAGATTTACCCACTTACCTACTTCTGTCTTTATCCTTCATGTTACCAACTATTCTCTTCCCTTCTTATTTTCACAAATGGATTTTCATAAATATGCTCATAGGTTTAAACTATTATTTCATTTAGATCCTTAAACTCAGTAATTTTTGTGTTGCTCCATAGATTTATAATTATTATTAATAAAGACTATATAATGTTTAATAAAGTGAATGTTTAATAATTTACTTAACAATTATTCTATCATTGTATTTAATCTGAATCCTCTAACTGGTTGGTATAAATATGTATCTCTAACTGGTATATGTGTATACATTTATAGTTGTAGCAGAATCTTAAGTAATTGCCCTAAAGGACTCATGTCTTTCTGTGTTTATGTTCTTGCTTAATTGCCTTTTCACATGAGACTCTGAGTTTGGTCATGTGACTTTGGCTAATGAAAGATCAGAAAATGTGATGCAAGTAGGGGCTTGGAAAATGCTTCCCCATTGGGGCTTGCTCTCTTGAGAGGCTGCCTTGATCTGAAGAAGCCCAGGCCTGTGTACTGGAGACATGTGTCTTAGCCAACAGCCAGCAGTGGCCTCTAGACATGTGGGTGAGAGTTACACTGAGTCTACAAGTTATTTCAGGGAAAGCTGTCATCTTTATGATATTGATTCTTTTTATAAATAAACATAATATATTGTTGTATTTATTGAGGACCTCTCTGTTATTTCAAAACCTATTTGTATTAACTAATTATACCAGGAGGATATGGAATTTTGAATCCTACTGTAGGCTGCTCATTGTCTAAACTATGGAAACCAGGGGCTCAGAGGCACGATTGTCATAATTAGAATTGTTGGCATATCTCCTCCTTGCTTAAAACTCTTCCATAGTCTCCCACAATTCATCAAATTTTCAAACTCTTTAATGTGATACAATACCTTCCATGTGTCCCACATTTATATCTCTAGTCCAGGCTTCTTCACTAATGGCCCAGCTTTGTATATCCACCTGCCTGCTTTCTATTTCTATTGGATGTCTAAGAGATAGTGGAAATTTAACTCATCATATCCTTGCTTACATAATCTTCTCACTGACTCTAAAAGCTCACTAAATGTCATTACCATTCACTCAATTCAGACTAAAAGTATTGAAGTCATTTTTGACTCTTCTTTTACTCTCACATTCAAGATCAATTTATGATCTTGGTGTTACTTTCTTCAAAATATATCCTGAATTCAACCTTTTTTGCCCCCCCCCCTACAGTTACCATGCAAAACCAAGTCATCATCAGTTCTCAATTGAATTAATGAAGAAACCTTGAAACTTTTTCCCTTTTTTCACTTTTTTTGTTCCCTTCATATCAGTTCTCCAGACAACAGTCTAAACACTCTTAAAATAAAAATTTTGTGTGCATGTACTTATGCTCTCAGAACCCTCCCATGACTTCCCGTTATACTTAAGAGAAAAAACTCTGCTTCTGCCCAAGGATGTCTTCAAGTTCTGGGGTGTGCCCAACATAGAACTCATCTCCTATCACTCTCTCTTGGACAATCTACTCTGGACATATTGGTCTTCTTATTGTTTCATAATCAAGCAGGCATATACCTGCATCAGAGCCCTTGCACTGTATGTTCTCTCTCCCTAGAATGCTGTTGAAAACAGTTATATTATTGGTGAAGAGCCTTGGTGGGAGGTGAGAAAGTGCACATCAGTAATTTAGTGGTCAGACAGTTTTCTGATTTGGGTTCATATTTTACTAGTCTTACAAAATAAATTGAAATGCTTGCTACTTAAAAGTGCACCCATCTATCACCTCATATCTGTTAGAATGGCTCTTGTCAAAAAGACAAGAAATAACAAGTGTTGGAGAGGGTATGGAGAAAAGAGAACCCTTGTCCACTGTTGGCAATGTAACTTGGGGCAGCCACTATGGAAAACATTATGGAGGTTCCTCAAAAAATTAAGAATAGAGCTATCATATGATTCAGCTATTTCTCAATCTGGAATACCCTCAAAATATGAAAACACTCTTCATAAAGTATTTGTGCCCCTATATTCATTACAGCGTTATAGTTAAGACATGGAAACCATGTGAGTGTCCATTGACAAATGAATGGATTAAAAAGATGTGGCAAGTATGCATGTATACACACACAATGAAACACTACTCAGCCATAAAAAAGATGAAATATTGTCTTTTGCAACAACATGGATGGGTCTTGAGGGTATTATGCTAGGTGAAATAAGTCAGACAGAAAAAGACAAAAAAATGTATGATTTCATTCATATGTGGAATATAAAACAAAAAAATAAAAGAATTAACAAAATAAGCAAAAACACATTCATAGACACTGACAACAGAATGGTGGTTACCAGAGGGAAAGGAGAATAGAGGGGGCATGAATTGAGTAAAGGGAGTCAAATATATGCTAAGGAGAGGACACTAGACTTTTGGTGGGAAACATGCAATAGTATATACAGATATTGAATTATATTATTGTACACCTGGAAGTTATATAATGTTATTAACCAATGTTACCTCAATAAATTTAATAAAAGAATACATCCAATGTCACAGTTTCTGTAGCTATAGGAGCTAGCTTGATTTCTTAATTTTCAAGCATATACAAATGTAGAAAGAATTTTATGAAATAAGCCTTATATAACTACCCATATCATTAAATATCAGTATTCACATTTCCTCAGCTGTTTAATATTTTTCTTAGTGGATTTGTTCAAATTAGAGATAAATAAAGTCCATATGTTTTACTTGGTTAATGTATTTCACTAATCTCCTCTAATATCTCAGTTTTCCTTGTACTTCAGTTGTTCCAGAATTTCTGTCATTTTTTTTAAATTTATATATACTTTTAATTAGCTTCAGGTGTACAACAAAGTGCAATAGTTATAATTTTTACCCCTCAAAGTGACAACCCCCCTCCTCCAATTCTCCTCTGCCACTCCTCCCCCCCCATATCATACTATCCATTACAATTCCTTTGAGTCCCTTCCACCATATAATCCACATCCCATAACTGTCTATATATTCAATTACAGTTGGCATACAATATTATACAACATCAATTTGAGGTATACAGTGCCGTGATCAAGCCTCTACTCCATCCATGAAGTGGTCTCCCTAACAAAACATGTGATCATCTGACACCCCACAAAATTTTTTTTTCCCTGTATAATTTTTATTTAACATATTCCTCTCAACTGCATATTTCCTTTAAATTCTTAGTTAAGAAATAGTTTTGTTTTGTCAAGAGTGCTTCACAGATAGTGTGGTATACTTCCAGTGGAAATACAAAATGTACTTTCTTTTTGTTACTTTTGTTGTTGTTGTTGTTGTTGTTGTTGTGACCACCCATGATCAACATGCCTAGATGCATTATTCCATTAAGGATTGCAAAATTGCACAATTCTAATTCCATAGACCTTGCATGAAATAAATTTTCTGTTTTTAAATTAAGTTTATTAGGGTGACAATGGTTAGTAAAATCACATATGTTTTAAGTGTACAATTCTACAGTACATCCTATGGCTGTACCACCCTGAAAGTTCCAGATCTCATCTGGTCTTGGAAGCTAAGCAGGGTCAGATCTGGTTAGTACTTGGCTGGGAAAGAGGTTTTTCTGTTAGCAGGAATTTGATTACTTTGTGGTAGAATTTTATAGGAAGAGCAAATAAATGCTTGATTTTCCCTTTTATTTAGCAATTTTTAGTAAAAAAGTTTTAGTAAAATTTTTAGTTGATTACATAGCATTTTCCAAGGGTTACTAATACTTATTTCTTAATTCATTCTCGTGTCTAATAATTAGATGAATTAATACAAGATCATTGACTGGGAAAAAATAATCTAAGGTTAATAAAGGTGAAATCATTAAAGGAAAGATCATCATATTTGAATATATAAAAATATAACTGTCACGTCCTGCGTGGCAAGGACAAGTGGGACACGAGAGGGGCGACGCAGATTAAGGAAAAACAAGAGACAGAAGAAAGATAAGAGCGAGACCAAGGGACTCAGCCAAAGACGACTGAGCCCAAGGGACTCAGCCAAAGAAGACTGAGCCCCGAATCGGGTCAGCGCATAGCTTTTATTGAGAATTTTCAAGGAAGCAAACTGTAACAAGTCATTAACGGTGGTTTGTAGTTCTCAGGATTTACACAGTCTTTTACTCCCCTGAAAGTGCTCTTTCCAGGGTGCACTGTGACTTACTCTTCCGTTAAAGGATTACCTTGTCTTTATTATGATAATTGCTATGAAACCCAGACTCGGTTTCTGTAAGTCACCTAAAGAATGTTTACTAAAGCTATCTTGACTATCTAGAAATCATCCTAAATCCTAGCAGTTAAACACAATCATAAAACTCACAGTATATTTGAGCTATACCAAAAGACTAGGAGTGGCTGTGTTTAAGGTAAAAGCATCTAAAATCTATTCATTTGTAAATAACAATACCTAGCAACCAAAAGGATCTCACACCTCTCTTATCCTACAGAGGGCTGCATCCGTTTCTCAGTTTAAGCTTCAGTATCTGTTGCTGCAACAAGGCACTGGGCAAAGGAATTCACGCAAGGCTGATTAACAAATCCATGGTCTGCAGATGTCTTTGAGCTGCCTCTTACCCGGAACTCTCATGGCCTGAAGACTTTTAATCTTCAAGGAGACTATTCACAGTAGGGCCCTTAGGCAAATGCATCAGCTTCTCACAGGCCTGAGTTTTCTGGCCTGAGTTTGTCAGAGGCCTGTGCCTCAGTTTCCAAGGGGCTTGATCCCCAATATCACAGTTCAGGGGTTCCCCATGGAACTACCGCCTGGCTTGGGTTGTCTCCCCACTTTTAGGAGATCTTACCCGTCCTTGGCTGCGTAGTTAGCTCATTGGGGCACCACAGGAACATATCACAAGTGTAGTAAATATATTGTCTCCTATAGAAGAAAAGGCACATGGGTTCATAGAGGCAGGAGATATTACATGACCAACCATAAGGCAGCACCCCTAATATCCAGTGCTGAGCAGGGCAATGTGGCCTTGTCAGACACTGGGGTGCTGTCAGCTTCCCACATATAACATTTATGGATTAAAATATTTTAACAACTTAAAAATTTGAAGAATAGACTAAGACACTTATTTGTCACACAAATGGCAAACAATGGTCAAATGGCCCTGGGCTAATTTCAGTTGGCCTCTTTTAGTTCTCTCCATTTATCTTTATAAATCAATAAGATTAAGTGTTTGGCAACTTTAAAAAGAAAAATAAATGTCTATGGGAGTACAGTTATTTAATAAAAAGTGAAGAAACAGAAGTGTCAAAGATCACTCAATCCTTATTTTCTTACTCCTAACGCCAGAGTGAAATATTTTCATTGTTCAAGTGTTCTTTTCCTTAGATCTATATTGCCTATGGTGGTGTAACTTGGGTGTCCAGACCATGTCTTAGCTTCTCATTTTTCTCATTTTTATTAGTCAGTAGAATGTGATTGATTCTCAGAGCATCATCTAAATACAATTGATATAAAGCAAACCCAGAGGAAAGAGGTTGTAGTTAGGTTTAAGATATTTTATAATGAGATCTCCTACCTCTACTCACACTTCCCAGGCACTTTTACACTAATGTATGATTAGGCCTTTCCTGGTTCTTTTTTTTTTTTTTTTACCGTAGCTGTTTGGGAAGTGTGTGTGTGTGTGTGTGTGTGTGTGTGTGTGTGTGTGTGTGTGTGTGTTGGGGAGTGCATGAGTGCAGTTATTAGGGTAAGAAAGTCTAATTTTCTTTCTTTTAATTATTATTATTATTTTTCTTAAGAAAGCCTATTAGAGCAATGGAGTTGTAATTGCAATTGGCTCAACTTAAAAATCTTCTTTATGGAGAGATATTTAATAGCTAGGATCTTTTGACTGGTTGATGATGACATGTACAAAGATATCTTTGCTTCATGAGACATTTTAGGTCCAAACATGCTTACTTTCTGTCACCTACATATTTGTATTGCTTTTGCATCTCTTTTCCAGGGGAAGAAAATTCAGTAATATTCCATGTAAAGAACTTCCCACACAAAGCCTGACATTTGCTTTATTTTTGAATCACAAATCCACAAAATTTGATAATCACAAATAGTACTTTGAGAGTACTAAAATAAATCTTATCTTTCAGTGTTTATTCAAGAGAGTTGTATTATTATTTTTGAGTTTGCTATTTTCTTGTCAAAGAAAAGACTGCAGACCAAAAGTTTACCAAAAGTCAGAATGCTTGGTATTGTTTCCAGTTCAACCGGGGAGAAATTGAATCCACTTATTGGGAGAAAAATATCAGCAACACACATTAGTATGCATTGGGCTTAGTCCAATCTAAGAACTCATTCATCTACTATAGTGATATGAGACTCATGCACTAACAAATCTATATATTTTGACTGGTCTTATGATACATGAGGAAAGGTACATAAAAAATAAATTTCCAAAATGCACTGATGGCACTTAAGCTTTCTAGCTCCCATTCTTTTGTCATTCCATTTAAAAGTTTTATGTTGGAGGACTGTACTTTAACATACTGGTCTATGCTACCTCCATCCCATTCCTATACTTTCTTATCACTATTTTCTGGGAGAATCCTATCATCTAGAAATAGAAGATAAAAAATTAATTATAAAAGGGGTAGGTGACTGGTTCTTAAGTTGCTTGAAAAAAATGAAAGAGATGACCAAGTTTATTGCTTACAGATTTTTCTTTTATCTGCCCAGGAAAAATTAGTGTACAGAATAAAATATATTTCTAACATTGATTCTGGCTAGCAACTTTGCTCAGTTTCTGGCAAATACAATGATTGACCACCACCTAATTTATCATAGCTTGGTGTAAATTTCTGTCAGATTATCACTGTAAATTGATTTTTGGCTCTAGTTTTTGAGATGGTGAAAGGTCTTTGTTTTTTTCAAGGTCCATTGTATTTTACATTGTTCAAAGATTCTACATCAGGAACAATTCCTGGAGAGTTCATATTTTAAAACAGAGCTAATTCTTGTTTCTGACAATACATTTTTAAAAACTGACTTTCCTTCATACTACCCCAACTTTGTATTTCTTTTTTATGTTTCCCCCACGGGCCT
This sequence comes from Aselliscus stoliczkanus, assembly GCA_033961575.1. Lineage (NCBI taxonomy): Eukaryota > Metazoa > Chordata > Mammalia > Chiroptera > Hipposideridae > Aselliscus > Aselliscus stoliczkanus. The sequence goes on along the minus strand of CM066731.1, from coordinate 134,346,838 downwards.
CATTATGAATCCCTACTAAGCCTCTTTTGAGCACTGATAGTGTTTAAAGTTCAGTGAGTTCTTTGTTAATGTTTTTCCCAACTGGCTGGAAAGAAGCTGTTTACTTCCTCTTTTGTGTCTTCCTACTTCACTTGTGTGGGATAAATCATATTTATGTTTTTCCCTTTCTTTAGTAAAACATACAAAATTTTGGGCTTTAACTGAAGCTACTTATTTGGGCTAATTTTAAAATGCTTTTAGTTTTAATGTGCCCTTTTTTTGGTTAATATTGCCAAATTGAAATTTGTAAAGATCAACATAGAACTGGAGGTATATTCTTGACATAGAGGTATTTATTTGTTAGAAGCCAACGTATACATTGCAATGACAGAAAATTTCAATGACAATAAATGGAATCCTTATTTCAGTTTTTGCCGTCAGCCTCATTGTGCTCTACATAAAGGGCATGATACTCAGAAATAAAAGGACTAAAACATCTGGGAAATTCCAGTATGATATGGTATTCGTTAAGTAAGGATTGTTGGAAATTGAAGTTTCTAAATATGAGAGTTCTGTATTGTTGGTGTGCCTGCGGTGTTTTCCTGTTGGAGATGTGCAGGGGAAAGAGAAATAAATAATTCTATATAATGGACTGACCCTGCGGAGCATGGGTTTCACACCGAGGGAAGACTAAGAATAGCAACTAGTCTAGAAAGCTTCCACTGTCCCAAGCAGTTCTTTCCCACAGAGAACCACTTTTGTCTGTTACTTTCCCACAAAGAGCCAGACTTTGACTGCTACATTGCACATCTTGCTCAGAAGTATAGTAACTTTATGATTCCATTATCCTTTTTCCTGTATTTGACCTGCCTGTCAAAACTGCTGTGGGGCTGAGAAATACTCTGTGCGCATTCAACCTCTCATTGCACCTCTCACGGGTGAGGGGCCTCCTTCTGAGCAAAGTCACTGCTAATACGCTATGTCTTGGAAATAATAGACAAATTGCCTATGCTCATTTGTGAACTTCTGGTACTCCACAAAGCAAACTGAAAAAACAAGGTAACCCCTTATTGAAAAATTTAATATCTTTTACAGCCTGCTGTCTGAGGCAGTTCCTCTCTGAATCTGCTGACATTTTAAATTCTACTTTGAAAATTTCCACTCTATTTCAAATACCTACTCTACTCAAAATTTTATATAAAGTTATCCTCTCTGCACACTATCAATATGAAAGTTCTTCTCTTCTTTCCTGCGGCATTTTAAGCCACTTCAGTAACCAGCCCCCTTAAGAGAAAACCAGTAAATCTTGCTGCTTACACAGCAGCCCCAAATCTTACCGTAGTGCTTGTCAAAGAGTGAGAAATATGTTCAGTGTAAGCTCTTGAAAGTTTCACAGGCTTACTAAATTGTGCTTTCTATCTAATAGGAAAGGAAAGAAAACTGCAGAAGTCCCTAGAGAACCTACTGGCAGAAAGCAGATAACACAAAATAAAATCTGTTTTATTTTATTAAGGACCTTTGTGAAGGTTCATTTGAAACAATTTAGTCTGTCTAACATAATTACGCCGCTAAGTATCATCAGATAGTAGCCAGTTACAGTCTTGGATTAATAATATTTAATTCATTTATAATCACTCTAATACATGTCTAGGAAGCATACACAGAATTTTATAAAATGCAACATGATGAGTGAGGAAGGTTGACTGATGAATCATAAACAGATTAAATTGTAGTGATTTGAGATGCTATTTGAAATTTATGGTTGCCAGGCAGCAATCAGCAATCAGGAGTCTTTCTCTTTCTTTCTTTCTTTCTTTCTTTCTTTCTTTCTTTCTTTCTTTCTTTCTTTCTTTCTTTCTTTCTTTCTTTCTTTCTTTCTTTCTTTCTTCCTTCCTTCCTTCCTTCCTTCCTTCCTTCCTTCCTTCCTTCCTTCCTTCCTTTCTCTCTCTCTCTCTCTCTCTCTCTCTCTCTCTCTCTCTCTCTCTCTCTCGCTTTCTCTCTTTTTTTCTTTCTTTCATAAATTAAATAAGTTCAATAAAGATATCCAGATAGGAAATCTGGATCTGGGATATGAGACTTATTTCTTTTTAGCCATCACCAGAAATGAGGTTTTTGAGATAGGAACACTAAACAATGTTTAGTCAGGGTCACTGTGAAAGCAATACTGTGTCCAGTAAATTTCCAACCGCTTATCTCTTAATAATTGATATTCCTCTGCTAGATTGAACTGAGCTTGATCAAGTGGAGTAGGAGAGAGAGGAGTAGCGTCAAATTTAGATAGATTTTTGCTGAGCACAGATCTAAAGTGATTAGGGCTCGAAATGGGATTGTTAAAGGGTTAATAAACATTATGGATGAAAACATGATACAAATCTTAATTGCAGCCTCATTTTTATATTTGCCCTTGAAATTTAAAGATTTTTTTTTCTCCCTCTAAAATTTGGAGGGAAGGCTATAGAATCTTACAGTTTTTGTGATGAAAGAGAAGGCAAATTAGGTCATTGCAACTTTTTTTTTAAAGATTTTATTGAGGAATCGGGGAAAGGGATCAGACAAGTTGCTGTCGTTTTGTTCTTCAGTCTAGTTGTGGAGGACGTTGCTTCACTGGCCCATGTTGGTATCATCATTGTGCTCTTCCTGGATGAGGTAGATCAGTCGCTGACCTCTGGATGGTCGCTCACCGCGACTATTGGCAGCTCACGCTGGCTACCAGCCACTCATGCTGGCTGACGGCCATTCACTGTAGCCTATGGCAGCCCACTGCAGCAGGGGCTGCAGCTATGCCGTCACCAGGACTCTCAGCAGCCCAGCTCCATGTGGAGCTGTTGTTAGCTGTAGAGGGCAGTGTCACTGGCCCTCATATGTGGGAACCGAGGCTGCTGGCATCCCAAACCAGCTCTTAACCAATGTGCCACTCTGCCAGCCCGGTCATTGCAACTCTTAATTGACTGGATTCAGGATTAAATCTCGAGGTAATTCTAGCATCTAGAATTTTGTAATTTCTAAATTTCAGAAGCTACATAGAGAGAGCAACTACTGCACAATTAAACTCTTACTAGTATACTCAATAAGAGTGAAGTTGTTAATAAATACCATCTACTTGTCTAGGATCTGCTTTATAATTATTGGTTTAAATTGTTCAAATGTGTTTTATAATAAATTGTTATAAACAGTATAGATGTTACATATTTTTTTCAGATTACATAGATTAAATTTGTTTGATTTATTTACTTATACAGTAGTCCCCCTTATCTGTGGGTGATAAATTCCAAGACCCCCAGTAGATACCTGAAACCATGGATAATAGTGAACCCTTTATATACTATATTTTTTACTATACCTACATACACTTGCTGAAGTCTTCATATAGACTGAATACTTTCCAGTGTAATACTTTGCCATTAGTCAGTAATGTTTTCTGCTCATATCTTCTACCACAAATTGAATGCCCTCTCCATCTTAGCTAAATACTTATCATACACTGTAGTCATAACTTTTGCAGTAACTAGCACAAATGTCTTTTTCTTTATTTACAATTTTACTGATAGAAGATTGGTTCTTAGCATAGATTTTAGTAACCTCCACATATGATTTTTTTCATTCCTTATTAAGTAGAGAACTTTCACCTTTTAATTTAAAGGAAGCACTTTGCAGCTTGTCTTTGGCATATCCTAACTGCCAGCATCATTACTCTTGTACTTTGGGGCAATTTTAGGTAAAATAAGGGTTACTTGAATGCAAACACTGTGACACTGTGACAGTTGATCTGATAACCTAATAATCAAGAAGGCAACTAACTGACTGACAGGTAGCAGTGTATACAGTGTGGATACGCTGAACAAGAGGGGAATCAAGTCCTGGCTAGGATGGAGCAGGGTGGCGAGAGGTTTTGTGATGAAAAATAATACTAGGGTGCAGATTTCTTTAGATAGAGGCAACAAACCAAGAGTAGCTATATAAAGAAGTCAGATAATTGCTCCAAGTTACAAACTTCATTTGTTCATTCAACAAATGTTAATATGCTGACTATGTGCAAAGTACTGATTTAGTGCTGGGACTATGCCAGTGAAATAACAGAAAAAGGCTCTGCCCTAACTTAGACTGGAACTGAGAACAGATGGCACCTTTCCAAATATTGTCATAATTGATGGAGGAGAGAAGGCAGAGCCAAAAATGCCAATATACATAATGGAACTGAAATTTACTTTTAGATGGCATGGACTTTGGAAAGCATATGGGTACATAATTTATATTTCCTGGGTTCAAACAGTGCTTGTGTCATCATACAAGGATCCATTTATAAGAATCCATATTCTTATGATTCTTATGACTATGAGAAATATTCTCAGGACTCTGACAAGGATTTCTTACTTCTCCTAAGAATGTGTGTGTGTATATATATATATATATATATATATATATTTTGCTTATAAAGACTATAAATTTCATTTCCCTTTTTGCATTGACTGCTAAGAATATTAGTAATAAATTTGAGGGCCAACATCCAGATATCCAATGGGAAATGAATGTGTATTTTTTTGTTACTATCTTTACTTCAGATTAATAGAATCTATTTTAGAAAGAAATAGGACATTAAACAAACATAAAAAACAATAACAGTCACAATCATAGTTCTATTTTTAAATCCAATTGAAGCTTTTCAAAGCATGGGTACCAAACACATCAGTCTTTTCAGTGGATAATGGGACCTATGCCTACCAATATAGAGCTATTTCCTCAGTGTTTTATGGAAGCTCTACTTTATTATGATCAGCCTCCTGGTCCCAGGAGAACATGTATTCGTATCACTGGGTAAAATCAGTTTAAGACTCAATCTGTCAATGTAGACAGATGACAATGACAAAAACCATGAGAAGAGTGAAAGATGACACTGTTGAAGGACATTTTGAGAGAGAATTTCAATTGCAGCAAATAGGAGCACTGGAAAATATAAGCAGAAAATCAGGCAGTCATCATCCCACACATGGCCAAACTGCAGATGTCAATTGTTGCTACAAAGACACCTGTTTTATGCAGTGTGGAAAGACATAACCTTGGTTGTAGAGAAGTAATGTGACTGCTCTGAGATACAGATGTCATTTGTTCATCCAACAAATAGCATCACACATATCTATGACTAGCGTTAGCATTTTATTGAGAAACAAAATATTATGGTAGAATTTAAAAATGTATTGAGTTTCCTTTATGTACTTAGGAGTCACAGTGGTCAGAAATAGAGCTAAAAAGAATCTCTTAGGAGTTTGTAATCTACTCCAAAGTCAACGTGAACAGAGAGAAGTAAACAGAAATTTTCAGTATTTCATGTATATTTTATATATTTGTTATTCATTGTGTTTGAATTAAAAAATAAAGAAAATACTTTCCTACATAATTTTTTTTTTTTTTTTTTTTTTTTTTTTTTTAAAGATTTTATTGGGGAATTGGTGGAGGGGAACAGCGTTGGGGAATCGGGGAAGGGGATCAGACAAGTTGCTGTCTTTTTGTTCTTCAGTTTAGTTGCGGAGGATGTTGCTTCACTGTTGGTATCGTCATTGCGCTCTTCCTGGATGAGGCAGATCGGTCGCTGGCCTCTGGATTTCGCTCATCGCGGCTATTGGCAGCTCACTCTTGGCTGCCAGCCGCTCACGCTGGCTGCGGGCCACTCACTGTAGCCTATGGCAGCCCACTGCAGCAGGGGCTGCAGCCCACACCATCACCGGGGCTCACACAGCCCAGCTCCAGGTGGAGGTGGAGGTGTTGTTAGCTGTAGAGGGCAGTGTCACTGGCCCTCATGTGGGATCTGAACCGGGGCCGCTGGCATCCCAAAACCAGCACTTAACCAATGCGCCACTCGGCCGGCCCCCTACATAATTTGATTCAACTTTTTTTTTTTTTTTTTTAAAGAATTCAGTAGTCACTGACTGCAGTTATCAATGGCTCTACCACCACTGGGCTGAAGTCTGCATTCCCCAGGTTTAGTATGTACCTTGCACATTGGAAATCAGTTCAATGAATGGTTGTTCCAGTTAGCATTCTTCTAGGGTGCAAACTGACAGAAGTTGCAACTGGTGGCTGAGATGGTAGTTGTACTGCCACCTCTCTTTTGCTGTCCGCTGGGGTGGAAAGCAGAGGATGGAAAGGCTAGTCTGTATCCTCTGACAATTTGCCAGCATCTTATAAGCAGCCCCTTGGCCAGCTCTGAGATGTGTTTACTGCCAGCAAACATAAGATTTAGAGTGAGTGTACTTACCAGCTTTTGTAAAGAATATCAAATGATAAATAGAGTAATCAGATCTCCTGAATTGCCTAGCTCAGGGAAACATGGATTAAATGTGTAGTGCAAATATAAGTTAATCTTCCCACAGAGCTACTGTACATATATTCATTTTCCTTTTCTTTTTTTCTTCCTTTTGACCTAGCTTAGTTGTCTCCTTGGAAAAGAAGAAAAGACCAATGATGTCCTAAGTATTTATGTGTTTATAAATATCTTTTTTACCTTAGACTGCTGTTAAGCTGTCTCACTCCATACACTGTGCCACAGCGATTTAATATTGCATTTAAAAAGCATTAATGAGGGCCGGCTGAGTGGCGTGGTGGTTAAGCGCTGGCCTTGGAAGCTAGTGGCCCCGGTTCAGATCCCACATATGAGGGCTAGTGACACTGCCCTCAAAAAAAAAAAAAAAAAAAGCATTAATGATGGCTCCAGTGAATTTCTTCCTTCTGAGCTCCACAATAATAGCCATTCAAGCAACATGACATCAAAGCTGAACAAAGGGAGAGTTAGAGTGCTGTTCATATTTTCTACATCTTGAGGTAAAGCTGGAAAGCTGGGATCTGGTTAGCACCTTCTCATTTCATTGGATGAAGAGGGTCTCAGTTAATAATACATGAGTTACTTGTAGTGGGTGTGTCCATTTATACTCTTCATTCTATTGTAGATGGAAAAATTGCTATTATGCTGGCTCTGTTGGGACTGTTTCCACAGGCAACACATCTCTACTTCTGGTTATAATTTTAAAGCAAAGTCAAAATTTACTCCACTAGAAAATATCTTTGTTGCCTTCGATCATTTACCTAATGAAATAGTAGGTATTTATTAAATGCCTATTATGTGTTTTTAAGTTAATGTAGCTTCTCTTTCAAACAAATGGAAGAGTTTTTGTCATTAAGGATATGTTTTTCTTTTAATTTGAGGAGAAAAGTAAAAATAAAAATGAAAACATAAATACTAATGAAAACCTTAAATGATGAGGGTCAAATGGTTGCCTCTCATAAGAAATTAAGTGTGTTTGTATAAAAGGGAATTGTTTAGCTAATATAATTTATACAGCAGTAGAACTTAAGTTTAAAGTAATTCCAGAATGTAATTTTCTGTGCAATGCCACATTCAATATTTTGAATGTGGAGGGAGTATAGAGAGAAAGGGTTTTATTTAATGGAGAAGTGGAATAAGAAATGCAAAAAAAATATTGGAACCATATTGTGGAGGTCTCTTGAATTTTAACTTCGAGGTAGCTAATTTTATTAATTAATCACACAAAGCAACATTATAAAAATCATGAAAGATTTAAAAAGAAAAAGAAATTACTTGTTCCTGCAACCTTCTTTCAAGCACACAATCTATTTTCACTTTTCCCTGTTCTTTTTCACTAAAGGTTTTTGAACAATGAACTGACATGATGGAAAATGTGTTGTAGAACTTTTAGGAAGATTAATCTATCAATAGTTATGAAGATGGAGAGATAAAGAGAAGTGTCTGAAGCCTGGAGACCTAGATGAGAATTATAATTCTATTGAAGTAATCCAGGTGAGATGTGATAAGGGCATTGCACAGAAATGGGAAGAAATGGGAAGTTTGTAAGAGGCACTGAAATGGAAAAATCACTGATTGAATATAAGACATTAGAGAAAGGAAATCATTGATTGGAATGACTGGAATCTGAGTTAATAGCAACAGTTTCATAGATAGAAAGCAGAAGTGAAATGATGAGAATAGGTGTCTGGCTATGGAAAATTACTTATATATTTTTTGTAACATTACATTGGAAAAAATATGGTTACAAAAAATGATGTTAATATTTTTAAAGATGGAAAATTGGTGTATGTATATACATATATATGTGTATATATATATATTTTTATATATGTATATATATATTTTCTCTCTATATATATATATTTATTTATATAACAATATATAATCCTGAGGTCTCTTTTAAATCTAGTCCTCCTTAGTTATTTAAAAAAATGAGGATAGTTGAAATAATAGGTATGAATGAAATCTGGTGTGTTAAGGAAGTAGGAGGGATTATTAATAACCTTTTTGAGAAGGTTATTAATAGTGAGGAAAGGAGTAGTTTATGAAATAGATTGTGAACCCACATGATGATTCTCAAAATTAGAGGCGAGAGGAATAAAAAGAGAATGAGAAAATTTTTTTAAATACATATTAGAGTAGTAGTATAGAGAGGACAAGGAGAATGACACTTGAGAAATCTGTGAACAATTAATATAATATTTGTTAAACTTTATTGTCTAGAAGGTTAATTAATGTGTAGAAATGCAGCTGACTTTTTCGTTGATTTTGTGTACTGTAAGTTATAAAACTTATCAGTTCCGACAGTTTATTTTTTTGGAGTTCTTAGTACTTTCTATATATAATATCATGTTGTCAGTGAACAAAGACAATTCACTTCTTCCTCTTAGATTTGGATGTCTTCTCTTTCTTTCTTTTTTTGCCTAATGGTTCTGGTTAGGCCTCTCAGTACTGTGTTAAATAGGAGTGTATACCCTGTCTGTTCTAGCTCTCAGTGGAAAAGATTTTAACCTTAAACTGTTTAGCGTGATGTTAACTGTAGGTTTGTCACATGTGGCCTTTATTATGTTCCTTCTATACCCCATTTGTTGAGATTTTTTTTCATGAAAGGGTGTTGAATTTTTATTTTTAATTAAAGTTTATTGGGGTGACAATGTTTAGTAAACTTACACAGGTTTCAAGTGTACAATTCTGTAATGTATCATCTATATATCACATTGTATATTCACCACTCTGAGTCGGTTCTGTCTCCATCACCATATATTTGATCCCATTTACCCTCACCTACCACCCCCTCCCCTTTACCCTCTGGTAACCACTGAACTATTGTCTATGTCTATGAGTTTTTGTGTCTTTATTTGTATGTCTTGTTCCTTTGTTGCTTTCAGTTTTATATATCAAATATCAGTGAAATCATATGGTTCTCGACTTTTTCAGTTTGACTTATTTTGCTTAGCATAATACTCTCAAGATCCATCTGTTTTGTCACAAATGAAATATTCCATTGTGTATATGTACCACATCTTCTTTATTGAACCATCTACTGAAGGACACTTTGGTTGTTTCCATGTCTTGGCCACCGTAAATAAAACTGCAGTGAACATTGGAGCACATACACATATATCTTTATGGATAAATGTTTTCAGATTTTTTTGGGTAGATACCCAGGAGAGGGATTGTTTGGTCATATGGTAATTTGAAACTAGACTGCTGTCTGTCACCATGTACCAGAATTAACTCAAAATGGATCAGAGACCTATACATAAGACCTGAAACAATAAATTGCATAGAAGAAAATATAGATACTAAACTTATGGGCCTTGGGTTTAAAGAGAATTTTATGAATTTGACCTCAAAAGCAAGGGAAGTAAAAGCTAAAATAAATGAATGGGACTATAGTAAACTAAAAAGCTTTTGCACACCAAAGGAAACCATTGACAAAATAAAGAGGCAAAAAACCAAATGGGAGAAGATTTTTGCAAACAATGCCTCTGATAAGGGGCTAATATCCAAAATATATAAGGAACTCATAAAATTCAACCCAAAGAATTCAATTAAAAAATGGGCAGAGTACCTGAACAGACATTTCTCCAAAAAGGTCATACAGATGGCCAATAGACATATGAAAAGATGCTCAACATTGCTAATCATCAGAGAAATGCAAATAAAAGCCACAATGAGATATCACCTCCCACCAGTTAGAATGGCTGTTAACAAGACAAATAATAACGAGTTTTGGGTTGGAGAGGCTTTGGAGGAAAAAGGAACCCTCATATACTATTGGTGGAAATGCAGATTGGGTTAGCTGCTGTGGAAGGCAGTGTAGAGGTTCCTCAAAAAGTTGAGAGGGTATTGAATCTTGTCCAAAGTATTTTCTGCTCCTATGAGAGGATCACATGATTTTTCTTTTTTGTTAATGTGGTGTATTATGTCTATTGATTTGTGTATGCTGAACCACCCTTGCCTCTTGGAGATAAATCCTACAGATCATGGTGTATCATTCTTTTAATGTGCTTTTGAATTTAGTTTGCTAATTGTTGAAAATTTTTGTGTCTATATTCATCAGGGTTTTTGGTCAGTAATTTTCTTTTCTTGTAGTGTTATTATCTAGCTTTGCTATCAGGGTAATGCTGGCTTCGTAGAATGAGTTTGGGTATGTTCTATCCTCTTTATTTTATTTTAATTTTTTTGAACAATTTTTTTAAAGAATTGGCATTAAATCTTAAAATGTGTGGTAGGGTTCAACATTAAATCTATCTGATCTTGGGCTCTTGTTTTGAGAGGTTTTAAAATTTTACTTCAGTATTGCTGCTTATTTTTTTAAATTTTCTATTTCTTCATGATTCAGTATTTGTAGGTCATATGTTTCGAGGAATTAATTTCTTCTAGGTTACCCAATTTGTTGGCATGTAATTGTGCATAGTAGCCTCCAAAAATCCTTTTATTTCTGTGATATCAGTTGTATTGCCTCCTGTGTTATTTTTAATTTTGAGTCCTCTCTTTTATTTTTCTTGGTGAGTCTATCTAAAGATCTGCCAATTTTGTTTATATTTTAAAAAAACCAGCACTTAGTTATATTGATTTTTTTTCTATTTTGTTTCTAGTCTCTATTTCATGTATTTCTGCTGTAATCTTTGTTACTTCCTTCTTTCTGATATCTTTGGGTTTAGTTTGATCTTATTTCAATTTCTTGAGGTGTAAAGTTAGTTTATTTTAAATATTTCTTTTTTCTTAAGGTAGCATTTATTCCTGTAAACTTCTCTCTTAGAATTGCTTTGCTGCATCTCATACATTTTGTTATATTGTGTGCTTGTTTCCATTTGTCTTAAGATACTTTCTAATTTACCTTTTGATTTCCTCTTTGATCCATTGCTTGTTCAGGATTGTGGTGTTTAATTTCCATATATTTGTGAATTTTCCAGCTTTCCTCCTTTTAATGACTTCTAGTTTCTTCTAGTTTCATACCATTGTGGTTGGAAAAGATACTTGATATGATTTCAATAATAATAATAATAATAATTATTATTATTATTATTTTTTTGAGGGCAGTGTCACTGGCCCTCATATGTGGGACCTGAACCAGGGCCACTGGCTTCCCAAGCCAGCGCTTAACCACCGCGCCACTCGGCCAGCCCCAATAATTATTTTTTAAAACATTCTCAGCATTGTTCTAAATACAAAGGATATAATTGCAAACAAGAGAGATAAAGGTCTTTGACCAAATGAGGGAAACAGACAAAGAGTAAAATAATTTTAATTTGTGATATTTGTTACAAAATCATGAGGGAGGAAATAATAGAGGATGGCATATGGGATAATCAAGAAGGTTCCTGAGACTTTAACATTAAAGATGACAGATGAGAAGAACCTTGCGCTGTAGAGATCAGGAGGAAGAAGAAGGAAGAAGGAAAAAGAAAAACCATTCCAGGAAAAGAAATCTCCAGGTGCAGAGGCCCTGGGTCAAAAAGGGACATTTCCTTTTGTTATTAGCATGTTTTTTATAATTTATTCATATTGTCATAGTGCTCTTTGTGATTAAATGATAATGAAATTAAGGAAATGACCACATGGTCTCATACATATGCTATAGTAATGTATATTTATAATAATTTTTAAAACTACTTAAAAGAACTTTTAGTATTCTGTTTTTTAATATAAATTGTATTCTGAGAATTGAACTCTTCAGTTCCATTACTGTTTTTAACTTGCTGATTTGCAAAATGGTAAAAAAAAAATTAATTGGAATATTGTTTTAGTTAAAATTTATTGGGGTGACAGTGGTCAACAAAACTACATATGAGTAGGTTTCAAGTGTACAATTCTATAATACATCATCTACATATTGCATTATGTGTTCACCACCCAGAGTCAATTCTCCTTCCATCACCATATATTTGACCCCCTCTAACTTCTTCTACCATCTCCCCTCCCTCTTACCCTTTGGTAACCATTAAATGTTGTCTGGGTCTATGAGGTTTTGTTTCTTTATTTGCTTGTCTTGTTCTTTTGTTGCCTTCAGTTTTATATCTCACAGATGAGTGAAGTCATATGGTTCTTGACTTTTTCTGTCTGACTTATTTCACTTAGCATAATGATCTCAAGATCCATCCATGTTGTTGCAAATGGCAGTATTTCATCTTTCCTTATGGCAGAGTAATAGTCCATCGTGTATACATACCATACCTCCTTTATCCAATCATCTATCGAAGGACACTTCGGTTGTTTCCATGTCATGGCCACTTTAAATAATTCTGCATTGAACATCGGAGCACATATATCATTACAGATACATGTTTTCAGACTTTTTGGGTAGATACCCAAGAGACGGATTGCTGGGTCATATGGAAATTCTATTTTTAATTTTTTGAGGAATCTCCACACTGCCTTCCATAGCAGCTGCACCAATCTGCATTCCCACCAACAGTGTTTGAGGGCACCTTTTTCTTCATACCTCTCCAACATTCATTATTTGTCTTGTTGATGATAGCCATTCTAACTGGTGTGAGGTGATGCCTGTGGTGGTCATGCAGCAAATTTTATTTTAGTTAAAAATATACATTTTAAAAATGTTAACAATATTTTTGACATGAAAACATCTAAAAATACTGGAGATATACAATTGTGTAGTTTTTTTCTCCTCTAGGGAACTGTATATAGATATCACTATATATCCTAAAAACAGATAAATACTATTTTGAAAATATTTTATACTTTCTATACAAAGCAAGGTGAAATTATATTAAACCACTGATTTGGTGCATCTTGACCCTGCATTGGCTCTTGAAAATAGAGACATTCACTGCTAAGAATAAACTTTTTACCTAAAGTTGAAGGAAAAATAAAAACCCTGAAAAAATGCCAGAGAGTCCATGAGAAGTTCTCATTTTAGTGGCCACACTTCCAAGGACAAAAAAAAAAAAAAAGAAAAAAAAAAGAAAGAAAACACAGCAAAAATCTCAGAGGCAGAGTGCTACAGAGAACCTTGCTGGACCTACTGAGTTTAAGAAATTTACTACATCATGTATTCTAGATCTATCTCCTTCATCTAGTATTTTAGGGTTGTGTATGCTGTCAGTAATTTTTAGCTGTTAAATTTATCAACTTTAATTTGGATCTATGTGAAAGCATTGCATTTAGAGAAGCATTTTATTGAGCAGTACTTGTACATGAAAGCTTAAAAGGGAAAATAGTTGTATCTTTAGTTCATTTATGTTCAATCTGCTCTTTCTTTTTCTTGCCCAAATTAAGAAAAATACATATAAATGAGAAAAATACATTAAAATGTATTTTCCTTCTTTTTCAATGCTTTGATAGCAAGCAGAATTGTCTCATTTTGTTTTAACAAGGTATTTGTTAAATCACTCATCCCTCTATCATTTAGTTCGTCTCCCAGAAGAGTTTTCTCAGCTCTTCCAGCTGGAAGTAATATTTCCCTTCTTTGTATTTTTTGTGGTATATGTTGTCCATAGAATTATTTGCAAATATAGTTTTTTATATTATATCATCCTTCCCAAAAAAGGAACACTCTTCCCAATTTGATTATAATCTGGAGATTAGAAAGTACACTGAGTTTACATTGTAATCTCCACAGAACCTACTGCAGTGCCTGCCTTGTACGTAATGGTCACTCAGTGACTATTTCTTGCACTATTTTTTTCCTGCTGCACCTAAGAAAAGAGCCTTTTTTAAATTGTTCTTAGCAATTTAGAAAATTAAATTAATTAGGAATTTTAGATTTTCTTACACTATTCTTAGTGGTTTCTTGCCAATTTCCTGTATTAATTCTTGGTTGTGTATTATTTCTCCCCTTTCTTTATTAATCTTTATTCTTCAGTAGTTCTTTATTAATCTGCTAATAGAATAACTACCTTATCCAAATCACTTAATATTTTAGTAGCAGAATTTTATTTTTTTTAAATGTCTAATTGGTGTGTAGTTATCTTTCTTCTCATAAATACAAACCATAGAACATGTCATATCTCTATTGATTAAATCAATAAATATTTATTAAATGCCTACTAGATGCCTGGCATATATGATGAGTCTACTGTTGTAAATAAGATGCTCACAGTATCCGCACAGGGGGTTCATAATATGCATTGAGCTAATAAGCACTACAGTGCTAATAGGTACAAAGCACTGTGGATGTGCTTGGGGGGGCACAGAACAGTTTTAGGGGTTTAGGGATCGAAATCATGATTCGGAATTAGCTTAGGGAAGAGTGACAGAAGGAGCTCTGTACTTCTAAAAACTGTGCTCTGTTTCTATTTTCTTATGTATTTTGATGTCTTGCTCTGATCAGGTTGTTGGTTTTAACCTTGGTTGTTATAAATGCTTTCCAATAACTTGATCATATTTTCTAAATGCAGCTTTCCATCATTTCTCCTTCATCTACCAGTTCTTTCTTTGGGCCAAAATTAAATGGAAAGAATAAATTCCCTCTGTGGTTTTTCTCAGCCTTTCAAGAGTGATTTTTTTTCTTTCTAAAAAGCATGTTTAGAATATAGCCCCTGTTACAATTTCCCAAAGATAGAAATATTTTTTAATACCTCTGATCTCTCTTAATTCTAGTTCTAGTATATCACATAATAGAGTTATATGAACTTGTACTTCTCCCCAAACTATCTCTTTTTCTGCAAATAATGTTACCATCAGATGCTTTGCCAAAAGGTAAACTTTTTTGAAACTAAGTTGGTGGAAATCAGGTAGATATAACAGATGCTTCACTTTCCTGAACCTCTAAGGTGCCACTCCCATCTCCACATCCATCATGTTTTAATTTTTTTTCCATCATGTTTTAAAATTTCATTTTATTGTGGTAATATCACTTAACACCTTATCTACTTTTTAAGCAAATATCTAAGTGTAAAATATATTATTGTTGACCACACGTATTGTGTTGTGCAGCAGAGCGCTCGAGTTTATTCATCTTGCTTAACTGAAATGTTGTGCCTGTTGGCATCATCATCTTTTGATAGGTTTTAAATAAATAGCCTCTGATATGAACAGACATTTCTCTAAAGAGGACATACAGATGGCCAAGAGGGATATGAAAAAATGTTCAACCTCACTAATCATTAGGGAAATGCAAATAAAAACCACAATGTGGTACCACCTCACTCTGGTCAGAATGGTTATCATCAATAAATCAACAAACAACAAATGCTGGTGAGGTTGTGGAGAAAAGGGAACTCTGGTGCACTGTTGGTGGGACTACAGATTGGTGCAGCCATTATGGAAATCAGTATGGAGGTATCGCAAAAAGCTGAAAATGGAACTACCTTATGATCCAGCAATTCAACTCTTAGGTATCTATCCAGAGAAACCCAAGATGCTAATTTGAAAAAATATATGCACCCCTATGTTCATTGCAGCACTATTTACAGTAGCCAAGACTTGGAAACAACTGAAATGCCCATGGGTAGATGACTGGATTAAGAAGCTGTGGTATGGTACATTTATACAATGGAGTGCTACTCAGCTATAAAAAAGAATGAAATCTTACCATTTGCAATGATATGGATGGACCTAGAAGATTATTTTAAGTGAAATAAGTCAGTCAGAGAAAGACAAATACCATATGATCTCATTTATAGGTGGAATCTAAAGAACTGAATAAATAAGCAATGTAAACAGAAATAGTCTCAGAGATATAGAGGAAAAACTGATAGTTGATAGATGGGACAAAGATGGGGATGAGGGAGAAGGGAAAGGGATTAGAGAGCATAAATTGGTAACTACAATATTGCCATAGGGATATGAAAGACAGTTCAGGGAATATAATTAATAATGTAAATATTTTGTAGGATGTCAGATGGTCACATGTCTTGATAGGGAGACCACTTCATGGATGGTGTAGAGGCTTGATCACTGCACTGTACACCTGAAGCTGACATTGAATAATATTGTATGTCAACTATAATTTAATATATATGTAGTCACAGGATGTGGAGTAATAGTGTGGGAAGTGGAGTCAATGGAATTGTAGTAGATGTGTATGATGTCGAGGGATGAGAGGTGTGTGGGGCGGTGGATTGGGGGAGGGGTGTTGTCACTTTGTGAGGGGTAAAAAGTATAACTATTGCACTGTTTTGTACACCTGAAACTAGTAAAAAAATAAAAAAATAAAAAAAAAATAGCCCCAGTATCCCAGCTTCCAGGTTCATTTTCTAACAGTCATCATTCCACAAGCTACTTGAAAAATAGTTCCCAAACATACATATAATCATTTTACTCTTCTGTTGAAAAATCCTACAGTTTCCTTTCACCATCTGGATGCATAGTGTGCAAAGATTCCTGTCTGTTTTTCCCAAGTCATTATATGACACTGCTAATAAAATACAGAAAGTTTCATTTCACCATTTACTTATTTGATAAAGCCTGAATTAAACACACAATCTGTCAATTAGTGGCCTTAATCAAAGTAAATAATGACCAGATAAGTTGGTAGATGTTGTCAAGGGAGTGTCTCATATTCATATCAACAATTTTATGACAGTGTTTTCAACTGGAGGCGGGAGCAAACATGCCTTGAAACCCTAGAGAACAGCCTTACCAGCTAAACGTATGTGGGGGGGCCATGGGCATTAGCTGTCAGTTGGGAATTTAGAGTTCATAGAGGTCTGTAGAAGATATCTATTGTACTACCTAAGCAAAATTATGTCCCTTAATGTAAATATTAGACATCATCTTTAAGTGATAGCTTGATTTCCTACCTTGCAAACTTAAACTATGTATTAAATTCAATTTGGAAATGGTTCTTGATTACCTGATATATTTAAGGCTATTTAAGAATACAAAAAAAGAATAAGGTATTTATTTCCTTTATCAACAGATATCATGGTCAAGCTGGGGGGACTCAAAAGGATAATTTTGAAATGACACAATAAATTCAGTAATAGAAGGCAAACATAACTAATGAAGACTTTTCTCTAAATAAACTCTTTGGAATTCAAAAGGAATAAAGGATAATTCAGAAAAGGAAATAAACAAATACTCAAATTCTTTGAGTTATAAACAATGACTATCAGAAAATGATTATAAAAATCTTCATATCTAGACACATCTGATGAGATTTTAGAACTCTATGACTGAAAATAATTGATTTAAGTTTATACAGGAAAAAAAAAGTACAACAAATGAATGATACTGAATTTACTGTTCAGCAACACTGAACTGGAAAAATCAGAGTTCTAAGGGAAATTGAATTTGGATCTATAATTCCGTTCATAGCCGAAAAGAGCAGAATATAAGATACAAAAATGAAGAGTAGCTAAGTATGAGCTGAAAAAAGTAAACAGAACCAACAATAATTCAAAGTGAAACTGCTGAACCTTGATGCTCAAAGCAGTTGCTTGAGCAAGAAGAATTTGGATTTAAGTGAAATATAATTAAATTTCCCAATCACACTATTTGATTCTATAATACATAATAATCACAGTATTATAATGGGTATTTTCTCAGCTTTAAAATTTTGGAGTTTTTCTGTAGTCAATACACAGAAATATTAGAGATACAGAACCAAAATTAATAATATAACAGACAAAAATATGGAGGATGAAGGTACTTCTAGTGTTCCCCATCAGCTAATCGATCAGCTTAAAGGTGATAGACCAAGAAACAGAGGTTTAAATAGATTAGTTAATATTATGTGTGTAACCATGATGAGAACTAAAAATTATAACTAACAAACATGTTGAGCTAGATGGGAAATAGAGATTTAGAGACAGAATTTATTCTTTTTTTTCTTTTTTTTTTTTTTTTAAGGAGAAGTCTGGTAGAGGGCATGGAAAAGAGAAACTGAAAAGTGTTTATATTTATTTACTTTAAACCTTTCTGTATAGTTTGACCTTTTAAAATTTTCTGTATGGTTTGACCTTTTTTTCCTTAAGTAAAGGTATCATTATGAAAAAAAATAAACAGGGTGGGAGGCAATACCCAAATACTGTGTGAGCATTTTAGGAATTACTCCATGTCCTCGTTAGGTCTTGCTTTGCACCCCAATTTTTATATACATTACTGTCATAATATAAAACAATGTAATATAAGTTTCATGTTTAAAAAAGTGGTAACATCTGGTATATCACAGTGTATTTCAAATAGACTTGCAAGATACTACAAAAAAACTCAGATATACTCTTTGCAAGTCCAAGTTGCTCGCGTTGAGTACCTATAACATAGATGAAGTATAACTGTTGATGATGGTTTTTAATCTCGTAAGTTCTGACTTAAATCTTATGCATCACAGATAATATGACAATTCCAAAAATTAAGCTGTAAAGGAAAATGCTGTTACTATATAGAAAATCACTTGATAGAATTAAATGAGTCACTCCACCGTGCTATACCAGTTTATAGCCATTTATCTGTGGAGAAATAGAGTTAGCACTGACATTAACTCTCATCGTTTGATTCCTTTATTATAAATTTCATGTTCTGCTCAAATTCTTTAAGCAATACCATATGGTTTCATTATGTTTGTTGCCATTTGTTATGCCCAATAAGCTAAAATTTTATTATATATCGATTTACTGCTGTGAATGCCTGAAAACCTTCAGGCTCTCAACACTGTCATTGATCAGATATCAATTGTTTTTTACTCTCAGACCAAAGAACATATTAAACTGATTCTGAATATATCTGGTACATACTAAAGGGCCTGACCCCAATTTTTCTGTGAAAGGCCTTTTAGCTTCAATTTTAAGAGCAATTTTGTGTCTTACAATACTGTGGTACTCTTGACTCGGAATCCCACTTTGTCATTTATTTGGCTAGAAAGCAGGACTGAAACTGTTTCAATTTGTAGAGATTTTGTGGCTGTGGTTCTTGATTTAATCAATGTCAATAAAAAATGATTTAGAAACATCTTATTTAGAAAATGAGTTGTTGGACAAGTGGTTATAAATTAAGGTGATTTTAAAAAATATACCAGTAAAAAGGACTGAATGCTTGTGTAGCATCCTGGATTGTTACATGTGATATTAATATGCCTCTATCTTGTGGGATAAGCATTGTCTGAAGAATGACAAAATACAACTGAATTTGTAAAATAATTTTCTGATCTTTTCTCCTATTTTTGTATTTGCTTTAAGATACATATTCAATTACTAATAAATACTTGAAAATTAAACATGCTATTCTAAGCTCAGAAAAATCTAATATAATGTATAAATATTTAAAATTTAACAATCATGAGGTAGAGAACATAAAAAAAGTTAACTATATAACTATATTAATATGAAATATGTTTTGAAACATGAATTTGGTGAATCTGTTAGAATTTTTCTAAGCATTATTTCTATTAAGAAGTGATAGTTTGGCCTAATATGAGTGGAACAGACCAATAATAAACATCTAAACAAATATTTGCATTTCATGCTATATGAAAATTAGAGATACTGTAAAGCATTTTGTCAGTCTAAACTCTGAAGTTAGACAAACCTGATTTTGAAATGAGATTTTATATGAATTTACTACCTGTTGAGAAATATTACTTTCCTCATCTGAACTGAGGATTAAATGAGACTATGGTTGTATGTGAAAAGTCCCTGGTACATAAAATGTAATCAAACGGAAAGCTGTCAATTATGTCATGAGATTGATATACATCAAGTGTCTAAGTATCTCAACTTGTCTACATTACTGAATTAGCTGATTGACAGATAAAAATGACCTGATATACCAAGAAAATAAATTTTTCTTATTTAGAAATGATAAACCACATGTTATTTTGAAGTTATTAACTTTGATTTCTTTTAACTATTTTAAAAAATGTGCTACAGTTTCCTTTAGGGAAGTGCTTCTCAAATTTTGTGTGTATAAATCATCTGGAGATATTACAAAAATCCATATTCTTACTCAGTAAGTCTGGGGTGGGGACTGAGATTCTGAATTTCTACAAGCTTACTGGTGATACCATAGCTATTGAATCATGGTGTGTGTGTGTATGTGTGTGTGTGTGTGTGTCTGTATGTTGATACTTGGAGTAGCAAGGTGATAGGTCGCATATGCTACATCATTGCATCCTCTTGCTCTTTCTATCATAAGCTCCCATAGCATGCTGAATATCAACTCTCAAAATTATTTGGTTTTGATATTACAATCTTTTAAATCTTGTACTTCCTTCAGTATATTGTAAGCTCCATGAATTTATCTTCTTTTCCTCACTGCTCTGTCCCCAGAATAGCACAGTGCCTGGAACTTGGCAATGAGTGCTTATTTGCTTAGTTCTGGTGACCTACGTGCCAAAAGTGAAGTCCATGGCTGGAAAAGTAATAAGAAGCCACAGATTGAAAGCTTCTGCATAACGGCTGGGTTGCAAAATAGTTTTGCACAATGGATTACTTCCCTACACTCATGGGCTTGATTTGATTTCCTCCCCTAGAAATGGGTGTATGTATGTGTGTCTAGTGGGCATGGTCAGAATTGCTATTTGAAAAATACGTGGTAATTAGGTACAATATAACTAAATTTACTACCTTGTAAATGACTTAGGTATTGATTCAAGAAGCAGCGCTTGAAAGGAGTAATTGAAAACAAAGTCAAACGAGGGGTAGGTCACTAAGTTTCTCTAGGACCAAGATGTTGCCAGCCACAAGAGTTTCGAGAAGGTATAATGCTGTATTGTATACTGTGAACTTGCTAAGAGAGTAGGTCTTAGGTGTTCTCACCACACCAAAAAAAACAAAAGCACAGTAACTATGTGAGTTGATGGATGTGTGAATTAACTCGGTTGTGGCAATCATTTTACAATGTATGAATACCTATATTAAACCATCACATTGTACACGTTAGATATGTAAAATTTTTACTTATCAATTATACCTCCATAAAGCTTGGGGGAAAGGTAGGAACAGCAGCAGGAGAAGATGCCTGGATGCAGCTGACCCAGACATTTTTAGGCATTATGTGATTATGTAATGTTAAAGAACACAGGCCGCTGAGCACTTTTTACTCTTCTGGTTTTATTGTTCAACCTGTAAATTTCTCATAGGACTAAGTTTAGGATACTTAGAGGGACATTTAATTTTAAGTCACCATTTTGGTCATTTATGATCCTCACAGGGTGAGGTGAAGGCAGCATTTCAAAAATGGAACATTTTACTTCAGCATTGTTATTTCTTTACAGAAAATAATTAATGTAGTCATCATTGTTTTCTTAAGGTCCTCACTTTGACACCCCAATGGAATGAGGCTTCTCCTCCTTTAACTACATGTTCAATTTTTTTAATCAAAGTGTTGTGTTGAAGAGTCAGATACATAATTGCATGTTCATTGCTAATTAACAACCATAGAGAAGGATAGTAACAATAAGGATAATCACAATGTCTTAACTTCAAAGTGTGAATGGAATTATGAGACTCAGAGGCCAGGATCAGTTTGATGTTTTTCACATCCTTCCCATATAATAATCTATATTCAGATGAAACTGTTCAGAACATAAAATACTGCCTTTGTTAAATATTTTTTAAATCTTTTATATCTGAAGAACAATGTGGGGCTAAAAAGATAAATATATGGAAATAGCACTCATCAATAAACATAAATTCACAAGGATTCCAGTACAAAATTTTTCTTGTTCATTTTTACAGGAAATGGGAGAAGTAATATGTGATTATTGAAGTGTATTGTATGTTTTCTACCTGTGTAATATGAAATACCTCAGCCAGAACTCTAAAGTGCTACGTATTCATTACAAACCTTCCCTCTCAAGCGGTAGTTATACTTTTTAAAAAATTAATAGACTTTATCTTTTAGAGCAGTTTTAGGTTTATACAAGAATTGAACAGGAAGTACAGAGAGTTCCCATTGTCCTTCCTTCCCTCCGCAAACCCCCAGCTTCCCTTATTATTAATATCTTGCATTAATAATACTTTGCAACAATTTATAAATCAATTTGTTACAATTGATGAACCAATGTTGACACATTATGATTAAATTAAAGAACCAAAATGTTTTCAGAAAAGGTTTTATTTTTAATTTAGCAGCTTTTTGAATGATAACTAATACAAACTACTGCTCATATTTAAATGGTACAATTTAATAAACTTGACACGAACATACTAGTAAAACCATAATCATAGTCAAGATAACGATCACCCCCAAATTTCCTAGTGCCCTCTAGAATCTCCCCTGCAATGCATCCCTCCCTGTCCCCCTCCTCATTTCCATGCAAACACTGATCTAATTTGTCATAATAGATTAGTTTGTATTTTTTGGAATTATAAAACATTTATTTATTTACTTTTGTTTGGCTTTTTTCACTCAGCAAAATTATTTTGAGATTCATTACTGTTGTGTGTTATCAGTGGTTCATTCCTTCCTAAATGGAGAACTGCATTTAATGAAGAGAAAGGTTACACTTTGAAGTTGATACTATCTAGGCATTCATTTCTCTGTAGGATGTATAGAAAAATAAAATTATAAGTTTATTATAATTAAAATTTTAATTAATTATTATAAAATTAAAATTTTTATTATAATTATGAGTTTATTATAATAAAAATATAAGTTTTTATGTGTTGTTGTGTAGGGTATAGAAGCTGGTGATGAATATAAAATTTTGCCTTTCTAGCACTTTGCAAGTTAACTTTTAATTATTATTTTATATATAGGTATTAAAGAGTGCATTCATTTTACTTGAAAATAACATACAGTGTCCATATGAGCTAACATTATTAGCCTATGGGGTCTTGTTAACTCTTATATTATTAGCAGGTCCTTACAGGCAACAGTGAATTCATGGGGACTGGGATTGAGAACTTTAGTACTGATTTGTGTTTCCTGGAGTTTTCTCCTTGTACCATTCTTCATAAAAAGTTAATTCATATAGTATGCATTGGAGAGACATGTAGAGAGAGAGAGACAGAAAATGTCAAATTGTTCTAATCCATTATATCAGATTCCCCCCGTTTTAAACCATGTCAATTTTTCTTGCTCTCACTAACTCTGGGGCGGCTGGCCACTTTTCCAGCATTGGTTCCCACTGCAGAAACTGAGTTATGAGTGGCTGGTCAGCTTTTGGCAAACACACAGGTCCACACTCAGCACTCTTGCTTTCTGCCACTAGAGACTAACCCCTGAACCAAGGAGTCTGGACCAGGGAGATAAGCATATACAGAATCATAATGGTACTATTTTCAGTAAAATCTCAAATACAGCAAACATTAACATACAATTAACGATGACAGGAAAGTATAAACGAGCCAAATTTTGAGTATTTATTTCTTAAAATTCCTGCCATGACCATTATGAAATTTAGTAGTTTATAAATTTGCATGTAAGATACAATAGAAATATTCCTACATTTTTATGTAATAATGTTCCACTTATCATTTGGTTATTTGATAGTTACATTATAAAGCAAAAAGTATATACACATATATACATACATTTGCATATAAATATAGTCATAAATTTTAAGGTTATTTGAAACTTCTGCCCGATAACTGAAACATATTCAGCGTGGAATGCTTGCTTTTGTTGTTGTTATTTTTATTGATTCGCTTCTTACCTCAGGTGACAGAGTGTCAGATTTAGGGGATTGATTGTATTTCCCATATTAAAGATGAAGAGACTCCAGTTACTCTGAAGTTTTGCTATTACTTTTATTGCTTTTAGATAGACGGGGAGTATGAAGGTTAGCTATCCTTAGTTAATCTTAGGGAATTAAATCTAGTGGAGTAAAACCAATTGGAAAGGATTTTTTTGTCTTGGGCTATGGGCTTTTGTTCCGCAATAACTGCAGCCATTTAAAGTAAATTGTCCATTAAAGCACCATTCTGGCTTTTGACAAATTGCATCAAACTGTTTTCTTCCTCTGGGGAAACACAAACCTGAAAACGGTGGTTTTACTTTTTTTCTGCTTGACATATAGGTTGCCTAAACCAGAGGGTGAAAATGCTTTGAGGTACTCTATAAAGACAACCCAAATAGAGTATATATGGGTCAGTACAGCCCACGTGAAGACATTGAATACTAGCCACTTACCCTGTGTAGTGACAAATAATTGGCTGTGGTCTTATATATCATTTCTCATTTTGAAAACAGTTCTAACTTTTTAATCATGGAATATAAGCCATTTCAATAGAACTGACAAAAGCTATAAATCCGATTTTTGGCTAAAAAGCCATCAAACCATATGGAAATAGCTCAAATGATGATAGGCAAGGTACAAATTCCAAGTGCTGCTCTCTAGTCAGCAGCTACTGTCTTACTTTTCAGTTGACAGAAGTTCAAGTTGCTAATTATTACTGAGAAAAAATCAATTTTGATGAAAATAGTCTTTCAAAACTTACATTAACTATAGTCAGATTCAAAAATAACTATACAACTGTGGCTTAAATGTTAATGGAATGGGATATATTGTTTTTTAAACAGATTATTTTAGCTATTTGAAAACTATCTGAATTATTATTAACAGTAGTAAAAATAGTTATAATAGTCTACTTTCACAGTATATAATAAAAAGAAAAGTAAACACTGAGTTTCCAAAACAGAGCTACTCTATCTTTATTATATTGTGGTCATGTAATTTATTAGAGAAAATTCTTGATTGTGAACTAAAAATTCTAATTCACAATCATGAAAGATGGGTATTATTCTAAAATAACTAAAAGTTGCTTAAATGCTTTGATTTTAGGGATCATTTTTTGATCTGAAACATTTCGTAAAGAGTATAAATTTCATTATCTCCTACTGGATCAATAGTCCGGAAAGTTCTAAGTAGTATCAATTTCTTTGACTTTCACAATTTTGATACTTTTGAAAATAATAGGTCTGTTATTTCGTAGGCTATCCCTAAAATGGGGTTTGTCTGATATTCCCTATTGATTAGATTCTACTTATTAAAAAGACTATCACAGAAACGAGGCTATATTTCCATCAGGAGGCACATGATTTTCATTTGTCTCATTATTCATAAGGTTAATTTTGGTTATGTTCTTAAGATCATGTCTGCCAGACTTCTCCACTGTAACATTACTCACTTTTGTAATGAATATGAGTTTTGTGGAGAAGCACTTTGAGACTATGTAAACATTCTCTTATTAGAACAAAACTTTTGACACCTTCATTTGTTTGTTTAGATTAGTAAAGTTACTGTTTTGATGCTTAAATTGTCCCGTATTTAGTTAGAGGGAGACTCTTCAATCTGGCTTCTGTATCTTTTTGACATGACTGAATCATTGTATGAATACTTTATTTCTCTCTCATACAATAAGATTTTCCAGGCCTGTTTTGTATTTTCCCAGACCCAAGGAACATATTTCTCCAAAGATGCTCAATTAATTTTTAATTTTTTTTTTAGTGAAGAATAATGTTTAGAAACCAAGATCTGGTAGTTCTTATCACTAAAGTGCACTTATTTCTATTGGGGTGCCACTGTTCACAGGCCTGCTAATGAATATGTGTATGTACATATATGCATATATACATACATTTGTATTCATATGAATTCTTTTTTTGTTTCTACACATACACATTTTTATCTGTTTTCTTTCTCTGTCTTTGTTTCTCTTTTTCTATATATTAAAATACATTGGTTAATGTCAATACCTTCAATTTTACTGCAACACTCAGGATTCATCCTTTTCTCCCTTTCCACATACCCTTCTCTGAGTGTGAGAAACCCGACTCCCACTAGCTTAAATATACATACTGTTCTGATCAGCCAGCCCCTCTGTATGTAACCAATCTTCTGTTGCCACCACTACGCCCACTCCTACACAGATACCTCTCTCATCCCTTTCAGGCTCAAATATGTGGTTCTAAGTCCCTTCTCTGCAAGGATGCTCCATTAACTGTCCCCATCAGTCCAGGTGTCACCTCCTCTTCTCCATAGGGACTTCTCCATAGGGACAACCTAGTCCCTCTTTTCCTGTGACACACCATACATACCTCCCTTGATTTCCTCTATCTTTGTTTCATTTACCATTTTTTTTTCTTGTTACTTTCTAAATGTTCAGGTTCACTGCAGTCTATTCTTCATGGCTTACATGATGTCAAATAGTTCCCTGGTTTTCAGTGACTTTTCCATGTCAATAACTCTCAAATCAGTATCTGCTGAATTCAAAGCTGATACACATTATTGCCTTCTTGACATCTACACTTGGATCTCATGCATTTAACTGTGAGATGGACCAATGAGAACTCTTGATTCTTCTTGTGCCTCTAGTAAATGACAACACTATTGTGCAAACCAGAATATAGGAATGGTCCTTGATTTATCTGTTTTCCTTACCTGAAAATATGCAATATATTAGCAAATTCAGCTGGTTTTTTTCTTTAACATGTTTCCCATTTCTGTTGATTTCTATTAATCTCCATTGTTGCCACCTTACGGCAAGCCATACTCATATCTCACATCGATTATTGTAATAGCCTCCTATTCTTCCTACTTCTGTTTTTGCTTCCATAACCTATAATCCATTTTTTTATAATCTATAATCTATTCCTCTAAAGAAGGTAGAACTATCTTTTAAAAATTAAATCCGACCACGTCATCCCTCAACAGAAATCCTCTCTGTTTTCTATTGCGCTTATAGTGAAATGTCAACTCTTGCCCTGGTCTGTCATGCCATCTTTTACCACATTGTCCCTCTGGCTTCCTAAGATCTATCTTGTCATTCTCATCATGCAACAGGCCAAGTTTTTCCCAACTCAGGCATTTGGATTTGCTCTCCAAATCCTTACTTAGCAAACTCTTTCTCATTTGGATCTCACTGATAATACCTCCTTCTCTGAGAGTTAAAATTAATTGACCAATTTCTGAACAAACTTCTCAAACATTTTTGTGTACTTCTGAATTCAGCAAGGTGCTCAGTGATCATTTACAGTTGCTGAGAAAGGTCTCAGAAGGTGATTTGGATTCTATCTCACAGAGGTAGCTCATAGAATGCAGCTGAGA
This sequence comes from Aselliscus stoliczkanus, assembly GCA_033961575.1. Taxonomy (NCBI): domain Eukaryota; kingdom Metazoa; phylum Chordata; class Mammalia; order Chiroptera; family Hipposideridae; genus Aselliscus; species Aselliscus stoliczkanus. Next base: position 134,319,638 of record CM066731.1, on the reverse strand, counting down.
AATCATAAATTATGAGAGAGCTTATGGGTGTGGAGAGAACCAATGGAACAGAGGAAGTCAGGAGCCAGAAGATGGAGAACTTCTGTTAGATATATAGGTAGGGTCTGGACTATGTGGCCCAGGCTGTAGACTTTACCAATGGTCTCTAGTACCCAGTAGAACGAGGTAAAACCATCTATTGCTAAAGAGGCACTAAGGCCAGACAGCCAGGAACTAAAGCTACCCAGCAACACCCCCTTGAGACTTCCAAAACACCTGGAGGAGAACTCCCAGATGTGAGGTCCTTTCTCAGTAGTGAGGAAGATCTATAAACAGCTTACATATAACCCTCGGTATCAATTTGGGGGAAAAGGTTGGTGGTGAGAGAAGTGCTGAAAGACATCACACTTACTTAAAAAAGACTGAGGTAACCTGAAAAAATATAACTGGAAAAGATTTAGTTTATTCTGTTTGGAAAGTTTAGTAATTATAAGCTCACCCAAGTTTCCCAGTGGACTAAGGGTAAATAGGCCAGATGAGCATGTGCATTTATGTGAATATAGCACATATTAGTGTTGAATGCTAATTATTTGTAACATTAGAGTCCTAAATAGTTGACAACACTAAGCACTTTATATCGATTTGTATGCATGAATTTATAAACTTTGAAGGACTAAAAATAAATCAATAATGCCTGAAGGGAAGGATATATATTACAGCAATTATTCTTATCTTTGGCTGCTCATTTTATTCACTTGGGGGAGCTTCAAAAAAGCTCATGTCTGAGTCTACCCCCAAGAGATTCTGATTTAATTGGCTAGGGGCGTAGCCTGGGCATCAAGATTTTTTGAAATCTTCTCAAGTGCCTCTAATGTACAGCCACTGTTGACAGGTTGAGGCTAAAATAATTTCTTTCTGTATATATTTCCAGGCACACACCACCATTTCTTATATGTTAATATCTCTTGATGTAAGATTTAGCCCCATCCCACCTAGTCTATGAAACACACTGGTCAGCACAAGATTAATGGGTCTCAGGAGAGTACTGTGGTAAAGCCTGCTAACCCAGCAGTCTTTTGAAATATGCCACGAAGTCCTCAGCAATGACATCTTTATAGTAAGTTTCATGAGAGTATATATTGGGTCTAATGAACTTTTCTTAGCTCTGCTGTTTCTCACTTTGTTCCTTTTGCAGCTGCTAAAATCAGAAAGACCGACATCAGCAAGTTCCTGACTGTGAGTAAGCTAAAAGAGGCTCTTGAATAATTTTTTTCTGCTTACTTAACAAATTTCTCTTGTGACAATTGGATGTTATTTGGGGTTCCATCCTAAGAGGAAGAAGCACAAGCAAATTTCTTTTGAGAATAAATATTGTCTGTGTATATATTTGTAGCTGGTATTTTTTTTTATGAGGTTTATGATTGATCTTTGGCATGTGGTCCCGTGTGTATAGCTCTTCTGACAACAGCCTAATTTTTTCCCCAAGAGTTAGTTACAGATCTACATTTTTACTCACTTGGCTATCAGTCTTCAAAGAACTAGGATAACAAAGGAGTAGATACAAATACATACAGAAATACTTATGAGAAGATCACTGAATTAGATTTGTGAAAGCATGTTTAAAGTAATTTTCTACTGAAAAATTTAATCAAATGTTTTAATCATATCTTTCCTTACCGGTGTTAAGTAAAAATTTAAAAGGTAGCAATCGATAACCAGAGATAAAAGCTTCTCAAGAATAAATGAAAGGAAGTAATAAAAAGACTCACTAAGCCGAAGTGCCTGCTATCAATAGCAGCTGATAAAATATTAAAAGATTTGCCTTGTGTAAATGTCTCTGGAGAGCCGTCTTGCTGATGTACTAGAACATGATTGACAACTTGGAGACCTTGCTGGAAACCACAGAGGTATATGTATAATGTTATGCTCAGTTGCATAGGCCTTTCTTTTTAAATGGGACTGGAAATAACATATCACTGAGTTGGCTTTTAAGGAATTGAACTTTCTCCTCAGTGCTAGCTGAAGCTTAATTTCTTAGATATTATGTGGTACCTGGAATGCCAAAACTAAAACAAAGCATTGTGCTTGAAAACATGTGAAACTGCTTTGAAGGATTTCAATTACTGGTGGAAATTTTATGAGGGGTGGGGGTATAATTACAGCGTCAGAATAAATAATCAGTAATATTTACTGACACATTTTATAAGCCTGGTACTAAGTTCAGTGATTATATGCTTTGTCTTAATTAAACTTCACAAAAAAAAGCCTCAGCTATGAGACACATAATGATATTTCCATTGTTCTCAAGATAAGAAATTAAAACTCAGAAAAGTTAACTAACTTGCCCAAGGTCATAGTAAATAAGCAATTTGACTTGAATTTGAACCCAGATAAACCTAACTTTCAAATGACACGATGAACTGAAATTGACGGTGAGGCTGTTGACACCCTAGACATTTATTCGCAAGTGATTATGATAACATGAAGTCCAAAATGTTGGGTGGAGGGGGCCCCTACTGGAGGGATAAGACCAGAAAACACAAGACTGTGTTATTTATTTCCCTGCCTAATTCTAGAAAGTTGGACAAATAATGGGGAGGATCAAAATAGGTAGAAGCCTGAAGATATTTTGAAATGTATGCATAAGTTGTGTGACTAGAGATCAGGCCACACAGAGTTTGGGAGTGGAGCGTTTTCCTTTGCAATCAGGCATTAGAGCATGGTTTGTCAGCCCAGCAAGTCCTGGAGTACCCTGAGTGTGAGGGCTTTGAGAACCCCTGGCAAGTAGTTGGTTATCCTTTCACAGGAGGTAAAGGTCGTGATGGCAGTCAAGTACCTCCTTCCAGTGACTTTCAACAATAGACAGATAGGATCCAGAATATGAAAAACTGAAGCAAAAGCAGAGCAGTATACCTAAGTGCATGTGAGACAGTTTGGAGGAAGTTAACAAAGCCCTGGAGGAGATTTTATGGGTAGGGAGCAGTTGCTTTCCATTTCAGAAGATAGTGATAAAAAAATAATCAGACTCTAAGTACAAGCATGAACATAACTTTGTGGCCTTAATAAATGATACCTGGAGAAATTATAGGTATTTATTAATATGAATATTTATGCAACATAAACAAATACAAATTCTTAAACAATCACAAATTGAGCATCCACTTATTTCCACCTAAGAAGCAAAAATGACCAAAAATAGCATTAAGTTAATTTTTGATGGTAAAAGCTGTGGTTTATATATTAGGGAATTTCCAAAATTGTTTTCTCAACTCTCCCCTTAAATTTACTTTGATTAAGAGGCTGTGCTTTCCATTTCACTTTAAAAGATAAGGCATAATTGAACAGATCTGTCCCAAATGTTTTATGAATAATTACAGAGCCCTTCTGAGACTAAGACTTGCGTACAATGGAAAAGAAAAAAGAGAACACTGGGTCACTGGGTTATTTTTAGACAGTACTGTAATCCATCCACAGGGAAAGCTCTGTAGAAAATAAGGGACACTGAAAAGTAACCGTCACATATATCTTGACAGTGGAGAAACCTTACGGTCTCCATCTTTCAGGTAACCATTGAGAGCATCATATAATTGACACTGTGCCTCCTGATTTGATCAATACGAAGTGTTCCACATTACCAATGAAGCATTCATACAAAAAAAAATTATCCTGAATCAAAGCAAGATTTTATACAAAACATTCCGTTCAAGGAATATAGGAGATAGAAGAATACTATAAACAGCACAGTGAACAAAGGATAAAAAAAAATGGTTTGCACTAGAAAAAGGGAATTCTTATCTCAAGATCCACAAAATGAAAGCTGACCAAGTAGCCTGGCGCATAGTACAAACTGAAACCTAAATCAGCCTGAATTTATGGGAAATGGTTTTCTGTCAAGGAAACCTAATATACACCAATCACACCATCTTCCAACTCAGTTTAGCTAGTTTATCTTACTTTAGAAAGTAGGGCCTACGAGCCTAGGTAAAAGGTAATTTCACTACATGGTAAGTTCCCTGAGAACAAGGATTGTATTTCAGTCATTTTATGTCATTACTTAGAAAATTTTCTGGCATGGTAGTATGAATAAATAAATGATTGATAACCCAGTTATTGTACCTACAACTATTGTTTCATTAAAAAAATCAAAACATTACATAAAATGTGGTTATATGAGTATTTTCCTCCTTTCAAACTATAATAATTGTAAATTTGGCTGTATATTATAAATTTCTCCTGCGGTTCTATTTGTTTTTTTGTTTACATATTTTGAAGTTTTTTTAATTGGGTTTATGTACATTTAAGGTTGTTATGTGTTCCTGTTGAATTGACCGCTTCATAATTATAAAATACTGATGTTTATCCCTGGTAATATTCCCTGTTCTGAAATCTTACTTGTCTTATATTACTAAACCCTTTCCTTACTTTCTTTCGATGAGTTTTGGCATGATATCTGATATATCTTTATCCTTTTTTTTTTTTTTTTTTTTTTTTTTTCAGCTGAGCCATCCTGCTACCTGTTGGCACTGTTGGCAGCTTAGCGGCTGCTCCGCTCAGGCTGGGCATCGAACTGCTGTTGCTCAGAGCTCAGCTCGCACTCTTGAGCAAGCTCTTAACCAATGAGCCACTCGGCCGGCCCTCTATCCTTTTACTTTTAATGTATCTATATCTTAGTATGTAAGATATATTTCTTGTAGACATCATATAGTAGGATCTTCCTTTTATTATCCAGCAAAACAATTTATGTCTTTTAATTGGAATATTTAGACCATTTATATATAATGTTATTGATATTTTGAGGTTTACATTTATGGTCCTGTCATCTGTTTCTTGTTTTATATATTCTGTATTTCAGTTTTTTCTTTTTCTGCTTTCTTTTAACTGAATAATTTTGTACCTACTATGTTTTCTTCATTATGGGCTTAGTGACTATATCACCTTGTTTTATTTCCTTACTGGTTGCTGTACATCTTTAACATATCTAAGTTTACTTTCAAAAGCTTCTACGACTTCTTCACAAATGTAAGATTCTTAGATCATATATTTCCATCTTATTCTTCATTGTTAATTGACGCTCTTTTTGTACCACATTCTGCTTTTACATATATTATAAATCCCACATAAATTTTTAACATTTTTGATTTACACAATTTTTCTTCAAATATGTTAAAAATGAAAAAGCAATCTTTTATATGTATCAACATGTTTACTGTTTATTGTGCTTTTTATTTCCTTGTACAAATCCTGCTTTCCATCTGTGATCATGTCGCTTCTCCCAAAAGATTTTCATTAACATTTCTTTTGGTGTTAACTGTGCTGGCAAAGGATTCTCTTAGCTTTAGTTATTCTGAAACAGTTTCTATTTTGCTTTTTTTGTTTCTGAAGGACATTTTTTGTTTTTCCTGGATATAGAATTCTATGTCAACAGTTTCTTTTTATTTTAGCATATAACAATGTCATTTCATGATCCTCTGACTTGCATAGTTTCAAATTAGAAGTATGTGTTAATTTTAACCTTTATTCTTTTGTGTAAAATATTTCTGTCACACAAGAAACACAGGGAATGAAAAGTACCGGAACACAAGGCCCTAAGCTTTTCTTCTCTCTGCTGTATTGTTATACCTTCAGGTTCACTGATGTTTTCTTTTCCAGTGTTTAATCTGCTGTTAATCTCACCCAGGGGCAATTTTACTTCAGACATTGTATTTTTCATCTTTAGAATTCCCAATCAGTTATTTTTTTATAGTTCTAATCTTTATCATATTTATAAATTTCTCTAACTTCTTGATCAGATGGGATATATGCAAAATAGTTTTTTTAATGCCTTTGTCTGCTAGTGTAATTATCTCTGTCATTTCTGAGTCTGTTTTTGTTTGCTGACATTTCTTCAGATAATGGGTTACATTGATCTGTTTTTGGACATACATAATCTTTTTTTTTTTTTTTTAAAGATTTTATTGGGGAATTAGGGAAGGGGAACAGACAAGTTGTTGTCCTTTTGTTCTTTAGTCTAGTTGTGAAGGACACTGCTTCACTGGCCCATGTTGGTATCATCATTGCTCTCTTCCCGGATGAGGCAGATTGGTCGCCGGCCTCTGGATGGCCACTCACAGTGGCTCTTGGCAGCTCACACCAGCTGCCAGCTGCTCACGCTGGCTGCTGGCCACTCACTGTAGCCTGTGGCAGCCCACTGCAGCAGGGGCTGCATCTATGCCGTCCCGGGGACTCACAGTAGCCCAGATCCAGGTGGAGCTGTTGTTCACCATCTTAGCTGTAGAGGGCAGTGTCACTGGCCCTCATATGTGGTATCTGAACTGGAGCCCAAGCCAGCACTTAACCAACATGCCACTTGGCCAGCCCTACATAATCATTTTTACTGTATGTTGAACATCATGAATTGCCTTGCTGAGTGTTTGGATTTTGTTGTATTTCTATAAAAAATATTTTTCTTTGATTGTACAGGAATTTAAGTTATTATAGATAATTTTGATCATTTCACAGCCAGTTCTTTAGATCTGCTAAGGCAGGGCCAGAGTAGGCTCCTTCAATGAGTAGTTGAACTGTACTACTAAAGCTTGACCCCTTTGAAGTCTCCATGAATAAGTATTGGGTTGTTGGAAAAGTCATGATGTATTTTTTCTGTGTTTTTCATTGCAAAAATGTGTCATGACCTTTTTGACAACCCATTAAAATCACACTCTCTAGTTCCTCAGTTCATCTAGGCCACCACGCTTTGTTTGTGTTCCCATTCCTTGTTTTCATGGCCTGCAAATTGCCTCCAGGCCATGGTAATTTTACAAGTAAATCACCATAATTAAATTCCTTTTCAATGTTTCTACCTATATATTTTTTTCATTTGTTTCAAAGTAATGGTGCATTTTATGGTATTTGGGTATATGTAATATATTTTATATTCCATTATAACTATATTTTATATTGTGGCAAAAAGTTTATTTTTTCAGAATCAAATAAACCCCATGAAAATTGATATCTATTACTTTTTATTATTTGGTAGAAATGGTTTTATAGCTGAATTTAATTCAGTGTTTACAAATTCACATTAGGATTTCTGTATTACATAGTTGAAACATTCCACTTATATAAATGTTTTATGGGTTGTTCACAACTGAATGACAGATATTAAAATGCCATATAGGTGTGTACTTAAATATTTACAAATATCATTTTTAAGGGTAAAACCCAGAATTATTACTATAAACATATAAGAAGTACTTTGATACATCAGAATAAAAAAAATGAAATAAACCTTGTTGCTGCTGAGCTCTTGAGGAAAACCAAATTAACTTAGCAAGAATGATGGGAAAAAACATGTCAAAGAAAAATAAATATCACTGCAAGCAAAATAATTTGACTAGATGTGATGGAATATATAGCAGCAAGACATTTTTACTGAGAAATCTCACAAAGGCTTAGAAATTTCTTCAGACTGTAAACAAAGGTCAGCTTACTAAATTTTAATTTTGGTCAAAGGCCAGTTTAAGATTTTGATGAATGGGTACAAAAATATTCAGTAGCCAGGATTACAGAAATTATAAGTCAGCTTCACATATTAATTATGAATATTCTTTATCTATTCCTTTAGTCCCAGGTAATGAAAAATCGCAAGTACGACAGAGGATTTGCTGTGACTTTAATGTCTAACCTTGATGTATATATTTATATCCAAATACTGGGGGCACCAAAAAAATGTATACATGTGACTTGCATTCATATTTTGTTATTGGTATATATTGAGTATTACAATTTTGATACTGTCTTTTACTTTCTTAAACTGTGTATACATTTTTTTTGCCACCTTCTGTAGTTTTAATCATTAAGTTACAAAGTGATCTAAATACACAAACCCGGATCTACCAACATTGTATTAATAATTACTCATTCTGTTCTTTATCATCCTCTTGAAGTTTTTCCCTTCCTATTTTTGTTGCTTTTATTGCCTACTTGCAGACAAAAATAAATTCTTGTTGTCAGGTGGTCCAAAATTGAGATTAAAAATGGGAAGCCCCACGCTTTTTTTTCTGGTAAATTCTAAGTGACCAAAGAACAGTAACAGTGTTGTTAGTAAATTTCCTAAATGTTGCTACTTCTTTATATGTATGGTCTTCATACTGCTTATATCTTTTTGTCATCATATATTGTCAAAAGATATCTAGTACAGTGCCCTGTCCAGCAAAGTGTCAGATAAATGCCTCACTAATTAAATATATCACTTGTATTCAGCTTCCTGGAATTAAGTTCTTAGTCTTTTTTCTTATTTAATTTTTTAAATCTTGAGTTATTTGATACAATTGTATATTATTCATTAAATTGTCTATGTTATAAGAGAAAGCTGATGTAGTGAAACAACAAGTGATATGCATCATTGCAAGGAAAAGGGCACACTCTAGAAACTGTGTAGGTTTGAATAACAGGTTCATTAAGTGTCAGTAAGAAAGGAATTAGCTTTGCAAATTCTGCAAAATTTTATATAGAGACCTCAAGTCTCTTTAGAAATGAGAAAAAGAAAGAGCAAATCTGCTGGAAACAGGGTTGATGAACATATGATGCTTGTAATTTTAAAAAGAAGAACATATCCACTGATAACTTGGGAAATAATTTTTTTTTTTTTTAGTTGAGCCATCCTGCCACCTGTTGGCAGCTCAATGGCAATTCAGCTCGGGCTGGCATCGAACCGCCGTTGCTCAGAGCTCAGCTCGCACTCGAGCGAGCTCTTAACCAACTGAGCCACTCGGCTGGCCCAGGAAATAATTTTTAACCAGCATTTCATATTTTTACTTTCTACAATCAATTTTCAGTGATGTTTTAGCTTACCTCAGCAAAGTGTTATGGATGATAGAACTTCTTCTTCACAATTTGAAATTATTACATCTCTGCCTGTAGAGTCTATTTTTAAAACTATCATTCTGCAACTTCCTTTTTAAAAATATACTTTTTCTTTTATAGCAGTTTGAGCTTCACAGAAAAATTGAACAGAATGTACTTGGTTCCCGTATACCCCCTGCCCCCAAACATGCACAATCTCCCCAGCTATCAGCATGCCACGCCAGAGTGGTACATTTCCTACAATCGATGAACCTACATTGACACATCATTATTTTCCAAAGTCCATAGTTTACATTACAGTCCACTCTTGGTGTTGTATATTCTATAGATTTTGGTAAATATATAATGACATGTACCTACCTTTATTGTATCATACACAATAGTTTCATTGCCTCCAAATCTTCTGTGTTCCACCTATTCACCCTTCCCCTGTGTCCCCAAAGCCCTGGCAACCACTGATTTTTTTTTTTTACTGCTTCCATAGTTTTGCCTTTTCCAGAATGTCATATGGTTGAAATCATACAGTATGTAGCCTTTTCATATTGGCTTCTTTCACTTAGTAATATGCATTTAGGTTTCCTCCATTGCATTTCACTGCTAAATAGCTAACATCTTTTTAGTGTTGAACAATATTCCATTGTCTGAATGTATCATAGTTTATCCATTTACCTATTGAAAAACATCTTGGTTGCTTCCAACTTTTGGCAATTGTAAATAAAGCTTCTATAAATATCCACAGGCAGGAGTTTGTGTGGATGTAAGTTTTCAACTCCTTTTGGTAAATACCAAGGAGTACAACTGCTGGATATGGTAAGAATATGTTTAGTTTTGTAAGAAACTACCAACATTTCTTTTAAGATAGCTATACTATTTTTCATTCCCACCAACTCTTTTTTTTTTAAAAAAAAATGTCAAAATGAGAAACATCCAGAGAATAAAAAAGGTTCTTCTGTGGAATATGTAATTTTCCAATAGATATTCTCCTTGGGGCTCCAAGTTCACATGTCCAATATTTTCCCTAAGATGTCTCATGTCTACCTCAGAGCCACATGGCCTTGATACCTCACAGATCTCTTGATACCCCCCACTCCCACCACATATCTGACCCTCACATGTTTCACTATCTCAGTAAATACTCATTCATGCAGATTTCTACCTTGCTCTCAACATTCACATTCTCTCCATCAGCAAATACAGTATTGCTTTAAAATATATTTTAATATGTATCTACTTTTCTGTAATCATATTCACTATATTCAATTTTATTATCATCCTGGCATTTTCTTTTTATTAACAAGCTGATGCTATAAGGGCAGAGATCTCGCTTTCCCTGTTCTTGGTTTTATTTCCAGTGCCTAATACACAATGCCTAGAACATAGGAGATATTTAATAAATATTAACTTAATAAATAAAAGTATCAATGTCATAGACATTGTCGAATGCTCACATAACGTTCAGCGGAATCTCTTCATCCCCCACTCCTTTCATGCAGAATCCTCATTTTGTTCAGCTAACCCACTCTCTTTCCCAAGGCCCCATGATTCATGTAACCAATCAAAGTAATAACTCCATTTCTTTTGCTAATAATACTCTCTTGAATAGGCATATGGTATTTTTCTGAACTATAATATGTAAGGTGGCATGTGCTGATAATCCCCTAAGAATTATTTCATTACTCTAAATAATAAATATAGGAATGCACATCTGTTTATTCACTACATGTTATCCTATTTGCGTGGAACATCTGGGCCTGTGGAGGCTGTTTTACATCCATGAGGGAACCTAAAAGAAAAACACTCTGAGAATAGCTGAGGGGAACAGCAGAAAGAGGAAGAGTACTTGAAATGTTGAATTAACAAAACTTAAGTTGCTGATGTTGGTATATTTTTTAGGCAGAGTATTATATCATCATCATTGTTAGATAGTTGAGTTTGAATTCTGTCTACCTGCTGCCCAAACCATCACAATACATATATTTACATTTAAAAGTTTCTGAGATGTAAGCAAATATGATCTAAAATATATTTTCTTTTGTTGTGATATTAATATTTATGCCAACTTATTTATCCAATATTTTAAAAATAAATCACACTGAGTCAAATTCTGAGATATTTATTTGAAACATTTTTGTTTTATAACCTGAAAGAATTTCTAGTACAAAAATAGACTAAATGATTGAATTATTGGGTTTCTTTGTAATTTTTTTTATTACTTGTCTTTTAAAATTAAAACAGTATTCTTCATTTCATTTAAATATTTTTACCTGTCTGAATAGAGATTCTGAGAGTACATATATGTCTCTTTTAAGAACACCTTTGGGCTTACATTCAGGGACAAATAAGACCTTTGAAAGTTTGAGAATTTTGCTATCTTCTAAGTTATTTTGAAGCATTGTTGCTGACTTGTGGTTTAGTGTATATTCTGCACTGATCAAACTTATTGAATTTATTGCCAGTCCCAAACTATTGTATCCTATGGTCAATCTGTCATACCCCTGGAGACTTAGACATTTCTTGAATGAATTTTTCTCTAATGTTATAATTGTTACCGAATACCTCCAGCAAAAGTGAATTGTGGCCTAAAATTCAGGGACTTTTCTGTGTCAATTTGTATTACCACAAATCTTTTAAAATAGTAACTTTTTAAACAGTTATTTCAAAGTAACAAAAATACATATATGTTTGCAAGAATGAGAGAGGAAAAATAAATGGTAAAGTTGTTATATGCTTTAGAAAAAGAATGGTCATAAGTAACCCAGCATGTTGTTTTATCATACGGATTTGGATTATGCTAAATGATTGTTATGGGATGTTCTGTGCTTTTTAAATTTAGTAGACTCTGTGACAGCCTATTTCCCTTATATAACTAAGAGATCCAAGAGAAAAACCCCAATAATTGCATCATAAAAGCACTTTCAAAGAATTAGATGAAACACCTATTTGCTTTCTTGGGAAGTGGATGGAAATGATTTATAATAGCTAAATCACTAACACTACTAAAATTTGATATAAATAAATGAGAAAATATAGAGACATAAACTGGCATTAGGGGGATGTCTTTTGGGTCATGGCACTGGAATGAGAGTTACTTTTGGAGGCTTTAAAGTAACTCTTTGGGATAAAGTAGGGTAATGAAGGCATCAGAGTCAAAGTGTAAAGTTCATTAATTCATTTATTCAACATATAGTTTCTAAGTGCTCCACTCTGCATAATATAGGACAATGTTTTTGCACTCATAAATCACGTAATTTAGAGTATAGTGGAGGAAGAAGAAAAGGAACTATCATAAGTAGAAAAACTGTTGTATGCTAGATTGCAATAAATGCTGCAGAAGAAAAACAGCAGGGTAGACTGTGAGTTTGGGAAACAGGGTATGTTCATTGAGTTGTAGATTAAAATAGCATGACCAGAATGAGCCTACTTTGAAAGCGTTGTTATTCAGATTGTATCAGATATTTGATTATATTTTAGAACAATCCAACAATAAAGGTTGATTGATTCATCTTGAGGCAAATGAACCATGGTAGAGTAGGCATTGTAATATTTTATATCCATATGACAATGTTTGCACACACACATAATTATCTAATATCTATTATTTTGTGATGTTGTTACTGTTAATCCATTTTACCTGGCATAGTTTAGACTAAGAGATGTTATGTGACTTGCCTGAAGTCAATTAACTTGTTCTTTCAGCCCTAAATCTTTTCCTTAAATCATATTAGTTATTGAACTCTTAAGTTGCCTAGCTCTCATAATCTATTTTTTCAGCCTATTGGATGGCCGTTGTGAGGAATCACAATCTATAACTTCCAGATTTAGTTCAATTTTCTGTACTACTTTGAGCAATGAATTATGATTTTTTTTTTTTTTTACTTTTGGTAATGAAATACTTTATTGGTACTGTTTGACGTCAAATACATAGTAATGTTTCCATTGCTTAGCTTCCATCTTTAATCTAAAAGCTAGTTAAAAAAACAATAAAAAAAAACAGGAGAAAAGGTACAATCATTTAATTCTGTCAAAAAATAAGCTGCAACTTTCCTTTAAAAATAATTAGTTTCTCTCACTTTAAATACTGTAATTCACTTATCTTCTTAATAAACACTTGTAAATAAAAGGAGACAACGACCTGAATAATTTTTCAGATAACATTTTACACATCTTTAAAAAAGCCTAAGTGCTACCCCAAATTTAAAAAAATCTTGTAATAATATTTAGTAAGAGGTATTGCAAAATTCAATTCATGTAGCACCAAGAAATTTGGCATTTATATTTCAGATGATATGATTACTGAGCCAAAAGAATAATGCTTTTTCTTCTGTGAATTTTCAGGGTTTATATACAAATAGAAAGAATATGATAGAGGTCCCTTTTAAAATCCAAAGGCTCAAAAATCTGTGCATGCCTTTTGCCATACCACCAATTTCTGGATCTAGCAATTGACCCTATGGTAAAAGATCCATGTGTGAGAAATAACATAGTATAGTCCTATCTGAATGTAATTTCTTAATTCATCTTATCTCATTAATATAATTTATACCTCAATTAAAACCATTCCATCTGCAATTTATATCTCTAAAATATTCTGTATTTCAGATTTCCATTCATACTATCTTCCCTCCTCCCCTTTTCCTAAATCAGTGTGATTTTGTGGTATACCTCACTAAATTTTGTTTTTTCTCCCTTCAGTGAAACTCTTAAAGGATTATAATAACACAGATACAGATGTGGCATGTATTAACACACTAGGAAAAAAGGGTAAGAAATACATATGGATCCATGCTAAGTGAGACCACACAAAGCAAAAGCACACAGCCCCATGCTACACGTTCTGTTCAGCAGTACCCTCCACAGCCGGCTGGAGCCCAGGCTCACAGAGACACCACTCGTGTCCTGCACTCCAACTCAGTTCAATGTTCTGCTAAAGGCGTTTCTATGTTGATTTCAATTTGTTCAAAACAGTCTACAGCAATTTTGACTTCTAATACTGAACATGCTGAAAAGTGATAAATTTTATATTTTTCATCAAGTCATAGATTCTAACTTAAGTATTTCCTACTATTACCCATTTGTTTAAAACATTCAGGGCGTTAAGCAACATTAAGTTAAGGGAACTTTATTTCTGTTTTCTCTTGGTTGGTTGGAGATTTCAGATTTGTCATTTATTATAATTATTCTCTACTTCAGTGAAAAAAGGATTCTTTAAGCAACTGACCAAAGATGTTCACTTAGAAACCAAACGGGCTGACTCAGTGCTTGGCAGATGGGGAAGCCTGGCCCACACACTGCAACATGACATGTTACCCTCTGCAGGGTGGGCGCTCCTGACCCACCAGCAGCATGACACAGCCCTTGGTCCAGACGCAAGCAGGACACACCAGAACACAGGCACAGGTAGAAATGAACTCAACACTCCCTGTGGGACTAACCCCAGGTTTCGATTTGTCAGTGATTCCATAGTGCAGTATTCTTAAAGAACAGAGGCTCTGCCTTGAAACAGTTGCTCTTTCTTCTCACATGTACTTAAACTGATGAAATAAAGTGATGTCAAAAAGAACACAAAAGGTCAGCATGACTTCTCTGAATGAGGCAGTCACTGCGTCTGGAAGGGGATTAAGGCTAACTAAGTAGTGCTGGTTGTGTCAGGCTAAGTGTCACGTGATGTCAGTCCCCTGCCTCACTATCTGTCCTGTATGCCTGCTTGCGGAGATGGGCCTAATCTGCTCCCGGAAGACCAGCATCCCTCTCTCATGGCCTTGGACTGGATGCACGTGCGGTACTGCTCTGGCGTCAGCTCATCAGCACAGCGCTTCTCGTGCCAGAGGTGGAAAAGGCCAGGGGTCAGGCTCCGGACCACAATCAGGTCACCGTGCAGATCCTTTCGATAAAGGTGGATGTCTTCTCCATCCCAACCTTTCACTTCCATGTCAAATCCACCAATGGTCAGAAAATCTGATCGATACTGACAAGTCATTCCAAAGCCAAAATCTCGCCAAAAGCCAGAATCCTTCTTTATGAATCAGCTGTTGCTCCACAGGAGGGGGCACATCCTGACTGGCATAGACAATGGCAGGGTTGTCAAGACTGAACACCACAGGGTAAAACACCTTTTTATCTGGCTCAGCATTTAACCGGCAGCTGTTAAGAAATTCGGCTGAGAAGTATATATCAACATCACAGAAAAATATCAAGACCTCCCTGCTGTTCCACGCTCGCGCACCCACATTTAGTCCTCGTCCACGATTAAATTCTTCATTTAATGAGATCAGGTGTAATTATGAAAATTAGACTCACTTGTGACAGATTCTAGGATGGACTTGACTTTAGACAGTCCTTCTTGACCAAAATACACCACTGTGAGATGAATCCTCTTGCCCTGATGAGTACATGCATCCCTCAAGTTCTGCATAAACTGCACAAACGCTTCAGTTCTTTTGGCAAGTGGCACAATGATGTTAATAACTGATCAACTAATGTCAAGCATCTCACTCTTCACTTTTATGAGAGGTCCAAAAAGGCCGGAAGAGGGGGACATGTCTATACTCCATAAGGTCTGCTTTCTTAAACAAGAGTTCATACTGTGTACCCCTGATCTCTCTCCGTGCGATAAATAACCGCCTTCGGCAGTCTGAGCACCACAGCACCGCCCACCGCCTCCGCCCAGGCCCACCAGGGCCACGCTGCCTCACCGCCTACACAGCCGGCGCACCTCCGTGCAGACCTGAATTATGATTCTTAATAGGAAGAATCAAGATGTCGCTATTACTGTAACTGACTATATAGATTCATTTTTTATTATCAGTAATATCTTTATTATTTAATGTGATGATTATATTAATAAGCTGTAGCATAGATAACCCGTTTAATTGTCACTGTCAAATGTCAACAGGCTTAGAAGCAAGGTGAGTTTCTTTTGTTTACATTGTGCAGGGTGCCCCAAACAGAGTCCACTGTCAAATATAATAACAATCTTATATTTCTGACTTATTGGCTTATGGACGTTATATAATAGCTTGTCAAAAGTCATTTAAATAAGCTCATTTAAAATGGCATTCAGGATAGATTATTAATACAGAAAGTAGCATTTAGTATAGAGTAATAAGCATTTTTGTTTTGCTACACAGTGAGTAACTGTAAATTCCACTACATGGCCTTATTAAAAGTATTCAGTTATGATTGCCAGGTAGTTAGCATGATTCACCGACACATGAAATAGAGTTAGAATCTGTCTTGAGGGTTATAATTATATGACACCACACAATTGCCACATAGGATCTGACAACCAGAAAATATGTGTTTTGTTTGTAAATTTTAAGAAAGCAAAGATGTGAAATTCATTTTTCATGTATAGTTTTACTAGCTTTTTCTAACTAAACTTTTTCTAAAAATATACTTGGTAATCATGTCATATATGTCATACAGGACATAACAATTAAGAGTCATTTTATATTGATAAAAGTACTGGTCCAAAAATAGTGGTGAGAGAAATGCATTGAATATGAGATGAAATGTCCATCAACATAGTACAAGACTAGAAACAAGTAGGAATCTGACCCTACAGAGCCTTGAAATAATATCAAAAACTTTTACATTTGCCTTAAAAGCAGAGGAAAGTCATTGAGCAGGAGTTTGACATAACCAGATTTGAATTCCACAATATCTCTCCATCTGCAGTATTAAAATAAATTTAAAAGATATTCAAGTAGATGAGGGAGGACCATTTAGATGAGGGGTTAGAAAACTAGGGACCTGAGGGCCAAATCCAGCCTGCTGCCTGTTTGTTTTTGTTTTTTTTATGGAGCTTGAGTTAAACATTGATTTTTGCATTTTTAAATGTTTGAGAAAAAAATGAAAAGAAAAATAAAATTTCAGGTCACATAAAAATTATATGAAGTGTCAAATTCCAGTGCTATAAATAAAGGTTTATTGGAACATAGCTATGCTCATTCGTTTATGTGCTGTCCATGGCTGTTGTCACTACAACAACCTCAGAGTTAATAGTTGTGACAGAGACCATAAAGCTCAAAAAGCCTAAAATATTTATTACATGGTCCTTACTATTGCATAGTTTTGTACATCTGTAACTATTAATAATAATAATAATGAAAAAAAAAGTTTACCGACTCTTGATTTCAGCTATTGCAGTGGTTCAGGAGAGAGAATGGCAGTTTGCAAAGATAATGAGATAAAGGTGAATCCAAGAGGTACAATTGTACCTCTATTTCATAACCCATTGTGTGTGGAATTAAAGGAAAGTACAATGTCAAAAATGGCTACTGAATTTTTGAATTTTATGTGCATATTGACAACATCCACTGAATTAGTTAATATTGGAAGAGGATTACATTAGGGAAGGAAAGAGGGAGTAAGGAACTTGGTTTTGTACATGTTGAGTTTCAGGTACCTTTGAAATTTATTAAAAGATGTGTCAAGTAGATAGCTGAATATATATATGGGGCTCTGATGAATGATCCAGGCTGGAGATATAAGGACATGAGTAATCAACAGGCCACAGATTGCCGTTAAATTCACTAGTATGGAAGAGGAATCCAAGAGTGACAGTGCAAAATGATGTCAGACGAGGTCTTAGCACCAAATCTTATGGAATTGCAGTATTTATTCTTCTGGTAAAATAGGACGGGCCTGTGAAGAAGATAGAAAAGGAGGGGCAGGAGAGGAAAGAGGAAAACTAGGAGATTATATTATCATGGAAAATAAAGAAAGAATTTCAAGAAAGATTGAATGCTAAACCATGTATATACTGCCAAGAACCAACAAAGATGACTGACCAAATCTCCATTGATGGAGCATCCTTTTAAAAAAGATATTCATTTCTGTATTATCTATAATAAATATTTGTAATAGTTAATCTAAATAAGTCAATAAAGAAAAAAACTGATATTTTGGGTCTCATAAATATTTAAAACTCTGACAACTTAGAAGCAACCAAAATAAAAAGAATAAGAAATTTGGAAAAATACTGACAATACATATGATAAAATTTATGATACAATATTATTACAAATCAATCATAAAATGCTGACTACTGCAACAGGAAAATGGGATAAAACATTGAATAAGCAACTCAGAAAAATAGAAATGTATATGACTGAAAACTTGAAAAAAGTACTCGTCAAATGAACATCTTATTTCTGTGCTTCTAGGGCCAAAGGCTAGATCCTGGGAGACAAACGACAACTCCTTATTGAGAAATGCACTTCTACCTTCTGGCTCCTAAACCAATACTAGTTAATTAAGTGTACATTCAGATTTTATAGATTGATTGAAATTTATAAACAGTGATCATATTGTGTGAAAGGGAAATTTTTTTGAGTGATTATAGCTTATTTAAAAAAAATTATTGAAAGCAACAAAAGCATAAAAAATGCTATTGGAATTCAGGGTTAAAAAGTACAATTAAGGCAAACAATAATGTCTCTTTTACTTACCAATCAGAAGGCATGTGCAGCTTTTATACTGCACAAATTATAAATGAATGCTTAAATAGAGACATAGGTGGAAATGGGTGGCCTAGGATTTGGGAGCCTTGTATGGTTCTAGTCTTGTAAATAGCATCTCTGTATGTTTCATCATATTAACGGTTGTTATGAGGAATAAATAAGTGAATGGAGAAAAATCACTACACACTTATGTTTTTTCTCTGGGATGAAATTTATATTGATAAATCGGTTATTTACATATTGCTAATTTTTAGGACTTTCTTCTGATATCCATAGAAATGTAAACAGAATATCATCAATGACAAAAAATACATTATCAAAGAAGTTTATGCTTTTTTTGTAATGTCTGGATGATGAATAGCATATAATTCGGAGAAGAATGGCCCAGAACAGATATTCAGAATTTTATTTTTAAGTGAAAAGTAAGGTTTTCTTTTTTTTAAATTGCAATTTATTAGGGTGACAATGGTTAATAAAATTGCATAGGTTTCAAGTGTACAATTCTGTAATACATCCTCTATCTATCACATTATGTGTTCACAGAATTTACATAGAATGGCCTTATCAGGCAATACATCAAATGAAAATTTCAGTCTTATGATCTTAACATTTCAAGAAGCTAATCCTAATTTATAATTTATTTGCATGATTTGAATATTTTTAACCTTTCATTTAACCTCAAATGATGTCTTTCTCACCTAAATGACCATCGTTTTTGTGTTAGTAAGAAGTTAAAGTTTTCTAATGTGTAATTCTGAAAGGTACCTTTGAGGTTGAGATAAATGGACTATTCTAAAAGAAATAGTTTGCTATAGTTATAGTTTCCCATTTCCCTCTGTACTTTTTCAGTACTTCTAAACATAGGTCAAATATTTGCTGCATTCCTTTGAAAGCATGCCTAAGTCTAATTTATATATGCATGTCCAATATAATTAATGAAATACAAACCCCCTGGAGTACTGGATTACTGTCCTTTTCATTTTATATTTTCCTACAACACATAGTACAGTGCAACACTGGCTGAGCATCAGAATGACCTGAGAAGCTATAAAATATATAATGAGAAGGGCCAGCATCCCCATTCATTCCCCCACAGTCTTAAACTGAGTGTGAATCTCCTAGGGTGGGCTCTGTCATTTTTATTTTGAAAAATATTCACAGATGATAGTGGGGTTGAATTAAGACTCTTTAGGTTATAAACAATGATAATAATAATAAAAACCCTCCTCCTGAGCTATCTTATAAAGTATCCTGAAGGTATCCTGAAATCTTTCACAGAAACAGATTAGGGATATGGCTAGGCCCCAGGGATGGATTAGAGTCAGGGTCTTGGAGCACAGCAGGGTGCCCCATCCTACAGGGGGCTTCTTTTAGTCTGCTTTCTGATCCCTTTTTGTTTTTGAATGTCAGTTTCATTTATCTCTACAATTACAGGCAAGTATCTACACTCTCAGGTTTTGAGTTTATATTTTCTCTTTTTAAGAAAGCAGGCTGATTGTTGAATCTCTTAGTTCTGATTCTGAGTTACTCAGAGGAAGCGTTGATTTGCTGATTGAGTCGGGTTCCAAATCTTAGCCCAGGACCCTATCACAGAATCACTGCTGCTCCTACTATGGATGATGTGAGGTGTGAGGGAACTGGGAAGACACGTATAGAAAGGTCTGCTATAAAGGTTTGGCTAAGGTTGTAGGTTACTCTATACTTTGTTTATACAATATGAATAAACCTTGAAAACATTATGCTGAATGAAATAAACCAGACATAAAGCACAGATATTTCATGTTTTAATTTCATTAAATATGGGGAATAGGCAAATTTTCAGAGGCAGAATTCATAGTAAATTAGGAGTTACCACTGGATGGAGGAGAGGGAATGTGAAGTTATTGTTTAATGGTTACAGAGCTTCTATTTGAGGTGGTAAAAACCTTTTTAAAAATAGAGAGTATTGATGGTTGTATAACATTGTGAATGTAATTAATGTCACTGAATTTCTTGCACACTTAAAAATGGCTAAAATGGTAAATTTTGTTATACAGAGGGTGCCAAAAACATGTATACACATTTTTTGTTGTTGTTGTTTTGTTTTTTTCTTCTTTTTTATTTTATTTTATTTTTTTACATTATAAGTTTTTATTTTATTTATTTTAAAAACTTTATTATTATTATTATTGTTATTATTTACAGATGTACAAAACAATGCAATAGTTATTTTTTTCACCTCTTACAAAGTGACTCCCCATCTCCTGCCCCACCACACCCGATATCATACATATCTATTACAATTCCATTAACTCCATCACCACACTATATTTCACATCCCATGACTACATATGCGTTAAATTATAGTTGACATATAATATTGTTCAGCGGCAGCTTCAGATGTACAGTGCAGTGGTAAGGCCACTACACCGTCCATGAGGTGGTCTCCCTAAAAAGACATGCATCCTTCTGTTCCCCTAAAAAAAATATTTACAACCTTATTGATTATATTCCCTAAACTGTCCCTTCTGTCTCTGCAGTAGTATTGTAGTTATCAGTTTATGTTGCCTCATCCCTTCTCCTTCTCCTTCATGCCCATCCCCATCCCATCTAGCCCTCATCAGTTTTTTCTTTATCTCTAAGACTATTTCTGTTTGCATTGCTCATTAATTCAGTTCTTTAAATTCCACATATAAGTGAGATCATATGGTATTTGTCTTTCTCTGACTGACTTATTTCACTTAACATAATGTTCTCTAGGTCCATCCATATCGTTGCAAATGGTACAATTTCTTCTTTATAGCTGTGTAATATTCCATTGTGTAAAGATACCACAGTTTCTTAATCCAGTTGTCTACCGATGGGCATTTCGATTGTTTCCAAGTCTTGGCTATTGTAAATAACGCTGCAATGAACATAGGGGTGCATATATTTTTTTTAATTAGTGTCTTGGGTTTTTCAGGATAAATACCTAGGAGTGGAATTGCTGGGTCAAAAGGTAGTTCCATTTCCAGTTTTTTGAGATACCTCCATACTGACTTCCATAGTGGCTCCACCAATCTATAATCCCACCAACAGTGCAGCAGGGTTTCCTTTTCTCCACAGCCCTGCCAGCACTTGTTTGTTGATTTATTGATAATGGCCATTCTGACCGGAGAGACGTGGTATCTCATTGTGGTTTTTATTTGCATTTCCCTAGTGATCAGTGAGGTTGAACATTTTTTCATATGCCTGTTGGCCATCTGTATGTCCTCTTTAGAGAAATGTCTCTTCATTTCCTCTGCCCATTTTTTAATTAGGTTGTTTGTTTTTTTGGTGTTGAGTTGCATGAATGTTTTATAAATTTTGGATATTAACCTCTTATCAGATATATCATTGAGAAATATATTTTCCCATTCAGTAGGCTTCCTTTTTGTTTTATTGATAGTTTCCTTTGTTGCAAAAAAGCTTTTAAGTTTGATATAATTCCATATGTTCATTTTTTCTTTTACTTATCTTGCCCTTGGGGATGTATCAGTAAAAATATTGCTCAGAGTAATGTCTGCAAATTTACTCCCCATATTTTTTTCTAGGAGTTTTATGGTTTCAGGTCTTACATTTAAGTCTTTAATCCATTTTGAATTTGTTCTTGTATATGGCATAAGGAGGTAGTCCAGTTTCATTTTTTTGCATGTATCAGTCCAATTTTCCCAGCGCCATTTATTAAATAGACTATCTTTACCCCAGTGTAAATTCTTGCTTCCGTTGTCATAGATTAACTGTCCGTATATACATGGATTTATTTCTGGGATCTCTGTTCTGTTCCACTGCTCTATGTGCCTGTTTCTATGCCAGTACCAAACTGTTTTGATTACTGTAGACTTGTAGCATGTTTTTATGTCTGGTAGCATGATACTCCCAACTTTGTTCTTATTTCTCAGGATTGCTGAGACTATTTGGGGTCTTTTATGGTTCCATATAAATTTTAGGATGATATTTTCTATTTCTGTGAAAAATGCCCTTGGTAATTTGATAGGAATTGCATTGAATCTATATATTGCTTTAGGCAGTATGGACACTTTAACTATATTGATTCTTCCTATCCATGAGCATGGTAGGTATTTCCATTTATTTGTATCTTCTTTGATTTCTTTCTTCAGTGTCTTATAATTTTCTGAGTACAGATCTTTTACTTCTTCAGTTAAATTTATTCCTAGGTATTTTATAGTTCTTGAAACAATTGTAAATGGGACAGTTTTCTTAATTTCTCCTTCTGTTAGTTTATTATTGGTATATGCAAATGCAACTGATTTCTGAACATTGATTTTGTATCCTGCTACCTGACTGAATTAGTCTATCAGTTCAAATAGTTTTTTGATGGAGTCTTTGGGGTTCTCTATATACAGTATCATTTCATCTGCATATAATGACAATTTTACTTCTTCCTTGCCAATTTGGATGCCTTTTATTTCTTTTTCTTGTCTGATTGCTGTGGCTAGAATTTCCAGAGCTATGTTGAATAAAAGAGAAAGTGGACCACCTTGTCTTGTTCCTGATCTTAAGAGGAATGGTTTTAGCTTTTTCCCATTGAATATGATGTTAGCTATTGGTTTATCAATATGGCCTTTATTATATTGAGATATGATCCCTGTATTCCCACTTTGCTAAGGGTTTTTAACATAAATGGCTGTTGGATTTTGTCGAATGCTTTTTCTGCATCTATTGTATACACATTTTTAGAGAACTTTTTTTTTTTTTTTTTTGAGGGCAGTGTTACTAGTTCTCCTATGTGGGACCGGAACTGGGGCCGCTGACTTCCAAAGCCAGCGCTTAACCATTGCGCCACTCGGCCGGCCCTAGAGAACATCTTTTAAAATGAATGTGTATACATGTTTTTCGCTCCCCTAGTATATATTTGACCACAATAAAAAAATAATCCAATATACATAAACCATTGAATTGTACATTAAATGGGTGAATTGTATGGTATGTAAATTATATCTGAACTAATCTTTTTGTTTTTTTAAAGAGTTAGCATTTAAAAAGATGAGTCAACTCTATTTTGTCATTTAGCTCAAAGACTTTGGAATATTTACCACTCTAAAGCTTCTGTGTCTTACTCTGTAAGACAGAATAAAATTACACCAAATTTCCAGAGGTATTATGAGAAATAATTGGGTAAAGACTGTAAAATAACAAACCTGACACAAGTGAGAAATCAATAATCACTATAAGGGTGAAGATTGCTGGGGTGGACTGGAGGAGCAGAGAGGGTAAACTAGAGGGAAATGCTGATCAGGATAGGAACCAAGATGTGGGGTAGGAAGGTACCTTTACACTCAGAAGATGCAGTTGGAGCCCTTGTCCTCCATCCTGACTATGAAGCTGGTAAGTTTCTTAACTCTTATTTTCTTATCTGAAAACTGGCAAACACTGGAAAATAACAATAGGTACCCCACAGGATTCTGTTCCCACAGTGGTGTTGGGAATCCTGTTGTCAGTTTTATTTATCGGTGATGATTTACGTTTACTGAGTAACATTATTCTATAGGCAGTTACAAGACATTTTAGGAGTTTTGCAGAATAAGAAATTAAAACACAGGTAGGTAAAAAAACTTATCCATGAACACCTCATTATAAATGACAGACCTAGGATTTAACACCAAACCATGTGGTTCCAATGCCTTCTCATTTAACTGCTTGCTTAATTACTTACTAGGCAATGGTAATAGCAGCACTGCATTACCCTCTGCTGCTATTACAAACTGAGAATTGTTTTTTGTTTTTTTTAAAAATATGGAATCTGTGGTTGCCTTGAGCAGCCAAAATCAAACACACAGGATTTCCATTTATTATTTCCTTTTGGGGTGGTAGGCAGAGGAATTGATTGCATACCTTTACTGTTTCATTGTTCTCATTAGGAAAATTATTTTAACTCTGAAAACGAAATCTCCTAGAATAGTTTCCTAGGTAACTTATAATAAACCAATACTACATAGTTAAAGGATTATCATAAAATGCTATTAATCAGTATGACTTCTTTTGTGCATTTATTTTATTCATTTACTATTTTTATATTATGTTCATTTTCATAGATAATTCTTCTCACAATTTAATGGCTGAATCTATTCAACACCAGAATTTATGAATAAAAGCTAAAAACCAAGCAACTTTGTATCTTGATTGTTCAGGATCTAAATTAAAGTTAGGTTAACACAAGTATCTGACATAAAAAGAATTGAAAGATGAAAGGACCTGCTTTCTCCTATTAATTCTATCATTCTAAAAACTGCTGTTTGAAGGCCTCTTACTTTTTGCATATTTCTTTGATACTAACGGGCTTTCAAAGGGACGCGAAGTGCCCCTATACAATTTGCTGCATGCTAAAACTACTGTCATATGAAGACTGAGTTCATTTTTGTTTCAGTGCTTAAGTTAATATGCCTCAAAAATTACTTTTTTTTTTTTCTTTAAAGATTTTATTGGGGAATTGGGGGAGGGCAACAGCGTTGGGGAATTGGGGAAGGGGAACAGACAAGTTGCTGTCTTTTTGTTCTTCAGTCTAGTTGCGGAGGATGTTGCTTCACTGGCCCATGTTGGTATCATCATTGTGCTCTTCCTGGATGAGGCAAATCTGTCACCAGCCTCTGGATGGTCGCTCACCGTGGCTATTGGCAGCTCACTTTGGCTGCCAGCCACTCACTGTAGCCTTGGCAGCCCACTGCAGCAGGGGCTGCAGCCTACACCGTCGCCGGGACTCGCACAGCCCAGCTCCAGGTGGAGCTGTTGTTAGCTGTAGAAGGCAGTGTCACTGGCCCTCATACGTGGGATCCGAACCGGGGCCGCTGGCATCCCAAACCAGCTCTTAACCAATGCGCCACTCAGCCGGCCCTGAAAAAATTACTTTTTCTTGTTCTTTTTTTAACCTTTTTAATCTTTGACTTCAACTTGCAATGTCTTCACATATTAAGTTAAAAGGGAGGACAAAAAATAATAAGATTTAAAGAGGTTTTAAATAGAATGAATTTATATTAAAAAAAGATCAGATACAGAATAAATAAAACTCTAAAAGAAAGAATTCAAATAAAATCCTTAAAGGATGTACTAAACTTGTATTGGTTCTGCAGATTTCTTATTGGTAAATTATTTTCCCGACAGTACAGTATTACTTACTCTTTAAAACAGAAAAAAAATCTCCCGAGGTACGTTATCAAGTTATATGCAAAAGAATTGGACATGTCAACATTGCTTTTTAGTTTATGAAAAGCAGGGCAAATCAGTTCTACATACATTCCACATAAATTGACTATGTACTACCTACTATATTAATTAAAAATATTATGCATTTGAGGGTGCCTACTGTTTTTGAAATTTCATCTAGATGCATGGGGAGGCTGAATGTAGTCCTTTATTCCTACCTTTGCTAGAGCCTTTATAACACTAAATTGTAGATATTATTTTACAAGATCTTAAATTATATTTTATAACAGGGGTTTGGAACAATTTCAAAAACATAAAATATATTTATTAAGTGATCAAATAATTGATTTAGGTAATATATTCTTCAGAAGAGGTTAGAGAAGCCCTGAAGGAAGAATGCCTTAGAATTTAGGAAAGCCAGTGGGAACAATATTATAAAATGTGAATTAGTTATAATATTGAAAGTTTGTGATATCTCAAACAGCTCAATATTCAGCTTCTTTTGTTAATTTGTTTTAAAAAGAATTTCTAATTTATTGCTCTATTAATAATATATGAGCGTTTTCTAGGGCAATAGATTTAAAGTTTTATTTTGATCTTTACTGTCAAGATTTTAGATACTCTTATAACTTTACTTACTAGAAAAATGATAAGAAAACTAACACTTACAGAGAACAAGAGCATTTAAAATTTTGAGAGCTCAGATTCAGTTGCAAAAACTCAATTATTACTCTATTAAATCAGCTCTGGGATTAAAACTCATATTTATGATAAAACTCTGGGTTCATCTATTATTTAAAAACTTTTTTTTTCAGATCAAGAATGTAAATATATGCCATATTTTTACATTAGAATCAGTAAGATTATTTAGTCTTTATATTAAATTGTCAAAAACTGTATTATTTTTCTTATTGTGACATAAAATATATCTTTAAATTAATTATAACAGTAATGGATGCTTACATGTAGGAAACATGAAAAATAAAGTATAGAAAATAAAAATATCTTGTAGCGATGTTATCCAACAATACTTAATCATGTTTTCATTTATTTCCTGTCCAGTTTCTTCCCCCTGCCTCTTTTTGGGTGTCTTTCTTCCTGTCTTTCTCTTTGTCTTTATTCTTTCTTTGTTTCTGTCTTTGTTTCTGTCTGTCCCTTTTTGCCTTTCTCTGACTCTTATCTCTGTTTATTTTTCTACGTTACTTTGGTGTTCTCTTTCTGTTCTTCAATTAAAATTTACACATTGTTTCACATTTATCACTTGATTTTATATTTACCCAATTACTGTAACTGTTGAAGACTGATGTAGAAAACAGCAAGTAACCCATCTTCTGGAAACATTCTGGAATGTATTACAAGTGAAAATTTTTCTCCACTT
The DNA here is from genome assembly GCA_033961575.1 of Aselliscus stoliczkanus. Lineage (NCBI taxonomy): Eukaryota > Metazoa > Chordata > Mammalia > Chiroptera > Hipposideridae > Aselliscus > Aselliscus stoliczkanus. The sequence continues at coordinate 134,292,818 of CM066731.1, read as the reverse complement.
GCACAGGCATCTCTAAGGACAGGAACTATTTTTAAGGTCTGTTTCATTTTTAACAGCCTATGGAAAATTGATGAAATCGCATGCTCTACTTCCGTTAGTGGTATTGAAGAAGAATTTGGAACTGCATAAAGTGAAAACTGGTTTTTGAAGTGATTTAAGTCATGGACATAGTTGGGAATTTGTAAGAAATATGGTGGCACTAAGAAAACCAAGTATGGAAATAAGAGGAAGGATAAAGGAAAGAGAGTAAATCTATTAGTGAGAAATTGATAGTATAATCATAATGGTGAGAGAAAGGCACATGAAGAAAAAGGTTCAGCTTGTAAAGGATAACAAGAAAATGAGGGGAAAATAAAACCAAGAAAGGACAAATGAGAAAATAAAGCAGATAAAATGGAGACTAGATAAGGATTGTTGAGTAAAGGAATGATGAAAATTTCCAAAATCCACTTTATACCAAGGAACTGAGGTTTTTTGTTTGTACAGATGTGTGAAGAATAAACTTAATTTTAGTTCCCAGGTTATTATACAAATTAATGTATATGCACATGTACAGTTTTCACCAGATAGCTTTGTACAAACATGTCTGGATTCTAAAACAACATATGGGATACTTATTAAATATAATTTTTTAGGTCAAGTCCAGATCCATTAAAATAGAATCTCTAGGAGAAGTCTACATGATTAACAAGAGACCATATTATTTTGTGTGATTATAAAACTTCAGAAACTTACTATAAAAATATTCAACCACTAAATTAGAAGAATCATTTACTACATTTTTCTCTATATGACCCTTGTCAGATACAGTGAGAAAAACACTATATGAATTTTTCTTGTTGAATATTAAAGTATCTACATAAAATTTCTAATTTACACATAAGAGAAACTGAACTGGCAAAAGCAAGCTTAAAATAGCTCCCAATATTTCATGTTGTTTCCATTTTATTCATATCGAAGTCTGTGCCACGAGACACATGGCTATCAAGCATGTGAAATGCAACAAATCCAAATTGAGATGTACTAAGTATCAGATACACACTAAATTTTGAAGATCATACAAAAAAGAAAAAAAAGAAACATTTAGAGATATTTTTAAAAATATATTATTAAGATGTAAAACATACATTGAATATAATAATTTTATAAGAAAGTTACTATAAAAATTTTATATATCAATTATTAATACCTGTTGAAATGATAATATTTTGTATGTAGCAGGTTAAATGAAAAATAGCATTAAGCTTAATTTTACCTGTTGCTTTTTTGTTTTTCAAATGAGGCTACTAAAAAATGTAAAACTGGATACGTGGCTCCCATGTTTCTAAGTGACAGTGGTGTTCTAAGGCAGGAGTCTACAAAGGACAGCCCGCTGGCCCAATCCAGCCCCGCTCTTTTTGTAAAACAGCCCACGCATGTGTTTCCACATTGTCTATGGCTGCCTGCAGACTACAATGGTACAGTTAGGCAGTTGCAGTAGGCAACGTGTGGCCTGTGAAACCTAAAATATTTACATCTAACTTTTTACGAAGAAGTTTGCCAACCTCTGACTGGCATAAGAATAATAAGGCAGATTTATTTAACATTAATCTTCAGCTTTTTTTCATCCCCCCAAAAAGGGTCTGTGGGAGAGAATAGAAGCTAGCAAGTGCAAAGGTAGCGTATTTCTCTTAAAGGAAGCTGCCCATTGTTTTGAAAACATACATATTCCAGTGCCTGAAATTATAGTTACTTTACTTAAAAGATAATAAAATGGTGATAACAATATCAACCAAAAAAAATCGATAATCTATATATACTTCCTTAATTCCTATTTCTAAGCTAGGATGATTATATTCTCCCTTCCTGCTCTAACATGCTTTTGGTATATTTGCTTGCAGCTAACTTCATTGTTGCCACTTTTAAGAAAGGTGGATTATAAACTCTTATTGGCTAAGGGACATGAGCTAGTGATTTCAGTGGTGGTTGTAGTTGTTTCATGGAGAGGAAAGGTTTAGGATAGAAAGTAAAACTAACTTGAGAGCCTAGAGAGAGGAGAAGGAGTAAACTTGAGGTGGAAGATAACAACATGCTTCTTTTTTTAGGGGTGAGCTCTTATCCAGTTATTTGTTATTTTGGTTGAATATAATGTGTTAGGTTAATAAGGGACATTAATTCTAGGCTTCCTTTATCTGCAAAAAAGAAAGAAAACAACAACAATTTTTAAAACCTTTAAAGTGATGGTGGTCTATTTTAGTCAGTTTCATTGACGCCTGACTAATCTGCCTCTCATGAACTTTGAGCCTGAAGCCATTATCAGTGAGACTTTGGGGTTCTTGAGAGACGGGTATGAGTTTATTTCACGTGTGGGTAGGACATGATTACCAAGATCAGATAGCAGACTTTGGTAGATTGTTCTTAAATATATTAAAATAGTTCCTACCATTTTCCTGTGCTGTATGATTTTTCTGCTCCTCCCATCGAGGCTTGTTGCTCATTACCCCACTCCTGGAATATCAAGTTACTTTCTGACTTGCTTTCACCAATAGAATGTGGGTAGAGTGGTGTTATATGACTTCAGAGGCTGTACCTAAGAGATCTTGTATCTTGTACTTTTATTCCCTTGGAAAGCTTCCCTGAGGCTTCTCTGTGGGAAAGGCAATGTGTTAGATACCTATTGCTGCATTACAATGTTACCACAAACTCTGTGGCTTAAAACCACAAACCCTTATATCACAGTTTCTGTGTGGTTTGGGAGTCCAAGCACAGCTTCATTCAGTGTTCCCAGGAGGGCCTCACAAAGCTGCAATCAAAGTGTTGGCTGGGGCCACAGTCTTATCTGAGGTTTGACTGAGTAAAGATGGACTTCTAGCTCATTAGGTTCCTGGAAGAATTCACTTTGTAGTAGCTCCTAGAGGCTTACTGCAGTCCTTGCCATGTGGGACTCCTCCATATGACTGCTACCTTAAAGCCAGCCAGGAAGAAAGAACCCCAAAAGATGATTATTGCAATCCTACGTCATGAACTCACATATCATAATCATGTATGTTTCATGCCCTTTGCCATATTCCGTTGGTTTAAAGCAAGTCACAGGTTCAACCCAAAGCCAGGGAAACCGAGAAGGGTGTGAGCACCAAGAAATAACCATCATGAGGCCACAATAAAACTGTCCCACACAACCAGTCTAATTTGTTGGAGGATGAAAGTTGTCAAGAATTGTAAGTGGTCTGAGATTTTACCCTATCAATCTCCTTTTCAAAGGATGGGTGGTCACACCCTTAGTCTTCTCTTCAGAACATGCTTTCTCAATTTTTACAATATGGACAAAATAAGAATTTGCCAAATTTTAAACTTCTGCTTCCCTTTTATTTAACAATACTTCTTTAGTTATTTCTCTTCTTGCATTTTACTATAAGCATTCAAGAGAAGTCAACCTTTCTTTTAATGCTGCTTAGAAATAGCGTTAGCCAAACACCTAATATCATGGCTCACAAGTTTTACCTTCCAGGAAACAATAGGACATTAACACAATTCAGTCAAGTTCTTTGCCACTTGATAACAAGGATCACTTTGCCTATGGTTTTGAATACCATGTTCCTCATTTCCCTCGGAGATCTCATGGGAAAGGCCTTTACCACCCGTTTTTCTCATTCTGTTCTGAACCATTTAGGTGTTCTCTAAGAAGCCTGAGGTTCTCTCTGCAGATCTTCTCTTCTGAGTCCTCACCCAAATCGTCTGTAATGATCCGTTCACAAATATATAGACTTTTTCTAGCATGCACCACAAAACTTATCCGGCCCCTACCCGGTGCCCAGTTTCAAAGGTGCTTCCACACTTTTCGGAGTTTGGTACAGCAGCACACCCATTCCAAGGTACCAATTTTTGTTTTGGTTTGTTCAGGCTGCTATAGCAAAATATCACAGACTGGGTAGCTTATAAACAGCAGAAGTTTATTGATCACAGTTCTGGAGGCTGGAAGCTGAGATCAGGAAGTGATGAACCCAGGTAGGTGTTTTTGCAGGCTCCCTTACCGTTAGCCAGGTGACAGTTCTTGTCAATTAGACCAAGCAGAAACGATTGGCATTTGGGGAAATATTCACTTTCCTCAGATAAGTCATATAAACGCTTTTATTTTTCTACCTAAAATAGGAGCCCAGTGAATAAAGCTATCTATTTCCTGATCTGTTATAAAAAAGAAAAAACAAAAACAAAAAAACCTGTAAATTCCTCATTCGTTTATTTAACTGAACTAGGAGTTCTGTTATATGCTGTCAAATTCAAATCTCTAGGGCTGGTCGAGTGGCACGTTGGTTAAGAGCTGGCTTGGGATGCCAGCAGCCCCGGTTTGGATCCCACATATGAGGGCCAGTGACACTGCCCTTTACAGCTAAGATGGTGAACAACAGCTCCACCTGGAGCTAGGCTGCTGTGAGTCCCCAGGATGGCATAGCTGCAGCCCCTGCTGCAGTGAGCTGCCATAGGCTACAGTGAGTGACTGACAGCCAGCGAGAGCAGCCAAGAGCCACTGTGAGCGGCCTCTGAACGGCGACTGATCTGTCTCACCCGAGAAGAGCACAATGATGATACCAACATGGGCCAGTGAAGCAATATCCTCCACAACTAGACTGCAGAACAAAGGACAGCAACTTGTCTGTTCCCCTTCCCCAGTTGCCCAATGCTGTTCCCCTCCCCCAATTCCCCAATAAAAAATCTTAAAAAAAAGAAAAAAATTCAAATCTCTAATATACATACATTAAGAAGTAGATGTAGTGAAGTTCAACTGAAATGCTTAAAGACCTGGAAAATAAGAAGAGAAAATAATCTTCACCTTTTTTGGCAACATTTTAAAAAAAGAAAATATTTATTGTTTATAAGTATGTCTTAGAAGAAACATTGTCATAATTCTCATATATTTTAGTAAGGAGTATAAATTGGCCAAAACTATTTAAAAATGTTTAAGGTGAAAAAAAATTATATCCATAATTTTATGTAATAAATTTTATGTAATACCTTAAGCAACATTTGCATGGGTATTTTTATCCATTATGTGTTGTTAACAAGTATTTTGTAACAAAATAATTTTGCAATAGAAATGAGTGGAAGAAAATGTTTCATGCATATAAAATACTATTTTGTTGTAAAATATAAACAAATAATAATACCAACAACTGAAAAGCAACATATTTAACATTCATATGTAAGGTACTGTACTAAGAGCTTTACATATATTATCTCTGAATTTTTATTAGAATCCTATGAGTGAGGCAACATTATCTGCATTTTATATATTAGGTCATTGGGCTTTTGAGAGATGCACATCATTATTCTGAGACAGAGCCAGTATGTAATAGAATTTGAATGCAATTTTTATGATTACAAAGACGACACTATTGGCTATGTTAAAATCATTTTAGATAGATAGATTTATTATAGATTGTGTGTGTGTGTGTGTGTGTGTGTGTGTGTATGTGTGAAAAAGTCATTTTATAGTTTCTATATATAGAACTGATGAGAGAGAGAGGGAGAGAAAGAGAGAGGTGTAGATACCTAGAAAGACATTTAGAGGAAAAAACATGAACTATTAACAGCGGTTATTCTTTATGGGTGATTTTAATGGAGACTTTCGCTTAGGACAATATAGTGAGTTGAAATTGCTGGAATCTGTACTTCTACTAATTTATATTCAAGGAAACAACCCAAGAATGTAAAGTTCAGTGAAATGGCATCATTACTGTGGAGATGAAGAAATAATGCATTTACAATAATTTAGTACTTTGATACATTCACTGAGTCCTATTCTCCTAGTGTTCATATTATGGATGCTGTGTGGGAGATACAAGTTTCTACTTTGCTCCTGATGTTATATTTTCTGCAAAATTGGCACTCAAAGTGACAGATGTTTCCTAGCTCACATATATGGATAACCCTAGAGATTGCATTAAGTCCTATTATGCTGTAAAGTCAACATGGCAAATACCAACCATCTTTGTTCAGTAAATATTTTATTCATTCCTCAGTCAGACTGTAAGTCCCTTATAGGCATTCTGCTGAGCAAAAATTATATCACAACAAATAAGCAGACCATTTTTTTGTTTGTCTATAATAGTTGTAATTTATTCTCTTCTTCATGTAATTAAAGTAGTACTGCATATTGGTGAAAATTTGGGAAAATGTATATTAAAATTTTGAGGATTCTATCTTAAAAAAATATATTATTACCCAGGAATAAAATTAACGCTATGCTTCATTTACCTAATCTAGAATTTTAAAAAATTTGGTTGCAATTATCCTGTGTCCTGATCTTTTGTCACTTAACATTATTTCGGTATGCCATTAGAAGTTTTTCATAAAGGTAATTTTAATACTTGCATAATATTCTCTTAAAGTAGTGTGATATAATTTGAATAATTATTGCTTTTTCAATTATTCACTCTTATAAATAAGACTACAGTAATTTTTCATTTGTTTGTTTCTTGGGTGGCATGTCTGATTACTTTCCTAGATAAGCCTTTTTAAAGTTGAATTAGTTCTAAGGTTATAATTGCTTTATACTTAAGAAGCTACCTATTTAACAGGATACTATTGTTATTTGAGAAAAAAAGAAAGTATTTTGCTACTCTGATAGGTTAAATTGTGCTTCATTATTATTTTAATTTGAACGATTTGTATTTAATGATGAGGAACACATTGTTTCTTTGACTTTTTAAAATATTGTCTACCTCACAGTTGGATTCAAATCTTGGTAGCTGTGTTGTAAGGGAAATGATAACTGTAACAATTTTTTGATTTCCATAACCATAGCCATCATCATCATCATCATCATCATCATCATCATCATCATTATCATCACCTCCATCACAATATCAAAACAGAAGTCTGAGAACCCAACCCCTGAATGATAGTATTCTTTTCTTTTTCACCTATGCTAATGTGATCACATTCCCTACAGAACATTGTACAAACTGATTTGCTCAGGATCAGTGTTAAATTCCCCTTTTTCAAAAAAGCTCCAGGTAGAAAAGTTGAAGAATGTGTTCTCTTCCTTCTTTAGCATACAATTAATTACTAAACAATGTTGTCATAACCTATTTAATACTTGTACTAGTCAGGGTTCTCCAGAGAAACAGCATCAGTGGGATGTTTGTTTGTTTAAGGAATCAGCTCACAAGGTTAGGGAGGCTAACAAGTCCCAAGATCTACAGGGTAAGTTGGCAAGGCAGAGTCCTAGGAGACCCAATGGTGTAGTTTTAGTCTGAAGGCCTGCAGCCTCAAGGCTCAGGAAATACTGATTTTTTCAGTTTAAGTGCACAGTAAGGAAAAAGCCAATATCCCACTTTGAAGGTAGTTAGCCAGGAAGAATGCTTTCTTACTCGGGGGTGGGGAGGGTCAACCTTTTCATTCTAGTTAGACCTTCGACTGATTGGATGAGGCCCACCCACATTATGGAGGCCGATCTGCTTTACTCAGTCTGCCAGTGCCAATGCTAATCTCATCCAAACACAAAGTACAGAAATGCCCAGGATCATATTTGATCAAATATAATAGTATTTCACAACCCAATCAAATTAACACAGAAATTAGCCATCATAATACCATTTATTTAGTGATCACTATATGACAGTTACAGCATACCTTGGTTTTATTATGCTTTGGTTTATTGTGCTTCATAGGTATTTCTTTTTCCTTTTTTTTTTTATATAAATTGAAGGCAAGACTATCAACAAAAAGATTATGACTCACTTTATTGTGAAAATAGGATTTTACATCTATTAACTTATTGAATACTTATCACAAATTTATGGATTCCTCTTACTTTTTTTTTATTTTTTATACGAGGAGCAGGCAAGTAATTTGCCTGAGAGCCATAACCTGAAAAAAAGGTTGTATTAGGATTTCAGTTACAGTTTTCTGGTGACAGAACTGGCACTCCTTATCACAATTCAAGACTGCCTCTCTAGATTGAACAATATGGATTATAAATGCGTTGTCAAAAATTATCATTTATATCTGGACACTTTCTAGAGTGAAAGGATGTGCTAACAATGATGCTGGGACAACAGGCATAAATCGGGACTAAAACCTGGAGGATGCTCATTCTGAAATCAATTTTTAGTAAAAGAACTATTACATAACTGTATAAGATCACAGGCATATTTTTCCTCCCTTTTTCTACTACTTATAATGAGAATAAGAATAAAACTCAGATTTGCTCCAGCATTCAGAAATGACACAGTTGACTAAAAAAATATATAAATTAAAGGCAGACTGATTAGTCTGCAGAAGGAACTGCAGGTCCAAACAAACAGATTACAGTCATTCCCAAAGTTAACAAGTAAAGCCAATAGCTGGTATTTTGTACAACACATTAGAAATAGACTCTGCATTGAAAATAAACTGATATAGATCCAGTGCTTAAGATGTACTTGCAGCAGTGGACATGCAAAGACTAAAACTTAATAGTAAGGGCACTGAAACAAATAAGTAGAATTGTAATAGTGCTGATGTGAAGATATAAAAGAATATTAGATCCAGCAAAGAGTATCAGTGAAAATGAGCAACATATATAATAGAAACCAGAGCAGAAAAGATATCCTTCCCTTGAAAAGGCTGCTAGGTTGACTCTTCAGTTTATTTGTAGAAAACCTAAGGTACCTAAGGTATTGCTATTGGAACCATAGTCTATAGCTGTTATGATTCTGTTTATTCATTTTAGAAGTACTATATTAGTACATATTGTGCTAAAAATTACTCCAAGACTTAGCAGCTTAAAGCTGCAAATGTTACCTCATAATTCCTGTGGATCATGAGTTCAGGAGCAGCTTAAATGGATAATTGTGGCTCAAGGGCTCTCATGACTTTGCGGCCACACTGTGAGCTGGGACTGCATTCTCATCTGAAGGCTTGTAGAGTAGAAATCTGCTCTCAAAGGCACTCTCAAGATTTTTGGCAAATCCCAGTTCCTTGTGTGCTATTGGGCTGAGGGTTCAATTCATCCCTGGATATTGGCTTCTCTCTGTGGGTCTTGCTACAAGAAACCTTACAACATGGCAGCTGCCTTCACCCAGACAAAGTGTTCACAGAGGGAGTGAGTAACCAGACAAAGTGTTCGCAGAGGGAGTGAGTAAGAATGCACCTCAGATGTTTATAACCTAATTTCAAAAGTGATATATTATTACTTATATCGTATTGATTTGAAGTGACTCACAAAATCCAGCTCACACACAAGGGGTGGGTATTATACAAAAGACTGAATTTCCAGAGGTAGAGATAATTGGGGGCCATATTGGATGCTGATTTTCACAGTTTGCCCACTGGCCCCCAATGATTCACATCCCTCCTACACACAAAATATATGCTTTCCCTCCCAAGCTGCCCATAGTTTCATCTCATCGTAGCATCTCAAAGTCCATAGTCTTTCCTTAAAATCAGGTCCAGCTGTTGACGAAGCTCCCCAGATGTAGTTTCTTAAACACAGCTCTTAGAACACAGTTCATTTTGATCTGTGAAACTGAACAAATGAGTTAAGTGTTCCCCACACACCTGACCTACAATGGTATGATGGATATAGGACAGCCACTATAGACATTCCTGTTCTAAAGGTGAGAAATGGGAGGCTTCAGTGAATCACTGGCCCATAGAATTTCTAAAACCCATACAGAATAAGACTGGAAATTGGTTGAATGATCTGAAGGCTTGGGAATAATTTTCCAAGGTCCTGAGCTCTACCTTCTGGACTCTTTTAAGTCATAGTTCCTTTTGCAGGAAATGTAGCACATGTTCACAGCTGAGCAATTAGTTCTCTCAGCCTCCTTCAAGTTCCTTGTATTCATTGGAATCTGTCCTCTAACCCCATTCCAATTGTTGGAACCTCATTCCTCTGTTATCAGTGCCCTAACTTGACACCTCATAAGTTTAGGAGTTCAATTTTCTTGTTTTGGTTTTCAGAAGTATTGGCTCTGTGACTACAGGAAGGAGACTTCTTTTCAGGGAAGCCACAGAGGCTTTCATGTCCCTTATGCAATGTTTTAAACTAGAAATTTAAAGCTCTGAGCTTGTCCTTTTTATTTTTCTTCAAACATTCCAGTTCCTTTGAAGCAACCAATCAACAATCTGCATTATTCTGTTTATGTTCACTGAGATAATCTATGGGAGCAAATACATAATCACCCAGAACTTTGCCTTTTGTGGACACTTGACTATAACCATCTTAGCATGATAACTTGAGTAATTATTTTTCAGGGGATGCTGTGGCTTATCAACATCTCCTTTACCACTGGAAGCAGAATCATTAATGCTTTTATATCCAATCAGATCAGAGATCTCATTCTATAAATCCTGGAAACAGTTCAGAGAACTCATCCTTAGGAGTCTGTTTCTCTGGAGTCACCCTCAGTGCCAAATTCCATCAGGGTTCACTCAGAGACGTGGAACCAATAGTAGGTAACAGAGGACTTTTCTTGGACCTAACTCGCCAGCTCTGAGCTTCAAGGTCTACACATCATTTTTCCCAAATTTCATAAGCTGTATGAGGAACTTCCTGTGTTTTTGTTAAGCCTATATCATAACTCTCTCATGATCAGTCAATTAATGTCATTTATGATAGCAAATTATAGTAAATAATCAAGAATACCGAAACCCATCTAACAGATTTTTGAGAACTTTGAACCTTAAGAAGAGGGAGATTGTGTTTGATCAGCTACCTTGCTCACTCTTGCCAACCAGAAGACCTCTACTTTTCTTATATAAATAGGTCCATTCCCTTCTGATTCTTGGATATTATTAACAAGGTATGGTGCAGTCATGCCATGTTGACAAACTCTTTTTTTTTTTTTTTTTTGCACAAAGTGTTTATTTTATTTAAATTAGTGTAAACTCAGAGCTTGTCAAAATTCTCTAAAGAACAAAGATCTATTCTGAGGTGTTCTTCTTTTTCTGCTTATATAAAGAAGTGTCAGGAAGCTTCTCCAAATTGAGAAAGAACAAAGGACTTCATTACATTTAGTGAAGCAGGGGAAGAAAATATTCCTGCTTTCCTGGTCTTACCATTATCAAAATTTCTCTTAGTTCCTGTAGCTTTTCTGTTGTTAATGTTTTAAAAACTGATATTAGAACTACAATCTATATCATTTACTGTTTTGCATATTTATTCCAAAGTTTATTTTTAATAAATCCTGCCAATTTCATTAAACCAATATAAATCTATTTTAGATAATGGTGTACAGAGAAATTGGAACCTGCCAACATACTAATGCCCAGTGCAGGTAAAACCAAATATGGATGCCTGCTTAAGAATGATTTCTCAGGGGCCAGCCCAGTGGTGCGTTGGTTAACAGCTGGCTTGGGATGCCAGTGGTCCCGGTTCGGATCCCACATATGAGGGCCAGTGACACTGCCCTCTACAGCTAAGATGGTGAACAACAGCTCCACCTGGAGCTGGGCTGCTGTGAGTCCCTGGGTCAGCATAGCTGCAGCCCCTGCTGCAGTGGGCTGCCATAGGCTACATGAGTGGCAGGCAGCCAGCATGAGCGGTGTGAGCTGCCAAGAGCTGCTATGAGCGGCTGTCCAGATGTCGGGGATTGATCTGCCTCATCCGAGAAGAGCGTAATGATGATACCAACATGGGCCAGTGAAGCAATGTCCTCCACAACTAAACAGAAACAAAAGGACAGCAACTTATCTGTTCCCCTTCCCCATTCCCCAACGCTGTTCCCCTCCCCCATTTCCCAATTTAAAAAATCTTAAAAAAAAAAAAAAAGAATGATTTCTCAGTCTGGTGACCAGAAAACCCACTGAGGATCCCTGCACTTGTTAATAATAACCTCATTTTGATTAGATAGATAGATAGATAGATAGATAGATAGATAGATAGATAGAGATATAATTTACATATATGCATATATCCAATATATGTGTATATATATAAATGTGCGTGTGTGTGTGTATGTGTATGTGTGTGCATGAGCACGTGTGTGTGCACATGTGTTTCTTTGGGAGAATTAGTTCATGCTTTTATCACATTTTCAAAAGCATCTATCAGCCCCAAAATGATTAAAAACTACTGATTTAGAGAATTCCATCTTGGCTGAGCTTATGTTACAACCACAAATAGAATGTATATTTCTGGATATTAATTAGATGACATGAAGACTGAATTATAAATGGGTGGTGGCAACAACTGGAGTATTTCAAGAAGACTTGGCAACAACAGGGAATCTGAAATTGTGGGCCACAGTTTATGAACAACATGAAGGAGAGACAAAACCCACAGACATTTGGTGGAGGCAATCTAGGGTTTTTCAACTTATATTTTAATTGATTTCCATCTTTCTCCCTAAAATGTGAATTTAATCCAAAATTCAGAGAAAACAGAAGAATGTTACATTAGATTAAAGGGGAATTATTGATTTGTAAGCATGTTTTTAAAGCTGCTTAATGAAATGAATAAGAGTAGCATTATAGAGAGTTAGACACTACTTGCCTAGTAATTTTTATGTCACATGAGTGAAACAAAAGTTTAAACAAATGATGCATTGACTTGAGCACCAATTTAGGCTTTAGTTATAGTTATGACCAAAATTCACTCACAAGCAATAAAGTCATAGATGCAGACCACTGAACTGCATGATTAGATCTTGATAGATAAGACAATGGGTTGCGTTTTTGAAGCTGACTCAAAACATCAAGCAAATACTGTGCATTGATATTTTGTTTTATTTTAGTTTCTATGAGCTGGTAAATCAGCATATTCAGTTATCAGGAAAGAAAGAGGTTTCTATCTTTTTATTATTTATGTATTGCCATCTAAGACTCTAATCATTCATGATTTCTTTAACTGAATGTTTCCCCTCATCCTCCTCAATTTTGAATTCCTTTTCAGAGAACTTGAATTTTATGTTGATATTTTAATTAGCTTACATCATAGTTTAAAACTACCAAAAATGTAGTGTGAAATTTTAATATTTTTATTATATATATATATATATATATATATATATATATATATATATATATATTAGGCATTTAATACTGTCTGAAACATCAGAATATATTTATAGAGTGAAATAATAGCCAAAAAGCCTAATTTTTTCAGATATACACCCATGGATGTATATGTTCTTGTCTATTTTATTTTTTATTTTTATTTTTTTTGAGGGCAGTGTCACTGGCCCTCCTATGTGGGACCTGAACCGGGGCTGCTGGCTTCCCAAACCAACTCTTAACCACTGTGCCACTCGGCTGGCCCTGTTCTTGTTTATTATTGAAGCATATTCAACATGGAAGAAAATCAACAAACTTAATTGTATATTTGATGAGCTTTGTCAAATCAAGATATGAAACATCCCAATCATCTCAGAAATTTACATTTTCCTCCTGTCTATCCAATCCCTAAAGGCAGCCATTGTTTGAACTTTTAGCACCTTTCTGGTTTTAGAAATACATGTAAATGCAGTTACACACTATGCGCTCTATTTTATCTGGGTTCTTATGTGGAACACAGTGTTTTTCAGATGTAACCATGTTGTTTCATGAATTAATAGTTCATTCATTTTTAAGTCCAAGAAATATTCCACTATATGAGTATATTTGAACAGTTTTATCCATTCACCTGTTGATGGCCTTTTGGGGTTTTCCAGATTTTAAAAAAATAAACTTTACTGAAGTATAGTTTACATAAATTAAAATGATAAAATTTTAGGAATACAATGTAATCAATTTCAACATATTTATACTCTGTGGTACCACAATCGTAATCAAGATAATTATTCCTATAATCATTCCTATAATTATTGAAATCTTCTGATCCTTTGCCTTCAACACACTGACCTCTGGGGAACCACTGATCTGATTTTTACCACCATAGCTTTAATTTTCCTATTCTGGAGCTGTGTATACATTGAATCATCAAATATATTTCATCTGGCTTCTTTTACTCAGTGCTTTGGTTTTATGAAAAAGTCATCCATGATAATCTTTAAAATATTCTGTGGAGTTGCACAAATCAGCAGTTTGTGTCGTTTATTACTTATTAGTTTCACGAGGTAAGCATATACCAAAATTTTCATATTCCTTCTCCTGTCACTGGGCATTTGTATTGTTGCCCGTTTTTAGCTTTTATGAATAAAAATACTATAAATATCAGTTTTACAAATCTTTTTGTGAGCATATACATTCGGTACTCTTGGGCAAGTTTCTTTTGCTGGGTCATAGTATAAATATATATTTAATCATATAACAGTTTTCCAAAGTAGTTGTACCATTTAAATTCTCATCTGAAATAAAAGAATTATAGTTCCTCTACATCCTGGCCAGCACTGGGTCTAGTCAGTCCTTTGTATTTCAGCCATTTTAGTGGGTATGAAGTGCCCTGTAGTTTTTATTTGTATTTCCTTGATGACTAATGACAGTGGGTGAACAGTGATAAAATGTCAGGCATTTTTCTAAGTGATTATCTTGTATTGTGTACTCAGAATAACTATAAAGTAGGTACTAAAAGGACTGATAATCACAGAGAGCTACTTCTTTTTTAAATATTTCCATAAGATTGTGTAGCAGCCGCAACTCTTCCCATACCCCACCCCCTTCACAAGTAAACTTTGGGCTATTTTCAGGGCAAAGTGACATATTTACATATTTACTGAAGTGTTTATATATTTTTAGGTCATTAATGTGTGTAAAACTGTATTACTATTTTTACTAGATTCCCGTCTTTCTTTTCATGTGTCACTGACAGGATTTTTGAGTGATATGCTTGTAAACCTATTTACCTATAATCTCTGTGAATTTTGTCATTTATTTGTTTAGCACAATCATTTGCAGGAACACATACACCTCATTATAGCAGAACCAACTACATCTTTTTTTTCTTGCTACTTTTAAAATCTTTCTTTTTTATTTATTTTTTCCAGGAATTTTACTATGATAACATAACACTGGCTTTTATCATGTTTTTCTAGTTTTTGGTGCTCCTAGTTCTTATAGAATATATAGATAGGATTATTTTATCAGTATTACAATTTTTTTTTTTTTTTTTTTTTTTTTTTTTTTTTTTTTGAGGGCAGTGTCACTTGCCCTCTTATGTGGGATCTGAACCTGGGCCGCTGGCTTCCGAAGCCAGCACTTAACCACCGCGCCACTCGGCCGGACCAGTATTACAATTTCTTATCCTAAATCCTTCAAAGATTTCTCCTGCCTCATTCTGCTTTTAGCACTTCATTTATACTTTATGTTGCACTTTTCCGTCATATCCTGTGTATTTCTTACCTTTTTATCTGTATTTCTCTCTTTTTGTTCTGTACTTCAGTCAGTATACTCATTTGTGATGCTTATTCACTAATTCTCTCTTTAGCTATGCTATTTTACTGTTAAATCATGAGCTGTTTTCTTAATATTAATGTTTCCTAATTCTTGGATTTTTCTATGCAATCAATCCCCTGGCTACCCTCCCACATACAAACACCCATCCCAAAGTATATACATCCAAAGTATGTATACCCCTTTTTTAGTGTATTTTGAATGTTGATATAGAGTAATTTGATATAAGCCAGAGTTACTTTTTATAACATACATGAGATGATCTTTTGGCCTAATAGCCAAAAATTATTACTTTATCTTTAAAATCCGAATATTGCTCTATTCTGAGATATTGGATATAGGGAGGCAGCCATGGCTCTCAGAATACCTGTGAACCCTGTATCTTACCCCTCGGTGAAAGTGTGGCCATCCGAACAGTGAGTGTCACATTCACTTAAATGAAAGTAATAAACTCGTATATTCTCCCCAACTTCCACTCTCTACTGGAATGGAAATCTGAATTAGTAAAGACCTAATACCAATAATTGCTGACTTTTTCAAATCTGGTTGGACCCATTATGCTTGGGCTGCGTTATCAGCTGCTTTGTATCTATCAGGAAGCTAGGGCCAGGAGAAAGTCCCATCAGTCCCATCCTGTGTTGCTCTTTAATGTTTTTGAATTCTTAACTATGGAAAGTAAGCAGTTGGCATGTTCACGGTCTCCCATTAACCCTATCTATCACTCATAGAAAACAGTGCATAGCTAGGATGTACATAGTGCTACAGAGAAGTATGTGAGCAAAAGGGTGGTTTCTAAGCCTGGACTTTTCACTTGAATAATCCTCACAATTTTTTCCTCTCTGGATTATTTATGATGATACCCTAAATAATTTATTTGCTGACTACTGTCTTCCTTTTTTTATGTGGCTCAGTTACAGACGAAGGTAGAATTTATGGTTCCTAACTCATTTCCTTGTTTACCTTTAAGTAAACACAAAGTGCTCATGGCTTTTGAACTTTTGTTGCATTTTGTTTCATTCTGTTTTTAAATAGTTTTTCTAATCAAAATATGTTAGAATACAGAGTATAAATCCCAATATACAACATTTCTCTTCAAATGTTAAAAGATAATAAGCTTCAACCATCTAATATGATTTCTTCCCTAGGCTTATGGTCTTATTTCTTCCATCATACCGTATGTCCCTAGTGTCTTTAATTCTAGGTCTTTCAAATTACTCCTAAGGATTTTAGTTTTATTTTCTAGTTGGGAACACAGATTGTAAACAAATATATAATATATTAAAAATGTTAAATTCTTGCTTCCCCCAAATACCATGGAAATAACTTATTAATAAGACAAACGTGAGATCATTTCTTTCTGTCATAAGAGGGACCAACACATAGAGCCTTAGCAAGTCAGAGCAGAGAAGCCAGAGTTGTTTTTCAGTATTATAGTTTGATTAGAATTGAATAAAGATCATGACATAATAGTTTAGGTCTGATGGCTACAGCAAAGTGAGGATTTTGAGAAAGCGTTTAGAAAAGTCTGGAAGAGAAAACAATAATTTGAAATTATTGATTTAAAAGCTTAATAGCCTAATATTAAATGAAATAGGTCTCTCAGGAAGTTTCTCAAATGAATAATAAAGTTATCTGTAACTTTCCTCTTCTTGAGCAAGAATTTCCTGGAAAACACAGCAACAAATAAAAGCTCAAAAGCCATAACCTCTTCATGTCCACTTGATTGTGTTGATGAAGACAGTGGAAAACTAAAAGTCATATTAATATAGACACTCAGCTGTGTGTGTTTACTGTAAATGGTCTCAGTTCTCACAGGTCATATGGAGAAAAATAAGGAGGGAGTGCTGGAGGTGGGGAATGTGAGCTGTGATTTTAAACAGGGAATTCGTGGAAGGCTTTGCTGAGAGTACAAGCAAAACATGAAGGAGGGAAAAGTGATTGCTTCTCTATGGTGAATTATCTTCACAAAACTGCTAAGGCAATCTATTGATTGCTGTGGTGCTGTCAGATAACAATAAAGCCACAGATGCTTCAATCTGAGCAATATAAACTATCTTTGCTATATAGTCTCTGCATTTTGAGACAGAAATTCGAAACCTGATATTTTAAATGTCAGGCAGTAAACAGCTGTCCATAAAATCTGATAAGTGCCTCCATTTACTTTAAATTTGGCTATTATTTCAGCATTATGTTCTATTTTCTTTAAGAAGAAAAAAGAAGACATTTAATACTTTTGTGGAAAGCCCATTTCTTTTGAAGTACAAATAAAATTGTGGTGTTATTAAGCCCACTTTTTGTCGTTCCACTTGCTTTTCTCTCCACCAAGTTTGAAATAAGTCCCGCGCCCCACCCCCACCCCATCCTTGGACTAGTATAGGAATATATTTTTCTTGTATAGGAACAAAGTTTCTTACCTGGAAGTAGAGAAATGTTAAATGTTTGTTTTCTATTTTCTAATTCAAGGAAAAGGAAATAAAAGGGACCTTCTCTAGAGTAACTCATAGAAATTTTATGAATGAAAACTTGTAGAACACGGTTCTTTAATTCATGGCAATCTATTCCAAGAAGAGACAACTCACAGGAACTGTTTCTACTTAGAGCATGTGAGAGCTGACTGCCATAAATATAGATGAGAAAAAAGTCAGTTATGATTTTAACAAATTGCTAAAGATATGTGTGGTTAGTGTATCAGTTTAGGATGACAAGAGTTTCAGATACAGGATAAGTTCTCAGGTTTACTTGAGAGTCACTGAGGGCTCATGGAAAGAATAGACAGCTCTGTTTTGGTGGAGGCATGTAGGTACAAAATATGGCATGCTTTTCCAGATTTTCGATAGTTTGTACTTTTCAAGTAATTTGTTTATTTCTTTTATGTTATAAAATTTGTAGCCATAATCTTTTCATAACTTTCTATTATCCCTTAATTTCTACTATTTCTTATCTTGATATTTATGACTTGTTTCTATTCTCTTTTCCCTATCATGCTAACTAGAGATTTATCTATTTTAATAGTATATTCAAGAATCATAATTTTACCACTTTAAAAATTATACTTTAATAAGAGCTTTGACTCTGGATAAGATAACTTTGGGAGTAAGTGTTGGCAAACACGAGATAAGATCTGAGGTGAGCATTCCAACAGTAAGAGGTCAGATAGATGAAGAATTACCAGAAATAGAGACTAAACAGTGGTAGTTGATAAACGGGAGGAACACTAACTAAGAGAATAATGTCCTGAAGGAAAGAATGTTCAAAGAGGAGTGATAAGCTATATTGAACTCTTCCAATAGGTCAAAGACAGAAAATCACTGAATTTGTCTACTTAATGTATTTGAAACCTAGAGCAGATCATTTGTTAGCACTTCCCCTCTCTATACAATGAAATCATTTTCAGTTATATCCATGAAAAAAAGAAACCCAAATAATAATAGTAATGTGAAAAGAAATACAGACAATGAAATTTTCTTTTTTATATACAATCTGTAAAAGTAGAGTATCCTGGGCAAATTAAAGATGTAACATTATCCCTCAGTATCCATAGTGTGATTGGTCCCAGGACCCCATGGATACCCAAATCCTCAGATGCCCAAGTTCCTTATGTACAATGGCATAGTGTTTGCATATAACATATGCACATCCTCTCATATACTTTAAATCATCTCTAGAGTACTTATAACACCTAATGCAATGTAAATGCTATGTAAATAGTTGTATTGTTTAGAGAATAAAGACAAGAAAAATGGTCTGTACACATTCAGTATAGATACAGTCATCATAGTTGTAACTATATTAGCAACAAAGTAACATTTTCCCCCAGATATTTTTGATCTGTGATCTACAGCTATGGAGGAATGGCTATATAGTAACCTTAGATTCAGGGTACAAGTGGAGTGTTTGGCCTTAGATAGGACCTAAAACAGGTTAAGTATAGAAACAGGAGTAAAGCAGAATACACAGGAACAGATTCAAGGAAGCTAGTAGACAAAATAGTGGGAATTGTGTTTGTTTGTTTTAATCAATTTAATCCATCAAGGCTAGTGACTGACAGGGAGTACGCAGAAAGAGATATTAGAGATCAGAAGAGAGAACAATAGATAGGGAAGTAGTTGAAGATATTTGTAGAGTGAGTGAAAGAAGGAAATGTAAATAAATTATAGAGAAGCACTTTTTTGAAGTTAGTGTGCCCATTCTGTGTGTGTGTGTGTGTGTGTGTGTGTGTGTGTGTGTGTGTGTGTGTGTTGATATACTGGATGCCTATTGAAGCACATAGCAGAGAAAAATATTTGAGTGGTCATCTGTTCTCTACTTGGGGCCTGTAAAAACTTGAAAGCAGGAACAATATTTTATTCATGTTTCATATTTTATCTTTGCACAGAAGGGACTAATGATCTTTTTCTGCAAGACATATACATATGAATTATCATTAAACAAACTAATAAATATCACAACAAAATAGTAATATGAAAAAATATGTAGTACTACACAAAGAAGTATGTTAAGTCAGTATTTCTGACCATACCGAATAGATTCCTTAGTGCAAGTAGAGATGACTATATTTACGTAGTCAAGAAACTGTACATTACGGTATCAATGTACAGATGGGGTCTTTTCTGGGACATGAAAGACACATAAACTTTTAATAATTAGAATCACCAGAGGATGTCATGTGATATACATTAGATGAACAAAGGTGCTAAAGTGGTACCTTCAATATATAGTTAGGTACTCAATGATTTGAGTAAGTGACAAGTGAGTTATGTGACAATAAGTAGACTATGTTTAACTGCAAATTTTCTTTACGGTATTAATAGGAAATATAGCTGAAAAACTATTTGGGCAAGATTATGAAAGATCTTAAGTAAGATAATGATATAGGTATTTTTTGTTTAGGCAGTGGAGAATTGATGACTCTTCAGAGAAATCATTTGAAAGTGCTTTTGAAAGAATAAGCAAGCAGTATTATGCTGAGATAATTCAAAGGAGAGAAGCTGATGGTGGAGAATATAGTTGGGATTATTGCAATATTCCATAATTGACTACATGTTAATTTTTTCTTAAAAAAAGGGAAGAAATAGATATTTATTGAACATTTACATTATGTGGTACGTTATGTTCTGTAACGAAATTTGTGGTCATATAACACAGCACTTACCAGCTAATATTTGAATATAACTGAACAGATGCTGCAATGTTACCTGGTCACATCTTCATGTCACTATTAGGTTATATTCAGATAAGCTAAAATGCATATTAAAACCACCTAATTTTTATGGATATAAAAATTATAATCCTAATTCTACTTTATTATCTATTTAGCATTCTGTTCTTATAACTGAACATGTGAAAAGAGCAAACATCTTTGCCAGGTTAAAAGGGATTACAAAATGTTTAATTTAAGTGTTGCAGTTAATAATTTTGTGGCTAACTCGGGATGCAGTGTTTAATGTGACTTAATTTGTTGGCATTAAAATCCTAATTATAGAGAGGAATATAGCCTTTTATAATATATTAAATACATTTTCTCTGGTGTGGTCTACATGGTGTGTGGCTTACATAGGAATTTTCATAATATAGTCATGGTGGGAGGGAAAGCCTATACACTTTTAGCAACAATAATTAAAGCACACTGGTTTGTTGACCAAAACTATTATGAACACTTATACATTTCCCTATTTAGGTAAGTTTGAAGTTAAGTGGAAATGAATATAAACTTTGAAGCAGCTTTGCAAACATATTAGTAAGTTTGACTGATTGGTAATATCAAACAAAAAGTTGTACAAAAATTATTGAATGTGGGGGAGGGGCAAGATGGCGGCTGTGAGGAGGGCTCCATGAAATCTCCCCTGGAAATATCCACAATTTGAACTTCTAATACGCTTCAAAGAGACATCTACTCATCACACAGAGCGACTAAGAGTTCCACACAAGGATTGTTGGAAGGTGGGCAGGCTGGGCGAGTAGGGGAAGAAGGCGGCGAGAAGCGTGAGGTGCAGCCCGCACCCGCGGCTGCTGAGTCACGGTCCCGCGGAGCACAGAAGCCTGAAACCCGGGAGCAGGGGAAACACAGGACTCGCCCGCGGAGACGCAGCGCGCCGGCCGGAGTCACAGATCCCGGAGAGACAGAGCGGGGATCGGAGCCACGCGGCACGGTGCGCGCAGTCCCCTAAATCCCGGCAGACCGTTTGGGAGAGCGGCAGGAGATCCGCGCGGGCGCGCCGGCTCCGAGGCAGAAGCCTGGAACCCGGGAGCAGGGGAAAAAGAGGACTCGCTCGGACAAGCAGCGCGCCGGGTGGAGACGCAGGTCCCCGAGAGACGCGGAGCGGGGATCTTGGCCACACGGTAGGGTGCGCGCAATTCCCTAAATCCCGGCAGACCCTTTGGGAGAGCAGCAGGAACTCCGCTGGAGCATAAGAGGCAAAGGCCTTAGCTTGAAACAGTGTTGGAACTGTGGCTTTGTTTATTTTTATGTTTTTTATTTTTTTTCCCTTTTTCTACTCTTGAACAGAAAGCAAAAAAAAAAAAAAAACCCAATAACTCACCCACTCCCACAAACTTTGTCCCCCGCCAAGACAGTCTTAAAATGACTCCTGAAGGGAGCAAGAGGGCAGACTAGGAAGATATCCTTACCTGCAGGGGGGTTGAGAATTTCCACCCAGTAAAGGCAGCAGAGTGAGACTACCCACCCCGCCCCACCTTTAGGCAAGGCTTGGGAGGCAGGGCAGGTTCATCTGCTGAGGCACTAATTAACAGATTCTTAGCAGCAGGCTTTTGGTAGTGAGGAATTCTTTAATTCTCCACGGCTGTCAACCCAAAGGGTGCCCAGAGACACTCATTGAGCCTTTGGGGGTGCAGCCTGCCTTGGGACAGGCAAAAGCAAAAGGCAGTGACTTTGTAAAACCACCAATCACACGTCACAACCACACTCAAGTACAGCAAACCTGCAGTGCCAGGATCACGCTAGGCATCAGGTGGCCTACTGTTCCCACAAGACGCACAGGAATTTTTGTACAGCAGACAAACTGAAGAGAGCTTGGTGGACTTTAGCCTAGACCAGCACGGGTATTTTTGGTTTGTTTGGTTTTATTCTGTTTTGTTTTCCCTTTATTGGCTGCTTATCTTGGTTGTTTTTGGTTTTTATTTCTATTTCATTATAATCATATTGTAGTTTTTAATATAGGCATATATATATAGGTGTATATAGGTGAATATATGTCCATATATATGGGTGTGTAGACAAATATATATATATATATTTTTTTTCCTTTTTTCTTTTTCTTTTTCTTTCTTTTCTTTTTCTTTTTTCCCCACCCTCACTTTCTCTCTTATTTTATTCATTCTTCTCACTGCTATACTTTTCCTCTTTTCCTTTTTTCTGCAAATTTTATTTTTAAATTTTTCTTACTTTTTTTATTATTATTTTAGTTTATTTTTATTTTTTATTTTTTAGGTATAGCTAATCGGTTTCTCATGTTTATTCTATTTTTTATTTTAGGATATTGTATTTTATTTTGTTTCCTCTTCTGTTATTATTGAGTATGTGGTTTTTGTTTTGTTTCTGTTTGTTTTCTTCATTAGTATGATTGATATTTCTGTACAAGTTGACTGTAGTTTGATGGTTGGTTGTTTTTAATTGTGCGAGCATTTGGTTTCCTTTGGTGGCTGCGGAGGTTGTTCTTGTTGATCTGTTATGCTCTGAAATCACTCTGCAGCAGTGGGTCCAAACAAACAGACACAAGAATCATCATACCCGAGGCCAACTTTAGATAAAACCAGAACATTTCTGGGTTTGACATACAAGAGTCACACCCAAAAAGAAGTTACTACAGGTACTAAGACCCATAGGGTCCAAGTTTCATCAGAGGGGTCAATCCTCTCACAGCAGCTCATAAACTGCAGACGCTGCTGATCCTCACAGCTAATCAATCTGGGAGTCAATCCCACCTACTGACAAACCAAAAGTAATCAAAACTAAAACTTCAACAAGTGAGGACGCATGCACACAAGGAACACCTCAGATACAAGCACAGGAGAATAGGGAGACTGAGTAATTCAAATATAAAGGACACACACCATATAAGTTTACCGAGAAAAGACTGAGAAATCTGGGTGATCTATCTGTTATATTGAAGCAAACACAAAGAGTAAGCCAGAATGGGGAGACAAAGAAACACAACACAAATAAAAGAACAGAAGAAACTTCCTGAATCTGTGGAAATAGAGGAAATAGAGGTAACCAACCTATCGGAGACAGAGTTCAGAACACTGATTATTAGAATGTTCAAGGAAATTAATGAAAATATAAAGAAGGATAGAGAAATCATGAAAAGCAACCAGCTAGAACTTAAGAACACAATTACTGAATTAAATAACAAACTTGATGGAATCACTAGCAGACTGGATGAAGCAGAAAATCGAATCAGTGACTTAGAAGACAAAATAGCAGAGATCACCCATGCGGTACAACAAAAAGAAAAAAGAATGAAAAACATGGAAAATAGTTTAAGAGAGCTGGGGGACAACATCAGACGCAATAACCTAAGGGTCATTGGAGTACCAGAAGGAGAAGAGAGGGACCAAGGGATTGAGAATATATTTGAAGTAATAATGTCTGAAAACTTCCCTAACCTGGCAAAGGACATTGAAATACAAGCCCAGGAAGTGCAGAGAGTTCCAAACAGGATGATTCCAAACAGGCCCACTCCAAGACACATTATAGTGAAAATGGCAAGGGTTAAGGACAAAGACAGAATCCTTAAAGCAGCAAGGGAAAGGCAGCAAGTTACTTACAAGGGTACCCCCATAAGATTATCAGCTGACTTTTCTACAGAAACTTTGCAGGCCAGAAGAGAGTGGCAGGAGGTTTTCAAAGTGATGAAAAATAAAGGCCTACAACCAAGATTGCTGTATCCAGCAAGGTTATCACTTAAAATCGAAGGCGAGATAAGGAGCTTTGCAGAAAAAAATAAGTTAAGGGAATTCATTACCACCAAGCCAGCTTTGCAGGAAATGCTAAAAGGGCTTCTTTAAGTAGAAGAGAAAAACAACCTATGAAAGACTACGAACACAAATAAGAAAATGGCAATAAATACACACCTATCAATAATCACATTAAATGTAAATGGATTAAATGCTCCAATAAAAAGACATAGGGTGGCTGAATGGATAAGAAAGCAAGACCCCAGTATATGCTGTATACAAGAGACTCACCTCAGATCCAAAGACTCATACAGGCTGAAAGTAAAGGGATGGAGTAAAATATTTCATGCAAATGGTACTGAGAAAAAAGCTGGAGTAGTGATACTTATATCAGATAAAATGGACTTTAAATTGAAGAATATAACAAAGGACAAAGAAGGACACTTCATAGTAATGAAGGGATCGATCCAACAAGAGGACATAACTCTAGTAAACATCTATGCACCTAACATAGGAGCCCCTAAATATATAAAACAGATATTGTCAGACATAAAGACAGAGATCAACAGTAACACTATCATAGTAGGGGACTTCAACACCCCGCTGTCACTAATGGACAGATCCTCCAGACAGAAAATCAATGTGGAAACAGCGACGTTAAATGACACATTAGACCAGCTGGATTTAACAGACATTTTCAGAGCATTTCATCCCAAAGCTACAGAATATACGTTCTTTTCAAGTGCACATGGAACATTTTCTAAGACAGACCACATGTTAGGCCACAAAACAAGTCTCAATAAATTTAAGAAGATTGAAATCATTTCAACTGTATTCTCTGACCACAATGCTATGAAACTAGAAATCAATTATAAGAAGAAATCCGGGAAGCTGACAAATAAATGGAGGCTAAACAATATGCTATTAAATAGTGAGTGGGTCACAAATGAGATCAAGGAGGAAATCAAAAGATACCTCGAGACAAACGAAAATGAAAACACCACGACCCAAAATCTCTGGGATGCTGCGAAAGCAGTCCTAAGAGGGAAGTTTATAGCAGTGCAGGCCTACCTAAAGAAGGAAGAAAAATCTCAAATCAACAGGTTATCCTTACACCTAAGGGAACTGGAAAAAGAACAGCAAAAGAGGCCTAAGGGGAGTACAAGAAAGGAGATAATAAAGACCAGAGCAGAAATAAACAATATAGAGAACAGAAAAACAATTCCAAAGATCAAGGAAACCAAGCGCTGGTTTCTTGAGAAGATAAACAAAATTGACAAACCTCTAGCCAGGCTCATCAAAAAAAAAAAAGAGAGAGGACTCAAATTAGCAAAATCAGGAATGAAAGAGGGGAAATGACTACAGACATCACAGAAATACAAAAAATTCTAAGAAATTACTATGAGCAACTATATGCCAACAAATTTGACAATCTGGATGAAATGGATAATTTTCTAGAAGCATACAACCTTCAAAAGCTAACGCAAGAAGAAACAGAAAATCTAAATACCCTGATTACTACCAAGGAAATTGAATCAGTAATTGACAAGCTCCCAAAAAACAAAAGCCCTGGACCAGACGGCTTCACAAGTGACTTTTATCACACATTCTAAAAAGTACTATCCCCTAGTCTTCTCTAACTATTCCAAAATCCAGAAGGAGGGAAGGCTCCCAAACTCTTTTTATGAAGCCTCTATCACCCTGATTCCAAAACCAGATAAAGACATCACAAAAAAGGAAAACTACAGGCCAATCTCCCTGATGAATATAGATGCAAAAATTCTCAATAAAATATTAGCAAACAGAATTCAGCAATATATTAAGAAGATCATACATCATGATCAAGTGGGATTCATCCTAGTGCGCAAGGCTGGTTCAACATCCGTAAATCAATTAATGTGATACACCACATCAACAAAATGAAGGATAAAGATCACATGGTCATTTCAATAGATGCAGAAAAAGCATTTGACAAAATCCAACAGCCATTTATGTTAAAAACCCTTAGCAAAGTGGGAATACAGGGATCATATCTCAACATAATAAAAGCCATATATGATAAACCTACAGCTAACATCATACTCAATGGGGAAAAGCTAAAACCATTCCCCTTAAGATCAGGAACAAGACAAGGCTGTCCACTTTCTCCTCTTTTATTCAACATAGTGCTGGAAGTTCTAGCCACAGCAATCAGACAACAAAAAGAAATAAAAGGCATCCAAATTGGCAAAGAAGAAGTAAAATTGTCATTGTATGCAGATGACATGATACTGTATATAGAGAACCCCAAAGACTCCATCAAAAAACTATTGGAACTGATAGACGAATTCAGTAAAGTAGCAGGATATAAAATCAATGTTCAGAAATCAGTGGCATTTGCATATACCAATAATAAACTAATGGAAAGCGAAATTAAGAAAACTGTCCCATTTATAATTGCGTCAAGAACTATAAAATACCTAGGAATAAATTTAACCAAAGAAGTGAAAGATCTGTACTCAGAAAATTATAAGACATTGAAGAAAGAAATCATAGAAGATACAAATAAATGGAAACACCTACCATGCTCATGGATAGGAAGAATTAATATAGTTAAAATGTCCATACTGCCTAAAGCAATATATAGATTCAATGCAATTCCTATCAAACTACCAAGGGCATTTTTCACAGAAATAGAAAATATAATCCTAAGTTTATATGGAATCATAAAAGACCCAGAATAGCCTCGGCAATTCTGAGGAATAAAAACAAAGTTGGGGGGATCACGCTACCAGACATCAAAACCTACTACAAGGCCACAGTAATCAAGACAGTTTGGTATTGGCATAAAAACAGGCACATCGATCAGTGGAACAGAACAGAGAGCCCAGAAATAAATCCAAGCATTTACGGACAGTTAATCTATGACAAGGGAAGCAAGAATTTACACTGGAGTAAAGATAGTCTATTCAATAAATGGTGCTGGGAAAATTGGACTGACACATTCAAAAAATGAAACTGGATCATCTCCTTACGCCTTATACAAGAACAAATTCAAAATGGATTAAAGACTTAAATGTAAGACCTGAAACCATAAAAATCCTAAATGAAAATATAGGGAGTACATTTGCAGACATTACCCGGAGCAATATTTTTACTGATACATCCCTACGGGCAAGGGAAGTAAAAGAAAAAATGAACATATGGGATTATATCAGACTTAAAAGTTTTTTCACAACAAAGGAAACCATTAATAAAACAAAAAGGAAGCCTACTGAATGGGAGAATATATTTGCCAACGATATATCTGATAAGGGGTTAATATCCAAAATTTATAAAACACTCATGAAACTCAACACCAAAAAACAAACAACCCAATTAAAAAATGGACATAATATATGAAGAGATATTTCTCTAAAGAGGACATACAGATTGCCAACAGGCATATGAAAAAAGTTCAACCTCACTGGTCATTAGGGAAATGCAAATAAAACCACCATGAGATACCACCTCACTCCAGTCAGAATGGCTATCATCCACAAATCAACAAACAACAAGTGCTGGCGGGGCTGTGGGGAAAAGGGGACCCTGCTGCACTGTTGGTGGGACTGCAGATTGGTGCAGCCACTATGGAAGTCAGTATGGAGGTATCTCAAAGAACTGGAAATAGAGCTACCTTTTGACCCAGCAATTCCACTCCTAGGTATTTATCCTGAAAAAACCAAGACACTTATTCAAAAAAGTTATGCACCCCGATGTTCATAGCAGCACAATTTACAATAGCTAAGACTTGGAAACAACCAAAATGCCCGTCAGTAGATGACTGGATTAAGAAACTGTGGTATATTTATACAATGGAGTATTACTCCGCTATAAAGAAAAAGAATGAAATCGTGCCATTTGCAATGATATGGATGGACCTAGAGACTATAATGTTGAGTGAAATAAGTCAGTCAGAGAAGGACAAATACCATATGATCTCACTTATATGTGGAATATGAAAAACTGTATGAATGAGCAAAGTAAACAGAAAATGTCTCATAGATATAGAGTGAAAATCATGGTTGCTAATTTGGAGAGTACTGGTAATGAGGGAGATGGGGAAGGATTAGACAGCAAAAATAGGCAACTACAATATTGCTACTGGGATAGGAAAAACAGTTTGGGGAATATAATTAATAATGTTGTAAATATTCTGTGGAATGTCAGATGATCATAAGTCTTGTTAGGGAGACCATTTCATGGATGGAGTAGAGGTTTGATCACTGCACTGTATTACTAAAGTGGAGGTGGTATACCTACTGTAATTGAATATATATAGATAGTCACGGGATGTGGATTATACTGTGGAAGAGAGTCAGAGGAAGAGTAATAGATATATATGATATGGGGGGGTGTGGGGTGGTGTATTGGGGGTGGGGGTTTTGTCACTTTGAGGGGTAAAATGTATAACTATTGCACTGTGTTGTACACCTGAAACTATTGGGGGTGGGGGGGTTGTCACTTTGAGGGGTAAAATGTATAACTATTGCACTGTGTTGTACACCTGAAACTAATTAAAAATAAAATAAAATTTAAAAAAAAAAAAAAAAAATTATTGAATGTATCTTTTATGCTGAATTCTCTGGAATTTGAAAAAGATAACACTTTTATAGCAAATTGTGCTTTAAAACATACAAGGTGGAAAAATGACCAGTAATTTGAATTATCTTTAAATATCTATTAAACTCTACTTGGAATTATAATGATTAATGCACAAAATATATTATTATTGCACATGTCAACTTCTTGAAAATAGATATTTTTGTCTTAGTTACTTTTTGTATTCCCAATAGTATTTTTCATATTTTAACTTATTAATTACTTAATTTACTTAATAATTTTTTAAGGATTTATATTGGATATGGAGGTTGTTTAGATCAAAGTTATAGCAGCTAAATGAACATGTCTTTACCATTATGTTTTGTAGTAAAATTCATCAAAAATTTACTAAGGAGTTTGTGTTTTTCAGGTCCCATCTGAGAAGTCCTTCCAACTCCTTAAAATCACCTTCACTTTATCTTCTTGGGCTTTATAATTTTGCTTGTCATATCTGGGTATTTAATCTACCTGAGGCTTATTTTCATATATGATGGAGTTAGTGAGATGATCTAAAAAATGATTTTAAAGGCTCCTTCTGGCTTTTGAGTACAGAATGGACATCAGAATTGCAAGGAAAGTCCAGTTAGGTATCTATTGTAATGATCTAACTGAGAAATTGTGGTGGTTAGGAGTGGTGGATGTAGTAAGTGGCCAGATTTACAAATATATTGGCCAGTCTAGATGTACTAACTGAAAAATTATTAGCCAGCTGGCAATCTCATATTGATCATCCAGAGAAATAGTAGCAGATAGCCTAATATACCTATAAACACTTACCCTTTTCAGTTTCCTCGGGACCTCTGCCTATCCTTTACAGCTCATTCAATAGAAACAGTGCCAGCTTGAGGTAGTTCAAAGGCTTTGCTCCCCAGAAGGCAGAATACTTACATATATTTCTCCGGATTCCACTCTATATGATTTCCTGGTGTCATTCCAGCCAATGGTGGTGCAAGTATCCAGTGATGCCACTATAGTAAGGCTATGTATTATAAATGTGGACCAAAAGAGATGACAGTATACTGTGACTGTTTATAAATGAATGTGTTTACTTAAAACTACATTTTTTTTTATGTATATTGTGAAATTTGTATCCTATAATTTAAACAGGGCATATATGTTTTATGAAAATTATATGCTCTTTTCAATCTGTTAAAAAGACAAACTATCAAAGGAAACTTTGCTTTTAGCCATGTAGAACTATATATTGCTCTCTTTTGAGAATTGTATCATCAAAGTCATTAAGTGGTGCATCTGAGAAGAATAAGAGTGCTAATTATGTTTATAATAAAAAAAATATATAAATAAAATGTGTTGATATCACATTAATGAATATTAAGAACATAATTTGCAAGAACATTTTAATTTTCACCTGTAATCTAGTGAGGAAGATATTTTAATGATGTAAAATAGATACAGAAAGGGAGTTAGATCATATTGTATTGCTAATATTTAAGAATTATTGATGGATTTATGTATTTTAATGAAGAAAATCACTATTTGATTAAAATCCAATTGGTCAAGATGTTTCTCCATATTATTGTCTGATTAATACTTTATATCTTCCTAGAGTAAGCACTTTGAAAGCTAAGTTATTTTCTCCTATATACTATTAGTTTTTAACAAACAACCACAAGTAAAACATTGCAAATTACTCAATTGTATCAAAACCCTATGGGGAATTTTTCTCAGAAATTGACAAGCTGAGTCTAAAGTTGATAAGGAAATATAAAGGGCCTAGAAAAGGCAAAACAATTTAGAAAAAGAAGAGCGAGATTGAAATACTTAAACTGCCTGATTTCAAGATTTACCATAAAGCCACAGTAACTAAGATAGTGTGGTATTACTTAGGTAAAGACATATGTATTGGTGGCATAAAATATAGAGTTCAGAAATAAAGCTACGTAAAAATGGTTGATTTAGTTTTGGTAAAGGTGTCAAAAAAATTTAGCAGAGGAATGACAGTCTTTTAAAGAAATGGTTACAGGAAACTTGAATATCCACATGAGGAAAAATTGATCATAAAAACCTAATTTATACTGTTTATAGTACTTAATTCAAAATTGATCATTGGCCTAAAGTAAAAAATAAAACTAAAGCTTTTGGAAGAAAACAAAGGAAAAAAGTCTTTTAAACTTGTGTAGGCAAACATTTCTTAGACTAGACACAAAAATTATGAATCATATAATTCAAAAAATGATAGATGAAAAGAAATGATAAATGAGACTTCATCAAAATTAAAATTATGACCCTCTCCAATAGTCACTAGAAGAAAATAAAAATGAATATCGTAGAAGGAAATATTTTCAAAACATATATCTGATAAAGGACTCATGCACAGATATGAGTCTATAATGAACACTTGTAACTCAATAATACTATACTGTAATAAAAATTAGGAAAAGATTATATTCTTATTAATATTGATTTTTTAAAATATTTTACTCCATTCTATGACTTGCCTTATGATTTATCTACTGCTGATCACTGAGTTACCCAAGACTTAGCAACCCAAAGCAAGAAACATTTATTAACTCACAGTGTCTGTAGGCCAAGAATCTGGGAAGTTAGCTAGATTTTTCTACTTTAGAGTCTCTCACAAGATTGCAATCAATCTGATATTAGAATGACATTTCATTGCTTCTGTTTTATTATGTTCTTTAGATGTGAGTCAATAAGTTCAGCACATACACGAAGTGAGGATATTACACAAGGATGTGACTACTAGGAGGCAAAAAATGTCTGGGGCCATCACAGAGGCACTGATCTCAGTACACCGCTGGTCCCCAGTGATCCATATCCTTCCTTCATGCAAAATATCCAGTGTCTCCAAAGGTTGGGTTGGTTTTTGGTAGACAGTTTCTTTTCTTTTCTTTCTTTTTTTTTTTTTGTAGACAGTTTCTTTTATTGAGTATAATTGACATATAACATATTAGTTTCAAATATATGACATACTGATTCAATATTTGTATGCATTGAAAATGATCACCATAATAACTCTAATTAACATCCACTACCATGCATAGTTACAAAATTTTTTTCTTGTGTTGAGAACTTTAAAGACCTACCCTCTTATCAACTTTCAAATATGCAATACTGTAGTCACCATGCTGTACATTATATCCCCATGGCTTACCCATTTAATATCTGCAAGTTTCTATCTTTTGAGACCCTTCATCTATTTTGCCTGCCCAAACCCTTCACCCCTGGCAAATAACCAATCTGTTCTCTGTATCTCTGAACTTTTTAGTTTGTTTTTTGATTCCATATATAAGTGAGATCATACAGTATTTGTCTTACTCTGTGTGAAAATGTCACCAAGCATAGTGCCCTCAAGGTCCTTCTATGTTGTTGCAAATGACAAGTTTTCATTCTTTATTATGGCTAAATAATATTGCACTCTATGCATGTGCATGTGCATGTGTGTGTGCATGCATGTGTATGTGTGTGTATCACATTTCTTTATTCATTCATCAATGGGCACATATCTTTGCTATTGTAAATAATGTTTCAGTAAACATGAGGTGCGTATATCTGTTTGAGTAAGTGTTTTTGTTTTCTTTAGATAAATAAACAGAAGTGGAATTGTTGGATCATAGTTCTATTTTTAACTTTTTGAGAACCCTCCATACTATTTTCCATAGTGGTTGCACCAATTTACAGTCCTACCAACATTGCACAAGGATTCCCTTTTCTCTACATCTCTGCTAACACTTGTTATATCTTGTCTTTTTGACAAGTAGCCATTCTAACATGTGTGAGTTGATATCTCATTGTGGTTCTGGTTTGCATTTACCTGATCATTACGAAAAATTTCAAAAGGTGAAGGGGAATAAGAGGGCACGGAAGGGCAGTGTTCCACGGTAGATGACTATCATGTATATGCTGAGGTTTGTTAGATCATAAGTGATGTTGAAAATCTTATCACGTACCTTTTGGCCATCTGTATGTCTTCTTTGGAAAAATGTCTGTTCAGGTCCCCTGCCCATATTTTATAATACTTTTTTTTTTTTTTAAGAGAGCAGTGTCACTGACCCTCATATGTGGGATACGAACCCCGGCTGCTGGAGTCCCAAGCCAACTCTTAACCACCGTACCACTCGGCCGGCCCTTTTTTATTTTTTTTTTTATAATTCATTTTTTTTTTTTAAGAGGGCAGTGTCACTGGAACCCTGCCCATTTTTTAAATTGGATTATTTGTTTTGTTTTTAGTGCTGTTGTGTTGTATGAGTTCTTTATATATATTTTGGATATTTACCCCTTTTTAGATATATGGTTTACAAATATTTTCTCCCATTCAGTAGGTTACCTTTTCATTTTGTTGATGTTTTCTTGGCTGTGCAGAAGTTTTTTAGTTTAATGCAGTTGTGCTGGTTTATTTTGATTTTGTTGTATATGCTTTTGGTGTCATATGATGATCGTATGATTTTTACCTTTCATTTTGTTAATCATGTGTCATATTGATTGTTTTTCAGATATTGAACCATCCTTGCCTCCCAGAAAAAAATTCCACTTGATCATGGAATATGACTCTTTTAATGTATCATTGAATTTGGTTTGCTAATATTTTGTTGAGAATTTTTTGTGTCTATGTTCTTCAGGAATATTGGTCTGACAGTTTTTTTTTGTGTGTGTGTGTGTTTTTTTAATTTAAATGGCATGCATTACGATGGTGACTTTGTTTCTACTAGACCTCCATTTACAAGTTTAAAGAAAATTGGCTTGAGTAGGAAGTTCTTATTGTCCTCTTATTCTTAAAAATATATTTATATTGGGTTGGCCAAGTGGCTCAGTTGGTTAAGAGTGTGCGCTCTGAGCAACAGGGTCGCCAGTTTGATTCCCACATGGGCCAGTGAGCTGCCGCTGAGCTGCCACAGGTGGCAGGATGGCTTAGCTGGTGAGAGCACGTGCTCCAAACAACAAGGTTGCCGGTTTGACTCCCACATGGGATTGTGGGCTATGTCCTACCCTGAAACTAAGATTAAACATGGCACCTTGAGCTGAGTGTCCATGAGCTGCCGACGGGTGGCCGGATGGCAACTGGTCTTGGAGCTGAGCTAGCTGCGCCCTCTACAACTAAGACTGAAGGACAACAACTTGGCTGTTCCCCATCCCCAATTCCTCAATAAAATATATTATGTATTTTTCTATGTTTTTTAATGCAGAAATGCGTCATGAGTTTTCTGACAACCCAATATATACATATATACATTTATATTAACACTTTATACAAATGTATACCTTTAAATAGAAATGCCTTTTTATTTATTTATATCTTTTATATCCCTTTTATTTCTAAATAAAATATTAAGATTTTTATAATATACAGTCATAATCTCCAAATAACTGCTCTTTAAAAATTGCTCCACATAATCTTTATTTATATTCTCCATTGATTGTACTCTGAATCAAATTGCCACATCTAATATTTGAGAAAATTGGAACTGATATAATTTTGAGGTATAAAATAAAAGTGATTTCCTTTTGAAACTTTGGAAGAAATTATGTTTAAGAATACCAGTGGACATTCATTTGTTTACCACTTTATTTTTTTCTGACTTTCTGACTTAACTGTTTTTATTTTTTAATTTCAAAGGGTTATGAAATTTACATTTTTCTTATGCTTTTTAAAAAAATAATGAAGTTTGAATAATTTTCACTAACTTTTTTCCACCTCAAGACAATTTTAGTCTCTGATATAAATCATATCTCTCTCCTTACAGAGCTTTTTAATCTCATTATTGAATCAGCTGATCTAAATCAAATCACTACATGGAGGAAGCCCTTTAAAGTACAAGTTTAAAGAAGTTTAAAGTACAGCTCCTTAATTATAGCTCCTCTCAATTTGTAGAACCAGGGCACCCAAAGGACATGTTATCTGCATAGAATAACTGCCATAGGTGTTCTAGTTTAAAAAGGGGGAATGCAACAAGCAGTTGCTTGTCCATAAGAATTCTAAAATCTATCCAAATGTTGGAAGCTCCTTGATTATGTCTCAAGGACCAGGAATAATTTTCCCTTACACTCATGTCTGCTCTCTGGGCACTTTGTGCACCTTATGTGACTTTTTCACTATTTTCACCCTGTGTGTCATTTTTGCTTCTGCATGAAAGGCATTATTCTTTTGCAACTAAACAGATATAGCTTGTTTCCTGCAAATAGAATTCGTAAGGTCGAAAGGCTTTTTCTAATTTGTAACTTTTTAAATTTTAACATCATGTGCTGTTTTGGAGAAGATGAAGATTTTTTTAAACCATTAAGTTCTGGCTCTTTTTAAACCTTTCTTTCAATTTATCTCTTTTCTGTTGCAATTCACTGTTAGTAGCAGCAAGAAACCAGGCCGCACCTTCAAAACTTTTCTTAGACATTTTTTTAGGGAGATCATCAGTTCATTAAGCACATTTTCTACTTTCTATACAATCCAGTTCAGTTTGCTGATCATTTTACCACTAAATAACAAGGATCCCCCTTCTTCCAATTTTCAAAGAGATGTTCTTCACTTTCCTGTAAGCCCTCACCCACCGCACACTCAAAGTCCAAAATTCTACAAACAGCATGTTCAGGGCACTTTAAGTTTTTACTAACACTCTCCTCAAAGTCCACGGCTCAGTTTCAAAGTTGTCCCTAATATGTTTTTGTAATGGCAACCTCCACATTCAGGCACCAAAATCTGTGTTAGCAATCTACTGCTGCCTAATAAATTACTCCAAAACTTAGTGGTTGAAAACAGCAAACACTTATTATTTCACAGTTTCTGTCAGTTAGGAAACCAGGCACAGATTTTCAGGGTATTTCTGCCTAATGGTGTTTCAATAGACTGCAATCAAGGTATCAGCTGGGATTGCAGTTGTCTCCTATTTCAGATAGGGTAGGATTCACTTCCAAGCTGACTCTTGTGATTTTTGGCATACCTCAGAAAATCTACTTGTAGGCATTTATGTGGACTTCTCTAGAGGGCTGCCTCAGGACATGTCAGCTGGTTTCCCTTGAGCAATCCAAGACAGAGCAAGGAAGAGCTAAAGACAAAGGCTACAGTCTTTTTATGACCTTATACCAGAAGTGACATCTCTTCGTTTCTTTTTTTTTTTTTTTTTTAATTAAATTATTATTATTGTTTATTTTTAGGGCAGACTCACTCGCCCTCATATGTGGGAACTGAAAACGTCCATGCTTGCACCTGCGTAGGCCCAGAGAAATTGGGTGTCAAGAGACCACTTTCCTTTGTATAATATCTATGTTCCTTTCAATTCTGATGGATTGTAATGTTACAATTTCTTTGCAATGTTTGTGTCTTCTTATAAAACCAGAGACTGCTCCATGAGACAAAAGCCACCACCATATTTCTATGTGAGATGTGCCCTTTTCCCTTTGGCCAAAACTTGAGGTGCAGTGGATAATGAATTTCAAATGAAGAAGCGAACTCATGGAATCAAAAGGGTCTCAGGAGACGTGCTTTTAGAATATTAGAGGGTTTCTAGTCTATCTCAGAGTGTCTCCTAGAACAATTCCAACACTCTTTTGGTTAAATGACAGGACTCATTTTGCAATGTGAACAAATGCAATGTGGATGCAGAGACACTTAATTTGCTCAAGATGATTTGCACATTTTGCAATCATCAATCACATCTATCGAATATGCTCAAATTCCAAATCATCCAAAGGCAGTCCCATACTGTCTGGTAATCACTTTGCATTCTCCAATTACACTAGGCCATGACTAACACTAACCTGCTTTCTGTCTATGGATTTGACAATATTGGGTGTGTTATGGAATTGAGTGAGAGCATATGGAGCCATTTGTGGCTAGCTTCTTTCACCGACCACGTTTGCAAGATTCATCCATGTGGTAGACAGTATGAATACACCATTCATTGTTATGAAAGAATAATACTTAATTTCATAGCTATAGCACACTTACTTATTCAATCATCAGTTAATGAGATTTGGGGATTTCAGTTTTGACTGTCTTGCACAGTAGTGCTGTGTGCTTTTGCGTAGAAGTTTCTGACTCCCTGTTTTACGTTCTTGGATATATAAATATATGTATATTTACATAGTAAATTTATGTTAAACTTACAGGAGCAATGCAAAAACATGTTCCATGGTAGCTCTTCCATTTTACATTTCCTCCAGCAATGTATGCGCGTTCAAGTACCTCCATATCACATCCTCATTAACACTCGATTTTTTGTGTTTCTGTCAACCTCAGTATTTTTGAGGATGTGATGGAGCATCTCATTGTGGTTCAGGGTTGCATTTCCATGACTAGAAAGTCTATTCAGACTTGCATAATAAAATGTTATCCATTGGTAGCTTAAATAGCAGGAAGCTATTATTGCTCCACACATCTGTAAGTCCAACATGTAGATGTCGTCAGTATTGATTTCTAATGAGGATTCTTGGAGAGGGACCTGCTGAACAGGGTCTGCAACTGAGGGTGTCAATAAGAAGGCCCAGACTGAGAAAAACCACAGAAGGCACACGCCGCACAGACTCACCACCTGGTGTCTTCCGGGCACTGAGGCTTTAATCTCCATCTGGGACCCACCTAGCCAATCACAGCTGAGGCTCCCCCTGCTTCACATTGGGTCATCTGTGACATCATCAGTCAGAACTGCTGTTGGCTGAATCACAGACATGCTTAGCCCCACTTCCTGCCCCAGAGACATGTCCAACGATAGCCTTTCCCTGCCAGCCATGGCCTCTATCTGAGCACACTCTCTGCTCTGTGGAACCAGAAGCCTAACTCTGAAGACACACACTTTTGTCCAAGGAACATGAGGCGCCTATGATCACAATGAAGATGCATCCCAAAGCGTTGTCTGGTGGATCTGCTGTGTTGAAAGGGTGGTGTGCCCAAGAGGGATGAGGTCTGAAGGCGAGCAACAGAAACCAAGCAGAAAGAGGCTTGAGATATTTGTTACTGATGTGGAACAACACCAACTTCTATACTTGACAATGGTGAGCATCAGGAATCTGGTCAGTTAACCTGCACATAGTGATTGGGATCATGGGGACTTTGAGGAAACAGATGCAGGTCATAATAAGGTGCAGTGGATAATGACTTTCAAATGAAGAAGCGATCCCATGCAGTCAAAAGGGTCTTGGAGGGAGTGCTTTCAGAATTTAGTGGGCTTCTTTTCTATCTCACAGGTTCTACGTAGAACAATTCTAACATTGTCTTTGTTAAATACACAGAATCCATTGTGCCATGTGAACAAATGCAACGTGGAATGCAGAGACCCTTACCTTACTCACAACAGTTTGTAATCATCAATCTTGTCTGTCAAATATGCTCTGACTGCAAACCCTCCAAAGGAAACCCCATACCATCAAGCTATCGATTTCCGTTCTCCAATCGCACGAGGCTTGGCTAACACTCACCTGCTCTTTGTCCATATGGATTTTCCTATATATTGGATGTGTCATGCAATCCAAGTCACATCATTTGTGGACATTTGTGGCTAGCTTCTTTCACTGCATTGTTTTGAAGATTCTCCAATGTTTTAGCCAGTATGTGTACTTCATTTTTATGACTGAATATTGTTTCATTTGGTCAATACACAGCATGTTTTCATGCATTCATCAATTAATGGGAATTTGGGCTTCTCCCTTTTGGCTATTGGACATAGTATTGCTGTGAGCTTTTTCGTTCCAGTTTCTGAATACCTGTTTTCAGTTCTCTGGTAAGTATCTATGGTCGCAAGTTATTGAAATGTTCAACTTACTGCAGAAAGGCAACACATTTTCCACTGTAAGCTATACCACTTTGCCTTTCCACCTGCGATGTATGAGTGTTCCAGTCCCTCCAGCTCTCTGCCTCATTAACACTTGGCTATTTCTGTTTTTGTTGATCCTAGCCTTACTTGTGGGTGTGACACAGTATCTTGTTGTCGTCTTGATTGCATTACCATGACTAGAAATGTGTTAGCATAATCAGGCTTTCATAACAAAATGTTACCTGCTGTTGGGTTTGACTGCCGAAAACAATAAAATGTTATCCATGGGTGGCTTAAACAGCAGGAAGCTATTGCTCCACAGATCTGTAAGTCCACATGTAGATGTCGTCAGTGTTGATTTCTAATGAGGATCCATGGAGAGGGTCCTGATGAACAGGGTCTGCAACTGAAGCTGTCAGTAAAAGGCCCAGACTTAGAAGAACCAGAGAACCCACACTCCGCACAGACGTACCACCTGGTGTCTTCCGGGCACTGGGTCTGTTATCTCCATCTGGGACCCACCTAGCCAATCGCAGCTGAGCCTCCCCCTGCGTCACAATGGGTCATCTGTGACATCATCAGTCAGAACTGCAGTTGGCCGAATTACAGACATGCCTAGCCAAACTACCTGCCCCAGAGACATGTCCAATGAGAGCCTTTCCCTCCCAGCTGTGGCCTCCATCTGAGCACACTCTCTGTTCTGTGGAACCAGAAGCCTCACTCTGAAGACACACATTTGTGGCCAAGGAACATGAGTCGCCTAGGATCACACTGAAGTTGCGTCTAAAAGCATTGTCTGGCGGATCTGCTCTGTTCAAGGATCGTGTGCCCCAGATGGAGTTCTGAAGGCGAGCACGAGCAATCAAGCAGAAAGAGGCTTGACATTTTTGTTAGTGATGTAGAACAATATCCACTTCTATACCTCACAAGGGTGGGCATCAGGACTCTGGTCAGTGAACCGCATGTGGTGATCGGGATCATGGGGATTTTCAGGACACAGCTGCAGGTCACTCATATGTCTGGACCTCCTACAGATCTGATGGGCAGGGTGAGCTCACCGGGGGCTTGCATGCACACAACCCTATGAATGTTCTCCCAGCTGGGTGTTTTCAGAGAGGTGGACGGACTTTAATATAGATCAGGCCTTCCACATGGCCCCATTGGTGAGCAAAGTGAAGTGCCACTTTTGTAAAGCCTTGGCTCAGAATCCTGCAGAGTTCATTGTATGGGTCTACTCAATCTACTGCTCAGAGCAGAATGCCCACAGCTAAGGGGAAGCCATGCACTGCCAACAGCTATTGGGGTATGTAGCGTAGAGTTTGACAGCACAATATGTTCTGGAGTCACAAATTAAAATATCGCACGAAAGGAGTGAAAATTGCGGGTACTTTTTGAAATGTGACAAATGTGAGCATGAAAGAAACACAACCCACATGCCCACAATGGAACAGAAGAAACTGATAGGACCCTGGGAGGCAATGCTAAACTCTAAAGGGGAGAGAGTGAGAGAAGCACAGCAGGCCCATTGCAATCTGAGTTCCAGCCTGGTTCAGACTGAAGGTCCTTCAGTGTCACCCACTCATGCTTCCTGGAAAGACTGCAGTTCTTGCCTCTGCCCTTTGACCAATCCCTCTTTTTACAA
This sequence comes from Aselliscus stoliczkanus, assembly GCA_033961575.1. Classification (NCBI taxonomy): domain Eukaryota; kingdom Metazoa; phylum Chordata; class Mammalia; order Chiroptera; family Hipposideridae; genus Aselliscus; species Aselliscus stoliczkanus. Next base: position 134,252,633 of record CM066731.1, on the reverse strand, counting down.
GAAATATTCCAACTTGCACCTGTGTAGACCCAAAGAAGATTGGGTCAAGAAACCGCTTTCTAGTTTAGAATGTCTCTGTCCCCTTCAATTCAGATTGAATGAAATCTGTTAAAATGTCTTTGCAGTCTTAATGTCTCCTTATTAAAGTACAGAATACTCCATTAGACAAAAGCCACTGCCATATGTCTCTCAGAGATGTGCCCGTTTCCCTTTGGCTAAAACTTGAGGTGCAGTGGATAATGACTTTCAAATGAAGAAGCGATCCCATGCAGTCAAAAGGGTCTCGGAGGGAGTGCTTTCAGAATTTAGTGGGCTTCTTTTCTATCTCACAGGTTCTACGTAGAACAATTCTAACATTGTCTTTGTTAAATACACAGAACCCATTGTGCCATGTGAACAAATGCAATGTGAAATGCAGAGACCCTTACCTTACAACAGTTTGTAATCATCAATCTTGTCTATCAAATATGCTCTGACTGCAAACCCTCCAAAGGAAACCCCATACCATCAAGCTATCGATTTCCGTTCTCCAATCGCACGAGGCTTGGCTAACACTCACCTGCTCTTTGTCCATATGGATTTTCCTATATATTGGATGTGTCATGCAATCCGAGTCACATCATTTGTGGCCATTTATGGCTAGCTTCTTTCACTGCATTGTTTTGAAGATTCTCCAATGTTTTAGCCAGTATGAGTACTTCATTTTTATGACTGAATATTGTTTCATTTGGTCAATACACAGCATGTTTTCATGCATCCATCAGTTAAAGGGAATTTGGGCTTCTCCCTTTTGGCTATTGGACGTAGTATTGCTGTGAGCTTTTTCGTTCCAGTTTCTGAATACCTGTTTTCAGTTCTCTGGTATGTATCTATGGTCGCAAGTTATTGAAATGTTCAACTTACTGCAGAAAGGCAACACATTTTCCACTGTAAGCTATACCACTTTGCCTTTCCACCTGCGATGTATGAGTGTTCCAGTCCCTCCAGCTCTCTGCCTCATTAACACTTGGCTATTTCTGTTTTTGTTGATCCTAGCCTTACTTGTGGGTGTGACACAGTATCTCGTTGTCGTCTTGATTGCATTACCATGACTAGAAATGTGTTAGCATAATCAGGCTTTCATAACAAAAATGTTACCTGCTGTTGGGTTTGACTGCCGAAAATAGTAAAATGTTATCCATGGGTGGCTTAAACAGCAGGAAGCTATTGCTCCACAGATCTGTAAGTCCAACATGTAGATGTTGTCAGTGTTGATTTCTAATGAGGATTCGTGGAGAAGGACCTGTTGAACAGGGTCTGCCACTGAGGGTGTCAGTAAGAAGGCCCAGACAGGTGTTCCGGTAAGATAGTGGAACAGACAGACGCTCCCCGAACTGCCTCCCCGGATCACACCAAAATGAGAAATATTTTACACAACATTCAACCTCAGAAGTACCCCGAACACTAGATGAACAGAACCTCCAAACGAAGGACCCAAAGAGGAGGCCACGTCAAGTCCTCCAAGAGGGGCACAGATGAGAAAGTTCGAGCCCCGTGAGGGACGCTGCAGCTTTGTGGGGAGGCTTCTCCCGCTGGGGGAGAGAACCCCCGGCCCCACACCGAGCCCACCAGCCGACATCTCTTCATTTATGCTATATTGTATTCGTTAGAAATGAGTCAATAAGTCCAGCCCACATTCAAGGGTACAGGCTATTACACAAGGGTTTGCATACCAGCAGGCAGGGATCACTGGGGTGGGGAATGTAGGAGGAAAAGGGTGGGGGGAATCTTCAAGGCTGCACTCTGACATAGTTTTGTATAAAGGCATACCAGTAGTGATCTAGAATTATCCATAATACTGAGTTAAATATTGCCCCCCAATGTCAAGGTTTTTACAAAGATCTTATACTTCATGTCTTAAGGGACAAATCACAAACTTCAAATACATGGAAAATGTCCTCAATGTATCTTTTAAGTTATAGTTTAGCAGATTCTCATTAGACGTAGGGAAGTTACCTTTTTTCATACTTCCTAGCTCTTGTTTTGTATATGTATGCACTGTGAAAAGAAGACCATTACTTAAAACATCATGATTTTGTTAAGCAATTTCTTTTTATTGCCTTTCCTATATAGGAATTTCCATGAGGCTTGGCTTAGGCTCTCATGCTGTAGCATCTTTTCACATAGTGTCTTCACAATGTTTATATTTATACACTAAAGGTTCTTGATGTATAAAGAGTTAGGCCACTCTACCCACAGTTCAGAGACAACATCCTGGGGGTTCAATCAATAAAACAAAACAGAGATTTAATACAGGCAGTTGTTTTCATAAATGTAGTTAAAAAAGAGAATAAAAGGGTTACCAGTGGAACCCAAGGAAACAAAGCTGTATAAAGCTCCCACCACCCTTCACACAGGAAAATCAATGGGAAGAGGTGTCCTTACCTGAACCTAGTGGAGGGGACATCTTGCAGCTGGTGTTCACACCTCTGAGGTGGGGCTGTGGTTTGATGGTGTTCAGAGTGCGAAAGAGAGGTGGATGCAGCTTGGTGATTCTGAAACTCTAACTCCTGAGTGCATGTTTCGGGGCTGTGATTCATATCCCAGAGTGCAGCTAGGTGTGTCAAAAGGAGATGGGTTCTGAGCTTAGCTGTCCTAACCAGAGACAGATGAACCGGACCAGGGAGCTGGAAGCTCTTCTCACTTTCAGCGTTCTAATCTTCCTCCAGTGACTACCACCAGAAGAGATGAACTCTCAGTTGGTGAAGGAGTTGGCTCAATATAGTTTATAAATTTCCATCCACAGCACCACTAAGAGGATATAGGGGTAAGCTTGAAACTAAGAGACTCCAGGTAAGTAAGTGCTCCCTAGAAGAATGTGGTAATGCTTTTAGGTTATTAAAGAGCTGACAACATATGAAGTTCTGTGAGTTCTTTTTCTAAGAACTTTCTGTCACACATATTTATTTTCAGGTTGATATTAAGATACTGGTACAATGAAGTTGGCACAGGTCAGGGTCCCAATCAGCAGGTGCTGAGAAAGAACTGGGCTGCAAGATATTTTATTAAACATTAATGTAAGTAATGGGGAGGGAGAAGAAGGATTGAGAGTGGTTCTCCGATTTCAGCATCCATCAATTTCACCCAGAAATTGCTAGTCCCCACTCCCAGGATATCTGGTTCAGTAGTTCTGAGATAGGCAGAGAGTTTGCATTTTAAAAAATATCCCAGTTGCTGCTGCTGTTGGTCATATGGTCGAGTAGAAGAATACTCAAACTGTAATGCAGGCTCAAGAAGAGCAGTGGTCAACCTGGCAGGGAGCTCTCAGGCTAGTATTGTCCATCAGATGATACCCTGCTGGGCCAAAAGAATCAGGCTCCTGTCTCCTCATCTCTCTCAGTCTCTGGACACAAGATTCCTTGGAAAGTGTGTGAAGCTGGGGGAGGCCAGCTCTCTGGGGCTGAGTCAGGCTCTGCAGTACCAGCTAGAGGCTGTCTGCTGATCCTCCTCTCCATTGTGAGGCAGTAAGCCTTCCTGGTGGGAGATGTGGGCTACATCTATCTCCACATCTACCGAAAACTTGGAAATAAAGTTTCTTCACTGTGGACTACTACTGTTTTCTTTTTGTTTTTATTTTATTTTTTTTAAATTTGAAATAAATTAATATAGTGTGTAATAATCAAATAAAATACAAAATACAGAACTACAGTTCCCTACACAACTATAAAACACAATGAAAAGAAAAATATGCTTATAAAATGAATGTGATATCTACGTCCTCATATTGTTATGAAATAATTGTGCAATAAATCTATAAAACAAATCTATTTTATAAAAATAATACAGGATGCAATTAAGGTTGTTAGAAAAGATAGAGACATAAAGTCCAGGTATAATGGGTAAAATTTATGATTTAATTACACAAAATTTCACTTTCTTGGTTGCAAACATAAACTATGTTCAAACCATGGTTGGTCTAATTATGAATTCATCCTGAAACCAAAAATGAACTTGTTTATGAGTTATAACATATTTCAACATTAATATTAAAGTATATTGAAATACACTTTCTTTTTAAGATCAATTTCTTAAATCTACATATATTTTAAAGCATTAAAATTTTATGTTTATATATATCCAGAACCACAAACAACTTTTTATTCAGAAGATAACTAGCAGGAGATTTTTATTCTGAGAAATGAATACACTATGTACTATATAACACTATCTCTTCTGTTCTAAAAATCTAACCTTAACTGATGAGTTAGATTTTTTGTTTGCTTCATTTTGCAAATCCCATTGTTGCTGAGTATACAACTCAGGTGATATTTCATAATGGTCTTTTTGAACTATTTGTTTCCAACTCCATTATTTAATAATAAGCTTGTTCAAAGTTAGCAGCAAAAACTCTGATAGCCAGATTAAAAGAAGCAGAACCTAAAATAATTATAAAAAATGCCTGATAGGTGATGATAACGTCTAAGGAAACATGTTATACAAAAATATTCTATTCTTCATGATGTTCACCTTAAGGACTAACAGTGACTCCTTAAAGATCTGGAGGCAATCTTCACCTAAGAGATGATGTATTTTAAACAAAACAGAACAGTTATGCTATATAGTTGCCAATCCCTCAAGAATTCATGTGAGTTTTCATATTGCAATACTGAATGTAGCAATTCGATTGTGATAAGTATTTTGATATTTATTATATCAAATATATTTAAAACATCAGAATATACTAATATGGAAAGATTATTTTAGTGTTGATATTATTCCAGTAGTATTTATATGTGCATTCTAATTCTATTTATATATGTATATGTACATGTGAGTGTGTGCTTTTGGATGTATGGGTCTTCATATGGGCATGTATGGATAGTTTGAATGTGATATAAGACTGAGTGGATGTGGGAAAGAGAGAAAGTGAGAGGTGTCTATGGGTAGATCGGTAGCTTATATATTTATTCTTAATGTTGTACCCCATACCTATAGTTATCCATATTTATGCATGTGTGTGCAGGTGAGCGTTTGTGTGGGGGCATTCCTCTAATCAAAATCTATAACATTAATAGATTTCTTTGAATCCTGTTTAACAGATTTAGTGACAAATTTAAAATCGTTGTGCTTATTGGTATGTTTGTTTGAAACACTTAAGGGGACTTTTAAAAATTAGTCTGATTTAGTAGATGAAAAAGAGTTTTCAAACATTAGGAAGCTGGCTACATTTGGACTTAGTTATTTCAAATGGTTGAGAGAAATGGATTAAATTTCAGATGCAATTTGATATATCTTAGGAGCTGATAAAATCAGGTTTGTAAACATTGCTAGATGTTTAGGAAAATTTACTCATTAAACTGAAAATTAATTGAGCATTAAACATGATTCCACCTATATAAGGTATCTAAAATAGTTAAATCCATACAAGCAGAGAGTAGAATATTGTCTGCCAGCAGCTGGGGGTGGGGAAAATGGAGTTTTATTATTCAGTGGATACAACATTTCAGTTATGCAAGATGAGTAAATTCTAGAGAACTGCTGTATAACATAGTACCTATGCTTAACAATAAAGTATGGTGCACTTCAAAAATTTGTTAAGAGTATATCTAATATAAGTGTTCTTACTGAAATATTTTAAAAGAACAAAGGAACACAAGAAGACTTTGGGAGATACTGGAATACATCTGTTACCTTGATTGTGGATTTGATATGATGATGTTTGCTTATGTCCGGACTCATCAAATGGTATACATTAAATATATGTAGTTATTTGTATGTCAATCATATATCAATTAAGATATATATATATATATATATATATATATATATATATATATATATCCAATATGTCCAATATATATCCAGTATACCCATGGAGATTATATATATATATATTTGGATATAGCAGATTATAAACTGTTTTTAGTTTTAGTTTAGGAGAAAGTTTAGGTTATTAAATTTGTAAACTACTTAAATTGAGCACTAAAGAAAATACAAGCTATGATAAAGGTTATTTACCAAATACAAAAGCCACACTTTCTCCCATACCAAAATCTCCAATAATGAATATATAGAGGGCCTGAGAAAATTGATAACCACACACATGTACAGATGAAAGGTGATGGTTTTTTGGTCTATAAATGGTTTCTGTTTACTCACATGCCCTCCCCAACCCTTTTCCTGAATAACAGGTGGTGGGAAGCCGACAGCCTCTCAGTGTCTGACAAGGCCACATTGCCCTGCTCAGCACTGGATATTAGGGATGCTGCCTTATGGTTGGTCATGTAATATCTCCTGCCTCTATGAACCCATGTGCCCTTCCTCCTATAGGAGACAGTATACTCACTGCATTTGTGGCAAGTTTCTGTGATACCCCAGTGAGCTAACTACACAGCCAAAGATGGGTAAGATCTCCTAGAAAAGAGGGGAGACAACCTAAGCCAGGCGGTAGTTCCGTGGTGACCCCTGAACTGAGATATTGGGGACTCAAGCCCCTTGGAAACTGAGGCACAGGCCTCTGACAAACTCAGGCAGAAAACTCAGGCCTGTGAGAAGCTGATGCATTTGCCTAAGGGCCCTGCTGTGAATAGTCTCCTTGAAGATTAAAAGTCTCCAGGCCATGAGAGTTCTGGGTAAGAGGCAGCTCAAAGACATCCGCTGACCATGGGTTTGTTAATTAGCCTTGTGTGAATTCCTTTGCCCAGTGCCTTGTTGCAGCAACGGATACTGAAGCTTTGACTGAGAAACGAATGCAGCCCTCTGTAGGATAAGAGAGGTGTGAGACCCTTTTGGTTGCTAGGTATTGTATTTACATAGGAATAGATTTTAGATGCTTTTACCCTAAACACAGCCACCCCTAGTCTTTTAGTATAGCTCAAGTATACTGTGAGATTTATGATTGTGTTTAACTGCTAGGATTTAAGATAATTTCTAGATAGTCAAGGTAGCTATAGTAAACATTCTTTAGGCAATATGTAAAAACATGTCAATCCTTAACATAAGATAGTCATGATAAACATTCTTTAGGTGATATACAGAAACTAAGTCTGGGTTTCATGGTAATAATCATAATAAAGACAAGGTAATCCTTTGATGGAAGAGTAAGTCACAGTACACCCTGGAGAGAGCAATTGCAGAGGAGAAAAGACTGAAAATCTTGGAAACTACAAACCACCAAACCCATGTACATGAGTCCCTATAAAACGGACATGTTATTTCATTAAAGTGTGACACTCCTGAGAAACTCTTTCCGGTGTCTCTGCTCTCCTTCTTTCTTTCTCTTTCTTTTCTTTTTTTTCCTCGCCGACTCCGTCCCACCCAAGGGAACCCCTGGACTCCGCTGAGGCTGGTCCCCCGCAGCAGGTAAAGGAAAATCAATAGAAAAGATGGATTTAGTATAGAAAATAAATAACTTCGAGAATCTTTCAAGGAAACATTCAGTCTCTAGGTAAAAATGCTCACTCCCTCAGGCTTTTCAGACTTCATCTACAAATGGTGAGAGATGTTGGAAACTAGGGCTGACCGGATCTCTTATTCAGATGTGGAGGCAGGATGCTTTGGGTCACTCTTTGCCTAGATAGACTTTGAAGCCAAAGTCATTGCTCAGTTCAGAATACATCATGGTTTCCATCCCACCAATATGGCCTTATTGTTCTTGGGACATATTAAGAATGCACTGAAATGTACTTCTCATTCCAAGAGTTAACTCTTTGACAAAGTAACCTTTCAGCAGAGACCTGAAAGAGAGGGGGAAAGCCACAGAATGTATTTGCTAGGAGGAACTTGTAGTGTCAAGTACATTTTAGTGCATTCTTTTTTTTTAATTTTTTAATTATTATTATTATTAGTTTCAGGTGTACAAAACAATGCAATAGTAGTACATTCTTAATATGTCCTAACAACAAGAAGTTCATATTGGTGGGATGGAAACCATGAAGTATTCTGAGCTGAGCAATGTATACCTGAAACCAACAAAAAAAATAAAAATTTAAAAAAAAAGAGTTCTTCCTGGACTATTTTATGTAGAAAACTCCTCTCTGCACTATTACTCTCTAGCTGTTACTTTGCCCTAATTTTCTTGATAGCATTGATATAGCCCCAGGATGCAACTATAAACCAGGGACTGTGTCTATTTGGTTTACTACTGTATCCCTAGTGTTTAAAAGAGTGACTAGAAACTATTAGGTATTCAATATTTATTTCTTATGTGAATAATATATTTACAGCTAACTTCAAAAAGATATTAACTTAGGTACTGGGTGTTATGTTAAGTGATTTTAATACATGACACATAATTGTGACAAAAATCTCATGTTATAGAACGAAGCGACCAGTTTGTTAGTGGCTGAGAGGATATGACCTTAGGCAGTTTGATATCAGAGACTATACTATTACTCATCATATCAAATTCCCACTCTCAGGAACGTCTTTTAGTATTTAAAGTAAAACATTGCTTTCTCTTCTTTGAGCTTTTGATGTTCTTCATTCTTTTAATAGTGCAAAGGCAAATAACATTTACTTTTACCCAGCTGAGAGACAAAGTTTTGTTTGTTCTCCAATCCTTAACTTTATCAGTGCCTTGGAATATATGCTCTCTCTAACATTCTATTCTATTGTTTTTGTGGGTTTTTTTTCTCCCCAGGAAAAATATGGTGAATGAAAAACTTATAATTTGCCTTTAGGATCTTGAATCTGCTGATCTCTGTTCTGCTTTATTTGTAATTTGCGTTGCATTCACTATCCTCTAAGGAACTGCAGGCTTTGATTTTTCCCCCTTAGAGTTTTATGGTATGTTCATGCTTATTGCACTTAATTTTGTGCTTTGTGAACACTTTTCCTACTTTACTATGTAATTTTAATTTTAATTGTACATGACATGTCAGTATTACTCTCAATTACACATATAAACTCTAGTTTTCAGAAAATAATGCAAAAGCTATATATATATATATATATATATATATATATATATATATATATATATAAATAACTTGGGCTGTATTCAGAAACTGACAGTATAATTTGGTCAAAAACTTCTGTGTTAATGTTTTACTGCTTTTTCACTGAGAGTCTGAATATATAAATGGACGAAAGCCAGACCATATATAAAAGTCAAGTTCTGACTCTCAGCCTGCAGCAAATAGTCCAGTGAGAGCCTCAATAGTCATTAACTCAAAACAGCCAGGACTTGATCAACAACTGGCAGTTCCCTAATTTTTGCCCCTGCTTTCAACTTAGGACCAGCCAGAGAAAGCCAAATATGCACCCCTAACTAATCACAGAGGATGCCCTGCTTCCAGTTAGCCCACTTACAGCTTCTCCATGGCAACAGCCTCCAGTCAGAGGATACTTGAAGCTCTTTCTTTTTTTCCATATAAAACTTTCCCATTCATTTGCCTGCCTTTGAGTCCGTGCCCAACCAAAACGTTGATGGCTGACACCCTTACTATAAGTAGCTCTGAATAGAACAGGCTTTGCTGGTTCTCATTTGGGTTGTCTTTGTGTATTTCCAGTTTCTTTATTACTACACAGATAACTTAAATTTATTTTAATTGCTTCTATATTATACCTAATATATTAAACATGTAGACTTTCACTTATTTATACATAGTATTCATGAACACCCATTTTGAGAGCTTAAGTATGGAGGGAGTGACAGTCAGGGACACAGCCCCCCACTCCTTGGCTAGCCTTGCTCCTATGCATATCAGCATTCCCAGCCCAGGTACCTCCAGTCAGAGATCAGAGCAGCTGAGATCTCCTTACTAAGACATTGTCTCCTCTCTGACTCAGCACTTTATCACTCCCAGCAATCCGCCTGCCCCCTCTTCCTGGCCACCTGGGTCAATAAAAGGCAGGAAGTTGTTTTCTTTTCCCCAGGATCCTCAGCCATGAGATGATCCTCTCCATTGCCCTGCATATCATCTGAATGATGGTCTCCCAGGACTATTCTATGGAGATAAATTGGCTAGCCTGGAATATTCTTTTTCTTTGCCTCTGGCCTGTACTATCACAGTTTTAGGTGCTGAATTATGTCCCCAAACAAGTCATGTTGAAGCCTTAATCCCCCACTACCTCAGAACATGACTGTATTTGGAAGTACAGGTTTTAAGAAGTAATTAAGGTTAAGTGATGTCATGGAATGGCTCCTAATCCAATACGACTGGTGTACTTATAAAAAGAGGAATTTAGGACAGAGACACATAGAGGGAGGACCATGTAAAGACTTAGGGAGAAGATGCTCATCTACAGCCCAGGAGTGGGGGCCTCAGAAGAAACAACCCTGCTGACACCAGATCTCAGACTTCCAGCCTCCAGAGATGTGAGTTTAAGCCAACCAACGTGCAGTCCTCACAAACTATTGTAGTACACAAGGTAAGTGAAGAAAGCCTTGATGTTACTTTTGGTTTGGCTCATTGTCCTAATTTACCACCTTGATATCTGGCAGCTCAACAATTTTTGTTTCATTGTATAAATGTATTTTGAAGAACCATTTTTTTTTTTTTTTTTTATGAAATCCCAATTTATAATGTTTTTCTTTTATGTTTCATGTTTTGTTTAACTTATCTAAAAAAATATTTGCAAGATCACAAACCTGTTTTTTTTAAGAAATTTTAGTTTCTGGTTGAACATTTAGGTATGTGTTTCATTTTGAGTTAATTTTTATACATGGCCTAAGAAAATAGAAAATGCTCAGTCTTTATGCATACAGATTAAATTTAATTGCTTTGGCATCTTTGTCAAAAGACAAATTGACCCTGTATATGTGGGCTTATTTCTGGATGCTCTATTTTGTTACATTGATCTATATGACTGTTTTTTCACTAGAACCAGTTTTGTTTTATTGTAGCTTTATTCTTGAAATTAGGGGGAATAACTATTCCAACTTTTAATTTTTATTCAAAGTCATTTTTAGAATCAGCTTGTCAATTTGCATAATTGGAATTGCATTTAATACATAGATCATATTGGGGAGGGTGTATGTTTCTATCCTAACAATATGGAGTGTTTTATTCCAGGAATATTGTTTATCTCTCCATTTAGATATGTCTTTTTTATTTCTGTCATTAATGATTTGTTGTTTGCATTGTACAAATATTGTATATCTTTTTTAGAATTTTTCCTGGATATTTTAGTTTTTATGTAAGGTAAATGGAAATTTAAATGTTTTATTTTATAATTGTTGCCACCAGTTAGTAAAAATGCAACATTTTTTTGCTATTTTAATCTTTTATCCTTAAACTTTGCCATATTTAATTATAAATTTTACTAATTTTTTTATATATGCCCTGAAATTTTTATATAAACAATTATATTCTGTCAAAGGTATACTTCTTACTTTTCTGTCTTTATGTCTTTTATTTGTTTTTTGCCTTACTGTAAAGGCTAGGGCATTCAGAACAATGTTGAATATGAGTGTTAAAAGTGGGAATTGTTATTATTTTCCTGATTACACAGATAAATTATTCAGGTTTCCTTCATTAAAGAAGATTTAGGTTGTAGATGCTCCATAGATTCACTTTATCAGATTGTGGAAGGTCCCTATTATTTTCTAATAGCTTTATTGGGGTACAATTGATATACAAAGAACTGTATATATTTAATGTGTATGATTTGATGAATTTGGATATATGCAAACACCCACGATACCATCACCCCAGTCAAGGTAATGGTCATATTTAACAACTCTCAGAGTTTTCCTGCGTTCCTTTTTTATTTTTTTATGTTGTGGTAAGAATATTTAACAAATTTTGAATGTGCAATACTGCATTAACAATAGGTACTATATTGTACAGCAGATATTCTAGAACTTATCCCCCCAGCATAATTAAGACTATATATCCATCAAATAACAAATCTCCATTTCCCCTACCACCCTAACCCTTGGCAAACACTATTCTCTGCTTTTATGAATTTGACTCTTTTAAATCCTCCTATAAGTGGAATTGTGTAACGTTTGTCCTTCTGTGACTGGTTTATTTCACTTAGCATAATGTCCTTCAGGTTCATCTATGTTATTGCAAATGGCAGGATTTCTTCCTTTTTTTAAGGATGAATAATATCTCATTGTATGTATATATACCATATTTTTCTTTATCCATTCTTTTATACATGGACACTTGAGTTGTTTCTGTATCTTGGCTATTGTGAATGGTGAGGCAATGAATACAGGGGTGCAGATATCTCTTCAAAATCCTGATTTCAATTCTATTAGATATCTGATCAGAAATGGGATTGTTGGATCACAACATGATTCTATTTTTAAATTTTTAGGAATCTGTGTGCTGTTTTCCATAGCTGTTGTGCACCATTTTATATTCCCATCAACAATGTACAAGAGTTCCAATTTTCCACTCCTCCAATACCTATTGAGAACCTCTATTACTCAAAAGCAAATAAAACAAAACAAGCAAAAACCAATTTAAAAATGGGCAAGGAACTTGAACAGACTTTTCTCTGAAGAAGGTATACAAATGGCCAAAACTATAATGAGGTATCATCTCATACTTGCTAGGATGGCTATTGTTTGAAAAAAAAATTTAAATTCTCTTGTTTTCTTCTAAGAGTTTTACAGTTTCAGGTCTTACCTTTAAGTTTTGTGTACATTCATCAGGGTTGTTGGCCTGTAATTTTCCTTTCTTGGAATGTCATTGTCTGGTTTGGGTAGCAGGATAATGCTGGCTTCTTAAAATGAATGTGAAGTGTTTTCGCCTCTTCTATTTTTTTGAAAGAGTTTGAGAAAGATAAGTATTAATTCTTTGGTAAGTCTTTGATTAATTTTACCAGGAAAGTCAACTGTTTCTGGACTTTTCTTTGCTGTGATGTTTTTGATTACTGATTAAACCTCCTGACTAGTAATTGGTCCAGATTGTCTATTTCTTCATGAATCAGCCTTTGTAGGTTATTTTTTCCTAGGAATTTATCTATTTTTTCTAGGTTATCCAATTTGTTAGCATATAATTGTTCATAGTAGTCACAGGGACATAAAGTATAGTATGGGGAATATAGTCAATAGTATTGTAAAAACTATGCAGTGTTAGATGGGTACTAGACTTACCAGGGGATCACTTCATAAAATATATAAATTATATAAAACATTTCGCTGTATACCTGAACTAATATAAAATGGTATTGAATGTCAACTATAATTTAAAAAATAGTCATAGGGATATTTAGTACAGCATAGGGAATATAGTCAGTAATATTCTAATAACTATGTAGAGTGTCAGATGGGTAACTATGGCTTGTTATTACTTTGTGAGGTATATAAATATTTAATCACTGTGTTGTTTTGTACATGTGAAACTAAAAAAAAATAAACAATAATTTTATTAAAAATAAAAAATAAAATAGCTATTATATATAATATATAGCAAAACATAAATACAAATATATTTCATAAAATATTTATAAAATATTCTATATATTTAAAGAACTAAAAATAACTTGTTTAAAGCAAAAAATAGCAAGAATGGTGGCATTGTTTTATTATTTTGAAAATATCTTTTGTGTTTTATCAGAAGAGAGCTTATTTAGTCTGTTGCAATATCACCCATCATGTGATCTGGTATACTCATAAAGCATGAAGATGACAAACTTGTATATTATTATTATTAAAATAACTTTGACCTCACTGTTCACTTCATGAGATACAGAAGATCAAGAAGCAGCCTTTTAAGTTACCTATTAGTTTGTAATAATCATTTATTGTACCATTGGACAGCTACAGAAAAATTCTCTAATTTGTTTTCCGTGTCAGACCTCGGGAAATACAAAAATTCTGATCACTATTAGCTGGTGAGCATCTAACAGCTCAAGCAAGTAGACAAGAATGTGAGCATACCCAGAATACAGAATTTCTCCACAAATTATTTGTATAGTAATTGGATTTTTATGTGCAGAAATGCATTTCAGGCTATACTATAAAAAGATATAGAATGAAAACATAAAAGTTCATTGGAAATTCCTTTGTAATTATCTTTCTCCACTAATTCTCTGCTGTAAGCTTTTTTTCTTTTCTGTCCTATCATTAGATTATTTCCCAAACTTGGTATGTTAATGTTATGATAATGACTTTATTTTGACAGTTATTCTGTGAACTTTACCCTTTTCAGAGTCTACCAAATACAAAGATTGCAAATGATTAGATATGTAGCATTAGGCTATTATTTACCTTTCTGAAATTAGTGGTCCTATCTCAAATGAGGCAATCATTTTTCCCATATCTATCTTACATAGTTATTAAATATATTAATATATACAAAAATATAATTAAATTGTAAGGTGATATACAAATATAAATTATAAATATTTCAATAAGTTGTGAACACAATACTAGTACCTAGTTGCTGTATCTAAATTCAAGACACATACCTGGATCCATGAGCAGAGCATACCTTGATCACTAACATCCAAGTATTAATCTAAGAATATGATTCCAGGCTGAGAGTTGATACATAACTGTTAGATAATTGTGTGATTTCTCCAATTACCAATGATATTAGAAAACTAAGTTTAACCATAGATTCTTATAGATTTAGAGTTTGCTAGAAAATACAGTTAGCTCTGAAGACACTTTGGGAAATTTTAATTTCATTACAGTAGTCTAATTTGTGATAGTTGATAACTAGAGGATGTGTGTGTGTGTGTGTGTGTGTGTTTGTGTGTGTGTGTGTGTGTGTGTAAAATAATACATTACTTGAAAACTTCATATTGGAACATCCCCCTACCTGTTCTAGAAACATAGTAACCTTTGGAGAAGTAATATAATTTTTTTTTAAATCAATCCTATGGATTTAGTACATTTTTTATTATTTATCATTTAAGAGCACTCTGGACTCTGCCTATGATGGGAAGTAGAAGTTAATTGCTTTGCAGTAGCAGAATGGACTGCACTCTGTCACTCAACTGATATCAGTGACCAAGTGCAATGAGATAGTTTTCTTAGTAGTAAATTCAGAAGGAAAGCTCTTCAATGTTTTCCACAGGAATCTTAGTATGCTCTTGTCAGTTTAATATAGCTGGTATAGTGACAACCTAATTTACCAGCAGTATTCACTTTAGGCATACCAGCTGATAGGCTCTACCAATTGCTACAGCTTTGATTTTAAATAGAGATAGTCATTTTTGTAAAAAAGTAAATTGCTTTATTTATTACTGATGTTGCTTGTCTCATTTATTGAAAACACTGTCACAGTGGGAGAATGCAGCTGCTTCTTTTCCCATCATATTACAATAAAAATACCAACAGAGCAATACATTAGAGAGTAAAATAGTTTATTCAGTGTTTTTTGTTTTTGTTTTTGTTTTTGTTTTGAGGGCAGTGTTACTGACCCTCATATGTGGGACCCGAACCGGGGCCTCACAAGCCAGGGCTTAACCACTGTGCCACTCAGCCTGTCCTATTCAGTGTTTTAAAAGGCTGTCAGCTAGTTAGAAATATATAATTTTCAGGAATATATTATTTAAAACAAACCATATTGATAATGATCAATTATTCTAATTGTGTTGTAGTATTACTTTGAAATTTTATTTCTTTGTTAAGAGAAACAAAATACCCATATTTCAATCCTTTAAAGAAAATTGGAGCTTGTGAAATTTGGAATCCTTTGTGTAATCATCTACAACAAATGATCAGATGTAAAGGTTTTTATAAATATATTGAATTATGTTAGAGCCTGGCACATATTAGGAATGGGAAACTTGAAAATATGAAATATAATTGTTCCTGACTTATATGATAAACCATATATTTTGTTGGCAAACAAAAATATATGAAATAATTGTTTCAGACTTTGGACAAAATGCAGTGTAAAGCTGTTGTAACTTTGAAAAAAGAGAAACAAGGTGAGTCCTGGAACTTTGCCAAATTATTACCTGGAAACACTTTTCTCACTGCAGGGCAAAGAATGAGATTTTCACCTCTTATGTTTTTATGGAACATTTGCACAAGACTCTCAGTGGAGTATTCCTGGCCTGTGAAGAAACATTAAGGCATTGCTCTAAGTTACAGGACTGAGTATATATGATATGAATGAAAACTATCCATGAATTATACAAGTTTTAATTCATTAATTTTAGAAAATATTGACGGAATGGTAAATTTAAATAAAATCCATCAACAGGTTATATCCCAAAAAACTGCTAGTTAGAATAAATAGTTGTAAACCAGACTTAAAATATAGCAACAAACTTTGATCTTGGATAAGTGTATTAACTTTCCTGGATCTCAGTTTTCTCATGTGTAAGCTGGCTTGTGACGCCAGCGGCCCCCTTTTGGATTCCACATATGAAGGCCAGTCACTGCTGCCCTCTACAGCTAACAACAGCTCCACCTGGAGCTGGGCTGTGCGAGCCCTGGCAACGGTGTAGGCTGCAGCCCCTGCTGCAGTGGGCTGCCATAGGCTACAGTGAGTGGCCGGCAGTGAGCGTGAGCTGCCAATAGCCGCGGTGAGTGACCATCCAAAGGCCAGCAACCGATCTGTCTCATCCGGGAAGAGAGCAATGACGATGCCAACATGGGCCAGTGAAGCAATGTCCTCTGCAACTAGACTGAGGAACAAAAGGACAGCAACGTGTCTGTTCCCCTTCCCCGATTCCCCGGCACTATTCCCCTCCCCAAATTCCCCAATAAAATCTTAAAAAAAAAAAAAAAAAAAGAAAAAGAAAAGAAAATTAACCAGTTTATAATTTTTTCTATTTAAAATTGTAGCACAATGCACATCTTTGTTCCACAGTTCTTTTATATGTTTATTTAATCAATTTTTTGTGTTATAATTCCTATATACAAAATAATCCATTGAAAGTATAAAATTCTATAAAGTCTGACCAATAATACACCTGTAGAATCATTACCAAAGTTAAGAAAAAGACCATATCCAGCATATCAAAAAATATTCCTTATGCACCTTTGCAGCCTCTCCCTTCATCTGCCAATGGCTGATCTACCCTTTGCACACAATCACTGATCTACCAGTATATGTTTCCATTTTCTGGCAATTTATATCAGTGGAATCCTGTAGTATATATTTTTTTGTGTCTATTTCATTTCACAGAGGAAAACTATCTTTAAATTCATCGATGTTGTTGCATGTGTCAGCAGTTTGCTTTCTTTATATTGTAGAGTTGTATACCATTATGTATACCATCATTTTTAACCTATCTACCTACTGAGCATCTTATGTGCTTATTAGCCATCCATGAATATTTTTTTTGTAAAGTGTTAAAATATTTTGCCTACTTCTAAAGAAATCTTTTCTTACACTAGATGGCAAACAATTTCTACAACAATTTCCTTCCAGAAATTTCACAATTTTAGCTTTTACGCTTAGATCTATGATCCATTTAGAGTTAATTTTTGTGTATTATGTGAGGTCAGAGTTGACGTTTGTTTGTTTGTTTGTTTGTTTGTTTTGGTCATATGGATATCCATAGGGAATAAATTTTAGTATAAATTCTATGATAGCAATTCGTGTTTTTTTGTTTTTCCTATTGACGTCTCCTGTCTTTGTCCTACAACTAACTACTATTAAACCATGGTGGTGGCAAAAGTAGCTCCAAATAAAAAAGTTCCCACTTTTTATGCTCTTATATACTTTTAACTTCTGAGTAATAGTACAGTAGCTGGTCCCTATATACCATAAAGTATTTTTTTGGCTTTGTGTTTGATTTCGTTTTCCTTAGTTTTTGTTCCATGTGTTTACAAAACTATGTGGTAGGTCATAGAAGCATTCTCACTCAGTCCTTTCATCTCTAATCAAGTTAGTCAGTGAGGTTTCCCAGCACTACTTCAAGCAGCATTACAATGATATTTTAGAAACATGAATTGCTGGTTGGCCATTGTTCGGTTCATTATTCATTTAAGGTTATATTAGGAGGTTGTCACCATTGTTTAGTTTCAGCATATGTTTAGATTTTCTATAAGTAAAATTTCTTTGGCTATTATGTCAAGTGTCAGCAGGTAAGGGAGAGGAAAGGTAGCTGGCACTTGGACATATGCCGCCATCTCTCTAGATTTGGGGTAGTCTTTCTTGTTGATAAAACTATTCATAAAAAACTTTCAAATCTTTCTTAACGTATTTTCCTAGTGTTTAATATTTAGCATTATAGAAAGTCAAAATAAATATTCTTTGTAAAAGGTTCCACTTCCACTTGTGTTTTTGATATATATTTTCTATATATTTCACTGTTGTTTTCTCTAGTCTTAGTCAGAATGGAATAATATTGGCATTTATATGAATCTTTTTTTTTTTTTTACTTGATAAGATCACTTAATTTGTAACAGTTATCATAAGCCAACATAGGAAAGGGCCCAAAATAGGTTTTTAGTAATGTTTTTTTAATGAATTAATAAATTTGTAGAAAATCATCCAGTAAAAAAACAATTATTGTATAACAGGTCTTACTCTCCAGAATGATGCTTAATGCATATAACATTTGATTAAGCTGAATGAGAATATGTTGCTTACACATTCACATTTGATTATATTATTGTTACAAGGTTTTGGGAGTGTGTGTCTTTGCTTATTTATTAAGAATTCCTTAGAAAAGTGTTTTGAAAAATGATCTTTACTTGTAAAATGATTGAAATTGAGGATAATTTCCTTTTGTTTTTATGTAAAAATTTCATTTTGTTTAAATATTAATAATCTTACTTTCAGTGAAAGGCAATGATAATTTAATTCATTTTGTGTAAATGAGCTACACATTGATTATTGTGCTATTGTAATCATCAGAACAATGCATTTATTACCTAATATGTTTTATTAATAATTAAACATGGACTCACATTCAAAACATAACAGAAGCATAACTTTTAGCAATTCTCAAATATGCTGGAGATGTGACTATTTGAGGAAGCATATCTAAACTACGCAATGGATATTTATGAGAGAATTAAAAATTATTTTGTTTTCTTTCTAAAGTTTATTCTATTGGAAAACAGTGAATTGATAAAATCTTGACTGTAAATCTAAAAATGTGTAAAAAAAATTTAATGAGAGTTTTTATATCATGTGATTATGCAATCTACTATAGTGAGGGGTTTTACAACTGAGAAACTAAGCACTTCTGTGGAAGCCAGGAAATGAAAATGAAATTCATGCTTCAGTGCTTCCCTACCCAAATGCATTTGATGTAGTAAGAGAAAGGTGACTTATAAGTATGCATTGTTATATAATGTTTTTCTGACATTGCTAAGTTTACCATTATTTACAGCACTTCAGTGGTTAAAGGAGCTTGAAAATCTGTGAAATCAAAATACAAGTGATTTTTAATGCTAAAAGTTAATATTAAAAAATAATGAATATTTGAAATTAGTTCATTTTACTTATTAAGTTTAACCCCCAGAGTATTTTATAAAAGAAAAACAGGGCCAGCTGAGTGGCACAGTGGTTAAGCACTGGTTTGGGAAGCCAGCAGCCCTGGTTCGGTCCCACATATGAGGGCCAGTGACACTGGCCTCAAAAAAAAAAAAAAAAAAAAGGAAAAAGAGAATGTTAGTCTGAGCTAACACCACTGCTTCAATTTCCCATATCACTTTCCGGACTTCTACTTAAAGACATGCATATTCATAAATTCTTCTTTATATGTTTTTATATCTGATTTCCAGATCCTTTTCCAGGATGTTGGTAAACAGAGTTCTTTATTGTTATTTCCATTAGTTGTATAATCATCTTTGTTATTACAAAAGACATTTGTATTTTCATTTTCTACAAATTGATTTATGTAATTCCTTCAGAACTGAAATCTCAGTAATTTAAAAATATATGATTTGGTACACTTGGATTTGTTCTTCATCTTTCTTTCATGCTCTGCTTACATTAGCCATACTACTTATTGCACACTATTGTGATTACTATCGGTTAATATGTATTCCTTGTGTATTATATTGAGCCAAAGGCTGCAAGGTGTTTTACTTATTCTTATGTTCCCTACTGTGCACAGTGTGTGAGACATAGTAGAAGCTTAGTAAATATTTGATGCCGTCCACTTCATGGTATTCAAGAGCATCGGAATATAAATCTAAAATCTGGTGTGCAATTTAATTTAGCTTTTGAGATGATCGGCATGGCACTTGTACTTTGCACATACTAAGGTGAAAAGTCATGCTGTTCTTGTCCACTCTCTTGTCTCCCTTACCTCTGATCTTTCTAGGTGCAAGTGGCATTATTCCCTAAGGAAGCCACTGTGACCACTGGGAGCCATTTATCCTAACAACATAACATCTTTACATGTTTACTGGGGTAAAAAGAACTAGTTATCTGTACCAAAAGCCAAATTTAACTGATATGAGCACTTCCTTAGTATATATATTATTTTTTATCCCTAGAACTCTTAGCATGTCTTCAAATTTAAGGTTTTACCTCACAAAAAAGTATCAAAAGACTTTCCTGACATAGGTCCCTCAGCTGTCATAACTGTCTTTGAAAATAAAATAGCATAGCTATTAACTCTGCTTTGGTTCTAAAACTAACAGGGTGCCTTAGATGAACCCTCGTTTCCCTTGAATTGATGGATTGTTTTAGTATTAACTCTTTTATCTTCCCTAAAGTACCTCTTTGCTATAACTTTCTTGATATTTCAGTAAGAATTTTTGAAATAAGGTTTTTCTTAAAATTCCAAATGTGATGATTTTCTTCCATCAAAGATATGACTGTCGTTATCATATGTGTACTATCATAAAATAACCTCCCTCACAAAAATATATTTCACTACAATTTTCAACTTTTGAAAGCTGAAATTAAATAGCTTTTTTTTTTTTTAAAGATTTCTTATTGGGGAATTGGGGGAGGGGAACAGTGTTGGGGAACTGGGGAAGGAGAACAGACAAGTTGCTGTCCTTTTGTTCTTCCGTCTAGTTGTGGAGGACATTGCTTCACTGGCCCATGTTGGTATCGTCATTGCACTCTTCCCAGGTGAGGCAGATCAGTTGCTGACCTCTGGACAACCACTCACAGTGGCTCTTGGCAGCTTACACCAGCTGCCAGCCGCTCATGCTGGCTGCCGGCCACTCTCTGTAGCCTATGGCAGCCCACTGCAGCAGGGTTGTAGCTATGCCATCCCGGGGACTCACAGCAGCCCAGCTCCAGGTGGAGCTGTCGTTCACCATCTTAGCTGTAGAGGGCAGTGTCACTGGCCCTCGTATGTGGGATCTGAACTGGGGCCGCTGGCATCCCAAGCCAGCTGTTCACCAATGTGCCACTCGGCCAGCCCTAAATAGCATTTTTAAATTAAATGTTTAATTGAGAGCATGACATTGAAAAAATTTTAAGTTAATAATTTTGAAAGCTTCGTATGATCCATTTAATTTATAATATAACAATATTTGCACCAGTTTTTTTTTTTTTTCCAGTAAAGGCTAAGACATTAAATGATAAAAGATGATCTATGAAATTTGGGACTATTAGTGATTTTTGATCTCTAATTTCCTTTATGGTTAATAATTACTTTGAATATCAATGTTCTAAATCCACCAACTAAAAGACTGATTGTTAGACTGGGTCAAAAGAAACTCAACTGTGGAATGTCAGATGATCATAGGTCTTGTTAGGGAGACCATTTCATGGATGGAGTAGAGGTTTGATCACTGCACTGTATTACTAAAGTGGAGGTGGTATACCTACTGTAATTGAATATATATAGATAGTCACGGGATGTGGATTATACTGTGGAAGAGAGTCAGAGGAAGAGTAATAGATATATATGATATGGGGGGGAGTGGGGTGGTGTATTGGGGGTGGGGGGTTGTCACTTTGAGGGGTAAAATGTATAACTATTGCACTGTGTTGTACACCTGAAACTATTGGGGGTGGGGGGGTTGTCACTTTGAGGGGTAAAATGTATAACTATTGCACTGTGTTGTACACCTGAAACTAATTAAAAATAAAATAAAATTAAAAAAAAAAAAAAAAAAAAAAAAAAAAATAAACTCAACTATATGTTGTTTACAAATAACTCCATTTAACATAAAGACACAGCTAGATTAAAAATAAATGGATAGAAAAAATATACTGGGCTAACACTCATCAAAAGAAAGCAGGAGTAGCTATATTAATTTTAGATAGAGCAGACTTCAAAGCGAGGAAAGACATCACAGATTAAAAAGGGTATTACATAATGATAAAGGGGTCAATTCTCTCAGAAAATATAACAGTTCTTAATATGTGTGCACCTAATAACAAACTACATGAGAAAAAAAAAACAAATAAAAGTTGCAACAAAAACATAGATAAACCCACTTTCACAATTGGAGACCTCAATACCCCTCCCTTTATTATAAATGGACAGATTTAGCAGGCAGAAAATTAATAAGGAAAATGAATTGGATATAACTGACATCTATACACTACTTCATTCCACAACAACAGAATACTCATATCATATTTAACAAATTTATGGGTCCCGAATTTTCCTGGTACAGGAGTCAGCAAACTAGTATGCATGGGATAAATCTGGCAGGCCATCCATTTTAACCAGCCTGCAAACTAAGTATGGCTTTAGAATATTTCAGTCACTAAAAATAATCAATAGAATATTTTGTGATGTGAAAATTAAATACAGTTCAAGTCCCACAGTTCATAAATAAATTTTCATTGACTCACAGCCACATTCACTTCTTCATGTATTGTCTATAGCTGCTTCTGTGTGAAAAAAGCACAATGGAAGATTTTCGACAGAGACCATATGCCCTGCAAACCTAGGGTATTTACTATGGAGTCCTTCACAGAAAAAGTCTGCCAAACTCTGTTTTAGCTCAACACAAACAGAATCAACAACCTGAGAAATCATACTAATGCCTTATGGACTTAAAAGGCATTTTTCTGGATCAATAGCTCAACGACTGTTACTTCTAGAAATTTCAGCTACAACAGATTTTTGTCAGGTAATATACAGTTTTAAAAGTTCAATCTCTGATACTTTTAGCATCTTTTTCACTAGGTTAGCCAAACATGCACAAAGTTTCATTTAATACATGATATCTAGTACAGAACATTTCCTGGATTAAAGTTTTTTTCTGAAACTTAAATTTATCAATAATTTAAACCATTTTTTTTCATAATTTTGACAACTTCAAGAACTCAATCTGCACTTGATGGTTCTTCCTCCACTTGAGTTGGACAAAATTAGAAATCTACTTTATCATTAAAAAACCTCACATTAGAGAGTACATTATTCTTATAAATTAAATCTAACTACAGAAGTATGTGAGCCAGAGTACCTTAAAATCAGAATGTATTTCAGCTGCTGGAAATTTGCTTATTATCAACATTTGAAAACACAGATAAAAGCTTTGATACAAAATTTTACAGTAAAATCTTCTGTTATGTTAAAAGGCAGCTTAAAAGCTTCTGCTGTCTAAGGCTGGGGAACCTCAGTGATTCAGATAACATATGTAAGGTTACTTTCAGCACATATGTCAATTTATGCAGATTGGTAGAATTTGTTCCCTGGAAAATAGTTTCTCCCGACCCCCACCATGGGACAAAATATTTATACTTATTTTTTTTTTAAAATAAAAACAACAATTACAGTTGAGATTCAATGCTATATTAGTTTCAAGTGTTCAGCATAGTGGTTAGACATTTATATAACTTATGAAGTGGTTTCCCTGATAGCCTTGCACCCACCTGAAACCACATATTGTTATTACAATATTATTGGCTATATTCTCTATGCTGTACTTTACATCCCCATGACTATTTTGTAACTGCTGATTTATACTTAATCCCTTCAACTTTTTCACCAGATCTCCCTCACATCTGGCAACCATCAGTTCTCTGTATCTGAGATTGTTTTGTTTTGTTTATTTATTGTGTTTTTTAGATTCCACATATAAGTGAAATCACATGGTATTTGTCTTCTTCTGTTTGCCTTATTTCACACAGTGTAATGCCTTCTAGATCCAACCATGTTGTTGCAAATGATAAGATTCTTTTTATGACTGAGTAATATTCCATTGTGTATATATATATATATATATATACATATATATATATATATATATATATATATATATATATATATATATATATATATATATATACCACATCTTCTTTATCCATTCCTCTTTTGATTGGAGCATTTAATCCATTTACATTTAAAGGAGTCATTGATAGGTATGTAGTTATTGCCATTTTATTAATTGTTCTCTCATTGATTTTTATAGTTCTCTGTTCTTTTTTAAAAATTTTTAAAAGATTTTATTGGGGAATTGGGGGAGGGGAACAGTGTTGGGGAACCGGGGAAGGGGAACAGACAAGTTGCTGTCCTTTTGTTCTTCAGTCTAGTTTTGGAGGACATTGCTTCACTGGCCCATGTTGGTGTCATCATTGTGCTCTTCTCGGGTGAGGCATATCGGTCTCCGACCTCTGGATGGTCGCTCACGGCAGCTCTTGGCAGCTCCCACCAACTGCCAGCCACTCACGCTGGCTACAGGCCACTCATTATAGCTTATGGCAGCCCACTGCAGCAGGGGCTGCAGCTATGCCATCCTGGGGAATCACAGCAGCCCAACTCCAGGTGGAGCTGTTGTTCACCATTTTAGCTGTAGAGGGAAGTGTCACTGGCCCTCATATGTGGGATCCGAACCAGGGCCCTGCTGCTCAGAGCTGGTGTCCCAAGTCAGCTCTTCACCAGTGCACCACTTGGCTGGCCCCTCTGTTCCTTTTTTATTCTCTTGCTTTTCTCTCTTGTATATTGATGACTTTCTGTAGTGCTGTGTTTGGATTCCTTTCTCTTTGTGTGTCTTGTAAATTTTGGGTTTGTTGTTAACATGTGCTTCATATATCCCAAGCTATGTTTATAGCAGATTATTTTAAATTAATAGTCACTTAAGTTTGAACAATTTCTATAATAATTACACTCTTTACTCATCCCCTCCATGTTTGTCATTATTTTTTTACTTCTTTGTGTGTGTATGTGTGTATGTGCTCATGCATCCATTAATTTACTGTTGTAATAACACATGATCATCCTATTTTCACCTTTTAACCTTTATACTAGCTTTAGTGTTGGTGGATTCACTGCTTTTATTATTTATTTGCCTGTCAGTGAGAATTATTTTCTTTGCAGTATCTTCTTATGCATATGTGTTTTTTCTTTCTTCTTCTTAAAGAAGTCCCTTTAACATTTTTTTGAAATAATGATTTGGTGGTGATGAACTCCTTCAGCTGTTTCTTCTCTGGGGAACTCTTTACCTCTCCTTTGATGTTCAATGACAGCCTTGATGGATAGAGTAATCTTGGTTGTAGATCCTTGCTTTTCATCACTTTAAATATTTTGTGCCAATCTCTTTTGGTCTGCAAAATTTTTGTTGAGAAATCAGCTGACAGTTTTATGGGAACTCCTTTGTAGGTAACTAAATGTTTTTCTCTTGCTTTTATATTTCTTTGTTTTTAATTGTTGGCTTTTTATTATGATGTATTTTGGTGTGAGCCTCTTTAGGTTCATCTGGTTTGGAACTCTCTGGACTTGTATGTCTATTTCCTTGGCCAGGTTAGGGTGTTTTCAGTCATTTCTTCAAATAGGTTTTCAGTTCCTTGCTCTTTCTCTTTTCTTTCTGGTACCCCTATGTTACAGACATCATTAGGCTTGATGTTGTCACAGAGGTCTCTTAAACTATCCTAATTTGTGTTTTTTTTTTTTACTGTTTTGATTGGGTGTTTTCTGCTACCCTGTCTTCCAAATTGTTGATTCAATCCTCTATTTCATCTAATCTACTATTGATTTCATCTAATGTAGTCTTCATTTCAGTTATTCTGTACTTCATTTCTGACTGGCTCTTTTTTTTTTTTTTTTTCCTGTTTCTTTGATGAACTTCTTACTGATATTGTCTATTCTTCCCCTAAGCTCACTGAGCATCTTTATAATCAGTCTGTTGAACTTTTTCCTCCATTTTGTTTCATTCTTTTCCTGGAGTTTTGTTCTGTTTTTTCATTTGGGACATGTTTCTTTTTCTCCTCATTTTATCTGCCTCCCTGTGTTTGTTTCTGCTATGCCTCTCAATCTTAGTAGACTGGATTTATGTAATAGGTGTCTGTGGGACCCAGTGGCACAATTTCTCTGGAGCTGGGTGCTCCAGGAATATCTTTTGTGTGTTTGTGTGTGCCCTTCTGTTGCAGTTGCAGTTGAGTCTTGGTTACTGTTGCACATCAGTGGATGGGATTGACCATTAGAATGACTGGTGTGAGGACTGGCTGTCACTACAGTGGGTGAGCTTTTGTGCAGGTGTTGACCCCCACAGAGGGGCCTCACTTTTGTGAGGGGTCTAATGCCTGCCAAGTCCACCCTTTGGGTGTATATTCCTGGCACTAATTGGGTGATGATCTTGTCTGGCCTGAGACTGGCCACCAGATGTGTTGGTTCTAGGACCTTTTCAGAGGGGCTCTTGTAAAGGCCAAGGACAACCACTGTCTGGCCTGGGGCCACCATGTAGGAGCTACATGATCTGTGGTTGTTAGATGCCTGTGCTGGGCTTGGAGGCATCTCAGAGTGGTTATGCTTAAACTGAGGCTGACTACCATTGGTGCTGGGCCTAGTGCTACTTAGCAAGAGATACTGGGTACACTGAGGTCAGCCCCTACTTGTTTGGGGTATGTGAGATTTTAGGAAAGTATGCAGCATGGGCACAGTTCAGCAGCCTGTGTGGATTAGCCTCTGAAAGATGTTTGGGCAGGTGCATAGATTGGGTAGGTGGAGTCTCAGGTAATCACCAGGGTGGGACTAGAGGGAGCCTGGTGTTAATCCAGTTGACAGAGACTCAGATTTGGCACATGCCTGTTCCTGCAGGCTGTGTGGGGGTGATGGCTCAACAAAGTAACAGTGGTATCTGCCAGCACTTTAGCCTCAGAGGTAGCTGCCCCTGCAGCCCTTGAGTTGAAGCCAGACATTTCAGTTTCTCTCCATATGTTCTTGATACTTTTCAAGCTACTGTCCCTTCTCTGCAGCTTTGAGCAAGTGTTTTTGAACAAGTGAGTCTGTGCTGGGGTCCTTTAAGAGGGGACCTTGATCTCCAGCAGTCTTCCATATCACCAGAGGCAATTCCTGGTGATTTTCACAACCAGATGTTGTGGGTACTCCTCTTCCCGGCACTGGCACTCTGCTGGGTGCCCAATGTGGGGCTAGGCCCTCTTACTCCTCAGGGGGGACTTCTGCAGCTGAGATATCCCTCCTGTTTCTTAACTCAACAGTGGGTGTTAGACCCACCCATTTTGCATTTCTGCCCGTCCTACCAGTCACGTCATGACTTCTTTATATCCTTAATGAAAGGAGCTCTGTTCAGCTAGGTGGTTCTCAAGGGTGGTTGTCCTGTAATTTTGTTATAATTTTGATGTGATTGTTGAAGAAGGCAAGTGCAGCATTTACCTACTCTGCCATTTTGACCAGAAAACCTTCTGAAAATGATTTTTTTTTTTTTTTTTTTTGAGGGCAGTGTCTCTGGCCCTCATATGTGGGACCGAACTGGAGCCGCTGGCTTCCCATACCAGCGCTTAACCACGGCGCCACTCGGCCGGCCCCTGAAAACAATTTTGAACAGGACTGCCAGTCATTTCTCAACTATCATTTTTGAAAAGGTTTGCATTTAGAGGTTTTATGATTTTGTCTGATATTTGAGATCAAATAATTTCTGATATTATTATGAATAGACTAAAATACTAATTGAATAACTTCATAATGATATATGTGGAGCTACCTGTCGTAACTTCACTGACTGATTTTACTAAAGGAAATCCAATTTTGTAAAGCAAAATTTTCTCAGCTGCTTTTGCTTTAGCACTGGCTACTGTCAAGAAAATTTTATATATCACATTCCTTATAAATTTCATGAGTCAGCATTAGGGTAGACAGTGATGATGATTGGCATTCTTTGCTGTTTGGCCCACCTTTTTAGTTCTTTTAAACAAGATCCTTAGGTATCAGGGGTAAATATACTGTAGATCCATATCACAAAGTAGCAAGTTAACTGATTTTGAAAATTTCTTTTATCCGCTGTGGTAGCTATTGATCTTGTAAAATTTTCCTCTTTGTATTGTTTTTACAAATAGAGTCTTCATATCTATTATTTTGTAAAAATATTTATATGAAGGTTTTCATAACTTTACTAATCAATGATTTATTTATTGATGCTATTTTATGCACAAAGGTAACTTGTCTGAAAAGGGACTTTTTTTTTTTTTAGTCACAAGGGTCATTTTATGCACATCTAGTATTTTATCTACAGTAATTATTTACTTCTACATGGTGCTTTAACCATATTTAAATGGTTAAATGGTTAAATGGATCTTTCTGCTTGGGAGATTATTATAAAATGATGACATTTTATCTGCAGGTGAGAAAAACTTATTTCTTATATCTGGTATAAATACTTTGATTTGAACATCCAAATACACCTTTATCAGTGAACCAATCAATTTCATAGCTGTATCATAGAATCCAGCTTGAGTTTCATCTCAATTTGCTAACTATTTTGGTAAAAATATCCTCCAAAAATTGAACAGAAGAAAATACAAGTTCATTTTCTGGTGGTAAATGAGGGATGACTGGTTTAGTAGATTCACTTTTTTGTCCCTTTCTCCTGAGGGCATACAGGTAATACTAGCATTCAGCATCTTCATACCAAATGCTTATCAAAATGCTCAACAAAAGCATTTATCAAACCCTTCCCTTACCCAGGCCTATATTTTACTTTCTTTTGCTCTTAATTTTTTTGCTCAGTATTATATGAATCATCTTATAGGACACTATGTTACGCTTTAAAAAATATTTTATTTTCCAAGAGTAGTAAGCATAGTTGCATCAAGAACAGAAAGTTCAGTGTTCATCCTGGTGAGGTGGTGATGAAGATTTGGGAATATTGGAGTTAGTTCGAGAAAACATCTTTGACAGAGCTGAAGATACCTTTGATAGCATCTTAGATCCCTGTTGGGAAATACTAGGTTTGGGAGTTTCTGTGGATAAAGCAAAAAAGTAATATTTTATTTTATTTTAGTCATACTAGAGCATTGATGATTTAGAATTTATAAATTGACATTTATAAAATACTTTGTGTGTTTAAAAAACACGAAGATTTATTGATTTGATCCTTCCAACACTCCTCTGAAGGAAACAGGAAGAATGCTGTTTCCATTTTTGGACACTGAATCTTGGTGAGGTCAAATACCTTGCCTAAGATTATGCTAGTGGCTACATTGGGGATATGGTCCAGCTTTCTGACTCTGGTGGCATCATTATACCTATTGCACTTTGATGCTTCTCTAGTCAGGTGTGTAAAGAACACCTTCCTTTTTCTAGCAGAAAACTGTGTGAAAAAGCCTGATAAGCTAAACTCACCTGGGGAAGTAAATCTCAGGTCTATACAGTGAGCATGTCTGTTTCAAAGTGCTCAAGTGAAAGCAGAAGTGCACTAAAACTGCCACAATTTCTCACCTATTTGGGGTAAATTTTTAGTTGACTAACTTCAAGTCATTTTTTTTTGTGTGTGTCATGGTATATAAGAGTATCCGTTTGAATTCATTTTTCTGCACCACTTATTCAGCAAATGGGCTCTTAGAGAATATATTTTAACAAAATTATTTTACATGTAAAGATAGAAGTTAGCATTTATGTACTTTTCTGAAACTTTATGATAGGATGTGATAGGACATGAAAACACACACAATAAAAGCCCATATTTTCTTAATCCTAGTACATGCCAAAATCTTTTACCTCTTGCAGTTACCCAAATGTATCTTTTCCAGCAAGATAAGTTTCTATGGTTAAAGCTAAAATAGCTAACAGTAAATTTAGCTATAATTAAAGAAAATAAGTTTATTTTTTTAACTGTACTATTTTTTTTTAGTGACATAAGAATTAAAAATGAAAAGGCCACAATCTGCATCAAATAAGACAAAACCATGGCTAAAAGAGAAAGATGTACATTCTGAAAAAGCAAGACATAAATTTTACTAACATGATTGAAGCATTGGTGCAAGACTTATAAAGTTCTCATCGAAGAAGTAAAAAGAGTGCCTGTTTTTGAAACTTGGTGGTCTTGTTAAAAATGTAGATTTCTAGGCACTACTCAGAGGTGCTAACTTAGCCAATTTGGAGAGGGTCCTGGAATCTGCAATGTTAAAAAAGTATCCTGCCTGGTGGTTACAATGCAGAGCAATTCCTTGGAAACACATTGAGGACACCACCCCAAATCTGCATTCATTATTTGATTCCTGTGTCTTGTTCAACACTGGTGGGTGGCTGATGTCCTAGCATACATTAGGCTCATCCCCACAGAGAATAGTGAACCCTTTTATCTTTATAAGTAAATTGTTCTTTTTTCACAGCAAAACTATAGGCTTTTGTTTGTTGTTACCCAACGTGGGCCTCTTTTGGGAATGCAGTGGCAACTGGAGGGAAGAAAGAATGTAGGATCAAAGTCAGACATGTTTTTGAGCCCTAACAGCTGTACATTTTTTGATAGTGGATCCTCAGGCAGTTATATACTTCCATTTTCTCTTTTGTAAATTAGGACTTTAATTTGCAGAGGGCGGGGGGATAGTATGGTGTAGGGGATACGGACAAGTTTTTTTTTGGTCCACAAAGCATTCCACAAAAGCTTTGACTTATTTGATAAAATTTAAAAATCAGGAATTTTCACATAAAACTTCTATCTTTTAAAAATGCTTCTTTTAAAAAATGCTAAAACCTGAATTGGAAGACCTGGCAACAATCCAGCAAGCCAATGATTGGGCCTGAGGAGCAGCTGCGTCTTTTAGATGGGACATACCATCTCCAGCGGACCACAGACCCCGGGCTTAACCTACTGTTCTTATTTATATTACCCACCTGTCTCCTGTGAACATTTGAGAATGTGAACGATAATTATATTGAGTGAACATAGGCCTTGAAGTTGGGCAGATCCGTGTTTGAATCCCAGCTCAGCAGCTTACGAGCTGTGGAGTGACTTTGAGTAACCTACTGTCACTTTACTCTTTAATGACTCTCCATTTTTCTCTTTAATAAAAGAGGGATAGCTATTACCTAATAAATGTTAGTTCCATTATCTATTTTCCTCCCTTTGGTTTGAGTTAAAGTAAGAGATCTGCATGATAAATTGCAAATTGCTGTACATATAAATAGTAAGAACATTACTTCAATCTCATATTGATAATAGGTGTAAATGGGAGGAGACACTCATTCCAGGAAGCATATTAGAAGGTTTGTATATTTCGTACCTGAAGTGACTTCTTTTGATGTATTCACACTTCCATGAATATTCTTGTTTCCTTCAAAGATGGTGATAAACTGCCAAGACAAAGCAAAGTACTTAACTTAGTCTTTTGTTAGATGCTATATGCTGGAGATGCCCAGAAATCCTCAAGAGATCTAGTACGACCATTGCAGCATCTTTCATAATATCTGTGCTCTACAGTCTCTGAGACATAGGCTCATAATTTTATTTTTCATTGCTAATTATGATGCCTAGCATTGACTCTCTGGACCTTGCCTACCATTAAATGATGACCAAAATCGCAAAAAAATGGCTGCTCCTCCTTTAGTTAAATTGGAATAATTTATAAATTATTCCTCCTCCTTCCTTTAGTTAAATTGAAATTATTTATAAATTATAAATTATTTTCTAATAATAGAGGCAATGATAAGGAGAAAAAGAAAATGGATGTTCATTAAATAACTCCAATTTCCTTTTATGGAAATCTTAGCTATTTTGAGGTCTAGAGAAATAAAGTGACTGTGTGGACCCGGTAGGGCAGGGAACATGGCTCAGATACCGGCTTTACTCTGTAGGCCTTTATCACCTCTGAATGCAGAAGAAGCAATTTTCTTAGAAAGGCATAAAATAGCCTGGGACAGATAGCTGGGCTTCATAGTAGATATTCTATTATGCTAGTAATTAAACAGGAAGTGAAAACTCAATGAAGTAAGGCCAAAATACATGCAACATAAAATGTGTTGTGTATAGATTATGTAAAGACCACCAGACATTCTTGTAAGGGTTTACCATAGTTCTTCCAAGAAGACTTGAGGCAGCTGATGTATTAAGATATTTCAAACAGGATATCTGAGAAATAAAATGGAGCCAAGACTATCTAAACACTGATTCTCATCATTGGTTGCATAATAGAGTGATGTGTGGAAAGTGTTTTAAAAATATGAATCCCTGGGTCTCACACCACCAATTGAACTGAAACCCCTGAGGGTGGGGCAGGTACTGATCTTTAAAGATACATTCCCACATAACTCTAATGTGTGAGAATTAGAGCTGAGAATCCCTGATCCAAAAGCAGGGAGTAGATGTCACCATGTCTGAGATGAGTAAATATACTTAAGTGCTGCTGAGAACATCTATCTTTCTGTTAGATTATAGAGTATTTGCTGTTACTTCATGGACATTTATATAATTACTGCTGTGAAGTTTTTTTCTGAAAATTTAAAAATCTTGGCTACGTTGGTGTTGGCATCTCTTGTCCTTTCCCTTAAAAGTTGTAGACAATTTTTTAGTTCTTTGTATGTTGAGTAATTTTGGATTTTGTCCTGGGCATTTTAAACAATTTATGATATTCTAAGAACTGTTAAATCCTCTGAAGAAGGTTGGTGTTTTTGTTTGTTTATTCGCTTAAGTAGGTAATGACTCAATTTCAGACCACACATTCTACCCTGCTTTCTATTACTGTAGTTCCAATATAAATTCAGTTGTCAAAGTCTTGGAAGTTTTTTGTTTGCTTGCGTGTGTTTGTTTGTTTGTTTGTTTGTTTTTAGTATCCTTGTATATGTACCACTGTTAAAACTATAACTTAAGTTCCCAAAGCCTTTTGTCTATATATCATGTCAGGTTCATGAATGCACAGCTCAGGAGTGACTTTACAGATTTGTAGAGGATCTTTCTTGAGACCCCTTCTCCGATTTCTTTCAGTGTCTCTAACTCTTTATCAGTTCCCTTTTTCGGTTCTAATGCTGCGAAGCTGTTGCTCTACTCTCCCTGTGTTCTGTCTCACATGTGCCAAGACTGCATCCATGTCTTGGCTAAAGTGACTAGAGAAAGCAGGAAAAAAAGCAGCAGGTTTTCTCCTAATATTATTATTTGGGTTGCTGGAGGCCTTTTCCTAATTGCTTTGGTCTGAGAGAAGGACTTTCCCTCATAGTTGGAAGTGTCTCAGTGGCCTCTGCTGCTATTACCATGCAGTGTCCTGACTGAAACTTGCTTCCAGGCAGGAAGGGCCAAGACAGAGAAAAAAAGGGAGGCTTTCCCACTTCCCATTTTATAGGAACTTATTCCTAAGTCTGGTAAGAAAGCAATAGTTTCTCTTGGAACTTTATTATGTCCATTTCCTCTATGTAATTCCAGGGTTTGAACTGCCCTCGCTCTAAACTAGAAGATATGGCAGGAAAAAAACCAGGAAACTCATCATGGTATCTTTGAGTTCTGATCTTCCTTCCCAGATTTCTGCTATTATTCATTTTTCAGAATCCTCAGTAGTTATCCACAGTATCTAGCTGTAATCAGTGAGAGAAAAAGTGTGGAATGGGCTTACTCCACCTTACTCAGAACTAGATGGGCTAATAACCATAATCGTAGTTTCACCATGGAAAAAGCAGGAAGTGAGGGTAAGGGCAAGGAGCCAAAAGGGTCCAGCTTAGGCAGGAATTCAGCTTGGCACAGGGACTCAACTGTCAACAGACTGTCTCCTTTTTAGACCCATATGGTTTTACTTGGAAAATACAGCCTAAGTAGAGCCTGGGTTTCTTGAATAGATGTTTATATCCAGAAAGGAGGGTTAGATTGAGTAAGGAAGTAACCCAGCCTCTTTGGAGGTTTGGCAAAAGTTAAGCATGAGTTGCAAGATTTGGTTCAGAAAATTGCTCTGATAATGACAAGTGACTGGACAATTGATGGATTGTGTGTGCATGGGGGTGGGGAGACTCGATTAAAGGTGGGATTGACTTGAACCAAGAGACTAGTGATAAAAAAAGAAAAAAAAATACAAGGATCTGTAAGTTCAACCCTCACTGGAAACTTTCTATAAAGGATTACTAGAGGAGAAATTTCCCAAGTTTACACTGGAGAGTACTGGGCTTTTTGGAAAGCTGCCTTTAAACACTCAGTTCTAAGGAATACAGAGAACTAGATGGGATCGGCATTCATTTCCTGCAAGCCATTGTCCTTCATTTCTGAAGGTTCTATTCCCTTCCTGCCTCCAAGTCCCTCACTTGGGTCTACCTACCCTAGGCAGCACCAAGTGACTCACTCCCTGAAAGATTTTCTCCAGAAACTGCAGTAACAGAGTTTAGGAATGGAACTGTATTTAGGTGCGAAGTAGGAACAGTGGCTTATTCTATGCACTTAAGGAAGGAATGATAACTTAATTCTAAGAAGCAAATTTGATTAAGGGATTTCTTGGGTACCAGGGACAGGTCTTAGCCAGGCAGAGAGATGTGAGCATGAAGAAACTGTGAATAGAGGAATGTTTCCTGATGTCCCAGAAATTGCACCACCGAGTTTCTGATTTGACCTTAAAAACTGGGCTACGTCCAACTAGATACCATAAATACCAATTAGAGGCTACTGAGAAATATTTACCTTAACATTGTTTGAATACCCTGGCTTTTGTTCCTGAGAACTTTCTGTAGGGAAGGAGGGGAAAAAATTATTATTATTATTATTATTTTTTTGAGGCATGAATAGTGTTGACACAAATCTGGTCACCAAAATTATTTTTAATGTATAGACAATGGGAACAACACTGAAATATGTGAGATCCCTAGAATTTGGGATCATGTCTTAGCCCTTCATTTAGGAATTATGAAAGATGCAATGTGATGTAGTAGGAGAAGCAGACTTTGTAATTTAGTAGCTGTTCATCTATGCACAACCACTCAATCGCCATGGGCCTGTCTGTTTACATGTAAAATGAGAAATTACCCTAAAGCCTTTCCAGCTCTGACATTCTTTGATTCTGCATAGCTAATTAGAAGGAGGTAATTGGAACAGAGAAAGGTGCTAGTCATATGAAATACTTTGGGTGAGAATCTGGAGAATTTTGAGGCAATACCAAGAGGAAAGCTGGTGGAGTTGTTACAGAACTAGAAGTTGTCTAAGTTCCAGGGGAAGTCAATATGCCAGTATAAAAAAAAATAAAAAAAGAGCCCAAGGAAGTAGAAATGATACTATGAGAGAAGACTGAAAAAGACCCACAACTAGAGAGGCGATTAATATGCTGGAGAGTTAGAAACCTGAGTTTGAGTCTAAGTTTCACTACTGAGAGCTGTGTGAACATTAGCAAATTAAATCTAACTTCTCTTTCAGTTTCCTCATATGTGTATGTAGAATGTGAATGAAACTATCCTCCCTGTTGCCTCACAAGAGAACTCAATGAGGTATGTCATACTGTGCATGTGGTAGACATGTCATCAAGAGCCAGCACAAGTGCTCACTCTCTAAATTACCCTTTGGGCCAATGCAGGTTCTAGAAAAAGAAAGGAGTAGTAAACCTCAATTGACTCAATATGAGAATGACTGATTATTTGACTTATCTCACAAAATTGGTAAAATTTCATTGTTAGCTGATATTTTTTCTAAAGTGTCTGACTCTATATGCACATAATTGAACTGACTTCTGCTTCTAAATCACTGAGGATATTTGGGTTCACTACCAGGGATATCATTTCACACACCAGTTGTGAAGCTTCTAGGCTAATTAGCTATGAATGTTCCAGTATATACTAGGAATTATTTTGAGAGTCACAGAAAAATTCTTGACAATTTAGGACCTCAGCTCTTCAGATTTAAATTATTTGAGATTTTATTGTATATTCTATATGAAACTAAGCATGCATATGTTCAGTCCTAACCTTTTCATTGAACTCCAGACTTAAATGTCTTATGGCTTATGTGGCACCTTAACTTGAATGCTAATGGGTATCTCAATCTCTACCACACAGAGTTTTTGTGCCCTCCCCCCCAGTTAATCCCTATTTTACTAAATGCCTGCTCCTATTATATGCCTTTGTTAGTCTTTTGGAAATACAACTATGATCTTCATGGAGCTTACATTCTAGAAGGAGATAGTGAGAAAACAATTGACAGTTAGATAATCATAAGTGCCAGGGTGTAAAACAAGCAAAAGAGTGGAGTAGGCAGTGCTATGGTGGAAATGAGATTACAATTTCAGAGTGCCATCAAATATCTCACTGAGAAGGTGACATCTGGGTAAAGACCTGAAGGTGAGGAATGAGCAATGCAGGTATAGGAGGATCGGCAAATGCAAAGGCCTTAAATACCAGGAATGTTTAAGGAAAAGCAAGGTCAATGATGCTGGAACAGAGTGAGCCAGAAAGAGAAATAGAGGATAAGGGTAGAGAGGTAACAGGGGATTGGTGTACTGTCCAGATGATGCAGGGTTTTGCAAGCCATTGTTTTTGCCCCAGACCATACGGGAAGTACTTATTATCTGAAATTATCTTATCTATGTCTTTACCCTTTGGCACCCAGCCCCAAGTTACAATGTAAATTCTGAGATCAAATGTTTTGTCAAGTTTGTTTACACATGGGATGTAATACAAAGGAGATGCTCAGTAAATCTTTGAATGAATGAATGAATGAATGAATGAATAGGGCAGCTGCAATATTACTGAAGGCTATAAGAATTAAGTATGATCATTGCAACAAAGTTAGAAAAAACAAAACAGATAACAGCCTATGATTCCATAATACAGGTATCAATCATATCAGTGATTATTGTGACACCTTCTGGTTATGGTGTGTTCACAGAATTCTGGCATGTTTACTGCTGTACTATGAATCATCTCAATGAAAATGGCTTCCACTTCCACTTTCCATGAGAGAATATATTTCTCAACTAACTTCTCAGGGGGATTGTATGTTTGAAATAGCCAGGATAACTTGTGGTTTGAGTTCCAAGGCACTCTAATGATCCTCTGAGGATTCAACAAATACAGAACCAAAGAGCCCTCATAAACGTTATAAGGAATCAGTACTAAGAGATTAAAAAAAGAAAAAGAAAAAAGTGAGGTCCATACCAGCCAGAATTTAGTGTGAACAAAAACTTTTAGCTCTAAAAGCATTTTTCTTTTTTTTTGTATACATTTTGATACTGCTAAGCACAAAGGAAGAATAAACTCTCAAAAATGTTAAATTTTAGCACCGTGTGTTCTGGCTCAGTAACTATTATATGATACACCCTTATTTTGAGGATATTTCTCACAGGAGATGGTAAAATGTAAATTTATAGTATCATACCACATTCTTGACCAAAATCATTAGGAAAATCTAAATAGCAATTCAGACAAGGCAAACTAATTAGCTCATTTTAACATCTGAGTGATGTAAGACTGCATCATTTTCCGAAAGCAGAGAAGCTCACAGGAAAACAAAAAAACAAAAGGACAGTATCAACTTAAAGTTTGATAACTAAAAAAAAAAAAATTATCAAAGCAATAAACAAAGTCTCCTTTTGAATACTTTCTAATACCAATTAAGAAAAATAGTAAGTCCAACCTTGTATTGTAGCATGTGTATCTGGGGTACAACCTTCAGGCTCACTAAAACAAAAGAAAAAGAACATTTCATTTTCTCTGTATTCAACACATGAAGGAATTACCAGTTTAACAAAAGAATAATTTGACAGTGATTCTTCATGTGGAAGTAAACCTAAAATAATATATCGCTGAGTTTCCAAATTGAATTAAAAATGATTTCTAATTGACTTCTTTTTTCCATTTTAAGAATTATGGTTAAATATACATAACATAAAATTTACCAGTTTAACTTATTTTAAATGTGCAATTCTCTGTTTGCATACATTCACATTGTTGTGCAACTATTACCACCATCCATCTCCAGAACTTTTGCATCCTCTCCAAGTGAAACTCTGTAGCCATTAATTACCCATTTCCCTCTCTTCATCCCCGGGAACCATTATTCTACTTTTTGCTTCTGATTTGACTACTCCAGATATCCATATAAGTGGAATCATGTAATATTTGTCCATTTGTGACTGACTTATTTCATTTAGCATAATGTCTTCAAGGTTCATAAATTTGGTAGCTTATGTCAGAATTTCCTTCCTTTTTAAGACTGAATAATATTCAGTTGTATGTGTATGTCACATTTTGTTTATCCATTCATCCAGTAATGGACTTTTGAGTGGATTCCATGATTTGGCTATTGTTTGGCTATTATTCACAAATAATGCTTCTTTGAACATAAGTATACAAATATCTGTTTGAATCCCTGTTTTCAATTCTTTGGGGTATATCCCCAGAAGTGGAATTGCTGGATTGTATGGTAACTACATTTAATTTTTTGAGAAAGTATCATATTGTTTTCTACAACGACTGCACCATTTTAAATTCCCAACAGTAATGTACAAGGGTTTCAGTTCCTTCACATTCTTGATGAAACTTATTTTCTGCTTTTTTAAAATAGCTATCCTAATTGGTGTGAATAGAGTCTCATTGTGGTTTTGATTTTTATTTCCCTAACAATTAGTGATGTTGAACACTTTTTCATGTGCTTATTTCCTATTTGTATATCTTTTCAGGAGAAATACCTATTCAAGTTCTTTTTCCATTTTTAAATCATTTTTAGTTTTTTGTTGTTGGTGGTGGTGAGTTATATGAATACATTTTATATTCTGGATATATCAGATACATAATTTGCAAATATTTTCTCTCATTCTGAGGATTGACTTTTCATTCTGTCCTTTGAAGCACAAAATATTTTAAATTGGTTGAAGTCCAATTTATTTAACTTTTTTTTGTTATTTGTACTTTTCGGGTAAGACCCAAGAAATTTGTGCCAAACCCAACTGTGTGGATTTGTGTGTGTGTGTGTGTGCGGGGTATCTAGTTTCCCTGGGACACTGTTTGTTAAAAAGACAGTTCTTTCCCCATTAAATGGTTTTGGTGTGTTTATAAAAAATTATTTGACCAAATATGCGGTATTTGTTTCTGCTCTGTATTCTATATCATTTGTCTACATGTTTGTCTTTAAGTCAGTTATCACCCTGTTTTGATTACTGTGGTTTTGTAGGAAATTTTGAAATCAGGAAGTCCAACTTTGTTCTTCCTTTTTAAGATTGTTTTGGCTATCAGAAATCATTTGAGATATGTAAATTTTAGAATGGATTTTTTTTCTATTTCAGCAAAATATGTTAGTATTTTTATAAGGATTGCACTTAATGTTGACATCTGAACAATTTAAGTCATCTAGTCCATGAACACAGGATGTCTTTCCATTACTGTGTGTCTTTAATCTCCTTCCAGAATGTTTTGTAGATTTCAGAATACAAGTCTTTTACTTCTTGGTTAAGTTTGTTCCTAAATATTTTATTCTGTGTAATACTAGTGCAAATCACATTTTTAAAATTAATTTCCTTTTTGGATTGTTCATTTTTAGTGTGTAAAAGTGCAACTGACATTTTTGTGTTGATTTTGTATCCAGCAACTTTGATGAATTTATTTATTCTAAAAGTTTTTTTTTTTGTGTGTGTGTGTGTGTGTGTGTGTGTGTGTGTGTGTGTGTGTAATCTTGAGAGTTCTTTATGTATAAGATAATGTCTTCTGTGAACAGAGGTCATTTTACTTCTTCTCTTTCAAGTTAGATGCCTTTTATTTCTTGCTTAATTTCTCTGGCTGGTGGTTCCAGTACTATGTTCAATAAAAGTGATGACAGTTGGCACTCTTGTCCTGTACCTGATCTTAGAGAAAAATCTTTCAGGCATTCACCAGGAATACAATGTTAATTGTAGGGTTTTCTATATATGGTTTTTATTATTTTGAGGTAATTTCATTCTGTTCTTAGTTTGTTGACTGTTATTATCTTAAGAAGTTGTTAAACCATGTCAAATGGTTTCTCTGCATTAATTTAGATGAGAATGTGTTTATTTTTGTCCTGTTAATGCATTGTATTACATTGATTGATTTTTTAAAATATATTGAAATACCCTTTGTATTCTTGATATAAATCACACTTAGTCATGGTATATAATCCGTTTAGTGTGCTGGTGAATTCTGTTTGCTGGTACATATTTCATTAAAAGATTTTTGCATCAATATTCATCAGGGATATTTGTCTGTAGTTTTCTTGTAGTGTCCTTGTATAGCTTTGATATCAAAGTAATGCTGGCGTCATGAATTTGAAAATATTCCCTCTTCAATTTCTTGGAAGATTTTTGAGGACTGCTGGTACTAATTTTCCTTAAAGTGTTTTCTAGAATTCACCAGTGAACCCATCTGGTCCTGAGCTTTTTTTTGTTAATAGGTTTGTGATTATTAATTCAATCTCCTTACTAGTTCTAGGTCTGTTCAGAATCTCTATTTTTTCATGATTCAGCCTTGCTATGTCTTGTGTTTCCAGAAATTTATCCTTTTCATCTAGTTTATTCAATGTTTTGCCATATAATTAATTGTTCATAGTACTTTCATAATCCTTTTCATTTATACAAAATCAGTTGTAATATCCCTTCTTTATGATTTTAGGTATTTGAATCTTCTCTCTTTTTTACTTAGTCAATCTACTGAAAAGTTTGTCAATTTTGTTGATTTTTTTAAAGGACTAACTCTTGGTTTTACTAATTTTCTCTACTGCCTTTCTATTCTTTATCTCTGCTCTAATCTTTATTACCTTCTGCTAGTTTTGAGTTTAGTGTTTTTTTCAATTTTTTTGAGATGTAATTAGGTTGTTTTCATAAATCTTTTTTTAATGAAGAGTTACAACTACTTTTAGTACTACCTTCACTGTATCTCATAAGGTTTAGTATATTGTGTTTTCATTTTCATTTGTCTTGAATATTTTCTAATCTCCTTTGTGTTTTCTTCTTTGCTACATTGGGTATTTAAGGATGTGTTGTTTAAGTTTCACATATTTATGAATTTTTCAGTTTTCCTTCTGCTATTGAATTCTTATTTTATTCCATTGTGATTAGAAAGGATAATTTATATGATTTCAGTCTTTTAAAATTTATTAAAACTTTTTCAGTGGTCTACATATGGTCTATCCTGGAGAATACTCTATAAGCATTTGAGAAAAACATGTATTCTGCTTTTGTTGAGCAGAGTGTTGTCTATATGTCTATTGGGTCCATTGGTCTATAGTATTGTTTTAGTTCTTCAGATCTTTTGTCTGGTTATTCTATCCATTATTGAAAGTATTCTATTTATAATTGTCCTATCTTTGGTGAATTGACATTTTAATCACTATAGAATGTTCTTCATTTTTTATAATAGTTTTTCACTTAAAGTATATTTTGTTTGATATTTCTATAGCTGTCCCTACTCTCTTTTGGTTTATACTTTCATGGGATAACTATTCCCATCCTTTCACCCTTAACCTGTGTTTGTCCTTATATTGAAAATGAGTCTCTGATAGACAATTCATAGTTGGATTCTGTTTTTTTGAAACCATTCTGTCAATCTTATTTTTTAAATTGGAGCGTTTAATCCATTTACATTTGAAATAATTACTGGTAGGAAGGCAAGTACTTTTCCCATTTCGTTATTTTTCTGTATGTCTTATAGCTTATTTTATCCCTCATTTCCTCCAATACTACCTTCTTTTGTGGAGATATATTTTGATACCCTTTTTATTTCCTTTTTTGCATATTCTGTAGACATTTTATTTCTTGTTACCACATGGATTACATATAACATCCTAAAGTTATGACAGTCTATCTTAAATTGATACCAACTTAACTTCATTACAAAAACTACTCCTTTATATATTAACCTGCTTTATGTCATTGATGTCCCAAGTCATGTCTTTATATATTCTGTACCCATCAGCATAGATTTATATTTTTTATGCATTTGTCTTTTATATCCTACAGAAAATAAAAAGTGGAGTTATGAAACAAAATTATGACACTAGTTTTTATATTTGTCCATGTATTTACCTTTACTAGAGAACTTTATATTTTCATATGATTTGAGTTACTGTTTAGCATCCTTTAGTTTAGATCTGAAGGACCTCTGGCATTTCTCTTAGGCCTTATCTAATGGTAATGAACTTCATCAGTTTATTTTTGTTTGTTTGTTTTTTTTGTTTTTTTTTTTTTTGTCTACAG
Organism: Aselliscus stoliczkanus; assembly: GCA_033961575.1. Classification (NCBI taxonomy): domain Eukaryota; kingdom Metazoa; phylum Chordata; class Mammalia; order Chiroptera; family Hipposideridae; genus Aselliscus; species Aselliscus stoliczkanus. The sequence continues at coordinate 134,210,580 of CM066731.1, read as the reverse complement.
TATCTTGATTTCTCTCTCATTTTTGAAGGGTATTTTTGTTGGCTTTGGAGTTCTCATTTGACAGTTTTCCTTCATTCAATTTTCCTTTTTGCTTCTCAGATGCAATAACTTCAAGTGACTTGTGTTCAACTTCACTGAGTTTTTCTTCTGCGTGATTGAGCCTTCTCTTGAAACTTCTCTTGAGCCTTCTCTTGATTAAGCCATGTGGTAAATTTTTCAATTCAGCTATTGTATTTTTCAGCACTAGAATTTGTCTGGTTCTTTTAAATAATTTATATCTGTTTTTTATTTTCATTTTGTTCATATACTTTTCCTCTGGTTTCCTTTAGTTCTTTGTGTTTTCCTATAGCTTTTGAACATATTAAAGACAGTTGTTTTGAAGTCTATGTCATGTATGTCCAATTGGTGTGCTTCTTTATGGACATTTTCTAGAGATTTATTTGGTTTCTTTAAATGGGTCATATTTCCATGTTCCTCTATGTGCATTGTGATATTTTGTAAAAATTAGACATTTGAAGAAACAGCTACTTCTCCCAGTTTTTGGAAATTGGTATGGAAGCCCATCACTAATTAGCAGGACCCTGAACCTTGGGAATGGCCTGAATTAGAGCTTCAAGGTCTTCTGTTGTTCTGGGCCTATTTTGTAGTTTTCTTTGTCTTCTTCTGTTTTCTTGATCTACTTTAAATGTTTTATTTCCCAAGATTCTCATCATGTTTCTTCTCGGAGCCTCAGATGTTTGTGCATCTTTAGTTCCCCATGATTTTTATGCAGTGTGTGCACCCATCAACTGCCTTCTGTGGTTTCCAGGTGTAGATCCAAACTGTGGAACTGTTCCCAATCTGAGCTTTTATTCAGGGAGACAGAAAATATTCCCTCAGACAGTCCACAGATAGACTAGAATATTGCAGACAAGTTACAGTCTATTCTTTCCATTCCATGGGAAGGAACTTGGAATTGAGCTATTTCTACGAACTGTGCCACATCACGTTGCAGAGGGGGTTGGGGAAGGGCAAGTAAAAATACATGGAATCTCCTACCATTTTGAATATGGCTTCTCCTTGATTGACCATTCGCCTGGTTGCTGCTGACATCTGACTGAAGTTTTCTGGTCTGTCATTTTGCTCTAAATTGAATTTTATTTGGTATTATCTGTGCCCTTCTCTTTATTATTAATTTAAATAATAGAGAAGTGCTTGCATTAGTGACTATGTATGTGTAAATAACCATTACACAGGAAAAAGAAGCAATAGTGGTCTAGAAATAGATATCCCAAAATAGTGTGTCAAAAAGAAACATAATTCTATTATGCTATATGGGGGAAAAAAATGCAACCATTTCTCTTTATATCCATTGCTTCTCCCACAATAGAAAATGCTGCCTCTTCAAGGTTATGCATATTTTTATATACTTAAGAACAATTCTAGATAAGTTTTAACTTTTCTAGATACTTGTAGTCATTAATTAGATTTCAAGTCTACAGTGTACTTTGCTCTGTCTGTCCTCTATAAATGCCACACAGTCCAGACTCTGCTGCTGTAGTCACCCTAATTTGGGTTGTCTTCTCCTCATGTAAAAGCTGCTTTTCTTTATAGTCCCACATCAAATTCCATTGCATTCTAAAATTTATCTATGTGTATACCAACTTACACTACTCTTCTCTCCGTTGGATTCTTCTTGCAGACAGTTATACTACTGGGATACTTAGTTACTGAAGAGATTTGAACAAGAACCCTTTGGGCAGGTGGTACAGATACTATTGTGACCCAGTGCTTATCTTCCAGGTAAAAAGCTAGCAAATTCTTGATCTAAGACACAATTGTACTAAAGGATGCAGAGGGCAGAAAAATAAAAATGGGAGGATCAAGTAGAAAAGGGGAGGCCTTAGGAAGTGCCCACAGTGGGGATCTTTGGAAAAGAAGAATAAGGAGTGAAGGAAGGTTTAGCACTGAATACTTGCCCAATCATAGTTTTACCATGGACCCCATTCTTCCTATAAACAATACTTTCATCTCATATTTCTACTTTTATATTGTTTTAATTTCATGTACCCGGCAGATGAAATCAGATCTTCTTGATTGTACGAAGATGAACTCATAATTCTGTGTATGAAGTAATGTGTTGGTTCAGTAATAGGATTTATTTCTTCTTTCTGGAAAAATGAAGAGCAGGTATTACATAATGTAGAGTTTGATGTGTACTTTCTCATCTTATTGGCATATTCTGTACTCTACAATATAATGAAAAAAAAGTTTTAGAGATTACTTAAAAGATGAATACACCCTATAATTCTAATTAAAATGTCTCTTTCCAATATAATTCTTTGGAAATGGATCAGCAAAGATGATCTATATTATAATATTGGAGTCTGAATAGATTTGAAAGATAACCCTATCACAATGAAGAATGTAGTTTTCTATTTCCGCATTTTACGCATATTTTTAATCATATCTTACTGAGTTCAAAAATAAAAAGAACAGATATAATTCCAGTCAATTCAGAACCTTGTTAGGTCAATCATCATAACCTGTACTCTGATCAGTTTGTTTGGGAAGTCGTGTGCAATTCATGGCCATACTTTATATGAGAATACTTTTATTTTGATGTCTATCAGAATCTCAGAAAAGAAGGTTATTATTATTGGGATCATTGTTCATATTTTAATCATTGTTCATTACATTTTGATAATGTAATTCTATAACATTTCTTTTTTCTTTTATTATTATTATATAAGGTTCAGGTATACAACATTATAATTCAACATTTGTATACACTAAAATGTGATCACCCTCAAAAGACTATTTGCTATCCATCACCATATAATCAACCCCCTTCCTCCCTTTTACCCACCCCCTTTCCCATCCCCTTTGCCTCTGGTAACCGCTGATCTGTTCTCTGTATCTAGGAGTTCGGTTTTGTCATGTTTTATTTTTCCACTTAATTTATTTAGTGTATTCATATTCTTCAGATACCCAACCCAGAAGTAGAATAGATGGATCAAATTGTAGTTCTATTCTTAATAATTTGAGAAACCATGTTTTTCATAGTGGCAGCACTAATTTCCAGTCCCACCAATAGGTATGAGGGTTCCCTTTTCTTCACATCCCCCCCAACACTTATTTCCTATATTTTGATAATAGCCATTCTAACAGGTATGTGGCTTTGATTTGCATTTCTCTAATAATTAGTGATTGCAACATCTTTTCATGTGCCTGTTGGCCATCTGTACATCTTCTTTGGGAAAATGTTTATCTGATACTCATTTTTAAAATTGGGTTGTTTGCTTTTGTTGTTGAGTTGTATGGGTTCTTTATATATTTTTGGATATTAAACCCTCATTGAATGTATGATTTGCAAATATCTTCTGTCATTCAGAAGGTTGTCTTTTTGTTTTAATGATAGTTTCAATTACTGTGAAGAAGCTTTCTAATTTGATATAGTGCTATTTCTTTACTTTTGCTTTTATTTTTATTTTGTTTCTCTTGTGTTTGGAGTCAGATCCACAAAAATATCAGGAACAATATTAAGGAGATTGCTGCCTGATTTCTTCTAGGAATTTTGTTTTACATTTTGCATTCAAGTCTTGAATCTATTTTGTGTTAATTTTGTGTATTGTGAAAGGTAGTGGTCTAGTTCATTCTTTTGCACGTGGTTGCCCAGATTTCCCAGCACCTTTTATTGAAGAGACAGTCCTTTCCCCATTATAGGTCTTGGCCCCTTTGTCATAAGTTTATCACCCACATATGTTTATTTCTGTGCTCTCAATTCTGTTTCATTGGTTTGTGCATTTGTTTTTGTGCTAATACCATACTGTTTCAATTTCTATAGCTTTGTAGTATAGCTTAAAATCAGGGAGCATGATACCTCTAGCTTTGTTCTTTCTCAAGGTTGCTTTGATGGATCTTTTGGGTTCCATACAAATTTTAAAATAACTTATTATAGTTTTGTGAAATATGCCATTGGAATTTTGTAAGGATTGCACTGAATCTGTAGATTACTTTGGGGAGTGTTGACATTTTAACAGTATGAATTCTTCCATTTCATGAGCACTGGAAAAAAATTTTCATTTTTTTGTGTCTTCAATTTCTTTCAGTAGCGTATTATAGTTTTCATTGTATAGGTCTTTCACCTCCTTGGTTAAATTTATTCTTAGAATATTTAGAATATTTTATACTTTTGTATACATTCTTCATTTCTCTGATAATTGTTATTAGTGTATAGAAATTCTACATATTTTTATATTTTGTATTTTTTTATCCTGTGACTTTATGAATTCATTTATTCTAACAGTTTATTTATTTATTTATTTGCTGGAGTCTTTTATGTTTTATATATATATATATATATATATATATATATATATGTAATCATATGAATGCAAATAGTGACAGTTTTATATCTTCCTTTCTAATTTGGGTGCATTTTATTTCTTTTTATTGCCTAATTGCTATGGCTATGACTTCCAATAAGTACTATTTTGAATAAATGTGAGGACAGTGGGCTTCCTTGTCTTATGCCTGATCTTTGAGGAAAGCTTTCAGCTTGACACTGTTGTGTTTGCTGTGGGATTGTCATAAATAGCCTTTATTCCCTGTATACCCATTTTGTTGAGAATTTTTATTGTATATGGATATTGAAGTACTGCAAATGCTTTTTCTACATCAATTGAATAATCGTATTAGCTTTAGACTATCCTTCATTATGTTAATGTGGTGTATCATGTTGATTTGTGGATGTTGAACCTTCCTTGCATCACTGAAATAAATCCCACTTGATTGTTATGTATAATCCTATCAAAATATTGTTGAATTTAGTTTGTTAATATTTTGTTGATGATTTTATATCTACATTTATCTAGGATATTGCCCTGAAACTTACTTTTTTTATGGTGTATTCTCTGGTTTTAGTATCAGGGTGATTCTGACCTTGTAAACTGTGTTTGGAAACATTTCTTGCTCTTCAGTTCTTTTGGGAAGATTTTGAAAAGGATAAGTATTAATTAGTTTTTGAATTTTTGGAAGCATTCACCAGTGAAGCTGTCTGGCCCTGGACTTTTTATTTCTTGGGAGGTTTTGATTACTGACTCAATCATTTTACTAATAATTGATCTATTCAGGTTTTCTATTTTTTTCATGATTAAGTATTAGAAGATTGTTATGTTTTTAGTTTCATTATTTTTCTTTTTCTTTTTTTTTTTTTTTTTGAGGGCAGTGTCACTGGCCCTTATATGTGGTACCCAAACCAGGGCCGCCGGCTTCCCAAGCCAGCGCTTAACTACCGCGCCACTCGGCCGGCCCTTTTTTCTAGTTCTTCATACATTTCTTCCAAGCTGTTCAGTTTGTTGTTGTATAATTGTTTGTAGTAGTCTCTTGTGATGCTTTATATTTCTGTGGTATAAGAAATCTAAGAGGAGTTGTAACTCCTCTTTCATTTCTGATTTTATTTGAGCCCTCTTTTTTTCTTGGTTAGTTTAATTAAGGTTTGTTGATTTTATCTTTTCAAAGAATAAGCTCTTAGTTTCATCAGTCTTTTCTATTGTCTTTTTAGTTTTTATTTCATTTATTTCTGCTCGGTTCTTTATCATTTCCGTCCACTAACTTCTAGCTTCATTTGCTATTTTTCTAGTTAATGTAGGCATAAAGTTAGATTGAGATTTTTCATCTTTCTTAAGATAACCTTGTATTACTATGAACTTCTTTGATGCATCCCATAAATTTTGGTATGTTGTACTTCTGTTTTCATTTGTTTTGAGGTATTTTTTCTTTTTATCCTTTGATTTTCTTGGTGATCCATTGGTTGTTCAGGAGCATGTTGTTTAATCACCACGTTTTTGTGGTTTTTCCAGTTTTTTCTTGTAATTCATTTCTAGTTTCATACTATTGTGGTCAGAAAAGATGCTTGATATTTCAATCTTCTTGAATTTATTGAGGTTTGTTTTGTGGCCTAACATGTGATCTGTCCTGGAGAATGTTCCTTGTGCACTTGGGGAGAAAGCGTATTTAGTTGCTTTTAGATTGATGTTTTCTTTCATATCTTTTTCTCCTCCCTCCCTCCCTCTCTCCCTCCCTCCCTCTCTCCCTCCCTCCCTCCCTCCCTCCCTCCCTTCCTTCCTTCCTTTTTCTTTTTTTCTATCTAGTTCACCTCGTCTAATGCGTCTTTTAATGCTGATATTCCCTTATTGATTTTCTGTTTCAGTGATCTATTCATTGATGTAAGTGGGGCGTTAAAGTCCCCTACTATTATTGTACTGCTATCAGTTTCTCCCTTTAGGTCCATTAATATATGTTTTACATATTTTGGTGTTTCTATGTTCAGTGCATATATATTTGTAAGTGTTATAGTCTCTTTCTTGGTTGACCTCTTTATTATTATGTAGTACCCTTTGTCTTTTATACAGTCTTTATTTTAATGTCTTTTTTGTCTGATATGAGTATAGCCATACAGCTTTTTATTTTGTTTCCATTTGCGTGAAATATTTTTTTTCCACCTTTTACATTTAGTCTATGTGTGTCCTTACTTCTGAGGTGAATCTCTAGTAGGTCTCATATAGATGGGTCTTGTTTTTTAGCTATTCAGCTACTCTGTCTTTTGATTGGTGGATTTAGTCCATTTACATTGAAAGTAGTTATTGATATGTATTTATTGCCATATTGTTACTTGTTCTCTGGCTGTTTTTGTAGTTACACTCTGTTCCTTCTTCTCTTTCTTTCCGTGTGGTCTGATAGCTTTCTCTAGTGTTATGTTCAGATTTCTTTCTCATTTTCTTTTGTGTGTTTGTCTAGTTTTTTTTCTTTTTTCTTTTTTGTGGTTACTATGAGGTTCACATATAACATCCTAAGTATATAGCAATCTGTTTTAAGTTGTTAGAAACTCAAATTCTAAAGCTTTACATTTTTACTCCCCCCATATTTTTTATTTTTAATGACACATTCATATTTTTAATTTATGCTCCTCTTAACTAATTATTATAATTTTAATTTTAGTTAATTTTACTACTTTTTTATTTAACCTTCATACTTGTTTTACAGATGATTGCTACACTTTACTATAGATTTATCCTTTCCAGGGAGAGTTTTATTTTCACTTGTTTTCTTATTATTAATTAGTGCATTTTCTTTTCAGGTTAGAAAAAAATCCCTTCAACATTTTTTTTGTAAAGCCGGTTGAATGATGATGATCTTTAGGTTTTGCTTATCTGGAAAACTGTTAATTGCTCCTTCAATTCTAAATGATAACCTTAGCAGATAGAAAATTATTGGTTGGAAACTTTTTCTTTTTAGCGCTTGAAATATGTCCTGACACTACCTTTTGCTCTGTAAATTTTCTGCTAAAAAATCTGCTATCCTTATGGAATTTCCCTTGTGTGTAGTAAGTTGTTTTTCTCTTGCTTTTGAGATTCTCTTTTTATCTTTATTTACCATTTAAATTATAATGTGTCTTCATATGTTTCTCTTTGGATTCATCTTATTTGGAACCCTCCGGCTTCCTTGACCTGCATGTCTATTTTTTTTCCCAGATTAGGGAAGTTTTCAGCCATTCTTTCTTCAAATAATTTTTATTTTAGGCCCAGAGATTCTGAATTTGTGCGTATCTTCTTACTTCCTCCTACATTGGCCCACTTTCCGGTCACAAAAGGGCTGGAATATATTAAGTAATAAATATAAATAATTAGCTTTCACTTCTCTTACATGGTTTCACATTGGGCTCTAAATAATATAGGTCTTTTTCCATATTTGCTTTCCCTCATTTGAGTTCTATGGCTTTTCTGTTAATTATTTTTCTTATCCTGTAAATGTTACAAGGTTTAGGAGAAGACCGGAACCATTTTAGTATTCTGTTCTTCCTAATTAAGGTATATTTTTGGACAGGATTTCTGAAGATCTCTATTCTTTACATAGGTATCTAGTCATTGGAAGTCATGTTTCTCACTCACCTTATGCGGTAGCTTTGTCTCCCAAGAAGAGTCTGTTAGAGGCATAGTTGTTGAGCAGGTGGCCATGTCAAGCTCAGCAACAGCTCTTTTAACTTGTCTCTCCTTAGGTTCTTTCATATGATTTGAAGTTGCTTCTGTACTTTCAATATTTGCACTGGATATGGTCTGACAACATTTACTTAGTGACAAAAAATTTTTCAGGCTCTTTGTGCTTGTTCTTGGCTTTGAAGAAACAACTTTGCTTTCTGTTGGCTTTGTGGTTACTTTCATGTGATCTTCAAGTTGTTCTCCTAAGCTTTCTGGTACAACCTCTCCGAGAAGAACTTCACCTTCCTCAAACATTAGTCTGTTATCTATGTTACTTTCTGAATCATCTTCAATGTCATGAGCTACTAATCGGATGATAAGATCTTTTTTGCTCTGAACATCTTTTAAAAGCTCCACCTTCGTGATATCAGGCTTTCTTATATTCTGAAATGAATTTCTGCAAACAGCCTGGAACAAATGAAAAATGAAAAAAAGAAAAAAGAAAAAGAAAAAAATGAAAATTATGGGAACCAAATATTTTTTATAACTTTCACTTGTTTCTTTTTCTTCTTAAAATATTGCTAATATACAAGTAAATAACATACAAAGGTAGTATCACCCCAATAAGCTTTAATTAAAAATAAAATTTAGTGTCTATCATTTCTTTTATACTCACTTTACATCGTAATTCACCATAACTTACTTCAAAGTATAGATTGTCTAACATGGATCTTTTATTTCTTTTCCCATTTACTTTTTTTTCCCATTTACTTCTACAATTTTGTGACAGAAGTAGACAAAATAATCTATTTTTTACTAAAATTCTAGATAATGAATCATAGAGAAACATAATTTTTTTTCAATAAAAAAATCAAGTTATCATCTAATCTTGATTTTTAAAGGATGAATAACCAAAATTGTGAAGGTCTTTGACTCTTTAATCACTATCCTTCCACTTCTGATCCTTTGGACATATTTTTCAAAAAAAATCTTCAAAACATCAATCTTCATTTTTTTCCCCCTCACATCCCTAATCAAATTCCACATTCCATTTTCAATGGCTAAAGACAGATTAAAAACAAATAACAGAATTTCCCCACTTTTGTAGTCTTTGATGATGCCACAATGCCTCCAAATTAACTTGATTTAATAATCATAGGTCTCAACATGCCTTTTAAATATTGTAAGCCAGGTTACAGATAATGGTGCCCTAATAGAATATCTTTTGTGAAAACAAAATATAGAAACTGCCTCTTTAAAACATTAAAACACAATCAATTTTGATTTTCTTTGTTAGTGGAGAGAACCCATGGCTTAGAAAATCCAGCCATTCTATATGACTTTGGAATTTTTTTACTATATATCGTTTTAATAGTGTACATGCCTAGTGTGTTGGGAATTTATGGTACCTCAAAATGAAAAATAAAACCATGAGGTGGAGTGAACAAGTGTCTGGTTTCTCTGATCTAACTTACTGTTTTTTTGTCTCTTCTCTGTCCCTCTGCTGGAGAAAGACAGTATTGGTACCCAATTTGGTACAAAGCACATGTCTTAATAGAGTTCTTTTTCTGTGTCTGCTTCTTTGTTTTTATTTGTTTATTTGTTTGTTTTAGTATGGCTTTTCTTCCTAGTAAGAGAACAGGGTAATTGTTTGTTTTAAATATGATCTTGCTGTTTTTGGTCTATAAATGACTTAGGCAAAGAGAGCTGGTAACTAACAATAATTTGCCCAGCCCAATAGGATAATTGAGTAATGTTTGAGTCTGTTCACAGAAATTTTATTCCCAGGGGATTATTTATATTTAAATGAAGACTACCAAGCAATATATTCATGCAATGATGAGAATGTATAGGGAAGAAGAAATTTTTGAGCTAGAAAGGACCATCACAATTTCAGACAAAGGAGATGAAATTATGCCTCATTCCATTATAATTTCAGTATTTGGGTATTACAGCATAAAACACTCATTAACATATTTAACAGCCCTGAGGCATAGTTCAGTGGGCTGTAGGACAGTACTTGAGAAAATTCACTTCAAATTTATGCTGCAGGGAGAATGGTCTTATTTTTCTCATTGTCCAGGACACAGATTATATACACACTTAATCCTCTTAGTGAACACCATTGGTAGAAGGGGCTTTGATAAAAGTCAAAATGTGTAGTGGATCAATGTAATTTCATTGTCCAGACAATTCTTTTGTCCTCAGTGGTGTAGTTTCCTTATAACAAGGACATCCTTTTGGCATGTTAAAGTCCCAGTTAGTTTAATATATTTGGGGCCTGAAAGATGCAGTGCAGAGCTAGGTTTATAGTAAGAGGAAATGGGTTCATAAAAATGGGAGTATTAGGGCTGCTGGATCTAGTCCAAAATAGAAGAGAAAAGAAACTTGGTACTTCTTGAGAGTATAGAATAAATTGAGAAAGGCTAATGTAAAGTGAAATAATAAGAAATAAGGATTTATAGTATGATGTCTCTTGATAAATGTTGCTAAAAGTAAAAAGAGAACTACTGGTGTGTAACCTTAAATTTGTAAAATTAAAACTATTTAAGATAATTTTTGAAACTTCATATATCCTGATATTCTAATTGGACCTTTAGATATTCACAACAAAGAACTACAAGAACTGTATGAAATTGTGTTTCTTCTGAATTTTCAAATGAAGATTATAATTTCAGTCAGCCTTATTTTACTATTAAGGCTGTGTCCCTGTATTCCCATTCTAGTTTAAATTGATTGTCTTAGGAAAACTAGCCTGAGCCCTTTAGAGTGAGCCATAGTGCTAATATGGCAAATCCCAGTAAATCATATGACTATGATGAACTGGGTAATTCTCCTATTGGGTTGGGCAATAGCAATAAAAAATTCATTCTAAAATACCTATTTGAAGGGAATCACAGTACTACTATGTCTCATGATTCACCTGTTCATCTGCCATTGCTTTTGCACTTACCTCTAAGGGTTTTACATCCAGTCGTCCCATCATATTCAATGAAGTACGTCTTTCTTTCGTAATCTTTTCTACATCAGATGTGTCTGATGAGTAACTTTTCCCATTTATTGATGCTCTTCTCACTTCTGCAATGCTGTGTCCAGTTTTTCTTAAACACTCCATCTGAAGTTCCTCAAGAGGTTGAGTTTTTATAGAAATGACTGCTAAATGTTCTGAAATAATGCCTGGGTCTACTTTGATTGGTTTATTCCCAACGTGTGGAACTATTTTAATTGGGATTTCTCCAGTTGAATCTTGATGTAACTCTTCTTTCTCTGCATCAGGGGTCATTTCAACAGCATGCTTTTGTGCCTTTTGAACAATTCTATCAAGGTCTAGATCTCCAAAGAAATCAGCATTTGAATTCTTTGAGATATCTGTATCTAATGGAAAATCTGAAACTCCATTAATAATTAAACTAGCCACTTTTTTGGGGAAGACTCTATTTGTACCTTTTATATCATAATAAAGGTCTCCATGGGTTCCCGATTGTTGTAGTACATTACTATAAATAGAGTCAATAACCTGAGAAATCATTTCTATACTTTCTGAATTTAAAAGCTGTTCTTCAGGATTAGTAGCAACAAGACTAATATTATTTTTGGAAATTTCAGCTGTCACAGATTTTGTCAGTTGAGATGCAATTTTATTTAACTCAGGTTTTGATAAGTTTTTTGCATCTTTGCTTGAGGCACTTGGCAACCATACTAATTTTGCCAAGAACAAGGCCAATGCTTCTTCCAAAAAGGTGGAATCTAACATAGAACCTTTTTTGGATGAAGACTTTTCCTGGGACTTCAATTCATCAACAATTTTGACCACTTTTTCCATAATTTGGACAGCTTCCAGAGCTAATTCTGCACTTGATACTTTTTCATCTACTTGAGGTTGAAATTCAGAATTGGAAATTTCCTTCACCACTAAAAAACCTATTATATCAGAGAGAACATTACTCTTACCCATTAAATCTTTGAATATAGAAGTATGTGAGCCAGAGTGCTTTAAAACACTGGTGTAAACAGAATGAACTACTTTATCAATGCTTGCCCTATCAGCTAAAGATAGAGCAGGCAATTTTTTGGCTGGAGGTATCAGTTTAATTTTACTTTTGAAGATAAATTCTTGTATTGAGTTTAATATTTTTGAGGTTATTTTTTGCATTTCTGTTTCTAGATAATTGGCTCTTTCTTTATCCACTTTTGGAAACACAGATAAAAGCTTCGATAAAAGTTTTATAGCAATTTCTTCTATTATGTTATAAGGCAGTAAATGAGCATGTGATGGTTGAGGCTGAGGAGCAGCGGTAGTTTGGATAACATCTTTTAGAATGTTTTCAACAGCACTGTCAACTTCTGCACACTGATGCGGAGTTAGCTCTCCTGAAAAATAGTTCTGCAGCTGATTGCCAGCCACTTCTCGTAGAACTAAATCAACTATGGTTTCTGAAAGGATTACACATCCACTGGCTACACAATTTTGTATAACCTCTTGCGATCCAAACTGTGAAAAGAGGTTAATGTAAATAGAATGAGCCACTAATTGAATAATTTCATCATCATTGGGATGTAAGGATTCCACATACTGAATAACCAAATCTTTATCTTTGGAGATCTCTGTTGTGACTGTACTTAATAACTTCAGTTGAAGGAAATCCAGTTCTGTGAGCCAATTACCTTCAGCTGTTTCTGCTTTGGTTTTGGATGCTGTTGAGAAAATTTTGGATAAAAGAGCAGAAATCACATTCTCTAAAAACTCATGAGGCAGCATGATAGTATATGGTGATGATGTTTGACATTCTTTGCTGGCTGTTTGAGCCACCTTTTGGACCTTTATAACAACATCCTTAGATTCCAGAGGCAAACATGCTGAAGCTGGAACCTCATCACAAAATATCAAATTAAGCTGATGCTGAAAAATCTCATTTATCACAGCACTAGTTAGTCTTCTTGCTAAATTTTCCCCATTTTTCTTTATGTTCTTACAAATGGAGTCTTGAGATCTATATTCCTTCAAAATGTTGCATACAGAGGAGTGAACAACTTTGTTAACCAATGTTTTATTGATTGCTGGTATTTTATCTGAGAAACGTATCTTATTTAGACAGGGTTTTTTAGTCCCTTTATGCATATGTGGCATTTCATCCACAGTTATTTTCTTAATGTTAGATGATGCTTCATCTGTAGTTGATTCTGTATGCCTGAAAGGTACTTTAGGAGCTGATGACACTTTATCTACAGGTAGAACAAACTGATTTTCCTTATCTGGCCTAAATACCTTAATTTGAGCCTTTGAAAACTCCTTTAACAGTGAATCAATAAGCTTCACAGCTGTGTCATAGAGTTCAGCCTGATTTTCACCATCACTTACATTTTTGTATCTATCACATGTTTGTGTTTCTGGTGAGGTAGAAAAAATTAATTTGTTAACCATTTCGGTGACAACATCTTCTAAAAATTTAGCAGGAAAAATTCCAGGTTTACTTTTTGGTGGGTACTGAGGATCGTCCAGTTTACTAGGTTCATTTTTAATGCCCTTAACATTCACTTTCTCTGTGTGTTTTTCCTCTCTTTCTCTCTGTTTCTCTCTCTTATTCTCTCTCTCCCTCTCTTTGTCTTCCTCTGTCTCTTTTTCTTCTTTCTTCTCTTTGGCAGGGAGGTTTCTGTTAATCATGGGGGATGGATACTTTATTGAAACAGATTTTGCAAATTCCTTACCAACCTCTTGAATTACATGAAATGCAGTATCGCTTGGGGGACTTGGGTAATTTGAATAATCTGATGATTCTTGAGAACTACCTACTTCTAAGATATTTTCATAAATATTTTCAGTTATATTTTCAATATTTTCAAAATCTGAGTATTGTTTATTTGTATCTATTAGATGCAGAACATCTCTCTCCTCAGTGCTTGGCTTTTGGGTTACTCTTCTCTCAGTTTTGTCTGTTTTGGTCTCTGAATTTTTCACTTTGGATGTCAAAGGAGATAATTGAATGGGATTGTCTTGCTTTTTAAATGAAATTTCTCTTGTTTTGTCAATCTTCTTCTCATTGTTTATTTCAAAATGTGGTCCAGGTATTTCTTCTTCATGCTCTGCATCATCAGTAGCTACTAGAATTTGTGTGTGTATCTCATTACCTTGCCTCTCTTCTTTTGAAGCTGATTTGCTTTTCTTCTTAATTTCATTATTTTTAAGTGTTACCCTCAAATCTGGCTTCTGAGTATCTTTACTTTTCACACTAGAAGGTGGAGAACTAACTTTTGATACCTTGTCATTATAGATTTGAATTTTATTTCCCATTTTATTTTCATTCTCTTTCTTTTTATTTGCCACATCTGCAGCTGACCCTGGTAACAGGTTAACTGTGTTGTATTTCATAATTCCAGTTATAGAATTAACTTCCAGATCTTTGACTTCACCCTTTTTAATTGATGTTTCCTCAGTTTGGAAACTTTTCTTCCTGTTCATTTTACCTCTATCTATTTTCAAAGTGCCCAATAAATTTTTCTGGTCTAAGGTTAGAGAAGTGTGTTTATATGATTGTTCTGGTAAAGTAACTTGGTTTCCTTTTAAGCATCTGTTTATCTCTGTAGAGGTTTTCTGTGGTAGGTGTTGAACCCTTTGGGTGATGTTATCTGGGTTTAGAAATGAAAAGATGGTGGAAAACCAGTCTCCTGAAAAAAGTGGTTGAATCTTGAAAGCAGAGATTGCCTTCTGGGCTAAAGCAGCAATCATTTCTATTACAATGTTACTTTTATCATTCTTCTGAATTTCATTAGACTTGTACTTCGCTATGAACTGATCATACACAAAATTAGATATCTTATCAACTGTCTCTTTATCAACTGCTGGAAAAGAAAACATTCCTTCAGCATTTGGTAGAACTTTAATTTCATTTTTGTTAAATTCTCTTATCAGAGAGTTTGCAAATTTTATAGCCAAGTCCACAACATCTGTCTCTGGCATTTCTTTTTTTGTAGAATCTTCAGTAATACTTGGAAGAGAATAAAATTTGTGAACAAGGTCAACGATTATATCTTCCAAAAATGTAGCTAAATATAGAGAAGCCTGTGTCTTTTCTTTACCAGGTTTAGTAGCTATAGACACATGGTCATATTCCTTGGAAGATGATTCTTCACCATGTAAAAATGGCTGCAGATGATGGTCCATGATTTCCTTCATAATGAAACCAGCTATTTTACTGAGGAATGAGCCTCCTTTTTTGTCTTCATCTTTTTGCACTTCAGCTTGAAATTCAGATTTTTTCAAAATATTATTACATATAGAGTCAACCAATTTCTCAATCACTTCTAGTTGCATACTTTCTGCATTCTCCTCTGCCATGGCAAGATGGATTTCATGTTCAGAAATTTCTTTGATAATTTCATCAGTCAGTTTTGAAACTGCATCCATAAACTCATTCTCTGGTAAAGCCTCTTCCTCTTTAAGTTCACTCTCAGTGTCAGTTGAAGGGAAGATATGCACTAGAAGCTTGTAAATCATATTTTCTAAAAGAGAACGAGGCAGCACAGTAATACATGATGGCAAGGTGTGACTATTTTTCATGAGGACATTGAGCACATTTCTGATGATCTTATCGGCTTGAGGGCATGAATAGGAAGAAGACACTAATTCTCCTGAAACTAATGATTGCACCTGATAATCATATATTTTTTCTAATAGCAAATTATATATTTTCCTTCCAAAACAAACAGTGTCACTTTGTATAGCCCTATATACTTGAATCAGAGATTTATATTCATCTAATACTTTTTCATAAATTAGGTTGACCATTTTTTGAACCATTTCTTTATACCCTTCTGAAACACACACATCATCATCAACATAATCTCCAACTAATATCTCTGATGTGGTGAACTCCAGAACAATTGATTTTACTAATGCTGTAACAATGCCAGTAATTTTGGCTTTTACTGTATCTGGGTTTTCAGCAGCTAAGACATTAAGTGAGAATGCATAAAGGAGTTTGCATAAAAGCTCAGAAATTACTTCCTCCAAAAAGACAGCCGAGTTTACAATGAAAGACAGCTCTCTTTGTTTAGGATCTTTTGCTTTCTGTTTATAATTTTGATCAACTGCAGCTGAAAGGGAAGTTTTATCTCCTGATAAAAATGACTGAAGATGATGGTTAAATATTTCTTTTATTATAAAACTTGCTATTTTTGAAACAGGTATGTTACTTATACCTTTTTTATCTTTTGTAAGAGACTGGTATAGATTTGAATATGAAAGGTCAGCATAAATAGAATCAACCATAGACTGGATGTCTTTTTCTGAAATCATACATTGTTTTTCATTGCCATGTTTAATAATACATATTGCATGTTTTGAAATTATTGACATGATTTCATTTATCAGTTTTATGATCGTATTGCTTAAGTCTGATTGAGAAGTATCTGGGCATTCTGCACTGGAGGCTAGTGGACTCATCTGAGATATAAGCTGAGTGATGATTTTTTCCATATGAATATGTGATAACTTAGTGGTGTACATTGTTGACACCTGTCTTTGGAATCTTGATTTAGTAATGTTACATTGAACTCTCTTTGTCAAAACATTAGTATTTAGTTTGGAATGTGGCTGAAAAGAAAGCTTTTCTATGTGATTTGGATGAATTTGGAAATCAAAAATTTCAGCCAAGATGATTTTCGTTATCCTTGCAGCCAATGTCTTTAAATCATTTAGAAAATCATTATTAGGCATTATTTCCATTTCATATTCTTGCAACAATTTGCTGTACACCATGTCAATAATGTTTTTTATTACCTCTCTCTCCACTGGAGGCAAACACAATTGTTCCTCAGCATTCTCTAGAATGGTAACTTGGGCTTTTGAGAATTCCTCTGCTATCAAATGTATGAGTTTTTCAGCTTTATTGAACAGTTCATCTTCTGAATCTCTTACTGATTTTGTTTGTACAATGCCTAACACCCTGTGGAATACTTTACTTACTACCCCAGAGACCACATCTTCCAAAAAAGTTGAAGGATAAACACTGGCATAAAACCAATGCCTTTTTTCATTGTCAAGATATGTGTATGAAGAAGGCAATGACTTTCTATCCACAAATGGCTGAAGATGTTGTTGGCAGATATGTTTAATGATAAAACCTGCTATTCTATCAATAAGAACATCATTGCTGCTTGTGATATTTTGCTCAACTGATTCTTGAGATTCAGAGTTTTGTAAAATATTTTTGAATACCGAGTCAACGAGATGCTGAACATCATCCTCTGAATAAACAAACTTGGTTTCTTCTTCATCTTTTGAAAATCGAATTTCATGTTGAGAAATTTTCATCCTAATATCAGTGATTATATCTGAAGCAATTTCATTGAAATTCATCCTTGATCTATCTTTTGGAATTTCTCTGTTTGGAACAAAGTTAGATGCAGAAGGAAAGATTCTAGATAATAGTACTCTGATCATGTCTTCTAAAAATGTGTATGGTAGCAAGGTGTTATAAGGAGATAAACTCTGACTTGGCTTGGTAGATTTACTGATGTTATTAATAATGTCCTGAACAATATTCTCAGCTGTAGAAATAGAATAGGAAGATGATGACAAATCCCCAGAGAACAGTGGATGAAGAAGATAATCTGAAATAGCTGCTACAATTAAATTGGTAATATTTTCTACAAAAAATTCACTGTCTTCAGACTCTTTATCAAGCTCAGGGTCCAGCCCATGCTGTTTTAAAACATTTCTATAAACTGAAGTGACAAGCTCATCCACAATGTCTGTATTTACAGCGGGGTAAGACTGCTCTCTGTCATCACATAGAATGCGAATTTTAGCTTTGTGAAAGTAGTTATTTATTGAGTTTATTATTTTTTGTGTTATGTTTTCCAACTCAAGTACAGTGTTATGCTTTGAACTGAAAATCTTTGATAAAAGTCTGGTAACAATTTCCCCTACAAATGTCTGAGAGGAACCTAAGGGTAATGGTGTCTGGAGTCTGTGTCCCTCTGTGGCTTCACTGAGAACCTGGTGAACCATGTTCGATATTGCATCCAATGGAGTATTTGGACGAGGCAAACCTTCTGCACACAAAAATGGTTGAAGGTGATTTTCAACAATCTCTTGGATAATAAAACTGGCTATTTGGTCAACCATAGTTGGGTTTCGGCTGACTAGACTTTTCTGCATTGAAACAGGAGAGTCACATGTTTGCACAATATTACTATAAACAGAATCCACCATCTTCTGGAGGTTTTTTCCTGTACATAGATGTTGATTATCATATATAGTGAAACAAATTTTATGTTTTGCAATGGCAGCTATAACCTTATTTACTATACAGGTAGCCATTTCATTAAAATCTGAGCTCATAAAATATTCTTTTCCCCAAACACAAGCTTTACTGGGTGGAGAAATGAATTGAGATAAAAGTCTTCTGATAATATCTTCTAAAAATGAGTGTGATAACATGGTGCTATAGCCTGTTGAAGACCTGGATTTGGAGATAAATTCTCTCAGGTTATTTTGAAGTTTCTGCAGTATAATTTCAGCTTCAAGAGGGTAATATGAATTAGGTATGAGTTTTTCCTTGAAGGAAGATGGGAGTTGGTAGTCTAAAATCTTTAACAATATGCCATTAGTTATTTGTTGTGCTATGGAGATGTTGTCAAATGCCAGATTACCACCACAGGTCACTTTTAACCTATATTTCTGAAAAACATCATAGTAAACTGAGTCAACAATCCTACTAACAGCTTCTTTATGGACTGGTGGAAAACACAGCCTTTCTTCAGCATACCGTAGAATGGTGACTCTTGCATTATTAAACTCATTCACTACACTGTTGACAAATAGTGTATTCATCTTAGTAAGCTGGACCTCAGTAATGTTTTCATTTTTACCCCACAGTGAAACAGAGAGATTAAAAAACAGTTCTGAAATGATATCCTCCAAAAATGTGGCCGAATAAACACCTGCATTCTTATCGCCTATATATAGCTTATGGATGGCTATTATATCCATATTCTTTGTCCTCTGTCTTTTAAGGGATGACACAGAAGGGCAATTTACTGAACACTTCTTGCCAAATGGTGCTTGTATTTTGGAGCTAACCACATTGAGATTATTCAGGGATCCTGTCAAGTTATTACCATGATAACTCATGTATCCTAAAGAACCTTTACTTTGTCCTAATTCTGCTAATTCTGGCCTTTTTGATTTTACAAAACTTGACTGCATTTCTCCTGTCCTATGCTTTAACTGCTTGTTTGCAAAAGGTGGACTTTGGGGGAGTTGCATACCGTGACACAGTTTATCCATCAGTGATTTAACTAAGCTGTGGGAAATAATAGTAAGCATGGAGTCTGATGACAATAAATCTTGATCCATTTCTGCCAGGTTTTCCACAAGGTCTGACATACAATCTCTTTGAAATTGCTCACAGTCCATCGCTCCCTTCCAGTAATTAAATTCTTCATCTTTTGCACTTCGATGCATTTTTAAAAGATGATGTTCTTCTGCTGACATTTCATCAGAAAGAGGGCCGTTATCAAGAAAGATAGTGTTTGTGAATTTTTCCAAAAGTGTTCTAATAAGTTTCTCACACACGATATTGAGAAGAAAAACTGATTTTGGGGTGAGCCCTAAGTTATTTCCAAGTACGCTATTACTTTGCTGATCATTTGAAAATGAGAAAAATGTTCTTGCTTTTTTATTAGAATCCATAGTCTCACCTGGGTGTTCATCTGGTAAAAATAAATCTAAAACAATATTAAATACTTTATTGACTACTTCTTTGGATTCACAAGATTTTAGGCTACCAACTAGACTGTCTAACTTATATGCCAGATAATGTAATTTATTTTTTTGAATGAGAGGATCAATTTGGTGAGTAGATGATTCCAAATCTCTGCAACCTATCTGTCTTTCCATGGTATTTGTTTTGTTGTAAATGGGCACATTATTGCTTCTAAGTATGGAAAATGATTTATTTTTTCTATTGTTGTCAAGATGATGAGTTATTCCTATTTCTTGTGACAGTATATGAATCACTCCTATTAAGAGATCCTGGAAGAGATTATCAAAGTCAGCAGCAGCTACTCCTGGGCAGTAAATGTACTTTGTTTTTAAAGACATTTGTTGTGTAATATCAGGTTCTATAATGTTACCATTAAAAAGGATCTCAGTAATGATTTCAGAAATACTTAAAGCAAGTTCTCCAATAGCAATTGATCTGTTCTCAAACACTTGAGAATCAATTGAAATAATCTTGTTAAATGCTGCATTTTGGCATTCTCTTTCTTTATCGTTTCCTCTGCCATCTTTGGTGCTATCAGAAATGCTTGAAATTAAATGGCAAATGACTGACTCAGTGAGACAGTCACAAAACTGATAAAGTGAAGAATCATTGTATATGCTTCTTAGAGCCTGTTTTGAATCGTATTTTTTCTTTGACACTGTAGAAACAATAGACACCTTCTCCTCAATGGGAACTTAAAAAAAAGAAAACATTACCATTTTTAGCATGCATTAAGGGAAAGATGGAAAATTCAATATATTGGTAACTATTTACATATGAATTTTACCTTTAGAACATCTCGCTAAAGAAAAAAAATACCTAATCAGGAAAGAAATTGGGTGTTCTTCTGGCATTCATTTCCCACCTTGTGGAACCTTAATTTTAGCCAGAAAGTTGAGAAAATAACCCCAAAGAACTCAATCCCTAAGTCAAGTTTAGCTTAGGTGGTTAGGGGCTCTAAGAACCTGGAAATCCTGGGGCATAAAAATGATTTCCAAGTTTAGTGTTATATCCTAGCATGTCTGCAGTGATCTATGGAGACAAATAATTATTTTAAAAATACTTTTAGTCAAAACATTTAATGTTATACTGTGTATTAGTTTTAGGAAGCTAAGGAGTTGTGAACTTGACTGAAATGAAAGTGTTCTAACACCACCACAAAGGTTTGGGATAGATGACAACGTCAGTAGTACTTTAACCCCGGGAGTGCATTTAGTCACCAAACTTGTCCTAAATCAGCCAAACTTAGAACTCTATTGTATATTTACTGCAAGCCATATACCTGTGCTTAGGATAGCCAACTTCTTGGAGTGGTAGAGCATCACACTTTTTTCCTCAAAACTCCCTCAGAACTTAATCATCTGTTATACCTCAGCATATGGAATCAGGCAACTCTTTGTGGAGATGGGAGGCTTGTAGCTGAGCTTTGACTGCCCAACAGTATTTGGCCATATTGAGATGATGGGAGTGTGGTAAGAATATTCCATGTGGAAGAATGAACATGAGTGAAATCACTGTAAGGCTCTGGTCATGTTTAAGAATAGAGAATCCATCTGATAGAAGAGCCAAATACCAATGGGATGGAATCACGGATCTTCTCTTGTTTGTTTTATCTTTATTAATTCTTTAAGTTTAATTAGGCTATCCTTGGAGAAAATCTATTTATGAACTTGCAATTGCAGGCGCACAACTGTCCATCTTGAAAACTACCAGTTTTAAGACTGGGACATGACCTCCTTCTGCAGGTCTTAACACTGGTAGTATATGGTCTCGTATTTGGATATTGGGCAAGTGATACATCTGGACTGGTAATGTAGCAACTAATTACTGGGAAGCAGAATTGTTGATCCAGTTCAGGGCTATTATAGTATTATATTCAATTTTATGAAATTTCCAGTAATTAACAGGCTTGGACATACAGAAATGGCTATTGCATATGGTTCAACCTAACATATACAGATGAGCATTCTTAGAAAGGGAATGAAAATATCTTTGTAAGAATATGTTTAGAATATTACAACCTAAAAAGGAATTTAAGAATGCTGCAATACAAATAAAACATGATGTTTAGTACATTGTTCTTATAAACTGTGGCTAATAGTGCAAAGACTTTAACTGTATGCCTCAAAAAGATGAATCACCAACCTCAATCAATTAACTATGAATTTGGTATGATTATAAAGAAGTCATGTATAAGAACTTTGAAAACTCTTTGGAATTCATACCTCATGCTCAGCCAAAATCCCCTGCTTTAATGTATCCTTATTTTCTCACATCTGCAGATATAGGAAACTGAGCAAGAGACACTTTCAGAGTGAAACCATGTGAATATTTAACCTTTTTTTAAAATTTTTCTTAGTATCCTGATATATTAAGAAGTACTAAGTACCCTACCTCCAAGTCTATTTTCAGAAAAATAGTAAATGTAGCTTCTTGGACTGAAGATCTTTAAACATGTCTGATTATTTTCTCTAAATTATGCCAAATTTTAAAGTAAGTTACTTTTTGCTTACCTGTAGTTTTGAAATTCTTGAAATGTGTGATCACACATGTGGTTACATGTCTTGCTACTAAATTAATTTCATTTGGACCCAGTTCATGGTCAGCAAAAGCAATGACTTGAAGTTCCTTCAGAGTCTTCGTCTTTGGGTACTCCTTGTTTCCCCATTTTTGCAATAAAGAAAAGTCTTCCCTGCTGGCTTCAGTTTTTTCTTCTTCAAGTATACAGCTGATTCTTTTATCCCACATTCCCAGAAAACTTTTTGCCTCATTCTCTTGTCCTGCTGGGTTTTGCTTTGATATGAAAAACGGTTTCATTGTTTCCATGCCTTCATTTATGTGTGGTTGACTTGGGAAACCATAGCTTGACAACACAGTATTGACAATATTTTCCGCAGCTAAACATATTTTGAGTGGAGAAACAGTTGTCTGAGTTAGGTCTGGCTCAACAACTGGTTTTGGGGTCTCATAATGAAACACACTTGGATTTTCACCTTTTCCCATTTCTATGAATGACATAACTTGCTTTAATGCTGCTTCTGTGGATTCATTTGTTTTCTTAAACAGTTTTTGTAAGACACTCCCTTCAGGAAGAGAGCTATTTCCTTTCATGGCTTCATCAAAATGGCCAAAGTCAGATTCCCTTGGACTGTAGTCTTGTACTTTGTTTCTAGAGCATAATGGTGTATTTTCTGAATCAGGCCTTTCTGTTGGCTCTGTGTTTTCAGTTGTGTCTTCTACAGAGGTTCTGGCATCTGATGATGAATTTGATGGATCCCTATATGTTTTTTTCACATCTTCTTCGGAGTAAACCACCAAACCAGGCATACTTATTTGTGGAGTATTATTCCCAAAACTAATTTCCTTTAACTTTGACATTGTCATATTACTTGCTAATTCAACCTGATTAACAATGTAGATATTTTCCACTCCTTGGAATGAACTGTCCATTGGAAGGTTTTTGATCCGAGACTCATTGAAATAAGTACACTGGTCTATTAGTGTGCAAAGGATCTCACTTGCTACAATGTTCTCATTCAACATGCTAATTGAAGATGGCTCTGCTTGGCTTGTTTCTTTGTCTACCTTGTTCTTAATTATACCAAGCATATCACTGACGATATTAACAGCATATGTAAGTAGTTCTGAGTGGAATGAATGAACTTGTAGAACAGCATTCTGAGCATTTTCCTTAGATATAATAGTATTTGACTTGGATTCATCAGAAAACATTTTCAGTGGTTGTAATTTTGGCAACATCTTTTTACTTAAGAGTCTCTGTTGGACAGAAAAAAGATTTTCTATAGGCATTTTCACTATCTCAGAAAACTCATATTTAGAGATATGTTTAAACTGCAAATCTACAAATGACACTAACATGTTTAAAATTCTTTCTACAATTTGTCGAACAATTTGCTTGCTAGAGCCCAAAGAAGTATGGTCTTTTGTCTTCACACTGCTGAGGCTATCCTTGGTTGGAAAGCTTAATTTACTTTTAGTAGTAATGTGTTGTTTCTTCCTTGTTAGTGTTTTTTTGCTATCTGGGGTAGGCATCTGGGACAAAAAGCACAGCTGTAATTTTTCAAATAACATTTCAATAATTTCCCTACCAAACATATTAATTTGTGCTTTGGTATCTTCAGCTTTAGTAGAAGCCCCTTTAAAACAATTTTGGAACCTGTTTTCACTGTCCTCAAGATGTGTCAAATTTAAAAATGAAAGAGAATATTCTAATTCTTTTGCTTTCATTGAAATTTCAGTCAAAACATTTTCAGCTATCATCAATAGCTCACATTTTCCACTCTCCATGTCGTTTGTTTCTGCTTGCCATTTATCAAATATTTTTTTAAATATACCATCTTTTGGGAAAATCTGTTCTAGTTGTGAAGAAACATTTTCCAAGTAAAAACATGCTTGTGTTTTGGCAAGAGGACGCATACCTATATTCCCCTGTGACAGTTTGTGATCATCCAGATGTGAGAATTTGATCGGATAAGCCAAACTGTGATTATTTGTAGCACATAATCCTTGCAAAACTGTAGTAACTATTTTATTTGCTGCCATGATTTGATCGGATGGTAAAGCATTTGCCTTTACCATTGCTCTAGTCTGCTTCATCTTTTCAAATTCCTTCACAATTGTTTCCAGGATAGTGCTTATTATATCCTTGGCATACATTTTTAATTCGGAAGTGGACAATTTTGTTCCCAGTAAGCTGTTTGCATCTCCTGTTGACAGGATGTGTGGCAACTCAATGGCAGCCTTGGACCGACT
The DNA here is from genome assembly GCA_033961575.1 of Aselliscus stoliczkanus. Lineage (NCBI taxonomy): Eukaryota > Metazoa > Chordata > Mammalia > Chiroptera > Hipposideridae > Aselliscus > Aselliscus stoliczkanus. The sequence continues at coordinate 134,186,081 of CM066731.1, read as the reverse complement.
GTCTTTTGGAGTCTTGTCTCCAGGATTTAACTTGGTCTTGCTTTTGGCCTTAGCACCACTAAGTCCTAGGTGAGGTTTTGTTCTAAATTTAGGCAAAGGAATAACTTTTGATCTTGCTTTTAAACTTGTTTTTAAACCTGGATGGGGGCTGCCCTTAGAGCTCTCTTTAAAACTGTGTAGCCTAAGAGATTGCAACTTATCAGAACCACCTTCAGTGGACCCGGTCTCTTCTAGGTGAAATGAGGCAAAATCTGTGATCTTATTGAGAACCATTTGGACTAAGTCCTTTGCCACTTGCAGTGGTGAATATTGCAGAAAATTGTTTTCCAATAGAGAGACATTTTCTTTGTCTGCATAAGGATAAACCTGTGGTATCACATATCTAGTGGATGTACTTCGCTTTCCTGCTTGTTTTGTTTCTCTGGCTGAACTAAATGATGGTTTCTTGGGTAAGATATCATTGTTGTCAGGTGCTTCTTCTTTTTTATTGCTTTCGTATAAGGATGTCACAACTACAGAGTACATTTTTCCCAAAACACTTTCAACTATGTCATTTGCTACACTGTTAATATGTGATTTCAAAAAGTTTTTTTGTGTTATGTCTGATGTTTTAATTTTAGAATTAGATACAAAGTAGGGGATTTCATTAAATGGAGGCAAATGGCCTATGATCTCCATTATTCTTTGATACACTTTATTTAAAACTTCTTCCACTGTACTGAGTAGTGCAGTTTCTTCTTTTTGTTTTGATTTTTCATTTCTCATAAATATTTCTTCCAAAGTAATTCTCTGGCTTTCCTTTTCCAGTGTTGCTTGGTTTTGTTCTAATGGATTCTTCGAAAACAGAGAGAGTTTGGTGTTTTTCTCCTGCTCTGTTTGTCCTGGCAATATTTCATTTAATGCAGTTAGTTGTGAAAATGAGTTAGGAATGTCTTTTGAATAAAAACTAATTTCCTTTACAGATCTTTTATTATATAAAATCTTTAAGATACTATTAACAGTTTCACTCACAATGATGTTTTCATGGAATAAAATACTGTTTTGATATGGATACACCTTTTGGATTTCTAGGTCTAAGTCATTTTTAATAAGCTTCAAAACAACACTGGCAATGATGTCAGCATATCCCTTAAGACTAGTTTGTGATAGATGAATTGTAGATCCAAGTTTTTCTCTGTAACTGGCAACAGTGTAATCTGTAGATCCCTGGCTGAAAATATTTTCAGTTGATATTTTCAGGACATTCATATTTGATTCCATTTGACTTGATTCATGAAATATGCTATCATCTTGTTTACTATTTTCTAGCTCTGGGCAAGCAAACAACTTTTCTTTAGGCTGGAAAGCTAAAGTAATTAATGAATCTATTCTTTCTGAGACAAAAGATTTTAACCGATTAAAAATAGTTTTAGTAATAAAGTTAGCATTTTCCTCAAATAGGTCGGGAGAAGATTTCTTGGTGCCTTCTTTCTCTACTGCAGTTATCTGATTATCATCAGCATAAGCTGATTTTAGATTTTTTGAAGATGAAAAACACTCTGTTTTTCTTCCATTTTTCGACTCCATAAGAGGCGGCCGTTGACACTCTGCTTGTGGAAATGTATCACAAAATGTCAGGGGCAATACACAAGTAGGGTCCCCTGCATTTATGCCAAGCATGACAGCAGAACTGAGATTATGAAGAATAATGTTCACTATGTCACTGGATATCAAAATAACATCTGATTTAGGAATTGGAAGTTTTGGAATAATCTTATTTGCACCTTCAGTGTACATTTCAGGATTTGCTCCAGGCTGTTTATCAGCTATGTTGCATTTCACAGTGGGTGTGGCAAATGAGAGATTATTTTGATACAGTGCTTTTCCATAAATATCACATAAGATACTTTCAATAGTATCTTGTATTTGAAACTGAAGTACTTTTCGATATTCAGTCTTATTAAACATCTTTTCAATAATACCTTCTTGCTGATCTGAATTAATCTCTGTGTCAGAATTGTTTTTGTCACATTTGCCTTTAGACGATACAATATCTAACACTGTGTTAACAATTTGACTTGCAATACCTTCAGAAACCACAATGTTATGAGTTAAGAGTGGACTTTCCCTTTCTTTATCTAACTCATGCTTGATTGTTTGTAACATTTTCCTGGCCACTTCTGTTGCATATGTATTTAATTTATTTAAAGACAGTTGAAACGAGTTGGTCTTTTCTGATGTAATATGATCTACTGGGCAGCAAGAAAATCGTTCATCAGAATATGAATCTTCAGCTGATAATGTTTTGCTTAATGTATTTTTATCCTGCTGAATAGGTAAAGCCATTGGAACTGTGAAGTTGATTTGGGGACAAAAAAGGGAATTTACTTTGAGAGTAGCAAAAGTTTCTAGATTTGTTAATATTGCCTGCACAATATCTTTAACTACATCTACACTGGCCTGTTTGTCAATATTGAATCTGGACTGAACAGTACATGGGTTCTTGTCCAGCACAGTAACAGAGGACTTCTCTCCACAGGTGTGTTCTTGAAAAGAAACATTGGCTGATAATGTGATGGTTTTATACCTGTTTTTACTTGCATTTCTCTCGGTCATGGCAGCTGAATAAAGTTTATGAAATACAATTCTAACAACATCATCTGACACTATGGTTACATCTGCTTCAGACACTAAAGGGCTTGTCATTTGATCTATACATTGAACAGATGTTTGAGTGATTGGCTCATCAACATTGTGAGGAATGTTCCTTAAAGGAGAGTGGGAGGGAGAAAGCACATTTGATTGATTGACCAAAGTATCTTGAAAAATTTCATTCAAAATATTTCTTATAATGGGAACAATCGGAGACTTCTGTGGTTCTTTGAGTTTCACTTCAATTTTGTTTAAGGTTCTTTCTAGCACCCATTGTTGAAGAGAATCTGATTTAGTTTCTTCTCTTCGTGATGTTCTCTCTCCAGTGGGTTCTTTCTCTGTATGTTCAGCATCTTCTAAAAATGAATCTGATTCGGCTCCTCCAGGAAGGAGATTTCCATAGGTTGGCTTGTATCGATAAGTTTCAATTCCCCTCTTTTCATATTCAGTTTCATTAAACATACCTGGGGATACTGCTTCTAAAATTAAATTGACTATATTCTTAAACATTTGATTCTCAGATGGTGGGGTTTTTATACTTGTCCTCAAATCTGAGTTCATATTTAATTCTGTTTGAATGGCTTTCAATATAGCACTTGATACCTTCTTTGCATGCTTGTTTAAAGTAGACTGCAATAGCTCTTCATGTGTGTCTGTAAAAACACTGGCACTTTCACATTTTAAGTCCATTTTACCCCTTTTCTTATTTCCATCACTAATAGAATCCTGGGTTTCTAAATTTCCATTGGCAAATCCTTCCAGTTTAGCAAAAACCATATTAAGAATATCTGAAGCCACAGATTTCAATTTGTTTGGCTGTATTTCTTTTGTCCTCCCTATTTTGGAAGACGAAGGAGCAATAGTTTTTGCCTTGTGTTTACTCACCTCTTCATTACCCTTCTGAACTATCATCCTGGAAACTATGCTGGAGATTATGTCAGTGCATTTGGCAATTTCCTCAGTAATCGAAGCAAATGATAGGCTGTCAATATCAAGAGTGTCTGAGACAGCTTTAATTTCAGAACTTGCACAACTGGTATCCTTGTCAATATTACATAATTTTGCAATGATATATTCCAAAATTGCTTTGGAAATGAGCCGAATATTAGACTGCAGTTCAGCAGTGCTATTCTCATTCTTTGTCTCTCTGTTTAGCTTCCTACAAGATGGCTGACAGTCAGGACAGGCTCCTATGAGCTTACATAACATTTCATACAGTGTTTCCCCAATCTTGTCTAACACTCGCAATCTCATATTCTCTTTGAGATCTTTTCCATTAAAGACACTATGGAGAGCACATGGAGTAGCCAAATATTGGTGAAAAGATTTTTTATCCTGCCTACTTGGCAAGGCATTTTGTTTTTCAACATTGTCAGAGCCATACAAAGCTGAAGGCCTTGACTTATCCAAAGGGAGTGAACCACTGCTTTGATCCAAATGTCCACTTGATAATATTTCACAAATACAGCGTAATAATGGAGATGCCATAATGTCATCATTAAGACTTGAGACCAGGGATTTTGATTTATCAGTGTCAGCAAAAAACCCTTCAGGGGGTTTGATGTGGTCTGTCTCCTGAAAGTTTAGGTTTGTCTTATCAAGTTCTAATTCATTCTGGATAGCATGCAAAACGATGTTTACCACTTTAGTTGTGTATGTGCTAAGTTGAGATTGTAGTAAAGATTGTTCTGCAAGTGAAGATTTGGAGCCTATTTGCAATTTTGGATAAATAAGTAACTTCAGCCTTTTAAAAACTGTATTAATGATCTGATCAATAAGGTCATTTACAGGTTTAAGTTCACTTTCTTCAGATTTTAAAAGGGAAGGTTTTGTAGGAGGTAAGTTGAGTGAAGATAAATATTTCACTTTCTTTTCACTGTGAAACCATAGTTTTAATGGATTTTCATTTGGCGCTTCCTTGACCATGTAGCGGGTATCAGAACTATCTAGGGAAGTTTGATGAGCTAATGAAGAACCAGGGCTTTTGGTGATATTGGGGATGCAGCTTGATGCCTTATGAAGTATATTTAGCACAGCATCTGTTATTTCCTGGGCCACTGTGTGAATTTCTGACACAGAGAACATCTCTTCCATCCATTCTTGATGTGACAGTCCTTGAGGTTTTTCTGAAACAAGAACTGAAGCTTCTTTACCAGTTTTACTGCCTAAGTGGCCAGGAGGAATGGAAGATAACTCCTTGAGCATTTCTGTTAAAACACTTTTAACTATGTTTTGTGAATCCTTTTGTATTTTATGCTTTTGATCTTGGCTGAAAATTAAAATGTCTTTATTCACACATGGTCTTTTCTTTAACACTTCTTGATTATTAAAACATGGTAACTCAGTCTTTAATCCCCCATCGTAAAACACAACTTTGCTTCTTGGAGAGGCAGGCTTTGTGGATGGTTTGTGATTTCTTTGGTATTCAAAACAGGTCCTTCCTTTTGTAAACCAATCCTCAGGATTCTGTTTTTGTGATTTTTCTTTTTCTTCTTTAAAAGATGAATCAAGTACATTTTCCACAATTTTGTCTATTTCTTCATTATCATCTTCAGAATAAAGGACCATTCCAGGAACATTAATAGGTGGAAATGTTTTTCTAGACCTAGGACCATTGGATAACCTAGTGCCAGTGAGTCTGTACTTTTCTTCAGGATCGGGAAGATTGCTCTGTCTAGAGCATTTACATTTTTTGCCATCTGTTTTTACTGGCTCCTGATGCAGCTGAGTGAAGATGTCATTGAGTAGCTGAAGTAGTACTACCGTTTCTTCAGAGGCAATAAGCCTCTCATTATTAAGTTCAGTTTGTACATATCCTAGTATAGCACTGATTGCTTCCTCTATATAGCAAACCAAAGAGGACTGTGAACAAATATTTGATATTAAATTCTGCATTTCTTCTTTAATAGTTAAATTGGCTGCATCAGATTCAGGACTATGTTTCTTTCTGTCAGCTTTTTTAAGGAACGGACATGTTTGATTTGTCATATGTTGCTGATAGGAAAGTTTAGTTGCATCTTCAAGATGAGGAAGTTGATCTGGCTTACAAGGTGCAAGAGTCATCAACTTTTGTAAAATGGCATGCACCATATCTTCTGCAATATCACACATGGATTCCAAAGGATAAGGCAGTGAAGCTTCTAAAGGTTTTCCATTTGATGGAGTGCGATATTCTTCACTGGGTGTTAAGCGTGGTTTTATGTCGACTGACAAATCGTCTTGTGAAAACATCTCAACACATTTTTTCTCAACTACAGACTGTAGCTTCTCAAGCATATTTTCTACGATCTCTGTAGCAACCGAGGAGATATCAGCATTGGAGAGCAAACCTGTTTTATCAGGCTCGCTGTGATCAACAAACACTTCAGCAGTAACAGAAGAGATTGATGGAATGGCCTGTGTTAAGTCAGACATTATTTCTTCAAAAATTCTTTCTAAAATTAATTTTGTTTCCCCTTTCAAGTGACATTTAAAATTAACAAAAGTATTCTTTAAATTCTTTATTTCACTCATGGCTTTTGCTTTTTGATCAGAAAATTCTTGACTCTGTAAGCCATCTGTTTCAGTGGTAGCATCCTTAGATTTTTTTGTGCCTGTTTCAAGTGATACTAAAAGGTGACTATCGGACTTACAACTTCTAAGCTTAGGGTACACATATATCATGCTGGTTTTATTATTTTTGAGTTCAGATGTTATAGATTGTTGTTTTATGTGATCTGTTTTTCCAACTGTTCTTTTCACATGTGCAGAAGGTGGTTTTAAAGGTGAGGTTGGTCGCCGCACTGATATGTCAACTGCAAATGCACAGGGCTCTCTCTGAAATTTTTTAGTTATTGCAGATGTGTAGCTTCCATATGTAAACTCTTCACTGCATGTGCTACAGAAACTTGAACTATCTGAAGAGAGGACAGAGTCATCAGATACAGGGTATCTATTATTTTGCAACCTTTCTTCATACTTTGTGATGGCTGGATATAATATACTGGTGACGGTAGCCACAACCCAGGTCATTGTATTCTGAATTATACTATTCAGTTCTTCAGAAGTTACCTGGAAAAAAGGCACACAGGAATGAAAAGAAAATCATATGTGGGACAGAGGATAACATTTTTTTTTTTTTACATCAAACAATACAAGGCTGGATACCATCATGGTTATAAAGAGAACATAGTAAAGAATCTATTTTGAATTTCAGATTAATTTCAAGTTGGTTTATTGTTCAGTACAATAAATATTTTTTATATAAGTTCCCATTTGATTAACATTCCCTTAGAAGGTTTTTTTCCTACCCTCTCTATGCCCCCCACAACATTTATTGCTGGGCTACATGACTTTTTGATTGAAAAAAAAAATCACCAAATTGCTGTATAGGATAATAACATGCAAGTGTTTGGGCAAGAAGAAACATAGTGTCTGTGACCCAGCAGAATTGTTTTTAAAATACGCCAGATTATTTCTAACAGAGTATTTCTCAAAACAATGTAGTGAACACATTTGGGTGCTTTGAGAGGCATGTGTCCAGCTAAGATGTAAGGATGGAAATTAAGCCATCTCTATTCCCCATTCCCTAGCATGGGGATGAGCCTGTGATCTGTATATGTGGACATTACTACAGCTAATTGTTAAGAATTATTTGATGGGCAATAAAAACGTCAATGCTTTGTGGAGATTGAATGGCTTTATATCCAACAAAAGAGTATCGGTGCAAACTATCTTAGGGAGACTGAGAAAAGATGATGCAGTGCAGGAACCATTTAGTTTAGATAGAATGTAAGGGCTAAGCTAGCACGGGGTCTTAAAGAGTCAGGAGCTGAGCAAGGGTAGGGAAGTTGGAAATGTCCTCATTTTGAGCTGTCAATAAATTTGGATGACCATTTCTTTAGTGGTCAATGGTATTGTCACAGATTACACTGGACCAAGAGTGGACAATGAATGCATCTGTAGAATCCTACATGCCTCTACTTACTTACTGAAAATCTGTTTGGGGCTTGCAAAATCCTATTGCCTGTAATAAACTAGTAGTCTGTTTTTTAAATTGTTACTCTTAAGACATAAAGGCCATAGATAATGATTGGGAGCAAAGCCTGCAGGGCTGGTCTGTAGGTAGCAGGGTAAACAGTAGGATTCCTCTAAGGGGGCTGTTCACATCCCAAATATTGTCGTAAGTTTGCATGGCATTATTCATGTTTCAGGCCAACATTCAAAAAGAGTTCACACTTATGTAGCATACTCTCTCCTGACACATTTGAGTGTTTCGCCCATGCCAGGAAAGCCATTTTATTGCGCTCTAATCATCAAACCTCCTAAAGATACTTTTTCACTTATTGTACAGACAACTATACAACATATTTTGGATGACAGCATATATTGTATAATACTTGTCTTACATAATCACATCCTAAATCAAGATTTTAAGAATAAAACCTAAGTTTTAACAGAGATGATAATTATTCTAATCTACTATATAACACATAAAAACTAAGACATTCAATATATATTATTTTTCTTATACTCAGATAATAAACAAACAACAGACCTACATTGTTATTCTCAGGCTAGGTGCAAGAAACTGTTTCCAATCTTGATATATGAAAAAGAGATATTCCTAAAGTTTTCTATGTAGTGAAATATGGTATAGAGAACCTAGTTTACCTTTGCTTTCCATTATAATATTAAACTGGGAAATACTCTCTTGAATCAAAGCTTTTGTATTTGTTATATATTATATGACTTGAGCAGGTGTCCATGTGAAAAGGAATGTCAGAATATGTGTTGTTCTCCAATCCCTTTCTCTTTCCTGGCTGATCTGACTACATCCAAAGGTGGGACTTAAACAAATATGCCCTCATATCTGTCTGTGACCAGGTACCTTTTCATGTGACCTTCTTGGGTGGCCAGGTCCCTTCCTATCAAAATGGATAGGGACAGACATAGACATTTTAGCTCACCAGCCAACTCTGCAAAGCCATATCACTTAATGGCTTCCCGTGACAGAAAGGGTTTGTGGTATCTCATGCTGTTCTTATGATGGCCAGGTCCCTTAATGCCTCCTTCTCCTTCTAGGCCCATGAGACCCCTTCCTGACAGGCCAATATTATCTTTTGATAAGAACTTTAGACCACTGAGAAATCTAAGAATTATCCGAAGGTAAACGTTAAAAAAGAAAAAAAAAATGGGGGTGGAGAGAGAGAGACTAATATCATTATAGACTAATGGTTACTCATTATTTGAGTCAGAGATTTTCTTCTATTATGACACATTAGAAAGTACCATTAATATGCTGCCTTATCAGTGGGTTTTATAATACATACTTTTTCTTGCAAGCAATTATGGAGGAGATTCTGTTGTCTGTAAAGTCAAGAAAAGTTGATTATTTAATTATTAGTTAGGGTCAAAAATTTATGTCATTTTTCCAAAATTTTCTCATCATTGAATCAGTTTTTTCTCTTTATATCTGAGTTTTTTTTCTACAGGAATTCAAAATGAAGAATGAACTTTATTTTTGTTCAACCTCCCATGCCCACCCATTTCTCCTCGTCCTTCTATACTGACCCACATGCTTTATTACTCAAAGGAGAAGAACTGTAGCTACTGCATAAAATATATATCTATCTGAAAATTCTACTGAGCAACCTTTTCCATGACTGCTTCGTGGGTCTCTGAGGAAGGACATAGCATTGGAGGGAGAGATTGGGCTAGTCCTTTCTGTCTTCTAAAAGACATGAGGGGCAAGGCATCTGACCGGAGCTTTCTGATAATCATTTTCTTACTTCAAATTCCATAGTCCCACCCACACTCTCATCAAAAAGTAGGAAGGGAATATGTGGATGATTATTCAATAACTATGGTTAAAAACATAGGTTTCTAGCCTTATTCAATATCAATTGATATGTAGCCCCTTTCTATATATGATACTATTCTACCATATGTTCTATTTAGGTTTATCCTCACAACTAATGACATTAAAAACACAGTTTTCTGAATTGTAACAAATAAAAGAAAAACCCAAGAATGAATGATAGAATAAAACAAAACAAATAGTGAGATATGATCTACTCATATATCAACACTTTTACCACCCTACACCACTTAACTTTACCCAAACATTTTCATAGAAGTTTCGATTTTGTAAAAGCTATCCTGAACCTTATATTGTGCATTGATTTTTTTAAAGGTGATGGCTTGGGGTCTAAAATAGTAGTGTCTCTTATTTAAAGTTGAGAAAAACCATACATAAATACCAACAGAATAGGTGACCACCAAGGTCTAAGGAATAAAATTCCTTCAGGCCCCCAAAATTTCTTTTCTAAAGATTTGTAATTTCCATTATTAGAGACTGTTATTTTGAATTACACTGCAAATACCCATTAAGATAGGAATAACTGAATAAGTGATCAATATTTATAGTAATCTCATTTACCATCCTTAGGAAGCAAGTAATCACAAAAAGCTTAAGGAATGGTATATGTTTCAAAGCGGAGAAAGACAAAGGGACAAGTTCAGATCCTAAAAAGACACTTGAAGAGGAGAGGGAATGGCAGGACATACTTGAAAGTGGCATAACAACTCTGAATATAGGGAAAATATAGAACCACAGTTCTATAAGGGATAAGGAAATAGAGAAGGAAGAAGCACATTCACTTTATCTTACAGCTAAAACAGTGGTGAGAGTTTGCAAAAGACAGAATTTTCACTAATTCCAAGTACAACGACAAGAATGAAGGATCCCACATAATCATTTACTATTGAATAGAACTCATGTAATTATTAAAATATTAATTTATAATTATACATTGATTTCCTTCAATACTTACATATTTGACAAACCATGAGAAGGGAAAATACCCTGGGCTGTGGCAGGAGCCTGAAGTTCTATTTAACAGAAAAACAAAATTGTAGTTAGTTTGTATCCTTCCCCAGCAAATTGTAAAATTGTCATTAATATCCTTCTAGTAGGTTATTCTTTGTTGTCACTGCCTTGTTTAAAAGTCTCTAGAGACTCTACTATGAAGTCTTAATTCTTAAGCAAGGCATAAAACATACCATACAATCTGATGCTCTCACCTACCTAACCAGGGTCTTCTCTGGCTAGTCTTTCAGATGTGTTCTATGGTCCAGACACAGAGAATGACTTATAATTTCCGAAATATACCATCTTTTCAATACCTCTGCACCCTTGTCTTTGCTGTTTCCTTTTTCTGGAACACCTCATTCCTTCTTTTAAGTTCTCATCTTTTAGGTATCATTCAGCTTGTGTTAAGTTCTCTAAACAGCCTTCCTTGTAACTTGCCTAAGTATGTAAATATCCTTCTCTAGTTCTCTTTAAGTATTCTATATGTTTCCGTTGTAAAACTCATAATGCTATATTGTAATTAACAGTTTAGTCTTCTGTCTCTCAGACTATGATATAAATTTACCACTCAACACTTATTATTTAATGAGGTTTATTTGTTGAACACATAATGTAATTAATATGTTTTCTCAACATTTATTCACTGATTTGTCTGTCAGTCTCTTCCCACTCAAATATTGTGGAGAAAGACTCCATCCTTGGATTTTAGCAAATACTCTGGATGCATTTGACACAGAAAGTCTGGGCAGAACATCTTTGCAGGCACACTGGATTAGTGTATGTCAATTATGCAAATACACAATGAATAAGTTTTAAGCAAAAAGAATGCCCTGCTTAAAGAAAATAGTGTTAGTAATTAGAGCCAATTCAAAGTCAAGCTTAAAAGGCTACTCTTGTTTCTTCCAATAAATGAGTGAACAATAGGTATGAATGATGTGTATAAAAATTCTTACTTAAATCCTATGAACCTTTTTGAGTTTGTTTCTGTAGATATGTTTTTGCATGTGTTCCATTTTGGAGAAGAAGTAATGGGAATTAAGAGTGCACAGGCCTGAGAAATTAATCATGAAAACAATAATTTTAAAAGCAAAAACAAACAACCAAACAAACAAAAATCTTTTTTACAGTTTCTAATAATAAGCTGCAGTAAATATCCTTTAAAAAATTGCCTAGAATTCTGTATAAAATATTACAACGATCCTCTTAAAAATAGCTAAGCTTTCAAGAAGGTAAGAGAAATCATTGAGAGTAAAAAATTGCGGGAACACAAATCCGGAGTGGTAAGCAAGTATGGAGGCTGATGCCTGCATTATGGGTATTGGCCATAACTACAAACTTAATAGCAGGTTAGAGGATTTAAAACAGGACATCAGGGGTAAACAAAATGGGGGATTAAAACTAAGTGCCTCTAAAAATATATTGGAACCTGAAGAGCTACATCTTCTGAGAAAGAGTGGTCGAGAAAAAGTCATGCCACAAGGGTAGCATAGCAGGACAAATAAATGACGTCTTAGCTTTGGCATGGATAGAGGAAGAAGAGTCATGGTAGGACACACTTAAAAGTGGCATAAAGACATAAGCACAGAAGATATGAAAAATTAAGAGGATCCTTGGATCTCTTCTTGATGCAGCTTATTTGAAACTGTTCACAGAGCAATAACTTTGTTTCTGATTCCCATTGAGCTCAACCGGAAGATCAGTGCGCAGTACAGTGTGTATGGGTGACATGGAATTTTGGAATTGAACTCCATGCCTGTAAATGTTCCCCAAATAATTGTTGTGTATATGACACCTTGTGTATAATACAAATTATCCTCAATAGAAAAAATATATATAGAAAAAAAACTAAGAAAAAAATAACTGTCCCCAAGAACTTGTAAACCCAGCCATCACTATAACCCATAACATGGGTAAAATACAGTTTTTATCAAATAAAATCTGAGAGTTTAATCCCAAAATACATTCATTAATGATGTTTCTAAAGAATGGATGTAATTTAGGAAGATTGAATTTATTTTATAACATAAAATGCAAAAAAGGAATGGTTAACAAAAAATGGTAAACATGTGGGTAAATATAAACAAAATTTGACTGGATAAAAAATAGAAAAAGTAATTTAGCTACTAAAAATTCAAAATAAATTATTTGTTAAATCTGATATAACGATTAAAAGTAAATTATTCTAAGTCTGACTTTTACTTTATGTATCAATGTTAAAATTTAAGGGTAAATTAAAAAAATATATATAGTATACAATTCCCAAACCAGTAGAAGGAAAACTGGATTAAAAAATAAATTTAATACTCTGAAAGCAAGAAAAGAGAAATAAAAAAAATACTAAAAAGAAGGACAAACAGAAAGTAGAAATAAGGCAGTAAAAATCTTCTAACAATTTCTAATTAACATAAATATGAATGGTTAAAATTCAGTTAAAAGTAGTAAAATGTAAGACTGAATAAAATTAAAGCAAAATCCAAAGGTAGACTGTTTATAAGAGACACATCTAAACATATAAACACACTAAGATTGAAAGCTTATATAGCTATATTAATATCAGACATTTTAAATTTAAGATGAACACATCACTGACAATAAAGAACATTGTATAATACAATCCAATTCACCAGGATAAACTTGGATATGCCTAATAACTCAGATCAACAAATTAAAAGCAAAAATGGACAGAACAACATGGAGGAGTTGAGAACTATCTTATATCCAATACTTTTTAGAACAAAGAGTTAAAAAAAGTAAGTATATATATATTAGAACTGAACAATTAAACATCTTGATTGAATGGGAATTTTTAGAACATTGACCCCTGATTGAAAATATTCATTGTTTTCAACCACATAGAACATTGTTTAAAATCATCATGTGTGCTAAGCCAATAAAGCAATTCTTCATAAATTGCTCTCTTTATGAGAGCATAACGACCATGCTCTCAGTCCACAAAGCAATTAATATAGAAATAACAAAAATAAAATTAGAAGTCCAGAGTGCTTAAAATTTAAAAACTAGTTCATGAATACAAAACAAGAAAATTTGAAATTTAGAAATGATTTAGAAAAGAATGAAAATGTTGTACAGTAACGATTGCAGTACAGTTAAAAATCTCTTTTGGGCTGGCTGAGTGGTGCATTGGTTAAGAGCTGACTTGAGATGCCGGCTCTGAGCAGCAGGGCCCTGGTTCGGATCCCACATATGAGGACCAGTGACACTGCCCTCTACAGCTAAGATGGTGAATAACAGCTCCACCTGGAACTGGGCTGCTGTGAGTCACGGGCGACGGTGTGGGCTGCAGCCCCTGCTGTGGTGGGCTGCCATAAGCCACAGTGAGCAGCCGGCAGCCAGTGTGAGTGGCTGGCAGCCCGTGTGAGCTGCCAAGAGCCCCTGTGAGCGGCCGTCCAGAGGCCGGCGACCGATCTGCCTCACCAGAGAAGAGCGCAATGATGATACCAACATGGGCCAGTGAAGCAATGTCCTCCACAACTAGACTGAAGAACAAAAGGACAGCAACTTGTCTGTTCCCCTTCCCTGATTCTCCAACGCTGTTCCCCTCCCCCAATTCGCCAATACAATCTTTAAAAAACAAACAAACAAAAAAAAACTCTTCCATATCACCAATTGGCGCACATTATTCTATGCACTTTACAAATATTAACCAATTGAATTGCTAGAACAATCTTATGAACTATGTACTATTACTCTCATTTTATAGTTGGAAATACTAAAGAACAGAATTAAATAAATTGGCAAACATAAATTTTAAGTGTTGCAGTATGGATTCAACTTAGCTAGTCTGGGGTCAGAGTATATGTTCTTACCCATTAGGCATACTGCCTTGCAGTCATCTGATTTGTATGGATAGGATACATGAAGACTTTATGTCAATAAATTTGAAAATTTAGAAAAATTGAATAAATTTACAAGAAAAGTGTACCGTGATAAAAACTTGAAAAGAAATAGAAAATATGAATAGTTCTGAATCACTAAAGTAATTAAATTTTAAATTTTGCTCACTAAGAGAGCCGGAACCAGGTTAAATATTTAGCCAGCGATTTCTAGCAAACATTAAAGGAATATATAATTCCAACTCTAGAAATTTCCAGAAAATAATAAGAAAGAGGCAGTACATCTGATGAAGCTATTGTAATCTTGACAAGAAAACCAGGCAATGAAACTATGAGATGGGAACATTACAGCCCAATTCCTCTCAATAACCTAGATAATAAAATCCTAAAAAATTCTAGAAAACCTAATCTCAAAATGTATGAGGAAGATAATACATGATAAATAGAAATAATTTAATCAAGAAGTGCATCATTGCTCTGACATCAAAAAATGAGGAAACAGATATATAAAATACAGTTTTAAAAAGCCAACATTCACTGATAAAAAAATATCTTAGTAAATTAGAAACAGAAGGGTATTTTCTTGACCTAGCGTTGTCATATACCAAGATATTACAGTGGACATCACTTTATGGTGAATAATTTTAAAATAAATTTTTTTTTTTTTAATCAGGAAGAAGACAGAAATCCCACTTTCATCACTTTATTTGCCATTTCTATGAAGGCCCTAGGATGGAAAGATTGCCAGAAATAATTTAAAAATATAAGATTACAAAAGCGTTAACTAAACTTTCATTATTTGTAGATGATATGATTATATTAAAAAAACAGAATTAACAGATAAAGAAGAAGAATTAGAGAATTTGGAAAGGTCTCACATAATCGTAATATAGAAATCAATTACATTTCTATATATTAGCAACAAGCAGTTAGATAATATACCATTTTAAATAGCAACATAAATATAAGTACCTAGGAATAAATCTAACAAAAAAAATGTGTAAGAGCTATTTGGAGAAAATTACTGAACTTAAAGCAAAGTAAAGAAATGTAATTTCCATTAAATAGAGTGATAAACCATTGGCACTGATGGGGAGAATCAGTATTGTAAGTATACCTATTCTCCCCATATTGATCTACAGTTTCAATGAAATTTCAATCAACACCTCAGTAGTGTGTGTGTGTGTGTGTGTGTGTGTGTGTGTGTGTGTGTGTGAGAGAGAGAGAGAGAGAGAGAGAGAGAGAGAGAGAGAGAGATCAATTTCAAATTTATATGGAGGAAAGTATGGGGAGAATTAGCCAAGGCACCCCCAGAAAAGAACAAGAAAGTGGTAGGAGTGGCAGCAGGGGGCGTGAAGTTTTTTTTTCTTTTCTTTTCTTTTCCCTTATTGATCTCAAAACCTTATGAAAGACTAAGAATGTGATACTAGTGCAATGACAGTCACACTGGTCTTGTGGAATGGGATACAGAAATCAGAGAAACAGATCCACACATGTATAGTATCTGAATATATTAATGACCTAGCATTCCAGAGTACATGTGTCACACATATTTATCTGTATGTTGCATCTGTCATATATACATTATGAAACAATACTTAAGACACATGGAAAGGCATTCAATGTTCAAAGAAAGAGAAGCAGAAAAGTCCTTTTCATTTCTGATCTCTCAAATTGTCTCTTTCATAAAGGCTCACCTAGGCACTGCCTTCTCTACACTTGCTCTGATTTGTATACACACCTACTGTCTTTATTAATACTGGGTTGTGGTTACTGGCATGCCTGTCTCCTCACTTTGCTCTAACAGCCCTGAATAAGAACCATTGGCTTTCTTCATTCAATACGTAGCACCATACACAGCATGAAGCAAGAGCTCAATAAATGTTAGTTGAAAGAATGAATTAAAATATTGCATAATTTACTCAGTAGTTGTTGCTGATGTTTACCTGAGTCACAGACATAGCTTGATCTTTTGTTATGTTTTTCACTCCAAACAGCATTTATGTCCTTCTGTATATAATCCAAACAACAAAACATTCTCAAGTTCTTTTTTCCCATGATTTGAACATATAAATACTGAAATTTCAGATTTTGAGAACTTCCTTAAACGTAAACTTTTAAGAAGTATACACGTTTTGTGATTTTACATTACATCTATTATTTACAGAATTCAAATTTTCAGAGTTGTATCATAGGCAGTCAGCAAGATCGCCTATATATTTGGTGGTTTGTTAAGACTGATGGGACTCAGAATGTATTGTTACTCACATCTAAGATTTATTACAATAAAAGGGTACACTATAGGATAAACAAAGGGAAAAGACCCAGGCTAAGTCTGCAAAAATCCATGTAGAATCTTCCTTATGCTCTCTCCTTCCTGTGAGAGGACATGTTTGAGCAAGCACTTTTCTCCAGCAATAAGAAATGCAGGAACATGTGTGCAATGTTTCTGCCCAGGAAACTCCAAGAGAAACTTAGCACTCAAGGTTTTAATTGAAGGCTGTTCATGAAGACAACCTTAGTGCATACCCAAAATCCAGCTTCCCACAAGGAAATCAGATTTCCTGCAAAAATCATTGTTGGCAGTGTCTAGGTATAGGGCACCACCCATGCAGTTAGGAAAAGTTCCATATCCATGAAGGAATGTTAGAAGAGCCAACTTCCCAAATACTGGCCAAAGCTCACCCTTGCAAGTAGGCCCTTTTTAAAGATGGCAGTCTCAAGCCTCCTATGTTAACCCTTTTCAGAATAATAGTATTCACTGGTATTCTAAAAGTAACTCCACCGCTGAGGAAGGACGTTAATCAACTCAATAGAACAAAAGAATAAGTGGGTTTTTTTTTTTTGTTTTTTTTTCACAAAGCTAACAATATAGAAAAGTTTAGGTGGAGCTGGAAGGCAGAGAACAGGTTTTGGGAATATATAGGGATCCGTAGCTCTCTAGACTTGTCCAAGAACTCGGCCTACTCAGGGAGGTAAATCCAGTGCAATAAACTTTTTTCTTCCTAGGTCTGAGAGTTAAACATATGCCAACAGAAATATGTTTTATGACAGAGGAAGCCTGTATACAAAATGTTGAAAACAGGATGAATACTTACAATAAAATGCTATTTCGCATAATAAATTAGGTATTTGTGGACATATGATACTCATTTGAGATCATATGATACTCATTTGAGATCAATGTGGGTGGCGGATTTAATATACCCATTACCCGAAAAAGGGGAATAATAAAATTTGGACACTGTCTTTAAGGAATTTGTTTTGTTTTGTTTGTTTTTTTATTTTTTTTTAGTGAAGGACATGGCCTTTGAAATCTATTGGGCAATATGGAAACTTCAAATGTCAAAGTTGTTAAGAAATTTTTTTTCTGACTCAGCATAATTAATATAGATATTGACATAGAACATTGAACTGTAAAATGTTTATTTATAATAAAACTCCACTACAAAGAAGCATATTATGGTAAACATACTACATTATAGGAGTTATGCATAATGTAGTCTGCCATATATTATGCGTTAGAGAACACAGAAAATGATGCCACTTTCTACATTAATCAAGTAGAATTCATTTGGAAAGAATTTAGTAAATTTCCAGTGTATTGAAATCTCTTTAAAACCATGTTAAGTCTTTAGCACAGTTAAACCAATTAATACTGTGCTACTAATAGAATAAAAGATGTGATTTTGACTCCTGTAATAATAAGTTGGCGTGACATAGAGAAAAAATTATGTTATATCTGGCAGCTGAACCCTGAATCTTTGCTGGTAGCTTTTAAACAGCAGGTAACTGCTGGTCAGCAGGGAATGTGGGGAGAGAGTATGGCTGTCTCTGAACAATCCATCAGTACTAGGCAAAGCTCAATCCAAGAAACCCAATTTGAAACTTCCTCTTAAGGCTGAAGGTACGTATTGTGAACTAACATGATACCCTATATTTAGGAACACTATCCTAAGGCTATTAAAATTTTATTATGGCATGATTCATTTCAGGGAATAAAGCTATTCTGTATGTTCACTTGATGAATAAAACTTTTTTATACCAATGATGATCACAAGATGGTACCTCACTTATTCAGTTTGTATTTGAGGCAAAAAAAATATTATATACCTCATGTTTTGTAGGACCAAAATGAGACTGTGAAGTTCTGGGAAACTTTCTTGTTGGTGAAGTTTGAGCTGAAATAATTATATCTTGAGCTCCTAGAAGAAGAAGAGATACCTTTAAATATGAGAAGATAATATTGCTAGAACCAGGGTGAATATTAATTAATTGAACCAGTATTTTCCTCCTGCTGAGAGGCCACAATCATTTGATTACCATAATAATAGATTTATTTGAGCTGAGGAAGTACCTGAAAGAATACCATGATCTTTTTTGATGTTCACAAGTTTTCCTTGGCTCACCATTACTCTCAAGGACAAGTCTGAAACCCCTAACCTCTGATCCTAATTTATTTTATATCATGGCAGCTTAACCCTTGTAACTAACCTCAGACCGTGGCCAGAATGAACTGTTTGCATTTCATTCAGTCTGCAGTGGAAAACCACTAATGACTTTCACACCAAATGGATGGTGGATTAAAAAGAGGAGGACAAAACTGGAGGAAGGGTACTAAAACAGCAGAAGATGGAGGAAACAAGAAGCCGTGGGCATGGAGAAGCAGAGAGGGCAAGATGAATTAAAGAGGTAGATGAGGCAGAAAGTGGCAACTTTGGAATGCAGAATGCAAGAAAGAGGGAGTCAAAGAACTCAGGTTTTGTTCCTGGGTGGAAATAGGAGGATCAAGAAGATGATGAATTTGAGGTGGTCATTGACCACTGAATAGGGGTGTCTGTTATTTTCTGTGTGCCTATGTAGGATATACATGGATCTTAGTGACTTCCAGAACTCTTAACAAGGCACATAGAAACTTAGTCAATGTACATTCTACTCAAGGCTACATAGGAGATAGGATGTATTGTCTGTGGGGAATTGATGGCAGTGGTCCCCATAGGGACCTAAGTCAGTAACTTACTTTACCTATCATTATAAACAGCTACAGCAGGGACCCTAATTTTTCTATACTTTGCAAACTTCAAAAGCCATACTCATCAAGCAATCACTCAAATATCTGGGCTAATTATAACATCTATATTCATAAACAAATTTATACCATGCCTTATTTTCTAAAATAACCATAATTTTAATAATCAGGTAAAACAAATACCTTGGAAAATTATATGAGGAAACCATAATTATGTACTTAAATAACAAAACAATTATGAATATTTTTCATTTTCTTACCTCCATCATTGCCAGGACTTGATTTTTTATTTGTCGCTCTATATGGTACATCTTTCTATATGGTACAACATTAAAGAGAAAAGTATTCATTAGTAACGATACTTCTAAAAAAGATTTTGCTTTCTATCACCCAAATAAAGATTTTTTTCCCCCTTTATCCCCTCATTGTCTCATGAAAATTGTCTTAAGGAGAATACATCTTACCAACATCCTACACTATCTTTCACAGGAATCTCAAATTTAGCTAGTTCAAAATTGTGTTCAGTATGTAGCAATGCACAAACTTGTTCCTCTTGTTCTATATTTCATTTAAAGCATAGAATCCATTTAATAGTTGGTCCTAAAAGTTTAGAGTCAATTCAGTTTGTCTCAGGGAAATACAATCCAACCCATTCCAATCCAATCTAATGCTTAATGAATGCATTGCTTAGACTCAAAATTTATCACCTCAGACCCTCCTTTTATTGTAATAACATTTGACTCTATGTGGCCCACTAGATAATGAGTCCTCAAGTGATTATGGCTTATTCATCTTTGTATCCTATGTGACTTAATTTCATTTTCCCTAACTCTGGCTTAGAACAGGGCTTGACCAAAAGTAGATGCGCATTACATATTAGCTATTATTACCATTATAATTGCTAAATATTTGCTGGGATTAATTTCTGCTAAATTATATAGTGAGTATAGCACAGAGGTAACTCAGCACTTCAGGAAAGGGATCAGGTCTCAATAAACTCTGATATCCCTAACCAATAAGTACCATGCTAGTAGTGAAGGAGATAATTCATAGAAATATAAGTTAAATAGATAAATTAGTAATCACCCTACAAAAGTTGGAGACAACTTTATACCTTTTGTTCAGTGCTATGAAGTAGTGGATCGAGCTGATAAATTGGAGTTGTTGAGTTTCTGACATTCCTTGAACTACTTAGACATCGATGAATAGCATTTGCTGCAGGTTCTAAAAGTAGGTGAAAGAGAAACAGTGTAGTTTTTTTTTAAACAAACAACTTATTGAAGTATAACCAAAATACAATAAACGGTACTCATTTAAATCAAATAGTTTTAAAATGTCTTCAACTGTGGGACCATCACCGCAATCAAAATAACATTTCTAAGACCCTCGAAAGTTTTATGATCCACCTTTGTAATCCATCCATCCCTTTCTTCCCATCCCCTAACAACACTGCTCTCTCCCTCCACACAAGAGTGGCTTGGATTTTCTTGAATTTTCTATGAATGGAATTGTACAGTATGTACTCTTGGCTTTTTTCACCCAAAATAATGTTGCATATATTAAGAAATTGTTCCTTTTTATTTCTGAGAAGTATTCCATGGTATGAATATGTCCCAATATTTTATCCATTCACCTGTGTTTCGGTTGTTTCCAGTTTTTGCCTCTTAGAACTAAACCTTTATGAATATTAATGCACAAGTGTTTTTGTGAACATATTTTTTCATTTCTATTAGGTAAATACAAAGTAGTGGAATGATTGGGTCATATGGTAGATATGTGTTTAATGCTAAACTGTTTCCCAAAATGGTTTTACCATTTTACACACCATTCAGCAGTACATCAGCATTTCAGTTCTTCCACATGTTGTCAATGCTTAATAAGGAGGAGAAGGGAAATGGTAAAGATCAAAGTGAAAATCAAAGAAATAGAAAAACAAGAGAGAAAATGAAACAGCTGACTTTTTGAGAAGTTCAAAAAGGGATAAACCAGATTGATCAGGAAAAAGAGAAGACACAAATTTCTAGCATCAGGAAAATTAGACATAACAGTACAACCGGAGTTTATAAATAATACTAAAAATAATGGTAAAGGAATATTATGAAAAAACATATGGCAATAATTTTAAAAAATTAAATGCAAGGGGCAAATTTATCTCTTAGAACAACACAAACTACCTAATCTTATTTATGAATAAATCAATACTATGAAGAATCTCATAGCTATTAAAGGAATTAAATATGTAATTAAAACTTTTCCTCAAAGAAAACTCCAGTCTCATGACTTTACTTCTGAATTATACCAAATATCTAAGAAGAAATTATACTAATTCTACACAAAATCTTCCAAAAAATTGAAAAGGAGTGAATGCTTCTTCCAAATCATAATTTTGACAGTAGGATCATTCTGATATCAAAACCTTTATAAGATATTATAAGAAAAAAATCTCAGTCAATATTCCCAATGAAGAAATATGAAATTATATAAAAACTATAAATAAATAAAATTAGCAAAACAAATAATATATAATAAAGATAATTCATAATGAATAAGTGAGGTTTATTCTAAGAATGCAGGGTTGGTTTACCATTCAAAAATAAAGTAATTCATAACATTAAGAGAAAAGAGAAGAAAATTCAGATGATTATCTCAAAGATGCAGGAAAAAATAAAAAATTCCACACCCATTCATGATAAAACCTCTTAGTGAATTAGGAATATTGAGGGTATGTCCTTTCTCTGATAGTTTATAGAGCCAATATATGAATTTATGTTGATCCTTTTCCCTTAAATTTTGGAACAAGTTTAGGATGTACGCAATCACAATTTTGTCCATCACCATCCTGGAGGTCCCAGCCAACAACAAGAAGAAATGAAAGGCAAACCCAAATATTGTAAAATCCCAGCAGACTATGCAAAGGCCCTAGAATAACTAAGTCACCCCAGAAGAATAATAAATGTCGGATAACTCAAAGTTTGAAATTTCAAGCTTATTATAAACCTACAGTAATTAAAATAATACTGAATTTACATAAGGACAGACAAATAGATCAACAAAACAGAAAAGAATGTCCAGATCTTTTTTTTTTTTTTTTTTTTGAGGGCAGTGTCACTGGCCCTCATATGTGGGACCGAACCGGGGCCGCTGGCTTAACCACCGCGCCACTCGGCCGGCCCCTCACTTTGTCTTTTCAAAGATGCTAATAAAACTCAATGGAGTTTGAAGCAATTGAAGGTGTACAAGATAAGCTTGGCTAATCTTCCTGTCTTCCCAGATAGCAAGGAAGCTATCAAAAATCACTAGGGTTACATCACAAAGGACTCAAAGAGTTATCCTGAAGGGGCTCCAACTGGCCATAGCTGTAACAATTTCAGCATTAACAAACACAAACACAACAATGTGCTGAAGCACATCAAATTTATTTAAATTTGTGAATTCATAATGACACAAAACAAAACTGTTCACTGTTGGAAGATGCTACTGAATCAATTCATTATATTAAAAACTGATAAATGATGGTAAAACATTAAGTATTTGTCTGCTTTTCCTACATAACCTATGCCACAATGTAACCAAATAGTAGCTGAGGGAAAGTTTCTCTTTATAGAAGTATTCAATCTATCTATGAAGGAATGATAGAATCAAAATATCCCAGTTTTGCAATCCCTAATTAATGACTAGATCTAGGCCTTGAACATAAATGGCTGCTAATATCACAAAGAGAAAAACAAGATATTATGTGCCTCTTAATGGAGAGACACACCAACATTTATAAATCACTTTTGTTAAAGAAATTGAACCTGAAAGTGTATCAATCCAACCAACATTTTATAGGAAATACGAAACAAATAACATACATAATAACTATACCATATAGGAGCAATCTTAAATTATATATATATATATAATATATATATATATATATATAATTATTAAGATACTTTAATGTAACTGATATGCTATTGTATCCAGGCTTATGTGACTTGCTTTTTACACTCAGCTGTATATTTTAGAAGTTATATCTGTGTGCTGCAATCATCAAAAGTCCAGTATGTGAGGAACTCAACAGGAGAAGCAACTCAGTTCCTTCAATAAATAAACTGTAATTTAAAAAAAAGAGAGGGAGGTAGAGGGATATATGGAAAGAGGAAATATAGACCAAAAGAGTCTGAAAAGACAAAAAACTATTGCAGTGTACATCAATGTAGATTCAAAGTAACATCAAAATATTTTTGTGACATTCATTGTATGGGAAAGTTAAATAACAAATAAATATTTGATTACATTAAATAATTATTAATTTGTGCAATGTGCTAATGCTATTGTGGTTATAAATTCCAAAATAACCCTTATCTTTTAGATATATATTCACATTTGATGGATGAAATATTATGTGTGGGATGTGCTTTAAAACAATATGGAAGCAGGGAGCGATCAAGGGCCTAGACAAATATTTTTCCATGTGTTATTTTTGAAGTAGCATGCTAAGCACATAAGGGTTCTGTTGGTTTTTGTTTATGTTTGAAGCATTTAATAAGAAAATTTTTTAAAAAGTTGTTAGCAAAACTGTGGAAATATTGGCCACATAAATAAGACAAAATATTAGTAACTTTGTGATATCAAAAAGAACTCATACAAATTGACCTCAAATAAAAGGTAACAATATATACAAACAATGAAGGGAAAAAAAAAATGTAAAATTTTATTACACTGAATTAAGAACTTCTGTACATCAAAAAAATAAAAAAATAGAGGCAAACCATAAACCGAAGACATTTGCTATATGTATATATGTATGTATGTATATAATAACAAATGTCTAGTATGACTAAAACCATCTTTCAAATTCATAAGAAAAACAACCCTGTAGGAAAATGGACAAGAGATCTGAAAAGATAATTTCTTAGAAGAGGAAAATGGCTCAGAAATCGTACATCTAGGTTTATAACTCTTAAGAGAATCTCTTTTCGATGAGTACTGGAAATTATATATGTACAACATTGCTCAGTGCAAGATTGTTCAAATAATAGATACTTTCATCAACAGAAAAACAGATGTATAAATTGTGATATATTCACATAATTGGATAGAGTCAGTAATGGGATGAAGCAAAGTGTCAGACAGTACATAGATAAAACTTCTGAAACATAGAGCTGAGTGTAAAAAGTAAGTCACTGGATACAATAGTATATTAGTTACATTAAAGTATACTAAT
Organism: Aselliscus stoliczkanus; assembly: GCA_033961575.1. Taxonomy (NCBI): domain Eukaryota; kingdom Metazoa; phylum Chordata; class Mammalia; order Chiroptera; family Hipposideridae; genus Aselliscus; species Aselliscus stoliczkanus. The sequence continues at coordinate 134,161,503 of CM066731.1, read as the reverse complement.
AATGGTGTATATACATATATGTCTATATGCGTATATAGTTTAAGGATATACATTCATGTAGTAAATATATTTTACAAATAAGAGTATGACCATCACCACATTTGGATAGTAGTGTTTTTGTTTGTTTGTTTGTTTTGTGTGTGTGTGTGTGTGTGTGTGTGTGTGTGTGTGTAGGAAGGAGGTCTACTTAAGAGAAATTTGGCAAAAGATAAAAAAGCATTTTAAAGAAACCCAGTGAATGCTAAAGAGGCGGGGGAAACAAAAACAAAGAAACCTACATCAAGATATATCATAATCAAATTGCTGAAAACTAGCCCCCTGGGAAACAACAACAACAACAAAAAGAACTTAACCAGAAAATAGTGTCACATTACTTACAGAGATCAACAATTCAAATACTGCAGATATCTCATCAGAACACAATGAAGTGGAACAATTTTTTTTAAGATCTGGGATAAAAACCTTGTTAACTTAAAATTCTATATTAAAAGAAACAGTATCTTTTAAGAATGAAGGTAAAAATCTATTCTTAGATGCAGAACTAAGATAACACAGTGCTAGAAAATCTGTTCTAAAAGAGGTTCTGGGAAGTTTTATAGATGAGAGAGAGAGAGAGAGAGAGAGAGAGAGAGAGAGAGAGAGAGAGAGAGAGAGAGAGAACTGAAACATCAGGAATTAAAGGACAACTGAAATGTAACTATTCAAGTATATATAATAGATTACTCTTACCCTATTTTGTTATTTAAAATAAAACTTATTACACTTTCTAAGTGGATGTTTGATGTATACAGGAAAAATGCATAACACAACTATAACAAAGGTGAGAGAGATAAGATGACATATATAGTGGTAACATTTCCACATTCCACTTAAGGACATACAATGTTTACTCATAATTAATTGTGTAAAACTAAGTTATCTAGAACAACCACTAAAACATCTGTACAAAGAGACATAAAAACAATATCCATTGACAATTGGAAACCACGTTTTAAAAATACCATGTACAGTAGTACCAAAAATGAACTGTTTATGTATAAATACAACATATACAAGATCTCTATGCTGAAAACTACAAAACATGTATGAAAGAATTTAAGGGCAACCTAAACAAAGATACCATGTTTATGCACTGGAAGATCCTGCATAGTGAAGACTTTTTTCCCCCTCAAATTGGTCTATTTTTATTTAATTTACTCCATTCAAAACTCCCAGAATAACTTTTGTACACAAGTTGATTATGAACTCTATATGGAAAAGGTAAATGAATTAAAATAGCCATAAAAATTTTGAAGAAGAAAAAAATAAAGTTGGTGGAATTATACCTGATTTGAAGACAATGAAAAGCTACAGTGATCAAGGCAATGCAGTATTGAGGATGGATAGACACGTAGATCATAGAACAATCAATAGAACAGAAAATGAAAAGGCAAGTCGCAGACTTAAGAGAAAATATTTGCAAATCACATATCGGAAAAAGACTTGTATTCAGATTACGTAAATAACTCCTAAAACTCAACAGTAAGAAAATTACCCTATTAGAAATGATCAAAAAGCTTCTAGAGATACTTCACCAAGCAGTATTTACAACAGGCAAACAGAATACGAATAGATATTCATCATCATTAGCCATCGGGGAAAAAGCAAATGAAAACCACAATGAGATAGCACTACATCTATTAGAATGGCTAAAATAGAAGTTAGTGGTAATATGAATGGCTGCAAAGATGCATATAGAAAATGGATCTCTCATGTATGACTAATGGAAATGCAAAATGTTATAACCACTGGAAAACAGTAGGGCAGTTCCTTATAAACTTTCACATACACTTACCATATAACTCAATAACCCCTTGTTCATACAAAATGCTGAATACAAATACTGCTAGTCTTTCTATCTATAATCACCAAAACTTAGAAAACCCAAATTTCCTTGACTGGTGAAAGCATAAGCAAACCCTGATGATTACATACAATGGAATACTACTCTGCAATAAAAAGGAGTAAACTATTGATATATTCAATAACTTTAATGAATTTCAGAGGCATTATGCTAAGTGAAATAAGCCATTATCAAAAGGCCAAATATCATATTATTTCATTTATAAGACATTCTCCAACAGGGCAGGAGTGAGGCATGGAGGGGGACTATAGTGATTGATGGAGAACATATCAATGGTTACCTGGGGTTATTAGCAGGAGGGAGGAAGGTGTGACTGCAAAAGGAAATTTTTAGTATGTTGGAACTATTCTTATGTGATTGTGGTAAAGGTCACACAAATCCATACATATTTTAAAATTCATGCAATTGTACAGAAAATTCCATTTTGCTGTTAGGATAATTTAAAAACCAAATAAATACCTGAGGATATTTTTTTATGAGAATGAAAAGATACGGAGACAAGATTAGAAACAGGGACTATAGGGAATTCAGGGCTCTGAACACTGCTTGAGAGTTGCTAGCTATAAAATGTAGGGCAGACTGCCCATAAGAAAATAAAGGCTGTGTCACTGTACAAAGTTCATAGTCAAGACTCAGTGATAAAATGGAAAGTAGGAAGGTTTGAAATTGATGAATGGGAAGAGGGGCAATTCTAATAATATACTCATGTAACTTGTGCTGTCACTACTGTACATTTCTAAAATTCACAAAAAGATAGAAATGACTCACATGCAACTCTACCCTCTCAGGGTGGAGAGTAGACATAGATAGAAGCCCTCCTTTCCTCTATGTAGCAATAGAGTTTCAGCATTTTAATAGCCTATGTCTCCTAACTATGCTTGAATGTATAGGTCTGGTTCCTGAACAGTTGTAGCAGATAGATTGGCACACTGGTGAAGCTGAAAACTATTTCCACCTACCATCCTTTCTTTCAGTACTACTGAGATGTTTTGATATTGGTGAGACCAGTTTGGGCTGCACTAAACACTAGAGTTTTAGATCATTCTGTGTGAGGTAACTGCTTCAGAGACTGAACTTTTAGCTTTACTGTCTACATTTCATTTTCAATGGTTGTGGGACTGGTGTAGTCATAGTTGTGTGTGGTGTCAGAACTCATTGGTGTGTTATACAAAAATCTTTGGCCTTTAAAAATGGGATGCATAAAGCTTATAGTTGAATTAAATCAAAGTTAGTGGTCCTGAGAGTGAAAGCTAGCTTCTGCAAAGATATTCTTCTCTTCCCCCAGGTTTCTGAGTCTTGATGACGCTGACTAATTAAATTACATACTCAGAGAGGATTTTGGACATTTCTTCTTCAGATTTTAACTGATAAGGATAAAGAGATTTAACCTTAATACTTTGGTTTTTCCCTGAAAATTTAATAGTGGGAGGAGATTCATATTGGTCAACTTTGAAAAGTCATTTGGGTTCCTGATCTAATCCAGTGAGCTCTACTAGAAAACATGAAGTAACACAGTATGAGATAAATAATAAAGTGATATCTCAGTAGGGTTCATGGTGGCTTTGGAGTTAATATACTTAATTTCTGACCCACTTCAGAATGGTCTAAAACCATTGTGAGCATTATAAAAATTATTTTGGAATTTGTTGGATTTCATGTACTGTTTGTTTCATAGCAATAGATCCTTCATTTTTCCATAATGATGATATAATGTTAAATTCAAAACACTAAATCAGTAAATAGAGATCAAATTCTGACAGCAATCGAGGTTATATCATTGTTGGTAAGCATCACTCTTATTAAATCAGTCATTTGACAACAGAGAATACAGGATTTAAACAAAGAGGCCAACTAAACTGAGCCTTTTCCTAAATTATTATTTAGTATTTCTTATCACAATATTCAATTACCAGGCATTCCTTTATTTGCTTTCTGGTCACCAAAAGGATAAATGATCTTTATATCATCACACATCTTCTTTTTCTTCTTTGGAGAAGAAGCTTAAAGAAATGTAATAAAATATTTATTTTTAATAATGGTGATGACAGAATTATTCAATATAGAGTATCTTTTCATGCTTAATTCAAGAGAAATTAAGCCATATGCTAATTTATATGTGGGATTGTAAGGAAGTATTGGAGAAAATAGAGAGATGTGAAACAGAAAAAATAACACTCTTGAAATATTGTACCTTCAAGTTAAAAAATATACTTGGAGGGACAGAATTTTCTTCTGGCAGACAGAAAAAGCTACACCCAGCTCAAAATGTCACGCCCTCTCTGTGGGGACACATAACCAACATAGCTTACTGGCTAGAGCCCCACCAGCCCACAGTACTATTACAATCCTTGGATGTGCCCCACAGCCTAGCATAATCAGCCATATATATCTCTCTCCTTCCTAATAGAGGTGATTATAGTTTGTGTTTCTAACCATCTAAGAGGTCAGAGGATCCTCACGGCCTGCTCAATGGTTTTTCATTAGAGATGTGAAATATGAGTGTGATCTATCTCCCCACTGGTAGTGCTTTCCTCTCTCCTTTCAGTGTTCCCCTGGAAGCCATCTACTTTGTGCAAGATGATACTTTACTATAGAAGGATAACTCAATTTCATTTATGAAATACATATTCTTCTGTCATCTTGACAATATAAATCAAATTTATTTATATTCTATTTCTTCAATGGAGGGGGATTTGAGCTAACAATGTTTAAAATATCTACTTGAAACTCTTTTCCTATTAAATGAGAAAGGTAATAGTTGAAGATGTAGGGATGTATATAATTACTGAAGTGGTTGCTTCTCTGAAGCATAAGATTGCTGTCATTATCTCAATGAGCTGAATAGATTGAATTAGTTCATTCAGCAAACACATATTTAGTCTGTACTTACATACATACAGTACCAGGTGCTCGGTGAAACATGAAAGTGGAAGTTACAATATTATGGCTGATTAAGACAGTTGGAAGTATCTAATAAATATATTAAGAATGGCACATAGTACTATAAGTATTCAAAGGAGAGGTATCTTCCTATTAGGATTATTAAGAAAGTCTTTATGGAGTTTCAGTTACAGTGGAGCTTAAAAGAATGGTAGGATTTGGATAGATGGACAGTGAACATGTCATTCCAAACAGAGAAAATTGGATAAAGGGAAGCATTGCAGTACAAAAGGTAACTTGTGTTTTAGGAATTATCAGTAGTCTCATTAGATTAGACAATGACATGAAGTGAGTGCTTATTATGGGTTAGATGATACTTTAGGTTCTTTAAAAGGAATTAACTAGGAATATTAGCTGTGTTTTCAGATTCTGACACTGTGGCTCAGAGAGGTTAAGTAATTTGTCCACACTATTTACATGGCTAGCAAATGGACGTAGACTTAAGCAGTTTGGCTCGTGAATCTATTCATGCCACCCTTAGATCACAGCTGCCTTTCTTCAAGAAGGAAGTGTGAAATAAAGTTAAAAAGTTAGGTTTGGATTGGACTCTAAATGGCAATGAATGGTTGCCTAAGAAGTCTGAGTTTCATTTAAGAAGTAATGGGAATTTTTAAGTTTCTAGGACAGGAGAAGAAACCTTCAGAACAGAGTTTTAAGTGTAATTAGGTAGCAGTTTAAAACACGGATTTGGGGTAGGTAAAAATAAGAGCTAGTGGAGACTAGCCAATAATCTACTGGAGTGAAATAGGTAGGTTCTCACCTAGAAGTAGGATTAATAGGACAGAGATGGGATTGATGGGACACTATGATGATAACTGCCTGGAAGATGATCATGTTCTTTCCTGATACTACATAGTTAAGATAATTAAGTCTATGTTTTTACATTCTGTCCATGAAATTTTAATTAATATCATTAATTAATTTAATTTAGTAAAGCCTACAATAGTTGTATAATGTTATCAATAAAAGGAAACTGGTAGAGATTGGGCATTGCAATCTCTTGACTTGATGTTCCTCTTTTAAACTTTATCATTTCCTTCTTTTTTTTTCCTTCCTTTCTTCCTTCCTTTCCCTCCTTCTATAACATCTCCTTCCCTTCTTTCCTTTGTTTTTCTCTGTTACTGTCTATTCTTTCTGGCTGGCAACATAGCAGAAAATTATATTGGTATATAATATTAACAGCAATTACCTTACACACAACTTTTTTCAAGTTTCAGTAGCAAAAATACATTAAGTATAGGGAAGTTGGTTAGAACTGCAGTATAGGCAAACTTGTCTACTGAACCACTTGATAAGATTATTTTAGTTTATTTTAATTTTTACATATGTGTCTACTTTCCAACTTGTAAGAGAGAAATGCCTAAAACCGTGCCTGGTATAAAGCAAGTAGTAAGTGTAAGCAAACAAAATTTAACAAAAGAATTTTTATATAAGCATTTTATATATAGCTATATCAGATTTTAATGTTCTTACATTCACAATGTGTTCCATCTTGTCCTCTATACTCAAATGTGTTTTTTCCCGTCTCTTCTCTTTTAAAGCCATTTTCTTGCATTTTTTGTAAATGATAAGCCATTTTTTTCTCTAGAAGGGCTTGTTTCTAGCATATTAAAAAATATGTTGGTTAACATCAACTTGCTCTTTGGAAACACAAGATAAATATTTATAATATGATGATATGTTGGAAATGAGCAGTCATTCTTGTCTTGTGATTTGCAAGGTTATGCTGAGTGCAAATTTGGGATGGTAGTAAGGGGTAAATTTCCATCTGTGGTCAAACATGAAGAATATATTTTATGCATAGATGCAATTTACCTCACTGCACACATTTGGGGAACCAGTCCAGTTTCAGATCAGGAAGGGTCTTGTAATCCATAGCTATCCTGGTGAGTTCAGGGAATTTCTACATTAGAAGAAGCCTGAGTGACTTACCCACAAGTTACTCAGGCTTACCACAGGTAAACAAAATATAGTACATAAAATGTGACTTCCTTTTGTGAATCTCTGGGTTAATATTGATCTTGGATATACCAGAAAGGATATAATTGCACAGAGAAAGGACCCCAGAAATCCTCAGATGATTCCCTAGAATATTCAGCAAGAGAGTGGATCAGTACATGTGTGTGAAAGAACTACCCAAGGCCACAGAAAGGACCATCCTGAGGGATTAGAGAGAACAGTGCTCAACACCTACCTATCATGTCTACTCTTACCCAACACTTTGAAAAGTTTCGTAAGTTACAGGGCATTGGGTAGAGAAATAAATGGATCTTGCTTCAGTAGTAGGAAACAACTAGTCCCAGATTAAACATGGCTTTGGCCCCATTTAACAAATCTTCAAAAGCAACATCTATAACAATCAAACTGTTTCCAAATAAGTTATTTACATCCAAGAAAAAAAGCTAAAATACATTATAAGAATATAAAAATATTCAGCACCCCAAAAGTAAAATTCATGATATATATATATATATAGACTGAATTGGATCTGGCATCCAATCAAAGAATAGCAAGCATATAAAGAAGCAGGGAAATCTGACCAATAAAATGAGTGAATTAATCAATCAAAATTGACCCAGAAATGACACAGAAGTTAGAATTAAAGACAAGAACATTAAAACAGATTACGTAACTGCATTCCATACATTCACAAGGTGAAGAAGAGACATGAAAGATATAAAAAGGACCAAAATAAATTTCTTAAATGTGTGAGATGAATAATACAGAGTATACATTCAGTGCAGAGTAGACAATGAAAAAGAAGATGTTAATTAATGTCTGTCTATTCAGGAACAGAAAACATCCAAAAGGAAAACACTGAAAGAAAAAAAATTACAAAATGAAAATACTATCAGTGAGATGTGGGACCACATCAAGCAGCCTAATATGTCTGCAGAGAGGAGAGAGGGGACAAACAAAATATTTGATAATGTTCACTATCACTGCTTCTATTCTACATTAGAGGTTCTAATTAGTGCAATCCAGCAAGAAAATAAATAAGAAGATAAGACAATTTGAAGAGAATAAATAAAACTACTATTATTTACAGATAATATGATCATCTATGTAGAATATCAATTGACATCTGGAAAACAGCTAGAACTATTAAGTGATTTTAAGAATGCAGGATACGAGATGAATAGAAAAATTGTTTTTCTATATACTAACATCAAAAACCAGAATTCAAAATAAAAATGCAAATTATAATAGAATAAAAATTATGAAACACTTTTCATAAAAATTATGAAATACTTTTCACCCCTTCCTAAAAGGGATGAGTCTATGAAAAAGATGTGTAAGACGTGTACACTGCAAACTATACAACACTGATAAGAAAAGTTAAGGAAGCCTATAGAAAATGGAGAACCTGTTTGGTTCATAAGTTAGAAAACAGTACTATCAAGAAATCAATTTTGCCTAAACTGACCTCTATATAGAGTCAACAAAATTCTAATTAAAATTTCAGCAAGAATTCTCAGTAGAAATTGACAAGTTGATTCTAAAATTTATATTGAAATGTTAGAGGGCTTAGATTAGCCAAAACAACTTTGAAAATGAAGAACAAACTTGGAAGGCTAGAGCTACTGATTTAAAGAATTATTAAAAACACAATAATCAGTAACTTAAATTAGATAAATATAGGTCAAAGAACAAAAAAGAGTGATATAACTGATTTTTTTTGACAAAAAATGCAAATGCAAAATCCTTTAAAGATTTTTTATAACTCTGTAATTTAAGCTCATAATTTGGAGTAAAAAATATATATGTCAAATCTGAAAGAAAAATATATAAAAATAAGAATCACACACAAATTAATTGAAAGCCTCTTGTATTAAGAAATTATTTTTAAAAAGACAATTTAGAATAACTCCATTGGAAATATCAATACTTCAAATAGCTGTGCCATTAACATGGCTTGAGCAGCCTGTGGTGTCATCATGCCTCCCATTCATGGCCATGTCTAATAGGTACTACCAGTGTCACAATTTAATCCACTGCACTAGTTGCCACTAAAATTGGCCAAGACTCATTGACTAGTATTGACATCAGGCAAAAATTAAGAGGAAATGTAGGGAATTGTGTTGCTCTCCAAAAAGAAGGATACTTTGGAAGCAAAACAAAACAAAACAAAAAAAAACACGCCAACATGGAGGGAATTCCCACTGAAGAAAGTGGTAAAAAATTGAATACTAGAAAAAAATACTGTTAAATTGAAATAAGATGAACTTGCCATATATGAACAGTGAGTCCCTGACAATACTAAGAAGTATATGTAACAAAAGTAGAATAAAATATCGTACATATTTCAATTTCCAATACTTAAAAAACTTGCCATATAGCAGTATATGTAAATATAACCAGATTGTGTAAATCTTACACTACATCTAGGTTTTCCACAAACAAACTACCTAAGATGATTTAGAATTGTAGACCAACATTTCTTGACATAGGAAGTTCTCAATGTTATTTTATTAAATGAAAAAGCAATCTACAAAATAGCCTATGAATTATAATAACCTGAATTAATTAATTAACTAATTTGAATACGTAAACATTCATAGAAATTTTATGCAAGTGTATGTATGTGCATGTGTGTTATGTAGTGAATGTATGTGCATATGTGTAGGAATGTGTGTGTGTGTGTGTGTGTGTGTGTGTGTGTGTACCAGTAAGTTACTTGCATGGTGCTGGAATCACAAATGATTTCTCTTTCTCTTTATACCGATTAGACTTGAGATCATAAAATATTATATATCATTTAAAATTAAAACCAGTTACTCTAAAAAATTAACTGGTGGGGAAAAATTGAGAACGTTTTCCAAGAAATTTTGATTCTAAGAAAAAATTGGTTATGTCATTTTTTTTTTCTATAGGAATTACAAGTATAGTTTATGGTGTGGGATAAAGTCAAAAGTAGTTATATCAAATAGTAGGGTAGTACTTTTTATATTATAGTCAGAATATAATATGGTCAAAATATAGTAAAAATTTTAGTAACTTTCAGTTTTGTATAAAGCATATAATTTTGCATAACTGATCCATGGTCATCTTATATAGTATACTTTCAAAAATCGAAACCAGCAAAAGCTTCTCCCAAATTAGAGGCTCAAGTTAAACATACTTTCCTGTCACTCTCTTCTCTGCTTCTACGCCGTTGTTCTTCTATCCTAGCTTCTCTTTTAACATCTTCTCCAATCTTTGTGAGAAGTAACATCTCTTTTGTCTTCCATTCCTACAGTGCATACATAACGTTACTGTACTCAGTGCTTACAATAAACCTTTGTATTTTGTCCCCCACCAGCAAGCAAATTAGAAGAGCCTAACGGACACCTGGTCAAGCATAATGAAAGTCATACATTGTCTTTCGAATGGGCTTGCCTTACTGCACTCCGATTAGGAATGCAGGCATGGTTAGTTTTTACTAAAGCTAAGTCAAAAAAAAAATGCCCCTCCCACACTAAGGGCTATTATGGAGTTAAATAGTGTCTAATAATTTTCACAATTATCTCTTAAAAAGCAGATATTGGCTCATATATATATAGCATATAGTTTGCGGTGTCATCTTCATTGTTTTATATGAAGTAAGATTAATGTGGGTAAATTATTTAGACCTGAAATGACTTCAAGAAGTATGATGGACAGCTAAAATTATTTACAAATGAAACAAATTTACACAAATTTTCTTTCAATATTTTATGTCTCACCTCTTCAATTTTTCTACGAAGACAAAGTTTTTTTCTTGTGTCTTCCCGCTGTCGTCTTTCTTCTTTATCCATCCGCAGTAGGCGCTGCTCCTTTGCTGTGCGCTTACGTTGTTCTAATTCCCTACTTATCATATCCAAATACCTAATTAAAAGAGCAAATGCAAGTGAAGGTGAATTGGGTGTTTCCCTTAAAGTGGCATCAACTGCTTTGGTATGCCCAAACCACCTCTTTGCTTGCTTTTTATTTCCTGAACTATAGGAATGTTATAGTTTTTCTCTCAGCTCTGTTCATGGACCTGTAAGCTAGCTCTCACCATATTTTACTTGTAATACCGATCTCCCTACCATATAAGTATCTGGCCAAAACAATAGTAAAATGTGGAGCAAACTCATTAAAAACATTTTGCACAGTGAGTATTCATAACTCAGTAGGTTTAGGAACATGAGTCTGCAAAGAAGGCTGAAACACACACGTATTGACTTCACGTCTAGAATAAAACAGATTTGAATTTTCTAAGAAAAAGATGTATACTGTGTCTCAAGTAATGTACGAAGTCTTGAACAAATCTTACATCTATATCTAGGTTTCTGGTATGTCAATATGCGTTACTGAACTACCACAAAATGAAGCCAAGGAATATAAAAGTCACTCTATGCAGTCCAATCTCTTACCTTAATGAAGAAGGAGAAAAAAGAACTATAATATCCATTCACTTCCTAAGATATGGGCTTGACCACAAAATGGTAAAGATTGAACACGAGTAGGTCACATCTGAATAGTTGACACACTTTCTTTTAGGGACAACGCATATGTATATTAGCATTATATAGTTACATTAAACCTCCATTTTTGGCTTTGCATTAACTTTCTCAAACTTAATGCTGTCAGTCATTTAAGATGAATCATAAAAAGCCATTGCTAGAAGCATGTGCTAAAAGATAATGTCCCTCTATTTGCAACTATGGGAAGAATTTGGATCTGATTACCTCTTGGACTCCCAGAAACCCTGTCTTCTCTGGTAGAAATTGTTCTTTGTCGCTTTGGCACCAAAGTTTTCTATTCCTGTACCTCTTGGGCTCCCTTTCTCTCCATACTGAGGGCAATGGTGGAGTTAGGTAGTGTCCAGTACTTCTTAAAAAATTCCTAACTTCAATTCTTTCTAGTATTTTCCTAACTTATTTGGGTCCACAATATATACATAAAGTATGCATTGACTTCAATCTTACCTGTGCCTTATTAATCGTTCCTGGTCCTTAACAGACTGAGTGTCCTCCTGCAACAACCAGTTTTGGAACTGTGTGACATCAGAATGTCCAGGCATTTGATTGTGTTCTTGTAGTTTATTTACTTGTTTTGCAAGCATTTTCTATTTAAAAAAATGTGTATCATATATATGCATTATATATATATATATATATATATATATATATATATACACACACAATGCACATGCACACGTGTATATATATTCATTTATAATGTTTTTCATGTTTACCAGGAATAAAACTGTCCTTTTATATGCCTTTTTATATTTAGTGTTTAGTAAAATTCCTGGGCTTTGTAAATAGCTAATTCTGCTTAACTGCATTGCAGTCTATTTTGAACCCATTGCAGACATGGACAACTGAACCAAAGTAAAGATTTCTCTTTCTGAAAATAAAACATAACTATTTCATCATACATCTCTACACAAAAAAAGTTAAGTGAAAATATGGAAGAAGGCAAGGAGAAACTTTAGGCACTGAGGGGAAAATGGTGTGGGGGAGAATATAGAACACTTAAAGGTATAGGAAAGTCATTCTCATTTCTATACAACTCCCTCAGCCTTAGAACATACATTTGTAAAAGTACACATACATACACATTTCTCTTTTTACTTCAAATCTCTTGACCCTAAAACCTCAATTCACTCATACACACATGCACACACACACATTTTGAGTCAAAAATGAAAAGGAAGTCCCTATTTATACCCACTCACTCTATACCCAGTCATTCCACTTCATCTTTAGAATATCATTTTATACTAGATGAACACAGCTGCATGTATGTGGGTACAAACACACAGTGTACATGTTCACTGAGTCACCTGTGATAACTATTCATACTGTCCCTCTCCTGGTACTCAAACTGGGTTCCAGCTTAAGAATCTTGTTGCCACATAGACTCTACCTATTGGCCCCAGTTCAGAAGGAAGGGACACATTGGAGTAGCAATATAATAATTACTATATTATGCCAGCTCCCACTGGCACATTAATAGATGATCTGGACCCTTTTCCTTTCTTGGCCCAATATAGCAAACTGAAAATATTTGTTCCTGCTCTAAATTTTCATTTGGAAAAAAATATTTAATTAGTTTGTCAAAATTAAAGGTAAAAAGATTATAAGAAAATACTTTGCATACAAATAAACCTTTCTTCTAAACTCTATGTATGAAACCAAATTTAACTATTTAACTTACTTGTTCTTTTATATAGTTTCTTTCAAAGTCTAATTTCAAACTGGTAAGATATTGTCTGTACATGTTCAATTCCCGCAAGTTACAAACAATCTAAAAATCAAAACAACAACAAAAATATATGTATAACTATTTAAAAATCATAGCAATCACTTTCAGGAAGAACAATAGTTAATAATAGACAATTTGATAGTATTTTGGAATCAAGAGTAATAAGTTGCTATCAATTTTGTTAAGTAGTAAATCTCCACAATAGTTAAACTATAGGAAATTTCTATCCAAATCTCATTACTTTATTAATATGACTTATGACATAAGAAATTTAGTATACACAGCTGTAGTTTAATATAAATACCAATGTAATAATAACGTTCAATACAAATTAGAATATAAGGCTATTCTTATGTTCTATCAGGATTCTATTAGGCTGATTTGGTACACTCCTGTTTTGTCTCGTTTTTAAAAGTGTATAGGACATAATCCTTGACAAGCATTCAGTGCCATTAGGACAAAGAAAGAAGACTATGATAGAGTTGGGAAATTACCTTTAAATCCATCCTCAAGTTATTTAGTAATCATCTTTTGATATTACAAAAAAAAAGGTGGAGGAAATAGTATCATTTAGAAACAACTATTGTCCAATTTCCATTGACCTGAATACTAAGTAATTTATGGAATTTCCCATTAAACATGATCAAGTTAAAGGTGATACCCCACCCCCATCACAGTGAGGTATAGAAACAAACTTATGCTGTCTTGGAGGTCTTCAATGATTAAAAAGAAGTCATCTTCGACCCACTTTATTATTGCTGGTGATGTAGCCACCTTTCTTTAATCTCCTCAGGATATCTTTGCGCTTATAGTATTCTCTTAAATGTGGATCATGGAGACTTTTATAATGATTTTCCATAAGTCGACAATAAGGATCAGTCAGGTTAAAACCATAAGAAGGTTGAAAAAGCTGCAAACACAGATTTAAAAATATGACAAATGTAAAATTAAGGAATTTCACGTTTAAGTATCAACCTATTGAAATGACTAGAATGTTCATTAAAAATAAAATATGCAATAGTAATTTGAAGTGGGAAAAAATCAGCAACAGAAAGATTTGCATTGAGGAACATTTTTTATTCCACTGACCTAAAAATCCACCCGTATTCAATTATTTCCTCCTCTGATCTCCATCACTTCCTGGCTCTGAGCCAGAGAAGAAAGGAAGAGAGGAAAAGAAAGAGAATAGGAAAATATTTGTTTTAATGTATAAAGCTAATGTTAAGATTCTCCATTTTCCTCCTCCCTCCTCCCTGGTCAAGGCACTGTATTCAAAGCGTAAAGGGATACTATTAATTATGACTATTATATTTCAATATCTGAAAATGAAGAAAAATAGAAAATCTTTTATCAAGATTCATGGAGATAACTTTATCAAAAAATAGTAGAAGTAAAAGCAGATATTAAAGATAGATTAAAGAGTTTGTATCTTGAGGTTTTATCTAATGTAAGAAACCCAACAATATTTGAGTGCTACAGTCAGGAAAAAATTCAAGACCTATACTATAAAGTTCAATATATTGAATAACCAGTTATAAAGGATATTGATAGGAACTAAGGTTTCTCCATATGTATAAAGGCCAAATACAACCCTACACAGTAGCCATTAAGATATAAAAGAAGGAAAATATCAGCTAATAGTCATGTTTCTATATCTGTTACTTTAGAGGTTACTTTAGTTATTTAATCTCATTTGTAAATTAAAACATTAACAAAGTCAGGTGTTTTGTTTTGTTTTTGGTGTGAGTTCTTAGTCCACTTTTCAATAGCTGATGGTGTTAATGAGTTATAGGAGAACCCCTGAAAGGGAAGAAGTAGGCGTGGAAGATGTCTTTATATTCTTTCTTTTTGTTTTTCTTTAATTTTTTTTTCTGCCAGAATGACAGAAGTTTTAGTCTGAAGTAATGTCAAAGCAAGAACTCACTCAAGTGAAAGGCAGTTGGAATGTGTGAGAGATGTGGCAAACCTGAGAGCACCTGCCCTGTTTGCAGGCATCTAATTCAGTTTATAAGACTCCACAATCCTGACCTGTCTACAGGTACCAATTTGTGACCTCCATGTTCTGTCTGGCAGTATCCAACTCAGTGAAATTCTGAAAACTAAGGAGCCTGGCTGGGTGGGATCCTAAAACAAACTCCCTTAAGGTAGGTAGGAGGATCCTTCTTATATTGGCAAAGGGGCAGATTGATGGAACTTGATAGGATACTAGCTTTCCTTTTCCATTTAAAGCTTCCTTGGTAAGTTTCTGTTCTCTTGTTTAATACCAGACTTTATTTAATCCCTTCCAAGGGGCCTACATCACAAAGTGCAATTCCTTAATTACTAATGTTTCTCTGAGAAGGCAAAGGAAAGAGTTCTACAGGGTAAGGTCTTGAATTCAGTGAGACAGATATGAAGCCCATATCTTTCCTGTGAGGGAAACAACCAACAATCATGAGTTAAGGATTTGACTGATTGTTTCTTTTAGCTGTTGCCATTTAGCTGTCAACCTCTTTTAGATACTGACTTTTATCTGTGATGAGATGTCTCTCAAGACCAAACTTGGCCTACTGACCTATAAACAAAGAACACTTTTTTTTTTTTTTTTTTTAGGGCAGTGTCACTGGCCCTCATATGTGGGACTGAACTGGGGCTGCTGGCTTCCCAAGCCAGCACTTAAGCACTGTGCCACTCAGCCGGCCCAACAAAGAACACTTTTTAAATAAATCCATTCATTGGAGCCAGGCTAACTCTTTTGTTGTCAACTAAAATAAGTGATTTCCCTCTTTAAAAAATTTTTAAAAAGAAAAAACTATATGTAAATGTACATATAAAGCATTACTTTATTGAAGAACTTGTACTGAAAGAAAAAGAAAGCTCTTAAAACTAGTTCAGTCTTCAAAGAAATAGTCTGGTGTCTAATTATGATTAAATGAAGACAGTTTTGAGGAAATTAATAAAGAATAGAGAGAACATCTTTTTAAAAAAGCAGCTGACAAGTGAATTAATATTCAACAGAAAATGATAACACAGCAAATAATACATTTGAGGAAGCAGAGAAAAGAAAGACAGGGCTAAGTTTCTACACAAAAGATAAGAGATACAGCTTTCAAACATGCTTTAGAAAAGCTAGTTTGTGTATGACTCAGTTAAATTATGTGAGGCTAGCTCACTCTATTCTAGTAGAACATATTTGTTTTTAAACATAAATATTTTCTAGAAACAAAACTTACTTTAAGAAATCATGTTTATTAGGCAAGTAGCAAATACCAAGGGGCCCTGCTCATTTCTAACGATGTCATAGACAATAGAAAGGTAAGGGGGGTCACTCAGAATTCTTCCATGTAGAATTTTTTGCAATATTAACCATAGCAACCACTCAACAAGAATGTACTAAACCTCTTTCAGTGTTAGTTACTGAGTCATGGACAGGGGAGATTCAAGGGTAGGAATAGCATTGAGGACTAAAAACATAGGAGGGTGTGAGGGAAGTACACATAACCCAGTATGATTTAAGACATAAAACTGTAATTACAGAATGATGGTATTGAGCAAAATTATACAAACCAAGGGCAATAAAAATTCTAAAGAATTGGGGGCTATGATAGTTTAGAAAAAATCTTGAAAGATGGCTGAAATTCATAGATTGAGGAGAAGATGAGAGGGTATGCCAGGTTTGAGAGGCATAATGAACAAAGGCACAGAAGCATCAACATGGTATGTGTGAGCACATATACAAGACCTCAACTTCAAGCTGAGGCTCTGGGTTGGAAAAAAGCCTGGGCAGAAAAGTTAGGGCAAATCATAGAGTCTCTCAGGGAGGCATAGCCTCTTCCATCAAAGTGAGGTTAAAGTATTAAATGTGTTAACCCATTTCAACTCTACTTTTTTCTCACTTTTGTGTGTGAGAATTTGACTCAAACAAAATCACAGAGAAGTGATCTGTAATAAGAGTTTTGTCCAAGTTATTATTGGTTACAATCATAACATATAATTAAATGCCAGCCAGCACCAATAACCTTCCACCTTTTAAACAAACATTTCTAAGTAAATAAAACTCAATAAATAGGTATATATTAAGTGTTATTATAAAGGAAAGTTAATATACTTTCATAAATACAAATTAAGACAGAGCTAAGAACCTAAACTTTCTAGACCCTGATTCCGTCCAAACCATACTAGATGAAGTTCCTTGGTATGCATCCTAAACTAAACTTTAGCTTAAATGTAGGTTTGATTTTTTTTTTCCTGTGAATGTTAATGTAAATTCCCTTAATGGACTTTGTGTAATGTAGTGCCTGACTTTAACAGCAAGTAGAAAAATGCAAAGACAACCAATGTTAACACAAAAAACTGCTTTACCTTTTCACTTAACTTCGTTGTATAGTATAAAGTATTGCTTCCTGGGATCATAGGCAGCTTGACCCCAAGAGGCAGATCCAGTAGTTGAGCCGCTCCGACCCTGGGAAAGTGGGTTTTGTGCGCACCCTGTCAGATAACAATTGGTGAGTTGTATCTTTTCTTTCAGGCATTACTCATTTAGGTTAGGCCAGTCTACTCCTACTTTAGCCAAGGGAACCGAAAGGCCATACAGGCAGTGTCGGGGCCTGCCCTGGCAGACAGTCCCGAAGACCTGTTCCCAAGTCACCAGCCAGTTGTGGCCATTGCCACCCACTGCGACGCACGAGGGCGCCAGAAGCTGACAGTTACCAAGCCCGGGGACCTGTCAGTGGTTCTCCTGCCGGCCGCTCCCCCCTCCCCCCTCCCGGCCGTTGGCTGGTGGAGGACGGTGACACCAGACCTCATGCCACTCACATCTCCACACTCCTGGCTGTCCGCTTCCAGGCTGCTGGTGGCCGTCTTGGTGGCCGCGACGCTGGCAGCCTTGGAGCAGGCGCTGAGGTACAACTCCATTGTGGCCCGGGGCCCCTGTGCCTCCCTGCCACCCTCCCCTCCCGCCTTTCCTCACACCCCTTCCCTGTCGCCGTCCCTGGGTCCTGACTGGACCAGGAATGACCAGTACCCCGCGCGTCCTCTAGGCTCCACTCTGGCAGCATTCCAGGCCCGAACCTCAGGCCCCCAGAAGGGCGGAGCCCTCAGAGGGCAGCCCCCAGTGCTTGAGGTCTAAGCGCCCAGAGTTGGGGAAATCAGTCCTAGTGGGGGCCTGGTCTAAGCGGCCCACTGTGGGAATATAATTTCTCTATGAGAGCAGCACCCCTCGGCCAAAACAAAACAAAACAAAATCACAGCGTAGAAAACTTTGCTGGCACATAGCTGGCTAATTTCATCTGGCCTCGAAGGAGGTATAGGTCTGAAATAAACAAACACAAACAAACAAATCCAGGAATGATTGCACGGTCCATGCTAGGTCCGGAGGCCTGGCTTTCTACATGTCCTCCTCATAGACACAATGACCAAACCCTGTCTCAGGCCCCCACGACCTCTTCCCTCTCCAGATCCTGCATAACATACATTGGCCTTCTTATGGGCTCATTGTCTTCCACCTGTCCTCCTCCCCCCTATAGTCTTCCTCTTTTCTTTCTGGCTTGCTCCCCTTTTCCACTCCTTCCTCTCTGCTTCCCTTGCTTTCTCCTATATCCGTTTTTCTCCCTCTCTCAACCATCCAGCCAAAATTTATAAAATGCCTGACACTTTTGGGCCAGTCATTGAGTTGGGCACTGGGGATTCAGCAATGAGTAAAATATGGCCTTTTTCTTCAGGGAACTAAGGAGACTGTGAGTAGTTAAGGGCAGAGACTACCTGATTTCAGGAATGTGGACTAAGCCTCTTAGGTTCCTTGGCCCACTATTCTCTCATTTCTTGGTCCTTTAGTAGTAATACCTACCATTTATTGAGAATTTACTAATTCCAGATGCTGTATTAGATACCACATTTCATCTTTATAATGGTCTTGTCAATAATTACCCTTTATTTCAAAGATTAAAAAAAATGATAATCACTATTAAATAGTATTCCCAGAGGCAGTTTCTTTAAATTTTTTTTTTTTTTTGAGGGCAGTGTCACTGACCCTCATATGTGGGACCGAACCAGAGCCACTGGCTTCCCAAGCCAACGCTTAACCACTGTGCCACTCGACCGGCCCAGTCTCTTAATCAGTATACTCTATATTTTCATCTGCTCTATTTGTTTTGATGTTACTCATATGCTTAGGACTCCTAAATTTTAAATTTAACCTTGGGATAGAGTCCATTGCCAGCTCTCAACATGGATGTCCCACAATCATGTCAAATCCAGCACACTCAAATTTCAACCCACCCCCTTCACCAAAACGGGATGAAACAAAGGCCCTGTTCTTCTTTCTGCATGTCTCATCTCAGTGACAATATCAATATCTACCTAAGCCAGAAACTGAGACATGCTCCTAGATACTTCCCTTTCTCTTTATTCTCCACATTCATTTGATCCCTTGGTCCTACTGATCTTATCACTGAAATTAATTGGTCCTCTTTTATCTATCTCTACAGTGCTCTCCGAGTTAAACCACTCTACCACTCTTTTTTTTTTTTTGCCTGTATGATTGGCATAACCTTATAGCATCTTCCTGCCATCATTTATCCCAACAATCCATCGTTTATCAAATTGATGTTTGATGTTATTTCTCTACCCTGCCCTTAAACCCCTAAGTGCTGCAAACAAGACTAAGCACAAATCATATAACAGCCGCTCTGACCTGGTCGCTGTATTAGTTTCTTATTTGCTGCAGTAGAAAAAATTACCATAATGTTAATAGCTTAAAGCAATATAAACACATATAATAACTGAGGTCAGCATTCTGAAATGAATCTCATTGTGATGAAATCAAGGTGTGGGCAAGGCTGCATTTTTCTGGAGGCTGTAGGGCACTACCTATGTCCTTGCTCTTTCTGGCTTCTAAAAGCTTCCCTTTGCTCCCACTTCAAATCCAGTGTGTAGCATCTTCAAATCTCTAATTCATACCCCTGCCTTCTTCTTCCATAATTAAAAATCTTTTGATTACACTGGGCCCATCTAGATGACCCAGGATAATTTCTTCAGTTTTGAGATCAGCTGATTAGCAACCTTAATTCTATCAGCAATCCTAATTCCTCATAGCTATGAAACATAGCAGTCACAGGTCTTGGAAATTAAGCATCTTTGGGGGATGTCATACTACCTATCACAGCTATTTTCTCCCTTTCTAAAACATAACTTCCCTATACCACCTCTCAGAATTGAACCTGGAGTGACTCTGAACTATTTGCAGTTGGTTCCCCATACTGAGCCTGCTGATTTGAGTCTCTGTGTCTTTGCTGTTTTGTTCCTTCTGCCTGGCAGCCCTTTGCACATCATTGCTTGGCTGACTTCAATCAGCCTTCAGGACTGCTTAAGTATTGTTAACTCCAGAAAGGCTTTCTGACATTCTAAGCTTTTGCCAATTCTCTTCCTCTGTGCCTCCTTCCATAGAGCACTTTTCACATTACATCAAAAATACCTCTTGACCTGTCAGTCTCCTTTTAATAGAACAGAAACTCTTTGGGAGGAGGTTTTTGTTCATTCAACTTTATATGCACAGCAGTTAGCAATAGTGCCTAGCAAGCATTTAGTAAGCCCTAAGTATATTTCCTTAGCTAGGCAGACATGAATGAGAACCCATTGAAAGGTTTTAATTTAGATAACACTGGCCACATATGGAGGGTGAATTTGTGGGAGAGAGACTGGAGGCCTGGGGGACTTCATGATATTTAGTCATATAGGCAAAAAACAATGAAGTACTGAACTAATGAGTCAAAGGCAATTAGAATGAACGGGACAAAATGGATTTGAGAGACATTTGAGGAAACATTGTCATAACTTTGGGTTCTTCCTCATTTCAATGAACTTTCAAAACACCAGAGATGGAGGGAGTGATTGCTGTTGCGAAGCTGACAGGGGTAGATGACAGGCTTGGATTCTGGAGGGGAGAGTTAAGCCAGAGAAGTAAATGAATTCCCTAAAAATCCCGCATCACATAGGAAAGCAGCTGAGAAGCCAGAATAGAGAGACAGCAATCTGTTATGTATATGTGTAAAAAAGGATTTGTTGCATTCTTGGAGATGTTAGAAGAGTATGTGTCTGAAGTTTTATGGAGTCTGGGATCTTTTCAGAGACTGTATTTATTGGTATTTGCTTCATGAAAAACTATTTACGAAGTTTAACGGCTTTAAAAATTATTTATTATTTCTCACAACTCTCTGGGTTAGAAGCAAGTAGAACTCTAAGGTCCAGGTATTCTTGGAGATGGCAGTGACACTGACCCAGCCAGAAGAATCTTCCAATGGATCAGTTTTGAAATCAGAGTAGAGTTTTTAATTTTTTGACCAACAGTTACTCTTTTTTTTTGGCAGAAATTCTGCATATCTGAATCTTGGTGGTTGCTTAGTCTTACTTTTAACTAAAACCAAGTTGGGACTCTGCATATAGTTGTGTTTGTCAGTCTCATCTTGTTTGTCTCATCACAATGCAATGAAAATTCTTTAGGGAAGAATTCTGCATGTCTTGCTCAATGTACTCTTCAATAACTAGAACAATGCCCAGTAATTTAAAGGACTCAGCAGTAGGTATTCAATATTACCAAATCAGTAAATGAGTGAATCATTTATCCTTTTCTGTTTTCTTTTTTTGGTCACTGCTTAAATGGGCATTGTTCAGTGCTTGCTTTGGCTTCCTCCTCCTCCTCCTCCTCCTTTTCTTTTAGCATTTATTACTGAGCAGTGATCCTTGTAATTGACACTGTTTTCCTGTAGGTGGTGTCTCTTTTTTTTTTTTTTTTGAGGGCCATGTTACTGGCCCTAATATGTGGGACCCGAACCGGAGCCACTGTCTTCCCAAGCCAGCGCTTAACCACCATGCCACTTGGCCAGCCCTGGTGTCTCATTTGTTTAACCCCTATTTATTGTTTTACTACACAAGGCTAAGAATATGAGCTATGGAATAGTAAAAAAGTGTGTTATGCCTTGTCATTACTCGTTTATTTATTTATTTATTTATTTATTTATTTATTTATTTATGTATGTATGTATGTATGTATGTAATGACTATGTATATCATTAAAACTGTAGTACTCACTTTGCTGCAACTTTCTTTGACTGCAACAGAATATTTAAATTGTGATTGTTCAGATTTCGTACACTGATTCTTATAAAGTCTATCAGTATCTGCCGGTTAAATCTAGTACAGAGCCTACTGATCTGCATAAAGATGTAGCTGTTTTGTTAAATGGAGGATCAAAAAGTAACTTGTGAAATTAACTCAGTAAATCAAGATCAGTATTTTTAAAGACAAACCAAAAGAGAAAAAAAAAGAAAATAGTCTTTTACATTTAGCAAGAGTGTTACTTGATGAAAAATTTAAAAAATTATAGCTGTATAATTTACATATTTCGCTTATGCAATATGTGTATTATAAATTTAAGGAAGGAAAGTTTGAAATTGACACACAAATATTTCAATAAAAATTTCTTAAAAATAAAGGCCCTTCAAAATTTTAGAACAGAAAATTTTATTGGACATCAAAATTTTAAAGAATACATTTATTTTACAAATAAAGATACAAGGAATCAATAAAATAAAATTATTTTCCAAAATTGCACAATAGACTAGTGGGATATTTAGGGTTAAAACTTAAGTCTTCTGTGAATATTCCATCAAATCATACAGCTTAAGAGAATATAGTGCTTTGTGTTGTCTAAGCATGTAACTTTGAATCTGTTCTACTCAATAGACTGAAACTGGCATTGAGTTAAGATTAATTATTGTTGTTTTTTTTTGAAAATTCTTTTTTTTTTAAATTTATTTATTTATATATTTTTTAAATTAGCTTCAGGTGTTTAATTATTTTTTAATAAACACATTTGTTATAGTAAGTGGAATCACCATAGAAAGGTAGTTGTTCTTGTAATTGTTTTAAAGAATGAACGTTAATTCAAATGTTAAATTTAATCAACATTTACTTAATGTTTATTAAATTAATAAACATTGAAGTGTCTCTAATTGTAGTTACGTACTTTTTTTACTTTTTTTCTCCTAATACTGAAGTAAGAGAAATTTATTTTTTGTTAACATAGAATAATTGTCACCTCTTCATGTAGTTGCTAATTTTGCTATTTTAATATAAATGTTCAGAATAAGCCACAATTAAAAATAGTACTACATCCTTATCATTTTCTGCCAGCTGGTCATCTATATTAACATTGTGGGGGGCTGGCCGAGTGGTGCAGTGGTTAAGCGCTGGCTTGGGAAGCTGGCGGCCTTGGTTCAGTTCCCACATATGAGGGCCAGTGACACTGCCCTCAAAAAAAAAACAACATTGTGGGATAACAGAGTTATTTCTAAAAGCAGCTTATTCAGTTAAGGTGCTTTTTTGTTTGTTTGTTTGTTTGTTTGTTTGTTTGGGTGGTTGGTTAATTTTTCACCTCATTAGTGAACAGTCTGAGAAAAGTTTTACCTTTGGTACGGTTTCGAAAGTAATGAAGGTCAGAATAAAAAAGACTTGAAGACATTCTGCAGAAGAAAAAATAAATTTCAATTTTTCTCTCCCTTCTTGAAGCCTTTTCTGTCTGAATTTTCCTTGCCTGATATCAGCATCTCACTCCTGTTGCACTAGTGTTTGCATATGTTTGTCATACCATAGCTTCTTTATTTTAAATCCTTTGAATCACTTTGTGTTAGATTTTATCTCTTACATAGAGAAAATAATTGCGTTTTGTTTTGTGAGACAATTTGAAATCTTTTAAAAAATTTAGTAGATTAACCCATTTCACCTATTAACATAAATAACATGTATGTCCTACACAGTCAAATTATTTTATGCTATGTTTACTAAGTTTCCTCAAGTTACTTTCTCTCTTGGTTAACCTTCTTAAAGGTCTTATCTGCCTTATAAATATTGCTTCTATGGTTCCTTGATATATTTACACAAAACTTAATAATAAAAATATTTTCAATTATGGACTTACAGGGATGTGCTCTTAATATTTTCATTCTGGCCCAGGGAGTGCATATTGAAACAAGAATAATCTTTCAAAATTCTGTGTGAATTAGAGGCAAAAAGACATTAGAACTATTGTTTCTAGATGAGATCTTGAAGATACAAAATAGGAAATGTATTTTTTTTGAGTGGAAGAAGAAATTTCAGAGAAAGTAGAAAATTCAGAGAAAGTTTGTCATTTAAGGATTAAATGTCCTCCTTTACGTAAGTGCTTCATTTCAAATATGACCTTATTAGTCGCTGATGAGTCTAAATATTGGAAACACATGTTTTAAATTTGTTCTCATTTGACATTTATTGTATCCTGCCTTAGGTAATCTTGATAATCACTGAAACCATTATTTTTGTAGGCATATAATTCTGTACAAACAATTATATCTTGAAAAAGCAATTTTCACAATGGAAGATTTTAGGGTGTTGGAAAATAGCTTATTAAACTTATTTTGTTCAGGATTTTTTCTTTTCTTGTTTAGCAGTAAGAAGAATAATACATTTGATTTGTCTACTTAGTTTTTAATAATCAGATACTTGCATTGTATTTTATCAAAAGTGTGCAATTGTAACAATTTTTTAACATAATTCTTTCTCATGGTTTAGTTTTGTAAGGTAATGCATTTGCTTTGCTCTGAAAGGTATAGACTTGTAAATATCAATACATCTTTATATGATGATTACTGGTATATCAGTGAAAGAATAACAACTGTAGCCTAAAGCATTGGAGCAGGAAGAAAAGCTGATGTTCAAAGGGAAGTCCAATACTGGGATGTGTTTAGCCAAAAGGTGGGAAGATGAAGAGGGAGCTAATACAGTTTTGCGAAATTTGCCACAGTGGGACAGTATGAGCTTGAAGTCATCTTCAAAGTCACTCTGATTAAGGCAGCATGACTGATCTGTGAAAGTAATGACTACTGCCTTCCATATCACACACAAATTACTTTCACTGGCAAATTGTAACCTACAGTCATACTAGGAAGAGGATGGCAGAAATAATAATTCATCCTTACCAAGATTTATGGTAGTGACAAGTACACAAGAGAGAATCTAGCACAGTTATGTTTTCTTCATATTTAAAAGTATAAACATTTCATAGTCTTATTTCAAAAACAAATTTGTATTGATATTATGTATGTATTTATACATTTGTATGTATTTATATTATGTATTACAAATTTGTATTTATACATTTGTATGTATTTATATTATGATAAAATGAAATATAGCCAAACAGTAAGTGATCAGAACTTTACTTTGACGCAGTAGTTGTAGTTCCTTTTCAATACTCTTCCCTGGATTTGTATCTTGAGTATAAAAAGTCAGTCCAAGTCACAACTCTCTTTGAGTATGAATATGGGGATCTTGAAATTATGAAACATAAAACTAAAAGCATATTTTCTTAGTTAAGTATTGAGCATCACACCTTGCCACCAATGTGCATTTCACATGTTTTATATTTGTCATTAAATATATTATAACAGTTTCTTTAACTTATTAAAATAAATAGAAGATTTCTATGGGCTTAGTGCTGTCAGTCTTCTCTAGCCACACATTACAGTGAAGCAGACCAAGGTGTACATGAGTTGGGGCTTGATTTCTTATTTTTCATTTAATCTTTTCTATTGAAGCACAGTCTATATCCAGTAAAATGCACAAATATTATGCATCTATCTCTATGAATTTTACAAAATGAATTCACCTATGCAGCAGTCACCTAGATTAAGATCTAAAATATTATTAACATACGGTACACCTATTAATGATGTCTCCATAGACAGATCTTAACGGTATTATGCTAAGTGAAATAAATCAGACAGGGAAAGACAAATAGAGCATGATCTCACTTATATATGGAATCTAATATAGCTGAACTCATAGAAACAGAGAGTAGATTGATGGTTTTCAGGGGCTGAAGAATGGGAAAAATGGGAGGATGTTGGTCAAGGGGTACAAACTTTCAGTTTTTTTATTTTTTATTTTATTTTATTATTATTTTTTTTTAGAGGGCAGTGTCACTGGCCCTCATATGTGGGATCCGAACCGGGGCGCTGGTGTCCCAAGCCAGCTCTTAACCACCGCGCCACTTGGCCGGCCCGAAATTTTCAGTTTTAAGATGAGTAAGTTCTGGAGATTTAATATACAGCATGGTGACTAAGTTAACAATGCTGTATTGTATATTTAAATGATTCTAAGAGGGTATATCTTAAATGTTCTCACCACACACCAGAAAATGGTAATTATGTGAAGTGATGGATATTATAACTGATCTTATTGTGATATATATATATATATTTATATATATATATCTTTCTATATATTTATATCTATATATATCTATATCTAGATAGATAGATAGATAGATAGATAGATAGATAGATAGATAGATAGATAGATATTCCCAATCATCTCATTGTGCACCTTGAACTTATACAATGTTGTATGACAATATGTCAAAGCTGGGGGGTAGGGGGAGAAATTAATGAATGAAGTCGATAATATTTTGTAGTTTCTTTGTAGAAGTCTTGTACAGATTTTGTTAGAATTGTTTCTAGACTTTGGAATGTTTTTTATAGTATTGTCAATAGTGACTTTTCAAAAATTCATATATAGTGCAGGAAAGGGTTAACTCAGCATCCCTGGGCTATTCATGCCCTGCATATTCCCAAGAAAATAACATTTTCAAATTGAGTCTTGGCTGACCTTTGGGAAGTGAACCCTGGTAGGTGTTACCTAAGAAGAATGTTGTTGCATGCTGGAGTCCTTGAGACATGCTGTGCCAATTTGTTTAGATAGTTTATGCTAAATATATATATATATATATATGATTCTTGGTGAATACCAGCTTTTCCTGTGGCAATTTAAAGATTGGGTATCAGGTCAGTTACACATGTGCTGTATATTTATGTAACTGACCCTTAATAAAAGCCCTGGACACCTAAGCTCAGGTTATCTTCCCTGGTTGGCAACACGTCGCATACGTTGTTACATACTGTTGCTGGATGAATAATTATGCCTTGTGTGACTCCACGGAGAGAGGACCAAAACAAAGGAATATGTCTGCTTTTCTCTAGATCTCAAGCCATGCTTTAGCCTCTGCTGATACTGTCCTGTATTTTTTTGCTGCAATAAGCTATAACCATGGGTGTAAAAACATTTAAGTCTCATGTGTTTTTCTAGCAAATCACTGAGCTGAGGATGGTCTTGGGGATCACCACCACAGCTGGTGTTAGAAGTGGTATTTGATAGAATGACTCTGACTCACTGAAATTTGTTGGAAATGATATTTTTTGGGAAAAAGGAAGGTTGAATGGGGAGGAGATGACAAACTTTTGATGACTGAATGGCTACTGAATTATGTAAGACCCATTCACCATTGATGGAAGGGTCCCGAGGACATGCTTTTCACCACATCTGTAAGAAATAAATTTGTGAGGGGAGTTCCAGTATCCCTGAACTGTTCTGTGGTCACTCTTCTGTTTAGGTTGGAAATTACAGTAGCAACTTCTACAATCAAACTGTCATCCCTAAATGCAATGGAAATAATAGGATCCTGAGTGGCAGGGTTCAACTAGTGGCACTTCATTGCCAAATACAAGGCTGGCATGATTACTGTAATGACAACAGATTCAAAGCAAAGATCAAAATAGTCTGACTCACAAACATCTACGACACTGGCTAGTTGATCAATAATGATGTCCCTAGAAAAATTAGAGGTGGCCAGTGTACTAAATTCTTGCTTGATCTGTGTAAGTAGATGAGTCTTGGGTCTAGTTAAGGACCCTGCTGCACTGCCAAAAATTTATACTGTTAATTTTCTCCCACTGTTTCCTGAAGGAATTCTGTGGATATTCTCTATGAAAGGACAAAAAGTATGAAGGTATTTGTGTCCTATGCGAATACTCACCAAAGGATGAACTCGTCTCTCAGTACCAGTCAACTTTTCCCTAGTCATTTCTTTCATTGCCCAATGGGCTCAAAATCAAAATGGCCATGGCCATGGTAGCAAGGGAAGATGTTTTGCATGGCCTCAATGTCATGGCTTCCATTCAGCAAAGCCAACATAGATATAGTCACTGCTGTGTACTCAACCTGATAGAAACAGACACCTACACTGGGTCTCCAGTACGGCACCATTCTTGGGGCTTATCAGCCAGCTCTGTGGTATCAGATTAATTACATTGGACCATTTTTATCATGAAAAATGAAACAGTGCTTTATGCCTACTACAATATACAGTTATGTTGAATATGGATATGCCTTCCCTATGTACTATGCTTATATCAAAACTACCATCATAGACTTACAGAATTCATTATCTACCATGATATTACATACAGCAGTGTTTCTGATTAAGGAAGTCATTTCAAAATGAGTGATATGTAAATGATCCCATGCTCATGGGATTCACATGTCCCAACATCCTGACATAGCTGGCTTGATAAAATGATGAAATAGCCTTTTGAAGACTCAGTTTCAGTGACATTTAGGGGCAATAACTTACAGACTGGGGAAATGTCTTCCAGGATGTGGTATATTTCTAACTCACTGTCTAATATTTGGTGCTGTTTCTCCGATAGCAAGGATATATTGGTTGAGTAACCAATGAGTGGAAATGGAAGTAGTTCCACTTATTTTCTACTAGTGATAAGTAGCAAAATTGTTTCTTCCCATCTCTACAGCTTTAGACTCTGCAGGTCTAGAGGTCTTAGTTTCAAAGAGAGGAATGCTTTTCACTAGAAGACATACCAATGATTTCATTGAACTGTAAGTTGAGATGGCATGGAGGAATGAGCATCTCACACAGTGGTCTTCCTGCAAATAAGGTAGTAACAACTTTTGGGGAAAACAAAACAAAATACTACCAGGGCTCTGCAGCTTAAAAAGTATAGGTGATATTTTTTTTTTTTCCTTTGTAGGGAGGCTAACTGGGGGAATCAATCAACATGGAGTGATTCTCACCATAGTTGCAAAAGAGGCAGCATGGGGCTCCAAAACCTAATAGAAATATGAAATCTTTCAAGTTTGAGAAACCAAATGAAGGAACTATGGCAAACAAGAGCTGGTAGAAACTGAGGAAAAAGTCATGAGAAAGGAGAAAGCCAATAGAAAACTAGTGATTCTTTCATAAACTCAGTCCATGTCACTGAATGATTCCTGAACAAGGCGCATGAAGGTCAAAATGAAAGCAGCTCACAACCAAAGATTAAGGAACTGATGGAAATTGGAACTGCCATTCAATGCAGGCATGAAAGTCAGCAATTTAAGTTTAACAAGCAAAAATAAAAACAATATTCTTTGGAGCAATGTATCAGAATCTAGAATATAGCCAACATACTATTCACAATGCTCAGGACAAGATCAAATTATTCAACACTTAGGAAAATGTGAACTAGTATCAAAGAACAAAACTATCAACAAATGATAGCTGCTAATGAACTCAGATGCTGCAATTTTCAGATCAAGACATTAAAACAATTATCTTGAGTATGTTCAATGGAGTGAAGTAAAATATGCTTATAAGGAATAAAACCTATAGGGAATACCAGCAATGAAATAGTAAATATGAAAGAAAATCCAATGGAAATATTAGATTAGCATACAGAGATGAGAAGCTCTAAATTCCATGTATAAATTCTGATACAATCTCTGGCTGACTCTGAAACATCCATACCTGAGGCAGACTCAAGGCAACACATATAAACATGACTAGTCATTAAGCAAATGCAAATTAAAACTACATTGAGATAGTACTACATCCACATCCACCAGAATGTCTAGAATTAAAATGACTTTCAACCTCAAGTGTTGGCAAGAATGTGAAATAACCTGGCCTCTCTGGTTATTTTATTATTATTGTTTATTATTATTATTATTATTATTATTATTATTATTATTATTTTAGACCTCTCTGGTTATTGATTGGAATGACCAACCAATATATGGTTGGCGGAAGGTAAAAACGTTAAAAAAAAACAAAAAAACAAACTTTGGCAGGCCATCTGGCAGCTTTTTATTCTTTCTTTTTTAATTAAAAAAATAAACTACCTTTTATTCCATCAGTTCCCTTTTGGATATTTATTCAAAAGAAATGAAACTTATTTCAATAGAAGAATTGCTAAACAAATGACATGTATCCATTATTACAGTCTCATACAGAATAGACAAATCTCCTGTGATCCACCTGTTTCTCCCCCATAAACCTCTGCAACAACTGATAATTTTTACTGAATCCTTAGTTTTGCCTGTTTCAGAATGTCATGTAATTGGAAACATGAATCTTTTTCTGATTGTCTTGTTTCATTTACCAATATGCATTTGAAATTCCTCCATGCCTTTTCATGACTTGATAGCTCATTTCTTTTTATGCTGAATAATATTCCATTTTCTGAATATACTGAGGTTTGGTTATCCATTCAATTACTGAAGTTCATCTTGGTTACTTCCAAGTTTTGGCAATCATGCATAAAGCTGCTATACGTGTTTGTGTACAGGCTTTTGTGAGGACATAAATTTGTAGTTTTTAGCTCAAGTAAATACCAAACAACGCAATTGCTGGATCATATGATTAAGAGTTTGTTTAGTTTTCTAAGAAACTATGCTTTGTCTTCCAAAGTGGCTGTAAAATGTTGCCTTTCCAACAGCAGAGAATTAAAGTTCCTGCTGCTCTACATTGTCTTCAAGATTTGATGTTGTCAGTGTTTTGGATTTCAGCCAATCTAATATGTATGCAGTATATTTTTATTGTTTTAATTTGCCATTCTCTAATGATATATGCTGTTGAATATCTAGTCATGTGCTTATTTACTATTTGTATATCTTCTTGAGTGAGGTGCCTGTTCAGATCTCTTGACCATTTTCAATTGGGTTGTTTGTTTTCTTATTGTTGAGGTGGGTATTTGTGTGTGTATGTATTTAGTATGTTAGTGAGTTCTTCACATATTTTGGATACCAGTCCTATATCAGATACTTGTTTTGCAAATATTTTCTCCTAGTCTGTGGCTTCTCTTTTAATTTATTAACAATGCCTTTTCACTTATCAATTTCTTTCTTTCATGGATCATGCTTGGTGTTATATGTAAGAAGTCATCACAAACCCAATTTTAAGCTATGTTATCTCCTAGGAGTTTTATAGCTTTGCATTTTACACTTATGTCTGTAACCCATTTTGAGATAATTTTATGAAAAGTGTAAGGTCAGTGTGTAGATGCTTTTTACTTTTTTTTTTTATATGGATGTCCAAGTGCTCCAGCTTCATTTGTTGAAAAGAACTATCCTGTCTTAATTAAATGGCCTGCTTCTTTGTCAAAAGCACTTGACCTCTGAAATTCTCTTTTTTTTTTATAATTCCTTTCTCTGTAGTACTCCAGTCTGAGAATATTTTTGTTGTGGTTGAACTAGATTTCTTATAGAGATTCACTTAATATTAATCTCCATGGGGAAAAAGAACAGATTCTTGCATATTTTGTTTTATTAATAAGCAAAATTCTTAAATTTATCTATTTCACTAGGTAAAATTACTTGGAGGAAAGGTCATTGAACTTACAGAACTAAAGGGCATTCAAAAACTGTGCTTACTCCCCATGGATTCTAACATTATAGTAACATCTTCAAAATAGATTTTCAAGTTCAGTTTGTTAAAATGTAAAATGAATATTCTTGCTAAAATGTACAGGTACTGTTAAAATTACAATAGCGATGAATGTTAATATCTAATATTACAATTTTACAGGTTATAGGAAGAAATAACTGGAAATTAATACACAGTCATTAAATAGGAAGTGGGTTATATTAGATCATTTTTTAATTCCTGCAAATTTAAATAATTAAGATTTCTATCCTGATACCAACAGATCATAAAAAGTTGTAAGCATAATCTCTTAAAGATAGATATGCAAAATTACTAATTTTAATTTTATTCTCACCTTCCATCTTATCATTATTCTGGATAGTTTAGCTCCTGGAATGTTATTTTGTTATATATTGTGAGCAAGGTTATCTTGTATAATTCTCCAGAAAATATATTTTCCTTTATATTTAAATTATCCCTGACTATAATATTACCATGGAACTCATTCTGAAATATTGCAAAGTTTTAATGACAGTTTCCATTTATCATGATATATTAAAAATAATCACAAATGTTTAAAGAATGGAATGAATTTCACTTTACTGTTTTGAAAATGTTTAGTAAATGCAAACATGAGCACATTTAATATATATTAATACTTGATTCTATTGCACAAGATACCTCAACTTTAACACAAATAGTTACCAGTATAAATATACTCATATCTAAAAGTTACAATTGTGCAGGAGTAAAGGACATATAATAAAATCCATAAATAAAAACATGATAAACCTACTTTATTGATTAGGTCTATATGTTATATACTTAGGAAAATATTTTTATTTATGGTTAACATATTTGAATTATGGGTTAAAATAATCCAGAAAGAAAAATAAATTCTATAGCTGCAGTATTTGAAATTATTTAAGAAGAAGCAATGTAAGAAAGCTTTGAGCTCAACAAGAAATAAATGGAGGTATAAACTTAAACACAAGGAGAAAGGTGGATGGGTTTGAATGATACAGAGGTCTCACTGATGTCTTAAATATTGAGAGTTAAGAAAAGGAAGGAGTCAAAAATAATTTTGATATTTCTCTTCCACAATTTATTAGTAGGTGGGATTATAAAAGGTAACAGAAAGAAGAGCACTTTGGACAAAGTATGTATATGTTAGGAGTAGATGAGGGAAAGAAAAGTGATAGAATATATGAATGATGATGTACTTTGGAAACATTTAAAGAGACAATGAAGATCTAAATGTCTATGTAATTATTGACTAGAAATTGTGAGCAAAAGGAGCTGTTATTTTGATAAAGAAAATGCATAATATAAACTCAAGTATTTTACTGTTATTCAACAGCAATGAACTTTCCAGGGTATAGAATCACACTGTAGGAAGCAGTCGGAGATTATTTGTGGGATTGGCTAATAGATTTTGTTTGGTGTTTGATATTGATGATCAGCAGAATTTAGTTTCAAATAATAATAATATTATTAAATATTAGATTATATCTTAACAGAAAGGGTTTCCTTTTTATATTTAGAAAACTTTAAAGATAATCTGCATTTTGCAAAAATGAAAACATAAAAACAAAGAAACGTGAAAGAACCTAAAAACAGAAAGAATGAAGCAGGCTAGCCGAGGTAAGTCTGAGTATAGCACTTATTATATGTGTAACTGAGTGCAGGTCTTTTATATAGAGATGTAGTGTGGTGAGAATGGGAGGGGTAAACAAAGATTCTTAGATGAGTTTAAAAAGAAAACAATACTATAGGAGATGTATGGGAAGCACCTCTACCTTCTCCTCAATTTTGCTGTGAATATTAAACTGCTCTAAAATATATAGTCTTAATTTAAAAATACTATTATATGCAGTTTTCAATGTGTCACACATAAACCAAATTAGACTAAACATTTATGTTTTTAAAAAGACTTGTCAAACAGAGAAATTAAAAAGATGTTATAATACTGGACAACGAAAAAGTGCTGGCATAAATATATTAAATGAACATGTTCATTTTATTTCCACAGAGCATTTAACAATCCAAAATTTCAGAATCAGAGGCAAAAATCTTGTATGATCAATAGAGTGTGACTCTACCTTTGGATATATTTGGTCTATTTTGGTAATAGCTAGGCACAGGAATATCAGATTGATGGGCAAGATGGTAATAACCCAGACCAGATCACATGTGAAGCCAGGGGATGGGGAGCCATGATTTCTTAGCAATAA
The DNA here is from genome assembly GCA_033961575.1 of Aselliscus stoliczkanus. Classification (NCBI taxonomy): domain Eukaryota; kingdom Metazoa; phylum Chordata; class Mammalia; order Chiroptera; family Hipposideridae; genus Aselliscus; species Aselliscus stoliczkanus. The sequence continues at coordinate 134,127,665 of CM066731.1, read as the reverse complement.
ATAAAATTTCCTTCCAGGAAGCAATGCCAAGAATGAAGATGCAAACATATAGATGTCTTAATATTTAGTTTATATACACTGATTATAATTCATGTCACTTGGAAGCACTATAGTTTTTTTGTGTCCTAAGCACTTGAATTGTGCTTTCATTATTATCAACCTAAAACCCAGGTCGACACTCTCTTGATCCTATCCTTAGTTTATTCATTACACAAGACACCCTAAATTTTATTCTCATTTTCCTCCAAGTGGAGCTAGGTAAATCATATGTTGATGCCCCTAATTATTGTTTATTTTTTGTCCATTATGTTTTTCATCATCACATAGAAACAAAAAAAAAAATGATAGAACTTTGAAATAATTAAAATTAATAATAAGAAACTACAGCGTGTTATTACAGAGGGCAAAATCTTGCTAATAAAAACTGCAAAGACAGAAACTTTAAAAAATGATAGATACAAATTTATTTGAACTTTAAAAAATGTTTAGTCAAAACAAACAATAATTAATAAAGGTAAAAAGCAAATGAGCATCTAATTCAAGAATGCAGAGCACACAATTTACCCTTTCTCCTTCATAAAATCTATTTAAAGTGAGAGTTAATATATACAAAATAGTAATGACAAAAGCTGTGGATTTATATCAAAGTAAGAAATAGTGCCATGGACAGAAGAGAAACATTGACAAATTTCTGAGGAGAGAGAGTAGATTATTGACTGAGACATCTGAGGAGATGAGTGTGTAACTGTAATTGTGTATAGAAAATGCAATAGAGAATGTGAATGCGCTGATGGGCTGAGAAGAAATCATGGAATGAATTACAGAGCTGTCTTTGAAAATGTATACATTCCATCTACAAGGAGCAACTGGCTATAGCAATTGCCTTTAGCTAAACCCAAGAAATACTTTGTAAATAACCATTCCACAGAAGGGAGCTAGGGTGGGGGTTGGAGAGCAGACAGAGGTTAAGACAATTTTCAATCCCTAAATTAGACAGATAATAAACAAACAAATAAATAAATAAATTCAGTGCCACTCAGGTTTGAAATAAATTTTAAGTGGCAACCCCAGAGTAGCATCCTTAATATAATATTACAGTAAGTTGGAGGATCTTAACCAGCCCCTAATGGCATACCTTAGATGGAAGTTTGCCTCTTCTTAGAACCTGACTATTTTTTCAGAGCATAGATTTATTCCGTACATCATGCAAAGAAAACTAAGTTCTTTTCAGCTTTCTACCATTGCAAAATAATAAAATGTCAATACCAGTATAAGTCAACATAATCCTTCATTTATAAATATGAAATACTAATCAAGGATTAACAGATATTTGAAGAAAACCAGCAGCAGAAAGACCAAAATATAAAAGCTGAATCAATCAGTTACATAACAAAAAGGTAACATAAACAATGGAAGAGACTTTTAAAAATGTAATTAATATTCTGTAAAAGGATTAAGACTACAGCATATCCAATTTCTTAAGGAACTAAAAAATAAATAAACCAAAACAACAACAACAACAAAAGAGTTAAATAATAGGCATATTGTTACAGAAAAAATCATCATATGCCCTTATATTACTTAAAATATTTTGAAGCTATTATTATAGTATTTTAATAAAGTGAGACATTTAACAAGAGTTGTACATATTTATTTAATTTACTATCAAAATATCAAGTAATAATTTAAATTTATTAAGCGATAATATTTGAAAAATAATCAAACAGCATGTTGAACAGCAATATAATGTGAATGATGATGATATAGAGAGCATGTTATGATGATGGAAGATAGACAGCATGCTTCAGTGAAATGAGGATTAGACTAGGAATTATGAGGTTTGGGTTGTAATTTCAACCCTACTTCAAATTTATGGTGTGGCTTGGAAAACCATCTTCCCTCACAGGTGACAGGTTTTCTCTGTAAATTCAGTTTCCATCATGTTTGACTTTCTATGTTGCTATCATACAATTCACAGCAATGTTTGTGTCACTTACCTGTAGTGTGTTTAAATACACAAACTTTGCTTATCCAGATATCTAAGAGAGTTACTTTTAAGTTTTGCCTTCCATTAATAATTTAAGCATTTTAAAATTTTCTTTTGTTTTTGCTTTTTCCATCTCTGAGTATTCTTTCCAGTACAGCATCTGTAGTTTACATTGTTATATTCCCTACTTCTTTCTGGCTACCTTGGTACAGCCGTCAGCTCTTCTGCCATCTGCAGCTCTCATAGGGTTGGTGGGCTGGAAAGAATGGGTGAAGTGCCTGATTGTAGCCCTGGCATACTCAGACAAGCAAGCTTCCCATATTCTTTTATTTGCTTAACAAATCATGTAGCACAAATTAAAGAAGCAGGCCAAACATGCCTCGGCACCCCTACCCCCCGCCCCCAGAGTGCAGTTCCCATATTCACGCATGTGCACACGCCCCATTGTGACACTTTGCAGTTTGTCTAATGACTTATAGTTTTACTTATCCTATATGCCAGATGTGCTCTAAGCATTTATGACCAAAATTCAAATGCCCTTCAGAAGATAAACTCCCAAAAAATCCAACTTTCAATATTCATTTTCTCTCTTAATACAAGGGAAGATAAAAGAATGAATTTTTAACCCTAAATCTTGATTTCAACTAATTATACCTATCTCATGCTGGAAGGTAAATTCAACAAGACACAGAGAGTGTCTGTATTATATAGTTACCTGTGAGCAGAAGGCATTTAATAAGAATTTATTGCAAATTAACAAGTCAAAATATCTCAGATTCAGAATCCACACCATCATTTCAAATTGATTTATCATTTAAGCACTTGATAATCAACCCACCTTCCTAGATAATGATGTCTTTGACTCATTAAATAGTCCCTAGGAGAAAGAAAAGATTTCACGAGAGCAATTAAACCACTTTTTTCCATTGTCTGTAGACATAACAAAAAAAATCAGCCTTTGATTATGAAGTATATTTTAATACTGAATTTCTAGAAACTACCATGTATTTAAAAGTGATATGGGGCCAGCCGAGTGGCGCGGTGGTTAAGCACTGGCTTGGGAAGTCAGCAGCCTGGTTCGGGTCCCACATATGAAGGTCAGTGACACTGCCCTGGGGGGGAAAAAAAAAGTGATACTGACTTACTTTCTTGTGTCATTGAACTATAAATAAAAAACATAAAATAAAATAGGCTTATTGGAATAATTTCTCTATTAGGTATTTGCGTGAAAGAAAAATGTTTTTCTGCCTCTATTTAGACAACATATGGTCTATGTAATCTTATTTCACATTGAATATGAAATAACAGAGATCAAATGGAATAAACCCTCTTTCCTTTAAAGTCAGTTTGAACTAATTTATTTGGAATAGAATACTTTTATTTTTATTTGACCATATCCCCTATTTCAACTCTTGTGTACCTAAGGATTAGCTGGGAATGTTGTTAAATATGTAGATTCCCAAAGACTCAGGTAGGTCTGTTGTCCCATCAGAATGAATTAATTGTGTCTCTTGAGAAATGTTTTATACCTTTCTCATTTGCAGCATTTTTTTCTCCACAAAGATAAAACCTCATTCAATTATTATTATTTTTTTTTAATGTGGAAGAAAAGTTATCTTAACATAATGGCTTAAAAATATTTTTTTGAAATCTGGTATGGGAATTTCAATTCCCGTCTCATGGAGTCAGTAAAAGAAACTACAGTATATTAAAACTCCCCACATTCCTACCCCCTCGAACATATCTGTATCTGATTCAAAACTAGAGCAGTGTCTTGCATGTATTTTTCTGAATTTCTTCTTTCTAGTAATTGGTTGATTTTGTTTATTTTTTTATTTTTTTTATTTTTTTTTTTTAAGAGGGCAGTGTCACCGGCCCTCATGTGGGATCCGAACCGGGGCTGCTGGCATCCCAAGCCAGTTCTTACAGCTCTTAACCACCATGCCACTCGGCCGGCCCTGGTTTTGTTTATTGTTATCTCTGATCTATATTGAATATTTTATACTTTAGCATGCCCTTTGCTTTTAGGCAAATTGTGATTTGCCCCTATTAACTTTATATATAATGTTTTTTCTATTATTATTATTATTATTATTATTATTATTATTAATTTCCAAGAACAATGAAGTAGTTATGCTAAAATATTTCCCTTTTCCTTGGTGTTACCTCTCAATTTAGTGGATCTGAAATGGGTACTAATGTACTTCATTTCTTAACAAGATATAGATATTACACAGTTCATATTGTCTCTCCCCCCGAAGGTTTCAGCTGCTCAGTTTACACTATGGTAATTCAAATCTATATTCTTTATAGAGCTGCTTGTCGCATAGGAATTGTACAATGTATCCTTGTGTTTCTCCATTTGTTCTCCCCAACTTGTCTCCATCGTACATCTATCCTAAGTTAAAGCAAATCCAAAGGGGTTTTGTATTTGGGAAACTGTTGATTTATTTTTACCATTTCCCTTTATATCCGTTTCCTCTTAATAAAATATAGTTTCATATTTTGAAAATACATTACATATTATATATTTAAAAATATAATGTTTTCAGGTAAGGACATATGAGATCTAAAATATTGACCTGGGAAATCCCATTTGACTACATATTCAACATTTGTTTTGTTGTATGTGCCAGATATAGATATGATTTAAAAAAACAAAACACTTTTATGCAAGTGTTGAAATATGGTGGGCCCTTGGAAGAAGAACAAGGGAATGCACAAAAATATAGTCTAAGGGTTAAGGCATCCCCTTAAAATTCTTTTACTGAATATAGAGCAACCAATCCCATGATTGAATGGAAGCAGAATCTAAGGCGATGTGTTTACTATTGGCCTGACAAGTACTGTACAAAATGTAAAAATAAGTCACTATTATCTAAATGTAACACTTGTATTAATGTATAGTCTTATTCAATATTTGAAATTGCTTCTCACAAGATTATCATTACTTTACATGAGCACAAACAAGAAAAAAATCAAGTTATAATTGAATCTGTAGTTCTCAATGCAGATATTCTTAGAGTCTTTAAACGTTCCCTTTATCTTTGTTTTCATTTGTTTTTCTTATACACTAGAAATGCAGATACCTTTGTATCCATCCATCATTCTTAGAACAATTTGATGTTTGCCATGACCCTCAGTTGTTTTTCTTTTTAATTCAGGATGAATAAGTCTTCCTAGAATGTAGTGTGTGATCATTTTTAAACTACATTTTTCTTATACTGATTTTCCCTCTTCTTTTTCAAATGTGATGTGAACATTTTTAAACAAAATCAATCATGAAGCAATTTCCCAATTCTTGTATGATGCATTCTTTTGCATGACGGATTTTCAGATTCTAAGTTCAATATCATTACATTGTTAATTTAAAGTCATTTTCGATAGTAATAGAAGCAACCTATGAATGTAAACTGTGAATGTAAACACTAACATATTGTGTGCAATTTATTTCATAGGAAAGAAATTCTTTTATTTGAAGCCTAAAGCTGTGATCTCTCTTGCTTTTTTCTCATTAAATATTTTTGTCTTTAAAAAAAGTGATGAGTAATTTGTAATACATAATTTTATATATGTATGTTCTCTTTTTCAGAAAGGATTACAGCAGTTTATCATTTGTCAATTCATGGTATATAGTAAACTTGAGCATATATTCTCAAATATATATTAATTTATCTAATCATCCCAGAAATTCATTAGATCTTGCCTTAGAAGAAATAAGCAATCATTGCTTTTCTTTGGCAGAGAGGAAGGTATATCAGTGACATTAAATAATTTCCTACAATTTTTCTGTAGTATAATTTTTAAAGTATTTTGGTTGGTCTAAACTTTATGTTCCACAAATAAAATGTATTGAAAAGAAAACTGAATATGAAAAAAATTACAGAATGAATATATGTAGTTTTCATGCCTATACATAATTGCTTGCTAATCATCAACTTGGAGTAATAGAAAAAGGTGACCCTGATTTTCTTAACATCACCATATTTTGAGAGCAGTTCAAAATTATTCCAAATGTATATTCTGATGTTTGCATACTTACATATCTAGTGTATGGTGTGACCATGCTTATAAAATAGTTTTTAATTCAAACTACAAAATTCTTTGTGTTTGATTTGAAAAAGACTCGTTTGTATCTGTTCAAGCTATTAAAATATCAACCAAGCAAAATGATATGACAATTATATTATTCAACATAATATCAGACAGTTTCTAAAATGACATAAGGAGGAGCATAAGGAATAGCAACCAGGTAAGATTTGTTTTTCAAAAGTGGGCCATTATCATTCTTTGAACAGGCCATTTGTTTGCACAGCTGTAAATTCTCCACGCTGTGTTAGTTTAATATTCATTGAGTAAATATATGTAAACGGACACATAAAAGGGATGCTTCTTTTTTAGGTATCACTGTGAAATGATGCTGAGTGTGTTGGATATCTAGAGACAATGCTGCAGAATATAAAACTTTTAAATTGAGTTCACATTGTACCCTTTTTTAGCATTCCTACAAGATTCCTTCAAAGGCTTTTACAATTTATTTCTAAAATATGTGGTTAAATTACTAAAATTCACAGTGTACATTGAAATAAATCAAATAGTTTTAAGAGATAACTCTGTATAGCATACAAATCCCAGGGTTTATTATCCTTTTTTTATCTTTGTCATGTACCACATGAGTATATCTTTTCAATGGAATAAAATAATATTGATACAAGGAGTTGATCCTTTGGTATTAAATTAGGTATTATGAGATATAATGCATGCTGTGAATTTGGCAATGCAGGTTATACTTTTTAAAATGAATTAGATGCTGTAGTAGGGGAGGAAAGAGTAGGTGTACCATCTTTCAAGGTTGTTTGCTGTACAAATATCCTTGAAAAGGTAGTTTGAACAAAAACTGTCAATGTCTCTGCACATAACACATTCAGAAATGGAAGAGACCCCCTGGAGAAATGTCTCTCAACAATATTCACTTCTCATTTCTACACTATCTTGGCCTCTGGTGAATCTTTCATGTGTATGTCACTCTATCAGCCACTCTGATTAATCTGATGAACAAGAGCTGGGACCCAAACTATTTGTTTCCTGTAGCATATAATTAAGGCTACTATCAACAGCACTAGAACTGTGAGTCAGCCAGCATTATTGACTGGAAACTTGCCCCTCTCCCCAGAGTCCTAGACTCAGCTTATTGAACAAATCCTATAAACTTTCATGGTTTAATTTATAGAGTTAGATGATTAGCTTTTTAAGTTTCTGTATTGGCGTTTCCACTTGGCAGTACTATAATCCCTCCTTTGTCTAGGGAGTCAGAGCTGACCTGAATAACTTCCGTGGCCAAGACAGTCTCATTGATCACTTCAGCTAAAATCAAGGACACATTTTGAGGCCACTTTCCTAATTGAATGGCTCCTATTGCTGGGGAAACTGCTTGCAGCATGCACATAAATAAGGACAGCCTCATTTTGGAGGAATCTCCTAAGTCTTCTGAGAGCTACATAATCTACTTATAAATTCAGTTGTTTATGAGCACCCCTGAGGTCAAAACTGATAAAATAGTCCAGATTACAGCTTGCTTCCACATAAGATGTACAATTCTGGGAACACATATGTACCCATGGAAAGAAAGTGGTATTTACAATTATTGCTCTTCCCCCACCAATGGGGCCTATATCAGACAGGGGCAGTTGGAAAGGACCTCTAAGGTGGTCTTGAAGTAGGGTGGTAAGGTTTAGGGTCCCCAGTTCAGTATAATAACTGAGTATAATCCTTGTTTTGGGTTTGCTGCCTGAGGACAGCTAATCTAATGTGTCCTGTTTTTCCATGTCACCAGCTAGGTGGCCTTCTTCCCATATCTGTGGAATAAGTGATAGTGAAGGAGTGAAAGGTATCCGAAGTGATTTGCCCAAGAGGCACAAGAGCTGGAGATAGCTCCTGATTTTTTCTTTTTTGATAGCTCTTTCATTAAGGTTAAGGGGAATAGAAAGCAAGTCATGGCCAAAATTCTCTGGAGGGGCATTGCAGACCTAGCAGTCAAATATACGATGCTTGCAAGTTTGGGAGTGCAGCTTGGGAGAGCCCTCCCAGAATATTTCCCTTCATGAAGAAAGCTGCAGGGGCAGTTCTAAAATGCAAAAGATCATGAATGCTTCTCCCATCTCCATTCCTTTCAGGGTCTAATGCGTGTCCTCTCCGGTGTTATATTGTTTCTGTCCCCATATATGCACATAATATGTATACTCCATTACTGTAATTATAACTTTACCTTTTGTCCAATTATTCCCTACTGACACACAGACCTCTCATTCAAAAGAGTCAGCTGCAAGAGGACAAGGACATTATACATAACTTAACCAAGTATTCTGGGATGTGGAAATATGTAAAATGATTTTTCACTTTGGGAAATGTAGAATGGGACAGCCATTCAGGTAAACAGTCTGGCACTACTTACTTGAATTAGTTATATTGATATCCTGCTTCCTAACAATTAATTGTGCTCCAGACTATATATTCCACCTTCTATTCTCCTCTCCCATCAATCTTCTCACAAAATGCCATAATGGAACATGCACTGCAGTGTTTACTAAAGTGCTGTCTGTAGTGCTAATGAGATGGAGACAATATCAGTGTCTGTTACTGGGTGTAGAGGATTGATAAATGTGGTATAAGTGCAACATGAAATTCATATGCCATAAATAGACACAATTCATTAGATGGACACAGAGGACCATGGGTGATTATTTTTTTTATTTTATATATAAAAATTATTTATATATATGATTTTAATATGTAATTATATTATATATAGTAATATGTATAACTTTACATATCACAATGCTGTTCCCATAAATCAAAATATATACACCCAAACAGGGAAAATTTGAAACAATATTAGGAGTATCTAAATCAATACTGGATGCAATATATAGTAGGTTGGAAGAGGAGAGTGTAGGTTAACAATGAAATTGAATTTTAAAGGAACAACATAGGCTTTTCTCAAGTCATTCATTTTTATTCCACTTAATTATTAATAAAAGTGAGAATGATATAAATGATTAAGTTTTTAAATGTATTGTAAAGACTTGGGGCAGTTTGGTTGTTCCAATGCCTATGTGGACCCTAAACTAACATTCCAAGATTTGCTATCTAATCTATGAAGTATAAATTCTATTATATTTGTGGACAATACATGTAATGCAAGTGATTACAGTGGGCAAAGGAAGGACAAAATTCATTGGGGATTATGTTTCATTTGTATTTAAAGAATTCAAACATAATTTTTAAACCTCCCATACATGGTAAACAAAACCCATCTAGTGCCTGAATTCAGCCCTTGCCTATCTTTTGTAAATATTGACAATCAAAACAAGGAAAATATTTTATCGAAATGGGATGGGGTGATCATTTGAGCAAACAAAGGAAATTAAAGTGCTTAAAATGATCCCAGACTGTCACAAAACTAAACTTTAAACAGATGAATGAAGAGAGAGAGAATTTACCTACACATTTTTTTTTTTTTTAATTCCAATTTGCCAAACATGCCAGCCCTAGAGGAAAGGCTTGGCAATTAGAATCTGAAGTAGCCAACAAGAGTTAATTAGGGATTTTAATTTTGAATGAGGAAATACACTGTTTAAATTAATCTATGAAATTATACATGGGACTTTGGGTTTTGACCAGATAACACACTTATACCAAGAGTTGCCCTCCTTTCAGATAATCAACATTGGCAATTCTATCAAAGAAATGGTTATGGAGGGCACACAGGAGATTCTAAAGCTAATGCTAATGTTATAAGTTCTAAGCTGTGTGTGAGATAAATGGGTTTTAATATTATTTTCATGATATATATTGTATACACACATACACACATATAATATGCAAATAAAAATATATAAATAAATATACTTAATACCAAATATATAATATTTAGTGACTAGCAGTGTAACTGTTTCAGAAATAATTTTTTAAAATAAATAATACAGAAGATTTTACAGAAATAATGAGCAAGAATTAACAAGAATTAAATAAAGATGTAGTACTTTAGGTTGAAAACAATTGTAGCTGTCAAATATGATTAAGTTAAAATGACAAAAAATATTTTGAAATTAAAAATATCAAAAAAGGTATTCTAAAATTTTCAAAAATAATAAATGAATAATTAAACTGAGATCAGACTGTTCTACAAAACCTGATGTATTTGTTTTCTATGTTGTGTAACAAATTACCACAAACTTACTAAATTAGTTTCCTAGCACTGCCATAACAAAGTACCACACACCAGTAGCTTAAAACAACATAAATTTATTGTCCCATGGTTCTGAAGGCTGGACATCTGAAATTAAGGTGCCAGGGCCGGCCGAGTGGCACGGTGGTTAAGCGCTGGCTTGGGAAGCCAGTGGCCCCGGTTCGGGTCCCACATATGAGGGCCAGGGACACTGCCCTCAAAAATTAAAAAAAAAAAAAAAAAAAAAAATGAAATTAAGGTGCCAGCAAGGACATGATCTCTGAAATCTATAGGGGAAAGTTTTCCTTTGCCTTTTCCTAGCCGCTGGTGGTTTACTGTTCCATTTGCCGCTTCACTTTAGTTCTTTCCTCCTTATGCAATGCTGCAGCCTGAGATTTCTGCATAGAATGCTTAGGATGCTATTTTTGTATTTCAAGTGAGAGGTGTGGTGCTTGAGGAAAATGATTGTTGTGTGGGTGAAAAGAAGTGGTAGGATTCTGGATGTATTTTTGATTAAAGTCAGTGGATTTCCTGATTAATCTGATTTAAGGTTTAAGAGAAAAATAAAAGGAATTAAAGAGGATATCAAAGAATCTGGCCAGGCCTAAGGAAAAAAGAGAATTTGTCATTTACTTTAATGGCAACCGTGGAGGGAAGCATTTATGTTTTGACATAACGAGTTTGTTATGTCTAATAGACATCCAGCTGAAGATGAAGAGTGTTCAGGTAGCAATAAGAAATCAGAATTTGGATAAGAGGTCTGAAATGACGGATGCAGGTGTTATTTCAAGGCCACGAGGTCAGATGAGCTTTCCTAAACCAGCAACATTTCTAATTGGGCAGCACCAGCGTTGCCCCATTGTAGTTTCAGGAACTGTCACAGCAACTTTACATTTACCATATTACTCCGAGTTTTGCATATTTAATATCTTTATCGATGCACTGCAGAGCTGGAAATGACTTATTAATATTGTTTTTCACTAGAATTATTTCCAGTTTGCACCTCTACAAACTTTGCAATTTTGCTAGCTCCTGTCTATTTTAGCATCTTGTTCAAAATTGTCCTCTCTGATTTTAAAACTCCCCTTGGCTCTAGTTCCTTCCATTTCCTAACCCCAAGTTCCTGTTGTTTTTCCATTTTCACATATAATTTATTAATTTTAAAAACATCATTCTAGAGTAAAGAAGGTTAGAAACATATGCCAGGTTCAGAGTAAATTTTAATGGCCTGGATGGAAAGCAGTTACATTAACATTCCAAATGCATATCTGAATTTTATATCAGAAAATAAATGCAAATATATGAATAATACCCCTGTGATTTTTTTAAGAGAAAATGAACCAAAATAAAAAGGAATAATTTTTTTTAACTTTCTATCATTTTGAGTTGTTACAAAGAATAAAAATAAATATTGTTTCTGCTGAACAATTCCCCTTAATCAGGTAATTTAAAAAATGCATTTAAATATAAACTAATTTAAGTAGTTACAAGAAAGTATGTACTATCTGTTCACACTTAGAAAAAAGATAAACCATATACAACTAAATCATATTGTAGAGCTGAAAAACTCTACGAAGGAATAGGGAATACTTGAATAGATATTGAATATTATCAAAGAAAAACATGACATTGAATGTTATTAAAAATAATATGTGAAAGAATATGTTTGTTTTTGTATCCTTTGGGGGGAGAAGAGAGAGAAATAAAATGAATACAAATACCGTTTGGTCCTATTATAACTATTTATTACTATATTCACATTTCTACAGTTTATTTAATGAACTATATATATATATATACACATACACATACATAGAGAGAGAGAAAACATATAATATATGTACTTTTGTACATGTATGTATATAGATGGATAGATATAGCTATAAAACCATCATTTAATACTTTAGATCTATACCGTTAACTTTTTTCCTCTTCTACATCATTTTTTTGGGACACTAGTCCCATTGAAACGGGGAGGGAGATCTTTTTTTGAAACTGTAGATTTTGTTACTTTTTCAATGAATAAAGAGAATGTAACAAATGTAACAATATGTGATTTCCCAGGCTAGTTCATAAATAACAAAGCAATTTTGCAGGAGTTCTTGTTTCTGAATCTTCCAGTCATGAAGTAAGAAGCCTGGCTTCTCTGAGCCAGTCGTGCTGTGAGGAAGCTCAATATATCCCAATGTGAAGAGTCCTACAACTATGCAATTAGAGAGATGCTTGGCTAGTCTTCAGTTGTTCCATCCCCCTCTGTTCCAGTTTTAGTTACCATCAGGCTGCAGTGACATGAGTGCATGAGGCACCACAGTCCAGTAAAAACTTTTCCAAATGGTTCACCTAAAGAAACTCTAATCAATAATAAAATGATTGTTATTTTATAATAGTAGTTTTTAGATTATTAATATTAGTTTCAAGTGTACAAAGCAATGTAATAAATAGTTAGACATTTACACCCCCCACAAAGTGATAACACCCCGCCCCCAAATTACTACCCCTCTGACACCATATACAGCTCTTACATCTGACACTCTATAAGATACTCGGTTTGATTGTGTCCGGTAACAACAAAGCAATAGCTAACCAGAGCCAACATCATGACACTTCTTTCATCAAGGTCAGTGTATCTATGGCTGTTGCTAAATAGTCAATGTGCCTGTAGCAGAGCCTGATACTGAGTTCTTGATACAGCACTATTTCTCAACCAGCTAGCCATTTGGTGGCAGTCTGATCACATTTGATCTCTTTCCACCTTGGAAGGGTCTACAATTTGTTCTTCCTGGAATTGGCATCAACTTCAGACATAGTTTTGTCTTTTCTTCCTAGAGTGCCTCTGCCAGCACCAGGATTGCAGATGGCATGATGAGCCAGCATGATACCCTTCAATAAGATGTCTGATTTCACTGCAAAGATGGTGTGACAATAGGCACTTGTGTTTGCATATATTCCATCACTTAGATGCAGCTAACTCAATAGCAGAGCCTAGGCTCCCCTGTCAACACAGAATAACAGCTTGTGGGTGATGTCTTCCAGAATTTGGTACATGCACTAAAACTATGATTGAGATGGAAGGGAACAAAAATTTGTCCGCCCTGAAGCTGCCTTTTGGGGTATTGATTTTAAGCTGTTTTTAAAGAAATAAAACTCAAAAAAAACCTTTGACCCTCCCCTGTTCCTGCTCAAGAGATTTAGACAATTACCTGCTTTAGGAAGGAAATTTTAGAATGCTCCCATAGCCTAATTTGAGTTAAATATGGTAAATAAGAGGACTTCGGGCAGGTGCCTGTCCCTAGATAGATACCGTCTGTGTCCCACTGTTTCTGAGATGCCCAGAAAGAATGTCCCTGCCACATATGTTCCCCTCTTCCTCAAGCACCTGCAAATAGCCCATTCTCACTTCTAAAATCTAATACCTCATCCTCTCCTTTCTCATTTGTCCAAATATGTTTTATATACCCAGCGTAACCTCACTGTCTTTGAAATTTTCATGCCTATGTGAATTCCCCAAGGGCATGTATTAAATGTTTGTTTGTTTTTTTTCCTGTTTCTCTGTCTCTGTTAATTTGATAATTAGCCCAGCTAGAAGAACTTAGGAGGTAGGAAGAAAAGCAATAATTTTTTTTGGCTCCCAGAATATATATGGTGCTATGCACTCTATTGTTAGAATCCATCAGTTTGGTAATCAAAGAATAGAAATAGGATTGGTCCTTTACCTATTTCTTCAAGCCACCAGTATGTGAAATTTAGGCTTGCTATCTATGCAGTTTTACACCCTGCCAGATTAGAGGTTTCAGTTCATAAGAGGAGCATGCGTCTGCTAAGAAATGCTGCAAAGATAGGCTCACAATAGCACCAGTTCAAAACAGATTCCCGCTTCCTTAATCTCTCCCAAATCTCCCCACGTCCTATAACAAGACTACCTCAGTTCCATGGTTAGGTTACAGCAAACTCAAAATCTAACTTTGTTTGAATTTATATGTGTTCTTAGTGGTCTTCAGCTATGAGGGTCACCAATATATTTGAGACCTTCACTCAGAATAACCTGGTAAAGAGGAGAGTGGTGGTTCTCAATGGTCCTTTGGAAGTATTTGGATTGCACCATTTGTATTAGTGGTTATTTTACCTGTAATAAAAAGCATGCTATTGTATCTGTGAACAGTTTAAACCTGGAAATTGCACTCTGCACTAATTGATATAAATTCTATTACTAGTACTATACCTGTGGCTACGTTGTAGTATAAGCCCTGGCAGGTTTGTTTGTTTGTTTTTGCTATTTATTTGTTTGTTTGATTTTGTTTTGTAATGCAAGTGTCTGGGTTTAGTTTTGATTGCCTTGAAGTTCACTATCTTTGTACCACCCCACCCCCACACACCCTTTAGGCTCCTATGTTTCTAAAGATCTTGATCTCTATAGCTTACCATTTGGGCTGCTTGTTTTTCCTCTTTGCACACCTTAAATCCCCACTTTTATGTTTTGAATTCACCAATAAAGAGTGAGCCTATGAAACCCTAGACCCCCACCTTCAACCCCATTAAAAGCAGAACCCCAGGCTCCTGCTGGTGCACTCCCCTCTCATCTTCCACCCCCCACCATTTGACCACCTGTGTGACCCCAGGTGTGCCATGTGCTTTCTAGGACCTGTGAGTTATAAACATGTTTTCCTCAAAGTTTCCTAATGGCTATTGCTGAAGGGTACCTTGCAGTCATAATAAGAACCATAAGGGCTGGTCTAGCCTCAGCATTGGTTATTGACAGGCTGAGGCTGCCACACAAAACATGCAGGATCTAGAAAAAGAATGTCTGGAACTCAAGTACTTTTAAGTAATAGAATTTGAAGAATAACCAACATACGTATAAACTGAATCAATATTGCACTTTTAGATTGTGACAAGTTGAAGTAAGTGGAGCCATTTAAAAATGCAGCAACAACAGCAATTCGAGAGGAACTGCCTTATACATTTTACTCCTTGAAACTTTGGAATGTTTGAACTGGGCAGGATAACCTTTGGACTAGGCCAAACCAACATTGTTTTACAAGCAACTGTTTGTTAAGCTAACAGGAAAGCAGACAATCTGACCTCAAGATGGATAATCATGGACAGTCTTTAGAAACAGTAACCAGCTATGTATATAACTAAAGAGTAGCTTAACTTGCTAGCACCAATGGAAATTCCTTTCTTCTATTCAAGTAATTATTTTTCCTTCCTTTTTCTCATGAAAACCTCTTGCCTTCCCTCTGAAATCTGGACACAATTTAGGTTTCTGCCTGAATCTGTGCCCCTAGATTGTAATTCTTGGATCTCAAATAAATGCTTGTTGCCTCTCACTTTGGCTTTTCATTTTTAGGTTAACAAGTTTAAACCAGTTTTTCTGCCTTCTGTCTTTCTAGTGGTTGCAAGACTCAATGGTACTATATGAACAGTTCCTTCCACAGAAACTGAAAAGATCAACAGCAGTAATAGAAACAGCAGAATCAAAATCTCAGGCTTTTTGAGATTTATCTCAGATTTTTCCTTATGGCCTAAAACACATGGGAATCCCTGTTTTCAAAGGTAACCGGAGTACTTACAACTCTGCTGAGAATTTTAAGTGGTTGAATAATGCATCAAAACCTGTTACTATATTAAAGTCTCCTCTGATGAAAGAAAAATGAAAAATTCACAATACACCAAATTTGAAACATACTTTGTTTGAGAAGTGACAAAATATATAATGTAAGATTTCAAAAAAAACAGAAAAATCAAATGGATACCCTTTCTGGAATTAAAGCAATCATGGAAAAATCTTTGACTAAAAACCAGACAATGAAATGTCCACATTGCATTGAAACAATTCATGTTAATTGATAAATAGTTGATTCCAAAATGTAAATGTATGTTTACCCGTTTTACTGTTTTCCTTGACCAGTTAGGAGGCTCAATCAAACCAGCAGGGAATAAAGTAGGGGTTAGGAAGATACGTACAATAATAAGCTATGTAGATATTTGCAATGAATATGTGTTTGTTCTCTTTTTATATATCTCCACTATAGGCATTTCAAATACTGTGATAGATGAAATTATAATGAAAATATCAAAAAAGTAATTTAGAATTCCTCTTTTGTCTCTACAACATCTGTCACAATCAAAATGAAATTCAGACATTATTGCAGTCAGTCTTGTGGGAAAAAAAAAAAGCTATATTTATATATCCTAATATAGCAGATAAAAGTCCCTGCAGGGAATTTAATTTTGATCTTTTATAGTGACAGTAAAAACAATATATTCTGAGAATGTTAAATTGTCTGTGACTGTTCAGACAACACATTAAATTCATACCAAGTGTCTTCACTCCAGGAGTCAAATGTCGTGTTATATGGAGCTGGCATATCACAATGAAGTAAATGGAGTGTGTAATAATAAGTGTTGACTTTTAAAAAACATATTTATATCCTTACTTTATATAGTATTCTAATTTCTAGACATAAATCAAGCACTGAGTTATTCTGTCAGACTATATTATAAATATATAATCCATGTTGATTTATATTCTGATTATAGAAACCACTTTCCTAGTGAAAAAGACTTAGTTTTCCCCTCTTTGAGCAGTGACTATGAGTTTCAAATAAAAAGAGGCAGCACACCAAGAAATTAATTCCATTCCCCTTCAATGTATGATATCATATCATCAAATTTAGAGTTATTAAATGCTCCTGTAATGTAGTTTGTGAAAATATGAACTCCATGAGTGTTTTTTACGGAAACGTTTTTCAATCATTATTACAATCTGTTAATTTATCAATAGACCATGACCTGAAGTACGCAGATAAAAACTTTATAGGAGTACAGAGGAAAATGCTCTAAAGCCTTGTATATGCGTGAGTCTGGCACCTTACTCCACTCAGCCATCCTGACACACAAACCTTGCATATGCTATGTTAAAAAATACATTTATTTTATAAATATATCAACTTATCTACAAATTGCATATGATACAAGTTTTACAGCAAGAGAAAAAAATATATTTAGTATTGAAGACCCTAATATTAGAACAAAATGCTGGATATTGATATTGAGTTTCTGAAATTTACATGTAAATATTTAATTAATATCACTTTGGTTAACAGAGTGATATTATGAAACTACTACTTTGAGTCACTTTCTCTATTTGGCCAAAGATTTAACTTCAGTTTTTTTACGTTTTTTTTTTTTTTTTGAGGGCATTGTCACTGGCCCTCATATGTGGGACCCGAACCGGGGCCGCTGGAGTCCCAAGCCAGCGCTTAACCACCGCGCCACTCAGCTGGCCCTTAACTTCAGTTTTTAACTCTGTGGAATTTTCTATTGTATTAAGACAATTTAGAATAGTTTCTTATTTTTTAATCCCAGAAAAAAATATTTTTCTCTCATTTTGGAAGATGTCTTCTTCTAGTATTCCATTTTTGTGCCCATTTGTGAGTCAGTAATTTATGTTAAATAGTCATTATTTGATAAATTATACCAGATATTTGCTAACGTTTTTACTTCATTTTTGGATTATCTTTGTAGTGATATTCCCAACTCAGAGTTACATCCAACAGCCATACAAATGAGACCAAGAGATGTAATATCAGCACCAAGAGTGCAATTGAGTGATTATCATGAGTTTATCATTGCTTGAGGACTTCTATGACTAATTCTCTAGGCAGTGAGTTTGTTTGGAAATGATATATTTTATCTGACAAACACCTAGAAAAATGATCTCTATAAAACCAGATGTCTCCTTATTATCTCACACTACAATTCTATTCACTTCAAGGGCCTCCAAAATCCCTCACCAATAATGGAGTAGGAACACATAAGTCTTACCTGACTTGAATCTTTGTATATATCTGTTCAAAATCTTGGATCTCGGTAAATCCATGATTATGTTTATCCTTGTCATTATCAGCCACCTCCAAAATGTAACCCCCTCAAGTCAATTCCAGTCTATATTATCATGTAATTTCATATATGATCTTATATTCCTCTATATGACCCCTTTCCTCATTCCATTGTTAACATTCTATTCCTCATTCCCTCTGTAAATTAATATTTATACTCCCCTTCAGGATTACTTCACAAAACAACCTTTATCCTTATTCCCATAACAAACCTGATTCCCCTAAGAGAATGGTATTTTCTCAGAAATACTCTCACGTGCATCTTGCCCAATCCCACAGTCTTTATGTCATAGAACCAAAATATGTACATACTTTGTTTTCACCACTTGAAGATGCTTGAAGATGCTATGATTCCCCCGTTGGTTTTCAAACTCTTCATATTCCTCTATAATGTGAAATCTTCACTTTATACTTATGTTTGTTAATACCTTTCTCTTTATTGTTCCTTGTTGATCCCATCTGCTTTCTTCCTACACCCTTACTCATACTTTCTGCCACCAATAAATACTTTTGGAACCAAACTTATAGCTTTCTCTCTAGTTCAAATAAAGCTTTATTTCTGAAAAAGTATAACAATCATATAATTGACCTATCCAGTGATTGAGCCACATTTTCTCTCATTTTAAATAGATTTCTTCTTCTAATGTTTTAACTGTATGCTCATTTGTAAATAAGTTAGTAACCCTTGCTAATAATCACTGTTACTCTGATTGGACTGTGATTAGACTATGCCCCATGTTACTTCATCCACTCCCATTAATGTGTTTTTTAATGAATTTACAAACATTAATAAATCTTTTGTTTCTCACCAAACCTACTCTTCTAACTCTAGCCACCAGTCTTCTTATTGTCTAATGTCATTCCTTTTGTAGCCTAAATTCCATTGTGTGACACTGTTAACAAGTCCTTTCCAGTATCCCCAACATCTAAATCCCTGTTTCCACTCACCTGCTTTGTGCCAAAGCAACTACTGGAAGAAATGCAAGTACTTACCTTCTTTGCTTAATAGGTGAATTGCTAACAGCTAAGCAAGTTAGAGAATCTCTCAGGCTCTATTTGTAAAATTTTTCCAATATCACTTTGCTATCTATAACTATTGAGCAATGTCTTGAATATTATTTTCTCTCTATTTCTCTTTGTATTGACAATGATTTTAAGTATTTTATTTCATTCTTAATTTATCTTTTTCCATTGGTTCTCTACTTGACTCACTCTGCCAGTTTTTACCATAGGTACAATACTGTAAATTGGCTCCAATTTGCTTGTAAATTCAGCAACTAGGTCAACCATAAATTTAGCTAGGTGAAAGCTCTGTACATTTCAATTGTTAATGATATTGTATTTGTCACCACCTCACCATAACATTTTTAAAAAGTCATTTTTACCTAAGAATGTTTTTGATAAAGCAGTAAAAATTTTTATTAAATCTTAACCCATGAGTAAAATTCCTTTTTAATAGGTTATGTGACAAAATGGGTAATATGAATGAAGCATTATGGTTCATGTAGAAATAAAGTAGTATTGTCCAGTAAAAGAATTTGATTGAGCGCTGGCCAAGTGGCGCATTGGTTAAGAGCTGGTTTAGGATGCCATCAGCACCGGTTCGGATCCCACATATGAGGGCCAGTGACACTGTCCTCTACAGCTAACAACAGCTCCACCTGGAACTGTGCTGTGCAAGCCCCAGCGACAGTGTAGGCTGCAGCCCCGGCTGCAGTGGTCTGCCATAGACTACAGTGAGTGGCTGGCAGCCAGCGTGAGCTGCCAATAGCTGCGATGAGCGACCATCCAGAGGCCGGCGACCAATCTACCTCATCCAGGAAGAGCGTAATGATGATACCAACATGGACCCCATGAAGCAACGTCCTCTTCAACTAGACTGAAGAACATAAAAAAGACAGCAACTTGTCTGTTCCCTCTCCCTGATTCCCCAATGCTGTTCCCCTCCCCCAAGTCCCCAATAAAATCTTAAAAAAAAAAAAAAAGTAAGAATTTGATTGAGTTGTGAGCTGAACTGGTTATTTTCATGCAATAGCATTTTTACTACGAAAACTGCTTCTTTAGATCTCAAAAATAAATGGAATGAGCCTGTCACTTCAAGGAAAACAATGACGATATTTTAACAATGATAAAATATAAGATTTAGCTAAAATTAGAACTTTGGAAAACTTGTGTTCACCATCATGACCTTGACAGCTTCCCAATACTTAGAGTTCTGGTGAAAACACGAGTTATATTAATGAATGTAATTTTTTGATATTGTGTAATGAAATATATTAACAATGGGAAACTCTTCATTATTCAGTGTACCAATATCTTCCAAATGGTCAATGCATGATGGTACAAAATCATGTATGGGTAAAAGACCCATTCAAATTATAAGACAGACCAGTGGATTTTCATGTAACATTGACATGGTTCCAGATTTCACATTGTGAATATCTTTCAAGAAATCACTACTTGTTGAGTTTCGGAGTAGTATCAAAGGATAATATCCATATAATCTGAAAAAAACTGTTCAAGTACTCTTTTATCCTATTTCTTATCAGTTTGAGGCTGGATTTTCTGCATCTATTTCAAATATTTGCTAAATATTGAATAAAAAGCTGATAAAGAATCCAGCTGCCTTTTACTAATTTAGATATCAAAGAGATTTTCAAAAATGTAAAACAATGCCCCTTTTCATTATTTTTTTATTTTTCACAATGTAGATATTTTTCATAAAAATACATTACTTAAATGAATATTTGCTTGGGTTATGATTTTAATTTTTAAGTAAATATTTTAAAATGTTTTTCATTTTAATTTTGAATACACTAAATATTAGTGTAGCCCACACAACTGAAAGCTCTTTATAGTCCTCAATGATTTTCATGAAATTAAAGGGATCTTTAGCAGAAAAAGTTTAAGAACTGAATAGGGTCGTTGAGGACTAAAGAAGATGTAAGTGTTTAAAAAGAAATTTAGATATTATTAATCTAAAATACAAAAATTGTCTAATTGAAAAAAGTACATGTGAATACCTATAAAAAATAGAGGATTAAATTAGCTAACATTTTTATATTTGTGCATATGTATATTTACATGTACTGGAAATTGTACATATTACACTCTTCAGATAATTAACTAATATATTAAATAATCTAAACAATACCTCTAAGACAGATACTTTCATCTTTTTTGATGATGAATCCTATAGTAGTTTCTTGATTTGTAAAATTTCATAGCATGAGCATGTGACGTCCCAGACATCAGTTATTATCACATGATAGTTTGTTACTTAATCATTTTACATAACACTACACTTAATAAATATAAAATTTTTATAACAAGGAAGTTTTCAAAAACCCAATGAGTGATTAGGTATAAATAATAAAGGCGAAAAAGGATTGAAGTATTGATGAAGTGCAATATACAAATGAAATCAGGAACTCACTGACTGTGTTTAAGCACAGTTAAGTGTATTAAGTTTCCATATTTAAGAGGATGCATACTAAAGGAAAATATGGAGAATATTGGTATGAAAGAATTAGAATATTTATATTACATGATTTTGGAGAGTGCTCAAGGATTTAGTGTTGTCAAAAGTGAAAGCAATTCGATATCGGAAGATATTAATAATTTACACATAGGAGGTGAGAGTAAGGCATGGGACTAGAGCTATCATTGGTAAAGGAATAGCAGTCATTCATTTTAGGTGGGAGAAAGTACTGTTTGATTATTTTTGTGGAGGCATAGAATCCTTCTCTTTGTATGGTCCTTTCCACTTCAGTCACAAAATGACCTTGTCAGATTTTTCTGATTTTTCAGTAGAGAGTACCATAGCTTACTTGATAATTGCTTTTAGAGCTATTTTATTTCTTTTGTATTTGTTGATGTGAGAAACATCCAAAATTGTAGAAAAATTTTATAAGCATTTACTATAGATTATTTAAGTCAAACAAAAGACACACCTAGAATCAAGATCTCAACAGACTGAGAAACATGCTTTTCAGAATAACAGTTTGCAGTGTCTTTTATACATTTGGAATAACGGAGGAAATTAAGAAAGATTATATTAAAGTGGTAAAAAATAAGGAAGGGAAATCTCTATGGCTGGATTACAGGATCATTTAAAAGAGTGTGCTTTCTGGAGGGTTGTTATGCTTCTGAGGGGTCTGACAGAGTTTGTATTTTTTCTCATTCTGTAAATGTTAAAGTACTAAAATTTTAAAATTCTTTTCCCAGTTTCTTAATTAATTAATTAATTTATAGCTCTTTTTTTTAAATTCAAGGATAGCTGAGATACAAATATTATATTAGTTTCAGGTGTACAACATAGTGATTTTACATTTGTATAGTTTATGAAGTCACCATTTGTCACTGTACAAAGTTATTGCAATATTGACTTCATTCCCAATGTTGTGCATTACATTGTGACATAATAAGTGTACATGTGCATTACATGCCATGACTTATTTATGTTATAACTAGAAGTTTGCACCTCTTAATCCCATTCACGTTTTTTTGCACAACCCACCGAACCCTGTGGCAACTATCAGTTTGTTCTTTGTATAAGTCTATTTCTGTTTTGTTTTGCTTGTTCATTTGTTTTATAGATTCCACATGTAAGTGAAATCATGCAGTATTTGTCTTTCACAGACTTATCTCATTTAGCATAATACCCTGTAGGTCCATGCATGTTTTTGCAAATGATAGGATTTCATTCTTTTTTATGGCTGAGTAATATTCCATTTTAAAAAATAAATGGGCATGTGTATGTATCACATCTTTATCCATTCATCTATCGATGGGCACCCAGGTTGCTTCCATATCATGGCTATTGTAAATGATGGGTTTCAAAGGTGTGTTAACCTTGATGCTCAGTAACAATGGACAGAGCTTGCTTAAAGTAAAGATAAACCTTTTATAAGGTTTACATATAATTTTTTTTTCTCAGCCTCCCTAAATTTGTGCAAGGACAGATAAAGCCAGGCCACAGCATATCAATCTTGCTATTCATTGCCAAGATTGTTTTGATTAGTAGGTTGTCTGGAAAATATTAATTGTAGTAAGATTAGCTTTCCTACCTGTTCCTTTCACTGTAGGATCAATTGTTAAACCATCTGATGTGATAATGATTGTGAGATAGCATTGAACATTTTCCTAAAGACTCATCATTCAAATGTAACTTAGGCAATTTCCAGAAGCAAAATGATTATCAGTACCTGTAATTAATAGATTTGTGTCAAGAACCTAACCCAGCCCACAAAAATGTTTCCAAAATCTATCTGAATCTCTTTTAGACAGATAGGTAGCTTTTTTCTTTGGCCTAGGAAACAGATGAAAGTATTTGATATAACTGAGAAACTAGATACAGTTCATTGTATTTTTAACATAGATAATCAGTCCAGGATTTTGGTTGCGAGTTTTATATTCTAGGCAAGGGAATTTGTAGTTTGTCTATAGACAACAAGCAGTCTTTAGAGAATTTTCTCATGGAGTGTGACATCATAGGTTTAGCATTTTTGAAAAAAAATCACTCAGGGCTTAATGTGAAGAGTGGATAAGAGCATAAGAATTAGAAAATAAGAGCTAGCAAGGTCCTGAATTAAGGCAGTGTAGGAATGAGATATATTATTTGATATAAAGTCAGAGTAGGAGGAAAAGGAAAGAAACCAGGTCAATTTAGGTGTTGATGAGAATATAAGGGAAAGAGATTCATATAATTTGATTCCCAGATATTTGACTTAGCTGGTTAGGAAGGAAGTAGTGCCATGAGATTGTGGATGCAAAAAGACAAACATATTTGAGAGAGAAGAATTTGATGGCAATGATAGAAATGGTTAAGTTCTAGGGGCCTGTTTAAGCCAGAAGTGGTGATCTCTGGTAGAAAATAGAATGTTATATTTTAGAGATACATTTTTGACCAAATCACATACCTCCACAACCCATACAAAGCAACGAATATCAAACATCATATGGAAATTCTATTATCTATAAAAATGCTCAGTATAATTATTAACCAATATGGTTAAAAGAATCACATGTTTGAAATATTCATGAACAATGTTAATGTTTCTTCTATTGCAATATCTTTTCCCCAAATTTCTCTGTTTAAATACACATATTTTAATTCATATCAAGAAAGTACTTGGAACATATCAGATTAAGACAGAAATACAATTTATAGCAGTATTGCCAACTGGAACAGTTTCAAGGTTTTA
Organism: Aselliscus stoliczkanus; assembly: GCA_033961575.1. Lineage (NCBI taxonomy): Eukaryota > Metazoa > Chordata > Mammalia > Chiroptera > Hipposideridae > Aselliscus > Aselliscus stoliczkanus. The sequence continues at coordinate 134,103,344 of CM066731.1, read as the reverse complement.
AAATTGACGTTTCCATTAGACCAAGCAAATAAATAAAACACATGGACAGATTAACCATGCAAGTGATCACTTCTTTCAGTTTGTATGATATTGTCCTTGTTAACAATAATACATTCTTTGTATTCTAATTATTTCAAAACTAACTTGAAGAAAAATATTTTGAAACATTTTTGGAACAATGCTCTGCTTTTTATTGTTTCTTTGTTTTTCTGCATAAGAGTTAACCTATGTACTTTATAAATTTTCATTATCACTGTTTTCAGAATAGAAGTATAATTTTATAGCCACAAGAACTGAAAATATTTAGAAAAGTTCTCAACTTGAATAAGATTCAATATCTGTTGAAAAATTAAGAATATATGTTTATATGACAATACACAATGACATCTAATAACAGATTATCTGCTCCTTAATGTAGAAGAGATTATAAATTCTCTATATTTGATTTCACAATTATACAGACAGAAAGAAAATAGAATTATGAATATATCTGTCAAATTTTCTTTAGCACACATTTAAAAAATGGCCAACCAAAATACATCAAAAGGGAGAGAGAAAACAACAAGAAAACTGATATTTATTTAGCAACCATTGTGTTGTAGAGGCTGTTTTCATCATGATGGGCATTTGAAGTCATTTAAATGTGCTGATATTATTCTATGAGATGGAATACTTTCACCCTTCTTATATGTCACTTAAATTTTTATAAAATTAAATTTTGTTTCAAATTCTATTCCAAGAACAGCATGTATCTGATCAACTACATTGGACTTAGGTTGTAAACTGACACAGATAATAAATATAACAATAGGAGCTTTTAAGATCTGTGTCTTTTAATGATCATTAATTTTGTAAAATCTCAATCATTATCTCTTTAAATTTATCTACTTCATTTTCTTTCTCCTTTAAAAATGTAAACTACACATGTGTTATGCTTTTCATGTTGTTCCATTACTTTTAGATACTCTGTTGTGGTTTACTTCATTATTATTTTCCATCTGTTTGTTTCAGTTTTGATAATTTCTGTTGATCTGTCTTCAAGCTAATTGATTCTTCCTCAGCTATGATGATTCTGCTGCTGAGTCCAATAAGGGGATTCTGTATCTCTCACATCATAATTTCCCCCCTCGCATTTCCATTTGATTATTTTAACAGTTTTCATATTTTTGTTCAAATCCTGATACATTCGTGTATCAGGAAATGTGTTTTCCACATTTTTTACTGGTTTATTTAATGTGTAAATCATGGTTATTTTAAAGCTCCTGTATGATAGTACCTATGGTATGATCAAAGCTCAGTATGGTTCTATAGTTTACTTTATCTCTTGAAAATAATTTGTTTTTCCTTACTATTATGTCTTTGTAATATTTGATTATATATTATCCATAAAAGAAGATATCCAGAAATGGGCATGACTCTCCTGATGTCTTGTAGCTATTGTGGGGGATTGAATCTACCTAGTGGTGCTTGAACTGAGTTTGAGTTTTGTTTTTGCTACTGTTACCTTCAGTTTACCAAAGACTTCAAATTCTTCAGCAATGGGCTGCTCTCATCTTATGCACAGAGAACCATTTGTGGTGCAAGAGGGTTTTCCTCAGTGTTTCTGCTCCACGTTCAGTGCCACAAATAGGGCCTGGCTCCCTGCTCATATTTCTCTCCCAGTGGTAGACTGGTGATGCTTGTTACCTGATGCTCCCTCCAAAATGTTGCAGCAGAGCCCAAGTCTTAGGCATACGTGCCTGATTCTTGGAGGTAGATCTTTCTCAGTATTTCTATCTCTTCTCCCCATGAAAGGCCAGCTCTGCCCTGTACTTGTGGTGGATCTTGGCTGGGAAACAGTTTCCTTCACCTTTCTTAATGGTAGCAGACCTTTACTTTGTATTGACAAAGAATATTGGGACCAAGTGAGCCCGAATGGGAAAGAGAGTTCTCCCCCTCTCCCTGAGGTCGTGGATATTTGCCTGTCTCCAGGCATATGCTCTCCTCTGAATTCTTTTAGCGAGCATACAGAAGAGGCCTTGTAAAAGCTTGTAAGAGAGTGTTACTGGAGTTATCAGCTAGTCCAAACTGATATGCCGTCCCATGCTAAGCCTTTATAAAATTGTTATAATTCTGCCCAATTTCTTCTTTGTTCCTTGTATGGCAGTCACCTGTCCCTGCTGTGCTTTCTCAGAGCTGAAATAGTTTGTGTGTGATGTCTCTCCTTTGTGAGGCTTATCACTCTTTGGAATTTAATTCAATTATTTGTCTTACCACTTCCTGTTTTATTGTTTTAATAATAAGACAGGAAGTAATAAGTAGTGGGGAGGATGCATATTAATATGAACCTTTATACCTTGTTCATGGGACTGTAAATTGGTTCAGCCATTTTGGAAAACAGTTTGACCATTCCTCAAAAAGATAAACAGAATTACCATTTGATGCAGGAGTCCACTCCTATGTATATATCCTCCAAAATAAAAAGAATTACTCAAGCAAAACTTGTACATGAATATCACAACTGCACTATTCATAATAGCCAAAAGGTAGAAACAACCAAATATATATCAACTGATGGATGAATAAACAAAAGGTGGCATATCCATGCATTAAAATATTATTCAGGCACACAAAGGAATGAAGGACTGACACATGTTACAACAAATATATTCACTGTGTAAATATACAATTTTTCCATTCTATTCTAGATAGACATTTGGATTTTCTTGTTTATTGACTATTAGGAATAGTACTGTTTTGAACATGTATATACTCCTTTTAGTGCACATATGTGCAAGCATTTCTCTTAGTTAATTGATGAGGGTGTAATTCCTTGACTACAGGGTAAATGTGATCTTTTTTTTTGTTATACAAATCATTCTATTGATTTATATTTCTAATGACTGTATATAACCTATTACACAGTGTAGCTCTGTATTTGTACTAATATGTTTATTGTCAGTTTATTTTTAAAAATTTTAGTCCTTTTGGTTCTAGCCTTATAGTATTTCATTGCAGTTTGAATTGAATTTTCTTGATAACTAATGATATTTACGACTTTTCATATATTAATTGTTCGTTTGGATATTCTTTAATGTGAAGTGCTTGTTCAAGTCTTTTATCTTTTTTGTTGTTTTTGTGTTTCATATTGATTTGCTGGAATTTTTAAAAAATGATATGTATATGTAAATATTTATAATTTATATATTGGGCTGTCGGAAAAGTCATGACGTATTTTTTCTATGTTTTTTGTTGTGAAAATGCGTCATGACTCTTCCGACAACCCAATATATGTGTGTATGTGTATATGTGTGTATATATATATATATATATATATATATATATATATACAGTAAAACCTTGGATTGCAAGTAATGTGGTTTGTGAGTGTTCCGCAAGACGAGCAAACATTTCTAACACATTTTAACTTGGTAAATGAGCAATATCTTGCAATACGAGTAGTTTGTTTCTGGAACAAATTATGCTCTCAAACCAAGGTATTGCTGTATGTAACCTTTATATATGTTTAATTTGCATGTTCTTACTGCTCACTAAAATGAGTAGCATTTCTTAAATTTTACTTTATTTCAGTATATTAAATTATTTTTTAAAGATCAGAACAGTTCCCTTCATTTAAAGAAATCGCTATTGACTGCAAATGAAAAAATTATTGTTCTATGTTTTCCTCTGAAATAGCCTAAAATTTTAGAATCATCTCATAAACTTATTTTTAAAAAATCAAAAAACCTGACGTCTTCACAATAACATCTTTCAATATATAAATGGATTATAATACTACATTTATATAAGTCTTCCGTAATCCTTTCCAGTTTTCTTCATAGAATTCTTGTACTCATACATATTTCATTATGCTCACTACGATTCTTGAAGCAACTAAAAATTATGCTATTATAAATGTTATTTTCCAATTTTCGTTACATATATTGAAATATTTTATATTGTCCTTGTTTTGACCAATTTATCTAAATTCTCTTGTTAAATTTAACAGTTGGTAGATTCTTTTGGGTTTCCTATACGTGAAATTACCTTTGGTGAATATCAACAGTTTCACTTCTCTCATCTTCATATGTTTTATATCTTTAATTTATCTTATTTCACTATAAACATTTCATGTGCAATGATAATTCTTAGGAATAATAGTAGCCCTGTTTCATTCTGAATCTTATGGGGAAAGATTTTGTTATTTTAATATTGATATGATGTATACCATAGGATTGTTAAGGATAAATTTCATAGATAAGTTATCTTTTATTTCTAGTTTGCTGAAGACATAATCATATGATTTTTCCCTTTATGCCTTTTATTATTAATTTTCCAACTTGAACTATTTTATAATCCTGAAATAAACCAACTTTGTTTCCATGTATTATCTTTATTAAAGATGGCTTGATTTTGTTTCATAAAATTACATTAGGAGTTTTACATTTATGATCATCAAGAAGATTAGCCAGTACTTTTTGTGTTTTCTGGAATTTTCTTGTCAAAGTTCGGAATAAAAGAAGTTATCTACAGAAAACCAAAATGGGAAATTAAATGCTCAACCATGTTCTGTTTACTGGAAAAGTTTTTGAAATATTAGCACTGTTTTATTTTAATTAAATATTAAGGAGTTTCCACCTTTAACAATCCAGAACTGACATTTTCCTTATGAGAAGTCTTTTATTTATAGATTCAATGTCAAAAAAAACTTTAGATTTTTACATTTCTTCTTGTCTTCATTTTTTAAGTCATGTTTTACTAGGAATTTGTTCATTCAAATAATTTTCATATTCCCATAAAATTGCCATTATATCTTTTTAATACCTGTGGGATCTGTAGAACATTATCTTTTATCCCCCTATATTGGGTAAAGGCAACATTTCTTTTCTTCTCTCTTCTGTAGATTCTTTGAGAATAAAACTGTTCATTTTATTGTTCCACTTTTAAAAGTAATACATCCCTTTTTTCTGGCTGCTTTATGATTTTCTATTTTATCTTTTGATTAGTAGAAACTTTATGTAAGATGTGACTAGCTGTGGTTTTCTACATGTTTATCTTCATTGATTTTCATGAAATTATACCTTGCTATTTTTAAATTATTTTTAGAAGATTCTTATCCTCTGTCTCTTCCCTACCTGAGACTCTACTTACATATATTTTAGTTCTTTTACTCCAGTGCTATGTATTTATTATCCTTTTTTCTGTATTTTTCTTTTTTACTTAGTTTTGTATCTCAGCTGAATCATTTTCTACTGATTTGTTTAGTTGATTTAATCTGTCTTCTGCTGTGTCCAGTCTATTATTAAATATAGCTCTTAAGTTCTAAATTTTACATATTGTTCGTTTTAGTTCAAGAGTCTCCATTCAAATGGGGAATTGGGGAAGGGGAATAATGTTGGGGAATTCGGGAAGAGGAATAGTCAACTTCTTGTCTTCAATCTTAATTTTGCAGGGTGCAGCTAGCTCAGTTCCAAGTCCAGTAGCCCGTTGGCAGCTCGCGGCCACTCGCTTCAAAGTTCCGTGTTGAATCTTAGTTGTGAGTGGGCAAAGCCCACCATCCCATGCGGGATTCCAACTGGCAACCTTATTGTTAGGAGCATGTGCTCTCACCAGCTGAGCCATCCTGCCACCTGTTGGCAGCTCAGCGGCAGCTCAACTTGGGCACAGCTCAGGCGCAGCTCACTGGCCCATGTGAGAATTGAACTGGCGACTCTGTTGCTCAGACCTCATGCTCTTAACCACCTGAGCCACTCGGCTGACCCCCATTCAACATTTATAATTTCCAGTGCTTTAGTAAAAATCTATGAAGAATGACAATTAAGTTCACAAACTCATCCTAGAAAAAGTGCTGTATACCTCATTGCTAAATATCACTGTGGTCACCTTCAAAGTATTCCCTTTGGGAAGCTAGGTACCAATGCCAGCACCTAGACCACCCTTCATAGCAATTTTTCTGGAATGGTCATAGAGCTGTTGTATTACCCTTGAAGTCCTGAATGTCATCAAAATGTCTTCCTTTCAGTATTTCCTTGATCTTCAGGTAAAGAAAGAAATCATTGTGGTCTAGATCAGGTAATTAGGGAGGGTGTTCCAATACAGTTGTTAGCTGGTTCAAAACTCCTTCACAGACAGTGCCATAGGAGCTGGTGCACTGTCATGATGCATGAGCCATGAATTGTTGGCAAAAAGTTCAGGTTGTCTAACTTTTTCATGCAGCCTTTTCAGTACTTCCAAATAGTAAACTTGGTTAACTGTTAGTCCAGTTGATACAAATTCATAATGAATAACCTGCAAAAAAGGTTACAAACATCATTGCAACAAGTTTACGAACTTAATTGTCAGACCGCCTGTGTATAGTACTTCCTGTTTTCTTCATTGTTTTAATCACATTTTAAAAAATTATGATCAGTTCAATGCCTGGGTCACCTCAGGGTTTGTTTCTATAGGCTAATTTCCCTTGTGCCTGTGTCTGTTTTTGGTTGTTGTTTTTTTAAGTGACAATTTTTAATAACATTTTCTGATTTTATCTGTGCCAAATCTTAGAGCTATGACTTTTGATTTTCTGTCACAGAGCATTTATCCTGTCCTTCTGCAAAGAGCTAGAATGGGGAAGATTATCACAAACTACAGACATTTCTTTTCTCCTGTTTCTGTAGACTCTTTGAGAGATTGCAGTTTTGGAAAGCTCAATCTACCTCCCGTTAATAATTCCTATGGCATGGGTCTCCAAGCGAACCAACTGCAGGGTTGGACTGTTTACCAGTGCCCTTCTTTCTTGGTGAATCCTAAACTACAGGTTTTCTCTTCAATATCATGAGAGTGCCAAAAACTGTTCTGCATTTCTGTTGTTGTTTTTTCTTGACTTGTTAGCCTCTTGTCCTGCTTAATAAGAATTCAGCAAAAACCCAAGGGAAAAACTGCTGTGTGCCAGGTTTGTTTGTAGTCACCTCCATTTTCTCTGATATCAGACCTCCTTTTTGTTTGAGATCTGGATTTCTTATGCCCTGGTTACCTCAACATCAACTCTCACCTGGCTTTTCAGACTTACCTCTTACCTAAGAAACTTTATATACTCACACACACACGGTGTGATCAAAATAGATGATGAATGTTTAAATTTTTAAAAAATTACAGTAAAAAACACATTGCCATTAATCCCCCTCAGAATACTCCTTCTCACTTTGAACACACTTGTCCCATCATTCTTGCCACTTTCTGCCGCAGTTCTTGAAGTCCTCTTTTGTGAGTCCTCTTTAGTTGCACTGTTGTGGCTGCCTCAATGTTCTGAATCATTTTGACTTTGGGGAAAAGCCAGAAGTCACATGGGGCCAGATCCAGTGAATAAGGTGGATGAGTTCACACTGTAATGTTTGTGGGGTTGTTTTTTTTTGACAGAAATAGCCATATACCAGAAGCAATGTGTGACACGGGGCCTTTCAGTTGTGATAAAAAATATACGGTGAATGCTGGTGCTGAGTGCCATCTAATGAAAAGGCAGGGATCTTCAACAAGGGAAGCGGTGCATCAAATCTCAAAAACAGTGTGTGACGAGTTTCAACTTGTTCCATGCAGTCAGTCAGGTGTGAGCTACAGTTGAGAGAATGTGTTTTAAAGTGTGCCATAAATCATCCTCCATCATGACAATGCTCAGTGTCACACATTGCTTTTGGTATATGGCAATTTCTGTCAAATAAAAACATTAAGGTTGTACACAGAAAACTGGGTGTGCCATGAAAAAGGTTCTCTTCTTCTCAAGATCCTTACCATTCATGTCCTGGATACCTTTGCAGTTCTATGATTCCTTTAAAATGAAAATTTCAAATTTAAAAACAATTATAGTATTGTTGGTTTTGGTCTGAGCATTGGCCTGCTTACATGACATTCTGCCATAGATGGAAGTTAGAGTGAATGGTTTGTCGGAAGAAAGAAAACTTTTCTGAGCAAACACTGGTTTGGGAGAAGGCATGTCTGTGATTTACAGTGGAAAGGCCCCAAGCAAGGGATGAAGAAAGTATAACAGGATCTTCAGGAAGAAAGGAAAACATTTCATATCAAAGGAGTCACAACTCATCACACTTGGATGTTCCTTGGATTGTGCTACTCATTTCATCTCATGCTGGGGAAAAACTGGAGAAGACGAAAATCAGTGACCAAAGGGTTTGTCTATACCTGCTTTCTTGCGTATAGGGAGAGTAAAGTAGCTTGGGTTTGTGGTGTACCACAGAATATTTGTCACTGGAAATGACATATAAGCGCTTAATTGCAAATATAACATCTCCTGGAATTTTTTGGTCGAAACGGCTTATCTCAAGTGTTTTTTTGCTTAGCTTTTCTGCTGATTCCCAATCATCTGTATAGGTAAATATCTGTAAAAAGTATAAAGATTGTTATTATCAATGACCTGGTGTACCCTGACATGTAGGGATTGCTATGGTGCTAAAACTTAACTGAAGCATTACTTTCCATCAGTATGGAGATTAAATATGGGTTGACTTTAAGATAGTACTAATAGTTTGACTCAAATGGGACAAGTATCGTATGTGATTTTTTTGTTCTTCTTGTTTTTATTTTTTATTATTTATTTATTTTTAAACATTTTATTGGGGAATTGGGGGAAGGAATAACATTGGGGAATCGGGGAAGGGGAACAGACAAGTTGCTGTCCATTTGTTCTTCAGTCTAGTTGTGGAGGATGTCGCTTCACTAGCCCATGTTGGTATTGTGATCATTGTGCTCTTCCCCGCTGAGGCCGATCGGTGGCTGCCATCTCACGGTGGCTCACTGAGCTCCCGGCTGCTCACGCTGGCTGCCAGCCACTCACAGTAGCTCATGGCAGCCCACTGCAGCCCCACTGCAGCCTATGCCATCGCTGGTGACCCACCGCAGCCCAGCTCCAGGTCTAGCTGTTGTTCATCATTTTAGCTGTAGAGGACGCAATGTCATTGGCCCATGTGGGATCTGAACCAGGGCCCTGCTGCTCAGAGCTCATGCTCCCAAGCCAACTCTTAACCAATGCGCCACTCGGCCGGCCTCATGTTCTTGTTTTTTAAAAAAGCTATATAAAAACTCTAGACTATAAGTCTCTAATAAGTCTCTAGTACCTTATTTTAGGGAATCCTATTCCAAAAGATGAGACTTTTAATTGGAAAATATTTTGCCATGTTTGGCCCAGGGTCTATCAGGAATTCATAATTTTTTTATGTTATTTTAGTGCTATAAAGACTTTAAAAGACTGCCATACTATTTGCTTGATCTCTGCAATCAAAAACCTCTCTATTATACTTTCACTGTTTCAAAGGATTTGGGAATTTAATTTTTACATTTTCAGTCACTTCAGATTCTTATGTGGCATGCAATAGAACTGGCTGGGAATTTTGGTTTTGCGGTAAAATTATAAGAGTTCTCTCTCATGGATCCAAGAAAAGTCTGAGTATATCAGTGCTTAGACTGGGTGACACCCGTATGGGGTCTGGAGCCTAATGCTGGGTCATAAAAACAGGGCAACTGAACAGGCTTAAACTAAGTGAATTATTGAAAGAGTACCATGGGAATTTAGATTAATCCAAATCCAAGGTTCATATATACATTCAGATTTGGTCAACTACTCTGTGAGCACTGGGTAACAGACTCACATGGTGTATTTACTCATGAATTTAGTGGAGGAGATATATATGAATTAAATCACTGCTAAGGGATATATTATTGCTATATGAGACAGATACACTGAAAGGAAGCCACAAGTTTATATGAGGGCATAAGAAAAGAAGCTGAGTTAGATTGGAGGACCTGAGAAGAAATCCTAGTGTAAAATCCATATCATGCTAATAAGGCTGGCCCAGCCGCTGTGCTGTATGCCATGTGTGGCAGAGAAGGGTATCTGTTTATCAGAAAGCCATTATTCTTTCCATTGGTCAATCTGTGGTTTCTTAATCAAGTTGGACTACTATATATTGATTAGCCCAAAGATAGTTCCACTTCAGAACCTTCGCTTCTTTTTTCCCCCTCTATCTGGAATGCTTTTCCTCCATCTCTTTCACTTCAGGTGTGTTCAAATATCTTCTCATTGAAGTTTCCTGTAACTACCCTAGCTAAAATGTTTTCTATCCCCTCACTGCCATCTGAACCCTCTATTCCTTTTTACTGCTCATTTCTTAACATAGTACTTATTACAACCTGATAGTATATTGCATGTTTATTTACTAATTTGTTTTATTCCCCTGATATAATGTAATATTTGAGACAATAGGCACTGTGTCTTTTTTCCCCACTATTGAATCCCTAATGAGTAGAACAGTTTGTATTACATAGTAAATGCTTAATAAATATTTATTGAATGAATAAATGATCTTTAGTTGTTCTTTGACATAAGGAACTGCCAAATAGTTGAAAGGATATTCTCTTAACATGACTCAGAACAAACACTAGGGTTGAAATAGAATAAACAGTGTGATTATGATACAGCAAAATGGTAAATAGGTGGACATATGTAAACAATGGAGTTTTCTTAGGAGAGGCATGGTCTCTAAGAAAAAGAATAATCCTACTTAAAAATAGTACAGAAGCACTCTACTGTAATGTGCAGGTAATGGAAATAGTTGAGCCTTGGCACTTGAATCTTTTCAAATCATGTTTCCCCAAAATAAGACTTGCATAAGTGAAAACAAGTTCCAAAATAGTGTGCACATAACTATTGGGTTGTCAGAAAAGTCATGCTGTATTTTTTCTATGTTTTTTGTTGCATCATGACTTTTCCGACAACCCAATAAAAAAAATGGAGGAAGGAAAGAAAGAGAAAGAGAGAAAGAGAGAGAGAGAGAGAGAGAGAGAGAGAGAGAGAGAGAGAGAGAGAGAGAGAGAGAGAGAGAGAGAGAGAGAGAGAGAGAGAGAGAGAGAGAGAGAGAGAGAGAGAGAGAGAGAGAGAGAGAGGAAAGAAAGGAAAGGGAAGGGAAGGGAAGGGAAGGGAAGGGAAGGGAAGGAGGGAAGATATATCAGAATTTATCTCTTGTCAAGTAGTCTTGGAGCTAGAATTTTTTTTCTTTGAACTGGATTTGCAACTGCACCAGATTCACAGTCAAAGACCTATATTCCACATGAGTTTATTAACTTTCAGTCCCACAGAGACTGAAGAAATTGCCTCAATGGGATATAGTATCCATGACCTTGAACTGTAAGAATACCTATTCAGAGTCTTGTCAAGTTAAATGATGACTTTTCATTTGGTAGACCAAAATAATTAATTGCTTCTTTTATCATGTAAAGAAAAAGAATTAAGAATACTAAGAGACAATGATAACATAAAAGTTTATCTCCTTTATGTCTCCCAAAAATAATTTTAAGTAATAATAAAATACAACCTGTAAACCTGTACTGATTTTAAAATCAGTTTAAAAGATATCATATGCCTTTTCAGATAGTGATAGTGTATAAAAATCCAAGTTTTCCTCACATAAGAGAAGAATAATTACATGCAAGCATCCAAAATACCCCATATATTTAATATAAGATTCTTTGTTCTCTTGAGTACCACAAACAAATAGAAAAATTACAAATATCCATAAGTTACCATATCTGTTATTTGTCGGGAAAGACTTCCTTCAGTGTTCTCACTGTTTTTTGTTTTCTTGTTTAATAACAAAATTCTCTAATCCTGTATGTAGATCCCATGACTTTGAAAGTGTTCGGTTTTCCATATTATACAGAGAAGTTCTTTTGTTTTTTTTTATAAGCAAATAGTGGAGATTTTTGTGCTGCAGCTGTTGTGTATAAACAATATTTGGTTTTACATCATGAGACTTGCATTCAAATGGCAAGTGTCCATATTACTGTTAGTTGTGTTACTTTGGTCAAAACACACCATTTTTGTATCCGTGAGCTTCATTTTCCTCTTTCAGAAAATGATTTAAACTTTCATAGAGTTAATGGGAAACATGAAGGTGATAAAGTATTTGGAAGCATACAATACATTTTCTGTCTCATTGCAGATACTCAATAATAGTTAAAATGAATTATTTGGTTGGTTTTTGTCAACATTATAAAGCTAGTTTATACTCTGAAATTCCTCATCTTTTTTAATTAAAGATTTCAGGGTAGTAAAGAAAGCTCTTTTCAACACGACCATCTTTTATGTCCTCAAAAATATTTCTTCTAACTTTATTCAAGGTCAACCCAACACATAAATTATTTTAACATATCATAATAAAATAATCCCAGACTTAAATAAGAAAATATTTTAATTAAATACTATAGTAAAGGGATGGTGCTCTGACTATAAGATCTGTAAGTTTCTCAGAAGGAAGAAAGAAGGGGATTCCCCCTTTATAGGGTGAAGCAACACAAAGCTAGAAAAACTAGGTGTAGAAGAGTGACATGATCAAAGAACTGAGCAGAAAGTGGTTTTCTTTGTGGCCAGCTGATTTTCAAAAGATGCCATTAACAGGGCATTTTTCTGCATTTTAGTGCTTAAGTTCAATGACAGGAAAAAGTTCAAGGGTCCGGAAAAATGTGAGAAGCCTGATTAAAGTTTGGTCAAGTCAAGTTAGCAGATATTTGGGGCACATTTGGGCAGTATAAGAGTAACAAGCAAAACATTGAACAATAGTGTTTTTCATAATATTGAATGGCTTAATTAGGGATGCTATGATAGAATACCATAGACTGGGTGGCTTAAACAACAAATACTTATCACAGTTCTGGAGGCTGGAAATCTAAGATCAGACTGACAGCATGGTTGGGACCTTGTGAAGCCCCTTCCTGGTTTACAGATGGTCATCTTCTCATGGCCTCATATAGTAGAGATAGAGATTATCTCTCACTTGTCTCTTCTTGTAAGAGCACTAACCTCATCATAAGGGTCTCACTTTCATGGTCTAATTATCTCCCAAAGTCTCTACCTCCTAATATCATCACATTGGGGTTTAGAAGTTAACGTATGGTATTGAGAAGATGTCAGTACATCATTTGACACACAGTTTTCTCTTTTGAAATGATTAACTTTACATAAAATATAAGAAACATAAAGAAATGAACAGTCATGTATAACCTAATTTCAAAATAATCTAATAATAAATGAAGTTACATTAGATATTATAATAAAAGTTAGGTTTTAAATAAGGTATGGAGATTCTAGAAACCGGCAACGTAAATGTGCCTTACCTCTGATTTCTGCCCAAATCCTATTTCAGTCATCTTTTGCTCTTAGTCCAAGCAGCTGTTTATACCAATATATAGGTAATATCAGCAGGATGTGATTAAGAGAACCTCTGCAGGATACTTTTCCCTCTGGTCCTGTGAAAGACTAGAGAATAGGGTAGGAGATCCAAAGGACTAAGATAAGAAAGTAGTAAATCCTCCAGGGAGAACCAGAAGTCTCAGACTTTGAGGAAAGGCAGCAGTGGCTCTTTCAGGATGTACTCATTCTCCCTAACCCTCAAAGGTGTTTTAATTATACAATTATAATTATCTGTACTGGAATGAAATTATTATTATTTTTTTTTTAATTTTCAGATGAAGAGGATATTATGTTTGCACTGCTCTGGTATATAACTTGTAAAAATTATAGATCCACCTGGAGCTCTTTAAAAATAATAATATACTAATCAAACTAAGATACTGTTATGTTAAAACATTTATCCAAGCTCCTGTTTTAAAAAAAAGTCTGAGCTTTTAAGGAAAATCTTCCCATTGTGAAGGATACTTATCTTTCTGTTGAATGTTTAAGTAACAGTTGGCTAGTATTACATGTGACATTGAAACTCTTCTTGCTGAAGTCAGCAGTAACTGCCACATTGCCAGCGGCAATGGCCTGTTTTCTTGTCCTTCATCTTTCTGGCATTTGACACTGTTTAGTTTTTCTTTTTGAAGTTTTTCTCTCCTAGGGTTCTGTGAAACCCACCCAACTGGAAATTCCTTCTTAGTATTTATAAGCTAGTTTTTGTCCTTTTCTGCTTTATGTGGGTAACTCCTATAAATTTGCTCTGCCACCTTGTTTTTCATACTCTCCTTTGAGTTTACCTACCTATGTAACTTCAAGAGCTATCATCAAAATTTTTACTCTCTTTAGCAAGAGCTTGTGTTTAGGAAACTATGTTTGATACTTGGGATGAAGGATCAGTACCTTATATGGACAAATACGCGCACGCGCACACACACACGGTTCTTAGATTTCTTGTTGACATGGAAAAAAAACAGGGAAATAAAGGTGGTGGGAGAATAGAAGAAAGAAGAGAGTGAGGGGAAAGAGTAAGATATAGTGAGGAAAACATAGAAGAATGGTTGAAGAATGCTCAAGGATAAAGGTATAATATTTGATTAATATTCATTCTGTTTCGAGTTAACTCCTTTCTCTTTTTCTTCTCTTTCCTCAGTTATAATGCTTCAAATTCAGAATTAGACTGGCAGGCTTTTTTGTTTGTTTTAGTTTAATTTAGTTTGGTATGGAGCAATATAAAGAAAAGAGCTGAGTTCCACATTTGTGTCATTGAAAGAATTAACACTTGCAATGTGCTGAACAAAGAAATGAGTCATGGAATTGGAGCCAGAGATCAAAATGTAAATGTTTTCCCTTGGAAATTTGCAGATACTTGCAGGAAGCATTACAGTATTTTCTCACAGCCCTCCCTACATATCTTTACTTTAGCATGAATTCCTCTCCCCAGAAATTCTTTTATATGTCATCTCACTAGACTCCAGACTACTTCAGCACAGAGGTGATGGCCTTTTGATAATAAAATAATGACCCACTTCTAACAGGTGCTTAAAAATCAGTGACTGCAGCAATGGAGTTCTTAATGTTTGCTGTCACAGGCACACTGGGCTTATGGGAGAAGACAAGAAGTAGAGAGTAGTGTTGACCTAGTTAAAGAATTGGACCCCATGAGGTGAGACTTCAGTCCAAATTACCATGTGCAAGAAATTGTGAAAAACCCAGTTTTCTGGCAATCAGTGTGACAGAGCTAAGAGCACTTCTTTTGGAGTTATTCAGATTTGTGTTTGAACACTGGCTCTATCATTTACTGGCTATGTAATTTCTTTGAATTAAAATTTAGCTCATTTTAATTCACAGAGTTCTGCGGAGACTTAAATTATTTAACACACGCAAAATGAGTTCACGTTTAACTAAGGTAAATTTAACGCCTGGAATGTTTTTGCAGAAGTGGAAAAATATTACAGCAACTGCTGACAATTTTTGCTTACTCTACAGTTTCACCTGGAGCCAGTTGTGCTATGAGGCAGTCACTTTTTATTTATGCCTGAAAAGAGTATTGCTGAACAACTGGAATTCAATTTTACTTTTGTTTAAAGAACCCAACTTTTGCTGCTGAAGGCATAAAGTCAAAGCAAGTGGGCAAGTGGGAATGGGTGTGGTTATGCTCCTGCCTGTTTGGTGAGAGCAGTGGATTGTATGAAAAGTGCAAACTTTGGATTTAGCAGAAATGCTCTAACGTGCCTGTCCCCCAAGACTTCATGAAATCAACTATTCATAAGGAGAAATAGAATGGGGAAAACAAGTGAATTCATTTCCTTAAACACATTTACTTTGTATTACCTTACCCTTTAACTTATAGGAGACGGTACAAAGATGTCTAAAATTTCCCCGAACTGTAGTGTTTGCTGGTTGCTCACATAAGAGGAAATCTATCTGTAATTCATTTTGTAAAGCCCATTTCCTGTTCCTTGCTACAGAGCTAGCTGCCACATCTAATTGTGTTTGTGTAGTTCCTTAATTTGCATGAAAGAAGATAGCGTAAATGAAAAACTCAGGAGGAAGACTAATTCAGATTACTAGCCCAGGCAAGCTAATTTGTTATTCATTAAATGCTAATGAACCCAGCACCAGTGTTTTATTTGTTTCACTCTATTTGAGATTTGAAAGGTCTTGTAACATAGTTAAAGTCTACAATAAACAGATATGTGAAATTAAAGCATTGCTTTCCTCTAGTTTCTGTTTGGTAGATATACAATTATTTCTGGACTAGGAAAACCAAGTAAATCAGAACGGAAAAGTATGTTTTCTTTCTATTTAAAAAACAATCATATTAAGCTCTTCTCAATGCATATTGTCTTCAATATCTACAGTATCGAGACATTCTATATATCAGCTTATTTTTGAAAATCTGAAAATGAGATGGAGTGTGAATGAAGTCTATCATATTTACATCTTTTTTTTTATCATTTAAACCTTATTTGTTGAAAGGTTTTTTCTGAATATTTTCTATGACTGTTTTGAATAAAATGAAACAGATTGAAAGTGATGCCATATATAATCAGGGTAAGTTGGTTGTGTATTTTTTATTAAGTTGTTTATATTAGCTAGGTTAGAATTTGGCCATTATATAGAATAATTGAATTTACTTACCTTTGTATTTCTTTATAACAGATTCTTCTGTATGCCTTACTGTTATATTGCAATATTTCATACAGTGAATACAAGGTCAGAATTCCATTTCCGTCATCACTGCTCATCTACCATCAAAACCAGGGGTGTTCATTCTATTTGTTAGAAATGCTTTTCTTATTTATGTAAATCTGATTCTCAAAGGTATGTAATGAAGAAAAGGAAAGAAATTAGACTTTCTCCTTTTTGTATAATGCGTATAATACAGCAAGAAAACTAATAATCCATAAGGCAGGTTATCAAGAACACTTACAGCTCTTGGTGGGGGTAGATTCTTTTTAGTTTTTACCAGGAATTGTTGTGGAGGTTGATTAACTTCTGGTCTAAAATGTGGCGCAGTTTGTTTACAGAGGACTACTTGCACGACTTCTATGCTGGAACAAATGACAGTCTATTGGGCCAGGCTATTTTTTAAGCCCATTCTCTTTCTGTCATCCAGTTATTAGCAACCTTTGTTGGTAGTGAAAGACCAAAGAGAGAAAGATATTCATTTCTTGCAATTTAGGGAATTTTTCAGCAAAACCTCTTGCTCAGATAATCCCCACAGCTGAAAAATGCTAACCAGTTTCATTATTTTTATAGACCATTTTCAAACGCTTCACCCTAAAAACAGTTATTGTGATGACTGTTCCATCTAAAGGGGTATTAATCTTTTTTAAGAAAATGCTAATTTGACAGACTAGGGTCTTGAAGAACACTAAGAGAGAGAGCACACACCAGCTTTGGAGAAATAAGAGAAGGTGTTACTACTAACTCAACCATTGACTGGTTTCATGATATTTTAAATCTATCTATATACCATGGTCTTCATATGTCCAGTTGGAATAATCATACTTTATATTGTTACTGTGTATACAGTTAAACGTTCTGTAACATCAACCTGCACGCTGTAGATACTTGATTCACATTAGCAATAAATTGGAAGTTTCAAATATCACTCTCTGGTCACCTTATTTATTTATCCATAAATTTGTTTCTTTGTTATTTGTTGATGGTTGTAAACAAATGAGTGCTTGCTCTTGTCTTTTAGTACCTGGAACAGAGCTTGTTGAAAAATATCATTCAATAAATATTTGATAAATCATTGAATGGCTTGCTTGCTAGCAAATCCTTAGTTCTTATGTTATTAATTTTGTATAGATTCCAAAAGAGATTGGGAATTATAAACTATCATGTTTTAAAGCTTCTGCTAGTGTTATTTTTTATATTAGGATATAAGTGATACCGGGAATATTTTAAAGATATAATTTTAAAACTATATTCCTTCTATTCAACTTCTATTTACTTAAAACAAAAAAGATCAAAATAATAAACTTAAGTTTGGGCATATTATTATAGCATGAGGCAATTTTGAAAGTGAACAGTAATTAGTGGACTTTGAAAATATTTTCTCAAAGCTATAGGTTTACTGTCATTAAAAGAATAAATCTACTTTTCCTAACTGCACTTTGATTTACAGTTATTATTTCATCATAAAGTATATTGCAGATGAGTTCTATTTTAAAACAGAAATGCCAATGAACTATCTGCAACTCAGGAAAAATACAATAACAACACTTCTTCACCTCTTTGACCTCATTGTTAAAAGTCTAAATTACTTCTTTACATCCTCAAAAAACCACGAGTAGGAAAGCAAAATTGAGAAATAAAACAATTGGTTCTATTATGAATGTGTCCTGGACCCGGTGGCCTACTGCAATACCTGTGACAAGTTTAATCCTCCAATGATAGAGAACTTTGGGATAGACTGATTCCATTGGGTTATTAGACAGCTCTACATTGTCTCTGTGTATCAAATTAGAGTGAATGCTTTCATTTCTCAAAGCTTTATGGAAGGGCTGCAAGGTCATTTGTTGTTTGCTTGTGGTTGCTGCAATGATACAGCTGCCACAGGTCACAGTTCACAGATATCACAGGCTTTTATAAGGTTGAAATTGCAATACAACTTGATTAAGACATTACAAGCCCTTGAAACTGAGCACTATCTGATATATATTTTTGTCTCTGCCAGTTGAAAATTGCTTCTCAATCCATCCTTGCAATAAAAAAAAAAAAGTTTCCCTGAGCTCACTCTACCTGCCATCCCTCCCAGGCCAAAATCTGGGAACTAACAAAAAGCTCCAGATAGGTGTTTGTTGTTGTTTTAATATAACATACGAAGGGAAGAGCTTGCTTCTGCTAGTTATCTGCAATCCTGTGGCCCATCATTTACTTTTTGGAAAAATGAACCTAGACAGTTGTCTAGATTTCTTCTGGCCATAGGGCACAGTAAAGAAGCAACTTAAGTGGCTACATGCAGGCTAACAGGCTTGGAGAGAGGAGAATGCAGAATGCATAGTCTAAATAATCTGAACTCATGGGGATCTAAGACTATGCTTCATCCATAGATGCACAGAACAGATACTATTATATGATGCCAAGCCACCAAGTATCATGAATTATATCATAGTTGGGGCCATCCAAAACAAATCCTGTAGGCCAAGGCCTTATAGGATACCTATTACTCAATTGGTAGACTTTTCCTTAGTTTGGTCTGTAATTATCTCCAGATTATGGCTTTATATTCTAAATGGCCTTTAACCTCTCATCTCAATTTTTCAATGCTTCCTCTAAAACAACGTGGTGTTAAAACTTAATTGATTGCACACATTTATGTGCAATTTACCCAAGTGGCAAAAAATATGAAGCTCTCTGATACTTATATTTGTATTTTTATAAATTATATACATGTTTTACCATACTATGATAGTATATATCAGTACAATAATACAAATTATGAAGAGAATGAGAAAATGTAATCTTTCTTTTTTAATTAATGTAATTTATATATTTTTTTAATCTCCTAAAAATAAATACAGCAGTTGCTCTTTATCTGTGGTTTTGCTTTCTGTGGTTTGTTACCTGTAGTCAACTGCAAATATTGAATGGAAACATTAAATGGAAAATACTGAATGGAAACTTCCAGAAATAAACAATTCATAAATTTTTTGTTTGTTTGTTTGTTTTTGAGGGCAGTGTCACTGGCCCTCATATGTGGGACCCGAACCGGGGCTGCTGGCTTCCCAAGCCAGTGCTTAACCACCGCGCCACTTGGCCGGCTCCTAATTCATAAGTTTTAAATTGTGTACCATTCTTAGTATTGTGTTGCAATCTAATGCTGTCTCATTTTCTCCCATCTGGGATGTGACTCATTCCTTTGTATATACAGTACAATAAGATATTTAGAGAGAGAGAGAGAGAGAGAGAGAGAGAGAGAGAGAGAGAGAGAGACTACATTCACATAATTTTATTACAGTATATTGGGTTTTTTTTGTTTTTTATTTTAAAAATAATTGTTTTATTTTTTCAATTATAGTTGACATACTGTGTTATTATAGTTTTAGGTGTACAGCATACTGGTTAGACATTTATATAACTTACAAAATGATCACCCCAATAAATCTCATGGCCCATATGACACCATACATAGTTATTTAAAAAAGAAAGGAATTACAATATTACTGACTATATTTGCTAGGCTGCACTTTGTATGGCATGACTGTTTTTTGGTTGTTGTTGGTTTTTTTTGTATTATTTTTATTTTTATTGATAGTTACAGATGTGCAAAACTATGCAATAGTTATCTTTTTCATGCCTGACAAAGTGACTACCCCCTTTCCCCCAACCACCCCCGATATCACACATATCTATTACAATTTCATTGACTCCATTCTCACACTATATATGTACCTCTCTGTTCATTGCAGTGCTATTTACAATAGCCAAGACTTGGAAACAATCGAAATGCCCATCGGTAGACTGGATTAAGAAACTGTGGTACCTTTACACAATGGAGTATTATGCAGCTATAAAGAAGAATGAAATCGTACCATTTGCAATGATATGGATGGACCTAGAGAACATTATGCTACGTGAAATAAGTCAGTCAGAGAAAGACAAATACCATATGATCTCACTTATATGTGGAATCTAAGGAACTGAATAAATGAGCAATGTAAACAGAAATAGTCTTAGAGACACAAAGGAAAAACTGATGAGGGCTAGATGGGATGGGGATGAGCATGAGGGAGAAGGGGAAGGGACGAGGCAACATAAACTGGTAATACAATATTACTGCAGAGACAGAAGAGACAGTTTAGGGAATATAATCAATAAGGTTGTAAATATTTTTTTAGGGGACCAGATGGACTCATGTCTTGTCAGGGAGACCACTTCATGGACAGTGTAGAGGCCTGACTACTGCACTGTATATCTGAAGCTGCTGATGATTAATATTAGATGTTGACTATAATTTAACATATATATAGTCATGGGAAGTACAGTATATTGTTTTAATGTTCTATGTTAATATTAGTTTTTGTTAATTTCTTACTGTGCCTAATTTATAAATAAAACTTTAATATAGGTATGTATGCATAGGAATGAACACAGTATGTATAGAATTTAGTACTGTCTGAGGTTTCAGACCTCCACTGGGGATCTTGAAATGTATCCTTCCCACATAAGGGAGGCTATTGTAGCAAGATTGTAGAATATCCTGAGCATGTCCTTTTCTGGTCTAATTTTTGAGCCTCATTTGACACTAGTCCATCACTCTTTCTTATGTTCAAGAAATACACAACTTGATGAGATTTATTCAAGGACTAACAAGAGTACAAGTACTGGTTGATACATCTTTTACACTATATTAAATTCACTGCTTATACTCTGTTCTCTGACTCAACTGTAAGCATCTGTTGTAATGGATCCTAGCCATCCCTTTCTCTTTCTTTCTGTCTTGTATCTTAGCTCATCAAATAGTACATTATACATTTTGATTTTCTACATTTGGCAAGAGAATTTCACAGCACATATATGTTAATAGTACACACATAAACACAATTTAATAAGAATGCTTTAGTAATCATTTTATTGATACTTACATGTCATCTTTTTTTATTAAAATAAATGGGCCTCCTCTTGTTCCTACAGAGCAGGAAAGTATGTATACAAAGTCAACAAAAAGTGTGTGTGCATGTGCATGTGTGTGTGTCAAAAATCAGTGGACAACTAAAGAATCATTAAAATAACATTTAGATTATTCCACAGAATGAAAAGTTTTTAGAAAAAAGCTAAGTGCAAAAACAAGATACATAATTGTACCTGCTCTATGATTACATATGTATCAAAGATATATGCAAAAGTAGTATATCATTGAATACTGAAACATTAAGATTAATATTTAGGACAATTATGTTTAAACATGAATTTTGACTATGTTTCTCACTATCATAAATTGTACAATTAAAAATTTAGTGAAATATCTGGGTTGGTCAGTTATAAAGTTCAGCTTCTTAGGAGGGATTCTTTGAAACTTAGACCATAACAAATGTTATTACATAAATGTTATGTCAATACATAAATCTAGAGAACAATAAGTTTATGAGAAACAAATATGTGGGCAGATCATTCACATCAAGTTCTCTGTCCTAAGGGAAGTTGAGAAATTTGTGAATTGGAAAATTAGATTAATACAAATAATATATTTTGACAGATTCAGTCCCATTTATAATTAAATTTTTTTCCATTACTGTAAGCCACCCATGTTTATTTTTTTATTTTTTTATTCAGTACATTGTCCATCACAAAAAGGCACAAAGGAAATGTGGGGCAAGAGAGACATTATTTGGTTACATTATTACTTTGTGAAGATATAATGTGTCTTAAAAAAGGGAGTGGGACATAGCAAGGTTATAAAATCAAGCGAAAAGGAGAAAAAAGTTCTTTACCTTTGTCTAATTGTACTTAGAGATAATGGATCAAATTCAATATAGTATTGTTTATATATAAATATAACTTAACTCTTTTAGAGTACCAGTGTCAAGTTAGCAGCATCACATACTTAAGTAAATGATGTTGACCCTGCCTAAACTTTGACTATATTTTTATTCTAAATAAATAGCTCTATTCTATTGCCTTTGAAAATCTTAATTATTCTCTGGTCTTTTATGGGGCATTCGAAGTACTTTACATACATCATTTTTGACTAGTTTTTTTAAAGGAGTATTTTTTTTTCTGTTTCATTTGCTGATTAAGAAGGGAAATTTTAATGACCAAAAGAAATAAAAAACAATAGCCGAGTTTCTTCTTTTATTGTTATTTGTGTGCCAGTTAAAACTTTTATTCTTGCAGAGCACAGGTGAGTGAAAAGGAGTTCTGGATTTTGGTTTGGCTCACAAGTTTTGTGTGAATACCGCTAAATGTTGAGTGGCGTTTAATACTACTAGGGCATCATGTAATATATTTTGTATTATGATGCATAATCATGTGGCTCCTACAAAGAAACAAGTAAAAAAAATTTCCTCTTAAACTTTTGTTTACACTACTACCACCTGCTAACAGTTTAGAAATAAAATAAGAACTAGTTTCACTTAATATGAATTTGCCAGCACACACAGAATATAAAACTTGGTATGCAATCATTTCTTTTATTTTTTTAATTTTGTGATGAAAACTTTTAGGACAGAGTAATTTTTGCTGCCTTTGTAGGTTCAGACACTGTCTGACACTCCTAAATAAATGAGCAAGAAACAAAAGCAAAGTATGCTTCTTGGTAAGTGATCTGTTAATGTAGTGAGGGATACTATTTATATTGTTCTGTATTTAAACACAGATGAAAACATAAGGAAATTAAGACATTTCGATTAAATAGAACATAAAATTGGTTACAAATTGTTTCTTGGAAATGTGGATAGAATGTAAGCAAATGTTTCATAACTTCATTTGGGTTTGTCTTTACTTTGTTTGTTTTTACAGCTCTTAAATAAAGATAAAATGTTGTCCTAAAGTTCCCCAGAGTTCCTAGAGTTCATTAGAGCTGTTTGTCTTGAAGCTCCTTTAGTAGCAATTGTGTTCTTTTTGCACTCACCTACAACTTAGAGCCCAAGAAGGCTTCTTGGCATTTCACTGGCTGTTCCCAGTTTTGCTTTGCTGAGATTATCAAGAAATGTGTAGTGGATTCCTTTCATGGGTATTTATTGGTCATTTCTGATTTCTGTGACTCATAAGATCCTTTGTCATTAATGCGAAACACCTGATGGTCCCACACTGGTCTTGATGCTGTTGTGGTATGTTAGCTACTCCCACTGTATTCTGGAGTAGCCTGAATGTATAAATAGACTTGTCACCAAACTTAAATAAGAGTGTTCATAGTAAGCTGTGCTATCCTAATGGACTCTGACACCCTCCCTCCATCTCTTTTGGGGAACTTGAAGAATACATGTACTATGTTATTTCTGTTAGAAATGCTCCAAAATGCTTTTTATTTGCTTCTATAATTTTCATTTTTAGCTTTCCATGGATAGATCTTTTTTTCCCTCTACTAATCTGAAATATACATTTTTGTTTCTCTTCTTTCAGAGCTTGCTCTTCAAGATTTTTTATCTATATTCAATTTTAAATTCTAAAGATAACCTGGAGATATCGTTCTCCCAAATGTTGCCAGAACTTTAGAATGTTGCAATCATCCTTACTTCTTGGATGTTGTTGCTGCCCCATGTTTTCATTCTAATTTATTTTTACATTTCTATTTTCTCATTATTAATTTTTATTGTTTTATATTCCATGCTTTAGACATTTTTTTAGTCACTTCTTTTCTTCTTTTATATGATTCTTCTCTTTCATCTCCCTCTATACTTGATTCTCTACTTCTTTAATTACATATACAGTTCTTTTTATTGGAAAGTTGGATGTGATAGACACATTTTGATAGAAAATAAGTTTATGTTTGCCTTACTTTTTTTTTACTATTTTAAAAATATTCAGCTGACTTCATGTTGCTCATGAAAAGTTTGCTATATAATTTTATGTCTTTCTATTATTGTTTTTAAGGCCTCTTTATTTTTAGTGCTATGAAATTTCACTGAGATATGTTCAGCTGCAAATTTTTTATTTATTTTTGCTACTTGAAATCCTTTATGCTTCTTTGTATTGAAAAATCTATTTTCTGTTCACTTCGGGTAAATTTTTTCTCTGAAAATTTGTCTTCCCTTCATTATAACTATACTTTTTTTAAAAAAGGAAATCCCATTGGAGACGTTTCATAGTTTAAATTCAGAGAGAAAAAGAAACAAAAAGAATTACATTAAATCATTTAAAAATTGTACTGATAGACTTTGAGAATTATTTTATTTTTTATATAATTCCAGATAAATACCTAGCTCAGTCCTTGGAGAGAGAGAGAGGAGAACCAAAAAATGTATATACACTTTAAGAAAAGGAAAGAACTGTATTAAAATTACTCTGATAGTAACAACTTTGAGCACCTCTTATAATTGCAGAAGTCAAACATGACCTGTATTCACCTTCTGTTATCGGTATGTATTCTATATGATAATTTTAATACAGTTTTTTTCCCTTCTTAAAATGTGTAGACATTTTTTTAGCACCGTGTGTGTGTGTGTGTGTGTGTGTGTGTGTGTGTATGTGTGTAATTTATTTATGGCACTATTTTGTGTTATATTTTCTATATTTATTGAGGTAAAATTCACAAATAAAAATTGTATATATGTAGGTTGTAAAATTTAATATTTTTTTTAAGGTACACAAAGTGAAGATTTAAAATCTATATACATTGTGAAATGATTACTACAGTCAAATTAATTAGCACATTCATTACTGTAGTAAATTTGCTAACACAGTAGGCATTTCTCACAAAAAAGGAAAAAAGGATACCATACTCCATGACCCTAAATAGTTAAAAATGATTTTCTTTATTGTGTGGCTGTTACAGTTGTGTAAGTCCTAATGACAATATTCACTATTACCAAACTTTAATTAATAATTTATTCTTCCTTCATATTTTGTAAACACATGAATATAATGTGTTGTAATTTTTTTAGCTTATATGCCCAAGCAGCTGCCACTGGCCTTCCTGGAAGAAGCTCCCTATTAGCTAAGGACCATGTAGCAAGCTCCTATCCTCTAAGGTATTTCCTGCAAATATGATCCTATGCCTCTGAATACATAATTTGCCAAGTTGCAGACAATGTTAGGAAAATACAGAAAAGCATACTCGTATGAAATAGGATTCACTATGACAATAGAGAAGTGTTGTCTTACTATAAATTTAATATTCAATTAGGTGGAGTGGATAACTGAAAGGAGAATACAAATTTTAACATTACTTCCTGTTATAACATATATTTTTATTACTAAAATGAGATATTTTGATTTCTTTTTTCTTAAACATAAACTTTACCTCACTGAGTTAAATCAAGTGATATGTTTATAGATACTACTTTTTCAATGTTTTCAAATCTGTTGTCAAAGAAATAAAATTAGAAAAATAATTCTCCATATCTGGAAAAGTTGAACATAACTTTTGATGTGAATGAGACATATTTTATCTTTAAGAAACTTAGAAAAACTACTTAAGAAACGTTAAAAAGGTAATGGAGCACATTAACTCACATCATTCACTCTATAATTTGAGGGATTCAAAGTGGGTCATTACCTATAATTTGCCAATGCTATTCTGAGTGGGGGAAAATAACAGAAAAGTTACTACAAAGCTTGAAACTGTAATGCTTTTGAAACGTATAGTTATCACACTAATAAAGACATTTAAAGAGCTTTTTTCTTTGACTGTGAAATTTAATTATATATGGCATCCTTTATAAAAAAACCTTTCAGTTAGAGCTTTTAGTCAATAGGTACTTTTAGTTCAATGCAATCCATCTATAACATCAATTTTTTATTATAAAAATTATATTACTAATTGAAACCTACAGATATTCAATTTCAGTTGCTCAAGGAAAGAAAACACATGATTCTAGTCTACTTCTACTAAATGTTGAACTCAAAATAAAGTTGTAATTTTTAGCTATAGTATAGTCTATTTTTTTAGAACCCATCCAAATAATTACTTAGATTATTTTAACAATTCACTCTAAAGAGAAACATCACACAGCTTTATAGAAAATGAACATTTTTAAATCAAATATTTAAAAAATTTATTTTAATGACATTCCAGCATAGGTTAAAACTCTAATTTTGTATGTATAATAATGATAAAATGTGATTTGTAGGAAAAAAACTATTTTTCAGATCTGTTACTTTCTAGCTGATGACTGAGTCAATCATTCTGGTAGATACTAGTGTATTACATTGAGTTTTTATTTGCATTTCTCCAATTACTATGAGATTGGTCACCTTTTAATATATTTATTAGCATTTACATATGTTCTTTTGTGACATACCCATTCAAAGTTTTACCTAATTTTCTATGCCATTTTCTGTCTTTTTGAAATAACTAATGTGCTATATATTCTGGGTACAGGTCATTTATGCTGTATGTGATCTCTAAATGTCTTTTCAAAGTTTGTAGTTTTCCTCTTCACTCTCAGTGCTATTTCTTGATCATTAGAAATTTCAATTTTCTATTATGATTAATCCTCTTTGTGTTCTACTTGAGAAACTGTAATTGCCTACCACAGGTTTAGGAAGATATTCTCCTGTATTGCCATCTAGAATTGTTGTTAAAGTGTGGTAGTGCTCTATTCTGTAATGTTTTATCAAGATAATGGGAGGCAATAAGGAAACCAAGGAACTCTCTATGGTGTCATTCATTACGTTCGGAGGTCCCTAAGTTGAATTCCATCTTCTTTCCACCTATCACAATCTTCCTATGCTTGTTTGAGGCCAGGATGGTTTAGTTATTCAGGGGAAGATCTGCAAGGAATAATCTATCTTGGTGAAATCAGAAATCCTTCAGTAATTTTAAAAGTTCTTTTTTTTTTCTGTTTTATTTGTACCTATGTTACTGAAATTTTGAGAGATATAACTTGAGCTGTCACATAAAGGAAGTATCTTGCCAATATTCCTTTCTTAATTGTTTATCTCAAGATATTCATGTTTTGTTACACTGAACTTAGTTGTTAAGTGGTAGAATCAGCATAACTCTGCTTTCTTAAACTCTGTTTTGGTATATATGCATTATCATTTGTTAGAATGAATTTGTTTGCAATGAATATAACATGTTATACATTAGCATGCACATTCTATTTGCAGAAAAAAGATCAATTGTCATTTTGTATAAAGAAATGTAATTCACTGAGCATCTGAAAATTTTGTAAAATGAATCTATACATATTTAACATGGGTGCTACCAATGTTTCTTTTTATCCCTACAAAATGTAGCCCTATAAGTCCCAACTATGGGAAACACCTCAAAGACAGAATTTTCTCTATGTATTAACAAGCTTAATTGCTGAAAGCAAAACAAAACAACACAATACTCAATAAAAAAAAAATTACCATTTAATTGTCATATGGCCAGAAAAAGAAAAGCTTCTGAAAACTTCACTATTCCTTCTATCCAGGGAAGGTGACCATTGAGGATAGAAAATAGGTTACAAATATAATGCCATATCAGGCAACAATAGAGAATCAGATTAATTTTATTAAAAATATATTTAAAAAGCATTTTATTATATAATAGCACTGTGGTAAATATCATACAGGATTTATTTTATGATTGACAATCTATATTGATAAAATTCCTCCAGGTTAATATTCAGTGCTGGAGAATTCTGCCTGACTGCAAGCTATCTGTTTTCAGATAAAAGTACTATAATTGACTGATGAGAATTTTAAAGCAGAAAATCCAGCTGTTTTACTTTTGTCCTATTTGAGTAAAAGATATATTGTAAATCTACATAATTACATTCATTTCCACTATAATGTGACTTTGTAGACAGTAGAGTCTTAAGTAATTATATGACACTTGAGCTTCTGTTTATAGAAATTTTGTATTAATACTAGAATATTACAATACAAAAAAAGTGGCACAGGTTGCAATCTAAAGGCAGTTCAATTTTTGATCAATCAGGACTACTGGAAACATTAACAACATCTAATACCTGGAAGGAATTTGAAAGAAAAGGGAAGTTTCACCTGCCATGATGGTAGTATCTGCAGACAACTTTCTATGCCTGTGCAATATGTCATATGTCTGGTTTTTATCTGTGTTTGTGTTCAGCATTTTATGCGCACACACACACACACACACACACACACATGCACACACACACACACACACACACACACACACACACACACATGGTATACGGGAAATGATTCTAACTGTCCCCATGAGTTATTTAGATGGTAAAACTAGGACCAATTGACAATAATTTCATGGAAGTATTTTTCTACCATAGTATACATGTTACTTATGGCAACAGATATACATATTTGTGTGTGTATCTATCTATCTATCTATCTATCTATCTATCTATCTATCTATCTCTATATCAATATCTATATCAATATCAATATAGATAGATATAGATAGATACACAGACATATATGTATAACAATTGATCCATATCTATCTATCTATCTATCTATCTACCTATCTATCTATCTATCTATCCAGCAAGTCCAAACCCAAGGCCAGTGTAAAGCACACTAATGAGCAAGGGGCACTGTAATTGTTCAAAATAACTAATGCACAAGTAGCAAATTGGGAATTGGCCAGAGGTAAAAAAGAGATTAGTAGGTAACAAATGAAAAAAATCTCATGAAGCAGTAACAAGTCTGGATTTTATTAAAAGAGTAATATAATGTTTTTGGACTACTACAAATGGACAGTATGATGATGTGCCATCCACCATTCACTTAGCTAAAGTTTACTGGGGTACATGTGGAGTAGTCAGCTCTGGAGGTAATGTCAATGAGTCATGTAGCAAGCTAAGTCTCCACATCCAGTTGACATTAATAAGGCAAAACAAAACTCTTCAAGGTGAGATAGTCAATTCTATAGCCCCCTTGGTATCAGGAAGCTCCAGTGGGTAGCGGAAATTCCACAACTAGCATCAATGAAGTAGAAAGATATGGAGGGAGACTGTCTAGCTAGCACTCTACTTCTTTCATATTCTCTCCTGGTGTCAGCTGACCCCAAAAGAGACAAAAACTTCTGCCTGCAACCTACAGGAAACAAAGTAGTAAGAGTGAGACTTCCACTTCCACCTTCCTTGTTGATGGTGACATTACACACCCACTAGGAGGTAAAGAAATGGTATAAGTTAGTGTCCTCTCAGAAAGGTGTGGCCTGGCCTAAGGGCAGCTGAACTTTCCTCTTACCCATCTGCAATGAAGCAGTGTGGGTCAGTGTCCCATTTTTGTTGAGGTATAGTCAGTGGGGCCTATGGAGAAGCTGAATATATATATATATATATATATATATATATATATATATATATATATATATATACTATGCCTTTGTGCTACATCTTACCAGGAAGATAGATGTCCTGCTAAAAAAGAAGATTAACTAAGATTCAGAATGTGATAATAAAATATCTAAAATATCAAGATATAATAAAAAAATTACTCATCTTACCAAGAATCAGGAAAATGACGGCATGAACGACAAAAGACAATTAATAGCTGCCAACACAAATATGAATCAGATGTTGGAATTATCTCACAAATATTTTAAAACAACTGTCATAAAAATGCTTCAACAAACAATTATGTATTTTCTTGAAGCAAATTAAAACAGAAAAAAATCTCACAAAAATAGAAATTAAATATATAAATAACTAAGTGGAAATAGTATAACTGAAAAAGACAATAATTGAAATATAACCTCACTGAGTGAGCTTACTATTAGAGTATAGATTACAGAGAATGGAATCAATGAACTTAAGGATAAATCAATAGAATGTACCAAATCTGAACAACAGAGAAAATAAACTGAAAAAAACATGAAAACTATTTCACAGACTTTTGAGACTACATAAAGCTTTTATCATCAGATTCCCAAAAGAGAGGACAGGGAATTGGATAAAATGTATTTGAAAAAATGATGACTGAAAACTTCTCAAATTTGGGAAATGACATAAACCTAGAGATTCAAGAAACTGAACAAATAGAATACTTAAGGAAATCCACACCAAAATACATCATAATTAAATCTTTGAAATCTAAAGACAAATTTCTTGAAATTAGCCAGAAAGAAATGATACATTACTTATAAGAGAATAACAATTTATTAAGTTTCTTATTTGAAACCATGGAAGCCAGAAAGAAGTAACATATTTCTAAAGTACTTAAAGAAAAAAACCCAAAAAACAAAAAACTATCAACTGAAAATTATATATCAAGTGAAAATACCCTTTAGTAATACAGGTGAAATAAAGGCTTTGATATCTATAAAGGAAAAGTAAGAGAATTTGTTTCTGGCAAACCTGCCATTAAAACATGGTTAAAGTGAAGAAGTCAACAAAAATAATGGAATAGGAAGCTCCAATAACCCATCTCTCCACAAAAACATCAAAAGATCAAGAGCCATAGAATCAACTTTGTTAGAATTCTAGAAAATAGTCAAAGGCTTACATCTGAATCATGAAAAATAAAACTTTAAAAGGTAAGAAAGGATTGTGGCTTTTTTACTTATCCTTGCTCTAACTCTCTCCCCTGCATTGTGGTAGCTTGAAGATGGCACACTTTGTTTCTAATATACGACCTGGTCCCTGATTCCAGAGAAACCAGAGCAGAGTTTATTCTCAAAGAATTATGTTGCCTATTCTAACCTCTCTTGAGGCTGCCTGAAGGTTGACTCAATGCATTTGTCTTCGTTTTGCTTAAATCAGACCTCACATAATGTGGAAAAGTGGTAGATATTCCTTAAAAATAGTTTAAGGTAAATAACACAAAAATCTGCAATTTTGGGGGCAAAGTATTGCAGTTGAACCCCATAATAGAGCAGCTAAAGTTAAGAAAACAAATGTGGGGAAAGATTTTCTTTGGAAAATGAGAATTTAAAAGCAACTGTGTACACTGGGGAATTTGGCAAGTCATATGCATGCCCCAAGCAGGGCACACATTCAGAAAAAAATTGAGAAGACACTAAGCTTTTACCTCTGGTGAATTGCCATCAAGAAGTGAAAGATAAAGTACAGTTGTAAACAGCCTGGATAAGCTTGAAAGGAGCAGTGCAGTACAGAGCCCATTTGTAAAGACTGAGTTCCCTCTCATATTTTCTCTCTCTCTCCATCCTATTATTCAAAGAAATATCTGTCACATGACTAGTTGAACATAAGCTGAAGCAAGATAATTCAGAGATTATACATGACAAGGAATAGACTTTAGAAAAAAATAGTTTTGAGGACTCATTAAACAAATAGTTAGAGAAATGAATAACTCTGAGGAAGAAGAAGGATCTAATTTTCAGAGTTCCACATTATAACATTTAAAATGTCTGATTTTGTAACAAAGTATTATAAAGCATATTAATGAAAACACAAGAATTTATGGCTCATTTACAGAGGAAATTAACAAAAAATATCCTCGAGAACACACAGATGTTGAATTTACTAAATAAAAACTTTAAATTGACTGTCTTAAATATGTTGAAAAACCTAAAGGAAATCATGGGCAAGAAGTATAATAAAAGGAAACCAAGAGAATGACGTAAGAGCTGTGATCAAAAGATACAGTGAATGTTCAAATAAAAAAAAAATATTACAGCAAAAGACACATTGCCATGAATTTCCCTCATTTCAAATACACTTATCCCATCGTTCTTGCCACTTTCTGAAGTCGTTCTGGAAGTCCTCTTTCATGAGTGCTTTTAACTTCATTCTCCATCATGACAATACCCCATGTCACACATTATTTCTGTTACAGCAATTCCTGTCAAATAAAAACAATATGGTGGGGCCGGCCGAGTGGTGCGGTGGTTAAGCACTGGCTTGGGAAGCCAGCGGCCCTGGTTCAGTCCCACATATGAGGGCCAGTGACACTGCCTTCAAAAAAACCCAAAAAACATTATGGTGTGTTCTCATCTCCCTTATTCACCAGATCTGGTACCATGCAACTTCTGGCTCTTCCCCAAAGTCAAAACGACCATAGAAGGAAAACTTTTTTAATTGATTCAGAACATTGAAAGAGCCATGACAGCGCAACTAAAGACTCATGGAAGAAGATTTCCAAAACTGCTTCAGAAAGTGGCAAGAACGATGGGGTAAGTGTGTTTGAAGCAAGTGGGGGGTGTGTGTGTGCGTATTTTGAGGGGGATTAATGGCAATATGTCTTTTAGTGTAATAATTTCTTAATTTAAACATTCACTGTATTTTTTTTAAAGTTTTTTTTTTTTTAATTGGGGGATTGGAGAAGGGGAACAGTGATAGGGAATTGGGAAAGGGGAACAGACAAGTTTCTGTCCTTTTGTTCTTCAGTCTAGTTGTGTAGGACATTGCTTCACTGGCCCATGTTGGTATCATCATTGCGCTCTTCTTGGATGAGGCAGTCGCTTGCCAGCCATTGGATGGCTGCTCACAGCAGCTCTTGGCAGCTCACACTGGCAGCCAGCCACTCACGCAGCGACTGGCTGCTGGCCACTCACTGTAGCCTATAGCAGCCCACTGCAGCAGGGACTGCACCACTGCTGTCCCTGGGGACTCATAGCAGCCCAGCTCCAGGTGGAGCTGTTGTTCACCATCTTAGCTGTAGAGTGCACAGTGTCACTGGCTCTCATATGTGGAATCTGAAGCAGGACCACTGGCATCCCTAGCGAGCTCTTAACCAACGTGCCACTCGGCTGGCCCATTCACTGTATTTTTTGATCACATCACAAATACAAAATGAGAATATCAATAAAGAGACAGAAGTTATAAAAGGCACGAAGAAAATCTGGAGCTTAAAATTACAATAACAAAAATGAAAAACTCACTGGAGCATCCCAATAGCAGATTCGAGCAGGCAGAGGATAGAATCAGTAAATCTGAAGATAGGGCAATTGAAATTATTCTTCATGAGTAGCAGAAGGAATAAAGAATGAAGAAAATTAAACAGAACTTGAGAGACTGTGAATCATCATGAAGCATACCAACACATGCATAATGGGAATCCCAGTTGTAAAAAAAAAGATTTATGGGACAGAGAGGATATGTGAAATATTCTGGATATTAGATATATAGTGGCTGAAACTTTCCAAATTTCATAAAAGGCATTAGTTTATACAATTGAAAAGCTCAACAAATCAGAGGAAATGCAACAAAGAAATCTGCAAAAAGACACATTGCAATCAAATTTTTGAACACCAAAGACAAAATTTTTGAAAGTAGCAAGAGAGGAATGATTCCTCATATATAGGAAATACTCAATAAGATTAATAACAGATTTATAATTACCAACCATGGCAACCAGAAG
This sequence comes from Aselliscus stoliczkanus, assembly GCA_033961575.1. Lineage (NCBI taxonomy): Eukaryota > Metazoa > Chordata > Mammalia > Chiroptera > Hipposideridae > Aselliscus > Aselliscus stoliczkanus. Next base: position 134,069,773 of record CM066731.1, on the reverse strand, counting down.
TGAGTAGATTACACTTTTAAGTGGTAAAAGAAAAAAAAATGTAACGAAGAATTCTATATTTGACAAAACTATCCTTTAATAATGAAGGAAAAACCAAGACATATCTAAATAAACAAAAGCTGAGAGAGTTCAGCACTAGTGGACCTGCTCTACGTGAAATACCAAAGCAAGTTTTTCAGGTTGAAATAAAAGGACTTTAGATAGTAACTCAAAACCATACAAACAAGTAAAGAACCTGAATAAAAGTAACAGTATGTAAATATAAATGCTGATGTTATTTTGTTTTTGGTTTGTAACTCCTTATTTTATTTCCTCTATTATTTAAAGGGAAAATGCATAAAACAATAACTATGAATCTATGTTGATGGGCTCATAGGTATAAAGATATAATTTGTGAATATAACAACATAAAGTAGGGATGGAACTATATAGAAGAAAATTTTGTATGCTATTGAAATTAAGTAAATATCAATTAAAACTAGGTTATAATAACTTTATGATTTTAACTCTAATATCCATGTTTTCTATTAAGAAAATATCTTTATACCACCTCACTCTGGTCAGAATGGCTATCATCAATAAATCAACAAAGAAGTGCTGGCGAGGTTGTGAAGAAAAGGGAACCCTGGTGCACTGTTGGTGGGACTGCAGATTGGTGCAGCCATTATGGAAATCATTATGGAGGGATCTCAAAAACCTGGAAATGGAACTGCCATATAACCCAGCAATTCCACTCTTGGGTATCTACCCAGAAGAATGCAAGACATTAATTCAAAAAAATATATGCATCTCTATGTTTATTGCAGCACTATTTACAATAGTCAAGACTTGGAAACAACCGAAATGCCCATCGGTAGATGACTGGATTAAGAAACTGTGGTACATTTATACAGTGGACTATTATTCTGCTATAAAGAATAATGAAATCCTACCATTTGCAACGATATGGATGGACCTAGAGACTATTATGCTAAGTGAAATAAGTCAGTCGGAGATAGACAAATACCATATGATGTCACTTATATGTGGAATCTGAAAAACTGAATGAATGAGCAAAGTAAACAGATACAGACTCATAGATATAGAGGAAAAACTGATGGTTGCTAGTTGGGAGGGGGTGGGGATAAGGGAGAAGGGGAAGGGATTAGACAGCATAAATAGGCAACTACAATATTGTCACAGGGATATAGAACACAGTTCGGGGAATATAATAATGTAAAAATTTTGTGGCGTGTCAGATGGTCACATATCTTGTTAGGGAGACCACTTCATGGATGGAGTAGAGGCTTGATCACTGCACTGTACACCTAAAGCTGATGTTGTATAATATTGTATGCCAACTGTAATGAAATATATAGATAGTCACAGGATGTGGAGTATACTGTGGAAGGGAGTCAAAGGAATTGTAATAGATATGTATGATATGGAGGGGGAGTGTCGTGGCAAACTGGGGGAGGGAGGTTGTCACTTTGAGGTGTAAAAAGTATAACTATTGCACTGTGTTATGCACCTGAAACTAATTTTTTTAAAAATGTTTATTTCACAATGAAAGAATTAAAAAAATTATATATATATATATATATATATATATATATCTTTAAAAAACAATAAAAGAAATGAAAAGGGATGCTAAATAGTGCACCACAAATACTTTTAAAAAGGCAATAATGGAAGAAAAGAGGGACCAAAAAAAGGTGAAAGACATATAGAAAACAAATAAAATGACAGAAGTTAAGTTCTTCCTTTATAGTAATGACTTTAAATATAAATAGATTAAAGTCTCCAATCAAAAGAAGAGATTGACAAAATGGATTTTAAAAATTTATTCTATACATACTGTTCACAATGATTAACTTTATATCCAAAGACACAAATAGATTAAAAGTGCAAAGGTGAAAAATGTATTCCATGCGAATAGTAACAAAAAGACAGCAGAAGTGGCTATATTAATATCAGATAAAATGAACTTTAAGTAAAAACTGTTACAAGAAACCAAGCCATATATTACATATTGAAAAGGCTCAATCCATGAAGAAGCTCTAACAATTATAAGTGTATGTACACAAAACGATAGAGTTCCAAAATATATGAAGCAAATCTCAACATAATTGAAAGCAAATCTCAACATATATTGTATAATAATAGTTGGAATTTTCAATATCACAATTTCAATAATGGAAGAACATCTAGACAGAAAGTCAGTAAGAGAATACAGAACTTGAACATCTATGCAAGTTTGCTTCATCTATAGAACACTTCACCCAACAAAAGCAGAATACACATTGTTTTTAAATGCACACAGCAAGGGTGAACCTTGGAAACACTATGCTAAGTAAAAGAAACCGGTCACAAAAAAATCTACACATTGTATGATGCCATTCATAGGAAATGTCCATAATAGACAAATTTATAGAAATAGAAAGTGAATTAATGGTTGCTTAGGCCTAAGGTGTGGGGACAGGGGCGGGGGTGGATGGAGAGTGGTTGAGAGTAAGTATGGTGTTTCTTTGGAGATGATCAAAATATTCAAAAAATAGATTGAGATGATATTTGCACAACTCTATGAAATCTACTAAAGCTCTAAACTGTACACTTTACATAGATGGATTTTATGGATGTAAATTATATCTCAATACAGCTTTTAAAAAAAAATGAAACAACATTAAGAACCTTTATATTACACTACACAACACACACACACACACACACACACACACACACACACACACCCTCAAAATGGATTAAAAGTGCAAATAAGCTCTGAAACTGTAAAATTCCTAAAAGAACACATAAGGAAAAACTTCATTTTATTGGTCTTGGCAGTGATTTCTTGAATATGAAATCAAATGCACAGGCAACAGAAGCAAAAACAGGCAGGTATGATTACATCATGCTGAAATGCTTTTGCACAGCAAAGGAAAAAAATCAACAGAATGAAAAGGCAACTTTGGAATAGGACATAATATTTGCAAACCACATATCTGCTAAGAGGTTAATATCCAAAATATATAAGGTACTGCAATTCAACAGCATAAAAGAAATAACCCAATTTAAAAAATGGGCAAGGGGCCGGCCAAGTGGCGCGGTGGTTAAGTGCTGGCTTGGGAAGCTAGTGGCCCCGGTTTGGTCCCACAGATGAGGGCCACTGACACTGCCCTCAAAAAAAAAAAATGGGCAAAAGACTTGAATGGACACTTCTTCAAAGAAGACACACAAATGGCTAGTAAGAATATGAAAAGGAGCTCTACATCACTAATCCTCAAGGAGATGCAAATCAAAACCACAATATGATATCACTTCATACCTGTTAGGATAGCTCATTTCAAAAACAAAAACAAAGTAACAAGGGTCAGAGAGGATGCAGAGAAATTGGAACCCTTGCATATGATATTTGGGAATGTAAAGTGATACAGCCACTATCAAAAACAGTATGGAAGTTACAAAATTAAACATAGATCTACTGTATGATTCAACAATCTCACTTCTGAGTATTTATCCAAAAGAATTGAAATCAGTATCTCTAAGAGATATTTGCATTCCCACGTGAATTGCAGCATTTTACCACTAGCCAAGAGGTGGAAAAAAATCTAACTGTGCATTGGCAGATGAATGGATAAAGAACATATATACAATGGGAGACTATTTAGCCATTTAAAAGAAGGAAGTCCTGCAATATGCAACAACATGGATGACCTGGAGGACATGCTAAGTGGAATCAGCCATCACAGAAAGTTGAATAATACATGATTCCACTTAAAAGGGATATCTAAATTAGTCAAACTCATCAAAGCAGAAAGTAGAATGGTGGTTGCCAGGGATGAGGGAATGGCGAAAATTGAGAGTTGCTGTTCAATGGGTATAATATTTCAGTCGTGCAAGATGGAAAAGTTCTAGAAATTTGATATACAACATTGTGCTTATAATTAACAATACTGTACTATTTACTTAGAAATTTTTAAGAGGCTAGATCTCTTGTGTTGTCTGCTTTTTTACAATAAAAATAAGAGAATAAGTCCATATTCACACACACACACACACACACACACACACACACACACACACTCATGGGAGGGATGCTGTGGCCCTCAGCATTCTCCGTCGCTTTGGTACGGAATAAACCACTTGACTTCTTCCGTACATCATAGTGTATGACTGGCAATGAGGCTTGGCTAGGGGGCATCTGACATGGCTCTAATCACTCCCAAATCCAGATTTTGCAGTTTCTGTGTAATCTCCACCTCTTGTGTATTCACTGGGCCTAGTGATTTGCTTTTAACAAATAGGATATAATGAAGGTGATGGGATTTACTTCCTTGGTTATTAGTAAAGTGACTTTCATGTTGCTAGCACTCTATCTCTTGCTAACATTCTCTCTCTCTCTCTCTCTCTCTCTCTCTCTCTCTCTCTCTCTCTCTCTCTCTCTCTCTCTCTCTCTCTCTGATATTCTCTCGTACCCTCTCATTTGGTCACTCTGATGAAGCCAGGTGCCATGTTGTGAAACAATGTGTAGAGAGGCAAGGAACTGAAGGAGGCCTCCAGCCAACTACTTTTCAAGAACTGAGGCCTCACTTGAACACCCCGTGAGAAACTGAATTCTGCCAACTATCTCTGAGTGAGCTTGAAATGAGAGCCTGCCATATTTGAACCTTGAGACAACAATGCCCCTCGCTTATACCTTGTTTAGCCTTGTGAGAAAGCCTGAAGAAACTGACTCACCTATTGTATATCTGGATTTTTGACCACAGAAACTATGAGATAATAACGGTTTTTTTGTTATAAGCTACCTTTGGACTATTGAATATATGGTAACAGATAACTTACACAGGGCTATATGTTTATTCTCTGGAATTTGGGATGAATTTTTTTGATTTTAATATTTCAGTGTTATGTAGTGTTTATAATTTTTGGAGGGGGCAGTAAATATGAATATCATTTTTACATCTACTTTAATAAGAAAGAAGTATTTTTAATTTGAAATAAGTCAAATATTATTATTTACATATCAACAAATGCAAATATTTTTGACAAATCAGAGTAAAATGTTAAATGTCATGAAATAATACAATTCTAAAATTCCACTTCATTTATAATGACTTCAAATATCAATAGCTACTCAGTCCATGTTTAACACACCTGACATGCAAATAAACTATAGAAAACCAATCTTTTATAGCAGTAGTGTATTTATACATGGAACAGAGCATTTATCAAAAGAGCAAACTGTAGAAACAGGAAAGATTTCAATTAAAGTATATTAATTTGATTGGAATAATAAATCCAAATTTTTTTTTGAATTATAACCATGTTACACACTCTTGTAATCTTTATTCTTTCTCTGGAAGGAAGCCAAATATGTACCATATGAGAAGCCTTTATTATAAAACTCTTTTTTATTCTTATGTGGATTTAAAATTGAAGTTTGTGTGGCTTAAATTACCAACAGCTCTGTATTTATATTTATAAAATACATAATTATTTTAGCATTATTAAAAATTAAATATAGAAGGTGTTTTTGCATAATTATTTATTTTTTTCAAACTGTTCTTTTGATCTCACAGTTTCCTTTATGAAATTACATTTGGTTATGTAGGAAAAAAGAAGAAATGACATTTAAAGAATTAGAAGTATTCAAATATTTGATAAGATTAATATTTTATTAACCAGAAAGTTTTGAATTCTTCATGACATGTTCAAATATATTTTTTGCTAAGTTTACCATGTAGATATTAAACCCATTTCCCTTTCAGAAAAGTGGCTAAAACCTTTAGTCAAAAGAAAGTTATTAAGATTTATGCGTGGGTGTTAAGGAATTAAAAGGCTCTGTGGCTATAGTATGTGCATTTGAAATTTGCTTCAAGCATAGAATTTATCAAGTCTCCTTTTATTAAAAAATAGATTTCCTGTTGGATATAGATTCTCATTCAGACTGTTGGCAGCCTTTTACTTTTAATAAAGGAAGAGAAAAAAAAGCTTCAATCAGGGATTTTTATTGCACTTGATTAAACTTCTTTAATAAAAGTTAAAAGACACTAAAATTTTGCATAAGTAATATTAAAACTCAGGCACAAGCATATATGAGAAAAGAAATGAAATAATCTTGTTGAAACAAATTACAGATATGCAATACCAGTGAGGATCTAGAGAATCTTTAGAAGCTTATAAGTTTTAACATTTGTTAGCTATTGATAAGTTTATTCTTTTTATGAATTTAAAATACAATTTTACATTGAATTCCTATTATTTAGAAATTATTGTCTAGGGGTAAGTAAGGTAAAGGCTTGTGGACTACAGGTTGTCACATAAAGTAGATGAAAAAGACCATCAGCTTACAATAGAGAATATCTGTTTCTACAAGATGCAGTCATTTTGTTAAAAAAAATGTTTTATGAAGCTTTATTTTAATAGTTTAAAGTAAATTTTTCTCTTGTGAAATTCAAATATTTTTGAAACAATTATAATTGTGGATTTGTCTCTTTCTCATGAAGTCCTATCAGTTTTTGCTTCATGTATTTCAAAACTGTGATTAAGGGCATGATTATTTAAGATTGCTATAATATCTTAATTGACCCCTTTATCATTATGAAATAACCTTTTTTAGTCTTATTTAAATACTTTTTGATCTAAAAATTATTTTTTTCATTAACATAGCCATTCCAGCTTACTTTTAGTTAAAGTGAGCATGGTATAAGGTTTTCCATGTTACTTTTAACCTATTTGTGTCTTCATATATAAAATGTAATTCATTAGGCTTGCTGTTTTATCAATTTTGATAATTCCAGCCTTCTTAATTGAGATATATAGCCTGTTGCGACTCATTTGGCTGTTTCCTGTTTGTGAGGATGTATTCTTTGTTCTGTTTCTCTTATTTTTCTGACTTCTCTAGGATCAGTTAAATATTTCTTTTATAATTCCATTTATTTGTTCTGTGTTCTTCTTAGCAAATTTCTTGTTTTATTTCACTGATTTTTGTAGAGTTCGAGTATCTGTACAGTTGACAGTGTTCTTTATAGTTATAATACATAGCTGTAGTGTGTAAAGAACTCTGAAGAGTCTATGATTTTATCTTACTTGTAGGTTAAATTCATCTGTCATGTTTTCATGGGTGGGGGAGGAAAACATGAGACTCTTGGGTCAAAGGAAATGTACTTTATTGCTCATAGCACGGTGAGCAGCATGAACAGTATGTTTTCCTTGTTTCCCTTGGCGACCCAAGTCCCACAAAGGTACTGAGCAGACATCCAGATGGATGAAGTACGTGTAGCAGATATGCTTTACACCTGAACAACAGCCAACTTGGAAACCCAGATCTCACACTTCACAGTCAAACCTCTCTTCACACCAGGTTCCCAAGCAACCACGAATCTGTTTTCTACTAGTATAATTCACTTTGTCTTTTCTAGGATTTAAATACAAAACTCGACAGTATGTGTACCTTTTGTATCTGGCTTTTTTCAGTCTGCATGACACTTTTGAGATTCATTCCTTGTTGTCGTATGTTTCAACAATGTAGTTGTAATTTGTTTTTTTTTGCATTGCTGAATAGCATTCCAATATATGGATGTACCATGATTTGTTCACCAATTGATGTACATTTGTATTGTTTATAATTTGGGCTATTTGAACATTTGTTTATAAGCACCTGTGTGCACATTTTGTTTAATTTATCCTGGGTAAATATGTAATATCAGGGACTCAGCTGAGCTGGAAGAGAGGGCTGAACTGCCTGGTGTCCAAGTAGCTAACTATAGCAAAAAGCCAAAAATGAAAGAGTTCAGCCTTTAATCACTTACGGTGCGGTGATGATATACATAAGAAGCTAAAACCAGAGAAGGTGCCACCTATCCACTGTTCCATTTTCCTTATGGGATGATACATCAGTCATGGGTCAGCAAAGATGTGAGGATAGTTTTACCTTTGAAGAAGCCCCAAACAAAAGGCTCTGGCAGTTATGGCTCCTGGGATAAGTGAGAGGATGAGGGGTAGGACTAGGAGTGGTGAAGTACTGAGTTAGAGTAGGAAAAAGTGTCTTCACAATTTCTCTCTTTCTCTTGATAAGGAAATCTTGATAGAGGTACCTGAAGAAAACTTCTGACCAGGGCCTCAGATAAAAGGACTTCAAGATGAATTTGCCTGGGCTAGGAGTACAAGTAGTGAAGAGCATGATTGGCCAGACATGGCTGAGGCTTTGTCTTCAACTCCCTTCAGAGACTGTGGTTCTGGTGTGAGGAGCCAGTCTTCCCCTGTGAGGCCAGCCAGGTAAAGCCTTTGTAATTGCCTATGGTCAGGACTAAAAAATCACAAATATGTTTATAACCAGAAGCTGGAGCCCCCTCTCCCCGCCCCACCTGCAACATAGGAACATTATTACTTGGATGTAGAGCACGGAAGGCATGCAATATTTTACCATTACTTATGCTAGCAGATGTAGATTTTCATAGATGACCTTTATCAAATTGATAGTTCTCTTTTATTCTTCATTTGCCAGAAGTTTTTTTTATCATGAATGGTATATAATTTTGTCAATAGCTTTTTCTTCATCAATTGAGATGATCATATGTATTTTCTCCTTTATTCTAGTAATAAGGTTAATTACATTGATTTATGTGTGAGTGTAAATATTGTTACATTTTTGTATAAACTTGTTCATGATGTATGCTATGTTTTACACACCTTTATATTCACTTGCTAATATTTGCTTAGTGACTTTTGCATCATTGTTCATGATGAGTATTTGGTCTATAACTTTCTTTTCCAGTAATATATTTGATTAGATGTAGTATCAGAGTGATACCACCTGCATAAATAATTTAGAAATTAGTCTTTTTTCCTTCTATTTTCTAAAATAATTATACTGATTTGGATTTTTGTTAAAAGTTATATAGCATTCATAGGTGAATTTATCAAGGCCTGGAGTTCACTTTGTGGGAGATATTTTTCATTTACAAATTCAGTTTCTCTGTTTGATAATATGTTACTAAGATTGCCTATTTTTTCTTTTTTTAAGAGTTTTATTAAAAATGTCCTAACATACATATTATATTAGTTTCAGGTATACACCATAGTTATTCAATATTTATATACCTAAAGAAGTGCTATCCATGATAAATTCAACTACCATTTGACACCATAGTGTGCTATTTCCATATTATTGACTATATTCCCTATGCTATACTTTACATCACCATGACAATTTTGTAACTTTGTATTTCTTAATCCCTTCACCTTTTTCACCCACATCCTCAATCCCCTTCCTATTTGACCACCATCAAAATGTTTTCTGCATTTATGAGTTTGTTTCTGTTTTGTTTGTTTATTTTATTCTTTAGATTCCATATATAAGTGAAATCACATTGCATCAGTCTTTTTCTGTTTGATATTCTCCACTCAGCACAATACCCTCCAGGTCCATCCATGCCATTACAGATGGCAAGAACCCATTCCCTTCCATGTCCTAACAATATTCTACTGTAAATATGTACCACCTACTCTTTATCCATTCATCCATCAATGGACACCCAGACTGCCTCCACACCTTGGCCATTATAAACAATGCTGCAATGAATATATCGATGCACACATCCCCTCAAAGTAGCATTTTGGGTTTCATTGGATAAATACCTAGAAGTGGACTTACGAGGTCCTTCCCTGTCTCTTGTTATAGCCTTTGTGTAGTCTATTTTGTCTGGTATAAGTATTGCTACCCCAGCCTTTTTAATTTTATTTATGTTTTGTTTCCATTTTCATGTAATACCTTTTTTCCATCCATTTACTTTCTGTCTGTGTATGTCTTTCAGTTTGAAGTGAGTCTCTTATAGGCAGCATATGTAAGTGTTTTGTGATCTTATTCATTCAGCCCTCCTATGTCTTTTGATTGGAGCATTTAATACATTTATATTGAAAGTAATTGTTGATAGATATGTAACTATTGGCATTTTATTATTCATATATATATATTTTTTTCCTTCTTAAAGAACTCCCTCTAACATTCCTTCTAGTACTGGTTTGGTGATGATGAACTTTTTTAGCTTTTACTTGTCTGGGGAACTTTGTATCTGTCTTTCAATTTTAAATGATAGCCTTGCTGGGTAGAGTAATCTTGATTGTATGTCCTCACTTTTCATCACTTTGAATATTTCGTTCCAACCCTTCTGGCCTGCAAAGTTTCTGTTGAGAAATCAGCTGACAGCTTTATGGCGGCTCTCTTACAAGTTAGTAGTTGCTTTTCTCTTGCTGTTTTTAGGAACCTTTCTTTGTCTTTAACTTTTGTCATTTTAATTATAATGTATCTTTGTGTGGGCCTGGTTGCATTCATTTCGTTTGAGACTCTCTGCACTTCCTAGACTTGTATGTCTATTTCCTTCATCTGGTTAGGGAGGTTTTCTGGCATTATTTCTTCAACCAGGTTTTTAATTCTTTGCTCTCTGTCTTCTCCTTCCAGTACACTGTGATGTGAAAGTTGTTATTGCTTCATGTTGTTCCAGAGATCCCTTAAACTATCCTCATTTTTTGGATTCTTTTTTTTCTTTTTGCTGTTCTGTTCTATGTATTCCATTACTTTATCTTCTAAATCACGGATTCAATTCTCTTCTTCATCTAATGTATTCTTCTTTTCAGTTATTGTATTCTTTATTTCTGGTTCTATTTTATGTTTTCTATCTCAATTTTTACATTTCCTATCTCTTTGTTGAAGTTCTCCCTGAGATTATTGAGTATGCTTACAACCAGTGTTTTGTCCTTTGTATCTGGTAACCTCCATTTTGTTTAGTTCTTTTTCTGGAGTTTTCTCTTGTTCTTTCATTTGGGATGTATTTCTTTGTTTCCTCATTTTGGCTGTCTATCTGTATTCACTTCTATGTATTAGATAGATCTGCTATATGTCCCACACTTGGCCAGGTGGCCTTATGTAGTAGGTGCCTCGTGGGGCCCTGATACCATCTCCCAGGTCACCTGTTTTGGGTGCTTCAAGAGTGTTTCTTGTGTGTGAGTTGTGTGTGCCATCCTGTTATAGTTGAGCCTTGATTGCTATTGGCACCTCAGTGGGTGGTATGGATCCTTAGGCTGGCTGTGGGGTTTGGGTACATCCACAGATTATGAGCTGCTATGTGGGGGGCTTACCACATGAAGCTGAATTTGCCCCAGTGGCTCTGGTGCCTGTTGAGGCTGTCTTTTGGGTGCACCACTCATGGGGGTAATTGGGTAGTTCGGCGCTGTGGTCTGAAGCCAACCTCCAAGTATGTTGGTCTGGGCCTCTTGGGAGGGGTTCCAGTGCAGGCCCATGTCACCTACTGCCTGTGCCTGGCTGTGGAGTACCTGGTAGAAACTACTACATGATCCACAGTTGTTTGTTGACTGTACTACCTGGATGTATGTGGGAGAGTGGAAGAGGCCATGCTGCAAACTGAGGATGTCTGCCGCCAGTATCAGGTCTGGGGTAGCTCCGCAAAAAGCCAAAACAACCCAAGGCTTCCTGCCACCTGCTAGATCCCTTATGTTTCAGTCACTGATATAATCTGGTGCAGTACATGAGTTGAGTGAGGCAGGGTCTCAGGGATTCACTAGAATGGGAAGAGTTGTGGTCACAAGGTTAATGTAGACTCTGGTTTTGTGTCAGTGCTGACCCAGAAGTCTCAGAGCATACAGAGGTCAGTTGCCACCCAACTGGGGCTTTTATACTCAAATAGTTTTCCAAGAAAGAGTGCAATGTGGTCAGGGCTTATTGCTCATAAGATATTGCCTCTGGTGTTGGCAGATTGGGTGGGGTGGGGTCCTAGTGAGTCAGCAGGGTGGAGCAAGTGGAGCTTACCAGGCCAATCAGATTCAGATTTGGCCATGGGGGCATGGGCTTAACACAGAAAAGATGGCACCCACCTGCTGGCTGCTCGGGAGAAGTACCCTACACAGGGAAAAGAGTGACTGTCCTTCATCCCTGTCCTGGAACCCACACACCTCTGTCTGCCCCCATATATCTCTGATGCTCCCTGAGTCACTGCCCCTTCACTGGAGCCCAAGGTGAATGCCTGCAAGCTAGTAAGCCTGTTCACTAACCCCTTAAGTGGACACCTGAGTTTCTCAAAGCCTTCCATACTACCTGGACCATTGGTATCCCCACTGTTTTTCACAGCCACATGTTGTTGTGGTTCCTCTTCCTGGCACTTGTACTCTGAGCTGGGGAGCTTGGTGTGGGGGCTGGGTCCCTCGCTCCTCTGGGGAGAACCTATATGGCTGAGATATACATCCTGATTCTCAGCCACACAAGCAGGTGTGGAGCCTGTTTGGTGTCTCTGCTCCTTCTCTCCTAGTTCTTCTTGTGGCATATTTTATAACATTTGTCTTTCAAGTCATTTGTCCATTTTATTTTATTTTATTTTATTTTTTAGCTGAGCCATCCTGCCACTTGCTGGCAGCTCAGCACGGGCTGGGCATCAAACTGCTGTTGCTCAGAGCTCAGCTCGCACTCTTGAGCAAGTTCTTAACCAACTGAGCTACTCAGCTGGCCCTGTCCATTTTATTTAATTTGTCAACTATATTGGAAAAAGTTATACACATGGACTTTTTTCTTATTAATATCTGTATAATCTGTAATACTATGCATTTTTTTTCCTTTTCTTCCCCGTATAATATGAACTTGTGCTTCTTTTTTCATTTCTGATTTGGGTCATTTTTATTCTCTCTCGTTCTTTAGGATCAGTCTACCTACAGGGTTTTTAAAAATTTTACTTTATTTTGGTAAGGACACCTACAATGAAATCTGTCTACTTAGCAAATTTTTAAGTGCACAGGTCATTATTGTTAATTATAGGCAAATTTGTATAACAGATTTTTATAATTTATTCATTTTGAATAATTGAAACCTTATGCCCATCGACTAGCAATTACTCATTTTTCCTTCTACATCTTTAGCCCCTGGTAATTACCATTCTTTCTTTGCCAGTCAAGAATTACCATTCTGTTCTTTAATACTATGAGTCTGATATTTTAGATATTTCATATAAATAGAATCATGCAGTACTTGTTCTTTTAAAACTGACATTTCATTTCATTTTGCATGTCTTCCAATTTCATCCATATTTTGGCATATTACAGAATTCCCTTTAGTTTTAAATGTGGAATAATACTCCATTGTATGTATACACCACATTTTCTTTATGTTTTGATGGTCATTAAGGTTGTTTCCAATTCTTGACTATTGTGAAAATTGCTCTAATGAATATCGGGGTATTACTACTCCTTCAAGGTGCTGATTTCAATTTTTCTGGATAAATACTCAGAAATGAAATTGCTGAATCATGTGATAGTTTTATTTTTAATTTTTTTGATAAAACGCCATGCTATATATGTTAGTGGCTGCATCATTTTACATCCCCACTAATAATACGCAGGGGTCCCTAGTTCTCCACATCTTCTTTCATGCTTAGTTTCTTTTCTGTTGCTGTTCATTTGGTTTTCTTTTTGTTTTGTTCCTTTGTGAATGGCTATACTAACAGGTTTGAGGTGATATCTCATTGTAGTTTTGATAGCATCTCCCTAATTACTGGTGACATTTAGCATCTTTTTATATACCTATTCACTATTTTTATGTCTTCTTGGAGAACTATCTATTCATGTCTTTAGTCCATTTTCAGCTGAGTTTCTAATTTTTATTTTATTTCCTATTGTATTGTAGGTGTTCCTTGTATATTTTTATTTTAACCCCTTGTTAGATAATGCAGTTTGCAAATATTTTCTTCCCTTTCATAGGTTGCCTTTTCACTCTGTTGATTGTTTCCTTTTCTGTGCAGACATGTTTAGTCTAATCTAATTCCACTTGTTTATGTAAGTCCAACATCATGAAGCTTTTCTCTTAAATATTCTTCTAAGAATTTACAGTTTCAGGTCTTATATTTAAGTCTTTCATCTATTTTCAGTTGATTTTTCTCTATGGTATAAATTACAGGTGCAAATTCATTATTTTCCATGTGGCTATAGTTTTCCCAAAAATATTTGTTGAAAAGACTGTCTTTTTCCTACTGTTGACCCTATAGGTAAGGATTTATTTCTGGGTTCTCTATTCTGTTCCATTGCTCTATGTACCTGTCTTTATGCTGATACCATAATGTTTTTATTATTATTGCTTTGTGGTACATCTGGTCAGGAAGTGTGAAGCTTCCAGCTTTGTCCTTTCACAAGATTGTTTGGGTTTTTCAGTTCTTTTGTGTTTCTATATGAATTATTCTTTTTTCTATTTCTGTAAAAAAAAAAATCATTGGGTTTTTGAGGAATTGCATTGATTTTGTAGATTACTTTGGGTAGTATGAACACTAACAATAATAACTCTTCTAATCCACAAAGATGGGGCATCTTTCCATTTGTATATTCTTTCATTTGTTTAATCAGTGGCTTGCAGTTTTCCATGTAAGTTTGCCACTAAGAATTTTATTCTTTTTGATGCTATTGTAAGGGAATTTTCTTCTTAGTTTTCTTTTTCAAATATTGTACATCATATATAGAAATGCAACTGATTTTTGCATGTTGATTTTGTGTCCTGCCACTTTACTGAATTTGTCTCATATGTTTGTTTTGTTTTGTTTTGTTTTTGTTGTTTTGTTTTTGTGTGTGTGTGTGTGCATGTTTGCACATGCAATTGTTGAGGTTTCCTACATAAAAGATGATGTGTGCAAACAGAAATAATTTTACTTTTTTCTTTGTGGTTTGGATGCTTTTTATTTCTTTTTCTCCTAATTGCTCTGGTGATTTTAAGTACTGTTCTCTAGCAGATTTTAGTACTATGTTGAATAGAAGTTGCAAGAGTGGGCACTCTTGCTTTGTTCCTAGTTGTAGAAGAAAAGCTTTCAGTTTTGCACTGCTGAGTGTATTAGCTGTAGAATTTTCATCTACATTCTTTATTATGTTGAAGTAATTTACTTGTATTCCTAGCTTTTTTGAGTATGTTTATCATGAAAGGGTGTTGAATTTTGTTAAATGCTTTTTCTACGTCTGTTCAGATAAGACTGAATTTTTTTTTAAATTTTTTTTAGCTGAGCCATTCTCCCACCTGTTGAATACTATAATTTTTACCTTTGTTCTATTAATGTGGTGTACCTCACTGAGTGATTTATGCATGTTGAACCTTCTTTTCATCCATGGATAAAGCCAACTTGATCTTGGAGTATAATCCTTTTAACGTACTGTTGAATTTGGTTAGTATTTTGTTGAAGATTTTTTGCATCTGTATTCATCATGAATATTGTTTTTTAGTTTTCTTTTCTTTTGTTTGTCTTTGTCTAGTTTTGATATTGTATGAGGCTAATGCTGACCTCATAAAATGATTTTGGAGTTGTTCCATCTTCTTCAATTTTTTTGGAAGAGTTCAACTCTTTTACATGTTTGGTATAATTCACCAGTGAAATCATCTGGTCTTGGGCTTTTCTTTGTTAGGAGGCTTTTGATTGCTGTTTTAATGTCTTTACCAGTTACAGTTCTATGTTTCTATAATGTTATCCATTTCTTCTACTTTGTTTATTGGCAAATAATTGTTCATAATAATATTTTTTTATCTCTTTTATTTCTGAAGCATCTGTTGTAATGTTTCCTTTTTCACTTATAATTTTATTTATTTGAGTCTTGCTTTTTAGTTTTTGTCACTCTAGCTAAAAGTTTCTGAAATGTGTTTCTTTAAAAACACTTTTAGGCTGGCCAAGTGGTACGGTAGTTAAGAGCTGGCTTGGGACGCCAGCAGCCCCGGTTCGGATCTCACATATGAGCGCCAGTGACACTGCCCTCTAAAAAAAATAGATAAATAAAAAATAAAAACACTTTTATTTTTATTAATTTTTCTACTGTTTTATCATTCCCTATTTTGTTTATTTCTATTCCACTCTTTATTTGTTTTTTGGGGTTTTTTTTATAACTTTTGACTTAGTTTTTTCTTCTCCTTGTAGTTCCTTGAGGTGTAAAGTTAGGTTGTTTATTTGAGATATTTCTTTTCTATGTACAGATATTTATTTCTATAAACTTTTCTCTTAGTACTGCTTATGCAGCATCTCATAAGTTTTAGAATGTATTTTCATTTGTCTGATAATATTTTCTAATTAGTTTTTTTATTTCTTCTTTGATCTATTGGTTGTTCAAAGTGTGTTGCATGGTCCTTATACATTTCTGTATTTTCTAATTTTCCTTCTGCCACTGGCCTCTAGCTTTATTCTGTTGTAATTGAAAAAGATAATCAGTATAATTTTAATATTCTTAACTTTGTTAAGACTTGTTTTGTGTTTTGACCTGTGATTTACTCTGGAAAATATTTCATGTGCACTTGAGAATATGTATCCTGCAGTCATTAGGTGGAATGTTCTATTTATATCTATTAGATTAATTTGACCTATAGTGTGTTCAAGTACCCTGTTTCTTTGTCAATTTTTTGTCTGTTTGATCTGCTCATTATTGAAAAGAAGTATTGAAGTCTCCTACTATAGTGTATTTATGTCTGTCTCTTCAGTTCTGTCAATATTTACTTTATATATTTAAGTGCTCTGATGTTGGGTACACATGTACTTATAATTGTTATATTTTCCCATTGAATTGATCTTTTTATCACTGTATAATACTTTTTTTCTCCCTCCTGTGATAGGAGTTGGCTTAAAGTATATTTTGTCTCAAAGGATTATAGCCACTTCTGCTCTCTTTCGGTTGCCATTGCTTAGAGTATCTTTTTCTACCCCTTCATTTCAGCTATGGGTGTCATTAAATTTAAAGTGAAGTGTTTGTTTTTGCTTTTAATAGACTGCATATAGTTGGACCTTTGGATTAAATGTTTACCTTTGCTGTAGCTTCCCATAGTGGAAGGCTATATCTTTGATTTTAAAAGTTTCTTTCCTTATATACATTAAAGCTATAATTTTTCTTCTAAGTGCAGCTTAAGATGTATCTCCAAATTTTTAGTACTTTGTGCTTTCACTATCATTGATTTCTACTATTTTCTAATATCCTTTGCAAATTCTTTAACAATTGACCATTTAGAATTAAGTTACTTATTACTTATTTCTACATATTCACTGTCTTTAAAGAAGTTTTTGTTTGTTTGTTTGTTTGTTGTTTTTTATTTGTTGAGGGCAGTGTCACTGGCTTGACATGTGGGACCCGAACCAGGGCTGCTGGCTTCCCAAGCCAGCACTTAACCACCGCACCACTCAGCCAGCCCCTAAAGAAGTTTTTTGATGTTTCTTTATATGCTGATCAAAGAGCTTATCTATGATATTTCAATCCTTGAAATCAATTTTGTTTCATTTTATGTCAATCTTACAAAGAAATTGAGAATAAATGTTATTTGATACATATGACAAGCTTACCATTAAGGAACATAGGTTATACTTCATATATGAAACCAATTCCCACAAAGCTTGCCCAGCAAACCTGTGTCATGTCTCCTCAAAGAGAGAGGAGTTCAGCCTCATTTATAGATAGCGTAGGTGAAATATGGTAGAGATAAGTTTCTTAGTTTTAATTTCTTAATCTCCAAAAGAATAGAGCAAATAAAAATTACAGTAATAGTGAAGATAATATCTCTGGATTGAGGCAGTTATCTAAAAATAAATACCCAATTATTTATTAAAGCTCCAAACTGAAGTTGATTCTTTGACATTGTAGCTATTTAATTCCATGGAAACAAGGAGGCATATATTTGTTAACACCTCTTATTGCACTTTTTTTTTTTTTAAATGCAGGCTAACTACAGTGGGACCAGTCTTTTTTTGTGATCAAATATAACATTTGGAGACTATTTATGATCACAGAAATTACTGTTAAAAAAATTTGTCCAAGAATTGGTAATAGACAAGAAGAATAACTGGGTGTCCATTCAGGGTTTAACATCTTTGTATGTGTATAGCAGACTCATCTGGGATTATCTGATTCTCTACATATTAATCTTTGACTAACTCTTTGCAACTGTTAATGCATTTTACAATGCAGTAGGATAAATATTATCTTATAGAAAACTGATGTTTATGAAAATGGTTTTTGTGTAAATATGTTAATAGTTTCTTGGATCTGTCCAGTATGCACAATTACAACCTCAAACCTGTGGTTTTATTTTGAATGTAAGTTGAGAATTCCACTTGATTATTTTTTCCTTTAACCTTTATACATGCAATATTTTCTTCTATATAGGTTCCTTTGAAGCAGCTTTATCCTGTTGGTTCCTTTATATAGTAGTTAACTTTTTGACAGAGTTTATTCTAAAGAAAGAAAAAATATATAGTATTTGATAAACAACAGATAGAGAATCCTAAAAGTAATTCAAAAGAAAAGAATAGCGTATAGATTTTAGGCATCTAGAAAAATAACTTTTAATTTTACTAAATAACAATTAAAATATCAGAATAAGTTTTGATACTTTTAAATAACATATTTTAAAAGCCAAGATTTTAAAAAGAAATGCTTAATGTTCATAGTTGTTATTTTGTACATATGATTTTTGGATGCTTATTTTCATTTTTTTCTTTTCTGGGATTTTTAGATTTTCTGTTTTGAAAAGTATTCGATACCTAATCAGAAAATATTGTTTTAAATAAAATATATGTTGAAAAATGGCAGTAATGGGACATGATATAATGGAAAGTCTATTTATCATTGAAATTTTTTCTATGATGTTATATCATTATTAAATAGAGATGTAGAAAAGCATGGTATTTCTGGAGTTTATAGGACTTATACAGTAATCTACTGTATAATTACTATTGATCAGGCCTTATTGAAATTTTATTGTCATGATGGACAACTTAGAAACCTAACAGAAGAGTGGAAACAATTGATTAAAAGTTAGGGGATGAAACTCTCTGAGGAGACATTATATTTTGTAGTTTGATATGATGCAGTGTTTTAAGTAAATGGTGTCTTGCGTTCCATGTCACAGCTGTGTATTTTATCCAAGTGCTTATATGAGTCTATCTTACAGATGAAGAGACTGTAGCTTGGAGGAATCTTATGCTAAAGTCATACAGTAAATGAGTGGACAGTTAGTTTCTGTTAATTTTATAAGGGATATACTAATTCTTATATATTTTTTATATCCATTGTGCCTTGGAATAAAATAGACACATGTTTTGTTTACATGTAACTTCAAATGAAAGCTATATGTTGCATTATTTCCGAACCATTTTGCTGGCCATCAAGTCTCTATTGATACCTAGGTTATCTTCTGGAATTCCAATAAGCACAGTGGCTCCCAGAGCCCCACCTGGCTCTGTGAGTATTATTGTTGGACAAGGGTAGAGGCAAGCTGTGAAGTATTTCAGCTGCTTTGTTGTTTGTTGCTGCCATGAGAGACTCACTTGATGTTGAGCATTGTCATTTAAGGTGGTGATTTTAGTGGCAAGCCAACAGGAGGGCTACAGAGTCCACTAGCCTGAGGTAGTTGTTCTGTTTGGCTCAAGCACTGGACAGGTGGACTAGTTGTAGAATTTAACAGGCATTTCTAGGGATGAGATAGTCATAGGAAAAATGGTAAGTCTTTCCTTATTCTGGGTGGACCAGAAACTGTGTGTACACAGCAGAAACTAGAGCAGGCCCAAGTTACTCACCCCTTCTCAGCGAACAGATACTGTGTGTACACACAAATATGTGAGAAAACCCCATGAAATATTAAAGTTCAGTCAGACTTGAGAATGACATATCAGTCTTTTCTCCAGATTATATACAGCAATTTTTTTTTTCAAATAATGTGTATGGTTATTGTTAAATTGGGTTGAGAATATTTTGCTTTCCTGAAGGGTTACATTTGGTATGATTATGTATGAAAAACTTGATCCTTACTAAAAAGCTATCTATTTTTCCTGGACTTGAAATGAAAGTTGTGGGTATGGTAATTATATAATAGAAATATGTTAGCTATATATTAAAACAAGCTTATCTACACAAAACATTAGCATCATTTACCCTGCTTTAACTTTTTACATTAAATTTTAAGTAGTTATAGAAGATTGGCATTACCCTTGGCAGACAGTCCAAAAACTGCTCACAATGACTTCATTAAACCTAAGAGAGAAAATGTCTGTTGTTGTAAAAGTTGTACCATTTATGCATTACACTATTATACATCTATTTTAAGGGTCATCTAGGATTCAAACTGTAGCTGGAAGTCACTAGTTTTAAAGAAAAACTGGGACTGGGAGAACCTAACAAGAGCTGAGAATCAGTAGGAAAGTAAAAAGCAAATCATGGAGGCACTGTTAGGTTGTATGCAATCTAAAGATGAGAATAATGCATTTTTTACATTTACATTTTTATTACTTTGTAGTGCATAGGCCAGTGTCTTCCCACATGGATACTATCTATCTGAGGTCTAACTATTGAAGCCTTCACTGCCTAATAATGCTTATGTATCGATAGAATTGGAGGGATACCATAGGGTTATACAATTGTTATTCCTATTTCCAAAATATTTTACCTGGATTTTCTTTAATAAGTTTCATTATTTTGGTGTTTCAATATGAAATTGCAACAACAGTATATTTAAAGTGATAAAATATGAGAATAAATTTAAATACAACAGAAAAATACTGGACAGTGAGAAATACTTAGACAAATAACCAAGTACTTTTTGCTACACACACATTGCCTAAGAAGAAAAATGATGCAGATTTTTCTTAATCTGGATCAAATTATAAATTTCCTACATTAGCAGCATCACCTCCAATATTTGTTCCAATCATCATACTGATTTCTTAATTAACTGTAATGAATGTAATCCCTCCTGTGGTACATAGTTGAGGAACACCAGATGAATATTAACTGTGATATTGATTAAAAAGTTGTAAGACCAGGTGCAGGGTTTGTCAGTTTGTCAGCACACTGGTATAATAACCTTTCCTATGATGAGCCAGATCAAATAATGAAATTTAACAAGAAGTGCTGTACAGAGCACCAAACTGTCAACAACTTGTTCTGTGAACTAATGAAAAAAACATGTATGCTGATCTTGATATGTATGGATGAAGAAATACCAAGAAAATCGCTGTTGCAATTATTCTCCTGTTTATGACAAATCCATTATTGGCATGTAGACAAAAAAATATTTACTGAAAAACTAAGGTAATGAGATAAATGTACTGAGGAATTATTCTAGACAATAGTTTGAATATAGGTTTCCCCCGCTATTTGAAAATAGAGCATTCCTGGGATTGGGGGGCAAAATGGCCACTGTGAGGAGTGCTCCCTGAATTCCCCCGCTGGAAATATCCACAATTTGAACTTCTGTAACGCTTCAAAGGGATGTCTACTCATCACACAGAGCAATTAAGTGTCTCACAACGATTGCTGGAAGGTGGGCAGGCCGGGCGAGTAGGGGAAGAAGGCAGCAAGGCATGTGAGGTGCAGCCCGCAACCGTGGCTGCAGAGGCACAGAGCTTCAGAGAGCAGGTGGGTGAGTGTTCCCACTGCTCACTCCCTGCGCCCCGTAGCCGCCTGGAGTACAGCAAGGGCACGACGATCCACAGCCTGAGGAAGAAGCCTCAGACAGGGCAAGTAGGGAAGGCGGGGAGACCAGCATGCAGAGGTGCGAGCTGCACCCGTGGCTCCCCAGGTCCCCTGGAAGCAGGGTGCAGAGCCCGGCAGTGACAGCAACAGGGCAAGATGAATCCCTGCACCCACCCAGTTCAGAGATTAGTCTCTGTGCCCACTGGGTCCCGGAGCATGGGCTCTGAGGCAGAAGCCTGAAACCCGGCGAGCAGGGCGAAAAAAAAATACTCTGGGGGCGGGGGGAGGGAGACACAGCGCGGGCCGGGCAAAGATGCAGGTCCCCAAGAGACGGAGCGGGTATCTGGACCACCCAGCACAGTGCACGCAGTCCCCTAAGCCACGGCAGCCCATTTGGAAGAGTCGCAGGAACTCCGCTGGAGCGTATGAGGTAAAGGCTTTAGCTCAAAACAATGTTGGGACTGTGTTTTTTTTTTTTTTTTCTTTTTCCCCTCTCTTGAACAGAAAGCAAAAAACAAACAAACAAACAAAAAACACCCACCCATCCCCACAAACTTTGGTCCGCGCCAAGCCAGAGTCTTAAACTGACCCCAGAATGGAGCAATAGGAGCAGACTACAGACGTATTCCTACCTGCAGGGGGTCGAGAATTTCTGGCCCAGAAAAGGCTGCAGAGTGAGACTACCTACCCCGCCCCCACCTTTATGCAAGGCCTGGGAGTCAGGGCAGGTTCCACTGCTGAAGCACTAATTAACAGACTCTTGGCAGCTGGATTTTGCAGAGAGGAACTCTTTAATTCCCCACAGCTGTCAACGGAAAGGGTGCCCAAAGACACTCAGTGAGCCTTTAGGGGTGCACCCTACCTTGGGACAGGTGAAAGCAGAAACGGCAGTGACTTTGTAAAAACTACCAATCACACGTCACAACCACTCTCAAGTACAGCAAACCTGCAATGCCAAGATCATGCTGGGTGTCAGGTGGCCTACTCTGTTCCCACAAGATGCACAAAAATTTTTGTACAGCAGAGGACAAACTGAAGAGAGCTTGGTGGACTTTAACCAAGACTGGCACGGGTTTTGTTTTTTTTTCCCCCCTTTATTGGTTGCTTATCTTGGTTGTTTTTGGTTTTTATTTCTATTTCATTATTATCATTTTCTAGTTTTTAATATAGGCACATATATGGGTGTATATAGGTGAATATATGTCCATATATATATGTGGGTGTGTAGACAAACATATATATATTTTTTTTTTTCTTTTTCTTTCTTTTCTTTTTCTTTTTTTCCCACCCTCACTTTCTCCCTTCTTTTATTCATTCTTCTCACTGCTATACTTTTCTTCCTTTCCTTTTTGCTGCAAATTTTATTTTATTTATTTATTATTATTATTTTTTTTTACTTTTTTAAATTTTTTTAATTTTTAATTTTAATGTTTTGGTATAGATATTTGGTTTCTCGTGTTTATTCTATTTTTTATTTTATGATATTATATTTTATTTTGTTTCTTCTTCTGTTCTTTTTGTGTGTGTGGTGGTTGTTTTGTTTCTATTTGTTTTCTTCTTTCATATGTTTGCTATTTCTGTACAACTTGACTGTGGGTTCATGGTTGTTGTTTTTTTTTACATGTGACAGCATTTGGTTTCCTATGGTGGTTGCAGAGGTTGTACTTGTTGGTCTGTTTTGCTCTAAAATCACTCTGCAGCAGTGGGTCCAAACAAAGAGACACAAGAATCATCATAACTGGAGGCCAACTTTAGATAAAACCAGAGCATTCTGGGTTTGACAAACAAGAGTCACACCCAAAAGGAAGTTGCTACAGGTAATAGGGCCCATAGGGTCCAAGTCTCATCAGAGGAGTCAATCCTCTCACAGCAGCTCATAAACTGCGGACACTGCTAATGCTCAAAGCTAATCAGCCTGGGAGTCAATCCCACCTACTGACAAGCCAAAAGTAATCAAAACTAAAACTTCAATAGGTGAGGACGCACAACACAAGGAACACCTCAGATAAATACATGCACAGGAGAATAGGGAGACTGAGTAATCAAATATAAAGGACACACACCATACAAGTTTACCCAGAAAAGACTGAGAAACCTGGGGGATCCATCTGTTATATCGAAGCAAGCACAAAGAGTAAGCCAGAATGGGGAGACAAAGAAACACAACGCAAATAAAAGAACAGAAGAAACTTCCTGAATTAATGGAACTAGAGGAAATAGAGGTAAACAACCTATTGGAGACAGAGTTCAGAACACTGATGATTAGAATGTTCAAGGAAATAAATGAAAATATAAAGAAGGATAGAGAAATCATGAAAGGCAACCAGCTAGAACTTAAGAACATAATTACTGAATTAAATAACAAACTGATGGAATGACTGGCAGATTGGATGAAGCAGAAAATCGAATCAGTGAGTTAGAAAACAAGATATCAGAGATCACCCAAGCAGAACAACAAAAAGAAAAAGGAATGAAAAACATTGAAAATAGTTTAAGACAGCTGGGAGACAACATCAAACACAACAACGCTTACATCATTGGAATACCAGAAGGAGAAGACAGGGAGCACGGGATTCAGAACATATTTGAAGTAATAATGTCTGAAAACTTTCCTAAGCTGGCAAAGTACAGTGAAATACAAGCCCTGGAAGTGCAGAGAGTTCCAACCAGGATGATCCCAAGCAGGCCCACACCAAGACACATTATAGTGAAAATGGCAAGGGTTAAGGACAAAGACAGAATCCTTAAAACAGCAAGGGAAAGGCAGCAAGTTAAATACAAGGATACCCCCATGAGGTTATCAACTGACTTTTCTACAGAAACTCTGCAGGCCAGAAGGGAGTGGCAGGAGGTTTTAAAAGTGGTGAAAAATAAAGGCCTACAACCGAGATTTCTGTATCCAGCAAGGTTATCACTTAAAATTGAAGGACAGATAAAGAGCTTTCCAGAAAAGAATAAATTAAGGGAATTCATTACCACCAAGCCTGCTTTCAGGAAATGCTAAAAGGGCTTCTTTAAGAGAAGAGAAAAACAACCTAACTAAGAGAGACTAGGAACACAAATAACAAAATGGCAATAAATATGCATCTATCAACAATCACATTAAATGTAAATGGATTAAATGCTCCAATAAAAAGACATAGGGTGGCTGAATGGATAAGAAAGCAATAACCCGGCATATGCTGTATACAAGCGAATCACCTCAGATCAAAAGACACATTCAGGCTGAAAGTAAAGAGATTGAGTAAAATATTTCATGCAAATGGAATTGAGAAAAAAGCTGGAGTAGCAATACTTATATCAGATAAAATGGACTTTAAGTTGAAGAATATAACAAAGGACAAAGAAGGACACTTCATAATAATAAAGGGATCGATCCAACAAGAGGACATAACCCTAGTAAACATCTATGCACATAACATAGGAGCTCCTAAATATGTAAAACAGATATTGTCAGACATAAA
The DNA here is from genome assembly GCA_033961575.1 of Aselliscus stoliczkanus. NCBI lineage: Eukaryota > Metazoa > Chordata > Mammalia > Chiroptera > Hipposideridae > Aselliscus > Aselliscus stoliczkanus. Next base: position 134,044,862 of record CM066731.1, on the reverse strand, counting down.
GACAGAGATCAACAGTAACACTATCATAGTAGGGGACTTCAACACCCCACTGTCACCAATGAACAGATCCTCCAGACAGAAAATCAATGCAGAAACAGTGACCTTAAATGACACATTAGAACTGATATATTCAGTTCAGGATTTAACTGATATATTCAGAGCATTTCACCCCAAAGCTACAGAATATACATTCTTCTCAAGTGTACATGGCACATTTTCCAAGATAGACCACATGTTAGGCCACAAAACAAGTCTCAATAAATTTAAAAGATTGAAATCATTTCAAGTGTCTTCTCTGACTATAATGCTATGAAACTAAAAAATCAATTATAAGAAACCCAGAAAACTGTCAAATAAAGGGATGCTAAATAACATGCTACTAAATAGCAAGTGGGTCACAAATGAGATCAAGGAGGAAATCAAAAGATACCTTGAAACAAACGAAAATGAAAACACCGCGACCCAAAATCTCTGGAATGCTGTGAAAGCAGTCCTAAGAGGGAAGTTGATAGCAGTGCAGGCCTATGTAAAGAAGGAAGAAAAATCTCAAATCAACAGGTTATCCTTACACCTAAGGGAACTGGAAAAAGAACAGCAAAAGAGGCCTAAGGGGAGTACAAGAAAGGAGATAATAAAGATCAGAGCGGAAATAAATGATATAGAGAGCAGAAAAATAGTACAAAAGATCAATGAAACCAAGAGCTGGTTTTTTGAGAATATAAACAAAATTGACAAACCTTTAGCCAGGTTCATCAAAAAAAATAAAAAGAGAGAGGACTCAAATGAGTAAAATCAGGAATGAAAGAGGTGAAATGACTACAGAAATCACAGAAACACAAAAAAATTCTAAGAAATTAATATGATTAACTATATGGTAACAAATTTGACAATCTGGAAGAAATGGATAATTTCCTAGAAGCATATAACCTTCCAAAGCTAACTTAAGAAGAAACGGGAAATCTAAATAGCCTGATTACTACCAAGGAAATTGAATCAGTAATCGACAAGCTCGCAACAAACAAAAGCCTGGACCAGACGGCTTCACAAGTGAATTTTATAAAACATTCAAAAAAGAACTATCGCCTATTCTTCTCAAACTATTCCAAAAAATCCAGAAGGAGGGAAGGCTCCCAAATTGTTTTTATGAAGCCACTATCACCCTGATTCCAAAACCAGATAAAGACATCACAAAAAAAGAAAACTATAGGCCAATATCACTGATGAACATAGATGCAAAAATTCTCAATAAAATATTAGCAAACAGAATTCAGCAATATATTAAGAAGATCATACATCATAATCAAGTAGGTTTTATCCCTAGTACGCGAGGCTGGTTCAACATCCGTTAATCAGTTCATGTGATACACCACATCAACAAAATGAAGGATAAAAATCACATAGTCATTTCAATAGATGCAGAAAGAGCATTCAACAAAATCCAACAGCCATTTATGTTAAAAACCCTTAGCAAAGTGGGAATACAGGGATATCTAAGTATAATAAAGGCCATATATGATAAACCTATAGCTAACATCATACTCAATGGGGAAAAGCTAAAACCATTCCCTTTATGATCAGGAACAAGACAAGGCTGTCCACTTTTTTCTCTTTTACTCAACATAGTTCTGGAAGTTCTAGCCACAGCAATCAGACAAGAAAAAGAAATAAAAGGTATCCAAATTTGCAAGGAAGAAGTAAAATTGTCATTATATGCAGATGACATGATACTATATATAGAGAACCCCAAAGACTCCCTCAAAAAACTATTGGAACTGATAGACAAATTCAACAAAGTAGCAGGATATAAAATCAATGTTCAGAAATCAGTGGCATTTGCATATACCAATAATAAACTAACAGAAGGAGAAATTAAGAAAACAATCCCATTTACAATTGCTTCAAGAACAATAAAATACCTAGGAATAAATTTAACTGAAGAAGTAAAAGATCTGTACTCAGAAAATTATAAGACACTGAAGAAAGAAATCATAGAAGATACAAATAAATGGAAACACCTACCATGCTCATAGATAGGAAGAATTAATATAGTTAAAATGTCCATACTGCCTAAAGTAATATATGGATTCAATGCAATTCCTATCAAACTTCCAAGGGCATTTCTCACAGAAATAGAAAATATAATCCTAAAACTTATATGGAAACATAAAAGACCCCAAATAGCCTCAGCAATCCTGAGAAATAAGAACAAAGTCGGGGGTATCACACTACCAGACATCAAAGCATATTACAAGGCTACAGTTATCAAAACAGTATGGTACTGGCATAAAAACAGGCACATAGACCAGTGGAACAGAGCAGAGATCCCAGAAATAAATCCATGTATATACAGACAATTAATCTATGACAATAGAAGCAAGAATTTACACTGGGGTCAAGATAGTCTATTTAATAAATGGTGCTGGGAAAATTGGACTGACCTATGCAAAAAAATGAAACTGGACCACCTCCTTATGCCATATACAAGAACAAATTTAAAATGCATTAAAGACTTAAATGTAAGACCTGAAACCATAAAACTCCTAAAAGAAAATATAGGGAGAAATTTGCAGACATTACTCTAGGCAATATTTTTACTGATACATCCCCGTGGGCAAGGAAAGTAAAAGAAAAAATGAACATATGGGATTATATCAAACTTAAAAGTTTTTCACAACAAAGGAAACCATCAATAAAGCAAAAAGGAAGCTTACTGAATGGGAAAATATATTTATGAATGATATATCTGATAAGGGGTTAATATCTAAAATTTATAAAACACTCATGCAACTCAACACCAAAAAAACAAACAACCCAATTAAAAAATGGGCAGAGGAAATGAAGAGGCAGTTCTCTAAAGAGGACATACAGATGGCCAACAGGTATATGAAAAAATGTTCAACCTCACTGATCATTAGGGAAATGCAAATGAAAAGCACAATGAGATACCAGCTCACTCCAGTCAAAATGACTATCAGCAATAAATCAACTAAAAACAAGTGCTGATGGGGCTGTGGGGAAAAGGGAACCCTGCTGTACTGTTGGTGGGATTGTAGATTGGTGCAGCCACTATGGAAGTCAGTATGGAGGTATCTCAAAAAACTGGAAATGGAACTACCTTTTGACCCAGCGATTCCACTCCTATGCAATTATCCTGAAAAACCCAAGACACTAATTCGAAAAAATATATGCACCCCTATGTTCATTGCAGCGCTATTTACAATAGCCAAGACTTGGAAACAATCGAAATGCCCATCGGTAGATGACTGATTTAAGAAACTGTGGTACATTTACACAATGGAGTATTATGCAGCTATAAAGAAGAAAGAAATCGTACCATTTGCAATGATATGGATGGACCTAGAATCTTTTTTTTTTTTTGAGGGCAGTGTCACTGGCCCTCATATGTGGGACCTGAACCGGGGCCACTGGCTTCCCAAGCCAGTGCTGAACCACCGCACCACTCTGCCGGCCCAATTTTTTTTTTTTTCTTAGCTGAGCCATCCTTCCACCTGTTAGCAGCTCAACGGCAACTCAGCTTGGGCTGGCATCGAACCGCCGTTGCTCAGAGCTCAAGCTCGCACTCTTGAGGGAGCTCTTAACCAACTGAGCCACTCAGCCGGCCCTTGGATGGACCTAGAGAACATTATGTTAAGTGAAATGTCAGTCAGAGAAAGACAAATACCATATGTTCTCACTTATACATGGAATCTAAAGAACTGAGTAAACAAGCAGTGTAAACAGAAATAGTTTTAGAGACACAAAGAAAAATCTGATGAGGGCTAGATGACATGGGGATGGGCATGTGGGAGAAGGGGAAGGGATGAGGCAACATAAACTGATAGCTACAATACTACTGCAGAGACAGAAGAGACAGTTTAGGGAATATAATCAATAAGGTTGGAAATATATCTTTTTAGGGGATCAGAAAGACTTATGTCTTTTTAGGGAGACCACTTCATGGACGGTGTGGTGGCTTTACCACTGCACTGTACATCTGAAGCTGCCACTGAATAATATTATATGTCAACTATAATTTAACACATATATAGTCATGGGATGTGGGGTATAGTGTAGGGATGGAGTCAATGGAATTGTAATAGATATGTATGATATCGGGGGTGGGAGACCAGGGAGGGGGGGAGTCACTTTGTAAGGGGTGAAAAAGATAGCTATTGCATAGTTTTGTAGATCTGTAAATAATAATAATAATAATAATAATAATAATAATAACAATAAAGTTAAAAAAAGAAAATAGAACATTCTTATGAAACCTTTGGTAAGTTAAATTGCATAAAGGGGAGAAGGAATTAATTATCTTAGGACATATCTTGCTAATGGATGAGAAAAATAAATCAAATTAAAGCACAGATGCTCACAGACAGTTCAAAATTATGGAAGCTTGATACTGAGATGGTGAGTGTAGTTTCCAGGGAAGGAGCTTGGTGGTACCACTCTTGCTGCTTGGGACACATGTTGCCTATATAATATTTCATGGCAAAACAAACTCTGAGTGCTATTTTCACTTTTCACCTTTTTTTGTAACAGTAAAAATCCTCTTTGAATTTCTTTTGGTTAATGAAAGAATTGTACTAATGTAGGTCTTTCGTAAAAGTGAATTAGCATAAAGTGAACTTTTAAAAAGTTGGGGAATACCTCTATAAATGGCTGCTTTTCTGGAAGTAAAAAGCTATGTTTTATATATAGGAGAAGTGTAAAAGATATTTGAGGAGATTCACAAGTATTTCAAGTTTCAATTAGTATATTGCTAGAATGCTTTGTCAGGTAGACTTTGTTTTTAATCAAAGGAAATATGTAAACAGTGGGGTCTTGATTATGAATGCCAGAAGCATTTTTCCACATCGCAGACTATGCCAAAGAGATGTTATGTTAATATGTCAGGGAAGCCTTAACAAAAGTATAGGGCATGTATGCTTATATATGCAAGTGGTAGCCATATTGTAAAGTTGCCACAGCATTTCCACAGTATTTTCTCTCATGTTAAAATGAAATAGGATTAGGTCATCTATTACATCAGCTCTGTGTTAAAATACTTTAAGTCTCTGATAATTTGTATGTATTAGGATTCTAAACATTGAAAGCCCATATAACTTTTATATAATTATTGCCAGATATATTAGTTTACTTTACATTGAATTTGCAATTATAGCATTTAATATTTATGTGTCCAGTGTTCCTAGCTTCTAAAAAAATTTTTTTAAGTAAAAATTGAAAGGATTTTTTTTCAGATTCCATCAGTTGTTTTCACTCTATTATAAAGATTTTTTGAGGTCTAAATAAATTCAACTATTCTATTAAATCATCATACTTCTTAAGTACTGCAGTCCTTTATTTTTCTCTAACATACAATTGTCTCTCTCATCTTGATGCTTTGTTAAACCTCTGTATCTAGATGTCATCTCTCTCCTGTGTTCAACCCCCTCTTTCCAATTGCTGGTGTAATTCCTTGTTTTCTATAACATATTGTAAAAGAATTTCCTAGTGAAAGTTTGTGGTTATTAAGTTCCTGCCTCCTAGACACTTTATTCCATTGTTACACTTGGTTGGTAATTTATCTGAGAAAAGAATTCAAGGTGAAATTAATTTTTAAATTTACATGTTATTCACAGAGCTGTCTCTCTATAAATATGTTTCCACTAGCTGTAAGAAATATGCTCATAGTGTCTATTTGAAACCTTCCTTCACTTTCTTTTCTCTATTCTCTTCTTTTAGATAGATCCTCTGCTTTAAATTTCCTTTAATAGTGTCTGTCTTTTTTGTCTGTTCTGTTAGAATATTTTTGGATTTTATATTGTTGATTTCTATTATTTTCTAAGTAAGCAATGATGGGTAATATATACACTTATTTATTTTATTTGTAGTTCATTTGTATAGAATTTTGCTTTTTTATGGCTGCAATATCTTCTTTAAAATGTCAGATAATTTATTTTTCTTTTTTTAATTAAAGTTTATTGGGGTGACAATGCTTACAACGTTACACAGATTTTGGTGTACAATTCTGTAATACATCATCTACATATCACATTGTGTGTTCACCACCCAGATGCTATAGAAGACAGTGTGGGGGTTCCTCAAAAAATTAAAAATAGAATTACCATATGACCCAGCAATCCCTCTCCTGGGTATCTACCCAAATAAATCTGAAAACATTATCTGTAAAGATATATGTGCTCTGATGTTCATTGCAGCTTTATTTACAGTGGCCAAGACATGGAAACTACCAAAGTGTCCTTTGATAGATGATTCTATAAAGAAGATGTGGTATAGATCATTTATTTTTAATTGCACTTCTATTGCCAAAATACATCTTTCCTTAAGTTTTTTTTTTTTTTAAATCACATTTCTTATCATTTATGTTATAGGTGTTCACAAACTTCTGGTGTTCTTTCTCTATTTTTTTATACAAATAAAATAATACCATAAAAATTTAAAATTTTATGTATGTATGGGGACAGTAGACCAAAGAAATTGACTTCTGTATAAGGTGATGAGGGCTACTTTTTTCAAACTGTAGGATTTCTGGATGCTTATATGCAAATTTATTTCCTCTAGACCACCAATGGCATCAATTTAAGTCCTAGGTTTCACAGAGCAAGTCATTAAAGCATTTTGATAGTAATCCTCAAACTTTGAGTCTATAGCAAGGATTAGCACACCTATGGGATACAGGCCAAATCTGGCCAAGCACCTGCTTTCATGATATCACAACAGAGCTGAGTAATTATAGACTGTATGTCTGGCCTACAAATACTAAATATTTTTTATTTCACCTTTTATTTCTGACAACTGCTGGAGAAGGGGGAAAAATGTTTTGCTGCTGGGCTTTCTATGCTTCGTATGTAAAGAACAAAGGTGATGGGAAACAATGTTTTGCTAGTTAGATACACTAACTCTCCCTGATCCTATATCTAACTCTCCCTTCTTTGAGCAGCCATGTCCTGAGCAAGTTGGTTTTCATTGAAGATCAATCCCTTATTATTTAGAACTCACTCATGGTGGTGTATGATGAGTTTTCCTTGTATTCCTCAAATTCAGTGTTCATTAGTTGTGACACAACCCACTGGAAGCACAGCACACACTAGGGCCCCTTTTTATTGCCTCACTGGCTTGAGGAATAAGGAGAACTATGGAAAAATGCTTTATGTTCATGCTGCTTGTTGTGCCAAGAGTAATAAAAAAACATTTGTCTCAGGTCCAAGTCTTGTGTCTTCTGCAAGCATCCATAAAACAATAATAGGATAACATTAACTTTTCAGTAGGGTAAAGTTGTGGTGATGAGGATAGGCTGCTGACAGAGAGTTGTCTTTCTGGAAAAGAAAATACAAAGAATCCCACAGGTCAGATAGAGGGACATATGAGAAGACTCCCCAGGATCTGGTAGTGAATGCTCTCACTCACATGGTGCTACACTTTTTCTACCTCTTCATGAGTCTGAGAAGCAGGAGATAAAATTGAATTAAGCTTTCATAATGATCCTTAAGTTATTCCTCAGTCTCTTTTGGGTAGGAGGAAGAAGATGTACTATCATGACAGTGGGTCAGCAAGCCCCACATTTCCATCTGAGAGGGAATATGGCTGCGGTTTCTGAGTCAAGAGGCCCCTAACAATAAAATAAATGGTGTCACCAACAAAGACCTTGATACAGGCATGCCTTAGAGATATTGTGAGTTTGGTCCCAAAACATTGCAATAAAGCAAATATTACAAAAAACAAAACAAAACAAAACAAAACAAAAAACAAGTCACACAAAGCTTTTGGTTTCCAAATGCATGTAATGTAAAAGTTATGTTTCCACTTATGTTTCCATTATGTCCATTAAGAGTACAATAGCATTATATCTGAAAAAACAAAGTATTAATACACACCTATATTTAAAAATACTTTATTGCTAAAAAATTCTAACCATCATCTGAGCCTTCAGTGAATTGTAATCTTTTTATTGATCGAGGGTCTTACCTCCATGTTGATGTTGATGGCTATTGACTGATTAGGGTGATGGTTCCTGAAGGTTGGGGTGGTTGTGACAATTTCTTAAAATAAGACAACAATGAATTTTGCAACATCAATTGACTCTTTCTTTCACAAACAACTTCTCTGTAGCATATGATGCTGTTTGATAGCATTTTACCTATAGTAAAATTTCTCTCACAGTTGGAGTCAATCTTCTAAAAACTTCTGCATCTTTATCAACTGTAATAATGTTCTAAATATTCTCATTTACAATATTCTGTAATATTCTAAAACCTTTGTTTTCATTTCAACAATCTTCAGAGGAATAGATTCCATCTCAAGAAACCGTGTTCTTTGCTCATTCATGAGAAACAACTCCTTGTTCGTTAACAGTTATCATGAGAATGCAGCAATTTAGTCACATTTTCAGCATCCACTTCTAATAAGAATAAGAGGGCTGGCTGAGTGGCTCAGTTGGTTAAAAGTTGACTTACGAGCACGAGCTCTGGGGAACAGAGCAACTGGTTCGATTCCCACATTGGCCAGTGAATGCTGCACCCGAGCTGAGCTGTCACTGAGCTGCCAACAGGTGGCAGGATGGCTCAGCTGGTGTAACAACAAGATTGCCTGTTCAACGGTGGGCAACGCCCACCTGCAACTAACACTGAACTCAGCACCTTGAGCTGAGCTGCTCCTGGATGGCTCAGTGCATAGAGCATGTGCTCTTAACAACAAGGCTGCTGGTTCGATTCCCACATGTGATGGTGGCTACAGCCACCTGCAACTAAAATTGAACACAACACCTTGAGCTTAAAGGCCCGCAGGCAGCCAGATGATGACTGGCGCCAACCACAATGAAGACTGAAGAACAACAACTTGTCTGTTCCCCTCCCCCAATTCCCCAAAAACAACTTAAAAAAAAAAAAAGATTAGCAACAATCTCAAAAAAAAAAAAAGAATAAGAATAAGAAAAGACTACTACTACGACGACTACGATGACGAAGAAATGATGATAATAATGTGGCCCCCAAACAATTGCAATAGTAACATCAAAGATCACTGATCACAGATTACCATAACAAATATAAAAACAAAAATATGAAATAACATGAGAATTATTCAAACGTGATACAAAAACTTGAAATGAGCAAATGCTATTGAAAAATGATGCCAATAGAGTTGCTCCATGCAGCATGACAATAAATCTTTAACTTAAAAAAAATACAATAGGGCCAGCCGAGTGGTGTGGTGGTTGAGTGCTGGCTTGGGAAGCCAGCGGCCCGGCCAGTGACACTGCCCTCAAAAAAAAAAGGGTATAAAAAAATACAATATGTGCTAAGAGCAATAACAAGAAAGAAGCACAGCAAAATGAGGTATGCCTGTATATGATATAGAACTTTAGGTGAACCAAAAACATTGAAAATTCATTTGACTGTAGCCAAGCATGTTCTGCTAGAAAACAAAAGTAAATTCAGAACCTTGCTTACTGTATGAAACTAATCTCTCTTTATACATCTGCTAGCCTTTCCGTTCATGTGTTTATTTTAAGATTCCACTTTAAATGTGAATTCCAAGATATCAAGGATTTGTGTCTGTTATATTTATAGCTATATTTCCAAGACTTAATATAATGTCTGGAACAAAGTAAAAAAAATCTATATAATTTTGCTAAATAAGTCAAAATAGTGTTGTGCATAAAAGCAGCTCCTGACAGATAATAGGACAGACTTACCCATTGTGAACTTTTCACTTACCCCGTCTTTTCCAACCTCTGCTCTGCTGCTAAAGACCAAACAGTTATGTATTTTCCAAAAAATTAACTAGTTTAAAATGCATCATGAAGGGAGTAAAATTGTTACTGTCAGAAGAGAAAAGGAAATAACAAAAATTCAGAGCAGTAAGTACAAGCTAAGTATAGAAGAGCTCATGGGATTATATACAGATGGCAGTGTAAATATCTGGGGTATGTGTTTAAAGTCCATATGAGTAATGGACTCAAGCATGAAGGTCCTATGTATTTAGAGAAGTTGAATTAACTCTACTCCACAAAGCAAAGAGTCATAAATTATCTTAAAACATGGACTGTTTGACTTGATGATATAGTAAAAAGGGGCCACCTACAAAATTTAGAGTCCCAGTTTTTGTGCCTAGAGATGAACTAGAAGTTCATACCAACTATATGGTGTTTAGATGTTATTGTGGAAAGGCGTCATAAACAATGGTTTAGAACCAGTGAAATCCACTGGATCTAGGCAGAGGCAAATGAACTATTACCTTGGGGGATATACCTCAAATTTAGGATATATAGCTCCTATAAGCTAATTAACTACATTTCAACTAAAGATGATCTCACTGTGAAGAAGGACATGAGAAAATAAGCTCTCCAAGATGTTGAAACACATAATGTGTGTATTCTCTGAAAGAATACTTAAAGTAAATACATTTAAATGTTCAAAAATAACAAAATAGTAAAGAAAGAACAAAACAGTATAAAAGAAGTCCACACATATTTAGAAAAGAGATTCTGGGAATGAAAGATATATAAAATTTTGTTAAGCTTTTAGTTGAGCAACACTGCCAAAGAGAGAATTAATGTAATGGAATTTACATGGAAGATTTAGCTATAAATACAGGGCATGAATTAATAGGAATGAAGGCAGGAAGACAAGGATGCAGGGAGGAAGGAAGGAGGAAAGAAATATGGTTTAAAAGCCATGAAGGATAAAAAAAGAAGGTCCAGCATCTATTTAATAAAAATTGTAAGAGGAGAAAATAGGAAATTTAGAGAAAGGAGGGATGGCAGAGCCCAGCATTCAGAGAATTAATATTTACTAAAATGACAAAATTGAGAAAGATATGACTCCTCTGATAGAAGGAACTTATACAGTCTCAATAACCATAGATAGAAATATTTCTATATTTATTCACATTGTACTGCAACTGCAGAACATAAAAGAAAATAGAAAAGAGAAACAGCTGTGAGGGAAAAACAAATATTGCTTACAAAGATATGACACAATTACAGTAAGCTTTCCATCAGTCACACTATATGACAGAAGAAATCAGTCAACTCACCTTCAGTTCTCAGATAAATTCAAATTGAAGACTGAAGGTGAAATAAAGATATTTTCAGCCATATAAATACTAAAAATTTAACCTGAAAGAAGTACAAAATGATAAACTTGAAAATAAAAATGTAGACCCTGGCAGGAAAGCGTTAATTTAAAAGATTTGTAAAACTGTCATTAAGTATAAATACATATTCATTATAAACATTGTTATTAATAATGAGAACTAATGAAGGGTTATTTTAAAAAAGAAGACTGGACTCCAAAAGCAGATCACAACAGAAAATTGGTAAGGAGCTGGAAGAAAATTGAATTAAAGGGTTCAGTGGATTTAATCAGCTAAGGAGGATGATAGGAGTATTAATTTATTAATTATGGGCTTTGGTAATATAAGTTTACAGTTAAAAATTGAGAGGATTGCTAACTAAATAAAAATAGGGGATAAAACTACCACAGCAGGAAAAGGAATAGAGAAAACAGTTCAATCCTAGAGAAGGAAGGAAAGAAGGTTTAAAAAGCAAATAAAAATATGACATATAGAAAACCAAACAAAAATAAAATTACCTAAATAAGTCCAAATATATCTGTAACCATAATATATGCAAACAGAATGAGTTATATTAAAAGATAGCAACTCAAACTTTGTGTGAATGAAAATTTTAAAACAAGAAGAGCAGCAGCAACAACAAGCAAAATGAAGTTTAGGTATATGCTATTTACATAAGGCACGTTTGCCGCTCATTGATACACGAAGGTTTAAGAAAGATAAATCAGAGATATGTAACTAAAATGTAGCTTGTATGCTAGTGTTTTTATCAACTAAATTTGAAAATGGGGCAAAAACTTTTATAATGATAATTATATTCACTGAGTATCAATAAAAATATAGCTGCCCTATTAGAACATACAACAACCCTGAATTTTTAACCCCTTAATTACATAACAAAATATAACTACTGACTTAAAGAAATCTAACATAGTCATTAAATAAAGTTACTCTGACATATAAACTACAATATGAAAAAGACTTTATGAGAAAATAAAATTATAGGCCCATCTAATAAGTGCAAAAGTCCCAAATAAAGCTTTCACAGTTGGAATAATAAACACCATAAGTAAATACAGTTTGATCAGGGAATTAAAATAAGGTTCAAGATAGTAAGTATATAAATGTAATTTCTTACCTTAACAAATAATATAAGAAAAGAAAATTTTATGTTAATACATATCTCTTAATACATGCAGAAAATTTATATTTGATTAAATTCAATCTAAGCAAAAGAAATGGATAATGAAGTGTCTGGAAATACTATAACTAACTCTGAATAAACTTGTATAATTGAGAATTCAATTTAATTTTACAAACATATCTAAGAACACATGCTTTGCTCATTATAGAATGATGAATTGGTTTTAAAATAGCATCATTATTGGTTTCATTCAACCAAGTACACAAAAATGCTTATTTCTAGCATTTTGGAATATGATTTTACTGATAAAAAGAGTATGACATAAACTCTAAAGTTTAACAATTTTTTGTTTTATTTTTTTTTGTGTGCTTCTTTGATTTGAAGTAGAACATCACAGATATGTTTAGCCAAAGAGTAAGTTACAGGATTTGAATATATTCTATTTTTATTTATTCTATTGATATAAGGATGTAATGTTAAAAGTCATTTACCAAATCACAAAGAAGGAAGTTTCAAATGTTATTTTTCAGGACAAGTTGCTTAAAGAAAGCAGCAATTTTTTCAGTTTGTATTACTTGATCCAAGATGATAGTCTTTTTTTGTTGTACTATGAAAAATCTTCACCTTGGGGAAATTTATTGTTTTTCTCAATTGGCTTAGCTATCATGACTATGTAATGTGATGTGAAATGTGAATTCCAATTTTAGTATTAAGTGTAAGTCGTAAATTTGAGTTTTGTTTTAAAAATACTCCAGTGAATATATTTTCTTAGAGTAATTAACCATTCTTTAAAAATAATTTTAGGCAACAACACTTCAACTTAAAATGTGAACAAGATACATACCACATATTTCTCTTCCTAGGCTATGTGATTTTATTGTCTAAATGCTAGTAATATTTGGTCAAATAATCAATTCATTTTTAAGGTGTGATATAACAACATTTCCTTATTAATGTAATATTCAGCTTTTTTATTATATTGGAACTGTCAATCAAACTCTAATGAATTGTCAATTCTAATGTCCATTAAACTCTCTTAGCTCTGGCTGCTATAAGAAAAATACCACAGACTTGGTGGCTCAGGCAATAGATATTCCCCACAGTTCTGGAGGCTGGGAAGTTCAAGATCCAGGTGCAAGCATGGTCAGTCTCTAGTGATAATTATTTAATGAATCAACTCTAGTGACTTTATTTTAAAACTATAGCTAAAAATGCTTTCCTCTTTTAGTGCACTATACCATAATGCATTCAATTACCATTCAGAAAAAATGAGTCATTATTGAATTCTTCCAATCCTCCGCCCATATATTGGCACTGATCCAAGCAAGTCGCATTGCTTCCGTCTACTGTTTTCCATCCCTATTGCTACTTCTTGCAGGATTATTGAAATCAGATCTTAATTGTTCTTTCTTCTTTTGTTCTTAATGTCATCCCTTTTTCTAAATAATTGTCAGAGTAATACTTCTCAAACGTGTATCAGGTCATGTCAGCCATCCAGTTTAAAATACGTCAGTAACTTCCCTTACATAACAATATAAATTTAAAAACTCTTTAGAATAGTAAATGTTATTGTGTCACTTTCAGCCTTTATTTTCACTCCACTCTTTCAAATGTGTGTACCTATATGTAATATGATTCTATGCATTTTATGTGTTTTTCTCTATGTGTAATATCATTTACTCTCTCTCCTGCTTGAAAAATTATATTCATTCTTCTTTTTTCTTAAATATCTTTTTTTCTTACTGTAATACTTTTAGCTAAGTATTTACTTTCATAACCCACTCACTGCTTATGCCCAGTTATATATGTTCAAATATTTTTATTGTTAGAATTAATTTAGTTCGTCTAACGAATTGCATTTGAATTGTTGATTACTTTCCCAAAACTGAATGCAGCGACTCATTTAAATACTAAAACAACCAGCTAACATTGTGTTATACTTCTTTGTCAAGTTAAAATTATTGTCAAAAACATTTGTCAGATATTGCTAAGCACAGCATAGACATTACACTTCCTCTAGTATTATAATATATCAGGTCATTATTCTTACATTGTGATTATCTGATAATTATTAGTCCTACAATGTTTAGTGAATGGTATCCTAAAGTAATTTTTATTTTTATATTTTTAATTTTGTTTGTTTATTTTGTTCTTTAGATTCCACATAGAAGAGAAATCACATTGCATCTGTCTTTCTGTGTCTGACATATTTCACTCAGCACAATACCCTCCACATCCATCCATGCCACCGCAAATGGTAAGAACCCATTCTCTTCCATGGTCAAGCAGTATTCCATGTATATACGTTTCACTTCCTCCTTATCCATTCATCCATTGACAGATACCCAGGCTGCCCCACATCTTGCTCATTGTAAATAATGCTGCAATGAACATGCAATGCCCATGTCCTCTTGAAGTAGAGATTTTGAGTTTCTTCAGATAAATACTCAGAAGTGGGTTTAGTGGGTCCTTCTTTATCTCTTGTTATAGCCTTTGTTTTAAAGTCTGTTTTGTTTGATCTAAGTATTGCTGCCTCACCTTTTTTTTTCTTTGTTTCCATTTTTATGAAATATCTTTTTTCATCCCTTTAAGTCTACCAGTGATCAAAAACTACAGTGAATGTTTAAATTAATATATATATATTACAGTAAAAGATATATTGCCATTAATCTCCCTCAGAATACTCCCCTTGCTTCAAACACAATTATCCAATCATTCTTGCCACTTTCTGAGCAGTTCTGAAAGTCCACTTTTGTGAGTGTCTTTAGTTGCTCTGTCTTGGCTGCCTTGATGTCTGAGTTGATTCAAAACATTTACCTTTTATGATCATTTTGACTTTGGCAAAGAGCCAGAAGTCACATGGTGTCAGATCTGGTGAATAAGGTGGATGATGACATGCTGTGATGTTTTCATTTGACAAAATTACTGTACTAGAAGCAACGTGTGACATGGAGCCCTCCCATTGTGATCATAAAATACAGTGAATGCTGCTGACGAATGCCATCCAACAGAAAAGTAGGGATTTTCAATATGGGAAGTGGTGCATCAAACCTTAGCAACAGTGTGTGACAAGTTTCAAATTGTTTGGTGCAGTCAGTCAGGTGTGAACTATGGGTGAGGAAAGATGTGTTTTAAAGTGTGCTGCAAATCATCCTCCATAACATCGCTTCTCGTATACGGTTATTTCAGTCAAATAAAAACACTACGGTGTGTCCTCACCCACCTTATTGACCAGACCTGGCACCTTGTGACTTCTCACTCTTCCCCAAAGTCAAAATGATTCAGGACATCAAGGCAGCCATGACAGTGCAACGAAAGACACTCACGAAAGAGGACTTCCAGAGCTGCTTCAGAAAGTGGCAAGAATGATGTGATAAGTGTGTTCCAAGCAAGAGGGAGTATTTTGAGGAAGATTAATGGCAATGTGTCTTTTATTGTAATAATTTTTTATTTATTTAAATATTCACTGCATTTTTTTATCATACCTCATATATGTGTCTTTCAATCTGAAGCGAGTCTCTTGTAGGCAGCAAATGTAAGGGTCTTGTTTTCTTTCCTATTCACTCACCCTATGTCTTTTCATTGGAGCACTTAATCCATTTCTATTGAAAGTGGTGTTGATAGCTATGTAGTTATTACCATTTTATTATTCATATATTTTTATATTTTTTCTTCTTCTTAAAGATGTCCCTTTAACATTTCTTGTAATTCTTTAGCTTTTTCTTGTCTGGGAAGCTCTTTATCTGTCCTTGATTTTAAGTGATAGCCTGGCTGGGTAGAGTAGTCTTGTTTGTACGTTCTTGTTTTTCATCACTTGGAATATTTTGTGCCAATCCCTTCTGGCCTGCAAAGTTTCTGTTGAGAAATCAGCTGACAGTCTTATGGGGCTCCCTTACAAGTTAGTAGTTGCCTTTCTCTTGCTGCATTTAGGATTCTCTCTTTATCTTTAACATTTACCATTTTAATTATAATGTGTCTTTGTGTGGGCCTATTTGGATTCATCTTATTTTGGATTCTCTGGTCTTCCTAGGATTATATGTCTATTTTCTTTGCCAGGTTAGGAAAGTTTTCAGTCATTTCTTCTTTAAGTAGGTTATCAATCAGTTGCTTTCTCTCTTCTCCTTCTGGCATCCCTATGATGTGAATGTAGCTATGCCTGATGTTGTCCCAGAAGTCTTCTAAGCTTGCTTTATTTATTTATTTATTTATTTATTTATTTATTTATTTATTTTTTTCTGATTGGGTGAATATTGCTACCTTGTTTTCTAACTGATTCGATCCTCTCTGCTTCATCTAGTCTGCTGGTGATACCTTTTAGTGCACTCTTCATTTCAGTTATTGTATTCTTCACTTCTGACTGGTTCTTTTTCATGGTTTCTATGTCCCTTTTTATGCTTGCTATCTCTTCATTGAAGTTTTCATTAAGTTCCTTGAGCATCCTTATAACCATTGTTTGAACCCTGTCTCTGGTCTGCAGCTTGCCTCCATTTTGTTAGTTCTTTTTCGGGAATTTTCTCCTGTTCTGTCATTTGGTATATGTTTCTTTGTTTCCTCATTTTGGTTGTCTCTCTGTGTTTGTTTCTATGTACTCATGTTAGGTAGATCTGCTACATCTCCATCTTGGCTGGTGGCCTTATGTAGTAGGTATTCAGTGGGGCCCAGATGCACTGTCTCCCTAGTCCCTTGTATGGGTTGTGCGTGACCTTCTGTTATATATTTGATCCTTAATTGCTATTGGCACATCAGTGGGTGGGATTGATCCTCAGGCTAACTGTGGGGCTTGCCCACATCCACAACTATGGGCTGCTCTGTGGGGGACTTACCTTACCAAGCAGGGTTTACCCCAGCTCTGGTGCCTGTTGAAACCCCCCTTTGGTTGTGCTGCTTGTGGGGCTACTTTGGTGGTGCTCTGCTGTGATCTGAAGCCAACCTCCAAGTATGTTGGTTCTGAGACCTCTTGGGGAGGGACTCCAGTGCAGGCCCAGGTCACCCACTTCTTGTGACCTGCTGGTAGCAACCTGGTAGACACTACAAAATGATTTGTGGTTGGTCACTGACTGTGGTAAATCTGGAGGCATGTGAAGAGGTCACATTGTGAACTGAGGATGACCACTACTAATACCAGGCCTGGGGTAGCTCTGCAAAAGCCAGCACACCCCAAGGCCTGCTGCTACCTCCCAGCTCCTGTAAGATTCAGACACTGATAAAGCTTCGTGCAATATTCTAGTTGGGTGAGGCAGGGTCTCAGGGAGTCATCACGGTGGGATGAGTTGTGCTCACTAGGTTAATATAGATCTGGTTTAGTGCTGGTACTGAGCCTGGAACTATGCAGCAAAAGTCTCAGAGAATATGGAGGCCAGCCACTACCCACCTGGGGCCTGAGGACCACCAATAGTTGTCCAAGAAAGAGTACAATTCTAAAATAATATATAAAAATGATATTTAAGAAATATTTTGGAGATCATGACATAAACCTAATTTATAGGTTAAATCTCTCTTAAAATGAGATATTTTGGGTGCTAACTTTATTTCAAGTAGATTTTCAAACAGTATAGCGTTTCTTTATGACTTTTTTGATTGGTGTTACTATGAGCTCAAGACTACTAAAGTATTTGTAGAATGGGTTAAAAAAATCTCAAGTATTCTAAAATTTTGATGATTATAACATATATGATTTTGCAGACTTATTCTTTTATTTTTCTTTATTCGGTGTCATTTTGATCACCTACTTTGTGCTGAGAACTGAGCCAGTAACTGATGATACAATGGTTAATAAAATAAGTTCTTTAAAATCAGGTCAACAGACATGTGAGAGAGAAACAATATGGTGTGAGAGGTTGTACCATAAGCAAAATAAGACAGTATTCAAAGCTGCTTGCAGAGGTTTGTGAGAAATTTGCATATGACATAGTATATACAATGGACCTAGATATTTTACACGTAAAGGAAAGATGAAAGTTTCTGACATAGAAAGAAACACACACACACACACACGTACACACACACATACACACACACATACAGACATATCCCACTTAAATATGACTTTTAGTTTTTCCTATGGTGAAGTATCTTATATTGGACTAACCCTTCTTTTGAAGTAATTATAAAACTTGGACAGATATTTAATAAAATAATGTTTAATAACATTGAAAAGAATCAATTTAGGTAGAGCTCAAGAGATTGTAATACTTGAAAAAGGGAAACATGAGGAGAGACAACACTCATTTTGGATTTTTTACTGAGTACAATTTTTTTACAGTTCCAAGTTTACTGAAAGAGTCCAAGGATTAGATAGCAATAGTGTTGAACTAAGGATACAAAGTCAGAGTTTGAATTGAAAAGTTATAGGAGCTCAGAAAAGTGAGTTGCAAAATTTCCAAAATATTCCCATCAATAGGTTGGCTGGTTCCTAAACTGTCCATTCTATAAGAAACATAGCAGAAAATAGTGTCTAAGAGGCTAAATGCCATATTTGAAAAAAAAAAGAACAGTTGAAGATTAGATTTTCAAATTTTGCGAGAATTCCTTAACATGATAGATAATTGCCAAAAAAGAAGACCCAAATGATCTTGAATTAAATGGGTAAATTATGAAAAATAACTTCAAAAGCAAAATTATAATCATATTTAAATTTACAAAAAATATTTAATTTAATTTGGGATTCATATGAATCCTCATGTTTATATGCAACAAGGTGGAACCTCTAAAGAGTACCTTGAACTTCAAGAGTTCTCATATCAGCTCTGATCTTTCTCCCCCAAGTTAAAAGATGTACAAGGGAAGGTGCAGGCTTTGCATCATGGGGTTGTAACAAAATTGTCCTCAGGGGAATAATCTTTGCTAAACGAAGTCTATAGAGAAAATAATATAAAGAAGTGGAGTCCTCATTTGTGTATACAAGAAAGAGTATTCCAATGTTATTAAAAGGTTAGAACAAGTATGACAATTAGAACAAAGGAGATATTCTGTGAGTGTTATCTGTATTTTAGGCAAAGATGAAAGGCACAGATGGAATGAATTGTCGCACTGTACATTCTTGTTCTCTGCTAGAATGTTGGGAGGATGCCAACCATTGCCAGGGCTAGGTTTCCAAAGTTTGCTATTATATAGGGATTTTCTTTATCAATTATTTGCTTCCTCGTTTCTTATTTTGATATTTTTCATTACATATGGAATGAATTGTATCAATGAAACAGTTCCTAATGACTATATATTTCCTTTATCTGTAAATTAGAATACGCATACATTTTTTTGTTGTTGTTATTTCATTTAGTTTTGACTCCAGTGACATTGCTTACTTTATTTTGGATGCTGTATAGCCTCAAATCATTCAAATAAATATGTATAGCTGGGCTGTCAGGGAACAAATGATTGGCATGAGCCATCAATGTTCATTAAGATGAAACTTTGGCATGCCTTATATTAGAAAAAGCCAAATTCAATAAATGTCATGTAGCCTGCCAGATGTTTCATTGCAAAATATGATAGATTTTTACCAGAATAATGTTTCATAAGCAAGGTCAGTTGTATTCGATTAAATTGTCTTTATATGCTCTTAATATCAATTTATGACAATGACAAATTTTTTGATAATTTTGAAACTATAATTTTATTCTCTTATTTGTAATTTTCAACTTCCAATTAATCAAAAACAATTTTGTAGTAAATGGAGGCTTAATCTAATCAACTTAAGAAAAAAAATAAACTTTAATATTAGTTTTTTAAGGAAGTTACCTTAGATTATAGAAATAATTTTGTTCCCCATATTATATTGTTAGCTCTTATATTCCCTGCTTCTATGAAAAAAGATAGAAAGTAAAATACATTTTTCTCTGCATTAAATGGCTTTGTTAATAGTTTTCAGATAAAATTGATCATCAACTTGATAATCTTTTTTTTCTTTCAAAATATACTAGTTAACTGTATAAATAACCGCTATTAAATTATGTCTTACAGTTATGTAGGAATGCAGAACATAGGTTTAATAAGCATGCTCCGTGTCATAATTTTATATATATATATATGATATATATATCATATATATATATATATATCATATATATCATATATATGATACACACATACATACAGGGTCTACATGCTTATTATAAAGTATTTCACAGAGTGAATGCTTAACTAACTGTTGACTGAGACAGTAAGTGAATGGGACTAGTAATTTTGACTCTATTGATACTTTATTAACTGGATATTTATAAGTGAAACTAAAAAAATTACAAGGAATAAGACATAAAATTAAGAAATGGGAGACATTTTCTTAAGAAAGAAAAAAAGCTACAGTGTGTTGATTTATGAAGCACCGGGTTCCATTTAAAAATCACTTAAACTTAGGTCCTATTGCACTCAATTTTTCATCATTACTTTGTGGGAAGTAAGTACTGTAAACTTGCCAACAATAGAATCAGGGAAAACAAGTAAACAAAAATAACAATAGCAACAACAGAAACTTAAAGTCACAGGCTCTGAGGTCAGGTGGTCTAATTTTCCTGGCTTGTCAACTTATGAAACAATAAGATGTTAAGCAAGTTTAACAGGAGTTGACTATTATGTAATCACCTCTTACTTAATCCCTTACTTTCTGACCACCCTTGCAGAAATTACCCATGCCCTCCTAATTGTAAAAGCCATACTACATCTTACTTGACCTTTCTGCAGCATTTGTACAACCCACCTTGAATTTCTTGCATCCATCCATCAGTTTCCTTTCATCAGTCAACTTCCTCTCTGTGTTCATTGAGAAGCCTCTAGAAAGACTGAATCTTATCTCTACATGTTCTTAGTCCCCAGTATTCCTTCTCCTCACCTCTTCTGCTAGCATCCTTTACATATAATTTTAAGTCTCTGACATCCAGGCTTAGATGTCCAGCATCCTAATTAAAGTGAATAGCTGAGTAGTCCGGAAGTACCTTAAATTCAGTCTTTTTATAACCCAAACTAGCCCTCATCTTTCCTCACAATCTCTTAAATCATCCATTTTTCTTGGTTTAATTCATCTTCCTAAGGCAACTGTAGCTACTATAATAAAAATAAATGTTTTTCTCATTTCAGATATTTTGTACTTTAAGCTTGTTTTGCTACTATGGCAATTACACAATAGTTATTTAAATTCTGACTGCTTTTCCTATTAAGGCATTTCTTTTAAGACATGTCATGTCTTATAGGAAATTACACATAAACATTTAGTACAGTGTCTGGAACATATTAAGTATTATTACTTTTTAAATTTTAACATGATCAATTGCATGTAAATAAATCATCAAGTGGAGAAATATTTATAAATCCATTGTTAAAATTCACAAAATAAAATTTTAAGTGTTACTGTATATAACAGAAAATTTACTAATGAAACATTCAGGTTCTTCTTATATGCAAAAGAACAAAATAATAAGTCCATGAGGTAATGTCCTGAATAAAGTATGAGCCAAGAGAGTTGCCAATTATAGTAATCACCATTTCCTTTCCAAGAAATTGAATATTTAAATGGCCAGACAATAATTAAACTAATATATAGAGCCCATTAGTCAGTCAGGAAAGGTTTCATTGTTGCTGCAATATAAGAGCTGTAGATAGATGAACTGAGGCATTATTGAGTAGTACAGAAATTACTGTAGCACTGAGATTTCACTTCTAGATGGATACTGCTGTATATTTTGATGGCATCCAATACTTCCATGTTTTGTATATACAAGCTTCCCTGTGTCACTTCAAAATTAGCCTCTAAACACCCATTCTTGCTTGGGACTCAATTGCTAAATTAAAATAACTATTAATAATAATAATAGCTACATATATATAATATATCTACATACGTATACTATGTATATATTTTTTTCTTTTGTACACTATGAGTCTAATTCATAAAATGAAACAAAATGACCAGTAGGCTATTTCAGAATGTTAAATTAAAAGCCCAAGAAAAATAGGTCATTAAAAAGTTAATAAGAATTTTTTTTACTCTGTAGGAACATAATTCTCTATGCTCTTGTCACCTTTATTCTAATCCTGATATCCAGCTCTTGAATAAATAGACTGGAGATTATCACACAGTATACATTCGTGTGTAAGGAATTCCTATTAAAGTTCATTGCTTAAATTAAAATACGCTTTGTAGCATTTCCTGTGACAGACCCTGCTGTGGTCTGTCATATGAGACACTGAAAACCCACTTTACTCTTTCAGCTTATTCTTTAGTGCATAGGGAATGTGTTATTAATTTTATTTTGTTTATTTTTTGTTATGCTTTGCAATATTTTGACAGAAATGCCACCAATCATAGTACTACTCAGTGATTACACCAAAGGGTAATATGTAATACTGTTACACTAGTATGCAATTTAAGTGTGGAAAACCATAGCACAGGCAAATCAGTGTGTTTGTGCTGCTGCAAGGAATAATTGTGTTTATAAGAATAATTTTCTATCCCGTAGTTTCATAGTAAAAATTTCACTGAGAATGATTTTGAATTTAAGAATTTACTGTAGACAATTTTTAATCATAGTACGGAATAAAGTACTATACTGTCATCACAAAGAATAAGAGATTATATTAAATTTGGATCAGTATTTAAGTTCATAATATTTTTCCCCTATCTGGTCCCTCTTCTTTTCCCTTAAGCTTAGACCTGTATTATCACTTACCTGACTAGTAAGAAATATTTTAAGTATTTTCCCTGCTTTTGGTAATTAACACACCTTCATTATTTTCCATGTAAAGTATTCTTTTTAAAATGCAGTTATGAGAATATCATCCTACTGCTGAAAATGTTCAATGGCTTTTCAATATCTAAGGCCAAAATACACCTGTACATTAGCCTTGTACCAGTGGTCAGTTATTTTACCAATATATTCAGAAGAAAAAAGAGTTATAGAAAAAAATTCAAAACAGTCTTTGAGAGATAAGAAAGGCTTTTCTTTTTTCATGAAATTTATCTCCTGAGGAAAAGAAATAAGTGAACTGTACAAAATATTCTTAAAAATCTGAATTTTCAGAGGCAATGTTTGATGAGAATAGGGCTGGCAATATATACAAACTGAGAAAGTAAATCATATCCATTACAAAGATTATATGGTCACTACAATTTCTAAGAGAGATAAACACAAAAACAAATACACTAAGAATATCATAACACTGTTAAAAACCAAAGTAGCCAGAGACATATTACAGTTTAACTCAAAGAAACAACAATAATAGTGTTCCCTCTTCAAAAGAAGCAATGGGGGCTAGAAGACAACGAAATTATATAATTCACCCAAATGTCAAATTAAAATAATAAAACTTTCAAGGTGGAGGGAACAGGAAATATAGATTCATGATTTAAGCTAAACAATAATAACTTAATCAGAAATAAGAATAGAAATGATGAAGATAAATAAAAGGTGAATTGGGATACATTAAAATTAAGAAATTCTACTCAAAGGACAAAGGATTAATATTTAGAATATATAATTCCTAAAAATTAGTCATAAAAAGGCATACAATCTAATAGAAGATTAGGTGCTTTACAGAAATGGGTATCTAAACGGTTATTTTTTAAAATGCTAAATATTTTAAGAGTCGTCAAAAAATTAAAAGAAAATTTGATATCATTACAAATCTAACATAAAGGTTAAAATAAGGCAAGTATTTTGAGCAATTGAAATTCTTACACATTGATGATAGAAATATAAATTGGTACAAGTATAAAGGGAGCCTACTGGTGTTTGCAACAGCTGAATATAGTACCACCCTTAAACCCCGGCGAGCAATACCCCTGCTATGGGCCCTGAGCTTCAGGGAGCATGACACTTTAGAATATGTACCTTATGTTTCCAAGTATGTCTCCTGTTCCTGGGATTCACCATGGTTAAGCATTGCAATAGGCATCAGCAGCTTCAGTGAGGACACAACTACTCACTGATTAAGGTGAAACACAGATGGACAGTTGCATAAGGTGACAGTGAAATTGTTGAAGCTTTCACTAGGAGGAACTGGGATTGCATGCTATACTGTTTAAAGGAAATTCACTGGCAAGTGTCAAATATCAGGCTATTTAGAGGTCTAAGAGAAGTAGTTATTATTATAGCAAGGAATAGGAGGACTATTATTGAAAAATAATGCATGGCTAAGGGTAACTAATTACTAAGTCAAATCAAGGAGTGAGAACCAGGTAGCCTCCCTGCCAGTGTATACACACAGTCATCTCCTTTGATGGAGAACAGAAAGAGCTGAGGATAAGGCCTGGAGCATATTATTTCAGCAGTGCTCCAATGAAGGTTGAATTAGTATTCTCAACAAGTCTGCTATGCCATGCCTGATCCCATGGGAAGGAACATGACCCTGATTGGGATGTGGACATCTGGGAATGATGTACTCAAAAACCTTGATCTACTTGACTCCTAAATATCTGTGCTTTTTTCCTTTCTTGAAATTGATACAGATATCTCTGTCATACAAGAGAACATGTGCCTGCTCAAGATCTAAGCCCCATTCCCCTATTGGCCACCAGATTGATAACTATTGTTAAGTTATAATGCAACCCAGCCAGGCAAATTCTAAGATTGCTAAGGAAGAGACTGTAGGTCGAAAGAGCTGCCTGACTTGGAACTATCTGACTTAGATAATATTCAATTTCAAGGAAAAATATATATATATATTTATATCATATATCATATATTCATATTGTAATATTATATATATTTTTTATTGGAAGTGAATATAGTCATGGCAGAATCCTGAGTGTGCTGAACCAAGATGTGTGTGGGGGGGAGGGGTGAAATACAAATTTGTTTAGTGATCAGTTTTTTTGACATGGAAGCACTTAACCTATGATATAGAATTTAACTCTTGGCAAACATCCTAAAATGTGCTGATAGAGTACTTAGAAGGACCTTGGAAACTTGAAAAAAGTGACAATCTATACTAAATGAATTAAAATTGGCCAAAACTTCCATGGTACACAATGGAAGAAGGAATCCAAAGTTTAAGACAATCAGGCATCCTAGAGCAGATGCAGTGCTAAAGGCTGGGAACCACCAATGGACTGTGTTCTGCAGTAAGGCCCAGGAGACACAATGGCATTTTTCAAGCAATAATACAATAGGAAAGAGGTTTTGAGGACTGTTGGGCATAGATCAGTGTTGTGATCATAGTCCTTGTATTAGAATTCAGGTGTTAAAGAGGAGCCCTGGCCAAGGTTTGGCTCACAATAGGTCAACTATGTCCACACCTAATCTTGTTTTCCACAGCCTCTAAATTATAACTGGATTGAACACACCAAGAAATGGTCAGGACTCCTACATTAGTTTATAAGCTTATGGAATTAAAACTATAATAGTAAGGAATGACATGTGGAAGTCTTTCAACAATTCTTCCACCCCACCCTGAATGTAACACAAAACAATATTGCATCTTAGGATGAATGCAAAACATATGCTGCCCATAAGAATCTAAAGGATGCAAGGCTGGTGAAACACAACATATCCCTATTTATTGTAACAGTCTAGGTCCTACAAAAATAGTTTGAATCCAGAAGGAGAGAAATGCACTATCTCACATTCAAGTTGTAACAATAATTGCAGCTGTTGTACCAGATGAGATATATTTGCCTGAGCATATTGACATTAGTTTAGATGTACAGCTATTGAGCTGGCAAATGCATTATTTTTCATCACTGACAACAAAGAAAACCAGAAACAATTCTCATCACAGTGGATGGAAAACAGTGTACAACAACAGTTTTGCCTGAGGGTTATATTAACTCCCTTGTTCTGCCATAATATAAGGAGACCTGGATTGGCTGGATATCTGACAGAACATCACACTTGTCTACCATATCCTTAACATATAGCTAATCTGATATAGTGAGCAACAAGTGGCTAGTACATTAAAGGCCTTGGTAAGACATGTTTGCTTGAGAAGGTGGGAGATAAATTCAATGAAGTCTAGGATCTCACACTTCAGTAAAATATTTGTCCCCCAATTGTCATATACTTGCCAGGATGTACAATCCAAAATGAAGTACAAATTATTGCATCTTGCGTTCTTCTACCCATAAGAAAAAAGCAAAATAGGCATCTTTGAGTTCTACAGTCAGTTTATTTCAACTTGTGCATATTTCCCTAGTCTATTTATGGAATATTGTGAAAGTTTGCTAGCTCTGTTTAAGACCCAGAATAAGAAAATATATCATGAACCATAAATTCTAGTTTTATGTATATATCCATGTATAGTGAGTGCATATATCCATCAAAGAATATTCACACAAATATTTCTTTCAGGGTGTTCATAAATGCCAAATATGGGAACAACCTAAATGTCTATTAAGGATATAAGTAAATTATGGACTCTCTAAGCAGTAGTATATTATAAAAAAAAAAAGTTTGTTGCTACATGAAGCAAGTATAACCAATTTCAAAGACTTATGGATGAATAAAATATTTAGATAGGAAATAACACACAGAAGGGGTTATCAAAAACTATGGTGAACGTTTAAATTAAAAAAAAAACTATTACAGTAAACACATTGTCATTAATCCCCCTCAAAATACTCCCCCTTGTTTTGAACATGCTTATCCCATCACTCTTGCCACTTTCCGAAGCAGCTCTGGAAGTCCTCTTTTGTCAGAGACTTTAAGTTGTGCTGTCATGGCTGCCTTGATGCCTGAATCAATTCAAAACATTCACCTTTCATAGTCATTTTGACTTTTGGGAACAGCCAGAAGTCACACTGTGCCAGATCAGATGAATAAAGTGGATGAGAATACAATAATTTTATTGACAGAAATTGCCATACCAGAAGTGATGTATGACACAGAGTGTTGACATGATGGGGGATGACACTGTTTGCCCATTTCTCAGGCCATTTTCTAATCACATTTTTTCTTAAACTTTCTAATAAGCTCTTATAATATTCAGAGTTCACTGTAGTGTCCCTGGTTACAAACTCAGCTCACACAATTCCATCAAGGCCAAAAAACACAATTAACATCACCTCGATGTTACTCGTAGATCTTGATGGACACTTTTTGTTTTACACGAGAACTGGGTGATTTCTATTGAGAACTCTGTACCTTGGTCTCAGGATCATAACCATAGGTCCAAGTTTCATCTCCTGTGATGACATGTCTTAAAAACCTGGAATCTGAAGCAGCATGATCCTGCAACTCCAACAAAATTGACAAACACTGTTGCTTTTGTTTGGTAGTCAAAACGTGTGGAACAAATTTCATACTCCCTCTCCTCTTGTTCAAATCTGTTGTTAAAATGCTTTGAATGGAATCATTCAAAGAGATGTTAAGATCCTCAAAAATTTCCCTGGTTCAGTCACCTGTTTGATTGAACCATTTCACTTACTCTTTCAACATTCTCTTGGTTTTTTATGTTGAAGGACGTCCCAATCTCTCTTTGTCTTCAACTGATTCACAACCCTTATGAAATCACATAAACCACTTATAAACCATCTTCATGGTCACAGCAGCATCACCATAAGCTAATTTCAACATTTAGTATGTTTCTTTAGCACTTTTTTGCAGTTTGAAACAAAATTTCATGTTAATTCATTGTTCATGATCCATGATTTATGACACATTTTGAAATACACCTTCTCTCAACCATAGCTCACACCCGACTGACTGCACCGAACAAGTTGAAACTTGTCACACACTTACTAAGGTTCAGCATTGCTGCTTCCCATATTGAAGATCCCTGCCTTTCCATTGGATGGCACTTGGCAGAGCATTTTTACCTTACTTGTTGGTCACACTTCATATTGTATAATTCTATTTAATGGAAGTTAATACCAGGCAAAATAATCTATGGTGATGGATATAAAAATAGTGATGTCTTTGGGCAGGGGAGGAGAGTCACTGGGGAGTGGTATAAAAGAGCCTCTGAAGTGCTGGAAATATTGTGCATCTTGATGGATGACAGTTATATAAAAGCATCATAAGTAAAAGTTAATCAATTGAAGTAAATTTAAGATTTGTGCATTTTATTGTACAGTATTGAAGGATATTTTTAATTAAATAAACATAAATAATTTATTTTATGCACAGAACAATGATCTAATTTTCCTCTGTTCCTTTTGTAAACGTTTGAAACATCAGACTTTAAAATTATCATCATTCTTCAAATGTCATATATTATTTTAGCGTAAATCCTCATTTAAAATATATTGTATGTTTCAACTGAATGCTTTAGTATATGATGATGATTTAATTTCCATAAATACATAAAACATTTTGAATGAAACATAACTTAGGTGATGTAAAATATATATATATAATCTGAAATAACTTGGTCCAGAATTCCTAAAGATTATTTTTATGTCAGTTATCAAATACTGCATTAATTCTTTCACGATTACAGAAAATACTAATGCTGGGATAGTAACTTTCTTTTGAGTATGCTCTTCACATTCTGTTCTTTCATATCTATGTCTTTCCCAGAATATCATCTGTTAATGGCTCCAAGTAAAAATAGAAATCATCCATGTTGGGAGTTGATAAGTATAATTTAAGCATCCCTGGTGGTTCTAAGCAACTTTTACATAATGTAACTACAAGGTCATCCAAACCCTTAAATGGTCCTTTTGAATCATTATATTAATCATGCTCCTTCGCCAGTGGGCTAGGCATGACAGCATGGAAACAGAAATCTCAGGGAATAGAATAATGCAATAAATTTACATATGTGATTTACCGAGCCTGTCACCATACACATTAGTTGAATTTCCTGGAAATACTTGCACAGTGGCAAAATTAGTGGACACATCCACATAAGATATTAGATCTCAGCTTAATCCACATAAACTGTCACTACATAAACTATACAAAATGTTTATATAGTACCCTAAGGTTAGCTAACTTGTACATTTTTTTTTATCATGTAGTGCACTTAAAAACAGGTAATCTAAGGATCTGCTCCCTCTTGAAGTATCACGCACATACTTTTTTTCCCTTCCTTTGCACTAGTCCATTCTCGTAAATAATACCAATCCCCTTTAATTTCTTTCTATTAAATCCTGTGGCACAATAAAGGTTATTTTGGAACAGTTGTCTTTTCAAACATTTTTTAACCTCAACGCATGTTAGGAATTACATTTGCATCATTACCTGTTTAAATACTAATATAATTGGAAAAATTCATGAATAATACTTATCTTACATGCTACCTATTAACAAGTAAATTGATTTGATAATCCTGTCATGCATTTTGTAAAAAGCAGATAAAAATATTCTCAAGAGTTTGCTAAAAAAAATTCCAAATACAATCTTATTTTACTGAATGTCTTTTTGCTTACTTTAATTGAAAATTGACTCTCAGTTGGGAAGAAAGGGAAATATTATATTTTTGTCATTTCTAAACCATAAATCTCCATTTTTTTAAACAATGCATAACTCTTTTTAATAATCTTAAATATTTTCTGTTTCATCTACCTCCACTCATCTACCTATATTGTATAAGGACATCAGACCTGGCTTGCTATCTTCATCCCTAATAAACAGATTTCATCATCTTGCATGTCTTCAGAGCCATGTGGTCATCATATTCAGTGCCTTATTTTAAGATTCTCTGACATCAACTGAAATGATTTCTCTTCCATTTCAGTTACTAGAAATGCTCAACTCCTGAAACTTTTTTGTTCTATACATATACCTTTTGATGTAACATTAAATTTAAAGAGAAAAACATCGAGAATAGTACAAGAAATTTCCATATATCTTTCATCCAAATTCCCCAATTTTTAATATTTACCAAGTTAAATATAAATTTAAAATGTTTGGTCCTCTAACATATTAGGGGAAACTATTAAAGGAAACACTTAGTTGCAGGTTAGAATATGGACTTTTATGAGTTTACAAGCATAAGTAAATAAAATAAAAATCAAATATGAGTTTTACATTTATCTATAAATGAAGAATCAAATCAATCATAAAAATTTACATATGAATATTAAATATAAGTAATTGTTTAGGTATCTCTTAAATGGGATGAATTAAAATAAACGAGTAAAGGGCCGGCTGAGTGGCGCAGTGGTTAAGAGCTGGCTTGGGATGCCAGCGGCCCCGGTTCGGATCCCACATGTGAGGACCAGTGACACTGCCCTCTAAAAAAAAAAAAAAAATAAGAAAAAAAAAAAAAAGAAATAAAATAAACGAGTAAAAATTTCAATACAGGGCTGGCTGAGTGGTGCAGTGGTTGGGCGCTGGCTTGGGAAGCCAACGGCCCCGGTTCGGGTCCCACATATGAGGGCCAGTGACACTGCCCTCAAAAAAAAAAAAAAAATTCAATACAGTCATGAGTCTATTGCTAGACACATGGATTTGTACAATTTAAAAAATAAAACAACTTACTGTTTCTCTTGATTAGCAAATCATGGATTAACAGGGTAGAAGACAGACCCACTGTGAGGGTATACTGAGGTATTTATGTAAGACAAATTTTATTATTAACAAACAAAACCAGAGGAAATATTGAAAAGACATTAGAGCTTGTTAAAAACAGCAACAACAACTCAGGAATTGTATTTGAGCTTGTAAAAAGATTTGAGAATTGTATAGTGTTACATATTTATTTGTCCTCAAGAGAATTTATTAATCTAAGAATCAAGGTGTCATAGTATCACTAAATGAAACAATGCTAACTTTGGGAAATGGGGGATAAATATAATCAAGTTGCTTAAAATTCACTGTAGTGCAAGAGTTATTATTGCTAATTCAGTTTGCTAAGTATTATCCAAAAATCAATGTGAGTGGGAAAACAAATTGAACTTGTACTGAGATTTGAGTGATTCCAATACTGTTTCTCTTAAGCTGTAGCTCCTTAGGCGTCACATAAAATGAAACACATTATCAGCTTTCAGTATATATTTGCCTTCATTAATCATAAACTGTAGGCAAATTCAGAACTTGCAAATTTAGATTCTTTATTGTTGTTTCATGTTAATGATTATTGTTGTTTATTCTCCTTTGGGTTTAACATTTTCAGCAACTATAGAGTACAGATGGTAGAAAGCCTTTGCAGAAATGTAATCAGCAAATGTGAACATGTTGTATTCAAAACAGATGATAAAGGAAAATACTGAATTACTTTTTACCCTAAATAATAAATTAAAATGCTGTGATATACATATACATATATATATATATATAACAAAGCAGTCACAATTTTTTTTATCACTGGAATCACTGAGTGTGTATGTATTACAAAATTAGACATTAATGACCATTAAGTGCTTATGTTAGACAAAATGATATACAATAATCTCTATATTACATCTGATGCCAACATTAATGAAATAAGCTTACATAATGCATAGAAATATGATTAACAATAGAAACATTTGGAAACTGTTCAAAAAGCTAGTTTTTTAAATATTATCTTAATATTTTATAGCATCCTATAAAACTATGTTAATCTATAAAACCATTTTAATCATAAAATTTACAACCATAGTCAGAACTTTAGTTGCATGTCATTTTTCCAAATTTTTCATAGCTTGATCACAAGCTGTAAATGATGCTTTAGCACTTTCTGGAGTGGCCTGGTGTACAGATTAGCAAATTTCTTCTTCGGTTTTCTGGATGTGCCATATTGCTGAGTCATTAACATTGAATACACAGTCAACAGCACTATAGCTCGAGCCTGAAGCTTATCTAATTCACATTTATCTCCATAAGGCACATCACGGTTTTCCCATGCATGCTTATAAACACTACACAGTACATCAGCACTATGTTTGGGAACATTTTAAATAGACAAAATCACCAACATAAAGCATAAAAATGCAAAAAAGTGTGGCACTATAAACATTTATATCATGAGCACTGAAACAAAACACCAGAGTGTCACCTCCTTCAACCGATCAGTTGGGAATATGTGTATTTGGCAACTCAAAGTTTTTTCTCCTCTGTACTTGTCTGTGAATGATGGCAAAAGTACATAGAGTGATAATTTTCGGTTTAAGCATAAAGTTTTAGTATCAATCTATATATTTTTATTATTATCAGAAAGTGATATAATTGTTTTATTATTAGCAGAAAGTTGCTATGCTTCAAAAGGAAAGAACAAGAGCATGCAATCTTTACTTTCACAGCTTGTGAGCTGGCAGTGAGGTATATTAAAAGGCACATAAGGTTTAGTCATATCTACTGATAATCAACTTTAATTCAAAAGGAATTTAATTGATATTTTAGTAGTAAGCTACTTACTGAGGAAAATTCCCAGGGGAAAAATACATAGGCAGGTCATCCAGTTTAATTTTATGAAAAAATTAATAATTTGAACTCTAGACTAAAAGACTAATGTTATTTACTCAGAGAAGAATTCTGTTTTTAATTTTTATTATTATTATTTTTATTATTATTAGTGCAATAGTTATTTTTTTCACCCCTTACAAAGTGACCCCCCTCCCCTGCCCTCCCACACCCGATATCATACATATCTATTACAATTCCATTGACTCCATCCCCACACTATATTCCACATCCCATGACTATATATGTGTTAAATTATAGTTGACATACAATATTGTTCAGCAGCTTCAGATGTACAGTGCAGTTGTAAGGCCACTACACTGTCCATGAATTGGTCTCCCTAAAAGGACATGCATCCTTCTGTTCCCCTAAAAAAAATATATATATTTACAAACTTATTGATTATATTCCCTAAACTGTCTCTTCTGTCCTCAGAGAAGAATTCTTATCAATTCTTATCAAAGAGTCTGCTGAAAAGCAGACTCTTACTAGTGTTTTAATTTGGGTTGCTCTAACAAATTACAGTAGACTGTATGGCTTTAACAACAAATATTTATTTCTCACAGTTCTTGAGATTGTAAATCTAAGCCCGTGGTGAGAGTATAGTTAGGTTGTTGGTGAGAGCCCTCTTCCTGGTTTATGGATGGCCACCTTCTTACTGTATCCTCACATAGCAGAGACAGAGCAAATTTAGCTTCTTGTTCTTATAAGGACACTAATCTCATCATGGGGGCTCCACTCTCACAACCTCATCTAAATCTAATTACTTCCCCAAACCCCATCCCTTAATACCATCCCATTGGATTGGTAGTGTTTCAACATGAATTTTAGGAGGATAAAAACGTGTAGTCCATAACACTTAGTTTAGGCTTTCTTATGGTAAACACATCTCCAGGCTATCAAGTCTAAAGCATGGCTCCCAGGAGAATTTCACCTAAGCCATGTATGCCTCTGATATATTAAATGGAGATGTTTCATAGCCCAAGTGCTCCCAACTGTGTGAGATAATAATCTACTGAATTATTAGAGTCCTTATCTTTTAATTAGACATATTAAACACATGAGTCTCCAAATGTGCCCACTTTAGGAAAGAAAGGCCTGGGTATCCAAATGAAATGCCCCAGGCATCTTCGTGCTTTACCCACACTTTTTGATTGCCTGTTTCTTTGAAATTATTAGGAATGTATGATAGTGAATAAGGTCTCTAATTAGTGTGAGTTTGATTTGACAATTGGTGTTTTGTGTTGGTTTGTACTGGTGCTGCAAAACTGTCTTCTGGACCATCAAACCATTGACTAAGACACATTTAGCAAGAAGAAAAAAAAGAGGGAGGGAATTGAGAAGGACAAGTATCACCAATGAAATTTGAAGGGAAATGATTTAGACCTGTGAGGACACAAAGTGAAATATTAGGGACAATGGCTCAAAGGCAAAAGTGATGGGAGAGAGGAGTGAAAAAAGCTAACCTGAAAGGTCCATTCATTCTATTTTTCAGGGAGATACCTCAGGGGGCAAAAAAAAAAAAAGATAACCTGGGTAAAAAGACCACTGACTGATATTTGCTAAGGTGAATATAGCTTATCTCTGAAATACCCTTAGTAGTTACCCTTGACTAAGTTTATCTAATAGAACTCAGGATCTATAAGACACAGTTCCCTGGAGAATGAGGATTATTCAAGTTTCTGGAGCATCAGACAAACATCTTTCATAATTTTGCTGCTCCTGATGTATGAAGTGATCCCTTGGACTCCATTTAGAGACCTCATCTTTTCTAGGCTGGAGGGGCAAGTTTGGTGTTAGAAGGACCTGAAACAACTCCTGAAATACCAGACTTCTCTTTGCTTCATCCAAGCCTTGGAGTAGCCTATATCTTTCACACTGTTTAGTAAACCTTGATATTGATAAGTATGTTTCACTATCCAATCCTGTGAGTTAGGTCAATAGATTAAAATTCGGCCGGCCGAGTGGCACAGTGGTTAAGCGCTGGCTTAGGAAGCCAGCGACCCCAGTTCAGGTCCCACATATGAGGGCCAGTGACACTGCCCTCAAAAAAACAACAACAAAAAAATAGATTAAAATTCTATTTCCTGCCAATTTTTGCAAGAGTGGTGATAATGAGGCCCTTAAAAGAGGAGGAGAAATACTCACAAGCTCTTTTTCACTATTACTGGATGTCCTACTTTTTCTTCTGTTCTATCTGCAAGTATGCCCTATTCACTCATAAATTAAGATAAATAATGCCTATAATAATACGAAATGCTATAGTTGTAGGCCGATAAGTGACTACTGAAGCCAAATGATATTTAGTTAAAGTACTTGAGTATTTCACAGAGAAATGCTAGCAGAAGCCTGGTCTACTTAGGTATGGATTTGTGGACTCAATGATCAGGCAGGTACATTGCCAATTTCAGGTTCTATATGAAAAAAAAAAATGGAATTAGATCTCCAGTAACTAGGTGGCTGCAAACTTCTATGAACAGATTCTTTTGAAGGGGTGTGACAGCTAATCTGTTGCATAAAGAGAGGCTGTGACAAACATATCTTGAGAAGAGTTACTTTTCCAGCCCTTCTCTACCTACAACTGATATATTTTAAAAGAAGTTGGATTCCTATAAGACCCTAGACTGGTTTGTTGATGACCAAAGAGAGAGCCTAATTCTAGTTGTTGCCATAAATGATGATAGACGTGATCTTTAGGGCAGGGATTGGCACTTATTTTGCCTTATTTATGCATGCCTTATGTAACCATGCCAAGAAAATATTCTGGAGAAGGCAACTAACCCGCTGGCTCAGTTTCTGTGCATAAGGTAGATGCTATGTGGATCCAGAGCATATAAATAAAGGAGTGCGCTCTAGAGAAAAATAAAACAGAGGAAAATTAATAACTGGCCCAAGCAAGATATTCAGAGATAGCAGTTTTGAAAAATTTGGCAAAATCATATTATGTATCTTGCCATTACCAGTCTCACAATACCACTCCCCTGCCGTTTCCTGGAATCACTTCCCTAAACAAAAGTGCTACTTGTACTAACCCTACTCAGCTGTGCTTCAGGGAAGACTTAACACAAGAAACAGAAGTAGACTAAAATTCACAAAGACCTATCATTTACTCATTTTAACCCTAGATTGGATTTACATAACCTATTTCCTTTCCAGATGTCACACAAAGTAAAAAATTAAAATTGTAGCTAACAATGCAACTATTATCAGTAATTGTATAACATGTATACCAAATAAATACTACAATTAAAAGATTATAATTCTCACATTGAATTTAGGGGAGAAATGTCTACAGGTCACATAAGAGAGAATTAAATACATTAAATACAAGAACAAAGATTTATATTCTTATACTCTTACAGAGGTTTATAGATTTTAACATTATGTAATTTTCCATACAGTACTTATAATGCCTTCATAGATTAAGTGCTTAACTGATAGTTGTGAGAAAATGAATATAATTTGGTTTATGAATACATTCATGATGTTGGCACTTGTTTTCCCACATTTAATAGACATATATTTATTGATATGCCTTATTTCATGTATTTCATTATATTGTTGAATCGTGGCCACCCCGCAACCCTCTTCACCCCCATCTACCCTCCCATCACATTCCCCAGAGAATATTTCGAGAATATGTAATAGAAAAGAGTTTCAGAAAGAATCTAACTTTAGGAGAACTTTGATTACTAGGTTGGATCAAATGAACTAGTGATTATATAGAACATATTTCAGAACATAATTCATCTTAATGCTCTTTACTGAAAGAAAATATTGCAAAGCCATTCAGTATCATTAGAAAACTTGATAATTCCTTCCCACAATCAAATAATCAAAAATACTGCAATTTTATTTTGCATTCACTTCTTAATTTCATTCTTTGCACTCATCCCCAAAATTATTTCCCATCATATCAGGTCTCTATCATATGTCTGGTCTCCATCATATATCACATGAACAAATTCAACCACTAGTCCCTAAGAGGTGTTAATTCTGGAATACTTCTTTCAAATTAATCGTTTATTCATCAATAAAAGTAACCTATTTAATGCTAAAATATGACTGTCTTCTCCTTTGCTTGGTAAAACTTCCATTGCCTTTGAAATAGTGACAAGATGAAAGTCAAAATGTGTGAAATATCAAGCCTTCCACGATCTGATCTCTACCTGTTTCTCTAGCATAGTCTCTTGTCACTTCCCAATGTTTTCTTCAAACTTCAAAAGTTACTCAAATAATATATTTTACAGAGCATGCTATCAATTTGTTGCTACTGCATCTTTCCTTTTACTGTCCTGCATGCCAAAAATGATTTATCATTCTCTGGCTGATTTACCTAGCTAGCTCCTACTTATCTTTTAAATCTCTGTTTATGTACTCTTTCCTGGAAAGACCTTCTGATGCTATATTATATTATGTTCCATTGCTTTCCTTAACAATCTGTAAGATTAAATTTACAAGGCAGCATTATAACAATTTATCAATACATATTAATACCTTTCATTAGATTGAGAGTTCCTGAAAATCAGGAAGTATCTCATTCAGTTACATATTTTCAGTGTTTACTATAATGCCTTGCAAATTGTAATCTCTTAATAATTTGCAAAGGAAAGAATGAAAATTAAGTTTACAAAATTAATGCTATATAAACTGGATAGTGTTTGGCAGTTTCTCTAAAATAATATACTTACTTAGGCCTAGAAAATACTGCAAATGAGAAAGCTTTCAGAAGTATCTGACCACAATTCCATACCTTGACAGCTTTCTTAGAATGTTCATCATGAAACAGACTCTAAATTACATTATCTGCTTACTCTCATCTCCTTTCAGCAAAAAAACCCAAAGTTATCTGGTGAATTAAGAAAGCAAATTTTAAGAAATTCTAAACAATGTGGAGAGATATTTTTAAGACAATCTTTCAATAGCAATGAATTACAGTCAAGATTTAAGGTACTACTTGTGAATCTAGATAACCGCAAATCAATATCAATATTAAAGTGGGTTTTTTTAATCCTTTTTGTAATACACACATGTAAATTTTTAAACTATTTCATTGTATGATGCTCTGTAGTAGAAATGGTAAATATATTTTAGACAATTTATTAAATGTACCAAAAACTTTCAGAAGTGATGTGAAAAAAACCTGAATAAGGTAAAATGAGTAAAAAAAGAACAAAAAATATTCATCAGTCATGAAAATGAAAGCAAAGTAAAAAGCACACTGGTACATGAGATTGTCCTAAAGAAACAGAAACTCTGAGATTATAAACTAGAATGTTTTTAGATTGCTTTAAAATATCTAAATAGTTAATTTTATTAATTAAAAATGTTTTACTTTCTTTGTCATCATTTTGCATACAGATCTGTTTTATTTTCAATTATGTGCTAAGAACCACAATGTAAAAGTAAGGGTGGATCTTATATTTTTAAAAAGGAAAAATAACTTTTCCAAAAGTCTTAATATCATGCGTTTTAAATTTGTAGAAATATAATTGAATGTTTTTGTCCTTGGGTAACAAATACTTTACAAAAGACAAGCCATTTTTACCCCTAGGACAGCTGGACACTCCTTGGTATTTCTATTTTAAATTTGATATACACATTTTAGGGTGTTAACAATACTTCATGGTGTTTGTTATTCACTTATTTCATAAAACTGTAGCATTAGTATTTTCATATCTGTTTACATAATACTGTTAAAAGAGACATTACAAAGATAACAGTGTAGCAGTGCTAATGCTAAGAGACGTGCAAAATAAGTTTAGAATTCCTCAATTTCTAATACATTTTCAGGTCAGATGATCCTTTTTGTTTTAGCCATGTACACAAATAGTTGACTAACACTTTAGTACCAATTAGATAAAATGCTAGAATATTAGACAATGGCAAAAAAATTGTTTCTAAAATAGAAAAAAATTTGAGATTAATTTAATCTATTTCTGATCTTTATTTAAATATAATGATACAAATGTACTGTTTTATGTTTGACTTCTTTCACCCAACTTGATACTTATGATCCACATTGATGCATATGCCAATAGTGTGCTTTTTTTCATTACTGGACAGTATCATCTTAGATGAATATACTACAATTTATCAACTCTCCTGTTGACTAGATGACATTTTGAATATCTATTTTCTTAAACTATGTTTGGATATAAATTTAGGATTACAATGCCAAATCTGCTCTGTGGGAGCAGTCACTGTCTAGGACCAGCAGTGCCCCTACCTCTGTGAGCCAAAGGCAAATGAAGGGGGGTAAGCAAAGTTCTTTATACCACTGACCAAGCCAACTGCCTGCAAACAATTAGCTGCAAAAGCACTTTGCGAGAGTTTGTCCACTACTGGACTGATTAAGATTCTTAGTGTGCCATACATTGTACAATACAATAAAACACAGTATCAGACATTATCAGAATTTCCCCAAACTCCTTATTTGTAAACTCCTTTTTTGCCATTTGATGTGAAAAAGTGTACAGGTCTTCAAAATACACCTGTGCTTCCTGAAGGAAGCTATTTATTGGTGATATGTTGGGACAAGTGAAGCCCAATTGTCTGACCTATTTGAAGGCATCTACTACCTGCTTCTAGACATGCAGAATGGATAACAATTATGCCAAAAAACATTCAGTAGCATGTCACATAAGTGCTTATGTTCAATTGGATGGGAAACATACATTTCTTTTTGAAAAAAAAAAAAATCTTGTGGTTCTGAATACTAGATATTTTTCCCCATTGGGTTCAAACTACCTAATGTGTAATACTAAAAGGAAACATAGAGTACCAAATTAGGTTTTCACAAAATTTTATTTTTTATATTAATTTATATGTAAGTGTTTAGTACAAATTTAGAGACGTAAAATCAAAATAAAAATGTTTTATTGAACGAATGTCAACAATTCACCATTAAAACAATTATAAATAAATAAAACAACATTTTCTGCAGTTGGAAGTTCACAAAAGAAGTAAATTTATTGACATTAACTAAACGATGTTCATAATCTTTTCTAAAAAATCATATAGATAAGATCCATTCAGTATATTTTTTGAAATAAATTATTCCACATGCAAGGACACATTTTTAATATTATCTGTCTTCTATTCTTTTCCTGTATATTTGCTATTAAAATATATTCAACTATCTTTAAGATCTGGTACTAATTTACATTTCTGCCATGTGAATGTTAGTTACTACACAACCTTACATATGTTTGGTTCTGTCTATTCTATTCTTTTTCTCTTTCTTATTAATTTGGCTCTTATGATGGGTACACAATGGTATCTCATGTTTTTTTGTGGGGGGGTTTTGTGGGGGTTTTTAAAGATTTTATTGGGAAATTGGGGAAGGAGAACAGCCAAGCTGTTGTCCTTCAATCTTAATTGTGGAGGGTGCAGCTGGTTCAGCTCCAAGTTCAGTCGACATCCAGCCACTAGATGGCAGCTCACAGCTGCTCAGCTCAAGGTGCTGTTTTCAGTGTTAGTTGTGGGTGGGTGTAGCCCATTATCCCATGCGGGAGTTGAACCAGCAACCTTGTTGTTAGGAGCACTTGCTCTCACCAGCTGAGCCATCTTGCCACCTGTTGGCAGCTCAGTGGCAGCTCAGCTCGGGAATTGAACTGGGGACCCTGTTGCTCGAGCTTGCACTCTTAACCAACTAAGCCACTCGGCCAGCCCTGGTATTTCATGGTTTTGTTTTGCATTTTTTTTAATGTCTGATTTTCATTTATTGAATGTTAATATTTTCTTTTTTTGAACTGTCTGTTTAAATCTTAAGAGCTACATATACATTCTGGTAGGAGTCTTCTGTTTGACATATATACTGTAAATATATTCAAGTCCGTTGCTTGACTACACTGTTAATATTTTCTTTTGATGAACACATTTTTTATTTTAATGAAGACTACTTTATCATACCTTTTCCTATTTATATTATAAAAGTTGCATTGTTAATTCTATGTTCCATCTAATATTATTTTTAGTGTATTTGTGAATGGTACTTTTTCCATATGAATATCCAGTTAAACACCACTAATTGAACAAACCATCTTTCTTCACTGAATTTCAGTGGTAATTTTGGAGTGGTAATTCACGATGCCATGTGAGTTTGTGTCTGCATTTGTACTCATTATTGGGATATATTGCTCTATTTGTTGTGTTTGACGCCAAACCACTATTGTGGTTTCTTCAGTCTTAATGTCTAATATAATTACATTTTCTCCCTCAAGTATAACTTGGTGTTTTTGTCTTTATATTGTATAATACATTTTTAATCATCTTGCCAATCTCCTCCAAAAACATTTTGCTGGAATTCTGATTGAGAATGCATTAAATCTATAGGTAAATTTGAAAAGAATTTATACTTATAAAAATTTGCTTTCCTTTTCATAAATACATCTTTTTATTTATTTAAATAAAATCCAAAAAGCAACAACCATAGGAAATAAAACATATGTTGGACTTCAACAAAATTAAAACTGTCCACTCTTCTGAAAACACCATTAAGAAAATGAATGGCAAGTCACAGACTAGCAGAAATATTTTCAATACAATGTCTGACAAAAAAAAAAAAAGACTTGTAAGCAGATTATGTAAAATCTCACAACTCAATAATATAAAAAAAAATAACCAAATGCATGTGATTGTATTGGAACCTCTCCTATTTAGCATTTGGACAAGCGCCTCAGAGCAAAATTGTAAGACGATGATGTTAATTTTCTCAGGCGCTCTCTCTCTCTGTTTCTTTCTTAAAAAGCATATTAATTCTTTAATTCTAGTACTCCTTAATGTGACATTATAGGCCATGCATAGGAGAGAAAGGCAGTATAGGTTTTGTTTTATTGTTCTCTCCGTCTGGACAGGGAATGAGACAAAAATGAGACTGAAGCTAAATTGTGAACATTGGAAAATTGGGAAATTATGAAAAAGTAAACAGCCAATCTGACAGAGAGTTATTAAGATCAAAGTAAACTTAGCTAACAGATCCTCAGTGTGAGTGGGTCCTCCAGAGAACCCTTGAATGTGTTTCAGGAGAGAAATGGTTAATTTTAAACATCAATCAAACCTAAATATTGTGATTGTGTTATCACAGTCAATCAAAAGTGAAAGTTGTAGGGCATGGTGGTTAAGCGCTGGCTTGGGACACCAGCGGCCCGGGTTCGGGTCCCACATGTGAGGGCCAGTAACTCTACCCTCTTAAAAAAAAAAAATGTAAAAGTTGTATCCATTGTTTTATCTCTCCTCTATCTACCATTCATGAATATTTCATAGTTAAGAATGCCAGTTTGAAATATCTGATAAGTCTATAAAGCATAAAGCTCTGTAAGGACAATAAAAATGTCTTTTTAACGGCTCTTCTATATCTATTTTACTCCTATGGTTAAGCTAAAAGAAAAATCAATACACTGCTTAAGTTTTAGTAGCATTGCATTTTGGGTAGATTTTTAAAACCTTTTCTAATAAGATCGTGAAAGGTATGAAAGACAGTTTTGAGTTAATACATTTCTATTATGTTATAGTGATAGAGTTCTAGCTGTTTCTATGTTAAATATCAAGGGAATGTGCTTAAAATTTAAAAAGAATAAAACAAATATAAATGCATATAGAAAAAGCAATATTCAACCTATTGTGTGCCAATCTGTATGTTGAATTTAAAATTAAGTAGTGAAAATATTATTGTCTTTGACTTTCATTATCATGTTATATTTTTTAAGCAGTCTTGAAAATTTTGACCTCTATTTTGATTCTGTATTTTCTACCCACTTATTCATGATATTTTGGACTGCACACATTCTGGAATGTTTGCTAACTCAAATTAAAGAGAATGCAGATTGTATAAGGGCAATTCAATGTCTAAATTATCTATTCCTCAAAGTAGTATTCCTATCACACTCAGCCAGAACTTCTGTTTACAAACTTAATAAACTTGACTTTACATATACAAGTAAATTATAAGTTAAAGATTAAATATGAATTGTTTAAATATGTTTCTCCTCTGCTAAATGAATAGAATAAAACAACAATTCAAAATGCCCATAGATTAGGAATATACTGACTATACAAACACTGGCTTTGGTTGGTTCTGCTTTTAGTAGTCCTTAGAAATGACAGTTTAAAAGTAAAACCATTGATTTAGATAAATAATCATACTCCTTGAACTTCTCTTACAATGTGAAGTTTCACAAAACTTGTTAGTTTTTACAACTTTAAAGTTTCTTGTATTTTATATATGTCTGCATTTCCTAGGTTCCAAAAAAGAAGTGAAATTATTAAAAGATTGTTTTAAGCATGTTTCTACCCTGAAGGGAACCAGCAATCACCAGAAATCTAGTTTTAAAGCTAGTATTTAAGAAGTTAGGTTTCTAGGGAATTTTTGCAGACCTAAGACGTTTGGAGAGTTTTAATACATAGTCAAAGTTTTGAGTACTTACTTGGAAATTTGGATACTAAATTTGTAATATTAAGACCTTACATTCCATATATCTCTAGATCCTCTTTCTCACATTTCACTTGTATTAATTTACTTAATTGCACAACAATATCATGGGAAAGCTAATGCTATTGCTCTGATTTACAGAAAGACAACTGAAGGACAATTAAGATATCAGGATTAAGTTATTATATTGCACAACTGGGAATCAACACAAGCTCTATGACATTCCCACCAGAAACCTCTATTTTGTTCACCACTATTCTATATTGTCATTAGACATTTAGCATATTATATTTAATAGTTCAGAAGTAAAATATATAAATACTTATGACAAGAATAATATTTGTGTACAATCTCAACTTCTGTGATGAGTTACTTATGGAGGGAAACTAATCAGAAGGAGATATTAATTATAAATCTATGAAAGAAACCAGTGTGCCAGTTCGTTAACATTGAAACATTAGATTTGTTGCTTGAATACTACAAGCATATGGTAGTATTACAAGCACAACTTTTAAAAATCAATGTACATTTTAAAAGAAACATATGGTCTTTGGGAAAACAATCACATTGATAGAATGCACATTATTATTTGTAAAGATTTTCTTCAAAATGTCAGCTCACATTGAAGTTTTCTGTAGTAAACTGATAAGCAGAATCAATAATACCACCTGTTCATAATTGTATAATACTTTAACATATGTAAATTGTATTTGTCTCAAAAGGTAGTAAGCTATTTTAGAGCACACTTACTTTTTCTAATGCTTATTTCGTTGTTAGGCAATCAATAGTGAAATACCAAATACATAAATGCTAAAAGACACTTCTTTAAACCAGTTATGTATGTAATCATGGCCAGAGACAAAAGTTGACATAAATAAAAAGTTACTGATCTGTGAACATAGAAATGGATCAATTAATTAGTTAATGTTTGAAATAATTTTTAGCCTATAGTAATTTACAAAGAAATTATGTTTATTCTTGTAATAATGAAACATTGTGTGAAGTACAAATAAAACCCAGTGAGATTTTCTAGAAAAACTATGAAT
Organism: Aselliscus stoliczkanus; assembly: GCA_033961575.1. Classification (NCBI taxonomy): domain Eukaryota; kingdom Metazoa; phylum Chordata; class Mammalia; order Chiroptera; family Hipposideridae; genus Aselliscus; species Aselliscus stoliczkanus. The sequence goes on along the minus strand of CM066731.1, from coordinate 134,000,903 downwards.
AGTTCTCTAAATTTTAAGTTTAAAACAAATAACTACATGAAATGGTTGAAAAATACTTAAAATTCTGAAGAAATTTTGATCATCTTAAAATTTTGAAGATGATCAAAAACTTAGAATTTTTAGTAGAAAACAAAAAATAAAAATAAGAAAGGAAAACTTTCTACAATATAAGGAAGATCCTACTACATTTGCTAATAGTTTGTAACTCTCAGATTACCAGATTGGCAGACATACACCTCCACTATTTCCACATCAGGTATTTTTTAATTTGCCTCCTTCAGATTTTCAGTTTATCCAATGACTCACTTAAGTATATCAAATATTTTTATCTAAATGAACTCTATTTTTCTGTACCTTTAGAATTAAGATAACATAAAATAAAGTTGGGCTGGCCGAGTGGCACAGTGGTTAGGAGCTGGCTTGGGACGCCAACAGCCCCGGTTCCGATCCCATGTATGAGGGCCAGTGACACTGCCCTCTAAATAAATAAATAAATAAATAAATAAATAAATAAATAAAGTTAACAAATTAGTTGGTATGGAATTAAAAATATATTGTTTTAATGTCTGTTTATGTGCTTTGTTTTATACAATAGGGTTTTAAAATAACCATCTATGAACTGAAAATCAAATTAAATGACATAATTTAAGTATTATCTCTTGTCTTACTGAATTAGATCACTATTATGTGATCTTATATACGAAATAACCATTCCAAGGCAACGTGATTCTGTATCAACTGCACAGTTAGTGAAGAGTCAGTTACTGTCTCTTGATATCCTTAGGAATAATGGCAATAATAAGGATAAAACATTCTATTATTCCAACAGCGTAGTATAAAAACAGGATTGGTTTTCCTATACTAATTGATATTATGTCAATATACTTTTTATAATCCATTAAACTGAATTTATAATCTAGTGTTTTACAAGACCCAAATGGCAACTGAATTTGAATCTGTGTGGTATAATAGTTTTTATCTGGATAATCATAAACTTGCTGAAGGCAATTTAAAAACAAGAATAAAGGATATAATGGTGATTTCTATTTAGGCAACACAAGTTAGTAGCAGTTATGGTGGTGATGAAATTCTCTACATGTTTTTAATGAAGGCTATTAATTCTCTATTCTCTAATAACATTAATTGTTCAATACAGAACACAAAGGATATGCCCTCTGAGAAAGAAGATTCAAAGTCTACTGTTAGAGATCAGATATCTTTCTGTAATTTAAAAAACTAGAACTATTGTGATAAATGCATCTTTGGAAACAGTTGGAGTTCAAAAGGAAATTAGTAAGTTATTTTGTCTACATTTAGATAATGAGAAAACTTACTCATTTCCATATCTCGCATGTTATGTGTTGTACATTAAATCACTCTTAATATGTAGGCACACATATAGTAAACAAATAGCTTTTACGATCTGTGTAAAAAAGATACAAGTGACTGAAGTGTTTTTAAGGCTTCTAAATTGTGCCTATTTGTATTGTAAGATTAATATCCATGTGTCTAGTGACACACTTTTTAGACATCACTTTCAATTTTCATCATTTTTCAATAGTTAAGTACTTTCTGCTGAATGTATTTGTTACCTAATAATTTCCCTTACATGACACAATAGATATCTCAAGAAGTTATTTTTAAACAAATACACAGGAAAGAATAAATTAATAGTTATTGAGCTTTGAGTAGTGCCACACATATAAAGTGCAATTTTATTTCAGTTATTAAATACCTTTTTTAGGAAGCTATTGATTTTTTTTTTTTTTGGTAGAAAGAGTTCCGTAGTATTATCTATTTTACCCATACAGAGTAAATGGAAGAGATGAGATTCAAACTCCAGTCTTATAGAAGAGTCTATGTTTTTCCTTCACAGAATGTTTTTTTTCCTTTCCACACTTTTCTAATTAGGAAAATAAAACACTAAAAATTACATTTACTAGTTTATGATTATATGTATAAAATATATATATATATATACATATTTTATGACTTATAGAATGCATATTTGGTGCCCAAGATGTGCCAAGCCCTGTTTTAGAGGACAAGAAAAAATATCTACAAGGGAACTCTGGTATATAGAATCAAGTTTGAGTGCAGTCAAGGAATGACTTTTGGTCAGGAACGACTCTCTGGAGTACTGATATTATACTATGAGTTGGGTCACAAAAGGAAAACTTGAGGACAGTGTGTTTCAAACTGAGGGAACATAAAATGAAAGGCCCCAAAGGCGGACTAGTTTAGCTCACAGACTAACGGAAGGCTGGTTTGATTATAGAATAACAGGCAGTAGGATGAGTTGTTAAAGATCTGGAAGGAGAGTCAGCAGAAGCAAATAATGTAGGGTCCAGTAGGCCGTAATGTGCAATTTGAAATTGGGTAAGTGAAACACAGTTTTAAATAGTGAAATTTGTAATTGTATGATGTTATCACTGTGGTTAGTGTGTGCAGAACGGATTGCAGGTATTAAGAATGGAAGAACAGGGCCGGCCGAGTGGCGCGGTGGTTAAGCACTGGCTTGGGACGCCAGCGGCCTCGGTTCGGGTCCCACATATGAGGGCCAGTGACACTGCCCTCGCAAAAAAAGAATGGAAAAACAGACCCCAGTAAGAATTTCCCTCTGTAATCCAGGTGAGAAGTGATGTGGCTTGCCAAAGGTAGTCAGCAATGGGATGAATCAAGGCAGTCTTCTAGGTTTTCAACTTGAGTAACTTAGTGAATAGTGGTGTTGTTTATTGATTTGGAAAGACTAGGAAGAAAAGGAGGAAAAATAGATTATAGGAGGAAAGTGACCATATATATGATTTTTAATCTCATATAACCCAAGCAATGAAGTTTTATAGAAATTTATTACACATTCAAGTTATATTTAAAACTATGATTCTGAAACCAAAGTTTCAGATGCCTTTTCTCGCTTTAATGTTGTATATTAATGCAATACAGAGACTAATACAGCTAGCTAGATAGCAGATCTATAATACACTACAGCTATAGCTACATAGACTTTCATCTCTAGTCACTATAGTAAGAAGTACTCAGACAGCCCTCTCAAGGGTTTCATAAATATTAATAAATGTTTTTGAGGCCCTCAATCAAATTGTATACCCTCTGACAAATTTTTGAAATTTCAAAATTATTGTGTAGAACATAATAATTTAAAATATTTCAGCTGAAAAAAAATTTTTGAAAGAAATTCTTCAAATGATTTTTATTTACTATTTTGGCAACTATCCAAGTAAGAACTCTTAATTCTAACAGACTTTAAAACTTCTAAACAAAAGTAGGTCAGAGGAAAGTAGAAAGGGGAGTTTGTAGATGCAGCCATTTTACTTGGTACAGATATGACCTTCCAATATTCAACATTGTGATTTTCATATTATAGCAAGGCAAGCATTTAATCAATATAAACCTACTATGGGGAAAATATATTTGTTCAGAAAAATAGTATAATGGTTTCTATAGATAGATAAAATGGTGAGAGTTATAATATTTTGTTGATTTGTGTGACATGATATGCATTATATGATTATTATGCTGTGTATTATAGAACTCCTTTTTATTTATATACATACACATATATAATTTTTTATGTATTTTAATTCAAATATCTTTTGAGAAAGCACATTTGGCTATAGCATAAAATCAGTAGCTACATAATAGAAATAGTGATTATTATATACAACAAATACATTTTCATTAGAAGACATAAATTTTTGTCCTAGTGGAATCAACAGTTTTTCTCTAGCTAATTAGACATGGGTAATACAGGTAGTCTCTGTTTTAAAATTACATCTCATTAAATGTGTACAGGTCTAGTTCTCTTACTATAGTTATTTCAAATTATTCTAATTTTATCCTGCAACTCTTTTATCAGCACCAACTAGCAAAAATAAATTTTAGGCTAGAAAATGCATATGTTGAAATTTGAATTAATTATTAACACATATTCTATTGTTCATTTTTGTAGAATTTGGAATGTTTTACAAGCCAAGTAACAACTGAGCATATATAAATATGTTATTCTTTCCATTGGACCTAGTTCACTCTCCATAAATAACCACTTCGGTCCTGTTTATAGCTAAGATTCTTGAAAGAGCAATCAGGCAGTCTCCAATTTTTCTAATTCCTTTGTCCCTAAAAACTCAGTCAAAACTTTATCTTTTGCCTCCATTGCTTCATTTAAACTGCTCTTGCCAAAGTTGCCAATGAGCTTAATTTTCCTAAATATTGGTTTAACAGTCAGGTTTCTTTTTATTTAAGTCATCAGCAGTGTTTGCCACATTAAATCATTCCCTTATTGAATGCACAACGCTTCCCTGGGTTTCTAAGACATTATATTCTTCTGATTTCCTAATATCTCACAATATTGTTCATTCTTCAGTTTCATTTGTTGGCTCGTCCTTACTTCCCAGGTCTCTTAAGGCCTTAATCCCTGTGTTTCTTTTCTTTTCTAGCTATATATACTCTTAGGAGACTTTTCATGCTTTTAAATTACTTTCATAAGATGACAACATTCGAATTTGTGTCTCCCATCTATACTTCTCTTCACTCCTGCTAACTGCCTCATCAACATGTTTGTTTCTGTATGTGTTAGAGATCATGATCTTGGCATAGCCAAAGCTGAGCTTCAGATCTCTACCTTGAAAAAAACCTGTTTTTTCTGCCATAGTGTCCTCTTAGTTAACGGTTAGTCTAAACTGCCATTTGTTTAAGTCAAAAACAGTGTCACTCTAGGCGTCTGTCTTTCTTTAACAACATAAAGATATATTTAGGTTAAGAAGGAAGAAGCACTTAGTTGTATTAAAAATTTAAATATTGATATACATTGTGTTCTTGAAAGTGTGTATATTGATGATTAATATGAATAATCACTATTAAACCTATATATTTTTCCTCAGTACACCATAGTGACTCATGGTAGAGAAACTGGTCTCATGGGAATATGTGGATGGGAATGACAAAAGATATTTATAGCAATTTCATAAAGCAAGGAATATTCACTTCTCTTTTTTCCAAAGTGAAGAAAGTGAGACTGCATTTGCAAAAATTATATTTACTTTTTTAAAAAGGTTTTTATTAAAATATAGTTAACATACAATATTGTATTAGCTTCAGTTGTACACCATAGTTATTCAACATTTATAAATATGAAAAAAGTGATCACCGTGGTAAGTCCAGCAATCAAATAACCTGACATTGTACCATGCTATCACAATATTATTGATTATATTCCCAATACTGTACCTTACATTCTCATGACTTATTTGTTTTATACCTGGAAACTTGAATCTCTTATTTCCCTTCACCTTTTTTCCCCCTTTTCAATTCTTTAAATTAGAGTTGACATTCAATATTATTTTATATTAATTTTAGATGTACAGCATAGTGGTTAGACAATTAATTTAAGAAGGGATCCCACTAACTAGTCTAGTACCCACCTGATACTATACATGGTTATTACCATATTATTGACTATATTCCCTATGGTTTATTTTATATCCCCATGACTGTTTTGTAACTACCCATTTGTATTTAATCCCTTCACCTTTTTCACCCTGCCTCTGAAACCCATCCAATCCATCACACCAATAAGTCTAGAACTCACCTGACACTATACATAGTTATTACAATATTATTAACCATATTCCTTATGTGATGCCCTACATTCCCATGACTACTGTGTAACAACCAATTTGTACTTCTTAATCCCTTCCCCTTTTTCACCCACACCCCTTTAACCTCCCTCCCATCTGGCAGTCATCAAAATGTTCTCCATACATATGAGTTCTTTTCTGTTTTGTTTGTTTGGTTGGTTCTTTAGATTATACATATAAGTGAAATCACATTGAATGTGTCTTTGTCTGACACACTCCACTCAACACAAACCCTCCAGGTCTATCCATGCAATTTCACATGGTGAGAACCCATTCTCTTTCATGGCCAAGCAATATTCATTGTATATATGTACCACCTACTCTTTATCCATTCATCCATGGATCGATGTCCAGGCTGCCTCCATATCTAGGCCATTGAAAACAATGCTGCAATTAACATATGTATGTACACATGCCCTCAAAATAACATTTTGGCTGTCTTTGAGTAAATACCCAAAAGTGGGATTACTGGATCCTCCTTTGTATCTTATTACAGCCTTTGTTTTAAAGTCTATTTTGTCTGGTATAAATATTGCTAACCCAGCTTTTTGTTTGTTTGTTTTCATTTTCATGAAGTATCATTTTCCCATCCCTATACTTTCAGTCTGTATGTGTCTTTTGATCTGAAGTGAGTTACTTGTAGGTAGGCAGCATATGTAAGGGTCTTGTTTTTTTATCCAGTAAGCCATACATCTTTTGATTGGAACATTTAATCCATTTACATTGAAAGTAATTGTACTTACATAGTTATTGCCATTTTATTATTCATATATATATATATATATATATATATATATATATATATATATATATATCTTAAAGAAGTCCCTCTAACATTACTTGTTATACTGCTGCTTTGGTGGTGATGAAGTCCTTTAGATTTTTCTTATCTGAAAAGCTCTTTATCAGTCCTTCTATTCTAAATGATAGCTTTGCTGGGTAGAGTAACCTTGGTTATAGTCCTTCCTTTTCATCACTTTGAATATTTCTTCCTTTCTAGCCTGAAAAGTTTCTGTTGAGAAATCAGATAACAGTCTTATGGAAACTTCCTTATAAGTAACTACCTGTTTTTCTCTTGCTGCTTTTTTTATTTTAAGTTTATTGGGGTGACAATTGTTAGTAAAACAACATAGGTTTCAGGTATACAATTTTGTAATACATCATCAATATATCTCATTGTGTGTTCACCACTCAGAGTTGGTTCTCCTTCCATCACCGTATATTTGATCCTGTTTACCCTCATCTACCATCATCCTCCCCCCTTACCCTCTGGTAACCACTAAAGTATTGTCTATGTCTATGAGCTTTTGTTTATTTGTTTCTCTTGTTCCTTTGTTGCTTTCAGTTTTATATCCTATATATCAGTGAAACTATATGGTTCTTAATTTTTTCTGTCTGATTTATTTCACTTAGCATAATAATGGCACTATTTCATCTTTTCTTATGGTAGAACAGTATTCCATTGTGTATATATACCACATCATCTTTATCCAATCATCTATCAAGGGGCACTTTGGTTGTTTCCATGTCTTGGCTACTGTAAATAAAACTGCAATGAACATCATAGCACATACAGCAATGGAACAGAATTGAAAACCCAGCAATAAACCCACATAAATATGGACAGGTATTTTTGGACAAAGAAACCAAAAACATACAATGGAGAAAAGAAAGCCTCTTCAGTAAATGGTGCTGGGAGAATTGGAAAGCCACATGAAAATGAACGAAAGTAGACTGCTATCTGTCACCATGCACCAAAATTAACTCAAAATGGATCAAAGACCTAAACATAAGACTTGAAACAATAAACTGCATAGAGAAATAGGTACTAGATTTATGGATCTTGTTTTCAAAGAGGATTTTATGAATTTGACCGCAAAGCAAAGGAAGTAAAAGCTAAAATAAATGAATGAGACAATGTCAAAATAAAAAGCTTCTGCACAGTAAAAGAAACCATTGACAAAATAAAGAGGCAACAAACTGAATGAGAGAAGATTTTTGCAAACAACCCCTCTGATAAGGGCTAATATCCAAAATGTATAAGGGGCTTATATAGCTCAACAACCAAAAACCAAACAATCCAATTAAAGGATGGGCAGAGAAACTGAACAGACATTTCTCCAAAGAGGACATACAGATGGCCAATAGTCATATGGAAAGATGCTCAGCATCACTAATATCATCAGAGAAATGCAAATAAAAACCACAATGAGATATCACCTCACACCAGTTAGAATGGCTATCATCAACAAGACAAATAACAAGTGTTGGAGAGGCTGTGGGGAAGAAGGAACCCTTATATTCTGTTGATGGGAATGCAGATTGGTGCAGCTGTCATGGATGGCCGTGTGGAGGTTCCTCAAAAAAATTAAGAATATGACCTACCAATCCCTCTCCTGAGTAATTACCCAAAATATAATTTATTAAAATGGAGAAGTACAAGATCAAGGTTTGTATATGTTCAATGGACAGAAGGATAATATCAACCTGGGAGGTTTATTGCCATCTTCCACCCAAATGTTTTCTTTATTTCTAACAGTTTTTGTGTAATATCAATATGTGTGTGTATGTTTATGTGAATTTTATAGCGTACAGTTTATCACTCATTAATGTTAATAAATTGGATCTTCATTATTACATAATGTTACTTGGTATACTTGATATTTTAGCATATTGACCCTTGTTTTAACACGTGTATTCATTTGTCATTTGTGTCTTTTTTTTCATGGCTATCTTTGTGCAAATTTTCATTTTCAACTACTTCTTTGCTTTGCATTAATGTGGTATTACTAAAAAGACATGTATCGCACTCAGTTTTCTTTTATAAACTCAATCTGAAAATTCCTTTTGCTGCATTTCATCTTCTTTCCTAGTCTCATTTAGCTTAATGATATTCACATGTTATTTGAGTTTTTCTAACTTACTTTAATTCTTATGTTGCCTACCTCTTTTAACTTTCCCCCTTCTTTTTGCATGCTTAAACAAGTTGCTATTTAATAAGTTTTCCACCTGCTGATATTTAAGTTCCTCTGTATTTTCTATTCTATTGATAGTTGTCATGCCATTACTTCCTTGTCCAACAAATGAATTTCACTCTATTCATATTTGAAAACAAAGTAGCATCTCTTCTCTACAGCTTCCCACACTACAGTGCTCAGTTTTCTTTCATATGTTTTCCTACATGATGAGACCTATTGTTTTGTTGTTATTTCACCTGCACAAAGATCCCACTTACATCTAATTACCTTCTTAATCCCAACACCTGTTTTCTTCAGGTGAAAAGAGTCATTGGAAAGAAGGCATCTAGAAAAAGTGGTCAGTTCACGTTTCATCTTTTTGGAAGACGCATTTGCAAGGTAGTTTCCAGTTTGAAATTGAACTTTTGATTGTATTTTCTCTTTCTTAAAATTTTCAATTTGAGCTATTTCTCTTGGAAATTTCAGGTGTGGGGAAGAAGGGTTTAAAGTAAAAAGGAGGATTCACTGTTTCCTTACTTGTGAGATAAAATGAAATGGGGGTGGAAAAGACATTTGGAGTAGGAAAGACCTAATGTTTTATAGTTCTTTTTTCAGTGCATATTAGCAAGGTCTAAAAAGCTGTGTAACTTCCTTGATTTAGGAGTTCTTAAATAGGAATAATAAATTCTAAAATAGGGGTGATAAGCTTGTTTTGAGAATCAAATGTATTACAGTCTATGAAGGCATATTTTAAATTGCAAAGCAACACCATAAAAACATTAAATATTATCTTTAGAAATGTGATACCATTTTGTATGTCAGTATCAGATGTTTCTTAGTTTTTCTAAGTCAACATTTTTATGAAATATTTTATGTGGTTTCCTATGTTATTTTCTTGGGGTATAAATAAATTTTATATAAGTTTTTGTTTTATTTGTGACACTTGAAATATTTATTTCTCAATGAATTAATTTAAATTTACTTACATTTAACTTGTATTTTGCCTTTTTGACTATTATTGTAAGTTATTTTCTTTTTCTATTATCTTGGGAAGTTTAGAGTCATTTGCTAATATGACAATTTTATCCTAAATGTTACTGTTTGGCTGTTTTTTTTTACTTTGAAGATCTGAGATTGGTATAAGTATGCTGTGTAAATTTAGTGATAATCCAGCTACTAATAATAAGGGAGTGTCCAGGTGATTTTACCAATGTGTGATACGTATATGCTATGACCAAGAAATTGAGGCTAGGAAATGGACCATTGATCCAGTCAGTCTCAGAGCTAATACCACATACTATGTGCTTGCGTGTTTGTCAGTTACTTAAGACTATGAGAACAGAAACAAAAACTATATTAAAATTCCTTCTGAATGTTATAGGAATCTTACTCCTATAGTTGGTAATATCAAAAGCTGAAGGTCAGATTAGTTTAGCCAAATAACCATCAATGTTGCTATGTCCATGTCTTCTGTTCCATTTGGCCATTCATGTGGAGGAAACTGTGACTGTTTTTTGTATCTGTTGGCATCTTTCCATCATCCATATCAACATCTTGTTATAATCATCATTTTAACAATAACAACTTAGAAAGAGCAAAGTTCCAGCAAAGAGATATCTTAGGTAGATCTTTGATCTGATTCATGACTTGGCTCTGATACAAGGTATATTTATTTTTGGCAATGTGATGTTTTCAGTTTGGTTGGTTTTTATATGGATTTTATATTTCTTAATATATTACTAGGTTTCCTGAAATAATGTGTATATTAAATATAGTATTTTAAAAATGGTATGTTCAATTCATATTTATATTTAGGTGGACTAATCATATCATATGCCTTAATACATTAACGAATAATTGTATTTTGTTTTGGAGTTTTGTCAGGTGTTATTTTTCCAACATGTTACCCGATAAAAAAATCAAGTGTTCCAGAGGAAATCATATACATTTTGAATTTGTATTTTGGGGAAATTCAATAGTAACTCCAGTGAATCTTATGTTCCATGGTATTTTTATTTTTTTATTTTTTTGAGGGCAGTGTCACTGGCCCTCACATGTGGGACCGAACCAGGGCCACCGGCTTCCCAAGCCAGCACTTAACCACTGCGCCACTCGACCGGCCCTTCCATGGTATATATTGGTGAGCTTTGTCAAATATTTTCCAGTTGTTCTAATCAGGTTTTTTCATCTCTTTGAGAGTTATTTTACAATAGTGATTTCTTATCAAAAAGTGTTACTTGGCAATGTTTTGAAAGCTAATATAAAATTTTCAACCACTCATTTTTCAATGATGTATTTATATTTTCCTTTCTAGATAATAATCATCTTCTAGTCATGTAAAATGCTTAAATCTATGAGTTTATATTTCATTTCCCAGGCTATATCTCTTATGCTCCATATGTAGTGCTAACAGCGTCTTGCTTATTAAAAAGATTGAAAGGTTATCTCTTTCAATACAAGTGTAATTTAATAACACATTTCAAGAAATGTTAAGGATTATATTTCTAAAATGATTCATTCTGATCTCTTTTCAGAAAATGTTAATATTTATGTGATGGATATTAAAGTCTAAAATTTTGGTGTCAATATTTAGAGAGGATTTTTTTTTAGGAAGAATTTCTCAATAATTTTTATGACAGATTTATTTTCTCATACATGACTGCTTATTGAATTCTTAGAAAGCCCTATCACATTGTATTTCATATTAAAATAAGTTTTTTGAAGTTAATTTTTAGATTTTTCTTTATCCTTTTTCTCTAATTATGGATTTGATCAATTGAGCTCAACTGTGGGGAGCGTATGGAGCTATAACCACCTAATGAAGAGCTTTTCCTTTTGTAGCAGATATGAATGATTTAGTGGAAAATCACCTCTCACTATGCCTAGAAGTTACCTTGTGCATGGCATAACCAAGTTCCTAAAATTAATGTGTCCATGCTGTCAGACAACAAGGTGAAAGGGATTCCAAAAAAGTTTCCTGAAAATACGACATTTTTCTAATTCCTTAGGTGGTCTGCAGGCCAAACATGCTACTCTCCTCAAAGTAATACCCTACAGATTTACCTCACACAGACTGCTGTGTTTTGATTTTGTACAACGATAGCTCACAAAGTTACACCACCTTCCGGAGATAATGACTGCTCTTTTTTGTATAATGTATTTCATGTAAAAACACTAAATAAATATATAATATTTTAACATTATAGTTTTAGGCAAAGATTCCCATACAATTTCACTCAACAATATTTTCTATCAGAATATATCATGAAACAAATTTGAATTGTACAACTTGTTACTTTGTGGACATATCTAAGCTGTAGATATCCTTCTTTTATGACCCAAAAGTCTATTTTTAGCCAATATGCTTTTTCCATGTGGCTTGAAGCACATTTGTTTTAGTATTTTGTTCTGTTCAAAGGGTGATTTTCTATGTCATAACTTTTAAAGTACCACTTTAATAAATATAATGGTGAATCTGCAAAGTTTTAAACTATTACTGAAAATAATGCGACAGAAATACTGCCCTTCCAAAGTATCACTCATCACAACTCTCCTCTACTGACAACCACTTTCTTCTCATCTTTTGGAGAATTAATTAATCTTTGTTACATTAAATTTTATGTACAACCATATGTATTAAATTAAAATTATTATTTATTATTTTCATAGATTTGTTTTTATTTTTAAATGATGTACTTTATTTCCTATCTATGGAAATTGTTTATGTATCTTAAGATTAAACACATAAGGTTTTTTTTTCCTATTAATACTAATGGAATTTTTTAATGGTTCTCACTTAGAAAGATTCTAAAATTATTGCGAGGTAGATACATATATGTGGACATCATTTAGTCATGTCCCATCATCGTATTATTTATAAGAATTTTTGTGATTCCTAAAATATGTATGGCTGTCAGATCTTTATGTGAACGCTTTCAACTTCTAAATGTTGGGGAAATGTTTATTAAAAAATCTGGCATCCAAACTTATCATATTCGAAGTTCAAATATAGCATGAATCTCACTTGCTGTTTTCCTATAAAAATATTTTCAAAATTGTGGTGATGGTGTTTTACAACTTTTTAAAAATATGTATAATAGAGAGTCCAATCATTTATTACTTTACTTATCAATGAAAAAATGCTAGTTTTTGTTTGTGAACCACATAGGTAAAACAATGACAGGATACTTTTGTAATTCTCTCTCTGACTTGATAACTATAGGACTGCAGCAAGCTGATTTTTCTGAGCCTCCTTTACCTCTTTGTTTTACATTTTTATCTGGATTTCTATCTAATGTGCCACAATGTGGAATTTCCTATGGCTCTAAATATTCCTGATATCAGGGTTTATGTTCTTTCATCTTACGATATACCATAATTTATTTGATTTCCCACTTTTAGGGAGTTTCTAATTTTTCATTGTGACAAATAATGCTATGCTGAACATTCTTGTAAATATATTAGTTTGCAGCTATCTGATTATTTCCTTAGACTCAAATCTTGAATACAGAATTGATGGGTCAAAGGGAATATGTATTTTAGCCATCTTGCTTTATACTCTAAACTTGATCTCCCAGAGTTAGAATACCCATTTTCTGCCCGATTTATTATGTTACAAATGGTGTATTGAAAGGTACCTGCCAAGTCCTAGTGCAGATAGAGAAAATTTAAAGGTACCAAGATTCATTCTGATTCTTAATTTCTAGTGTGCCAATGGCCCAATTCTTGTACTGTACATCTTAAAACAGACATCTATTTTTAGATATGCAATGTTAGTATATATAGTAGAATTTAGACCTTCCCGTGCTCTAGCTCATTCTGTTTCTTGCTTTTAATGAGAAAAGCATAGAGTACCATAGTCAATTCAGTCTTCTTATTAACAGTGGTTACAATGGACTTGTCTCAGAGCAGTTTTAAGTACTTTTGGAAGGGCTCCATAGATTTGTCTGGAGTTTATCAAAATGTAGGAGAGTGAAATCACTGCTGATTAAAAAAAAATAATAATAAAAAAAATAAAGCTCTCACCAGCCTGTCAACAGAGCTTAATTTTCCCTTTTCCCTTGCTTCTTAATGATACTGTTGGGAGGTAAAACCACTTTGCAGATATTGGTAGACTGAGCATAAAATATTTATTTCTACCACAGTTATTGCAATCAACATGTGGGTCCTTGAAACCAAGAAACATATGTTTTCTCCTTTTATCATATGGGCCTAGTGTGATGCTAAGCATATGTTTTGGGGATGAATTAATAGGTCAGCTTACTAAACTTACTAATTTACTTTTCGTTATACACTAATCCCTTTAAGTGGAACCCTTAATTATTAGCATACAAACTAACTTAAATCTTCATTTTTTTCTTCATTTACTCATCAAATACTGAATTCCATCTAATGTACATATAAAATCTGTCTTGCAGTATTTACTATCTTAAATAGCCTTTCAGTTGTATTTGCCCTTAGACATTCAATAGCTACCTTATTATTTATTTATTTTTTTTAAGAGGGCAGTGTCACTGGCCCTCATATGTGGGATCTGAACCGGGGCTGCTGGCACCCCAAGCCGGCTCTTAACCACCGCGCCACTCAGCTGGACTTCTACCTTAATTTTTTATTCTATTTTTTTCTTTACTATGACTTGCTTTCACCACTTTTCACTTTTCCACAGATATGAATTCCTCTGTACATTTAATATACATATTCTTCTGCATGTTACATGCTCATGATCAAGTAGCACTGTTAAGACAATGTTTGCCTAGTTTAGGGTTGATTCTTTCTTAGACAAAAGCTATGAATTGTCATTTAAAGAAAGACCCTATAAAATGTTTAATAATTTAGAATTGAGAGACTTCAAGTTGAGTTAGTCTACAGAAAAGCCTTTATTTCTAGAAGATATTTAAAAATAATTAATGTTGAACCTCCTTTCCAGGCATTCATTATTTTAGCAATTTCTCTTAGGACTGTTTCTCAATAGATATATAAAATTAAGCTATTGTAGAGCTTGAAGTTGAATTTTTTTCATCTCTCTACTCAAAAATGGCAAGAATACTGTATTATATAATTTACTAAATAAAAAGTCATAATGGAAAAAAATACTTGTCTGTTGTTTTCCCTCTTAAATCTTCATCGTTTAAAACAGTGCCTTGCAGGGCCAGCTGAGTGGCGCGTTGGTTAGGAGCTGGCTTGGGACGCCATCTCTGAGCAGCGGGACCCCGGTTCGGATCCGACATATTTGGGCCTGTGACACTGCCCTCTACAGCTAAGGTGGTAAACAACAGCTCCACCTGGTTGCCTCTATAGCTTTAAGATGGCTAATGTTGCCTCTATAGCTAAGATAGCTGGTGATGGTGTGGGTTGCAGCCTCTGCAGCAGTGTGCTGCCATAGGCTACAGTGAGAGGCCGGCAGCCAGCGTGAGCTGCCAAGAGCTGCTGTGAATGACTGTCCAGAGGCCGGTGAGTGACTGCCTCATGCAGGAAGAGTGCAATGACGATACAACATTGGCAAGTGAAGGAACCTCCTCCACAACTAGACTGAAGAACAAAAAAGGACGGCAACTTGTCTGTTCCCCATCCCCAATTCCACTACACTGTTCCCCTCCCCCAATTCCTTAATAAAATCTTAAAAAACAAAACAAAACAATGTCTTGCATATAAATGTTTAGTAAACAAATATATTTTTGATATATCATTATAACTTCATAATTATATATTATATTAATAAATGCAACAATAATAGCACTTAATATCCTTTATCTTATAGGAAATATTTTCCCATATGTTAATTTTTACATTAAGAATCCTGTTACATTTATAAGATAAAATTATTACCATTTCAAAGAGTAAAACATATTTTTCATTTGTTCATGATAATAGTGTTATTGTTTTTATAAATAGGCCCAGGAAGCAATTATTCTCATTTATAGTTTAATATTCTTTCTCTGTGCTTCAATATCTCTTTTATGGTAATTTCTTATTTCCACCTGGTATTATAAATGTCTTTTATGTCTTTTAGTGCATAATCAGTCCCACCAGTTAATCTTCACAAATAGTTTGCTACTCATTGCACTTACAACTCTTCTCCCATGATTTCAATTCATTTCAAACAGGTTAAATTTAATAAAATTTACATTTATGATGCATCTGCTAGACTCTGAGCCTTCTGACAGGAACTGAGAGATTCATGTTTGAAAAGGCATTTTTTCTATACACAGTTGAGAATTTACCATTTTATTAGGAGACAAAAATATAGACATAAATAACGCTTACATATGGAAGTCTTTGTCGAGTGCTTATTAAAACAGTTGTGAATGAATTCCTGTAATGAAGCTGAAGGAACAATTGATTTGACTAGGAGGAATATGCAGACTTCATTTTGAGATGATGTGTGTAACGAGTATGATGACATAATATGCTATGTAGTATGCATATGAAAAATTTTTTTTAAAGATTTTATTGGGGAATTGGGGAAGAAGAACAGCCAAGTTGTTGTCCTTCAGTCTTAGTTGTGGAGGGCGCAGCTAGCTCAGCTCCAAGTCCAGTTGCTATCTGGCTGCCTGGCAGCTCAAAGATGTTTAGCTCAAGGCGCACTGTTCAATCTTAGTTGTAGATGGGTGTAGCCCACCATCCCATGCAGGAGTTGAACTGGCAACCTTGTTGTTAGGAGCATGTGCTCTCACCAGCTGAGCCATCCTGCCAACTGTTGGGAGCTCAGTGGCAACTCAGCCCCAGCTCAGCTCAGGCGCAGCTCACTGGCCCACGTGGATATCGAACCGGCAACGCTGTTGCTCAGAGCTCGCACTGTTAACCAACTGGGCTACTTTGCCTGCCCTGAAAATATTTTTTATATAACTGTACTTAAGTCCTTTCCAAAATCACAATATGCCATCGACTATTCACAGTAATGGATATTTTAACTTGATAATTTTAGAATAAACTATGTTACTTCAGTACTTATTGAATTAATTTAAAAGTTTTCTGGATTTATACTTACATTGGAGATACTTACCAGTTTCCAAACATATGTGGGGAAGATCTGATGAACAAGTAAATATCCCACCCAAAGTCATTATATGGCAGCAAATAAGTTTTATATTATCTCATATAATCTATGGTAACTATTTTCCCCTCCAAGAAAGCATCTGCTGAGACATCTGTGTTCCCTTTGTGCCCATGTTGCATATGCTAATATATTTAATTATTTAGATTAAAAAAGTCCTCTGACCCTCCTTTCTTATAGATATGAGTTCTCTCCCTTGTTCTAATGCATCCTGTGGGCTTACAGAAAGCTTAGTAGAGCTATTTCGCTCTTCTGTAGCTTCTCTTGGATGTCTGTCCTTCTTATGCTGGGAATTCAAAGCACTCTGTGAGGCTCCTGCCAGCCAGAGTTCCAGATAGGACACAAAACACAAGCACACCTACTTGCAGATCCTCCATGTTATCTGTGTGTTTCATCTCTTATCCCTTTGTTTATGCTAACCCTAGTGATGGTGTATGATTGTTATACAACATACAAACCACTACCTCACTCTGCCACTCCTTCTCTAATACTCTTTTCTACTTAAATGTTAGTATGTCCTTTGGGAAAGGGAAAAACACTCAGAAATTTCTTTTCAATATATGTATTGTTCATTATAAGACCCACTCTACAGAGTTTGATCTTGGTTTCACTGTGACAACTCCTCAAGTCAATGAACAACTCCTATCTGTCTGGCCAAATGGCAGTATTTGCAGGTGGGCAGAGAAAGAAGCAATATGGCTGTTATGTCATAATATTATCTCATTACACATGTAAATTGGCACTCAAAGAATGGACTCTCTTCTTCAGGTAAATAAGACGAAGTTCAGTTTCAGCAGAGGTAGCATCATACACAAAAACAGGAGATGTGAAAATACATGGTACATTTAGATAATAGTCTGTACAAACACTTCCCTCTGGCTTACATTTTAATCATCTACCTGCAAATACTACCTGAAGGTATTTATTCTCTGCGAAATATGACTGAAATTCATGTCATGAAGGAAGTAGGTTTCAGCTGTTCTATTAAGAGTCTCTCTATTAATCACTCCCAACAATCTCACCTCTATCAGTGGCAAATATAGCATTGTAAAGGAACAGTTCTTACTCTCACTTTCTCCTGCCTCAGACATGGCTTATATGTAACACAAGGGGAACAGAGTAAATCTTGACTAGCTTTTTGAAGTTTATACATTAAGAAAACAGTTTTGTAAAACATACATGTGGCAAAATAGCACTGCCAATCTTGGGTTATTTATAATATGTCTTCTTTTTTTGTAGTTGTTGTTGATTTGTTTTGTTAGTAGACACAGGTAAGAGAAAAAGAAAGGAGTTATTTGTCATGGGCAATCACTGGAAGAAATTGATTAGGCCTGCACAGTGCTTCGTATCTGGTCAGGTTAGAATGCGGGGAAGGTGATTTGTTATATTGTTTTTTGTTGTTGTTAAATTTTCATTAGAAACACTCAGTGATTTATTTATTTGTTTTTAATTCTGTTCAGTAAGATTGCCCCATTTTCTTTAGGTTCATGTTATTTTAAAGAATTTGGCAGTTCTTTGTGGTAGAGCCCCTACTCTTATTAAGTGTCATGGCTAGTTACCAAATGAATGATATGCTTCAGGAAATAATGCCCTTTGACAGACAAATGTTTGTCAAATGAATTATTTTTATCATCAAAATAATATAACCTCATAGTTTAAATATTTCTTTCAGTTGTTAACCATCAAATTGCACGTTTAATTAATTATTTCAATATTTGCAATGCTTGAAACCAATTGTTCTACAGAGGTCAAGAGCAAACTAAATAGTTTCCTTTGGAAGAATAGCAAGGGAAAAGCAGCTAGCTCTGTCATCCTCTTCTCCCATGATTCAATTTATTATTTATTTTTAAATGAATCTTAACTTAAAATAGTTCCATAAAAAACAACAATTCACTTTGACAAAGATATTAGAATAGAAATAAAATAATATACTAAATTATATGTATAAACACATAAAATGAATTTAAATAGTTAAATATATATTTGTGTACTTCTACCACTGTCAGACTCAGTAGGACATTTTGCTTTTTATTCTATATACATTATATCTATTTTAGTTATTCATGTCCCATTTTAGAAATATTAAGTATTAAAATGCAATTATTTTACATGGCATTTTTTTGATGGAGTTCAACCCCCTTTGCAGCATTACCCTATGAAGTTTTTCCTGTGTATTTTTTTTTTTTCAGGAAAAATACTCAGTTTCAATTGCTCTGTCTTATGAATAATCTACTTAACCATGTATTAGTGTTACTGAAATTATTCTGTTAAAACTAATATTAGCATTAATGTTACTATTGCTAATAATAGTTATAATATTAATACATAATATTTTAACATAATATTAATATTGTTTAATCTTATTAATATTAATGCTATGTTAATAGTTAAAAAAATAATTTAACAGAGAGGTCATTTTTCATGAAATGATACTAAAATTTAGGTTAGAATGAGATGGCTTTGGCATTAAAATTAAAATAATAAATTAAATAATATCTTTCAGTCTTATTGGTCTATATTTTATTTAAATACAGATTAATAAACTTCACTGTAAGGAAAATGATTCAGTTTTATATTGTAGGACTTAAATCATAATAGTGTACTCTCATGACAATAGATTTTGATATACAACATTTATCAGAAAGGTAAAAGTGAATCACATATGAACATATGTTTAAAGATCAAGAGTTTAGAAACTGCTTCAAGCAAACAGTCTTTGATAAAGACTGCTCCTGGATGAAACACCACCATACTTTTTTTTGCTATGCATCACAATTTTGCTACTTTTTTGAAAGAATGGAAAAAATGCTTTGGGTCTGGCCAAGTGGCGCAGTGGTTAAGAGCTGGCTTGGGATGCCAGTAGCCCCGGTTCGGATTCCACATGAGGGCCAGTGACACTGCCCTCTTAAAAAAAAATAAATAAAAAATAAATGCTTTGTTATTCACTGAAAAAAATAATCGAAAAAACAGTTATCCATTAAGTATTTTTACTTTGGTGCACTCAATTGTAGTGTTCAAATGAACTCATAATTCTAGAGTGAAGCATTCCCCTCTTCCAAAGAATGGAAGTATTATAAATCTACGACATAAAGTCACTGTATACTTTTTAGCACACAGAATATGGAGAAATTAAGAGTTGCAGACAAAATTACTCCACCGAGTTGGCTATATAAATAGACAAGGTGGCACTCAATAAAATCATAACAAACAAGTTATAGTTGAAGCTTTATTTAAAATACATTTGTTCTAACAAAGATACACCACATCCAGAGATGCATAAGTAGGGTTTCCCTTTGGCAACCAAATACACGCGCACACACACACACAGACAATTACTACATCTTTCTTCCACATTAACTTTAAATAAAATTTTGAGTGTTTATTGACTAGTGTACATCTTGTAGATGAAAATTACTAATTATAAGGGGCACAATGAGTTCAACAAAGGCAAGATTAATAGGGATATTTTAGTTGTTTTGATAGCAGTAAAGAGGTTACCCTTTTAAAGAAATGAATATTTCAGTGTGAATCAGTCTTCCATTTGCCACATGATTTTTAATTAGATTGCATCTCAAAGTTTCACATTGTCATCTGGGAAATGCAAAATGAAATTAAGATTTACCTAGCTGCATATGCAGTCTTACATATGCAATAAAAAAGTAGGAGAGAAAAATGTATCGATTAAATAATAATGTAATACTTAGTCTGGAACATTTGTCGGTTTGAGCTGGGAACACCAAAGCAATTTAGAAGTAATGGCATTTTTTGTGCAATTTCTGTGTACCTAATTACATAAAACTTACTATCTTACTAAGATATAAGATATGACAAACCATCAACTCTCTGGTTCTTACATAGCAAAATGGATTAGAAGCTGAATAAACTTCACTATATCTCATTTTCTATTTCAGATTTTCATCATCACTAATGTGCAACCAGGAATTACACTCACAATGTCATAGAGCTCACTACCCTGAGTGTCATGCCAAGACCAATACTCATTAAATATGGTATTACAGCTATTAAGACCAATCTGTGAAATATGTTATATTTGCATGTAATTCACTGAACCATACTCAACTAGCTAAAACCATCCATTAATCAGCATAATGCAATTCTTGCAGAACTTCACCAAGGGAAAATGAATTAATATTTGCCTGGTAATGGTTCTTTCTATACCATTTTTAATTTCATGTTACTCAATACCATAAGTTTTATCCTTTGAATCCAGTTTTTATTTTACAGCTTCCTCAGTCTACGTTAAAGTGTCTTATATCTTAGTATTTTGACTATATGTGTATATGTATATATAGATATAGAAATACTGGTAGAATCATATTCTGAGTCTGATTAATTAATAAGTTTCCAAAATACATTTATTCATATACCCCCAGCACTGAAACTCAATACATAAAAATTGGCAAAGCTATTGTATGTCCCCACATATTGCGTGATTGTGTATTAGTGGTTTAGGTAAAGATAATAATATTAAGTTAAGGTCAGTATGAAAACCTGAGGGGATTAGGTTAGCAAGCAAAGTAATTTTATTTTTTTGGTGTTGGGAAGGCACTGCATTGAGAAAGCTAATCTTTTAAAAAATCAGATTGTTTGTAAGATACATAAAGAAACAGATCAAAGCAGACAAAGCAAGAAAAAATGCCTTGGAACCTTATAAAAATGATTTTTCAAACTTGAATATATATTTATGGGAAAATTTACTTATTTGTCACTGCCATAAAATTTTCAAATTTATAAACATCTTGCTCTGAGAGTTGTCATGTCTAAAGGGCATATTAATTTATTTGTTTTAAATGAATGAAGTCATTGAATAAATGAATTTTGCAAATAGACATAGTAGTGCATTTCTTTTTTTTTTTTTTTTTAAGAGGGCAGTGTCACTGGCCCTTACATGTGGGACCCTAATCCAGGCTGCTGGCATCCCAAGCCAGCTATTAACCACCACGCCACTTGGCTGATCAGTAATACATTTCTATTAGTGTAAACAAATACAATATAAAATGAAAGCAATTTGACATAATGTATCAAAAGCATAAACTGTTTTGACCCTTTAAACCAGTAGTAAACCTGTTAGAGATCAATTCTTGGGAAATTTGATAATATTTTTATAACTTTACAAGAAAAAAATAACAGAACATAATATTTTATGTACAGTAGCATATATAATTTTGTTACTTCACCTACACATATATGCATATGTTGCATTATTAAATGTATTGGACTCAGATAAAATAAGTATGGCATTTCAGTTCTACATGAGTTCCTTTGATGAATTAATTTAACCTCTGATGCTCTTTGCCATCTTTTGTATGAGCTCTCATTTACTTTCAGTGTTAATATTTTATATAGTTTTGTGACTCCAATAACAGTTTCTGCCTTGCTTCTTTTACACAAATATTTATTATGTGTCTTTTATGTTTAGGGAGCATTTCTAGTACTATTATAGTGGTGAACAAGACACATAAAGTATGCATCATCATGGAACAAATGCAGGGTTGATAAATATAATTTTCTGTAAGGGCCAGATAGTAAATATGTCTGCTGCATAATCTTCTTTGGTTTCTTTAAACTCTTTGCAGAGTTAAAAACCAATCTTAGCTCATGCACTGTACAAAACAGGCTGTAGATTAAATTCGGTACAGCAGGACATAGGTTGCCAACCCCTGTTTCAGTTCAATGGTATGCCAATACTTATTTGGGTTGTCGTTATAAAAATCGGAATATTATTGGCAGAGTCAAACATTTCAGACATTCTACAGATAGCAGGAGAGGCTGAAAAAATGTTGGTTAGTCCTGAATGTCCAATAAAATGTTAACATCCTGCTGTCAGTCATATAGGTAAAAATAATTGATCATAGTGACCTGGATCTAAAATCTAACTTCATCTTACAGATAAATACAAATTATTTTTGTAATATTTTAATGTTCACTAAAATTTCTAAGACTAAACTTAGTATATTAATAAAGGAGGATAATAGTTTTTGTTATGGCTACTGGGGGTCATTACTAAAAGCTGTTCATCAGAAACCCTGCACATTGAAATTGAATTATAAATGCAGTGCACTGGTATCATTCTGCCTTTATAACTATCACATTCATTGTCATTGTTCTATTAGGAGCCAAAATCTAATTCTTTGTCTTAGAGTACAGTCAAGTAATCATATACTTGCACATCCACGCATACACACACAGTATAATTATATTATATGTAATATATCATTTCACAATAGGTTTAATTATTTTAATGTAAATCAGTTCCTATACTGGTTATAATTTATTCTAAAATAAATTGCATTGGTGCAATTAAAAGAAAGAAAATGGATAGATCTCTACTTTTGATTATCCTACATGAGTTTATATAGATTTAAGAGATAATTTTTTTCAACAGTTAACTGATTATAATTTGAATTGTTTACCCAATAAATTTGCTCATCAGAATCAGAAACAAAAAGTGATCTTCCACTATTCATTTAGCTATGAAGCCTCACAAAATATTTTATTTATCCTTATTATAAGCTAATTTTCCTGAACCTTTCCAATAGGTCTCTTTTTTTCATTTTACCTATTCAATTATTTAAAGTTTATTCACTTTATTTTTAGCATTTGTGAAATAAGCATAAAATTGTAATGCTTTATACATTAAGGACACTATCACAAAGTTTGTTACTTTAGAATAATACATGATTTACTAGGCATTGTTCTTCAATTAAATCATTTCTAATGAATAACAGATCATTTGGGTTGAGAATAAAAGTCATCAAATTTAATATGTAAGTGTTAACTTTCTTTTTATCTTTAACTTAAAAAGAAAACAAACAGAATAAACTCAGCTGCTTTTCTGGGTGAGAATAAACAACTCCATCTAACAATAAATTCAAGCTTCTTACTTTCTACCTCAATATTTTATTACTCAGTTGGATACTTCCACCTGAAATCGTGAGGTTTTGGTTGGGATTAGTTTAATATCCTAGTTTGAAGCCTTCTGGTGACCTCAAGAGAGATGAAATTACAAGAAAGTTCAGAGACAAAGAGCCATTAGTTGAAAAAGGATATCAGCTAACGAGTCTCATGTGGTTAAAAAGTACCTACTACAATGAAATTTATGAGGTCAGCTTCTTTTTAGGATCCTTTTCCATTTCAGTTCAGATTGAAAAGAAAATAACAGTTCAAGGTACTCTTGAAACTATCTTTGTGACTCTCAAATTCTAAAAAAAGTCAACTTAATATTCATTCAAAAAATGAAAATTATGTTTCTTTCCAACAATTCTGTGTCAGACATTTCCAAGGAAAACAAGGGAACAAGAAAAAGAGGTTTTGATCTTTTAGGACTTATATTTGAGTGTACATAGGAGAAGAAAATGAAGAGACTTTAATAAATAAGAATGTAATTTAAAAATTAAGCTTAATGTTACATGCTAAAGAAAAAAAATAAATATGAGAATCTGGAAGACCTGATAATTGATCAGGGAAGATTTCATTGATCAGTGATGATTGAACTTAGACCTGAAACTCCTAATGCCAAGGGCCCCAGACCAAACTGATATTAAATGTAGCACCTTGGCATTTTTTTCCCCATGATTTCATAAAAAACCTGGATAACACTTTACATTGTAGGAAAGCTAGCAATTTGTGGTAGAATAAATGTAGAAACATGTTTCAGATCAAAGCAAACCAGATTTCTCATTAAAATTGAAAAACTAAGTTGGTTGGAAAGGTATAATACAGTAAAAAAAAAAAAAAAAAAAAAAGGTCTGAAAGGTCTGAATTAAGAGGAAGGCCAGAAAACATAGGTGTTTTCAGAGTCCTTCACCAGCATTAATTTCTATCAAAATGCATTGGTTTCCCTTTCCAAAAGTCAGTCCTTTTCCACTGTGTAGAATTCAGAATGTGTGCTCACGTGGGACTGAGGATTGGTGCCGACATCCCTCAGAATTCCATTGGTAAGTCCTAACTGGGTGAAGAAAATAAATTCTTCAACATTCTGGCTATAATAATCTTTTCAAAAAGGGCCAGGGTCCTAATTCAGGTCAATGAGAGTGAGGGAATCGCACTATTTGCACAGAAATATGAGAAATATTATCTCTTATCCTTTGGATATAAAAGAAGTATATGCCACTATTAGCTGAGGCAGCCTTAAGATAAAGTCAAAAATCATAGAAAGCAGTGCGGAGATGGAAAGAAATCCTTCCTCAATATCTTTTAGTGACTGTATCAAAACTTGTCAAGATCACCCTCTTGTATAATTTTTATGGCAGTTAATATCTTTCTTTTAATATTTAAGTGTATTTGATTAGGTTTCTGCTATGAAATGCATCCTAACTTATACTAAATTTCAGAGAAGGAATAGAGACAGACAGACTGAGAGACAGAGAGAGATAATCTCTCTCTATGAGATTTTATAAAGAGAATAGTATCACAAAAATAATCCCTGGGTCACATGTGAGAGATAATAGAGATATAATAACAATGTGTTATAAAAAAGAGACATAAGTGAGAAGTAGGAACATAGAGTGAAATAGAGAGTTTAAAACCCATTGTGAGAGACACAAGAAAAATAAGTATGGAATATAATAAATGGAGTTAGGCTATTTTACAAAGAAGACTGAATATGACAATCCTTCAATATATGTATTTCTTGGAACAATTGAACTAGATCTTCCTCAAAGATGCCTTTCTTTATAAAATATATCTCATTTTATGGGGAAAAAAATCCATGTCTAATCATAATTCCAGCTCTTTTAAAAGTTTGAGCTAATTAGATATTTATTTTCTATCATCTTTAACAAAACAAAGCATGAAGCATACTTTCAAAGCCTAAAATTATTCAAAACTTTTATTGACATGACTTTGATGCATTCTTACACATTCAATAAATATGACTTTTTGTTCAGCAAGGTAAGATGTCCAAATGAACTGTTTTCTTTTTTATAAAAAAATAATAATAATCTCCAAGTAACAACAACAAATATACCTCTTCTTGATTTGGTAATATATATATATAAGTTATATGTATATATTAGTTAGATTGTATATTGTAGTAAAGTCTTGAACTATAGTTGCCTGCAAGATTTTATTCCTGATAAGGAAATGCTAAAATAGAAGTGACCTTCACTAACAAAATACCACTGTTCTATTTTAGGAATTAAGAGACACTGTTTTCCATATCAAGAATAATAGAATAATATTAGGGCAAAGTGCAATGGTTTCCAAGAGCAAAAGATGATTAGGATGATTCCAGAGCACCAGTAGTTTCTTTGCTGTTTGCAAAATAAGCAGGGGCGTCAGCCAAGAGCATTGAGGCTAGTTAAAGCATAAATGTTTCCAGAAAAGAACATATTTTGAAGTGACATTATCTAGTTCAACATTCTGCAAAATATATCTTCTAAATATGGGCATAAGTAAGGCTTGGCTTTAGAGATTACTGAATAGAATATGACACAGGAATTGGAGACCCTGTATATATAAGGAAATTATTAATGACAAAAACTGAAGTCATTCTGTCAACGGGATCATATCTCAGATGGAACAGTTGTTATACTTCAAGGTACATTGCATCTTGCTCTAAATTAGAGTTAGCCTTTTGAATAGAAACAAGTGGATTTTATCTGAGGAATCCTACTTCAAAATAGATATATGCATAAATATGTTTTCATGTATATCAATATATGTATATATACTACATAAATATATGTTATACTTAATATAATGTTTCATAGAATAACCCACATTTTAATAATTATCTAAACTTAGCTTATAATTCATAAAGCATCAATAAATTTAGTAAAAGACAGTAGGACAATGAAAATAATTACCTCATATAGTTACTTTTAAAAATCATGATTATCATAAAGGAAAATATTATAGATAAAAAGGTGAAAAAAGCTTTTCAAAAAGACCTGATAATAAGGAGGTCCAATACTTACTATTTATTTTAAATCTGTGCTATTTAAGGCAACTTAAATGTTAGTAAAATATTGTCATGGTCATAAGTAGTAACATGTAAACATCTACAAAAATTTGCTTAGGGGCAACAAAAGTGAAGGGAGTAGGAATTTTTGAAGAGTCTAAAATATTGTAATTGAGGAAATTAAATGTAAATTTTTACATGCAGTAAAAGAATTACTTAAAAGAAAAGGAAAACTAGATATCTAATTCATACAGCAAATGTCTCAAATACCAGAAATGAATATTTAAAGATTTCTGTGGTTTATATCCTCACTTGCTTTGGAACAGTATGTCAGAATCTGCATGTTTTTAAATTCTTATTTTGTTTGTTTTTTTTGAGGCAGTGTCACTGGCCCTCATATGTGGGATCCGAACCGTGGTCGCTGGCGTCCCAAGCCAGCTCTTAACCACCGCGCCACTTGGCCAGCCCTAAATTCTTTTTATTGTTTCTATATATCTATAGGTGAGTTTATCTTAAATTCTAATTGTTTTGGTATAATTAATAGCAGTCATTCACTGTTCACTTTCTTCTTATAAGGATAGTGGTATCTAGTATTTGTGTCAATAAATATTGTCTTATTACTATTACCATCATTACTATAAAATAGGTATTTATAAGGTGCAGTGGAAAGTTAGAGTAAGGAACATGTGAATCTGAAGATTGGGGCGGAGTATAATCGGTATATATAATAAGTAATATATATATACATGTACATGTATATCATGTGTATGTATATATGTGGAGAGATTGGTCAGGGATATATTAGTAGAGGGGAAAATATCACTTAGACTTGAAGTTGAAGAACAGTTTCAGGGAGGAATTAGAAGCATGAGAAATAATGCATAAAATCATAAAGGGATAAAAATGTATTAAGGCCTTATAGATTTAAAAGACCTTCCAGTCTTCTCCCCGCCCTCTCTGGAACACTCACCAGTTATAAAATTTCAGGTTAATTACGGCAAGGATGCAGAAGGCAGTGACTCCGTAGGTTTCTCTACAGAAGAGAGGCTGATGCAGCATCTATTTGTGAGACTCTGGATCCATTTTTGATTAGGTTACGAGGCCATAGATAACACTTTCCTGCTGGGTTGGGAAGGAAGCTCATTCCTTCTTTTTTTTTTTTTTTTGAGGGCAGTGTCACTGGGCATCATATGTGGGACCTGAACAGGGGCCGGTGGCTCTCCCAAGCTAGCGCTTAACCACCGCGCCACTCCCACTCGGGAGGCCCTCATTCCTTTTTTTGACTTGCCCTTTTAAACTTCCCGTAATTTATATATCACTGGAATACTTTACAAAGTTCCTCCTTGGGTTTCCTCTGTCATCATGAGCTTCTGCTGGTTTATCAAAGCAACATCTTCATGATTGTGTTTAGACCAAAGGCTGTTATATACAATCATCTCCCATTCTATTCTTATTTATTATATATAACATTTGTTGAGAGTATTACCTTAGTTGATTCTAATTTCACCTTTATCTCTTCTACATCTCTTACTTTGCTCTTCTATTGTACTGTTTGTTTTTGTAATATTTAATAATTAAGAATTCTCTCCAAAGACTATTTAATTATCCCAGAATTATGGTTGTAAAAAGCATATTATATTGATGGATCTTTGATTTATTTCTGTAGCCTTTGATTTCTTACTATCTTTATATACTTTCATGTTCTAAATTTCATTGTTGAAAATTTAATTTACCATTTAATCCTACAAGAGTTTTTGATGGTAATATATGTCTTAATAATGTATTTTGTCCCTTAATACTATACTTACTACTCAAGTCAGATTTAAAAGTATTATTCAACAGGCATATATCACTATATTCCATCAAAATTTTCTGGTTTTAGCTTTATATTGCTCTCAATTTCACCACTTCTTCTGTAGTAACTACTATTTTATTATTTATTATTTTTCAAAGTGTTTTTAATAAAAAAGTCCAAAATATATAATGGATGAAATATAATAAAACTTCTTTCCTAAATAAATGATCAAAATACTTGTTCTGGATTAGCACATTTTTTTTCTCCAAGCTCTCATTTGAGTTTCTAAGCTCCTTACATTTTTCCTCTCCACCATATACAACTGGCTTTCAAAGTAACTGTTCTCATCTACATCACACTCAGGGAAATGGAAAAAGCATGAACAGTCATTCATGGAATATTTTTAGTGGAAATACCCAGAAGTGGTAAATGACACTTCAGCCCACATTTAAAAACTGCTAACTAAATAAACATCTCTGGGCTTGAAAACTGTAACTTCATACCTGTAGATTTGAAACAAAGGAAATATATCAAACCAGAGTTGATATAATAAACTAGCTAGACTTTGTGTTGGTAGCAGACTTTCATGGACAGAAGTGAGGCTTATGTGGGGTACAGAGAATTCCAAATGTTTAGTTTTAGACAGCAAACCTGAGAAAATTTGATGATGCTAGGACCATAGATGGTGTTCTCCAACTCATTAAAAAGTCTAATTTCTTTTTTTTCCTTTTTTTTTTCACTTTTCACTATTGTTGATATCTCCTAACTGAGATTTCATTTTAATTCAAAATAGTTGGACTCAGAAGGCAGAGAAAAAAAAATCAGGCTCATTACTAGAAATGAAACAAAATTACCTACACTCACTTCCTCTTTTATTGCTTCTCTATGCCCTTAACAACTTCGGAGAAAAGCAATTCTTAACTATTATAAGGACATAATTTTAGATTCAGAACCCAAAAGACCAGGTGGAAGCAAACACAGATTAAAAAACAAAGATTGAGTGATAAGAAGGAAAGAAAAAATGAGAGAGAATTCTTGACTCAAAAATAAACAAACCAAATATAAGAAATGTAGGAACATATCTAATAATAAAATACTGAGCCAATAAAATCAATAATTGGAACAGGAACTGATCTTATAGGAAAGTTATTTATATAATTTCTGAAAATATATTATTTTTATTCGTATCTTGTAATTGATAGATAACATTGTTTAAGTATACAATATGTTTATTTAATACACTTATATATCACAAAATGATTACTACTACAGTGGTAGCTAACACCTCCATCACCTCACATAAATACCATTTCTTTTCTGTGGTAAGAACATTTAATAATCTGCTCTCTTAGCAACTTTCAAATGTATAATACAATATTGTTAACCATAAATCACAATACTGTACATTAGATCCCCAAACTTACTCATTTTATGAAAGTTTGTACCCTCTGTGCTACGTCGCCTCATTTCCTTCTCCCCCAGTCCATGGTAATCACCATTCTACACTTTGTGTCTATGAGTTTCGCTTTCTTAGTTTCCACAAATAAGTGATATTATAGAATATTTGTCTTTCTCTGTCTGGCTTATTTCACTTAGCGTAATACACTTTAGTTTCATCTGTGTTGTTGCAAATGGCAGGATTTCCTTCTTTCTCATGGCTGAATAATATTCCATTGTATCTACATCCCACATCTTCTTGATCCATTCATCCCTTGACAGACAGTTAGTTTGTTTCCATATCTTGGCTATTGTGGAAAATGATGCAATGAACAGGGAGTGCAGATATCTCTTTCAAATATTTATTTGACTTCCTTTGGATATATACCCAGAAGTGAGATTGCTGGATCAAAAGATTTTAAAACAAATGTATTGAAAATCTTTGAAAGTTCAAAGAAACCAATTATAAAGCTTAGAAAAATTAAAAAATCCTTGAAATTAAACATGCAACATATGGGATACAATATAGGTTGGCAATAACTAGAATTGAAGTTTTACCTATAATTTATTGCAGTTAAGAAGTACAAAAACTAATAAATGAGCAGTTAATAGATATGAATGAAAAATGTTGAGACTCCAATATTTGTTGTTTTTATTCTTTTACAATAACAATGCTGGTGTGAATATTCATATGCATATCTTGCTATTTACCTGTGTGAGAATTTCTCATGGATTTATATTTAGAAATGAAATTGGTGCGTTATAGTATACACATTTTTTTCTGATTTTATATTCCTAAATTGCCCTTTAATCTATACACACCAAATTTATATCCTCATGAACAGTAAATTTTTTTCTACATTTTAACAACAATAATTAATACGATGGTTTTTTTTCCTACCTTTAGCAATTGGGTAGGTGTAAAGTGGAATTTCATGACTTTTTTTTCTTTTTTTTTTCTTTATTTGCAGAGTCCATCTGTGCATGTGTGAACCATTAATGAGAATGTGTCATGAATCCAAAAAATATGATTATTGTAATTCTATGTGCTTGAAGTCCAAAATATCAATGAATGAGGTACATTTTCAATACAAGAATCTAGGGAAAATTTTCAGATAAATCTATTTATTGAAGGAAATAAATAAAGAAAAATAAATACACTAATTGAAAAGAAGCAAAGACACAAAACCAAGACCTTATTCACTGAAAATATTAATAAAATTAGTAAACACTAGAAATGCTGATAATTTAAGAAGAATAAACAAAATAATATAAACAAAATACTGAAAAATAGTAGAAATTATAAAATAATATTTGTGAACATTTTGAGCTAATTTGTGCAAATAATAATAATTTGCAGTAAATGGAAGATTAAAGTTACTAGACCCAATCCAAGTTTTCCCAAACTTTTACAGAATAGATGAGCACTCTATTTAAAACACTTTCAGAGAGTAGAAAAATAAATAAATTAAAATACCATTATATCACAAAGCTATTATAAACTTGATTATAACATTTTCTTCACAAGGAAATCACAAAGGAAGAAAATTCTAAACAAATCTTTTGGATAGAATTATATTTTAAAAACTAGCCAATTGAACTCAGCAGTATTTAAAGACAAAATACTCATATGTTCAGGAAAGGAAGGAGTGAAACTGTTACTATTTGCAGATGACATGACAATAGATAGATGATAGATAGATAGATAGATAGATAGATAGATAGATAGATAGATAGATAGATAGATAGATAGATCTAACTATCACATAGTAACTTCACATAGGCCTGTCAGCATTTTTTGTTCCATCATGTAAAAAAGCCAGTTTGGAATCAGGTCCCTGGTACTTTGGGAATTGTAATTTGCCTGTTTAATAAAATTTAGCAAAATCTGATTCTGACCAATTTGTTGGTGGTTCAACAAAGCTACCTTAGCACTGAGTACTTCAGGAGTGTTGAAGAGAGGGCCTGAGTCTGCTCTTTTATAGGTGTATGGCCCTACCTGAACATAGAGGTACAGCTCTGACGGGGCTTGCTCACTCTCGATTTTGAACAGAAGTGGTAAATCTAGAAGAGAAAATATGCTATGACTTATTTCTCTTTGTAAATCTATAAAAATGCTTAATGAAAGTGGTAGTTGACATTTTAATTATCTTGTAACTGTAGACATTTACTGAAAGCATTTAATGACTTGTAAAGCAGTGACTATTTTCTTAGCTGTGCATGAGAGCTGATTGATTTTCCACAAACTGTTTTTCTGTGGTGAAATCAACACTAATTTTCTCTTCATAGACTATTTACCTGTCACAGTGAACCAACACTCCATCAAATTATTGCATCATTTTCATTTTATTCTTAGTAGAAATAATATAATGTTGAGAGATAAGGTAGGAAAAGAGTTCTAAAACATAACTATCTTCAACTAAGAGACATTGATTGAACATATAATTCCACTGCCAGCTTGAGCCTCTCAATCATATATCAACTACAATTTCATTCAAACAAGCATAAGTTCTTTATTCCATATCTTATTTCTGCAGTGAGTTAAAGGACAGTGAATATATGAGAGAGGAATAATCATCAGTTTAGATCATGTTCATAGCTAAAAGCAGTGACTGATACATAGTAAACACTATAGATTTTGTAATATTATATCACAAAAAATGCATGCATACAGGAATTTATGCATATATGAGTACATATGTATATAGGGACACAATGTAAATACATACATGGATGTAGTCCACCTCTGTAGTCCATTTTTGTGTATATATGTATACATACCCAAATAGTGCATATATATATATATATATACACATATATATGCACCATATATATATGTGTATGTAAATATATAGTGCATACTTATATGCATATATGTACATACATATGCTATACACATGCTATTATATACAAAAGTCACATGTTCAGACATAGTATTAGCTTCATCTATTTTCTGATCAATTAAAAATTGCTATTAACAATCATTTAAATATAAAGTGTTATTGTTATTAAGGATGATTTTAAGCATTGTAAATTCACAACTAATATTCTCTCTAAACATTGATTTATAAATTTCTTGGGAGATATATATTATTCATATTATTTGGAATGTATGTAACAATTACATATTTACTTAGTTCCCTAAAACATCATAACCCCCTATTTTCTTAAATAACAAAGTTTAATGTACCCACAGATTTAATAGCTACACTGGTCTTTAGTCAAATTTTAATGCAGAGCTAGTCATGACTAGCTCCAGAAATAGCAACAGAGTAAAAATATGTAATGTTGCAAGAGTTAGTGGTTGGAGAAATTACATTTTGGAATGGAAATTTGATTTTAAAGTAAATGCTAAAATCCTTGCTATGACAGATGGACTCAGCCACTGCAGGGTGGGCCCCTGCTGTCTCTGTCACACTCTTGGCTGCCTTGTACAGGTTCTAGCCCTTAACGCAATAATGGTTCCTGCAGAGGCAGAGGGATAATGCACACCTCAAATAACTATAAATGGTATGAGCCCAACTAATTAATATACACTTTCAGATTAACCACTAGCAATTTACCTGAAAGTTATGCCAACTGTTTAAAAATTCCTGAAAACTTGGATAGGCTACAGTAGAATGTCCCATGAAAAACATTTTTTTTTCTATAGCTTTTATACATATATCTTTATGAAGATTTCCTCTCTCTAGCTTTCTATTTTTATCAGTAGTGCTTCCTTTCTTAATAAATACTAGTTCTTGAAAACAGTGGAATGTGTGGGTTGCTGTTGCAGTACCCAATGAAACGGCAGCTTATAGTTAACAGTTTGGAAAACAAGAATGATTATATCTATATATTTCTGGGGAAAAAGAGGATTAGAATATAGAGAACATTGAGAATTGTTTCGTGTTTTAGAACAATTGAAACCTAATTTCATATTTTCAATTACATTTACTAACTGTAATACAGACTTACTCCCTGACATATATATGGTAACTGAAATTGTATCTACTCAATGTCGAAACAATTTGCTGATCAGTAGAAAAGGGCCAAATAGAATGAAACAGAATAGAATTCTTGGCATGTTTCTAGAAAAAAATAAGTGGTGTGTAGATAGAATTTACCATTTTACAAATTGTTGTTTACCATTATGTAGACATTACCTATGATGCGAAGACAAGGTTTAGGGAGAAAAAAATCAGCCCCTCTCTGATATAGAGATCTAACAGTACTTTGATTTTTCTTCACATTTACTATTTCAATCAATGATGTTGTAATATGGTCAGAGCAGGTGGCACACCTAGAATGTGGCACAAAAATGATGGACACACATACTAGCTATGTATTAGTTGACAACTTAGATACAGTGGTCTAAGCATTGATCCTTTGTGCCCAGGTTCCCACAGAGAAGTGTGCTAGGGGCATGCAGTGAGAGGACATGTGTTCTAGTAGCAGATTCTGAGCTTTCTTCCTCTCCCTCCTGTAGGGCATTCATATATTCATATAGAGCATTCATGAGAACAGTATTACCAGTGGGGAGAGCAGCAGACTCCTTGGGTACCAGGCAATATGTATTTAGATGCCAACTGTTTATGGTAGTTGTACAAAACACATCAGGTACTCAGCACCTGGAAGACTTGATGTATATGAAAAGCTGAGCGTCAAATGAAATTCCTTAAGAAGACAGAAGCCCCTTGTACCAGTTCATTGTCCTGGCAACCCAGACTGAGCTTCCTGGGTCAATTTCCTACTACACTTAATACTAAGAAAGTGAGTAATCAATGTAAAGAGTTTAAGCAGTGGCATCTTTACCACTCATGGTTCTACATTACTGATTAAAGAAAACATTCCCTTGAAGCACCTCCAACATTATTCCCCTTTATGGTTCTTTACTTTATAGTCATGATTATATTGCTATAAAAATTAAACTACAAGAGCTCATATGATATTTTAAGTTAATTCACTTATCTATTAAGCTGGCATTTATTTTCTTTCATGCATGCTTATCAGTATGACTGTCTCTGTAATGGCTGTACTCTCATTACTAGATGTTAAGTAAATTATTTTATTTATTAATTATGAATAAAAAAGTACCATTTAAATGTTTCCCATTTCAAAGTTTTAAAAAGGAAGACTTTTTTTTTTTTTTTGAGGGCAGTGTTACTGGCCCTCATATGTGGGACCGAACCGGGCCGCTGGCTTCCCAAGCCAGCACTTAATCACCATGCCACTTGGCCGGCCCTTAAAAAGGAGGACTTTTAAACAATAAAATAATCTTGGAACCCTGAAGAAATAAGGGAATATATATTTCTTACTAGATAATGCTTCTTACCTAAAAAAGAAGTAAAAAAATATTATTTAAATGATTTCACTATTCCTTTATTTGATATACTAAGAAAATAATTAAAAGTTATATAAAAGTGAAGAGAACAAAATAGAGTAAAATTTGATGTCTTTAGCAATTACAGCAAAGTAAACATATAATTTATTACTAATAAACATATAATTTATTACAAATTTATTACTATGTAAAATAAGTATTTTGATATTTAAAACCAGAAAAATTAAAAGCTTGTTTATATTTTCAAGAAAAAATACTAAAATACACAATTTAAAAAAAAATTTTTTTTTTGAGAGCAGTGTCACTGTCCCTCGTATGTGGGACCCGAACTGGGGCTGCTGGCTTCCCAATCCAGCTCTTAATCACCGCGCCACTCTGCCGGCCCAAAATACACAGATATTTTAAAGGGATTATTGTCTCATTCTCTGTAGCATACATTGCTGCTAGAGATAATATGGGATTCTGCGACCCAAAAATATAATTCTTACCTCTTCTTTTACGTAGAATACATCAATAGTTTTTTAAAATAAATTTATGTGGATGTGCATTTTTGGTTTGTTAGTTATAAGAGCGGCCACATACCTTGATAGGTCTCTTTCAAATTAATGAATTGATTTGAGCAATGAAAAAATCTTGACTATAAAGGGAAAAACTATTTTTAAAACACCAAAGACAGACATAATTTTAAGGAATTATAAGGCCAAAGAAAGCAGGAAAACAGACACTAACTAGATATAAACTGAACAATATAAATTTATTTTGCCCGTAGAGTATTTGTTTACTATCTTTCACTTGATGTTTGGTTTCATGGACTCTTGTAAAGCAGAAAGAATAAAACTGCAAGCAAGTCTAAGGCCAACTTGAGAAAGTGATATAGAAGCCCACCACTTAGAAAGCTGACAATACAATGAATAACATTCTCAGAGAAAAGTTAAAACAGAAAAAGCCCCCTTTTTACCTGTAAGAAGACAACTGAAGTTACCTTATCGCTGAGTATAAGAAGGGGGATATTAACTCATTCCTGAGAAGTTTTAATCAGAAACCAGCCTAACCAAAGAGTCGCAGTCTAAATTCAAATCCCCTGCATGATCTCCCTCTCACCTAAAACTATAATTTTGTT
Source organism: Aselliscus stoliczkanus (assembly GCA_033961575.1). Lineage (NCBI taxonomy): Eukaryota > Metazoa > Chordata > Mammalia > Chiroptera > Hipposideridae > Aselliscus > Aselliscus stoliczkanus. Next base: position 133,964,639 of record CM066731.1, on the reverse strand, counting down.
CAAAATTGACACGGAATAACATGAAAGAAATTATTGTCCATTTGAGAAGAACTAAGAGGGTATAATGATTTAACCAGGAATCCTGAAAAACAAAACAAAACAAAAAAAAACAACTACATGGATATATAACTATATAATCTATTTAAATATAATCTCTACATATATGATATATTTGCATATAACATATACATAACAATTATTAAATAGCATGTCCAAAATAGGGAAACATAACAAAAAAATTAAAAATTTTGGATTTAATAACACAGTTAATTGAGAATTGGAGAACTGAGAGCAGAAATTCAGAAGCTTAATACAGATAGAATATTGAAAAAAAGAGACATCTACACAGAGTGAGTGTTCTACCTTCTAACTAATCAAAATGCAAGAAATAGAAGAGAAAAAAGAAAAAGAGAAAAAACAATGCTCACTGAATTGTCATGAGTTAGTGGCACTGAAGGTGATAGCAAACTATATGCAAAACACTAATTGTAAAATAATTGTAATTGTCTGGTTTTGAGCTTAAGAATATTTTGCATGGGGTGACCTGTTGGCTCAGTTCGTAGCAGCATGGTGCTGATGGCACCAAGGTTGCCTGTTCGGTCCCCACATGAGCCACTGTAAGCTATGCCCTCCTTAAGAGAGTTAGCTATGCCATTGTGGCATGGGAGCAATGTGTAACCAGTGACTATGGCTGTTCCCTAATAAAACTTAAAATACAAAAGGATATTTTGCATGGTCAAGGAAGAGGAAGAGATAACAGTTTTTTTAAGGAATAAATTTGTTTGATATGGTAAACAAGAGTGCTAAAATACTTTTAACTTGAGCCAGGTGGATAATTATGGGATGATCTTGAATAGGAAAGTTAATGAAATGAAATTCAGTGGGTTCTGTCTTGAAGGCATAATGCTAAGTGAAATAAGTCAGGGAGAGAAAGACAAATACAGTATGATATCACTTACATGTGAAATCTAAAAATGTCAAACAATAGAGTGGTGGCTCCTATGGGCTGGGGGTGAGTTAGAGAAATAGGAAAGATTGGTTAAGGGGCACAAACTTTCACCTATAAGATTAGCAAATGTGGAAAACTAATGTACAGCATGGTACGTGGTCATTAGCATGGTGATTGTAGTTAATGATACTGTATTTTATACTTTAATGTTGCTAAGAGAGTAGATCTTAAGTATTATAATCATTTTGTAATTTCTAAATGTATCAGTGAATACATTTGTACACCTTAAATTTATAAAATGTGTCAGTTATATCTCAATAAAGCTGAATAAAGCAAAGAAAATCAGTGGGTTCTGAAGTTATAGGTAACTCATGATTTCTTCAGAGGATATGTTCATACTAATGAGTTTATCATCGTTTTATAATTTTTAAGAGTAATCTCAATTTGTAGCCTGATAATTCTTGCTGGGTTTTAGAAATGAGCATTATATCAAATTAATCTAATATGTTAATATATGTTATACTAATGCATATGATATGTGTCCCTTTCCCATATTGTTAAAATGCAGAAGCTAATAGGTAATATTTTATCTATTAATCTGTGTATCTATAATACATATACCAAGAGTTAATTCATAATTCCTCTGATGTTACTGAGACACAGCTATTTTGTTGCAAGGATAAAATAAACAGTAACACAATAAATAAAGCTTAATACCAGGTCAAACTATTTTAAGAAATATCTTCAACAGCATTCAGGTTGTGTTTGAAAAGCAACCAATCTAAAACATATCTGTTATAATTTTACCCAGTGTCTGCAATTATAGAATTTTGAAAATTTTGTAAAATAACTTGTACTCATTAATTCATGCAACAATAATAGTGTTGGCATGGGGCTAGTACTACAAGCAGATGAAACAGATGAGTAAGGAAAATTTTCACTGATTGTAAAGAGAAGAAGCCTCAGAGGAGTTTAAAGGAAATATATAACTGGGAAGTATTTATACAGATCGACTTTGACAATAGTTAGTTCATCTATCCTTTAGGTCATTAGTGCCAGAAGATGCCCCAAAATAGGATTTACAATTTGTACAGATGAAAAGTTTATATAAATTATATTTTGTGCATCTCTTTTTACTCAATTTGAGGTTTTTTTTCCTCTCTCTCTAATAATACCAAAATTTCAATAGTAGAATTGAATAGTAAGTTCCAGAGGAAGAAAATTGCATCAGAAGGATGCTACTTTCAGTTTCTTCATTTGTTCCCACCAGAAGGCATTAAGGAGTAGTATAGAAAATTAACAGTTAAATAAGAATATGTGTGATGCTTGCTTTGAAATTTGAGGGCATTATATTAGTAACACAAGCTTCTAATACTTTAAGGAAACATTAGCAAAAGTTTATTAAATTGATTTGAAATGTTTTGTTCTATTTATCAGTCAAATGAAATCATGCTTAAAACTAAATATCCAAATAAATGAAAATTTTAGGCAATTGGTTAGATAACTGATAGTTTATAAAAGAACTTGATATTATATTGGCCATATATTCAAAATTCCTGTACATGAAAAGGGTTTATTAAGGAGCTAATTGTTTAAAGAATGCATAATGAAACTTTCTCGTAATTTAAGAGCATTTTTCTTACAATTCTTATATAAGCTAGTTTTGTGGTTTTATGCAATAAGAATTATAATTTACTAATTGTTAATTTCTCTGTAGCAATAACAAAGTAAATGAACTAAAAGTTGAAAAATGTATGAATTGAATTGCAATGTAATAGAAATCTTAGTAAAAAATCTAATAATTCAATTATATTTTACAATGACAACTAATTAAGAGACATATAATGTTCTTTAAATTAAGATTTCAAACATCAGTGTATATGCATATCACTATTTTGTACTGCAAGATTTAAAAAAAAAACTAAACTCTTAGATTTAATATTTTGAGCAACCACAAAATAGCCGTTGAATATCTTCATAATTGTAAGAAGTCAAGACAGAGCCTTTAAATAAATCTGACAGTCTTTAAATAAATATGACATAATGAACAGAATGAACTTACAATTGAGATAAAGAAAATGTCAGTGTGTAAATTCAATTATCTACGCTTGGACAGAATTTGAAATTCAATTAATCCTCTCCATAAAAACATATTGTTTAGCACAGTAGTAAGAAATATTGTTTAAAATGGTAGATGGGTAGGTATCCCTAAAGTTCATCTTTGCTGTGGTAGACATTTACAGTTAGGACTCCCATCCTTCCACTATCAGTCATGACTACCAGTCCTCCCTGACCTCTTCACTCCCATAGTACAAATAAATATATATATATATATATATATATATATATATATATATATATATATATCATATTTCTATGAGAATTCAGGAGCTTTGGTTGTTATTGTTGATGATTTGTTTTGTTGTTGTTTTGACCTCAACCTTTATGATAGATCAGAAAATCAAGAAGGGTAACTAAATAAGGGAAATCAAGAAGGGTAATTAAATAAGATGCAAGGATTTACATTATTAATGACAACAATGATTGCAAAGAGAAACAGATTTCACAGAAGACAGGGTTAGATGATTAGAGATTGAATTGTCTAAAACTCTGCAGTTTATAGAATTGAGAGGCAGTCTATAAGAAAGGGAAGGGGATTTAAGAAGTAGGTGCCAGACTTGTAAATTGAGAAAACCAGGGTGGGGGAGATGAATTTTATAAAATTATTTCTGTGTCTTTTACAGACTCTGGTAAATATTTCAATTGCTTTCTAAGTGTCTATATTCTTAGTGATATATTTTCATTTTCTATGTCTAAGGAGTATTTTTGTAAAGAGATTCAGGTTAGAAACTAGCTTTTAATTGAAAGCCATCTTGCCCATTTTTTCAGCAAATGATGAGAAGACTGAAGAAAATAAAACATGGACAGGATAAATAACTTGTCTAAGATCACTCTGCTAGTTAAGGGTAGAGCTGGAGCTAGAGCGGAAGCTTCCTAACCCCTTGCTTTGATTCCTAACTATTTAACTAAACTACTCTAAAAACAGTAACAGAATGTCCAAAAACTGCCCCTTTTCTTCTTCATAATCTGTATTAGAGAAAGAATTGTTCAACTTTGATTCTAAGAATAATTTTAGCAATTTAACAATTATCCCTGATCAGACTATTCATCAGGATTTCTACATTTTAATTTTTTTCTACTAGTTAACTCATAGGCTGTTAAACACTTAAAACAATTAGGTAGAGTTCCAAACCCAGCACACATACTGCTAGATTTTGTGAATTTCTGATACCATCTGATTGTATCCCACTACAAAGAAATGGTTTCAATTTCTTAAAAAAAAAAATAAAAAATTTTCCCATAGTGATCACTTTTAGAATATCACACATCCCTCAAAGTAATGATGTTAAAACTGAATATATCTCCTTTTCCCTGAAATTTGAATTTTTTTCTTCTGTTTCCAGTGACCTAAGCTCAGATTTGGGGGTTTACCTCTGACTAACACTTCACATTTAATAATCCAAAACTTCTCTGAAGCTCACCTCATAAATGTCTTTAATCACTCACTTATCTCCAACAACATTTTCTAAATCCATCCCAAGCAGTGATTATTCCTTGCTTAGATCACTGCAATCCTCGCCCCCCCAACACCAAGAAAACCCAAACACATGTAAAAAACTAACAAGAAATCTTAACTGATCCAGTGTTTCCATCTTTCAAATCCTTCTCCACCCTATTATCAACATTTTGTTTCCAAAACAAAAGTACAATTATGACATTTCCCTGCTTAAAAATCTTCTGTAATTCCCATGGCCTTACGATAGTCCAAATCCTTAATCATGGTACTTAAAGTTCTCCCAGACCTGGCCACTGCCTTATTGTGTACCCTCATCTGTCCCCATTTACCCTTTATCGCCTTCCCTTTACTTTCTCCTAAACTTCTAGTAGATTCTAGGAACTCCACAGATGCTATTTTATGTAATGAGAATATAGTTTTTATGTTCCTCACCATATCAAGTCCCAGTTAAATGCTTCACCTATAGTATCCCTTTACACCTTTTACACCTTTGACATTCCTATCATAGCACTTATCAAGATTTATTGTATTTGTTTGACTTACTTATTTTTTTGTGTCCTCACCCCACCCTCTTCCAACAGATTTTAAAATCAGAGAGGACAGAGATAATTTCTATCCAGTTTGGTCTTCTAAACAGTATATAGGTCCTTGGTCAATAGTTGTTGAATGATTGACTCTGAATGATTAAATGCCCAAAAAAAAACATTTAAAAATGAACTTTTATTCCATCATTGAGGGAATTATTATTAATATATCTAATACTTCTTCTTCCCCTTTGTCCTCTTATGAAATCATCATTCCCTTTGCTTGCAACTGATTAAGCACTTGTGTGTGTGCGTGTATGTGAACACACAAACACACACACACATCTCGTAAGTTCTATGGGCAGAACTAAAATTTTCTACCCTGAGCCAAATATCCAAGCTGCAGCACACTCTCTGATAGAGATGCATTCTAAAATATTCAGTTTTTGTCAGTTGATACATATGTTCACATTGATTTACATTCTAATAAAACAATATCTTTTTTTCCATTTTCTAGTGATTTACAATGGCCATTGATTTCTAATATCTTGCCACCTTTGCTTAGCCCATAACATAACCATATAAACATATACCCGTGTGTAACTATGTATATTCTTGCCAACATTTAAAAACATTGTTTTTGAAATTTATTCATTTAAATAATCCTTCTGGTCAGATAATGATAGTCTCACTAATGTAAAATGGATTATTAGAAACAAGTTAGTCTTAAAACATAGAGCACACTTCATTTACTACTACTCTACCACTTCTGAAAAATTGTCATGAAAAATATGGATAACCAAGCCTCTGAGTTCAGTTTGATTAGAAAAGATCAAATTTTTATGTGAATTATAGAGCTCTGTCTTTACGCTTTGTAGCTTCAACAGACATGTCCAAAAGAAAATAACTGCAATAACTTGCATTTGTCCAGTACTTTAAAATGTGCAGATTACTTTCTTTCATGCATACTTTATTAGATTCTCACAGTAATTCAGGTAAGCAACAACTGTACTACTACTTTACAGATAGGTTAATTAATCTGGAAAAACAGTAAATGTGTTTTTAAATACCACTCACAGGCTAAATAGTAGAGTAGATATAACAGGGTTTTTATATACATAATTCCATTTTCAGTCATTATTTTACAATAAAATATTACCTTTTTAGTGTGGAGAAGGCATTCCTAGATATTGGGCATTCAGTAATGAATATAACAGATAATATTCCTACTGGTAGGGAACATACATGCAGGTAGGAAGATCTGAAATAAGCAGTACTATTTAAAAAAAAAAATAATTCCAGACTGATAAGAGAGGCAAAGGCAAAAAATGTATAATGTGAAAATGGAGAGAGATGAGTCATGGTAAACAAATGAGACCCTATTTAAAGAGGTGCCATTTTAGCTGGATAGAAAATTCCAAACAGGGGCTCTGAGGAAGGAGATGCCTTGGCTAGTTTGAGGAGCCTAAAGAAAGCCAAGATGCTTAGTTTAAAAGAGAATCGTTCTATTAATATAGATAGAATGGATTTCAGTAGGGGTAGAATTGGAAGCAAGGAGATGAGCTATTGTATTAATTCAGAAAAGAGATAAGGTAACAAAGCTAGAATGATAGAGTTGAGATAAAAACAAACTGAAGTGAACAGATTAAAGTAGACGTTGAAGGTAACATAGACCTATGTCGTGATTTACTGAATATGGAATATGAGCAAAATAGAAGAATCAAAGAAAAGAACACAATTTTTGGATCATTCAAGTCAAGGGATATTGATGTTATTTTACTGAGATGGGATCAACAGAATAAAAGCATTTTTGAGTTTAGAGTGAGAACCAACAATATTATTTTGAATGTGTTCATTTTGATGTTTCTTAGAAATCAAATTGGAGATATCATGTAGGCAGAAATTTGGAACTTAAAATAGAGTTTTGGACAAGGTTTAAATATTTGGTGACTCAGTTACACACACAGAGGCACACACACACACACGATATAATTATGTAAGACATTGGCCAGGCTGTAATTATCAAGGGAGAATGTTTGCTGGATAAGAAAGTCCAAGGGATACAAGGCCTGAGGTGCTCAAATATTTAGAGGTCAGAGCAGAGGAGGCTAATTCAAAAAAAAGGTGACTTTGTTATTTATTAATTAATTATTTACTACTTATTTATTTATTTTGACATTCAGTATTACTTTATATTAATTTCAGGTGTACAGCATAGTGGTTAGACATTTATATAATTTAAGAAGTGATTTCTCTGACTAGTCCAGTACCCACCTGGCACTATACAGTTATTACCATATTATTGACTATATTCCCTATGCTTCACTTTACATCCCTGTGACTATTTTGTTACTACTAATTTGTACTTCTTAATCCCTTCACAAACAAAGTAAAACAAAAAATGTAACTTTATAAAGCAGACCATGACATCATCAAAGTGTGAGATCATAGAAGGTTTTTCATATTAGAAAAGAGGGAGAGCAGGAGACAAAGGAAAATATAATTAATTTTTAAAACCACTTTGGAGCTATTGATGGCAAACTATTTTGGCTACTTGAATTATCTTTACAGTACAACTAATGCAAATGCAAAGGCAGTTCTATAGAAGTTTGGTCCTTCATTCATTGGGATAGTATTTATTAAACCAAGTGTTGACCCTTTATTTGAATACTTGTAATATGGCTGCTCACTGTAGTAAAACTACATCTACATAGGTAATAAAAGTTCACTAACACACATTCAAAATAAAACGTAGTAAATTCAATGAAATAAATAGAGGACAGTTACTACAATCTAAGATTTAGACAAACTTCTAGAAGAAATCAAATGAGTAAAGAGAATACTGGAATGCATTCATCCCAAGTGAAAAATCATTAGGCAAAATGATGAAAATCACAACAGTTTGTTCTTACAAGATAGTATGTACTATAAAGTGAGCCAAGAATCCAAATTGCTGAGATTGGCATAGAGAGGTTACCATGGCAAGGATCTTGGGTTTTATCTGACCGCCAGTTAGGAGACATCAAAGTTTGGGATTACTAATGACTTGCTTTTATTTGATTGGAGATAAACCAAACTTGTGATTACAACAAGGATAGAATGGAGGATGTCTGAATAAAAGCAGAAGAAACACATAGTGAGCACCATTGGAATAATTCTGGTAAGAGAACATATTGTCCCAAATTAAGGTAACAATAAGTGATATGTGGACAAGGCAGAGGTACTAGAAAATTAGTTGGAACATAAATTTTTAACAAAAGTCTGATTGCCTATAAAGATAATAAAAGAAGAGTTAGGATGATTTTTAGCTTGAGAGACTGAATGATGTAATTACTAAGTCCCATTGGGGCAATTTAAAATAGGTGGGTAGTAGTAATGTCTAGTACCAAGTAATGCATAGTACCAAGGTTGTGAACCAAAATATAACCAATCATCCTTGATAAATACTTTCTCCAGATAAAACCATTTCTTTATTTAAATTAATAACTATAGATATACACAAATTCATTCATGAGAAACCTAGTAAAGATTGATGCCACTATGTGTCTCACTTCACTCATGACTAGATTAGATTGATTTTGACAAACACAGTTAATTGTTTAACAGTATTCCCTACCTGCCTTTTCTAAGTTGGCAAAAACCACAAGCTAAAAATTCTCAATTCTCGCTCTTCACTTATCCCATGCTTCTAAATTAGTCATGAGATTTGGAGCAGAGAGACACTAAAATTCTTCAAGCAGGGTAGGGAGACTTTGGTAAAATTTTTCCTCCCACATAAAAATGAAAAATACCTGAGAAGTGCTCTCTCACCAATTAGGCTGTCCTTCCTTTTGAATGTTGTTATATAAGGGCATTAGTTGTAGGTTTCGTAGCCATATTAAGACTATGAGTGACGGTACAAACATCATGCTGTGGATAGCAAAGTGAATAGAAGGAAAGGGCTCTTGTGATAATGATAATGAAGTTCAGCCTCTGAGCTAGTCTTCTTGCAGACTTCTTGTTAATAGGATATCTAAAGTCATTCTTGATTAAGCCACTGTGAGTCATGCAATCTTCCTTTTTTTTTTTAAGAAATTTTATTGGGGAACAGTGTGTTTTTCCAGGACCCATCAGCTCCAAGTCAAGTAGTTGTCTTCAATCTAGTTGTGGAGGGCACAGCTCTTTGGCCCATGTGGAAATTGAACTGGCAACCTTGGTGTTATGAGCCTGCCCTCTTACCACCTGAGCTAACTGGTTGCCCTCAATGTTCCATTTTATTATGAAACCATTTTTAGTTAACTTAGCAAGTAAATATAACTACAAGTCAACTCAATGGAGTATAAACAAATAATAATTATAATGTTTTTTGAATATTAGATTCAACCATACTGTATTGAATCTCCATTTTATGCCTCCTAGGAATATCTTCAGCAGACCTACAGCTCTATTATCTCTTAGAGTATTTATCAAGTCCAGTTCAATTCATTCAATTTAAGACTTCAATTTCATATTTATTTAGCCCTAAATTGCTCCCATCCTACCCTTATTTCCCTCACTTGCCACCCCAAACAAAGGCCAGACTTTGAGAATAGGTACTAGGGCTGGAGAGCTGGAGAGTGTGAACTGGTCTTTGCCTCCTTCTGACAAGTCTGGAGGTGAGGCCTAGACAACCAACTGTGTTAAAGTTACAAAGGTATTTTTCAGTTAGCTGGGTTTGTAGATGTGACCTACCCCTCTTCCATTTATGCTACTCTTTGTTAATATCCTCTAGAAGAGCAAGGAAATATGTTCTTCAGGGTGCCCCTAGGGGGGCTTCCTGCCATTGCAAGGGGAGGCAGCTGTTCTAGAAGCAATTGTTGGATGTGTCAAATAACAACAAATCCAGACTTACAGAAAGGAAGTTTAACAATAATAGTAACAACAATAAACAACAACAACAAAACATTGCAATAGGGAAAAAGGGAGAACCCTCCAAATTCAGGAATTATCTCAAAATCAAACAGCATAGGCAATAAGGAAGAGGAAGTTGGGTAAATAGGGGAAATGGCCAGCAGGCTCTGACAGGAAACGTGTCTGGCTCTATCAGCCAGTTTTCAGGATAGCTAATAAAGTGGCCTGTTCAGGGTTTTAGGTTTGCTCAGGCTGGGGGTAAGCAGAGTTGAGGGGCCTATAGGGAGAAGAGAAGCCAGACTAAAGAGAAAACAGAAGGTACAAAATAGCAATTAAATACTTGGTCACGTGGCATAGCCAACTGGGAACCATAGATAATGGTTTACTTAGTTCTCTTCCAATTTACACCTTTGGTCTGAAATAATTATTAACAGTGACACACTTTATCCCAAGTAGGATAATAAATTATTAGTCATCCAGTATATCAGCAAGTTTGCAGATGCCATGTTACTAATCAGTCTGGTACTTGATTAATAGGAAACAGCCTTGCTTTTGTGTTAGTTTCCTCCAATTTTTATTGATAAATTTTTGTCGTTTTTGTCTTTGTTATTTTGTTTTATTTTTGAATTATATACTATATTTTTGGCACCCTATTCTTTCGAGAATTCTAAAAGTTTTCTATCCTTCTCTAGAATTCTGCATATACAACTTCAGAGGGCTGTGTAGAGATGGGAATAACGTTTCTATATAACATAGCAAGTGTAACTGCCTGTTACCCCATTCAAGAGCTCTGACTTGCAATTTTTAAATCCTAGTTTTGGTGTATTTTTAGGGGTTTTTTTCTCCCCTAATTCAGGCACTAGTCTTCAGTTCAAATTAATAGAAAAATATCATTCAAAATTATATGGAAATGTGTTAATTATTAGAGTGTGGATTTTTAACTTATTTTAGCATTATTTTTGAAGATACATAAGATATTGAAAATTTAACATATAATTAGCACCAAAAGGCAACTAACTCAGTGTTAAATGTATTCAAATAGATTCTATGCTAATTATTTTAACTAGACTATTAAAACAATGGAAATAATCATGTGTTTGTGTATGTTATTTTTTGTACATTAAGTTCACGGCTTGTGAATGGCTTCCATTCCAGGAAAATGTTTGTAAGCGGGATTCTTCCTAAGTCTGACAAAGTGAGTCTCATCCACCTTTGACAATAAATATACAATGTAAAGCCAATGGTTGAACAATTCATGTTATAAGAACGAGCGACATCTCCCATTTTTCGCCTCGTTCCAGTCTCTCAATTATTTTCACTTTTGTTTCCATGGTTATTGCTTTGCACTTCCTAGCAGTCCTCTCCACATCACCACTGCTTTTCCTCTTGCTTCCAGACATCCTGGGCTCTGATTGAGCCCTGTACTACTGTACACTATCGTACTGCACAGTAAGCACACAGCAGCACAACTGTGACAATGTCCGGCAGACATGTGAGCTGCTTCCGCAATTTGTTTGCATCTATGAATGTTCGTAATGCGAGGTCTGTTCATATCTGTGAAAGTACGCTACTCGAATATTCGTAAGTCGGGGACTTACTGTATGTCCATGAGTGTGTTTGTAGTTTAAGGGAAAATCGATTTACTAATTGATAAGCAAGTATATATGCTAGTATTATCATTTTCACTACAGGCTTACCTATGAATACCAGTTTAGGTACTAGCACTAACCTATTCAACACTAAACTGTTTGATTGCTAAAACACAATCAATGTTTGCAACACATTATTTCAGTTACTTCAAAAAATGTTAACCAAGGGCCGGCCGAGTGGTGCGGTGGTTGGGTGCTGGCTTGGGAGGCCAGCGGCCCCGGTTCGGGTCCCACATATGAGGACCAGTGACACTGCCCTCAAAAAAAAAAAAAAATTAACAAAAAATAAGCAACTGGCATAACATTATAATGGATGCTAATTGTATCTCTTTGAGCAGCATTATATTCCTGACAGGTTCAAGCAATAAAATACCCTCAAACAAACAGGATGAATTAAGACAGAAGCAAAGCAAACAGCATCTTCAAGGCGTGCCCATTCACCAGCCATTAACAGGAGACAACCAGCTGCTAAATAAAAACCAGATCCCTCTTCATGCTCTGCAGAAACCCACAAGGGAAAAAGTGCAGAAAACTAAGAGAAGCAAAGAGCAGTCTCAGCATTAGCAGCTGTTAGGCAACTTATCAGGCAACTAGGAAAATCCTGAGTGGTATAAATTTACAAAAGGTTTCTAAATTTACTGTGGTGAATAGAAAAGATCCCAGTGGCCAAATCCAATCCAATTAGGATAAAAACATTTTTCTCTTTAACTGCCAGTTTTTTTAATGAAAAATTGCTTCTTCTCGAACCCAGTCAATTTTAAAATGTCTACTAGCTGGGTTTGCCCAGCAGGAGGCTAAAGGGTCTATGACGCTGACAGATGATCCCTGCTTTAAATGTGTACAGAATTTAAATGACTTTTATTTTGTTTTAGCCATTTAAGTAGAAGTAATATGAAACTAAAACTAAAACTTTGCCATTTAAAACTTGTCCCTTTTTAAATAGTATTTTAAATGACTGCAGCAGACATCATTAGCAGTATATATTTTGTTAATATGCCATTATCTTTTCTGTTTTATATTTGCAAAATACTTTAAAGATAGATATTAATCATCGATATTTCTTACAACTTTGTATTTTACACACTTGTGACAAATATATCATTTTTGCATTATAGTTGTGACAATCAGATGAAGTGGATAGGCAGATGTAATTATGTGTAATTAATTTGTGAGAAAAAATAATTTAATTTATGTATTTTTAGTTCATTATTCTTGTTTTGACATTGCATGGTAGAGCCTTGGATTGTTACCCAGAATCTTTTTCATCTCGCTCAGAGTACATCATATTGAACTCTGTTGCCATTATATAAATTCTTGTGAAAAACATATTCAGTGTTGCATGTACATAAATTAAATAAAATGAAAAATTGTAGCAATTTTCCACAAACCTAACAAAAAAATTTAACCTTTTTTTAAAGGAAGGAGGATAGAAAGTGTTGGACATTTCTATAACTCATTTAAAGATAATCTTTAATTTATTGTTCTTTACCTATGTATTATTAACACTCTGTACTAATTTACTAGGACTGCTGTAACAAAGTACCAGAAATTGGTGGGCTTAGAAAGCAGAAAAATATTGTCTCATAGTTCTGGCATCTGGAAGTCCCAAATCAAGATGTTGGCAGTGTTGGTTTCAGGCCTCTCTCCTTCCCTTGTAGATAGCTGTCTTCTCTGTGTGTATATTTCTTTGTCCAGATTTCCCCTTTTTCTAAGGACATGAGTCATATTGGATTAAGGATCACTCAATGATCTCACTTTAACTTGATTTCCTCTGTAAAGACCATATCTCCAATTGGAGGTACTGAGAATTAAAAGATATAAATGGAGAAATGTCTTAACCCTAATCTCCATTCTCTAAAACACTGTTTTTTACTGTTTATAATGCAGTGATAAACTGTCCTTGCTCTTACTAAAAGTCATCTTTACAGTTTTCTTGATTCCACCACTTAATGGTGCTTTTGTTTAATCTTAAAATTTTCTTTTTTAAATTTCATGCATTTTAACATATTCTTGTTTTTCTTTTTTTGTTTTTTAAATTCTTGACCTCAAGTTGTTCAGTAGCGACTGTCCTATCTGCCATTCTTAACAGATGAGCTCCTTTAAAGTAAGGAAGATCAATGCTCACTAATCCTCTTTAGTAATCTCTTTCCCATCTATCCCTCATCTTACTGCCATTCAGTTTCTACACTCATAGTTTCACCAAAGCTACTCTGAATTGCCAGCCATAACAAAAGAATGAAATGCATGTAAATTTTTATTTTGCTTCTCAAATTACCTCTCTTTCATATTTGTTATTATATATTTTTTAATTGAAATTTATTGGTGTGACAGTTGTTAGCAAAATTACATAGATTTAAGGTGCACAATTCTGTAATACATCATCTATATATCACATTGTGTGTTCACCACCCAGAGTCAGTTCTCTTTCTATTACCATATATTTAATCCTCTTTGCCTTCATCTACCCCCTTACCCTCTGGTAACCACTAAACTATTGTCTGTGTCTATGAATTTTGTTTCTTCATTTGTTTTTCTTGTTCTTTTGCTGTTTTCAGTTTTATATACCATATAATCAGTGAAATCATATGGTTCTCTACTTTTTATGACATATTTCACTTGGTGTTATAATCTCAAGATCCATCCATGTTGTCACAAATGGCACTATTTCATCTTTTCTTATGGCAGAATAGTATTACATTGTGTATATATACCACAACTTCTTTATCCAATCATCTATCGAAGGACACTTTGCTTGTTTCCATGTCTTGGCCACTGTAAATAAAGCTGCAATGAGCATCAGAGCACATATATCTTAATGGGTAAATGTTTTCAGATTTTTGGAGTAGATACCCAGGAGAGGCATTGCTGGTTCATTTGCTAATTATTGGCCACACCTTTCTTGAATTTTCTTCTCCTCTATCTTGTGCTTTTCTCTCTTATCACCTTTCACTTCTCATAATTATCTTTTCCAATCATTTAAATATGTTCATTTTTACGTCATCCTCTTGGCCTCATGCTATTTTCTTTCTAAATAGATGTTTTATTTAACTTTTTTAAAATTAATTAATTTATTTATTTTTAATTAGTTTCAGGTGTACAACACAGTGCAATAGTTATACATTTTACCCCTCAAAGTGACAACCCCCACCCCCAATTAGCCACCCCACTCCTCCCCCCCATATCATTTATATCTATTACTCTTCCTCTGACTCTCTTCCACAGTATAATCCACATCCCGTGACTATCTCTATATATTCAATTACAGTTGGTATACAACCTCCGCTTCAGGTATACAGTGCAATGATCAAACCTCTACTCCATCCATGAAATGGTCTCCCTAACAAGACCTATGACCATCTGACACCCCACAAAATATTTACAACATTATCTATTCCCCAAACAGTCTTTCATATCTCAGTGGCAATATTGTAGTTGCCTATTTTTGCTGTCTAATCCCTTCCCCTTCTCCCTCATTCCCATCCCCCTCCCAATTAGCAACCCTGGAGACTATTATGTTAAGTGAAATAAGTCAGTCAGAGAAAGACAAATACCATATGATCTCACTCATATGTGGAATCTGAAAAACTATGAATGAGCAAAGTAAACAGAAACTGTCTCATAGATGTTTTATTTAACTTAATGCAACTCTTGTTTGAAGTGCCACCTATGAACTTCTCACCCACAAATTAATATCACTAGCTGTATACATCTAATGTCCTAGTACTAAACCTCCATATTTGGAATTCCAAATATTTTTCAAAAACAATAAGAAAAATGAAACAATCATCTTCTGGGCTTCTTCCAATTTTTTTCATGGTTTTTCTTTTCTCAGATATACGTGTAATGTCACACATAATATAAACTTTGACTCTAGTTTCTTATAACTCACAGATAATAGAAATCTAAGTTAATTGATATTCTAAATTTCTTATTCTATTTATCTACCAGCTATTATGTTGTTATGTTTTGTACTGATCCTATTGATACGGATCATTTGTATTCACCATTTCAAAACTGTGTGTATAGAATTGACTTCACCCTTTAATGGAGTCCATGAGAGTCACTTGAAGACTACATAAATACATTTTGGAGATACAACCTGAGGAAAACAATTATATAAAAAATACATGATCTCTTGGATAATTAAATGGAGTGCTGTTCCTCTGTCTCATCAAAATATAGGTCTACTCACTCATATGTCCAAAATATAAAAAATATAAAATTATGCTCTCTTAAATGAAAAAAAAAAATGAAATAACAACTTAAAAACTTATAAAAAACTACTTTATGATAAATGCTTAGCATTTCAAAATTGTTTAATAGGAAAGAGCTATATCAAAGTGTTGATAAAAACACACTAGCAAATAGAATTAGGTGGCATATAATTTTTATAATTTTTGCTATTTTGAAATTTTAATATATCTTAAAAAGCCAGGTATTATGTGTATAGTTTTCAAATCATATAAACTATTACTTATTGCAGTAAAAAAGTAATTTTATTTTTATTTCCCAATCAAAATATGAAAAAGGAAAATAAATATAGCATTATTTAGTTCTTATATACTATGCTTTGTTCTTAATTCTTTCAAAAATGGTAAGCTTGATTTAATACCAAAATGCAGTCTCAAATTTATCTATATTTTACTTTGAACCCAAAATATTAATCTGCTTTTGATAACAAATTATGACTGAATGGGTTTCAGTACCTATTGTATAAATTTTAAAACTTAGCATTAGTCTGTTTGCATTTAAAATGATAAATTAGAACAATCATTTTGATAAATCCAAGTGAAAAAGGATGCAACACACTTATTATCTTGGATATAAGGTTGACTATCTTGGAAATTTTTCATTTTTTATAACCTTTGAATAGTTTTGGTGAGAAGTATCCAAAATCTAGTGCTTTACACTATGGTCATGTTCACTGTTAGTCATGTACCTTAAGTCAAAGTTACTTTGTAAATAACATTTGATTTTACGATATCTTCATAGAACTGTTTTGTTTTCTTCTTTTTGGGTGAATATTTACCTATGAGAATTAGAACTTTCAATTTAGGAAGAACAACGAAAAAAAAAATGAGTACTCTGATTACTCAAAGCAATTTGACAGAGAAATTTTAAATACTTATAACTTCCAGTAACTCATGAGAACAAACTGCCTCTTGGTTAACTTTAACTCTTAGAAATGAACAGATTGGAAAAAGTGATGTCAGGGAATAGAATTTTTGCTTATTGAGTGGTTCTAATTTTATGGTGATAAATGACAGTGAAAAACTGGGTGATAAAGAAGGAACTCCTGTTGTGGGAGTTAGGGGATTTACAAAATGATCCTAAAACAGAAAATAACTGTTAGAGAATAACAGAAAGAAAGCAGAAGTACTATTCAAGGATATAAATTAAATTACCTTTATTTACTGAGGATAATTTCAAAGTTTTTAAATATATTTTTTGTTGTTGCTTTGGATTATGTTAATTTAAATCCAATATTATTTAAACAAAAGATCCTGGGATTATATACATTACTTATGCATATATAGTAGAAGCCAATAAACAAAACATAAGTAACACTGATGAACTGTAGATAAGATGATCTGCCTCCAAAAATAATAGAATTACAATAAGAGAACTAGATTTAATATTCTACTTTGCAAATAGCTATCTAGAATTTTTAAGTCTGAAAATTTATATTTGATCGATAAATTCTGCATTAAATGTTTTAATATGCCTATTACCTTTGTTTTCACATAACTAGATTAATGAAAGTTGGACATCTAACTTCAGGAAACTATATATGACACATTAGCATATTGGAAATATGTTGAGTATTATCAGTATTCAAAGGTGCAATGAGAAGTTTCTAAAAGTTGTCAGGAGACCATAAAGTCACAGCTTGCTGGATTTGATGATAGGCTGACTAAATATATTTGCATAGCTATAGAAACAGTGTCC
The DNA here is from genome assembly GCA_033961575.1 of Aselliscus stoliczkanus. Taxonomy (NCBI): domain Eukaryota; kingdom Metazoa; phylum Chordata; class Mammalia; order Chiroptera; family Hipposideridae; genus Aselliscus; species Aselliscus stoliczkanus. Next base: position 133,947,122 of record CM066731.1, on the reverse strand, counting down.
CAATCAGATATAAAAGATAGTTCCAAAAGTGGCTTCACCCACAGAAACTTTAACAGTATCCATCAAAACCCAGATCAAGGGGAAAATGAGGTCTTATCCAATAGCCTTCAAAATATGCTAGTCCGGAATTCTAAACCAAAGAGTATATTTGTACGGATACCATCAAACATATTGATTTACTTAACTTGTGTTACTTTTATGCTATGCCCACATAAAACTTTAGGAATAGAAATTGGCTTTTCATGTAACCTGGCTACAGAAAGTGATTGCACTGACCGTGGTGAGAAGAATATTCTGATATATTTACAACAGAAAATAAATAAATTAACATGCCTATTAATCAAGCAACCTCATGAATGTTAGTTATTTGAGTCTGTGCTGACAGGCCTTACAATGCCATGTTTCTGAATATGAAAGCTGAAACCACAAAAAACTGAGCTGTGGTAATTTAATAAAATAATAAATGTCAGTTTGTAAGATCTTCTGACAAATACCCTACTTATATAATACTGATGTTAAGAGAGGTTTCTTTTTCATTTTTAAATTTTGTAGAAAAATTGTGGAATACTTAGTTCAGGATTTTACAGGCCACTGACAGTTCCTTTTTCATGGAAAGGAATTCCTCTAGATTTTGTATTTTAGGATATTTAACTCCAATTTATTATCCCTGTTTAGATAACAATATTAAAACTTCCATAAAACAAAGCAAACCAATAAAAAAAAAAGCAAGAGGAAAGCAGAGGAACTTGATTTAGGACCATTCCATGACTCATTTTCTGTTGTGGTTTTATAAATTCATAATAATTTTTATTTCTCTTGAGCTAATAGTTTTAAATATATGTTATCTTTTCACAACAGCTTAAAATATTTCCTAAAAAAGTTTGCAAGTACTATGAATTAGGAAAAAAATAGTATTGTAACTATTTCCCCTTCAATACACACTATTTTAAGATACACAACACATTGTGCTCCAATTCCCAACCTTTATAAATATTCAAATCTAGCAGCTAGCTTACATTTACAATAATTTACACTAACAACATACACGTATAATAATGTAATAAGATCTGAAATATCAGTATTGAAGAAATTAAGAATGTGTATATTTGACCTTTCACTATTATTCTGCAATGTATCTTACTATCTTATATAAATTCATTCACTCTTTTTTTTTCAAACCCGGGCCGCTGGCATCCCAACCTAGCTCTTAACCACTGCACCACTCGGCCGGCTGAAGTATTTTTTTTTTTTTTTTTTTTGAGGGCAGTGTCACTGGCCCTCATATGTGGGACCCGAACCAGAGCCGCCAGCTTCCCAAGCCAGCGCTTAACCACCGCACCACTCGGCCGGCCCTAAATTCATTTATTCTTGCAACATATATTTATTGATTAAAAGTCTATGGATGACCAGTTAGCTCAGTTGGTTAGAGCGTGGTGCCATTAACACCAAGGTTGCTTGTTCGATCCCCATATGGGCCACTGTGGGCTGCACCCTCCTTAAGAAAAGTCAACTATGCCATTGTAGGATGTAAGCAATGTGTAACCAATGACCGTGACTGTTCCCCAATAAAATAAAAAGAGTTCCCCGATAAAAAAGTCTATTATCTATTTATCATCTGCCTATCACATTCAATAGTATGACCGACTGAATCAGACAAAACATTGATGTAATATTTGTATTCCACTCTATTCAGTATATTTAAGTTCAAAAGAAAAAAGCAGTCAATAAGCATTTGTTACTTTGTGTGAAAAAATTTCATAAGACCATAAAAATAATCTATACAATTCTGCCACAATGCTGGTCACAAATCCTATAGTGGATTTGTACAGAACTATTTGTTCTATGTTAGATATACGTTCTCAGTTAGCACCTGTGATTAAAAAACAAAAACAAAACAAAACTCGTTTAAACAAAAAAGAGTAGACTTGAGGTTTGTTAGTATTGGCTAAGGAAGTTCCTTTGTATCCATAGCCACCAATGACAACACTACCCCCACACACACACACACACACACGCACACATGCACACATCCAATATTTTACAAATGTGAAACAGCCTGGACAATCAAAATCAGAAAAGATGATATAAATTGATCAGTAGAAGCTCTCTGTAATTTTTGACAAATATTTTAAGTAAATACTTAGTGAATAAAAGTCTGTTTGTTTTTTTTTTGAAAGTAATTTACTTGATACTCCTTTATATTATATAGTTATAGAATTTTTATGTTATCCTTAAAACTTGATGAAAGGCATAAATTCAAATATTAAACATTTTGTAACAGAGCCAGAAATGTTTCATAACTGTTGTCAAATTTTCTTCATCATTTAAGTATGTTCTTTAGTAACAAAATGCTAGAATTTCAATGTCCACTTTTGTTGTAACCATTGAAAATCAATATTTAAATAACTACTCAGGAATTAAATCAGATCTGAAGTTCAAAAAATGATCTAAATTGTAACCTTAAAAATAACATTTCTTTTACTGACCTTCTACGGAGTACAAAGGAAATTTTTGTCATTGAATGATTTCAAGCCCTTGAAAGGAGACGATCCATATTACTAGTTTTTAAATTAGAGTTTCTCACAAAATTCTGTTGTGATAAATGTTGCAGGCTACCATATCGCCCATTATTCTTATAATATAATTAATTATCTCAAGCATAAGTGTGCTAGAACTTTTAAATACAAACCACCTGCTTTAGCATAAAATTACTTTTTAAGTATGACAATTAATCTCTTATTTTTCTAATCTGGCAAATTCTTCTTACTTTGCTATAATCCCATGTTGCAGATATAGAATTGTTTTTATGGGCTTCTTATAGGTTTTTTGGAACCCGTTTAAATTTTCTAGGACAAGAGTAGATTTTATTGCTTATCCACCTCACAGTAGTATCATTACTGAAGCTATCATATGCATATAATATAGATATTAAACACAATAGTGGCATTGTTGCTGCTGACAGCTGTGCATATCTGTGCAGCATTCATAGTGACATCTGCACAATTGCTACCTCATCTAGTCCTCAATTAATGTAACCAGGAAGATGTGCAATTCCCAATGCACAAATCACTAAGAATTTTAACTTTTACCTGTCTAAAATTAATAGTGTGCTCTTTAAAAATTCAGTAGATTTGCATAAATTTCCATAGTGTACCCCTCTGTAGTTGCTGTTCTGTCATCTTTCCTAAGGGGGTGAATATAAATGTCTTTGCCTTATTAAAATTAGCTGTGTTTGTTTTAAAATATTTTTATTCTAGAATAAATTAATTTCAGCACCTAGTAGTAACCTTTACATTATTATGTACTTAATGAAAATCCCAGTAACTAGTAGCATATAACAAAGCAATAAATATTATTATGAGGATTAAATTGTAACCTTTATATTTATTCACCGAAGTTTGCCCTATTTTCAGCTCTTATTTCACATTTCACTTGATCTTAACACATGAGGAGTGAGTGTGCTTTGTATATTCTGAAATATCTGTTAATTATTCTAAGACTCTTTCAATTCATCTCACTTTTGTAGACAAAAATACTGGGAGAAAATCTGTTTAAATCTCTGAAAACAGAACTACCTCTCTAATGACTTACATGCATGTTAAGAATATTTAATTTTTTGATCCTCTAATTATAATTATAAGAATAGCAATATAATGATGTTAAAGTTTAAGATGTACTGTATTTTATTTAAAACAATATAATATACTTAAAAATTGCTTCATGTAAATCCTAGACCTAGACTGAAATATAATCAATTTATACTATGTGAACAGATTCTCTTGTTTCATTTTCAAGTAAAAAAAAAAAGTTTAAAATTGCTACTGCTAGAATTTACTACTAATTCTAATTTGGAGATGATACATTTAATTCACAATTTTATGATTTTTTTTTCAAAGCTTTTGGAAAATCTTAATGTAAGGTAGAAAAACAAATTTTATCAATTGTTCTTAATACTGAAGATAACAGTGTCCAAAAATAAGCCATTCCATTAGCTTTCCTTTCTCTACTTGAGCTCTTAAAAGTCAATTGATATATATGATAAGGGGGGGTGTGGGGGGGTGTATTGGGGGTGGGGGGTTTGTCACTTTGAGGGGTAAAATGTATTACTATTGCACTGTGTTGTACACCTGAAACTATTGGGGGTGGGGGGGTTGTCACTTTGAGGGGTAAAATGTATAACTATTGCACTGTGTTGTACACCTGAAACTAATTAAAAATAAAATAAAATTTAAAAAAAAAAAAAAAAAAAAGTCAATTGAAGGTAGAGAAGAAACAAGGATATGACATAAGGGTAAATTTTTTAAAGTGTAGTTTTAGGGTTAGAAAAATAAAAGAAGAGGTTTTGGGTTTTTATTTCTGAATTTAATATCCTTTTATTCCTTGCTTCTTTGGTGGGTGGTAAAGGGGTAGGGAACTAAAATCAAAATAAAAGAAAGTGACTGGAAGAGGAGAAGGGACTATAAAAGCAATGTTTGGAAAATGAAATTAAAGCCAAGGGGAAAATAAATCTATATCATATCCCCATGAATATTGTATCTCAACAAATGGAAGAAAAATGAATTTTAAAAATTTGCATGTAATAGTATTCTTTAGTATTAAAACATAGTAGCATGGTTAACAGGAAAGTCAACTGACAGTGCCTACAATTTCAAATTTATTAATTATTAAATATTGAAGAATTGCAAGCAATTTTGTGAAAAGAATACAAGTAAAAGACCATATTTTTCAAAGTATATTCTTCTAAAAAAATGCAGTAACTTGGTATTAGAGACAGAGAGAGAGGGAGGGGGGGATAGAGCGAGAGAGAGAGAGAGAGAGAGAGAGAGAGAGAGAGAGAGAGAGAGAGATATGGGGGGACAGCACCAAGAAACTAATTGAATTACCTCAAAATATACCAAAGTAATTATTCCATGTTAATTATTATTATTCAGATAATCAACATTAAGCTATTTAATGACTTTTTATTATATGGAGATAGTTCTGTTTACTCTTTAAATAAAAGAACCTTTTCATTCTGGAATGACTTGGACTTGCAGAAAAATTCCAGATACTAAAAGTAGATCCTGTACATTTATCACGTATTGTCATGAATAATTTTGTATGTCAACTTGACTAGTCTGTGATACCTCATTGTTTGATCAAACATTAGTCTAGATGTTGCTGTGAACATATTCTGTAGGTATGATTACCATGTACAATCAATTGACTTTGAGTAAAGCAGATTATCCCCCATAATGTGTAGGTGTGGTAAAAATCCAAAACACTGACAACAGCAAGTGCTGGTGAAGATGTGGAGCAACAGGAACTCTTATTCATTGCTGGTGGGAATGCAAAATGGTACAGCCACTTATGAAGACAGTTTGGCAGTTTCCAACAAAATGAAACATACCCATACTATATGATTCAACAATCACATTCCTTGGTATTTATCCAAATGAGCTGAAAACTTAATGTTCACCCAAAAAGCTGCACACAAAGATTTATAGCAGCTTTGTTCATAATTGCAAAAATGTGGAAGCAACCAAGATATCCTTCAGTAGGTAATACACTATAGCACATCCAGAAAATTCAATAGTCTTCATTGTTAATTGAAATTAGCTATCAAATGATGAAAAGAACTGGAGGAACCGTCAATGCATATTACTAAGTGAAAGATGTCAATCTTAAAGGGCTGCATACTGTATGATTCCAATTCTATGACATTCTGGAAAAAGCAGAACAATAGATATGGCATAAAGATCAGTGGTGGCAAGACATTTGTGTAGAGGGAGGAATGTATAGACAGAGCACAGAGAATTCTTATGGTAGTGAAATTATTGTGTATGATGCTATAAGGTGGATGCACGTTATTACACATTTGTTCAAATCTATAGAATGTATAACACCAAGAATGATAAGTAATGTAAACTATGGACTTTGAGTGATAATAACGTGTCAATGTAAGTTCATCAATTGTAACAAATGTACCAAGTATGTTGATAGTGATGGAGGCTGTGTGTGTATGGTACCAGAGGTATATGGGAACTCTCTGTACTTTACACCCAAGTTTATTGTTAACCTAAAATTGTCCAAAAATAAAATCTATTTTTGAAAAAAAGTCCCTCACCAAACTCAAGATCACTTACATTTTCTCCTGTGCTTATCTGCTAGGAGTTTCATAGTTTTGTGTTTTATATTTAGGTATATGATCAATATTTAATTTTATGAAATATGTAAAGTCTGTGTCTAGATTTTTTAAAAATCTTTTTTGCATGTCGCTATCCAGGTTTCCTAGAACCATTTATGGAAAAGAATGTTCTTTTTCCATTGACATGCCTGTACTCCTTTATTGAAGTCAATGGGCTATATTGTGTGGATCTATTTCTGAGCACTCTATTCTGTTGCAATGAATGATCTATTTATCTATTCTTTCACCAATATCACACTGTCATTATTACTATGGCTTTAGAGTAAGTCTTGAAGTTAGATAGTGTCAGTCATATGATTTTCTTTTTTTAGTTTTGTTTTGGTTATTCTGTTTTGCCTTTCCATGTAATCTTCAAAATCAATTATTCAATAAACACAAAGTAACTAGTTGGGATTTTGATTGGGGTTGCATTGGATTTAAATAACAAGTTGGAAAAAACTGATGTTTTAGGAATATTGAGTCTTCCTATCCATGAATATGGAATATCTATCTGTCCATTTACTTAGATCTATTTAGATTTCTTTCATTGAAAGTTTCTAGTTTTTCTCATATTGTTTTAGTACATATTTCATTTGGGGGAGTTAAGATATATGGTATAATATTAATTTAAAATTTCAATTTTTCATTGCTATTATATAGGAAAGCAATTAACTTTTATATGTTAGCCTTGCATCCTGCAACCTTGATAAACTTGCTGATTAGTTCAAGAAAATTTTTGTTTTTGTTATTAATTCTTTGGATTTTTAAAAATAGAATATCATGCCATCTTCAAACAAAGGCAGTTTTGGTTTCAAAATTTTTCCTCTGCAATCAATATATCTTCTATTTACTTTTATTTTCTTACATTAGATAGACTTCCAATATGATACTTAATAGGAGTTGTGGAGGGGGCATCTTGCCTTGTTCCCATTCTTAGGGGGAATGCTTTAAGTTTCTCACCATTAAGTATGATGGTTAGCTGTAGATTTTTTGTTTGTTTGCTTATTTGTTTGTTTTTAGCTGAGCCATCCTGCCACCTGTTGGCAGCTCAGCTTGGGCCAGGAATCAAACCAGCGACCCTGTTGCTCAGAGCTCACACTCTTGAGCAAGCTCTTAACCAACTGAGCTACTCGGCTGGCCTTGTAGGTTTTTTCATAGATATTCTTTCTCATGTTGTAGAAGTTCCCCCTCGTTTCCTAATTTGTGTTCTTTTTCTAAAAAAAAAAAATTATAAATAGGTGTTGGCATTTATAAAATGCTTTATTTGGGTTGTGTCTCATTTGGAGGCAACCTCTACTCTGCCTATGGAGTAGATCTTTACTCAATAAGATACTTTCACTGTGCAAAAAATAAAAAAAAAAGCTTTATTTGTATTTATTGGTATGATCATTGACTTTTCTCCTTATTCTGTTGATGTGGTAAATTATATTTATTGATTTTTGAATACTGACCCAGCCTTGCATAATTGGAATAACTACTATTTGACATGGTATATAATTATTTTCATATATTGTTGGATTTTTTTTATTTGGTAATTTTCATTGATGATTTTTGCATTTATGTTCATGAGAAATATTGGTTTGTACTTTTCCCCTTTTGTAATATTAGGTATCATAGAATGAGTTAGGCTGTGTTTTCACTGCTTCTCTTTTATGGAAGAGATTGTAGAGAATTGGTATCATTTCTTCCTTAAATGTTTGATAGAATTCATCAGTGAAGCCATTTGGGTCTGGTGCTTTTGTTTTGGAAAATTGTTAATTATTTAATATCTTTAACAGATATATATTTTATTCTGATAATTTTTCCCTGTGCAAGTTTTGGTAGATTATTGTCTATCAAGGAATTGGTCTATTTCATCTAAGTTATCAATTTTTTGAGCATAGAATTTTCATAATATTCCTTTATTATCTTTGTAATGTCTTTGTGATCAGTAGTGGTTATCCCTTTTTCATTTCTGATATTAGTAATTTGTGTCTTCTCTCTTTTTTCTTTGTTAACCTGTAAAGAGGTTTATCAATTTTGTTGATCTTTCAAAAGAACCAGCTTTTGGTTTTGTTGGTTTTTCTTATGGTTTTCCTATTGTCAGTTTCATTGATTTATACCCTAATTTTTTAATTTATTTTCTTCTGCTTACTTTGGATTTAGTTTTCTCTTTCATTCTAGTTGACTAAGCTGGGATCTTAGATATTTTAATTTTAGATCTCTTGTTTTCTAACACATGCATTCCTCCAAGTACTATTTACACTACATCCCACAAATTTTATAAGCTGTACTTTGATTTTTATTTGTTCTAAATATTTAATAATTTCTCATGAGACTTTTTATTTGACTAATGTGTTATTTAGAAGCGTGCTGTTTAATCTCCAAGTATTTTGAAATTTCCCAACTATTTCTTCGTTATTGACTCCTTGGTAAATATATTAAACAAGAAAAGTGTTCAGTACTGTGCATTCAATTAAAATAAGCTATTACTTGAATGGGAATTTACTTAGGGCTTATTTCTATTGAACAGTTACTGTGCTCTTCTAATGGCTATACAGTGAGTCATTCTACTACTAAAAATACAAAACTGATTCTTTATTAAAGACAGTATTTTATTAATATTATAACCCTCACCGAGCAATCTAATTGTTTTCAAAATTATTCCTAACAAATTGTTCAATGTCCTAATGAATCATAGTGAAGCTTTTTAAATATTTAGGCTTTCAAGACTTTGATGTGTAATCACTTATATAAATTGCATGTATCTTGGGTATTCTTCAATATATTAAATTTCATTATGTATGAGACATCTATTTAGCTAGATTTAAATTATGAGTGAAAATATGAAAAATACCACATGGCAGAAATTTTGCCTAAAATGGATTTTTTTAAATCTTCGAATTACATATCATAAGAACCCACAAGTTTCTAATTTCGACTTCAATCACTGAATTCTTCAAGAAGACAGTAGTAGCTTATGTAACATAGTTTCAAATAGGAAAAAACTAATGCTCAACAGAAAAAGCGCTTTGAAAGCTTGGTAAATAATAAGAACATGGCACAAAATCTATCACTCTATGTCATTACTACATTTTAGACACTGGATAAGATATTTAGAAATTATAAATTTAATTTGCTTTTAAATAGGATATTAGTTAGCTTAATATATAAAAGTAATGTCAGCCAATTTTAGGGGGAAGTGATACCTTATCTATTATTATTTAAAACATAAATTAAATCCGTTTCTTAAAATACCATGGATGTGGAAAATAGTAATTCCTGACCTCAGAAACAATGTTCAAAATGTAATATAGAAGAGTGAATCATAAGAGTAGAATGATAAACTTGGGAAATTTAGGCTGATATAAAATTTAATATCAGAACAAGTCAGATTACTTTTTCGGAAAATCAAATGAGAGCTCATGACAGTCAATGTTATTAGAAATGTAAATATGCTATTAAAAGCTATAGTAACATAGCCATTCATTCAACAAATATAGCTGAGAATGAGTTCTGTGAAGGGATTGGTTCTCTGATATGGTTATAAAAAAATCACAGGCAAGTCCCTGTGTACCTGAAACATACATGATGATTTAAGATAAAAAAATGCAAACTTAAAATATAACAAATAACTGAAAACAACTATTAGACATTGTTATTAAGGAAAACAAAAATAAACTTGATGCCTTAGTGATGTATGACAATAAAAAGTGAAACATTACCTTAGGTCGTAGAAAGATCCAAATAAATAATCAAAGATTATTTGTTAATTTTAGTTTTACTCATAGAAGAAAAAAGGTGAAGGTTGTGAGATGAGAAATTGTGTCCTGTGTCAAGGGAATGACAAAAGACTCAGGTAACTAGAGCTTAGTGAGAAAAAAGTAAAACAAGAAAATATTTCAAGGATACCATATAGAACTGTAATGACTAGTCTGCCTGATTACAAGTATAATAACATTTATTTTGATGAACTTAAAGATATGTATTTACCAGTTTGGAATAATTTTCCCACTATTATTGCTTATGAAATAATGTGTTAATATATGCTATGTTTGATATATCCTGTATTTGAAAATCCAATCAAAAATTTGATAAGTATTATTTATGCTACTCAAATATAATGCTTCATGGAATATAAGCATATGTGATATTAGTGGATTCTATAAGGAGGATAAATAGGACTCATAGGTAATTATCACAGTAATTAAGTACATGTAAGTAAAAAAATAAATTATCTTCTCCACCATCTCATATATCTCTAATCATACCGTGCCTCCTGAAAATCTAAATGGTGAGAAAAAAGGAAAGAAGACAAATGCACAACAGATTCCATTAAGGCTGAATGTGTATAATGTATGAATTTGCTTCTGTTCATGGATTCTCCAACAGAGGTATTGGCTTTCAGTTCAAACTGATGATTACAAATGAGACTACCAATTGATTCTAATTCTGCTCCTCATAGATGCCAAAACCATCTGTCATTAGACATCCAAATTTTCTTGTTTGCAGTTTTCCAACGATTGAATTTTAATATTAAGATATAACTCACATTGTAGCTCAGCTGTGGCAGAGGAGCCATTAAACCAGGCTGCATTCAGCAGGCAATGGAGTCTGCCCTAATGAGTAAAAATCTGAATTTCACTGCTAGTGGGCAAGATAGAGAACAATGTGGTTTGTAGCATTGGACATTAGATCCCCTCGTCAAATTAAAGAGTTGTGTCAAGAAAATTGCAACTATTATCTGTGTGAAATGCAGGCTATGATATTAATACTAAAGAATTAAAATTGGTATATTTCCAGTTATGTGTCCCATGACAAAATTAATGTAAAACAAAGGTCCAGTTTTGTTTTAAAGAGTTAGTATTAATGCATATAGTTAACAATATGATAATATGAAATGAATATATCTCTATAAGAGAATAAATAGGCCTTAGAGGTAGAAATACTGCAAAAAGTCATATTACTGTTCTAAATATCTAGGGAAAATTATTGAATATTTCAACCAAATAGACTCATTAAAATGCTTTGTTTTCCTACCATTGTGGTTAATAAAGCATGCCACTATTTTCTTTGAATTTGATACATTTAGTACTGTTTATGTTTTGATGTGGGAATCTGCTTTAAACCTGCATTCAATTTCTTGGTTTCTACATATATGTCATATGACTAGCACTTGCACAATTGTATGAATATTGTTACTGTTACTTTAATTCATTTTATTTATATCAGCTCATTATTCTATGTTATATTTTAGCTTAAAAGTTAACAATATAATTATGGTAAAAAAAAGTCAATATCAGTTGTCATGTATAAAAGCTAATTCTAAAAATATATTGTGGAAAATATTGTCATTCTCTTGAGGTTTTAGGGCTGCCAAGGTTTTGAGCTTACACCCCATTTTCTCTTTGTTAAAACATAGTTTAAAAAATATTAGAGATTTATACTTGGTGCAATGTTAAAAAAAGATAATAGGAATGGATAAAAGAGAATTTGATTCATTACATACTACATTAAATATTATTATTAATATCTGTGAATACAACTGCCATTGCAGTTAGAATATTGAAATAATTTACCTACATGCATCCATGATCCTAGAGTTCCTCTCCACATAGAAAGACAAATAAAAGAGAGAGAGAGAGAGAGAGAGAGAGAGAGAGAGAGAGAGAGACTATCAAATTTAAAAATCTTTGAACTATTTTCCAAACTTGGTTGTGCTAATTTATTTTCCAACCAGTGATTTATAAGGAAAAGTTTTGAAATATATCTACTGCAACACTTGGTATCATCAGAATTCTAATGTGTTACAATCAGAAGCTTGTAAAATTTGGTTTAATCATGGCTTGAATTTGTCCATATTTCTACTGGGCTGTTTGGTAATTGATTTATAGAAAAATGGGTGTGTTGTACATATGCATGTGTGTATATGCTATTGTTGATATTATTCCCTTGGTCAGTTGTGTATGTTGTAAATATATTTACTCAGTTTATATTTTGTCTTTTAGTTTGGTAAATCAAAATTGTAATTTCTATGTATCCAAAATTAACAAGATTTTTTAGAGATGAAGTCTGATATTTAAGTTCACAAACTTGGTTGTAAGTATGTTGCTAACTTTTTTCGATATCAGAGGAATTATTCATTATTAATTTGTACCAACTAAACAAATAGTTAATTGAGTTTACTATTTGGAAATGCTGAAAAGTCCATGGGAAAAAGTTAGACGAAAACGATCTGAACTTTTTGCCAACAATTCATGGCTCTTGCATCACAACAATAAACCAGCTCAAACTGTCCATGAGGGAGTTTTTAGCCAGTAAACAAATGACTGCATAGGAACACCTTTCCTACTCACCTGATTTGGCCCCCAATGACTTTTTTCTTTACCCGAATATGAAGGAAATATTTGAAAGAAGACCTTTTGATGATATTCAGGACATTAAGTGTAATAGGAGGACAGCACTGATGGCCATTCCCAAAAAAGTTCCAAAATTGCTTTGAAGGGTGAACTAGGTGCTGGCATGGGTGCATAGCTTCACAAGGGGAATTCTTCAAAGGTGACAATAGTGATTGATATTCAGTAATGAGGTATGTACCAATTTTTCTAGGAGGAGTTCGTTAACTTAATTGTCAGATCACGTTTAGTACTGGATCTTTTTAAAGAAATTATGTCTCTACATATATTAACAATATATTCACATTTATTTCCATTGCACATTTTGAAATTTTATAATAAATTTTATATAATTGGTATCATATAGGCCATGTACATTAATTTAGATGCTGATAATAAGAAGTAATTAAGAAAGCTAATTCTTTTGAAATTCTAAAACTGTAGCTTTTTAAAACTATTAGTCAAATAACTAATGATAATGGAATTTTAATAACACAACTGGATATTAAAAATATCTCCTATGAAAATGTAATGCAAATAAAGATTTAAGAATACATTCTATTAAGTGATTACATTAGGGAAGAAGAAAGAATGAAAATAAATTAAATGATTTTCCATAGAGCCAAGTACCTTTCAGAACATCAATCAGAATGCATACCAAGAGCTGGTTTCTTGAGAAGATAAACAAAATTGACAAACCTCTAGCCAGGATCATCAAAAAAAAAAGAGAGAGGACTCAAATTAGCAAAATCAAGAATGAAAGAGGGGAAATGACTACAGACATCACAGAAGTACAAAAAATTCTAAGAAATTACTATGAGCAACTATATGCCAACAAATTTGACAATCTGGAAGAAATGGATAATTTTCTAGAAGCATACAACCTTCCAAAGCTAACGCAAGAAGAAACAGAAAATCTAAATACCCTGATTACTACCAAGGAAATTGAATCAGTAACTGACAAGCTCCCAAAAATCAAAAGCCCTGGACCAGACGGCTTCACAAGTGAATTTTATCAAACATTCAAAAAAGAACTATCACCTATTCTTCTCAAACTATTCCAAAAAATCCAGAAGGAGGGAAGGCTCCCAAACTCTTTTTATGAAGCCACTATCACCCTGATTCCAAAACCAGATAAAGACATCATGAAAAGGGAAAACTACAGGCCAATCTCCCTGATGAATATAGATGCAAAAATTCTCAATAAAATATTAGCAAACAGAATTCAGCAATATATTAAGAAGATCATACATCATGATCAAGTGGGATGCATCCCTAGTGTGCAAGTCTGGTTCAACATCCGTAAATCAATTAATGTGATACACCACATCAACAAAATGAAGGATAAAGATCACATGGTCATTTCTATAGATGCAGAGAAAGCATTTGACAAAATCCAACAGCCATTTATGTTAAAAACCCTTAGCAAAGTGGGAATACAGGGATCATATCTCAACATAATAAAAGCCATATATGATAAACCTACAGCTAACATCATACTCAATGGGGAAAAGCTAAAACCATTCCCCTTAAGATCAGGAACAAGACAAGGCTGTCCACTTTCTCCTCTTTAATTCAACATAGTGCTGGAAGTTCTAGCCACAGCAATCAGACAACAAAAAGAAATAAAAGGCATCCAAATTGGCAAGGAAGAAGTAAAATTGTCATTATATGCAGATGACATGATACTGTATATAGAGAACCCCAAAGACTCCACCAAAAAACTATTGGAACTGATAGATGAATTCAGTAAAGTAGCAGGATATAAAATCAATGTTCAGAAATCAGTGGCATTTGCATATACCAATAATAAACTAACGGAAAGAGAAATTAAGAAAACTGTCCCATTTACAATTGCGTCAAGAACTATAAAATACCTAGGAATAAATTTAACCAAAGAAGTGAAAGATCTGTACTCAGAAAATTATAAGACACTGAAGAAAGAAATCATAGAAGATACAAATAAATGGAAACACCTACCATGCTCATGGATAGGAAGAATTAATATAGTTAAAATGTCCATACTGCCTAAAGCAATATATAGATTCAATGCAATTCCTATCAAACTACCAAGGGCATTTTTCACAGAAATAGAAAATATAATCCTAAAGTTTATATGGAATCATAAAAGACCTAGAATAGCCTCGGCAATTCTGAGGAATAAAAACAAAGTCGGGGGGATCACGCTACCAGACATCAAAACCTACTACAAGACTACAGTAACCAAGACAGTTTGGTATTGGCATAAAAACAGGCACATCGATCAGATGGAACAGAACAGAGAACCCAGAAATAAATCCAGGCATTTACGGACAGTTAATCTATGACAAGGGAAGCAAGAATTTACACTGGAGTAAAGATAGTCTATTCAATAAATGGTGCTGGGAAAATTGGACTGACACATGCAAAAAAATGAAACTGGACCACCTCCTTACGCCTTATACAAGAACAAATTCAAAATGGATTAAGACTTAAATGTAAGACCTGAAACCATAAAAATCCTAAAAGAAAATATAGGGAGTACATTTGCAGACATTACCCGGAGCAGTATTTTTACTGATACATCCCTACGGGCAAGGGAAGTAAAAGAAAAAATGAACATATGGGATTATATCAGACTTAAAAGTTTTTTCACAACAAAGGAAACCATTAATAAAACAAAAAGGAAGCCTACTGAATGGGAGAATATATTTGCCAACGATATATCTGATAAGGGGTTAATATCCAAAATTTATAAAACACTCATGAAACTCAACACCAAAGAAAACAAACAACCCAATTAAAAAATGGGCAGAAGATATGAAGAGACATTTCTCTAAAAAGGACATACAGATGGCCAACAGGCATATGAAAAACAACCTCACTGGTCATTAGGGAAATGCAAATGAAAACCACCATGAGATACCACCTCACTCCAGTCAGAATAGCTATCATCAATAAATCAACAAACAACAGGTGCTGGCGGGGCTGTGGGGCAAAGGGGATCCTGCTGCACTGTTGGTGGGACTGCAGATTGGTGCAGCCACTATGGAAGTCAGTATGGAGGTATCTCAAAGAACTGGAAATAGAGCTACCGTTTGACCCAGCAATTCCACTCCTAGGTATTTATCCTGAAAAAACCAAGACACTTATTCAAAAAAAGTTATGCACCCCTATGTTCGTAGCAGCACAATTTACAATAGCTAAGACTTGGAAACAACCAAAATGCCCATCAGTAGATGACTGGATTAAGAAACTGTGGTATATTTATACAATGGATTATTACTCTGCTATAAAGAAGAATGAAATCGTAACATTTGCAATGATATGGATGGACCTAGAGACTATTATGTTAAGTGAACTAAGTCAGTCAGAGAAAGACAAATACCATATGATCTCACTCATATGTGGAATCTGAAAAACTGTATGAATGAGCAAAGTAAACAGAAACTGTCTCATAGATATAGAGGAAAAATCAGGTTTGCTAATTAGGAGGGGGTTGAGGATGAGGGAGAAGGGGAAGGGATTAGACAGCAAAAATAGGCAACTACAATATTGCTACTGGGATAGGAAAATCAGTTTGGGGAATATAATTAATAATGTTGTAAATATTCTGTGGAATGTCAGATGGTCATAGGTCTTGTTAGGGAGATCATTTCATGGATGGAGTAGAGGTTTGATCACTGCACTGTATAACTAAAGTGGAGGTTGTATACCTACTGTAATTGAATATATATAGATAGTCATGGGATGTGGATTATACTGTGGAAGAGAGTCAGAGGAAGAGTAATAGATATATATGATATGCGGGGGAGTGGGGTGGTGAATTGGGGTGGGGCATTGTCACTTTGAGGGGTAAAATGTATAACTATTGCACTGTGTTGTACACCTGAAACTAATAAAAAATAAATAAATAAATAAAAAAGAATGCATACCAAAACAAAGTGTTGGTTTGTGTGTGCGCATCTGTGTGTGTGTGTATGTGAGCATGCGTGGGTAGACACCCCACACACATGCGTAGTATATTCATATTGCTGAAAGCAAAGACCAAAAGAGACAGATGAAAATGTCACATTACCTACAGAACAAGAAGTATAAGAGATAAAGTATATTTTCCCTAAGAAACAGTGTAATTAAGAAAGTCTGTTCCCTTTTCCTGATTCCCCAACACTATCTTTGAAAAAAAAAAATGAAATGATGATATTTTTAAATGTCTGAAAGAAAAATTATGTCAACTAAGATATCAATGACATTAGAAACCATCCTCAACAGCAAATGAGAATTTGATTCTCAGGCAAACAAAAACTGAATAATTTATTACTAAGAGACCTAACCCACAAACATGATCAAGAAATTCTTCAGGCAAAAATAATTTGATATTAATTAAGAAATCTAGGATGTTTACAATTTAATGAAGAATATATCGTAAAGAAATAAATGAAAATAAATCAACGTTTTAATTTTTAATTACTCTAAGAGATTGCTGACTATTTAAAGTAAAAATAATCCTAATGCTATATATTTTGAAAGGGCGTTGAAAACTTTATTTCTGACAGGGTAAATAGTAAATATTTTAGTCCTATGGTCTCTGTTGCAACTACTTAACTCTGACATTGTAGCACAAAAACAGCTGTAGATGATACCTAACACGAGTATGGCTTTGTTCTAACAAAACAAAGCCTTGTTTCTGGAAACAGGTGCAGTCTAGTTTAAAAACTTCTCTGTGAAAGACACTACTAAGGGAATGACTGGAAGATAATACCTAATATAAAGAACTTCAATCTGAAAAGGACCCATAAGTCTTAAAGATTAATAACAAGAAACCATACAATATACTAAAAAATAGGCGTGAGATTTGAACAGACCTAAAGAGACTTATGGCAAATACATAAATGAAGCATGGTGAAAATCACTGGTCATTATGAAAATGTGTATTAAAACCATACACTTGTTAGATTGTTTGCAAGTTAAATAAGTGACCATATCTAGAAACAACAAAATGCCTGTACTCCCCCTTTGTGTCCATTTCCCATCCATATCCACCCCACGCTTAACCACTATTCTGACTCCTAATAGCATATATTCATTTTTTCCTACTTCTAATGGATAGTATCATGCAAGATGTACTCTTTCGTGGCTGGCTTTATTAACTAATGTATTGATTCTGTTTAGCTCTTACTACTGTACTTCATTGTGTAAATATATCAAAGTTATTCATTGATGGAAATTAGGGTAGTTTCCCTTTTATTAAGTGTTGGTATGGGTATTACTATAGTATGTACGAGTATACCTTGATGAACAAATGTGTGCATTTTTGGTAGTGTACAACTGCGAGTGGAATGAATGGGTCACAGGGTACACATGTGGATAGCTTTAGTGAATACTGTCCAAGACATTTCGGAAGTAATTGTAATAATTTGCACTCCTGCCAGCCAACATTTGTTATTTTCCATCTTTTTTCCATTTTAATCATTCTGCTTTTGGTGTGTTTGTATTACATTGTAATTTTTTTTTTTGTATCCCCCGTATTACTAATTGTATCAGGTGTCTATTGCTGCATTACAAGTCACTATAAAACATAGGTATAATCTAACATTCATTTATTATTTCCTATATTCTGGGGTTTTTCTGGATAGTCTTTTGGCTGGTTTCAGCTGAGCTTATTCACGCAGCATCATTCAGCTTCCGGAAAGGTACCAGATGTATGTCCATTTCTGACATTTGTGACAGTTGTGCTAGCTCTCAGCTGAGGTACCTCAATTCTCCTCTACTTGGCTTGGTATCTAACAGTAGGCCTGATAGCTTTCTCACATAGTAGTTTTAGAATGCTTCCAGCATTGGAACACTTCCACCTGGTGGAAGTTAGAAGGCCTATTGAGACCTAGGTCTGTCATATTTTATTGGGAAATCAGGTCACAAGGCCTGCGCAGATTCAAGGCTGGGGAAATACATAAAAACAAACCCTCAACGGAAGAGGTGCAAACACACTTTTATTAATACTGTCTTTACTGCCTGTCACCACCTGTGTCATAATATAAGAGACAATATATATAAAGGTCTCTCTCTGGACTTTATATTCTGCTCCATTGGTTTATTTGATTTTCCTTTAAACAATACCACACCATCTGAACTGTTGCAGTTTAAAATAAGTATTAATATCAAGGAATATAATTCTTCCAATTTCATTTGTCTTCATTATTAACTTAGCTGGTCAATCCTATGGATTTGAGTTTCAAAACTGACTTTTAGTTTTTGAAAAACAATGCTAGGATTTTGATTGGTATTGTTATAAATATACAGATTAATTTGAGGAAAATTGCTCTACTTATATTTACTCATCATGAATATTTATTTTTTTCTTAATTGCTCTCCATACTTTTGATGTAGTTTTCAGTGTAAAAGTTTGTAGCACTTTTAACATTTGTTCATGGGAATTTTATATTTTGTTGATGCTATTATAATTGATAGAATTTTTAAGTTTATTTACTATTTACCAGTGTACAGAACTACAACTAATTTCTGTATATAGATATGGTTTCTAAGACCTTGCCATAATAATTCCTAATAATTTGTTAATTGAATAGAGTATATATCTTTTTGAAATTTTTATGCAATCTTGTCATCTGCAAATAATAATTTTATATCTATCCTTATTACTTGAGTTTTTTAAAAAGTTTCTTATTGCATTGGCTTTGTTTATTAATACATTGTAGTGAAAGTGGGTCCTTTTTATTCTGATTCCAATGAAAATTATTTTAATATTATACCATTTAACATATTTATTGTAGAATTGTGTGGATATTCTTTATTACATAAATAATGTTTCCTTTTATTCCTAGTTGGTTACACATTCTTGTCAGGAATGAGTGTTTCATTTTGTCCAACTCTTTTGGAGAGGGGCAGTAAATGAGATGGTCACTTGACTTTTCTTCTTTTCTCCATTAACGTTGTGAATTACATAGATTGACTTTCAAACAAATCTCTAATTCATAAATAAAGGCTAGTGCCCATTGTAATGCAGAATTTTTTTCTATATTGGCATGTTCTATTTGCTGATATTTTTAGCATACATAAGCAAATTTAAGTAAATATAAATTTTTTGCATTCATAATCACAAGAAATTTATGTAATATTTCCTTCCTTTTAATGTTCTTTTCAGGTTACGCAAGCATGTGAGGTGATCCATATGTTTCTACCCCCTGGAGTAGATTGTGTAAGTTTGGCAATAATTTTTCTTTTACTATTTGGAAAACTACATTGAGAAAATCAAATTTTGTGTATGTAGACATGCATGCACATGATTGTGTATGTGCATTGTTTTTAAATAACAGGAACATTTTCCTTAATAAATATTTATATTTTCTCTTCTTTTGAAAACTTTGATCAATTGCAGTTTTGAAGGAATTCATCTACATTTTTACATTAATGTACATGAAGTTGTTTACAACGTCATCTTGCTATTTGTTTAAATGTGTATGTGTTCTATATTGATATCTTCTTTTTTATTTAACTGGAAATAGGTTTTTTTTTTCTTTTTTATTGATCAGTTTGGTAGGAGTTTATTGATTTTATGCATTGTTTCAAAATCAAATTTGATTTTGTTGTTCTCTATTTTATTGTTTTCTTATTTTGTTAAACTCTGCTGTGTCTATATTTTTCCATTCTATTATTTTTCGGTTTGATTTTTTTTTTCTAGTTTCTCTAGATGGGAGGGTAAATTGCTTATATACACTGTTTTATTTTTCCTAATATACGGATTCACACCTCTACATTTCTTCCTAAACACAGATATTTTTGCACTGAATAAGTAAAGGTATTTTTTCTGTTCAAAATGTATTCTAATTCACACTTCAGTAGTTTATTTTTTTCAATTTAGGATTATTTAGAAATATAACGATTAAATAATAGCAGTTGGTGATTCCTTTGTTGTTATTGATCTTTAGCCTAATTCCATTGTTCTTGGAAAATACATTCTGAATGATTCTAATTTTTTGAAGTACTGAGAATTTCTCTATGGCTTGACATGCTTTGGTAAATGTTTTAAGTGCATTGGGAAAGACTGTGAATTGGATTCCTTTGATGTACAGGATCTAATATATGTCAATTAGGTTAAATTTGTGATTTGTGTTTTATTATTTTTCTATATTTTTACTGATATTTTTATATTTGAGTGATTTTTTTTTTCTGTAGTGCCAAATGCATTTTCTGAATTTATTTTTAGTGATCTGTATGCTTATTCTTTTGAGTTTTACATACAGTTTTTATATATTTCATAGCTATAATAGATTGCTTGAATTTAAGATTTAGGAGAATAATAGATTGCTCTTAGGTAATATACTTAACATTGTTAAAAATCCTTTATTTCTAACAATGTTTCTGTTGTTATTTTAAGCAGGATGAAAATCTTATAATTTTACTTGGAATATTTTATTCATTAGCATGTCATATAATTACTAACATATATGACTTTAAATCTATCATCTAATTATTTGAGTTTTCTATGACCCATCTGCATCTGTTTCTTTTTTCCCTTTGTCAGGAGTATTAATATATTGTTTTTGGTAATAGCTATTAATCATTAATGATTTTATTATTTTTTCAATATTTGTAATATGAACCTTTTCTGACTATATTATAATAAAATCATTAGTATTAATAACTGCCTTATTTTTCAGCATTGTTAGCATGCAATTTAGTTTGTATCATAAACTCCAGAAAATTATATAATTAGTGATTTGTACAGTCAATATTCATTACTTTCAAATGTATTTGTCCTTCCTGGTAGATTTTTATTTCCTTCTTAAATTTTTTGTTTTCATCTAAGACTATTTTTCTTCAATCTGAAAATTTCACTTTTGGGTTTCTTTTAGAGCAAGACTGCTTGGTATCAAATTTCCTTATATTTTCATTGACTGAAAATTTATTTTTCTCTTAGTTTTTGACATTTTTCTGTGTGTAAATTCTAGATTGAAAATTGTTTTTATTATTTCCCTGTTTGCTTCTTTCATCCTGTGAAATTTTTCATTCTATACACTTTTGGCTTTAATCATCTCCTTTGAAAATATTTTAAAAATCAGCTCCTAATTTTAATATTTCCTAGACTTTTAAAGAAATATGACTTTCTTTTTAGCCTGGGCACTTTTACTACATTCTTTTTCTTTGCTTTCATTCTCTGGAATTTTAGTAAAATGTAGCTTACTGTGGTTTTCTTTGAATTTATCATACTTAGTTTGTTCAGCTTCTTGAATCTGTATGATATGTATTTTTTAAATCATTTAGTATTTATTTATTTGTTCTGTATACTGTATTATTATTTCTCAGGAGATGGCTTTGATATCCTGTGATAAAGGATTTTAAGATAATTGTGTGCTTTGAAGAAATAGCTGGCAACAGTCTTAAATGTATTACTGGTTTGGAAAAGACCTTACTTATAGGATTGGGTGATATGTTTGTTGGTCCTCTGTCATCAACTTGATTAACTGATTCAAGCAAAGCCCAGATAACAGTAGTGTGAGAAATAACTCCTCCTTGGAAAAGAAATAGAGACTAAAATATAGTGTACAGTTAAAATATCAACATAATGCAATCGAATTTTCCTTTCAACATGAAGAAATAAAAAAGTGTTATATATATAATACATATATGAATAAAACATTATATCTATATGGGTGGATGTGTGTATATCAGTATAGTTATACATTTTTTCAGATTTGATATCAGGAAGTTGTGTTAGTAAATATCTGATGACATATTTTCTCTATAAAGTGAAAGCCAAAGTTATTCGCTAAAAAACATTGGGAGCATTGGGGCTCTGAGGAAGTTTTCAGAGAGGCAAATATTTTAAAATGATTATTATGAAAATTATAAAACACTTGAGTGGGGTGAGAGTAAAAGTTTTGGGGGCATTGTTTAGCCACCAGATAAGATTTCTGACAGTGAATTTCATGTAATGTCACTACAACAATCTGGGTGATTTTTGTACAAAACACTCAACAGTTTTATTATAGGACAGAAAAAGTGAGTGTTTAGATTTGTGAAGTACTTGAAATTTTAGGATGGGAATCCTAAAATAAGGGCATGAACGGGGTGAAAGAATGAACCATGTTTCAAGATGAGCAGAGTGAGGAGGCAACAGATAGCTTAAGCACAAGAAGAAGGTAAGGGGTTTGGGGGATGGAGGTAGAGTCAGCATATAAGAATAAATTTTCTAGGGAAAGGAAAGGAAGAATATGTGAACACTAGAGATATAAAGTTGAGCTTGTCCTTGCTCCCCAGAGTGAGAGAGAAAGCCTTGTTGAATATATATTAAAGAAAATACATGGATATGACATTGGAGCAAAATGAATCCAATAATAAGTATACTAGTTATAGATTTAATAAGATCCTTGAAAAAATTAAATGAATTTCTCATTAAGTAAGGTTTTAACAACAGAATTCACTCTAGGGGGAAAAAGTACAGTTTAAAATTGTGAATCAGTCTTAGTAATAAACAACAACATACTATATTAAGAAATTTAAATTAGTTGAAATTGCTTTTTAATAAACGTAACAGAAAGCAAAGTACTGAGAATTTTGCCTGTAGTTTTCTATGAGATATGTAGCTATGTGAAAAAGACATGGTGAACATTGAGATGTCTATTGCTTCTCTCCAGTTGTTCCCACAAATTCAGTAGTTCTTTTGTGTGTTTTCCATAGTTGGTCTAAGAGAATCTTTAATGGGCCTTAGAATCTTGCTGCTTAATCTCACCATGCACTCATTTTTTTCTATGGCCAAGTTTTAGGAGTGATTGCTCTAGTTTCCAATGGACCCCAGTAAAGATGATTTTCCCTGCCCAAGTGGCTTACCAAGTTGGGGAGGTGAGAGCCACCTGACCCTGATACAGCCAACAAAAGAATGCATTTTCTGTAAAGAATTTAAAAACAATAAAAATCTGAATAAAATATGTACACTGGCAATGGTAAATAATGTGAATAATAAAATATTTCTCCCTAAAAAATAATTGGTGGCCTAACTTCCAAACAATAGCTGTAGTTATGTATTTTAATATAAGCCACCCTTGCTTTGTATTTTTCTAATATACACAAATTTCAATAACCACATTTTAATAAAGTAACGCCCGTGTCCCAACAACACAGTTCAATTTTCAGTTATCACACTATATCAAGTGTGAGTAGTTGCATAAAATATGTTTCATTGGTAGACTTGCAGCCCACAAATCATTATGAAATAATGGATGTACATCATGATCAGTGATCAACCACGACGTCACTTCTTTCAAAGTCTGTCAGTGATTGGTCACCATGCATGTGTCATTCATTTCATCACAAAGAGCAGGACCTGTAGTTCTGCTGACTCATTGTCTCACAGTGATAGACCATGTGGCATTTACAAAATTAGGTATTAAAATGAAGCAACCAGTCAACAAAGATGAAAGTGCAGTAAGAAATGACAATTGATAATGTTGGCTAAAAATGAAATCTAAATTTAATTTAAATGCAGATATTGAAGAAATAGCTGACAATAGAAATGTTGATACTACCACCATTCTAGAGAGTCTATCTATGTAGCCAGAAGATTTTAGTGAAGGCAAATTTAGAGACATAATAAAGAAAGATGATAAGGATTTCCCAGAGGAAGAAACTCGGGCAAAATAAAACAAAACAAAAACCTTCACATTAAAGGATCCCTTGGAGATATTTTGGAGATATTTAACAATATTGAAAGCAGGAAAATTAAGATATTGGAAGCTAATCGAAAATTAGGATGAAGGATGATAGATCATTCCTCAATCTGTAGAAAAGATGCTCACTTCATTGCATATATTCCATGACATGAAGTCAAGTATTTTTACTAAAAAAGTAATTTCAATGTTTAAATTACAGTTAAATAAATAGTTTTACTATTTTTTCATTGCCCTATACATATGTAAGCAATGGTAAGAGAGTCTTTATGTTTTGACAGAAAATTTTAAGGGTAATAGAACAAGTATAAATTTTCCATTAATTATTAAAATCATTTTGTACCGTTTCCACTTGCATGGGTTTTTTTTTTTCCATCTTAATTACTATGCAAAGTGAGAACTGGTTTTATGATACATACAACTATCAAATTACCACAATATTATTACTTATTCTTTAGTAAATATTGTACATTACATGGACATTCATTTGGAAAACTGTCGATTAAATATTAAACACACATTGACTCAGCTATACATGTTCATTTTAACAGAAAATTTATAACAGTTTAGAATATTAGGCAATACTTTGGGCTAAATTTGTGTCTCTAATACCTATGGTCCTACTTATTCCTGCATTTATAGTGAAGAGTAAATATGAGTTTAACAATAATAGAACTCTGTTACTTCAACTTTGTCCTTCTTTGTGATCACTTTTAGTTTCTATTTATGATAAAAACATTTTTTTATTTACAGAAATTAAGATTCAGATTTTGATTTTTGTGACTGTAACAGAATATCATACAGGCATAAATTTCATCTATATTTCTAAAAAAACACATTAATAAATTTAACAACTGTTACTCCTTTACTTATTTATTTCTATATATATTAATATATAATTTGTCACAAATGCTTTCAGTCTGGCTTTAACTTCAGATCATTTTATAAAAAGCTTCATATCATTTTTCTGACACCCATCCTGTCTGTCCATCTGAGTATCCCTGTACTTAACTTGTCGGATATCTGTTTCACTCTTATAAAACATTCCATTCAAAAAGCAGTGTCCAATAGTTTTTTGATGGAATCTTTGGGGTTCTCTATATACAGTATCATGTCATGTGCATATATTGACAATTTGACTTCTTCCTTGCCAATTTGGATGCCTTTTATTTCTTTTTCTTGTCTGATTGCTGTGGCTGGAACTTTCAGAACTATGTTGAATAAAAGAGGAGAAAGTGGACATCCTTGTCTTGTTCCTGATCTTAAGGGGAATGGTTTTAGCTTTTCCCCATTGAGTATGATGTTAGCTGTAGGTTTATCATATATGGCCTTTATTATGTTGAGATATGATCCCTGTATTCCCACTTTGCTAAGTGTTTTTAATGTAAATGGCTGTTAGATTTTATCAAATGCTTTTTCTGCATCTATTGGTATGACCATGTGATTTTTATTCCATTTCTTGATGTAGTGTATCACATTAATTGATTTACAGATGTTGAACCAGCCTTGCATACTAGGGAAAGACTCCATCAAAAAACTATTGGAACTGATAGATGAATTCAGAAAAGTAGCAGGATATAAAATCAATGTTTAGAAATCAGTGGCATTTGCATATACCAATAATAAACTAACGGAAGGAGAAATTAAGAAAACCGTCCCATTTACAATTGCTTCAAGAACTATAAATACCTAGGAATAAATTTAACCAAAGAAGTAAAAGATCTGTACTAGAAAATTATAAGACACTGAAGAAAGAAATCAAAGAAGATACAAATAAATGGGAACACCTGCCATTCTCATGGATAGGAAGAACTAATATAGTTAAAATGTCCATACTGCCTAAAACAATATATAGATTCAATGCAATTCCTATCAAACTACCAAGGGCATTTTTCACAGAAATAGAAAATATAATCCTAAAATTTATATGGAACCATAAAAGACCCTGAATAGCCTCAGCAATCCTGAGAAATAAGAACAAAGTTGGGGGTATCACACTACCTGACATCAAAACATACTACAAGGCTACAGTAATCAAGACAATATGGTATTGGCATAAAAACAGGCACATAGATCAGTGGAACAGAACAGAGAGCCCAGAAATCAATCCAGACATTTACGGACAGTTAATCTATGACAAGGGAAGCAAGAATTTACATTGGAGTAAAGATAGTCGATTCAATAAATGATGCTGGGAAAATTGGACTAACACATGCAAAAAGTGAAACTGGACCACCTCCTTACACCATATACAAGAACAAATTCAAAATGGATTAAAGACTTAAATGTAAAACCTGAAACCATAAAACTCCTAGAAGAAACTATAGGGAGTACATTTGCAGACATTACCCGGAGCAATATTTTTACTGATACATCCCTACAGGCAAGGGAAGTAAAAGAAAAAATGAACATATGGGATTATATCAGGCTTAAAAGTTTTTTCACAACAAAGGAAACCATTAATAAAACAAAAAGGAAGCCTAATGATTGGGAGAATATATTTGCCAATGATATATCTGATAAGGGGTTACTATCCAAAATTTATAAAACTCTCATGAAACTCAACACCAAAAAAAACAAACAATCCAATTAAAAAATGGGCAGAAGATATGAAGAGACATTTCTCTAAAGAGGACATACAGAAGGCCAACAGGCATATGAAAACAAGTTCAACCTCACTGGTCATTAAGGAAATGCAAATAAAAACCACAATGAGATACCACCTCACTCCGGTCAGAATGGCTATCATCAATAAATCAACAAACAACAAGTGCTGGCGGGTATGTGAGAAAAGGGGACCCTGCTGCACTGTTGGTGGGATTGCAGATTGATGCAGCCACTATGGAAGTCAGTATGGAGGTATCTCAAAAAACTGGAAATGGAACTACCTTTTGACTCAGCAATTCCTCTCCTAGGTATTTATCCTGAAAAACCCAAGACACTAATTCAAAAAAAATATATGCACCCCTATGTTCATTGCAGCACTATTTACAATAACCAAGACTTGGAAACAACCGAAATGCGCTTCGGTAGATGAGTGGATTAAGAAACTGTGGTACAGGACCTGCCGAGTGGCGCATTGGTTAAGCGCTGGTTTTGGGATGCCAGCGGCCCTGGTTCGGATCCCACATGAGGGTCAGTGACACTGCCCTCTACAGCTAACAACAGCTCCACCTGGAGCTGGGCTGTGCGAGCCCCGGTGATGGTGTGGGCTGCAGCCCCTGCTGCAGTAGGCTGCCATAGGCTACAGTGAGTGGCCCGCAGCCAGCGTGAGTGGCCCGCAGCCAGCATGAGCGGCTGGCAGCCAAGCATGAGCTGCCAAAAGCTGCGGTGAGTGACATCCAGAGGCCAGTGACATATCTGCCTCATCCGGGAAGAGCGCAACGACAATACCAACAGTGAAGCAACATCCTCCGCAACTAAACTGAAGAACAAAAAGACAGCAACTTGTCTGTTCCCTTCCCCGATTCCCCAACGCTGTTCCCCTCCGCCAATTCCCCAATAAAATCTTAAAAAAAAAAAAAAAAAAGAAACTGTGGTACATTTATACAATGGAGTATTACTCCACTATTAAGAAGAATGAAATCGTACCATTTGCAATGATATGGATGGACCTAGAGACTATTATGTTAAGTGAAAATAAGTCAGTCAGAGACAGACAAATACCATATGATCTCACTTATATGTGGAATCTGAAAACCTGAATGAATGAGCAAATTAAACAGAAACTGTCTCATAGATATAGAGGAAAAACAGGGTTGCTAGTTGGGAGGGGGGTAGGGATGAGGGATAAGGAGAAGGGATTAGACAGCAAAAATAGGCAACTACAATATTGCCACAGGGATATGAAAGACAGTTTGGGGAATATAATTAATAATGTAAAAATTTTGTGGGGTGTAAGATGGTCACAAGTCTTGGTGGGGAGACCATTTCATGGATGGAGTAGAGGCTTGATCACTGCACTGTACACCTGAAACTGAGGTTGTATAATATTGTATGCCAACTGTAATTGAATATATATATATAGATAGTCATGGGATGTGGATTATACTGTGGAAGGGAGTCAGAGGAAGTGTAATAGATATATATGATATGGGGGGGAGGAGTGGGGTGGCGAATTGGGGGAGGAGGGTTGTCACTTTGAGGGGTAAAAAGTATAATTATTGCACTGTGTTGTACACCTGAAACTAATTAAAAATAAATAAATTTAAAAAAAAAGCAGTGTCTAGTTCATTGTATCAAATCTTGTCTGCAAGATTTCTTTACTTCCATACAGACTTCCAAAATTCTCCAACTGGCAGTTTTAGTTCCATATAATGACATCTCTTAGATGACTATTTTTTCTTTATACATTGTCACATTATACACTGCCTGTCTGCCTCCATGCACCTTTCTATAAAGACAGATCATAACTTCAATATTATACTTACTGTATATATATATCCCTATTTGGCCCCAAAGGATGGCCAGTTAGTCAATGATGGGGAAGTTCCCCCAAGAGAGGGTCAACCTAAGCCAGACACGGTCACGTGGGTGCCTTTGGGTGCCAATGGGTACCAGTGGGTGCCAATAGATGGAATCACGAGTTGACAGAAATAGGGCATGAACCCCTTGCTTCAGGATCTGGCAGCCTGCCTGTGAAATGACCTATTGAGGTGATAATATCTGTCCTCCCTGCATTCTTATCAGTAAGTCTTGGCAGAGGAGGTTCTGTCTCTTAAGAGGTACATGAGAATAACCTCATGTACCGCCCATAATGGCAGCTTGCAGGTGTGAGTGATTTGGCCTTGAGCTATGTTTTTGAGTGTGAAACACACAGACCTCGGAAGTTACATTGATCTTCGCTTATGCGTAAGCTAATAAAAGAAATAGTCAGACCTGATTCAGGGCTCTAGTCCACGAGGCTGGGGTCCCCTGGCCCTGAACTGTATTTCTCTCTTATTTGTGTCTCTCTCTTTCTTAATCTTTCGCCATCCATTCTCTACTCCCACCTACCCTGTCGTGTGGGACTCAACAATACATGTTAGCCACCTCTGTCACTTTCTATTGCTTTTATTTCTTATACCTTTTCCCCACTCTGCAGCATTGTCCATTTTTAGGGTCTAATATAAATATTTTCTATTAGCACATTTGAGGGATAATACATTATCACTGCTAGACTGTGCTTCATTCTAAGACCTGTAACTATATTTTCTTCTACAACTGCCTCCCTCCCAGCACAATGTGTGCTCAGTCTCTCTATTCCTACTGCGGTGAAACAGGACATGCCTTGCTGGGTCCTGAGAAATGACTAGGCTTGTTTATTAAAACTAAACTTCTTTTGTAAATCTGCACAATAGATACATGTTGTCAGGAAATGTCTTATCAATTGTAACTGAGCCCACATAAATTATTAATAACAAAAGCCAAAGGTCAAATATACATTATAATAAGATGCAGAAATATTTTAGTCAATTCAATTTAATTTTGTATTATACTTTTACAATAATAACTGATACTTATAATAGAAATTTAGGAAGTGGAAAAAAGATAAAAGGGAAATTATCTCTCAAACCAATACCTCAGTAAATTACTGTTTAAAAAAATACAAAGACAGGCACATTTATATTTTTCTGTAATATAGCTATAGTTTTAATTTCAATAAAATTTAATGCTAAATGTAATATCATTATCATTAATTTCTGCATAAGATTATATTCTATCAATACAGAATATTTTATGTTAAAATTTTTCTATAATTGGATATTAAAATTGCATCCAACCAGAAAACCTCAGTCTTGACTTTAAAAAATTAATTCCAATTCTTTTAATAACAAAACTGTTTTAAATTTTATCATTTCCATTTCTATGCTGCTTATATTTTCCCTATAATGAAAAGTAATAAGTAATACAAATTAAGATATTAAAGTATCATACAATTTATAAACTAACCAAGTAAAGTTAACATAAACTGATGGCAATGAATTTTATTCAAAGGATTTTATTATAAAGGGTCTGTATGTTTAATGCCTTTACCTGTATTTTCTAAGTGAATAAAGTGACATAATAAAAGTCTCCAAATTATCAAAACAGTGCATTAATTTTCACAGAAAAATAACACAAAAGCATATTTCCTATATGATCTCAGTTTTCCATATCAAAGACAAAATCATATTTTATAGAGTGTATTAGTGTAAGTCTGCCAGTATCTGAGAGAGAGAGAGAACAAGAAATGTAGGGTTTACCTGAGTGTTTCTCTTGTGAGGTTGAGAGAGCACATTTATAATAGACTTAAAATTTGCATTGGTTGCTTGTGGCTTGCAACTATTATTTATTTCCTAGTGTGACAGGTATATGTTTAGTTCAGATCAAATTATATAATGTAGCCTGGGGAATGTGATTTTTCTAAAGCACACTGGAGTAATATAGAGAGGTTAATGAGGAATTAAGAATAAACCACAACCATAAGAGAGAGCAGTATCAGGGGATAAGTGAGATTAACTCCACTGTAATATCCAGTTAGGACTGGATTAGATGGCTGTCAGTCCATTTTATAATATTGGCACATTACTGATGCCTCTAAAAGTTTTATCCCAATACAATATTTACTTATCAGTAGCCAGATATTCTGAGACAGACATTAGATGTCTTGCATTCTATTTCAACTGGACTCTAGTTATAATGAACATATAGGAAAGCAAGATTTGGTGTCAGATCATATGCGTCTAAGCTTTTTGTACGTGCATCTTTACTTTTAATATCATAGGAGTAATTAACTTTGTAGAGGTACAGAAGAAATATGGAAGAATAAGAAACTACTAATGATTGTTAACAACATAAAGAAGAATAGCCTAGAGAATGATTTCTGTCATGTCATTAGACCTCAGTTCCAGTAAGACAAAAGCAGTTGGCAGATGCAGTTGTATATGTATAGATGGAATTCTGTGTGATTTGATCAGTAAAGTATCAAAGATCTCTGCTTCCTAAACATATTCTATTTTGCCCTAGAACTAAAACATTAACGTAGATCATAGGGTTGATTGCCACAATGCACACAGATTGCTTTCAACATTCTAAACATATTCAGATATTTTTTATTTTTTATTTTTTGAGGGCAGTGTCACTGGCCCTCATATGTGGGACCGAACCGGGGATGCTGGCTTCCCAAGCCAGCGCTTAACCACCGTGCCACTCGGTTGGCCCTCATATTCAGATATTTACTGATTTTATTTCTTAAGAAAATACACACATTTAGCCTATGAAATGATTTATAATCAAGTGTCAAAATGGAAGATCTGAAAATTCGATCATGATGTTAACACTTCATGTTAATGAAAGAAGAATTAATTAACATTCAAGTATTTAAATAATGTAAATAATCTAGTTTGTAAGAATTGGCATTACTTAATGGGAATAAGTAATGCTGATTCATTTTTTGAATATAATAGCTGTTTATTATTTCATCATTTTTCAAAAACAAATAAAATTGACAGAAGAGGTTACTTACCAATAAGCTACTTGTATCATTATGTTTTTGTTTTTGTTTTTCCATTTTTCATTCTCAGATGAAGCCCCACAGCTTAGACTCATTATATTATAGCTCCATGTTTGATCTGTATACATGCTCAGTGATATCTATTGATGTATGAAGCTTCCTTGTTAAAGTAACTTGAATTAAAAGAAATAGCTATCTACCAAGTAAATTGTCACTAAATCGAAAGAAATGTCACTGAATACGAGGGTAGAGAAAATAGAAGGTACTGTCCTGAAAATAATTTGCCTGTCTCTGGAAAGTGCATTTTTCAATCTTTTCCATTGTGAACTAACCTTATATTTCCATGTGAACATCATTTTCTTAATGCACATTGGAACTGTACACATCTAAATGTCTGAGGACTTGAGTGTATAAAATGTGTATTACATATTTTGTAGTCCTTTGATTATCAAGGAGGATTGGCCCTGAACTGCAAGGGTTTGGAAGACATGAATGATGTAACAATGCAGTTAAAACTGAAAAGTGGGCCGGCCAAGGGGCGCGGTGGTTAAGCGCTGACTTGGGAAGCCAGAGGCCCTGGTTCAGGTCCCACGTATGAGGGCCAGTGACACTGCCCTCAAAAAACAAAAACAAAAAACCAAAAAAAACCCCAAAAAACTGAAAAGTTAGTAATTGGTTAAGAAAAGAAAGTCGCTCGATCTGATTTAACTCCATAACTCACCATTTCAGTGTTAGTGCGCCAATGCCAATGACCCAACACTGGCAAGGAAGAGGGGAATCAGATTAGGTACATATTTGGAAAATTAATTTATTTTGTTCTCAGCACTTGTAAAATGGATTGTGTCCTTTCTTCAACTCCATGCTTTTTTTTTAGCACTATTTGGCAAATTTTTATTTCCCTAGGACTTTCTCCAAAACACTCCTTTTCTTCAAATTCCTCTGTATCTTAAAATCATTTTTATAAAATGTTCTTTGATTCTTAGTTTATTTTGAAATTTAATGTGCCAGATTACATGTGATGATACCTGAATTAATTAATATTTAAAACCTTACTGTGGGTCTGACATCAGACTACTGTTTAGAGATACAACCCATGAAAAAATATGTTTAATATTATATATGGTTTGCTGTCACACATCTCTTTAGCATGCACTTTTTAAAATCAATCCCCTCTTTTTCTGCCTTCTTTAAATCACACTTCAGACAGAACATTCAATTGACCCATCTGTGCTCTAGATGTAACTCAATCTTGTCACTTGTTTACAGCGATGATCCTCACATGAATAATTAATTCACCTAATATTCTCTTCTGTAGCCCCTTCTTTGTTTTCTATACCCAGCATTCTAACCTCCACTATTGAGCTCCTCCTCTTATATATCACTACTGGCTTTCTACTAGCTAAATTCAAAGAACGACTACTCAAACTCTCAAATTTATTTAACATGACTAGTCATTCCTTTTTCACTATACTATGTATTTTATCTTCCTACTTTCCCACCTTATTTCTCATGTTTGTCTGTTTGTGTTACCCCTCTCCTTTAATTTCAATAATTACCAATATTCCCCATTTTATATATATATAAATATATATTTATATATACATACATATAAATATATATATATTTATACATAAATATATATATATATATTTATATATACATATATACATATATACATATTTTATTTCTTAGAAAAATTTGTCTCAACTATTTGTAAACTCATCATTTCCTAATAGTCTCCTTTTAAAAATTTTTTATGTAGGGCCAGCCGAGTGGCTCAGTTGGTTAAGAGCTCACTCAAGAGTGCAAGCTGAGCTCTGAGCAATGGCGGTTTGATGCCAGGCCAAGCTGAGTTGCCATTGAGCTGCCAAAAGGTGGCAGGATGGCTCACAGCTAAAAAACAAAAACAAAAAAAATTTTTTTTATGTATATTGATACTATAATAACACAGTATATATAGTTTCCCAATTTCTCTATTTTAAAGTGGCTTTGATGAATTTCTCTAATTTACCCATTGTATTTATCCAAATATAACTTTCTCATATTCATGCCTTTAATTAATTCTGTTTATGTCACTGAATGTTATTTGAGATCTTGGTCATGTTATACCTGCAGACTGGATCTGTTTCTCTCCCCACTTCTATCCATTCTATGTCATGATTCACAATACTGATTAGCAAATATGACTATGTTATTTAAAAATAGGTAGTTTGCTTAGCTTTTCTGAGTCTTGATTTGCTAAATGGAGATAATAATAATATCTACCTCATAAAGTTGTCTTTGTATTAAATAATTAATGTATTTAAAAAAATTTTGAAAATTGCCAAATATATATTAAGTGTTCAGTAAATGATTCTAGATAGTTTCGCCATATACATCTTTGTCACAATCATTTTGCTGCAAGTATTTTCACCACAAACATATTTGCTGCATAACTAATTATTTGTAAGGCAAATTTGCCATGAAAGATTAAATAATTTTTTGATAGTTTGGTTTCATTTCTCCACTGACAAAGTTGTCACAATACTCCCATTTTTTTATATTATATAAATCTTAGCACTCATAGTGGTGCATACAGTTATGAGTAGACTTTGTGGTCTGAAAATAATAGTTAATAAAAAAAACTACATATAAAACCAGATTTCAAAACTACATGAAAAGCCAGATTGCATATTATACTCGAAAATTATAATGTATCAGTTTCTGCAAATCCTTTGGTGAACAGCCATCTCTCCCAGCTATTAAAACCAAATGTTTACCAAGCTATGGCAAATATAAAAGAGGTAGATGCTAACTCATACCAGTCTTGAACTATGAATGACAGACTTCAAAGACAATATATTTTTCTTTTTCACAATAAAGTCTTATATTTTTTTATTATTTTTTCATATTTCATTATGTCCTTTTTTAAAAAAGATTTTATTTTGGAATTGGGGGACGGGAACAGCATTGGGGAATCGGGGAAGGGGAACAGACAAGTTTCTGTCTTTTTGTTCTTCAGTCTAGTTGTTGAGGATGTTGCTTCACTGGCCCATGTTGATATTGACATTGTGCTCTTCCCAGATGAGGCAGATCGGTTGCCAGCCTCTGGATGGCCGCTCACCACGGCTATTGGCAGCTCTCACTGGCTGCGGGCTGCTCACACTGGCTGCCGGCCACTCACTGTAGCCTATGGCAGCCCACTGCAGCAGGGGCTGCAACCTACACCGTCGCCAGGGCTCACACAGCCCGGCTCCAGGTGGAGCTGTTGTTAGCTGTAGAGGGCAGTGTCACCGGCCACACATGCAGGATCCCAACCGGGGCCGCCAGCATCCCCAAAATAGCTCCCAACCAATGCGCCACTCAGCCGGCCCTCATTATGTCCTTTTAATGTTATTTATTTATTTATTTATTTATTTATTTTATTCATTTATTTATTTAATTTTGTTCTTTTGTCTTTTACAGTGAAGTTGCCTACACTTAATTAGTTATGCAGCAAAAATGTTTGGGGCAAACATGTTTACAACAATGATATTTATGATGAAACTACTGAACATGTCAATAAATATTAGCTTTAAAATTATCAGTAAACCTTTGAAATAAATAACACATTCTAATTTAGAATAACTGCAATAGTCCCCAAATTCCTAAACTGGCAAGGAAAGCCTATGATACTGTGACTGTTTTGTGGCATGTCTAGGTAGCTGCAGTCCACTAGGGTCACCAATTATTCAAACGAACAGTAATAGGTACTGCTGTAAAGAGATTTTGCAAATGTGATTAAACTCAATTATCAACTGATTTTAAGTAAATCAAAAGGGAGATTATCTTGCAACAACTAGAATATTAACTCAGATAAATTATTCTCTAATGGTATCACATAATTATCAAAGTGGTATATAGTAGATACTCAAATAATGTATTTTGATATTAATGCCAGTTGTATTTCTCTAATCAGTCTGCAAACTAAAGTGAATCTGTTTTTCTCATATGACTCTATATCTTTAATAGTCTTACCACAATAATAATATTTATAATGTGATAAATATTTTTTAGTTATAGTAAAATATTATCAGTAACAGAGCTGGTATACTCAGTAAAACTAACATAGATTTTCTGTTGGAAATTTTATATTGAGGCTTCTTTCCCTTTCTGTAATGGTTAACTTTTTGTCTCAAAGACCTCTAATTATCCATAAATAAAGAGCCAGGATTGACAATTGTAATAGTTGAATTGAAATGTACTACTGTGTCAGTATATTTAAACTTCTGCACAATATAATAATATGTGACTAAATTAACTGAGGCCAATAGAAATTAGCCATTCAATATAAAGAACGAAATTGGAAGTCTTTAGGAGTTGACAACACTGTCTCATCAACAAAGATTTAAACAAAAAACATTTTACTTTTAAATATACCTCAAGAGAAAAACCATAGAGACTCATTGAAATAAAAATGGCTCTTTGATCAATAAAATTGGTAAATATCTAGAAAGACAGACTATTATAAAAAGACAGGCACAACTTACCCAAACATCAGAAATATAACAAAGGATGTAGCTACAGATTCCATAACACTAAAAAGATAAGAGAAAGCTATGAACAACTCTACTCACATAATTTCAACAACTTAGATGAAATGGATGAATTCTTCAAAAGCAAAAAAAAATCACTACCAATTCACCCAATATGAAGTAGAAATTTAACCCACTATTAAAAAGCTTTTGAAAGGTCCAGCTGGTTTAATTGCAAAAATTTGTCCATATGACTTCATTGGAGAATTGTACAGAAACATTTAGAAGAAAAATTAGCACCAATTCTGTATGATCTCTTCTAGAAAATAAAAGACAAGAAATACTTTCTGACTCATTTTATGAAGGCCATAATTACTCTGATAACAGAACCAGATAAAGACATCACAGAAATAAGAAAACTATAGAACAATATTCCTGATCGGTTGATCCATTAAAAACTCTGAACATAACACTAGGAAAATTAATTCAGCATTAATGTAAATATAATTATACACTATGACTAAGTACAGATTATTCTAAGAATACAAGACTGTTTTAATATTTAAAAACTACCATTAATGGAAATATTAATGGAGAGAAAGATTTGGAACTTTCCACTCCTTAGAACTAAAACAACCAAACAAAAAAAGAATAGTGTCTTCATTTTATACAATGAATGGCCTACCAACTCTAGTTGTTATAAGCAGTACAAGTTACAGAGGTAAAAAAAAAAATAACTTTCTCTCATTGTTAATACAAATGAATATGATGATTTCATTTAAAAAGTGACACATACGTATTATATTTCCTTTTTGCTTAATTCACCTTTTGATTGACAAAACATCATGCTGACACATTTTAATGTTTCTTGCTGCTTCTGTGTGCTGTCATGATCTTGGCAACATGCCTTGACTATGCCATTTATTTCAAGTATTTATGCTTTTTGAATAAATGTATAAAAACATGTTAAAATAAAGAAAATCCACTGGATTTCATCTATTAAAGAAAGTTAAAAATAAAATTGTAAATGTGCATGAGATTGCACAAATGAGTATAAATTTTTAATTAGGTCATCTATATTATTAGAACTTTCAGTATATTCTTCAATTTAAGAGTGTGGGGGCTGGCCGAATGGCGCAGTGGTTAAGCGCTGGCTTGGGTAGCCAGCGGCCCCGGTTCGGGTCCCACATATGAGGGCCAGTGACACTGTCCTCAAAAAAAACAAAAAACAAAAAAAAAGAGTGTGTTAATTTGCAGTATGTTATTTTGCTAAACATCAAAAGTGTACATAAATCAATATTTTACCAAACTTATTTTTGTTTAGTGCATTCTTAAAATTCAACACTGTATTATTTTATTAAAACATTAAAATTCTATTAAAACATTAAAATTCTAGTACTTAGAAAGGGAGGTGTTTCTCTATGTTATTATAGTATGGATTCTCCAGCTATGTTGTTATAATTCTACCGAATCCATCTGTATGTTTCCATTGAATTAAGCAATTAATATAGATAATTTAAAAAGAAAAAAAATACCATTTATTGTAGTCAATAAGAAATTTTAAAAATGCCAACAATCACTACTCCATTTAATCTTAAACTCCTATCCCCAACATAGAAGATGCTTACTATAGATTTTTCTCCTTATGGTTGCTTTGATCACATATGAGTATAATACTAGCCCTTTATTTCTAGTTGCTTTGTTCATTCTCATGGGGTATGTTTTTAGGATAATATTCATGCCAGGAAAAAACGAGTGGAGAATATGTATGCAACATTGAAAATCATCAGGGAATATTAGTATAAAGGACAGTGAATTCATGAAATGTAGAGAGTACATAAAGAAGTAATGAGTAACTGATAGAAATAAAGAATGAGAAATTACAGAATATTTACAGATTTGCAAATACCACTGTGATATGAGAGAAACTTAAGAAAAGTTGATTCTCTTAAACCATAGTGGAGGTAATTTTAAGGAGGAAAATGAGGCTTTCATATCACATTACTGATATTATACTGAGAAACATACTTGCAAATCACACATGTGGCCAATTTTTTTTTTTTTTTTTTAGCTGAGCCATCCTGCCACCTGTTGGCAGCTCAATGGCAGCTCAGCTAGGGCTGGGCATCGAACTGCTGTTGCTCAGAGCTCAGCTTGCACTTTTGAGCGAGCTCTTAACCAACTGAGCCACTTGGCCAGCCCAAACATGTGGCCAATTTTGATCCTAGAAATAGTACTAGGGAAGAAACTGGGAGGTGTGTCCTTATTATAAAATTAGATTTAGATTGCAAGGGACAGCATTTAATTTAAGCATAAGCATATTGACATCTGCAAGCTCTGGAGGGCTTCTGAGAACTTGTAATTTCTTGTCACTAACTGTACTCAATTCAGTGCCAGTAATAAATCTATATAGTTGCATATTTATGTTATCTTACCTGTTCTGCTGGCTGCTGTCTCTGACTGAAAGAAACCAGGGCCTCTGAAAAAGTACCCTAGTTTCCCTTACCTGTGGTTTTGCTTTGTGAAGTTTCAAGTACCCGCAGTCAGCCACAGTCCAAAAATATTAAATGGAAAATTCCAGATATTTTGAGAGAGATAACATTCACATAACTTTTATTGCAATATATTGTTATAACTGTTCTATTTTATTATTAGTTTTTGTTAATCTCTTGCTGTGCTAATTTACAAATTTTATCATAGGTATGTATGTATAGGGAAAAGAAGTATATATAGGGTTCAGTATTAGCCACAGTTTCAAGCATCCACTGGGGGTCTTGGAACATATCTCCCAAGGATAAGGAGGGGTACTGTATAGCTCTCTACCTGGTGCCCTGTGTAACTCAGCCTTAGAGCTGAACGCCTCATAGTCTACAGCTTAATGGACTGCTTCTGGTCCATACCATATCCAGGAAGTTTGTACATTTCCGGATTGAGAAACAAATGAGTCAATAGAAGCTGTCAAAAGGGTAGTAATAGAGAACAAAATGTCAACTGTTATAAGCATGATGTACACATGGAAAACTAAGAGATTTCTGTCATCTATGCCAACAACTCTTACTCATCAGTACAAGATGGGAAGTGATAGAGACATTTCTTCTTTTTTTTCTTCTAAGATGTGGACAGTGAATTTAAAAAGCAAATGTCAATCAATTAAAACCATCTTTAGGGCCATCCGAGTGGCTCACTGTTTAAGAATGGGTTTGGGACGCCAGCTCTGAGCAGGAGGACCCGGGTTCGGATCCCACATATGAGGGCCAGTGACGCTCTGCCCTCTTCAGCTAAGATGGTGAGCAACAGCTCTACCTGGAGCTGGGCTGCTGTGAATCCCTAGCGACAGTGTAGGCTGCAGTGGGGCTGGCCTGCAGCGAGCATGAGCGAGCATGAGCTTTCGTGAGCTGCCATAAGCCTCTGTGAGCGGCAGTCCAATGTCTGGTGAGCGACTGCCTCACCCAGGAAGAGCACAATGATAATACCAACATGGGTCAGTAAGCAATGTCCTCCAAAACTAGACTGAAGAACAAAAGGACAGCAACTTGTCTGTTCCCCTTCTCTGATTCCCCAATGCTGTTCCCCTCCCCCAATTCCCCAGTAAAATAAAAAAAAATAAAAAATTAAAATAAAACCATCTTTATTTTTGGTAGGAAGATACTAGACATCAAGACACGTTTCTGGTTTGAGTTCTGATCAAAACTGAATTTTTCCTGCCGTCTTGCATATTTAAAATATACTTACTATTTGAATCAGGGGAAAAAAGTATTAATTCTATTTCAATTTTCCTTTGAAGTTGAGTGGGGTGCATAATAACATATATCGTGTGACAGTCAGAATAGCTTTTCTTATTATAAACTGTAAATAAGAAGATTACTTAAAGAATTTCCATTACCTATATATTTCAAAAAGAGTATTTGAGGTGAGCTAAAGTAGTTATTGCCTAATGAATATTTACAACAGTCACCTAGGAATTTGTGACAATATGAAAATTCAAAACTAAATTGAATGTAAAAATACAAGAATCTATTTGATGAGAGTGATCAAATGATTTGTGTATAAAACAACCTAATGATAGAATTTTCCAATTTTCACTTCTGTGGAGACATGATCTTTTTGAATCTTCAGATTCTCTAGTACTCTGTAGCTCAAGTCAGTTGGGAGCTATTGTGGATCAGTAGCTAAGCAACAGATTTAAAGTCCAGAGGCTATACTCTTATATTTCCTCTGCCAATAACTTAGCAGGAGATGGTGAGCAAACCATTTAACCTTCCAATTTCACTATCCCTCATCTTTTGAACTGGGAAATAATATAGCTTACTTCTCACAGCTCAGTGAAATATCTCTGAAATAATTCCTCAAATACAATGAAAAAGATGCTCTACTATATTGTCATAAAGTAAAAGCAGACCCCCTTCCTGTTTTTTCCACATGATGTGTAAACAATTAGAGCCAGTATTTCCTAACAGGGAAATATTCCCTCATGCCTTGAGGGGTTTTTAAAATAATTTTCTGATATTCCATCAACCAAATCATGGAAACATTTATAAATCAGGCCAGATTTATTTAATTTCTTTTTATATTTATGGTTATATGTAGAATTCTGTTTAAATGTCCTTAATATTTGAAGATAATTTCTTACTATTTGTGAACACAAGGGAAGAGTGTATTTGAATTCTATAGCATGTTGATAGACATAGAATGAACATCTTTTTTACTTTCTATTAAAATCTTACATCAGCTTGTGATCCTAGTTTTTTATTGAAGTGCCTGTTCAAAACAACAAAGTAAAAAGAAACATGAGATTAATCATCAGAAAGAAACTCTACCTCAGATACTGTCTCAGTAAAAGTAAACTTTTCTTTGTTGTTCATCAAGCTGATTCTAAAATACACATGAGCTGTGCAGGGAAAGAGGTGAGGGAATAATATTGGTGGCAAGAGGTATGCTTCCAGGGTCCAAAGGACAAGGTCCTTGTGTATAGAAGAGTGATGGTTTTATATGATGACCAATTCATTCTGTGTTTCTTTTTTTTCCCTAGTTTTAGTAGAAGAATGTACAAAGATAGTTGTTCATACATTTACTCATAGAAAACCCCAATTTCCCTATTTGGATAAAATAAGAGATGTTTGAAGACTATCAAAGTAAACTTCTTATACACCATTTATTAAAGTGTGCATATTCAGCAGAGGTTTACACATCAGTTGTGGAGCCAAAGATAATATCATTAGAAAGTATGTGGTGCATTTCTATTACATGACAAATTTGCAGTTTGTGTTTTGTTTTTATTTCATTTGTTTTTAGAGAATCTGCCAAACAAATGAAGATACTAAGGAATATAGAGAGAATGTAATTTTCCATTTGAAATTTAGCTTGACTATCCTGAGAGCCTGAGAAAGTTGATAACTGTTCAATTATTAAAAATCCTTTAGAATCATTTTACTATACCGGGTATTCTAGAAATTGGACACATTTTAATAACTATCATTAGCTACTGCTGTGGGAGTATGTCAACAAAGATCTAAACAGGTTGAAACCATGGGGAAGAAATAACCTTGCATAACTCAAGTCTTGAGAAGACAAACATCAAAGCAAAAATATAAAGCTCCTTTGCATTCCAAATACATTTGCATTTCCCTAACAGTGACACTGAAACCACCTTTAAAAACCTGACCAATATTTCTCTTATAATGTATATCACTTCCTCTTTTCTAGTTCAAGATTGCTGTCATGATAATGCACATCATCTGCCTTTACAAGGCACATAATTCTTTTCAAAATTTAAATATGTGTTTTGATTCAATCTATGTTCCTGAAAGACTGAAATATGTAATAACCTTCTTTTTTGCCCTGACATATAAAATATCTATTACTTCATATAATTTCCAATACAACAATTTTAAGAATTCTACTTAAATTTGCCTTTTGTAACAGTGGCAGATTATTTACCTAAAAGACCATTAGCCCTTATAATAGAAAAAAGTTTCATTCTGAAACTTAAAATGTTCCATGAATCTGTGAAAATAATCTCTCTTCTTAAAACAAAATAGAGAAAACAACCAATTAATGACTCTGGACATCTCAGTTCTAGTTAAAAAGTTTTCAGATATTTAAGCTATTCAAGGATCTTAGGTTTTGGGTAAAATGTGTCAATTAGGATTTAGATATAATTGGGCACATCAGTAGGACTAGATAGAATTTGTTTTTAAAATTTGGTTTCCACAGTTTGGCTTTATTTTGCAGTACAGTAGAATTTGTTTTTAATACCAGGGAGTTTTCTAGAGAAAGAAATCATCCATAGACTCGAGAAGATACATTTAAGTTGGATTAAA
Organism: Aselliscus stoliczkanus; assembly: GCA_033961575.1. Lineage (NCBI taxonomy): Eukaryota > Metazoa > Chordata > Mammalia > Chiroptera > Hipposideridae > Aselliscus > Aselliscus stoliczkanus. The sequence continues at coordinate 133,904,635 of CM066731.1, read as the reverse complement.
GGCAATTGGCCAATATCTGAGAGGGAGAATAATTCTAAATAAAATGCAATTTCTGTCACTCAGACTAGCCATTTTGGATTCATGGTTTTCACTTCTAGGGCAGAGTAGCTTCAGTGAGAGACCGAGAATAAGCAAACATGCAAACATTACTTTAACATACAGCATTTAACAACACTGATGTATGTAGTATCTCAAATGTGGTAGGAAGTGGTGCTAGAGTTGCTCTAACAGTGGCAGGACAGTGACCTAGGAGCAAGCATCAGTCCTGCTGACATTGAACATAAGCAGCTTCATGCAGGACTATGGGCTGGGACAGGTACTAGTGGCATGTCCTAGCCCTACTGGCATTAGATTAGGAATTGGCTAAATAAATTCCACTTTTGTCATCTAACCCAGCTCTTTGCAAACTTCAACATGCATATGGATCACCTGGGGATATTATTATAATGGAAGGTTCTGGTTCAGTAGGTTTAGGGTAGGGTGTGACATTCTGTATTTGGAAAATGTTTTTACACGATATCAAAGCTGCAAGTCCATAGATCAAACTTAGAATTGCAAGTTTCGAAAGCATCTAGAGTTCACCAAAGTGAACTGGAGCAAGAAAAAAGAAAATTGGTAGGTGTTATGAGATGAAAGTCCCTGGTGAATGATTTAGAAGAAATTTGAAGTGGTCTCCAGTTCCAATAAGCAGACAGAGGCAGCTTTTCTGATCATGTTCTCACTTCTGTTAGGCTAATTAGATCAAGAACAACTTACATGCACTAAATAACAAATCTTAAAATGTAGTACATCTTCCTCCCACTTGAACTTGATATTTAAAAAAAGGTACTTTAAATTGCAGATAAAAATTATTGTACAGCTGTCTTCTCTTTTTTGTACTATTTCTGTGGGCTCAGGACAGAGAACTCCAAAAATATTCACTGAAGTTATTCAAGAAAAATTCCAATTGCCAAGTATATGTTTTGTGGTCCAAATACTCTTGATTGAAAAAGTAATGACAGTTAATCACAACTTAATCACAGTTTACACAAGCTAAGTGAACTAGATTATATCAAATAATAGTACAGTTGGGAAAATGTACATGGGTAAAGATATGGATAAATATAGAAATCATAAGAGAACTAAAGGCCTTTAAGAAGCTCTATGTTTTTACTTTGATTGATCTTTGGTCACAATAGTGGTAGTGGGACGATTCTTGAAATGGGTCAGTATCCAACCACTCTCTAGTCCTTGCTGGAGACTATAACCCTGGTGGAAGAACTGACATCCAGCGAAGCACCAAAGCAACAACGCAGCGATGGCTACCAGGGTGTATGGGAGGAGGGGATCTGAGAAGCCACACAGGCCTGTGGACAACAGAGTTGCCTGGAGAAGTGAGCCATGATTTTCTGTGTTTTAAGGAAATTTGAAAAGGCTTAACTGAAGGTAGTTGAACCAAAAAGGTCCTTGTACTCCTGGCAGGAAAAACTCAGGTTTGAAGATGTACTGAGCTGATGGAATAGATGGACCATTATCTCAGCTCCCAGGGATTTATATTAATTGAAAACCAATGGGGATTATGCACCACAATGGAAGAAATCCAACATGGGTAAATTATAACTGAGCATGGATGCCCCTATGACATATGTAAGCAACCATTTCCAGTGAGCATAGATGTCATTCCAAAGAAACAGAGTGTGAAGTAGCTGAATCTTTAATAGATGAAATTTAAATCCTGAATTGATTTAATAAGCCCCAAACTAACCAAGGAAACACAGAAATGATGAGTTAATCATGAAATGGCTAGGATCTAGCTTGTTTGCGTGTATTGAATGAGATGAGAGTGTAGGGTGACGCATAAACATAGGTAAAATAATTTATTCTTTTGTTCATCCAAGTTCTTTTTTTTTTAAAGATTTTATTGGGGAATTGGGGGGAGGGGAACAGTGTTGGAGAATTGCGGAGGGGGACTAGCCAAGTTGTTGTTCTTCAATCTTCGTTGTGGAGGGCGCCAGTCACCATCTGACTTTCCATGGGCAGCTCATGGCCTCTAAGCTCAAGGTGCTGTGTTCAATCTTAGTTGCGGGTGGGCGTAGCCACCATCCCATGTGGGAGTCGAACTGGCAACCTTGTTGTTAAGAGCGCGCGTGCTATCCACTGAGCCATCTGGGTGGCAGCTCAGCTCAAGGTGCCGAGTTCAGTCTATAGTTGCAAGTGGGCGTTGACCACCATTGAACAGGCAATCTTGTTGTTACACCAGCTGAGCCATCCTGCCACCTGTTGGCATCTCAGTGACAGCTCAGCTCGGGTGCAGCATTCACTGGCCTATGTAGGAATCAAACCAGTGGTCCTGTTGCTCAGAGCACACGCTCTAAGCCAACTCTTAACCAGCTGAGCCCGCTTGGCCAGCCCTGTTCATCCAAGTTCTGATTGTGAAATTTGTCTCCCTACTATTATGTTTCGACATGAACAAGCCACTAGTGTTTTTGTATTTTTAATAATTCTCCTGTGATAAGGACATTTAGAAATAGAATTTTGGGGCCAGCCAAGTGGCGCGGTGGTTAAGAGCTGGCTTAGCGCACCAGCAGCCCTGGTTCAGATCCCACATATGAGGGCCAGTAACACTGCCCTCTAAAAAGAAAAAAAAAAGAAAAAAGAAATAAAATTTTGTAGCTTCCATTTTATATGCTTTTTCAAACTACTTATATTTTTCTTAATTTTTATCAGGGGTTTCTATTATTTTTTAATTTAAATGATCCCTTCCACATATAGTCTCCTATTGGTAAAATGCTAATTAGTTTTTGTGTGAAGTGCTTTTATACATTTTCTCATTTATTTATTGCAAAATCCCATTAAACTACTACTATTCCATTTTATATAAAGGAAATCTTGATTTAATAACTTGCTGAAGTCAAATCATTAGAAAGTGGGGCATGTAATATTTGAGTTTAACTCTAGAGCCTGAGCATTTAACTGTCATGTAATATTTCTCTCAAGGGAAACACTATTAATCAGAGATATCTTATAGCAAATCTGAGAAGCAAAATTAGGGTTGATGTTAATTTTCTTTTTCCAGGCTTACTAGTGAGATAGTAGCATTGGCCTTTTGACATCTGCCTTTCCAACATGAACTCTATTTCATGTGGGAAAGACCTGTGAGTTTGGAGACCTTCTCTCTTTATTTATTCAACAAATCACTGCATTCCAGATGACAGAGGACTGAGGCCTAGGAATGAAGCATGTGACCCAAGCCTAAGCCCATCTGTATATTATATCCATATACAGCCTATTTCCCCCTGGAGCGAATAAAAAAATTATAAAATTGGTCTTGTACATCCGGAACAGAACCAAAACTTTTCCCCCATTATATATGAACTTGAGGGAAAGAAAGAGCTGAAGCTCTTTCAAACATTTTGCTAAGAGAGATACAGTATTTGAGCCAAGAAGCAAGTAGCCACATTGCCCAAGTGTCTGCTTTAGCTTGCAGTTTTCATTTTTATTATTTCCTTTACATGAATTTCTTAGTGTGTGATTCAAGAATCCTGTATTTGATTAAATTAATTATGTCAAGGGTCTTTGTCACTTCTCCACTAATATGGAATATTGGAAATAACTGAAGTGAGGCCATTTCATTTCAAATTAACCCTGAGTGGTGGTAACACTAACTCTTAACACTGAATTAATCTTCTGGTTCCCAGTCAGTATATACCAGAATCTGTGTGACATGCGTCGATTCACATGCAGCAGTATGGATGTGTCCAGGAGCTGGGACAGAGGGCTTCTCTCTTATGATCTTTATTCCATTTTATTGTTTGGCGATATTGGCAGGATGGGATCACAGGACACTATTTCCTCCCCAACTTGTTTCTCTCTTGGTTCTTCTATGTTTTATTTTTTTTTCTGGCTTTTCTCATCCCTTTACAGTTTGAACCAAACTTTCATTTCTGCCTCTTGCATGTTTTCTTTCATTTTGCCTCACCTTTCAGAAACTACTTTTCACTTGTTACAAAATGCTCTCAGCCTTTTGCAGACTTGAGCATGACACTTCCTGAGATTCCGGTTGAGGTCAAAGAATCTAAATTTCCATCAAGCTAAAAACATCTAGTTTTCAGCTTTGATCACCTTGAATCTTGAATGACAGGATGCATTACTGAGAATGTATCTGTCAGTGTCCATTTTTCTTGGACAAAAAATTCCAGATGAGTTTTTTTTTTAGGGATTTTATTGGGGAATTGGGGGAGGGGAACTGCATTGGGAAACCGGGGAAGGGGAATAGACAAGTTGCTGTCCTTTTGTTCTTCAGTCTAGTTGTGGAGGACATTGCTTCACTGGCCCACGTTGGTATCATCATTGTGCTCTTCCCGGGTGAGGCAGAAGGGTCGCCGGCCTCTGGACGGCAACTCACAGCGGCTATTGAGAGCTCACACTGGCTGCCAGCCGCTCATGCTGGCTGCCGGCTACTCACTGTAGCCTATGGCAGCCCACTGCTGCAGTTATGCCCTCGCGGGGAATCACAGCAGCCCAACCCCAGGTGGAACTGTTGTTCACCATCTTAGCTGTAGAGGGCAGTGTCACTGGCCCTCATATGTGGGATCCGAACCCGGGCAGCTGGAATCCCAAGCCAGCTCTTAACCAACGCACCACTTGTCCGGCCCAATTTTTTACCTATACCTTAATAATCATTTTACTGGTTTTCTTCTGTAATCTGAAATCTACTGATTTTCGTCTGTTTTATGAACCTATGGGATTTTGACCACCCCCTCCTTTTTGTTCTCTTACATAAGGTTGAAAATTGACCATTTTATCATAGTCTTTTCTCAGTTAAAGTACTTCTAGTTTGGGGAAATAGCAAGTGTAGGTTCTGTTTCATCCATATCAAGAACATAAATAATGCTATCATGTTAATCCTAACAAGATATTATTACAGTCTAATGATACAAAGACTGGATCATTACAAGGAGGGAATTTCTATCAGTTTTGATAAGATTTCCAAGGTAAATTCAGATAAAAAAAATTGTAAAATTAAAAAAAAAGATGGGGTAGAAAATACTTAGATATCTTTTTCATAATGTGACATTATCTACATAATGCAAAATTCTCACAGAACATGGTATTGAATATTTTAAAATATTTGTGTGTGTGTGTGTTCACATTAAAAGTTCTGTTTACAATTCAAACTATCTCTGGCATAATAGTTATTACTGTTTTTATTATGGCTCACACCTCTCTACTGTCTTCAAAATTATCACAATAGTTTAAGACCTTAAACTTTCAACGTGATTGCTGCTTAGGCCTTCTCATCTTTGGATTTCTGGTCTCCTTTCTTTCCATCCTCTAATGTGCTGCCAGTTTAACATTTTAAGTTGCAACCCCACTTCTGTCATCCAAAGGCTTATGCAGGGAATATTAATAAATCAAAGTTTTATTTATTTGATTCAGCAGAGTAAATTTTTGGCATTTAAATCTTCACACATTTAGCCTAATGAGAAGGGAGTAACACTTTCTAAAAGGTTAAGCAGATCAGTAGTTAGTGTTTAAAGTGTACCCCTTAGGATAGTATTTAAATTATTCTGTTATCCACATCAGATATGCATCACACTTTTAAGTTCTTCATCTTTTATGCAAAGATGTTAAATATATCTACATGAGAGGGCTGTCCATAAAAACATGAAAATTATCTTAAGGCTAAAATGCCAATGCAAATAAGTTAGGATATGCCAATAATATTCTGTGTTTTTTTTCTTACAGTGAATGGCTGAACTGTAAACATGTATATCCCAGAATCTACAATATTTTTTCTAACAGCTAAGCTTTAGGGCTTCCCCTGCAATTTATATAATCCAGTTGCTCTTAAGATAAAATGATCTTGTAAAATATTATGAATATAATGCATTTCTGTGGGGCATCTTCAGTAGTCCATGTAAGATTTGGTCTGTTATTTTTGAAGCTTCCAAATACCTTTCGAGAAATGATAATTTATCATTGCAGATTCTATGTGTGTGGACCTTTAGCAGTGCCCCTTGTCAAATATAGTGTTCAAGTCCTTGAAAACAATATATCACCCCTGAAATATAAAATCAAAGATTTTCAAACTGAGGCAGACACCTAGATTGAGGCAGGCGGATAGAAGAACCTCCACTTTTGATGAATGCTTCTTACAACCTCATGGAACGTTAACAGCTGTAGGGACAGTATGGGCTTTATACCCATTTGACACCTAAGTGGTCATACTAAGCATGCTAATCCAGCAGACCATGTGGAGTTCCCTCTTTAACTTTCCCTTCATGGGACCTTCCAACAGTCACTTGCTGTTAAGAAGTGTGAAGATTATTTGCATTGCCATCCAAGTCCTCTCATAACATGATCCTTAAACCATAGTAATCAGTCTTTCTTCTATTGCATTACTATTGGTGTCCCATATTCTGGAGCAGGGACCAGCAAACTTTTTATGTAAAGGACCAGATGAGAAATATTTGGGGATTTTCAGGCAACAAGTACTGTCCTTCCCTTCCTCCTCCCTTTACAATCCTTTAAAAAAATATAAGAAATGAAAAAGGAAAAGCAATTTGTAACTCACGGGTCATACAAAACAGCCAAGGGTCAAATTTGGCCCTTTCAATGTGAAATATCCCTAAGGGTTCCTTTAATGTGAAGGTTTTTACAGGTGTTACTTATGCTGGGATATGTTTATCTTTTTCATTGCAACCCCTTTACTTGTGCCCTCACCATGATCTTCTGGTTGCATGTATAGAGTCTAGAATATTGGCAGTAGCAATATTCCTATGTTTCTTCTATATTTCCATTTACATTCAATTCAGATTTCTCTTTTTCCAGTATGATCACTTTTCATTTCTTTGCTGCATCTTAATTTTTGTTAACCAATTGCCTCATTCTATTATGGGGTTTTATAAATGCCACATGGGCTTATCCCTGTGAGACAAGGAGTCAGCATATCTACAGACTTTGCTCTCTGAGTAAAAGATGCACAGTGACTAACCACTGACAGACTTTGAAAGAAGTTATGTGATTGGTGACTAATCATGATGTGCCTCTGTTATTTACATAATGATTTGTGGACTGCAGAGCAACCAGGGAAGTTTATAATTTATGCAATGACTCATACTTAATATGGCATGATAACTAAAATTTGAACTGTGTTGTTGGGACACTGGTATTATTGTATTAGAAAATGGTAACTGAACTTTGAAAATTGAAACTTAAAAAAATTAAACAATACAGACACAGAATTTAATTTTTATGTCACCATAATCTCACTCTCTCTGTTTCTCAAAAGTAATATTTCTTTGCTTCCTTCCAAATCCTTTTTCAGTCCATTTAAAACATATGAACATAAATAGACTAAAAAAAATTGTTTTCTTTTCTGGTCTAAAATAAATGGTACACTGCAGTCTAGAACAGCACTTGGAACATACCATAGGTGCCATAGATACTTCTTGGATAGATGTCTGTTTGGTACAAGCTCTTCTTACTGGATATTAATTCTTAAATTTCACAATATAGAGTTGCTCCAGACATTATAATGGCTCCATAATATTACATAGTATTGATATAATGATATATAATTACATACATATGATAAATATTATATATTATATTATTTATGATTATTATTATATATGTATATAACTTCCTGTTAATGGACAGTAGTTTTGCTTCTGTATTTGTGCTATTATAAAAGAAACCAACAAACACCCATGTTTATATATTTTGCATATCTATCCCATTAGTTCTCTAAAACAGATCATTAATTGTTTTGTTTTTCTCTCCTTTCCCTAACCTGTCTCAATTTTTTATTGTATATGGTGCTAATGTTTTGAAAAGTTTGTCTCTTATCGTTTAACCTGGTTTAAAGTGTAGATTGTCATTAAATAGTTAGATAACTTATGTAGTTTGATATAACAAATCAAACTTGAAAACTCTTTCTTATAAGTAATTGATATGAAAAGAAAACGTAAAATACACGCTGATTGTGAGTCCTATGAGAAATGGTCTACGAGGTTATTTAATTTGCAGTAAGATGTTATGCAGATCTAAGTAAAGATTAGAAATTTAAGGACAATTATGTTAAAACATTTTCTTATACAAATTCTCTAATTTTTATTTTGTAGCTTGAGTCAATATGCCAATTAATAGTAATATAATAATCATTCCAATAATTTTATGTTTCATTAATAGTTTTAACGTCTTTTGAAATTATAAATATTACTGTATAATATTTATATTCTTTTATATTAAGATTTTAAGATATATTCATCCAAATTTTTAATGTATTTACTTTTAGTATCATTATGAATCATCATCCCACATTTTCTTTTTTTTTTTTTAGATTTTATTGGGGGGTTGGGGGAGGGGAACAGTGTTGGGAAACCGGGGAAGGGGAACAGACAAGTTGCTGTCCTGTTGTTCTTCAGTCTAGTTGTGGAGGACATTGCTTCACTGGCCCATGTTGGTATCATCATGGCGCTCTTCCTGGGTGAGGCAGATTGGTCGCCAGCCTCTGGACGGCCGCTCACAGAGGCTATTGGCAGCTCACACTGGCTGCTGGCCGCTCACACCAGCTGCCAGCCGCTCATGCTGGCTGCCGGTCACTCACTGTAGCCTATGGCAGCCCACTGCAGCAGGGGCTGCAGCTATGCTGTCCCTGGGGACTCACAGCAGCCCAGTTCCAGGTGAAGCTGTTGTTCACCATCTTAGCTATAGAGGGCAGTGTCACTGGCCCTCATATGTGGGATCCGAACCAGGGCCGCTGGTGTCCCAAGCCAGCTCTTAACCAACAGACTATTCGGCTGATGTTCTAGAATGATGATTGTTTGCATGTTTTCAAAGAAATATATTAAAAATATTAAAGCCTATTAAAAGCAACATGTAGGGTTCTGACAGCTCTCATAAACTTTCCTCACGATGTTTGTAAAAAGGTATTTGTAATCATCTTAAATTTTAAGAGTTAAAGTATAATATAATATGATAAGAAAAATATTTACTTTTTTAATATTTACAGTTAGGCTTGGTTCAGGACTTTAATAGGCATATTAGAAGAGCTGTGAAATGAAGATAAAGGACATAGCTATAAATAACACATATAATAGCTTTTTTGAAAATAACTGATTTTTGCTCTTGAACTGTCATCTTACCTGACACTGGGATAGAAGAACTCTCCTAACCAAATATTGCTTCACCTCTTGACTCCCAAAAGCCAATTCACTTTAAGCTGTGGTTATGAAGACCAGTGTCTGGGAAGGGGCAAAGACTGTGATATCTGCTGAAGCAGCCACAGTAGTCCAAACAGTTTTATCTTCCAATAGACAAAGTCTAAGACTGATTTGCCCCATACAGAAATGCTTTAGCAATAAATTCATAAAATTCCTAGAGCACATAACTATAATTTTGAGTTTAGTTGATAAATAGTATATTATCAGAACACTAGACAAAACAGCTTTATAGTCATTGTATATATTTGTATGATATATTAATTATCAGATTATCTCATACAATATTGGTATTTTTAGGGTCAAAAGTGTTGAACAGTAATGACTTCACGTGGTTCAAATCAATGTGAATTAAATTAAACTTTATATATTCCTTTATAAATTGAAATCAAAGTCCTGACGACTTTTTAAAGAAAATATCTGAAAGAAAAATCTTGCCCTCACCCATTTTCTACATTGAGACAAATAATAATCAGTAAAATGAAAACAAATTAAAGAATAATTTTAAGTATTATTAAGCAAAATTGTATTTATTCAAATCTCTTTTTTAAAATGGAAATTTAACTACTTGAAGTTATTATTACTCATTTTTTGAAAAAAATTATTTGGATCCATTTCTTCATCATGAACTAGGAAATAAGATTTCCTCAAGCCATCAAATGAACCATTTTGCAAGGTTCTGTTACTATAAAAAATGTGGAAATCACTAATTAATCCTGACAGAAATGGATATTTGCCCTGTACATCCACTATTAATATTCACATAATATTATTATTTCCTTAAAATGATTCTGGAGAGACATGTAACTTTTAATAAGAATTAGAAAGAGATCAAAATAGGAAACAACTGATATGAAAATATACATTTATTACATAAAGTGATATGACTATCCTGATTATAATATTTTTCTGGCTAGTTCAGTAAATTCTAAAAAAGTGTCTAATCATGAAGATTAATTTAATTTTGTTTTTCTTTCCCCTCATCTTCTCAGGAGACATGACAATCACTGGGACATGATTACAGAGAAACCTATTTAGAGATTTTTAATTTTCCAATTGTCCCTTTTTCTGATTCTTCTTTAGTCATTTCTCCTAACTGAGTAGTATGGGGATTAAGAGTGTGAGTGGGGTGTGTGTGTGTGTGTGTGTGTGTTTGTGTGTGTGTGTGTGTGTGTGTAGGTACTTCAGCTTTGAGCACACATTCTGAATTTTGTTACAATTTAATATTGCTTTTCTCCAAAATCCTCATGTTGTATAGGAAAGTTGCTTAACTAAGGTCCATAAAATAATCTTAATATTTCATTTTAGCTTTTTTCTTTACAAATTCCATAACCTGCATTGATGTAGTTTTATGATTAAGGTATTTTCTTATTTTTCTCTACTCAATCTGTGTACTCAGAGCCTTTAAACAATGTCTTGTAACTTACTGTATTTTTTCTTTAAAAATACATTTATTAATCTAAAAATAAAAAGTGGGCCTGAGTTTTATATGAAAGCACTCCACTGTCTGGTTATCTGTTTATATGAAAGAAATAAATAGCCATTTCCTTCAGGTATTATATCTACATTTTTAGGAATGCTTAATTTCCTTTGACAACCAATTTGCTTTTGAAATATTACCCTACATAGTAATCACAAAATGTAATTGCTACAGTGAACTACAAATAGCTGAGCTTATTAACTGGTAAAGTACTTTACACTGTTGGGATTTTTGTTTTCCAAAATAAGGATCTCAAGACTGAAGCTCTTTGAGACTCACATAAATTAAGAAAGTGAGGTTTCTTGGATTGTCTGTCTATTTTCTGGTCCCAAATGTGCATATCCTGTATATTGTTTTATTTTCCTTGTGCTCGTATGTGTGGTAGAGCCAGTGTGAACTCAAGAGCAATGGCTTAATATTGAAGCAGAAAAATATTTCATTATGGAACAGCTGTAGCATCTGGGAGGTGTTAAGGATTCCCAGTGTGCACAATTAGGCTTCCAGGCTTTATGCCAGAAATAATAGGAATTCCAGTTAATCCAGATGACTCCTAAAAGCAACTAACTTAATGTAATATTCCACTTCACTTAAAAAATTGTTTTCTGGGTCTACATTGTCATTGACTCTGACAAAGATATTGAAGGATTTGTGTATGCTTGCAATATGCTATGATAGTTTAAATGTCAGTTAAATCAATAATTGTGTCAGAATTTTAGAATCAGAACCACTTTGAGGTCTAATTCTTCCATCAATATAAATTTTCAACTGACATGAGCACAAATAGGAGTTACAGCCCTGTATCAAAGAATAGATTCCTATGGATTGTACCATGACTAAGAAATATTTATAATTGGCATGTTTTATCATTTCACCCAGGTAACCATTATTTGATTGCATGCTTGGAAATATTAAAAAAAAAACAAAGGGAGTATAGAGAAATGGTAATCATTAAAGAGAAAAGCAATGTTGTTCATTTTACTTGAAGGTTTTATTGATAATATACACTAGAGGGTACTGGCAGTTTTCAAAGACTGCTGGAATAATATTATCCTCACAATGTGCCAAACTCCTTCTCCAGAGCAAGGTTTGAAACCTAGGGTCTTTATTTGAAGACTAAAAGTGGTTATGTACCTGTTTTTTATAATATTTTATAATCAGTTTTGAGCTGATATCTTATCAATTCTGATGTTTTATAAACTATTTCATACCACTTCTGTGTTAAAAATTAGGATGTCAACGTGAGTTAAGAAAGCTTATATTTTTTACCACATTGATCTGTATCCAAGTAGATATGAATACTGTTTCCTGACTAATGTGGTCTTTTACACTAAATTGGTATATATGGAAATTAGGTATTCCCTACACATGCACAGATGCAATTAAATTGAAGATGTTTCATCTAAAAACAAAACAGAACTGGTAGCTTAGTGAAAAATTAGAAGTAAACTACGTGTGAACTAAAAGATAAATATTTGGTAAATTTACTGTGGTGAATATTTTAGAACATTAAATGTACAAGTATATTCTGGTTCCTGGGTCAGGAACCAGAAGGTATAGAAAAATGAAATACAATTTTTTTGATAGTGTTATATCTTGTTTTCTGCTGTCTTCCAATATGTTTGGATGCTATAGAACTCTTAATAGTCTTGAGAGTATTTTATTTCTTTCATATGTTTCCTGCATCTCCTAGCGTTTCTAGGTTCCTAAAATTAAGAATGAAGACGAAGAAGAAGAATTATTATTCCATGTGCAAAATAGAATGTCATTGACATATCATTAACTGAGCCTTGAATCACGTGGACAGAAAGCCTAATCAAAGTAACAATAGAGGCATTGCATGTTAGACAATCCAGAAAGAAGTTAGGTGTCAGCCTCAATATACCATACATCTGCAGATAAAATGGTAGAAAGAGCACAAATATAGACATTCAAATATGGAAAAATATAGTAGTGATCAGTTTTTCAAATGTGTTTATACATGAAATATATCAATTTGGGTTTTGTCACTAAACTGTTCAAAAGGGAAATATATGAGGTGTGATCAAACAATATGGTGAATGTTAAATAAAAAAAAATATTACAGTAAAAGACACATTGCCATTAATCCCCCTCAAAATATTTCTCCTTGCTTCAAACACACTTATCCGAGTGATCTTGCCACTTTCTGAAGCAGTTCTGGAAGTCCTCTTTTGTGAGTGTCTTTAGTTGTACTTTCTGGCTGCCTCGATGTCCTGAATCGATTCAAAATGGTTTCCTTTCATGGTCATTTTGACTTGTGGAAGAGCCAGAAGTTGGACGGTGCCAGATCCAGTGAATAAGGTGGATGAGGACACACTGTAATGTTTTTATTTGACAGAAATTGCTGTGCCAGAGGCGAGGTGTGACACAGATCATTGTCATGATGGAGAATAAAGACACTAAATTCATATGTAATTTTTTTTTAAAGATTTTTATTGGGAAATTGGGGGAGGTGAACAGTGTTGGGGAACTGGGGAAGGGGAACAGGCAAGTTGTTGTCCTTTTGTTCTTCAGTCTAGTTGTGGAGGGCATCGCTTCACTGGCCCATGTTGGTATGTATCATCATTGCGCTCTTCTTGGGTGAGGCATCTGGATGGCTGCTCACAGCGACTCGTGGTAGCTCAAGCTGGCTGCCAGCTGCTCACGCTGGCTGACAGCCACTCACATTAGCTCATGGCAGCCCACTGGAGCAGGGTCTGCAGCCTACACTGTCTCCAGTGACTCACGGCAGCCCAGCTCCAGGTTGAACTATTGTTCACCATCTTAGCTGTAGAGGGCACAGTGTCACTGGCCCCAATGTGGGATCTGAACCAAGTCCCTGCTGCTCAGAGCTGGCATTCCAAGCCAACTCTTAACCAATGCACCACTCGGCTGGCCCTCCTATGTAACTTTTTAAGGAGTTGTACAATCTTGTATTCCAAACATCAATATATGATAGTGTTTGTTTTTTGATAGCCTTGCCACAAGAGTATATCACCAGGCTTTTTAAATTTTGCCAAACTGATAATTGAGATATAGTATCTGTCTAGGTTTATTTTGCATTTCTTCTATTCCCTTATTTTAAGATAAAATAAAATGAACACCTTTCTATATGTTTACAGACAATTTTTATACCTTTTTTCTGAAGTTTTTTTTCCATCAGATTTGTTCTCATGTTTCACACTTCTAAGAGATGATTATATATTAGGATGATTACTCTTTATCTATAATTTATATCACAGGTTTTGTGTTGTTGTTTTTTTCCAGTTTTCATCTGTCTTTGAGTTTTCTTATGATGATCTGGAGAAGCATAAACAGATTGCCTTTCAGTGTTTGTATGTTTTTATTTTTTACATTTAGATCTCCAATGTGGTTGGAGTTCGTTCTTACCTGTGATAATAGGTATGGTTCTACTTTTAAAAAAAATGACTATACAGTTATCCCTTCACCTTTCATTTTAAAAGAAAATAATTCTATTCTCTAGTGATTTGATATGCCAGTTTTGGTCATATATTAGATATCCCTATGTGTTTGGATCTACCTATTGGCATTTTATGATATGCATTGATCTGTTTGCCTATTTTTGAGCTAGAACCACGTTGGTTTAATTGTGATTATATATGTTTTAATACTTGTTAGGGAATTATCCATCCTTATAGCCTTTCCTCTTCAGGGATTTCTTAGATAATTTTTCATATTCATTTTTCAAATGAGTTTGAGTATCACCAAATTAAAAAAAAAAACAAAAAACCCTCCCCAACTGTTTTATTTTTTGTTGAGATTATTTTAAATTGAGAAATATTAACTTAGAAACTTAGATTTGATCTCCAAAATGTTCAGTCATTTTACCCAAAAGAAGTGACATCTTTCTATTTTGTTCCAATTGACTTTTAGTACACTTAGCAGTGTTTCAAAGTTTTCCTCATATTGATTTCCACATACTTTTGTTATTGTCATTATTGAAACTTTTTAAATTTTGTGCATATTAATCATTTTAGTTTTTAATATTATAGATGCTTTATTAAAATCGAAATGTTTTCTAAATTTACTACACTTTGAAAAAATTATGTGGCATGAGGTTATCTTGTCTTTCAAAGTTGAACATACTTGTGAAAAGTTAGGGTGTGGTATTCTGTTTAAAGAGTTCATCAGAGGGCTGGCCGAGTGGCGCGGTGGTTAAGCGCTGGCTTGGGAAGCCAGCGGCCCCGGTTCGGTCCCACATATGAGGGCCAGTGACACTGCCCTCAAAAAAAAAAAAAAAAAGTTAATCAGGTGAGGATGAAATTGGACTTTCTGGTATGCACTATTGATAGGGATAGTCATGGTCATTCAGTCTGGGATTGTGTTGGCTTGAGACTAGATTCAATATTTTCTAGGAATTGTTTGTCTCACGGTAGAGTATAGCCCCTCTGGAATTCCAGCTGCAAGTGTGGGATATTTACCAAAGAACTTTCCCTTGTGCTGACACTGGAATCTGTTTTTTGCGAACACTGGCTTCGGCCTTTTTCTGCTTGAGTAGTTAGACTCTCTACCTGTGCCACTTACCAATCAGCCAGTGTATCTAGGAGAAAAGTGATGTAGGAATCAGACTTGTGTTTTCCTTTATCCTGGAACCTTTATTTATGAAGTCTTCGGTACTGTGATAACTCTATACGATCTTCAAACAAATGTTTGTTTGGAATGTGCTCCAGATTTTTAAGGTGATCTTAGTGAGAATAAGCAAGAATCGCAACAAGCTATTTTTCTGTTAGCAGATACAGAAAAATGACCTTTGATAATAATAAAGTGTTTATATAAGAACATTCTTGCAATTCCCATTATGATTTTATCAATACATTATTGTCATTTATTTTTAATATGACCTATAAAAATCAGTCCAGAATACAATTACTGGAAAAAATCTACAGTATTCTTATCCTTCTTTTAACAAAAGATTACATACATAACCTATGTTCCTTTCTCTGCCTTGGCTACTTAAAAGCTCAGAGACTGATAGTGGAAACATTCAATCTGCATTTTGGAAGCATGTTCGTTTCCTAGGGTTACTGTGACCACGTAATACAAACTAGGTTGCTTAAACAGTAGAAATGTATTGTCTTACAATTCTGGAGGCTATGATAATCAAGGTGTAGACAGGGTTGGTTTCTTCTAAGAGCTATAAAAAAAGGAGCTTTACTTGGCTTGTGCTTGGCTGTCTTCTCTGTAAATCTCTTGACATCATCTTCCCTCTATGTGTGTCTGTCTCTGTGTGTAAATTTTTTCATTTTACATAAGTACACCAGCCATATTGTGTTAGGGCCCACCCTAGTGACCTTGTTTTAAGTTGATTACTGCTGTCAAGATCCACATCTCCAAATAAGGTAACATTCTGCAGTACTGTGGGTTAGGACTGCAACAAACCTTTTTGAGTGGCAGGAGACATTCAACCAATAACAAGAAGTAAATGTAACATAGTAGAAAATATATATATATATATATATATATATATATATATATATATATATATGGACTAATTCTTTGGAAAACAGCTATATTTACAAAATTAATAGTGTTTGGATTTGTGATGAGTAAGAAAATTAACTGGAGAGAACCAGTTCACAGTAAGCAGCAAAAAGTATTGGTAAAATAAGCTGATGTCAGTCTTTTGGATTGTAACAGCTAGAAAAAAACAGCATATTATTTGCTCTCCCTAGGGAAATCCTGTTCACAGTTGGATTAATAATGTGGCAACATCATTGAGCACAGTTTTCTCAATTGTGAAGATTTAAATGAATATCTTCAAATCTCTTACCATAAAACCAGGTACTGTGGCATGGGTTATTCAGACCATTCTACACTTTATACTAGAAGCATATGGTAACCACATAGAAATTTTAATAATATCAGGAAATCTACTAGAAAATCTGCTTATAAAAAATATTAAAAGGGGTGACCGGTTAGCTTAGTTGGTTAGAGCATGGTGCTGATAACACCAAGGTTGCCAGTTTGATCCCCACATGGGCCACTGTGAACTGCGCCCTCCTTAAAAGAGTCAACTATGCCATTGTAGCATGAAAGCAAAATGTAACCAATGACCATGGCTGTTCCCCAATACTTATTTAAAATTGTGTGTGTGTGTGTGTGTGTGTGTGTGTGTGTGTGTGTGTATACATTCAAAACTCTCATTAATCAGGCATCCTCTGCAGTGACATGTCCTGCTCTTTGAAGGGCAGGGTGGTGCCCACTGAAGCACAAGCTTTCAATTTGATAAAGTACAATTTATTTATTTTTTTCCTTTTGCTGGTTTTACTTTTGGTGTCATATCTAAGAAAGTTTGCCTAATCAATGTCACAGATATTTACTCCTGTGTTTTCTTCTAAGACTTTCATAGCTTTTGATCTTATATTTAGGTTTATGGTCCATTGTGGATTTATTCTGATATATGGTATAAGGGAAGGATCAGTTTTATTTTTTTGCATATTACTATCCAGTTGTCCCAACATTTGTTGAAAGGTCTATTTTACCCTCCTTAATTTGTCTTAAAATCCTTGTCAAAAAACTGACAGTAAAAATCTTTGTCAAAAAAAACCCTAAAATTCATGATAAATGTAATTGTACTCTGAACTCTCAATTTTTTTATTGATCCATATTCCTGCCCTATGCCAGCACTACATTATCTTGATGATTGCATCTTTATTATAATTTTCAAATGGAGAGGTGTGAGCCCTCCAATTTTTTATTCTTTCTCATGATTGTTTTGACCATTCTTTTATGATTTTTATAAGCAGCGCTTTTCCTCCTGGTTCGTTCCTAGCATATTATTAAGTGACTCTTTCAGGAAAATCTGTAAATATAAGTTTATATCTCATTATCTGAAAACCTTAAGTTATATATGTTTATTTTTAATTTAGAAGCTTTTAGATTTTAATTTATATGACACTGCCAGCATATTCGGAGTCAACATACATATTCAAAATGGTATTTTTTCCAGTGATATGTGTAAATATTCATACTAAGTGAGATGAATAAAGGCTATAAAAGCTTCACATCATTTCTGATAAAATTTTGCTGCCACATGAATTGCCTAAAACCTTTGAAATTCATGAACATCTTTCATCCAGAGCTCTTTAGCTTTTGGAGTTGTGGCTGATGTACCTCATCACTAGTTGATTATATTCCTTAGACTGAGTCAGGTACTACCAAACAATATGAGCTCTAACAGCATCTAATTATCTCGTAAATGTAATGAAAACGCTAATTGTATAATTAGTTGTTTAATGTCTGCCACAACCACTAGATTTAAACTCCACAAGTTCAGAAGCTAGTCTTTCTTGTTTACTATGGGATTTCAGTGCCTTTTGGAATGTCTCGTAAGTAGTTCTTCTCATGACGGGAACCTTGTGCTTGCTTGTTTCTCTGTCTGGAAGTCTTCTGCCATTCCTTATATGACTAGTTCTCTTTTATTCTTTTGTCCTAATTTGAATACTATTTCCTCCAGAAATTTTTCTTATCCAACTATCCACAATAGGACTCTTCTTATATTAGTCACCACAATATCATTTTCTTTCATATTACTAAAAGCAGCCCATAATTAATTTACATATACATATATAATAATAATTTTTATGACCCAATAAACTCTGCCTCCTAGTATTCATGACTTCATACATTTCTCTCCTACATTGTATCTGATCTGGCCCTATTAATTTAAACAATAAGTGGGAAGGAGTCAGTCCTAAACCTTCAGAAGACCTAAGAGCTGCTTACTTTTCACTTTGCAAGCTCTGACCTGCCCTATAAAAGATTTTCTACCCTGCCCTAGAGACCATGTGGAATGGGAGAAGCCCTAAGACTACACAGATAAAGATGCTCAGTCCTCTCAGTGTCCCAGATGATCAGACTTCCAGTTGTTCCCAGTCAGGTTTCAGACATGTAAATAAACCATCTTAGACATACCAGCTGCTACAAACTATAATAAAGAGTATCCCTGCAAAAAAATTAAAAAAAGAAAAGAAAAAAAATCATATGTTGAAGCCTTAACCCCCAAATGTGACTGTATCTTATTTAAATGTTAATCACATCTAAAAAATACCTTTATAGCAAGTGCCTTTACAAACTAGACTGGTGTTTGCTTAAAAATGTGGGCACCATAACTTAGCCAAGTTGACACCTAAAATTAACCACACAGAGGCAAAATTCATTTCCCTGGGGAAGAGAAGGTCCTGTTATTACTGCAGCATACTGTATCATTAAATTGGTTACCTAGTAAAGAAGACAGTTCAAGTTTAAATATATGTAAGGCCTTCATTGCAGTAAGAGGCTAATCCACTCTGGATGTTATAGTCAGGTTTTTATGATGATTACTGTCTGACTCTAAGGAATTTTGATTATATATAATTTAAAAAGTGTTACTTAATAAATTGGGCTATATGGGATGATGAAAAATAACAATAGATAGCATGTAAGAAAAAAGTTTTTGAAGTGCTTGTGGCAATATCTATTGCTGTTATGTTTCAAAAAACACATGGGATTATTTTTTACAATATAAAACCAGTATTAAACTTCATAGCCCTATATTCTTGATGCTAAATGAAATAATTTCTGTTAAATTTATTTCGATGAATCTTCTTCCAAACCACTGTGGTTATTCTATGACATTTTAGCAATGAATATAGGTGTCCAGAAATTCCAGTAAAATTCTGGTGGATATTTGGTAAGACTTCACTTATGTATTTATAAAAATTTTCTTTGCTGACTTTAAAAAGGTCTAGTATGTTTCCAATATGAGGATATATGTTTAAATACCCTTCCCAGGAAATGCACACACACACACGTGCACATGTGTATGTGTGTTTGTTAGGGGTGTGGTCTGTCCGTCAATACTGAAACTATGAATGAGTCTGCGATATGCTACAAAATTCAAGGAACTCATTTTTTTTTTCCATATGAAACTTATGGAAATATAGTAAAGTTTCTTGATTACCTTTTGTCTGTGTATATCACTGCATCCAGAGGCCATAGCACCAGAGACTGAAAGCACAATTGTGGATATACACACACACACATACACACATACCCTCACACATACAGCCACATCATCTATATAGCTATTATGTTCGACTGATATTAAACACTCTCTAGCTTGGCCTAACGTGACTGAGAAAGGCTCATCAGTTAGAGGACAGCAAAATAAATTTAAAGTCTAATCATCAATATTGTCAAATTGAAAGGAAGAACTGAGAAGCTGTTCTGGCTTATCTTTGATTGCATTCTGCTCCACCTTATTATGCTTGGTTGAATTGACTGTTGGGCTGTTACCCATGAGAGCTGTTAACTTGATTTGAAGGCAAACTACAGAACGGATCTTACTCCGAAAAAAGATATCTCCCATGGAGATTTCTAGACTATCAAAATCTAAACTATCCTAACCAATGAAGAGATGCAGCTTTGTTAGAGACAAACTTTAATTGTGACATGAGGGTTGGAAATATCATGTTGTGAATGGAGGTTGTTGTTTTATATTATGGATGAATGTATGTGTGCATTTTCAAGAGGTTGCAGCTCTACAAAAGGTGGTCCAGTGGGGTTCGCTTCAGGAAAATAAAGCCAAGGTCTCATTTTCCTCTGACAAAAATAGAACAAACACCACAATGAGGAGACCATATTCAGCACATATGTTTTATATAACATATTCGGAACACCTTCATATTCTGTAACAGTGAGTGTAATAGTTAAGAGCCTGGGCTCTCAAAACAGACAAATTGGATGGCCCCTTATTGGGGGGTATACAAATTACCTAAGATCAATTAAAAATAGCTACTATTATCCTAAGTAATTTGGGCCAGGGAGGAGAAATCACAACAATACATTTTTTTAAAATTTATTTTTAATTAGTTTCAGGTGTACAACACAGTGCAATAGTTATACATTTTACCCCTCAAAGTGACAACCCCCAACCCCCAATTCGCCACCCCACTCCTACCCCCCATATCATATATATCTATTACTCTTCCTCTGACTCTCTTCCACAGTATAATCCACATCCCATGACTATCTATATATATTCAATTACAGTAGGTATACAACCTCCACTTTAGTTATACAGTGCAGTGATCAAACCTCTACTCCATCCATGAAATGGTCTCCCTAACAAGACCTATGACCATCTGACATTCCACAGAATATTTACAACATTATTAATTATATTCCCCAAACTGATTTTCATATCCCAGTGGCAATATTGTAGTTGCCTATGTTTGCTGTCTAATCCCTTCCCCTTCTCCCTCATCCCCATCCCCCTCCCAATTAGCAACCCTGATTTTTCCTCTATATCCATGAGACAGTTTCTGTTTACTTTGCTCATTCATACAGTTTTTCAGATTCCACATATGAGTGAGATCATATGGTATTTGTCTTTCTCTGACTGACTTATTTCACTTAACATAATAGTCTTTAGGTCCATCCATATCATTGCAAATGGTACGATTTCATTCTTCTTTATAGCTGCATAATATTCCATTGTATAAATATACCACAGTTTCTTAATCCAGTCATCTACTGATAGGCATTTTGGTTATTATTAGCTATTGTAAATTGTGCTGCTATGAACATAGGGGTGCATAACTTTTTTTGAATAAGTGTCTTGGTTTTTTCAGGATAAATACCTAGGAGTGGAATTGCTGGGTCAAACGGTAGCTCTATTTCCAGTTCTTTGGGATATCTCCATACTGACTTCCATAGTGGCTGCACCAATCTGCAATCCCACCAACAATGCAGCAGGGTCCCCTTTACCCACAGCCCCACCAGCACTTGTTGTTTGTTGATTTATTGATGATAGCCATTCTGAATGGAGTGAGGTGGTATCTCATGGTTTTTATTTGCATTTCCCTAATGACCAGTGAGGTTGTTTTTCATATGCCTGTTGGCCATCTGTATGTCCTCTTTAGAGAAATGTCTCTTCATATCTTCTGCCCATTTTTTAATTGGGTTGTTTGTTTTTTTGGTGTTGAGTTTCATGAGTGTTTTATAAATTTTGGATATTAACCCGTTATCAGATATATCGTTGGCAAATATATTCTCCAATTCAGTAGGCTTCCTTTTTGTTTTATTAATGGTTTCCTTTGTTGTGAAAAAACTTTTAAGTCTGATATAATCCCATATGTTCATTTTTTCTTTTACTTCCCTTGCCCGTAGGGATGTATCAGTAAAAATATTGCTCCGGGTAATGTCTGCAAATGTACTCCCTATATTTTCTTTTAGGATTTTTATGGTTTCAGGTCTTACATTTAAGTCTTAATCCATTTTGAATTTGTTCTTGTATAAGGCGTAAGGAGGTGGTCCAGTTTCATTTTTTTTCATGTGTCAGTCCAATTTTCCCAGCACCATTTATTGAATAGACTATCTTTACTCCAGTGTAAATTCTTGCTTCCCTTGTCATAGATTAACTGTCCGTAAATGCCTGGATTTATTTCTGGGTTCTCTGTTCTGTTCCACTGATCGATGTGCCTGTTTTTATGCCAATACCAAACCGTCTTGATTACTGTAGCCTTGTAGTAGGTTTTAATGTCTGGTAGCGTGATCCCCCCAACTTTGTTCTTATTTCTCAGAATTGCCGAGGCTATTCTGGGTCTTTTATGATTCCATATAAATTTTAGGATTATATTTTCTATTTCTGCGAAAAATGCCCTTGGTAGTTTGATAGGAATTGCATTGAATCTATATATACCTTTAGGCAGTATGGACATTTTAACTGTATTAATTCTTCCTATCCATGAGCATGGTAGGTGTTTCCATTTATTTGTATCTTCTATGATTTCTTTCTTCAGTGTCTTATAATTTTCTGAGTACAGATCTTTCACTTCTTTGGTTAAATTTATTCCTAGGTATTTTATAGTTCTTGACGCAATTGTAAATGGGACAGTTTTCTTAATTTCTCTTTCCATTAGTTTATTATTGGTATATGCAAATGCCACTGATTTCTGAACATTGATTTTATATCCTGCTACTTTACTGAATTCGTCTATCAGTTCCAACAGTTTTTTGATGGAGTCTTTGGGGTTCTCTATATACAGTATCATATCATATCATCTGCATATAATGACAATTTTACTTCTTCCTTGCCAATTTGGATGCCTTTTATTTCTTTTTGTTGTATGATTGCTGTGGCTAGAACTTCCAGCACTATGTTGAATAAAAGAGGAGAAAGTGGACAGCGTTGTCTTGTTCCTGATCTTAAGGGGAATGGTTTTAGCTTTTCACTGTTGAGTATGATGTTAGCTGTAGGTTTATCATATATGGCTTTTATTATGTTGAGATATGATCCCTGTATTCCCACTTTGCTAAGGGTTTTTAACATAAATGGCTGTTGGATTTTGTCAAATGCTTTCTCTGCATCTATAGAAATGACCATGTGATCTTTATCCTTCATTTTGTTGATGTGGTGTATCACATTAATTGATTTACGGATGTTGAACCAGCCTTGCGCACTAGGGATGAATCCCACTTGATCATGGTGTATGATCTTCTTAATATGTTGCTGAATTCTGTTTGCTAATATTTTATTGAGAATTTTTGCATCTATATTCATCAGGGAGATTGGCCTGTAGTTTTCCTTTTTTGTGCTGTCTTTATCTAGTTTTGGAATCAGGGTGATAGTGGCTTCATAAAAAGAGTTTGGGAGCCTTCCCTCCTTCTGGATTTTTGGAATATTTTGAGAAGAATAGGTGATAGTTCTTTTTTGAATGTTTGATAAAATTCACTTGTGAAGCCGTCTGGTCCAGGGCTTTTGTTTTTTGGGAGCTTGTCAATTACTGATTCAATTTCCTTGGTAGTTAGTACTCAGGGTATTTAGATTTTCTGTTTCTTAATGTGTTAGCTTTGGAAGGTTGTATGCTTCTAGAAAATTATCCATTTCTTCCAGATTGTCAAATTTGTTGGCATATAGTTGCTCATAGTAATTTCTTATAATTTTTTGTATTTCTGTGATGTCTGTAGTCATTTCCCCTCTTTCATTCTTGATTTTGCTAATTTGAGTCCTCTCTCTTTTTTTTTGATGAGCCTGGCTAGAGTTTTGTCAATTTTGTTTATCTTCTCAAGAAACCAGCTCTTGGTTTCATTGGTCTTTTGAATTGTTTTTCTGTTCTCTATATTGTTTATTTCTGCTCTGGTCTTTATTATCTCCTTTCTTGTACTTCCCTTGGGTCTCTTTTGCTGCAGAACAATACATTTTTTAACTCATTGCACCATGCAGGAAACAGTAAAATAAAAGCTTTGAAAATAGTACCAGAAGAAGGAAGCATCAGTGTTTCTTTTTTCTTTTTTTTTTTAATTCTTTTATTGTGAAATAAACATTAAAAAAAAATTAGTTTCAGGGTCAGGTCACTGGATATGGAATATAGTGTGGACTAGAATCAAGGGAATTGTAATAGATATATATGATATGGGGGGGAGTGAAGTGGCAAATTGAGGGAGGGGGTTGTCACTTTGAGGGGTAAAAAGATAACTATAGCATCAATGTTTTAAGAATTGTAGAGAAATTTTCTGGTTAATATCTTTGCTATATTGATTTCACCTCTTTTTTCATAAATCAATGGGTAGCTGAATTGGTTTTGAGTGGTTGTGCCAAAGAATATTATTCCTGGCCCTGCATTACTGGACATTCTAATTGATGATGTGGAGAAGTCACCTATGCCAGGCACCTTTCATTCAATTTTCCATAGCCACTCCATGCTCTTACTCTTATCCCTGCTGGGCAGCTGACATGTATTCCTGTGCCCTTTGAATTGTGTTTGATCAATTGAGAGCTCCTATAGGAGATCAAATGGAAGTAACAGAGTGAGGTCAGCTCCTTCCCTGCAGACCAGCACATGAATAAGACAAGAAATAAAAACAGTTAGTTCAAACAAAGAATATCAGATAAACTTTTTTTAATTAAAATACATTGGGGTGACAATGGTTATTAAAATTACATAGGTTTCAAGTGTATAATTCTGTCATACATCATCTATATATCACATTGTGTGTTCACCACCCAGAGTCAGTTCTCCTTTCATCACCATATATTTTACCCCATTTCTGCTCATCTACCACCCTCCTCCCCCAATTACCTTCTGGTAACCACTGAATTATTGTCTGTGTCTATGAGTTTTTGTTTCTTCATTTGTTTGTCTTGTTCCTTTGTTGCTTTCAGTTTTATATCCCACATGTCAGTGAAATCATATGGTTCTCAACTTTTTCTGTGTGACTTATTTCACTTAGCATAATAATCTCTAATAAGGTCCATTCATGTTGTCCTAAATGGCACTGCTTAATCAAATATCAGGTAAATTAAAATTATACTTTTACTTTAAAAAGCTGAAGAAGAATTTATGAGATAATCTCAAAAGCCAGTGTCTCCATGTAGTTTTCCTTTCATTACTCTTTGCAATTAAGCATGAGATAAAAACAACCTACGGTTCCCTCTTTTTCTCCCTAATAACCAGTACCAAAGTTTGGATGGTCCTAGGATAGTATTGAAAGGAGTCAATTCCAAATTGGGAAAGGATAAAAACATGGCTGGTAAATATAATAGCACATTATTTACATTTTTATTATATGTATACTTGTTTCATTAATATAACAATAACTACCACAGTGTTTTTAGGAAAATTAAATTAATAAAAATTTATAAAGCACTTACAACTCTTCATGGCACACTGGTACTTTAAAAGAATGGGTGGCAGTTTGTCCTTAAAAAGGGCAGCCATCAATCCCTTCCAGCTTTGCACAAGCATGCTGTTCCAATCACCTATAAGATGGAGTCTGTTTTTTCTCTCTATGAGTTTGTATATTCCTAACTGAATCAATGGCTTCTTTTAGTCATTTATTGACTTTCATAAATAATTAGGAATTATTCCACTGATATTGGATATAACATAAACTTACTAGATCATTTTTGCAATAAGAGAACATGTTACATTCTATTGCCACTGACTCTAGGTCACTAATCTATGTTGACACAGAGTAGCAAAAAAGAAAAAAAAAAGGGAAGATAAATAGGATATAGCTGTATTTATGGTTGTGGAGCTCTAGTAATCACCGAGCTCCTGTAGTTTGGGTTGCAAGTAAACCTCTTACTGACTAAGGAGTTGCTAGAAGTTAGAATTGCTCTTTGGAGACGTCTAAACATTTTATTTCAGGTATGCATCTCTTTTATAGTGTACCCAAATAATGCACAGGGTGCCTATTAATTAAGCTAGAAATGTCGGCCTGAAGTTAGAAGTAAAATCAACGGGGATACACTATTTATTGGCACACGTCTAAAGCCAACACATTTTGAATATTTCATTTCTTAATACTATTTGGTCTACAGCAAACAAAGCAAACTCATCTCTGACTTGTTACAGAAAGCTGAATTTCCCCAAAAAACTTTTACCCACTTGGTCAAACTACACCAAAATGATTTTCAAAAATTCCAATGAAAGCATGTGATAAATACTGGACAGGTATATAACAAAATATTTACAGAGGTTTAATTGTGGATGATTCCTTTTCTCTCGACATCTATGAGTTTTTAAATAACATTTACTCTATCACAAGAAGAAGATAAAGGTAAAGTAACATCACTACAGTTGCAAAAATAAAAACTGAGAGTCTATGTTGATTGATTTTTATTTTGGCTTTCTTAGATTATTACATATGGCTATTTGAGTGTGTATATATTATTTATGCATACATTTGATTATAGTTGTTTGTTTATTTTTATTACTTGATGTTATTTTCTTGTAGTTACTAGAAAAACATACTTAAAAAACAAAGCTGAACAAGAATGAACTTGTGGTGTAATTTAGTGTAACAACAAGATAAAAATAAATTTAATAATTTACTTCTTGATTTTTAATCAAAGAGAAATTTGATGGGGGCAAAAAAGTGGGTAGTGAATCCCAGGGGTGGGGGAGAAATGCATCTCGCTATTATAGCAACAAAAACTAGCTTTTTTTTTCCATCAACAAATCTAAATCCCAAAGTTGTAATTTTTTTCTTTCATAAATGCTAATAAATATATTCATTATCAAAATAATGAATTTACTGATAACTGTAAACTTATTCAGACCTCTCCCACAGTTGAGAAATTTAAAATATATGACTTATTTTGCTTTATAATTTTTTTCAGTTTATAACTACTTCTGACAACTTTATAAATCATTGACAGGAAACAGAGATGAATCTATAACATTAATCCTTTCTCTTTAGTTTTCTGATTTCATTCTGATATATGTGCCAGGGATTTTAGTATATATTTGTGTTGTCACTGAATGACAAACTAACCTTGACCTACTTATAATGAAATGTTGTATTGTCACTTGGGCTCAAGAAGTCATTAAAGCTTGACAGCATTGCCTCCTGTCGGCTTTTCCCAAATCCCAATTGAACAAAACATCTACCAGAATTATGACTTTGTTTCACTGTTGTTGTTTTTAAATGACATCTTAACTAATTAGAAGTAACCTGTTGAATTTCAGTTCTGGCTTTCGACAAGGTAAAGGTGAGCCCATTAAAGATTTTCTTATTGACAAGACAGCTTTGCTTCTATGGACACATCTCCATAACAAAATATAGTAGTTTGTAAAAGAAAAAACAAAACAACAGTTTATCATAAACCCTGAACTTTGCCTTAGTATTTTTTTTTCTAAACTTGCGGTTTTCTGGTCTATAATTCACTAAATCTGAAGGAAAAAGCAAATACAAACCATGACATGAGTCTAGAAAAAAGTTTTCAAGTAATTTAATTACGTTTATAACACAGATTCTAAAATTGTATGCATTCAGAATTAGAATAAAAGCACAATACTGCAAGCTTGATCTTGAATTTAAATTTTAGAAGTCATTTAAGTATAGAAACAAGATCTACATGTCAAAAAAGAAAAGTCAAAAGATTGAAATGAATTTCACAAAGAGCAATTTAACTAAATTTGCCATTCTTAAGGATCAAAGAGAGATGAAGAAGGTCGCAGTGAGTGGTTGGGAATATAAGCAAAGCTACAATTTTCATCCATTAGCTAGTCTTGTATTTTTAAACATAAAAGAACTAGAGAGAGAAACAAAGAGTATTTGAATTATTCCCAAGTAGTACTTTAAGGTAATAAGTCTCCTGTGAAGACTTCAAATTGAACTTAATATTATCTGTATTTGGCCTATGAATATAGCTAAATAGCACAAATAAAAAACTGGAAAATTTAAAAAAGAAGCTATCAAAATTTAAAAATGCATTCTTTCTAAAAATGGCTGTGTGATATAGATGATATTAATGATTTATAAATTTTAAAATTCTACCATACAAACTATTGTATTACTTTAGCATCCCATTTTTATGCAGTGGGAGGGGGCATTTTAAATAATGCCGTATTTGGCAAAAGATGGCAGCATCTTTTGGATCCAGAATTAATTTGGACCCAGAATTAAAGAAAAGAAGCATTTCTTTGATAACAAATATGCAGTTATTATAGCCTTGGCAGCTGCTCAGGAATATGATCTAAATCCTCACCAAACATAACATTAAGAGAAGACTTCTAGATAATTGCTTACTGTGAGTTTTATATTTTTAATAGCCAAGATTTTTCAGAGGTACCCACAGTCCATACTAATTCTTGATCTTCATAAAATATTTGTGTTATTTAATTGTACTCCTAACATGCACTTTTCTGATAACTAAATATACCTCCAATGCCCTTGTAAACTATTCCTATATCACAGGTGTTGTCTAGGGTAGGGCCAGAAAGTACCCAGAAGGGAAAGCCCTGACAGCCACTGAAAGATTAAGAGTAATGGGTAAAGTCATTTAGGAAAGCAATTTTGGTTGGAGGAAAATATGTAAAGGAGCAGGTTTGAAAATAAGAACACCAGTTAGGATACTACTGGAGAAAGTGTCAAAAATGGTAATTAACCAGTTGTGTTGTGTAAGGTGTGGGGGGGGGGGAAATGAGTCAAATATAACTAACTTTTATGGTTTCAAGATTGGGTGTCTAAGTGTTACTGGAGTAACTATTCAGTCCTTTTGCCAATGCAGTAAAAAATTACAGATCTCAGATCCGCAAACATGAAGATATAGAGTAAGGAAAGTTTATTAGGATACGTTCTAAGGGAGGACTATGCCAAGTCAAAAGAGACAAGGCCCTGAAGAGTTTGGGGGCTTGAGCTTTATATTTGATTGACATGTGTAGGTTACATGACCCATTCCTTTTTGTGCGTGCCCTTATCCATTATGCACACAGAGAAAAGGGGGAGGTGTGTAAAACCGCAATGGTACTTCATTATAATGAGGCTAAGGTTAAGCCAAGGTAAACTTTAACATTCTGCGCAGGAGTCCAAAGTCAGATCATTACTTCTTTCCTGTCAGGATATTCTAACCACAAAATTAGTTCTCAGGGGATTGACCTGGGTGGTCCCTGGGAATGTAGACCTGGGTGGTACAAAGCACTGGTTACATTTTTCCTACCCCTCCTCTCACTCATGCCTACCTTCTACCTAGCATAAGGGTAAACGATGTTGTCATTCATGAGGTCAAGTACAAAAAAGAAGTAGTGGGAGATTTAAATGACTGGTTTCAGTTTGGGGTTTGCTGAATTTGCAGTGTCTTCAGGACATCCAGTCAAATAAGGTAAGAAGAAAATGAGCATATGAGCACATTGTCTGCCTATTAACAAATAAAGAGAGATTGTGTGGGAATGTGGGCCTACGTACAATCTTAGGCACAGAATTTATATCAAAAATTGCATTCTTGTTTCTGAGAAACATATGTTTTAAATATAGGTTAATACCTTGAAAAGTATACCTGCCTCATAAGAAAAATAAGGATTAACTAATTTTGGAAATTAGCTTGCTCCACATTGCCAATATTATAATTATATTCAGTTTTTCATCTCCTTTAGCAAAAATCTGTACACATAGTATGGTGTGCTAAACAAATATTAGTTGATGATTTAAAGTGGGAATAGACACTACTTAGGGATTTAGAAACAAAACTTGCTATTGGTTTTAACAAAAGGGGTCATATTGGAGTTTGAAAAATCAGTAGCCTTTTTCAAGCAGAAGATAAAGCTATATATGGGGAAAAGTAGGCATTTATCTTAAATAGAAGGAAGACGATGACCAAAAACATGAAATGGCATTGCACATTTTTGAATCATATTATATATGTCATGATTGTTATATAAGGTAAAAATGTAAATAATAAGCTCCAGAAGAGTAATTCATTAGTCATATTGTGACGTATTTTACATTCCAGGTTAACAGATTTAAAATTTGGATAATTATTTTTTAGCTGAGGGAGAGCCAATGATGATATTACGTTTTCAGAAATATTGAATGATCTGATTTGCTTATTTTTTAAGTTGACACTTCTGATAGTGTGAAAAATGAATGTGTGCATAAACAGATTTGCAGCAAGAGAGCAGTTAGCAATGGGAAATGATATGAAAAGATCTAATGTAGGGACAGTGAAATGGACAAAGAAGGAAATACAGGAACTATTTGTAAGGTATCAAAGTTAAAGATAGTTTGAAAACCCAAATGTTGATGTCCTCATTATTCCATACACTAAAAGTATTACAATTGATGAAATATTAAATATAAAATATAACAGTCAATTAAAATTTGAAAGAGGATACTATTAGTTAATATTTAACTAACTATAGAATAAGAAATTACTTTTTAAGGATTAAAAAATACTCCAAAATAAAAAATGATAGGCTAACTATGTAAAGTAAAAGCATCTCTAGGTTAAGCATCATATAGATAGTTAAAATGGTAAATGGTAACTAGTAAAGTGGTAAAATGGTAAAGTGTTTAGAAATATTTATAATAAATATTGAAAAGTATCAGTAGTAATGATCATAGCATTAAGAAATATGATAAATCAATTAAATAGCCCTCAGTTACTCTTAAAAAATATTTTATGAAATATATACATTCCTTACACTATTATTCTCATAGTTTGAAAAGGTAATCTTTCATGATAAGAGCATAGTATATATATCTTTAAGTAAGTATTATTCAATCATTATTTAGTAATATTCACATACAATAAGTCCCTTTACCTCTGGGGGACATGTTCCAAGACCCATGGTGGATGTCTGAAACTGCAGATAGTACCAAACCCAATATATACTATGTTTTTTCCTATACATACATACATACATACATACATACCTATTATAAAGTTTAGTTTATAAATTAGAAACAATAAGAGGTTAACAACAATAACTCATAATATAATATAAAATTATAACAGTATACTATAATAAAAGTTATGTGAATGTAGTTCTCTCTCTCAAAATATCTTATTGTGCTGTCCAGTAGTTTCAGGATAAGGCGGAACTGTTATAAATGTTATATTTTTAAAAACTATATTAAAATAATTTAAACTGCAACGTCTTTCCATATATATGAGTGTTTACTCAGAAAGTTATTTACAAAGTCTTCTAAAGTCTGTACAAATCAAAATTTGCATTTATAATGCAAACTAACCAGAAACAACCTCTATATTTGATATATGCTGAACTAAGCATAAATTGATTACAGTTTTGCTTTCTCTGATTTCAGTTCCCCACAGTCAACTGCAGTCCAAAAACATTAGATGGAAAATTACAGAAAGCAATGATTCATAAGTTTTAAAATTTCTGAGTAGCCTGATGGTATCTCCAGCTTATCCTGCTTAGTCCCACCCAGGAAGTGAATCATCCCTTTTTTCAGTGTATGCATTACCTGCCTGTCAGTCAGTTAGTAGATGTCTCTGCTTCAAATAGATTGTGACACCCACATGTGAGGAGGGCCAGTGACACTGCCCTCAAAAACAAAACAAAACAAAAAAACAAATAGATTGTGACAGTTATCACAATGCTTGTGTTTAAGGAACCCTTATTCTGCTTAATAAGGGCCCAGAAGTGCAGGAGTAATGATGTTGGCAGTTCAGACACGCTGAAAAGAATCCTTAAAGTGTTCCCCTTAAGTGAAAAGAATATACGTATAGGAAAAAAACATGGTATACATAGGGGTCAGACTGGGTTTCAGGCGGCCACTGGGGTGTGCTGGATTGTATGCCCCATGGATGAGAGAGGGCTG
This sequence comes from Aselliscus stoliczkanus, assembly GCA_033961575.1. Classification (NCBI taxonomy): domain Eukaryota; kingdom Metazoa; phylum Chordata; class Mammalia; order Chiroptera; family Hipposideridae; genus Aselliscus; species Aselliscus stoliczkanus. The sequence continues at coordinate 133,872,877 of CM066731.1, read as the reverse complement.
CTGTACACGTGTTCAGTCACATGCTTTCAGATATTATTCAAGGTACTTCTTTTACAAAAAGAACATTATATTTTAACTTTATTAATTTAAAGAGAACTTACACTAATTTCCTCACTTGACTTTTGCCAAATCAATAGTTAGCTTTGACAAGACAACAGTATCTTGATGATCTCAATCTATAAAGAAACCAAAATTACCAACCACTTAAAAACTGCCTTTCCCATTGGATCTAAAAATTAATGTATTTTTCTAAGTCATGCATCAAAAAATCCAGGTACTTATTCTAATAAAGTCATCCAAATATTCAAAAAGCATACTTCCTTTTTCAGTCAACTTTCCCTTCTGGATGTCATGAATAGACAAAAAAGTATAATTTATCCTACTAACTGAGCTTTGGGGAAAATGAGTCAGGAATAATAACTGACACAGTCTTAATATTTGGCCAATGGTTCTTCAACATTTCCTATTGTTATTAGATAATTTGTTTTTATCAGTTGAATTCCTTCCTGGTCAAGTGAGAGGTAGCGGGATAACTGGTAGGTATGTAGCATTTCATTGAAATTCATGTCAATGTATTTGAGAAAAAATTACAGTCCTGCATTCTGTTCTCCAACAGGTATATTAAGTTACTCATCTCTTTGTTTATTCTTGTATAGTTCTTATCACATTACAGTATCATTATGTATTCACATTTCTAATTCCTCTCAATACAATAGAAGCTAATGCTGTTCTGCTTCCTCTAGTAGATCATGGGAAATTGGGTAAAGTATAACAAGTGAACAAACATTGAATTCATAACTGTTTTTGATAGGTTCACTAACTCACAAATGAAATGCTTACAAAGAGTATTCAGTTTTGCATGTATTTAACAGAAGATAAGCTTTCATAAAAGTTAACATCCTAATAATGCCCTACTTAAAAATCAACTGAACCTTCTGTCTTTGGTACATCCTAGTGATAAAATGGTTTGTTCATTTAAGCTCAAATCTATTCTCTTCTAGTGAAAACATAATGGAAAAACTAAATGATCAAGGAGGAGATAATTAAATCAGCTAGGTTGTATTATCAAATGAACCATGAAAATTGGCATATGGAACTCATTCAATCGGAAACACCTTTGGAAATGCCTCTCCTTTCACTTTGTTAAATGCTCACTGTTCATAAACATTGTCTAGGTTTGATCCTAACCTCTGTAACTATGCTCTGTCTTGGCTTAGAGGAGGCAACATGATACTATTACCAGTTTTGCAGGTTATAAAGGTAAATTGCCTGGGTTAGAAGCCTGACTAGTCCACCTTCTAAAAGCTTCTCCTGTACGATGTTTCTTAACCTTTCTACAGTTTCAATTTCCTTATCTTTAAAACCTAAATAGAAATTAGACATTTACTATCTCAATTATTTTCATAATGACATTCATATTAGTGTTTTACTCCGTGCCTGGCTACTAGTAAGAGCTTGCTGAGAGTTGTCATTTTTCTTGTTTAGTTTGGAAGTTTTATTTTTGTAGATCTGATTTGCCCTACTAAAAGCAATGCTGACCATGACAAAATGATTTATGATAAAACTCCTTTATGGGAGATATGTGCTTGCATGTATGAATAAAACTTTGCAATTGATAAAAATCCATTGAATATCAGATTCCTAAGTTAATTAGATTCCAAATCAGTTTTGATGACAGAGATTCCCCAAGACAAAAAGCAATTCAGTACAATCAAGAAACCACCTACCACTCCTCCAGATTTTTTTTGTTTTGTTTTGTTTTGTTTCTGTTTAGATTTTATTGGGGGATTGGGGAAGGGGAACAGCATTGGGGAACCGAGGATGGGGAACACACAAATTGCTGTCCTTTTTTTGTTCTTCAGTCTAGTTTTGGAGGACATTGCTTCACACGCTGGTATCGTCATTGTGCTCTTTCCGGGTGAGGCAGATCGGTCGCCAGCCTGCGGACTGCCACTCACAGTGGCTTTTGGCAGCTCACGCTGGCTGCCAGCAGCTCACGCTGGCTGCCAGCCACTCACTGTAACCTATGGCAGCCCACTGTAGCAGGGGCTGCAGCTATGCCCTATGCTGTCCCCGGGACTCACAGCAGCCCAGCTCCAGGTGGAGCTGTTGTTCACCATCTTAGCTGTAGAGGGCAGCGTCACTGGTCTTCATATGTGGGATCCGAACTGGGGTCAATAGCGTCCCAAGCCAGCTCTTAACCAATCGCCACTCGGCCGGCCCAACCACTCCTCCAGATTTAAAATGCCTTCCCCTTCCTCCAGGATCACTACATTCTATGTAATTATGTACACACACACACACACACACACACACACACACACACACACACATAGCAAGCCAGAAGGTGCCATTTCAAAATATACCCAGATTTTTATACAGTATCGGTTTTCTTATATATAGTATATGTGTATATCCTGTCACCTAAAACCAGAATAAACAAATATTTAAATGAAGAGATGAATCAAGAAATCAGTCAAATTCTCCTCAAATGTGTTCTTTAGTTCATACAATGAAAAATGACCAACATTGTACCCTAACTTATGGTTTAAATTTTTATTATAATTGCTGTTGTTGTTGTTATGGAAAGAGATAAAATAGAAACAAGAAATTATAATTTTGCAGGGTTACAAACTTCATGTTAGGGCTACTATAAGCTTCTATAGAAACAAATGCCTTAAATTGGATATATAACAATTCTGATTCCAATTCCAGCGTGTGGATTTTTTTCCCAACACCACTATGCACTTCTCTGACATTGGCTGGGTGTCTGGTCACACAGTCTAACTTAATTCTGACTTTTTCTACTTGGAGATAGGATCAGATTCCACAAGTTTGGTGTTCAGACCCATAAGATTGTTCCCCCACCATACAGTTTAGAAAACAGTCACAAGCCCAAGTTGTCACCTGAGTTTCTGACCCACCAGCTATACATGGAAAATTTAAGAACCTCCTCCTAGAGTTTTACTAATTTACCAGAGTGGTTCACAGAACTCAGAGAAACATTTTCCTTGCTAGATTACCAGTGTATTTAAATATATATAACTCAGAACAGCCAGTGGAAAAGATGCAGAGAGCAACAAATGAGGAAAGTGTGGGCATCTTCCATCCCCATTCTTGGTGTGCCACTCTCGGCAAATCATCTGTTCACCATCCCAGAAAATCACCTTGTCCTTTTGGGTTTTTATGGAGGCTTCATGACATGGTCAGGATTGATTAAATCACTGGACATTGGGGACTGATTCCATTTCTAGTCCTTCACCGCTCCTAAGAGGTCAGGGGGTTGGGACTGAAAGTTCCCACCTTTGAATAACATGGTTGAATCTCCTGGCAATCAGTGCTCAACTGTAAACTTAGTCTAAAAGTCACCTTATTCATATAACAAAAGACACCTTTGTCACTCTCATCACTTAGGGAATCCTAAGGGTTTGGGAAGCCCTGTGCTGAAAAAGGGGACAACAACCAAATATATATTTGTTATTATAAATCACAATATCACATTGCTACCGTTTACAGATAATCCAGATAAAATCATGACAGAATAGGACAAGGATTTTACTTAACCTAGAAATCTAAGATTTATTTCTAGATACAGTAACGAAGGAGATTTTGAAATGATTTTTTTTGGGAATCATAATGAAGGTTAGATATGAGATTTAGAAAAAAAGGTTTGATACGATGGGAGGCAGAACCTCCTACATTTCCTATTGAAAGTGAAAATTTCAGGTACTTCTTTTTTCAGTCCAGCTTCTCCCTCATGCATAAGAACATGAGCAAGTGAAGCTTCATCCAATCAAAAGCACTAACTGTATGTAGGCTTTGAATAAGGATCCAGGAAGGTGAAGAACTCTAGAGAGCAATGGATTAATTCCCCAATGCAGGGCAAAAGTTTTAGGGCTTCAACAATTGTGCCCATTATCTTGTTGGCAAGAATGGCACAAGCCCTAGTTGTCAAATTTGTGTTGATTGCAGCAGAACTCTTAATATACCTGTGGGCCTCCCTGCTATCTCCCCTCCTTTATCTCGTGCATCTTCAAGGCTTTCTGTTTGTTCTTCGAGTAAATTCTGTAAACTTTCCCATGATTTTTCAGTATATATTTTATATTTAATTCATCAATTGTTAATTTGGGATCCTGGCCCCCCAAAAAAAGACAACTCTAACTGATGCATGATTATTTTACCTTTATTTCTGATTATTTTCCTTTTATTTCGTTATCAGTCTTGCCAAAGACTTATGATACTTTAAAAAGAACATTTTATGAAATAATTCTATTTTTAATTTTTCAAATTGATTTTGTTTTGGTTTACTATTTCATTTATCCTTATTTTTTAGATTTAATATTTTAATCATTTTCTAGTTTTTTAAAAAATATAAACTCTTACTGACTTTATTTGCTTTCTTTCTTTTCCAATGAAAGCTTTAAGATTACTCCCTCTCTCGCTCTCTCAATATCCCTCAAGCTACTTTGGATTCAGTCTGTAAATTTGAAACTTATTACTTTTAATACTTTTCGCTTTAAATATTTTGTAGTTTCTCATGTTTTCCTGTATAAGTCATGCATTATTTAAAAATATGACTTTAGCATATTTATACATTAACATATACTAGAAACTGTTATCTTTCTGTTTATGAGTTAAATTTCCATGTTATCATTGCATATAATGTTTCTATGGGATTTATTGAAACTTTGTTTCTTATACAATGTTTTTACTTTTAATCTCAATGTTAATATTCTGTGTGACCAAGATAATTGAACATAGTCTGTATCTCTTGGGGGAACTGTTTTTCTTCAACATTGGATGTATTTAATAATTATCTTCTTTCATCTAGTATTTTAGAGAGATGGTTGATGAAATATAATTCTTGATTTTTGTAAGATATGCATTTTGCCTCTAGGACAGTTAAGTTTGAATTTTAATAATCACCACTAGGAGCTTTTTAAATATATTTAGGCCCCACCACATAGAATCAAATGCATTTGATGCGCAGTGCATCCTTTGAAGCAGTAGTTCTAAAATTCCCTAGGTGATTTTGATAAAAAGCTGTCCATGTAAAACAATGCATGAAAACCATTAAGATTGTTTTTGCCTCTTACAGTTGTGTTTCTTTTTTCTTATGTGTCTTAATGAGCCCATTTTATGCTCTTTCATGTGAGGTCTTTGGATTTTCCTCAGACCTATGAAAATTTCATTATTTCTGCAAATATTACTTTGCCTTCATTTGTTCTTTTCCATCTTTTAGGCTAAGCTCACAATAGTTAGATAGTGTCACACTCAGTTTCCTCTTGACCTTTGACTGAGAGCTATTTCTTAGTGTTAGACTTACTTGGAAATCTGAAATCCTTAAGCTAAGCATTTTCTGGTTTCTTTATGTCTGATTTTTTTTTTCTTTTAGATTATCTCTGTTCTCTTACATATTAATGTAAGCAGCAAGAAGAGCAGGCTACAGTATATTATACAGTATATTATTACTATACCTACAGTATAGTAATCTACTTAATTTGATCACCCAGTTTATTAGTTGCATTTTTTTTTTTACTTTTAATGTTATTTTAACAACACTGTTGCTAACTCTACATCACAAAATTCCCCTTGCCTCTAAAATGTTCACCAAAATTGTCCTTACTTTTCTTTTGGTCCTCTCTGTCAACACTTTCAATTTCATCAGGCTGCTGCCAAAATTATGATCAAAGCTCTTCAAACTCTGATGAACACTCTCCTTAGGGTCTTCACTAATTGACTTAAATGGATGGTTCTGGCCTGTGATCTCTCATGACATTGTAGTCAAGGTATTGGCTGGGTTGCCATTATCTGAATATTGACTGGCACTGGAGAATCTGCCATCTAGATTGATTGATGAATGACAGCAATCACTCACCTCCTGAGTTGATACAGGTCATTAGTGGGAAGACTCAGTCCCACCCACATGGGCCTCTCCGCAGGAACTCTTAAACATGCTCATGATATGAAAGTTAGTTGTCCCTAGAAGGAGCAATCTAAGGGACCAAGTAATTGAGAACTTTAAACCTCCCTGGTCATGATCCCAAAGTAATATTTATTGTGTTCTGATATGCCCACATAGTGTTAATTTCTTTATCTACAACTTTTTTTTTTTCTTAGAGGGCAGTGTCACTGGCCCTCATATATGGTATCCGAACCAGGGCCGTTGGCGTCCCAAGCCATGCATGCTGAAATCACCTACCAACTCAGACTATGATAAAAATCACTATTATATTAGGACATTTGTTTTTACTTAGGAACTTATCATCATACTAACAGTTCATATGTCCTCTGTATGTCAAATTTACCTCTTTCAGCCTAATTTCTCCCTGTCTTCCTTCTGCATGACTGGATTGGCATAATGAACTTGGGCTTTGCTTTGTTCATCTTGGTTTATAATACATAATAATGTTCTACTAATCTTTTCCCTTCAATCTCATCTCCTGTTTCACTCTGCTTTTTAATGTGTATCTGTATGTTTATACTTTATTTTGTAATGCTAAACTGATTACACACAGGAAGTGACATGAAAATACCCATATTTTAATAGATGGCATACTTATTCACCTCTCCTGCATTTTTCTTCCATGTGGAGAATGCCCCATTCATGACATCTGTTTCAGAGGAAAAGGAACAACTTTTCTGACAAGTGAATGTGGAAGAATTCAGCCTACATTGGTCAGCCCCCTTCTCCTTTTTCTCTTTATTTCGAGGGAGGGGGTGTGTACCTTTCTTCAGCAAGGGCATTCTCTAGGTTACTTTAGTTCTTTGAGAGAAAGGTAGGAAGAGTTTCCTTTGTCTAGATTTGACTGTGACTGGCTATTGGATGAGATATTCACATCTTTCTCCTTTGGTTGCTAGACAAATCCCAGTCCTCCATTTGCCTCACATAAAGGAGGTTTCTCATCTCACCAATAAAATAATTTCGTTAAAACAGGGACCATGCTTTTTCTTCCACCTCTTGTACAGAAAATCTTTCATGAATTGAAACAGTCTGATAAATGCTTTCTTTCATTTATACTTCACAATATTTTGTAAAAGGGCTATATTCTTCTAAATTTGTAAATAAGGTTCCAAGAGTGTGTATAGTTAAGTGGATTATCTAGGATATCTTGCCAGATATGAACCTCCATAGCCCACTGTACCCCACTGTGGCAAGGAATCCTTCTGCTGACCTGGGTTCATGCAGGCTCCCTGCACTTATTAGTCAAGTCAGTTTAGGCAACTATTGAATTTATTTGCTACCTTATTTTCTGTAAATAATGGATGACAAAACCTGTCCTATACAAGTTTTAAAGTTGTATATATTTAAGAAAATACTTAAATTACTTCATATATATGATCGATGACATTAAAAAATTCAATCATACTCTCTTAAAAAATTACCTAGATTAAAAATACATTTGCATAAATAATGTTAGCCCTTTAAGATCAAATGTTATATGAACTCATGAATGACTTTGCTGTGAAAATCAAGCAGTTGTTGTAACAGTTTTATTTATTTTTATTTTTTTTATTTTTTAAGATTTTATTGGGGAATTGGGGAAGGAGAACAGTGTTGGGGAATTAGGTAATGGGAACAGCCAAGTTGTTGTCCTTTAATCTTAGTTGTGAAGGTGTAGCTAGCTCAGCTCCCAAATCCAGTCGCCATCTGGTGGCCCATTGGCAGCTCTTGGCAGCTCAGCTCAAGGTTCTGTGTTCAATATTAGTTGTGGCTGGGTGTAGCCACCATCCCATGTGGAAGTTGAACTGGAAACCTTGTTGTTAGGAGCACATGCTCTCACCAGCTGAGCCATTCTGTCACCTGTTGACAGCTCAGCGGCAGCTCAGCTTGGGCACAGCTCTCTTTCCCATGTGGGAATTGAACTGGAGATCCTGTTGCTCAGAGCTTGTGCTCTTAACTAACTGAGCCACTTGGCTGGCCCTTGTTATAACAGTTTTTAACTTAGGGGTCCACAAACAGAATCCAGCTGGTCCATGAAATTAGATGGGAATAAAATATCTTTAGTTTCTCTTAACGTTGAACCTAAATTTTGCACTTATTTCAATTATGAGTTTTAGGAAACAAACCACCATGTTATAAACAGGCGCTGTGACTATTTTCCTATATAATCATTGATGTTTTCATATTTTTTTAAACCATAATTCTGAAATTTTGAAAGTTTTATATATTTGGGTACAACTACATGAAACTAGTTGTCACACAATGGCTAGAGTAGAATATAGACTCAGCAGTTGTGAAACAGGGGAAGAGAGATGCCTTATATAACTTTAGAATTAGGATGTTATGTAACTTCTTCCTCCTTTTTTATTTACAGTAGTTTTCTGCCCCTTGCTATAAGAACAATACAGTTAGCTTTTCCTCCTAATTTTTGTTACTACTATTACCTTTCTTGGAGTTTACTTTTTTATATTCTTGGATAAGCTTAGACTTCTACTACTTGTTTTGTCAACTTTGACATAGTTATTATAGATGAGACATGCATTCCATTTTTTTTTCCTACATATTTTTCTTGTTTTCCTCCCATTTTCTTTTAAATATATCATTTCTACATTGTCAGTGTGTGTAATATATGCATGCCATTCTTTCATCTTTATCTCATTTTGATTTTAGAACCAAAGATCCTTAATTGAATACATTAAATGCTCAGTGGCATTTATTTTGCAAAAAATTCTGTAGTTTCACTTGAATGGTTGGAGATTTTCCTCTTGTCATATCTTAGAAGGGCTCGTGTTAACAATATCCCCTATGTTATTGCATGTGCAAGTGATTTGTGTATAGTTATTACATGTAACATAAATTTCTGGATATATATTGTCTGGATATAAATTTCTTTATTACCATGAGAATATTGTGAATGCCACTCCACTGAATTTGGTCATTAAATGTTGCTGGATTCATTCATTAACTTTTGCTTCATAATTAATCACCTCAAAATCTCAGAGGCATACAACATTAGATAATCATTTTTCATGGCTCTGCTGATCAGCTGAGAGTACACTGATGAGGTCTGAGCTCAGCCAGGCAGCTCTTATAATTTGGGTTGAGACTATTCATACTCATGGACTGGCTCAGGTCATCTCATCTACCTTGGGTCCTGGATGGGGTAGCTCCATTCCACATTCTCCATTTTCCCATGAGGATCCATTCATCCCAGGAGGGATCAAGCTACTAGCCCAGGCATGTCCCTTTCATAGTCATGGTGTAAGTGCAATAGCAAGTAGTGCAATTGTAGGAACAGAATACTTTGGGAGTGTGGGGGCAAAAAGAAAAATACGTTTCCCCCCACCTTCTAAATTCTCCTAACTGGGCTAATAATCAAACGAACAGAGAAAGATTAACAGGAGAAAATGTACAAAGTTTATTATGATGTACATGCTGAAGGTGTCATAAGATACGAGACTCCAAATGCATTGAGCAGTTGAGGTTTAGATACCATTCTAGACAAAGGAGAAAGGGGGCAGAGGTCTGAGATTTCAAAGAAAACAGGCAATTTACAGGTAGCTGAGGAAGAGCTGAACACATGTAGCAGGCAAATTCTTGATAGGCAACTGAGCAAAAATGGGACATGATCGGGTAGGGGGTCTAGCTATCAGGTTCCTGACTGGATGGAGCCTTCCTATCTAATGCTGAGGTGAATATGTTGATACCTTTCCTGGAGCAGGCCTTTCTAGAATCAGCTAGGTAGCAAAAGGGAGAGGATCAAAGATTCTTTCTGAATCTTTTGTCTCTTAATAACCAGATTAAAATCAGTATCTCATAAGACATAGTTTTGGGGGTGGCAAAACTTTGGTCCTGTTCAGAAGCTTTTAGTCACAATCATACCAGTAACATTACTTTCGCAAAAGTAAAACACAGCTTACTCCCAAATTCAAGTGTTGGGGAAATATATTCCGTGTTTTATTTTTAGAAATTGCCAAGTCATATGACAAAGAATCTGGATATAGGAGTGGATAAAGTGTTGGACAAATCCTGAAGGTTACCTCAGTGCAGTAAATAAGTTCTAAAGCTTGATTTTATTTTCCTGATAAAATTACTTGATCTTATATTTGGCTGCCTAAAGTATTGTTTCTTTGTCTTTAAAATACAAAATTATACTAAAATATGTAGTATCTGGGTCAACTTTCTTTGGAATATTATTGTTGTTTCCTTACTCAATTTATCTCATTTGATTTCAGGAAAATATTTTTTAACTTTTCGAAGCAAAAATTACACTGGATGAGATTAAACAGGCAAGGAGGACTTTCTTCCAGGCTATTGCAATAAAGAAAGAGCAGAACTCAGTCTGAGCCCACCTCCAAGGGATGGAGAGTAATTAGGAGCTGGGTGAGGGGCTAGAAGAACATCTATATTTGCTAATTGGCTTTACTCAGAGGAAAAGTAAACTGTCTCACATCTTAATGGCAGCAGGTAGTTTTACAATTTAAAGCAAGGTGTACAAGGAAATTAAGCTTTTACTCTCCCACAGGAAACTAGGAAATAGGGTGCTATCTTCCTTGATGATTACATTTCAAAGGAATGGTGCTCAGGTCATTGAGAAAGGCATTCCTGGATTGTAAAACTGTCAGGAAGGTTTTTAAAAGATTTACAACTCAAAAGAGCAGAGGAAGAATTTACAATTATACATTTTCTAAAAGTAAATGGTCTTAAATAAATGTTAGTCTAGTTCAGGGGCCTAGAGTTTTGAAGAAGCCTGTCTAAAGTTGAGTCAAACTGAAGGAAACATTAAAGCTTCCTTGGTCAAATTACATTTTAAAATATTTGTTCTGTTCTAGTTACTTTAGTTTTCTCTGGCTTAAATTTCCTCCTTCCTGCATGTTGAGTTCATTGAGGTTTAGAGGAATAGCTTCTCCTACATTTAAAATACAAACAAAACAAAGGATTCCAAATTGCTAAAGCAATTTTTAACTGAAGGGAAGTTAATTAGATTCTTTATTATTAATTTTTATAATACAATACTGAGGTAACTTTAAGAGGAAGCCAGGTATTTTTGAAATTAGCATTTTGAATCAAGAATAAGTACTTAAAAATCAAACCCTCTTCCAACTATAAACAATTTTCATTCCTTTCACCCTTGTCTCACACACTTATGACCCAATTCCATACGTATTTTCCCGGTTTCTGTTGGTATACATTGGCAAAATCATGCAGTTCTTTTGATATATATCACATCTTCTCATGGGTTGTACTGTATATTTCACCCTCTGGAGCCTGCTGTGTCTTGAGTCTAGTTATAGGTTAAGAAGAACGAAGAGGAACCAGAACTAGGTCCCTAGGCCGACCAGCAACCCCTTGTACACCAGCTACCTCAAGAGAGGTGGTTAAAGTCTTTATTGAAGAAGAGTCTAAACACCTCAGGTGAAAGAGTTGCTTCTAATGGTGTACAAGGGATTTAGGTGATACATGTCCCCAGCTTCATCAGAATCTGCTTTATGCCCAGTCCAGTTTTCAGGATTCCATTTCTTCTCAGTTAATATCCTCATTTTGCTGAAAAAAGACTTGGTGAAGTTGGGAATTCAATTTTGGTTATAATTCAGCTACCTATAGGATTGAACTTTGGGCATGGTTTTCAGAAATCCAGACTCTTTGGCTCTAAGAGATAAGAGTTTCTTTTAAGGATGTCACTTATTCTTTTTTGTTCTTTATACATACCTTTAGGTGGGAATTTAATGCATTTAACTCATTATTTTTATTCCCCAAGTTCTCAGAGCACTTAGAAACCACTAACCCATGCTTTTATAGTCCTTATTTACACACACACACACACACACACACACACACACACACACACACACACACTTGTTCTGTGGCCACAAGTGCTTGATTACCTAGAGCTTTGCCCTCAATAGAAACTTGGTTATATGAGAAGATATCAACAAATGATAATTTGCATAACTCTTTTGTCTCTGCAAGCTGTGGACTAGCAATGTCTCTTTTGAGATTAAAACTAAAAACATGAGAGTCAATACTTTTAAATCTTATAAGATTAGAGACCCAATTACAAATAACAGAATCAATTCAAAGAAGCAGTCCTTAAGACTATGTTTCTTTGGAATCACTTTTGTTACCAAGTTCTGTGTCAATCAAGTTTCAATCAGATAAATGGAACCACTAGTGTTGCTGCTTACATACATGCATATTTACAGGGGTTTGTTTCAGGGATTTGATCTCATATGATTCTGAGAGCTATTTTATTTTTTTTTTGAGGGCATTGTCACTGGCCCTCATATGTGGGACACGAACCAGGGCTGCCGGCTTCCCAAGCCAGCGCTTAACCACCGCACCACTCGGCTGGCCCCTGAGAGCTATTTTTACACTGTCAAATGCCTTCTTACTTTATATGTACTTAAAGTCCAAAGTGTACAGTCAGGAATTGAAAATGAATGTCATGTGATTGAGAGCAAGGATAATATAACTCACAAATGGGAGAAGACTCCAAGAGGACACAGTGAAACTCAAGTAAATTCTCACTGCCTTCATCCATGATGAAGAGAGTACCTTATGGGAGAAACTGATGTCTTTTTGTCCTGTAGCTAAATACACACACAGGCCAGAAGCAGAGAAGCTAAAGGAGGATTCAGGGAAAAGTGGGTTTAATTGCAGCCCAAGTAGCTGTTACATGCCGTTGAGGAAAATCAACAAGTAAGCAAGGAGACTTTTGTAACCAAAAAAAAGTCTCTTCCTGACCCCTTGTGTGTAAAAACAAAGTGGCTGCTGCTTCACTTCTGTCCTTCAAATTCTGTGGGAAGATACATCCTGTGGTTCATCCAGAAGTAAATAAAGGGAATTCTCGGAACCGGTCAGTCAAGCCAAGCAGACAAATTGCAAAGCCAGTTGAAACACATTAATATTTGTGTAGCAAAACATATGATTATGTTACAAGAGACAAACAAAAACTATAAGCAGGCTCACATTGAATACATTGTCAGGTTTTGCCATCAAAATATTTTTCATTAATTTGACAGAAAACCATTCAGGTTTTAAAGATATTAGGATTCTATAATTGTCATGATATTCAGGACTTGTATGTCTTCTCTCATATTTTCAGGTAGAACAAACTTAAAAATATGATTTGGGGTGAAAAAAAATATCAACCAAATTTGATAATCAAGAAAACTCCTGCTGTACAACAATATCCAATAAAACATATACTCTTCTTGATTCTAAATAGTGACTTTCAAGTAACTCTTTTTAGTGGACATACTCTATCATATATATCTATATTGTATATCTATATCTATATAAAACTAAATATCCTTAGGGCACAGATATTCTTTGCACTATAATTTTTGGTCTAATTACATTTTTTTAAATCTGTCAATGAAAATAATCTCCCTCTGAGAATCCAGATTTCCAGACCTAAAAAATATATAGTTATTTAAAAAGATTTTCCAAAATGGTATAGAAAATGAGTATATGAAAGCTGTGGCCAGGAGAATGTGACTTTTAAACTCTGACTGTAGCAAATGTTGTTGACCAAGTTTCCAAACTATTGCACTCGGAAATCTGTTACCATGTCTGTGCCTAGACTAGACTTCTTTTTTAAAAAATTTATTATTATTATTATTATTATTAGTTTCAGATGTACAAAACAATGCAATAGTTATCCTTTGCACCCCTTACAAAGTGATGACCTCCCTCTCCCATCCACTGCCCCCCACCCCCGATATCATACATATCTATTACAATTCTATTGACTCCATCCCCACACTATACTCCATATCCCGTGACTATATATGTATTAAATTATAGTTGACATATAATATTATTAGCAGCAGCTTCAGATGTACAGTGCAGAGATCAGGCCTCGACACCGTCCATGAAGTGGTCTCCCTAACAAGACATGAGTCCATCTGGTCCCCTAAAAAAATATTTACAACATTATTGATTATATTCCCCAAACTGTCTCTTCTAGCCCTGTGGTAATATTGTAGTTATGAATTTAGATTGCTTCCCTTCCCCTTCTTCCTCATGCCCACCCCGTCCCATCTAGTAATCATCAGTTTTTCCTCTATGTCTCTAAGACTATTTGTGTTTACATTGCTCGTTTATTCAGTTCTTTAGATTCCACATATAAGTGAGATTATATGGTATTTGTCTTTCTCTGACTGACTTATTTCACTTAGCATAATGTTCTCTTGTCCATCTATATCATTGCAAATGGTATGATTTTATTCTTCTTTATAGCGGAGTGATACTCCATTGTGTAAATGTACCACAGTTTCTTAATCCAGTCATCTACCGCTGGGCATTTCAATTGTTTCCAAGACTTGGCTATTGTAAACAGCACTGCAATGAACATAGGGGTGCATACATTTTTTTGAATTAGTGTCTTGGGTTTTTCAGGATAAATACCTAGGAGTGGAATTGCTGGGTCATAAGATAGTTCCATTTCCAATTTTTTGAGATACCTCAATACTGATTTCCATAGTGGCTGCACTAGTCTGCAATCCCACCAATAGTGCAGCAGGGTCCCCTTATCCCCACAGTCCTGCCAGCACTTGTTTGTTGATTTATTGAAGATAGCCATTCTGACTGGGGTAAGGTGGAGGCTGAACTTCTTGTGGGCTATTCCAAGCCAATGACTGAGCATGGTAGGAATACCAGGGTAGACCTATCTCAAGAAAAAACTTCGGAACTTCCTCATAAATTACTTTGTTTTAGGATTCCCTGTGAGCCTTGCTCAAATTTCTTCAGAATTTCACAGGAGGCTTGAGGTCAGACTTGCATATCAGAATGATGGTTCACCAAGCCTTGTTTTTGTTTTTGTTTTGTTTTTTCTCCCAACAGTCATTTTTCTATAATAATTTTTTTCACATGTAACTCATCTTGAAGGGCTGGCATAATGCAATTTCATGTGTGTGTGTTTGTGTGTGTTTGTGTGTGTGCGCATGTGCATGCACGTTATAAAGGCAAATACAAATAAAAATAAAACTTTTAATTATCCCTGTTGTAAATAAGGGAGGGGACTTCTCCCATCCTTTTTCCTCTTGTCACAAGGATATGAGAAATTTATTTTTCCTTTAGATAAAACCAATTACCTAACACACATGGTCACTCCAATTACCAAATGAATTAAGAGTAAACTAAGTGTGACATATTGTGCTGTTAAATATTTTACTTGAGTACTATTATTTATCTTGAGAACATACATGTAATGGGTTAAATCCATTTGGCTATATAAAAGTGTGAGATTCTTTCTGTTTTTACAATCTCTTAGTGGATTGCCTGCAATGCATATCATATTCTGGTTTAATTAATGCTTATTCAATACCAATGCTTATTTCTTTCCCTTCCACTTATGTGGAAGAGGTTTTTTTGATTTGGAGATTTTGTTTTTCATTATAAGTCCCCAAGAGTATGTATATGAGTGTGTGTATGTATGTATAGTTCAAAGCATTGTTTTAAAATACCTAGTGCTTGGATTGCAGGATGATTGAAAAGATTAAACAATGTGTAAACTAATGAAGAAGGTACTTAAGATAAATAAATTTTAAGTATAAATGCTTTGGAAAATAGAATGTCCTAAAGATCATTTTCCTGTAGTAATCTTGAAATAATAATTGTTCAGATATAGGACATTATGTTGTGCTTCAGTAGTCTAAAATGAACATTTAAATATTAAAACTTCTTTAAGCATGTAATTTAAGGACGAGATCAGCCTAATAAGGATCCAATGGTGGAATTTTTCTCTAAAATTCATGGATCAACTTAATAAACTCAAACTTGCAATTTAGAAACCATATAGTGTTGGGGATGAAACTATTGCTGTTAATAATTTCTTTAAATAATTTTTACTTTAATAAATATATTTTGTGCTACTCAAACTATAATTAGCAATTTACATTTGAAATTACTCATAAACATTGATTGATAACCTCAAATTTTATCTACAATGTTGTTTCTTGAATTACTGAATATTTAATATTGAAATATACCTACAGGAGCTGGCCGAGTGGCACAGTGGTTAAGCGCTGGCTTGGGAAGCCAACATCCCCAGTTGGGGTCCCACATATGAGGGCCAGTGACATTGCCCTCAAAAAGAAAAAAAAAAAAAAAAAGAAAAAAAGTGTCTGAAATATACCTACATATCAGTATTTCAACAAATTTAACATCACTGATTCTGATGCTAAATATAGGAGGATTTTATATATGCTGCCAGGTTGAGAGTAATTTTAAAATACCATTGCTTATAAGATCCATTGATATTTTATGTAAAATAAATGTGAAAAAAGTGTAACTCTAAAAGTGACAAACTAGAGTAATACATAGATAATATGAAATTTGGGGAATGGCCTTCTAAAGACACTATCTTTATCTAAAACTAATAAATATCACAACATTTCTAACATGGAAAGAGAAAAAAATGATAAAAATCATTGCAAGTAATATTTTGGTAATTTTATGCTTTTCTTTGTAATCACTTTGTACTGCTTTTATGCTTTTAAGTACAAAATTATTCAATTTTTTCACATTGCCAACTAAGTTACTATTTTATATAGTTCTCTGTATTGCAAACATGCGCTATTTCTTGGAAAGGCTATGTCAATTACTAGTGATAAGTTTAATCATTTATAATAATAGGTCAAGCTACTTCTCAGGGTACATTTCTTTAAAATCCTTGAGAACTGAAAGCTTGGTGTCTTCCTTAATATAACTGTACTATTTAACACTCTCCTTTAATATTATTTTACTCTTCCAGGAAATTCTTACCCAGGAAGATAAAGTTACAAACAAGTTTGTTCCAGAAACTTCATGAAAATCCAGACCCTACACAGAATATTGAACTAGCTCCGCTAAAATAGTACTTTCTTTTCACAACAATAGGCTGCTCAAATGGGATCATCAAAGATCCCTTTCAAAACACCACCTCAGTGAGTCCCCCACTGATAAATTATTATTCCACAAATTTGACCTCATTTCCAATACATTTCCAAAAGGCAAGGTGATGTATTGGACCCCCAAAATCCTACAAATATCCTGTCTTTGACCTTCCTGTTCCAAGAAACTCCTAACATTGTCAAGATAGTTCATTCTTTTACTGCAGTCAGCAATAAATCTCTCTCTACTTAATTAATGGATTTAGTAGTCTCTCTGGAGAGGTGGCAGGAAACACCTTCACTATTTTTAAAAAATACTTAAGATTATTATTTATTTATTTGCTGTGAGGTTTCTATAAAATAAAAGAGCATTGGTATCACTGTTTTGTCATACACAGCAGTTTACCATATGGTAAACATACATTAGAATATAGTTAAGGGTGAACAGGAACCGCTTTTATCATATAACACGATTACATAGTGTGAAAACATTCAGGAAGTGTTTATGAACTTAGTGAATGCTGAAACATAAGCTATTTTTTCACAAGATGATAAGGAATTTTACAAGGAAAATAGAGCCAGTATTTTAATTCTTTTCAAGATAGCTATTTAGTATGTCTTCTCAAGAAAAACTGCCTAAGATTTTCATTTATTTTCATGTGAGTTATAATCACATGAAATCTTCAGATTGTCAATTAGGCAAAAAATCCTTTCACTCCTAGTGCTCTCACATAGTTGTACAGTTTTACAAAAGATTAACAGCAGATCAATGGTTATATTAAAATCTAGCCCTCGGGTTAGTTCAACCTAACAGTTCTATAAGACTGTTATAACACCCGGGAGATTTAAATCTTTACTCATAACTCTGTGAAAAATATTTTTGTACAGAAAAGAACCACACAAGATTCAAGTAAAGGAAACCACAAGGTATTTCATATAAATCAGAGCTGATTTTTTAAAAATTATTGAAATATGACATACATTAGAAAGAAGTGCACAAGTCATCAATAAGAACTCAATGAAGCTCTACAAAAGCAAACTGTGTAATCAACACCAGATGAAGAAAGAATATTACTCATATCTTGAAACCCTCCCCCATTTTGCCTCTCCATTACTGTCTCTCCTCAAAGATGATGTTTTCATAGAGACTTTTTTTGTTTTTTCACAGGTGTATACTTATGTCAAAAATTATACTTTAAATATGTGATGTGTATTTTATGTCAATTATACTTCAATACATTGTTCATAAAAAGTAAATATACAAGGTAATTCCCAATAATGATAACTGCTGTAAAATAGTTAAATGGAAGAAGACGGAGGGACATAAAAACATCTCCTTTGAGGAGATGGAATTTTTTCATGATAGACCTGACTGATAAGACTGAGTCAAGTATGAAAAGACCATGGGAAAAAAGCATTCCACACAGAGAAAAGAGTGACTACATGCCAAACTATGGTAGGGGCCTCACAAAAATCAACTTGAGTTAAAGAGACCAGGTAGAAAATACTATAATGAACAATTCTTTATTTGTAAGGTACAAAGAGGGCTGAAATTAATCTCCACTGTTAGAAGTCAGAACAGTGTTACCCTTGGGGAGTTAGGAGATGGGTAGAGACTGGTAAGAGTACAAGGGACACTTCTGAGGACCTGTTAATGTTTTTGATTTAGGTGCCATTTGTCCAGGTGTTATGTTTATGAGAATTTGTGAGTCACACAGTTATAATATAAACAATATATGTGTATCCATACACTATGGTATGTAGATGTCAGGTGGTATAAGCCACTTAATATCAAGAGCCAAGCAAAAACAAAGGTAGAGATAGATTACATAAACTGTGTCAACTGAAACAGGGGAAGCTAACTCACAAGAAAAAACTAGGGAGCTAAAAAAGAAAACTAAGGTATGAGCATAGTTTCAGAAGTCTGTGGGAATAGTGGTCTCCTAGAGAAGCACTTGGCAGTCATTATTCTGACATCTATGAAGAGCTCCTTTGTTTATATACCTGTCTCTGAATGTCTAAGGTCAATGGGTACAATTGGTGCTCATTTAACTCAGATAAGCAATGGATTGCCCATATTATATAAAAGATATGCATCCTCAGAAATAACTTGGAACCTGAAGTACTTTACAGGTAGCCTGCAATTTAGTGGCAAAGGTTGTAGGCCTCCTTTAGGCTGATGCACTTGAGTAATTGAGTCGGGCTCCTAGCAGTAGAATCTCTGCCTCAGGCACAAGGAGCAGTAGTTGTACCATGAGGTCTCTGGTACATGCATAGTAGTGAAGCTTGTGAAAGTCCCTGGGGAAACGTAGATGGCAAAGCAGTTTAACAGATGTGTGTGTGTGGGAAATATATATATATATTTATATATATCTATATCTTACATATATATATATATATATATATATATATATATATATATATATATATATATATATATATCTTACTTTCACACCACCAAAGATCTGTTCCAACCACTATATTGTGATCAAAGCCTCTTTTTTAGATTATGAGAGAATTTGGATGAATAAGCCTTTAAAGAGAAGCTTTGAATTGTCAATACAGTCTCTAGATCTAATGTTCACCTGCATAGTAACCTAGATGTGTTCTGAGAGCCTGCTAATGTATCAGAACTAGCCTCGTCTTCAATCTATTAATAAGGTGGGGAGAAGGACTGGTTATGGTACATGTCTTCCACTGCCATATAATCTGTTCACCATGACTATAAAATGTGGATGATATAGTAAGGGTGTTCAGGGGATTACCGCTGGTCATAAAAATAGATTCATGCAAAGGAAAGACAGTCAAGTGATAATTTCAATGACATAATGTTATTTAAATGTGATATCATCGATATTACACTTTATTAATGATACCAAGACACCACAGATTTTTTTGGCATATGGTTAACTATCTCCTAAGTTTGATATGCATATGGTTAAAAATTCAAACTCAATTTGCTCTTCTATTTTTAATTTGTGCATTAATTTTATGGAGTTGGCCTATTGAGATTTCTGTTAATGAGTAAATGTATTCAACAATCTGTTTTTGAGAAGCAACATAAAAATAGTCATATGAAATGCAAGTTCTGTGAGAACTATGTCCTTATAATTTATGACAAGGAATAGCTCCATTTTGCTCGGGATTTCACTGGAGATGTACCATATTTTGCCATGCATATTGTGTACTTTTTTTGCCCAAATTTATGAGGGGAAAATAAGGATGCACATTATATGTGGGTAGTAGTAATTCTGTATCTATATAAATGTTTTTAATTCTTTTATTTATGCTTATAAGTTAAAAGTGTAACTCTAGAAATCAATAACAATATCCATATGCAAAATAATAACCTGGAATATGATAATTAGTTTTGTTGAATTTATGATGAACTTGCAATGATGAAGACTTTTTGGCCTTCTATGATGCATAAATATTGTAAATTTGTGACTGGTACATAAAATTTCTTGAACCATAATAGGTTAAAAAATAATTGCTAAAATTTCTTTATAATACAGAAAATGAGCACCTAAATGTAAAGAAATAAAAATCCGAATTTAAAAAATTGAAATGAAAGATTTTTTTCCTTGAAAGTTTGGGCCAAAAACATGGGTGTGGTTTGTACATAGGAGAACACTATACATGACAAAAGATGGTATTTAGTTCAAACAATGATTATCCTTCTTACTTAACTTTTAACGTGTTGATACTTCTAATATCTTTTCTGTATAGAAAGCATCAGAATCTGACATTGTTTTGCTTGTGCTATTTGTTTCCCTTTGCCAAAAATGATCAGTTTATGCTTTGCATTTTTGCCTCTAAGGAATTTTATCTATTTTCAGTTTTATATACTACATATCAGTGAAATCATATGATTCTTGACTTTCTCTGTCTAGCTTATTTCGCTTAGCATTATAATCTGAAGATCCATCCATGTTGTTGCAAATGGCACTATTCCATCTTTTCCTATGGCAGAATAGTACTCCAATATTTTATCTATTTTTAAGCAAAATATTGCTTAAATCTAGCAGCCCTGTGCTTGACACTTTGTGCTAATAATTTCCCACATATCAGTGTGTACTACGTATCAATGGTGATGTCAAATTATTTTTTGTGTGCCCTTTAAGCAAAACCTGGTATATATATAATGTTCAGGTACCTCCATTTTTCTTATTTGTCATAACAGTTTGAAATTCTTTTTTTCTATTACTATCAAACTGGACTAATACACAGAGGGACTGATGAACATGGCCCATATATCATTCATAAGGAAGAGTCTATCATACCACTGAACACATGCACAGTTTGGAGATGTCACAGGAGACATTATCATACTTTCTAGTGAAATTTACTTCTTCATTGATGTGCATTATACTTAATGGAGGAATTATTTACCTTATTTTCCCCACTGCTGCATTTATCACTTTCTAGTGTAGCAAAGTGTTGTGAAGCAATATGTTTAAAAATACAACTTCATCTTATTACTATACAGATTATGCTAGTAAACATTTTGCCAATCTAATACTGTTTCAAATTTCCATTAAAAAAATAAGTGAGCCCTCATTCTAACAAACCCACTGCTAACTAGTTTATGTATTTTATATTGTTGACTCTTCACCACAAATCTCAAAAGTACATATTGCCATTTATCCCATCTTACAAATAAAATTCCTGAGGCTTAGAAAGATTAAATAATTCATCTAAAACCACAGAGCTGGGGAATTTGGGGCAAGGATTTAAAACCACATCACTAAACATGAAAAATCTTGTTCATAATTATTGCGTTACACTGAGTCCTACAAATTCTTCAGAAATTATGACACTACTTCTATTCTGTGAACTGTTAATAATAAGAATCTAGAATATGTGGGTTCATTTCTTCTTTTTAGGTAATATAAAATTTTAAGTAAACATTTTCTATTCTTTGAAAATGCTTACTTCCCACCTACACATAGATATAATTATTTCATTTGCTTTTGGTCTTTTTAAAGACCTCTCCTTAAAATTCCTTTCCTAATTATTAGTCTGATTAAATTTATACTGCATAACAATTTTTTAAAAATTTAGTAAAAAACATTAAAAAAAAATTTTTTTTTAAAAGATTTTATTGGGAAATTGGTGGAGGGGAACAGTGTTGGTGAATCAGGGAAGGGGAACAGACAAGTTGCTGTCTTTTTGTTCTTCAGTTTAGTTGCAGAGGATGTTGCTTCACTGTTGGTATCGTCATTGCGCTCTTCCCGAATGAGGCAGATCGGTCACTGGCCTCTGGATGTCGCCCACTGCGGATATTGGCAGCTCACGCTTGGCTGCCAGCCGCTCACGCTTGCTGCGGGCCACACACTGTAGCCTATGGCAGCCCACTGCAGCAGGGGCTGCAGCCCACACCATCACCGGGGCTCGCACAGCCCAGCTCCAGGTGGAGCTGTTGTTAGCTGTAGAGGGCAGTGTCACTGGCTCTCATGTGGGATCCGAACCGGGGCCGCTGGCATCCCAAAACCAGCACTTAACCAATGCGCCACTCGGCCGGCCCAGTATATCATTATTTTAAATTTCAGTTAGTTCTCTAGTAATTTTATATAAGAATTTTTTTATCAGTTTCATTGAGTTATAATTGGTATTAAATAAAATACACTGATGCAAAGTGTGTGTGTGTGTATATATATATATATATATATATATATATATATATATATATATTTTCTAGTTGAATAATTAAACAATTCTTACTGGCACAATATGACTAAATGTTCTGTTTAACTTTAGACAGTGAAACTACTAAAAATGTTCCGACATAAATGACCTTGTAATCATACCTGATGCTATTTGTGATATTATTTTCTTAGTGACATTGTAATATCGGATTTATATTTCTCACAGGAGAAATCTCACATTACTGCATCTGTAATGGATTTGTATATTTTTAACATTTTCCATGTTTTTTGGTTTTTTAAAAAAGATTTTATTGGGGAATTGGGGGAGGGGACCACCCAACTTGTTCTTCAATCTTTGTTGTGGAGGGCGCCAGTTACCATCTGGCTTCCCGTGGGCAGCTCCTGGCCTCTAAGCTCAAGGTACTGTGTTCAATCTTAGTTGCGGGTGGGTGTAGCCACCATCCCATGTGGGAGTTGAACCCAGCAGCCTTGTTGTTAAAGTGCACACCTTATCCACTGAGCCAACCATGCGGCAGCTCAGCTCAAGGTGCCGAGTTCAATCTTTAGTTGCAGGTGGGCATAGCCCACCACTGAACAGGCAATCTTGTTGTTACACCAGCTGAGCCTTCCTGCTACCTGTTGGCAGCTCAAGATAACCAGCTAGGGCGCAGTGTTCACTGGCCCATGTGGGAATCAAACTGGCGGCCCTGTTGCTCAGAGCACACGCTCTAAGCCAACTCTTAACCAACTTAGCCACTTGGCCGGCCCCACATTTTCCATGGTTTTAAATTTGAGTGAACATGCTGTTTTGAAAAGAGAAATTTCTTACACATTTCAAATAAAGACAATGAATGTCTCTGTAGTTAGAAAGGTTGGTATATATTTAAATGCCTATTCCAGGTCAAATCTGTAGCAAGTGCTAAACGGATTTAAAAACAAGGTATACCAGAAAAAGAAAATATAAGATGATGTGAATTAGGTGGATAAATCTTAGATAGCATGGTACAGTTCTTAAATAAATTAAGATTAAAGAAAAGATAAAGATAATGAAGACTAATGAAGATTTCAGAGAATTATATAAGGTGGAAGAAATGTAAAATTTGGAGAAATATGGGAGGAAATAGCTAAACATAGAAACTAATGTTTAGAGACTTATTTGTTCAGTATTAATATTATTAATAAAATGCATTTGTGACCTAAAGCTATAGTTCAATGGACAGAAAATATGTGTGTACCAATAATTTCCCTATTGCCTAATAAGTAGCAAATTTTCTAAAATAAGGAAAATAATATTTCTCTTTTTAATCTTAAAAGGTTTATTATCAAGGATTTCAATATTGAAAGGAAAAAATCTTAACAAAAATACAAAAACAGCATTTTAAAACATCATTTTATGACTTAGAAGTCTATTGCTAATCTATTATCTCTCCTTTATGGGTAATAGCCTACATTTAAATTCTAGGACATGAGTTCTAAATGTCACAAATAGAGAGAAGAATATCTTGAACAATAAAATTAGCTCATGTTATTAAGAGTAACTTTGAATTCTGGATGAATATGATGCATTTTAATTAGACCCAAGAAATTACAAGTATATAACATTATGGATGAATATTAAAAAAATTAATTAACTTCATTTAATATGATTCTTGTCTAAAGATAATAAACCTAAATCTTTCAGGTTATTTGTTTTGACATATGTGAATCTATATTTTAAGCCTATCACAATGCATTCATTTGCTTATAAAATGTTTCATTTATACTTTATAAAGCTTAAATTTCTTAAAATTTTCACATGCCATGAAATATTATTCTGTTTTCTGTTTTGTTTTATATTTTTTGAACCAGCCAGCATGTAACCATGACTTTCAAATATTTTCATTTTTATCCCACAATGAAAAAGATTTTATATTATTTTATGATCAAGTATACATTTATGTATATCTTTCTCTCTCTGTATCTATGTGCATTAGTATAAGAATTTCATGAGACAAACTTTAAAGTTATTAAGAGTAAATATTCTAATATTCCTATTCTACTCCATTCCATTCCATTCAAATCAATTCCACTCCATTCTATTCCATGTAACTATGTATTTTTCAAATGGTCATGATCTACTAAAGTGACTTCCCAACCCACTAATAGATTGTGAACTATAGCCTGAAATATGCTGCTTTACAATAAACAATGACCCGTGCTTCGTAGCACAGATGAAAAGTGTAATTTATAATTTTTAAAATTAAAGTTTATTGGGTAACAGTTGTTAGCAAAATTACATAGATTTCAGGTGTACAATTCTGTAATACATCATCTATATATCACATTGTGTGTTCACCACCCAAAGTCAGTTCTCCTTCCATTACCATATATTTGATTCCATTTATCCTCATCTAACACCCCCTCCCCTTACCCTCTGGTAACCACTAAACTATTGTCTGTGTCTAGAGTTTTTGTTTCTTTATTTGTTTGTCTTGTTGCTTTGTTGCTTTCAGTTTTATATGCTACATAGCAGTGAAATAGTATGGTTTTCATCTTTCTCTGTCTGTCTTATTTTGCTTACCATAATAATCTCAAGATCTATCCACTTTGTCGCAAATGGCACTGTTTCATATTTCTTATGGCAGAGTAGTATTCCATTGTGTATATGTACCACACCTTCTTTATCCAATCATCTATTGATGAACACTTTTGTTGTTTTTATGTCTTAGCCACTGTGAATAAAGCTGCAGTGAACATTGGAGCACATATATGAGATCTAATATTAATTATAAGTTTTTATGCACTCTGAAAGAAATTCTCCAGAGATCAAAGCAGCCATGACCATAGTAATAACATTTTAGATATTGTTTACTTTCAGGAGAAATCGTATTGGAGATTTATTTGACTTAAATAATTGATGGCCACGATTATATCAGTTTCCCCAGGATATTACAGCCTTATTTATATTCTTAATTTACAGTCATATAGCATATTCCTTTTATATTGAGTTATTCAGTTTCCTGAAAAATACTTATTCTTTCAATTCTGTGAAATTATTTTATCATTACACCTTCTTGGAATGACCTCAACTCACTTGCTTCTGATGAATACCCATGAGCCTTTCAAAACTTAACTCAAGTATCATTCCCTCTATGAAGTGTTCTGCTCTCTGAGGTAGGGTTGACTAGCCCTTACTTTTTGTCACCAAAGCAATTATGACATGTCCTTGCTTTAAAATATATATTTCTATTTAAAGGCATAAAATTTGAGAAGTCTGGGGGAAGTATGGATGTCAAATAATTTAAGTGCTGGGCTCTGTGTAGGTATTCATTCCCTAGTTATGACGTTGTCAATTTACTTTATTTCTGCAAACCTGTTTCCTCATCTGAAAATGAAAGTTAACTCTCATAACTATTTATAGAATTGTTGTTAAGATCATCTGACCTAATGAATATAAAGCACCTAAAACATTAGGAACACAACAAGCCCATGGTAAATGTTAATGCAATATTTCAGAAACACACTAGGTGTCTCCAGTTTCTAATACAGATTTTTTCAGAGTGCAATTAAACAGACTGCTTAATATTTACCTCAATGATAAATAGTAAGTGCAGTTAAGCAGACTGTTTAACATTTACTTCAGGAATAACTGGTAAGTGAAAAGATATTTAAATGACATTTGATTATATCTGCAGTGACCAAAGTATTCATTCTTAATGAGTTATTGTTGGATTGTCCAGTATAAATTATTTCAAATAGACATGGTTCAAATTGGAAGTCATAATCATCAATCATTTTGTCATGATTTCTGAATATAGCCAACAATTGATTTAAAGTACAAGGTGAAATACTGCTAATGCATACATGTAAATAGAGTTGCGAAAACAATCATGGAAATTTAATTGCGTTTTCCCATTTATTTATAAAATATTTCAAAACTTGCTATATGAGATTTTTAAAAGTAATTCTGTTCCATGAACATTGCCATAATTTGGATTATTAAAGAAATAACTGAAAAAATGTTACTTATGTGAAGTTAGGGAGAAACTATCATACTTGTTGAGTGGTGAGCAGGAAAAAGAGAAAACAGCTCTACACTCTACTGACTTCCTGAATACAATTTCACTTTAACACACATATGAATATCACTTTGATTTATAAAGTTGCTTAATGCTTTTTGGAAAGTAATGAGAGTGTTTTTTAAACTTAATCAAAAGATCAACCAAGTGTGAGTGATATTTACTTCATTTAAAAATCAATGTTAATTTTCTAATAATGCAAAATATAATACATCTTTGTCAGTTAAAAAAACCAGAGTTATTACATTTAATTATTTTGTGACTTGATATTAGGTTTGCAATGAAAGGCAGCCATACAAGAGGTAAAACTCAATTATAGGTAGGATCTCCCCAACAAATACAGACCTTCATTGGAAATGTTCCTTTGGACTAAAATGGTAGTATCTACTGGGTTAGACTGAAGCACATTTCAGAGGATAGCTACAATACAATTTTCCACTTGAACCGATTATTGTAGATGCTTTCTTCATTTCAAGTGCATGTGATTAACAGGATGAGAGACAACACTAAAAACTGTTCAAAGGGCTTTAAAAGTCAATATTGAGAACAAATCGACTGATTGCATAAAGTGGCTAATTTCTTCCATTGTAAGTGGGATTTATTAATTTATCAGGCACATAAATGGGGAGTATCTTTAAAAGTAGACTAGAAAAGATAATTTATAAGCATTTTATGGGGAAATATATTATTATTAATAACCTTCTTATTGACTTATTTTCAGGTTTATCTTTCCTTAGAGTTGAACTAAAGAACAGAAAGAGATGTAATTTAGGGGAATATTTTTTAATCAAAATACCTTTTCTAATGTCTTAAATCATGTTTTCTCAAAAAGATTTTGTAAAGTCACTAACACGTGAATAAAATGAAAGACATGGTAAAAATTTGGACATTTTTAAAAATAGTCAGTACACATTCTGAAGTCCAAATATTGGTCTTTGCTGTTTACTGGGACACAACCTTCTTCTCATTTTGCTCATACAATCCCACTTCAGGGCCCTGAGAATACCATTTCTCAGGATGATTGTACTGAATTTTTTCCACATTTCACTTCATGTATTTAACAAAACTACAAATATAAATAAAGATAATCAAAATTGACCTAATAAACCTGATCCTCAGAAAATTTTCACATGTTTTTGACTTATTCATGTATTACTCTTAATTAGATTGTTATCCCTACTATTGATACTGTTGTTACTATTTTAACTTTTTATGTTTGCATAATGTGGCTCTCTGTTAGGAGAATATAGTTTAGCTCACTCAGCACCTGTAGCAGATAATGCAAGTGCCCTGCCAGGATTCCCTTAGATGTTTAACATTTCATGTACATGGGCTCTTGCTCTGCTTTTCCAACGGGCTTCCCCCAGGCAGGCAGAGCTCAGATGTGGAATATGGGAATTACTCTTTCCAGTAAGTTACCCTGAACCAGTGACCTGTAGCTGTGGGAATATAAATATTTCTGTCTCTTGCTCCAAACAAGACAATGATGTGACCCTGTCACTGACACTAAAGCTCTCTTGTTGGACTGAGTCAAAATTATCCACAGAGGTACTAGAATGGATGCTGTACTTTGCTTTCCTTCTCTCCTTTCTTTGTCTTACCCACTATCACCATTAGATTTTCACACAAAACTTCCAGGCCTGATTCTGTGGACCACAACTTAAAACAATGCCCAGTCCCAACTTCTCCTTTTCTTGATTTTATCAACAGAGTTTGTAAAAGCTAAATATTCAATTCTCCCTACCTTCCATTATAGTTCAACTAACTTGGAGATTTTCAGAATCCTGGACCTGACTTTATGGGCCGCTAAAATAAAGGAAACAGCAACCTGACTATGATTCTTGTTTTGTGAGACAAATGAACTTTCATTTGCATTATTTTTAACTGAATATTCTAATATTTCCAAATAGATTATAGTTTTTAGAAGAAAGGCACCATGTTTTTTTAACCTATTCATCTTTTTATTGCTCTCTGTAATGTAAAAATATGATTATATATATAGAGAGAGACTATTTTGCACAATTATATATTGTATGCAGATAAGTGAAAAACACTTCATATGTTAAAAATATTGTATTATTTGTTAATCTTCTACATGTATTGTTTCTTTTTCTTCTCACCAGAATATAAACTCAATGAGAGCAAAGAAATAGATTTTTTATCACTGTGTCCTTAATGCCTAGAAAAGTGTTTAATGCTAGAAATTCTAGAAATTCAATAACATTTGCTTACTTAAATAAATTTAAAAATAAAACATATGCATAAAATATAAATGATATAATAATTGTAGAGCTTTCAGGGTAACACTGCATATATTGTTTTGTACTACAAATAAAACTTAGAAAATATATTTATAATTATATTAAATATGCTGCCTACATAATGTTTTATGGATAACAGTCTATCAGCTATATGGTTAGATAAGTAAATAGATGAATGGATGAATGCAAGAATGAGTAAGAACCAGTAATTTTGACTTCTGTTCCTAAAAAGGATTAATAATGAGTTTATGGAAACGTTATACATTAAATTTTATTTCAAAATGCAAGGTGTTTTTTTGTTTATTTTTTTTTTGGCTGAGCCATCCTGCCACCTGTTGGCAGTTTAGCGGCAGCTCAGCTTGGGCTGGGCATCAAACTGCTATTGCTCAGAGCTCAGCTCACACTCTTGAGCAAGCTCTTTACCAATTGAGCCACTCAGCCGGCCCTTTGTTTGGCTTTTTAAACATGTAAGAATTATCAGCAAAACAAGGAGCAGGGGAGTAGCCACATGATCTATAATTGAAAGTGCCCTGGACCCAAATCATGCAATCTCAGTGTTGCCACTCATTAGCTATATATAATCTTGAATATATTTTCACCCTCTTCTAGAGTAAGGGTAAGCATGATTTTAAAAGCTACATTGCCATCCGATAGTGGCTACTGCTTGCTGTTCATGCTCCATTACTATGAATTACACTCCCAATTGATGTTAGTATTAGATTGAACTATATGAATTTACTGCTTTTAAAAATTAAAAAACAAAATAGCTGAACATTGGCAACTCACAGTTCAACCATTTTAGATAAAAGACATTTTAGAGGGTGCGAAAATTAACAAGACTCTACCCTACTATCAACATTCTATTGAAGGATGTGATAAGCAAATGCTATTTTATGTAAAATTACCTAAATGGTAAAGTAAATCACGCAGTTGACTCAGCCCTGTGCAGAATCACATACTGTTGAAGCTGACTTACAGTAAAGATTGCTAAATGCCATACTGGAGAACCTGGTCATATTTTTATTATTTGTGATCATTGATACCTTTCTTCCAGTTTGCTTATTTTAGATTGGTATACAAGTATGCTCATATACTCATACGTTTGTGTTACAAGTGCCTACCTCTAACACAAAATATATGGACTGCTCCATTTTTATAATAATCTTGTGACAACAACTGGGAATTAAGTTTTCAACCCTATGTTCTAAGCTACCAACAGATGACCAACAGGTCTTTGGAAAGGACTGGAGAGAGGTCACATCTTTATGCCATTACCAACATAATAAGACATAGTGTCTTTTCTTAATTAAATAAAAATTGCTTTGAGACATTTTTAGTCATAATGTCAGCTAACTTCATAATTTCAATATATTGCTATTTAATTGCTTTAGGATACTTTATCAAATGAATTAATTCAGCAGGAAATGCATACTGGAGGGAAGTCATTGTGCATGATTTGCTGAATATTCTCTTAACTAACACAGCTAAGTGATTTTTTTTAAATCCTTACATTTGTATTTTAGTTATGTCAAATATCAAAAATAATCTATATATACCATACATGACTAATTAAGGAAAAAGGAAATGAAAATTCCCTTGTAGATCCTGTTGGGGAGAGAGCAGTTGCCAGTTTATTTACCTTTCTTTGCTTTTGTTTTTGTTTGTTTTTACATTCATAAAGTAGACCCGTGAATTTAGACACTGTTTCTTGTGGTGTGTTTCAAGTGAGCCAGCTTCTAGAATCAGGCAAAATGAGTTTGGGCAGATAACCTAAAGTTCATGTACTCTAAACAGATAAGAAAACAATTCTGTGAAGTTTTAATGATTAATCAAAGACTTCATGCACCATTAAAGATAGACACAATATTTGAGTGTAAGGGAATGAGTAAGAGGGTAGTCAAAGAAGATGTATCAGGCTGCAAATTACGAAAGACTTCTCAGGAAGCCAAGAAGATTTTCTGAAGAATAAAGAGCTAGCTTTTGGACGTGCTGAATTTGAAATAGAAATGCCCAGCAGGCACTTAAGAGACCCAGGATTGAAATTTAAGTAGAGATTGGGACTGGAGATGTGGATTTTGGGATCAGTTTCAGAAAGGTGATTGTTAAGCACTAGGCTCTACGATCTCTCTGAGGAGGGTTAACACTGAAGACTAAAATGTTCGTTAAACATAGAGAATATAAGAGGTCAAAGAAAGGACAGCTGCTATAAAGTGACTTCAAGAAAATTTCTCTTGTTTCTCTCTCACCTATGTATTTAATTGTCCCTTCTATTCTGGTTCATTTCCAACATTTTTTCAAGATGATTAAGAAACTGCATCTTAAATGTAAAAAGAAACAAACCCCATCTTTTTCCCCAAAACACATACACAAGCTTATCTCTACTCATTATTTTATAGATACCTTTCTTAAAAGACTATGCACTGTCTCTCCATTCCCTTACATTTCCGTATGTCCCCATTTTTTTTCAATTCACACAATCTGGCTTTAGCTCCTCCCACTTTACTCAATCAGCTTTATAAGAATGCCAATCAATAGCTTCTTGTAGTAACTACAATGGAAAAACTTCAGCACTTATTCTGCTAGACTTCTTGAAGTGATTATGTTAATCACTTTCTCCCACAGTATTCTCTTTCGGAGGCTCTATGGCAACCTCTGTGGCTAATTCTTTTCAGCCATTATCTTACTGTTTTTCTTCCTTTTCCATGTTAGTGTTCCCTGAATTCTGCAAAAGTTGTACCTCATTTCTTACCCTAGAACCACACCTGGGTAACTTTACTCATGGCCTGTTGTTTAAATTAGTTAATATCCATAAGGCATTTAGAACAATGCGTAATATAGAGTAAGTGCTATACAGACTTTTTTTTTTAACGTATTATTATTATCTGTATGTTAATACTATTTTTCTGGGGATTTTGCAATTCTGCAAACTCAAGTCTCGCATCCAGCATGACAAAGCAGTGGGAGTGGAGAAGAGATGGTGAAAGGTTACGAAAAAGAGAGACACAAATAAGAGCAAACTGCAGTTGGTGTCAGGGGATTCCAGCTTCATGGACTGAGCCCCGAATCAGGCCTGACTGCTCCTTTTATTGTCTCACACACAAGAAAAGATCAGTGTATCTTCCTTGGTCTGTGAGTCTCATACCAGAGAATTTAGCTCAAGGCCAAATCACACATGCCTACAGGCTGCCATTACCAAAGGTCCCATGATGTTATTGTCATGCACCTCCTAAGAGACAGAAACTTCCTCTGCCTAGACTTACTGATAAGAATGCCCAGAGGACAGATGTTATCACATCATTAGGTCATTTCACAAGCAGGCTGTCAGAACCTGAAACAAGGGGTCTACGCCCATTTTCCTCAACTCCCTGATTCCTGTCTGTGCCTGTCTTAGGTTGTTCTTCCCTTGAGGAATTTTATCTGTCATTGACTAACCAGCCATCTTTTGGGACTGAGTAGGGATACATAGTGTAGGCATAATATTGAAGTAATGATCTGTCTTTATGGAATGATGCATTGGGGCAGGCTGCCTATCGTGTGACGACACTCAAGTTCCCAACAATGCAAAAGCCCTACAAATTGCACTGAGAAAAGGTGAAAGCCCCAACATACCCTTCCTTATTGAACCCCACACACAAGTCACTTGGCACTATAGATTCAACATCCTTAAAACTGACCTGAGCACTAAACCCTTTCTCTCAGCTTGCTCCCTCTGTGGAATGCTAGTCTCTATGTGTAGATACATATACATGAGTCCTGATAATTAAGTTCATGAATTCATCCTAGAAAAAGTACTAAATACCTCATTGCTGAATATCACTACAGTCACCTTCAATGTGCTCCCTTTGGGAAGCTATGCACCAAATGCCAGCACCTAGTCCACCCTTGAAAGCAATTTTGGAACTCTTTATGGAATGGCCATCAGAGCTGTTGTCATATTAACTTTGATGTCCTAAATGTCATCAAAATACCTCCCTTTCAATATTTCCCTTATCTTTGGATAAAGAAAGAAGTCACTGGGGGCCAGATCAAGTGAGTAGGGAGGGTGTTCCAATACTGTTATTTGTTTACTGGCTAAAAACTCCCTCACAGACAGTGACATCTGAGCTAGTATATTGTCATGATGCAAAAGCCCTGAATTGTTGGTGAAAAGTTCAGGTCATCTAATTTTTTCATGCAGCCTTTTCAGCACTTCTAAATAGTAAACTGTTTGCCAAGTGGATCAAATTCATAATGAATAATCCTTCTGATATCAAAAAAGGTTAGCAGCATCATTGCAACAAGTTCATAAACTTAATTGTCAGATCTCATATGTAAGGACTGTGTTTTCTTATCCATTCAGCCATTATATCTTTTGATTGAAGTACTTAATTCATTTACATTTAAAGTAATTGTTGATAGATATGTAGTTATTGCCATTTTGTTATTCATAATTTTTATCTTTTTTGTCTTTTCATCTTAAAGAAGCCCCTGTAAGATTCCTTGTAATACTGGTTTGGTGGGGATGAACTCCTTTAGCTTTATATTGTCTGGGAAGCTCTTTATCTGTCCTTGAATTCTAAATGATAGATTTGCTATTATTTGGTAGATTAATCTTAGTTGTAGTTTCTTGCTTTTCATCCCTTCGAATATTTTGTGCCAATTCCTCTGGCCTGCAAAGTTTCTGTTGAGAAATCAGCTGACGGGCTTACAGAAGTTCCCTTGTAAGTAACTACCTGTTTTTCTCTTGCTGCTTTTAACATTCTCTCTTTGTCTTTCACCTCTGGCATTTTAATTGTGATGTGTCTTGGTGTGGGCCTCTTTGGATTTATCTTGTTTGAGGCTCTCTGAATTTCCTGTGCTTGTATGTCTGTTTCCTTTGTCAGGTTAGGAAATGTCTCCATCATTGTTTCTTCAAATAGGTTTTCAATTCCTTGTTCTCTCTCTTCTCTTTCTGGTACCCCATATAATCTGAATGTTGGTACAATTTTTGTTGTTCTAGAAGTCCCTTAAATTATCCTCATTTTTTCAGAATTTTTTTCTTTTTGCTGTTCTGATTAGGTGTTTTCTGCTACGTCATCTTCTAAATCACTCATTTGATCCTCTACTTCATCTAATCTACTGTTGATTCCCTCTAGTGTACTCTTCATTTCAGTTATTGTAGTCTTTATTTCTGACTGGTTCTTTGTTATGTTTTATATCTCCATTTTTATGTTTTCTGTCTCTTTTTTGAAGTTCCCCTTGAAATCAATGAGCATCCTTATAACCACATTTTGAACTCTGAATCTGGTAGTTTGCTTGTATCCATTTTGTTTAGTTCTTTATCTGGAGCTTTGTTCTGTTCTTTTATTTGTGACATGTTTCTTTGTCTCCTCATTTTTGCTGCCTCCCTGTGTGTGGTGTTTCTATGTATTGGTAGGGCTGCTATGCCTCCAGTCTTAGTAGAGTGGCCTTATGTAGTAGGTGTCCTGTGGGTCCAGTGGCACAGTCTCCCCTGTCACCTGAGCTGGATGCAGTTCAGTCATACTTGACGGACCTCATTGAGCAATTTAGTGATTCAGATGATCTCTCAGAAATTCATGCCTTCTGAAGTACTCCCTAAATTGTGTCATGATCTAGAACAGAGGTCAAAAATCAAATATTTCCACCTTAACAAAGAATCCAAGCCTGGTGGTGTCAAGAGGATAAGTCAGCAATGTAACCTCTTACCAGAAAAGAACTCAATACCAGATCCCGGCAATCATTCACAATGTCAATTATACAATAAAAATTAGTAACGAAGAGCCAGATGTTGGAAATAGCAGATAAATAATTCAGAACAACTATTATAAATGTGTTCAAGCACTTAAAGAAAACTGTTGATACAATGAATGAACCAATTCAAATGAAAGCAGAGAAATGAAAATTATAAAAATAAAATAAATCAAGTAGAAATACAAGAACAAAAACTATAAAAACTAAAATGATAATTAAAAGTGTAATCCTTCCAATGTTGGCAAGGCTTTGAAACAACTGAAACTCTCATGCACTATAGATAAGAAGTTAATTAGTACACCACTTTGAAAATGGCTTGGCAGTTCTTTTGAAAAGTTAATCATGTACCTACATATTACCCAACAATTCCACTCCTAGATATTTACCTGAGTAGTGAAAATGCATCTATACACAAAGACTTACACATAAATGTTCACAGATGCTTTATTTGAAATAGCTCCAGCCTGGAAGCAATCGTAAAGTTCATTAACAGGTGGATGAATAAACAAATCCTGTTATAGCAATAAAATGCAAAAATACCCATCAATAAAACTGGAATTAACTATTGATACACACAATAGCTTATATGTTTGTCAAAATCATCATGTTGAGTGAAAGAAACCAGACAAAATGTCAATTGCTTGGCTTAAGAGCAAATAGGAGAGGTCAGAAGAAATGGTCAGTGAGTTGAAGACAGATCAACAAAAATTATCTGAACTGAAGAAGACAGTGGGAAAAACCATGGAAATTATAAACTGTGGGACAATATATTCACCAGTGTTAACTCCTCTCACTTGGAGAAATATAATGATGCAAGATCAACAGGTAAATAGTGTTAGCTTCAATTCATCTATTCCCATAGCTATAAAATTGTACATACTAATCAGGTTTAGCATCAGAATAATATAATTGATATCTTCTTTTCAGCTCTTCTATTAAAACCATTTTATTCTTTAAACATTATTGTATTTAGCAATTGAAGAAAATCATCCAAATATTAAGAAATGTTTTATTGCCAATCACCATTTTTACAAACAAGCTTATTGAGCCCTCCCAGTAATCAAACTACAAAATTACCTTCCAAATAAATGTGTTGAAAATCAGAACACTTTCATATATATTTTTCAAGGTTACTAGTCTTCTAACACTCTGCTTACATCATTTGCCAACAATTTTGTTTTAAATATAACTTTTATAAAGTAGTATCCCCAATGCCTATTTTGGATGACTGGACATTGTTTATATTTGTTTTTCTTACTTTGAGGTGGAATTACTTTTCAACACACTAAAGAGGATGCTAATGTGGTGGGTATCCATAATCCAAGTTTTCATTATCGGATTTATTTCCAATTATAAGTTCATGTAGAGAAGCAAAATTCACCATGACACAAAAAACATTTACTAATGAACTAACATCAATAAAAGCTAATATCTATTCAAACAAGCCTCTTATTTAACATTAATGCTTTTTTTCATCTTTCCAAGCAATTAAAAAACAACAACAGTATCCTGTCAATTGAAAAAATGCAAATCAATTACAAACTGAAATACTTTATTTTTCAACAGATGAAACATTTGATAAAATCAATTGCAGTGATATTGAAAATATCCTCAGATGCAAACCCAGGGCTGATAATCTGCTGATACAAACTGATTCAATATCTACTCAGATGCTACATCTCCATGCTATACCAGTTGTAAATATTTTGCATAAAACCATATCAAAGCCTTTGGCACATCAAAATCTGGCAGAGATAGACTAGTTATCAGTTGAAAAAGAGAAAATTGGACCAAAACTTTGATAGATGATAAGCTTCAAAAGAAAATTATTATATCAATAGATTAAGTGCAGTTCTTGGAAAAAGTGATGAAGCCTCAGATAGTTTTATATAAATGACCTGTTTAGTGATCATATTTTGAGAACCTCCTATAAAGTGAAGATGATTTATTTTACAATTATGCAGTTTTTTCTGAAAAATTATCCTCAAAAATCAACTCTATTTTTTATTTATTTATTCACTTATTTAATATGTAACCACAATTTGAAGAAACATTTAAGTATATACATTCACTGAAATTATTTTCACCACATTTAATTTTATTCTGTTTTTTGCTTTCTTATTTACTATAAAATTTTGACTCCATGCCAAAAGATTTAAGTGGGCTTTTCAAAAAGCAATTTTCCATAATTGATAGAGCCTTTTCAAATGACAAACCATGATAAATAAGCTAAAGAAAATATTAAGAATGCATGGAGAAGATTTTTAGGGCCATGAAACTACTCTGTATAATGCTGTAATGGTGGGTACATGTTATAAATTTGTCCAAACCCACAGAATGTACAACATTCAGAGTGAACCCTAATGTAAACTATGGGCTTTGGTTAATAATGATGTGTCAAGGTAGGTTCATCAATTGTAACAAATGTACCACTCTGGTTCGAGATAGCGAAACTATACATGTATAAGGTCAGAAGGAATATGGAAAGTCTCTACCTTCTGCTCAATTTTGCTATAAACCTAAAATGTCTCTAAGAAAGATTTTCTAATAAAAAAAAAAATGCGGGGGTCCAGCCTCCGCGGAGTCCAGGGGTTCCCTCGGGTGCGACGGAGTCGGCGGAGGGGGGGGGAGAAAGAAAGAGAGAGAGAGAGAGAGAGAGAGAGAGAGAGAGAGAGAGAGAGAGAGAGAGAGAGAGAGAGAAGGCCAGCGGAGACACCGGAAAGAGTTTCTCAGGAGTGTCACACTTTAATGAAATAACATGTCCGTTTTATAGGGACTCAGGTACTTGGGGTTTGGTGGTTTGTAGTTCCCAAGATTTTCACAGTCTTTTCTCCTCTGCAATTGCTCTCTCCAGGGTTCACTGTGACTTACTCTTCCGTTAAAGGATTACCTTGTCTTTATTATGATAATTGCTATGAAACCCAGACTCAGTTTCTGTATGTCACCTAAAGAAGGTTTATCATGACTATCTTATGTTAAGGATTGACATATGTTGCCTAAAGAATGTTTACTAAAGCTATCTTGACTATCTAGAAATCATCCTAAATCCTAGCAGTTAAACACAATCATAAAACTCACAGTATAGTTGAGCTATACTAAAAGACTAGGAGTGGCTGTGTTTAGGGTAAAAGCATCTAAAATCTATTTGTCTGTAAATACAATACCTAGCAACCAAAAGGGTCTCACACCTCCCTTATTATATGTTGCTGCAACAAGGCACTGGGCAAAGTAATTCACACAAGGCTAATTAACAAACCCATGATCAGCTGATGTCTTTGAGCTGCCTCTTACCCGGAACTCTCATGGCCTGAAGACTTTTAATCTTCAAGGAGACTATTCACAGTAGGGCCCTTAGGCAAGTCATCAGCTTCTCACAGGCCTGAGTTTTCTGGCCTGAGTTTGTCAGAAGTCTGTGCCTCAGTTTCCAAGGGGCTTGAGTTCCCAATATCTCAGTTCAGGGGTCCCCCATGGAACGACCGCCTGGCTTGGGTTGTCTCCCCTCTTTTAGGAGATCTTACCCATCTTTGGCTGCGTAGTTAGCTCATTGGGGTATCATAGGAACTTGCCACAAATGCAGTGAATATATTGTCTCCTATAGGAGGAAAGGCACATGGGTTCATAGAGGCAGGAGACATTACTTGACCAACCATAAGGCAGCACCCCTAATATCCAGTGCTGAGCAGGGCAATGTGGCCTTGTCAGACACTGGGGGGCTGTCGGCTTCCCACAAAGAATCCATTGGAGCCTCCAATAGAATAATCACTTGTAATCATGGAGGATTAGGAGACCTCATTAAGAACATTTCATCACATTAAAATGTGTCTGTTCAATAAAGCAGGAACAGAGTTCAGGAAGATGCAGCATGTTCTTCAGAGAGGTAGGAGCTTATGAAGAAGCTTATTGGTCAAGTTAAGCACAATTCATTTAGGAAATTGTAGGAAAATAATGACAACAGCAACAACCTGGCCATAGCATGTAAAACAAGGAACATAATAGAGGGAATCAAGATAAATATAGGGAAACCCAAGTGGAAGAGACTTGTAAGCTATATTTTAAAAGATATTGTGTTGTTTGGGTTCTACAGAGAAAATAGAATCAATTATAGAAATCGATACAGTTATGTATATCTGTATCTATATTGGTATCAGTATAAATATATCAATAGATATAAATATAAATAGAAAGATTTAAGGTATTGGCTCAACAAATTTGTGGGGGGCTGGCAAGTCTGAATTCTGCAGGGCAAGCTGGGAGGCTGACATAGGGAAGAACTGATGTTTTAATGTGGAGCCTAAGGCAGTCTGGAGGCAGACTTCATTCTTCCTTCAGAGGATTTCATTCTTTTTTCTAAGGCCTTCAACTGATTGGCTGAGGCCCACCTAGAGTATGGAGGGTAATCACTTTACCTAAAGTATACTGATTTAAATGTTAATTACATCTAAAAAAACAACTCCATAATAACATCTAGACTGGTGTTTGACCAAACACCTGGGCACCATTGCCTAGCCAAATTGACACATAAAATTAACATTGCAATTAGTAATGGAGAGCAGGTGCTATAGCATACTAATACTGGTCTGCAATCTCAACTTTGAATCCTTGAGGCATATATGTTTAGAAATTTAGATTGAGGGGTAGCAATTTAAAGAGATAGTAAGTTGCATATATTGTGTATTTTATATTCCATACAGAATCCAGGCATGAACTCATACATATTCAAACAAAATGAGATAAATAAACAGCATCATGTCAGTTAAGAAAAAGTCTCAATGCTAATAGATTTTGGGAATAA
The DNA here is from genome assembly GCA_033961575.1 of Aselliscus stoliczkanus. NCBI lineage: Eukaryota > Metazoa > Chordata > Mammalia > Chiroptera > Hipposideridae > Aselliscus > Aselliscus stoliczkanus. Next base: position 133,833,567 of record CM066731.1, on the reverse strand, counting down.
ACTTAAAAACAATAGGCCAAATCAAGTTAATAAAGAAAAACCCACAGTATTAGACAGACCACCTTTTTAGCTTCCCTTTCTTTTCCCTTTAAAAGTGTGTTTCTTCTCTGCTCTGTCTCATACTATGATCATAAATATTGAATTTTACATAGCCACTTCTCTACTCCTTTGAACTCTTGACTCCTATTGGCATTTGGCATCTCAGTCCTTCCTAACTACAGCCAACATACGAGTGCGTCTTGCTTTGCCCAGTGGAGATCTGCTTTACAATCGTGCCCTCTTTCACCTTCACTACATTATATAGGGACACAATTATTAAGTCAAACAGTTAATCAAAATATTTTCCTCAAGTAATCTCATTTTTTTTCTCAGTAGAATTCTGGTCCTATTGATATGTTAACTCAGTTTTTTCCTCTTTAGTAAAGTGTTTGGAGTAGAGTGGAGACAGAAATTAGAGGAATATTTGTAATGTGAAACATGTAGGAACTGGTTAAAATTAAAGGTGTTGCAGATAAAAAGGAAGAAACCTTTTCTTCTTCAAATCATTGAGGACAGCCTAGGGATTTACCCTAGCTAAGAGCCCCAACGCTCTATTTGACCCTTTCAACACAACTCCAACAGATCCTTTCATGATCTTAGTGAACTCAACCTACTCTGCTGGATCTTTTTGACAAAAAATACGTAATATTGCTTAAGTTACAAAAGAATATTTGCTCCAACAGTCTAACAGTAAAGGGTTACATGAGTTTCTTGTCTCTTTGCCAAGCTAACAGTAAAAAAAGACGTGTTCTCACTATATTAATTTTGAATACTAAATGCAATTTCCCATTTATCCAATAAATATTTTTAAATGCCTATTTATATACTATATCATATTCTAGGACATAAGGGTACTCTCCTGCTTTTGTACCACTTATATTGTAATAGGGAGAAATAGACAATACATACTACACACAGGAAATAGGTAAACTGAATAGTACTTAAGAAGGTAAGAAGTGCAATATAAATTAAAAAGTAGAGATTATATTACTGAAGGTGCCAGCAGGGAAAAAAAAAAATGACAGACTCAGAAATGTGATTAAAAAGCAATTTACAAATTGACAGTTTTGGCAGCATGTAGGGACTAGCAATACTGGAAACCCTTTGCCACATCCAGACCTGAATTGGCAAGAGAAGAGAGCCATGAAACAGTATATGGTGGGTGCTGTATCCAGGGGAGTAAAGTTGTCCAACAGAAACTGTAGTTGTAAATAAAGGGATGTGTGCCACCATCAAACTGGCTCTTAACAAGAAAGGAACCATGGGAATGAATATTCTGGCCTCTCTCTTCTATTGGTAAACCCCTGAGAGTGCCACATAATAGCCATCCTCAAAGTGAAGCCACAGAACAAGGGGATCTGAAAAGCAAGCTGTAAAGATCAGCTTTCCAGAGCACAAGGCAAGTGAGAGAAGTGTGAAGAATGGAAGAGGAGGCCTCACAGGGTTAGTTATTGAGAGAGGTAATCATTTTGTTATGGGTAGATTAGAAATTTAATGGTTAGTATAAGTTCATCTCATTATTTATTTATTTATTTATTTATTAAATTTTATTGGGGAATTGGGGAAGGGGAATAGACAAGTTGCTGTCCTTTTGTTCTTCAGTCTAGTTGTGGAGGACGCCACTTCACTGACCCATATTGGTATTATCATTGTGCTCTTCCCAGGTGAGGCAGTTGCTCACTGGCCATTGGACGGCTGCTCACGGCAGCTCATGAAAGTCCACACCAGCTGCCGGCCAGCCCCACTGCAGACTATGCCTTCGCTGGTGACTCATAGCAGCCCAGATCCAGATCAAGCTGTTGTTCACCATCTTAGCTGTAGAGGGCACAGCATCACTGGCCCGCATATGGGATCTGAACTGGGGCCCTGCTGCTCAGAGTTGGCAATCCCAAGCCAACTCTTAACCAACACACCACTCAGCCAGCCCAGTTCATCTCATTATTGAATATATTGGTCATTTTCTAAAACATTGTTAGTAAAATATTATACATTAAGCACTATATATATTGTGTAGTTTACCATAAAACTTGGTAAATGTAAAAAATATTTTTATTGGGTAATAATTTCTGATTATCAAACAACCTGTGTGTACATAAATTATCATTAGCCATTAATCAGTTGGGTATTTACTATACTTAACACTAGAAATTAGATCGTAAATTCTTATTTTTGAAAGCTATCAAATAAAAAGTGTTTTTTTAGTTTTAATATAATTACATAGCTCTGCTAGCTTCAAGAGTTAATATATAGAGAGAGATATATTTAAACAATTGTTTTATGTTAGATGTGACTGTGTAGCCCATTATAGACAAGAAACAGATAACTTCCTTCCTCATTTTCAGACCTTACTACCTTTAATTCAAAAAATATTATTTTACTTTGGATTGTGATATACTAATTTAACTATATTATGACCAATCAAATACACTATAATTTTGTGATACAATGGAGCACGACTTTAAAATTAAACTCAATTATTGTTCATACAGAATAGTCTACGTTTATTCAGTATTTATTGGAATTCCAAGGGAACACATTTAATAGCTAAATGTCAAGAATTGTAGAGTGAGATGATAACATTATAAAAATGAATAGGAAAGTCTTTATATATGGTGATTTGCATTACTCCCTGAAACCAACTTTGAATCTTCTACTTCCAGAAATATTACATAAGACAATTAAATACCTCTTTAATTTAGACACTTTAGTTGGGTATTCTGCTACTTTCAGTTGATGACAGTACTAATGGACACAACAAAGTCAATCTAATATGAAAGAAATACATAAAAAGAGATAAAGAAAAATACATACAAAATTTAAGATGTAAGGGTTTGGTAATATGAATGTGCTAAAGATGGTGCTAGAGCTTGATTTTTTGAGAAGAAAGAATTTTGTGATTTTTGTGTTAAAATTACCTCAGAGATAAGTTAGTCAAATAAACTAGAGAGAAACAACATTTGGAGAAGGGGAACAATTTGAGCAATACAAGGAAAATGAAAAACCCGACTATGTGTAGAGGACCGAACAAATGGTTTTAAGTGCTAAAGGTTAATGTGAATGAAAAAAGATAAGCTTGGAAGGCTAAGCAAAAGGAAGCTCACACAGGACATTTGATGCCCTGCTAACTGATACAAATTTTATTCTGTGGAACTTGGGAACGAACAAATATGTTTTTAAAAAGTGGCTTTGACCAATTATCTATATTTGACAGGTAGATGGGATAAAAAGAACTCAGAAAAGAAGAGACAAAACATTTCAGGGATATATGAGAATTAGGAGAGTTTAGTTAGATACCAGTCATTTGAGCAGGTAGTTTCAATAATGATAGAAATAATCATTCTTAAATTTTTGTGTATCACTTTTAATTTTTTTCTTGTGTACCTACATTTTCTAATATGCATTTTGAAATCTACACTGATTAAATATTTAAAATTAGATTGCTATTATCAAAAAGTTTAAAAGGAGGTCTTTGTGAATAAATAATAGTTACCTAAGCATAAAGGTCTAAACGTAATGATTTTTCTAGCCCACTTTTATTTACTTGGAATTTGAAAATAGCCTGGAATACCATAACTGAATGACTTACCTGTGTGACATTATTGGTAGATGTAAGGAGTGCTACTCTTTTTAAATATTATTACACACATGCATACCAGTTAATGTGCTTATGATGAACAATGAATTTTTAGTGCTGCTTTGTGTATGGAGTTTATTTGAATACATAAAAAATATAGTCTCAGTGACTTAAAACAAACTATAAGGCTTCTTCCCCTTTTATATTTTTGATGTCACAATTTTTTATGTTGTAATTTCATTATCAAGTTGTAATAGCTATGATTATTTTAAAATCTTTTCCTTTAACCATTATGCTATAGTTAAGAGTTTAATACACTATTCTAAAAAAGAGTTGTAATATTCTAATTCTTACTGTTTATCATCTTAATTAGAGTTTTGTGTACTTTTTCCTCTTTGTTTCATCTTGAAGAGCTTCATTCAACATTTTTTTTGTAAGGCAGATGTAGTGGTGGTGAATTTAATCAGCTTTTGTTTATCTGGGAAAGACTATTTCTCTTCATAGTTGAAAGATAACTTTGCTGGATAGAATATTCTTGGTTGGCACTTTTATCTTTCAATATTTTGAATATGTCATTTCATTCTCTCCTAGCCTATAATGGGTACCTAGCTAATGAGGGTACCTTTGGTTGCCTTTAAATTTCTTTCTTTATTGTTGACTTTTAACAGTTTTCATATAATGTGTCTTGGAGAAGGTCTATTTTGCACTGAGATAATAAGTCATCTTATTAGCTTTGTGGACTTTTTTAAAGATTTTATTAGGGAACTGGGGAAGGGGAACAGTGTTGGGGAATTAAGAAAGGGGAACAGCCAAGTTGTTGTCCTTCAATCTTAGTTGTGGAGGGCACAGCTAGCTCAGCTCCAAGTCCAGTTGCCATCTGGCTGCCTGGCAGCTCGCAGCTGCTCAGCTCAAGGTGCCATGTTCAAACTTAGTTGTGGGGGGCATAGCCCACCATCCCATGCAGGAGTTGAATGAGCAACCTTGTTGTCCGGAGCACGTGCGCTCACAAGCTGAGCCATCCTGCCATTTGTTGGCAGATCAGCAGCAGCTCAGCTTGGGCGCAGCTCACTGGCCCATGTAGGAATCAAATCAGCGACCCTGTTGCTCACACTCCTAACCAAATGAGCCACTTGGCCAGCCCTTTGTAGATTTTTGTATACATTTCCTTCCCCAATTTTGGGATGCATTCAGTGATTACTTACTTATGCTATCTGCTCCCTTCTCCATCTCTTATCCTTCTGAGAGATCCATTATTCTTATGGTTTTCTGATAAAGTCAGTTAATTCTCATAGAGTTTCTTACTTTTTAAAATCTTAGTTAGCTCTTCTCTTCCACATGAATTATTTCTATATTTCTACTCTGAAGCTTGCTAAATCTCTCTTCCATATGGTCTCTTCTCTTTTACATGCTTTGGAATGAATACTTCATCTCATTGAGTTTTTCAGCTACAGAATTTCTGTCTGGTTCTTTTTTAAGAATTTCAGTCTCTTTAGTAAAGCTTTCCTTCTGTTCATTAATTTTATTCCTGAGACCATTGTGTTGCCTTTCTGAGTTTTCTTGTGGTTCATTGAATTTCTTCATAATAGCTATTTAAAATTCATTATCAGTTATATCACAATATTCCATGTCTTTTGGTTTGTTTGCTGAAACATTGTCTTTTCTTTGGTGGGGGGGTGGGGGTGGGCGGAATACCATATGAGCCTCATCTTTTCATGGCATTTGATGAGACATGCCTCTGCCTTCACATTTGAAGTAGTGAGCACCTTTCGTATGTAGGCAACGCTTTGTTCACTTTGATTCTAACAACTCAACAGGTTGGTAGCTAGGAGCCTTCGTTTGGTTTTCCAGAAGGTGGTGTTGTAGCACAAATTTTTTTGGTTTCTCTTACCTGCACTGACTCATCACTACAATTGGAAGCACGAAGATTCTAGATAAATAATAAATAAATAAATAAATAAATAAATAAATAAATAAATAAATAAAAGCAATGGCTGACAGCAGAGCTGGGGGAGGTTTGTACTTTGCACTTGGGGCTTTGGCTGTGCCCATGGCCCAGTAGAAACATCCTCAAATGGGGGATGGGTCCCAGAGGTCTGTGGGTGGTCCTCTTGCATCCTGGGGCAGACAGCAGGAGATGCTTCCTTCAGTTCTCTTTGTCTGCCTACTTCCTTTTTCTTTCCCTCTCCCTAGTCACTGTGGCCTCTCTTCAGAGAGCAACTGATACCTCCATCAGTAACATGTTTCCCCGAGCAGACTCCCACTCACCGTCTTCACCCACCACCTCCTTTGCCAGAAAGATTGTGCTGGCTCATGGCCTAGCCAACTGTGGTTTTCTCTGTTATCACACCCCTGTCACCACCTACAACAATGGTCCAACTCACCCATTTTCAAGCACATGGATGGATGGGTCTCTTGGATGTCCTGGTATGTCTGATTAATTGTAAATAAAAGGGGAGAGAAAAAAGGAATAACTCACACCGTTATGATGCTTACCTAAACATCATTTTAAAAATTGAGGTTCCAAAATCAACAATCATTTGGGTTGACTTCCAGTTAATGATAACAAATTAAGCACATGTATTTCCCCAATTTCCTCCTAAAATTTTGCTAAAAGGACAGTAAACTATTCACATAACTAGATAACACATTCTTAAGTACAAAATTAATAAAAGTGGAATCTATAGGAGAACATAATTTTGGCAATTGAAAAGCATTTGAATGAGCGGAAACTGATTTAAAAACGTAAGAAACATGATGCTTGAGCTATAGCAGCAGATGCCCCAAATTAACATGAATTTCCACTGCAGAAGCCATAAAATCCTCAGAAATTGGTAGATGTAAATATTAGGACAAATTTGGCTTGAAAACAAAAAGATTTGTTGACTTGTTGAGCTGTTTGTTTTTTTTTAAATGTGTAGCTCTTTAGAGTCTTCATTTATACTAGCAGAAAACTGAAAATTTAGTCTTCAGAGAGAGTGACCCAGAGACATCTGTATGGATCACACCAGAAACAGCTAACTTCAGAAGTACAGTACAGAAAACAAAACAATAAATTGAAAACCCACACAATAACTAATAAAATTTCCAGGCCCCTTTTCACCTCTTTCTCTCTCTCTCTTCTCTCTCTAAATTTAAGAAACTATTTAGTTTAATGTTTTTAGAGGCAATACATTTTGATTTGACAATAACAGATGTAGAATAATCATATGCCATGGGATAGGACTTATCTCTAAAAGAAAAAAGAGAGTTGTACGCATTGTCACCATCAAAAGAAACGGAGAGATTCATTATGCATAGCAGGAGTTTCATTTTTACAAGGGAAATGACCCTTGTACCCTCACAGTGGAGCTTGGTGGAGTGATTCAATGGAGGAACAATCAGCACTATGTCACATATATAATACCCAGATACATCTTTTTTTGGACTTCATCTCTTATTGCAGACAGGCTTATATCCTGTGGGCAGAGAAGAGGAATACTTTTATCTGAGTATGATAACCAGCCTGAAATAAATTTCTGAAAATGTTGCCAGATTATTTATTTGAAGTCTTCATTTGATAAACCTTGCCTAAAGATGTCAAGCTTCTGCTCAACTTTTTAATGCTTCCTTCTTAAACACAAGTACATAACCATGAATCTCCAAATATTTGAGAAAAAACTCTAAAAATGAAATTAGATACTGTGACAAACCTGCAGGAAAAATAAGCTTGAATGACCAAAGATAATTTCCTCAAAGAGATAAGAAAGATAGATTGCTATGAAAGAGTACTCAGAGAACAAGAGTTGTTTTGAATTAAACATATGTAACAGAAATAATTTCTTAAGTTAATGAATTTTGGACTATAAAGTTAAAAACATTTTCTGAAAAACAAACAAACATGGGAAATAAAGAGAGTTAGGATAATGAAATTTGAGAAATACTTCCAGTGTCCAATACCAAATATTAGAAATTCCAGAAATAGAGACAAAATTAGGTCATGGTACATGCAGACTATCTGTCAGTTTAAAATGAAGGATAACAAGCATTTGCAGGGTTGCATATGTCCTACTATATTATCTGATTGCAAGTTTCCCCCAATAACCGCTAATTTATATCTGCATTTCTTGGTGTGATGACAATTTTTGACCCTTATATATGACATCAGTTTAATGGTTAAAGTACCATCATTTATTCCTCCCTTTTGTTATACATAATATTCTTTCAAATTTACCAAATTCTTCTGGTTTTACCATCTTCTAAATATTTGTCAACTCTATCCTCTTAAACATCACTTTGATGTTTGATTAAGATTTATTCACTTCTTGCCTTATTGCAGTGTATATCTCCTTATTGCAGTGTATATCTGCAGTGGAGATTGTACATCTCCAGATACACAATCTAATGTGAAATCCTCATAATGAATAGGCATTGATTCTTATCACTGGGTCACTTTGTAATGACACTTGACTTTTTACTACTGTTTTTAACTGTTTGAAATCTTTTTATTTAAGTGAATGTAGTACTCAGAACTGTTTGCTTTCTGCCTTCTTCTACAAGAAATGGTATATGTCTGGTGGGTTTTTTTTGTTAAAGACCAATAGAAAAGGTCAGATTGAGATTAATAATTTAAAAATTAAGCTTCACAGATGGACTTTATTGATTTTATCATATGAAATGACTTCTACCTCTAGATAAATCTGGATTTTAACAGTGTGTGATGGAGGCAACAAGAAAGCTACATTTAAAAGTTGGAGAAAAGGATCTTTCAGGAATAAATATTGTATACTATTATTCTACATTGAAGTGTTATAATCATAAGTGCAGAGAAAAATTTATTTAAGTGCAGAGAAAACATAGAGCAAGCATGAGCAAGGTTCCTTTTAGACTCCTCCTTTAACAGATTTGTTTGACTTCAAGAGAAGAGCAACAGCGCTGGGCTTTTGAAATCAAGTAGAGAGGGCATGTAGACCTGCCCTTACAAGATCAATACCTCAACTGGTAATGAGAAGCAGAGTCTATTTCAAGAAGTCCAATACCCAAAATGATAGATTCGGAGTTCTATTATATTTAAACTTTCAAATTGAAACAGAAGGGCTAAAGAATTCATAAGAAAACAGGAGAGTCAATGGTCTTTAGTAAATCACCCTGTGACTTTTTCCACCACCAATAACAGTCTTATTACAAAGACTAAATTAAGATCTAGGTTTCATGGCTTATTTTGAAGGTGTTTCCAGGGGAAAAAGCTGAGGCAGTCAATTTTCCTTTTAAAGGAATGACAGAGGCAAATACTCATAAGCCAAAGAGCTTGGATATCTTCCTAGATAAAGCTGTCCTAGAGGCAAGGAAAATCAAATGAAAATCTGTCTTGAGCTTTGATGAGTCTTGATCTTTCAAAGTTTTATTTCTTAAGCTTCAGCAAAGTTTTGTGAAGTTTTCACTGCAGTTAGGGGTATTTTAACTATATGCAATGTGTCTTGTGTCTATAAGTACCACCTTATTTTTCCATTAATTTTAATTATTTTGTTCTAATGCAGATCTAATGGAGTATTAGGTTCTGTCATTTTTCTGAGTCTGGAATTCCGTTTTTGGGTTTTAAGCCATGTACTGTTTCCCTATTCAGTTCTAATTATATTTCTCCCCCAAATTCTTACATTGGTTTCTAAATATAATATAGCATTCTAATCAGCTAGGGATTATCATAGGATTATGTAGGATATTGGGATTCAATATAAATGTTGGTGATCCAAGTTATTTCAAAGAAGAAACAGAATCCCCTATTCTAATTTTTGTTTTGAAATTATATAATTGTATTCTTTAAAAATACCCATTTAATCAGCATTCCATCCCATTACCAAGATGAATGGAAGCACGCACACACACACACACACACACACACACACACACAGAGTTATATATATTTTTAAGCTTACAAAAAAATAACTTAAAAGTAAGTAATCAGTAGGCCGGCTGAGTGGCTCATTGGTTAAGAGCTTGCTCAAGAGGGCGAGCTGAGCTCTGAGCAACAGCAGTTTAATGCCCAGCCCAAGCTGAGCTGCATGTGTTGGCAGAATGGCTCAGTTTAAAAAAAAAAAGTAAGTAATTATTGATGCTATATCTCTGACTACTTGTACACATAACACTTGACTAAGAATTTCTTTAACTTTAAGTAATAATGTCAGCTAGCACGTTAATGACCATTTTCCAGACTCATGTATTCAAGTTTAAGAGATAATCACATTTTAATCTTTGCATGCCTAACTGGTTTGTAATGGGGAAGTATAAATTCATCAAATTTTTTAAATTTGTGGCTGGAAATTAAAGTTATTATTGTAATCTTAGCCTATTTATTTTCTGACTACAAATTTCTGCCTACCAATTTTATAAAGGTGCTCTTTATTCTTTAGTAATTGATTTTCAATAATTTTATTATTTTCTCTAGCACTCTGACCTTAGTCACAGTTCTTTATCTCTCTGGCTCAATTTCCTCTGCAAAATTAAGGAGTAGAAATGATTTGTCATTAAGTCTCCCTCCATCTCTAGTCTTCTAAATCCCATATCCAAATTAATGATCATCTGATAATATGTTATAGTTATATGCATAAAAGCTGTTATTTTCAGAGTAACTGTCAGACACAGAGATAAGCACTTTGTATTATCCTATTTAATCTTCATAACCATATAAGGTATTATACAAATTAGATAGTTCAGGGGGAAAAAAGGTTAAGAAATGTGTCCAAACACATAAATAATATAAGATTTGGAAGACCTGTGTTTGATACTAAAACCAGCCACTCATACTCTCCTGTACTCTCCCAAAATTATTGCTTCTGATCCACAGACAAATTGTGCTTTAAAACTCAAAGTATGGAAATCCACTTTTCCCCTATGTAAACTTCATTATCCTCGAGGTACAAATATAAGCAAAATCTTTGTTTTTTTTTCCTCTACTTATATCCAATGTTGCAAGAGTCCCAGCCACGCATTATAATTACCTCACCCCTAACAAAACTGGAGACAATTGATGACTGGCTTCCTAGAGACATCCGGGAAATCTCTGGATTTTAGACTTGGTACTTCCTGTCCCCATTGTGTGGCAGAATAAAAGCCAATTTTCACAGCCATTACAGCAGCCCCTTTCTCTATCCTATTTTATTGGTGTGAGATGCCCAAAATAGCCAAGTAATAAATTTCACCTTCCAATTCAATGTAAATGTTATATCCTTTGAGGGAAACATTCTTCTCAGTCAGACCCAAAGTTTCAGACAGAGGAATAAAACATTATTTCAGTAGATCTTTAGGTCTATTAGTGAGAAGGCCACTCCTACCCCTTGATTCCCAGACCTGTGTATTCTGACTATAGGAAAAAGAGGTCTATAGATAGCAGTCTCTGCTTCAAAGATTAGAGTATCCAGGCTTTCAGGGTATTGTATCCCAGGTTGTATCATAAATGTTAGCAAGTATTTTTCAAAATGATAATGATTTATATAACTGAGTAATTCTAGATTGGCTCATAAAATTCCCAAATTATATCTGACCTAGTAGGGCTAGTGCTTGTTATTCAAGCCACCTCATATATTGGTGCCATTTGGGATTCGTGGCACAGATACATGTTAGTTATACAATATGAACCAAAATATTGTGAGCTCAGTATAGCCATTACTCGGTCATATCCAGCCCCAAAGCTCAGTCTTGGTGTACCATAACTCTTCAGACAAATGTCCTCTCTAAAATATCAAAGGATGGTCATTGGTGGAAAGAGGCAACCATATCACTTTATGTCCACTGCCCTCAAAGCAACCAGTTTCCATTGCCACTTTCTTTAAAGGCATTCCATCTAATTTATTATATTCATTGTAGACAAAAGAGCAAATCAAATAATACCTGAAGTATGCAGTAGCAATCTGCTACCCCTCATACATAGATCTCTGTCTTAACAATGTGTCATCTAAATTCATAATCACCCAAGATATAGATGACTGATTGTTCAGCAGTTTCCACCCTATGCAAATCAAAGGTAATCTCTCAGGTTATCAGGAAAATAAACAAATTAGTAAGTATAGCACAGAAATCGTGTGCCAAAAATGAGGTCTAACTTGTTACCTATCAGTTGAGTGATTATGGGATTCTCTGTCAAACCTTTTCTACAGATTATCCAGTCTTTAGGCCAACACCATAAATCTTCAGGAGCCCCTTTTCCCTTTTATTGGCACAAGCTGTCCATCAGCAGCAAATTGGGAGAAATAGCTAAAAGGATTATTTTCTTGCTCTGAGACACATTGAAATAAAGTTACTGCATTTTGTCCCAGCTGGTTATAATCTACGGTTTGTGCCTTCCTTCCAACGCACTACAGTGTCTTCCCATATCTGCTTATTACTTGTTTTAACGCATGCTCTTCCTCCCTGGTAGCATTTTCTGACTCAGAGTATAAATGGGTACATCAGTTTCATCAAGGCTTTCTCTTCAGTCTAATCTTAGGAAGATGTTGTAAGATGTGATTGGAAAGTAATGAGAGGTCTGATACTGCAATTTAGTAACATGGCTATATTCAAATTTAATTCTAACTTAACTATATGGAGGAGTTATAATCCACTCTGATAATCCTCTAGGAAAACATGCATACAGTCAAATTCAGTAATGTGGATACCATGTCCTATTGCTTGATAGCTCTCTTTCTAATAGTAATAGATCAAATGAAATGAAAGAACAGTTTTGGGAGGTGAAAAAGTTATAAAGTTGTCTTGTGTGGTTGCAGTCTTCTCCACACCCACATTCCCAAATTCTAAAAATATTTCCAGTGGAATCACTTTTATACTGCCTTTCATTTGAGAAAACATCCACTTAGTTGATTTAGGCAGCAATTCAAGCATTTTGTATGATTTATATTAAATTGCAGATGTTTGTTTCATTTCAATGAGAGCAATGAACCACTGTTTTAAAAGTGATAAAGATTGTAGTCTTTTTTGTATAATATTATGTTATCTCACCTATGCATACTACTTGTCTTTGTATACTAGTAATATATGCATGCAAGCAAATTGATGGACTATTTTCCACTGCAATCCTTTCATTATGCTCAATGGTTAGCTCTGTTATGGCTGGTTCAGAATAAGGAAAACCTACAATGGGATAGCTGTCAATTCAAATCAACACTCATTTGTTGCTCCCCCAGGGCTACTAATAGGGTCCAATGTACTGTACTTGCCAACTATTAACAGCCACTTTTCCTCCTGGATTTATGCCTACTGCCACCTTCAGACAATTTCTTTCCTGCTGATAAAGCAGTAGGGTCAGTTACCCCATACGTAGAAGCAAATACATATATCATTTGACCGATCTTTACATTGCTTAAGTCCACTCATTTCATGAACCCATTTCTGAACCCAGTTTTAGGGATCCCACTTAGACAGTACTTGAAGTATTCCAATGCACTTGTGAGCTGGCTACCAGATAGATCTTCTTGGAGTGAGTATTCATGATCCTCCTCAATTTTTTTCTCTAAATTTCCATAGGTATTTCTAGAATTGAGTATATGCATGTGGGATGTTTTATTGCATAATCATCTGGGGCCCATTTACCTGACCATACCACCAGCATAATTATGGCACAAGCATCTGTACGTATCCACAATCCCCTCTGAGGACACAACCCTAAATCTTTCTGTATTACTAAAATAGTGGCTGTCTGCTCTAGTCATAGCATAGGTTTGCCCTTCCTTATTCTCTTCCATTAGTCATCTTACCGTCTTCCCCAGAGTTTTACAGTCAGCAAGGTAGTTTGCATCAATACTTTTTCAAACAGCAATACTATCCTCAATTGAAACAAAAGCAAAGAAACAAGAAAACATGCAGACAAACAAAGAAGCATGCATCTTCTTTTCCTGTGGCTTAGAGGGAATCATAGAATTAAAATCACATAGCAATAGCTGTGGGAAGATCCTTGGAGGGATCTATCGTTAAATGTACAGCCAGAAAAGCATACTGCATATGTTTCGGTTGAACCCCCATGAACTTATCTGACCTGCACACATTGCATTCTTCTGATTATATGATTTTTGCTTATTTGAGTGAGATCTGTCAAGCAGCTCCTTTTAAATTTTATGTTTGTTTAGCATTACCAAAGACATGGTAGTCATTTCTGGGCTGAGGGTTACCTGATGTATGTCTATAGTATGGTCTCAACCAATACCTGGTAGCAAGTTAGCAATTGTCTTTTAAAAGGGCTCAATTGAGCAACTGTATCAGGTAGTTTTGTCCAAAATTCCAGTGATCACTGCCTGTATCCTAGCTGTAGATACTTCTAAAATCATTTGAGCAAATTAAATGAGTGAAATGGTTCTACCTGAGCAATAGCAGTTGTGAACCTCTTTTCTAATTAAAAAAAAACTTTAGTGAGATAAAATTTACCTGCAATAAACTGCAAATATTAAAAGCATGCACTATGATAGATTTGATATTTAGCAGACACCTGTGAAACAACACTGCAATCAGTATAATAACCATATCAATTAGCTTCAAAAGTTATATCACCCCCCCTTTGTAAATTCTCCTTCCCACCCCTCCCTACAATTTCCTTACATGGGATTGCTGAGCCATGTAAGTGTATGTTTAACTTTTTTTTTTCCAGTTATCATTTATTTTTCCTAGAATCTGTATACATTTTAACTGTAGTAAGACAGTGTTCAGTATGATGTAAGCCTTATTTTAGGTTTTTTTAACTACCTCAGTATTTGTAAATGTGAGAATTCATTCAAGTAACTGGAAAACTAAAATTTGACATCAAATTTACTTAATATTAATGCTGACATACAAAATTTTATATGCAACATGTGGACTTCAGTATTACAGAATTTGGCCTTTGTAAACTAGCTTACACATCGAAGTTACTCTTTGCTTACCTGTCCTAACCTATGAAGTGTTGCACCAACAGACCCCTCCCCATAGCTTTTTACTATGTAAACAGATGATTCTTCCCCTTAGGACAAGGTAAAAAAAAAACCCAAGTTCCCACCAAGAAAAAAAACACATTAATCCCAAAATAACCAATTCTAAAGTTGCAGCAGATGTAACACCAGAAATAAGTTATGGGCAACTCTAAGTCTTTTACCTAAGTAGTACTATGGGAAGTTACAGTGTTGACCAAAAGAACACACAGGTTTCTCATTAAACTTTGTTTTAATGGGTCTCAAAATTTCTGTGACAGATTTTTGGTCAAGTTATTTCCATTAAAAAGTACTGATTTTAAAAACTAATAACTTAAAAACTGCCACACACAAAAAAAACAAATGGTCCACCAAACATCCTCCTTTCCTTCTGAAGGTTTTACGATGCATTGTAATCATTAACCAGTCTTTTACTATTACACTTAAATGGCCAATTGAGATACAGTTCTGAGACTGTTCTTCCACCACTGATTAAGACTGGGGTGGCAGCTATTGGGGATAATATTCATTTAGCCTTCTGAGCTTTCTGGGCAGACTTGGTGACCTAGCCAGCTCCAGCTCCTTTCTTGTCCACTGCTTTGATGACATCCACAGTGACTGTCTGTCTCATGTCAGGAACAGCAAAACAGCCCAGAGGAGGGTAGTCAGAGAAGCTCTCAACACACATGGGCTTGCCAGGAACCATATCAATGATGGCAGTATCACCAGATTTCAAAAACTTGGGGCCATCTTCCAGCTTTTTGCCTGAACGGCGATCAATCTTCTCCTTCAGCTCTGCAAATTTGCAAGCAATGTGAGCTGCGTGACCATCAAGCACAGGTACATATCCAGCACTGATTTGTCCTGGATAGTTCAAGATAATCACCTGAGCAGTGAAGCCAGCTGCCTCCACTGGTGGGTCATTTTTGCTGTCACCAGCTACATCACAACGACGAACGTCTTTGACAGACATATTCTTAACATTGAAGCCCGCATTGTCCCCAGGAAGAGCTTCACTCAGAGCTTCATGGTGCATTTCAACAGACTTGACTTCAGTTGTAACATTGACTGGAGCAAAGGTGACCACCATGCAGGGTTTGAGAACACCAGTCTCCACTCGGCCCACAGGGACAGTACCAATACCCCTTCAGGGACAGACGCAAAGGCTTGTCAGTTAGATGAGTTGGTGGCAGGATGCAATCCAGAGCTTCAAGCAGTGTGGTTCCACTGGCACTGCCATCTTTACGGGTGACTTTCCATCCCTTGAACCAAGGCATATTAGCACTTGGCTCCAGCATGTTGTCACCATTCCAACCAGAAATTGGTACAAATGCTACTGTGTTTGGGTTGTAGCCAATCTTCTTAATGTAGGTACTGACTTCCTTAATGATCTCCTCATATCTCCTCTGGCTATAGGGGAGCTCAGTGGAACCCATTTTGTTAACACCCACAGTTAGTTGTTCCACACTCCGTGTGTCAGCCAGAAGGGCATGCTCACGGGTCTGCCCATCCTTGGAGATACCTGCTTCAAATTCACCAACACCAGCAGCAACAATCAGGACAGCACAGTCAGCCTGAGCTGTGCCTGTAGTCATGTTTTTTAATGAATTCTCAGTATCCTGGGGCATCATCAGTGATGGTCACATAATACTTGCTGGTCTCGAATTTCCATAGGGAGATAATAGTAATCCCACACTCACGTTCAGCTTTCAGTTTATCCAAGGCCCAGGCATACTTGAAGGAGCCCTTTCACATCTCAGCAGCCTCCTTCTCAAATTTTTCGATGGTTCTTTTGTCGATCTCACCACATTTGTAGATCAGATGACCAGTAGTGGTAGACTGCTGGGGGCCGACAGCATCCCGGTGTCTAACAAGGCCACATTGAAATAAAGATCCACACTCAGCACTGGATGTCTGGGATGCTGCCTTATGGTTGGTCATGTAATATCTCCTGTCTCTATGAACCCATGTGCCTTTCCTCCTATAGGAGACAATATACTCACTGCATTTGTGACAAGTTCCTGTGGTACCCTGATGATAGCTGGTTGTGTAAGCCAATGACGGGGCAAGATTTCCTAAAGAAAAGGAAACTCCCTAAAACAGCCTACAGCCCGAGGGGACCCCTGAACTTAGATATTGGGTACTCAAACTCCTTGGCCTATGCAGCTGTGAAAGGTTTCCTTGGTGACCAGGAGACCAAGGTCTCTCAGCCATGAGAGTTCTGATAAGAGACAACTTACTGACCATGAGGTATTTTAATTAACAGCCTTGTTTTAACTCTTTGCTTTGTACATTGCTGTAGCAACAAAAACTGAAGCTTTGACTGAGACAGATGTTCCCCTCTATTGCAATAATATGCAGCTCTTCGTAGGATAGGAAAAGTTTGAGACTCCTTTTGCTACTAAGTTCAAGTACAGTCCCTGAAAGGTAGTCATGGTAACTGCTGTACCCTGGAAAGATACAATTACAAAAAGGTAGAAGTTCTGAGAAAGAGAAAAACATCCTGATCATGTGAAACATAACTTGCAATTGAGGTAATGGTCAGAAGCCCCTATAAAAGGGGCCAGGCTTTAATAATAAAGTGTGTGTGATGCTCCTGTGAACCTCCTTCCGGTGTCTCCCTCCATCCTTCTTTCTCCTCGCCGTCCCACCCGAGGGAATCCCTGGTCCTCATGGGGGCTGGCTCCCTGCAGTAGGCTTGCCAGAATCCACGTGTCCAATGACAACGTGTTGATGTGTGTCTTTGCCTTTCCCATTTTGGGTTAGGTTTAGCGGTGGTTTTCACTACACCTGGGTTCTGGTGGCAAACCCGTTGCAGAAAAAAAAAAAGAGTGTATGTTTAACTTTATAAGAAACTACTAAGCTATTTTCGAATGGAGTCAAAAGATGTTGCATCTATTTCCTCCATATCCTTTAACATTTGGTCCAGTCTTTTTCTGTTTCAGCAATTCTAATAGATGTGTTGTGGTTTTACATTGTGGCTTTAATTTCCATTTCCCTAATTATATTTCAGGTGTTTATTTTTCATCATTGTATTCTTGGTTAAAGTTTATGTACCAGTTTAAAAAAAAACGTACTATCGAATTTGAGAATTTTTTTATACATTATGGATAAAAGACCTTTGTTAGGTATACTATAATTTTCAAATGTTTTTTCTTTGTGCCTTATCTTTTTATCCCCGTAGCAATGTCTTTAAAGAGTAGAAGATTTTAATCCTGTTGAGGTCTAATTTATCAATTTAGTCTTTTATGGATTATTCTTTTGGTGTTCTCTCTGCAAAATATTTACAATAAACAATTTGTTAAAAATGTGTAGTGAATATTTTTAGAGGCTTATAAGTAGGAATCAGCTTCCTCTTCCCCCCTCCCATCTTCCTCCCATTTACCTCCCATCCATCCATCTGTGCTAATCAAATGTTTGGGTCCCATTATTTTTATTATTATTTTTTTCTCCTTCGTGTACTTCCTTCTCCATATTTCAGGTTAGTTTTTGACCTGATACCTTCTCTAATATGTTCAAAACAATCATTAATTTGTAGTTTGCTCAGATTTTTTCTTGTTTTAAGTGTAGGAAGATTCTTTCCAGCTTTTAAAAATCTCTAACCTGACCTGTAGTCTCCTTCTGATCTTTTTAATTTTTTTTTACTATTTTTAATTTATGTTTAATTTTATTTTTGTCATTTCTGTTTACATCTATATTTCACACTATATTTGCCACAGAACTAATTCTCCATTAAAATCCCCATATTTTTATCTTTAATTTTATGGTTTTATTCTAATCTGTATTATATCATGTCTTCTCATATTTACTTTTCTCATCTCTTTCCTGAATTCTTATAATGTGTGTGTGTTTTTCCTATACATTGGAAATTATTTTTAAAAATATTTTAGCTCTTGACAAAATGCTTGAACCCTGTCTTCCCTAGTCAATGTTAATAATTTTCTTGTAATTTTTTTTCTTTTTGGTCAATGAGTTTTTTCTGTTTCTGTTTATTTCCTCATATTTCCTTTCTATTCTTTATAAAATTAATTTGTTGATCTATGCCAAGTTTTTTTTTTCTTCCTTTTTCTTTTTATTCGTCTTTAAACAAACTAGAATTTCAGGACATCGTATTTTCAGGAAATTCCTGATACAGGCATCGGGGTGAGTAGCATCACAATTTTCCAGACCAGCTAATTTCCACACCCCAAAGGGTCTCTTTTTCTCTCCTGCCATAAAGATATATTTCTTCATGCAAATATAGCTCATCTTCTCTTTTGAAACAGGTCAGATCCAAGGAAGCTGCAGCTGTCAGCCCTTCTAAACTTGGATCCCAGTCCTATTGTGTTAAAAGGTAATTGCATTGCTTTTGTACTCCTTTTGCCTTTGCTGAGCTCTGCCAGTAATGGACCCTCTCAATATTTTGTGTTCTTTTACTTCTTACTTTCTTGTCTGTGGTTTCTACTTGATCAAAGATGCTTTGGGAAACTCTTTCATGTATTTTGGAGTTTTAAAAATATTTTTGTCTCCAAATATGTATGTAAATTTTTATTGTATAAGGATACAAATATATGTACATATATTCATCTTTCCATGATAAAACAGAAAAGATTTACACATTTTTATATAATCAGTGATTACAAATACTATGATATAGGCACATTTCGCATTATAAAGCTAAAGGTAAGTGTTACTCTCCATTAACATTAGACACATCATATATTTTTGATAATCATATACATATGCCCTTGTAATATGGAGGTGACATGATCTATGTGGGAGAGATTGCACATGGATCATTATATCTATCTGTGTCTAATATTTTATAATACAATTAAGATCACATGGCAAAGCAATAAAAAATAACTATTTTAATCTAGGTAAGAGGCATTTAAAATGTTTGGACCTAGAAGATAAAGGGAAAATAATCATTTCAATGCTGTCATATTTCTGTTAGTACATATTTCTTATTATGCATGTACTCCATCAACGTTTATGTTAAACAACTTGAAAATCCTTATTAAGAACCAGTAGTGAAATATTGTATTTTGGGTTATGAAAAATACCTTTATCCCCATTTTATTTAGCAGAAACTTTTAGGATATAATCCTGTTTACTTCAGGTTACTTCAGATTAAAACTTGCTTCATAGATTTAACTTTTTATGCACATTTAATTATAAATTATTTTAATTCATATGTCTGACTTTGATTTAGAGATCAATACAGTGAACCCTCATGGCTTTAGTTGATTTTTAGTATTCACTGGATAGAACCTAGTTTGTGGAAAACACAGTTTTGTAATTATTTAGGTTTTAATGTTGGTAAATTGAAGTAAAAGTGCTTTAAATTGCTGAACATATGCAATAGGTAATTTTATTTTCTTTCTCAAATCAGCATTGGCAGCATATTAGAATCTTATAATGGCATAATTAACCAGATTATTTTCTCAGTTTCACATTTTGACTATTCCTAAATACATTAACTTCAAATAAGATATTTAAATATACAGACACAGGGATATATTACATTTAAAAAAAATCATAACAGTCCAACAGCGTAAAACACATGTGTTAAACATCAAACACATTGCTATATTAGATATAATATGATTTTTTAAATAGTGGACTATATTGTGTTAATATGTAGATTTCCTTTCTTCTACAATATTATAGAAACCATATACTCTATATGTGATTATTTATAGCCATGTTTTCCAAGAAACTCACATTTATATTGGCAGGAAGAAACCCATACTCCTTGTCTTCCTTTATAATTTGGAATGACTCTCCTATAAATATTTTCTCCACTGTATCATATTCCTGGCTTTTCTTTACTCCTGTATGCCTGCTTTAATGGATCTTTGGCTTCAGATGAAAAATTGATGGAGTGCAGCCCTCCCAAATGCTTGGAGGGAGAAAACTTCACAAGTTGTTGGCTATCGCTGGCTTGCTACCTCAAAGATGCTATAGTATAAATACTTGTAAAGAAAGTAACCCATAAAATCTTATTTCTATAATATTTTAAGACATTTATTTTCAGATTTAACAGGAAATTATATTAATTTCATTTCATTTCATTGTTAGGCTCATTTGCTTTGTGAATGAAGAAAAATAAAGTGATTCCTTATTTTACTGGGGCTTGCTGTAATGAAACATGGGGATGTACTGGTACAATGAAACATGGGGTAAGCATGGCATAAGATCCTGAGGTACGAAGAACTCTTTTACATTACTGAGGTAGTCAAACACCAAATTGCCCCCAGTTCTTGATAGCAATCAATCAATACTGGTCCCCGCTCTTGTAATTTCCCCTAAAAATCATCTGTAGGAGCCTAAATCCTTGAAGCAGACCCCTCTTGTTCTTCTAATTGCGTTGCACCTAAAGTTCCTCTTAGGTGCTTTCTCCTTTACTTCGGCAAGCTAACTAAATTTAATTTTTCACTTTATCTGGATAAAAGTATGTTCTTGATGGTTTTTGTTGGTGGGCTTTGATAATCATGCAGCTTCCATTCAGATTTTGTTGAGACCCTTGTAGACACAGACTAATACATCATTAAAGTAGTGTGCTTGCCCTGTGTGTAAGCCTTTTAGAGGTAAAAATGCTGATGATAGGGAGTAGTAAGGGAAGTTAATACTGAATCTGCTCTCCAAATATTTCATTGAGCCATTCAAGTTTCTTTTTTGTTGCCTTTTTAAGAATGGATGCAGAACTCCTTGCTTATCTGATCTGTATGTACTAATTTTCCTTGATGAAGTACTGACAAACCATTGATTGGCCAGTAACTATCCTCTCTGTTTGTGTTTGTCTGGTACTGCTTTGTTTATTAGAGGAAGTTGAAGACCACTATAGATCTGATAGAATGTCCTTTCAACTAAACCTGAAGAATAAAGCTCTCCTTAGAGGTGATCTTTCTTTAAGACAAACCATTCCTTGTGTCATTAATCAACGAACTATCAACACTGTCCTGTCTTGGCCCTTGTTTATGTATACAAAGTTAGCTGTTAAAGATATTTTCTCTTCACAAATGCCACCTAGTAGGGGAACTGCTGATTTCTCAGGTCAGCAGGCAGAAACAGCTTGACCTTTGATCAAGGATCAAACATATGCAGAAGAGATACTTTTGCTTTTGACTGATTATCAGCCAGCCTCTAAAGGATTGTCTGCTGGTAAATTGGTTACCTCCTGGCAATTCTTACATATTATCCTTCTTGCCTTTATCTTTCTACAGGGAATGACTGTGCCAAGCACAATTGAAGTAGTCACTTTAGAGAAATTTATATATAACCAAAATTGTGTATTTGAGGTGAACTTTGGAACAAAATTGTACAACAACAACAAAACACGGAAAGACTCAAAGGGAAGAATCTTGTTTAAATAAAGGAGAGGAGAGATTATGTGGTTTAATAGAGAAGACCTCCCCCTTTCTTTTTCTCTACTATGAGGATTAATAAGTGTCAAATTTTGATCATGAAATCTTGGTGGAATTGTGAAGGACCCAAATTATTGTTAAACCAGGTACAGTAGCAATCTTTGTCTCTCATCAAAAATTAATTTTGCTTCATACATGCCTTCTTTCCGTCTTATAGAGGGAACAGAATTAGCCTGTAATATTTAACTCTTCATATTTCACTATAGCTGGCTCACTCTAATTTCCATTTTTTTGTTTCTCTCCTCTTTTTTTCCCCTTCATGTAGGAAATTGATTCATCATAAAACTGTACATTCTGAGGATATCTGTTGTAAATAGATATAACACAAAAGGGGGAAAAAATCATAGGATAACATTTTCTACAATCTTGTGGTGTGAGCTTTTGTAATAGGCTTTCACAAGCAATTTTCATATGTTAAAATTTCTGTACTTTTGAAATGAGAAATTCCTGAATTTTCAATCAAAAAAAAACACACAAAACCACCTCTTTGTTCTTTAATTTTGTTGGTTCTTCTAAGGAAGCAAGCAGCTCTACAAATGAAAAATAATTTAGCTGTTATGATATTGGCCTTGTTAACTGTATTACCTTACATATTAATAGGGATAGCAAGACACTCAGAGTCTTAAAATATCATCTAAATATTGTTTAAAATATAATTTTTAAATTCAGTTATAAATTATATTTTAAAAGTTTATGTTATGTTTCTATAGAACTAATACTTATGTATTTTAAACTGACTTAAATGATTTTAAGAAAAGATTTATGTCTGCTTGACTTTACCAAAACATAAAAGTATTTTATTTTCATTTAGTATAAAACTACAATATTTTAATTTGTATAAGATTAACATTTCTTTTCCTGTGAATTAACTTTGTAAATATCTTACATTGATAAGGAAAATTGTAATTGATCCTATAAGTTCTTTAATACTGTAAGACATACAATTATGTCTATTTAAAGAAATTTTACTACTAGAAGTCTTTTAAAAGAATTTAACCTTCCAAAATTATTTTTATCTGACAAACCATAGAGTCTTAACATGTGAACTTTATATTACAATTTCCAGATCTTTGATTTGCTTTAAGAATTTAAACAATATAATTGATAGTAATAATATTTTATCTCTGTACATAACTTTAATATAGTGGCTGTTTTAAATGCCTCATAGAGTAGCCATCAGTTAAAGGTTAAAGAAAGATACATGAATACCTTTGACTTAACATTAACATCAATGTTTTCTTAAAAAAAAAAAAAAGTTGCCTCTAATTTTCCTTTGTAAATTTACGACTTATGTTCTTATCTTTTCTTCTCTAAAAATTTTTATTGATTTGCCTTCTCCTAACCTAAGCACCAAATTCATAATTTTAAAAATATCTATTAAAATAACTTTTACATCAAAACTACTTTTGAGTTACCTAAATAACAATTGAGTAATATGGAGACTTGATTTTTTGCATTATAAAATTAAGGACAGCAAGCATAATTTTCTTTGATTGTGAATCTCTAAATTTTAATTAATCTAAAAATATTTTGAGAGCTCTTTTGTTTACCAAGCTTTAGAATACAAATAACATCCAACAAATCAAAGGGTAAATTTAGCCTATGTAGATTAATTACTTTAAAAAGTATATTAATGTAGACATGCTTCAACGATAATGTAATTTTCAGGTTAAAACAATATACCTTTATTTATTTCCAGAAAAACACAAACATTGGCAAAAAATTAATTAGGAAAAATGTAAGATTTATGTCTAGGTTTCATACTTTGTAAATTTCTGATATTCATAATGCACTATGAACTAAATTAAAGGCCTACCTATAGATTTGTTAATGCCTTCACTATTCATATTATATTCCTGCTCTCAGAATATTTAATAAAGAAATATATATATATATTATCTTTAAAACACAAGGAAAGATTCAACTATCTTCTATTCTGGTTAATACAGAAATAAAATCCAGAACTATCCAGTGTTATCCCCCCAAAAGTACTGACTGTCTTTCTTTGCCAGGGAAGTACTATGACTATACAATCCTAAATTAATAGGCTGAGGTATTTTGATAGCATCCTCAGAAAAATACTGCACTTGAAAATCATTGGAGAAGGTCTTATCAGTAATACCAATTGATATCATAGCAGTAAAACTTCAAGAGATTGATATTTTTAATGTTTTTTCTTGCAAAAAAGCCACAACACTGCCTGGTATCCAGCAATAAAAACTAAACATTTTACAGTATTGGAAGCTCAAAAAAGGATTTTTAAGAATCCTTCCAAAACATACAGTCTAATGAGGGAAACTGCTAACTCAAGTTCTTTGTTGTTTTTTTTTTTGAGGGCAGTGTCACTGGCCCTCATATATGGGACCCAAACCAGGGCCACTGGCTTCCCAAACCAGCAGTTAACCACTGCGCCACTCGGCTGGCCCTAACTCAAGTCCTTTTAATCGAACAGGTGACAATAAGAAGTAGAAAGCTTTCACCCAAGGCAAGAGAAGAATTACTTATCTGAACACCTTCCCACTGTTTTTCTTCAAGCATTATTTTTAGGCATCTGTGCTGTGGTTTTACTCTTAACCTCCATAGCATTTCTATAACCTCAGAGAGAATTTCATTTTTCTCTTACATTATTGCTGAATTTGTTGCCTGCCCCACATGATCTCATTGACAAAATATTAATAAGTGTTTTCTTAATCACTGCAGAACACATTTAGCCTACCATTAGTCCTTTTTGAAACAGACATTTTTCCTACCATAAAGGGGGGAAAAATTAACCTTTAGCTTAAAACAAACAAACAAAAATGAGCAATGGTGCTAAGACAACAAAATACCTCCACTGAAATCATCACATTGTTGTCATTGCAATCAAGCTCATCAGAAACTGAAACAGATTCTGCTGCTATACTGTAATTGTTGTCAGTCTGTTTTATTCAGTCTCAAGCCTGTTTGTAGGAATTAATCAATTCAGCAAAAAGAAGCTTTCTACCCCAAAAGGCAAAAAGTCAGTAAAAATCCGTATGAAAATTCAGGAGCTATTTGTTTAAATATGCAAAAATAAGGGCATATGTTTACTTTGCTTCTCAGAGCTGTGTGAACTCTCATGTACATTGTCTTGATATTGCCTCTAGGGGCTTTTCTCATTGTGAAATACTACAGATCTATAATGTTGATATAGTTTGGTGTTGACATTATATTCATACTACGGAGCAGAAAGTAGAAGCACCCTATATTCCTTGATAAGACATAGATGTGTCAGAGAATGCAAGATAAATCTTGTGAATGTTAGAGGGCCTGGTTTTAAGCATACAGAGATAACCCTTTTGAAGTGAAATACAACATAATGCACATTATTATACTGCTCACCATGAAAACAGAACAAAAAGCACACGGTGGCCTATTTGAATTTCAGAGGTAACGTATATCATATTTGCTTTAACCTTTTTATTAATAACTTAGAGCTGCCAGTTTCAAGTGATATAGAGAGCAAGAAATGGCTTTGCATTCCTGGCTCTGGTGCAGTCTTACCTGTAATGTGATTTCATGACCCAGCAGACCAGTGGAATCAGAAATGGCTCTGGCAGACAGAGATGATCCTCAGGAAAGCCCCACTGTGCCAAGAAATCTCAGCTGAGGCTACTAAGATTTTGAATAAATCTATGCCATTCTCTGCTGAAAATCATTGAAGAGTAGTTCTGGGATTACTGCTAGACCCTGGTAGAGATTGAGAACTTGGCCATGTGATCACTGAACAAAAGTATTGCATAGAATCATTCTATTGTAAAAGAGAAGCAGTGTATTCCAGACTAGGCCGAGTTGCTCAGAATCTTTATCAAGTGTGAACCTGTACTTTACTACTTTTCCCTCATTCCCCAAAGTATTGCTTTTTTTAGTGAATTTGCTGTGATTATTTAATAAAAGAATAAGTGCAGGTTGACTCATGGTTGGGTCTGTAGGATGGGCTACATACAACCGGTCAAGATGAATGGCTTCTATACTATAACTTCACCAGAGGGTGACCTTCCAGACACGGATAAAATAAAATCCTCTCTGTGGGCAGTATTTAGACAGTGCATTTTGTTGTCTACTTCATGTGGCCTGAAGTGTGGTTCTAAATTGACTTATGAGTGGTAGCTAAGGGGGTTTCTTGCTACTCAGAGACTTGGGAAGAGCAAAATTGAAATAAATGGTGACAAATAATGTGGGTGAGCCTTCCAGAATGTGCAGAGTATGAAGATTTTTGTGTCCTTGTAACTGCCTACCAGGCAGCATCCATGGAGAAAAGTGTTCTTAATATTTTGATAGACAAGGCAGTCTATCCTAGGAATACTGATCAGATCAGTCTTTTTCTCAGCCATCCTAGTGTGTTTACTCAATGAGAGCTCATACTAAGTAGCCATGGTGAAAGTGATGTTGGCTAAGCATGAGTTCAACCACTTGTTATTCCTCAGGTCACAGATAATCTGGCTATTCCTGCCAATAAAGCTAATATGATACTACTTCCTGTGGCTACTTGGCAGCAGATACATTTTATTATACTACCCTTATATCGGAGCAAGCAAACTTGAATCCTCTTCGAATTAGCTGTATATTCCTGATATGGATTTGCATTTCCTGATCAGAATATTCTGCCAGCTCCATTATCAATTCATTTATAGGATTCCTCACTCAGCGTTGTGGCATTGCACACAACAGTGCCTCTGCCCAAGGGACAAAGATGAACTGGTAACAAAGAAAATCCTCAAGTGACTACAGAAAGCAGAAGCTGCTTGTAAGGATGTTTAAATCGTAAGATTAAGATTGTGACCAACATGCACGTACTTTTAGGATAGTCCATGAGCAGACAATCTTAGAGAATTGTTATGGGTTTATTATCACTAATACCCCAAATTTATCTTACCAAGGAGTCTTCTGTTAAAATTAAATAGCAATAAGTAGCATTTATAATGATTAACACATATAGAATATTTTTCATGTATATGGTTTTATGTAAACCTTAATCTGTGATGGAGGTATTAGGTTACATTATTATCCCCTTTTACAAATGTGGAAACCGAGTATAAAAAAGCTTAAATGAACTGCCAGGTATATCTGGCAAATTGGTCATTGAGCTGATGCTAGAATTCAGGTCCTAAGAAACTAGTTTTTAAGTTGTTTTTCACAGTATCATGCTTTTTCTGATGAAGTTTTTATGTTGTTTTAGAAGCACAATAGGAAATAAATGGATAATAAGTCTGGCTTTGGATTATGCTTTTAAGCTATCCTTCAATTACACTAAAACTTTTCCTAAACATCATCAAGTTTATTCAAACTATATCAGCATTTCAGGGGAATAAACTCATGCTTTCTTATGTCAATCAACATTTTTGTTTTGTCTTAAATGTGAAATGGTTACAATGCAATTGAGGTTAATATCAGGAATTTCATACAGCCTAACTATGAGATCGCACTAAATGAAGGGGAAAAAAAAAGCACCAACATTACATTGTATAGTGGCAGATGCATTTTTAGTTGTTTTTCAATTAAACAGAAAGGATTGGATTTGAAGATCTGACTTTACCTAAATAATCAAAGTTATTAGTTCATAACTAGAGGCATAGTAGTGAATTTAGAACACAATCAGTGGCATCAGTCAAGCATAGTGGGAACAGTTCTGTTCACATATGTTCTGTTTTAAAATGGAACATCCATAACAGTTCAGTAGAGCTCAAAATTACAGCTGAGAAGCGATCAGTTAACCACCCCAAAAAAACTGCCTATGGGAAATAGACTGAAAAATTAGTTTCTTAACACTGACATGTTGCTGCAACATTATATTCATGAAAAGATCTACAGAGCATTCTGTCAAAATAAATAGTATATATAATAATTGTATATATTAATATATATTAAAATATTAAAAGACAAAATTTTTTAAAGTTTGGGACAAGCATGTATTTTTAAGGTGTCACTTTTAAAAACAAATTCTAAAACCAATGTTATAAAGATAAACTAAGAAAATGCAGTGTCTGACTTATCATATGACAGGTACTGAGGGCAAGAAAGATAATCCAGAAAGTGGTTCCATTTTTACAAAAAAAAAAACATAAAAAACAAAAAACAGTGTTCATGTATGTTTACATATTAGAGTTTCTTATTTATTGATTTTCCAAAAAATGATTAGGTGTTCATAATAGTATAAAAACAGTTATGTGCCAGGGAAAGAAACTGTGCCACATAATCTCACACTTTAAAAATCGTTTTCCTCATGACATGCATTTTAACAGCAGTGCTGGTTTGTGCCAGTGCTGGTTGGTGTTCCAATTAATCGGAAGGCCCACAATCTGTGGGGAAAGCAATGAGAGTAGAAATGAGGACCAGCGGTCTAGCAACCTCTTTTTGTAATTGCCAATCAACAGCAACAAACGTAACTTTGTGAAGTAAATTCACAGGGCAGAGGGGCAGCATACATAGTAAATTGGTCAGGAACTCCGAGTCTACACTACACTGTCTGGGTTCAAATTCTAGAGCAATCATTTGCTGTGTAAGTACGAACAAACTAATTAACTTGTGTTCCAGATTCCCATTTATAAATTGAGGATGATAAATAGTACATGTTTCATGGGGCTGTTGTAAGAATCAAATGTTGGTTAACAGATAAAATGTGCTACGAGCAGTGCTTGCATTGTTGTATTATATAAATATCAGCGTATTATTATTATTATTGTTATTCCATTAAAATACACACCTTCAAGCTGACACTTTTCTTTACCGGAAATACTAAAATAGTACAAACAAACTAATTAACTTGTGTTCCAGATTCCCATTTATAAATTGAGGATGATAAATAGTACCTGTTTCATGGGGCTGTTGTAAGAATCAAATGTTGGTTAACAGATAAAATGTGCTATGAACAGTGCTTGCATTGTTGTATTATATAAATATCAGTATTTTATTATTATTATTGTTATTCCATTAAAATACACACCTCCAAGCTGACACTTTTCTTTACTGGAAATACTAAAATGGCCCTCTCACAACATAGTAGGCTCAGAATGAGACACAAGTTGTATTCTGAATTAGGAATTGGTTCTCCCCTCTTCTAGTTCAATAGAGCTGCATCGCAGAACAGAAGTCTTCACATAGAGGTAGAAAGTGTCCAGAAGCAAAGTTCCTTGAATACCACTGCCTGAGGCCTTGGCAAGTGTTATTTTTATTTGATATTTAGATCATTAATCTATCTTTAATTTCTCAGGTTAAATGTCACCTTCTAATTGAGGTCTACTTTTGGCCCCCATTTTAAAATCTTCTCCCTTACTGAATCAATCTTTTTCCCCACCCCCACCCCCAAACCCTGGTTCATTTAGTGGAGTAGTTAGATGTGCTCACTGCTAAGAGTGTCATTGCTTCTACTCCTATTTTGATTCAATACCACATGCTGCAATCTAAACTGTTCACTTTCTATATTTGTAATTGCTTTCTGCAACAGTGAGAAACCTGACTTTTATTGTCCTCAATATATTTATTCATTTCTTCAAACCCAGAATGTGCAGATATTACTTTAATAATTGCTATACTGTATCACTGCAAAAATCAAAGCTTTTAGCTAGAGTTCCATATTGATTTACAGTTTGATTTTTTAGGTAAAATTTAATTTGCCTACAGTGAAAAGAACAGAAATTGAGAATACAATTTGTTGGTTTTTGACAAATATACACATTCATTTAACCACATCCCCGTTAAAATATACGTTCATATCCTCAAAAAGTTTTCTCATGTTCTCTAGTCAATTCCTCCAAGCAGTCATCATTTCTTTAAAAAAAATATGTTCCACGATTAGATTTTTTTTCTGTTCTAGAATCACAGATAAATTGAATCATATGGTATATGTTCTTCTGGGTCTACCTTCTGTCACTCAGCATTATGTTCAACAAATATATCGTTTAACATGCTATTTCAAAGGTTGCATTATTCACAAAATGTGTGCAGAAGTCAGTGGAAAGCCATGCTTTGCATCCATCTTGGAGGAGTTACATTATAAAAGTGTCCCCTGAGGCAGAGAGCTCTTCTACTGGCTGACCTACCCTCTTTCACACTGAACTATGTCTAGAAGTCTTCCACACAGAAAATCAGCAGTTTAACATCCTTGATATCTCTTCTATATTTAGCACATACATTTTTTTAACCTGCTTCTAGACGATTTGTCTTTCTCATGACAAGCCTTGGTATTCTAAGGGCATCTTATAGCTACAGAAAATGAAAATATTTTCTTTAAAAACTATTAATAACATAGATCCAGTGAAGTGGCATGCAGTAATATAATGAAATGTATCTAATATTATTGCAAAATATTTATTTCAGGCAATGTTTTATTTTTAAGGGTATAATAATATGAGTGATATCTTTAAAAAGACAGACAATTAAAAACTGGGAAAATGAATTAATTTTGTATGTTTCATCCACAAGAGGAAGAGTATAGAATAAAATCACAACACTGGAATGCTTTTAAGGAGAGGAAAATGATAATTTAATTTGAGAGCTTACAGAAATTATATAAAGACCTTTAAAAAAAACAATATTTGAGAACCTGAAAGAAGTATATAAGACTCGAATTTAATGTGGCTGTCTTTGGGGTTCAGAATCAGAGGTCCCCATAGATAGGAATGGTGATTTTTGAAGCAGTTGCTGTTCAATTTCATGAAATCATTCTTACCAATATATCCAGTTAAAATTAAATGTTTTCTGACTCTGTATCTATTTCCTGTCAGTAAGTAAGAAGACAATAGAAGTACTATTAACAAATAAAAGAGGGATTATTGCCTTCATAATGTTAATGCTGCCGTAAATTTTGGGACTGTAAGTTTCAAAGTATTAAAGATTGAGTATCCTGTTTCAAGCTGGGCCAGTCTTTGAGTTTCAAAAATACAAAATGATGATCTAAAACGACATGCTTCAGCAAGCTGACACTACTGATCATAATTGCTAAATCTCTGAAGAGAATTTATTATACAAAGCCCTACATGCTAGTTTTGAAATTGGTAGTATGTTTGTTTTTTCACCCTTCAAACAATTTATCTTCAAAATTACCTACCTCTTTGATTGACACCCTGTAGGACAATGTAGCCAGACAAGTTAGGAATATTGTTTATTATAATATATTCTAATACTAAATTTTTCCTCTCCTTGGGCCTACATCTTATAAACTTTCAACATTCCATCTGCTGAATTTTTCAATATTCTGCAGTTTATTCTTACATTTTAAACACAATCAAAACCATTTATATGTACTCACAAGTAGTATAATTATAATTATTTCTCAAATACTGTTAAGGTGCATACTTCCTTCTGTCTGGAATGCATGTCTGCTACTCTTCTATCTAACAAGCTTTGAGACATGGCACTCAAAATGTCTGTGTGGGGTGGCGGGATGACTCAGTTGGTTAGAGCACTTGCTCTGAACAACAAGGTTGCTGGTTCAATTCCCACATGGGCCAGTTAGATTGGAACAACTGCTTGACTTGGAGCTGATGGGTCCTGGAAAAACACACTGTTCCCCTTCCCCAATTAAACAACAAAAAAAAATGTCTGTGGGTCTCTAAGGGGCTGTGAGCTCTCGGTGACAAGACAAGGTGCTTAAGTCAGAAAGTTAATCTACCACGTGATTAAACACGTGGCTTAATTTGCCTTCCCATTGTTTTATTGCAAGACGTTTTCATATAGGAAGCAGTGCATTAATTCTCATGCTGGCCTACTGTTAGATGAAGTGATACTGGAAGATGAAATGTAGAATTTGAATACCTGTGGCACATGATCATTAATTTTCTTGAAATTGAAGAGAATTCTTTCAGCTTAATTTCCCAGATATCTATTTTGCTGAATTCTTTTTAATAGTACTTTCTGAGTGAAGAGCTTTATTTTTCATGTATGGTAGATATGCAAGTATTAAATTAAACTCATATCTTGAGGAAAGCCTGTTCTTTTACTTGAAGCACTGTGGAAGACCAATACTGCACTTTCTATAAATAATTCTATCTTAATGCCTGAATACAATTTCACTGAAGACTCAGAGATTGTTAAAACAATAAAAATGCACATTGCCAAATGATTACATATATATATATATATATATATATATATGTGTGTGTGTATATATATCTGTAATCATATATATCTATCTGTAAAATATATATATATCTGTAATCATATATATCTATCTGTAAAATATATATATCTGTAATCATATATATCTATATCTATCTATATCTATATCTATCTATCTATCTATCTATCTATCTATCTATCTATCTATCTATCTATCATGTTTAGAGAGAGAAGGTAATTTAAGAAAATAACAGTGAAGTGGCTGAAAGAATTTTGTGTAAAATGTGATATGGCCAGGTAGAACATGTATCAATAACACAACAGGAAGCAAGTGGCTTTTCCTAATTTTGTTTCTCTTGCTAGCTAGTTAAAAAAGATGTTTCTTGAATTACTTGAACCTCTAGTCTTTGTTTTTTCTGATGAGATCTGACAGATGGGAGCTCAGCAGTCGCCACATAGGATGTTGCTGAATGTGACGTGTGTACAGATCAGAAATACCTTTCTTCCCTGGGAGGCTTACTTAGTCCTCCTCAGCATCTTTGACCCACTTCCTCCAAAAATTCTCACAACAAAATTATAAAGCATTTGTGAAATTTTCTGTGAATTAAAATTGGCCATGTACCATAGTGACTTTTTTTCTGGATTCCTTTAGTAAATACAACTAGAAAACACATTTTCCCCACATAAACATTGCAATCATCTTTTTTCATTTAGTACTGATGATCATTTTTCCTTTAAATGTTATCAGTTAAAAAATATGATTCCATGAGGCATTTAAGGCTGGGCATTTAATGACAAAAATATTAACCCAGTTAAATTAAAAAATAAATTCAGAATATGCCAACTGAGTCATCTTAGGTAGAATTTTAAAATTTTAATAATCATGAATATTGGTCTATTTTAAACTCATTAACAAAGAAAGAGTGACTTTTAAAAGCATTCAAATGGTTTGCTTTGAAATAGAATTTGGATAGGAATCTCTAATGTTTTTTCTTCCAACTTCTTACTAAAATGAAAACACAGGAAAACTAAATGAAACACAAATAAAAAAACACATATAACACTGAAAATCAAGACTGACAGAAAGCATTATGCCAGAATCAACAGTAATTTTAAAGCAATCAAAGTGGGACTTAGAAAAGCTTAACCAAGATTAACAAATTATGGTTTCACATCATGAATAAGAAAGCCTGAAAACAGATAGTTAATTTTTTGAGCCTTCCTAGAATGTCCTCTGACTCAACAGATCAAGATGCCATAAACCATTACTGAATAACTGTCCCACTCCACCTCTCATGTGCTGCTTTGGTCCACAGCAGCTGTGATGAGTTTCCTCACCATTAAGTCTTCTCTGCCACCCTTATAAATTCAGGTCAGAGACTGAAAATACTAGAAAATTCTGGCAAATTATAAAGGCTCATGGTTCTTTGCATTTAAGGGGATGGAGTGCAAAAAATTTCATCCCTTCAAAAGAAAGACAAGAAAATATAATCAGAGAAATGTTAAAACATTCCATGACATAATATTATTATTGCCCTCAATCTATGATATACATGTGAAAGATTAGACAGAATACGTAACTATGATCTTTAGTAAGTGTAAATGATCATGTTGGGGTGTGAGTTCCTCATGGAATCTAATTTCAGAGGGGAGAGCCTTTAAAACAACAGAAATAAACACAGTTAAATTAATAGCACTAAGAGTTAATAGTGAATTAGTGCTTACTATGTGCCAAGCATTGTGTTAATTTTTTTCCCTCATTTTTCTTTTTTTTTTGTAATGGTTTTATTGAGATCTAATTTATATGCTATACAATTCACTCATTTAAAATGTACAGTTCAGTGGTTTTTGGTGTATTCTCAGAGTTGTGAAACCATCACCATAATCAATTTTAGAACATATTCATTACTCCAAAAAGAAACCCTATACCCTTTAGCTATATAATCCACCCCCCGAATCCAATAATTTCCTCCAGTTTTAGGTTACCACTGATCTACTTTCATGTTTGAAAAATAAAAATAGCATATATTTAAGGTGTGCAACATGATGAATTCATATACATAGGAGCATCATTACTGCAGTCAAACTAATTAATATATCATCTCCTCACATAGTTACGATTTTTTAAATGTTTTGAGAGCACCTGGAATCTGTACTTAGTAATTTTGGATGTTCAACACATTATTAACTAGAGTCATCATGCTGTACATTAGATTTCTAGACTTATTCATCATCCATAACTGAAACTTTGTAACCTTAGACTATCTCTCCATTCCCCCTGTCTTCCTGCCCCTGATAACTACCATTCTACTTTCTACTTCCACGTATTCAAGTTTTATAAAGATTTCAGGCAAAAGTGGTATCACAAAGCTTTTTTTCTTTGTGGCTGATTTATTTCACTTAGGGTATTATTCCACATAATACCCTTGAGATCCTTCCACACTGTCACAAATGACAGGATTTCTTCTTTCTTATGCCCAAATAATATAATATTTTATTGTGTATATGTATATATTTTTGGTATCCTATTTGTTTCCTTTGTGTATACAGCCAAAAGTGGGATTGCTGGATCACAAGGCAGTTCTATTTTTAATGTTTTAAGGAACCGCCATACCATGTTCCATAGTGACTGAATCAATTTGTATTCCCACCAAAAGTGCGGAAGGGTTTGCTTTTCTTTCCATCCTTACCAATACTAGTTATCTCTTGTCTTTTTGATACTAAACATTCTAATAGATGTGAAGTGATCTCTCGTTGTGGTTTTGATTTGCCTTTCCTGATGATTGTAGATATTGAGCATCTTTTCTTATACCTGTGGGCCATTTGTATGTTTCATTAGGGAAAAATGCCTATTCAAGTCCTTTGCTGGCTTCTTTACAAGAATAATCTCTTTAGGTCTTCTGAACAATTTTATGAGGAATGATCATGATTTCCATTTTATCAGTCAGAAAAAAGACTGGTAACTATAAATGACTTACCTAATTTCATACCTCTGCCCCTGACTCTGACACAATTGATTCAAATTTCATACTTCTGCCCTTGAGCCTGTGACAGAATTGATTCAAGCTCTTGTGGAAACTTGATCTAGGCTGAGCCAATCTGATTTTCTTACTTTACAGTTCTTAACTGCATAACAAAGCCAGTTCATTTCTATATGTTGATGGACTATACGGTAACTGAGTGGCCATATACTGCCATATAGAAATAAAACTAATGAGGGGAGAAGAGAAAAGCAGTAGTATCAAGATGAAAGAAAAAAGAAGCAGGGATGAGAAAATGAAGCTAGATCTATTTCCAACCTTATTGCTGCACCTATGTGACACCAAGTTTCATTCTAGCCCTGACTCTGTCTCTACCACCTCAGTAATTATATATTTTATTTTAGTTAAATTTAGATAGAGTCATTTTATAAAATAGTTATATGTTTTAATAAAAAGATAAGCTCAATGATTATGTTGGTTATTATTTTAAGATGGGATTTGTTAATTCATATTTTCTTGTTTAATTTTTATTATAGTTTCCAAAATTCTACTGCTATCATGAAGTAAATTAAGAATTAGGTTAAATAAAATTTAACTACTTTAGCCAATAAATGCACATTAATTTATATGTTAACATTAAAGATTTACAAAACTGAATTGACAGTGGTAGAGAAATACTGAGTTCAAATAAGATGCCTTTATGACAGAGCTTTACAGAAATGTTCATTGAATATTCTAATATTTTAGACTATATTTGTTTTTTAAGAGACCCTTTAGAAATATCTGTTTGTGTGCATTTGTATGTGTATGTGCCCATATGCACATAACATGTATATTTAACTTGAATTGAAAACCATATAATTGTATAGAAATGCTTTTTTTTATTTCTTAAATGGAAATTAAAAAAAAAACTCTTAAGAGCAATGCCAAAAAAAAAAATGATACTCTGATTTTAGTGGATGATCAGGAAATGTAATGAATGGGTAGTTTTATGTCTAGAAATATCTAAATATGAACTGAATGATACCCAATAAATGTCACATATAAAGTAGTAGACTTTTTAAAATATTCCATTTTATATCCTTAACTTATAACAATTAAAAAGCAAACATATTTTTTCAAATGTTTATTCAAAATTCCTACCATAATGCAATAATCAGACTAAGTCTTGTTATTAAAAGTGTAATATCTGATTATAAGGTTTAGTTTATTCTAAATTAATAGAGAGCATATACTTACTCTATTAGTGGAGAAACATAATGCTTGAAATTAATGTGTATTTTCAGAACAGAACAATTATCTATTCCAATTTCCAGGCTCCCTTTACTTAACACCTCCAGAGTCAATGTAATTTTTATTTTATATTAAAAGGCAAAGTCTAAATGAATTGGCTACAGTGGTATGCAGAAAGAGCAACTGATACATGATTTTAGAATTTAAGTTACATGTTATAACTTGCTTTTAATCTCAATAAAATTGAATAAAATGTCTTTCTTTTCTTCTTTTAACTATCCCAAAGTATCTATTTCAAGTATATCAATATTTCCTACATGAATTTTCAAATTTAATCTCTCTTTAAAAAGATTCTTGGATGTACCTGAATTTTGTTTCTTAATGAATAGCTATTGCAAGTTTAAAACCTGCTGCATGTAGAATTTCCTTTTTAAGAAAGAATATGGGCTCTTTTTTGCATGTTCTTTTCAATTAGCAATTTTGAAGTTAGACACTATCTTTTCATCTACCCTTCACTTGTCATTAGAAATATGATGCAGACAGGTTGGGTCTTGGTTTCCTAAGTATAAATCATAGCAAGATCATCAATTCTGTTCTATGTGAACCAATTAGCTTCACACGGAAAATCACCTATTCGTTGCATCAGAGTAAAACTCTATTTCTATTGACTTATTGAGACAATCTTATATCATTAGATTCAAAGTGTAAATGTCTCAAATACCATCTTCGAGTACCTGAAAGTGTGCTGTCTATTTACTAATTTCAGTCCAATGATTCATCATGCAATGAAGGCACACACCTGTGAAATAAGAGGAGCACAGAACCCCCGTGATGAAGGCTTGGGTTCTCAAGCCATCTGAATTTGTTAGAATTTATTGACCAAAGTTTCTTTTCCACATTAACTATTTTTCCTTCCTAGAGTAAGAAATCATTACTTCAAAACTAGAAATATAAGGCAGGTTATAATGTGATAAATCGCAAAGGAGCTGCCAGAGCTAATAGATGTGTTTAGTGAGGTCTCATAACACAGTCAATATATAAAAATCAATTGTATTTCTATGTAGTAGCAATCAACAATTGGAAATTGGAATTTTAAACAAAAGTACTTTAATAATACCAATAAATTTAAAGCATGTATTCATCATTGTATCAAAATATGTGGAAGATTTTTACACTGGAAACCACAAAACATTAGGTGAAAGAAATTAAGTAAGATCAAAATTTGTGGGAAAAATACATGTGTTTCTGTGATGGGGGATTTTTTTTTTAAATGCCAAAATATCAATTCTCCTTCAAATGATCTATAGATAGTAGATAATTTCAATCAAACTCCAGCAGATATTTTTGTGTAAAAATTTAAAAAGCTGATTCTAAAATTTATATAGGAAACAAGGGATCTAGAATGCCAAAAATAATTTTGAAAAGGAAGAGAAAATTTATACTATTTGATTGTAAGAATGACTATAAAGTTACAATAGTGAAGATAGTGTGGTATTTCCAAAGATATAAATATAGATCAATCAAATGAAATAAAAAATGCAGAGATAGACCCATGTAGATATGGTCATTTGATGCTTGATAAAGTCAAAGAAATTATATTAAGAATATAGTTTATTCAGTAAATTAAGCTGGACAAACAAAATATCCATATGCAAAAAAATGAATCTCTACCATTAATTGCATTATATACAAAAATTAGCTCAAAATAGATCATAGACATAAGTTTATTAAATTTTTAGATAAAACATAAGAAAATAAATCTTTGTGACCTTGGGTTAAACAGAGATTTATTATTATGTAGGGCACAGAACACAAGAACAAAATATAAAATACTGATAAATTGCACTTCATTAAAATTCAAATTTTCTATTCTTTCAAACATGCTATGAAGGAAATGAAAAAAAATGTCACAAACTGAGAAAAGTAGATTAAAACCGCAACAAGATCCTACTACACATCTATCTATTGGATTGGTGCAAATAAGACTTGGTAACACGAAATGTTAGCAGGAAGGTGGCATAATTGGAGTTTTCATTTATTCTTGGTGTGGATGCAAAATGATACACATTCATTTTAGAAAAGAGTACAAAAATTTCATATTAAGGTAACAAACTTACCATGGGGCCCACACTCTAAATCTAGATATTTACCAAAGAGAAATGAAGATAAGTCCAAACAACACCTGTATGTGGATACTTAGAGCAGAATTATTCAGAATCACCAAAAGTTAGAAACGACCCAAATGATCATCAGCTGGTGAATGCTTTAAAACATTGTATTTATATGTGTAATGGCCTATATCTCAGAGAATGGGTGAACTACATGCAGCAATGAGGATGACTCTCAGAAGCATCATGTTGAGTGAATCAAGTCAGTCTGGAAAGGCCACATGCCAAACACTTCCATTTAAATGACACATTGAAACCATAATGACAGACAGTGCAGGAACAGGAATCAGATCAACAGTTGCCAAGAGTTTGGGGTGGTGTAAGGGAATTGGCCACAAAGTAATAAAGGAACTTTTATGGGGTGATGGGAATATCCTATATCTTAATCATGGTGATGGTAATACAACAGTACTCATGTAAAGGTGAAATTTACTTTGTGTAAGTCATACCTCAACAAACCAACAAACAAACAGCAATACCAACAAAGGAACAGAGCATGGCATTAGGAGAAAAGAATTGTAATATGTGCCCTCTTTTCTTCCTTATAAATCTTCGGTTTGGCAAGCTACTCTTGCCCATAGTTATTCCAAATTTTACTGTTTCTACGTGATCTCTCAAGTTCACAAACCCTTCTCTCAAACCTCATTCTTTCTTTTGATATTTTCTAGATGACCGCTGGTATGCCTAGAATTTATGCTTGTCAGATACTTTCATAAATGCCACTTGATAATTTGGTTGAACATGGATCTTCTGTTTTACTCACCAGCCTGGTGCCTACCTGACCACTCTTGCCAGGATCGTGCTGTTTTTGTCTGTCTGGGCAACATTTCATTCCCTAAAGCCCAGTCTGGTCTATATAAGTAGTAATGTCTAGAGTGTCCTTTTAAATTCTGATATATCAACCTGCCAAATGAGACCTGAGTGTTTTTATTTTCCAGATTACTATTAATTCAAAAGGCGAGTTATTGATTCATTTTTTTCTTTTACAGCATGCTCTGTTTCAGTGATTCTGATCCAGCAGTGTGCAGTAATATAATCTTGAGTTTGTTATTATTGCAGATTCAGAGCTCTACCCCAAACAAAAAAGTCAGCTATGAGTAAGAACTCATATTTTATATATTGTATTTATATTTTACTGTCCATAAATAATTCTAATACTCATTTCTGTGTGCAGTATTGTGAGTGACCGGTTTTGTTCCAAATGATATAACTGGCACTAATAGTGTATTACTAAACCTGGAATTTAGATTCTCCTGGTTCTAGGTGACTGCACTAATGAGTCCACAAATGGCAGATTAGATTACCACTAGACACGTTTACATCTAGGCTAAAATGTGTGTAATATATGAAAAAGTCAAATGAATTTTCCTTTACATTCTTAGAGTTAACATGAATAATATGCCTTGTGCTACTGAGACTGGCATTTTATAGATGAAGTTTTACTTTCTTTCTGATTTAAAATGTAAGCCCAGACACATTTTTTTCTGACATCATGTATGTGTGTATGGATTGATGGTTAATTTTATGTGTCAATTTAGCTCGATCAATGATCCAGATATTTGGTCAAACATGTCTAGAAGTATCCCTGAGGGCATTTTTTAGATGAGATTACATTTAAATCAGTAGTTTTTGAGCAAAGAAATAGCTCTCCGTAATGTGTGTGGACCTCATTCAATCAATTGAAGACCTTAAGAAAAATACTGACCTTCCCTGAGAAAAAGAAAATTCTACTAACGGACTGCCTTTGGATTTTTCAGTTTCAATATCAGTTCTCTGGGTCTTTCGTCCACTTGACTACTCTGCAGATTTTGGACTTGCCAGATTCCTATGAGCCAATTTCTTAAAATGAATATCTCTCTCTGTGTCTCTCTCTGTGTCTCTCTCTGTGTCTCTCTCTCTCTGTCTCTCTCTGTCTCTCTCTCTCTCTCTCTCTCTCTCTCTCTCTCTCTCTCTCTCTTTCTCTCTTTCTGTTTCTCTCTGTAAAAATATACTCAAATGCTCCCTATTCTGTTTCACTGGAGAACCCTGACTAACAAATGAAGAATAAGGTATTTCGGTCTTTACATTTATGATCAAGCTACTTAAATACTCAATTTCTTTGAGGTAGTAGGAAAGGAAATATCTTCAGAATAGTAGTTTGTTGGGAAAGAAAAAATATTTTGCCCTCTACCCTTCTAGGTTGTGGGCTGAAAACCCCCTCCCCCCAATTCTTCAATAAAAGACAGATGAACAGGAGAAAAACAAACAGCAGTTTAATAACATGTACACCTCCTCGTGTATACATGAGAGATATCCAGAAAAACTGAGTAACTCCCTGGAATGGCCCAAGTGACCACCTTGAATGCCATCTCCAGCTAAAGACAAAGGAGGTGTTGGTGGTGGCTATCAGGAACTGTAAACCTGGGTCCCTACCTTCTCCACTGATAAATTTCTAGAGATTTAGTCATCATCCTCTTCCTCGTACATAGAGGGGGTCACCTTATAAATCTCCATTTATATTTTTCTTCTAAATATAAATTTCTCTTACAAAAGGGTCACTTCTGGTTTTCAAAGCCATTCCTGTGTCTGCAGTAAAAATACCCAGCTCAAGATAATCCTATGTCCAAAAGACGTATTTTGGGGTGGCAATTCTGCTCCCCTCTTCAAGTTCATATATAATTATAGTAGTTCTGAGGAAGATAACAGCTCCCTTTATGGTTTCCTGAATGTCTTCTGAGATTGCTGCGAAATATTCTTGCCAGTTCCAAGAACCTCCACCAGTGATAGGTGCAGTCATAACCACCAGATTTTGAAATGAGCACAGCTAGAAGTAGGGGTTAAATCATTCCAGGTTTCTGAGATGCAAAGTCATGAGTAACTTTGAATTTTGAAATGTTGAAATTAGATATTGAACTCTGTGCCAGTTTCAAGTAACAATCTTATGTGACGTTTTTCCACATATATCAATATATTTAATCTACACAGTTCTCACTGGATGCCCTCATGCTTTATTTGATAAGCCTATAATTAATTTATATAAGCCAAAATGGTGTTTGCAGTTCTTACCAACCCACATGACACATTTTCAGCAAAGTTTTTATCTAGTTTAATTGCACTGAAATTTTAATAATGATGAAGCAATCTCCCATGTCATCTGTATACATTAGAATGCAAGAATTTAGAATGGAACTGGATATGAGCAGAGAAATATTCCACTGGCTGCGTGCTTTTAGGGAAGACAAATAAACTGTGCTTCTTGTTTTATTATTTATTTCAATAAATTGCAAATACTTATTAAAATCCTATTATAGTTTTCTCCAAAGCTTATATACTGTGACTCAATCTTTTAATGATTATTTTTTTTAAATAGCACTACTGTGATATTTTTATGCTGAACAGTAAGTCATCCTGTGTTTGACTCATTGGTGACTTTTATATGAAATATGTTTGGCATTTGTACTTATTTATATAGGAGAACAACCATGAAAATAGGAAATTAACTCAGAAAGTAGATATTTTTGTGTGTGTGTAAGAAAGAAAATAGATGAGTTCATCTGTGGTGCATAGCAATTGGTAAAATTGGTGCTGATTTTGATGTTATTGGGGAGAAATTTCGATTAGATTTCATTTAGTGTGGAAAATTGGATCCGCTACAAGCCCTATAGTATTCCATGCTCCAGACAGGCTTACAGAGCTCTCCATCTGTCAAATATCATGCTCTTTGGTTTGGAACATATTCCTTGGTTTGGAGCATTATGTTTGAACAGATGGACTGGCCTGTTTGTAGATAAAATTAACAATGCATTTCTGTATATATTAGTGCGTTCTAGTTTTCATAATTTTTTTCCCTGTGGTATTTAAAACCCAAATTACGTGTGTTGTCTAAAAGAGAGAGAGTATGAAAATGCTGAGCTTGAGCAACTGAAAATAATTCTGCGGGAATCATGGCCAACAGTATAGGTTTTGAAAAATTACTTAACATAAAGAGGGTATCTTTTGAATACTTTTTAAAATATTGAATAGCAAAACTTTTTATGTTAGAACGATAGCATTATGTGATCGATATGATTTGATGCTTTCCATTAAAGTGCCATTCTCAGATATTATAAACTCTCATTGCTCTAAGAATATAGAGAATACAGGAACAATAATGCTCAACAAAAATAAATACTATTAAGATACCTCAAAAATGAAAATTATTTCCTCCCATGACAAATGAATGAACAGCTAAAAGTCATTATCTGTTGCTTAATTTTAATTATCTTCATATTTCTATTGATTTTTAAAACATGTACATTTAAATGTATTTATAGATGGAAATATGTTGTCAATAAAATTCCAAATGTTTTGTTATTCTGTCATTAATATTTTTAATGACAATATTATTTATTTGTATGTTATATATTATATATAATAACAAAGTAGCAATAAATGGTCATAAATATCCCACATTTTTGTTTATAGTTTCTATTTCTTTTAACATTTTGAAAGCTTTTATTCCATAACATGGCATAAGTATTTTGTTATAATTATATTTTCTTTCACTAGTTTTATATTTGCAGGGTAAATGTTTCATCATAACTATTCTATTTTACATTTACTTAATTTATTTCCAGATGATCTTTGAACTTATGTTGTTACATTTCCACCATCCCACCTAATTTTTTGTTATTGTTCTTAGGTTGTGTTGTGTGTATTTAAAACTTTACAGAAAATTGTTGACATTATTACACTATTGCTATTTCCAATTCAGAAGCAAAACATGTTTTCCACTTATTTAATGTCTTTTTCTTTAAATCTAAAGAGTAGATTTTTCTATTTTATATCTCTTTTGTGTTGGATTTTTTTAATTTTTAAATTTATTTAGTAAAGTTATTGAGGTGATATTGGTTAGTAAAATTATATAGGCTTCAAGTGTACATTTCCATAATACACCATTTATACATTGCACTGTATGCTCATCTTTTCTTATGTATTTCATCTTTTCTTATAGTCGAATAATATTCCATTGTGTATATATGTATTGTGTCTTCTATCCAATTATCTGTTGAAGGACACTGTTGTATCCATGTCTTGACCAATGTGAATAACGCTGCAGTGAAAGATATGATTTATCCATATCTTTATGGATAAATGTTTTCACATTATTTTGGGTAGATACCCAGAAGAGGATTGCTGGGTCGTATGGTAATTCCGTTCCTAAGTTTTTGAGGAAACCACACTATTTTCCATAGTGGCTATACCAATTTCCATTCCCATCAGCAGTGTACGAGGGTTCCTTATTCTTTACAGCCTTTCCAACACTTGTTATTACTTGTCTTGATAATAGCCCTTCCAACAGGAGATATCTCATTGTGGTTTTGATTTGCATTTCCATAATAGATAGTGAAATTGAGAATTTTTTCATATATCTGTTGGATGTTTGTATGTCTTCTTAAAAGAAGTGTCGGTTCAGGTCCTTTGCCCAATTGTTAATTGGATTTTTTTGTTGTTGAGTTGTATGAGCTCTTTATATATTTTGGATGATATTAGCCTCTTATTGGAGCCATTATTTGCAAATATCTTCTCCCATTAGGTTGGTTGCCTGGTTGTTTTGTTGATGGTTTCTTTCCCTGTGCAGAAACTTTTCAGTTTGATGCAGTTCCAATCATTTATTTTTGCTTTCACTTTCCTTGCCTTTGAAGTAAAATTCATAACACCCTCTAGAATGCAAGGTCCATAAGTTTCATACCAATGCTTTCTTCCATGCTGTTTATTGTTTCAGGTCTTATGTTTAGGTCTCTGATCCATTTTGAGTTAATTTTGGTATATGATGACAGGTAGCAGTCTACTTTCATTCTTTTGCATGTGGCTTTCCAGTTTTCCCAGCACCATTTATTGAAGATGTTTTGTTTTCTCCATTGTATGTTTTTGGCTTCTTTGTTGAAAATTATCTGACCATATTTATATGGGCTTATTTCTAGGTTTTCAATTCTATTCCATTGGTCTCTGTGTCTGTTTTTCTGTCAATACCATACTGTTTAGATTTTTGTTGCTTTGTAATATAACACTGAAGTCAAAGAGTGATAAAGCTCCAACTTTGTGTTTGTTTGTTTTTTTCACCCCCCCCCATAGGTTTGCTTTGGCTATTCGTGGTTTTGTGATTTCATACAAATCTGATTATTTTTTTTTCTACTTTTAAAAAAAATGCCATTGGATTTTGATTGAGATTACATTAAACCTGTGTATTACTTTGGGTGTTAGGGCCATTTATTTTAACAATGTTGATTCTTCTAATCCATGAACACAGAATATCTTCAACTCTTTGTGTCTTCTCAATTTATTTGAATAATGTTTTGTAATTTTCAATGTAAAAGTCCTTCACATCCTTGGTTAAGTTTATTCCTGCATATTTTATTCTTTTGATTGTAATTGCAAAAGGCATTGTTTACTTCATTTCTTGTTCTGAAATCTCTTTGTTAGTATATAGGAATGCAATGGATTTTTGTACATTGATTTTGTATCATACAACTTTACTGTATGTGTTTATTGTTTCTAATTGTTTGGTGGAGTCATTAGGATTTTCTACATGAGAAATCATGTCATCTGCAAAAAGTGACAATTTAAC
Organism: Aselliscus stoliczkanus; assembly: GCA_033961575.1. Classification (NCBI taxonomy): domain Eukaryota; kingdom Metazoa; phylum Chordata; class Mammalia; order Chiroptera; family Hipposideridae; genus Aselliscus; species Aselliscus stoliczkanus. Next base: position 133,788,605 of record CM066731.1, on the reverse strand, counting down.
TTCTTCATTCCCAATTTGGATGCCTTTTATTTCTTTCCCTTGCCCGATTGCTCTGGCTAGGACTTCCAATGCTATGTTGAAAAGCAGTGGTGATAGGGGACAAACCTGTCTTGTTCCTGAACGTAGAGTGAAGGGCTTCAGTTTTTCACCATTAATTATAATTTGCTGAGGGTTTGTCATATATGGCCGTTATATTATGTTAAGGTATTTTCCTTCTATACCCATTTTATTAAGTGTTTTAATCATAAATGGATGTTTTATCTTGTGAAATGCTTTTTCTGCATCTATTGATATAATCATATTATTTTTGACCTTTATTTTGTTTGTGTGGTGTATCACATTGATTGATTTGCATATGTTGAACCATCTTCGTGCCCCTGGGATGAACCCACTTGGTTATGATGTATAATGTTTTTAATGCATTGTTGTATTCAATTTGCTAGGATTTTGTTTAGGATTTTTACATCAGCGTTCATCAGGGATATTGGTCTATAATTTTCTTTTTGTGTTACCCTTACCAGGTTTTGGCATCAGGATACTGTTGTCCTCATAAGATGAGTTAGGAAGTATTGACTCTTCTTTAATTTTTTGAAAGAGTTTGAGGAGGACAGGTGTTAGATCCCCTTTGAATGTTGGTAGAATTTACAAGTGAGGCCATCTGGTCCTGGACTTTCGCTTTTGGGAAGGTTTTGACTGACTGATTCAATTTTCTTACTGTTGATCAGTCTATTTAGATTTTCCAGTTCTGTGTGATACATTCCAGGAAGGCTGTATGTTTCTAAGAACATGTCCATTTCTTCTGAGTTATTGAATTTGATGGCATATAGTCCTTCATAGTATTATTGTATGGTCTTTGTATTTCTGTGGTATCTGTGGTGACTCTGCCTCTTTCATTTCTGATTTTGTTTATTTGTGTCTTTTCTTTTTACCTTAGTGAGTCTAGCCAAGGGTTTGTCAACTTTATTAATCTTTTCAAAGAACCAGCTCTTTGTTGCATCAGTTTTTCTATTGTGTTTTTGTTCTCTGTTCCATTTAGTTCTGCTCCAATTTTTTATTATTTCCTTCCTTCTGAAGACTTTGGGTTTTATTTGTTCTTCTTTCTCTAGTTCTTTAAGATGAAATATTAGATTGTTTATTTGGGATTTTTCTTGTTTCTTGAGATAGGCCTGTAATGATATAAATTTCCCTCTTACTATTGCTTTCGCTTCATCTCAATAATTTTCATAGGATATATTTTCATTCTCATTTGTTTCTATGTATCTTTTTTTTAAAGATTTTATTGGGGAATGGGGGAGGGGAACAGCATTGGGGAATCGGGGAAGGGGAACAGACAAGTTGCTATCCTTTTGTTCTTCAGTCTAGTTGCGGAGGACGTTGCTTCACTGGCCCATGTTGGTATCGTCATTGCACTCTTCCCGGGTGAGGCAGATCAATCAGCGGCCTCTGGCTGGTCACTCACCTCGGCTATTGTCAGCTCACGCTGGCTACCGGCTGCTTGCTGTAGCCTGGGGCTGCAGCCTACACCATCGCCCCTGCTCGCACAGCCCAGCTCCAGGTGGAGCTGGTTAGCTATAGAGGGCAGTGTCACTGGCCCTCATATGTGGGATCCGAACCGGGGCCGCTGGCATCCCAAACCAGCTCTTAACCAATGCGCCACTTGGCCGGCCCTCTATGTTTCTTTTGATCTCTCCTTTTATTTCTTCGTTGACCCAGTTGTTCTTTAATAGCATGTTGTTTAATCTCCACATATTTGTGGGTTTTCCTACTTTCTTTTTGCAGTTGATCTCCAATTTCAAAGCCTTGTTTTCAGCGAATATGCTTGGTATAATTTCAGTCTTAAATTTGCTGAGGCTAGTTTTGTGTCCCAACATATGGTCTATCCTTGAAAATATTCAATGTATACTAGAAAAGAATGTATAGTTTGCTGTTCTAGGGTGATATGCTCTGTAAATGTCAATTATGTCCATTTTGTCTATCTAATGTATTATTTAAGGATGATATTTCCATATTGATTTTCTGTTTGGATGATCTATCCATAGCTGTCAATAATGTATTTAGGTCCCCTACTACACTTATGTTTTTGCCAGTTTCTCTCTTTAGTACTGTTAGTAGTTGCTGCATATATTTTAATGCTCCTTGATTGAGGCACATATATTTATAAATGTTTTGTCTTCTTGTTGTATTGTCCCCTTTATCATTATGAAATGTACATCTTTGTCTCTTGTTACCTTTTTTTTTCCTGAAGTCTGTTTCATCAGATATAAATATGGTTTCACCTACTTTGGATTATCATTTTCCACCCTTTCACTTTGAGCCTACGTTTGTCCTTGCCACTGAGATATGTCTCTTAAAGGCAGCATATGGTTGGGTTTTGTTTTTTGATCCAATCTGCTAATCTGTCACTTTTTATTGGTGAGTTCAATCCATTTGCATTTAGAGTGATTATTGATATATGAAGATTTTCTATAACCATGTTATCTTTTGTTGTCTGTTTGCTGAGTGTCTCCATTCTTTCTTTGCCTTCGTGTTTCTATCTATTACTTTAGTTTGATGGTATTCTGTGATTTTTTTCCCCACTGTTTCTTTTTTGTCTTATGTTATGTGTCTCAGTCCTGGATTATTTTTTTGAGTGGCTCCATTTAGGTTTATATAAAAGAAATTTTCATATATGCAGTAGTCCTTTTCATTTAGCATGCTTCTTGTCTCCATTCCCCTTTGAAATTCAGAACTCACTCCCTCTCCCTCATCTTTTGTGTTCATGTCATCACAAAGTATCCCTATTATGCTGAGTTCATTTCTGAGTTACAGTAATAGCAAATTGTCTTCTTCTTGTTTTCTTTTTCTTTTTTTTTGTGTTTTTATCTTCTTTATTACCCTTTATGTTATGTTTAAGTGTATAGTATCCTATTCTGTGTAGGGGTTGCAATTTCCTGCTTCTGTCTGTTAGTAATCCTGCTCATAGTTTTGTATCCTTTTTTATTGGTTTGTTTGTTTGTTTGTTTGAGATCAAATAGCCTCCTTCAATATCTCTTGTAATGCAGGACTTATAGTGGAAAATTCCCTCAGCTTCTGTATATCTGGAAAGGTCTTTATTTCTCCTTCATATCTGAAAGATAACTTTGAAGGATATATTATTTTTGGCTCATAATTTCTCCCAATAGTTTGAATATTTAATTCCACTCCCTCCTGACTGGTAGGGTTTCTGCTGAAAAGCCTGATAATAACCTAATGGACTTTCCTTTATAGTTTATCATCTTCTTTCCCCTGGCTTCCTGGAGAATACTTTGTCATTAACTTTTGACAGCTTCAATATAATGTGCCTTAGAGAAGGTCTTTTAGAATTGAAGTAATTAGGTGTTCTGTTTGCCTCTTGGATTTGAGAATCCAGATCTTTCCATAGGTTTGTGAATTCTCATTGGCTATTTGTTTGAATAGACTATTCCCTTCTCCCTCTCTGCTTTTCTGGTATACCCATTATTCTTGTATTACTCTTTCTGATGGAGCTCAAATATTTCTTGTAGAGTTCTTTCATTTCTTTTAACTCTCAAATCTGTCTCTTCTTCCCTCTGCATCTGTCCAGATTTCTATCTTTGATATCACTAATACTTTCCTTTATCTGGTCAGTTCTATTTCCTAAGCTGGCTATTTCATTCTTTATCTCTGCCTATCTGAGTTTTCTTGCATCTCGTTGAGTTTTTTTTCAGAACTGCAATCTTGAATTCTCTGTCATTTCAGTCCCATATTTCTTTGTCTTTAAGTTCATTTTCTGAAGGTTTTTTCATTTTCTTTCTGAGCTGCCTTGTTACCTTGGTTATTAATGGCAATTAATGGATTATTTCTCTTCCTGGGCATCTACGGGAGTGGTTTCTGCAGCAGTTTGATATGAAAAGGTCTTTCTTTTGCTTTTGAGTAGGTGATGCTGGAGCATTTTATTTTCTCTCGTGTAGTTCTGGTTTCTTGTATAGTGGGAGATTTGTTGGGGAGGTGGGCTTCTCCTTTGTGACAAGGTCTCAGGGCACCACTTGCCTTGGAGGATGTGGTGGGCAATGGGGTTCTGAGCATTTGAAATCCCAGTGCTGCCCCTGCAGCCAGATGCAGAGCCATGTGCTTCAGCAGACCTGGAGCCGTCATTGAGATCAGCAGGGAAAGGTGGGGACAGGGTAGGCTGGGAGAGGCAACAAGTGTGTTTGTGGCTTTATTGTCTTCTGAGTAACAGGAACTTCCAGATCACAGTGGCCTTGGACCTATAACTCCTCCCTTGTCACTGGAATTAGCTGCACTGTGTGTCTGCTGCTCAGGAACTGTCTCTCTAGTTCTTATGGCTATAGATATTCCACTCTTTAATCTGACACTGCTATCTTTTATTCTGGGCCTCACTGCTGATACTGGAAGGGTGTGGGGGAGGTGAGCTCTGGAAAGTGGGAGAGGGTGGGGGGTAGGGGGAGGTGGCTGAAGTGGCTAGGCCTCCTGGCTTTGTTTTCTGTCTGGCAGTGAAGGCTGTTAGACTGCAGTTGCCCTACTTCTGTGTTCAGTCTTTGCCCCAAGGTCTCTGCCCTGATTGCTAGGCACAGCTATGTTGTATACTAACCCCTCAGGCAGGGTTGCTGGGGCCACAGAAAGGCAACTGCAGTGGCAATCCTTCCCTCTCCCAGGACTGCAGTGAGCTCTAGGTTGCGTCCTGCAGCCCATGTCTTTGCACTTCTCCCTTCCCTCCCCTGTTCACCAGATTCACCCACCTTCAGGTGTTTGGATGTGCAGATTTCTCAGACATGTTTGTGTGCTGAGAGTTTGGTTTGTTGTAACTTCAAGGGGAGATAGCAGGGAGCACCCCTCATGTTTTCATGTTTCTGTTGTCACTCTGAGTTGGATTTTTGAGTGGTCAATTTATAAGAATTATTGCTAATATGTATTTTTAATTGATCAATTTACTTTTTAAAAAATTACTGTTATTAGTTTCTTGGGGTTTTCTGGATAGTTCCAAATAATATGTTATGTATAAATGATAATTTTATAAATAGATTTATTTATTTTTTTTCTCAATTGCTTAAAAATTTCCTAGAGTCTTAAGAGAAAGTTGCACAGCAACTGTGATAAACTTATTTTCTTTGCTGAGAATGTCTCTAGTATGATATATATGCTAATGATTCACATACATCTAACTATATTAAAGTAATAGTTCTTGGGTGGCAAAAACTGGCAAAACTGTTTTCCAGTATGCACATTCTTTTTGCCACATTCAATTCACTGCCAGACTGCATTTCTCAGGCCCTTTGGCTCTGTAACTGTCACAGAAGTATGGTCATATGTATGTCCTAGAGCTAAAATGATTAAAATTAGATGTGCTTTTTCTATTTCTCTTCCCTAAATGTCATCTGGATACAGGGGATCAAGTTCAAGACTGCAGAGAACCCACTAAATAGAAGATTGTATAGATTAAATAGGATCAATGTTCCTCAAATACCTTTGTGGAGCTGAAGCCTTACTTGATCTTATAACCCTCCAACACTATCCTCATTGTGCAAACTGAAGAAGGAATAACACTTTTTGTTTTAAGCTACAGATATTTGGGGATTATTTGTTAAAATAGGTTTATACTCTGACTAAAACATAGGTTGTTTTTTTTTTGTTTTTTGGGTTTGTTTTTTTTTAAATGAAGAATTGATGCAGAATGGGTTATTTGAAGTTGATTTTTGAGGTTATATTTTTGCATTATTTAAGCTGTACTTGTGCTAAATTATACTAACAGGTTTTTTTTAAAATCACTGCAGAAATTTTGATAATAGAATATCTCTTCTTAAATATGGTGGCACATTTTTTATTCCAATAGAGTCTACATGTTAATATTTTAAAAAATATTCCCATATATTAAAATTATGACAGATAAATAGGTATTTTGATATTATATTTATAAAATATCTGTGAAGAAATTGAATGGCATGATTGAAAGCTAGAAATCAGCTACTGAATATGATTATGTATATATTTATTTGATTTTTTCTATTACAATGTCATATAATTGTAGACAAGGTTTATTATAGCATTTCCATTTGTATTTAAAGTATATTGCCTTTAGAAAAGGATAAAGCATAATTATCTGGATAATAGATATTCATTTTTTATTTGTATCTGGAGTAAACAAGATTGTTAGTCCTTTAAGGCACTAATTAGCATCACCATTCAATTAGTGGTCAGTGCATAAAATATTGAATTAGTACCCATAACAACTTCTCAGTATACATAATATCTAATAATAACCTAACCCATTATGATGACAACAAATGCCACAGTGATATATTCAGAATCTGTCCAATATTTTAAATTAGCATTTGAATATGTACCATGGAGTCAATTACTTATCTAAGAATGATATATGTAAGGTATTTTTTATTTGTAGCTTCTTAAAAAAGGATAAAGCTTAGATTCAATAATATATAAGCAAAATCACTTAATTGGTATGGACAGCTCATGAAGATTAAGTTATCATGTTGTAGTATCTTCCTTGATATATACTAACAATGATATTATCTAATGACTTACAATAAAATCTTTAAGTAGATTATTTAATTATTCAATTAACATATAGTTCTTGGCAAAGATTTTCTTTCAGAAGAAATTTATGGTCTCTTTTACACAAATATATACTATTAATCTTTATTATCTCTAATGGAAATCTGATATATTAAATGTTTTTACTTAAAAATAGTCAATATTTTAATATATTTTTACCAAATAAATTGTTTCATTTTTTGTTGTTGTTGTTTTTTTTTCTAGCTGAGTCATCCTGCTACCTGTTGGCAGCTCAGCTGCAGCTCAGCTTGGGCTGGGCATTGAACAACATAACATTTTATAAAGTATACATCATAAGACAGAAGGTACTTGGAAGGAAAAAGTCTTCTTAAATCCCATCTATCCACTTGATTCTATGTTTTTCATATTTCAGAATAATATTTAGTAGGTCAATTCCTTATTCTTTGAAACAATAAGACAATCTAATTTCAGCAAACTTTTTTTTTTTTTTACCATGTTTGGGTGACAGACATTACAAATTAGATATGAGTTTCTTATCATCATATAACCTAATGGATGATCACTCTATTCAGAGACCTTGCAAAACTTTAAATGTATCATTCAGAGAAATGAAAAACACCCTAATGGAACCACTGCCTCCATTTTTTAAAAACTTGCTACCAAAGACAATTTCAGGGACAAGAGCAGAAGCAAATTTAAACTGTTTGCGAAATGTCCATCATTTCTGCTTTCACAAAAAGAATGTTTCCCAATGAGAGAACATTCTTCTCTAAAATACCTGATGGGAGCAGTCAGCCGATGAATCATCTTGAGAGAAAAGCCAGACAAACCAATCATCTTAGTATAAAATCCATTCATCAATGATTCCTATAACAACAGTTTCCACTAATCTAATTCATTCTGTGCAGAAGTACTTCAGTGCTATAAAACTCAAAAGATGTTAAGCTGCCATTTTTGCTTTTGTTTTTTTTATTAAAACATTTTCAGGTGAGGTAATTGAATTCTGAGGTGCTGGGATATGCAGAGATGCCCAACCTGCTTTTCCATAGTGGTTTCTTAAATTAGTTGGCTTTGGTATTTTGTAAAGCCAATTTGGCTTTGACAATATTGAATTGTCATTTTAGTTCAAAAACACTTTATAACCTGGCTATGTCATGTACATAGTTGTGTTTGGTGTTCAATTTCTTTGTCTTTCTGTCTCTCTCTCCTCTATCTATAAATCTACACACACGTTTGTGTATGTACTGAATGATTCATGGTGCAATTTTTGGAATCAAGTCAAAGCTCTACTTCTTACCAACCATGCAATCTTGGCTAAATTAATTAATTACTCTCTGGCTCAGTTTCTTAATCTGTAAAACAGAGATAATAATAACAATTGATCATAATTTGATACATGCAAAGCACTTAGAACAGTGTCCACAGTGTATTGAGTATTCAATAAATGTTAGCATAAACATTTTAAATGGGACATTCTATTGGAAAATTACAATGAAAAGAGTTTTGTTTGTTTTTGTTTTTAATTTAATTCGAGATTTGGGGGAGGGGAACAATGTTGGGGAATTGGGGAGGGGGACCAGCCAAGTTGTTGTTTTTCAATCTTCATTGTGGAGGGCACCAGTTGCCATCTGGCCTCCCGTTGGCAGCTCGTGGCCTCTCAGCTCAAGGTGCTGTGTTACAATCTTAGTTGTGTGTGGCCGTAGCCACCATCCTATGTGGGAGTCGAACCAGCAGCCTTATTGTTATGAGTGCATGCTCTATCCACTGAGCCATCTGGGTGGCAGCTCAACTCAAAGTGCTGAGTTCATTCTTAGTTGCAGGCGGGCATAGCCCACCATCGAACAGGCAGTCTTGTTTTTAAGGGTACATGCTCTCATCAGCTGAACCATCCTGCTACCTGTTGGCAGCTCAGCTCAGGCTCAACTCACTGACCCATGAGGAAATCGAACTGGCAGCCCTGTTGCTCAGAGCTCGCGCTCGTAAGCTAACTCTAACCACTGTGCCACTTGGCATGCCCAAAAAGAGTTTTAAAAAAGGCTTTATAGAATATCTTGAGTATATTAGAACAATCATAGTTAGGTATAATATAGTATCCATGATTTTCTGTATTATATTTGCTGTTACTTTGTATGCCCCTAAAAACATGTTCAGCCCTTTACGTAAGCATTTTTTCTTACGTATTTTGGTATCCTCTTCCATGTGAATGGAGCAACTCTAATGATATCTGGTAGTTGGCCTTTCTAGTGTTAAGTCTTCAACATTGGTCTAAAATTTTGACAGAGGAAAAAACCATGGTCAAATTCAAGAACATGGTGATTTAATTTGCCTCAGATGCAGTATGTATCTATGTTTAATGAGAAGATATAGAGCAGATATATGCTATTTTGCTAATCCCGCATGCATCATTAGATAAGTTTTTTTGAAAGTGACACATTTTCCAACTTTGGGAGTGAATTACAGCATTACAATATTCCTTGTCCTTTCTTTCAAAGTGTTAAGTCATGGGCATTTTTAATAGTTTTGGCCAGTTGGGACTTTGGGATTTGAATATAAGGTAATTAATCAAAGAAACCAGGAAAACCAGCTATAGCTCAGAGCAGGACTGTAGTTCTTTGTCTAGCAATAGCAAAATGAGTGTGCAGAGGCGGCAGCAGTTCATTCTAACAAATTACTCTTTTGGTTGATCACAGTTGTATTTTTGGCTGCCTGTTTTACAGAAGTGGCTTCTTTAGATTCTGTAATCTTTCCAATGTACTTCCAATAAGTTTAGTTTTGTTAGTCCCATGTTCATATAAGTAAGCCAGCTAAAGTTTTTGTTGTTTGTATGAATGCCTTTACTAACCCACAGGTGACAGCTATTGTGGGAATGATGACCACCTTTAGAAAGGAGGGCTCCTATGGAAATGTTTAGGCTCATAGCCCAGAACAAAAGGATTCAGTACAGTGTCCCCAACATCTCTGAGAGAGTAGGACAGTAGAACTTGTAGATTGTAAATGAGCCATGGTGGTGGTGGCATGAAATCGAAGTCACTGGTCTTTGGTCAAAAGAGAATGTGGCTGCCATAACTAAAAACTCAGCACTCACCATTCCTGAGCTTGGAGCTGCCGATGACAGAAGCTACTTGGAGTTGCCGATGACCAAAGCTTCCTAAATCCTATAGCTGGCATAGGACACCAAAGAAGTGTAGTTTTGTTAGTGTTGTTGTTATTATATTGTTGTAGACTCTTAAAATAACCTTGGAAATTATAATAATCATTCTAGCTAACATTTATTGAATGGTTACTATGTACGAGGTTCTCATAAAAGTATTTTAAACATTGTATCTCTATATTGAACTGACTGTAAATATAGCTAAGCATTTTAATTACACAAACTAGAACAAGATGTAACATAAGCAAGTTATAAAGAGACTCAGGTATAAGTTAAATAACTTGCTCATAATGGTACAACATTTATATTTATTGACTAGTTTCACTCTGGGGTTCCTGTTGGTTCTCAGTTAAGCATAATTTGTGACTTAATTTATGATTTTAGCATTGAAGTTTCCCTGCTTCTTACTTTTTTTCTCACCACTGACATCTAATTGGTCACACCTCATTCTACTCTCATATCTCTTTTATCTACTTGATAAAGACAACATTAAAGAATGGTTAATTAATGGTTTTATGGCAGAGTCAGGGATATAATTCTGGTTTTAATTTGTTATCCATGGGTCTTGGCCAGGCTATTTAAGCCTTTTGTGTCTATATTGCACCATCTGTAAAACAGATGCAATAATTACAACAACCAGTTGTTGTAAGGATTACATGAATAAATTCACATAAACTCTAAAAACAAAACCTAGAACATAGAAAGTACTAAAAAAGGGCTATCGATTTTTGAGGATCACAAGGGCTTTATCTTAGTTGCCCTGAATAACACCACCCTTTCAACTTTAATTAGCAAGAAAACAATACATATTTTTAAAGAGTAAGGTGGTTACCATATAATGGTTTTTTCTAATAATGTAAATGTGGCATATAGCAATAATGTTATACATTACTCAGTGGAACTAATTTATACTATTTCCTCTACTTTGAGGCTTCATGCATGTATATCATTATTTTAGCATTAAATATTTCAGATGGTTTTATATTTAAACTCTGTGTTTTACATAATTGATATCCAAAAGCTTTCTGACAGAAATGCTGGCAAATGACCTCATAATCCTAAAATTTTATATGAATGGTTTAACATTTAAAATGTAAGTAGAACATTTAAGAATAAAATTACTTAAAAATAAAATTTAATCCTATTTCTGAAAACATTCACAAGCATATATAAGTAACATGAAAATGAATAGGATCAATAGGTTTGATAAAATTAGATTTATGGGTTTAACTTTTTGGGAACTAGTCTAATCTATATATTATAGAAAATGCATGTAATTTTATCTTTTTGACCTGATAAAGACAAATTAGAACTCTTGATTTAGATGGGACATAGATATGTAATTCCTTAAAATTATGATTCGTATTTTATTGGATTAAAAGATCCACTTACATAATTTTTATACATTTAATCAGATTGAACCACAGATATACTTTAAATAATAAGATAACAGCTGTTTCTTAATTGATGTTACTTTAAAAATTTCCTTCATTATTTATTGATTTTAATAATATTTGTGGTTTATCCAATGATTAGCTACCAAAAGCTATGCTAAGTGATTTACGTTAAGTATTTTATAAAATGTATTATATTTAATTACTGGAAGTTGCTACCATTTTTGTTCCTATTTTATAGATGAGAAAAGTAAGGATTAGGATGGTTTGGTAACTTGTACAAAAGTACACGGGGACAGTGGTCTTCTCCATTTTCTGACTCCAATGACAATACTTTTAACTATTAAGACCTACTGTTTCAGAGGTTAGGGTTTCTTTTTTTAACCTTTAAATATGTTTCCCATTTTTATCATATTTTCAAGGTGAAATATGAGTTTTCATTTTGAGAGATATATGAAAACTTTTCATAAATATTTGTTTTAAAACTTAGAAATCGTAAAGAAAAAAATATGCTGCTAAGCAGAAGGAAATTAAATTCTTTAGGAGGATTATAACCTCAGAGTGTCCATATTTTCACACAGAATATCCATTGATCAATAATAAAACATGATCTAAAACAAAGGGAAAATGGGAACAAATGAATGATGCTCCATTGCTGGAAGTGACTTACAAATAAGTTAAAGTGACTGGGACAAATATACTCAAGGAAAGAAATAAATTGAAAGAGAATTTCAAAAGAGAACTACAAAAGCTGTAGAAGTACAAATAGAAATATATATATATATATATATATATATATATATATATATATACACTTTAAAATCTAGATTAAAATAATGAAACATTTTGAAAATCATCTAGTATACATTTTCTGGTAATATTTTTCTTTGATGGCATTATAGATAAATAATTGGAAAAATACTGAAACTAAGCATTTGATTTAATCCTATAATATATCACACAACTTCAGAAGAATACTTTTAAATCAAGTTGTCTGGATACATAGTTCATTTCAAGTTAAATTCCTCTTTTTTTAAAAAAAAATATTTATTCATATGTTAATTCAAATCATGACAATGAACACAGGACAGATAATTATTTTCAGTGGCAAAGATTTGACAATTTACATTTGTAACAATTGTGTTTTCTATGCTATTTACCTACTTTTCACAATTAATAAACAGAAATGGCAACGTGAGAATTTAATGATTTCTATAACATCCTTCAAAAATGCATGCCTAACTATAAAAATTATAATTTTGTATCTTGAGATTTTATGTGTTTTTCTTCATTTGACTTAATCCGTTGCCTTTAAAACACAAACTTCCTATCACCGCTGCTGCACATTCACAACTTAATGGCATTTGACAGTAAATACAGGCTCATCAAATCACTTATCTCCCCATGCTTCTGCAGTTATATTGAGAGAATCTGGATAAATCACATCTCAAAGGGTACAGCTGCTCTCAGACAGCATAACTAATGAATTGCCTTGACTAGAACAGAGAAAGCGATGTCTTGCACTCATAATCTAAGACAGCTGATGGCCCAGCGCTTGATCTGAATCAGTCACCATAGTTAATTACAACTTTAAAAACTTATAGCCATTTTTATGCTAATAATTAATAGACACCTAGTAGCAATTCCTTAGTAAAAAAAGATTGCTGTACACTTTACAGAATAATGAAATAATACAATTTGTATTGATATACATGCCCATGTTTTTGTTTTATTTTTGCCTTTCCCTTTTCTTTATCTAACAGAGTTGTCTGCTTATTATTTTAAATACAATTGATAATATGAGATTATAGAACAAACTAATGATAGCTATTTTATTGAACCCCAGAAATATGCTGAGTAGATTTCTGTTCTCTCATCACACACAAAAAAGTAATTATGTGAGATACTATATTAATTAACTTGACTGTAGTAATCATTTCACTATGTATGTATATTAAAAACATCAAGCTGCATAGCTTAAATATATACTATTTTTATTTTAAAATATATAAATGAAAAAGAACAAACTATGATATAATGATATAGAAATAAATATTAAAAGCTACAATAAAGTAAAAGTGACTAGTTATAAATTTAGCTTTTATTTCAGTGTATGTATTTAGACAAATTGCATAAAAACTGGTATATTCCCAATGCTATAGGATAGGATTTGTGGTTAATATCAACTAAAGCAATCTCTTCTTGATACATTCAAGAACTGTTTACAAAATATGGGAATATGCTATTTATTTAGTACAATTTGCTGGTACGTACATTTTTGCCCAAATAATTTATTACACAGCTAGGTTACCAAAATCATAGGTAAAGTTTGTATTTAAAGAATATAAAATAATCAAGAGTAAATAATTATATAGTCACAAGACTAAGAAACACATTGTTCCAGAAAAGGAAATGGGGTATTATGGAAAGAAAAATAGTTGTTCAACCTTACTGAATCAAAGAAATATGAAATGAAGTCACTATTAAGAGTTTTTCTCAATATATAAAGAATTTTTTGCTAAAGAATTTTAATGAACACATTCCATTTATTTAAATCCCTCCCCCACAATTAGATTTACTCAATTAATAATTTAATTTTTGCATTTCATAAAATGAATAAAATAGAATATTAAAAAATATATAAGAGAATTATAACAATGAAAATTTTGTAGCAACAGGAAAAATGCAAGGTTAAAATACTCTCATGTTCTACAAATAAAAATGTGTTAATATTATGAGACAAAAGCAATGGGTAAAATAGGTGAAGATGGTCATAAGATACAAACTTCCAGTTAAAAGATAAGTAAGTCCTGGAGATGTAATGTACTGCATAGTGACTATAGTTAATAATACTGTATTGTATATTATAAAGTTGCTAAGATAGTAGATCATAAAAGTTCTCATTATAAGAAAAACAATTGTAACTACCTGTGGTGATAGATGTTAACTAGACGTCTTGTGGTGATCATTTTTCAATATATACAAATACTGAGTCATGCTATATACCTAAAACTAATATTATATGTCAATTATGTCTCAATAAAATGTGTTAATATTATGAAGATAAGATTACTGAGTTCCAAGAACAATAGATCATACACTTTCCCCTTCTTACAGTTATTAACAGATATTTCATGGTGAATGATTACTTCAATTTTATAATTAAGGTATTCATGTATAATATAAAAACTTAATATGTTTATATGTTACACAACATAAAAAAATGTAAGCCCAGAAGTCAACTTATCTTATTTTAAGTGCTAAATAGAAGCTATGCCACTGTTTTACATTATGAATGTCATATACTGCAGAGAATATTCTGGAATTTAAAAATGTTATCATTGTTTCGCTTTACATTGTCATCAATTTCTAAAAGATATGAATACCATATTGTCAATTCTTTACAATTTTTTTTTACCATATGTTGATAAAAAACAAAATTCATGACTAGATAAATGCAGAACCTCATACTGAAGGCCTAGAAAAAGGAAAGGTATATTCATTTCTGAGGATAGAATTATTCATTAACTGATCTTCTATTACTCATAAATTTTACAAGCTGTTTGGATTGAATAAAACATCTATAATATATGCAAAAACATAATAATAAACACTGAATACACAAAATACATATAATGGCCAGAATCAGATATGACAGAGATATTGGAACAATCGGACAGGGAATTTAAACATAAAATAACTATGATAAGTATGTCAAAGGCTCTAACGCAAAAGTTAGACAACACATAGGATCAAATAGATATATATGTTCAGCAGAGAAATAAGAAAACAGAAATGCTAAAAATCAAAGCACAATAATAGAATTGAAGAAGCCATAATCAAGCTCATTGGTAGACTTGATAAAATTGAAGAGAAAAAAAATCAATATAGTTGAGGGTAAGTTAATACAGATGACCCAAACCAAAAATGTAAAGAAAAGAAAAATAAAAGTAAACAAAAAAAAATAGAATATAGCATACACAAGGTATATGACAATATCAAATTATCTGACATACATATCATCAAAAATTAAAAAAACTGAGAAACTTTAATTGTCAGTAGACATACTCTATTAGAAATGTTAAAGTTGGTTCTTCAGGTAGAAGGAATATGATATATAGATCACAGAAACACAAATCAAAGCCAAGAGCTAACGGGCATTTGAAATGGGGCAACAAATAACACTATTTTCATGGTGTTAATGTCTCTAAAAGATAATTGAATGCTTAAAGCAAAAAATATAACAATAATTGTTTCTTTATAGTATATGTAAAAAGAACATATGACAAGGTGTGGGAGGAAGGAATTGGGAATTATTGTTATAAGATCTTTATACTATACTTGAATTTGTATCATAACCTTTGATATAATAAAACTAAGATAACCACTAAGTTTTTTAAACAGAGGTATATATAATTGTGGAAATAAAACTGAATCATAAAACATGCTCTGTTAAAGCCAAGTAAGGCAAAAAAGAAAAAAGGGTAAAAGAAGAAAAGAACAAATAAAACAAATTGAAAACAGATAAGATAATGACATATTGTTATCCAACCATATCAGCAATACCTTTAAATATGAATATTCTCCATCAATTAAAAGACAGAGATTGTCAGATTTGTTGTTAGGATAGGAAAACAAGACCTAGATATATATGTTGCCTTTAAGAGGAAAGATATTCTTCAAGGAGGCCTTCAAGGAGTCCTTGTATCAAATTTCCTGGTTGTATATTTCCATAATAGTACTGTGCTTTACACTTTTGGAAATATTCAGCGTGTTTCAAATTACTTAAAGACTATGTTCTACTCTATATCAGAAATCATGTTTTTCTCATCACTAAAATCATCCCAGTGCCTAGCAAATGCCCTATTATAAAGCTCTCAGTGTCTTTAAACAAATCATAGTTTTACGGATAAATCATATAAAAGCTTTATAATATGAGAATAATTTTCTAAGAATAAATCCTGGGGGAGAAGTATACTAAACATGCATTTAGATACCTTGATTCATTTTTTTACAAAAATAATTATTTAAATGTGACATAAGATGCACTGCAGTTCTTCTTAATGGACAAATAGATGGAAAGAAAAATTATCACTGTATAAAAAAAGCACCAGAGAAAATACAATAACATTTTCAGTTTACATGACAAAGGCAATACTGGTATTATCTCTGGATATTAATAATCTCTGGATGAAAATGCACATAATCATATTTAAAATTGTGTTCATGATACTTGATAATATTTGGGAAAGCAAATATGATTTCACATAATAAGTAGAAAGAATATGTTAATAGATTTTCAGTTATCTTGGTTGATGAATTCTAAATTACATATAAAAATGGGATTAGATCAAGATTTACTCAAAAACAGGTTTGATGTTTGGCAGATACAAAATTTATGTAATAAAACTTCATTCTCCTCTCAAAATAGTTTATGATTATGATCTACTTTTTATTTTACATACTTAATTTTTAAATCATTTTCTCAGCATCATAATGCTGACATCTTTCAATTCATTCTTTTGTATTAATTAATATAAAATATGGTTTTCTTGTCTGGCATGAGTTCTAATTTTAAACCCAATGATTTTATTTATTTGAAGGCTTTATTATCAGAGAAAATTCACATGCAATATTCAAGCATATGCCATATGAAATCATGTAATGTTCCAAAGTCATTAATAAAATAATATTAAATGACACAGGATAAAGGGCTCAATAAATTATAATTTAAAAGAACATTAATGGACTGCAAAATACAATTATTCCCAGTATATACAATACAATAAACACTGTAAAAGTAAATATATTAATGAAAAAACAGTTGATGCTATAAAGAACTGAAAGAATATGTGTACACTTAAGGCAGTTAAGTACGTTGGTTTCTCCACAAAAAGAAATATGTAACATGACAGAACAATACCTATTTATAATGTGTAAATTATATGAGAAAACAAACAAACCCAGAACACTCTAAAGTAAGGATATATGATGTATAAGACAAAATCTAATCATGGTAATTATATCCTGTATCCTAGATTTATTTCATTGTATGCTGACCAATCGTAGTTTTAATGGCTATGTTTTACTAGAAGATGAAAGCAGAGTAATTTACTATTCTTTCTTAGATCTGCTTTAAATGGATTTCCAGTCACGTATAATAAAAGGTATACAGTTTAATATCTACATATATCAAAAATATGTTTCATTTCAGAGCAATGTGCTATCTTTAAAATGCCAATGTTTATCCAATTATATTAATGTGCAAGCCAGGGAATGCCTCCAAATTATGCACATACCATCATCTCATTTTCTTAATCAACACTGATTGCAAAATTCTTGCTAATTGACTCAATTGTGTTATGCCTGTCTTAACTCATCCAAATCAAGCAGGGTTCATTAAAATTCAAGTTTCCTGTAATATCAGATTATACATTGGTATGATCCATTTGTTCAGAGACAATTGATCAAATTGCAATATTTTGTACATGCGAATAAGTGAATTTGGTCAATGGGCATAGAATTTTTTAATGTAGAATTAAAGATATTAAAAATGGCATTTTCATTTAATTCATAGTTCTAGTTATTTTTGGGATAATGTGAGAGAGGAAAACATACATGTGATCAACAATGAAAGGAGTTGATATATATTTAATTTATTTTAGTATTTGAAAGGAAAAGAAAAATATAGTAATACCTTGGTTTGCGAGCATAATTCTTTCCAGAAACAAACTACTCGTACTTCAAGACATTGCTCATTTACCAAATTAAAATGTATTAGAAATGTTTGCTCATCTTGTGGAACACTCACTAACCAAGTTACTTGCAATCCAAGCTTTTACTTTTTGTTTTTTAGACAAAAATAAGACCGTTGGTATAATTTATTTATTTATTTATTTATTTATTTATTTATTTATTTATTTATTTATTTATTTTAAGATTTTTATTGGGGAATTGGGGGAGGGGAACAGCGCTGGAGAATCCGGGAAGGGGAACAGACAAGTTGCTGTCTCTTTGTTCTTCAGTCAAGTTGGCAGAGGACATTGCTTCACTGGCCCATGGTAGTATCCTCATTGCGCTCTTCCCGGATGAGGCAGATCAGTCGCCGGCCTCTGGATGGTCGCTCACTACGGCTATTGGCAGCTCACGCTGACTGCCAGTCGCTCACGCTACCAGCCAGCACTCACTGTAGCCTATGGCAGCCCACTGCAGCAGGGGCTGCAGCCTACACCGTTGCCGGGGGCTAGTGCAGCCCAGCTCCAGGTGGAGCTGTTGTTAGCTGTAGAGGCAGTGTCACTGGCCCTCATATGTGGGATCCGAAGCGGAGCCGCTGGAGTCCCAAGCCAGCTCTTAACCAATGTGCCACTCGGCTGGCCCGGTATAATTTATTTTTAAGTTGAAATTACATTAATAGCACATGGCTAATTGTAAATACTAATATATTTTTGGTAACTAAAAATAGAGAGCAATTTGGACAATCAAGAATTATCTATACCCGAAATAAATAAAAAAAATTATTTTTGTTAATTTCTAAAATTATGGTACTTCAAAATGTACTTTTATTTTATTTTGGTGTATAAATTTGTGATTTTTAACACGTATATAATTTAATATAATCACCAACATAATACTGGGAGAGAACATTTCATCACCCCCAAAAAAATCCCTCATGCCAGCTATCTATAGTCATATCCTCCCATGACTTCTGGCAACCACTAATGTGTTCTCCTGACTATAGCTTCCCCACCTCCCCAAGAATATCATTGATATGGAGTCCTATAGTATGCAACCTGAGAATGATATCTTTCACTCAGCAGAATAAGGTTGAGATCCATTTAAGTCATTGCAGATATCAACATGTATCTAAATTTTTGCAAGTATTGATGACTAGTATTGTATTATATGTATGTAACTAAATTTGTCCACTTACCTACTGAAGGTATTTTCCTTTATAGGTTGCAAAATACATTCTTAGCTATGAAAAGTTATTTAGAATTAATATATTATCACTTCAATTGAAATGTAGAAACTTTTTCACCAAACAGTTCCCTTTAGTGTCCTCCTTTTAACTATAGTCATCTTAGATTTTGCCTCTGTATACATTGAAGCCCCCATGAGGCAATGTTATTTTTGTTTTCAACTTTCTTAAATGTTAAAAAGAACTCAAGAGGAAAAGTAATATCTATTATATTTACTGTATATTTATAATTCACGTTCTATTTTACTCCTGATTTTCCAAGCTTCCTTCCAATACTGTTTGTCTTCTGACTAAAGAATTTATTTTAACAATTATTTTAGAACATTTAGCAGGCTCTAAAATTATTTTATTTTTCTTGCATTTCATAATTTTTTTAATTTTAAAAAAGTTTTTCAATTACAATTGACATAACAATATTATATTATTTTCAGATGTACAACATAGTGATTAGACAGTTTTATAACTTATAAAGTGATCACCTTGATAAGCCTAGTACCCATCTGACATCATATATAGTTATTACAATATTATTGACTGTATTCCCTATACGGTGTTTTACATTCCTATGACTGTTTTTATAACAAGCAATTTGCTTATCTAATCCCTTCTTCCCCTTTTTCATGCATATCCCTAACCGCTTCTGTTAGCCATCAATTTGTTCCTGTGTCTATGAGTTTGTTTTGTTCATTTATTTCATTTTTTCAGATTCCACATATAAGTGAAATCTTATAGCATTTGTCTTTCTTTGTTTGATATATTTCATTTAGCATAATACCTTATAGGTCCATCCATGTTGTTGCAAATGGTAAGATTTCACCCATTCTTTTTTATGACTGAGTAATATTCCATTGTATATATGTACCATTTCTTCTTTATCCACTTGTTTCTTGATGGCCACTTAGGTTGCTTTCATATCTTGACTATTGTAAATAATGCTTCAGTGAACATAGGAGTGCATATATCTTTTCAAATCAGTGTTTTGGATTTCTTTGGATAAATACCCAGAAATGTATATGCTAGGTCATATGGTAATTCTATTTTTAATATTTTGAGAAACCTCCATATTGTTTTCCAGTGGTTGCACCAATTTGCACCACCAACAGTGCATGGGGGTTCCCTTTTCTCCACATCCTCACCAACACTTATTTTTTTTGTTGATTTATTGATGTTAACCATTTGTGACAGGTACAAGGTGATATCTTGCAGTGGTTTTAATTTGTATTTCCCTGAAGACTATTGTAATGTTGAATGTCTTTTCACATGTCTGTTGGCCATCTCTATGTCCTTTTCGGAAAAATGTCTATTCAGGTCCTCTGCCCATTTTTAATCAGATTGTTTGTTATTTGCTTGTTTGGTGTTAATTTATAGGAGTTTCTTTTATATTTTGGATATTAAGCCTTTATTGGATGTATCATTGCTAAAATATATTCTCCCATTCAGTAGGTTGTCTTTTTGTTTTGTTGATAGTTTCCTTCACTGTGCAAAAACTCTTTAGTTTGATGTAGTCCCATTTGCTTATTTTTTCTTTTGTTTCTCTTGCCCAAAGAGACATATCAATAACAATATTACTAAGAGCAATGTCGAAGAGTTTGCTGCCTACATTTTCTTCTACGAGTTTTGTGGTTCTGGGTATTACATTTAATTCTTTAGTCATCTAAGACTATCTAAAATGCTGTGCCTCTCTTCGGGCCTCCATGGTTTGTGAGGTGAAATCTGTAGTCATTCAAATAATTTTCCCCCTGTAGATAGATAATGAACCATTTTTCTGTCACTGCTTTCAAGATTTTTGTTTTGTTTTTTAGTTTTCAGCAGTTTTGATTATGATATGTCTGGATGCAGAATTCTGTGTTTATTTTGTTTGGGATTCATTCAGCTTCATGAATCTATAAGTTTACATCTTTCATCAAATGTACAACTTTTAATCATTATTTCTTCAAGTATTTTTTCAACATCACCTAATTTTTCTTCTCCTATAGAACTCCAAAGTTTTGACCTTTGGTTGTCCCATAGGTCCTTGAGTCTCTATTATATATATATACATGCTATTGTATATATATGTACGTACTATTGTTCTATATGTTTTCAAGTTTACTGACTCTTTTTCTCTTTCATTTCCATTGTGGTACAAAGTTTATGAGTGGATTTTTCAGTTCCGAAGTTACCATTTGGTTTTTCTTTGGTTCCATGTTGTACAAGCTTTCTGTACTTTATATTTTAACATGTGCTTCAAAAGTGTTTAAACATTTTTATAACAGCTGTTTCCACTATCTCTGTCAACTTCTATATATTTTACCAAAGCAAGTTCTTACCATGGTTCATTATATATTTAGTAATTTTGTATTAATTGTAATTTTGATTACTGAATAATTTTGACTAAATTTGGATAATGTTGGACACTTTAGATTTACATATTAAGACAGTGGGTTTTATTTAATTCTTATGGAGAATGCTAAAGTTTATGTTTTAATATGAAGTTCACCTGAGTACCTTCAGGCTGCAAGGTCTAACTGTATTCTTTGGGCTGTGATTCCAATATCAGTTCATTTTCCCAACTTTTATTTATTTATTTATTTTTTTTGAGGGCAGTGTCATTGGCCCTCATATGTGGGATCCGAACTGGGGCAGCTGGCTTCCCAAGCCAGCGCTTGACCACTGTGCCACTCGGCCGGCCCCATTTTCCCAACTTTTTGCAGTGCTATACAATTCTGTGCCTTGTATGCCACACGAAGTTCAGTGAAGGACTTGGGTAGAGGTCTAGTACCTCAGTTTTTAAAGCCTTTGTATGCTAATTAGGATTAGATCCTTATATGCATAGGCCATAGGTTGGCCCCATAGGTCCTACACTAATTTATGGAGTTGATTTTCCGAGCTCTCTCTTCAAAATCTCCACAGCAATTTTCTGTTCCTGTAAGCCTCCTTTTTAAAGGCAGAAAGAAATTATTTTTGCTCTTGAGCCATGTCGGGGGCCAAGAAGTAAGAGGATATAGAAACAGAGGGAGTAGGCAGTTAGACTTTGTCCCCACCTTCTGAATCTGTCTCCAGAGAGAATAGAGAGAAAGGTTCCCAATACTTAGACTGTTGACTTCTGCAGGCTACCATCATTATGGCTGTTGCTGCCATCATTACTACCACCTCCACAGGAGTACCTGGAGTCTCTAGTATGGCAAAAGAGATAAAAAACAAACAAATAAACAAGTTCCTCTCTCTGTCTCTCTCTGAACTTTAATAATTCACTGTCCTATTTCTCAAGCTAGATTGAACAGCTTTTTCTGGAGCTGTTTTGTTTGTTGTTATTGTTGTTGCTGCTGCTTTTGTTCCAAGGTTTCCAGTCTGAGGTTCCCAACTAAGATAAATTTGGGTCAGGAGTTACTAAAGGATACACCAGTTTAGAGGTATTTTGATTTGTAGTGTTCTACTTGAATTTTTCTGTTGCTGTTCACATATCAGAGTATTCAAATAGCTGTGCCGTGCATTCTCTCAAGGTTTTATAGTGTTCTGTGGAACAGAAAGGGGTACACATATCTCATCCTATCCAAAACTGAAAACTCCCCAGTTACATATTTTTTCATATGTTGCTTTTCAAATAATAATGTATCATTTTTATAACTGTAAACATCAGTACAAAAAGTTTGCTTTTAAAACCAGATAAATCTCATACTACAGATTGTTGGAGGCTCAGATATATGTGAAATTGGCAAGTATTTAGTAACTTTACAGGATTTGGGTTTTTTAACATTAAATCTAGGCAGAAAACACAGCATTGACTTTTCCTCATATGTTAATGCTATCTATATTAAAACATGTTTATTATATATTTAGTAACATTTGTATAACATAAATAGATACTAGTATACACTTTTATGCCAGATAAAGGTATTAAAGATTTATACATATAGGAAATAGCTTATGTAAACTTCAAAAACTATAAATAACAAATATCCTAAAAAAACCAGAACCACTCGTATTTATGTAAATAATACTTTTGTTACATTTTCAGGTCATGTTAGTTCCAGTATCACCTGGAAAAATAGTAATTTATTTCTCTTATATTTTTTAAAATATTATTTTTTAGCTTTTTTATAATAAAATAGAAAAAATAATTTCATATTAGCTTGAAATATTAACTTGAAATATAAACTAAAAATATGATTTCAAGTGTAACCATTGAAACCAAATCTTGTTCATTGTAGTCTCAAAGGATGTGAATCTAATATCTACACATTAAACCTAATATCTATACATTAAACCAAAGTACTCCATTGAGACATATATATACTCTGTTAGGTAATAGTTTTCTGTTTGAAATCTATCAAATATTCAGGCATAAAACACCTGTTTGTTTTTCCATAAATATAAATTATAATATTTTTGCAGATGATGCCATTGTCAGTTCTTTAAGAAATTCTAAATATTCATGAATGCCATTATGCAAGAATATAAAAAATCTCTAAAGAAACTACCATTTTAAAATGACAATGAGAATTGCAGCTTTTATATTTTTAGCCCATACAAAGAAATTTTAAAATCACTATGAAGAGTTTTCAAGTCTATAAATGCTCTTGTACTCAATTGGTGCAATTTTTTAACTTAAGAAAAGACTGTTGGTAACCTAGGAACTGCATCAACTTTCCCAACTGATACTGACTGTTGTGCTGCTTTATCATTTTTGGCAAAGATTGTTGTTTCATGATTTAGACAAATCATTGCCACTCTCATATTGTTTAAATTGGCATTTTTTTCAAATGATGAAAAAATGTCAAAGTATGATTTAGAAATTGAAATTTAGTACAGTGGAAAAGATTTATACATGAGTTATTGAATTGATGGAAGGTGAGACAATTTAGGAATATTATATTTACATTTTTCTTTCTTGGTTGACTATTGAATGTTTACTCTCTTAATGCTACAAACTATTTCCTGAGGTATCTTCCTCAAATATGAGGGTTGCCTAAATTTTAAAATTTTGTGAATATAAAATTATTTTAAAACTAAATATTGAGTGTTTTTACATATGCAAATACAATGACTGATTATATTTTAAAATTTTCAATAAAAAAAGTGACATTCAGCTTTATATATTACTGGATTCTATGACCTTAATAGCCAGAAAAATTCTTCTGCAGTCAGGTCAAATATGGGTATATTAAGAAAGTCTACTTTCTGTTATTACAAAGTTTGGAAACAGAAGGTGTACTTTGTAAAGCACTTGTAGGTCATCATGTTTGAAAAATTGTTCTCAAGGATGAGCTTTCTCTAAGACCCTGCTTTATTAATCAATAAGCTCACCTTTCTCTAATATTCTCCATAAATACATCCCTTTAAACACACATATATATGTATATGTTTGTTGTAGTAATATGTACATATAGGTAAAAATAGTGAATGACATAAATGAAAAACAAGGCTACTAACCAGCTGCCTTCTACCAGTCCTAACCATCAGTCCCATACACCAAACATCAGGCAACCATGTAAACTTTTTAAAGTTCTTTCTATAATTGGTTCTCCCACCACTTCAAAATTTTGCACTTAATAATAATTTCTCAAGTTTAGATGTTATCTATTCATTTTTACTTGTGGCAGTTAACATGCTTATACCACCATTTAACATTCTTACACCACTACCATATTCTCTGGCATTATGCAGAAAAAACGCACTCCCTTTCCTTGGGGAAGAGGTTAGAGAAGGTAGCTGCACTTCTTCCTCAGTGAATAATTCCAGACTATGAAGACCCATTTTTACTTAAGCCTTATTTTTCAAAGATAAATAGCTATGTTGATGTTTCTTGGTATTAAAACAAGTATAGAACTGATTTATTTCTCCAGAATCCTGGATGAGGTGCCTGGAGCAAAAGTATTCATTGTTTGAAACTACTTGGTTCTTACTTGTAGTCTCAATTTGAGTTTCAATTGCCAAGCCAAGGACAAGACATAAAGTCAATAACAATATCCTGTAAACATAGTTTTATCGCAAAATTTTAAATTAATAATTAAAACTTACATCACTTTGACTTTGAAAATTAGTAATGTCATGAGAAACATTATCCGATAATAAAAATTCCATATTGTTGTTTTCCATCCATTTTCTTTTTTTTTAAATCATTTTATTGTAGTAAGAATAAGTAAGAATACTTAACATCAAATCTACCCTCTTAACAGATTTTTAAGTGTATGATACAGTATTGTTACCTATAGGCATGGTGTTGTAAAGCAGATTTCTCATTATTCTTACTTGTATGTTTTGGTAACTATATAGCTTTACTATTTTTTCAAAAACCTCTCCCTACTTCAAAACTGTTTTTCTTCTTAGACATTTCTGTCCACATCCAAACCTTTCCTCAAGTCTAGGAATGCTACTGTGATGGCATCAAATTTCTACAATTTTTTCTCCACTGTTTGCTTTCCCTGCCCTTTGGTGGTTTATGTTGGTGATGGTAGTTATATGGGTGTTGACGTTCTTGTTGGAAGACTACGTTTGTATGGGCTTCCCAGAAGCATAGTAAATCTTTGTCTATTTTCCTTTTATGCCTGAAAGTATTTTTATTCTGTGTTCAGAAATAATTGATAATCTGGTTAGGCATTAAACTCTAGTATAGAACTAATTTGTCCTTAAAAACTTGAAAAGAACACTTTTCCATTGTCTCCTAGTACCCATAATTGATTTTGAGAAATCTGATAATACTATTATTTTTATTGCTCTTGTATGGGAGTCTCCCACCCCACACCCATATGCAGAAAGCCATTTAACATTTTTCTGCTTATAATTTGTCATTTTAGAATGTTGCATTTTGGTGAGAGATTTTGTCCAATCATAATTCTGAGAACTGGGTGGCATTATCAGAAAGAGACTAGAATCATTGAAGACCCATATAGTACAACTGATAGAAACAAATGTAGAGCCAAATGCATTCTAAAGTAAGGCAGACAAAGGCGGAGGTGTGTGTGTGTGTGTGTGTGGGATTATTCTAATAAGACTCAGTTAAGTGTAAAATAGAGATTTAAAATGTTTTTGTTTATTACCTTGTATAGTGTGGTACAAAATAGTGAATATTTAAGGTCACTATTTTTACCTGACAAGGCGGAGTGATCAGTTATTCACTGTGCTCTATTAAAATGTACATGGCCTCGACATTGAGAAGGAAAAATACCTTAGGTGCACAGCACTGAATAAAGGTCTATATATTATATATTATGTTTCATTTTCATCAATAGCAAAAAATTACTAAAAATGTTGCGGAAAATATTTTTTGTAAATTCTCCTTAAAAATATCAAAGGACAGATGCTGGAGCATAAAGCTGACATGATACCCTAACGGAAAGAGTGAACTCTGAGTGCTACCATGCTATATGACTGAACCCACTTTTGTCCCCAAGAAGTTTGAGAATCCAAATTCAATTTTGGCTTTGGTGGATTTATTAGGCATAGATAATAAAACAATTCTAATTATTAAAAAATTTACAAGATAAGCTTTAAGATGTTTCCAGGTTTAAGATGCAAGAAAATGTAACCTAACAGATTTGAAACATACTTTAAAAAGCAGCAAATACATGTTTTAAATAATAGATACAGTTATTGAAAGCAGGATGTGAACTGGAAGGTTTGATAAAGGTTAGTCACAGCTAATTCTTTCTGACACCACGGTCCTCCTTAATTTGATGTCTGTTTTACAATTCAATTGTGTCAAAATGTTTATTAAGCTTGATATATTTATATACAGTTAGTGACTATTGTACCCATGCTTAGCAATTAAAGAAATCTACTTTTTATATATAAAGTAATTTATCCTGATATTTTTGTTTGGTATTTCCCAACCAATGAATAACCAGTTCACATGAAGCAAATGAACATTCCCATCTTCCTGGTTTCCTGATCAATAACCTTTGGAATCATTCTTTCTTATTTGAGCATATTTACTGATTTAAGAAAACCATGGCTCACCTGCCATAATGAATGAATTAAATAAAGCCTCAACACACATATAAAGTCAAAATTGCATAGCCATTTTGAAAATCAGAATCTGCAGCCACTGGAATCATGTTTTAAATTCTTGTGTTAAAGTAATTGAGTCACTCTTAGAAATCTTGTTGAGATCCTTTTAGGCAGTAATCTCAAAGCACTTTTTCCTAACAAGCTGTAATTTATTTTTAAATCATTTGTAAGGAAACTACAAATAAATCACCCAATGGTATATTCTTTTTACTTGTTCCTAGATGAAAAGCCTGTCTCCCTCCTTTTTTATGTCTATAGTATTAACTTTAGCCTGATACTAGTTTCCTAACTTGTCAATAACAGCTATATGCAAGCCATATTTAGTGAAGTCTGTACTGAAGCCAGTTGTCAGTCCATTAGCTCTATGTCATACCCCTCCATGGGCTTGAGATGCTTACTATTGAAGAAGATTCATCTGTTAGGACTCTTTTTTACTCTAAAACTTCTTTCTACTCCTAATCAAATTTCCAATCCTTTCCCTGTCTATTTTTGAAATTTTTGCAAAACAAATTTTTTTTTCACACAGCTTTTCATTTTTAGTTTTCCAATTTTTTATCCCACCTTTACTTACAATTTAAGACATTCATTTTTAGTAGCCTTCCACTCAACTCCTCTGTATTCACTTTATAGCTCTCAATATTCCTTATAATGCTTACACATGTATATGAATACTAAAATTATGAGAAAACAAACAACTTCTCTGGTCTTCTTCCAATATATATTTGTGAGAAATATTCTGATTTGTCATTTTTCTCACATTCACTTGGATGACACTCCAAGGTTAAAGTAAATAGAAATCAATAACTTCCATAGACAATAACCTCAGTTTTTTTTGTTTTTATAATAATTGCATTCCTCTTTATGCCATCTCAACACAATTAACAAAACATATTAATATGTGAATATCACATTTTATATTGTTTCAAAACAGAAAAAAATGATAAATTCCCTCACATTTGCCTCATATTTCTTACAACATTTTTTCTTTTTGTGATTTCCAGCACTCACCTTTCCATGTACTTCAATAAGGCCCACTGCTGCATCAAGTAAGACAGAGTTTCAGTAAACAGAAACTTACTGCTACTTTTCGTAATATTCTGGCAAGTTATCTGGTTCATTCTTATGTATAGACCTTAGACAAATAGGAGCTATGCTTTGACTTTGAGCATATAAAATACCAAACTGTTATATTATCCTTTTGGAGAGGTTAAACCTACCAGGTCCCAAGAAATACTCTCTAATGTCAGTGTCACCAAATTTGACATAAATTAAGATGTTTGCTATATGGACATATTTTAAACTAAGCACCTTTTCTTATTACAAGTGTCATTTGGATAAAAAATGATATTTTTAAATAAATTGCCAAAACATTGTGTTTATCTAATTTAAGTATATAAAAATTGGAGAGAAACACAAACGTAGAGGCCCTCAGATAACATTGAAATGAATCAGGTTTTCCTTTGGGACACAGTGAAATTGGATATGGAAACCAAGTTTTGGATGCTACATGCTTAAGTAACCAATCATGTAACAGACTGAGTTTTGTTTGTTCCATTCAATAAAAAAGAGAACAGGGGTGAACCTGGGGCAAAAATGCAAATGCCAGACACTTGGAGATGTTCCTATTGTTTTTGCCACAATCAGTCTCCAAGTCATATTCAATCCCTGTGACATTGGAATAATATCATAATTGTTAGGTGAGCTCTATATCACTTTTATTTGCAATGTATCTGTTTCAGGTATTTTGTAAATATTGAAAATTGTCAATTCAATTTGTTGTTTGGTAAATAAAATTCAACAAAACAAGAAAGTTTAAAGTTTAATTATTACTGTAATGTGGAACTGGGATTTGAGAGTTGACACCAAACTCACTGAATTATTCAAAACAGGTTACCTGCAGATTCTATTTTATTTATTATTCACATATTACTTTTCAGTCATATTTACTTACCATAAGAAAAAGGGGAAGTAAAAGAAGAAAATCATAAATTAACATGTTGTATATATGGAAAATTTGGGATATTGGAGATTTCTTTTTCTATGGAGGGATATGCAAAATGCATTGAAGAAATCCCTGAAAATGGCCTTCTCTAAAGGATTATTTTAATAGAATCCCTGCCACTTCAAAAGCACATTGATTCTTAACTTAATTTGCTACTCTGAGTAATCACTAAAACCTATAAAAATATGATAAATCTAAGTTGTAGTTGTCAATTACTAAGGCCTAAAAAAGGTGGTTTGATTTATTAGTTTGTGATATGCAAACAATTCATCACTGTAAGAGTTTCAAATAAGTACACCATTATTTCAAAGGGATGTTTAATTCATCTGTAATGCCACTTATGAAATACTAATGAAAGTCATAAAATACTATCTCTATATCATTAAGTATAATTACTTAGAGCAAACTATAATTATATAAAAAGTAAACACCCTCAGTGGTTACATGTTTTTTTGAGTACAATTTATTAGATTACAGAGTAAAATTAATATGGTGCATATACACTCCCAGAAGTGCTAGGTTTCAAGATGAGAATGGACAAGATGAGATGACACACAGTTCCACTTAGGTCCTATTCGAGAATATTAGAATCTGCAGATGTTGTTCTGAAAAACTCCACAGTTTCTATGGAATGTAACTCTGGAGTAGAGGTATTAAAAATTTAAAAACGCACATTTTTCCAAGGCTAGAAGTATTATAGTATACATTAGCATAAAGCAAACTCTTTTGTCAAGTAAAAAAATTCCTTTATTTTGGCTGTGATGGAGCAATTTTATAGCATTTTCATAGAGAAATTTGTACCAGCAACAAGCAAGTTCTTCCTGATAGAAACAACCAATTAAAAATCACTTGTTGAACAAAGAAAGGATAATTATGTGGTGTGATAGGGAGGCTAACTATCACTACAATGGCAATTATATTACAACATATAAGTTATATAACTTATATGTTATATAACTTAAATTTATATAATGTCCTATGTGAAATATATTTTGATTAGAAATATAAATAAATAATATCTACTTGTTGAATAAATAAACCATAAAATGTCATCTTGTCTTCTCCACTGTCTTCCACCTAAGGAAACCGTCATGTGCAGTGAGTCACTGAGAAGCAGAGGCTGGTCGTCAGTAAGACCACATCCTAACTTAATCTCTCCATGCTTCCTCTAATACTTTACCCAATATATTTGAAATAACCAATTTGTTACACTATTACTTTTTTTAAGTTGCCATTTTTTCACACTTGCAGTTCTCTGTTGTTAAAATTATTTTAATGGTGTTGACTGCATTGTAAAAATACATCCAGTTTGCATACATACTAAATCTTTGGAGAGTAAACAGAAGTCTACTTCATATGTGGACATTATGTTCGGGGTAATACAGCACAATCAAGAGTGTGATCCACTCTTTGTTTCTTCAGCATTTATCAATTCATTATTAAAATGGAACTTAAAAGTGAGGCAAACCATTGTCTTAGTTGCACTGGAGATTTAAATGCTGAAATACATCTTTTTCTTCCTTAAGAAAAATTTTACCATAATTTAAGTTATTATTTTTCAGAAGGATAAAGCATTCCTAAAATGGGTCACTCAGTTATGAGCATGTTCCAGATTAGCCGACAGTAGAGAAAAAAAAATAATTTGGCATTTAGCATGTTCATTTTAACTTATGAATCATATTTGAACAAGTTTTTGACATGCAAAGAAAAATAATCCAAGTCCCAAGTCAAGTCACTATGCATTTAATATCTTGTTGAGCTAAAGAAATTACTTTACTCTGGAATATATCTTCCTGATTTTTACATGCAAATAACAGTATTACTTTTTTTTTTTTTTTAACTGTCACAGCACACTTCCTAGACACTAACACTGAGAATAAGCAGGGAGGATGTTGAAAAAATGTAATGGCTTCTATTTAATAACTAGAGACTGTATGGGGCATTCCCTTATTAAATATTTACCATCTGCTAGAAAACCAGATGGCCAAGTTGTTCTTTGGTAATATGGTTTGCAACAATGTATTATTTTTGCTCCTGTATAAACAAAAAACTTTTTAAAGGAAAAGAGAAACCATCACATAAACAGTTTCTACATCAAAATTTTAAACATTAATTTGAATCTTTTAAGAGCTAACTTTATCATGGTCAGTTACCAAGTTTTATTTTCTTCCAAAATCTGCAAATTCATTGAATAAGAACAATTGAGCCAAAATGCCAATGGTTGCAGCCATCAGAAACATTAGAATCATCTAAGGATTTTGCTAAATGATGAATATTCAGATGTTATAAATTTCCTGAATCTATTTGAGATGCAGGTAATTGTACCTATTTAAACCATCGACTCAATAAAGAAAGGCAAAAATGAAATTTTCTCTTCCAGTTATCACCTG
This sequence comes from Aselliscus stoliczkanus, assembly GCA_033961575.1. NCBI lineage: Eukaryota > Metazoa > Chordata > Mammalia > Chiroptera > Hipposideridae > Aselliscus > Aselliscus stoliczkanus. The sequence goes on along the minus strand of CM066731.1, from coordinate 133,757,173 downwards.
AAATTGCTGGGAATTAAGGATAGCAAATGTCTCATAAACCTGAGAATATAGTAGACTTGAGGCATATGCATTAAATAGATTATTATCACTTTGCTTGCCTAGAACAAATTGACTTTTTGGGGGTAATAAAAATATGTTATGCAATATTATGTTTCAAGTAATTTTGAATTGTCTACTCAGTGCTGAACTTATGTGGGCCTATGTAAATCAAAATTTAAAGAAAATCAGTCAGATCATAGTGGCATTTATAATTTGTCACTGGCATGAACAAATATAAATCTGGAGGAAAGAAACACATTTATTTACAGAAATACAAAATATTTGATCAGCTTTGCACAACAAATAAAAATAAATGGCACATGAAAAATCATGATTAATTTACATGGTTTTGGAGTAATTTATTACCTTATGAATGCCTTCCCTTTGTTACACTTTGGAATTTACTTTATATAGTAAGTTTTACAATGTGCATACTTAAAACTTAGCAATTTCACTTCTGGGTTTGCATCCTAGAGAAAAACTTGCACGTATCCAAGAAAAAATATACACAAGACTATTTATAGCAGAACTCTTTGTGATAGCAAAACACAGAAACCTATTCAAGTGTCTATCAATATCAGAATACATGGATAAGATTCTCAGTTTAGTCATCCTAGGGAATATCAGAAGTGGAAATATGTAAACTACAACTACATGCAATAACATAAATATATTTCAGACACGAAGTGTTAAGTGCAAAACCAAGATGTAAAAATATACATGTAGTAAGGTCCCAAACAATTTTAAAGAGAACAAAACCCAGCAATATAATGTATTATGTCTGTATATGAAACATATGATAAAACTGTGAAGAAAAATAAGAGAAAATATTAAATATTAAGAACACAGAATATCACTCACCTCTTAGATGAAAGAGAGGGAATGAAATCAGGGAATGGCTCATAAGAGATCTGAAGGGAATACTTCTAAAAAAGTAAATGCTCAAAGACATACAGGTACTACATGTTTTTAATTCATTGAACCTACACATATATACTTCATAAATATTCTATTACATCTAGTAAGTATTAAATATAAAGACTTTTAAATGTTATAGTATCAACAACAAAAGAATAGCTCATAATAAAATATATACAGGGACTTACAGGTTTTTTTCCTTGTGCTTCTGCATCCCACAGGAGGAGTATCAGATGTGTATTTCCATAGCAAGCCACCATATTTTATTTAGTAAATATAAACAAACTAAAGCATTAATTTCAATGTAATTATAGCAGAACATGATTAGATTTTATAGTTCACATGCTAATCCTGAATGTTGACACACCATGAAGAGTTGTCTGGGAATCCACTCCACTTGCTTATTATCTTCATATGGGGTCATGTGTACAAGCCACAGGACCTCCAGCCCACAATTAAAGATGATGTGATTGAACATCAGCAAGACAGGTGACCCAACCTGAATTGGGATGGTTAGTCATTGTGATATGGTATCCTGTGAAAACATAATTGGAATATCAGTTTTTCATTCTCAGGAAGATGGATTGAGAAATATAAAGTTACTCAGACAATAGCAAGAATTGAAAGTGAAAACATGCATGAGCTAAAGGATAGCAGGGTGTGTCGATTTTAAGTTGAAGTTACATAAAAAGCAGAAACTAAGAGTGGAACAATCAGTACCTATGAGGAATGAAAAGTCATAAATGTAGGAAAGAATAAACCACTTGCTAGGAAAATCAAAAGAAATGGCACCTATAGTCATATCAGTGATGGAAAACTAAAGCCTAAATCCATGGACTTTCTCTGAGACCTCTAAAATGCCTTGCATTGAGGAACATTCTTCTGTTCCTGAGGCTCTGAGGTTCTATTATCTTTCCTGACTTCTTATACATAGGTGATTTACAATATAGGTTACTTTTCTTCAGTTACCTTTAATTAAATTTAGCAGTGCTGAGAGCTGATGGTAAGACCACTGAAAATAATGTTTCTATCATTTCTATCCAAACTGTAATCTTAAATGTGAGGCAAGAAGTGTTAGTCATGTGAATATATGTGTGCATGCGTATGTATGCACACACACATGTATGTCATACATGGATACAGAAAATTAGCTTTAATCTGAAATATGTGTATTAATATGACTAATCCTATTAATTGGGCTTATTGCCAAATACACTTAAAAATCTACAAATGTATTTTGCTGATGACGATGCCTGTTCATTCCTGGACCTTTAAATGATGCACCATAATGCAAAGGGCATTTCACTTTAGACTATTTATCAAAAAGCTATTGCCTAGAATCTAAGCTCTGACACCCCCTTCCTTCAACAAAAAAATCTACCTGTGCCAAATCCTGCATTAAGAACATGAATTATGTGACAGCAACTGTAGTTATGTTCAACTGAATGTATATTCTGACAAGCACTTTATATTAACCTGGATCTGCCCAACATAAGAGCAGACATAGTTATATTCTCTTTGTTGAATATTGATAATGTAATGTTTATAGTGTGAAAGGCATGCCTTTATTCTGGTGCACACTACATTTATCAATTACATTTGCATGCAGAGAAGGGTGAAAAGATTGATGATTGTGGTTGATCCCTGTCTGAATACACTGATCTGCATACTTCTCTTATTGCTTTATATGGTAAAGCCTCATCTAAATGTACTCCTAACATCCTAAACCTTATCTAAAGCATTTGGGCTATTGGAAAAAACAAAACAAAACAAAACAAAACTCATTGTCATACCATTTTACAATAAAATCTTCCCAGATTTAGACCTTGTAATACCAATACAAAGTGTATTTTCTCACTACTATTTTACTATACTTTTTAAACCAAAAAACTGAGGAATAGAATAAATCCAAGTATTTAAAATCAGGCTTGAAAAAGATATGTCCTTCATGAAATACCTGCCCAGTGTGTAATCTTACTCAGAGAAATCTTAGATGTTTTGAGATTTTCATTTTGTATAGAGTATGCTTGATACTATATGGAGACTTTCAAATCATTACTTCGGTAACACATTTTTATTTACAGCTTGTGTGTGTAATCCACAGTGATGCGGATGAATTTCACATAGACTACTAAAATTTATAGATGAATACAAAGGACATTTTGTGCTCAGCGTTTCTAAAATTGTGTTCCACGGGCACTAATTCTTGGGATGTTTTTAGTTTCTATATAAAACCAAGATCCATAGTTAAATGTGATGGGGAACACTATGTTATAAGCAAAATGGAAGAATTTTCGTTATTTTAGAAATCTTCATAACAATTAATATGCATAGTACATAGCTAAGAGAATGTCCAATGTAGGATTTCAAATTTATTTGACCACTATTTGTTTATTTTTAACTTAGATTAGGCAGCCTTCTTTAAGTTGTAAATATACTTTCCTACCAATTGTTCCTCTTAGAATGATTATTTTTATAGTTCAGGTTAACAAAATTGTTTAGTAATGGATATTGTTTTGCTTGTAATTAAATTTCAATTCTAATATAAGAATTTACAGATGAACTGTACACCATGCCTTATAGTAATGGAAGACTTTCAGCAAAAAATAAATCACACAGTGTTCATTGTCTTAGTTATGCCATTCTTATTTTTTAATGTAGATTTTGGATTCAGAGATATTTGAGGAACAATCCTACTAGAGGTTCTTTTTAGATGGCTATGATTTGTCTTTTATAGGTATTACACATGATATCATAAATCATAATTTTTTTTAATTAAAATTTATGGAGGTGAAATTGGTTAGTAAAATTACATAGGTTTCAAATGTACAGTTCTGTAATACATCATCTATATCACAACAATTGTTGACCACCCAGATCCAGTTCTCCTTCCATCACCATATATTTGGCCCCATTTACCCTCATCCTCCATCCCCCTCTTACCTTCTAGGAACCACTAAACTATTGTCTGTGTCTATGAATTTTTGTTTCTTTGTTTGTCTTGTTCCTTTGTTGCTTTCACTTTTACATTCCACATATCAGTGAAATCATATGGTTCATGTCTTTTTCTCTAATTTATTTCACTTAGCTCAGTAATCTCAAGATCCATGTCACAAATGGCAGTGTTTCATCTTTTCTTACGGCAGAATACTATTCCATTGTGTATATATACCACATCTTCTTTATCCAATCATCTGTTGAAGGACACTTTAGTTGTTTCCATGTCTTGGCCACTGTAAAAAGAACTGCATGAACATCAGAGCACATATATCTTTAGGAATAAATATTTTCAGATTTTTATATATACCCAAAAGAGGGATTGTTGAGTTATATGGTAATTCTACTCCTAATTTTTTGAGGAAACCTCCACACTGCCTTCCATAGCAGCTGTACCAATCTTAATTCCTACCAACAGTGTATGAGGATTCCTTTTTCTCCACATCCTCTCCAACACTTGTCATTATTTTTCTTATTGATGATAACCATTCTATACCAAACTAAAAAGCTTCTGAACAGCAAAAGAAACCATCAACAAAATAAAGAGGCAAGCAACCAAATGGGAGAAGATATTTGAAAACAACCCCTCTAATAAGGGGCTAATATTCAAAATATATAAGGAATTCATACAACTCAACAACAACAACAAAATCCAATTGAAAAATGGTCAGAGGACCTGAATAGACATTTCTCCAAAGAGAAAATGCAGATGGTCAATAAACATATGAAAAGATGCTCAACATCACTAATAACCTGAGAAATGTAAATAAAAACTGCAATGAGATACCACCTTACACTGCTTAAATCATAATTTTTTCCTATAGGAAAATATAATCAATTTTTGCCATTATATTCTTTTTTTTTTTTTTTAAAGATTTTATTGGGGAAACGGGGAAGGAGAACAGCATTGGGGAACCGGGAAAGGGGAACAGACAAGTTGCTGTCCTTTTGTTCTTCAGTCTAGTTGTGGAGGACATTGCTTCACTGGCCCATGTTGGTATCATCATTACGCTGTTCTCGGGTGAGGCAGATCGGTCACCAGCCTCTGGACAGCTGCTCACCGTGGCTCTTGGCAGCTCACAAGGGCTGCCAGCCACTCACGCTGGCTGCCGGCCACTCACTGTAGCCTATGACACCCACTGCAGCAGAGGCTGCAGCTATGCTGTCCCCAAGGACTCACAGCCGCCCAGCTCCAGGTGGAGCTGTTGTTCACCATCTTAGCTGTAGAGGGCAGTGTCACTGGCCCTGATATGTGGGATCTGAACTTGTGCCACTGGCGTCCCAAGCCAGCTCTTAACCAATGTGCCACTCAGCCAGCCCCTGCCATTATATTCTTATTTAAAGTGTATTTTACCCTATTATAAAATTTCAATACCAAATGCAATATGTACAAACAGATTGTGAATAAAAGTAGGTTTTGATTTTTGGTAAACATACATCTCAATTGGTAGGTGTAGATGTGTGTAGGTAGATATGCATCTAGTAAACTTACTAGCCACAAACCTTTAGTATGCAATAGACATAGCACAGAATGTTTTACATTAAAAGGGGACATTGAATAATCTTTTAAATCTATTACTTAGATGTTTAGAGACAGTCTCCTACATATTAGTTCACCGTTTTGCCTTGGTTAGCACAAAAAAATAATGTTTTATCTTGGTTGTAAAACAAGGACTGTAAAGATAAACAAGAAATGGGTAATACATTACCTTCCAGAGTATAATGAATAAATGTAGAATAATACTCAGTGGATAACAAACTCTGTATGGAATGATGATGGTGTTTGGCACTCAGTAGACAATTAGTATTTGTTGAGTCACAGAATAAGTGAATAGTTGAACAAATATTAATAACTTATGAATTTTATAACACAAAGAATAGATGCTCATCATATGCAAAGCCCACCTTCATAATTGTTGATTTAGCTATCCTAAGGGAAGGAATTTAGAGGTGGAATCAAGTGCATTTATCAACTAGTGTAGCATGAGGATGGATCTGCCTATTTTTTTTTTTTTTTTTTTTTAGCTGAACCATACTGCTACCTGTTGGTAGCTCAGTGGCTGCTCAGCTCGGGCTGGGCATCAAACTGCTGTTGCTCAGAGCTCAGCTCTTGAGCAACACTCTTAAACAAGCTCTTAACCAACTGAGCCACTTGGCCGGCCCCCTGGACCTACCTCTTGATATCAAACAGTTGGGGAAGCTCATTTCATCCAGACCACATCAAAGAAACTACTGATGTGACTTGTAACTCCCTTGAAGACATGGGAAAATGTAAAGCTGGTTTGTGAAAAGGCATGTTGAAACAGCCCAAATAATTTGTATTGGAACTTTACATATATTATAAAAGAAAAATCAGGGTCATGGTCATGGGTAAATTATTCATAGTTCAAAAAAGAAACAGCAAATTCTTGGCAGGTAAACTTTAAGATTCTGAATCTAAGGTCAAAAATGATTTATTGCAATTTAGTGACAATGTGAGCACAGTATTTCGGTTTCAGGAAGTTTGAAATATCTTTATGAGTTGTTGTCCTTGGCAATTCTATTGAAATAGCAGGGAACTACAAATGTGGGAACTCCTGGGTCTGTCCAGAGGCACAGCTCATTGACCCTGCTGCCTAGCACATCTGCTCTAAACCATTCTGACTTCAAATATAACACTTTTTTCTTCAAATCATCCTTCCATTCTTATGAATATGAAAATTTCTGTTCACTGAAAAGAATCTCTCTAACCAGGAAAAAAAAGTTTAAAAGTGTGCTTACATATCTTTCAATTCAGAACTGAATTTTAAAGTCTCTTTTGCTAACTCTTTATTTTCACCTGGTTTAAAATAAATGCTTTATACTGCACTTCTCCATCTCTTTTAACATTCAGTAACAATAGAGCAAACTGAATATTAGGAAAGCAGTGGAATCAGAAGGTGAAGTGGTTGCCTAGCAACATCACCTGTGAGTAATTAAGCATCCCTTGAGGATTGCTGAATTTGGCTTTAAATTTTGGCCTTGTTACAAAGAGCTATTTACATTAATTGAAGTCTGCCTAACTATTGCATTAAAGGTTATAATGCCCAAGGTGGGCAACCAAGTAAGAAGGCCTTATCACCAAAATTTTGAGGGTTTTTTATTGTTATTGTTGTTTCCGTTGTTGTTTTTGGCAAGACTTATGTCTTACTCTTTTCCCTGCAGTCAGCCTAAGGCACATACCAGAGTAAGTACAGATGTTTATGACTGTCACAGATGAAAACTTACATCGCCTCTAAGTAACACACAATACAGCACTGTTGTCTGGTTACTAGTCATCCTTTGTCTTATTCTGCCTTAGGTCAGAGTTAAAAACACAAGGAAAAATCCAGTTCAAGAGCTCTGACAATAAGGCAAGGCATCCACATGTGAATTAGTAGGTTTGAAACCTAAAGAATGTTAGAAGCTAAGTCAGTATTCATCCAAATCTGGATTCACAAATCATTTCAAGCTACCAGAAGCATATGATATGGAATGTCATCACATTTTATGACCTTTCAGTCATCATGCTCTTAGGCAACTGTTTCGGAACACCATTTTCCCAAAGGAGAATATTTCATCAGAAACATCCTCTGAAACTCATCATGAGAACAAAGGCTTTGTAATGTTCTCAATTTAATCAAAATGCCTAAAAATATATTTATAGAACTATGTGACTTGTAAGACTTCACATCTTTTAAAACACTCTGAATTCTGAAATTTAAATAAGGTCAACATAAAAAGTAATAACAACCCAAGATTCATTTATAATGTCAATAACTTTAAAATAATAAAAATATAAAGGTCAAAATAATTGAGCAATTTAATGAAATAAAGAGAGAAAAATAGGTGAGGTAATGGTTGAGCTGCAAATCTAATAAAGGAAGGTTGTAAAAGAGGAGTTTTAAATTTCTTTATATTTAATAGAAAAAAATCTAACTTACCATCAATGATAAGGACATATTAATCTACTAGAAACAAATGCTCCATTATTAGTTTTTTAAAAAGATAAATAGAATGCTAAATAATAATCCTGTAAAAAGAAATTTCCAACTTTAATATGTAAAAATTAACTGATTTGTAAAAAGAGAAGCCTAGTGCTATCTTAGAGGGAACAAGGTGGATAAGGTAAAGTATATATTTTAGAAAGACACAATAACATGAACTGTCAGTATTCAGTAAGTTTTGGAGAGTTTTGCCATCATGGTAGCCAAAAAGGTTTTGAAAGTTATGGAACAGATCATCATTTTTAGAAGAAGCTGCCTGACTTTAGGTTGTCAATGTCAGAAATTGGTAAACTACTAAGGAAACCAATAGAGCTTAATGGTAATTTGATTATTTACAATACATTCTTGGTGGTTTCTGACTTGCATCCCTTGGCAGAGACCTAAAGAACTCACACATTTTGACCTTTGAACAGAGCTAAGCAGCCATCAACATGGAATCAAGCACCAAAAATATTGTCAAACACTATTCTTGCTATGTTTGTTTATTTATTTTTTTTACTAATTTTGGCATAAATGCAACTGTATACATTCCCTTGAAAAGACAAGATTCTAGTTTTGGAGGATTACAGAAAAGTGACTAAAAGGCATAAAATTTGGCATACTTGGTTTCAATCTGTACCTAAACCTTCTTAATCTTGTGATTTTAGGGCAGTCATTTTAAAGATCTTAACCTGAATTTTACTACTTACAAATGGTACTATAATATATTATTCGTAGAGTTGTGATCTGTGTCGATATGTATCTATGTATCTGACTGCTTACTCCATACATATTAGGTAATCAGGAAATAAATGTTATTAGCAGTATGGTACTCAATACTCCTTGAAAAAAATTTTTTGAACACTTTCTCTATGATTAATACCATAGGCTCTAGGATTAAAAAGGTAGACAACATAGATGTATCTTCAAGACACATCTATTTTAGCATGGACTTAGTGTAGATATAAAAATAAATGTAAAGTTATAAATTCTGGCAATTTAATATTATAAAGGAAAACACAATGTGTTTTGAGAAGAAATAACAAGAATATCCCTAACTTTGAATACAGAGGAAGAAGGAAGCAGCAGAAAGGTCTTTAATAAGTGGCCTTATAAACAATGGTATAAAGGATGAATAGAATACAGCACAAAGAAGCCATTCATCAGAGGACATGATGTAAAAGAATATCCCATGCTTGAGAATAGGAAACACATGTTGAGGTGTAAGACACAGATAGAAAGACAAGGATAGCAGAAGGAGGTTAGAAAAAGAGGAGCATCTTAAACAACATATTAAAAGGGCTACAAGAGGGAGGACAAGTTCATAACATGCAGCCTTGAAGACCTTTCTCAGACTGACATTACTATTAGTCAATTATGCTTGCTTGAAGGAATTTTCTATGATAGATCAATTAGAGGAGTAAGACTAGAACCATGGAAGCCAGTAAGAACGTTTTATTCTAATTTCCACATTTAAAGATTTATGTAGAATATATATATAAAATTAAGGCTTGAGTAAGATAAGGGTACAATTGTAATAATCCAATCAAAAGATGAGAATTTATGTGAAATATTGGCAGGAGATGTATAAGAAGGAAAATAAGTATAATATATATTTTGAAAGGTGGAAGAAAAGGGTATAATTAGAAGGTACTATTATCTCTCTAACCTGATCTCCAACTATTCATCTCCTTCACTCTGTTCTAGCCATGATGATTGGCCCTGCTCTGTGGTCAGGCCCCACTGTTGAGCAATTGCCTGGAATACCCATCACCAGCTATTTCAATGGCTGCCTCTATCACATCTTTTAATTCTGTGCTCAAATGACAATTTTCCCTATCTAAAATACATGAGAGCAAAAAAAAAAGATATTTAATCTTTACTTGTTTTTGTTTTTAATAGTATTTTAAGTGCCTGGAATAGTGACTAGGTCTAATAGACATTCAATAAATTGTTGATTTGCTCTCATTGATGGGGAGTATGTGAAGGGAAAGTTTTTGGAAAGGACATTATGGTAAAGGTTGAGTAATTAATCAGGAAAAGATCTAGGACTCAAGAAAATGGAATACGGATATAATTTGTGTAGGAGGTAGATAATAGTAGTTAGGTGCTAATTAACTCCATTGGGATGAATATGCATATATAATAAAATGTTAAAATTACCAAAGAGAAACACAGTATTTTTAGAGCTAAGGCATGTCATTGGCAGCACATTTTAACAAGTGACCAAGTTAACTGTGTCTTAATGATAGAAATCCATTCTCTTGGCCCTTTTACACTACTTCCTATGTGTATGTAATGTGCTCAGTTGTTTTTTTACCTTCTGCAATAGATGCTACCAAGACTTACCATTCTGAGCAAGGCTCAGATATTCTCTGTAACTCTTTTCTAGTCTCTGTATGAGACTTTCTGGTTACTTCAAGACATAGCTTGTTCTATAGAGTTGGCAATCTTAATTTCAAGTGAAAGGTGACGGAGGTACTGGTTATGCATTTTGGACTGAGCTATGAAATCCATCAATCTACTAGAATGCTACACAAACATTAATAAAATGGTTCTTCTTCCCATTTGTCTTTTGTCCCCTATGTTTACATATCATTTCTGAACCTCTGAAGTGAGAATAGGAGAGCGATAAGATATTTGTACCCAATCCCATCCTCAAACCCAGCTTTTTTGATTACAAATTATCTATAAGGGGACATTTTTCCTTTTGAATAAAATAAAATAAAATCACTTTAAAACTGGAAATATAAAATATTTTCATCATAGACAAATTAATCCAGGAATACATGACCATATAAAAATAATGAAGTACCTCACCATGAAATAAATAGTTAATGAGAAGTAATTCTCAGAGAAGAGATATATCGAAAGAGATAGAAACTTCATCTTTTTGTAATAGCAACATTAGAGTACATGTTGAATATTTCAGCATATTTATAGTAACACATTGTGAGTTAAATATTTTTGGAAAAATACAACAGAAAGAAAACATTTAAACAAAAATATTTAAAATATATTTGTTTTAATAATATTCTTTTTATATTCTTTTATAATCTTCTATAAGGCTATTGTCCAATGATGCAAATAGAGTCACTTCATATTTTAGATGTTTTAGAGAGTTTGAGTTTTCTATCATAATGACTACCAATTGGTAAGCTGCTACACATGTAAACACAGGCTTTCCTATTGCTGGAAAACTCACAATTCAATTAGACAGCTCTTTACGCACCTAAAAAGCTCTTTTACATGTTTACACTTAAGGGATAAATCTAAAGGTGTTTTGTGTTCACTAATGTAAATTTTTTTTTTCAAATGGAGTAACATGCATATTTTTGTATTCAATTATGAAAATTTTTATAAATATACAAAAGTAAACAAATAACATAATGAATCCCCAGAGAGCTATTACCCATTTAAAAAATTATCAACATTTTAATAAACAATGTTTCATGTATCTCTTCCCCATATATTTGTTTATGAGTTTGTTATTCAGGTAGCATCTCTAAGACTGTACTAGACTTGTTTACACATTAGTCCACATTTCACAGACATGCCTTTGTCGCCTGACTTGCTTCCTGGCCTGTGTCTCTCCATCAGGAGTTCACAGCATTCTAGTGGCAATAGCCACTACTTTCTCTATAGATCTAGAAACCTTCTCTAGAAGCTGCGGAAGCTCCCACTTACCAGGCACTGCCTAAAAACGTTGCTACAAAATGCAGAAAAGCAGAGGAGAGAATGTCCAATGGGACATTAGAAGAAGAAGAAGGAGAAGGAGAAGGAGAAGAAGGAAGGAGGAGAAATAAAGGAAGAGGAAGAGGAGGAAGAGGAGGAGAAAGAAGGGAGAAGGTAGGAGAAGGAGGAGAAGAAGGAGGAGAAGAAGAAAGAAGAAGAAGACGAAGAAGAAGGTTGGAGAACTTAGGCTACCAAATATCAGGGTTAACTAAAAGTGATTTGGTATAACTTGTGTATATTAGTGCAAATATAGATAAATAGGAAAATACAACATAATTGAAAGTCCAGAAATAGTCCTAAGCATATATGATCACTTAATTTATTACAAAGATGCCAATGAAACTCAATAGGAAAAAAAGCTTTTTTCAAACTTTTGGTTATGTATAATGAAACAATTATCTTTGATTTCTATGACACACACAAAAATTGATTGAAAATGGATCGTAATAATGAATTGGAAAGATAAAATGAAAAAGCTTCCAGGAGAAAAAATAGTAATATATCTTCATAATCTTAGAGTAGAAACGTATTTTTCTTTTTGTAAGCAGGACACAAAATTTGCTGGTAGTAAAGATAGTTGAATTGAATTATATTAAGATTAGAAAATGTTGCATACCCTTTAGAGTAAAACCAAAGTCACAAAAAGAACTGATAAAGAACTTATATGCAGATTTTATAAAGAACTTCTCTCAATAATAAAAGGGCAGAGAATATGAAAGAGAAACGCGTAAATAGATTTGAATAAACACCTTACAAAGAGTATATCAGAGTGTCCAAAATTATGAAAATATACTCAAATTCATTATTCACCATAAAGATGCAAATTAAAACCAGTTTTGTCCCCAAATAAATGATTAAAATTTTAAAATCAATAACATGAAGAGTTGGCAAAGATTTGAAGCAGCTCAAATTCTTATTCACTACTGATAGGATATAAATTAGTACATTCAATTTAGAAAACTCTTTGATAGTATCTACTAAAGAAGAATATGATCATTACATATATAACCCAGAAATTGTACTCTTAGTTGTGTAACATATATATGAAACAAAAGACATAGAAATTCCAAGTAGCATTATATTTTTGCAACACAAACTTTCAAGAAAACTGAATATCCATCAACAGTAGAATGATACATAAATTGTGGATTATCTATAAAATGAAATTCTATACCATAATAAGAAAATATGAAAGACTATTGCTAACAGATAAAACTCAAAATGTTGATTGTGCAATAGACCCAAAATTATAAATAGTGATTCATTCTAATTACAGAAAGATTTAAAACAGGCAAAACTAAGCAATGGTTTGAGAAATAGGACAGAAAGATTGGGGAGAAAGGTTGGGTTAGTGATTGGGAAAGAGAGATAAAGTGATTTTCTGATATTATTCTATTTATAAATCTAGTTGTAGTATGCTACTGTGTTTTCTTTGGGATGATAAATAAAATTTATACCTAGGATTTTTCAACTGTATTATTTTCATGTTAGGGACAAAAGGTTTACCAAAATTATATTTAAAATAATTTACCTGCTTACAGAATAATCTTTGTGTGGAACTGGCATTACAGGAAAATGAGTGGTCTTTGTCCCTTGGTTTCACTGCCACCCCAAGGCATATGTGTACATTCTTTGAGAAATAAGGACTTTCACAACTGTTTTTAAAAGAGTAAAGAATTTTAAAAGATGGCCTTTAAAGATATAACTACAACTTTTCCAGGAAGTATTCCTTTGAAACAAATACTGGAAACTTGAAGATTCATAGACATTTTGCTTTTTCATCAGAACTTAATTTTGTTAGTTAAAAATATGCTTTTCAGCCTGTATCTGTCATCTTAGCCATTGTCACAGATGATATTCCAGCATTGCTTCGCGCCCAGTTGATTGGAGTACATCACACTTATTCCATTCCCTTGGAGTCTTCAATTGCCTCATCTAGTGATAAACCTGTGAGTTAAACTGAGGACTGTGTATATCCTTTTCACAAAATCTGGCCTGATATATTTCCATCACAGGATTTTTCAAAATGAATCTATTTAAAAGGACCCCCTTTAATTTCAGGATGTAAAATTATCAACTCAAATATCCCTGCCTAGGTAAATAAATCCATGACAGCTTCAGTTTCTCAACTTACTTATCAGCTCCATTGTTCCTAGATGCTGGGACTGAGTAGTGAAAATGATTGTAGTGAAACAAGATTCACATACATGAAAGCAAAGTTTATATAAAAAGTTCACTTACAGTTGTACAAAGAGATGCAAGGCAAGTGCCCACCAAAATAGGTCTGTATTTTCAATTAGATAGGTAACTCAAACAATCAGTGTCTTCAGTAGATATTTGGACAAGTATTGCTAGTTGATTTCTCAGCTGTATTGTACCTATATTGTGAAACTTTTATAGAAAATAAATTTAATATTATAAATCATTTGAAAATGGTTTTTTTGAATGTGAAAAATATAAAATTTTTTAGCATAGTAATTTACTAAAATCTATTATTTATTTTTCTAACATGAAAGGAAATGCTAAAAATGATTCTATATGAGACAAATATACTAGGTATGCTACTGAAACATATAGCATCTTTAAAATTACATTAAATATATTGTTTGAAAATATATATTAAAGATATATAAACAATTCTGAATCGAGATAAAGAGCATTCACTAAACACAAGACACACATTTTTGCTCATGAATAAGAAGGCTATACATCTTTAAGATGTTATATATCCCCAAAGTTAACTTTTTAACATGATTCCAATTAAAATACACTCTGTGGAGAGAGTCTTGGCCCACATAGTTTAGAAATAGTGATCTCTATTCTCTTGGGTTCTACATTTGTCTCTTGTATTTCCTTTCTTTATCCTATATACAAAAATAGATCTAGGTTCTTCAGTATTCAGTGGAGAGTTCTTGGGAATTATTGATTTGACCATTACCCGCGATCAAAGAGTCTTTTATTATTTCTTTCTCTAACAATGTTGCATTTGCTTTATCAAGAAAATTATAGCTGAATGATTTATAAGAGAAGTTAAACCATATAGTATATGGACCAGTGGCATTGTATTTATTTACAATAAATTTATTTATTTATTAGTAGTTCCAGTCTCTTAAGTCTTTAACATTTCAGAATTTTGTTTTCCATTTGGCCTTCTTAAACAATTTGTTTGGTTTTATATAATTCAAGATTCACAACTTTCTGCTCTCTGTCTTACTTCCGGTTTTGCTTTTTTCTTTCTTTATTTCTCTCAATATCATTATTAAATATAATAATATATAATATAAATATCTATATTTATCTATATCTATATTGTCTACATTGATACTTATATCTATAAAAATCAATAAGAGAAAAAAATTAACTCACATTGTGAGAGCATGTAATTCATGTCAGTTACCATGAATAAGCATTGTGAGCAACAAAAAGATAAAAAAAGAGACATGCTTATTGCTCTTAGAATTTTATGGATGCATTTAGAATGAAGCAAAGCAGTTTCTCTTAATTGTGAAAACAAGTCATTTTACTTACCATATGTTATTTTCACATGTATTTTGTGCAATTTTAACTCAAAATGCACGAGAGAAGATTTTATAATTTCAGATGCTTTTTTGCCAGAAACAAGTTGGAGGCTGTTCAGTGTATGCTGTGAAAATCTTACATGTACTTTCAATGCTGAAAATCAGACAATCTTTGTACATGAGTCTTTGTGGGTCATATATATTAATATGGAAACAAGATAGTTCAAGAAACTATCGCAACCGTAATTTTTATAAGTATACTTCTTTCGGTGCACTATTTAAAAAAATACTATTTTGAGTCTCTGCTGACAGCTGCCTGTAGGCAAACTATTAGTGAAATCAGTTAGGCCAAAATGTCAATTATAACTGTTTTGTATGATATTCATTCTGGAGATTTTATACACATTCTTAAGTTATACCAATCTATTATTTATGGATTCTCCTTCACCATTGGACCCCAATTCCATATGCAGTGATAGAAAAATCAATATTGCTTTTCTTTAAGTGTTAAATATAATGCATGCTTTAGGATTTTATTTGCTCTGTGTACAATTTGAGTATTAGTAATTCTATTAACAAATTCATTGTCTTAGCCAAAATATATTGATGTAAAATATATATCCTCTACAATGTCCACCACAACCCATACCAGCAATAAGGAAAACAATAAAATCTAGGAATTCCCAGGAGAACTTTGGCTTACAGCAATTTTATTTTCGATTGAGCATTTTGCTGCTCACCTGTATACCTCAGATCTACCTTGTTTGCTCTGCTCTTCCACTGTCTCCCACTGACCACATGGCATGGGTGCAGTTCCTCCTGACAGGTGCAACTCTCTTTCTAAACATCACTGATATTATTTTCTAGATGACTATGCTCACTCTTCCTCCTCTCTCTGTTTTTCTCCCCACCCCTTCTTCTTCTCCCCCCACTTTCTCTCTCTCTTGCCTCCCTGTTACATTCTTTCATCAGGAATCGATACTCTCCTGCTTTCTCTTAATGGACAATTGAGTCACTAATTGGCCTCTATTGCTATACACTGTCCATTGATGAAAATACGTCATCATCCAGGTTGTATGCTAGTACTAGATGAAATAAGAGTGTGTCTTCATTTTTTTGTTTTTCTTCTTCTTAGGTAGTACCAATCTGATATTTTTTGTGAGTAAGGATTTATAGTTTGGGGTTATTTTAAAATATTTTAAAGTTTTATTTATATACCCCTTTCTCCCAGAATTTCTATTGCTGAATTACTGATTTACTCATAGGGCCTAGGTCTTTTTTGGGGGCAGTGTCATTGGCCCTCATATGTGGGACCAAAACCGGGGCCACTGGCTTCCGAAGCCAGTGCTTAACCACCACTCCACTCGGCTGGCCCAAAGAAGATTTTTTTTTTTTTTTTTTAGGTGAGCCATCCTGCTACCTGTTGGCAGCTCAGCGGCTGCTCAGCTCAGGCTGGGCATCTAACTGCCATTGCTCAGAGCTCAGCTTGCACTCTTGAGCGAGCTCTTAACCAACTGAGCCACTCAGCTGGCCCTCATAGGGCCTAGGTCTTTATTTCCCAGGGTGAGTCCTCTCCTAGGAGACACCACATTTGCAGTCACATTAACTTTCTGGGATCAATATACCAGTTTATCAGTCCATCCTAGATATATCTAAATCCTACTCTTAGACCTAACTGACTCAATCTTTAATATCTACTCACATAATTTTTTTGAAAGGGAAATATTTAAATATATCAATATCAAATAGAGCATATACATGGGTATATTTCTTTATGGATCCATTTGTTTGTAATGCAACAAACTGGTAGTTTTTGTTTCCTAAACAGTTTTCAATTTTTGTGATATTTACTGCAGCTGTTTTGGGGGGCATAATAGAACATCATTGGTTTATAACATAATCAACATCAAATTTGTCTTAATATTTATATTTTCATTATCATGTCAATAATGATATTATGTTTTATTTGATTTTTAACTACTAAAAGTAATGCCAGTGATATTCAAAGAAAAATAGAGTTTACTGTTGTCTTAGTAATGTGAATTCTAATAGAAATACCATAGCATATACTCGTATTTCACTAGAAAATTATAAAGAAAATTCAGAAGGTAAAAAAAAAAACAACCTTCAAGTTCCTAAAATATAAATTATAATAATTGATGGGCATTGGTATAGATTAACTTTATTTGTTTGAACAATGATATTTCAATATTTATATTATATATTTAACATTTGTTAACCTGTTTATATCTCAGTATGGAAAGACATTATTCTAAGCTGCCTATTTTTCTCCTCCAAGGGGATATCATATTACAAACTCTTTTATTTTTTAGCTGAACGTTCTGCTACTGACATTCTTACAATATAACCCTTTTATGTGTTTTGTTAGTGAATGTTATAAACATCTTAAACATTTTCTGCTGTCTCCCCTTAAACTTCTAATAGCAAAAAAAAAAAAGGAGCAACAAAAAACTTCAATTAGAACAGCATAATTCACATAAACTCTCAGGGAAAATATTAATAGAAATTCCACTCTGTGAAAATAATTGGTTTGTAAATGTTTATGGTACTTGTTACCTAAGAGTCTATACATAATGATCACATATGTTCATTAATGTAAAAATATGGCTGTTTGTGTTGAGTTTTTAATTATTTCTCTCTTTTTAGTTGTTTTAAATTGATGTTCTTTTGCAGAATTCTTAAGGACAACAACAACAAAATGTATCCTGAAATTAAAATATAAATGTAAAGAAAGAAACCAAATATATAAGTGCTGATCCTGCTGTTTCATTGTCAAGATATAGCTTGATATTTTAAGGACTACAATGTGATGAATATTAATAAAAAAGACACTAATTTAAATGATGTATTCATCCAGGCAAACATGGTGTGTGAGTAATATACATGCATTTATAATGTATTAATCAATGATTATTCCAATTAATTTTTAAATTATGGGGAATATGTAAATATATATTGGGGAAAAATAAACATATAAAATTCATTGAGAAGTATCATAGAAATAGTACTGAGAGACTTAAGTGTTTAATTGCTATCATTCTGCCAGTAATTGAAAAATTTATAGCTTCACTGTAGACCATTCTTCTGGCAGATAGATGGCAATGTTCTCAACTGTCACTGGATATACCACATAAAGCTCAAAATAAATTCATAAGAAACTACTGTATGTAATGTTACCTTTTGTACTTTATTATAACTAACCACTGCCTACTTCTCTTAATAACCTTTAACAACTTAAACGAGTTCTCAAGGGGTAGTCTATATCAGTAGTTTGCACATCTCAAGCTACATATCTAGCCAGTCATTCTTCAGTCCGCTGTAATTAGTCCAGGAGACAGACACCTGGTCTAAATAGAGCCAGTAAGATTCTCTACAAAAAGTTTCTTTTAATTTGCCTATCTTCTGTGATCATAACCTTTAAAATGCAGGGAGCCACATTGTCGCCCATTATTGGAAACTATTTAAAAATTAAACCATCCAAAAGACATCAGATCCAAGGTATATAGAAGGAGAAATGGCAGCTTGAAGGTGTTTCTAACAGTGACTGTAATTTAAGTCTTTGAACATGCCAGAGACATGGATCAGTTGGTTATAATACTTAAAGTGAAGGTCTCTCTTTTGCAACTAAAAAAAAAAAAATCCTATCTTTACCACTCATTATTATCCACAAGCTTATTCTTCCCTTTTCATTAATAATGGGGTGTGATATTGCCATCCTTGTTTTCCTCCTAGTGAGATATTTGACCAAGGACAGACTCTCTGAGTGTAAGGTATTTCACCAGTGAAAGGGAAAATACAATGCTTTTATCACAGCATTGTTTTGAGGATAAAGAATACAGTGCCTACACTTTAATAGTGGTTAATTACCTACCCAGGTGACTAAGAATTATCTTTGATTTATCTTAGCCATTCATTACTCTTTTTATCATGCTGCTTATATCTCTTTTAAACTGTTCTTTATTCACTCTCTCTGATGCAGTGATAGGAGTAAGTGCATTTTGTCAATATACTACAGAGATAACATGAAATGCAAAATCTAATTGGCCTCCAACAATAAACATTTTTTTCCTCTCTCATGTTAGATGTCAGCAATTGTTGGTAGACTTTTTATTTATTTATTTATTTTGAGGGCAGTGTCACTGGCCCTCATATGTGGGACCCGAACGGGGGCCACTGGCTTCCCAAATCAGCGCTTAACCACCGCGCCGTTCGGCCCACCCCTTGGTAGACTTCTATAGGTTCTGCTTTATACATCTTTACATTCTGTTACCCAGGCTGAAGAAGCAGCTGCTGTTTGGGATGTTGGAGAAGGCGATGAGTGAATGAAAGGATTATATATCCACGGACTCTTAAAGCATTTCCATGGAAACGACAATCTGTTACTCTATTCACAGTAGACGGGTCCAAGCAAGTCACATGGCCAAGCCAGTTAGTGGGCCAGGGAAGTAAACTTTGCTCATAGGAAATCACTGCAAGTCACATGGGAAGTAGAAGTGTAGTTTCCTAAAGTGCAGAGTAAGACAGTTTACCAAAATCAGGCTCCATTTAAGTCTCATTTGACTTATGGTAATAAACAGTTTATAGGCCTTCACTTTATCCTCTCCAAAAAACAACAATAAGCCAAAAAACCAAAAACCAAACAAATCTTTCTAAAATACATATCTTTTCATATCACTCCTTTATTTAACATCTTACTCTGGTTCCCCATTATCTTAATATTAGGCTGGTGCAAAGATAATTGCAGTTTGTATGATTATTTTTAACAGTTTAAACTGCAATTACATTTGAACCAGCCTAATAAAATTAAAACCTCCTTGTGGACATTAAACCCCCAGCTTACTTATTTTTACTTATTGACACTGCCCCATGCATATAACTCTATTTCCTAAATATTTCTCATTTCTTTTATCTCTATATTTTTGTATGGGTTTTTTTCCTCTGTCTGCAACACCATCTTCCATCATGTCACCTCTTTCTTTTCAAGAAAGATGGGAGGGAAAACAAACCTCAAAAATCAAAACAAATTCACTTCATGCATTTTTGGTAATCATCTTCTTACCATTCAAACATTATGCCAGTCATTACTATAATTAAATCTTTCTTTAGCAAGGAGTCGACTACCTCTACCAATAATACTGTTGAATTAATGTTTATATCAATGAATATTTAGCATCAAAGTTAACAAATAACACAATAGAATTCAATTTGGACTCTAGCAGATAATCTTTTCATATTCATGGTGTTAAGTTGCCAACTTGGATTGAAAATCTATTTATAGTCCTCCCACATTGAACTCGTCATCTTCCTTATAAACAGCTTGGGAAATAAAGTACAGAATAGCTTTTGATTTTTGATGTGCCATTTGAAGATTTACTTCCTAACTGAGTCAAAAAATATCCATGGACTAATTGAGACTTTCTAAATATGTACCATATACTCTCTTTCTCTAACCATATCCCAAGTTATTATTTTTCTGCCCACGGTCCTTGGTTTCCCTGTTAACTGTTATTGTTATTGTGGATTTACATTAAATAAAAAATTGAGTACATTGTAAAGCACTTGCTAACTTGAAAGCATATTTCATTAATATAAGTGTTCAAAATTACCCAAGAGATCAGTTCTTGTATGATACATATTTGATTGATGTGGAAATTGATTTAAAGATATATTAATTAATTTGCCCAGTACCACAGAACAGGCAATATTTAGGCAGATAAAAGTAGTCTCTTACGGCTGGCCGAGTGGCTCAGTTGGTTAAGAGCTCACTCAAGAATGCAAGCTGAGCTCTGAGCAACAGTGGCTTGAGGCCAGCCTGAGCTGAGTTGCCGTTGAGCTGCCAATAGGTGGCAGGATGGCTCAGCTATAAAAAAAAAAAAAAAAAAAAAAAATTAGTCTCTTAGGAGACCAATTAAACATCTCCTTTGTTCCTTGTTGTTGTTCTAGAATAGATCAAGTGACCACTAAGACAAAGAGGTGGTAGACAGAAGTTACATCATCAATATTGTTTTTGATTAAAGTATAATTTTGGAGGCATGGCTTATGTTTACAGGCAAGTAGATCAACTTATAATGAATTCCACTGTGGGGCAGTGATGGACCAGGACAGATTTTAACTCTGAGGGAGATTTAACCCAGTTAAATTAATGCATGTTATAAATTAATGCAATGTTATGGAAGAATGAAAGAGACAGCTCACTCTCTTTGAGAGACTACTGCCAAGAGACAACTTAGGTTTAACCAAACTATATACATTCCCAGGACATTATTTCAAAATTTGTCAGTAAGATATGAGTTTCTACCTCTCTAGAAAAAGACCAGTGGAATCACACAGATAAGCTCGTTTACACACGGTGGGTGGGTGGGGATGTGGTAGGGGAAAACTCCAGATATAAAGAAGTTGCTTCTTAATAATGATCATTTCATATTGTTTCCTTCTTACACTCTTCCACCCGCCCCTTTATGTTCAGCTTATGACTGCTTCATACTCCGTTGAGAAATATTAATAGCTAACACACATTGTACTTTCTCAGGGCCAGACACTGTTCTAAGAGCTTTACATATATTAAGTATTTTAATGAAATGGAAGCAATCAGGCAGAAACTTTCTCTGTTACATAATGCCAAATCTTAAAAATGTCTTCCCTTCTTTCTTGTATAATCTTTTTTCTGTAATGTTACAACGGATAACCTTTCTGCTTTTGTTATAGGTCAAACATATCATTCTCATGGGTCCAAACTCATTCTTATGCTGTGGATCAAATCTGCCCTTACTTTTTCAAGAACTCTGTTCCTGAAATTATTTTATTTTTATGACCGAATCTTAATAACTTCCTTATATTCCTTCAATTATAACCATCACATCTCCATTTATAAAAATAATTTCTCTCAAATAATGTATTTTCAAGGACTGATAAAACTCTGTTGCCATTTCCTCAACTCTCTTGGTATTAACCAAGCCTCAATTTACATCCCTGTCAACCACGCCAATAAGATGAATGCTATCAGATCCAAGAGCTTCCATAATGTGAAATCTTATGAGTATTTTCCTTTTGGCATATCACTTAATCTTAGCATTATTTTGCCTCATTTAGAATTATGTATATCTCTTCTAAAACACATTAAAAAAAATATATGTTGACCTTACAGTATCTTCTCATTTTTTTTTTTTTTTGGTTTTTTTTTGCCGTTGTTTTTTACTCACTGGATCCTCTATTTCCTAACTAAATCTGTATGTTGGGATGCCCCAGAACTTCTAAGCCTACCAATCTCTAATGTTTCAGAGTCATCTTTATACATGTGTCTTCAAAATATGTATCTCATGAGGCCTTATTCGGTATGTATCAAAATATTTTTTCTAGCTACTTTCTGAATATCTCCAGTTGTTTTTCAATATTAGCATTCATCACACCTTACACTTGATGGATCTTCTCTCAGACCTGCTTCTCCCCACATTCTTACTATCTTAACAAATGGCTCCACCATCAACACAAATGCTGAAACAGTCTCATGAGATCTCGACTCCTCTTTTTCACTAAACTGTCATGTCTTATGCAACCATAAGTCCTATCAGTTCTATCAAAATATAACTCAAACCCATCTTCCTTCCGTCTCCACTACCAGTTTCTTGGTTTAAGTCATATGGGTTACTACAATAGCTACCTAACTGGATTCTCTGTTGTCCCTTCTGTACTTTTGCAATCAGTAATCCCTTACATATCTTTAAGAATGACCATTTAAAAATGTATTTTGTTATTTCTCTGATTAAAATCCAACTAATTAGAGAAAAATATGAATAACTATTTTTTTTTTTTTGGTGGAGACTAGTGAATTTTATTATAACTAGGTGTAAAAAAGTTTCTATTTAAGAATTAACTAGTTTTCCAAAGTGGTACTTTACAAGAATCAACTGATATCTCATTAACTGTAAGATTCTTCTTTTTTTTTAATTATTTTATTGTGTAAGAAACATATTTTTTAATTAGTTTCAGGTGTACAATGCAGTGCAATAGTTATACTTTTTACCCCTCAAAGGGTATGAACAACTTTTTGTGCACTACACGGCTCCAATTAATAGCCACTGAGTAAGTTTGGGTTTTCACATGATCCTGTAATCTTTGGCTCACATATAATATATTCAGAGAGACCTTCCCGGGTCATGTATTCTATAGCATTCATTCCACCTATCAAGTCATTTTGTTATATCATTAAGTTCCTTCATAGCACTTATTTACTCTCTGAGGTTAGTGTTTTTGTGTATTTCTTTTGGTTTACATATTTTGTTGTCTCCTTCCACTAGAATATCAGATATCAAGTACCAAGGACATCGTGTGCTTTCTACATTCCCTTATCTGCAGTGGTAAAATGTAGCTTGGCATATGGTAGGTACTAGATAATATTTTATTGGGTAAATAGATGAATATACATAGTACAGTAATTGGAAGAGTACATGCAAAAATAACTTTGCTATTGCTAGTGTCATGGGAAAAGAATTATTCATGTTTTAGCAATGCATTAGTGTTTTCATGGTGAAGGTATTATCACTGTTCTCATGTGCTGTTGGAAGGAGTATAATATATGTTTGTAATATTATTTTTCAAAAAGAGTATTTTAACTAAAACAAGTGGGATTGCATTAAATAATGTATAAAAAGGAATGAAAAAATCAAACAAGATCAATAAAGGTTATTAAGTACTTGAAGAAAATAATTAAAACACTGAAGCATAAGCAAAATGTTTTTGTACTCACAGTAAGGGAAATTGATTCTGGAGAAGAAAGATTAGAAGCTGAGAAATTTAGAAGCGGCTACAATGTAAAATTTCCCTGAGTGGCTTAATGGTAACACCATCAGGAGAGATAGGTGTATTTAAAAGTAACTTAAAATGTAAACACTGTGGGGCTGGGTGATGGACTGAAAGTGGGACAGTTTGTGAGGTTGAAGAAGGACTACTTGCATAGCACCGAGGCTTCTAGCTTGAGCACTAGATTATCTCTTTGAGATTATACTTTAGGAGATGATCAGGTTTTGAAGAAAAGCTAAAATCCTCAGTTGTTTTCCATTTAAATTTGAGTTTCTTGCAAAACATCCCAGTGGAATTGACGCTAGGTAGTCAGAACCAAAGTTCAGAGGAGAAATCTCGTGAGGACATAATTGAAGCCATAAGAATGGATCATGTCATCTATGAAGAGTAGGTAAACTAGAGCAGAAGGAAAAAACAGTTTACAACAAAACAAAGAATTCAAAAATTCTATGATGACTAAAAAGAGGAAAATGACAGTGCAAAGAAATTTTGAAAAGATTCAGGAGAATTAGAAAAAGATCAATTTGACTTCACACATCAGCCAGACTTGTTTAAGAGGAAATTGGGTAATACTTCAAATGCTGCTGGGAGAAAGCTACCAGTGTTTTGGGGGGTTTACAATGAGGTGGCCATTGATGGCCTTGTACATAATATTTCGAAGGAAGGGAGGAATGGGTGGGAAGACACATGCAATAGACTGGAGATCAATGTTAGCTTGCAGTTTACTGCAATTCTCATTGGCCAATTACTAGAAATTCTTAGACGTTTTTGTATTTACTTGAGCTCAGATACTTATGGGCTTTTTTTTTTTTCTTTTTCTGTCATAGCTGCAAGTGCCAAATGTTGCTTATATTCTGCTACTACTCTTAACATCCCTCTTTGTTTTTCTACTTGTTTACATATACAAAGTCATATGCCACTTGTGGTTTTATTCATTATCTATCTATCTATCTATCTATCTATCATCTATCTATCTATATAATCATTATCTTCATCATCATCATCTACCTATTATCATTCTACTTCTAATGAAATTTGTACATATTTAAATTTAATGTACTAAATTATCTTTAGAAGTTAACATGAAAAATTTCCTAAGTCCATTTGATCACAGATAAGTGTTTTCATAGCTTATGCCTAATATTTCTGTTATGTTTTTGAGTATTCTGTGATTTGTTGATATCATGCATTTTATCACAATTTTCAAACGGTGCTTACAGTTCAAAGCTGGACTAATAAGAATGAAATATAAACTAATATATGATATGATCTTGCTGATATATATGTGGAACCTAAAGAACAAAATAAATGAACAAATAAAATAGAAACAGACTCATAGTTGCAGAAAATAAACTGATGATTGACAGAGGGAAGGGGGCTTAGAGAGCTGGATGGAAAAGGTGAAGGGATTAAGAAATCCTAATTAGTAGTTAGAAAATAGTCACAGAGATGTAGAGTACAGCATAGAGAATACAGTCAATGTTGCAACAACTATGTAGAGCCAGGGGTGTACTAAACTAATTGGGGGGATCACTGCATAAATTATGTAAATGTCTAACTGTGCTGTACATCTGAAACTAATATAGAATAATGTTGACTGTCAACTGTACCTGAAAAAAAATTAATTAAAAAATAAAATAAAAAATAAGCTAATAAATAATATGGATTTTAAGGAATGCATACAATATGCTAACATATAAATAGCTTTAAACCAATCACTATATTGGTTAATATAAAATTAAAAACCATTACCCTTTTAGGGTCTCTGATTGGGCATGAGAAGTAAATTGACTTAAGAGACATTAAAAGGAGAAAAGCATACAGATATTTACATGCAAATGGGACCCCCTCATAAAAAATGAAAACCTAAGGAAGCAGTTATGCCTATGAGTTTTTACACTAGGTTGAACAAAGACAGGCAATTGTAGGAAAGTAACTAAAATGTATGGGGAGAGTAAAGGAAGATAAGAATTATTTTTGGGCTGGCTGAGTGGCGCGGCCCCGGTTCAGTCCCACATATGAGGGCTAGTAACACTGTCCTCAGGAAAAAAAAAAAAAAAAAAAAGAATTATTTTAACTAGGACTGTGTGTAGAGATTTCTCCTGGCCCCTACTCCCCATCTCTGGTGATAAGAATGTTTCCTTCCTCCTGGAATAAGGAAAGTATCTGTCACATGGGAGTTTTATCTTCTGTTTTCAGGAAGAAAAGGGGTCAAGGTGCTTTTCTTGCACCTATTGTTTTTGAAGGGCCTTTAGATCAAAATAATCCTTATGTCAAAGTGACATATATTGGGGTGCCACCCTTCAAAATTTAAGCATTAGTGGCAGAAAAGAGATACCACTGAAGCTAAATGTTGACTATTTTTAATTTTACACTTTTGAAGGAATGACATTTTCCCCAGGGGTATTTTTAAAAAATATTTTCGTGTTAAATCTCCTAGCTTGTCTCTCATTCTGTTTAACTCTCCTAGGAGAAGTCTCATTAAGAAAATGAAATTGCCCCTAATTCTATCACTATAGATAGCTCTGGATGACATAAAATTAATACTGTCCCAAGACACCTCTGAAACACAAACCAATCAAGCTCTTCTGTTGGTGAGGCACATTTAATTGACAACACTGAGCTAAAGATAGAATGATCTTTGATAATGTTAATGTAATATCTGAACATTTTTCAAGCAAAACAAACAATTCTGATGGTCTCTTTTTAATGTGAGCTATATTTCAAATGTTGCCAACATATATAACTATGCATAGTGACCTCTACATCTTTGGTAAAATATATTTTATAGATTGTTATTTTATTATTCATTTTGCTATATACCCATAGAGATTCAACTGCTAATAAAGATTCTTCTTAGAAAATCTCTTTTAGAAAATATTATACTTTGCCTGTTACACAGGACAGGGTAATAGGAAGATGTTCTGATTACCCATTCTATAATCTTCCAATGGTTGAGAGAAAAGATAAGGAAGGCTTTCCAAGTTTCTTAGAAAACAACCAAGTTGAAAAAAACAAAAATCCCAAAACATGTATATATATACACACACATAAAAATATGTATACACAATTACATACATTCACACAATATATGTGTGTGTAAGTGTAAAGTTTTATTTTAGATAATCATACAAAAAATTCACATGAACATTATCTGAATCATTTGATAAGCAATTTAAATCAAATGCTACAAAGCAATTTTTGTTGCTGTGTTGTTTTTTCATTTACAGTTTTTTTGGTCTTATTAGTACCACCATAGTATACATGATAAAATATATGTGACAATATAAATGGAAAAAGACAACAGTGATTTTTTAATGTTAAAATATATTCTAAATGCTAAAGCCAAAAGAAGCCATGCACTGCTAAACAAACATTTTGGTTTTGCAATTCTTTGAGTAGAGAGAAGTAGTGGGAAAATTAAATGAGCACAAAGTATCAAGTAGTATAAATATATAAAAATCACGAGAACTGCATTGTAAACATCAGTGTCATATACAGAGGGTGCCAAAAAAATGCACACACATTTTAAGAAAGGAAAAAAACTGTATTAAAGTTGTAATACTCAATATATACCAATAACAATAGATGAATACAAGTCATGTTTGACTTCTGTAATTACAAGAGATGTTCAAAGTGGTTACCATCAGCATCATTTTAATACAGTTTTTTTTCCTTTCTTAAACTGTGTATACATTTTTTTGGTACCCTCTGAATGCTATACAAAAAATGTAATTACAGCAAAACACCCTAAGCCATATCAAATTTACATTATTTTGATTTTTAGGTTTATTATTTCATGTGTTAACACTAAGTAAATTAATCATAGTTTTGTATTTCTACATAGTTAAGAAATATTATAATGAAAACAATTTAAAGCAGTATTGGATGAGTAATCAGATACTTTTCCTTTAAGTGTATTTCATACATTAGTCAGTGAAGCAGCTTACCTAAAATGTCAACATGGAGTAGTTTAGTGAATGACACATAGGCTTGACATTTCCATTGAGCATTTTATTATAAAAATAAATAAAACAGGATAACAAATGATAGGGAGGATGCTTTTTGAACTCATTTTCATCAGTATTATATACAGAGGGTGCCAAAAAACATATGCATTTTAAGAAATGAAAAACTGTATTAAAATTGTAATACTCAATATATACTGATAACAAAAGATGAATACAAGTCATGTGTATATATTTTTTTGGCACCCCCCCAGATATACACATTGGTTGAAATCAGTTATTAATGGTCATTTCCACATTATCTAACCCAAAGTTCTCGCCTTTGTGAAAAGGTTTTATGGATGTTCAAGTTTTGCTAGAGAACACATAAGTGGACAAAATTAAGTGAACTGTCTCAATGAATGAAGCAGTTCCAGGACTTTCATATTTACATTTTGCTGATATACATTAGTTAAAGACATTATTCTTCTATTCACATAATTTCAGATTGTGATGCTCATGTTGAGATAAAAATATTTGTTTTTTTTTTTGTTTGTTTGCTTTGTTTCAAGCTCTACTAATTTGTTCGAGAAACAGATTCTTTTCCTCAGCATTATATATTGGATGGGGAGCACTCATTCTAAATCAAATATGTTGAAACTTTACATGGAGATCATATCATGATGGAAGGAAATAATATTTCAAGCAATTTCACAAGTGATTCTTGTAGAGATTTTTTATTTAAAACTCAACTGAAACCATCGTGTATGAGTCATATATGGAACCTCCTTCCAAGAATCCCGTTTGAATAGAGAAAGAAACAAAAAATTTATAACGTAACAGCACCAAACAAATAAAATAGGTAAGTTTTCTACTGGCAGATGAAAACATTTAAAGAACACCTGGAAAATAACGAACAGATGACACTTGTTTGAAAAAAAAAGAAAAAAAGAAAAAAAAGATTAGGACTAAGGAAACTACAATATAATCAAAACCAGTCTAAACACAGGGGAGAGCCGGCCGAGTGGTGCATTGGTTAAGAGCTGCTTTTGGGATGCCAGAGGGCCCAGTTCGGATCTCACATATGAGGGCCAGTGACACTGCCCTCTACAGCTAACAACAGCTCCACCTGGAGCTGGGCTGTGCGAGCCCCGGCAACGGTGTAGGCTGCAGCCCCTGCTGCAGTGGGCTGCCATAGGCTGCAGTGAGCAGCCAGCGTGAGCTGCCAATAGCCGTGGTGAGCGACCATCCAGAGGCTGGTGACTGATCTGCCTCATCCGGAAAGAGTGCAATGATGATACCAACAGGGGCCAGTGAAACCACGTCCTCCACAACTAGACTGAAGAACAAAAAGACAGCAACTTGTCTGTTCCTCTTCCCTGATTCCCCAACGCTATTCCCCTCCCCCAATTCCCCAATAAAAATCTTTAAAAAAAAAAAAAAATAGGGGAAATGCTTCTTGCTAGAGCCCCGAAGAAACACACTGTCAAGAATCCAGTGAACTGTCAGCCTTAAGGTTATCATAAAGAGATAATGGATGAATAGACTGCTTGAAAAACGGGGTGGAGCCTATGTGTACCCTTCAATTAAACCAAGCAAAATACAGAGGGAAAGAAAGAGAGAGGTATTGAGATTATACAGCCTGAGAGAAAGAATTGTAATCAAACCTAAGATAAGTTCTGAATTTCAAAAATAATATGGAATAAAAATGAAAATTCATTGTGCATAAGTAAAATCACAAAGCTGTCTCCTTATGAATTAAAATCTTAGGGGGCACTCGTTTCCCTGCTATTTGCTTATGCTTCCTGAAGAAAAGCTTATGTGCTAATCAGAATACCCCGCTCATTCCTATGCAAAAGCCTACATTTAGATTTCCCTTTTGGGAGAGATCTGGACATGGAAAGAGACTTATACAATTGTCAAGAAATTCTTTCATCTTTTCCCCTATTGTGTAACTTTATTTGTTATCAGCACATAATATCACATCAACAATGATTATCAGACATTTGAGGCAAATAAGAACACAAAAAAATTAATTCACAATGACAAACTAAATAATATGCCACACAAGAGCTTGAAAAGCAGCTACAATATGGAAAGTTAAATTTTTAAAAAATAAAATTTTGTTTAGAACACCCTTAAATTTATGCAATAATTGTGAAGATAGTACAAATGTTTTCCTATAATCCACACTCAGTTCCCCTATTGTTAATATTCTACATCAGCATGGTACATTTGTCACAATTAATGAGTCGTTGTTATTAATAAAACTCCCTACTTTGTTGTAATGTCCTCGTTTTTTGTTTTTTTTTAATTGATATCTCTCTGTTCTAGAACCCGATTCAGATTACCACATTACATTCAATAGCCTTACCTCCTTAGTCTCCTCTAGATGGTGAGAGTTTTTCAGATTTCCCTTGTTTTTAATGGCTTTGACAAATTTTGAGTATTACTAGCCAGTTGTTTTATAGGATGTCTCCTAACTGGGGTTTTTTATAATGTTTTTCTCATGAATAGGCCAGAGTGTTTTCAGAGAAAGACTATTGATGTACAGTGCATTTTTATCACATCCTATTAAATGTATATTCTATAATCATCACTGAGATGTTAACCTAGATCACCTGGCTTGAGATAATCTTTGTCACGTTTCTTTACTGAAAAGTTACTCTGCTTATTTCTCCTTTTTCTAGTTTTGGGGAGAAAATCAGTATATGCAGTCTACCCTTACAAAGTGGGAGTTATGATCTAACTCTGTAAGGGCAGAGAATCAAAAAGAGTATTTGAAATTCTTCTGCACAGGGGATTTATTCATTCTACCTCATTTGTTTATAATTCTGTTATTGATTTACATCAGCACAGATTCATGAACATTTATTTTATGCATTGGGATATATGCGAAATCCAATATTACTTAATTTTGTTGTTCAAATTGTTTCCTATTTGGTCATTGGGGAGACATTTAGGACTCCCATATCCCTTGACATGAGAACATGATACACCCATCCTTATTTTTTTAATCTATCTATCTATCTATCTATCTATCTATCTATCTATCTATCTATCTATTATCTACCTATCATCTATCTATCTGTCATCTATTTATTTTTATGAACACACTCTTATTTTCTGGTATTACAAGTTTTCCAAGCTCATCTTGTCTGTTTCCTGCTCTTGTCCTAGAAGTAGCCATTTTTTTCCCAAGAAGAATATGATTGTACTCTTTTTTGTAAACATGTCTATAAATATTTCTATATGTAACCAAACATATCTGTATTAAACTGAACATGAGTTCACGTACTATTGACTCCAACTCTAATCCATTGCTACATGAATTGTTCTAGCTTCTTCCCCTTGCTTATTTGTATCCTCTCATTCGAACAGTGAGAAACCTGTCTCCTTACCACATGCCCCCATTCAGTTAATAGTTCAATTCCACTATACAGAATTAGTTATTTCATAATTTTTATCACATGCTCCTGGGGAGGAGGGATACGGGAAAACATTATCAATTAGAGTAATGTGCTTAGGTATACTCCCTTTTGCCTTTATTACCACTTATTTCCAAAGTTGCTTATGTCAATGCCTTATTCTTTCGGTATCTTTGTTAGATTGCATATAGATTCTTTTGCCACAACCTACACTCCATCCTGGGATATGCTGACGTCCTAAATATATATATATATATATATATATATATATTTTAATTAACTAGACTAAGGTTTACAATTTGTACTGTAAATTTCAATACATTTTGATAAATGCATAGTGATATATATCCACAATTACAATATCACGCAAAGTAGTTTTAGCACCTTAAAAAATCTCATTCTTCGACTATTCAACTTTCTTCTTGACCTCTAAGCCCTTAGTAACCATTGACTTGTTTACTGTCTTTATAATTTTGTCTTTTTAGAATGTTATATAATTGAAGTCATTAAACTATGTAGCTTTTACAGACTGGCTTCTTTCACTAGAAATATAAATGTAAGTTTCCTCCATGTCTTTTATAGTTTGATACCTCATTTCTTTTTAATGCTGAATAGTATTCCATTATGTGAATGTTTCACAGTTTATTTACCCATTTCTATTAATGGACACTGTGGATGTTTCCAATTTTGGTGATTATGAATAAAGCTTTTCTATATATTCAAGTACAGGATTTTGTGTGGACATAAGTTTTCAGTTGAATTGGGTAAATACCAAGCATGTGCAACTGCTGGATTATATGTTAAGAATGTGTTTAGTTTTGTAAGAAACTAGCAAACCATCTCCCAATGTATCTGTAGCATTTTTTATTCCCACCAGCAATGAATGAGAATTCATGTTGCCTGTAACCTTGTCAGCAGTTGGTATTATCAGGGTTTTGGGTTATTTTTTGTTTGTTTTTTGTTTTGTAGTTTAACCATTGTAATTGGTGGGTAGTGGTATCTTATTGTTGTTTTAATTTGCAATTCTCTAAGACAAATGACATTGGGCACTTTTTCATATGCTTATTTACCATCTATATAGCTTTTCCTAAGCTATCTGCTCAGATCTTTTGCCTGTTTTTTAATTACAGTGTTATGTTTTTGTTGAAATGTAAGTCTTTCTTTGTATTTTATTATTATTATATATGTAGAATAAAGAAAATAACCTCAGCTTCTGTTTTGTCACACTTAAGAATTCATTAGGTATTTAGATATCTTAAAAAAATAACTCTTGAATTTTTATTTCCTTTGGCTCACTTGTTTAATTTTCTTCAGGTAAAATAAACTTAAAACTGCTTATTTTAATAAAATAGGTTCCTCTAAGAATCCCTAGTACAAAGTATCACAAATATTAACTTTTGTTATTTATAATATAAAGTTAAATATTTTATTTGTGTTGAACACCCAAAAAACATTGGTTTCCTGAAGACTTATCACAGGACTTCCAGTAAAATGGCGCACTAGACAGACGCTGTGCTAACTGCCTCCCAGGATCACACCAAAATTACAACCAAATTATACAGCATTCAACCCTGGAGGTCCCCGGAACACTGGAGGAACAGAACCACTAAACGAAGAACTTAAAGAGGAATCCGCGTCTGGTCTGGTAGGACAGGCGGAGACGAGAGAGGGCAAACCCCGTGAGGGAGGTCCCAGCTGTGGAGAGGCTTCTCTGGTTGGGGGAGAGACCCTCCGGCCGCACACCACACTCACCAGCCCAGAGTTCCTTTGCCGGGAAGAGGAATTCTAAGATAGCCGGCAGTAAATTAGTGAGTACTTGCTTTGCTCAGCTCGGTGAGGCTGAGAGCGGCTGGAGAATCAGTGGGGCCGGCGCCCGGGCTTGCTCGCCAGTGAGCACTTACCTGGTCCCTGGTGGAGGGAGTGGCTGTGTGAGCCGGACCCAGGAGCCTGCGGGGACGGACTGAGCTGAGCACCTTTGGTGCAAAGGCTGGAGGTTTTTGGACTGTTATTCCCGCAGAGCAGAGCCTGTGTGCGAGGGGTGTAGGGAGGTCGCCATTTTGTCAAGCTTGGGCCCTCCCACGAAGGATCAGGTCCGAGACCTAATTGGTCTGGTGGAATTGGCGCAGAAGTACGTGTGTGCGTGCGCGCGCGCCTGCGGCCTTGGATCCCCACCCTCTGCCCGGCTTATACTGCGTTGCCAGGGAAACACAGGGCGTGTGCCCTCCGGCTCCAACAGGCTGCTCACTGAGACCCAGGAGTGCTCGAGGCGCCTCGGATCCCCACCCTTCGCTCAGCTTGTGCTGCGTTGCCAGGGAAACGCCTAGTGGGAGTGATCGGGCTCCAACAGGCTGCTCACTGAGACGCTGGAGTGCGAAAGCCGCCTCGAGTCCCCACTCTCCGCACTCCGCTTACACAGTTGCCAGGCTGGTGATTGGTTGTCAGGGTGCTCGGCCTGATCTGCGAGCGGCTGATTGGGACAGGGTGAGATTGGGAATTTTCCTGGGAGTGTTGGGCCGTGAATTGTGTGCCTGCATGATCCAGCCAGGGCTCTCCTGGTGATCTATCTAATACATCAAAGCAATCCCAGAGAGACAGCCACAATGGGAAAACAAAGAAACATGTTACAAGTAAAAGATCAGAAAAAACCTCCAGAAATGGAACCAAATGAAACAGAGGGATCCAACCTTTCAGAGACAGAGTTTAGAACACTGATGATAAGAATGTTTAAGGAACTTAGCGAGGACATAAAGAAGGATGGGGAAACCATAAAAAACAACCTGTTAGAACTAAAGAATACAATAACTGAAATGAAGAACACACTCGAAGGAATCACTAGTAGAGTAGATGAAGCAGAGGAGCGGATCAGCGATTTGGAAGATAAAATAGCAGAACTCACCCAGTTGGCACAGCAAAAAGACCAAAGAATAAAAAACAATGAAAATAGTTTAAGAGCCCTATGGGACAAGGTGAAGTGCAACCACCTTCGAATCATAGGGATACCAGAAGGAAAAGAGAAGAAGCAAGGGGTCGAGAATGTATTTGAAAAAATAATGACTGAAAACTTCCCTACCCTGGTGAAGGAAATCAACATACATGCCCAGGAAGTGCAGAGGGTTCCAAACAAGCTGAACCCAAACAGGTCCACACCAAGACACATCATAGTTAAAATAGCAAAGGGTAAAGACAGAGACAGAATCCTAGAGGCTGCAAGAGAAAGACAGCAGGTTACATACAAAGGAACTCCTATTAGACTAACAGCTGACTTGTCTACGGAAACTCTGCAGGCCAGAAGGGAGTGGCAGGAGATATTCAAAGTGACATAAAATAACGGCCTACAACCAAGATTGCTCTACCCAGCACGGCTATCACTTAAAATTGAAGGAGAAATAAAGAGCTTCTCAGAAAAGAATAAGCTTAAGGAATTCATTACCACCAAGCCAACATTGCAAGAAATGTTAAAAGGGCTTTTTTAAACAAAAGAAAGGGGTAAACAAGCTAACGCAGAGAGACAATTTAAGAAGATTGAAGTCATATCAAGCAGATATAAAGGAAAAACTGATGGTTGCTGGCTGGGAGGGAGTGGGGAAGATGGAGAGGGGGAAGGTTTTGGACAGTGTATGTGGGACTACAATGTTGCCGCAGGGATATGGGGGCAGTTCTGGGAATGTAATTGACAATGTTGTGAAGAGACTATTATGTTGCAAGAAATAAGTCAGTCGGAGAAGGACAGGTACCATGTGATCTCACTTGTTTGTGGAGTCTGAAGAGCTGAGTGAACGATCAAAGTAAACAGACTCGTAGATGTAGAGGAAAAACTGAGCGTTGCTAGTTGGGAGGGGGGTGGGGTTGGTGGGGAAAAGGGGAAGGGATTAGACAGCATAAATAGACAACTACAATATTGCCACAGGGATATGAAACACAGTTCGGGGAATATAATAATGTTGTAAAAATTTTGTGGCGTGTCAGATAGTCACATGTCTTGTTAGGGAGACCACTTCATGGACGGAGTAGAGGCTTCATCACTGCACTGTACACCTGAAGCTGATGTTGTATAGTATTGTATGCCAACTGCAACTGAATATGTGGATGGTCACGGGATGTGGAGTATACTGTGGAGGGGAGTCAGGGGAGTTGTGATGGATATGTATGATATGGGGGGAGTGGGGTGGCGAACTGGGGGAGCGGGGTTTTTACTTTGGGGGGTAAAGAGTATAACTATTGCCTTGTGTTGTACACCTGAAACTAATAAAAAAAACAAAAAAACATTGGTTTCCTTAAATTCACCAGTTATTTATGACAAAAGACCAATAACTTCACAAAATAAGCAAAATTACTTTATAAATGCTCAATTTGGTCATTCTACTTGAATATATAGACCAGACTGATGTTCATATTTTTCATGTATTATTTATTTAACATCTGAAAAAGATCAATTGTTTTATAAACATTATTCTTAACAAAGTTTAATATACCCACTATTATTATTTATTCAAAGTAGAGAAAATATGTTAAGTTGTTTCAACTGTTTGATATCTTTACCTATTAATGCTAAGCCTAGACTTATGTTCAGAGAATATAAAAACTACTTCCTGTACTATCTGGATAATGTCTCCTTTTCACTATTGATATAAACTGGAATTATGTCTATATTCAACTAATTGTGTCTCTAAAGGTTACAGAACATTTCAGATTACATGTCAAAAGATGCCTTAATATTGCACTCATCACTTGGTAGAAATTAAGAT
This sequence comes from Aselliscus stoliczkanus, assembly GCA_033961575.1. NCBI lineage: Eukaryota > Metazoa > Chordata > Mammalia > Chiroptera > Hipposideridae > Aselliscus > Aselliscus stoliczkanus. Next base: position 133,721,046 of record CM066731.1, on the reverse strand, counting down.
ACACCTGATTTGATGTAACAAAAATGGTTTATGATGCCGCGTCCTAGTTACCGAGGTTCAGGTTGTCATTATGGCTGGTGTTTTGGCTGTCCCATGCGCACATCCACGTCTTGGCTTTATCCTGTGTCTGCGGGAGGCTGCTCCACGTGGGCTGCATCTAGCGTTTCCTTTCCTTCTGGCTTCTGCTGTGTTGCCTGTTGGCCAGCACTAATATGGTATCAAGGGGAAGGTGAGAGATTGATTATGTATTTCTCAGCATCCATATGCACAGGCTTAGTTAGCCTCTCTGCCCCACTACCAAATATCACATACCCTGCCAGAAAATCCTCCCACCTTTCACCTCTCTTCTGTTCCCTTCACTTTTCTCATATTCTCTCCCATTCTCCCGTTCTCTCTCTCTCTCCTCTCTTTCTCTCTCCTCTCTCTCTGTCTCTCTGTCTCTCTCTTTCTGTCTCTCTGTCTCTCTCTCTCTGTCTCTCTCTCTCTCTCTCTCTCTTTCCCTCTCATTAAGTGATCTTATTTGCTATCTAGATAAAACCTATTGTCCATATTTTAAACATCAAACATATTTCCATGAATAAAAAGAGAAATCAAATTTTACTCAGACAATAAACAGAGAACAAAATTCCCTATGCATCGTGCTTTTCTTTTTTATTATTTAGGATGATAAAAGATTTGTTTAATTAGCCAAAATTATTAAGGAACTGATACATTTAAAGAAAAAAAGGATGTAAATATATATTTAATTAATCTCCTCCTATTTCTTTTAGAGATCTTAAAAAGTCACCTTGAAGAAGACTTTCTCTACCCATAATGTATATAACTTTATAATTGACAGTTTAAAGTAAAACCACCATTATAAGTACAATGATTAAAGAATCACAATACATTATAATGTTTTGATATATCTTATAGCATACTGAAAAATGAAATATTCTAAGTTACTTGTTTCTCATTCTATTTTTACAAGATATTCTGTAAAGTAATAAATATTGATACTGTTTATGGTAGAAAATTTGTTCATTTAGATTCCAGTACACAGTGAACTTAATATGAAAAATATATTTTAAAAAAAGTAGTTATTTGGTAGATACTTTCAAATTAATTAAAAAAATAAACACAAAAGTAAAAATTTAAAAAATATCATGTATCATTTGATTCAATATCAAATACTCTTACTGTCCTCAGTACACAATTATACCGCAATTTAAATAAAATCCTAATTGAGCTGTAAAATTCTCAAATTTTCTTCCTCAGCTGAATTTATCCTTTGCATTTCAGTAGTTCTTATATTAACAATTATCTTTCAGTTCAGAAACTGAAAGTTATGGTTCATGTCTTTTAGTAGCTATGAAAATATTAATTTATATGTAGAATGATATTTAGATTGAATTTTAACATCCACTATAATTTTGCCTAGTGTTATATAAGCACAGATTTAGGAAAAACTAAAGCAGTTTTAGAAATCAGAAAAATCGAAATGTTTGTTAAGATTAGCAATCTAACTTTAACTACAAACTAAATTTTTATTAATGATGATCAAACCTTGCCCCTACCATCATTGTAACTTTAAATCCCTTTTAATTGAGGTACCTTGAAAATAGGTAGCTGATGAGTATCTTCTAATTTTTCTTTTTATCATAAAAATGGTTTTACATCAATTCTTCACATTTAATCCCTGAGACTTGATTAATTTCTGAAACACCATTACCTGACTTGTATTGTGGTATAACATGGCTATCCCACAGGTTACACAGCTGCTGGGTATTTTTCCAAAAGCTATTTTTATGGATACTTGAGCTTACTTGCAGTGTCAAATTTGCTTATAACTTATTTTAACCAAAGCTTGACAAGTGTGATTTTTTTGACCAGTAATGGAACAAAGTAAAGAACTGGAGACATCCTTCCTCTAGAGGCAGGGCAACACTATTCAGGGGATAAAACAAGTAGAATATCAAAGACGTAGAGATGCAAAGTGTGAATCGGGGACTTGTTTCTTCTTCAACTAAGTAACTGGTGAATAGAATTAAAATTCATTGTTATAATTATGTTTTTTACACTGGAGATTTTTCACAGTTTGCATGATCCATATTTAGTATCAAGGATATTTTACGTTCTTTTCTTTCTTTCAAAGCTGTTTTATTTCCAATTTAAAAAGCTGTTATATTTTTAATTTAGCAAAAGTAAACTGTCTACTTCTGTTCACAGACATGTTGAAACAATTTAGATTTGCATTTTATATGACATCCTGAAATTTTGTATTAAATATATTCACATGCATATAGTCTTTTATTTAAGTAGTCATTTTATTTACTACCTAGATTATATTCTCCTAAAATTAGCTCTGGCTATGTTGCAGTGGTTTATAAATTTGTGTAATCAGTATAAAAATATATACTAAAATATGCTCAACTCATTTGCCATAGAAGAAAGCTAAAATGAAGAAATTGGACAAATATATAAATAAATAAAATATATGGGTGTTAGACAGAGACTATATAAATTGTCTTTGAAGGGACTAAAATAGCACAAAAATGTTTAAAGTAGAAATATTAGAATATGTTTACTAATCTATGCATTGATATACCTTCTCATGGGAAAACTAACCTGGTTATAAATATTTAGTTTCCTTTCTTAAATAGACATAGTGAAGAAATATTTTTATTTAATTTCAAAAGAAATCACATTTCTTATTCAAAGTGCTCTGGGAGGCTTGATAAGTCATGTCGTATTTTTTTTAAATAAATGTGCTCCAAGTTCAGTAGTATTAACACAATAGTAAAAATTTCGAACTAGAGATGTGAAAAATAAGAATTTATACCTGAAAGCAGCCTTAGTAATCATGTAGCTTGCACCCCTCATTTTACAACCTTAGAGATTGAGGATATGGGCCAGATCATGAGTGTAAATTAATTGGTACTCTAGGAGTCGAACTCAGATCTCCGAAGGACCTGACACCCAGAACAAACACTACTTCCTTTATACTATTTATAATGGAAAACAACAGTAGTATGTGTAACTATGTACCACTAAATTCCTCCTATAGGTTATTCTCACTGTGTTGGAATTATGTTTTCAATTAGATAACATATACATAATATTTTTATTTAAATCTGTAATGTAAATTTGAACAAGCATGAAAGATTGGTTGTGTGTCAAAATAAAGGCATATTAATTTTCAAAAAATTCAAAACAATTTGAAAATACAGAATGGATTAGATCTAATATAATCTGTGTTAAGTAAATGATATGCTACAGTTCCATGGTTCACCAGCAGATCTCCTTAATTAGTACTTGTAAGTGGGCAGTGGCAAATTTGAAAACTGTGAAGTCATTTCTGTTTGACACTCTCTGCTGAGTTATACAGGGATTTATAGACAAAAGAATTCCAATTACAAGTAAAATTAATGTTCTATAATTATATATAAAATGTTTTCATTGTGATGCATTTAGGATAACATGTATTAAATTTCTCGAAATCTATAAGTTTAGAATATTTTATGATTCCCCAAAGAAACCACTTTAGTGTTACCCTCTCCTGCTCAGTCCCTGGCAACCATGAATCTACTTTCTGTCTCTATAGGTTTGCCTATTCTGAAAATTTCATATGGTAAAGTCATACAATACATGCTAATTTGAAACTTACATTTTATTTAGCATAATATTTTGAAGGTTCAAACATGTAGCATTATTAGTACACCATTCCTTTTTATTGCCAAATAATATTCATTGGATACCATATTTTGTTAATCCATTTATCAGTTTCCTAGATGCCCCTTTATCAGGTTGAAGAAGTTCCCTTCTATTTCTAGTATATTGAGTGTTCTTATCATGAACTGGTATTGTTCTTTCTGCATACCGAAATAATCGTATCCTTTTTTCTTGATCTATTAATATCTTGCATTATATTCAATGATTTTTAACTATGAAACAAACCTTACATACCTGGGATAAAAACCAATTGATCATGCATGGTGCATAATATTTTTAAATGTACTAGGTTTACTTTACTATTAAGTTGATAAAGATTTTTATTTCTGTATTCATAAAGAATATTAGTTTCAAGGTCGGCTGAGTGGCGCAGTGGTTAAGTGCTTGCTTAGGAAGCCAGCGGCCCCAGTTCGGTCCCACATATGAGGGCCAGTGACACTGCCCTAAAAAACAAAACAAAACAAAACAAAAAAGAATATTATTTTCGGGTATTATCTAACTAAGATGTCTTTGGTTTTGGTATCAGGGCAATACTAGCCTCATAGAATGTATAGGAAGTATTTTTCTCTTCTATTATATGGAACATTTTCTGAAGAATTGGATTAATTTTTCTTCACATTTTTGGTAGAATTTACCATTGTAGCCATCTGCACCTGGGCTTTTCTTTGTGGAAGTTTTAAAATACTAATTCAATTTCTTTACCTGTAATAGGTCTATTCATATATTCTGTTCTTCCTTGATCAGCTTCAGTAGTTTGTGTCTCACTAGGAATGTGTTTTGGTTTTTTGTTTGTTTTTGTTTGTTTATTTGTTTGTTTAATGAAAGTTATCTGATTGGCCTGTACTTGTTCATAGTATTCAAATTCTGATTCTCTTGGAACAGGGCTTTTGTAGAACTCCAATCTCAGTCTGCCTCCTGCAATTTCTGGTAGGCCACTGGTTTCCACATCTGCTATAGTTTTGAAGCTCTCATTTAAGGCTTACATGGAGCTGGGAAGAAAAATGTTGGGATAAAACAAGTTAAAGCTTTCTGAAGCTGAAAAATTTTGTTTAGGTAGTTTTCATTAAAATTTTCTCCTAGTATTTCATTATGATAAGAGAGAACTCTTCAAAATGGTAGGTGTTAGTAAACTTAATAGATACATGTTGAACATACCTTATTTAAGATTTTGAATGGCTTCCTGAAATCTACCTTCATTGATCATCTGCTATAATTATTTTTTAAATCTGCTAACTTCAATTATTTTGGTACTTGAGTAATGAAATCTACCTTGCCAGATGACATTACTGTATGCTTAAACTGATATCTATAATAAAATAAGAATCTCCCTCAGTTTAAAAAAGAACAAAAATACTTTGGAGATCTTAGATTAAAATTATTCTATAATATTTTATTTTCCAAGATTTTAGTGTTATTAAATCTTCTCCCTGAAGTGCTCGGTCTTGTGCATGACTAACCATTCAACAGACGTCAGCAGTTGACTTATTTTGGTGTTTCTGTAGCTAAACTTTACTTAATCTTTGAAGGAGTGTTATTAAAATCCTATAACCTCCAACGGAGCCAGTTGGCTTTCGGGCTATTTTTAAGACAATCTGGGTCTGTTGGAAATTTCTATGTAGCCTCAATTTTACATTTTGCATAATAACTATTACAGTCAGTGATGTTGTGTGAAATAATAATTGCAGAGCAAAACCCACTGGTTTTAAATACAATACAATCTGTACTGAAGGTGACCGGCTAATTGCAGTAATTTTTTCCACTGTCCAGTAGAATTTTTGCACTATGTGGGAGCTATTAATCCTCCAATAACAGATCTCGCTGCTACCTCTGAACATTCATGACCACCCACAGCCCTAGTACCCAGAGTGTATTACTTTCTATCCACTAAAAACCTCTACGACTCAAAACAACATCAGTACATAGTATTCCAGGATAAGAGCAGATGCAGTATTTTGTGTGCTGATTTCTACATACTTTTGAAAGCTTTGTGTATGACAAAATATTATATTTTTTTACTGAAGTTTCAAACAATAAATGAAATTTATGGTATGTGATGTTTAGCAAACTCATATTGAATGAAGTCTTGTTAAAACAACATTACTTAATGAATTCTATATCCTAGATTTGTTACTTATGGTTATTAACATTTACCTATCAATTGATGATCAAAACAAGGACAAATGTGCTAATTAGAAAAAATATACAGGGAAAAAACATAAAACTACAACCACTTAAAATCTCATCACACGCAGACTGCTAGTACATATGTTTTTTTTATGTTTTCTTGTATAGCTCTTAATGCATGAAATTTAATGTAAAAATTAATAAACAGAAATTGAAAGGCAGAAACTTATGTGAATAGGACAACACCATAAATAATTTATATCTTGCTTTATTCTCTCTACATATAAGATTCATTTTGCAATTAGATTTTTCACATTCATAATGGCTGCATGCTATTTCAGTGTATGGATTTATTTAATTTATTCAGTTATTTCCTTTTTTCTGTACTTCTGGATTATTACTAGTTTAAGCAATTATAAGAAAGTGTTGAATATCTTTGAGCATACATTGAGGACAGCATTTTGCATTGCCTTCTTAGGAGAAACTTCCAGAAGTGAAAGCTGCAGGCCAAAGAAATGGTTAATTTAATAATGTTACTAAATAATTGAAAATTTTTATCTTATGCTGTTACTTTATTGACTTGAAAATTGACGTATATTAAGAGTTTAACAATTTTAATTAGGAGATAATATTCAATAATTAATTTTTGCATTTCTTAGTTACTTACAAATCTAACAGTTGACAAGCTTTTCATGTTTATTTATCTCCAATTTTAAGATATTGAACCTTCTTAGCATCAAATGATTCTTTGTGTGGAAGATGTTGATTTTCCTTTTTTCTGTGTGTTGTTTGATAACCCCAACTTTTATATCAATATAATTTTATAATCTTTGTAATGTCTTTATAATATAAATTTTTACATTTACATTATAAAATGTAATTTTGTAACATAATTATAATGCTTTGTAATGATAATCATTTTAAATTCCTGATAGTAGTTACTTGTGCCTTCTCTTTTTATTTTGGACAGTTTCTTCAGAGATATACCAATTCAAAGATTTTTTAATAAACTACTATAAATTTTTTTGGATCATTCAATGAAGGTTTTTAAAATATTTTTCAAAATTTAACTCAAATTTATAATTTTTTCTTCTTTACTTAGACCAAATTTCATTTTTGTCTTTACATTTTTGAGATATTGCATAGATCACTGATTTTGAGCCTTTTTTCTCTTTGCAATATAAAATTCCCTTCAAGTACTAATTTAATTACATAAGTTTTGATATGTTGTATTTTCATTATCCTTTTTATTTTAAAATTATTTCTTCCGGATTTATTGAGATATAATTGACATAACATTGTATAAATTTAAGTCTGAGGACATGTCGATGTGATACACATAAATTGCAAAAAGACTGCTACAGTAGCGTTAATTAACACCTCCATTAATTCAAATTTTTTTCTAATTTTTTTTTTTTTTTTTTTTTTTTGGCAATGTCACTGGCCCTCATATGTGGGACTGAACCATGGCTGCTGGCTCCTAAGCCAGCACTTAACCACCGTGCCACTCGGCTGGTCCTTTTTCTAATTTTTTTTTTTCATTTTTTTTTATTAGTTTCAGGTGTACAACACAATGCAATAGTTATATTCTTTACCCCCCAAAGTGACAACACCCCTCCCCCAGTTCGCCACCCCACTCCCCCCCGCCATATCATACATATCTATCACAACTCCCCTGACTCCCCTCCACAGTATACTCCACATCCCATGACCATCCACATATTCAGTTACATTTGGCATACCATACTATACAACATCAGCTTCAGGTGTACAGTGCAGTGATCAAGCCTCTACTCCATCCAGGAAGTGGTCTTCCTAACAAGACATGTGACCATCTGACACACCACAAAATTTTTAAAACATTATTATATTCCCTGAACTGTGTTTCATATCCCTGTGGCAATATTGTAGTTGCCTATTTATGCTGTCTAATTCCTTCCCTTCCCCCCCCATACCCACCCCCCTCCCAACTAGCAACCCTCAGTTTTCCCTCTACATCTACGAGTCTGTTTACTTCGATCGTTCACTCAGCTCTTCAGACTCCACACACAAGTGGGATCACATGGTAGCTGTCCTTCTCCGACTGACTTGTTTCACGCAACATAATAGTCTCTTCACAACATTATCAATTACATTCCCAGAACTGCCCCCATATCTCTGCGGCAACATTGTAGTCCCATCTACACTGTCCAAAACCTTCCACCTCTCCCTCCCAGCCAGCAACCATCAGTTTTTCCTTTATATCTGCTTGATATGACTTCAATCTTCTTACATTTACTGAGACTTGTTTTGTGGCGTAACATGGTCTATCTTGGAAAATGTCCCATGTGTACTTGAGAAGAATGTATATTCTGTTTTTTCAGGGTGAAATGCTCTAAAAATATCAACGAAGTCCAGCTGGTCTAAAGTATCAGTTAAGGCCCCTCTTTCTGTGTTGATTTTCTGTCTAAAGGGTCTCTCCATTGGTGACAATGGTGTTGAAGTCCCCTACTATGATAGTGTTACTTTTGATCTCTGTCTTTATGTCTGTCAAAATCTGTTATATGTAATTAGGTGTTCCTATGTTGGGTGCATAGATGTTTATTAGGGTTATAGAGCCCTTCTTTGTCTTTTATTGTAGTCGTTTTAAAGTCTATTTTGTCCAAAATAAGTATTGGCACTCCAGCTTTTTTTTTTCTCATTTCCATTTGCATGAAATATTTTATTCCATCTGTAAACAGCATATACATGTGTCCTATTATCCACTCAGTCACTCTCTGTCTTTTGATTGCAGCATTTAGCCCATTCACATTTAAAATGATTATTGATAGGTACATATGTATTGCCATTTTGTTATTTGTATTCCTGGTCTCCCTGGGTTAGCTTGTTTACCCTTTTGTTTATAAAAGCCCTTTTAACATTTCTTGCAATGCTGGCTTGGTGGTAATGAATTCCTTAAGCTTATTCTTTTCTGAGAAACTCTTTATTTCTCCTTCAATTTTAAGTGATAGCTGTGCTGGGTACAGCAATCTTGGTTGTAGGCCGTTATTTTGTGTCACTTTGAATATCTCCTGCCACTCCCTTCTGGCCTGCAGAGTTTCTGTAGACAAGTCAGCTGTTAGTCTAATAGGAGTTCTTTGTATGTAACCTGCTATCTTTCCTTGCAGCCTCTAGGATTCTGTCTCTGTCTTTAAGCTTTGCCATTTTAACTATGATGTGTCTTGGTGTGGACCTGTTTGGGTTCAGCTTGTTTGGAACCCTCTGCACTTCCTGGGCATGTATGTTGATTTCCTTCACCAGGGTAGGGAAGTTTTCAGTCATTATTTTTCCAAATACATTCTCGACCCCTTGCTTCTTCTCTTCTCTTTCTGGTATTCCTATGAGTTGAAGGTGGTTGCATTTCACCTTGTCCCATAGGGCTCTTAAACTATTTTCATTGTTTTTTATTCTTTGGTCTTTTTGCTGTGCCAACTGGGTGATTTCTGCTATTTTATCTTCCAAATCATTGATCCGCTCCTCTGCTTCATCTACTCTACTAGTGATTCCTTCGAGTGTGTTCTTCATTTCAGTTATTGTATTCTTTAATTCTAAGAGGTTGTTTTTTATGGTTTCCCTATCCTTCTTTATGTCCTCACTAAGTTCCTTAAACATTCTTATCATCAGTGTTCTAAACTGTGTCTCTGAAAGTTTGGATCCCTCTGTTTCATTTAGTTCCATTTCTAGAGGATTCTTCTGATCTTTTACTTGTGACGTTTCTTTGTTTCCCCATTCTGGCTGTCGCTCTGGGATTTCTTTGATGTATTAGATAGGTTACCAGGAGAGCCCTGGCTGGATCACGTAGGCACACAGCTCACGACCCAACACTCCCAGGAAAACTCCCAGTCTCAGACTGTCCCGATCAGCCACTCGCAGATCAGGCCGAGCAGCCGGACAACCAATCACCAGCCTGGCAACTCTGCAAGCTCAGTGCAGAGAGTGGGGACCCTAGGCGGCTTGCGCACTTCTGCGTCTCAGTGAGCAGCCTGTTGGAGCCGGATCACTCCCACTAGGCGTTTCCCTGGCAACGCAGCACAAGCCGTGAGGAGGTTGGGGATCCGAGGCGGCTCGCTCACTCCCGGGTCTCAGTGAGCAGCCTGTTGGAGCCGGAGGGCACCAACCCAGCGTTTCCCTGGCAACGCAGTATAAGCCCGGCAGAGGATGGGGATTCAAGGCCGCATGTGCCTGCACACGCACACATGCACTTCTGTGCCAATTCCATCAGACCAATGAGGCCGACCTGATCCTCCGTGGGCGTGCCGAAGCCCGACAAAATGGCGCCCTCCCTACACCATTCGCGTGCAGGCTCCACACCACGGGAACAACACTCCAAACACCTCCAGCCTTTGCACCAAAGGTGCTCAGTTCAGTCCATCCCCGCAGGCTCCCGGCTCACACAGCCACTCCCTCCACCAGTAACCAGGTAAGTGCTCACTGGTGAGCAAGCCCGGGCGCCGGCCCCACTGATTCTCCAGCCGCTCTTAGCCTCACCGAGCTGAGCAAAGAGAGTCCTCACTAATTTACTGCCGGCTATCTTAGAACTCTTCTTCCCAGCAAAGGAACTCTGGGCTGGTGAGCTTGGTGCTGCCGGATGGTCTCCCCCCAACCAGAGAAGCTTTCTATGGCTGGGGCTTCCCTCACGGGGTTCGCCCTCTCTCGTCTCCACCCATCCTACCAGACCCGACGTGGCCTCCTCTTTAAGTTCTTCATTTAGTGGTTCTGTTCATCTCGTGTTCCGGGAACCTCCAGGGTTGAATTCTGTATAATTTGTTTGTAATTTTGGTGTGATCCTGGGAGGCAGTTAGCACAGCGTCTGTCTATTGTGCCATTTTACCGGAAGTCCCTTTTTCTAATTTTTGTTACCCTTTATACTCTCTTTTTTCTGAAAGGTATATGCCTTAATATTCAAACATATGAGCTCTTCCAGTTATCTTTTAGATTTTTGTTTCTTTTAAGTTAAGTGCAAAGTAGCCAGAGAACTATATAACTTCAAATCTTTGAAATTTGTTGAGAACCACAGTGTAACTCAGCAGATGATCAACTGTTGTATATATCCCATATGTTCTCGAGAAAATATGTGCATTCTGCATGGGTGTAGTGTTCTGATGAGTGTGTTACTCTAAATATGTATTGGTCAAATGTTGAATATGTTTTCTCATTATTTATTGTCACTGATTACTGGGAAATATACAAGTATGTCATAATCTACCATCATAATTGTATTTGTTCTTATAGTCCTGTCTTTTTTTTTAAACAAAGTAAGATTCCTGTTTTGTTTTGTTTTAGAGGGCAATGTCACTGGCCCTCATATGTGGGATCCGAACCCGGGCCTCTGGCGTCTCAAGCCAGTTCTTAACCACCGTGCCACTCGGCTGACCCTAGTCCTGTCATTTTTGACTTTATGATTTCGAACCTTTAATATTAGGTACAAAAAATAATTTTTTTATATCTCTCTGATGAAATTAAAGTAAAAGCAATAAGAGAAGAAGAAAGAAAAAGAAATAAGAAAATGAGGGAGAGAAATTTATCTAAGAGACAAATAGATCAGGTTATGGAGTTCAGACACATATTTTTCTGGTGGCATAGACTATAAGTAGATAAAGGCTGTTGTTTGGCACCTGTGTGGTAGTTGTGCCAAGAAACAATAATGTTGAAAACAATTACTAGACATATTTTAAAGTAAACAAACAACCCAAACATCCATGAATTATTACCTAGATTTGAAAAAATATTTAGTTATAAGAAAATGAAATTATAAAAATTGGAAATATATTCTAATATTTGAAAATTCTTGAAAGGCATAAGGTCTCCCAACAGGAAAAACATATTCAAAATAACAAGTGATTTATAAGATAAAAATTCAACCTTGGAATGTTAAAAAAACAATATAGAACTCACAAAGATATCTGAAGTGTACCTTAAATAAATAAATGTATTTTAAATGTTTAAATGGGAACAATTTTCCATGTGAAATATTACATGTAAAATGTGTCAGATTTAGGTAATGAAAAACTAAACTAAAAATATAAAATAAAACAGTATAATATCATTTGAGTTTCTGCCATATAAACATGATAATTTTCAATATTTGACATGTACTTTTCAAACTCTTTGTCTATGCATAATGATTAATTAATGCATTGCACAAATACATATTAAGTGTATTGAATGCCAATTAGTGGGCATTGGTGATATAAAATTTTGTAATACGTTTGCTTATGTATCAGATTCTAGCTACTATTCAAAGTTCTTTATGTGTACTAGCTCATTTAATGCTTTACTCTAACTTCCAAAGGTAGGTTCTCACATCATTACATGCAAATTACAAATGAAGACGATAATGGCACAGAGCTTTTTGGTAATAGGCCCAAGATCACCCAGTTAGAAAATGAATTTAAGCAGCATGGATGAATTCACTGTTTTGAACAGGCACCTAGAGTGCAATGGAAGATAGGCTAGTAAAAACACATTTATAATTTAGTGTTGTAAATGCTTTGATGTGGTAATTATAGTATGGCTTGGATTAACATAGAAATAGCATTAACAAATATGTAGGTTTGCCTTAGAGGAATACTAGACAAAGTGACAGCTAAGCTTCAAGAATGATTAAAGGAGGAATAATTCAGGAAGTGGTAATTTTGTATTAAGAACTAGAGATCAAAGAAACAGGGTTTTTGAAGAGCTGTTGTGGTATAACTTCCGTGAGAAAGAAATTCAAAAATGAAGGTATGTGTATTGTTTTGTACATACTCATTGTAATTTACTCTTTTAATATACCATAGACATGTTTTATTTTTTATTTTTATCCATCTTTATTTAAATATTGCATAATTGAATATATATAATTATCATATATTTAAAGTATGTAATGTGATAATTTGATATATACATTGTGAAAGGATTCCCATAATCAAGTTAATTAACATAACCATCGCCTCACATAGTTACTGGTTTTGTTTATGTGAGAATACTTACGATCTAATCTCAGCAAATTTTTCAATTATACAACACATTATTAATTATAGATACTATGTTATATATTAGATCCTTAAAACTCATTCATTTTATAACTAAAAGTTTGTACCCTTTGACTAGTCTCTTCCCATTTCCCCCACCCCTATGCCCTGGCAACAACCATTTTAGTCTTCCTATGACCAGCTCATTTTTTTATTTTTTTAAAAATATTTTATTAAAATAAAGGTAACATAGAACATTATATTAGTTTCAGGTGTACACCATAGTTATTCAGCATTTATATACCTAAAGAAGTGATTATCATAAGTCCAGCAACCTTCTGACCCCATACCTCACTATCACAATATTATTGACTATATTCCCCATGCTGTACATCATATCCCAATGACTTACTTTTTTTATAATTGGAAATTTGAACCTCTTATTCCCCTTCACCTTTCCATTACTTTTTAAATTTTTCAATTACAGTTGACAGTCAGTATTATTTTATATTAATTTCAGGTGTACAGCATATTGGTTAGACATTTATATAATTTAAAAAGTGATCCCCTAACTAGTCTAGCACACCCTGAAAATATACGTAGTTATTACCATACTATTGACACATTCCCTATGCTTTACGTCCCTATGACTATTTTGTAACTACCAATTTGTACTTCTTAATGCCTCCACCTTTTCACCCTCTCCTCCAAGCCCCCCTCATCTATCACCCATCTGACACCATATGTAGTTATTGAAGTATTATTGATTATATTCCTTATGCTATACTCTACATCTCCATGACTACTTTGTAACAACCAATTTGTACTTCTTAACCCCTTCCCATTCTTCATCCATTCCCAAACCCCCTCCCATCTGGTGACCATCAAAATGTTCTCTGTATCTATGAGTTTGTTTCTGTTTTGTTTTATTTATATTGGTCTTCAGATTCCACATATAAGTGAAATCACATTGCATCTATCTTTCACTGTCTGACATACCTCACTCAGCACAATATCCTTCAGGTCCACCCATGCTGCTGCAGATGGCAAAAACCCATTCCCTTCCCTGGCCAAGGAACATTCCATTGTATATATGCCCCACCCCACGTTTAATCCATTTTTCTATTGATGGACACCCAGGCTGTCTCCATATCTTGGTTGATGTAAACAATGCTATAATGAATATATGGATGCACATGTCCCTTTTCAGTATTGTTTTGGGTATCTTTGAAGAATTACTCAGAAGTGGGATTACTAGGTATTTCTTTATCGCTTGTTATAGGCTTTGTTTTAAAGTCTGGTATAAGTATTGCTATCACAGCTTTTGTTTCTTTGCTTCCATTTTCATGAAAATTTCTTTTCCCCATCTCTTTAATTTCAGTCAGTATGTAAGGGTCTTGTTTTCTTATCTGTTCAGCCACTCTATCTTTTGATTGGAGGATTTCACCAATTTACATAGAAATTCATTGTTGATAGATATGTAGCTATTGCCATATTATTATTTATATTTTTTTATTTTATTTTATTTTTTTGGCTTAATGAAATCTCTCTAACATTCCTTCTAATTCTGGTTGGGCTGTGAGAACTCCTTTTGCATTTCCTTGTCTGGAAAGCACTTTGTCAGTCCTATTCTAAATCATAGCTTTGCTGGGTAAAGTAATCTTGGTTTAGGACCTTGCTTTGCATTACTTTGAATATTTTATGCCAATCTTATCAGACCTGCAAAGTTTCTGTTTAGAAATCAGCTGACAGTCTTATGGGACCTCCCTTGTAGGTAACTAACTGATTTTCTCTTAATGCTTTTAAGATTCTCTCTTTGTCTTTAACCTTTGATATTTTAATCATAATGTATGCTGATGTGGGCCTCTTTGGTTTCATCTTGTTTGGTACTCTCTGCACTTCCTGGGCTTGTATATTTTTTCTTCACTGGGTTAGGGAAATTTTCTGTCATTATTTCTTCAAATAGGTTTTCAATTCCTTGCTCTCTCAGTTCTCCTCCTGGTACCCTTATTCACATGTTGGGGTGAATGTTGGTATGCTTGATGTTTTCCCAGAAGTCCCTTAAACTCTCCTCATTTTTTAAATTCTTTTTTCTTTTTGCTGTTCTGATTGGGTGTTTTCTGCTACCTTATCTTCTAAATCATTGATTTGCTCTTCTGCTTCATCTAATGTACTGTGTATTCCCTGTAATGTATTCTTCATTCCTGTTATGTATTCTTTATTTTTGACTGGTTCTTTTATATATTTTCTATCTTTATTTTTATGTTTCATATCTCTTTGTTGAAATTCTTCTGAGATAACTGAGCATCCCTATAACCAGTGTTTGGAACTCTGTGTCTGCTAGATTACTTGTCCCCATTTTGTTTAGTTCTTTTTCTGGAGCTTTAGGTTTTTTTAAACGTTTCTTTATCTCCCCATTTTGGGTGCTTCCCTGTGTTTGTTTCTACATAAGGCTGGTATGCCTCCTGGTCTTACTAGGTAGCTTTATGTAGTAGGTGTCCTGTGGGACCATTAGTACTACAGTCTCCCTAGTCATCAGAACTGAATGCTCCTGGTGTGTCCCTTGTGTGAGTTCTGTGTGCCCTCCTGTTGTAGTTGAGACTTGATTGTTGTTTGCATGCCAATAGTAGGGATTGATCCTTGGGCTGATTGCTTGGGACAACTGACCCTGACTACAGTAGAGCAGCTATTGTGCAGAGGTTGACCCTACAAAGCAGAGTTTGTTTTAGCATAGCCCTAGTGCATGCCCAGCTTGACCTTTTAGTATGTCATCCTTGGAGGTGGCTGGGTGATGATCTGGCCCAGTCCAAAAGTGGCCACTGGAACTGCCAGCCCTGGAACCTCCTAGCGGGGACCCAATTGCAGGTCTGTGCCCTGCCCAAGGCTACCTGGCACAAACCACAAAGCAATCCAGAGTTCGACGCCACCTGCACTGTGCTTGGAGATGCCCTCAAATGCCAAGCTGTGAACCAAAGCTGGTTGTTGCTAGTGCCAGGATTCGGCCTTCTCAGCCAGAGGCATGGGACATGCCAAAGCCAGATGCTGCTTGTTTGGGTTTTCTGAAACTTGAAGAGATTTTAGGAATGTTACAACATGAGCCAAAGCAGGCCATTTGTATGGAAAAGTCCTGGAAGTGGGTGTGCCCAAAAGTTGGGTGGGCGTGGTCTGAGGGGATCACTAGGGCAAGGCAGATGAAAGGTGATGCCTATTTGTTGGAGACTCACAAATGATGCCTATTTGTTGGAGACTCACATATTGCCTCTGCGTGCGTCTGCATGCAGGGAGGAGGAGAGCTCAACCAGGAAACAAAGGCTTCCACCAGTTCCTCGGATCGGGAGAAAGCTGCCTCTCCAGCTCTCATTCTGAAGCATGACAGTTCAGTTCCTTCCTGTATATCCCTAGCACCTTTTAAGCTGCTACCCCAGCCCTGGAGCCCAGAAGGATTGAATCAGTGAGTAAGTTCGTGTGCGTCCCTTTAGGGGGAGCACCTGGGAGTGCAGCAACCCTCCATCTCACTTAGCCACAATCTCTGCTGGTTTTTACAGCCAGCAATTATGGGTACTTCTTTTCCCTGCACTGAAACCCTGGTCTGGGGGGAGGAGGGGGCTGGGACCCCTCGCTCCTCAGGGTGGGACCTCTGTAACTAAGATATCCTTCCCTATTTTTAATGGTCACACATAGGTATGGGACCAACCCATTCTGCGTCTCTGCCCCTCCTACCAGTCTCAAGATAGTTTGTCTGTATGTCTGGAGTAAGGCTTCAGTTCAGCTAGACTTCAGGTGATTCTCAATAATGGATTAGTTGTAATTTATGTGGTCCTTATATTGGTTATTTATGAGAAGTTGATCTTTGTTAAATTGTATGCAATGCACAGCAATATTTTCAAGAGGGGCAGCCTGTTCTGGTTCACCATCATCACCATCTTCTTTGGCTATCATAGACATGTTTTATCATTTAAGTTTTTTGCGTGCTTCATATTATCTTAATGAATATGTAAAACAAATATTTCCTCCCCTCATTTATGAATATCCCTTTCCTTTTTTTACCCTACTCCATATTCTTAGCCTTTTCAAAATCTGCCTTTTATTTTTGATATTTATTATGAAATCATTTATGAGTTCTTAGGTCCCTGATATTGTAGGTATCTTTGAACCCTTTACAATATTGCACATTTTGGCCAACATAATGTTATACTTCAATAATTTTAGTCACTATTTTTCAATATTTTTGGCCAAGGTATTAGATGCTGTAATTGGATAGGACTAATAAATAATAATTTCTTTTTTTCCTTCCTGAGTCCAGAGAGGTGGGGTCAAAAGATCAGCTTTAGTACTAAAAAAGGTTGACTGGAGAATATAACTTTTATATATAGGCACGTCGGTTTTGTAATATAGAAAGACATATGCATCCAGGTATAAGAATAGCTTGGTAATGGCAGGTATCTCCAAAGCAGTCCATCTCTAACTTTCTGATGCCAGTAAGCTGAGAATATGTGTTCTCTGAAGGCAGAACTATAAACACAGAAAAGAGAAGGAACTGAGATATGCAATTTAATTTCTTTTTCTAAAACCCATCAAACATGTAAATCATTCTCTTTCCTTGGGGAGAAGTGAAGAGGGTGTAATACAAGGTTATAGGCATGGTTCTCTTTTAAAAATGGCCCTCAATTTATAACCCTAAATAAAGGGGTAAGAAGCCCCCACCCCAGTATCACCCCAATATTTGCCATGTGCTAAGTGCCAATTTAAACTGCATCTATACAATTATTGTATTCTCAAGATTTTTATAATATAGAATGAAATATAGACATATTTAAATAATTAGAACATGATGAGTTAAAAGCTATAGTAAACATATATAAAAGACTGTTAATGAAATTGAGAGATGGAAAATTAATTCTCCTTCAAGGGAGTGGGGAGAGGGAGGACAACAGGGTAAGATTCACAGAGTATTGGTATTTAAACACACAATGACCATAATGTGACAGAAGAAAATATATAATTTTATAAATATGATAAAAATGACCTGTCAAAAGTACTCTGTATTATTCCTTTCATCTTACACAAGCCACTCAAGTTGTAAAATGTTCACTATCTTCAGTGATATATGTGAAGTTTGGTGGATCATCTGGGGCAAAAGACTGTTGATACCCAGGATCTTTCAAAATTCATGAGAATGTGAACGTTGGCTTCTCTGTGAAATTGTAGAGTTGCATAAAAAAGATTTTTTGAGGCATTAGCCCTCAGTAAATTCTTAGTTTAAAGGACCATAGTTTTCTTTCTCTCTCTCTCTCTCTCTCTCTCTCTCTCTCTCTCTCTCTCTCTCTCTCTCTCTCTCTCTCTCTCATTTTTGCAGTAAGATACTAGAGTGTGCTAGGTCCCCATCCAAGAATATTAATTATACTCTGTGTTGCTCTGTTTACTCCATGCAACATTCCCTGATACCTTATATTTCCTGGAGGATCTGATGTTTTATTTATCTGTCACATAATTGGAAAAATAGCCTTTACTCACACTGTAGACCCTCTGATCAACCTCAAAGAACATGCTTCAGAATGGTTCCACTGAGGATGAGAACCTGAAGAATTTATCCATTGACTCCTATCCCCACTTGGTTAAGAGAATTACTTCTGGGATATACCTGTGTGCAACTTAGAGATATCCTATAGCTGGGAAAAGTCAAAAGTGCATAAAACTGTCAATCATACTGTAAAAGTTATTAATTGCTGTGGAATAAATTATTCCAAAACGTAGTGGCTGGAAAACCATGCATTTATTATCTAATAGCGGTTGTGGTTAGGAATTTGGACACATCTTACCCAGGTCCTCTGCTCAAGAGTTTCTCAAAAGGCCATGATCGAGATGTCAGCCAAGGACTCAGTCATCTTAAAGCTTGAACAGAAAATAATTCACTTCCCAGCTGACTAACATGGTTGTTGATAGAATTCAGTTCCTTGTGAGCTACTGAACTAAAGGCCTCACTTTCTGAGTGATGGCTGCAGGCTTCCCAGCTTCTTGCCATAATAGCCTCTCCAATATGGCAGTCTGCTTCCTCAAAGCATTCAAATCAAAGAGGCATTAAAGAGTCAACAAGCAAGATGAAGTCAATGACGTTTATAGCCTAATCAAAGAAGTAATATCCTATGAATTTTTTTGTTTCCTATTCTCTAAAAGTGAGTCACTAGGTCCAGCTCACACTCAAGCAGAAGGAATTATACAAGAATCTGACTATTAGAAGGCAGAGTTGGCATGGTCCAACTTTGTGTGGCCCATCTTTGTGTCTACAATGCAAACTGTGTTTTAATAATGTGGGCTGAGGAAATGTGGTCCAGTGCATATAGTTAGTTTTACATTTTTAAATGCCTTAATATAGCAGATACATGTGGAGTTATATCATTGTACATGAACATATTAATAAAAATATATGCATAATGTATATTAAGGGGAGCTTCATATACATTCATACTTTCTCTTCTCAAAAAAAAAATGATAAAGGAAGTAATTATTATTTATACAGAGGGTGCCAAAAAATGTATACAGTATATACATTTTAAGAAAGGGAAACACTGTATTAAACTTGTAATAATATATACCAAAAACAAAAGATAAATACAAGTCACATTTGACTTTTGCAATTACAAGAGTTGCTCAAAGTGGTTATCATTAGTGTAATCTTATTTTTTTTTAAAGCTTTTATTGGGGAATCGGGGAAGGGGAACAGACAAGTTGCTGTTTTTTTTTTTTAAATTATATTAATAGTTACAGATGTACAAGCTATGCAATAGTTATCTTTTTCACCCCTTACAAAGTGACTACCCCCTCCCCGCTTCCTTGCCCCCCATCCCCAATATCATACATATCTATTACAATTCCATTGACTACATCCCAACACTATATTTCACATCCCATGACTATATATGTGTTAACTTATAGTCAACATCTAATATTAATCAGCAGCAGCTTCAGATGTACAGTGCAGTAGTTAGGCCACTACACCGTCAATGAAGTGGTCTCTGTAACAAGACATGAGTCCATCTGGTCCCTTAAAAAATATTTACAACATAATTGATTATATTCCCTAAACTGTCTCTTCTATCCCTGCGATAGTATTGTATTACCAGTTTGTGTTGACTCATCCCTTCCCCTTCTCCCTCATACCCAACCCTGTCCCATCAGTTTTTCCTTTGTGTCTGTAAAATTATTTCTGTTTATTTTGCTCATTTATTCAGTTCTTTGCATTCCACATATAAGTGAGATTATATGGTATTTGTCTTCCTCTGACTGACTTATTTCACTTAGCATAATGTTCTCTAGGTCCATACATATCATTGCAAATGGTACGATTTCTTTCTTCTTTATAGTGGAGTAATACTCCATTGTATAAATGTACCACAGTTTCTTAATCAAGTCATCTACCAATGGGCATTTCAATTGTTTCCAAGTCTTGGCTATTGTAAATAGCACTGCAATGAACATAGGGGTGCATATATTTTTTCGAATTAGTGTCTTGGGTTTTTCCGGATAAATACCTAGGAGAGGAATTGCTGGGTCAAAAGGTAGTTCCATTTCCAGTTTTTTGAAATACCTCCATACTGACTTCCACAGTGGCTGCACCAATCTGCAATCCCACCAACAGTGCAGCAGGGTCCCCTTTTCCCCACAGCCCCGCCAGCACTTGTTGTTTGTTGATTTATTGATGATAGACATTCTGATCAGGTGAAGGTGGTATCTCATTGTGGTTTTTATGACCAGTGAGGTTGAACATTTTTTCATTTGATGTTGTCTCCCTGCTCTCCTATACTATTTTCAATGTTTCTCATTCTTTTTTCTTTTTGTTATTCTGCTTGGGTGATCTCAGCTATCTTGTCTTCTAAGTCACTGATTTGATTTTCTGCTTTGTCCAATCTGCTAGTGATTCCATCGAATTTGTTATTTAATTCAGTAATTGCATTCTTAAGTTTTAGCTGGTTGCTTTTCATGATTTTTTCTAATCTTTATATTTTCATTAATTTCTTCAAACATTCTAATAATCAGTGTTCTGAACTCTGTCTCTGATAGGTTGTTTACCTCTATTCCCTCTAGTGCCACTGATTCAGGAGGTTTCTTCTGTTGTTTTATTTGGGTTTTATTTCTTTGTCTCCCCATTCTGTTTTACACTTTGTGCTGTCTTGGATATAACAGATAGATCCCCTAGGTCTCTCAGTCTTTTCTGGGTAAACTTATATGGTATGTGTCCTTTATATTTGAATTATTCAGTCTCCCTATTCCCTTGTGCATGTATATATCTGAGGTGTTCCTTGTGTTGTGCGTCTTCACACAAAAGTAGCTTTGATTACTTTTGGCTTGTCAGTAGGAGGGATTGACTCCCAGACTGATTAGCTGTGAGGATCAGCAGTGTCCACATTTTATGATCTGCTGTGTGAGGGTTGATCCCTCTGATGAGGCTTGGACCTTTTGGGCCCTTGCACCTGTAGCAACTTCCTTTTGGGTGTGACTCTTGTATGTCAAACCCAGAAATGCTCTGGTTTTATCTAAAGTTGGCCTGTGGGTATGATGATTCTAGTGTCTCCAGTGCCGGTCTTGGCTAAAGTCCACCAAGCTCTCTTCAGGTTGTCCTCTGCTGCTGCATCTTGTGGAAACAAAGATGGCCACCTGACGCCTAGCGTGATCCTGGCACTGCAGGTTTGCTGTACATGAATGTGATTGTGACATGTGATTGGTAGTTTTTACAAACTCACTGCCATTTCTGCTTTCACCTGTCCCAAGGTAGGCTGTGCAACCTACAGGCTCAATGAATGTCTTTGGGCACCCTTTCCATTGACAGCCATGGAGAATGAGAGAGTTCCTCGTTGCCAAAAGCCAGCTGCCAGGAATCTGTTAGTTAGTGCCTCTGCAGCTGAACCTGCCCTGCCTCCCAGGCCTTGCTGGAAAGGTGGGCGCGGGGTAGGTAGTCTCACTCTGCAGCTTTTTCTGGGGCGGAAATTCTCGACCCCCTACAGGTAGGAATACCTCTGTAGTCTGCCCCTATTGCTCCATTCCGAGGTCAGTTTAAGACTCTGTCTTGGTGGGGGCCAAGGTTTCTGAGGGAGGGTGGGGGTGGGTTTTTATTTCTGTAGGGTTTTTTTGCTTTCTGTCCAAGAGAAGAGGAAAAATAAACAAACAAGCAAAACAAACAAAGAAACAAAACAAAACAACAACCAAAAAAACACAGTCCCAACACTGTTTTGAGCTAAGGCCTTTGCCTCATATGCTCCAGAAGAGTTCCTGCTGCTCTCCCAAAGAGACTGCTGGGATTTAGGGGGCTGCGTGCACCCTGCAGCGGCTCAAATCTCCGGTCTGTCTCCCGGGGTCCCGTGTCTCTGTCCGGTGCGTGCTGCGTGGCCCCCGGCGAGTATTCTTTCTTCCCCTGCTCTCCCGATAGGCTTGTGCCTTGAAACCTGGAGCGCGCAGCCACGCAGTGCTCCTGCTGCACTTCTGGAGGGACTGCCAGGAGGTAGGGGGCTGCGTGTACCCTGCCGTGGCGCAGATCCCCACTCCGTCTCTCTGGAACCTGCATCTCCGCCTGGCTCGTGCTGTGTTTCCCCCTGTGAGTATTCTTTTTTCCCCTCCTTTCCTGGTTTCAGGCTTCTGCCTCAGAGCCTGCACACTGAGGTGCTCTTGTTGCGCTCTGTGGGACCCGGTGGACGCAGAGACTGATCTCTGAACCGGGTGGGTGCAGGGATTGATCTTGCCCTGTCACTGTCACTGCTGGGCACTGAATCCTTCTTGGGGACCTGGGGAGCCGAGGGTGCAGCTGTCCGTCTCGCCTCTCTCCTGCCTCACTCGCCCGGCCTGAGGCATCTTCCTCAGGCTACAGATCATTGTGTTCTTGCTGTACTTTAGGTGGCCCGCAGGGTTCAGAGAGTGAGCAGTGGGAACACTCACCGATCTGCTCTCTGAAGCTAGGTGCCTCTGCAGCCAGGATGCGGGCTGCACCCCACGTGTCTCGCCGCCTTCTTCCCCTACTCGCCCGGCCTGCCCACCTTCCAGCAGTCATTGTGTGATATTCTTAGTTGCTCTGTGTGATGAGTAGACGTCCCTTTGAAGAGTTACAGAAGTTCATATTGCAGATATTTTCAGGGGAGAACTCAGGGAGCCCTCCTCACAGTGGCCATCTTCGAATCCCTCTCCAGGAAATTTCCCAAGTTGCTGTCTTTTTTGTTCTTCAATCTAGTTGTGGAGGACGTTGCTTCACTGGCCCACGTTGGCATCATCATTGCGCTCTTCCTGGATGAGGCAGATCAGTTGCCGGCCTCTGGATGGTCGCTCACCGCCGCTATCGGCAGCTCACGCTGGCCGTCAGCCACTCACGCTGGCTGCAGGCCACTCCCTGTAGCGTATGGCAGCCCACTGCAGCAGGGGCTGCAGCCTACACCATTGCCGGGGCTCGTACAGCCCAGCTCCAGGTGCAGCTGTTGTTAGCTGTACAGGGCAGTGTCACTGGCCCCCATATGTGGGATCTGAACTGGGGCTGCTGGCATCCCCAAACCAACTCTTAACCAATGCGCCACTCAGCTGGTCCCCATTAGTGTAATCTTGATACAGTTTTTTCCTTCTTAAAAAGTGTATACATTATTTTGGCACCCCAGTATATTTTCATTCAGAGACACTGAAAGTCCAAGATTGCTTATGGTTTTAAGCTGAGTGGTTACAAAACAACATAGACAGAAGCATTCAAATAGCTAAACTAAAGAAATAATAAAGCAATTTTTTAATATTATTACTTGATTATTACCAAATTAATCATAACTAGCAAAAACACTAGTCAAACCATGTAAAACAAATTATATGCTAGAGAGATTTACAAGTGAATCAAGCTTAGCCTAGCTTTCCTGAATTCAAATCCTCATTAAAAGATCTTTATCCCAGTGGATTTAAGTAAAAGGCAAGCAGGACAATAAATACTTCCTTTCTGCTAGAAAGAAAAGAGGGCTGATGAAGGATGGGAGCTAAATTTATTAATTTTAACAATGCAGGCAAATTATAGTGCAAATTCTTACTTTTTGGTAGTTTAACTAAAAGCCCCATATCATATAAGCATACAAAATAAATTTTCCTAGAACTTGTCACAAGAATATATAACTCTTTTTACATATTTCCCTATAGTCTTACCAATGTTTTACTCCAAGAATTAGAGAAATATAAAAATTATCTATCTAATTTTGTCTTTCATAATGACTGTCTAGGAAATAGAGGTAAATTACCCTATTTATCACATTACTAGACTTAAAAAGAAACTTTTTTAATGATATAGATTAATAATTTCCAAAATAATATTAAAGCCATTTCTTCCAAATAAAGATTTTGGTATTCTGTGTTTCTGTTATTTTATGTGATTTTTATTTATTATTATTATTATTATTTTTTTTTTTAATAGCTGAGCCATGGGTGCCACCTGTTGGCAGCTCAGCTGAGGCCAGGAATGGAACTAGCGACCCTGTTGCTCAGAGCTCGCACTCTTGAGCGAGCTCTTAACCAACTGAGCTACTCAGCTGGCCCTTGTGTTTCTGTTATTTTGGTTTGCTGGTCTGTCTATATCTTATGTAATAACATATTTCCATTAAGACAGATGTTACTACTATTATCCTAGTTTATTATGAACATTTAAAACCAGATCTCAGGTTGTGGATTTTCTTCCTGTATGAACAAATGGACCCACTTCTGCTTTCCATAGCAAACTAAGTCTCTCTCTCTCTCTCTCTCTCTCTCTCTCTCTCTCTCTCTCTCTCTCCCTCCCTCCCTCCGTCCCTCCCTCCCTCCCTCTCGTGCATGTGTAATATCCCAGTGTCACTCAAGTAGAAATGCATTCAGGAAACAGAGTGAGGAAAAACTGAGTCAAATCGCACCAGCATCCAGTTCACAGATAAAAAATATTGTGGCTTTTATAAATAAGCCTGATACTCCCTGACTTGATGAAGAAATTGGGTCTTTAAAAACATTTGAGAATAATAATCTTCACAAATTTTCTCTGCTGAAATCATTCAGTTCTAACAATCCAAAATGCTCCTTGCTAATGGTTGCTGCTGTAGACCCTATCATAGACCATTTTTTCTGATATGCCTACAGAGAGGAATGAATAGATGCTAAAACAAGAAATTCTGGACACAGGAAAAAGCAGGCGAGCACTCACATGAGAAAACCCATATTTTTTTGCCTCATTTTTCATGTTTAAAAGAAAATGAGTTCAGTAATCTATCACTTGATTTTCTAAAACATGAATTAACTAAATGAAATATATACAGGATAATGATTTAATTGAAATATTTGTTTTCAGTTTATGAGGTATGATCAATACAATGAGTGTTTAAATGGAAAATATATATATATATATATATATATATATATATATATATATATATATTAATTATAGTGAAAGACACATTGCCATCAAAATACTCCTCCTAGCTTCAAACACAGTCATCCCACTGTTCTTGCCACATCCTAAAGCAGTTCTGGAAGTTCTCTTTCATGAGTGTTCTTTAGTTGTGCTGTCATGGCTTACTCCATGTCCTGAATCGATTCAAAACATTTACCTTTCATGGTCATTTTGACTTTGAGGATGAACCAGAAGTCCCACAGTGCCAGATCCGATGAATAAGGTGGATGAGGACACACCGTAATATTTCTATTTGACAGAAAGTGCCGTACCAGAAGGGATGTGTTACACGGAGCATTGTCATGATGGAAGATGAAACTGTTAGCCCATTTCATGTAATACGTTGTTCAAGATTCATGATTTAGGGCACACTTTAAAACACACCTTCTCTCAATCATAGTTCACCCCTGACTGACTGTACCAGACAAGTTGAAATTGTCACACACTGTTACTAAGATTCAACATGTCGCTTCCTGTAGTGAAGATCTCTGCCTTTTCATTGGATGGCACTTGGCAGCAGCGTTCACCATATTTTTTGATCATACCTCATAAAATAAGTTTGTATGGGAGTACTTGCATGTACCAAAATATGTCCTATTTTTTTTTTTAATGCTTTTAACTCTTTTTTATTTTTGGAGATTTTATTGGGGAATTGGGGGAGGGGAGGAGCGTTTGGGAATTGGGGAATGGGAACAGGCAAATAGCTGTCCTTTTTTATTCTTTAGTATAGTTGTGGAGGACGTTGCTTCATTGGCCAATGTTGGTATTATCATTGCGCTCTTCCCTGGTGAGGCAAATCGGTCGCCGGCCTCTGGACAGCCAATCAAGGCCACTCACGAAAACACATGCCAGCTGCTGGCCAGCCCCACTGCAGCCTATGGCGCTGGCAACTCACCGCAGCCCAGCTCCAGGTCAAGCTGTTGTTCACCATCTTAGCTTTAGAGGGTGCAGCATCACTGGCTCTCCTGTGGGATCCGAACCGGGGTCCTGCTGCTCAGAACTGGCGTCCCAAGACAACTCTTGTTTTTTTTTTTGTTTTTTTTTTTAATATTTTATTAGGGAATTGGGGGAGGGGCACAGCGTTGGGGAATCAAGGAAGGGGAACAGACAAGTTGCTGTCTTTTTGTTCTTCAGTCTAGTTACGGAGGGCATTGCTTCACTGGCCCATGTTGGTATCGTCATTGTGTTCTTCCTGGATGAGGCAGATCGGTCGCCGGCCTCTGGATGGTCACTCACTGCGGCTATTGGCAGCTCATGCTGGCTGCCGGCCGCTCACGCTGACTGCCGGCCACTCACTGTAGCGTATGGCAGCCCACTGCAGCAGGGGCTGCAGCCTACACTGTAGCCGGGGCTTGTACAGCCCAGCTCCAGGTGGAGCTATTGTTAGCTGTCGAGGGCAGTGTCACTGGCCCGCATATGTGGGATCCGAACCGGGGCCGCTGGCATCCCAAAACCAGCTCTTAAAGAATGCGCCACTCGGCCGGCCCCCAAGCCAACTCTTAACCAATGTGCCACTCAGCTGGCCCAACATATGTGCTGTTTCAATAAATTGTATTAGTGAATTGAGTTTTATCTTTAAAATCCAGAGGGATTTTCATTGTAACAATATATACATATACCTAGTTTATAGATAGTATCTTTTCAACAACCAATGAATTGTTCTTTCTAATTTTAAATTATTTAACAAGTAATAAATTGCTTTTTAAACCATTCTAAAAATTTGTACTTTAAGGAGAAAAAAGTAGGAAGAATTTACCAAAATAAATGCAGATTCTTGCTTAATAGATTATAATTTGTGTTAATAATATAAAGTCTATTATATATAGTGTATCTTTGCCTAAACGTGTATATATTTATATATACATATGAATATATGTATATACAGTACATACACACTCTACATCTACAGAGAAATGTGTTTTAAAAGTGAAAGCTTGTTACTCAATTATGATGCTCAATATTTGAGCGAGCATCATAATTTATATTTGAATTCCATATCTTTGCATTTTTCAAGTACATAATAGATTACATGCTCAGTTAAACACAAAATCAATTTTGTAAGCAATAATATAAAACAAATTCATGAATTTGTCACTTGCTTTTTTATTTATAAACATTAGCCAAATTAAAAAATAACCTTTCATCCCAAAACAAAAATTTACCACATGTATCCAATGGTTCAAATTTGAATGTTTCATACCAGATTCCAAGGGAAGTATTAAATTGGAGATTTAAACTCGATATTAAATCAAACTTCATGTGAATTCAATATGTTTGCTTCACTTTGGAGTGAACTAAAGTTAAAATTTTATATGTATTTCTTAGTTGCCTTGATTGTTACTTTGACTCAATTCTGACTCAGTCAATATTTAATTTTGATAATATTAAATTTAACAATATTAAAACTAAACCTCTTAATGCTATTCTTATTTTATGCAAATATTTTTATTTAATGATCTTAAATTAATTAAATGACTTGATATTTATTTAAATTATCACATTTTTCCCTTTCATTCCTTATAATATATAAAATTATGTTAATAGAGATAGAACCAAACAAATCATGCATGATCTGGGGGCATAATACTTTAAATGTTAAATTTAATATTCTTATATTTTATTAAATAATTTCAAACACTACATAAGACTATTCCTGAGTCATTTCCTACCACCTCGTGCTCTAAACCTCTACTTTACTTCAGGTTATCTTTTTGCAGAGTGTGCTTTCAGTACTTTTGTCTGTCATTGTCTTCATAGGAAACAGGTGGCACTCTTAAATTAGAATAAGTCAAGGAAGTTTTAATAAGGGAACTGTTCAAAAAAGTTTAGAGAGTGTATATGAGAACCACAAGGTGCTACCCTATTGAGAACTGAAGATGTTGCAGGAAAGTAGAGTTATCAAAAACAAAAGAGAATCACCCCTTTAAAAATGACATAGCCAACCAAGGAGATTTACAGGGATAAATCCAAGGGATTAAGTACCCTGACCTTACTCTGATCCACCCCTTCAATTGCATGCTGGGGCTACATGTTGACTGAAATCAATCAGAAGCCATGAAACAAGGAGCCAGATGAGGTACATAGTCCATACAGATCAGTCACTGAGGCAGAGAGGATGAATCTGACAATGTACGATATTTAGCAGGATGTCATATTAGATTTATATAAATAATTGGAAGAATTTGCTACCTGCTATTTCATTGGAAATTTATAGATAGGAATGTATATTTCTGGAGATGATGGTGTCAAAGCAAAAATTGCACCAAAGTTAAAGAGGCAAGGAAGATTATTGTAGCAAGTGTAGTTTGAACTGAACTCCACTGAAACCATGAGTGACTGGACATAATTTTAAGAGCTGGAATGGGTGGGATCATAGGCCATCTGTTTGCTAATTTGCTTTATCCAAAAGAAGTCTCTCCAATCTTCATAACAGTGTGTGTGCAAATAGGGGCCTAGAGGCAGAAGGAGTGTAGTCAAGCTGAGGGAAAGTTAAGACCATCTTAGTTTGTAGCCTCTATTTATTCAGTGGTCACATAAGTTGAGGGAATTTACAATTCTTCCCTCGTCTTCTTTTTTATTTTTTTTACATTCTGTGTGCAATAGGCCTTATGTTCAGTCAGGTGTGAATACTTTACTGGGGACCTTTCTGATTTCTCCTGCGCAGGTTCAGCCTTATGCCTGCATACAACTTTCAAGAGCACCCAAAAAAGTGGAGTTTCAGCAAAACCTCTGCTGTCTCATCTGCTGGATCTCCCTGTTTAACTTCTGGCTGGTTTGCCTGTGTATTGCATACCTCAAACAGCACTACTACCTCAAGCTACCCATATTAGCCTTCTCTAATTATTTGCCACTGAAATCTCTATTGTTTTTGACAGTGCCCCAGGTATGGATTTTTTCCCCCACACTTCAAATAAAATTAGCCCATCTGGCAGTACAGCAGAACTTCTGGTGCTTACGCCTGCCCTAGTGGTAAGGGGAGGAAAGCAGTCCCTTTCTAAAATGCCTGGGGTTCCTAACCTGACTAAGGTTTAGCAGGTTTTCTTGAATAAACGATGTTTGTTAAAGTCCTGAAGTATTTGTTTTGACAACTTAAGTTGATCTTATCACTGGTTTTGGGGGAAAATATTAATATTAACCAAACTCCTCATTCAGCCGTTCTGGAAGTCCTACCACTTTCACACTCTACACATTTTTACCCAGGACTTTCTTGTCCTTACATGTGTAAGATGTTCCCTATCCCTGAGGTTAGAACGGCTATTCCTTTAAGTGCTTAAATAAGAGATATTTTATTTTCTTCATTTTCACATCTTGTATATCTAATCACAAATTGTCATCAATCTTATTGCTAAACATTCTTTAGAACTGTGATATTGTGATTTATAATAAAATATATATATATATATGTATATATTTGGTCATTTTTCTAATTTCTGGCATAGAGCTCCTAAAACCCTTAGAATTTCTTCAGTGATAGGAGCTATAAAGGTGTCCTTTATTATGCTAATGAGGCAGCTTTTGGACCCCATTTCAGGCTGGGGACTGGTTGTCAACCAGAAAATGAGGGTTGGAACTTTAAATCCCATCCCAGACTTCCCTGGAGGGAAGGGGTTGCAGGTTGAATCAATCCTCAATGACAGATGATTTAATCAATCAAGCCTATGCAATGAAACCTCCATAAAAACTCAAAAGGACAGGGATTCAGAGAGTTTCTAGGTTGGGGAATAGAAATGATTCCATATGCCATGCCACAAACTCCACAAGGACAGAAGCTCCCTTGTTTAGAACCTTGCTCTATGTATCTCTCCATCTGGCTGTTGATCTTTTGCTATCCTTTATAATAACCATGTTATCTAGTGAGTAAGCTGGTTTCTTGAGTTCTGTGAACTAGCTTGCAAATTAATCAAACCCAGAAAGGGGGTTGGTTTATCGCCAGTTGGTCAGAAACACAGGTAACAACCTCGCTTTTGAATGGTGTCTGAAGGAGACGGTGGTCTTGTGAGGCTGAGCCCATAACCTGTGGAATTTTATGCTATTTCCATGTAGGTATTGTCAGTTGAGGTGAATAATAGTACACCCAGCTGACATCTAGAGAATTGCTTGCTTTTTGGTGGTGTGGGGGAAATGTCCCTCCACACATTAGAATTGTGTCCAGAACCCCAAGTAAGGCTATTCTATTCCATTCCATACTGCCTAATCTCAGAAAAAATAAAACTTCTCTTAACTGATTTCCCTGCTTGAGTACCTTAAAATCAATGTTCTGCTATGCTGCCATCATAGAATCTGACTCAAATATAAATCCAACCATGACATACACATACTCACTTAAACATTTGACAGGGACTCTTAACATTTCCTCCAAATTATAATCTTCTGCCTTATCTAAAGCCATCTTACTCCTCTGCCTCATCTTTATTACCTGCTACTTGTACTTTATCTTTTAATATAATAACATGGAACTGTGTATAGTCTTTCGGTACACATTGTACTGTTTCACGTCTCTGCATCTTGGAATGTTTAAATTACATGCTTTACCTTTCCCTAATATTTGTTTTATTATCATTTAGTTGTCTTCTAATAAGAGTACATAAGTATACGTTCTCAGAACACCCACCCTTGAGGCTAGGTAGGTTAGCTCTTCACTCTCTTCATAGCTCCATGTGCATACCTGTAACATTTTACCATAGTTTTGAAACTATTTTGTTAAGATGATCTATTTCTTAGATATTTTTCAATTTATATGTTTGCTCCTCAAAGGCACATAATCTTTCTTATTTGCAGTACATAGCATAGTGCTTGACAAAGTGCCTGGTAAAAATAATCGGTTTTATAAATACTTCTGAAAAAAAAAATCCAACTAATTCTGGTTGACAGAAATGCAAATGATAGTTTGTTTTTCTCTATATAAATTTGCATGTATTCCTTTACATCAATCCAAGTTTTCCACACCAATTCTATGAACATAAGCCCAATGAGTATGAACTTCGTTTGTAAAATGGCAAGGATGGACAGATGTACAACTCCATGAGCCTGATTATCTTTTGCCTCTGAGGGGAAAGCAAGCTGTCAAAAAAAGGCATTGGATGTCTCATTCTTCTTTGTACTGGGTTATGGAAAATTACTAATTTCTTCAGATGCAAGATCAAAGCTACACTATGTCACCATGTCACTATGTCACTGTACCCATGTGCTTCTCTTGGCTTTTACAATTTCCCCCAAAAGCCATCGCCTTGAGGGCACTAAGATTTGCACAGATGGTGCCTACTATACACACAGCAGCCTGACCTGTGTTCCCATTGGGGATTATTGTTATACTCATTTTGAAGAGGATTGATGACATTCTTACGGAGACAGATCTCTGCTGTTATAAAAGAGATATTTAGAATTCAGAAAATAGTCTTTCATGTTATTATCTTTCTATGTTTTCTTTTATTATATTAACAATTAAAATAAAAAAGATTTGGAAATCAATGTTAACTATATTATTGACATCATAATAAAACAACTCTTCAGCTTCTGAATCACTATTTTTTTTTTAAGATAAAAGAAAAAAAGATTACACCACTGCAAAGTGTATTTCAAGTCAGCTCTATATTACTTAGATTTGATAGCAATGTTTCTAATTCCTCAAAGATCCATAAACTAAATAAATCATGACAGGGTAGATAAAATTCTCACTTAATAAAAATTTTCAAGATTGAGAAATTGTATAAACTAATTCCACACAGAAAACTTCAGATAAATAAATAAATTTGTCTTTGGGGTTCCTTAGTTCATATCTCTTTGAATTATTTAATCATTTAATAGATATTTGTGCAGTTAAAATATGAGAACTAAAATCGACAATGGGTATATACTGATTTTTCAAAATAAATAATCTTCATTAATCTGTGTTCTAAGTGGGGGAAAAAGAAATCCAAATTAACAATGTATAAACATACCTATTAAAGTTAAAATTAAAGATATATATAAACAGTGAATGCATTCAAGGTTTTATTAGATATTCTGGATAATGCAATAAAATAAGAAAAGAAATAAAGTATAACTATCAGGTGAAAATAAGAGCTAATACTCATTATTTGTAAATAGTATGTTTGTTTATACAGAAAGCCAGTAGAATTAGTCATTGAACAACCAATAAATAGTTCTAACTGATAAAAGAGGTCAGCAAATTTGACCTAATACAAGCTCCACATATTCAAAGCAATAACTTTTTATTAGCCATATGTGAGGTCTAGATAAAGCTGTATAATATCTGTAAAGAGATTTCAGAATATTTTGCAACAGAAAGATATAGGATGTTTATGTGTGTATTTATGGCCAATACTATCAATACTGACACCAAAGTAAAATGTATGCACATTTAAGAGATCACATAATTTGAACAGACAAAGCAATTCTTTTATTATACGATGGAGAATAAATAATCATTGTGTGTTTGGTCATCTACTCTGAAAAATTCAGGGAGTACATCAATCAAAAACAAGCATATTTATAAGGTGGAATATCAGTATTTTCCAATTAATGCTGTTTTCAAAGTACATTTATAAAATAATAATCTATTATAAAGTGTTTTTCAACTTTTATCATGATGACTGACATTGTTTTATATTATTTATATGTATTTTTATTTACCATATTTGTTACACCAACCCACTTAGATTTTAAATAATAGGTTTTAATTGTGACATCAACCCATTTAAATTTTACATAACAAGTCTTAATTGTTACACCAACCTACTTGGATTTTAAATAACAATATGTTTTTAAAAAACTTATAAATGTATTCATTCCTAAGAAGAATAATAGCATTGGCACTTTTTCACTAGGCCTTTAGCTTTCAATCTCATGATGTTCTTTCTTTTGATGCTTAAGATTATTATTACTTTACCCACATACAGAGGCAATGCAACACTTCAACAACTTTCTATTATTGTTAGTTGTTTTTTCTGTTTGTATTTTATTATATTTCAGGAATATGGATTGAAAGGAAAAGCTAAAAGTTTGTAGTGGCATAAGATATTTAAAAATGTATTGTTGTGCATATTATATTATTTCTTTTTTATATACTCACAGTGTTGTCCATTTAAATAACTGGTAATTTTAGAACTTGAACTGCCACTGGAAAGAATTTTTTCCAAGATAAACTTTATGCTAGAGTGTAAAAGCTTGACACAGTCATTTATTTTGAACTTGAAAACTATTTGTACATGGTCAAAACTAAAAAATAATAATCAAGGCTGGCCAAGTGGCGTGGTGGTTAAGAACTGGCTTGGGATGCCAGCAGTCCGGTTTTGGATCCCACATATGAGGGCCAGCGACATTGCCCTCTTAAAAAATGATAATAATAATAATCAGCATAGCTTTCATGCTGTAGAACTATCCAAGCATAGTAACAATGGACAGTACAAACAAACAGGGTCTAATCTATGGCATTATGTTCAATAATTTATCAGGATATGTATATATTTAAGAAGCAAAATAAATTTCTTCTTTCTTCAATCCACCAAATTTTAGTTGTTATTAATATGTATCTGTCATCAGACATTTTGTTAAGAGCTGTGGAAACACTAAGGTCTTTGCCCATAGATCATTTTTTCTTTCTTTTAGTTTCGTTTCCTTTCCTATCGTTCCCTTTCCTTTTCTTTCTTTCTTTCTTTCTTTCTTTCTTTCTTTCTTTCTTTCTTTCTTTCTTTCTTTCTTTCTTTCTTTCTTTCTTTCTTTCTCTCTCTCTCTCTCTCTCTCTCTCTCTCTCTCTCTCTCTCTCTCTCTCTTTCTTTCTTTCTTTCAGGAGGGAAAGAAGGGTAATGAAGTAAATAAATAAAATGTGCAAATATTTTTAATTGTTATAGTGTGTAACAGGAAACTGTACATAGTATAAGAGGTGGTGCTAAAAAGGAATCATTGAAAGAGGGGTCTGTTTTACCAAAGGAGAGCATGTGTGAAAAGGCAATGCTACAATACTAATGAAAACCAAGAACTCTAGGTGTGCTTTTTGTGATTCCAAATATCACCAGATTTATGATTACATGTTTTTTTAGATGGGCATGAAATTTGTTGTTACTCCCTGATTATATTATGCCCAATTTACTCCAGGATACATGATAGTGCATTTAGTTTATTTTGAATAATAGTTAATTATGAGAATGACTAGGTTATTTTTTCTCTTTTTATTGATGATAAACTCTAAATGCCCCCAAAGACTTTACTAAATATGTAATCTCATCAGTCTGCTAATATATATAATATATATATAATATAATATATATAATATATAGATATAATATATAGATATATATAATATATATATATTAGCAGACTGATGAGATTACATGTATATATTTATATATATATTTGTATAGTATATTATCTATGCTTTCACACTTTTCAACACAGGTATCCCACAGTGCATATGCCCTGTGAGAATATAGTACTGAAACAAAGAAGTGGAAATGAAACTCTAAAGAAAAAAGGTTTTTCTCATTGGTGATATTGGGTAGAAAAGATGAAGAATGAAGAAAAGGGACAGGCATCTTCAGAAAAAAATAGATATTTCTGCTTGGGTGAACACCAGATAATTTTTCTTATTTGCTCCAATAACTTAGAACATTATTTTGGTAAAGGGCAAATCTGGGAATAGAACAAGAAAAGTGCACAAAATAGAACACATCACATTTATGTATTTCAGAGACAACAGTCTTACTCAATTGCAATAGGACATCTGGAACCATAAAGTGAAAATCTGACACAGAATTGTCAGTAAATAGGAGTAAAAAAATAAATGAAAAGCTCAAATTAGAGATATAGTAGGTATTTTCAGATTCTATTTGCAATTGGTATTTTTCAATTGAATATATTTGTTTTACAGTATGTTTATTCAATTAGATTTATTATCTTTTCTATTAGAGTATAAAAAATGGTGCAGTTATTTTCCAAGTATATGAATATCAGCTGGTACAAGAGTTAGAAGGAACCAATGAAGAGAAAAACGCTTTTTTTCACAATGCTCTTTGTTATCTAGCTCATGTTAGCTAATCTAATTGAGCATTCTAAATACCGGACACTTGCTTTTCCAAAGGCTTACTTCAGTGTTGCAGTAGGTGAAGTCATAAGCAATAATACCAAATTGCCATTTTCACCAAACTTCCAGTTTTTTGTCTCAGCTCAGGTCATTTTTTTGCTCTGGGTATTCAACATGATGATGAATATGCCTGCTTATGACTAGTGATATATGAATTCTCTTAGATCACAAACTAATCATTACTTGGCAACTCTCTTCATTTGCTTCTTCAAAGGTAGAAACTGAAGTGTTAAGCCAGATATGACATGTTTTCTTAGCAAGATGTTCAGACTGAGTGGACATGTGAGAGGTGGAGAAAATCAACTAAAATATTATTGGAATTAGTATGGGAGCCTGGCAAGGTAGCATGCTATACAATCAATATACGAAATCAATAGTTTTCCAATTATTCAGGAATAATGAGATAGACTATCTCAAGCTGCTGCCCCAGTGCTGGAGCTCAGAGTGGGTGAGTCCATCAGCAAGTAAGTCCCTGTGTGGCCATTTAAGTGGGTGAGCACCTGGGACTGTCGCTGCCCTTATTTCACTCGGCCACAATCTTCCCTTATTTTCACAGCCAAAAGTTATGGGTACTTTTTTTTCCAGGCACTGAAACCCTGGGATGGGTATCCTGTTGTGGGGCTAATACCCCTTGTCCCTCTGGGGGAAACTCCACAGCCAAGATATTGCTCCTGATTTAATGGTCACACACAGGTGTGGGACCAGCAAATTCCACCTCTCTGCCTTTCTTACCAGTCTCACTGTGGCTTTTTCTCTCTGTTTTTAGAGGTAGGACTTTGGCTTGGCTAGACTTCAGGCAGTTCTTAGCGTTGGTTCTTCTGTATTTCAGTTGTAATTTTAATTTGGGTCTGAGAGGAGAGGAGCACAGCATTTACCTACTCTGCCATCTTGACCAGAAATCCTAGATTTTCTATATAGATAATCATGCAATATGTGAACAAAGACAGTTTTATTTCTTTCTTCCTAATCTGTGTATACCTTTTATTTCTTTTTCTTGTTTTATTGCATTAGCAAGACTTTCAATACAATGTTAAAATAGAGTTGTGAAAGGAAATATCCTTGCTTTGTATCTGATCTTACTTAGTAGGAAAGCTCCAAGTTTCTCTATTAAGTATGATGCTAGCTGTAGGTTGTTTGTAAATGTTTTTATCAAGTTAAGGAAGTTCTCCTCTATTCCTAGTTTACTAAGAATTCATACTATGAATTAATGCTACATTGAGTTTTATGAAGGAGAAACAAATATATCAAGATAGAAGTCTTTGTTAGATTATATTTGATCCAATTCTTTGCTTACTCATCCATTGCTATGCCCTTTGTAGGAGAAATATATTTCCTACCCTATTGATTTTTATATTGGACCATTTGTCTAAAGAAATTTAAGTGGACATTAGATATGTTATAAACAAGCACAAATTTTAAAACTGCATGATTGGCTCCTCCTTTTGCTCCTCACATTGTCTATTCCTTGATAATATACAATAATAGCATGTCTTAGAAGTAGACACTGCTCCTTCCTCTGGGTTTTGGAATGAGAACACATGGTGAGGGCGCCCATAGCACTGCCTACAATCTGAAGCCAAATCTTATCCTGGAAGAGAATCTACTGAGTTTATTGCTATTGTTCCTGAAACTCTTGCAAAGTATTAGTACCATATTCTAAATTTCTTAAATTGAGAAAAGTAAAGTGAGGTAAAGAAGGTGGAGATTTTTGATGATTCTAATGACCTAACTAATATAAGAAAGTGGTAGAATTATGCAAATAATCTGATACTTAACAATCTGAAATTTATCTTGGTTATATACATAGAAAATCTAGGGACATGACAGTCTTCCCATAGATTTTATAAAAAATAAAAATGGTCTTTACAGGAAAATGAAAAGACAATTAGCTTTGCTCTGCCTTAGGAAATTTTATAAAACTACTTTTCAAATAAGAAAGATTAAAAAGCAAATAAAGGATATGAAAATGTTAGTTTTTAGATTACTTTTAAAATATGCATATTTTGCCAAATTCAATTCATTTTTTAAAGGTCACCATATCCTAGCTCCTAAATAAATTGACTTCATTTGCTTTTGTCTATTCTAGAAAATAAAAAGTACCGAGCTATTAATTGGAGTATGTCAGCTGCTATTAGAGGGAGAAAAACATAGATTAATTTCCTTTACCTGAAAAAGAAAACAGTATTTATCTTACCAAAATTGCATAAATATATAAGGTTTTTGATGGATTCATTGATTTCCTCAAGTTATTATCTTCAGAGAATGTTATTAAATGAGCTTGATATTGGAAACTTGAAAGATTTTGTTCCAAAACTTAAGTATCAGGAAAGCAAAGATCAATAGGAGAAATAAATTTATTTTAAAAATCAGACACGAATGTGAGATATAAGCTCTAAAGCAAATTAAATTCCCTAGAGCTGCCCATCAGTCAGCCACGACAGGTTTGAAGGTCATTGTTGCTGGCTATTTGGCTAAATTTCAACTCAATTTAAGCCCTGATCAGTGATTCAAAACTGACCCACACAGATGGGCAACCATGTGGTGCCCCAGTGCATTTTAATCAGAAAATTCCCCTACTCCAAAAAAGAACAGATCAGTTGTTTAAAAAGAAACTGTATGAGGACAAAATGTGGAAGGGTGGAGTGATGTGCCAAACAATTCTGAGACACTTTACATATTGACTTTTCACTCTGTGGTTTCTTTTTCCCCTAGAGAATCTAGAACCTATGGAAGTCATTTTTCCCACGTATGAAAGGACACAGCCAAGGTATAAACATTCCGTTCGAATGATTTATAGACATTTTAGCTTTATATAATTCAATACAACCTAACTTTCCATTTTATTAATTTTCTATAGCAAAATATATTTAGTTTTTATTTATTCATTATTTTCATGCGTGATCTTCGGTTCTTGGTTGCTCAGGAGTATGGCATACTAGAAAACTGAAGTAATCAAAGCATGAGTGTCATGACTTGAGAATTCTATTTCATTTTGAATCTAAATTTAAGTAATTTCTACATTAGTTTAAATAGCATACCCTTTTTATTATCTAATTACGTTACAGATATCTGAAAATAGTTTCTATTTTATCAATTAGCTTTGGTAAAAATATCTATGTGTGAAGCAAACAAATAATAGGTATAACCAAAAATATACAATGCAGTAAAAGTTATTTGAATATTTTCTATTTTCCTACATTCTTTTATTTCCTCAGTGGATACCTTTATAAGAAAAAAAATAATTTAAGTAATTTTATGACCAGCTAAAATTATCCAATCAAGCAAAACAATGATTGTCATATCTTTACACTATGAATAAAAAATATAATAAAAGAATAATTGATTTAAAAAACTTAACAATATTATCTTATCAGATTCTGACAGTCCCTTGCATTTAGATAAAACTTCGATTAAAATGTGTTATTTTGATAATTTAAGTGAACTCTAGAGAGCAACTTCACTTTTCATTATACAACCAAAAGAAAAATCAAATCTCTGCCTCCTTTTAAATCATTGCTTTGCAATAACAACAACAACAAAATCACAGCAGCATTCTTAAATGTAAATATTTAACCAATTGAATAAAACTTAGAATTTCTGACTTAGTATTCTATCCTGGACTTATTTTTTTCCTACTATGCCTCTTTGCTTAAATTGGTATTTTATGGCTATTTTTTAGTTTTGCATGTATAATGACTGTAATTTATTTTCCTTTAAAAAAATCATAATTTTTCTATCTCTTCAGGTTTATATTTCTCATTTTGTAGAGTAAGATTCTTTAAATCATAGTCTCAAATTGAATACAAATAATCAAAATTTATTTTATCATTTGAGAGCTTTCCGCTTATGGATTAGTTGAATAGGTATCTTGTGGTTCCATCTACCTAAGAATCACTCAAAAATATTCAGACCCAACACTATCCTATTTATCTCTAAAGCACACACAGTAACATTAACCATTGACAATTCTTGAATGGGCCTGAAACTGTACTGTAAACTTTACCTATGTTATCACTTATGTTAATCCTCACAACAATCCCATTGTATATTACCATAGCAGCTTCTGTTTCTCTTTTCACATATTCATTGCACTTGAACATGTATATTCAGTTTATATTTTTTCCACCTAATTTTTAAGTGTTATGTTAAAGATCCTCTTGATATACATCTGCCTTTCTTTTATGGAAATATCAATAATAAAATGCCTATTACATAGCATTTGATCGATAAGCATTAGTTGAATAAAGTAATTATTGGAATAATGAAGCTATTGTTATTGATACAAATGCAGAATCTGAAGCTAACCAGGTTTCAGTAGCTTGTCTACCAACACATGGCTAATTAGTATCATAGCTGGGAGTATAAGGTCCATGAATATATCTCTGTACAACCTACATGAATCTCAACAAAAGACCTTAGTTTTATCACATTAGCATATGCAAATATAGACCATCTTTCTTAACTAATGATTTATCTTTGTTATGACCACATAGTCAGTTACCAAACTGCATTCTTTCTTTCTTTTCCCTTTTTTTTTAGTAATTTTTTTCATCTTAATTTTGTATGTCCATTTGTCTAATAGCTACTTCATCTCAATAGTCAGGTAACTGATTTTTTTTTTTGTATTATTTTTCTCTCTGATGATGGAGCCAAACATAAGCACTAGTTTTGACCTTTTAACATATTTTTCTTTTTGTTTAATGACACAATTTTTGGCATAAAGTGTCATCACAGAGAAGTTCCAAATGTACTCCATCTATGTCTAATGGTTTGCCTGGGGTGTGGTGAGGGGTAGGTCCTGAGGTAGTATAATAATAATACCCTCATTCCCCAATTTATACAGAATCTGCTTTTGTCATTTGTTTTCCTCTTTATTTTAATTTAAGGAAAGGATTTTGGTATTATCATTAGCACTAATAGTAGTAGTAATAACAGTAATATTAGCAACAGTAGAAATATTTATATATTAGTTACCCCAATATTCATAATCCAACTTTGAGCCAAAGGCTACAAATTAACTTTTTTAACCTTAACTATACTCTTATTTTAAAACATTTTAATTTTGTTCCTGGGTATCTGTCCTCTAGCCTGTTGTGTAAGCCAAAGTCTTTTGAGTTACAAAGTACCCTCAAAAATAGATGATGATTGTAAAGCTATTCAGAAATTGAGATGTCAAACAAGGTCAGCATTTAAATAATAAACATTCTCAGGATTTTAGGATCCCTAAATCTGAGCAGATGTCATAAAACTACTATCACTAAGCATAGCTCAAAAACAAGGATCCCAGGTAATCTAACTTCACTTTACTCACCTAATTTGCATTATTCCTGAATTGAGCATTTGGATTATGTTGTTTTGATGGTGAATTAGACTAAAATGGATTCTTGAAGCCCTTAGTGCGCCTCCATGCACAGATGTAAAATTCTGATAAGCTTGAAGAGTTCTTTTGATTATCCCCAGCTTTCTCATCCGCCTTTACCCTTTGAAAGGCAAATGGAGAGGGGTTAATGTTTAGATTTTCTTTAGGTAATGGTAGTTGTTTATGTTGTTTACTAATGATTTAAAAGACTCCTTAAGACTTTTGTTTGAATTTAGTTATTTTAGTGGACATTAATTGTTTAGGTTGTCATTACAGTGCTTTGTTTTGTTTAGTTTTTAATTGTCAATTTCTAATTGGAGTAAAGGAAAAAAATTACCAGTAACTTATCTTTTTTCACTAAGATAAGTGTGTCTGAACTTGTGTTTCCATTTTATCAAATTACTTTTTAATGTCAAGGTAGAAAAGGAAACTATTAACTGAAATGTTAAACAATTGATTAAAATAATATTGGAAAAATTGTACCACCCTGAGTCTTCACCATTTTGAGATGAAATGCCCCAAATTAGAAGCCTTCCACTTGTGGCCAGCTGGTGTATAAAATCTTTGATTTCTCTCCATCCTTTCTGTTATTGAGAATCCAATTTCAACTCTTAGTCAGTTTTTACCAAATAACATGGAGGAAAAACAAAAACAAAACACATTGATCTTAGAACTCTGTGATTGTCTAGTCGTCTCTGAGAAATCCCCATCACATTGAGTTGGGTTTTGAGTTATTGAGTTGGGTTTCAATTCCTCATCAATTTAAATACATCAGAGCCACAGAGATGTGGTACAAATTCTGCCCATTGAATCTAGTGAGAGAGTCTATAAACTTATGTGTATGATATATTGATCAAGACTAGGTATGAATAAGTCTTGAAATGTTTTAAGGAGGTAATCATTAATTTGTTCTCCATCATTATAATCTTTATTTCAAAAACCTTAGACAGGTAGAATCATGCAATACTCTTCTGAGACTGCCTTGAGCATAATTTCCTTAAGATTCATTGAGGTTGTTATGTGTGTAGTTATTTCCTTTTTTATTGCTCAGTAGTATTTTATAGTATATATGCATCGCAGGTTGTCTAATTATATACCCATTAAAAGATATTGGGGAATTTCTAGTTTTTGGTTATTAAAAAAATAAAGCTGCTATAAATATTCATGTACAATTTTTGTGTGTGTGTAAAAATTGATCTTTATTTCTCTGATATAATTGCCCAAAGGTTCAATTGCTGAGTTATCTTAAGTCCATTCTTAGTTTAAAATGGAATTACCAGGGCCAGCAGAGTGGCGCATTGGTTAAAAGCTAGTTTTGGGATGCCAGCGGACCCAGTTCAGATCCCACATATGAGGGCCAGTGACACTGCTCTCTACAGCTAACTACAGCTCCACTTGGAGCTGGGCTGTGCAAGCCCCAGCGATGGTGTAGGCTGCAGCCCCTGCTGCAGTGGGCTGCCATAGGCTACAGTGAGTGGCTGGCAGCCAGCGTGAGCTGCCAATAGCTGCGGTGAGTGACATCCAGAGGCCGGCGACCGATTTGCCTCATCCAGGAAGAGCACAATGATGATACCAACATGGGCCAGTGAAGCAACATCCTCCGCAACTAGACTGACGAACAAAAAGACAGCAACTTGTCTGTGCCCTTCCCCGATTCCCCAACACCGTCCCCCTCCCCCAACTCCCCAATAAAATCTTAAAAAAAAAAAAGGAATTACCAAACAATTTTCCAGAAATATGTTTTATATAAAACCTCTAAAAATAAAAATAGGAGAAAATCTTTGCCCTGTGAAAGACCCTGAGAAGAGGATGAAAAAAACGAACTACAGGACTGAAAGAAAATCTTTGCAAATCATAAATCTGATGAATGCGTACATAAAACCTAAAATGAATTCTCAAAATTAAGTATTAGAAGATGGGTGAAAGCCAGAAAAAGAAATTTTACTGAAGAAGATGTGGATAAAGCAAAAGAGACTGAAAAGTTGTTCAACATCACTAGTCATTAAATATACATTAATTTAAACCCGGACTAGATAGCATCACATATATCTATAAGAATGGCTAAAATAAATGAAAAAAAAACAAAAACAATAATGACACCAAATGCTGCTGATAATTAGAAGAAATTTAGTCACCATGCATTGCTCATGAAACTTTAGTACATGTTCTTTCTTATGGTCTGATTTGTGAGCCCTCAAAGTTCATATATTTTGAAGCACTGTCTCCAAATGTGAGTATATTTGGACAAAGCCTTTAAGGATGTAATTAGGTTAAATAAGATCATAAGAGTAGGGTCCTAATCCAGTAAGTCTCAAGTCCTTATAAGAAGAGAACACCAGTGATCTTTGTGTGTGAGCATGAGGAAAGGCTATATGAAGGCACAATAAGAATGTGGCCATCCGCAAGCCAGAAAGAGAGGCCTCCCCAAAAACTGACTCTATGAAACCTTGATCTTAGAATTCCAGGTGTCAGAAC
Source organism: Aselliscus stoliczkanus (assembly GCA_033961575.1). Taxonomy (NCBI): domain Eukaryota; kingdom Metazoa; phylum Chordata; class Mammalia; order Chiroptera; family Hipposideridae; genus Aselliscus; species Aselliscus stoliczkanus. Next base: position 133,677,913 of record CM066731.1, on the reverse strand, counting down.
TATGAGAAAATAAGTGTTGTTTAAGCCACGCCTCTGCAGTATCTTTTTATGGCAGCCTGAGGCGACTAATAACATTCTTCTCAAGTGAGAGAAAATCTCAATCTTCTAACTATATCAGATATGTGGAACAAGTTACAAGAGGAATAGTGAATTCTAAGATGAAAAACAATAACAAAAAAGGTGTTGAAACCAACTGGGTTTTTCCCACGAAATATTCTTCTTTTTATTAATAGCTTGGTGGTACAATGCAGTTCTCACATTGCTGAACCACACCACGAGCTTTAATTCTAGGATGAGTGAGAGAAGTCTAGAGTTTCTCCAGACAGTACAGAATGTAAAGAGCACCTGCTACTGTAGTACCATTGCATGAACTGCCCTCTATTGTGTTTGTCAATAAACTTATCTGTTTTCTTATTAGGCTATTGTTAAAATGAAGAGGAAAAACTCTTCTAAAACTTAGCAAATAAAGCATAACAGGGTGGAAACAGAATAGATGCAGAAGTGAACATTAAACTTATTGGCTCCTTATTTTATGCAAGATATACTGCAAATTATCAGTGGATGACAAGTTTATTTTCTAGAGTTGTACTTTCTGAAAAATGAAGTAAATATTTTCAAAATATCTATGTAAATCTAATAGAAACAAAATTGGGTCAGTAATAGTGTTATAAAACCACCTATGTGCCCTCTTGCCTCTAATTCTAGTCTGAAAGAAACTCACTCCTTTCTCCCTTAGGAAGCTATCTACATATTACAAACTAAAACATGGACTATTTATGACAACAAAATATCTAAGCAGAAATATTAATTCTAGGGTTAGAAAAGAGAGTCCAGCTTCAGAAACATTTACTGGATTAGGGATATAAAATTGTGTGAGATTCAGTTGCATAAAAAAGCTGTGTAGACTAAAGGGAGATTCGACCAAGATAAGAGAAGGATTTCAAGAAATTCAGAGAAATCTTAAGAATCAAGAAGTAAAATCAGTCACAAGAAAACTGGAAAGCATAATATAGTAAGGTTTTAGTTAATCAATATTATCTAAGTTATCCATTTTAATCATGTATGTACATATGTTAATAATTTATAACATTTTCAATAATTTTTGTGAATCTTTTCATGTGTTTTTTTTTCAATATTATGCTATAATCAAAGTTCTCTAGCATATGGTGAGGAGGAAATTGAGGTGTTAAAATGGGGCATATTTTCCATTATGCAAACCATTGTGTGCCTAGACAGCCAAATAACACCCTTTTATATAAGGCCAGAACTGTAAAGAAGTGAATCATTTTTAAACCTTTAAGTCAAAGTATTTTAGTAGCATAAAATTATTAACACAAATCATTAACAGAGAATGGAACAGCAAGAAAAATGGCTTTTTATAAAACTTCTAAATGGTTTTATCTATTTGTGTACATACTCCCACAAATTGGTCTTTTCAAAATGAATATCATTTTTCCAATATTTCTTATCTATTTTTCTCTCAATTTTATTAGAGTAGGCTTACTGTTTAGGTAAGCTCTTTATTTCCCCTTGATTGATTCCTTGGTTTCTAAAAAAAAAAAAAAAAAAAGTCATAAAAGCTATGGAATTTCTCACCATATTAAGATATTAAGATAATCCTGAATAAATATTTCTTAATCATAGTTTCAGTTTTAGATTTTTATGTGAGTTTGTGGGAGAGTGAAACATCACAGTGTTACACATATCAGTTTTCTCCTACTCAATGACTTTTTGTGCATTCATCTACAATTTATTTAAAGAATTTAATCCTGGCATAGAAATGATTCATCTATTCTCTTAGCAGTGGCTTAAAATGTTCAATAAAATCAATGAATTAGGATTATTACCCAAATTATAAATTTTAAAGTGTTTTATAGAAATCTATAACAGATATATTACTGTTCATTAGATGGTAATTTATGTAATTCTTCAAGAATTTGCTTATTCTTCACAGTTATTTCACATTTGATATTGATTCACTATGAATGACTATATCTTTCTACAACATTACTGAGGACACTTAAAAGGAGAAGTCAATACATATGTTTAATGGATTTTAAATAAATAAATACCTATGTTTAATTAAATACATTTTAGCATTCATAAAATAATAGATTATCTTTATTTTCTTATGTATATCAGAAAGAAACATCACAGTTGACTTTGTGGTTTCAGATAGCTAAAATAAGTGCATCATAAACACTCTGAATCATGAAAAAGCTAACATGGAAATCCATATGCTTAGGTCAAAATAACTGATTTTCTTATATCTATTATTCTTTTTTACATATTCCTAAGAATAAGCTGCCAATTGCTTTTTAAGGCCATTGGTCAATAATTCACAACATTTAAATAATTACATATTTGACCAAGTATTTCACAAGATATGAAAATAAATACATAGAGACATGTAGACATACAGGTGTGTATATGTTAGAATAAATTTCCCCAACAAAACAACTCAGAGCAAATGCTACATACTAAACAGCAGGCTAAGAATCCTGGGCCTGCATTTCCACTCTACATATGGCTCATGAAGTGAAGGCTTCATACTGGGAGAGGCGAGCCAAGGTGACCACTAAGTAACATCCCTGGACAGTGACTTCCTTAGAGAGCAAGAATGCCACTCAGCAGAAGCAGACTTCTGTCTTCTATCTGAGTTCCAGGGCAGGGGTCCTCAGGTCCTGTCCAGACTACATAAAAACACTGCCTTTATTTGGAACACAGAATGACTAAATGCAGGTAAAAAAGGGCTGGTAGCTCTACGATACAAATACTAAAAAAAAATTAAAAAACAAAACAAAACAAAAAGGACCAACCAGACAGAAGTTTAACAGAAAGAGAACTAGGGGAAGAGAAAGCTGGAATTAGTTCATAGAGTAGCAGAATCCTTCCTGCTACTGCAAAAGGGCCCACATTTTATGGATCAAACCATGGATCACTTTATGCTCCATGATTGTTGTCGAAGAGAGTAAAGCAACAGCTAGTTATTAGTGGAAAGTAATGGCTGAGTGTGGTGCAATAAAGGCAGACCAGCAAGAAGTTGAACAGGGAGATCAGGGAAAGACATGATCAAAGAGATCCAGACTGGAACCACTGTCATCCCTGGTGGTCAGGCAGATGTGTGCATACCCAAGGCTGCACCCTCTAAGGAGCAATATTAGTGCACACAGTCAAGGAGATGAATTTCACAAAAATAATCCATCCAAGTCACTAAATAAAGAAGCCAGCAAACACCATCAAGCCCAGAAAAGAAGGGTTGGATCAGTTTTCAGAGTTGTTACAATATACTTCCTAAAATGTCCAATTCTCAACAAAAAATTATAAGATATGAAAAGAAACAGTAAAGTACGACTCCCATTCAGGAAAAAGGCACTCAATAGAAACGGCCTTTATGGACACCCAGATGTTGAACTTTGTACAAAAAGAGTTTAAGGAAGCTACGACTATTATAATAGTGTTCAATGAACAGAGAGACACTGTTTAAAGAATTCAAAGAAGATATGTTGGCACTGACTCATCAAATAGAGAGTATCAGTAAAGAGATGAAAATTATAATAAGGACCCTGGAATAAAGCATTTAATTACATATATATATTAAGGACCAAATTGGCATTCTGGATAAATAAATAAATAAATAAATAAATAAATAAATAAATAAGAGGGGAGACAATGGTATGATACTGGAGAGAAACTCATTCAGGATTCCTGGACTAGTAATATCACTTTGGCATGTTAGTGGCCTTGCTTTGGGGGATCAGGAGATAACACAACTGGTAGGGACATTGACATTGACACAATGATCACCACATATATCACCAATATTCGCTTCCCCTCCACATTAAATGACCATATAGGCAACTGACAAGATGAAGGAGACTAAGGTCATGAACATTATTGAAATGGGGAAGAAAAGAGGAATAATCTTCCATAAACCCAAAAATACTAAACAAGGGAGATTTTAGTATAACCTCAGGTCATATGTAAACTGATGAGTCAAGAGGTAGAAAAATCTAATTTATACTCTAAACATAACATTATTTGTACACCCTGGAAACACCTACAGAAATTTGGGGGCTTAAGTTTTCTATTTAGCTATTACTGTGTAACGAACCACACAAATTCTTTTACATTGAAAGCACAAGTTATTTATCTGACAATTTTGTGGGTTGGTTATTTTTTTATTTGTTTGGTTTCTTTTTTTTTTTCTTTTTCTTTTCTCAGACAACTTAAATGACCTTTGTTAGGCTCTCTCATTAGCTTGTAGGCAGCTTGTATGTTGACTAGTGCCTGGGTGACCTAAGATGCCTTCATTTGGCAGGATGACTCTTTTATGAGACACCTCAGTTCTCTTCCATTTGGTATTCACTATCAGGCTAGCTCTGGAGATTTCTGATTTCTGAGAACAGAAAGGCCAAAATTTAATGAACAAGACTTCTTGTTCTTGATTTGTTGACTTCTTGTCAAGCCTCTGTGTGCATCACATTTGGTAATGACTCATTAATCACACTGCTTTAAAAATGTACAGTTGCTTACCATTTGTTTTGATGCTGTTTAGCTACTCAAACTATGGTTTGCAGACAACAGCCATAATGCAGTCTCTGTGTGTTTGAATTGCATTATCTCAGCTTCTAACCAGAAAAATTGTCAGAGTCTGTATTTCAACAAGATTTTATGTGATTCATTGTACATTACAATTTGAGAGAACTATTAAACTTACTTAGCAGAAAAGTGCTTATCTACTTAAAGCTTTTTCATGTGCAGTTAATGTAAGAATACGTGCTATAACCACTTATTTTATAAGGAAAACTATAAATGTGTAATATATTGAGTGGGAAAAATTTAGTAGCATGAAATTTTACAAAATAATAATTACAAATTTAAAATTGTAATCTATAAAATGTTTATTTTGAAAACTATATTTAATATTTAATATATATTACTTTTGAGTTAATTAACTTAATATTCAAAATATACAATCAGAAAAAGACTCTATAAAGCTATTTCATTTCATTATAAATTTTAAAAGCATTAATTCATTTATCATCAAGTTAAGCAGATTCAATTACTCAAGTATTTCTCTCATCTATTACTCTTTTGATCCCATTTCCATTTTTCCAGAGCATTTTTTAATCACTGCTCACATAAACAATTTCAGTTATGTCTATCCAGTTTCTCTGTATCTGGCCTTAACTTTGAGACCATAATTGCAGTACAGTTCTCAATCTCCAAACAGTTTCTGGATGATAGCATGGTTTTTACATTCCTCTAAATGGCTACCCTTCCAAAATTTATAAGCCCTACCCGGATTGCTTCCTTGGGCATCAAAATCACATCCCACTGCACTTTGCACATTTAAACTCATAGTTAAATAATTCATTTCTCTCCATTTATCTTTCCTAGCAAGTGCCCCAACTGCTCCTCTCTTCCTCACTGGAATTAATGTATTTCTTCAATGCATGTTAACCACAAATACAATTTTATCACATTATTTTGTTATTATCGCTTTTGTTCCCCTTTTACCTGATAGGTGAGGAACTATTTAACTGTTTATTAAAATGTTACATATTTTTAGTATGTTATATATATTGAAAGTGCTTGCATTATCTTATTCATTTTATATCTTCAGTGTCAAATACATTTAGTTAAAATGAGTAAAGCATAAATGTACCTATACAACTCGAAACTCAAAAGCTTCACTGATTTTGGATTGCTTTCTGAATAAAATATAAACTAGTCTGTTTTTCAGACTTTTCATGATCTGGTAAAAAAAAAGATGTTTTTATGACTTCATGTTTTCTACTTATTTTCACTCAGTCTAATCAAAGTACCTTACTAGCTGTTTTCTCTCTGTCTTGCTTTCTTTATACCTGGTCTATTTTGTTTCCTGGAAATGTGTTCTTTATTTCCCATGTCTTATTCCCTCTTAGTTTTATTTTAATTTTTTTTAAAACTCTCATTCATTCTTAATCTTAGTAGAACTTTGAAGATTCATCTTTTAAGTAACATACATGCTAATATACATGCTAAATCTGCCCATGAATACCAGTTGAAATGTTATGGGAGAGACGTATTTTTCTCTACATAGAAACTGTCATCATTCTTCCCTGTGTGCTTCCCTTTGAAATATTGTTAATTTCATTAGGCTTATGTCAGCAAAAATTTTTGCAAATATTTTATATTTTAACATATCTGGAGATCTTCATTTTTGTTCCTATCCAAACGTTACTATCATTATTTTTTCTTTCTTTAATCTTCCTATAGCACAGATCAGCTGGCAATAAATTTTGTTTTCAATTAGCTGAAAGTCTTTTCTCCTTAATTTTTCAAGATATTTTTGACTGTAGAATTCTGGATTGAGATTTTTTTTTTCTTTCAGTATTTTGAAGAATTTACCCCACTGTTTTCTGGCTTGCAAAGTTTCAAAATATAAACCTGCTGCATTTCTTATCTATGTGTATGTTTCTCTCTATGTAACATGTCTGTTTTGTCTGGGTTCCTTCAATACTTGATAATTTTGCTTTTTCATCAGCTTAGATATGAACTGTGAAAGTGGAGTGTGTGTGTGTGTGTGTGTGTGTGTGTGTGTGTGTGTGTGTGTGTGTTCATCTTGCTTGGGGCACACTGCAATCTGTGATTCTTGGATATGAAGTTTGATGTCTTTCATAATTTTGGGGAAACTCTCAGTCATTATTTCTTTCAATATTTCTTCTTCCCTGTTTTCCCTCTTTTCTTCTAGGATTCCAATCAGATACATGTTTTTTTTTTTTTTAACAGACCCACAAATTTTACTCTCTTCTATTCCTTCTCTGTGTAGTTCAGTATGGGTAATTTCTGATGACCTACCTTCAAGTTTCCTGATCCTTTCCTCAATTGTGATGAGACCACTTATGAGCCTTTCAAAATAAGTATTCATTTTTGTTACTATAGCATCAATTTCTAGCATTTGTATTTAACTTTTATTATTTCAATTACTTTCTGAAGTTCCTCATCAAGTTATGCATATTTTCCATCTTTCCCACTAGAAACTTTAACTTACGTGTCACACATTATAAATTGTGATAGGTATTTAAAATTCTTTGTTTTATAGCTCCAACATCAGTCAGGTTTTATTGTTTGCTTTGTCTTTTTAAAATGGGTTGGCTGCGTGTATGTGTTTCTTATCATTTTATTTGAGTGTAAGACATTGAATTCCAGACATAGGAGAGCAGAAGGTGAAGAAAATAGCATTTATGCCTGTAGAAAAGCATATTTTTTTCTGCTAGATGAATATTGGGAATTTACTCAATCCAATCCAGAGCTGAGATGGGTTTGGATTTTGTTTTGTTTTGTTGCTATGGCTATTTTCAGTGCATGGTTACCATAAAACTCCTTTATAGTTACCTTGTGCAGCTAAGGATACTGAAATAATTATTTTAAAATCAATATGAGGGGTGAGCAAAAATTGTGGTGACTGTTTAAATTAAAAAATATATATTACAGTAAAAGACACATTGCCATTAATCCCCCTCAAAATACTCCCTCGCACTTTGAACACACTTGTCCCATCATTCTTGCCACTTTCTGAAGCAGTTCTGGAAGTCCTCTTTCGTAAGTGTCTTTAGATGTGCTTTTGTGGCTGCCTTAATGTCTTGAATCAATTCAAAACATTTACTTTTATGGTCATTTGACTTTGAGGAAGAGCCAGAAGTTGCACAGTGCAGGATCCAATTAAAAGGTGGATGAGGACACACCATAATGTTTTTTGCTTGACAGAAATTGCCATACCAAAAGTGATGTGTGACATCGAGTGTTGTCATAGTGGAGAATGAAACTATTTGCCCATTTCTCAGGCAATTTTCTATTGTTTCTTAAACACTCTAATAAGCCCTTATAATATTCAGAGTTCACAGTAGTGTTCCTGTGTACAAACTCAGCTTGCACAATTTTATCAAAGTCAAAAAACACAATTAACATCACCTGGAGGGCACTTGGCAGCAGCATTCACCATATCCTTTGATCACACCTTGTATTTCTGTTCTCCCTCAATGTTCAGTCTTCCATATACACTTTTGTCTCAGAGTGAGTCTCTGTCTATGTGGCGACCTGCCCTCTAGGATAGAGTGCTATTATTTGTGACTCTGTTCTTGATAAGGTATTAGTGAGACACAGTTGGAATTTTCTGTTCATTTTCATCCTCTGTTTAGGTAGGCCCATTTCCCTACACAAACAGTTATCCAAGGACAAAACCAAATGCAAAATTATCCCCTTGAAGGTTTTCATTTTTTTTTCCCTTCAGCTGAATACCTACTTTCTCTCTTCTGAATCCCATAGATTTTAATTTATTTCTATTATTGGTGATATCCACATTTTATCATGCATAAAATTTTATCTTTCCTTTGAAGTATTGGGATTTTTAGTCTTTATAATATTTTCCTATATACTCTTAAATTTAGGTAGGTAGGTAATTTAAAAATTAGGTATAAACTTAAAAAAAAATGTAAAACACAGTGAGTTATCAATAAACACGCAGAGAATAAAGCCACCTTTTATTACAACTCTATGTAAGATGCATATTTATAGGGTATGTGTGTAGAGCTCACTAACAAACACAGCTTAAAATAATTATGACTTGAACATTTTCATATATACTGAGAATAAAAGTATTAGATGGAAAGGGGTCTGAAGAATGAATCATAGACTTCCCTCCTAAGTTATTAACTTCATGTTTTGGGCTAATTATTTAATTAAATGAAAACTTCTGGGTCATTCCAGGTAGGATAAGGATCTGATTTTTTAAAGGTAGAGTCTCACAAATTGCTGACTCTGCAATGCTAACATATTTTATTTGTTTGCAGTACATCCTATTCAACAAAAAACAGAGGCGATAGAGTGAAGCTATTGAATTGACATGGAAGGGGCACTGGATCTCCCATAATAGTAAGAGGTAAGCACTTTCATTATGGCCTAATGCCAGGATTCCACATAATGTATTAGAAGCTATGTCTACTCTCTTAGCTTCTCCATTAGCATTCATATACAATCCCATCATTCATCATATAGACAACTTAATTTTTAATTGACAGTGAAGGAATTTTTGCAATACACAAAAACTATATATGTTTCCTTCACAATCAACTTTACAAGTCTGCATTATTTATGCTAGGTACATTTTTAGGCTTTGCAATGGTATGGTAGTTTGAAAAATACGAAATACTTTCTGTGTGTGGAAATCAACAGAGAAGGTTCAAAGATTAGAATATTTTCACAATGAAAACATGAGACCATTATAAAATAAGGACCAAAATATTTAATTAGTAAGTTAGTGTATTGAACATTTTTCTGTGTATTTCTTGTGCAAAGTAAATGTATTATTGGGAAATAAAATAAGTGACTCTAATAGAATGTTGAAATACATATTATTTGTGGTAAAAGATGAACTAATTCCTGTTTTCTATCAATATGATAAAACATGAAAGAAGACACTCTTGAGTGAATTCATCAAGGCAGTCATTGGAAATACAAAATTAATTATAAATTATACATATATTAATTTATATAACTTTTTATCTAATTGAAGTTAAATGGAGTGATTTACTTTCAATAAGTTATTGATATGAAATCACACACTATTTTCCTGAAGAAATGTACATGCACACAAGAATGTACATTTATTTTTCTCTGTCTCACTATTGAAATATTTACTATAATAGCTGGAGTTGTACCATGTGTAAAGATATCACCATTGTATAACAGCTACAACCATCACTTCAATGTTCTTTTATATGTATGACCTTACTTTTAATGTCTTCTGTACTTATGCTTCACAAATCATCCTTGTCTATTCCTTTCAGCTCAATTGCTATGCAAATTACTTCAAGATCTTAGATAATTCAAAATGTCTCCATCACACCTTTCTTTAGGGCCCTATTTCAGGTAGATTATATGGCATCATTATTTGCAACAACAATATAGTAGAGAATGTGAGTTTCCTATAGATGTAGCAGCAGTTGGTAAAATATATAATCTGCTCTTTTGTAGTTATTATTCTTTGGCATTTTTGCCCTGATGAAATGGTCCAACTAATTTATGAATAGGCAGTTTGCCACTCAGACAGATGGCTCTGACTGCAGCCCAGAGATCATGAATAGTCCAAAAATGCCGATGTTGACAGGATTTTCAGACATAAAAAATCAAATGTCTGTCAGTCTCTTCTTAAGATGTGTCATCACTAATCCACTATTTATTGGATTATGTGCTAATACAATTCTTTTCATTTCCATAAGGAATGATTATAAAAAGTAGTATTTTAATGGAACACTCAGAGCTGAGCTTTCTGTTCCAAACAAAAAAGGCAACATTTTATCTTCAAGGGGTAATAAATTCAAACATAAAGTATAATTCTATTCCATGGGCCGGCCGAGTGGCACGGAGGTTAAGCGCTGGCCTGGGAAGCCAGCGGCCCCGGTTCAGGTCCCACATATGAGGGCCAGTGACACTGCCCTCAAAAAAACAAACAAATAATTCTATTCCATGATTTTTATACTACTAGGCCAAATCTGACCTTGCCAGCAAAATGAACAGTATATTGCCTTAAAGATAAAAATGTCATCATGGCCTCAATAGCTATTTGTTCTGATTTTACCTATATTTCATGAATATAAAGTTTAGTAAACTAAGTTAGATTACTTCTCAGTAATAATAAATCCTGATTATGATACACTCTGAAATAAGTGTATTTTTTTAGTTATTTGAAATATACTATAACAACCAGAGAAAGTAGACATAAACAGAACCACTAAGCTTATTTTCTGATGAATCTTCAGTTAAAACCAAAGCATAGCTATCACACACTGATATTATTATGAAACAGTATTTATAGTAAGTCATATTGATTTAAGTATTTAACTATGTTACTAATACATATAGACACTGACCTTATCTATCATGTTTTCTTAATATAAAAGGGGACCATTTTGCTAAAAATATCTCTTTTGTGATATCTGACATGAGTAAATAGCATTGGACACAATTATTTTGTCATAGGATTTTCTTTAAAAAAGAAAAATTAAATAACTTTTTGTCATTTGATAGTCTACTGAATTTAGGAGAAATAGCTATTTTATTGTGCAGAGAATAAGTTACTCCATCTAAATATTGCTCCACTTAAATCGCAAACTCATTTGTAAAGTCATTGGGACTTTATGCAGTCACTTCTTTTGGGACTTGAAAAAACACTCTTTTAAAGGCTTGTTTGAAGACAGGGGTTTAGTGGAAGAAAATAGAACTTATTTAATGCATATACATTAAAATAATATTTTGCAGGATGGCTGGTTAGCTCAGGTGGTTAGAGTGCAGGTCCATAACACCAAGGTTGCCGGTTCGATTCCCACATGGGCCACTGAATTGCACCCTCCACAACTAGATTGAAGACAACTACTTGACTTGGAGCTGATGGGTCCTGGAGAAACACAATGTTCCCCAATAAAGTTTCTTTAAAATAATAATAATAATGATGATAATAATAATAAATAATGAGGAAGACTGAATACTAGCTAATTTTGGAGTCACAAGAAAAGTTATAAGCATTTACAGACTTACAGCTTTAGAACAATTATATGAACCAGTAGTAGTTTGAAATAGAGGCTTCACTTAAGTAATCACAGTTTGCAGTCTTCTCCAAGAAGCCAAATTGCCAATATGAATAATCTTGGAGCTCTTTAGCACAAATTGCTAGTGTAAAGGTAGATGGCTAGCTGCTTAACTTGCAAATATTCTATATCATTACCATGTGCAGAACCTTAGGAGAGAGAAAAATAATAAACCATAATCTTATTTTTTAGAAGTTCAATATACAATTTGTGAGACAGAGCACACATCAAAATGAAGATACACATAGAATCAAACAAGTGAAAGTGATATAATACGGAGAGTTTAATAAAAGATATTAAAATAATACATTGATTAGTCTCAGGTATAAAAAGAAAGAAAATTCAGATATCTGATAAAAAGTGGATATTAAAAGATAATTTTTAGAAATAGCTGTTTCCAAACAGTTATTCAATGTGAAGTTGACAAAATTTTTATTTGTAAAAACAAATTTTCTAAAACTATCGTTGACACTTCCTCTTTATTCCTCATATCATGTTACCATTCCTTTTTTAAATTGTAAAATGATTAAATAATACACCAAAGTATAATTATGTAACTTAGACATACATATTAACAAATTGCAAATATGCAAATCCTACCAAACATTGCAAGATCAAGAAAAAAAATTCAATAATTACTGGGAAAAACATACCCTCATAAGGCAATTTTCTAGATGAAAATGCCATGCAGCAGTGGGTCTCAGAAAATTACCCGCCAGTGACCATCTTGCCTTCTTTCTGGCAGCCTCAGCCATGAAGATTGAGCTGTGCAGTTTCAGGGGGTACAAGATCTACCCCAACACCGGAGGCACCACTCCAGGACTGACGGGAAGGTTTTCCAGTTTCTTAATGCAAAAGTGAGTCGACATTCCTTTCCAAGAGGAATCCTGGACAGACAGACTGGACTATCTACAAAAGAAGACACAAAAACCGACAGTCGGAAGAAATTCAAAAGAAAAGAACCCGCTGTGCAGTCAGATTCCAGAGGGCCTCACTGGTGCGTCTCTTTCTGATACAATGGCCCAGAGGAATCAGAAAACTGAAGTTAGGAAGGCTCAATGAGAACAAGCTATCAGGGCTGCCAAGGAAGCAAAAAAGGCTACACAAGCATCTAGAAAGACAGCAATGGCTGCTGCGAAGGCTCCCACAAAGGCGGCACCTAAGCAAAAGGTTGTGAAGCCTGTGAAGGTTTCTGCTCCCCAAGTTGGAAAACGCTAAGTTGACAGATGAAAATTTTAAAGATCTGACTAAAAAAATAAAAATAAAAATAAAGAACATTACGTGGCAGCAAGTAATATACTTACTAAATAAAACGTACATTAGCTAAGGTGGAAAAGATGCATACCTCCTTTTCATCAGTTGATTTTGGGAGAGGGATGAGCGGGGCTGTGCCTGTACTCCACAGACTTGATGGGATTCCGATTGTTGGAAACAGCATTAAGCAAGAACATGGACAAAGCATACTTGCAGAAATCAGTAAAAGCTGTGGCTTCAGATAATTGACTTTTTGCTTTGCAAAAACCAATCATCTTAGGATAATGCCCCATGATACCCATTCCCAAATAACTAATTCAGAAAAATCAGACTACTTTAGCAAAAGATGATGATGGAAGGATTTGGCAGAGAATCATGCAAAGGTTCAATAATGGAAAAATGGGCCAAGGAGCATAAAGACTATTAATAGATGAGGAATATTTATCAGAAGTAATATACCCATTTGACAGATGAGTGTTAAAATCAAATGTTTCTCATGAATACAAAAAAAAAATCAATGGAATTATGCTTCCACATATATTGACAGGTACCATATTTCACTATACTGAAACAGGAACTATAAAAGAACTTGATAAATTACAAAAATAGCCACAAAAAAATAAAATATAAAACAACAAAACAAGCACCATTTGAAACAAAAAATCCCCACTTACTTGAAGGCGTTAGCGAACAATCAAGAGAGTGAGGAGTTGAGGAGCCAAATTAATTAACAAAAGAGAATCACATTGAAGTGTGTTGGATCTTTTCACAGCCTTTTTTCCCTTCCCCCGGAGAATATGCCCATTTATGAAGAAAAGAGGCTAACAGAAAACAGGTTAAAGTTTAAGGCAGCCTTATTAGACTACAGGGATTTTTAAAAATGGTCTTGAAAGTAAGTACAGAGGGTGATAAAAAAAAAGGAATACACATTTTAAGAAAGGAAAGCACTATTAAAATTGTAATACTCAATATATACCAGTAACAAAAAATGAATGCAAGTCACGTTTGACTTCTGCAATTACAAGAGGTGCTCAAAGTGGTTACCATCAGTGTCCAGACACTTCTGATTATAGCAAACTACTCCTTGAGTAACATTGACCATCTCTTAAAATGTGTATACATTTTTTTCACACACCTGGTATGTGTGCATCAGTACACTCTCTACTCTCCCCTCTAATATGATACTTTCACTATAATCCCTTGTTATTTCAGACTAAAGACTTTTGTTTGTTTTTAATTGACAACTGAATCCTATCTCCTTTTCTGAGATGTTTGTTCTATTTTACTTTTAAACTCACTTTGCAACAATTTTCACACAATTCACTTTCTAAATTACGTGTTCTCATTTAACATGGTATTCAATGCATTAACCCAAAGGACTAAAAGCAATGAGACTTAAAACAACAAGATTGGGTCACATTCTAGGTAGATTTTTCTTCCAGGAATCCTCAATTCACATCACTTTAATCAGTTTCTTTGGACTGGTGCTGTGCCTTCCACTGATATTTATCTTTATTATCAAAAGAATGTTCCCAGAAAATGTGAGAGGAAGCTATGGCTTTTCATCCATAGGGAGACTGAGAGAGTAACAAGAGGGATTCATACAAGCCTTAATAACTTTCCTACAGCAGAGGCTGCTACACTTTCCTAAACCTGCACCATCATTGAGGCCTTCTCCAGTCTCTCACCCCAACTCTTATAGCTCATGTGAGGGCTGATATCTGTGGTAAACATCTGCAAGTGAGAGCAAATTGCCCCAGAATATAAAAGTTAATTCTTCAAGCCAATAAGAAAAATATAACACAATAGGAAGTAAGCAATAGCATGAAAAATCCACTTAGAAAAATATATAAATACATATTAGTTAGAGCGAACATACATATTAGACCACAATGAGGTGGCATTATATATCTTCTAGAATTGCTAAAATGAGAAAGTAAGTATATTCATTAAAGATGTGTACAAAAAACTCATAGCAGCTTTATTTATCATATTCAAAAAATGAAAACAAAATAGTTTTCAACATTATAATTCCTAAATAAAATATAGTATAATCAAATAATCCATTACTATATATTTAGCAAAATTAATCCAGGACATTTGAAGTCAGGAAAGTGGTTACTTTTGGTTTATGAGAGAATAAAAGTACAAAGAAGACTTCTTTGGTCCTGCTAATGTATATCTGAATCATGCATATTCTTCCACACAACTTGTAAACATTCCTCAAGCTACAAACTTTAGATTAATTCACTTTTCATAATATACATTATACTTCAATAAAATTTTATAGAAAATGTTTAATAAATTGTCATTTTATATATTAATAAAATCACAAAACAGAAATATAAGAACAGACACTAGATAATGAGTCAACAGAAAAATATGAACAGAGCCCAGAAGTACACCCATGCACATACAGTTAATTGATCTTTGACGAGGGATCCAAGAATACACAATCAAGAAAATATAGTCTCGGGCCAGCCAAGTGGCGTGGTGGTTAAGCGCTGGCTTCGGAAGCCAGTGGCCCTGGTTCGGTCCCACATATGAGGGCCAGTAACACTGCCCTCAAAAAAAAAAAAAAAGTCTCTTCAATAAATGGTATTGTAAAAATTGGCTATCCACATGCAAAAAAAAGTACTCCTACTTTATACCATACATAAAACCAACTCAAACTTCATTAAAGACTTAAGTGTAAGACTTGAAACTGTAAAACTCTGAGAAGGAAACCTAGGGGAAAGTATCTTGGCAATGATTTCTTGGATATGACACCAAAAATACAAGCAGCAAAAGCAAAGCTAAGTGGAATATATCAAACTAAAAGCCTTCTGCACAGTGAAGGAAACAATCGATAGAATGAAAAATCAACCTATGGAATAGGAAAAAATTAGTTGTAAACCATAGATCTGATCAAGGGAAGATTTCCAAAATATATAGGGAACTTCTACAATGTACTAGCAAAGCAACAAAATATCAATTTCAAAATTGGACAAAAGACCCAAGTAAACATTTCTCCAAAGAAGACATACGAATGGCCAACAGGTATAGGAAAAGATGCCCAACATAACTAAGCATCAGGGAAATATAAATCAAAACAAAAATGAAATATCACTTCTCAACTAATAGGTTATGGAAACAACCTAAGTGTCCACAAATAGATGAATGGATATAGATGTGATTTTATATATATATATATATATCATCCATGAGAAAGAGAGAAATAAAATTCATCCATGAGAAAGAGGGAAATCCTGCCATTTGTGACAACATGGATGGACCTCGAGGGCATTAGGCTAAGCAAGCTAAATCAGACAGGGAAAGACAAATACTGTATGATATCACTTACAGGCAGAATCTAAAAAAGCTTAACTTGTAAAAACAGGTTAGAATAGTGGTTACCAGAGGTTGGGTGGTAGATGGATTGGGGAGATGTTTAAGGGGAAAAACTTGTAATTAGTAAATAAATAAGTCCTGGAGATCTAATGAACACAATAGAAATTATAGTTAACAGTACTATATTATAAACTTCAAAGTTTCTAGGGGACTAGATCTTAATTCCTCTCACCACAAAAAGAAATAAGATAGAATTGTTAGCTAACACTGTGATGGTAATCATATTGCAGTATATAAATGTATCAAATAACAGGTTCTACACCCTAAAGTTATACAATGTTATATGTCAATTATATTTCAATAAAAGAAAAGGATGACTATTATAAAAAACAAAATAAAGATCAAAACTTAACAAGTGTTCATGTAAATATGGAGAAAAGGGAAAGAACCTTTCTACACTTTTGGTAGGAATTCCAAATGATGCAGCAGCTGTGGAAAACTGTATGGTTATTCTTCAAAAAAGTAAAAATAAAATTACCATGTGATCCAGCCATCCCACTTTTAGGTATATAGCCAGAGGAACTGAAATCAGGATCTTAAAGAAATATCTGCACTCCAATATTCATTGCAGCATTAGACACAAAAGCTAAGATCTGGAAACAACCAAAGTGTTCACTGATGGATGAATGGATAGAGAAAATTACATATATATATATATATATATATATACATATATTAGGTTGTCGGAAAAGTCATGATGCATTTTTTTCTGTGTTTTTCATTGCCAAAATGTATCATGACTTTTCTGACAACCCAATATATATGTATACATATAATGGAATATATATGTGTACATATAATGGAATATTATTCAGCCTTAAAAAAAAAAAAGGAAATTCTTTTGCAACAACATGTTGAATCTGGAGAACATTATGGTAAGTGAAATAAGTTAGCCTCAGAACAAATACTGCATGATTCCGTTTATAAGAGGTAAAGAGGTATCTATCATAGTCAAACTCACAGAAGCAATGAATATAATAGTAGTTTCCAGAGGCTGGGGATGGGAGGGGGAACAGTGAAGTTGGGGATTGTTCAATGGGTATAAAGTTTCTGTTATGATAGATGCCTAAGTTCTAGAGATCTGTATAGCATAGTGCCTATAATTAACAAGGTATTGCTCATTTCAAAAATTTTTAAGATTGTAGATCTCAAGTGCTCTTACCACAAAACAAACAAACAAAACAAAGGGACACAGCTTTGGCAAGTGTTGGATACACCTATTACCTCGACTGTGCTTTTGGATTTACAGGCTTTTGAGTTCAAGCTCATCAAATTGCATATATCAAATATGTGCGTGTCTTTGTATGTCATTTATACCTCAATAAAGCTGTTTAAAAGTGATAATTACAAGAAAAATATAAGATGAAATGTGTATTTGAAGAATTATAGAAGATTTTTTAAAATATCAAAATAGCCATAGAGTGAACATAAAATTAGAAATAACAAAGGAGACAATAACTATTTGAAAAAAATGAGGACACATGAAGTTTAGAAAAAGAGAATAAAAGAATATATTTAAAAGTTTTTAAAAATTGTTATGATATTTTACAAAAAATTAAATAGATAAGAAATAAATAAGAAAAAGACCCCAAAAGCATCCTGAATATGCTCTAATTGTGCTTTTTGGTAAAAGAAAGCCAAAAACAAGTAAAGCATAATTTAGAATACTTTTTTTTAAAATTAAAGGCCTGAATTTATATATTAAAATGATATTTTTCCTGTGAAAAGACAGCCAGGATACTCAAAATTGAGTAGTAAAATAAACCATTAACAGATTTCAGAGATAAACAAATGAAGCACTTGTAAACAAGTGTATTTTGGGTAGCTATGCAGGTATAAGTATGAAACCACTTAAACAAAAGGAAAGTCTGGTGTCTCACATTTATCCTCAGAATCATTTATCGCCAGTAATTAATGGGGTAACATCTACCACACTATCAAGGGAAGACAGAATAACTAGAATATTGTATTTTATATCCAGCTAAAGTACAAAGGCATTAAAAGTTTGATAATACATTGTTTTCAAGGTTAAAATAACAGCATTCTCTTATGTTGCTGGAGGGAATAAAATTTTGTACAAACATATTAGAAAGTAATTTGGCATTATCTATCACAATGACAAACACTCATGCCCCTTGACCCTTCACTAATTCCAAGAAATGAATTCTACAGTCTATTGTGATAAAATGTAGGCCAACATAACAAAAATTGCTTATACTCATTTCATACTAGGAAAATGTCAGTCAGCATAATACAGAAGTCATGGTGGCTCACATACAAGCAAGTTAAAGTTTTGTGCAATTAAGAACCAGTAGCTGAATGCACAGTACTCTTTATGAGTAAACACATCAGACCCCAAAGAAACAGGGTATAAACACAATGCCCATTCATTCTGAATCCTTCCTCTTGTTCTATTTGTGTTTTAAATTTTGAAGTGATATTCTTGCTGATTTTGCTCATTTATCCTCATCTCAGTAACTGGAGAACCTCAATTTTTTTCTTATATTCCTCCCCATTTTCTAACTTTTTCTACATTTTAAGAGGTAAAGTTCTCAATTCACTATTAATTAGTTTTTAGAATCTTTTAAATTGTACTAATATTTTATTTGGATTGTTGTTTTTAACATTAACACTCTAGTTAAGAAATTGAATAATTTCTGAGTGGGTTGTCCTTAAAACTAACTTTTCCATAAGGCTTATTACTTTCAATGGGCAGTGTAGAACACCAGGTTTTTCTAGACTCGTATGTTACATCATAATGAAAATAGTTCCAGTTTTAATGTGTTAAATTATGTATGTAAAATGTTTATTTTATAATTTCCCCCCAAAATAATAATACATGTGGGACAGGTTAAATATATTTTGTTACCTCCAAGAAAGAAATACCATGCTACTAGCAAAAGAAACAAATAAACAAACCCTTACAACTCAATAGCAAAAAGACAATCTGAGTAATAAACAGACAAATGACCTAAATAGGCATTTCTCCAAAGACACACAAATGGCCAACAGGTATATGAAAAGGTGCTCAACATCACTACTCTTGGGGAAAATGCAAATCAAACCTAAAATGAGGTACCACTTCACAACTGTTAGGAGGATTATTATTATTTTTTTAAAAGGTTAGTGTTAGCACAGATATAGAGAAAAGGAAACCTTCATACACTGTTGGTGGACATGTAAAATGGTGCAGCATCTATGAAAAAAGTATGGAGATTCCTCAATAAAGTAAAAATAGAACTACCATCTGATCCCACTTCTGGTTTTATACCCCAAAAACAAGAAGAAAGGAAAATCAGGTATTTAAGAGCTATGTGAACTCTCATGTTTATTATAACACTAGTCACTATTGCTAAAACATGAAAGAAACTTCAATGTCCATTGATAGATGAATAGATAAAGAAAATGTGGCATTTACATACAATGGAATACCAGTTGGCCTTAAAAAAGAAGGAAATCCTGCCATTTTTGACAACATCGATGATCCTGGAGGACATTATGTTAACTAAGAGAGATAAGAAAAGACTCATGCACTTTTAAAAACAAATATCTTTAAGCCATATTTTAATTGATAAAAGGGAATTCAAGAACTGTGTATAGGGGCCAGCCAAGTGGTGCGCTGGTTAAGAACTGGTTTGGGATGCCAGCTCTGAGCAGCAGGGCCCCGGTTCGGATCGCAGTGACACTGCCCTCTACAACTAAGATGGTGAACAACAGCTCTACCTGGCGCTGGGCTGCTGTGATTCCCCAGGATGGCATAGCTGCAGCCCCTGCTACAGTGGGCTGCCATAGGCTATAGTGAGTGGCCAGCAGCCAGCGTGAGCAGCTGGCAGCTGGAATGAGCTGCCAAGAGCTGGTAAGCTGCCATCCAGAGGCCGGCGACCAATCTGCCTCACCCAGGAAGAGCGCAATGATAATACCAACATGGGCCAGTGAAGCAATGTCTTCCACAACTAGACTGAAGAACAAAAAGGACAGCAACTTGTCTGTTCTCCCCGCTGCCTCCCGTGCGAAAAGAACTGTGTATATCAAACCACTGTTTATATCTCCAATTGGAAAACTATAGGGCCGGCCGCGTGGCTTGGTGGTTAAGCGCTGGCCTGGGAAGCCAGCGGCCCCAGTTCAGGTCCCACATATGAGGGCCAATGACACTGCCCTCAAAAGAAACCAACCAACCAAACAAACAAACAAACAAACAAACAAACAAACAAAAACTATATATGGCTATAAACCCTTTCAAAAAAGACACAGGAAAAAAAAGTAATAATTGGGGTTATGAACAAGGATGGAAAGAGAAGTTTTTCATTATATAGAGTTTTCATAATAATCTTACATTATAAGAAATATCAGTATGCCCAAAATTCAATATTTTAAAATTAAAATAAACTCAAATATTAGCATTGATTATCGTGATGATGGAGCATTAAATTTTTAGTTTTGCAATTATTGTTGTTGTTCTGTTTTTGTAATGTGAAATATAGGTCAGTATCCTCCATTGAAAAGAAATAAATATTAGTCAGAGTTGAAGTCTTAAAGCAATCTCAAATTTGAAATCCCAGGTTTAAGACTAGGGATCTCTCATTGTATATAGTATGCATTCTCCTGACACATAATCCTAAACTGAGAAGTATATGCAATATCTCTCTGTGCATGAATTGTCACCCTCTTCACTCCCCCATGCCCTTATGACAAATCCTCTATACTTTCTTGTATTATTTCAAGCTAGAGACTCTTTTTTTTGTTTGTTTCAATCTCACTTCAGTTAAAACCATCAAGTCCTGTCTCTTCTTTTCAGGCTTTTTTCTCTGATCTATTTAACTTTTGAAACTTCATAACAGTTTTCTTACAATTCAAAAATATTAGTAGGAATGAAACTCAGAAACCCAAGGTTGGGATGTTTCTGAACAGATGTACTTCAAATCACTGTACATCAAATCACTGTTTAAACTGGTACTGCTGAGTGCCCTGAAATTTATAGTGATTCCCAAAATAACGCACAAGCAAATGTGAGGAAGAAACATGGCAACTAGTTTTTAGTTATTATTCTCTTTGTTCACAATCTTTTAGAAATTCCACCTAATCAGGAAAGGCAAACTTTATCAAAGTGAAATCCAGTTTCGCATTAAGGATGTTAGGCAATTTAGTAGTTTAATTCAAACAGTGACATAAAAATGTTGAAGGACAAACCAAGTACATAATAGTACACTAACTTAGATATGAAATATATTTTTATACTTTAGCACTCAATTTTACTATAGCTAATGCTGACTTATTTTGTGTTGCTATTGAATCTTTTAATTTCTTCAATTATGCCACTCAAATTCTTGTATTCAAAATTGTGTCAAGACCACAAAAGGATTGATTGCCACTAGTGGATAATCAGTGTCTTCCTCTTTGAAAGCGAATTCTGAGAACATGATTTAGAATTTATCTGAAATCTCTAGCCGGATTCCATATTGTTTGTATAATTAAACACTCAATAGCTGTTAAACATCAAAAGTCCTATGCATAAGTGATTTAGGTTCCAAACATGGTGTTATGAGCCCTTTTATCTGTCTGCTTGCATCCTTGTTCCAATGACTTTGAAAACTCCTCTAACAAAAATGCCATTGGATGGTAAAGAGGTCAATTAACCAAAGTTCCTGTAGCTCTGAATATGTGAGTAGTTACATACGTTCCCAGACTCCAACAGTAAAAAGAATCTGTGGGCTATTTACATGTACTCTTTTGTGCTCAACAATTACTTTATTATACTACAATATGCCTTAGGTGAACTTTATATAAATTTCTGCTTTTGTAGATAAGACCTCTCTCATATTTTCAGCAAAGCAGAATGGATACTGATTGAAATTTTTCTCTCATTAAGACACCCTTAGCAAAAGTTACACATATGCCATACATATCCCTGCTCCTAGCACATTATATATGTTGAACATTTCTAACTTTCTGATGTAAATCATTTCTAGTGATGTATATATCCTGCTACCAAAATATTAGTATTGAGATTCTATTGTCCATATCATTGATCTTTTATTCAGGTCATTTTTATAATTGATATTCCCTTATCTCTTTCTCATAAAAATAAAAATGTTTGGGAAAATTGTATCTGTCTGGACTATTAAGGTTTACAATCAAGTAAAAAGATAAGGCTTTTGACATTGTGTCTGATACATCCATATCTTAATTTTCAATAAAATTATGAAGAATTTAAATTGTATTAAATTTGCTTTTAAATGTGGTTTCACATTTTCTCTAAAAAGGAAAACTAAAATAGCACATTTCAAATATTTTTCACAAGTAGGTATTTCATCATGTTTTTTGTATAAGATCAACAGTACTATGTTTGCCTTAATGTGACTTCAAGTTAAAGATAATACTAATTGTGGATATGTATTCAGATTAACTGTCAATATTGATCATGTTTTCAGATTTCAAAAGAGGTTACATAACCTTTTGTGAACTGAAGTATGACTCACGTTCTTTTTATAACTACTATATACGAGGTCTGACAATTAAGTTTGTAAACTTGTTGCAGTGATGTTGCTAACTTTTTTTGATATCAGAGGGATTATTCATTATGAATTTGTACCAACTGGACAAACAGTTAACCAAGTTTACTATTTGGAAGTACTGAAAAGATTGCATGGAAAAGTTAGACGACCTGAACTTTTCGCCAACAATTCATGGCTCTTGCATCATGACAATGCACTAGCTCACAGGACACTGTCTGTGACAGAGTTTATAGCCAGTAAACAAATAACTGTATTGGAACATCCTCCCTACTCACCTGATCTGGCCCCCAGTGACTTCTTTCTTTACCCAAAGATAAAAGAAATATTGAAAGGAAGACATTTTGATGACATTCAGGACATCAAGTGTACTACAATGCCAGCTCTGATGGCCATTCCAGAAAAAGAGTTCCAAAATTGTTTTGCAGAGTGGACTAGGTGCTGGCATTAGTGCATAGCTTCCCAAGGGGAGTACTTCAAAGATGACCATAGTGATAATTAGCAATGAGGTATGTAGCACTTTTTTTAGGTTGAGTCACAAACTTAATTGTCAGACCTCGTATTTGGTAATACCCAAATGCATTAGAAATGCAAAACTCCTCACATTTATCAAGAGAAGTTTTGGGAGTTTTGAACAAAATGGAAACACCAATTGTTACATTTGAATAGGTGTTTTAGGCAAGAACTTCAGTGTAACATATTTGGCAAATATGAGGGATAATGTTATTTTACTATTATCTTTAAGCAGATGCCATTTTACATGTATTATTTTAAAATATAGCTAAATGAAAAACACACAAATATGCACAGCTCATTATACACTTAAGTATGGACTTAAACACAATGTGTCATTAGTTTTGTTGAACTAAAAACATATTGGCCCATTTTCATGTTTTAAAAACAACATTATTTGATATTTTCCAAGTTAACACATTATATATGATTAAAGAATATATTTTATAAAATATAAAAAAACTATCTGAGATATAAGAAATAATGTTGAGAAAATAAACTAAAATTTGCTGAGCCTTATTATAAGGTTGACTTTTTAAAAAGTAATAATTAGGAAATAAAATTCCAGATGATTTCAAAGTGAAAATGAGTAGAACAAAGGGGAAAAATATATTTCTAAAAAGGTTGTTAATGTTCTTGACAAGCATTATACATAATGAGGAAGCACATACACACACATTTATACATATATACACATACACTCATAAATATATATACACACAAGCATAGTGACTAATTCTAGAAATTATTAAAGAAACAAAATTAAAATGCATGTCTTAAAGTGTTAAAAACAATTAACAAAATAGTAGAAATTGTCGCATCCTGCACAACAGGGTCATATAAGTTTGAGAGGACCAGCAGGGGTTGGAAACAGAAAAATACAGACAAGAGAAAAAAGATAGTTCAAAAGCAGTGCTACCCAGGGGATTCAAAGCCTCTAAGACAAAGAGCCCTGAATCAAGCTTGACTATTGGGATACACACAAGGAAACAGCACTGTTTTTTCCATGATCTGTAAGTCACATACATCATACCAGAGAACTTAGCTCAAAGTCAAATCACCCCATGGTCTGCAGGCTGCCTTTATCGAAAGTCCTATGACCTGTGTACATGCACCTCATGGGAGACAGAAACTTCTCATGATGAGGCTTAAAGACAAGAATGCATGGAGGACAGATGTTATCACGTGGTTAGGTTTCATCTCTCAGACGGGCTGTCAGCACTGAAGACAAGGGGTCTTTGGCCCATGTTCTTCACCTCCGTGATTCCTCCCATGGTAACCCCGTGACTGTCTCTGGCTTGGGTTGTCCTATCTGCAGCTAGGGTCAGACCCGTCATTGACTAACCAGCCCTCTTTTTTTGGGGTCTCATGGGGAGTTGCCATAAGCATAATGAAAGTACTGTTTCCATAAGGATCTGAAGTTATTGAAAGGTGCATGGGGGCAGATGGCTAGGCTGCTGTGTGACCACAGAAATAATACTCACATTTTCAACCACTTGAGGAAAACAATGTATAGAACAAAGATTAGTTCACTAAAAAGTACTTTAAAAGGAGTCTAGAAAAATTAAAACATATAAATGTGAGAAATATTAAATTTAAATCTATCAGTAATTATAATGAATGTGGATAAGTTAAGTTTGTCTTTAGATAGAAGTTTTTAGCTAATACAAAATAGAAAATATGCTACTTTCAAGACTAACTGTGAAATTAACAGAAGAGTAATGCAATAATGATAACCAAGAAAATTCAATGAAGAGAAATTATTTCTAATTTTAATATCTAATTTTAGTAGTTGTAATATCAGATAAAATATTACTCAATTTTATCTATCCTAATATTTCTAATATCATATAAAGTAGTAGAGATTCTAACATTAAATTAAATAAAATTCAAGGTAGATAACTTTCAAAGAATAAAATATAAATATTAAACTTTGGTAAATGTAACACATTAAATAAAGTTAATTATAAAACTGATGATAAAAAGATAGGGCCCTTATAAAAGTAGGTATGGTGCATAAATAGATACATATAAACAACTAATAAATACCCTAAAGTATTTAACCTTTGGTGATAGAGGCAATTAGGTTGAATTTACCAGAAGTAGATATTTTTATTTGTTTGTTTCCTTATTAAAAACTTGACAAAATAGGGCCGGCCGAGTGGTGTGGTGGTTAAACACTGGCTTGGGAAGCCAGCGGCCCCGGTTCAGGTCCTACATATGAGGGTCAGTGACACTGCCCTCAAAAAAAAAAAAAAAAAAAAAAAAAACTTGACAAAATTACTTACTCAACATGAAACATTAATTAGTGTACAGCCTACTACTGTAAAATATATGATGACCCCTGAATTCAGCATAATCATAGTTAATAGCTTAAGTACTAGAATTACCCATTAAGTGGTATGTTTATGAGTAGTCAGATTTTAATTGAAATATACAAATTAAATACCTTGATTAGCTATTATATAAGCCATGTCCTATGACTGAGATAAGTCAGCTTTGTTTTTATGAAAACTGAGTTGAACATTTTTGGAAAACTCAATATAAATTTCATTTTTGATCAAAAGTCTTGTAAAAGCTTTACAATAAAATTGTAAAAATTGAAATTATTCTGGGCTGGCTGAGTGGCGTGGTGGTTAAGCACTGGCTTCGGAAGCCAGTGGCCCCGGTTCAGGTCCCACATATGAGGGCCAGTGACACTGCCCTAAAAAAAAAAAAAAAAATTGAAATTATTCTAAAACTAAGATTGGTTCAAACATATATTCAAGTTTTAATTTTTCTGGGGAGAAAATATAACTGAAAATTATAGCTAATATGTTTATGGTATTTTAATGGAAGATAAAGCAAAACTACAATCACGGGCCAGGTAAGTGCCTGAACCAAAAACTTCAAATATTAGTAAATAATACATGGTTACTCAATTTCTGTGAAAATGGACATTATAAGTTACATAAATATTGTATTTCCATCATTTTCTACTTCAAATTAATTTTAAATTAACTAACATACCATTTCAATATTTAATAAAACTCATTGATGAAAATAATGTAGATAGTTCCTGAATATTTATATGTTTGCTAATGGGAGCCATACAGGTATAGATAGAAATCAATTTAGTAATATATATCCAGAAACTTTATACGATTGTGTTCTTTGTTTTACCTGCATATCCTCCTCAGAATTTATTCCTAGAACAGTGTTATAAAATTTGGACCAAATCGCATGAGTAAAGAGGTAAAATTTGAAAACAATTTACCTCCATAATTTGGGAAATAACTAAATAAATTATATATGGTAAGAGATGATGTGGTCAAATTAAATATATTTATCAAAATACACATGGCAAAACTCCATTTAAGAAAGAAAGAATTGAATGTATACATAGCAGGAATTGGCAAACTTTTTCTGTAAAGAGCCAGATGGTAAATATTTTTTGCTTTATGGGCCATGCAATATCTTCTGCAACTACTCAATCCTCCTGTTGTATGGCAAAATTAGCCAAAACAATACATAAACAACTAATGTGACTGCACTGCAATAAAACTTTATTAACAGAAAAACTCAGTGAACAGTTTTGGTTACAGTTCATAGTTTGCCAACCTCTGATAAAGATTACTATTTGTAGTATAAAACATTCATAGAAATACGTAATATCAAATATTAATTGCAACCATTTTGAGCTATGAAGTTAGTATTGATTGTTTAAACATTTTATTGACATGAAAATTAATTTTAAAATGCTCACTTATCATAGTACACAACTTAAGAAATTGACAAACTAAATACATCTGTATAATTTGCACCCAATTCAAGAAATGAAATGGATAAATATTTACTTCTTTATATTTGCAGAATTTTTCAATATTCATTTATTGTGCACTTATTGCTTAAGCATAATGCAAAATATGAAAAAGAAATATACTTTAAAAATATCCCTACTGAATTATATAATATTTTTATTATTCATTTCCTCAACTTATTATTTTTTTTATACTGGAAGAGATTGTAATGAGAATTAACAGCAAATTATTTTAGAAGATGTGTTAGTAATACAGCTTCAATATCCTAAAGTGGATTTGGGTGACTTCTATATTTCCTGGGTACCACAAAATTGAATATTTTCTCTAAATATGCAATCTCTCAATTTGACTACTAACTCTACCTACCTACCTACATTTCAACCCATCCTACCATCTCCTATAATGATACTAATTTAATGTATATTTCCTGTAATTTTTTTCATGGCTTCTCAGAAACCTTAAATTAACAAATATTTCTTATTCCTCTTGAACACTCAAGATCTATCTCAATTGGATCTTTCTCATCAGCTCTTAAACATGATTAATTCTCTCCTGAATTAAATATTTATCTTGATCTAAACTCTGACCCCAACCCACTTTACAAATACCAGCTTATTTCTTGATTTCTGTTCATTCTGTTCATATAACTTGTTCATTCACTAATCCATGTTTAGAAATGGGCTATTCTTTATTTTTAGAACTGACTTCTAATTTCTGACTCTGAGTCCCCAGTCTGTCTAATGACACATAACTGCTTTCAGTTTAATTTAGTCTAATCCAGTGATTAATGAATCAATTTGAGATGTATAAATTAGTCACAGTCTAGTTAAAATTTTCTATTTTTATCTTTTCCTCAGGTTCCAGATTTTATATTCAGGAGTCAGAGAAGTGGGTGGGCAGGGATGTCATGTACCCACTGCTGACAGCAGCACAGCGTCTAGAAAGTATGTGTCCCATTTCATACTCTGTCATCTCCTGTCAATGTCATCCTTTTCCATGAATAGAAAAGGCTCTGGGGCAGTCTGGAGCAGGTGAAAGGAGAAGAGTCCTATGCAATCTTCTGGTGGAGGTCATTTCACAGATATGCATACCCTTCCCAGTCTCTGCCTTTTGACCCTGTTATATGACCTTTTGACCAAGAAAACCTCTTGAATACATGATGACCTAAGGATCTTCTCAATTGCTCTCCTGGTACGAGGGACCTCTTGTGACTAAGTCCACCATGCTAGTATGTTTCTTGCAGTTCCTACATCTATTGATGTGTTATGTATATAAATAATTATCATTTTCTAACTGCAATCTGGAAAATAGTGGCAGCGGGCGAGTTCCTTTCATTTCAGATATTCTAAAATTTAGAAAGTAGGTGTGTGATTAAAATCAAATTTATCTTTTTCTAAAGTTGTGTTGTGCTCCTCCCAGCCAGAATATAAGAAATAGGGGTGAAAATGAAGTTTTTTCTTCTAATATAAGATATTCTGTCTCTCTGTCTATCACATAATTAATTAACAACTGACTCTGCTTCTCAAAAGTCAACATGTTATCATCTTTCTTTTTTTTCTGGTCTTTAGCAACTAATTATACACACCACCTATGTATGTAACATACATCTTGTGTTCTACATGGATATTAGTTGCAGGAATAGAAGCAATTTACATAAGTTAAATATGATTGTAGGAGAGACAGAAAACAAATGTAGGCTACTCAGCAACCATGAGCAAAGGAAAAATCATTTTGGTAGATTGATCAGCAGCACTGTCAGCCAAATTTCAACCAAGAATAGCTATATATACTCTTCGTATACAGATGACAAACTGGAGAAATGTATATATGCCTCATAATGTTTATATGTCCCTCTATGAACATTTTTTTAAATAAAAAGTAAAAATAAGCAGTATGTTGATAAATGCTGTGGAGAAAAAACTCAAGAAAAATATAGAAAAGTTAGCAGAGGGGTCTAACCGAGATGCCAGCATTCAAGTAGAGAACCTAGAAACAGGTGAGAGAGCAAGATGGCATAAATCTACATAAAGTATATTCTACTCAGAAGGTAACATGCTGAGCATTTTCTAAAGAATAGCAAGGTGGCCAACCTGGTAGAAAAAAAAGAAAAAGTGAAAAAAAAAGAGAGTCTTAGTCTTAGGATAAGAGATCCAGGAGGTAATAAATAGGGAAGATTTAGGGATGATAAGGAGATGCTGGCTTTAAGTTTGGGATGCCTATTTGATATCCAAAAAAGAAATCAAGTAAGCAGTTAAATTCTTGGCTGGAGATGTAAAGTTGAAAACTGTTAGAGTACAGATGTCATTTAGAATCAAGAAATTTAACAAGATCATGGATAAAGTGCGAGAAGAAAAGAAAAGATGTCCAATAGGCCTGCCGAGTGGCATGGTGGTTAAGAGCTGGCTTGGGACGCCAACTGCCCCGGTTTGGATCCCACATAGGAGGGCCAGTGACACTGCCCTCTAAAAAAAAAAAAAAAAAAGAAAAAGAAAAGATGCCTAATGATTTATTCCAAGGGTAGTACAGAGCCTAAAGGCTTGAGAGATGAAGAAGAACCAGCAAAGAAGACCAAGGAACACGTAAGAAGAAAAATTAAAAATTGCTTTGTTCTAGAGGCAAGAAAAGAAAAAAAAAATCAGGGTGAGAGAGAGATTAATCAACTGTTCAAGTGCTGTTGCATGGTTTACTGACTAGAGTATTATGAATTAACAATTGGTTTTAGAAATATGGAGATTTTTAATGACGTTAAGAACAATTTCAGCATCTTATGAAGTGTGAATGTTTATTTAGAGTGGGTTCAGGTGAAAATAGAAAAAGGAATTGAAAAAGTGGGAATATAGAAAATTCTTTTGAAGTTTTTTTTTTCTATAAACAAAAAAGAAATAGAGTAGTAGTTATAGAAACTGGTGGAGTCAAGTGGATTTTCATTTTAAGTACGAGAGTTTATTGTGTGATGATATGAAAGCTCTGGTGGAGAGGGAAAAGTTGACAATTCAAAAGAGAAAGGTCATAAAAATTATGTTTGGTACTTGATAATGAGAAAGAATGGTCTTTCTCTAATAACCAAGTGAAAAGTTTAGCATTAGTTTTGAGTATAAAGGGTTCATCATTAGTGATAGAAGAGAAAGTCAAACTTAGATGCAAGTGGGTTGGTAGACCGGGTAGAGGAAGCTATTCAAAGTTCTTCTCGCTTTTATTTTCAGAGTGAAATAAGTCAAGGTGTAAGTAGAGATTTAAGGAAATTTGCGGAACATATGTAATGGTTGCCCAAGAGAGTGAATAGACTAGGAAAATAGAATATGATTGTGAGTCATCATGAAAATACACTTCAAATTAATAATAACAAAATAATATGTAAGCAATTAGCATGTTTGTGTAGTTTCCTCCATCTTGGTTAGCTATATAGTTCAACTTTAGATGTAGGCAGAGTTGGATAATTGCAATTTGTGGTTTTATCAAGCAAATATGGAAAGCAAAGAATCAATATGTGGACACAAGAAAGTTGAGGGCACACTGAGTGTGTGAGTATAATTGACCATAATGTTTAAATTGGTAAAAGAATAAAAGAAAAAGATGGGGATTGTATAAAAGCAATAAGATTAATGTATTGAAATGAAAAGATTGTTGGATATTAGAGCAAGAACTCATTGAGAAACTTGATTGGTAATTGAGATTATAGAGAGATTACAATGATGAATTTTAGGGCACCTTCTATGATGACAGAAATGTTCTGTATCTGTGCTGTCCAATACATTAGCCACTAGCCATATATGACTATTAAAAATTAAACATGCAATATTGATTGCTACAGTCAAATCTGGGAACTATATTTGGACCTTTATTCAATGTCTTTACACATGATGCATCTTGTGCCTAGAATAGCTTTCCTTCATGTTCTGCATACTTCCAGAGGAAGACTCAGGCTTTAGCACAGGCACTTTCATTTCTCCTGTTCCCCTTTCCCTTACTGAGTTACATACCTTTCCAATGTGCTCACTTGGCATCTATAAATGAGCTGTATTTTACTGATCACATTTTCTCTTCAGCTGAGGTTCTTGGAAAGAGATGTTCTATTTTAATCACAATATCCATAATCTATCATGGCACCTAGTACCTGGGAAGTTTTGGGCATATATTTGTGAAAGACTAAAGAAGATAGAATTAAAGAAAAAGGTGAAAAGGAGGGTGATAGAAGGGAGAGAGGTGAAGAGGAAGGGAGGGAAGGAGGGAGGGAGGAAGGAAACAGAAAAATATTAGTGCTGGGGAAGAAAGTAAAAAAGAAGAGATGGAAACTATAGACAACTTGTTATAAAAAGAAATATCTTCTTAAAATCAGATTGGGTTAATATATGGACCAGACTGTACTGTGAAGGAGTGAGTTTGTCACTGATTAAGGTATTTAAAGAAAAAATATGTGAGTGACTGTTAGGAATATATAAAATGCAGTGTTTTGTTTTGTTTTTTTTTGTACTGGATGACAGGCCTTACTGAATAAATTCCAACATCCTACGAGACTCAAATATTTCATAACTCTGTCTTGAATGTTGCCCAGTTTGAGAGGTTATTATACAAATTAAGACATTCTTAGAAAATCTTCTATTGTTCTTTTTTACTTTCCTACTTTACCACATACAAACCTAGCCTCATGATGTATATACTTGCTTACAAATGATCAGCTAGCTATTAAAGTGTAGTTAAAACTGCTAATTAATAATATGAAAGTTTATCACTGGCATACATCTTAATGAACAACATAAAGTAATCAAAAATAATTCCATATAAGTTTTCTGGATATGAAATATTTAAAATATTTAATAAAACAATACCTATAAGATAATATTTCTACCATTAGAATTTTACTAATTTATGACATTAAATTTCTTATGACTCATAAATAAGTGGCTCTGCATAGTTATTGTCAGTCAAACATTTAAATAGTTGGAAATTATTCAGTAGAATGCCAAGAAAAAGGAATTTTTATAAAGGTTGATGATTACACTAATTTTAACATCAGAATGACAGGCATTGGAACATTTGCACTCATAAAATTACAGAAATATCAGAAAAACAGATGGGCATAGAAATAATAGAGGGATTAAGTAGAAATAGCAGCTCTAAATGAATCTGAGAATTTATAATTAACAAGGTAACCTCTATTAAAATTGTCCTAGGTTCATAAGTTTGTAGCAAAATTATTTTTCTTATTGTACCATAATTACTTTTTGAATGGAAAGAATGGAATTGTTTAAAACACTGGAAAGGATAAAAGACAAACATGAAAAATAGAAAGAGAAGACCAATTAAAACCATTACTGTAGCACTGGCATTATCGATGGCATGTTCTCATCCGTGTGTGTGTGTGTGTGTGTGGCCATTAATCATGCAGTCTAAAGATGTCCATGCAAGTGTTAAATAATCATTAACAACACTGAGTATTGTGTCATGATTTTATCATAATATATATTCATTCTAGATGATAATCCTTCATTTTGATAACCATTATTGCTATCAGAACTTTGAGCACCATCAGAATGTGGCTATAGGGTACAAAGTGCTCTTAGAACCAGGGTGAGCTTGGAAGCAAAGCATGGACAAGGATGTGAGCAGAGGACGTAGTTCAAATAAGTCAGATTCTGGAAATCATTCAAAGTTTGGGCCATTAGGAGTTTCTGATGGACTGACTGCAATGTGTTAGAGAAAGTGAGGAATCAAAACTTACTCCAGGCTCTTCCAGTAAAATGGCACAATAGACAGATGCTGTGCTAACTACCTCCCAAGACCGCACCAAAATTACAAACAAATTATACAGCATTCAACCCTGGAGGTCCCCAGAGCACTAGATGAACAGAACCACTAAACAAAGAACTTAAAGAGGAGGCCACATCGAGTCTGGTAGGACAGATGGAGACGTGAGAGGGCGAACCCCGTGAGGGAAGCCCCAGCCATGGGAAGCTTGTCGGGTTGGGGGAGAGACCCTCTGGCTGCACACCAAGCTCACCAGCCCAGAGTTCCTTTGCCGGGAAGAGAAGTTCTAATATAGCCGGCAGTAAATTAGTGCAGACTCTCTTTGCTCAGCTCAGTGAGGCTAAGAGCGGCTGGAGAATCAGTGGGGCTGGCACCCGGGGTTGCTCTCCAGTGAGCACTTACCTGGTTCCTGGTGGAGGGAGTGGCTGTGTGAGCCGGGAGCCTGTGGGGACAGACTGGACTGAGCACCTTTGGTGCAAAGGCTGAAGGTGTTTGGAAGGTTGTTCCCGTGGTGTGGAGCCTGTACGCGAGTGGTGTAGGGAGGGCGCCATTTTGTCGGGTTTGGGCCCTCCCACAGAGGATCAGGTCCAGGACCTCATTGGTCTGGTGGAATTGGCTCAGAAGTGCGTGTGTGTGCGTGCGCATGCGGCCTTGGATCCTCCCCCTCTGCCTGGCTTATACTGTGTTGCCAGGGAAACGCTGGGCGGGTGCCCTCTGGCTCCAACAGGCTGCTCACTGAGACCCGGGAGTGCATGAGCCGCCTTGGATCACCACCCTCCACACAGCTTGTGCTGTGTTGCCAGGGAAATGCCTGGTGGGCGTGCTCTGGCTCCAACAGGCTGCTCACTGACATGTGGGAGTGCTCAAGCCGCCTCAGGTCCCCGCTCTTCATGCTGCGCTTGCAGAGTTGCCAGGCTGGTGATTGGTTGTCGGGCAGCTCGGCCTGATCTGCGAGCAGCTGATCAGGGCAGGCTGAGACTGGGAGTTTTCCTGGGAGTGTTGTGCCGTGAGCTGTGTGCCTGCATGATCCAGCCAGGGCTCTCCTAGTGATCTATCTAATACATCAAAGCAATCCCAGAGAGACAGCCAGAATGGGGAAACGAAGAAACATGTCACAAGTAAAAGATCAGAAGAATCCTCTAGAAATGGAACTAAATGAAACAGAGGGATCCAAACTTTCAGAGACATAGTTTAGAACACTGATGATAAGAATGTTTAAGGAACTTAGCGAGAACATAAAGAAGGATAGGGAAACCATAAAAAACAACCTCTTAGAATTAAAGAATACAATAACTGAAATGAAGAACACATTTGAAGGAATCACCAGTAGAGTAGATGAAGCAGAGGAGCGGATCAGAGATTTGGAAGATAAAATAGAAGAAATCACCCAGCTGGCACAGCAAAAAGACCAAAGAATAAAAAACAATGAAAATAGTTTAAGAGCCCTATGGGACAAGGTGAAACGCAATCACCTTCGACTCATAGGAATACCAGAAGGAGAAGAGAAGAAGCAAGGGGTCGAAAATGTATTTGAAAAAATAATGACTGAAAACTTCCCTACCCTGGTGAAGGAAATCAACATACATGCCCAGGAAGTGCAGAGGATTCCAAACAAGCTGAACCCAAACAGGTCCACACCAAGATACATCATAGTTAAAATGGCAAAGCTTAAAGACAGAGACAGAATCCTAGAGGCTGCAAGAGAAAGACAGCAGGTTACATACAAAGGAACCCCTGTTAGACTAACAGCTGACTTGTCTACAGAAACTCTGCAGACCAGAAGGGAGTGGCAGGAGATATTCAAAGTGACACAAAATAATGGCCTACAACCAAGATTGCTGTACCCAGCACAGCTATCACTTAAAATTGAAGGAGAAATAAAGAGCTTCTCAGAAAAGAATAAGCTTAAGGAATTCATTACCACCAAGCCAGCATTGCAAGAAATGTTACAAGGGCTTTTTTAACCAAAAGAAAGGGGTAAACAAGCTAACCCAGGGAGACCAGGAATACAAATAACAAAATGGCAATACATATGCACCTATCAATAATCATTTTAAATGTGAATGGGCTAAATGCTCCAATCAAAAGACAGAGAGTGGCTGAGTGGATAAGAAAATAGAACACATGTATATGCTGTTTACAGATGGAATAAGATATTTCATGCAAATGGAAATACGAAAAAAGAAAGTTGGAGTACCAATACTTATTTTGGACAAAATAGACTTTAAAATGACTACAATAAAAGACAAAGAAGGGCTCTATAACCCTAATAAACATCTATGCACCCAACATAGGAACTCCTAATTACATATAACAGATTTTGACAGATATAACGACAGAGATCAACAGTAACACTATCATAGTAGGGGACTTCAACACCATTGTCACCAATGGACAGACCCACTAGACAGAAAATCAACACAGAAAGAGGGGCCTTAAATAATACTTTAGACCTGCTGGACTTCATTGATATTTTTGGAGCATTTCATCCTGAAAAAAACAGAATATATATTCTTCTCAAGTACACATGGGACATTTTCCAAGACAGACCATGTTAGACCACAAAACAAGTCTCAGTAAATGTAAGAAGATTGAAGACATATCAAGCAAATATAAAGGAAAAACTGATGGTTGCTGGCTAGGAGGGAGTGGGGAAGAGGGAGAGGGGGAAGGTTTTGGACAGTGTATGTGGGACTACAATGTTGCCGCAGGGATATGGGGGCAGTTTTGGGAGTGTAATTGATAATGTTGCCAAGAGACTATTATGTTGTGTGAAATAAGTCAGTCAGAGAAGGACAGGTACCTTGTGATCTCACTTGTGTGTGGAGTCTGAAGAGCTGAGTGAACGATCAAAGTAAACAGACTCGTAGATGTAGAGGAAAAACTGAGGGTTGCTAGTTGGGAGTGGGGTGGGAATGGGGGGGAAGGGGAAGGGATTAGACAGCATAAATCGACAACTACAATATTGCCACAGGGATATGAAACACAGGTCGGGGAATATAATAATGTTGTAAATATTTTGTGGTGTGTCAGATAGTCCCATGTCTTGTTAGGGAGACCACTTCATGGATGGAATAGAGGCTTGATCACTGCACTGTACACCTGAAGCTGATGTTGTATAGTATTGTATGCCAACTGTAATTGAATATGTGAATGGTCACGGGATGTGGAGTGTACTGTGGAGGGGAGTCAGGGGAGTTGTGATAGATATGTATGATATGGGGGGGAGTGGGGTGGCGAACTGGGGGAGGTGGGTTGTCACTTTGGGAGGTAAAGAGTATAACTATTGCATTGTGTTTTACACCTGAAACTAATAAAAAAAAAAAAAACTTACTCCAATATTTGAGTCCCTTGTAATGATAACTTTTAGAAAGGCACTACTCAGAAAAGCTACCATTATAAAAAATACCAAAAGAAACTGGTCTAAATAAACATTTTAAATGTTTACTGATTGAAGATATTCTTAGAAAATAATCTTAAAGCCCAATACAATTCTTATCTTTGCTTCTCCATAGGTAAGCTTGTGCATGTTTGTTTTTTATCCTGTTTTCTTCTAGGATTTTATTTTCATCTTTTGTATCCTGAAGTTTGAATATGATATGCCTAGTGTGGTTTTTTGGTACTTACGTTCTTTGTCCACTGAGCTTCCTGGATTTGTGATTTAGTGTCTGTCATTTTGGAAAATTCTTGCTTTTATTACTTCAACTATTTCTTCTGCTCTTTTTTTCCCTTTCTTCCCTTTGTATTCCAAGTATGTGTAAATTATACCTTTTGAAACTGTCCCATGTTTCTTGGTTGTTTGGGATTTTTAAAATAATTTTCTTGCATTTTATTTCCACAAGTTCCTATGGACACATCTTTAAGTTCATTGATTCTTTTCTCATTCATGTCTAATGTATTCATGAGATCATTAAAGATTATTTTTTTTCACTTCAGTTAGGTTTTTGGGTTTGTTTGTTTTTTTTGCATTTCCTATTGATACATTTTTAGTTTCCATCTCTCTGCTTATATTACCCATTTGTTCTTTCACGTTCTCTACTTCTTAAATAAAAGGTCTTAACATACTCATAATTATTTTCAATTCCCTATCTGATATTTCCAAAATTTATATCACATCTCTTTTTGGTTTTGATACATGCTTTGTCTTTTCAGACTATTTACCTTTTAACAGTTTTTTGTTTTGCTTTCTTTTGTTTTTATCCTTTTTTTGGTAAATCAAACATGATGTATTGGGTAACAGGAACCAAGGAGAATGAGCCTTATTTTATGTTTATATGGCTAGGTGTTAGCAGTTCAGTGTTTTTTGTAGCTTTAGGTAGCAGAGGCTTCAAATTTCTCTTCTGTTCTTGGTTTTATCTCTCCTATGTCTTTTGCCTTATTGAAGAACTCACCTAGAATCTGAGTATTATCGGCATTAATCCATTGTTTTATTTAGATTCTATTTTTGTGGGTGGTAAGGTGTGGAGAGGAGGGCTTTCTATAATCTTATGAATAAATAATAGTTTTTAAATGGGACAGTGTCCCTGGGTTGTGTGTGACCTTCACAAGTGTTCCTTAGCTTTTTTTTTTCTTTTCTCTCCTTAGATGAGACAATAAGGCTGGAGTCAGCGGGAGTCAGGAAATTTCTTTTCCTTCAGGTGAGATAGGCCCTGGTAAGTTTGATCTTTATTTTTCCTGGATAGTTAGCCTTTATTATGGAGAATGTTCTGAGTCTATTTTAATTACATTCCATTTTTACTTGTCACAATCATTAAGGAGTCTTTTTTGGCTCTTCACCATGAAAACCTGGTGTCGTTCCTGGATATAAAATCCATTAACATATGACACATGACCTATCTCCTTCCTCCTCCCAGTCACCTAAAAGTATGAGATCACACCCTCTGGAGTTTCTCACTCTCATGCCAGCCCACAGTCAGCTTTCAGAAATTTGTCATAACTATTAATAATATGTAATATTTTTACCAGTCTGTAGTTCTATCAACTTCTGCTACAAGTAAGCATATTATCATCTGTGGCTCTCTAGATTTACCTATCTCTAAGAGTGGTGCTCTGTTTTGGCAACACCAGTTTTCTGAGAAAAGTTGTTAATTTTCAATGTGTTAAGCTTTTTTGTTGGTGTTCTAAGATTGGGAGTGACAACTTCCAAGCTTCTTACATGTCATGGCTCAATCTGGAGGTCTGTGCAAACTATTTTATCCAGCATTTCCAAATCCAGGATTTATCTTTAGAACATTAATGTAGAGGTATACAAAGGTGCAGGTAAACAACTGGTGTTGTAACATTATCTAAATGTTGTAACATTAATATAGATAAATAAGAAATAATCTAAAGACCAAGAAAGGGATGTGGAGTAATTTCAGTACCCCCAAATACAGACATATGATACATCTGTTAGCATCAAATATGTTCATTATATATTGTTAATATTTAAAAGGTCACTTATAAAACAATATATTTAATGGTACAAAAATTTGTCTTAGTATAAGTAGTCAAAAAAAAAATAATAATAAACCTGAAAATACATTTAAAAGTAATTACCACTGAATAGAAGATTTGTCTTTTATGCTTTTCCTTTCAACTAGTTTGTTTAGTATTAAACCTAATTTTTTAATGAAGAAAATAGGATGATTAAAAATGGAATTAGTGTGAAACTCAGGAAAATTGAATTATAGTTAATTTAAGCCATATATTTATTATATTTAAAATATATTTATTATAATTTAAGCCATGATTCCCAAAATCATGTTTCTATAATAATAATTTAAAGCTCCTAATGGTAGTGTCCTTTTATCTTATTGTATGTAAGTCTTAAAATAAATTATTAGTATAAGAAGGAACAGAAGGCATAATAACTATTCTTTCTAAAGGTATGAGTTAAATTTTTTTAAATGAATGGTAAATAAAATTTCACTTAAGCTGTTTTGAAACCAAAGGTCATTAAATTTTCTAATCAATCTTTATCCATTCATGTGGCTTAGAATATTTAATTTCAGGTTTTATAATTTTTTATTCTTCACATCACTGGAATTTTCATAGTTGTAAAATGGTACATGAATATTTCAATGTCTGAGGAATATCATTGATGACCATCATCATAAACATTCATATTCTGTTTTCTAAAATCAAGACAGTTAATAAAATATAACAATTTTACCAAAACAATGCATCTGTACTTCCTATCAACATAATATTAGTAAGTTGATTACTCACCACAACACCTACTTCATACATTACAAATACAAATATGTTATTTTTAAAACTGTCACAATAATCAAAAGAGTTAGGTTTCTTTCTTTTTTTTTAAATTAAGGTAAGTATTGAAGATCTCAGCATTTTTTGTTCTGATTTTGTCTTTTGCATTTTTACATAAGAAATAAAATAAGTTACTGAAATATTTCAAAGATCAAGTTTTATATAAAGTTTATTTAAATATTTTCAGTTCAGAGGAAGAAACCTTTAGCTAAAATTCAGTGTTTATGTATTGTATGTATATACTTATGCAAACATTTGCAAAAAGCTAGCATTAGAAAATAATTTACTGTTAGTGAACTTTTTTTTCTTCAAGTTTCAGGTATTTATTAATCAGTGTAAACCCCAAATTAACACACCAACATGATTTTGTTGCATATGGAGGGGGAATATTCCTGGTTAAGTGGAAAATTGTGCGGACAGCTTCTAGAAGACCTTCATTCTAAGCAGCTTTATAGAAACATTTCATTTAGAAGTCTGGACCTTCTTTCTTCAGTTTGCTGTAATCTACATTCACTGAGTAGAACTTGTATTGCTCATTGGGACCCAGTTTGTTCCAGGGTTCTGGGTTATTCTTTTTATCCCAAGAGACATCTGGACTGAACAACGCCAGGCACATGACATACAGCGCTACTCCGGTACCTCCAGCTCCAATAAATACAAAGAGGGGGATCAAGCTCGGATGTTTCTTGGCCTGGCTGAGGATTTGGCGCAGCATGGTTGCGGCAGGGGTCTCGGGTCCCGGAGCACAGAAAACCAAACACGGCGAAACCCCGCACTAGGGAGTCTCTCTGTTAGTGAACTTTTGTTGTGGCATATTACAAATCACTACTTTTATTTATAGAGCATTATTACAAGTGTGATTTAACTAAGGAACTTTTTCCTAGTGGACTGAAGGAGAGGTTAATGGCATAATGAAATTTTACAAAATAAACAGTAAGACATTTACCATCTTTCAACCAGTAGATGGTAAATTAACAGTTAATAATGTTTGCATATAATATGCATTCATATATCAATAAGTTATATTAAGGAATTCCTTTAACTGACAGCAGGTATTAATTAAACTATATAGTTTCTGTGTAACCAACCAAGCAAAAGAATATTGGACAAGCAAGATTTGATATTGTTAAACCACAACTCTCTACATAATTATTTCTTGACACAGGCATGTAATTTATGTTATATGAGGTGAAATGGAGAATATGTGGCAAAGTCATGGAAGGAGAGGGAACCTGCGGTTAAGAGGAAGGAGAGACTCAAGACCAATAGGGTGTTAGTTCAAGACATGTGCTGATGAGACTGTAGGCTCAAACATCAGTGGATTTAAACTTGGACTTAATGTCATGAAAAGTCTATGGGATGCAGCAAAGGCTTGGATCTGAGATGTTATGGTTTAGTCATGGAAGTAAGATGTTAAAATATATATGAATTTGTAGCCCTTAAAGATATAGGGGCTGAATTAAGCCTCTTGGAAGGCTTAGGGGTAGGGGAGATATATTAGTAAAAGCTCCAGGGTAGATCATTTAAAAAAAAAAAAGGCAATTCTAGCAAGAATATTTATATAATTGTGTTAGTAATGGCTTTTAAATCTGAAGAATACTGAATGACCAAGAATTAGAGACCTATAAGGCCATTGATCAGTTCTTTCTTAAATGAAGAACACATAGACATAACTTGGATAAGCTGGAAAAGATGACAGTATTTGAATTGGATGGGGTAGTATGCCTTGGTTATTTCCAAGGGCATTAGAAAGAGATAATGTCATACTTTGTTTCTAAACGAAAGACTTGCTATAGGATCTTATTGTATGTGGACTTGGTGTCACCATGGATCAAGCCCGAAGGAAAATCTTAGTATTGATAGTGAAATTCATAAATTTAGCATAATAATTTCAATAGGAGAATTTTTTCTTTTAGCTATAATGCTAGCCTAGTCTTCTTGACTGTTTATGTGTTAGGTTCTTAAATGGAAAATGTTACTAATTAATATTTAATAGGAAGAGAAGAAGTGTAAATCATGAAGATTCTGCATAAAATCTAGAATGCATTGTTTTCAAAGAAGTTGTGAAAAGGCTGTACATGAAAAGGAGTGATTTGTTTTTTTACTTTAAATATATTAGATTGTTTTATGAAAGAGGAGAATCATAGAAATGAGCAAACAGAAATACTCCTCTTATTCATTCTCTTGCTTCTAATGAGCAATATTTAACATAAATAAAACAATTAGGAAGAAATAAAGAACCTATGTGGAACAGGCTTCAACTTCTGATAATATAAAGGAGAGCAAACATTATAAAGAGATTGATCCATGGTTGCACAATCTGGTGACTGATCTTGCTTGTTCAGATGGTGTCTTCTATATTCCGTATTCGCAGAGAACCATTATTGTAGCATATACATCACTATCTCTATCTATCCAGAGACAGGGTACCCAGCCAGGAGGATATTTCAGGTTAGAACCATGGGATGTAGATTAGGTGAAGTGTATGATTGCTGTCTTTCCTTTTTTTCTATATTACGCACTCTCAATATATTAAACTCTGTCTTAAGAGCCTACATTTTCAATTAACTATGTTATGAGACTGTATGGATGGCCAAGACAAAAATGAGATAAACTTTATGTCCCCAACTTTATATCCCACCTACTCAGTGGCCATCTATGCATTAATCATATTTAATCCATTCAACAGTTCTCCAAGGTAGGCACAAAACTAGTTCTGTTTAGTTAAGGACACTGAGGATTAAAGAACTGAATAACTTGCTCATGTCCAGATGGATAGTAGTAGATTTGGGATTTACTGTCAGCCTTGTGCCTCTGTGTTCATAACATTTGGCTTATTACCCATTTCTTAATTCATTCACTCACTTACAAAAAGTACCACACAAGGCATTATTCAGAATACAAACTGGACTAGAAATAAACACATTCTAAGGAAAACATAAAGACTTACGGAGGATAAATATGTGCTGTCAAATGACATGGGAGGGCAAAAAAACCCAAACAAACATTTATAAAACCCAAAACCTTGTGGCACTCTTTCTTCCATGTCCTTACAAACAAACAGATTTAGAATTGGTTAATAGAGATTGATATTCAGAATATTAATTAAGTAATAGGTTCTCAATTAATTAAAAGATCATCAAGGTTATTAAAAACACAGGTATTAATGACATACTATCTTTTAGAGCTACAAAATTAAAAAATATGTCTACAGAAATACAAAATGATGATGCATTTTTCTATAATACAATCAGAGTACACAAAAATGCCCTATTAATTAGTATTTTATCTTACGTTTCTGGAAATGAAGTATTCCATTTGTATCCAATATTTGTACTTGTAAAATAGATTATATATTTAGAAGTACCTTAAAAATCATCGTGCCCAGGCTCTGACACAATGCCGGAATGACTTCTAGTACACAACATCCCAAAAGTGCACTTTCGTGAGAGGATGGGAGATGAAGGCTGGGGGAGGAACTGTCATTCCATTTCTTTCACAATAACAGAAACTTGATTACTTCAAAAAAAAAAACCAATTACAATCTCCATCATAAAACTGCAAAAAGTTCTTTCACATAGTGAACAAAAAATGTTTCCTGGAAACTTATAACCATTGTCCCTAATTCTCCCCTTTGGAGCTAAAACAGCAAACTAATACCCCTTGCACAAGGTACTAATAAAATTATTTATTAAAGAATGGGAAATTTTTATTTTCTTGTACCATAAGGGAATAGAGAGAAGAGCCCAAGGGAATTTCTTTCTTTTGTTTGCCTGCATGCCAACACAAACTGCTTTAAAAAATTGCGCTGTAACATGGTCAGGGATCAACATAATGAATACCACTGCTATAAAAATGACTAGTACCTAGGAAACACAAAATATCTGGGGAATTTAAACTGAACAAAATTCTGGCTTCTGAAGAAAATGCAGGATTTCTTTAGGGGATTCATTCAAAATTCTTCTTACCTTCTTCAGAAACAAAAAAATCAGGGATAGCTTATGGGAAAAGTTTATTAGGACACAATTTTTTTTAAATCACTGAAACAAAATTACATCCAGAATATTTATTGAGAAATCTGAGTGTAGGTATATATTACCTAAGTTGTAAGTAACATATTTAATATTTTATTTGAAGTATCACAAGCATATAGAAAAACTACACAAAAACAGAAAAAAAGGAAAATAATATACAAGTATAAAATATCTAGATGTAATTAATATTAACATTTTGTATATTTGCTTCATATTGGTTTATACTAAACAGTACAGTTTCCTTCCCATGGTATTTTATCATCCTCCTACTTCACTTATTCCCCCAAAAGTGAACAAGAACAAAGTATTTTGCTATTTGTTATTTATTACTCAGAAGCATATTATTATATGTTATTTACATATTTATATACCCATAAAAATACATAGTATTTTTGGTATTGTAAATTTTAGTTGAAATGGTATCAAATTCATTAGCTTTCTTTATTCAATATTTTGTTTATGTAGTTTATAAATATTGATATATTTTGCATTAGATCGTTTATTTTTTTACATTACAGGTAATTATAATATACAGATTTTTAAAAAATCTATCCATTTTCTTATTAGTGGACAATTATTTCCAAAATATTGCCACTACAGATAATACTGCAATAAAAATTTTCTAGATTATACAGTAATAGTAATCAATAAATTTCTCTCTGTAAGAATCTTTATAAAATGTATCTTCTAGTTTTTAACATGAGTTAGGTAGTATGCCTTATAAAAAATATGGTTATGTATATACTGGGACAGAAATGGTTGTATTTTAATACTTTTCTGGAATATTCTATACAATTATGAAAATTTCTATTTAGGAAAAATGAACCTTTAGCAATCTTTATCATGCTGGTTTTGTGGTTGTAAAATTGTAGTATACTATTAATTCCTCACATGCCTTTTGCATAGAGCCTTCTAGTTCTACATGTAATTCACACTACATTGTCAACTTTATACTGCATGTTAATACTTAGATCTTGAGAAGGGAACTTAATGGATTTAATATTACTGTGACAAAGCCCCATTTCTCTGTGGCTTCTGGCATTGAATCTCTGCATCAAGCACAATCTGGGAAATGAACCAGGCAAATCCACTTAGAACAGCTGGTGGGCTAGGGCTTACTAGGTTCCCTGGAACAGTATAAATAGCTGGAAGTGAATCAGAGGGAAGATAAATCTTGTAGTTGATAGAGCAGATGGTATAGCATAATTTTGGAAGTCAGTTATCTCACTGTTCAAATTTTGGCCCCTGTTATTATTAACACTAGTTGTGTTACCTTGGGCAAATCATTTAACCTCAAGCTTTTAATTTTCTTATCTATAAAATGGGTATAACAATTTCAAATTTAGCCCATTATTAAATGCTAATGATAGATAACATGTATTGAATGTTTATTTTTTCCAGGCACTGTGGTATAAGATTTTAATGCATATATTCATTTAATTCTCGTAGAACTTGATGAAGCAATTGCTTCTAAAGTTCCCATTGAACATAAGAAAATGGATTACATACAAACAAAATAAATTGTGGAGAGTTACAAAGCTATCATATGGCAGAGCTCTGATATGACCCAAGTCATTTTGTATCCATGGCTATCACCCTGAATTCATTGAAAAACTGTACCTAACATTTAATTCCTTATATCAAAATGGATTGTTTTGAGTTGTGAGACACAGAAGCCCCCAAAATAGAAAGGTCTGTAAAGTATTTTTAGTCATTCATATAACAATGGCAAATTTTACTTTGGGAGTCCTAAAGCAGCTGCTAGT
Source organism: Aselliscus stoliczkanus (assembly GCA_033961575.1). NCBI lineage: Eukaryota > Metazoa > Chordata > Mammalia > Chiroptera > Hipposideridae > Aselliscus > Aselliscus stoliczkanus. The sequence goes on along the minus strand of CM066731.1, from coordinate 133,633,020 downwards.
CTCAGGATTGCTCTAGTTCACAGAAGGACCTGAGAAATTTTCTTAGCATTTGTGCATCTCAGATTTCCTTATATATAAAAAGCAGAAGTTAAAAAGTTTTAATTTTGATCTAGCTTAACAATGTTCAACAAGTCATATGTATTTTCATAAAAATATATGCTCAATATATGTTCTTTCTGTTGTTTACACAACTCACAATTGACAAATATACAGGCAATAAAATCAAGGTTATTATATATTTTTGAAAATTATCTTGCAAATTTTATATAATAAATATAAAATATTATTCAATATTTTTTCTCATCACAATCAAGTGTCTTATGTGAACAAAGACACCTCTATTTATGAAGAGGTCTTTATATCAAGATGTTAAAAAGAAAAATGCTTTCTTCTTAAATTATATAAGTGAGAAGTGTGAGATCAGTTGCAGATTTTCCATTTAATGCTGCTCGTTATGAAGGATTTTGTTCACCTCCTTATTGCTCCTGATTTGATAAATTAATTGACAGCTGAGGTGCCGATATTCAAGAAGGATAACAGCCTCAGCATTCTTAGCCTAAAGTTCTGCTCTCAGATATACATACTGGCTCATGTATGGTCTCTTGGATGCCCACACATGAATATTATCTGTTAAGTAAATAAAATGAGTATATATTATGTCACTTTAAACAGCATCTGGAGTAACATTTTGAAACAGGCTTTAAGTGTTCTATGACACTGAAGCTATAGTTTTTAAATTTGATGATACCTGCAGATTCTGAAGAAAATGATGCCTTACACTTGGAGAAGAAGAAATATGTTATTTGAGAGATGATGTGGTTGCCAGAAAACAGGTTACGAATATGTGTAAAATCATTAAAGTTGCAAAAACATGTCAAATGACAGGAGCATGATAAGTCACATTTTTAAGAAAAGTAGAGCATGGGTAGGTCCCTAAAATAGAAACTTCTAACTAAATAATAAAAACAAAATAAATTCAAATGCAAAATAAAATGTAAAAATAATGAAATATTTTTAACAAAACCATATATTTTGAAGCAGAGGTATTTTGGCATTATTAAACTGTGTCACTTTGGGAGACATCACCAAGATGACAGGATAGGAGGCTCCTGACTGTCTCTCCTGCAATGGATGTACCAGATACACAACTATGCAAGATCCAATATCCTCTCAGAGTAATCCAGAAACTTGTATAGTAATTCCTACACACTGGGCAGTTGAGAAAATACATTCAAACAGGTAAGAAAGGCTGAGACACAGTCGTGCCATAAACCCCACCACCAAGCACAGTGTCTTAAAATCAGGAGGGAAACATGGACTCCCACTTTCTCTCCGAGGAGTGAAGAGTTTGTATTACAAATCTAGCACTCCAATCTCTGAGGCTGCCACTCAAGGGACAGACCCACAAATCATCTAACCAATAGGGTTAGGCATTTACATATTTCACAGGATAACAGTAAACAAAGAAGCAGTTTTTAAACAAGCGTGTGAGCATTTACAGTAGCTCTCCCATCTAAGGTCAATAATCACTAAAATATAAATTGAATAATTTCTTTAATCAAAAGATGTATAATTGCTGCATGGGTTAAAAAATAATAATAAGACCCAACTCTACAAGAGACTCACTTCAGCTGTAGGAACAAATATAGCCTGAAAGTGAAGGGATGTAAAAGATATTCTATGGAAATATAAACAAAAAGAAAACAGGGGTTGCTATACGCTTATGGGTCAAGATACTAAACCAAAAATTGTGACAAGAGACAAAGAAATTTGTTACATATGATAAAGGGGTCAATTTATCAAGAAAATACAACAGTTGTAAATATTTATGGACCCAGCATAAGAGCATATAAATATATAAAGTAAATATTAACAGATATAGAAGGGAGAAATAGCAATACAATTTATGGGGATTTCATTACCTCATGTTCAGCAATAAATTATCAAGACAGAAAATCGATATGAAATATTTGATTTGAACTACACTTTGGACCTGATAGACCTAGCAGACATGTATAGAACATTTTATCCAACTAGCAGAACACAGGTTCTTCTCGAGTGCACAAGGAACATTCTCCCGTATAGATCATATGTTAGATCACAGAAAAATGTCTTAACAAATTTAAGAAGATGGAAATTAAATCAAGCATCTATCTGACCATAAAGGTATGAAATTAGAAATCAATTACAAGAGAAAAACTGGAAAATTTGCATACATGGTGAGATTAAACAACATGTTCTTAAACAACCAATGAATCAAAGAATAAACCAAGAGGAAAATCCCAAAATATCTTGAGAGAAATGGAAACACAACAATCAAAACTTATGCAGCAAAAACAGTTGCTGCATAACTGTTTTAAGAGAGAAGTATACATAAATAAATGTCTACGTTAAGAAAAAAGAAAGATCTCAAATAAACAACCTAACTTTATACCTCAGGAACTAGAAAATGAAGAACAAACTAAGCTGAAAGTTAGAAGAAAATTAATTCAGAGTAAAAATGCATAAAATAAATATAATAGTTAAAATCAATAAAACCAAGAGCTTTGTTTTTAGAGATAAACATTGACAAACCTTTAGTTAGACTAAGAACAAAAGGTGGAGATTTCAAATAAATAGAATCAGAAAAAAAAGAGAAGACATTACAAATGATACTGCAGGATACAAAAGATCATAAGAAATTACTATGAAGAATTATGTAGTAACAACTTGCATAACCTAAAAGAAATTGATACATTTTAATAAACATACAAGCTATAAAGCCTGAGTTATAAAGAAATAGAAAATCTGAACAGACAATGAGTAAGGAAACTGAAGTAATAACCAAAAACCTCTCAACAATAAAAAGTCCAGGACTGGATGTCCATATTGGTTAATGCCACCAAACTTTTAAAATAATTAATACCAATCTTCTCAAATTCTTCCAAAACATTTTAAAGAGTGGGAACACTTTCAAACTTATTTTATGAGGCTAGCATTACTCTGATATCCTAACCAGACAATGACACTACAAAAAAAGAAAATTATAGACCAATATCTTTAAAAATATACATACAAGGGCCGGCCGAGTGATGCATTGGTTAAGAGCTGGTTTTGGGATGCCAGCAGCCCCGGTTCAGATCCCACATATGAGGGCCAGTGACACAGCCCTCTACAGCTAACAACAGCTCCACCTGGAGCTGGGCTGTGCAAGCCCCGACGATGGTGTGGGCTGCAGCCCCTGCTGCAGTGGGCTGCCATAGGCTACAGTGAGTGGCTAGCAGCCAGCATGAGCTGCCAATAGCCTTGGTGAGCAATATCCAGAGGCCAGCGACCGATCTGCCTTATCTGGGAAGAGCGCAATGCCGACACCAATATGGGTCAGTGAAGCAACATCCTCTGCAACTAGACTGAAGAACAAAAAGACAGCAACTTGCCTGTTCCGCTTCCCCGATTCACTAATGTTGTTCCCCTCCCCCAATTCCCCAATAAAAAAATCTTTTAAAAAAAGAAATATACATGCAAAAATACTCCAGAAAACATTAACTGAAAAAAATCAACAGCATAGTAATAGGATCATAAACCATGATTAAGTGGCATTTAATCCTTGGATGAAAGCATAGTTCAGCATACACAAGTCAATAAATAAGATATATCATGTTAACAGAATTAAGGATTAAAATCATATGATCATCTCAATAGATGCAGTAAAAGCATTTGAAAAATTCAACATCCTTTCATGATAAAAAAATAAAAAATACTTGGTATGGGTAGAATGTAAATCTTAATGAAAACCACATATGACATGCCCACAGCAAAATCACACTCAATAGCAAAAAAATTTCTAAGATCAGGAACAAGGTAAGGATGTCCACTCTTGCCATTTAAATGCAACATAATAGTGGTAGGCCTAGCCAGAGTAATTAGGGATAAAAATAAGCAACCAAATAGGAAAGGAAGAAGTAATACTGCCTCTGCTTGCACATGGCATGATCTCATATACAACAAACCCTAAAGACTACCAAAAAAACTCTTAGAACTAATAAATAAATTCAGTAAGGTTGCAGGATATAAAATCAATATACAAAAAGCAGTTATGTTTCTATATGGTAACAATGATCTATGGAAAGAGACATTAAGAAAACATTCCCACTGGGGCTGGCCAAGTGGCACATTGGTTAAGAGCTGGCTTGGGACGCCAGCTCTGAGCAGCTGGGCTCCAGTTCGGATCCCACATATGAGGGCCAGTGACACTGCCCTCTACAGCTAGGATGGTGAGCAACAGCTTGACATGGAGCTGGGCTGCTGTGAGTCACCAGCAATGGTGTAGGGTGCAGTCCCTGCTGCTGTGGGCTGCCATAAGCTACAGTGAGTGGCAGGCTCCAGCGTGAGCGGCTGGCAGCCTGCGTGAATGGCCAAGAGTCGCCATGAGCAGCCGTCCAGAGGCCGACGACTGATCTGCCTCACCCAGGAAGAGTGCAATGATGATACCAACATGGGCGAGTGAAGCAACGTCCTCCACAACTAGACTGAAGAATAAAAAGACAGCAACTTGTCTGTTCCCCTTCCCCAATTCCCCAATTTAAAAAAAAAAAATCTAGCCAGAGCAATTAGGCAAGAGACAGAAATAAAAGGCATCTGAGTTGGGAATGAAGAAGTTAAATTGACACTTTTTGCAGATGACATGATGCTATATATAGAAAACCCTAAAGACTCCACCAAAAAGGTATTAGAAACAACAAATATAGTAAAGTTGCCAGCTACAAAATCAATGTACAAACAATCCATCGCATTCCTATATACTAACAATGAAATCTCAGAAAAACAAATAAAAAACAATTCCTTCTGCAATTGCAAGAAGAAGAATAAAATACCTGGGAATAAACTTAAACAAGGATTTGAAGGACCCATACACTGAAAACTAGAAGACATTTTTAAAAGAAATTGAAGAAGACACAGAGAAATAGTTCATGGATTGGAAGAATCAACATAGTTAAAATGGCCATATTACCCAAAGCAATATACAGATTTAAAGCAATCCTCATCAAAATCCCAATGGCATTTTCTAAAGAAGTAGAACAAAAAAATCATCAGATTTTTACAGAACCACAAAAGACCCCAAATAGCCAACAGCAGTAAAATATTTTTCTTTTAGTTTTATATAGTCAATACCAATTAAACATGCTGATATGTTTTTCTTTCCTAGATAATCATTTTAGAATATGTAATGGCCTTATTTTCTTTATTAAAGAGACAGTATAATCATTGCTACAACAATCTTAATTATATAGACTCCACCATGTTTTCTTTGCAGATTGCCTTATTTCAAAGCTTTTCTTAAATACATCACTCCATTAATTTAATCTCAATGTCAGCCTGACCAGTATGAGGCATTTGGTAATATTTTTATAATCAGTATGTAGTCCTTAGTATATGTAAATGTGTGAGAGAGAAATTACATCAAAAAGCTAATTATACTCATTTCTCTCAAGATGCTTCAGGACTTAGTCCTGAATGGTCACAGGTTTCTGAAATGTATTATCTTAAACTAGATGAAGAAAAATTATATGTATATAACTGTCTCATTTCTTACTGTGTTTCATTAATCTAAGTTAACTTTAACTGCAGGAGTGTTGACAGAATCAGGATCATCTGTAAAACTTGTTGTGCCCTATCTCGCAGTTTACAAATTATTTCCAGACCAGTAATCTCAGCGTTACTTCGGAAATGGTTGGAAATGCAAATTCTTGTGCCCTGAATGGATTGAGTAACATATATATATATGATTTTATTGGGGAATTGGGGGAGGAGAACACTGTTGGGGAACAGACAAGTTGCTGTCTTTTTGTTCTTCAGTCTAGTTGCGGAGGAGGTTGCTTTACTGGCCCACGTTAGTAGCGTCATTGCACTCTTCCCAAATGAGGCAGATCAGTTGCCAGCCTCTGGATGGTCGCTCACCGTGGCTATTGGCAGTTCACACTGGCTGCCAGCCGCTCACGCTGGCTGCAGGCCACTCACTGTAGCCTATGGCAGCCCACTGCAGCAGGGGCTGCAGCCCACACTGTCGCTGGTGACTCACAGCAGCCCAGTTCCAGGTGGAGCTGTTAGCTGTGGAGGCAGTGCCACTGGCCCTCATATGTGGGATCTGAACTGGGGTCGCTGGCATCCCAAAACCAGCTCTTAACCAATGCACCACTCTGCAGGCCCTGAGTAATCTATATTTTAATAAGCACTTATATATGTTTTTTAGGCACATTTACATTTGAGAATCATTAACTTTTGCTATTCCTCAACCACAAATGTGACAAGTTTTCAAAAGAGTAATGTTGATACACTAATTTGTAAAACGGAAATGTTATTTACATATCTTAATTTTTCTATTAATTTTCATAGAAAGATAATCATGTTTCTTATTTTATGTTTATTACCACATTTAAGAATATATGCATGACAATTTGAACTTTGTGCCTGTTTACTTTCAAATTAGAGTTCTTTCTGAATATAGGGACTGTTAGGTTAAACTATCACTATTATTATTAACAGTTACAAAAAATGATATATGGCAGTTATGATCATTTTGGTGATTTCTGAAATCTCTCAGCACAAGACAATTTTAATTAGGAATCTTATGAGGTTTGTCTATGAAAATTTTGTAGACACATGCTACAAATGGAACACTCAAAATCATTGCTCCCTTCCCTCCACTAACATTACATAAATTGGAAAAAAAGTATTTCCCCCAAGGTAGCCTGACCAGTTAATTTCACACCTGGCCACACAGAAAATGTAAAAGTAACAGAGACTATCACTTTAAGCAATAAGTACAACAACTATAATTATGCTAGCAATTGGCATCATTTTCCTTAGCCAGAAGAAATGGGGCATGTATTTGCAAGGAGAATTTGAGTTACTTGTCATTTATATAATTAATATGCTTCTATTAACACCAATGATGTGGCAATGATCACTGCAGATGAATTGCAAGTATAATTTAGCCAGCCATAGGTAAAAACATCATTTTTACAATAAATTTGAAAGATTGATTAAGCCAGTTGTGAAGGTGTTTCTTATGCTATTGGGTTTTTTAAAAAGTCATGATGTATTTTTTCTGTTTCTCATTGCAAAAAGTGCATCATGACTTTTCCAACAACCCAATACTTGTGTTAGTGCTTACATATATTAATAGAGGATACATGCTTATTATTAATGTAATGGAGAATAACGTTTTAAATATTGAGTCTATTCAGGAATATCTAATCATGTTTTAGAAATCATTTGCCTCAGCTCTGATCCTAATAATGGATATATCAGTCTGTGTGTATATACTCAAAATATAAATGTAAATTCAAGTAGCCATAAAATACTTGTAAGTCATTCGCATCTGTGTCAAGATGAGAATGTGCCCTAGAGGAGAACACATATGAATGTCATTACCTTTGTCTTCCATTTTAATTACCTGCATGCTCAGCCACTGGCTGTGGTTCCAAGAATGCATGGAAACACACTTCTAAGTCCTTCAAGTCAGCTCAGGTGATGTGAATGAAAAGCAAGCTCTCAGCAGATGTCACAAAATGGCTTAAATTCCATAAATTCTGAATTATGGAATTCAGAATTCTTGATATTATTGCTATGACTGATTTTAGGACGATGAGTAAGCAAGATAAGTGTTAAGAAACAAATAATTTATTTTTAAAGACTCAGTGTTTAAGTATATTAAATTGGAAAATAGAAAGACCACGAAGTAAGAGGAAAATAAAGAAACAGAAGCAGAGTTTTATGTAGGATTAATGATTTTAATGTTCTTGTCAGGGAGGAAAACTTTTCTTCTACCCATTTAAAATTAGTAATTGGGGCCCATAAATTAAACTGATAGAAGACAGATTAACAGGAGAAAGGACAGTTTATTCTCAAAGGTTCATGGAAACTCATAAAGTAACTCATAAAAGTGGCTAGAATTTAGAGTTTATATACTCTCTTAATAGGGGAAGGACAGGGGAGAAAGGTCACTTAGTGAACAACAAATGACTGTTAGGAAAGGCAAATGGAAATCTAGGAGCTTATATGGAAGTTATGACAGTGTTGTAACCATGTCTATTTATGTGATTTCTCATTCAGGAGCCGATTTCCCCTTCACAGTGATACGAGTCAATTTCCCTTGAAGAGAAATTTATGGTAGTTGAATTATTTTGTAAGGCTCTCCTTTTAGATAGGTAGTGTTCAAACAAAGCCTCTTTCTGCATCTGTTGATTGTCAAATGTTTTCAGCTTAAAATATTTTGTACACCACAGTGGTGTATTCTGGATGCCTTCATCATTGTGTCCCAACTAGCACTGGGTGAAGAAAGAATGGAGGGAAAAAAAAAGTGCCAATCCTATTTCTTGCTGTCATCAATCTTGCTGTCACCAATCTGGGATACTTCACATTTATTGTATTCCTGAGGGGATTTCTAATCATACCTGTTAATTAATCATCTTTAATTTATTACAGTCTTTTTACATGGACTTCTTCTTTCCAAGCATTTAGTCTGCAAAATATTTAATAACAACAAAAAGTAAAATCTGTTAGAATTTTACACTCTTTAGGTCTCTTTTAATAGTCTACGAGCCTCTATTTTCAAACAGTAATGTCAAGGAGTTCTAATCAATGGAAGGAAATAATGACAATGGTATAAGCTGACAAAATATACGTATACTTGAAAAAATGGAGTGTACTGAATTTATCAAGAATTTTATAATGCCTAAATCACTCATCTTGCTTTCTGAAAAATCAGTTCCCTTTTATAAGGCATCCATGAATTTTTCGTAAATGGAAAATAGTGTAATCATGACAAAACCATGTATTTTTTTTTCTTTTTTCTTTTTTTGAGGGCAGTGTCACTGACCCTCATATGTGGGACCGAACCGGGACCACTGGCTTCCCAAGCCAGCATTTAACCACCATGCCATTTGGCTGGCCCCAAACCATGTATTTTTTAAAGGAGAATGTAACATAGTGGAATGTCTTTTGTTTTCCTGCTCTTGGCATGGCAGTCTGTTTATGAAATCAGAATTAATATATCAATGTGTTACTTATTCAAAAATTTCTTGACACATGGAAACAAAGCCCAGGTGGAAATTTCATGCAGTCACCAGGAGAAAAATATATAAGCCAATAGAATAATCTATTAATTAAAAATTCTAAAATGCCCAGCAAAGCTATTTAGTTCTAAATTACATAGTTTCTAGATATGTAATGCAATGTGATTACATTCTAAATGCAATGTGATTAGAAGCTTTCTTTTGTGTCTCAGTTGTTTCTGGACACAATCAATTTGACAAGTATCCCAGGAGCTACCCCTGCAGCCAATGCTCGCTATACTGTTAGCTGAACAGAGCTCCAGAAAAATGAAGATAAAATAATTTCATACTTGTCCTTAAAAATCTCAGACACATGGTTCTATTGAATCATTTTCAAATGTAGGTTATTATTTTCATGAAGCAGATGTTATTCTAATAAATGTGTAGACATATGAACAGTTCCAAAGGATTCCAAAGGCTGTATAGTTGTTTTTTAAAAAAAATCTTAAAAATCGATATTACTTGGCTTTTGGTATCTTTCCTCTAACTTTTTTTTGTTTTAAATATTTTATTGGGGAATTGGGGGAGGAGAACAGCGCTGGGGAATCGGGGAAGGGGATCAGACAAGTTGCTGTCTTTTTGTTCTTCAGTCTAGTTGTGGAGGATGTTGCTTCACCGGCCCATGTTGGTATCATCATTGCGCTCCTCCTGGGTGAGGCAGATCGGTCGCCGGCCTCTGGATGATCACTCACCACGGCTATTGGCAGCTCACCCTGGCTGCCAGCCACTCACTGCAGCCTTTGGCATACCACTGCAGCAGGGGCTGCAGCCTACACCCTCGCCGGGGCTCACACAGCCCAGCTCCAGGTGGAGCCATTGTTAGCTGTAGAGGGCAGTGTCACTGGCCCTCATATGTGGGATCCGAACCAGGGCGCTGGCATCCCAAGCCAGCTCTTAACCACTGCGCCACTCGGCCGGCCCTCTTTCCTCTATCTTTAAAATATACTTTTTTCCTAAACATCACATCATGAACAATACTAATCTAATGAATAAATTAAATTGCTCCAAGAATAAGTTTCATTTCCTACTCTGAAACATCTATTAAACAACCCATAATTAACTAAGGCAAATGCAGGGAAATTGCTACATTTTGCTGGAAATATTTTAATAATCTTGAATATGCACTATTATAATAGCCTAACCTGTAGTCATACTGGTGTAGTTTTACTTTAGCAGACACAATAATGAGAGTGGAATTAAAAAAAAGTCTTGAATTATTCTGTAATCCTCAATTAATACAAGGCAATATCTTACATTTGACTGAAGGCAGTAGATTGAGTCTGAGGCTAATTTTCCAAGAAAGTAGATGGGATTTGAAGATTAAAGAAACAAAGTCTTTATAATGCAATGAAATCTTCAGCGATTTAAAAATGCTTTTAGTAAAGGTGTAGCTGGGCTGGCCGAGTAGCGAGGTGGTTAAGTGCTGGCTTGGGAAGCCTGTGGCCCCAGTTCGGGTCCCACATATGAGGGCCAGTGACTCTGCCCTCAAAAAAAGAAAGAAAAAAAAAGGTACAGCTGATATTAAATCCACATTACAGATTAAAATTACATATTGAAACATCAAGAATAATATGTTTTTGCAAGTGTTTAGAAAAATATCTTACTTATTAGTAGAAAATTAACCAATTTCTATTAGCTAGCCAAATCAAATTACCCATCCCTTTGAACTGCTTCTCATTGTATCCTCATCCTTAATTCAGTATTTTGAATAGCAAAAATATGTAAATAGATATGACAGAAATTTATAAGTTGAATTGGCCATGTAAATATGTAAATGTGGCATTTACAGTAAAAAATCCTGCTTAGCCTTCAACACTCTCTTTTTTCTGATAAATAAGTATATTCTCAAACTCAGAATATATTCAGAGCATAGCAGCTTGGAAAATCAATGGTGTTCAGCAAAAGTACAGACACACCATTAATTTAATCATGGAAGGACAAAGAATAAAGCATGTTTATGTTTGCATTAGTAATTTATATTATTCTGATTTAAAATCTTTTCAAAAATTTCTATTTGATATCTCTATATTGTTCAACTATTTTTTTCATTGAAGAAATGTACAATAATTAAATATAATGACATAAGAAAACTTACAATAAACATGCTATTTTTTTGACTGTGCTTAAACGTACTGTAATATATTACAATATGTTATGTAATGTCTTCCTTTGATCCCCCGGCAGAGTAAACCCAAAGGCAAGGTTTCCAGTGAAAGTAGTTTATTTAGAAAATGATCATAAGAGAAACCAGTAATGGAGCAGGAAATGTGAGTACACAATTGTCAGTAAGGAGTAAATTATCAAATAAGTACGCCTGTAGGCAGGTTGAAGTGAACCCCACTCAGGAACTTTGCGACCCAGTGTGGGATATGGACCTGAGTCAGTCTGCCCGTGGCGCTAGAGAGCTGTGGCACTTTCCACCAGCACTCATTCATCCTTGGTGGAGGGTTGCTAGGAAGGAGAAGGTTAATTCCCTGGCTCTGTCAGCCTGGCCCACAAGTAGGCAGTATCTGTCTTGCAATAGAGAAAGCTCTCTGTTATGTTTTTTTTTTGATATGTCAATTAGACTGGACTACAGTGCCAGTTATTCAGTCAAACATTAATCTAGGTTCTGCTGTTAAGAGATTTTACAGATGTAATTGAAGTGCCTCTCGGTTGACTTTAAGATTATCCTGCATAGTCCGGCTGCTCCTCACTGAATCATTTGAAAGACCTTCCTTACATGAGAGCCTGAGGCTTCCCCAAAAGATGAAATTCTGCCCATGCACAAGAGCTCTCACACTTGCTCATGTGTTCTGGCTGGCCATGTTCTTCCCTTCCTGACTCTGCCTGTCCTGTGAATTTCAGACTTGCTTAGCCAACTCCTGCAATTTTGTAAACCAAGCTAATGCTAGAGCGTATGTATATATTCTCTCTACGCATATACCATACACGCACACACACACTCACACACACACCGATTCTGCTTCTGTTTCTTTGGTTGAAACCTGACTGATATGCCCTCTGCCAAAGACGCTGTTACCGGCAATTGAAAATTGAGCTGATGTGCATGGAAATGATATCACGTTGATAAAGGTGAAGCACTGATAGAATCCTCAGACTGCCCCAATACATTTCAGAGCCCACATTACATTAATTTCATGTTATCACTGATTTCCCAAGGTGACTGCTAGTGAATTCTCTAAAAAAAAAACAAAACAAACAGATTTATATTAGGAGGTTTAGTAGAATAAGCTGTAGTAGTAACTGCTGCTGTTTTGGTTCTGAGGATGTAACTGATATGTATCATCCCCCTCTTCCACCACCTATTCTAGATATTTCTCATCTTTATGCCAGTTGTTGACTCCTGTCACTTGCCTCATAAGGTAACCCAGATCCTCATCCCTGACAGGTCTGATGACCTGGTTATCATGTCCTTGTCATGCCACAGTAGACATGGACGTAATCATACTTCTAGAAGTAATAGCAATGGAGGTTGATGATAGAAATAGAGGAGGACAAGCCATCTGCCTCAGATGTTACTTTTTTCATGGTTTCTAATCAAAAGTACTTTGATATCCTTTAGAAAGAGAAAGAAAGCCACTTAGGATAGCTTAAAGGGCTCAGGGAAATCTGGGAGTTCAAGATTCTGAAGTGCATCCTCTGAGGTGTGTCTCTTTTCAGGCACCACTGATGTAGGATATTTTTCTTGGGCTGGGATCATAGTCTGATGAAGCCGAAGAATGGAGACATGGACCAGAGAGGTACAGTTTGTAGCAGAGGACAGTTTATTAGAGTAGAAAGTAACAGCTCTCAAAATGAGAGGGGTTCCCGACTGGGTGCCCACTAGTTAGGGCAAAAGCTTTGGTTTTTATACCTTTTGTATGTCTGGGGTCGGGGGCTGGCTGGCGCCTTTTGGGGCCACATTTGTTGCTCAGCGCAGAGGAGGTGTTTCCTCCAAATGCCTAATTTCCTTAGAGTTTAATCAGCTTAATCAAAATCTCTGCTCTGAGAGAAGCATGTTACCAGAGACTGAGTCTTATGTTATGTTAAATAACCTCTTGGAGATATGCATTCTACCTGGGAATCCCTGACTTGGAAAAAGAGGCCTTTCTTTTCCCTCACCTGAGTTTGTCACTAGCAGGTCCTGTGACTTAATCCTGTTTGTTAGCTAAAAAATTATTTTCCTGGCTTTGTTATAGTTTCCACCCTGATTCCCACTACCGTGGCAATTTTCCTGACTGCCTATAATTTTCCTATCTCACTACTCCTTCCCTGTCAGTGCCATTACTTTTGCACAGAGAATATATTGGGCCTGTAAAAGCTGCTTTTCCTATGACTGTTGTTAGAAGAGGTCATTGAAAGGATGTGACTGCGGGTTGACCTGTGAGCTGAAGCTGGATCTAGGCAATTGGACCTCTCCACCCCACCCACCCCACCCTCCACCCCCACACCCCAGTGCTTGGAATGCACATTTTGCCCACCATTCACACAATGGGATGTGTTTTCAAGGGCACGGCCCTGAGAGAGCACTGTGCTATTGAGATCACCTGGGCTGAATATGTGACTAACCCAGTTAAGGCCTCTGTAGGAAAACTTATGTTTCTCACAGGCGGGTGTGGAGCTCTGCTTGTCAGACAGCCACCCAAGACACTCCTCTCATGTAAGTTTCCTTGTTTAATAAAATCGTCATCTACCAATCTTGAGGGCTCTGCCTCTTACTTCAGTCTCTCCTTGCCATCTGAGTATGGGGGCAAATTTCAGATTTTACTTGAAAGCTCCTGAGTTTGCAAACCAACAAATTCTCACAATCAGATTGTAGGCCAGTTTTCTGCATAGTCTGTCCTACAGCTAGCTGCAGGAGATAAGGGTCTCTGCTATAGGGCCCTTGACCTTCATGCCATGCTTTGAGGTGATAATTGGTTGACCAGAGCCTGTATTCTATTTAGGTTTTTTTCTCTCCTCTTTCAGGGCATCAATGGCATTAAGAGCAGAAAATACAAAGACAAAACAAAACAAAACACCTCTATTCTTGTTATAATTTAATTTTCCCTTGTAGCTCACAAATGTTAGAGATTCTAAATAAGAAAACACATCCTTTCTTACGTGCACCCTATTACAAACTGCCATGCCAGAGTATAACACCACTGCTTTACTGCTAATAATTGTCTTTTCTTTTTAGATCTGGCTAAAAAGTGATCAAACTCCAGAACTTAAATCTGAGGCTTTGCTTCTGAGGACTATGTATAATACCATCTGTCTTATATATGGTTTCCCCAGAAACAGCGCCTGAGACAAAAAGATAAGTGCTAGCAGTTATTCAATAAAATACCACAAAACTATTGATAAAGAATAATAATAGACTTGAATTATTAGATAGAATTAAGATAGGAAGTAAAAAAAAAAAATCCAGCAAAGAGTACATTATCAAGCAAGTTATAATATCCAGGCAATAATATAGACCATCCATCTCTGAATCATTCCACCAGATGAGTAACCGAGCTGCTGAATTATGCACCGGCTCATTACTCATTGGTTGGGCTGATGGGGAAAAGGTTTCTATCTCCAAAATTTCTGGCTCACATAACTAGTGCATTCTCCTTTGCCAAGAAAAAGCTTTATGCAGAGGCATAAGTGCTGACAATTGGTAGTCACATGGTCCTGCAAAAATCAAATCAAAATAAAACAGAGTAAATAATTATGAGATGTGAATAGGACACCAACATAATTTAGTAAATGTTATATACTCAATATAATATTTGTTAACCATTGATTACTTGGAAAGGTAAACTGTGCATTTACGGTTGCCACTAAGACAGCACAGTAATAACTTTTGAGAGTCATTGGGAACCATTATTCATGGAGGATGATGTAGTGCCAAGAGTAATGATATATATAGGATAAGTATTAAATAAATGCTGAAGGAACTAAAAAGGCAAGAAGATCTATATTGTAGTTTCAATACAAACATCATTATGAATATAGGACAAGAAAGACTTTTAAAAAATAATATACATAATGGAATTATCATCTGGGTGATTCTCATACTAATGATCCACACTATATTATTCTTAAAAAAGTATTTTTTGTCTCAGATTCACAAAGGTATTCTTTTTTGTTTCCAAAAATATGAATTCTATAATTCATTTAAAATAGATTTTTATGCAGTATATAAAATAAAAAATATTTTTCTTTGTATTTCATATAAATATATTACCTAGCCCTATACCGGGTCATTCTTGGGTGTGAGATCCCTGGACAATGTTTTTTGCAGGGCTTCTGTTTGTATAAACAATTCTTACAAAAATGCATTATAGAATTCATGGACTCATTTGAGGTACAATGGTTTACCGATGTAGATTGAAGTATGTGCTTATAGTCCTCTCAAAGTATGTGAAAATTCTTGATATCATATAGAAATTATCTTTTACTGTGCAGATCCAGAAACAATCTCTTCACGTTCTTTATTGTTTAATGTGTATATCTCCCATCATAAACAAAGGCTACTGATGCAGTTATTACTTATAATGTCATGGCTCTTGGGAACCTGTTTGCATTAAAACTATACTATATATCTTCTTGTCGCTTGAGTTCCTTTTGGCACTTATTTCATGCCTATGCTGATTGTATCAATACTCTTGACAATGCATCATCCATCATGAATACTGGTTTCCAATGACTTTCTCAAATGCTGTCACTGTGATTTCTTAGTGATGAGCAGAAATGGACATCTTACCAAGAGTATGTAGGAAATAAGAATGAAAATTCCTTTTCTGGCCCTGTTAAATTTACCATTTAGCATTTTACAGTGTTGACATAGAATAGAAAACCATATTTTCTTTTCTATTCTTTAGGCCAGGATGATTTCATTTCTAGAATGTAATCTCTTTCAGTGAACACCCCAGCCTTTCACACTTCATCAGAGAGGATGAGTGAGTAGCCGTGGGCAGAGTACAAACAGTGGTCCCATTCAGGAAGAAATGTTCATCCCTCCTCTGGCAAAGCTTAAGTGTGACAAGAAAGATAAATGTCACCTACCAAGTCAAGAGAAGCTATCAATTTAAAGAGTCTGAGCTTTGAGGAACAAGAGTTTCCAAAGCTCTCAGAAGAAATGAATTAACCATGCTGGGAAAAATGCCTGACCCACTGTGGTGTGGGCTGTAGGTATCAGAGGGGTGTGTCTCAACAGGAGACCAGGGCCTATATGGTGAGCTTTTTATACTCCTGTTGATCAGCTAGCCTATATGGGGAGCCTGGGAAGAGGTGTGAACTTGGCAAACGTGGCTTTTCTTTGACTGAGGCACTCTGTAACAGGAACTAATAGCAGGGGCTACCTTCCCACAGAATTCCCACCATCTGCGTTATTTAGGAAGTGCTTCATTCCTAGCAGAGAATAAGAGCAGTACATCACAACGGCCCCCACAGGCATCTTTTCTAAAAATATTTTCTAACCATCGGTTGCTGGTGTACGGTAATGAAACTGGCTTTTTCATTTTGATTATACATCCAGTGTATCACTAAACTTTCTTATTAGATAAAACAAATGTGGAAATTTTGATCCGAAACTCTATGAATTACTTAATGTTGACACAACTGTTACCAGAGTAACTGCTTGGTCCTTTTGCAGGAGCAGTAAAGCATTACACATCAGCAAACCCGAGAGAAAGAGTAAGGAAAGTTTATTAGCATATCTTCTTAGGGAAGAATGGGCCAAGTCAAGAGAGACAATGTCGTGGAAGGGTTTGGGACTTGAGATGTTATATTGTTGGCTCTAGGCCAGCCCTGAATGTGACATACAGACTTGGGTCATTTGATTGACATGTGTAGGTTATATAACCCATTCCTTACACATAATGCACACTGAAAAAAGGGAAGGGGTTAAAACTGCAATGCTCATTTTTTGTATCTATATTATAATGCGGCTAAGGTTAAACCAAGGGTAAGATTACCATTCTGCGCAGGCACCAAAAAACAGGTAATTTTAGATGGATTTATCTCCCTCTTTTCAGAATGTTCAAATTACAAAATCAGTCCCAGGGCTTGGACCTGGGCAGTGCAAAGCGCCAGTTATATTATCATCCACCCCTACTGTAGTACATGCCTACCTTCTGCCTAAGGCAACTTGGAATTCTTTGAAAAATACCCAATGTGGCCATAACATATTTATTTTTATGCATTTTAAAATTTATTTTTCTGGCTTTGTACTAATGTTTATGATTTTCTATAATTTATCAAATGTTATAATTATAGTAGTTTTAAAATTATTTAGAATATGTCCTATTTTATATTCTCTGAAAAAAAATTATTATGAAATATAGTTATCTGCCTCTAAATATTTGTTAGAACTAACAAAACAGTAAGGAATGTTTTATTTGCTTTCTTTGTGGCAAGATTTGTACTAATAATTTAACTTTTTTTCTCATGCTACAAAAGTCTAAGTTCTCTATTATAATTTTCTAAGAAATTTTACATTTTACATAAGTTAACACGTTTAATGGCATGCAGTTCATGGTGTTTTCTTTCTCATTTTGAAATATCTTATGCATGTTTAATGTCTCCTTTCATGGTAACATGGGCACCAAGCTATCAGAAATGATGATGGTCATCAAAACCCAGTACAGATATACCACGGACTACTTGATTAAATAACTCCTACCGTAACATAACTACATTAATTTCTACTTCATCACTGAGATAGTGTAATCATTTCTTTATCTTTTTTGTATAATTGGCTTGACTCAAGTTTTAGCCAATTGAAATTTAACCTCTCTTTCTAGAAATACCTATTTGTTTACTCTTGCTTTAGTTGACTGGTGTGCCTGAATAGTTACCTTGAAAGTCAAGTTGTTTTAAATGTTAAATATTACAACTTAAGGACCGGCCGAGTGGTGCGGTGGTTAAGCACTGGCTTGGAAAGCCAGTGGCCCCAGTTTGGGTCACACATATGAGGGCCAGTGACACTGCCCTCAAAAAGAAAGAAAGAAATAAAGAACAAACATTTAATACATATATATATATATATATATATATATCAACTTAAAATAATGTGATCAAATTAAATGTAGACTTTATCTTTTTTTATAAAGAAGGCAGGTAGAAGTAGTGATTAGCACTGTGTCCTTTGCTTTATAATCTCAGGAATATTGTTTCTAATATACAAGATCAAATTATAATGGAATGGCAGGTTTTCCCAATTTTCACATTTTTTTAAGTTGGGGAAATCATTTGGTGTGCTAATAGATATAACAGATACTTGGTTATATGAATACATTATATTAATATATGTAGCCAGTGGATTAAAACAAACAACAAATAACAACAACAATAAAAGTTTTATAAAATATAAGATAGTGGTCTAAAATCTTTATGATAATATCTACCTGTGTGTTTGGTATGTCTAGCATTCTAATATCCCAAAATGAGATTCTACACATTTGCTATACAAAAGAAATTATTTGTTCATTATATTCAACACATGAAACTAAAGTACATATATGATGCTTGTATATGATATGAACATCTACAATACTTTATGTTGTAGCAATAATTTTGAAGCAGCATGAGGCATTCTGTAATACAAATGCTATCACGTGAAAATATTTGTGTGTTATAATGCATTTTATAACAATCTAGATCTTAGAAAATAACTGATCAGTGGTTCCTGATTGCAGTAACTCCATTAAATACCAAGACTCTGGATAGACTATTATTGATCTGCTAGGTAAGGTAGCTTTTACTATAATTTTTTTTTTTTTCAATTTTGTAACTGTTGCTGAAGAACTTTTAAGTTTAAGATAGACAAGACAAAAGTGCCAGATAAAGTTTATTTTACCCAATTGTGGACTATCTGGTTCAGAGTAGGGGGTGGTCTAAGCCTAAAAATAATATCAAGAAATATATATATTGAACTTCCCACAAATGTAGTTCTTAGAAATTTACTAATAAATTAGATATGATTTCTTTTAACTGAACTCCATAAATGTTTTATTTCAATGAGATGATTTTTGTTTTGTTGTACTTGCAGAATTTTAAAAAAGAGTTTTTTCACACAAAACATCTTTTACTTGAGCTAATTTATGAAACTCTTTGAATAAGTCAGCATACTTTTTAATCTTCTCAAGATGTTAAATACTGAATGATGAATTTCTTGAAAAGTATTATAGCATAAAGAAGAATAATTTAGATTATCCAATTCTATGCTATTACTTAATATAACTGTATGAAAATTATTGTCAAAAGGCTGAATCTGCTGAAGCAGTAATACACAGAAACAGCTGTTAGGCTCATCGCTCTAAAATGCGGAAACATCCATTAGGCTTACAGCTCTAAAATGTAGAAAAATAGTGCAGAAAACTTCACTGACATAAATTTTAATCACTTCTCCTCCAAACAGCAAATATAAATAATTGTGGATTAAAAACTAGTGCCCAACTAACAGACAATGCAACATAACTATTCCTAATTGTTATTTTTTTAAAAATATTTTTTTCTTAAAATATAGATAACATACAATATTTTAAAAGTTTCAAGTTATTCAACATCTATATACCTAAAGAAGTGATCACTATGATAAGTCCAGCAACTATCTGACACTGTATAATTTATTAAAATATTTTTTACTATATTTCCTATGCTGTATATTACATCCCCATAAGTTATTTGTTTTATACCTGGTAATTTGGACCTGTTATTTCTTCACCTTCCCCTACCCCCACTTTTTTTTTTTTTTTTAATATTTTATTGGGGAATTGGGGGAGGGGAACAGCGTTGGGGAATCGGGGAAGGGGAACAGATACGTTGCTTTCTTTTTGTTCTTCAGTCTAGTTGCAGAGGACGTCACTTCACTGGACAATGTTGGTATCGTCATTGAGCTCTTCCCAGATGAGGCAGATCGGTTGCCGGCCTCTGGATGGCCGCTCACCGAGGCTATTAGCAGCTCACGCTGGCTGCCAGCCACTCACTGTAGCCCATGGCAGCCCGCTGCATCACGGGCTGCAGCCTACACTGTGGCTGGGGCTCGCACAGCCCAGCTCCAGGTGGAGCTGTTGTTAGCTGTAGAGGGCAGTGTCACTGACCCTCATATGTGGGATCCAAACCGGGGCCGCTGGCATCCCCAAAACAGATCTTAACCAACGCCACTCGGCCAGCCCTACCCCCACTTTTGTACATGTGTTTTTTTTTTCAATTACAGTTGACATTCAATATTATTTTATATTAGTTTCCAGTGTACAGCATACATAGTTATTTTATTATTTTAAAGTAAATATCATTAGATAATAATTTAAGTGAAATAAATTAGTATATACATATGTATATATTATACCTCATATTAAAAATAAAAGTACTGGGCTGGCCAAGTGGCACATTGGTTAAGAGCTGGCTTGGGATACCAGCGGCCCCCGTTCAGATCCTACATATGAGGGCCAGTGACACTGCCCTCTACAGCTAACAACAGCTCCACCTGGAGCTGGGCTGTGCAAGCCCCGGCGATGGCATAGCTGCAGCCCCTGCTGCAGTGGGCTGCCATAGGCTACAGTGAGTGGCTGGCAGCCAGCGTGAGTGGCTGGCAGCCAGCGTGAGCTGTCAATAGCCGCGGTAAGTGACCATCCAGAGGTCGGCGACCCATCTGCCTCATCCAGGAAGAGCTCAATGATGATACCAACATGGGCCAGTGAAGCAAAGTCCTCCACAACTAGACTGAAGAACAAAAAGACAGCAACTTGTCTGTTCCTCCTCTCTGATTCCCCACCACTGTTCCCCTCCTCCAATTCCCCAATAAAATTTTTAAAAACTAAAATAAAATAAAACAAAAGTACTTTTGGATTGTTTATAAATGCTTTATTTAAAAAACATTCTAACACTATAGAAAAATACAAAAGCATTTAAAATAAATCACCTAAAAAAAATCAAATTTTAAGCAGAACACCCATACAAAAAATATTAAGATGTTCTAAAATAAATTAAAAAGTAGGTTAATATAAAACAAGGAATTGGTAGAACTGTATTAAATATACACTTTGAACTGAATGATAAGCTCCAATTTCTTACATAGCTGGTTGTAGTGATATATCTCAATCATGACTAAGAAATAAAAAAAAAAAAAATTACTGTGAATTGAAGCAAAATTGAAGGTCAAGTGATTAAACCAAGACTTGGAATGTTTTGTCTTTGTAATTGTGCAATGTAATAAATTATTTGTAAGCTGAAATAATTCTGAAATTTTGTGATTCATCATCTCTGGAAACAAATATAAATTAAGATTAAGATTCTCAATAAAAGTAACTATTGCCTTAATATCTACAACAAAAATGTTATGTTGTAAAAAGAAAAATTTTTTCTTCTCCAACTTAAAAGGAAAATTTGAAAGTACATATTATTAAAATATTAACTATCCAATATTATAACAATTATGAGTAAAAACTGTGTAATATTTTCACATATTAAAAAAATGCAATAATGAAAATTTAGAATTAGTCTTTATTGGCAATTTAATGACAATTTTGTTAGAAACCAAACCTAATTTTTCCTAAAGTACAAATAACAAGCTCTAATTACAGCTAGTCATCGTGTGATCGAATAATACATGACTGCCTTTTAAGGGGTACTCAAGCCCTCTCTTTCATCTTCCTCCACTCCTCATAAATTGCCTCTACTCAGATTCATCCCTAGTGAAAATCAAAGGCAATACCTCTCCATTTTAAAATAGGAGTAGTGAAGAAGCCATGACCTTGATCAATGTGACTCAGGCACATGGATTGAATGATTTTTTTTTTTTTAAGATTTTATTGGGGAATTGGGGGAGGGGAACAGCGTTGGGGAATCAGGGAGGGGGAACAGACAAGTTGTTGTCCTTTTGTTCTTCAGTCTAGTTGCGGAGGATGTTGCTTCACTGGCCCATGTTATTATCATCATTGCGCTCTTCCTGGATGAAGCAGATTGGTCGCTGGCCTCTGGATGGTCACTCACCGCAGCTATTGGTAGCTCATGTTGGCTGCTGGCTGCTCATGCTGGCTGCCAGCCATTCACTGTAGCCTATGGCAGCCCACTGTAGCAGGGGCTGCAGCCTACACCATTGCCGGGGTTCGCATAGCCAGTTCCAGATGGAGCTGTTGTTAGCTGTAGAGGGCAGTGTCACTGGTCCTCATATGTGAGACCCAAACCAGTGCCAAAGGCATCCCAAAACCAGCTCTTAACGAATGAACCACTTGGCCGGCCCTGAATGAATTTTTTAAAAGGTAGAGATCTTATATTTTTTTCAAAGGCAGTCTTTTCTTAACTCTCTTCTTTCTATGTATCCAGGGTAAAATCACTTTTGCTCAGTCTTAGACATCTGTCTTCCCTCTTTGTATTCTGTCATCCATGTTGCTACTGGGGGTATGTCTGCTGCCTACACTTGGTTGAATATTGAGGTTAACATCTAAATTATCTATTTGGAAGCATTAAAACTACCCTACTGACTCCTTTCTTTGGTGCCCTCTGAGTCCCATGCCTTTTTACTAATAGATATGCTTTTATCCCATTGAATGAGAAGTTTCAAGACTCATGTTTGGATTTCTTTCTCTCTCTTTCTCAACAGCCAGCATGGGGATGAAAAATCCTACCTCTTGTATTTTGAAAAATTATTTCAAGCCATGGAATACAGTCCTTACAACTGCATGCCATGTAGATATAGCCCAGAGAGTCTCCAGAGACTGTGAGCCCCAGTCAGTAAAGCAAAAATTTAAAACAATTAATCAGACCAGGCCAAAGGATGTTGGATAGAGAGTAGAAACAAGAAAGACTAATGCAATTTTGTTTTCACTCTCCCTACATCTAAGATGAAGAACTTAAATAGCATGTTTCACAAAAAATGGTGGATTTCTCCTCACTGTAATATAAGAAGGCTATGATTCCTACCATCCTTTCTGTTATTTATATCTATTTGATACATATTAGTGAATCTCAACTGTTGATCATTGCATCATACAATTCCAACTGCAAACTTACTCATCTTTTTAACACATTTTTTTTTTATTCCTGTCTCCATGTACAGTCTGGGTCTAATCATAAAATAAAAACACACAGTCATTGGAGCAAGAAAACTTTAGTGAAAATAATGATTAATAAGGGATTGGAATAATGGGGAATTGGCTAAGAAGAAATAAACTAAAAAGAAAAAAAACCTTAGGAGCAGTGGGGGAGAGTATCCAAATAAGGAAAAATTTGGAAGAGACTTCTCCCCAAGGCTGGGGTTCACACTGGAGGATGTGGTTTCAGCCCACTGGATGTCAAAGAAGTTCACTGGGTTGTCCCTGCACAGAGGTGATCCATAGTCAGAGTGCCAAAACTGATTACTCAAGAATTAGTTGCTCTGTGGCCAAATAAATTTGACTGAAAGCAAATAATGGAAGGGAGAGGATGTTGCTTGCTTTCAAACTTGCTAGAAAATCACAGGAAGTGTGATGTATTCATGAATTCAATATAATGCTGTCACTAGAAGCAGGCTGGAGCACTCATAAAACTTGTCAGCTGCTCATGAGGATACAACTGAAGTCCCATCTGGGAATGTGCACAGAGGGAGATGCTTAGTAGGAATTGCCACCACCACCACCAAAATTGCCTGAGGGGAAGTCATGTGCTAGCATAAACCATGTTAGCACTCCACTATTAATTTCAATGCAAAACTAAGAATGGGGCTATGATGTTCCTAATTTCCATACATTAATGTTATAAATGGCAAACACTATTTCAGTCAGTTTTCTATTTTATTAAATTGACTTCCTTAGAAAGCGTTCTTATCAGAACATTAAAGGCTATCAGACTGAAGTATATATGGAAAAAGCAGGGATATAAGGGAAACAACTAATTAATGGGGAGATAAATCAAATAGTATATCTGCACATAGATGTTTATTGAAATGATTGTGCCTTAAGTATATCATCAAATCTCTAGTGTTAAATGAGGTTGGAGAAGAATCCAGAGATGTTCATGTTTACCTGCATAGCTTGATCATGTTAAACATATAGACGTATGTATCTGTTTTCCTTAAAATTTTATATTGTAGAAGTTAACCTTATAGATACACTTCATAAATATATTTTTTCCCAAGCATGTTTAACTTTATCAAAAAATTTACTTGTCTCAGTCCCCTTCAATTGCTATGAGGTATAACTATGTAATTTGGGAGCATATTACCAATTGGTAAGTCTCAGATTTATAATTATTATGGGCAGATTTGTAGTTGAAACCCAGAAGTAATCACTGGTTTCATGTAAAACCAAAACAATCTATATCTGAACACAAAGTCTGACATGCTTCTGTACAACAAGAAATAAATGGACACATACATCCCTTGTTTAGTTTTTGCATTTCCTGCATCTGATTTGCTACACTACTTAGATTTATTCAAGACAAATAAAAAAAGATAAAGACAAAAAAGCATTTCCATTTTCTCTACCCGAGGTAAAATCAAGTTAATTTAAGAAGGCTTTTTAAAAAAATTCACAAAGGCAAATAAAATAGTATCATAAAATCCTCTTCTACACCTTAATAATTATCAATATAAGATATTCTGTAGTATATTAAAGGATTGTATTATATATTTCCCTTGAAAAAAATATTGCTGATTACAGTGTTACCAGTCCAAAGTCCATGTGGCTGATACTTAGAAAGATGTCAGAGTTTGAAGTAAGGAAAGGTGTTTTCAATTGCAAAAACACCAACCCAAGAGATGGGGGAGCCTTAATAGTCCCTGAAACTCATGTTAAGAAAGTACAGAGTTCAGGCTTCTTTTATGTCAAGGGAAGGGGAAATGTCTGGGTGGTGGGGCTGTCTTTGTAAACCTCAAGCCCCAAACCTAATTCCTTTAATGATTAGCATGTTTCATGTGTATATACAAGACTAAGCAGGCTTGAACAAGATGAAGTCAAGGAGAGATGAGCATTTCACTGTGTTACAACAGGACGTTTTTGAAGACTATAATTATTATTTCACCTAGGAAAATAAAACATTACTATTTCTAAACTCTAAGAGATAAAACAAACTATAATTTTATTTTTGTCTATATCTATACCTATATCTATGTCTATGTATTAATCTATATCTGTTACCATTCAAAATCCATGTGCCCAATGCTTTGAAAGGCCAAAACTCCAAACATCAGAGCCTGGAGTAAGGAAAGATTTAGTGATCTAGAAGATGTCCACTGAGAAGATGGGAGACTTAGTGGTTCCTCAAATCCGGCTTAAGAAAGACCAGAGTTCAGGATCCTTTTCTGTTAAGCAAAGGAGAAATGGGGGAGGGAGGGCTGGGGAGTGAGGGCTGTTTTTGAAGAACTCAAGCTCTAAGCAGGATTCCTCTAATGATTAGCGTGTTTATGTGTAAGACTAAGCAGAAGCTATTAGCCTGAAGATCATGGGAACAAAGCCAGGCTTAAACAAGGTGGAATCAAGAAGAGATTCAGCATTTCACTCAGTTACATATCTATATCTATATCTATATATAGATATATATAGATATAGACATAGATATAGATATGGATATAGATATATCTGTATCTGTATTTATCTGTGTGTCTATATTATCTATATATGTCTCTATATTTTTAATGTGTTTTCAAAGAAAGATTATTTGATCTAGTAATATAAGTAACTATTTACTTCCATGGTTGGGCTCAAAGTTTATTCTAAATTAGATTTTTTTGTTTTATTCTAGGATTTAGTAATATATTTGTCCCATAGCAAATATTTTCAGAGGAATAGTTGATACAATTAATAATAACAAAAACTTAAATTGATAGTATATGAGAATAAAATAAAGATGGCATGAAATTGGCAATTATATCAAGTTATTTAGAAAACCATAAAGTGAGTCCAACAGATTCTACAATCACTGTCTACAAGAAACAAAAATTATGAAAGATATTCTCCTGTGTAGAAAAAGAAGAAAAGCATGAACAATTGAATTTTCTGATTGATTTGTTTAGTGATGTATATGTTGTGTTTTAAATCCTAAAGAGCTGAAGAAAGTGGGGGGAAGGGGGAGAGAAAAAAAGAGAGGAGAGAGATGAAATGTGGAATCTTTTAAATTAAAGGAAATATTAGACTAATCAATGAGAATTCATATCAAAATTCTTGTTGCAAAAATCCTAGGTCACCAGAAGTCACTATTAAATGCTATAATACATATTATTTATAATTTCTAGAAAACATGAATGTGTTTAGATAACATTAAAATAAAAACTAACACAAAAAATATTCAACCAAAGAAAATGCATTTGTTAATATGTATGAAATGATATTTAGGTATTTAAAAATGATTTAGAGACATCTGACCTTTGCTTCCTTAATGTGCATATTGGAGGCATTAACTGAAGCAGCTTATTTAAATGAGTTAAAAAATGCTTATTGTCACAGGGTATCAAGATCAATTTTCACACACAACTTCATTCCCACATTGCTCCCTGTCTTCATCCCCACCATCTCCAACCATCCATTCTTGTCCTGGGAATCAAAGAATTTGTAATGTGTACCTGAGATTAAATATTACCCTGAGCATCCACTAAAAATAATGAAAGTTGGAGTTCACCTATAAAGAAGGGTGTCAGATTCTGAAATTTAAGGATTTAGACATATGTTTGAGCAAAAACAGGAAAGAATTCCCTGGGACTAACACAATAATTTACTTATAGGCAAGCATTTTTGGCCTTAAGGAAAATTATAACTTATTCAGAAGATAAATATTTAACAGGTTTTAGGAAGGGAAAAACTGCTAACATCTGTCATAATGCATCAATAAATGAATCCTGCCTTAGCCAGTGTGATCTCCTGGGTCTCTGAGCAGACAAAGTAGCCAGTGTACCCAGGTATACAGCGCTTACACTCTCTTACCTCTTGTCAGCCTACCCTCACTTTGCCTAGAATGGAATCTCAGATGACTATTATAAATTCATGAGTTGTCTCATTCACAATCCATTTTAATTTCTTTATAAGTAAAAGTAATAAGTTTTTAAAAATAGATTGATTAAACTCACAATTGAGACCCATTTGGTAAGATATAATATCAGGAGCTGATTCTATTTGCAAATCTCCCAACATATGAGCTATAGAATTGGCTTCACACTCTTTTTTTTTTTTTCTATCAAGGCAGTGAAGTCATAAATATATATGTCTGCTATATGTCCTTATATTCAAATTTAAAGTTGTTAGGAGTCTGTTTTTTTCTCAACACTCTATTTATTCCTGAATGTCATTATTTTCAGGAAAAAAATGACATACATTTCCCTAGAAAACCTATCACTGACTGGACTTACAAAGAATTAGTACCGTTGCAGAAATGTTGCTAAAAATTGTCAAAGTGAGCATGTTTACCTGTAGTATAATCTATGTATATATTAAAAATCACAACATTTGTGACCATGGTCACTCTAACAAGCCCCAAAGTAATTAATATAGCTGCAAGGAAAAGCATTAATTTTGCCATAAAGTCATTTTCCCTTATTTTAAAAACTTGAAGCTTGCACGGTATATTAATCTGATACCCAGGTGTCAGAAGATACATATTTTCCCCTCAGAATTTTAAATACATTTTATATGTATTCAAGAAAATTGTTAAGAATATTTTGACCTGCTCATGAGTTTATTGCAAATGTATTCTAGTTTGTAATAAGAATATAAAGGAGACCAGAACTTGCTAAGCTACATGGATAACACTAAAGTATTATGAGGAATTACTACTGCCTCCCTTCCTCTCATGAAGCCAAGAGCTACAGAAAAAATATATCTTTATTATATATTATACATACATTTCTATAATTATGCACTAAGTTGTATAGTCCAAAATGTTAATGTTATGAAAGTTGCAAGAAACACCTATACTGATGAGAACTGAAAAAGTTGGTATAGAAAACTTGAAAGCTGTCTTCAGAAGAGAGAGAAGATGGAAAAAAATATTCTGCGGCAGAGGGCGCCTGGGTCAGCTCTGGGGCTTTTGCAAAAGGCAGTGGAGGAGTCGCTCGCACAAATTAACAGTAACCTGATTACCATCAGTGCTCAAAATAGAACTGTTTTTAAAAATGGAAACAGATTCTAGACTTATTTTTTGGCAAATAAATAATTCTTAAAGTTTTATAAAATTCTAACCCGATAACAGATCTATAAATGTTTCACTGCTCTTCTGATTTTAAAGTCAATTCCTCATACATATTTCTAATTCAAAGTTCAATCAGAATTTACCAAAAGGACTTTGAAAAGCATTGGTTGGGCCCCTTCATTTTTTTTCGCAGAGAAACTTAAACCCAAATCACTCTAGGCTGACAGCTGCCTATGCTTATTTTGCAGGTGGCCATTTTTTTTTTTTCTTCAAGTTGTGGGTTATGCATTTTATTTTTAAAAAAGAAACTTAAATCATCAATATCTGAGTCCCAGTTTTTCTTCTGTAAAATTCTGGGACTTGAACCTCATCCTTCGAGCAAATACGTTGTGCAAACGCCCTGGGCAGCGTAGGTGTTAGGTGGACCTCTCCCAGAGGGAGTGGCCTGGAATCTCCAGGTGGTGTAGGAACTGGCAGCAGCGGCTGGCCTCTGGGATCTCTGTCTCTCCTGGGGATGGTAAACTAGACAGGACAGTTGGGAGGTGAGATGGGAGCTAGTGCCGGGAGCAGCGGCCAGATCCTTTGTCTCCAAAAAGCAGAGGGAAGGGAGGAAAAAAAAAAAAAATTTGCTTGTGAAAGCATAGAAAAGAAAGCTAATTTGGTGGTAGTTGAAAATCGGGCAAATAAGTCAATGGTTAGATGCTACTGGAAATTAATAATGAGTTTTTAAGTCAGTGAATTACATGATAAAATTTTAATTTTAAGATTTTTAATATGCCTATGAAATGTAGGTAGAGTTGTAGCAAAGACAGATTTGAAATTTCTTTCTTAAATATGTTTCTCCTAATGGCAATTCTGGATAGCTAATCTGTCAGTTTTAAGTCTGGAATCTGGTTTGTTGGAATATATTTATTGAATATTTGAATTACATGATGAATGAGTGAGTGTGCTTGGGGGAAAAAAAAACATAAAAGGATGATTCTACTTCTGCCTAGTTTGTAGCTACCTGGAAAGAACATCCTCCTTACCCCCCAAAATGAGAAATAAACCAGAAAAAAAAAATTGTACATTTCCTTGAAACCATAAGAAAGCTGAGTTTGCAGGAAACCAAATAGTTTGAAATCCAAGGAGGGGACAGTTCCTTCCCCCAAGAAGAAATTGCATGCCTGTACTTTCTCAGTTGTGGCATAGGAAGAAAGAAAGAGAGGGCCAACATATAAGCAAATAGGATAAAATGAACTAAATTATTAACAAGTACCTGAAGGCCACAAGTGGGTCTTCAGTGAGATAAAAGGGGAGTTTGCATCCATTTACAATCCTTTTTCCTCAGAACACCAGGGTATGTTCTTGAGAAAATTAAGGACAGGGCTGGAAACCAACAAGTGCTAACCTCAGTGGAGCAGGAATAGGGAAAAGGATCAGGACCCTATAGAGGAAATGGACAATCCCTTAGAAGCATTAAGCATCAAAAAGAGGAAGAACAAATATTGATGCCCCCAGAGCATAGGGGAAGATGGGAAAAAAGTTCTGAGCCAGGAATATTATATCAAAAATGGGTATCCTGACGAGATCCAGTGGAAACACAAGGAAGAATTTTGGCTGTTTGCCATAGGGCAAGTTACAGAAATGTGGAGAAAATCCCACACTGGAGACCCAAAACAGGCTGTCACAGGACAACAGAGAAGTAACCCTTCTGCCGCCTCCAGAGACCAGTAGAGAGCTAGCTGGCGTGAATAACAAGCATCGGAAATATACCACTGGGGAACGGTTATGTGTTTTAAGAGAGAACCCTTCTGTTGGGCAAGCACACATGGAGAGCTAAAAACTGAGGATGGAGCACAAACATTAAGATATACCCTGCGAATTCCAGCCTCCACCTAAACACAAATCAGTAGACTAATTTGAAGCATGTGCTGTGCTGAAAGAAAAAGTGCAAAAACAAAACCTAGACCCAGCTCAACTCTTGACAAGATTGGTTCAATCTCTCATGTTAATACATGAAAAGACGAATGCATATTTCCAGGAATAAATACTGTTTACCTCAGTCTCTTTTGTTCCACATAAGATTTGTATTAGCATTCAATCAAAATTTATTAGAACCATATACACACGCACAATAATAGAAAATGAAACAAACCCATTGTCAAGAGACAAAACAATGAACAGACCCTTAGTTGAGATGATCCTGATATTGGAACTAAAAGTGTGAATTTAAAAATAACTATGATAATGGGCCCGCCGAATGGCGTGTTGGTTAGGAGTTGGCTTGGGACAACAGCTCTGAGCAGTAGGACCCCGGTTCTGATCCCACATGTGAGGGCCAGTATTGCTGTGCCCTCTTCAGCTAAGATGGTGAACAACAGCTCGACCTGGAGCTGGGCTGCCTTGAGTCGCCGGCAATGGCGTAGGCTGCAGTGGGGCTGGCTGGCAGCTGGCATGAGCTTTGGTGAGATGCTGTGAGCTGCCATGAGCAGCTGTCCAATGGCCAGTGAGTGACTGCCTCGTCTGGGAAGAGCACAATGATGATACCAACATGGACCAGTGAAGCAACATCCTCCATAACTAGACTGAAGGACAAAAGGACAGCAACTTGTCTGTTCCCCTTCCCCAATTCCCCAATGCTGTTCCTCTCCCTCAATTCCCCAAAAAATCTTTAAAAAAAAAAAAAATTAAAATTAAAATAATTTTAAAAATAAAAATAACTATGATGAATATGCTTAGACTCTTATGGAAAGCATGGACATTTGTGAACATGAGGGAATCTAACCAGAGAGGTAAAACTGTGGAAAAAAAAGACATCAATATAATGTTAGAAGTGAAAATGATACTATCAGAGATGAACAATTGCTTTGATGAGCCCATTAGGAAAACTTACACAGTTGAGTAAGTGATCAGTGACCTGAAGGACAAGTCAATGGAAATACTCAAATGAATATCAAGAGATCGAACAGTGAAAAAAAATCACATAGCCAAGTAGTGCAGATATACAAGATAAATATTTCTACCACTATTGTTAATAATAACAATTCATACAATACATATGTAAGTAGATACATCATGTTCAAATTGATGAAGGCAAAACATAAGAAAAAAATCTTGAAGGCGGTCACAGAAAAAGACACTTTAATTACAGATAAACAAAGAAACAAATACATAAGACTTATTTTCAGAAACAACACAAGCTCATAGACCATACTGCAATATCTTTAAACAGCGGAAATAGACAAAACAAAAAAAGATCATCTATACCCAGTGAGAAGATGTTTATAACTGAAAGTAAAATAGATTTTTTTCCCAGATAAATAATGGCTGCAGGAATTTACTTCTAGCAGGCCTGAGCTTCAAAATGTGTTAAAATAGTTTTTTAAGCACAAGGAACAATGCCAGAGAATACTCACATCTACAAAAATAAATAAAGGTAAATATAAAAGTCATTTTCGTTTACTTTTAATTGCTGTAAGAGGTAATTTATTGTTAAAGACAAAAGTAAGTGTCAAGGTATGGGGATATATAACATATAAAAGTAAAATGTGGGGCTGCAATAGGACAGAGGTAGGAGGGAGAAATTGGAAGAACACTGTTCTAAGATTCATAGACTACATATGATATGATATATTATCAAAATAGACTTAATAAGTTAAGATACATACTCTAAATCTAGGGAAGCTTCTAAAATACAAGATAGAAAAGTAGATATATCCTAAAACCAATAGTGAAGATACTAAGTAATAATAAAATATTCTCAATCGAAAAGCAGCTTGAGGAATAAGGAATGAAGACCAGATTAGAACAACCAGAAAATAATTACAAATGGGAAATTAAATTTAATCATAATAATAACTGTTAAATGTAAATGGTCTCAAGATATCAATTTAAAAGTAGTGATTGTTTGGGCCGGCCAAGTGGTGTGGTGGTTAAGAGCTGGCTTGGGACACCAGCAGCCCTGGTTCGGATCCCATATAGAGGGCCAGTGACACTGCCCTCAAAAAAAAAAAAAAGTTAAGAGATAAAAAATGTAATACCATATAGAATTTATCAAAAAAATCTGGAAAAGCGGTATTGATAGCAGAGAAATAACTACATGGAATATATTGCCAGGTAAAGAGGGATATTACTTGATAATTAAAAGAACAAATCAGGGCCGGCGGAGTGGCGCAGTGGCTAAGCACTGGCTTAGGACGCCAGCGGCCCCAGTTCGGGTCCCACATATGAGGGCCAGTGACACTGCCCTCAATAAAACAACAAAACAAAACAAAACAAAACAAAAAAGAACAAATCAGAAAGAATCTATAACAATCCTGAATATGTAAGCACCAAAGAATAGAGCTTTGCAAATGCAGGTACTAGTAAAAGGAGGAATGAATGAATGAATGAATGAATGAATAAATAAATAAATAAATAAATAAATTAGACAAATTCACCCTTTATAGTAATCATTTTTTGTTTGTTTGTTTTAAATTTCTGTATTTGTGATGATTTGGCACCTGGGGCTTTGCTAACCCTGGAGAGACTGCCCCCTCAGGGCTAGTCAATTGCTAGAGATAGTAAATGACCTGTCTTTGAATACACTTTTCAAGTGCAGACTAATCAATCCAAAGCCCACAGCCCTAAACTGCCTCCCTTACTGAGCTCTTAGCCTCAGAGCCACTAATAACCCTCAGACGAGGTACCAGGCAACTGGGGACAGCCCTTATATTCCAGAGCCCACTGGAATCATTCAAACTAGCCAATCCTAAACCTGTTTACCCTGCCTCTTCTGTTCCTTTCCACAGAAACCACAATAAATGCTCTTGCCCACATTTTCCCCTTGCTCATTGTGAGTATAAGCTACCTTCAATGTTAATCACCTCCTGATCTGTTTACCTCAGCATATCTGAATAATAAAACCTAAAGACAGGCTTACAGTTACAGAGTTCAACACTTGTCCCTGATGAACTGAAACAAAATATCAATAAAACTATAAAAACCTGAACAACACTACCAATGAACTTGTTTTAATTGACAATTATAAAGCATGCTAAGAGCAACAGAATACACATTTTTTTCAAGTAAAAATGAAACATTCGCCAAAAAAAGATGCTACACAGTGGAATACAATAAATCTGAACAGATTTAAGAGAATTGAAATCATAGAAAGCATTTTCTGTGACCACAACAACAACAAAAAATGCAAATCAATAATAGAAACTTATCTGGAAAATCTCAAAATATTTGTAAACTAAATAATATATCATTGTGCTCACTTCGGCAGCACATATACTAAAATTGGAACGATACAGAGAAGATTAGCATGGCCCCTGCGGAAGGATGACACGCAAATTCGTGAAGCGTTCCATATTTTTAAAAACAAAGTCGGGGGGATCATGCTACCAGACATCAAAACCTACTACAAGGCTACAGTAATCAAGACAGTTTGGTATTGGCATAAAAACAGGCACACCGATCAGTGGAACAGAACAGAGAGCCCAGAAGTAAATCCAGGCATTTACGGACAGTTAATCTATGACAAGGGAAGCAAGAATTTACACTGGAGTAAAGATACTCTATTCAATAAATGGTGCTGGGAAAATTGGACTGACACATGCAAAAAAATGAAACTGGACCACATCCTTACGCCTTATACGAGAACAAATTCAAAATGGATTAAAGACTTAAATGTAAGACCTGAAACCACAAAACTCCTAGAAGAAAATATAGGGAGTACATTTGCAGACATTACCCGGAGCAATATTTTTACTGATACATCCCTACAGGCAAGGGAAGTAAAAGGAAAAATGAACATATGGGATTATATCAGACTTAAAAGCTTTTTCACAACAAAGGAAACCATTAATAAAACAAAAAGGAAGCCTACTGAATGGGAGAATATATTTGCCAACGATATATCTGATAAGGGGTTAATATCCAAAATTTATAAAACACTCATGAAACTCAACACCAAAAAAACAAACAACCCAATTAAAAAATGGGCAGAAGATACGAAGAGACATTTCTCTAAAGAGGACATACAGATGGCCAACAGGCATATGAAAAAAAGTTCAACCTCACTGGTCATTAGGGAAATGCAAATAAAAACCACCATGAGATACCACCTCACTCCAGTCAGAATGGCTATCATCAATAAATCAACAAACAACAAGTGCTGGCGGGGCTGTGGGGCAAAGGGGACCCTGCTGCACTGTTGGTGGGATTGCAGATTGGTGCAGCCACTATGGAAGTCAGTATGGAGGTATCTCAAAGAACTGGAAATAGAGCTACCGTTTGACCCAGCAATTCCACTCCTAGGTATTTATCCTGAAAAAACCAAGACACTGATTCAAAAAAAGTTATGCACCCCTATGTTCATAGCAGCACAATTTACAATAGCTAAGACTTGGAAACAACCAAAATGCCCATCAGTAGATGACTGGATTAAGAAACTGTGGTATATTTATACAATGGAGTATTACTCCGCTATAAAGAAGAATGAAATCGTACCATTTGCAATGATATGGATGGACCTAGAGACTAGTATGTTAAGTGAAATAAGTCAGTCAGAGAAAGACAAATACCATATGATCTCACTCATATGTGGAATCTGAAAAACTGTATGAATGAGCAAAGTAAACAGAAACTGTCTCATAGATATAGAGGAAAAATCAGGGTTGCTAGTTGGGAGGGGGGTGGGGATGAGGGAGAAGGGGAAGGGATTAGACAGCAAAAATAAGCAACTACAATATTGCCACTGGGATAGGAAAAACAGTTTGGGGAATATAATTAATAATGTTGTAAATATTCTGTGGAATGTCAGATGATCATAGGTCTTGTTAGGGAGACCATTTCATGGATGGAGTAGAAGTTTGATCACTGCACTGTATTACTAAAGTGGAGGTTGTATACCTACTGTAATTGAATATATACAGATAGTCACGGGTTGTGGATTACACTGTGGAAGAGAGTCAGAGGAAGAGTAATAGATATGTATGATATGGGGGGGGAGTGGGGTGGCGAATTGGGGGTGGGGGGTTGTCACTTTGAGGGGTAAAATGTGTAACTATTGCACTGTGTTGTACACCTGAAACTAATTTTAAAAAAATAATAATATATCATTAATTACCCCATGCCTAAATGGAGAGTCACAAGGAAAATTAAAAAATATTTTAATTAAGAAACTAAAACCATCAACATTTGTTGGATGCAAGTAAAGCAGTGATTAGGAAGTAATGGTTATATTACAAATGAAGAAAGGACTCAAAAGAATAATCTAGAAAAAGAGTGGGATTAAACTCAAAATAAACTAAACAGAAAATAATAACAATAAGATGATCAATATATGAAATCTTGAATCAAAAAAATCAGTGAAATCAAATGCCAGTTCTTTGAAAAATTCAATAAATTTGATATATCTGTAGCCAGACTGATGAGAATAAAAATATGAAACAAAAATTACCAACATGAGCAATGAAACAAGGACATCACGAGAGATATACTGACACAAAATAATTGCTAGAAATAGTCTCAGGTAAAACCATAAATTAGACATTTCAAAAAACAAAAAACAAAACAAATCCAAAACACCTTTATGTAATACTGCTGTTTTGATACATATTTGTTTTGTTTTGTTTTGTTTAGCTGAGCCATCTTGCCACCTGTTGGCAGCTCAGCGGCAGCTCAGCTCGGGCTGGGCATCGAACTGCTGTTGGTCAGAGCTCAGCTCGCACTCTTGAGCGAGTTCTTAACCAACTAAGCCACTCAGCCGGTCCTCGATATATATTTCTTTTTTCTTTTTTTTTTTTTTTGAGGACAGTGTCACTGGCCCTCATATGTGGGACCCGAACCAGGGCCACTGGCTTCCCAAGCCAGCGCTTAACCACCGCGCCACTCAGCCGGCCCTCGATATATATTTCTATACATTGCCGTATATGACAACACCCAGATGATTTTTTTAAAAAAATCATCACGTTCTACTTTCAATGTCAGTGGGTTTTAGTAGTTTTCAAACTTATTTCTCTAGCACTGTAAGTTCCATGTCCCAGAAAACCACTCAGTTCTGGGTAAACCAGGGAGTTTGTCAGTCTAGAACCAGTGACTAATTAAGACAGTGACTCTCACTATGGGGGTTGTTTATAGTAGTAAGGAGAATATAGAGCTGTAGTACCCAAACTTTAAGTGTCATTGATTTTGAAAAACAAACAAACAAAAAAAGGAAATACTGGGCATGTTTCTTCCCATTTTATGTTTTATCCAATCCCAGAGATTCCTCTGCTTTGCTTTCTCCCACCCCCTCAGTTACCACCAGTGGATTTCGTGTAACCCTTTGCCTTTGATTCTAATGTTTAAAACAAGCTGCCAAATTGCCATTCTCCAGAGCATTTTCTTCATTCAGATTTTGCTTCACAGCAAAATTGTCAGTTTAGCTCAAAGAAACTCATTAAAGTTCTCTACAGGCTTGGACATTTCTTAAATCAACAAAGGCTAGTGGTCCTTAATACTTGAGGGAGGGGCGAGTATGGGTAATACTTCCAAGCTTTTTAATATGCTGGGATGTGTAAAAAAATGTACATATGGACCGACACCTAAACTATTACGAATTATATAATTTCAGGGGCTTCACAGAGCCTGTGGAGCCCCAGGCCTCTGGGATTAGAACTCCTGTTCAAACATGGTTGACAAATGTTAATTATCTTCTAGTCAAGGGCCGGCAAAGTGGCGAGTGGTGCATTGGGTAAGAGCTGGCTTGGGACGCCAGCAGCCCTGGTTCGGATCCCACGTATGAGGGCCAGTGACACTGCCCTCTAAAGCTAACAACAGCTCCACCTGGAGCTGGGTTGTGCGAGCCCCGGCGACGGTGTAGGCTGCAGCCCCTGCTGCAGTGGGCTGCCAGAAGCTACAGTGAGTGGCCGGCAGCCAGTGTGAGCTGCCAATAGCTGCAGTGAGCGACCATCCAGAGCCCAGTGACCAAGTGCAATGACGATACCAACGTGGGCCAGTGAAGCAATGTCCTCCGCAACTAGACTGAAGAACAGAACAAAAGGACAGCAACCTGTCTGTTCCGCTTCCCCGATTCCCCCAACGCTGTTCCCCTTCCCCAATTCCTTATTAAAATCTTAAAAAAAAAAAAATTATCTTCTAGTCAAATACATTCAGATGCCTTCCTTTTGCCTAACAACAGTAGTAATGAGAAAATGCATATGCTTCTCTGATGTCTTCACTGATATATACCCCTGAATCGGCCACATGAAACACACCAGCCAGGTTAATGTCATAGTACCACAGGATACGACAGAGCAGAGCGAATGAGGCAACTGGCCTGGATAGATTTGGTCACAAGCAGCATTGCAATGGAGACTTTAAAACATTTACATTTCAAATGAATGTTAGTCTTATGCTCACAAGGCTTTATACATGGGTTAACAGAGATTTGCTTTCTGAGAAGATTCTGGTAGGTGTTTGCTATTTAAATCTTTTCAGGTAATTAGTCCCTTTGGTGCCTCTCAATTCAGGCTCCAGCTGTTCATGCTAATGAGATGTTACTTGGTGTCAGAAATTCCCAGCCACAAGCATTAAGTGGTTAACTAATAATGGGGTGCTTGAGAAGTGGCTCACAGAAAGGGAGATGATGAACAACTTAAACTTAATTATCACTGTTTTTATCTACCAAAAAAAAAGGTGATATCTATAGTATTAGTAGTGAGTCCCTCTCTGTGAAAGCATATTTCAGAGAAGAGTGAAAAGGTTAACATTTCAGCCATAATCAGAGAAAAGTTATTTATTTAGACGTACAACTTGATTCCTGAATATATTAACCACCACCCCCACATACACAAATATTTTTAAAAATCACCTCTTATCTCTCACATTTACAATCTTTACATGAAAAGCTCTAGTTGGCCAACATAAAGAGCTGTAAAAGGTGAGTTATGAGTTCCACATTTTGTATACTGTACCTTCTCTAACATTGCTTTGCCTAACTTGGCCTAGTGGTGAGTACATCATAGCTTTAGAAATTGATTATCTGTGTAAAAGTTCTTGAATTTAATATTTAAATTTAATTTAAAAGTAATACACTGTCACAAAGACACATTACTAAGTTCCAAATAGATATGTTGCAGAACACATGCTGACCAACACATAATAAAACTAGAGGTGAAGTTTGATTAAAGATACATGAAGAAACGTCATTGTTCTAAAATAATTGTCAATGCTGGATCTAACATGATCATGTCTGCCATAGACATTTGCAGTTCATCAAGGTAAATTGCACCTAATACACCTAGTCAAAACTCTTTCAAATGCAAGAATACCTGCCAAATTGGAAGACAAGAATGTACATAAAGATTAGACAGAAAGATTCATGTCTTACCGAGGGGGGGGAGGAGCAAAAACATTTAAATGTTAACTGCTGAATAATTGCCTTTTAACTGTCCTTTTATTAAAAATAAATAAATAAATTGAGTTCTGGTCAAGATGGCAGAGTACGTAAATGCTCTCTTCACCTTCTCTCACGACCACATGAAAATACTACTAAACTACAAAACAACCATGTTTGAGAATCACCTGAAATTTTGCTGAACCAAAGTCCTACACTAAGGACATACAGAAGAAACCACCTTGAGACTGGTAGGAGGGCCAGAGACATGGAACAGGGCTGCTCTGCTCTCACACCTGCTTGTGACCATTAAAAATATGGAGGAATGTCTCAGCTGTGGAGACCCCTCTGAAACAGCAAGGAGTCCCAAAGCCACACCAGGCTTCCCAGCCCAGGGTTCCAATGCCAGGGAGAAAAGCCCCCAAAATGTCTGGTTTTAAAAACCAGTGGAGATTGTGGCTAAGAGATGGAAAGCAGTTGGAGCACAGGCATCCCTCTTAAAGGAATTGTACATGGACTTACTCACCCACCAATGGAATCACTGATTCAGTGAGATGACAGGGACGTAGTGAAGAGGGTGGGGAGCTGAGTTGTCTGGCTGGGGCGGCTTTCTCCTGGATGGAGAAGCTAGTAGAGGCTATTGTTTACTTGTTGAGCCCTGCCCCTTCAATGAGTGTGGATGCAGGTGGCCTCCGTATCTGAGTCTCCATAAAGCTGGCTGGCACCATTTGTTTGCCACACCCTGGTGATTCCGAGATCCCACCCCACCCAAATTTCAGGCACACCCAACCCTCTTCCAGTGGCTTTTGCAAAAAAAAATGGCTTGTCTTGGCTTATGCTATGGACTCCCCTAGAATCTCACAAAGGTTCAAAAAACCCAAACAAGCTTCATCTTGCTTCAGCATGTTCTGTATCTCTTGCTGGGTGGCTTCAAGACCGGCACTAGCAGCAGCTGGCCTCAGTTCACTGATTGGCCTCTCAAGGCACCTTCAAGCACAGCCCAGGTGGCAACCATCTGCAGATTGCATTGTGGCCCATGCCAGGTGGCCCTGGGCGGGGCAGAAGCTGATGTTGAACTTGACCTACTGTGGGCCCCTCCCAGGAGGCCCTGGGTCTGGCATGCTCAGTGGCTGGCTTCAGGCCAAGCTGCCCCCAAGGATGACACACCCAAAGGGCAGACTGGGCAGGCACTAGAGCCCTGCTAAAACAAACCCTGTTCTGTAGGGTCAGCCTCTGCACAACTGTTCCTCCACTGTAGTCATGGTGAGTCCTCATAATAATCAGCCCGAGGGTCAATACTTCACAGTGAGGTATAGAAAGCAACCAAGGCTCAACTACAATCAGAGGGCACACACAACGCACTGAGGGAATACACCTGGAGTACAAGGCTCAGGTGACCAGGGAGACTGCATCATTGGGCCCCACAGAACACCTACCACATAAGGCCACTCTACTAAGACTGAAAGACATAGTAGCTCTACCTAATACATAGAAGCAAACACAGGGAGGCAGCCAAAATGAGGAGACAAAGAAACATGTCCCAAATAAAAGAACAACAAAGCTCCAGAAAAAGTACAAAACAAAATGGAGACAAGCAGTCTACCAGATGAAGAATTCAAACCACTGGTTTTTAGGATACTCAGTGATCTCACAGAGAACTTTAACAGAGATAAGAAACATAAAAATGGAGATACAAAACAAAATAGGTAAAAGTCAGAAATAAAGAATACAACAACTGAAATGAAAACCACATTAGCAGGAATCAACAGTAAATTAGATGGAGCAGAGTAACAAATCAGCTATTTGGAAGATAAGTTGACAGAAAATAATCACAAGGGCAAAATAAAAAAAAATCCAAAAAAATTAGGATAGTTTAAGGAGCCACTGGAACAGCATCAACTGTACTAACCATCACATCATTGGAGTACTGTGAGGCCTCTGAATGTTAGATCTCAGAGACCTTGAATTACAGACAGTGTCGTGTCTGCAAGCAAACAACAAAATGTCTGTTGGCCTGCACCTGCAGACAGAGCCAAACTTGTGATAACAGAAAATGCCACAAAACAGCAACTGGCTTGCAGGCAGTTAGCATTTTCTGTTCAAACAATGCTACCCTGTCAGCACTGAACCTACATAACCCTTCTCACCTCCTCCCTCAGGGTGGCAGTCTTCTTTAGATACTCAGCTCAGGCTATAGCCATCTTTGCTCAGCCCAATAGACTTTCTGTCTCACAATAAACTTTCTTAACTTGCCTGACTGTGCGCACTCCTTTATTGGCTGACCTATCATTTGGTGCTGAAACCTGGGAGGGTTTAGGCCTGAGAATGCCGGATAACCCCTTCTCTTTCTCTTCTCACTCCACCAGGGCTGGTACTTCCCTGGCTACCCTCCTGGACTTGCTGTAAGGATGGGCTTCAGGGGTTTCTCACTTCTTTGCTGACATCCCAGACAACATCAGGCCAGATTCTCGCCGGGTGAGTGAGACCTCTTCTCGTCTGGGACCTTCCGAATCTCATCGTTCTCCACAAGTCCTAGTGCTAGGCTAGAAGGTTCCTCTTGCCCTGGGGGCCCAGATCCTCCCAGTCTTGGGGACCCAGTCTGTGAGTGATCTCTTGTACTCATACTCATCGGGGTTGAACACTGGGATTTGAGACACCTTCATCCCCTTGCCCTCCTCCTAATAGGAGGCTCCCTCCTTGCCCTTCTCCCTCTATCTCTTCAAATCATGGAGATTTCACATTCAATCCTTGCCAAATCTACCTGTCTTGGTTATCTCCTCCACAACTTACACTCCCTCAGGCTCAGCTGACATGAGATCCAACCCACATGGCTTATCTTTTACTATAACACTGCCTGACCCCAAACAAACTAAACAATGAGTCTCAATGGCCCAAATATGGGGCCTTTGATTTCCACACACTCAGAGATTTAGATAACTCCTGTCACCACAATGGAAAGTGGTCAGAAATTCCCTATGTCCAGGCCTGCTTTGCTCTTGGAGCTCCTCTTCCTCTGCTCCACACCCTACTATCCCCTCAGCCTAAACCTTCTGCCTCACACCCCAGCTCCTCATTTCAGGAGGATTGGTCCTGTAAGTACTTCGATTTATATAAATTATTTGGTTGGGTTTTTTTTTTGCCTCTAGTCTGTCTTTTCTCTTTTTCTTTTCCTTTTCTATTTGTGTCTTAGACACTTAGCTGATAGGGAGCTCTGTATCTATACCTTCTGTGAGCCCCCTAAGTCATATATTTAAAATTATTTTGTACACCAACTCTATATTCAGGAATTTGACAAAAGTAAGCCTTAAAGGATTTCTCTAACTCTCGGTAACTTTCAAGATCTTACAGATAACCTCAAATGTAAACAAAGGGCTGCTGCAACCTCCACTTGAGGCTGAGGTAACTGGAGAAAAAAAAAAAAGAGGCACTTTTAAACCCTGGTGCAAGCCCCCCCACTCCTTGCTACAGCCTCCTAAAGTTATAAGGACAACTATAAGATCTTAGGTCCTCTCTACAATTGTTGGTGGTTCTGTTTATATATATGGCCTCTAAAGTCTGTACTTGTTTATATTTTCTATATAATAATAATGTTTTTCCCTCCTCAACTCCTGATCTCCCTTCTCCTCCACATACCCAATGGCAATCTCATCCAGAAACAACCTTATCCCTTCCACACCTGCCCGGCTTCTTCCTCTCTGAGAGGGTGCAGACTCTGAGGGTATGTTCAAGTCCACACCCCCTTCTCTCTATCAGACCTCTCCCAAATGGGAAAACGGCTAGGATCCTTCTCCTCCCATCCAGATACGTTCATTAAAGAATGCAGATATCTGGCCCAATCCTATGATCTCACTTGCCATGATATCTATATCATCCTCCCCTCCACTCTACTCCCTGAGAAGGAGCAGATCTGGGTTGCGGCACAGGGACACGCAGATGATTTACACAGACAGGACGATCAGAGGCCGGTCGGAGTGGTAGCTGTACCTCATGACATGATGACCCTGGCTGGGATTACCAAGCCCACTGGCCAGGCGGAACTCAGCGAAACCATATGCTCACCTGCCTTATTGCTGGGCTTCCAAAAGGCCGCACATAAGGCCGTCAGCTATGACAAACTCAGAGAAATCTCCCAATGACCAGCTGAGAACCCGGCCCAATTTCTGTCGCGTCTTACAGAAGCCCTTCAGAAGTACACCTGCCTCACCCTGCCTCTCATGAAGGCACAATTGTCCTCAATAACACTTCATCTCTGTTAGCCCCAGATATCCAGAAAAATTTTTTTAAAGGCCGGAGAGGGTCCTCAACCCCCTCAAAGAGATCTCCTCTCTATGGCCTTCAAGGTCTTTAACAATAGGGATGAGGGGGCTGAACTTGACGAGACACAAAGAGATCAGGCAAAATACCGTTGCTGGCTGCCACAATCAAGGGCACCGAAAGGCACACGGGGGACAAGGTAAATGCCCTGCTTCAGGAGTGCCTCCCAGACCTTGTTTTAAGTGTGGCAAGGAGGGCCATTGGGCATGCGCTAGCCCCAACCCCTGACCTTCTCCGGGGCCCTGTCCACAATGGAAGGTGGATTGTGACCAGGTTCCTCAAGGGCGGGTTCCAGCCACCATCCCGCATTCCTCAGGAGGATGGGACCTCAATCTTCCTAGCCTTCTTGGCTTAGCTGGGGAGGACTGATGGAGCCCAGGGCCCCCAGCTCCCTCCCGCATCACAACAGCAGAGCCCAGGGTAACTGTCCAGGTGGCAGGTATGCCCGATCTCTTTCTTATTTGACACAGGGGCCACCTACTCTGCCCTCCCCGAATTTTGGGGGTCTACTCATCCCTTTCATATCTCCATTGTTGGGGTTGACGGCCTTATCTCACAGCCTGTAACTATCCACTGCCCTAACTTGCTCACTTCATAGCTGGGGTGTTTGCCACTCATTTCTAGTACTCCCCAGGTGTCCCACTACTATACTAGGGTGAGACATTCTCTCTAAATTCAGAGCCTCCTTTCCATTTCACTCACCCGACCCTGAACCCATCCTTTTCCTCACTCCCCCTCTGACACCCTGACACAAATCCCCTTACCTCCGCCCCATTCGATCCTGTTGTTTGGGACACCTCCACTCCTTCTTGTCGCATCCTGCACATCTGAGCCATAGGAGTTCAAAAGGGCCAGCAGATATTGGAGACAGAAAATAGAGACAAGAGACAAAG
The DNA here is from genome assembly GCA_033961575.1 of Aselliscus stoliczkanus. NCBI lineage: Eukaryota > Metazoa > Chordata > Mammalia > Chiroptera > Hipposideridae > Aselliscus > Aselliscus stoliczkanus. The sequence goes on along the minus strand of CM066731.1, from coordinate 133,589,323 downwards.
GATAGATCAAAAGCAGTGCTAGCCAGGGGACTCAAAGCCTCTAGGACAAAGAGCCCCGAATCAGGCTTGACTGTGGCTTTTATTGGGATACACACAGGGAAGTGGCATTGTTTTTTCCACAGTCTGTAAGTCACATACATCATACCAGAGAGCTTAACTCAGAGTCAAATCACCCCATGGCCTGCAGGCTGCCTTTACTGAAAGTCTCATGACCTGTGTACATGCACCTCCTGGGAGACAGAAACTTCTCATGCTGAGGCTTAGAGACAAGAATGCATGGAGGGCAGATGTTATCACCTGGTTAGGTTTCATCTCTCAGGCAAGCTGTTAGCACTGAAGACAAGGGGTCTTTGGCCCATGTTCTTCACCTCCGTGATTCCTCCCATGGTACCCTATGACTGTGTCTGGCTTGGGTTGCCCTATCTGCAGCTAGGGTCTTACTCATCATTGACTAACCAGCCCTCTCTTGGGATCCCATGGAGTATTGCCATAAGCATGGTGGAAGCACTGTCTCCATGAGAATCTGTTGTTATGGAAAGGTGCATGGGGGCAGACGGCTAGGCTGCTGTGTGACCACACCTTCTATCGCTGCACACCACTGTCCTGTCAAGATCAAGCTGCAAGATCCATCCTCATTTCCAAACCGACCCCAATACCCCATCTCTCACTCATCAAAAGGGCCTACAGCCCACCATCCACTGACTCCTAGCTAGGGGTCTTCTTAGGGATACCCACTCCCCATATAACACGCCTATCTTGCCTGTCACAAAACCCGATGGATCCTATAGACTAGTTCAAGATCTTAAAGTAATCAATCAAACTATTCTCCCAACATATCAGGTCATCCTCAACCCCTATACCTTCCTTTGTTACCTCCCCATGATACCACTCACTTCACTGCTCTGGACCTCAAAGATGCCTTCTTTACTAATTCCTCACATCCTCACTCTCAAGACCTCTTCATCTTTACTTCAACTAACCTAATACCCTACATTCCAGACAACTAACATAGTCAGTCCTTCCTCAAGCATTTAGGAACAGCCCCCATTTCTTTGGCCAGGCCCTAGCGGCTGACCTGCCCTCTCTTGAACTTGCTCCCAGCACACTCCTACAGTATGTGGATGATCTCCTTTTGTGCGGGCTGGTTCACTCACTCTCCCTCCACCATACCGCTACCTTTCTTAACTGCCTCCATAGCAAGGGCTACTGGGTAACCCCATACAAGACACAACTCTCTGCCTCCTCGGTTATCACCTTGGGAATCCAACTCACCTCCACTCACAGGGCCTTCACGGTTGACCATGTGTCTCCCTTATTAAATCCATACCTCATCACAAAAAAATGAAATTGTCTCCTTCTTGGGTCTCACAGGTATCCTCCATATCTGGATCCCCAACTTCGGCCTTCTAGCTCACCCTCTATACGAGATGGCTAGGGGTCCCCAAAAGGAACCACTAGGCTTCATGCTAAACCTCAACATCGCTATACTCCTGTCCACAACCACACTGGCCTCCATCCACTCTTGCACTGAAGTCCTAGACTTCATCAGGCCTCATTTCTCCAATATAACCTCCAACCCTCTCCCCAATCCAGAACACACCTGGTTCATCGATGGCAGCTCCACCTTTTCTGAAGGATCCCATGTAGCTGGCTATGCCATTGTCAGCCCCACTACTAATATTGAAGCACATCCCCTCCCATTGGGGACAGCCTCACAAAAAACCGAACTCATTGAGCTCACCTGGGCCCTAACACTGGCCAAGGGAAAGACTGGAAACATCTACACTAACTCCAAATATGTTTACTATATCCTCCATGCTCATGCCTCCATCTGGCAACAACAGGGACATCTCACAACAAAAGGCTCTCCCCTCTCCAGTTCCCCTCTAATACTTGAACTCCTCAAAGCTGCCCACCTTCTTATTAAAGCTGGAGTCATCCATTGTAAGGGCCACCAGAGGGACTGATGTTGTCAAGATGAGCAATCGCCTAGCCAATGAAGAAGCTAAAAAAGCCTCCCTTCCCTCGGTTGCCAACCAACTCATTGCTATCCCCGCTATGGACCACCAATACACACCTAATGAGAGACAATCTCTTCTCTCTCAGGAAGCTTAACCCCAAGCCATGTGGCTTCTTTTAGAGGGATGCTACATTCTCCCCAATAACCAGTCAAGGGACATTCTCACCAAAATGCATCAATCCTTCCTTATAGCTTTAGGCCCCTACATCACCTATTGTGATCCCTCCTCAACTGTCAAAACTTTCCTTGCCTTCTTCAGGACATCATTAACACTTGCCACATTTCTTCTTTAATTTCTCCCCAGGGTGCTTTACGGCCCCCTCCTTTCCCACCCACCAAGCTCGCAAACACGCTCCTGGACAAAGCTGGCAGATAGATTTTACTCATATGCTCCCAATCAGGAGAACCAGGTACCTCCTCACCTTAGTCAATACCCTCTCAGGGTGGGTTGAGGCATTACCCCGTTACCTCAAAAAAGTCTCCTGAGGTTGCTAGCATCCTCCTCACACAAATTATTCCTTGATTTGGCCTCCCTCTGTCCATTCGATCTCATAACTGCCCAACCTTCATCTCCCAGATCACACAACAGGCCTCACAAGCCCTCAATATGCACTGAAAACTCCATATCTCCTACAGACCCCAATCCTCGGGTAAAGTAGAAAAAGCCAACTCCATTATTAAATCTCATCTCACCAAACTCTCCCTAGAGATCCAAAACCTTGGATGACCCTCTACACCTCGCCTTCTGTCATATCCATGCCACCCCTCGGGCCCCACCTTCCTTATTTCTTCCGAGCTCATGTATGGCAGGCCTACTATACAACCTCCCTCCTAACACCTCACCAGTGGGAGACTACCTCCCAGCACTTAGCCTCGTTCAGCAGGTCTTTAGGGAAAATGCAGTTCACAGCCTTCCTCCACACCAAGACACTTCCTCACTCTCTCCTTCTCTAGCCCCAGGAGCCTGGGTCCTTCTCAAAGACCTCAACCCCTCAGACTTATGACCACAGTGGAAAGGGCCCTTCCAGTTTCTTCTCAGCACCCCCACTGCAGCCAAGCTGCTAGGTCACCCCTCCTGGTTTCACTTCTCTAGACTGGAAAAGACAGCTGAACCACCTGTCCAGACACCACAAGACCACCCAGGCACCACCATATCGCAGCTCAGTCTGGAGCCCCACCCGGGTTCGACTTCACAAGATCCCTGAGGAAAAACCGGGAGACTCATGAAAGGTGGCTCCTGCCCTTGTGCTCGGTGCACAAACCAAATGCCCCCAACCTTACTCCTGGCTCCTTCATTCCCCCTCCAAATCTCCTCAGTTATCTCCACCTTTCTTCCCCCTTAACCTCCTTCACCGGTCCATTTTAGAATACCTTTTCAATGATTCCATCACCCATCTTCTCAACCCCAGAGGGGACATAAGCCCCCATGGTCTTCTTCATAATATTAATATTACTCGTCCCTCTCACTTCCCTACTATTACCCCCTTAGCTCCTCAGGACACTCAACCTAACTCATCATCTTCTAAACCAGTCATCCCCCTTACTCACTTGAGACTGCTTGCTCTGCCTATCCACCTCTACTCAACTTTTTGCTGCTGTCCCCATAATGACTCAAATATAGATTAATACCTCTGTGTTCCTTTTCTATAAAGTCCGACGTAGAGCTGCCTTCCACTCTAAATCCACCATTCACTACAACTCTTTCCCAAGCCAGTATCAGCTCAAAGCACCAATACCTAAAAACCTTCACTGATGCTCTAGATAAGGCGCATAGCAAATTCAGGCCCATCGTAGACCCCTTAAGCATCTCTACTCATATCCACACCTCAGCCCCCATCTGCATCTCCCACTCAGGCCACCGACAGCCTCATGGACATCTTAGACCCCAATCTCTGTAAAACCACCATCACTGTCTCACCCTCTCTTACTCATTCCACCTCCTCCACAGGTTCCTTCCTCCAACAACCCCTCAGATTCTCCTCCAGTCCCAGTCTCAGGGCCGCCAGAACAACTAATATCAACACTCTATGCTGTTAGGGGAGGACTCAGACTCTAATAAGGCTCCTCTCTCATTCCCCTATATTGGCAAAAAGGGATCCAACTGTCTTAAGCTACTTACTCTTCATCTGACCCAGCTAACCTTTACCTCGATACATTCAAATTCCATCTCTTTAGACTTCAAAACCCTACACATGATATTCCCATACAGCCCCTCATGGGTACTAGTCAGGGGGATCTCATCACAAATTACATAAATGTGTAACCACTATCCTATACATCTGAAATTAATATAAAATAGTACTGAATGTCTAAATAAATAAATAAATAAATAAATAGGAATGTTCTATCTTTGGGAACCCCAGCATTACCATTCTATTGTCTGCTTTCGGTTCTATTCTAATTTAAAATGTAAGAATACTAAATATATTAATATAATATAATGTAAAATTAGTGAGCCTCATTTAATGCTAACTTACTTTATACATGTCCATGTCCTTATTATACAGCCTTAACTCTATTAAGGAGAATTTTGTTTAACTGAAATTTACCAAAACAAATACACAAATGCATAAAAAAACTTCTCAAACTCATAAGATACAAACAATAAGGAAGATTTATTATCTCATATAGCAAGGGTTATATGGCTAAGGAGTGACCACCTTAAAATGAAAATGACTATTGGGTAGATATCCAGGAAGTGTCCTATAATAATTTTTGTTTTTATCTTACACTTTGGCATTGTCTGAAATATAGTCTTATCTCTATAATTTGTTTTAAAACTGGCTCAATAATGAATATGTTTTTGCCCCTACCTTGACAACTTTGTAGAGTCACAATGTCTATAGTGCACTTTATTTTAATCTCCTCATCTATTTTGCCTCCAGAGGAAGAACTGTTTTTGTTGACACACAGTTATACCTGATTTTCAATCATATTATTTCTGCACTATCTCAGTTGGGGGTGCCAGAGATTTATAGCAAAGGCAGACCACTATTATTAAATCCATTTCACTCTTCTAAGAGCATCATGAGACTGAGGCTAAAAAGAGAAAAGGCTGTATTGCTTTTCTTGTAAACATTTACTTTCCTAAATGATTATGACTGACGCTATTATTCCCATTCATTCACAATATATTTTTATGTCCAAACTAACTGTCAGGGTACAAAATTGCTTCAGGTCAAAGTTTATAAATTATAATTTTGGAAAACATAATTATATTTCAGATGAACTAAACCACTGTTAAATTCTATATTTACATTTTATAAATTATGAAGACTAACAATCACATACTACCTACTATGTACAAGTAATATCATTCACAGTGTATAAAGCATCTAAGATACCCTACCTTTTGAATCCTAAGAGTGCCAGAATGTAATATTAGTATATACTAGTTATTATGCCAGATATGTGTTCTTTTAAAAAAAACTTGAGCCAATTATTTTAAAATGAGTACACTTTTGAGAATTATCATGATTTCTTATTAAGTGCTCCACAACCAGGACATACAGTGGTGGATGGAGATATAATTTACAAAAATACTGTAATTTCTTGCAAAATATGGTCATTCGTTTAATTAAGAATCATTTAATACAGCTTTCTAATTATAATGAGAAAATCCCTAAACTGCAGGAAGATTTCCTTTTTAAGATCATGTCCCTAGTTAACGTATTAGCTAGAAAATAAAACATATGTTCCTGACCCATCCCTGAATCAGTTTTTCCCTCCCACTACAAAATGAAAAAAGAAAACAGAATGGTCTGGGTCAGTGGCCTATAAAGGAACTTTCAAACTATCTAAACTATCTTTGTTCATTGGTTGGTAGAATTTTAGTTTACAAGGTTTTAGCCCTTTCACTGTTATTTGTGCTATTTCTCTTTTCATTCTGTCTCTGTCACTGTTCTGTCTGTTGGAATATTAAAAATGAGTGTTCCCCAATAATTTTCAAAGGTGATGGTTATAGGAGAGGGTCTGTACATACCTTGTCCTGGTACATCTCTGCTGGCCTCTCTATGTAGTGCACACCTGAGTCTTATTTATCTACATGGATTAAAGTCTTTGCTGTAACCTCAATATTCTTTGACACATTGGAATTATTATGTCTATTATCAATAAACACATAGATACAATTAAAGAAAAAAGATACATCCAACAGATCAATTTAGTTTATTCTGTTGTGAATAAACAATGTATTGTAAGGCAAAGAAACTATTTTTCTTCAAAAATTTTAGGTTAGTACTTTAGTTACTTTATTCATGGAAAAAAGAGCAAAGACTATTAGAAAAGTGACTAAAATAAACAAGAATAATGTAAATCGACAATAATAGAAAGAATTTTATGTGAAATTCTTCTAATCAAAAGCTGTGCGGTGTCTGAGATATAATGTACTTGGAAGATAACAAGTTAGGCCACCACAGTATTATGGATTCTGGTGGAAGACATGACTCTCTTGGGTTGGAGATGAAGAACAATACTTATTATTCACAGTAGTAGCAGTAGCCTGGGTATCAGTATTTTGGCACATGTTCATTGAGCCCCAGTTGCAACAGGTTAATATAAAAAAGGACCAAATGATATCTGTGCATAGTTGATTGCAATGAAGAAGAAGAATACAGAGTGTAGAGGACCTGGTTCTTCTTTTTTTGCTTTTTTTTTTTAAATAATGAGAAACTCTCATTTTTTTCCAAGGTTGTTCACTATTCAAATGTAATTGAAAAATAATTCAAAACCAAAAGCAGTCAGTGTCTCACTTACAAGGCATGCAGAAACGTGAAACACACATGGAAAACTGTCTTTCAACACCTTCGATGTTTTTTTCTTTGTTTTGTTTTTTTTTTAGCTGAGCCATCCTGTCACCTGTTGGCAGCTCTGCTGGGCTGGGCATCGAACTGCTGTTGTTCAGAGCTCAGCTCACACTCGTGAGCGAGTTCTTAACCAACTGAGCCATTTGGCTGGCCCTCAGCACCTTTGATCTTATAAAAATATTTTCTTAGGATCTCCTTGTAGGGTAGAATAATTTTTGGAAACTTTTAGAGATGGAGAGAAGTCAAACAGCTCCATCTGAAAACAAGAGTGTTATATTATTCTAATGAGGTAAGCTATAAAAGGAAAATAGAAAATAAAACCAGTATGGCAGGCCCTGGAATTTCTTTTATTCTTTGCGTGTGCCACTCTCCTGGGTTTTTTGCCATTTTATTTCTAAGGGTCTGTACTAGCAACTTTCTCCAGAGAACTTCCCTTGGGATACTGATGCCACTTTCTCTACACTTGCTGAGTTGAAAGAGACTGAGAGTTTATCTTTTCTGATGGCTGCTCTTAGCCAATGATTGATTGGTGCTTGAATTGAAAGCTCACTATGCTTCTAATCAAGACAAACACTGAAGTGGAGTTTACATGCCCAAGGTTTCCTGAGGGTTTTGGCTATATTTATCCTCTGTGGAGCTTTCTGGAAATAGCATACTTCTTGACTTCTATTTCCTTTTCTGTTTTTATTTGTTACCTTCCTAGTTTCTCCTGAGAGCACTCTTTAGATAAATCATCCTCATAAAAATTCTTCTCAGATTCTGCTTCTCATTAACCATACAAAAACAGGCAGGAAAGATGAAAGAAAATGATAGCTACCACCTGTGTGCTTATGATATGCCAGTACTGTGTAAGCACTTAATTTCCTCCTCATAACAACAGTATGAGGTAGGTAGTTTCATTCCTTTTTAAAAAAAATATTTTATTGGGGAATTGGGGGAAGGGAACAGTGTTGGGGAATCTGGGAAGGGGAACAGACAATTTGCTGTCCTTTTGTTCTTCAGTCTAGTTGTGGAGGACGTCGCTTCACTGGCCCATTTTGGTATTGTCATTGTGCTCTTCCCGGCTGACGCAGTCGCTCACCGGCCATTGGACGGCTGCTCACGGAGGATCATGGCAGCTCACAAAAGCGCATGCCAACTGCCTGCCAGCACCACTGCAGCCTATCCTGTCTCCGGTGACTCACGGTAGCCCAGCTCCAGGTGGAGCTGTTGTTCACCATCTTAGCTGAAGAGGGCGCAGCGTCACTGGCCCTATGGGATCTGAACCAGGGCCCTGCTGCTCAGAGCTGGCGTCCCAACACGCCACTCAGATGGCCCCAGAAGTTCACTTTAAATAAATAAGTCTGGAAGTCATAGATGATTTATTTTAATGTGGACCACAGAAGAAAAGATGGCTAATAACTTCAATAAGAAAACAAACAGTCAAAGACAAGGTCTTGGACTGATAGAACTATATTGGTGAAAGCAATATACAGTAGGATGCTGTGAATTAATGGATGGTGCTCAGTCTGTGCCAGTGTGCCCGCACCTTAACATATGCCTTCCTATTGAAATCAAATAACTGACACCAAACTACTTCTGATTGTTTAACGTAAGAGAATGTCTGCTACATATTCATGTTTTGCTCGACAGCTCTATTTTCTAGGTGCCTCAAATTTAATGCATCCAAAAGTTGAATATATTATCTTTCATTCCCCTAAAAGTGCTCCCATTTTTTGCAGACTTTCTTCCAATCCTGTCTTCTGTCTTTCCATTACGTGTGAAGGACCAAATCAACTTAATTGCCCAGGCCTAAAAATCAATTTAATTTTTACATCCTGTCTCCCTCTCTTCCAAAATTTTCTGCATAAATCAATTCCCAAATAGTTCTAGATTATATAACTTCTGGATTATGTAACCAACATTATACCTCCTTGCTTGATGAATCTTGAAACTTCCTTTATTTTCTGGCATCTTCAATGTTCCCTAACAAATTCACACGTATTATTTCATTCTTTCTTGTATAATCCTAATCTACAATTCTGATAAAGGTCATTCATCTCACTGTTTAAAAACTGTTAATGACAATCATCCTAACTATAAAGTCCTAATGATCGGCTCTTTGCCTTGCTTAATTCTCAATCTCATCAATCAAAATTCCCACCTCTACTCTTGTTTCTTTAAGGTGTCATATACTCTCTCATAACACATTCTGTATCATAGGTATTATATTATGTAGCCCATCTTCTTAAAATTACCTATTTACTTATCTATTTACTTCTTTTGACTCTGAACTTATTATTGATAGGCTTTATTTCTATCTCTATCTCTCCAGAGCCTAGCTGAGCCTTGGAACATAGTAGACACAAGTTATCATAAGAGACAAGTTGGCCTAAACAAGGTATTAAAGGAATGTTTCAAAGATGAGGATAGTGTAGTTATAGCCAAAAACTGTATTACTAGGCATAAATAATTTATTCCTTCCCCTCATTGCTTATCAAAACTGAGCACAAATAACCTTGGATAAGCATTTATTCAATAATTTACTAGAATAGTTATCATAGCATTTTTCTATGGAAGACTTGAGGAAACGTGAGATTTATCATAGGCATGGGAAAGGAAGGCATCTTGGAGTTTTCCAAGCAGTTAAGAAATTTTTTCTCATGTTAGACTTTATATACCTGAGAATATATTCCATTTTACCTCTTGACTATGTCTGTGATTTGACAAATAGTAGCCTCCTGTTAAGGGAGCAGCATCCAGGAATTCCAGGCAGCAACCATCAGCAGTCCCTGGGAGGGGTGTGTGTGTGTGTGTGTGTGTGTGTGTGTGTGTGTGTGTGTGTGTCCACAACGTAGGTCTGGAGAGACCAAACACATCCTGCCGACTTGCAAATACCAACACCTGATGCTCTGAGTGACTGTGGAATTAGGATGATGTCCTCCTTGGATGTTAATCCCAACAGAATAATTTGAACTTGTGAAAATTTATTGTTTGCTTAAGCAAGAATAGCAGCTAGTATCTCTCAAAATAAGATTAAGATTTGAAGGGAGTCTGAGAAGGCAGCATTACACCTGTGGGCAAGTGAGCCCGGTTAGGGACATATTGCCTCCTGAATAACTGAGATTATTACCAGGGAAAGTCATGTTCAGGGACTGATTTAAGCATTTACACTCACTTTGTAATCCCTCTGTCCTCTCAAATATCCCAACCCTTCAATTCAGAAAGTTACACACATGTTCTTCTTGGAAGACATTATGGGACAGTGTGCCATCAGAGCCATGTGACCTGTTCCACTCACCCTCTCGATGGTGACTGCAAAGAGAGAGAGAAGCATTGTCAAAGTGTCAATGTCTAAGAGTTCCAGGAAGTTACTAGAATGCAGTAAGATGAGCACTGGTCTCTGGGAGGGAAAGGAGAAAGCATTCAGTATAAAGCAGCTTCTAAGCTTCCAAGTAATAACTCACGAGATTTAAAAAATAAAAAAAAATCCACTTGCCCCTCACTAAACTCCAGGGTCACAGTTTATAGGTGGATTACATTTAAAATACTATAATGTGTTATTTTTCATGTAGTGAGAGTTTTATTTTTATAGTCCATCTATATTCAATTTTATAGTCCATTTACAGTCCACTTTATATTCATAGCCATTTAAAAACATATCTTTACTGTTAGTAAACTTTCATTTTAGTCAAAATGCATAAACTAGTTTTTAACATAGATGGGGACCCTAATAGCTTGACAGTATTATTATAATGAGTTTTGATAGCTACCTCCAATTGTAGCTGTATTTATATGTATACAAATGCATTTCTGTAGAGACTTTTCTATGCTGACATGTTTAGGCAGAGATTATCTATATGAGAGAATAATATTATATCATGTAAATACTACAGAAACAGTCTGATTCTCAATTTTACAAATAAATCTTTGTTTAACAATTGGAAAGGGTCGTGTCAAAATAGTGTTATATATTAGCATAGCAGATAGGCAAGTACATTGGCAATTCTTGGATATATCAAACACAATTAAAATTGTTAATGTTTAAAATATACTTAAAATATTACATTATGTTTTATACTACCTAAGAAATGGTATGACTTCACAAAGTTCAAGTTCAAAGACAGTTGCATTTCAGGACAGAAAATAGATTTCTCATATCAGTACAACATGTTAATATTTCTATCATTTTTGTTTCAGTACAACTGTTCTGAAGATGGAAGTTATTTAATAAAATCTATAACAGTATTAGGCTTATCATTTTAATGTGAAGATTAATGTCTTATTAACTTACATAAGTTAAAGTAATAACCACTTGTAAAATCATTTAAATTTAAAAAATGAGTTGAAAAAGGTAAGCAGATCATTTGAAACTCAAAGCATTAATTTGAAATTTAATTGTTTTCAAAAGTATGTGGGAAATTTAATATGGGGTACAATATTAAGGCAGCTGAAATGCTAGACTTTTATTTATTTTATTTATTTATGTTTTTAGGGGGGCCATCCTGCCACCTGTTGGCAGCTCAGTGGCAGCTCAGCTTGGGCTGGGAATTGAACCTATGACCCTTTTGCTCAGAGCTCACACTCTTGAGTGAGCTCTTAACCAACTGAGCCACTCTGCAGGCTTTAAATGTCAGATTTTTAAAACTCACTCTACTTGACTTTAAAATGTTATAACTTGGGTAAGTTCAAACCAGAGACATGATGGGAATTTATTGAAAAGAGGGTAATATGTAATGTAAATCAATAAGCATTTAGTATTGACATAACTAACTCAAGTACAGAGGTTAGCTCCAATGAATCTAACTAGGAGGATCAAGACGCAATGTCCAGACAACAAATTTGGACAACAATAAGAGATTGAATAAATTGGGATGACACAAAATGGGCAAACATCAGGAAGTAGAAAAATATTTCAGAACACAACATAGTGTTGATGGAAGCTTGGAAGGAACCTAAGATCTAGTGTAGTTCTAAAGAAAATAGCAGGCTAAGTATGGTAACTAAGGAGGTTATCCACTGTTAGCATTTTCTAGTTAGAAGCCCAGTTGTTGAATTAAGCCAGTGAAGCAAGAGGAACTGGGCTATTTCATACATGAGCATTAGATTCTTACCACTAATGCACCGAATCCTAGTTCTTGATTGGTATGAAAAAAATGCAGTTCTGGTTATAGTTGCTGGTGTTAGGAATTATGTATTGAAAAGAATAGAGGAGGACTGTCATCAGAACTCATTTACTTAATATGTGAGCCCCTCCCAAATAACTTATGCTTCCTGCTTATAGTACCAATAAACATATTGAAGAATAAAATGAAGTTATTATTCAATAAAGGAACTAAAATAGGAAATTGATTATCTCTAAGATAATCAACACAAACATGATATGGAAGGTAACAATATTAAACAACAAAGCATGATTAATTCAATTGAAATGAGACCTCTTTTATTTTTAATTTTTTTCTTTTTGGTATTGTTATTGACTTTGTTCATTGATATTTAATTGAGGCGTGTGCAGAGTTTAAGTGCTCAAGATTTACTTTAAAAAAATAAACTAAAATATATAATGTAATATTATAAATAGTGTGTGTTGTGTTCCTGCACGACAGAGCAGGTGGGAGTGGAGAAGGGATGGCAAAAGGTTAAGGAAAAGAAAGAGAGACACAAAATAGGAGAGAAAACAGTTCGAGGCTAGGAGATTTCAGCCTCCTGGACTAGAGCCCCAAATCGGCCCGACTGTTCCTTTTATTATCTTACACATAAGCAAAGCTCAATGTAACTTCTGTGGTCTGTGAGTCTCCCACCCAAGAATTAATCTCCAGGCCTAATTTCCCATGCCTGCAAACTGCCATCACCGGTGGTCCCATGAGGTTATTGTCATGCACCACTTCAGAGACAGAAGCTTCCTCTGCCAAGGCTTACTGATAAGAATGCAGGGAGGACAGGTATTATCACATCAATAGATCATTTCACAGGCAGGCTGCCAGAACCTGAAGCAAGGGGTTTACGCCCCTTTTCTTCTCTCCCTGATTTCTCCCATGGCACTCATTAGTACCCATGGATACCCACCGGCACCCACGGGCACCCACTGGCACCCACGTGACCGAGTCTGGCTTGGGTTGTCCCTCTCGTGGAAACTAACCCATCTCTGACTAACTGGCCATCCATTGGTGCCAAACCGGGATATATACAGTAAGAATAATATTGAAGTTATGATCTGTCTTTATGGAGAGGTGCATGGAGGCAGACAGGCAGGCTATAATGTGACAAGTGTGAATAAATATATAAAAAATACATCCCATAATAATGTTAGAAAATAATTCATAAAAAATTAAAATGTGGGCCAGTCGAGTGGCGTGGTGGTTAAGCGCTGGCTTGGGAAGCCAGCGGCCTCGGTTCGGGTTCCGCACATGGGGGCCACTGACACTGCTCTCAAAAAAAAAAAAAAAAAAAAAAATTAAAATGCAGCAGTTAAAACCAGAATCCTAAATAAGGAAAATATTAGTAAAAATATGTAGCTGCCTATATTTAAAATATTACCACAAGATATGCAATCAATAAAAATAATTAAGTTATTTAAAACTAAGACTTTAGGAGAATAAAAGTGAAGCAAAACTTGTTACACTCTTAGTTTTCTACCAGGAACTTACAGGTTCAAGTAGATTCCACAGCTCATGTTTCCAAGGGTTGAAAGCTCAGAGCAGATACAACTCTACAAGGTGAGTCTATGAATAAATAAAGAATCTTGCTCTGGGCATGCGCTTTCATGAGCAGTGGTGTCTTTGCATGAAGGAAAAGTAAGCTCTTTCTCTGTGCCATTGCCCCAGCCCATGCTGGATTGGGGAAAGGGACACAATCCACAGGGCTGGCAGATGGTGAGCTAGATTTCAGTCATACTCGATATCTCAGAACAAATTCAGTAGCCTTTTACTGCTGCCTCTAAAGCAAGACCTTGAGCCTAAGCTGATGATTTAAGACCTTAAACCTTTATCAAATTTTATTTGTGAGAGAAAGTAAACAACTTAATGGAAAGCATACCTGGTGGCAAATTTTCACTCTAAGGACAGCTGCTTCACCAGGAAAATATGTAGAGGAAAAAAGAGTAGAAAAAAGAATGAGAAATGGACAATACGGTAGAGTGGGGTGGGGGGAAGACATTGGTGAATATAAATTCAATCTATTTTTATGGACTAATAATACTAATAATAAAATAGCAAACTTTGGATAGCTAAAGATAAGATTATGCACTCTGTCTCCCTTATTAGACTTGAATATCTGAGTAGCAGAAGTGTTCTCTTCTTTTATCTTCAAATCTAGTTTAGACTGAGACACACGCATGGTATGTTAATTTTGGTGACAAGTACTAATAGAAAGATAATACATGTTAGATGATAGATAGTAGAGAGATGATAGATAGATGATAGATAGATAGATGATAGATAGATGATAGATAGACAGATAGATAGATGATAGATAGATGATATAGAGATAGATACAGTGAAGCTTATGCCTACCTGCTATGGAAGGGAAAAGGGTTTAAGTCATGTTCTGATTTTTGATTATGGAGTTCTCTTTTAAATGATTCAGAATTCTATTAAAAAACATAAGCTCTTCATGCTTATGGTGTTTTGAAATCCTAATTATTTTGGTAAATTATGTATATTTTTAGACTGATTTAGGACCATTTTGATGTCAAAATGGATAACAATTCTAAAACTAATAAAATCTGCATAGGTTTAATGAATTACATTTTTGCAATTCATTTTATTCCCTCATTCAACAAACTTTTATTGAGTGTTTATTATGTGTTACATACTACATTAACTCAAGGAGATCTTAATCTAGTAAAGTTGACAAACAATACAATATATTCAACACAGAGAATACATTATAACAAATTGTGTACACAGCATGCCATGTAAGGATAAAGGACAGGAAGCTAACTTATCTGGGAGAGAGGGAACCTGAGAAAGAATCCTTAAAAGAGACTGACACTCAAGTTGAATGGTTCATTGATTGACTTGATGTGGACATAACACCATTGTGACTTGGGTAACATAGTTTTTTGTTTGTTTAATAAGGGCATTCCCAGAGCTTAGAAGTACAGGCTAAAGGACAGGTTTCAGTGGTATATGAGCTTGAGTTGTAGTTTTGAGTTCAAAATATCTGGCAGATTTCCAGTTTGAGATGCTCTCAACCTGGACAATTTAATATAGGCCTTCAACTCATAAGGAAAGACAGAAAGAGAGAGGTGGAAAGAGAGAGAGATGCAGACATACAGACAGGAGAGTTGAAATTGTGGATGAGTTTTCTTACTGTTATCCAATGTGAATCCGTTTGTTACTTGGCTACAGTCACTTGTTAATTTCCATATTTAGGTTTTATTCTATATTTTGAATCATTCATCTTTACAATAAACAAATACTACAGCAATGCCTGTAACTAGCAGACAAGAGATCTAGAGATGTTGGGTAAGAGATAGTATTAGAATTATTTATATATCCCATTTATATAGGATGTACAATGATTTACATGTGGATAGGACATATATTTTAGCTCCAGAACTTATGGACAAGCCATCAGCCAATGCCAAACCTATTTCCAGAGTATGACTATTACATGGGCCTGACTCCTGTTTCCATTCATATGAGTTTGACTAGTGGTCCTCCAACAGCCCTATGGCTTGATGAGTCCACCTTGACCTACCTGTTTAATTGCTCTGCTTTTTGTTGATCTTCAGCCCATCAGCCTTATTCCCTTAATTCTGAGATTGATGTTAGGAGAATAGATGAACAAATGGCTCATAATACATTCATTTTGAGTCCCCAACATATGACAAATGCCCAAACTATGTCATCAACATCTTATCAAAGAAAACAAATATCTAGATGGGTTGTTTATAATCAAAATGGCTTTAGTATACTTAAATAACATTTGTTTCTTATCCAGCTACTGGAACCCAGGAAAACCAATCAATTTATTCATCAGAATAAGTTTCAACTAGCTTTCACTGAGGAATTTTCTCTTCAGACTTTCCAGATTCTACCATATACCTACCAGTCAAGAATATTCTGTTGCAACTAAAAAGCAAAGCATGCCTAACCATATCACTGAACCAAAAGAAATACAGGAAAGCGACAGAATTTAAATAAATAAATAAATAAATAAATAAATAAATAAATAAATTTAATGATAACATGGAGACGAGGAGGAGACACATACAAACAAATGATGTCTACAATGAAATTAAGAAGGAAAAGATCAAGAGAAAAAAGAAATTCAAGAATAAGATCAAGAGGGAAGTGAACAAGTCGGATGATAGAGGATGACAAAAGAACATGACGAAAGTGTTTAAAAGTCAAACACTTGGTTTGATTATAAAAAGCAGATGCAACAATCCTGCACTGACAGATTAAAAACAAACTGGGTCACCATTCCCCAGTAAATATTCCCATCTATTTTTATTTTCAAAGATAGTTTCCAACATTTTGCTTGGGGAATAAAAATCAGTCATTCCAACTTGAGTTCTCTTTTTTGGGACATGTTATCTTAGAGCATTTAAAATGGAATTGCTGCCTTTATTATTTTTATCTTCTATTTGTCAATCACAGAATGGTATATAGACAGTCTTTCACAACCATTTTTTAGGAAAACACTTAAATCAATGATTATTATGGCACATAATCAATAAAATAAATGACCTAGATTTTTTCCCCTTATTTTTCTACTTAAAATATAATTAACTATAGATTACTTTGATATGGGAACATACATTCATACTCAATATTACTTAGGGTAACCCATTTCCTATGGTGGACATACAAAATAACATTTCCAAAGTCCAGCACCACTTCAATCTTACTCTCCCTTTAGAAGGACTCAGTTGGCCTCTTGGTGTCAGCATTCATTGCTAGGCTGCTATAATACTTTATCATTTGCACATGGTGAGGTTAACCTTCTCTTCCAGGCATGTAGAGTTTGTCTTACCAAGGGGCATGGACCAGGGCAGGTATACATAGAAAAACTCTTGGGGAAGTGTGATGTTCCCTAGTTTTCGATTAATAACTATATTCTTCAGTACACATAGAAGCACTTGAGTGAACAATATGCAGAAAGAATTAAAAATAAAGCAGAATCTGGAAGAGTGGAGACTTTTTGATTGTTCCTGGGTGATTTAGAAATAAGATACAAATATGAATACTAGAAAGATTTGAAGAAGGAAAAGTTATTTATTTATTCTCCTTCCCACTTCCAGATTCTCAGTTAAGTGTATATCTAACTACACATAGTGTTTATATCATTCTTCCAAGATGTTATATAATGGATAGCGATTTATCAATTAAACCTATTCCTTAATGTACATTGAGTGCAACAACTAAAAATAAATATAATACATTTAAGAATTTTAACATACAAAAATGTTATAAAAACTTATTTGCCATTTCTTACTTACTAGTAGTTTTACAGTTCCTGAAAGAATACTATGTGCTTTGCATATTTTTGAGTTATTTCCCCCTAAATACTAACATTACTTTAATATGAATTTCCATGGTTTATTGTCTAGAGGGTCAGTTGTTCAGGAAATATAGTAGGCTTTTAGTATAAGCAACATTGGAACAAACAGAAAAACAAATGAGCCTGTTATACTTATTCTGAAAGATGGTATCATAGTTTAAGGACTAATAGAATTCCAAAGATATTTTGCAGGACCTCTGAGGTTCAGAGATGCCCATGGATTAAAGAAACAATATAAATCCAAAACCTACATTTACTATCCACTACCCAAACAGTAAAACCAACAAAAAACAGAAGTTTGATTTACTTAAATATTTAACAAAAATTTATTGCAAGAGATATTTTTCACTGAATTTACAGTTTCAAGGAACATGGTACAAAACATAGTGCCATCAGCTTTGTCTAAACATTAAATAGGTGCAAATACACAAAGATTTAAATAAAAAACAAAGCGCATACTTTACAACATAAATTACAGTACTATAAATATATTTTATGTACATTATACATACTCTTAAGACATCATTTTAATATACAGCATATATTGTATTGATTTTCAAACTATTCAGTGCCTTAATATTATATATCAGAAACTAAGTATTTATTTGCATCATTAGACTTACAGTAAATGATTTTATATCAATGAGGCCATATTTTGACTAGTTTCTTCCCACCCTTTAAATAGGCAATTATGCACGTAGATGAGCATGTATGCATATAGCAATAGTTTTCGTATTTTCTTTCCCCTTCATGGTGATGACTAGAATAGGGGCTGTAGGGGGATAACAGTAGGGTGTGGGGAAAGCAGTGAAGGAAAGAGCGCATGGGGTAAAGGCGGGAAAGCCAGATGGCTAGGATGAAGAACCGAAGCTGGAATGATTGGCATCTGAGGAGGAGCAACGAAAGCTGGCTGATTCCCGGGACACAGCCTGGGTCCTACGGGTCCTACTGAGATTTGAGGTAACGATGTTCTGGTGAGAGCTGGGACTTGGGACAGAAACTGTTGGTGCGGCTGAAGCACTTTAAAGGTCCCTGCAGCTGCGGCTGCGGCTGCAGCTGCGGCCGCGGCCGCGTGCTGCTGCAGAACAGTGTGGTGGATGGTGGTTACGGAGGTAGAGCATAAGGGTTGCTGCAAAGACAAAGGCTGCAGAGGTATGCTAGGGGGCGGGAGAGCAGCAGGAGGGAAAGTAAATTTGACCTTGTTGGCCAGCATGTTCTGCGGTATGATGTGCTGGTAGACCTCACAGGGTAGATTTTTCAATTTGTCGTGGTTTTCTATTGGGATCAACAATGCCTGTTCTGGTAAAGCCAGTGGAGCCAGGATTTGCTCTGTGGTTACAAAGGTGTGTCCACTGACGTGTGCTTCTTTGAACGGCAATGGTGGTGGTGCATTAAGAATTCCTGAATTAAAACGCAGCCACTCAGTGGACGCCTCATTCACCTTTCCTTGGGGAAGGGCGTCTGCCAGCTCATAATGGCAAAGGTATGATTTAGGTTGCGGCTGCCTGAAGTTCCTTTCAATATTAGGCACCTTGAAAGGGATTTGCTTTTCATGAGTATTGATATTCTTGCTTCTTTCTTTGTGTTCCAGCAAAGTATTACCAACGTCTTCTTTTGCTGGGACACTAGCTACATAGACAGGTGTGGGGGGTACATTGGAAACCTCTGGCAGTTCACCAGCAGTGGTCTCTGTGACTGAATGCTCAGTTTCACCGCTAATTCCAGGAGGAAGGGGGCTGCTAGGATGTAAAGTCAGTTTGTTTTCTACTTGGTTGGTTTGTTCTGAGTTCCTTTCGACATCTGCAATTTCTTCTGGTTGTGTTTCCTCCTTTTTGTCTTCATTTATTAACGCATCGTCGTGACATAAGGAAGAATTTCCAGTCACGGGATAATCTGTATTTTCTTTGAGTTCTAAAGCTTCAAATCTGGTGTGAAATCTGCTTCTTTTTCTCCTCCGTTTCCTTTTAGGTTTAAAGGGAGCAGGAGCACGTGGTGGCCCTAGAAATTCGTCCGGGAAATAATTTTGTCGACTGGAACTTTCATCTGAAGAATAAGAATATGAATGTTGTCTACGTTTTCGATGAAATCTTTCTGATTCATTAATGAGAGAATTATAACTTCTTTTAACAGCCTGATTCTGACTCACACATTTCATGTCATTTTGAAGAACGAGGCATCGGTGATCCTGACTATTGCTGGACAGTCTGGCTTTACAGCTACAGTAAGTTCTAGAGTATGTTAAATTATGTTTCCCAGAATGCATCATTGTTGGGTTAGATTGTCCATTTAAAACAATCAAGTTCTTTGTACAGTGGTTTTTAGAACTAACGTTATCATTATTATTATATTCAGCGTTCCAGGTTTTACATAGGTCTTCATTTTCACTTAAACATATAGATGCTGACTTAGGCCTTTTAACAGGTAATTGATGTGAGTCCAATAATTGCTCTACAGATAAATACTGCTTTTCTGAAATTGTTTCCAGTAGATTTTTCCTAATTGCATCAGTGTAACTATTTTCTGTTTCCATTTTGAAGTGGGTTTTTGATTCTTTGGTTTTCTCCCCATAATGATGTCGACATAACTTTCTTTTTTTTTTCTTTCTTCTACTTTTGTGGAAGCAGTGTTCATGAGTCTCTTTCAACCTTGTTTTGCTGTATTTTTCATCAAGAGTGTCCTGTTTTATTTGCTTTTTAATAAAATTATATTTTTTTGTTTTTCTGATCCTACAGGAAATATTTTTATACCTCTGACCTGTATTCTCACTTTTTCCAGAATCACAACTATTTGAGCATGTATCTTCAGGACAAAAAGGAGTGACTTGGGTAGATTCATTTCTGCTATCTCCAATTTTATAATCTGTGAGTCGGGCAGTAGGTGTGTTTTTGTAGTCCAAAGCTGGTTTCTTGCAAATGTCCTCTCTCCTCTGCTGAGAAGAAAGATCATTTAAGGACAGCTTATTTTTATCTAGATTGTTGTTTAATTTAGTGGACTTAAAGTCAAAACAGAGAGGATTGCAGCTGTAGGAAATTGATGGTTGAGTAGTTGTGAAAATCAGCATTTCTGACGGCCACTGAAGAACTGTGGATCCATCTTTGTTAAGTACGGGTACAAATGGCTCACATGGTCTTCTATAGAAATCTGCTTTTTTATGTAAGGTTTTATTATCCTCTTCAGACTTTGAAGAGCCCAATAGCTCCGGATCATGGTTTTGATTTTCAGCTTCAATTGTGGGTGCATCATTGCCCTCAGTATTTTCCTCTGTGGTAGCTCCCAAAGATATGCACTCATTAGCCACATCAGGAACTGTGCATTTATTTCCTAACAACTCAGGACTGTTCCCATTCATAGGTATGTCTTCATTAATAACAACATCTTCCAGCGGTATTGGATCTGCTAATGGGGCTGAATTTTGACAGTTACCTGCATCTGAAGATAAAGAAAGTTGCAACTGGCAAAATGAAGGTAATGATAATGTATCTTTTTCAATAGACACTTCTTTCATCTCTTCAGTTTGAGAAGTTTCTTTGTCCGTGCACATTCCCTCTGGTGGATGAAAAGAGTTAGCTTTCTCCTCAGAACTCAAAAGCACATGTGTTGGGGAAGATAGTTGAAGATGACAAGCACTGGGGACAAATCTACTTTTTCTGTTAAATCCTTTTTCCACGGAGGCATCATCATTGTATTCAGAAAACGCTGCAGCTGAGGACTCCAGCTTCACAGCCGCTTTCTTTGGAAATGCAAAAGAAAAGCCAATTTTATGTCTGGGAATTCCCTGGGCTTGATCTCCAAGTTGATTATTTTTTGTATAACTATTTGCACTTTCTGGATCTGCAGCAACAGTGGTAACATCTTTAGCATTCTTTTCACTATGAATCAAAGTATATTTGAAATCTTCCTGGTTATTAACTGAATCCACAACAGCTCTTTGAGAAATTTCATTATGGTTTTCTCTAACAGTAACAGTTGTTGACTTGAACATGGGGCCACTTCCAGGAGCACTACAAAAAATAGAAAAACTATATTAGATAGAGCACTTTTGAGAAAAATTATTTAAACACAGTCATTTTAGAAATGTCATTATAAGATATTTTTTCAAGTTTAAAAAAAAATCTTTGTAAGAGAATTACTTTAATATAATACAATTGCCTTCCTTAGTGCTGCAATTTCATTTAGTTATTGATTATTGCTTGGGTAACTTGGAGGTGCTGTCATGAGGTTACTTTTAGAGCTATTAACAGCAATGCCAAGGATAGTCCCTGTGCGCTCAACCAGTACTTCTTGACCAAGACTTTTTACCCCCAGGGCCTCTTCAGTGACACTTTGGAGTATCATAGAGTTCTCTAAAATAAACATTACTTTTAAATCATAATACTTAACATCATTGATACTGTATGGAGAATATGAAGGAAATTAAAGAAAAATCCTCAGTCATGGCGTCAGAAGGGCTGGGAATTCATCAACATTCACTAAAAGTCTAATACAGGCCAGGTGGTATGCTGCAATACAAAAAAATGATAGTACTAGCTCAATGAGAGCTTTGTGTCTTTCAGAATGGCTGTTCCTAACAGTTAAAAATTAATGTGGAGTTATAAATGGTATCATAATATACAGTAAATAAAAGATAAATTTAAGACTATTTACATAAAATGTGATTTCTATTTATTTGGAATTTTAGTATACCAAAAATAGTGAGTTCTGATTAAAAGAGCTATACTCTATAGCACATAAACAAGAAACTACCTAAACATCATCTTTACCCAATGAGAATCATACGATGAGTATGAAGAATTTTGATGTTATTTAAGAAGTTATTTTCTTATGAGTTATATTTAGCCAAAAATTTTTAATTGAATATTTTCTTTAATCCCTAGCACAATGGACTGTTTCATTGCTTTATTTGATATTAAAAAACAACACTACTTCCTAGTTGTACATCTTTAAAGGCACTGAATTAATGAAAAAATCATGTGTGTGAATGTATGTGTCTATGTGAATGTGAATATGTGTGTGAGCATAAGTGTGAATAACCAAAATATGTACCACATACTGAGGAAAGTAATTTAGATACGAAGTATTGCTTCTTTTGTACATATCTTATTAACTCTAATTTTCTTAATACACTAGAATTTACATTCCCAAATGCTACTTATAGGAAATTAAAATACATAAGAACTATGATTCTCTATAACATAAACTTGTATTTATATAATTTTGCATTTAATACCACTCAGAGTAAAAATATCTAGTTGGTATAATTGAATAGCAGTTATATTTTATTTTAACAGTTCTATATAGAATTCCAAATACACTTAAATATTATTTGGATATTTTTCCAAATTAGATATCCCAAACAATATTTCGATGTATTAATATCCCATAATACTATTCTGTACATAAATTTGATATAAAATAGCTTGTCCATAGACAACAGAAAGATAGGCCTATTTATTAGGAGGAGAAAGGAAAGACACTCTCAGTGGGGTCTTTTCATACCATGGCCCTGGCCTGAACTGAACTGTAAGTTCTCAATTGTAACAGTATAACTGCTGTCTGTTAGAAGCAGGTCAAAGTGTAACAGTTGTGAACATCTAACAGCCCAGTTATAGTTCTTCCACAGTGAAACTAAGTTTGACCTGCCTCTGAAATGTACAGGGTCTTTCTGACCTCTTTCTTATATTCCTAAAATAATTTCAAAAGAATGTACTCCAAATTTTCAATTAAAAAAAATAATTTCCTCGTAAAACTCCATTTATAACTAAGTTCATAAAATGGTGCTTTGGTCACTTATTCAATCAAATGTTTTGAATTTCACCAAGAAATGGAATAACTTTCAACTAAGATCACTTAAATAGCAGAATAATGTGAAATTTATTTTTTTACAAATTAAAACTCTAGTAATTTTGCCTTTTTATTGAAAGGTGCATCAAACATGTGTTTGCATAAAATGTAAATTCAATTTACTGTTTAAAATCCCCAGAAAGCCATGAATAAGAAAATGTCTTATTTTGGGTACATAAATAAATAAATTTGTGTCCTTTATTTTTATTTTTCTTTCTCTTTTTTGTCATTAGATTTTATGAAAACTTAACATTGCATTGCACACTCACCATACAGTTTCTTTCCTTAGCTCGGCCAGCTTATGCAGGCGTTGGAGTGCCTTTTCCTGTTTTCTTTCATCTTTCCTGGATTTAGATGCTACATTTCGAGCAAATTCCCTTTGTTTCAGTTCTTTGAGTCTCTATTAAAAAATATGGAAATTATTAATAGTATTTGGGTCTATGGCAATATTAGTTACTATTGTTCTTATTGTTATAATTATCCAATACATCATCTTTGACCTCATCTAAGGAGAATACATTTATGACAATCCACTTAGGAAAAAAAGAAAAGTATTTTTTGCCTTTTTGGCTTGTGAAAATACCGAAGCCTATTATTATGTTACATTAAAAGACATAGCCATGCCTTAGGCAAATTGAAATTGAAAAACCTTCATCTCTGCTTATTGATTGTTTCCTGCCAAGTTTTCCCACCTTATTCAATTAAAGTGTTGTAGCCTAGTAGCCCTCTAATTTTCAAATAAATAAAATTAGCTTGTGTATTTCAGTTATATATAATACATTTCATCATTTGTTGATGTGCTCTATATTTGAAATCATCTGGTCTTTTTCTTATTTTCTAAAAGGTGTAAGGTAAATGATCTATAGTAATATTGTGATTTAAAACAACCACCCACCCACCTCCAATATCAGGCACATTTCCCAAATAATTCAAGATCTGGGAAGAAAATTAATATTGTTTTTATGGAAATTATTTTTACATTGAACGTATTTTTTCAACTTCATTAAAGGGGTTTATTTGAGGGGTTGAAAGCTAGAAAAAGAGCATGTCAACTTGAATAGAATTGATAAACATCCATGTCCAAAGCATGATTTACAAGACACCAAAGTGACCCCAAGCCCCAAATATTTTCACTATAGTCTTTCACAGAGACAGTGTATAAAAATAATTAAAGTACTATATTTTCTCATGAAGACTCATGTCCTTATGCAATTGTCACATTAGAGTCTTAGAGAAGGACTCCAAGAAAATAAATCATATACTAATCACATTTGTATGAAGCAATTGAACAAAGTCTTAATAAATGTCTTATACATACATACACATGGATGTATACTGGGACTTAGAACAATGCCTTGTTTATAAAATGCCTGCTTAGTAAATATTTGTTGATTTATGTGTGAATCACTTAGATCCTTCAAATTAGGAATTTTCCTACCCCCCAAAAAATATAGTACTACTAATGAAATAAATTAGATTCCTGGCAATCCTGGATTGTATCTGCTTAATTTCACCTGCATAGTATCATAGGTTAAGCTTCAAATGAAATCTTACATTTAATTGATGAGATTTATAAAAAATATGTATAGTTATTTTAAAAATTATTTCAGGGCCGGCGAAGTGGCACATTGGTTAAGAGCTGGCTTGGGACGCCAGTGGCCCCGGTTTGGATCCCACATATGAGGGCCAGTGACACTGCCCTCTATTGCTAAGATGGTGAACAACAGCTCCACCTGGAGCTGGGCTATGTAAGCCCCGGCGACGGTGTAGGTTGCAGCCCCTGCTGCAGTGGGCTGCCATAGGCTACAGTGAATGGCCGGCAGCCAGCGTGAGCAGCTGGCAGCCAGCGTGAGCTGCCAACAGCTGCGGTGAACCACCATCCGGAGGCTGGTGACCGATCTGCCTCATCCGGGAAGAACGCAATGACGATACCAACATGGGCCAGTGAAGCAATGTCCTCCACAACTAGACTGAAGAACAAAAAGACAGCAACTTGTCTGTTCCCCTTCCCCAATTCCCCAACACTGTTCCCCTCCCCCAATTCCCCAATAAAATCTTTAAAAAAAAAATTATTTCAAATAATTTAGAATAGTTATTTTTTTTTTAAAAATGAAGATATTTTGAAAGTGCTCATTTGCATTGACATTTGTGAAGAAGGGATTTATTCAGAGTTGAATGTAGATTAAAGGCTAAGTCATAAATAAATTGCATAAGTATTTCAGAGAAAGTTAAACTTGATATCATTACTTTGACATATTTATTAAAAGTCGCTACAATTTTATATTCTGCATTAGATTTGATTATATAAAAAGATCTAATTAGAGTATAAGACAGAAAGAAAATTTTATTCTAAATTTTAGGTATTCATAGTCTTGGTCATCTCTATTTCCTAAATCCCTGCAGTGATAACAAGACTTATTCAAGAAACGATTTTTGAGCATTGGCAACAGTCACTTTGCTTAAGTGGCTGAGATTTTTTTAAAAAGGTTAAAGAAAATGTTTTTACCTTTATTTGGTATATGCCTGTAAGTCTGTGACTGTATATGTGGGCAAGTGTGTGGGTGTATGTTTATACACATTTTGCAGAAATAGAGAACACACACAGGAAGGATAATAGCACTCATTGGTTGAGGTATTGTTATTGTGCCATGTAAAGGAAGACTACCTTGGGAAAACAGACATCTGATCTGGGTCTTGAAGGATATAAAGGAGCAGGAAGAATCATGGTTGAGTTTGGGGGTAGGAGGACATTTCAGCAAAAATAAACAGTTTTGTATAAGTACAGAATTTGGAGCATGTATATTTAAAAAAATTAATTGCATGTAAAGAAGTATGGCCAAACAGAGTGTATGTGTGGAAGTAATGAGAATTGATGAATTATAGGGTCCAACCAAATCATTGAAGGGCTTTAAATAATGCAATGGCACAATAGGATTTTTGTCTTATCAAAATTCTTTTGGCATCACTATACATAAAATTTTGCCATTGAACAAGATTAAAGACAAGGAGAACCATAAATAGGATATTACAATGATCCTGGTAAGAAACATGAAGAGACTTTTTAAAGGCAATTGCAGTGGGGAGAAAAAGTAGAATTGGTGCCTTATTTGATATGCACAATTGGGTGATCTAAAGAATATGCATAATCTTTACTGAAAACTACTACCTTCCATTGTAAAAAAGAGACATTCAATCACAAGATCATTTGAGTTTTAGGAGGAGGATGATAACAGAAAAATTTGAAAGGCAATAGAAGCTAAGTTCTCTAAATATTTACATAAATCAAAGTGCAAAGTGAAATAAAGCAACAGAAAAGTTTCAATACCAAGGAAAGAACTAATGCTTAAAGTTTTTTTACACTCTTATTTATAAATACTCATATTTTAACAAACTGAGATAATGTATTGCCTACTAAGTCTTTTGGGAAACTGGAGATAATAAACAGGAAAGACAGACTTGATTATTTTAATAAAATCTTTAGGATAAAAGTTAATTTCTATTATCTATCTATCATCTATCATTTACCTATATAACTATAAATATATATATATATATATATATATCAGTTAAAATACAAGGCTACTAACAAAAAGCAAAGCTTCTTTTCTAAAACAAATATATAAAATGTAAAATGCCAAGACTTTCATTATTTATTATTTCACATTGACCACTATAATTTAAATTAATCCATTTCCATAGTAGTTAAATATATAGGAAACTGAGTTATCAAATGCCAGTACTGTTGTATTATTTGTGATATAATTGAATGATTAACATGGCTGGAATCAGCCCTTAAATGCTGATTTGGAGAACTGTATATATTTAGAATGTAAATGTTGTTTTGTTTTTGTAGGGCTTGTCAAGAAGCAACACCCTACATACAAGTGTGCCTATTGATCTCAATCTCCCTCACTGTACTGGTAATTATCTGATCTCAGTTACAGACTCCCTGATATCAAGGTAAATGGGTTTGCCTAATACTTAGGGACTATTCAGTTGCAGAACTTATAGACCTAGCCAAACACTTTGGTTAGTTTCGGGCTATAATTTATCAGTCTTTATATCCTTTCTTGATTTTTCTGAAGCAAAAATAAAGTCCTACATCATATTTTATGTCTAGTATAGTGTTGTTGTAAAGTAAATAATAGAAACCAAGTAAATTCTTTTGAGACTACCAAATGGAAAGAAAACTTCCACACAAACAAATATACAAGATACCTCTGAGGCTAATGGAAATATCAGTGTTATTTCAAAAGCTTCCTGAACAATTTACTGAGACTCACTCAAAAGAAATTCTAAGTGATAAATGTCAAGGCAGGAATCCCAGTTGTCAAGAATTAAAAAATTGAAATGTTAAAAGGAACTTGTGAAACAATGTGGTCTAGCTACTGTATTACCAAACAAATTATAATGTACACTGGCACATAATTCAATATATGATTTGGACATATGCAAGTAGAGAAAGAGAAAACATAAAGAATTAATATTCTTTGGTTATGATGCCATCTCAGAGGGCCTACTCTACTTTCCCTCTGATTTACTTCTATTAGTCTATAAGAGAACCGAAATGTCACAACGATAACACAGGCCATTAATCCTCAAATATAGTCTCAGAAAATCATAGTATCGGATTGTTGGAAAGGTTATGATGATCCCGGTCTCAGGTTATACTGGCAAAGGTTTAATCGATGTGGCAAAAGAAGGATGGAGAGAGATATTTAGATAACTCATTAGTTTGTGCTTAAACATTTAGTTAATTTACATTGTTTTACAATTGCAAACCAAACTTTCAAGAACATCCTTATATTTTGTACACCTAGTTACATCCAAAAGATAGGTTCCTAGAAGCAGAATTACTGGAACAAAAAGGTATACATGTATACTTTTTGAGGTTTTTCCAAACTGCTATTCATAACTTTACAACATTTTTGTACTCCTCCCAACAGTATCTGAGAACATATCTCATACCCAATGTTCGTTAGCATCACTTTGAATATGTTTAATTTATAATCAATAGTCAATAATCAAATATCATTACTGTTTTGCCTATAATTCAGATGTTTATTAGGAAAGCTGGAATATTTTACATATATATATATATATATATATATATATATATATATATATATATATATTAGCCATCTGTATTTCATTCTTTAGAAGGTGATATCATTCCTTAAAATTTATTAAGCAATATTATATACATTACATTGAAAATAAACATATGAGTAAACAGGGTCAGCATTATTATCCATACTTAGAGAAGACAAAACTGAAGCTAAACAAATTTTAGAGACTTGTCCAGAATCACATGCAAGTGAACAGGTGGAACTAGACTGGCTCCTTATTCACAGGTCATAGGACATAACCTTCTACTCATCAAGGACAACCTGGTCATGGCCACTGCTAAGTGCCCAATTGGCCAGCAAAAGAAATCAACACCATACCCCCATATGGCACCATTCCCAGGGGCGATCAGCCAGTTACCTGGAAACAGGTTGATTGCATTAGACAGATTCCTTCACGAAAAGGGCAGTGTTTTGTATTGCTGGACTAGAAGTTGACTTTGGATATGGACTCGCTTTCCCTCCATGAAATGCTTCTGCCAAAATTGCAATCTATCGTTTTACAGAATATCGTATCCACCATCATGGTGCTCTACACAGCACTGCTTCTGATCAAGGAACTCATTTCACAGCAAATCAAGTATGGCAATAGGCTGATGTTTATAGGATTCCCTGGTCTTACTATGTCCCCCACCATTCTGAAATAGCTGGTTTGACAGAATATTGGAATTGCCTTCCGAAGACTGACTTACAGCTCCAGTTAGGTGGCAATACCTTGCAATGCTGGAGCAAGATTCCCTAGGAGGTTGTGTTTGCTCTGAATCACTGTCCAATATATAGTTCTATTTCTCTGACAACCAGGATTGAAAAGTCTAAAAATCAGAGGGTGGAAATGGAGGTGACACCACTCACTATTGCCCCCTAGTGATCCACTAGCAAGTTGTTTGCGCTTCCTGAACTCACCACTTTTGTTTTCTTTGGCTTAGAGTTCTTACTTCCAACTGGAGGAAATTCCACCAGGAGACACATCCATGGTTCCAATGAACTGGAAGTTAAACCTGCTATTTTGCCGATTTGGGTTCCTCATGCCACTGAGTCAATACTAGGTAAGGAAGGGAGTTACTGTGCTGGATGAGATTACTGACTGACTACCAAGGGGAAAATGGACTGCTACTCCACAATGGAAGTAAGAAAGGTTATAACTGGGATACAGGAGACCCCTTTTAGTGTGTCTTAGAATTATCATATCCGGTGATGATAGTCAATGGAAAACTACAACTCTGATCAGGAAGTGCTACTAATGGCCTGGACCCTTCAGGGATGAAAGCTTGTGTCACCCTACCAGGGAAAATTCCACAATCAGCTGAGGTGGTTGCTGAGGGAAAAGGGAATGGGTAGCGGAACAAGGCAGCTATAGATACCAACTATGACCGTGGGGCTAGTTACAGAAATGAGGACTGTGATTGTCAGTGGTATTTCTACCACATTTTATTATGTATAAGTACATGAATATAATTATATATACATATGAAACCTTTATTTTTTTCTTCTTTATCTTAATATAAGGTGCATTATGTAAGACTACTTACATATCAACTTTACAGCATAGTATTTAAGTCATAGGATATCAGGAATAAAAGTGAACATCACCTATAGATTTTGTAACCTTTGTTGGAATGAGTGCATTTTTGGTTTTATGCAGGATAGTTGTAACATGTTAGGCAGTAGATAGATTGTTATTGTCTTTATTTGAAGATTAAGTATAGTTTAAGGAAATGTTTACAGGTGCCAACTTGACAAGAGGCGGACTTGTGGTGGTTAATTGTATGTGTCAAGCTGGCTATTCCACAGTAGCCAGATATTTAGTCCAACACCTGTCTAAATGTCAGAGTAAAGAAATGTTTTAGAGGATAGTAACATCTAAACCAGATAAGTAATCAGATTTACTTATTAAATCCTAGTAAAACAGATGATCTTCCATAATGTGGGTGGGTCTCATTCAATCAGTCCAAGGCCTTAGGAGATAAAACTGAAGTCCCACAGGAAGAATTACACTCCCAGACAGCCTTGGACCTTGTATGTAACACAGTAGTTATTTCCTGGGTTTCCAGCCTGGTGGCCTGCTCTGCAGATTTTGGACCTGTCAGCTCCCACAATTGTTTGACTCAATTTCTTAAAATGTCAATTAATCTCTCTCTCTCCCTCCAATTTGTTGCTTCTCTGGAGAACCCTGAGCAATACAGGTTTTGCCAGAGAATGGGTATTCTAGTTGTGATGCTTTTGGTGAACACTGCAGATTGCCTTCACATTATCAATTACATCCTTCTACTTCATTCCAATTTTGGGGGAAAAAAAGTTACTCAATTAAAATAATAGAAATCCCAGATTCCTTATAAATAAGAGTAAGTATGTGACACAGTCCTTACTAACTGAATTATAAGCATATGTCTCTGTGGAGGGTATCCCTCAAAAAAAAAAGTAGTCTCAAAAGGAATTTCTGGCTTTTTTTTTTTTTTTTTTTTTTTTGAGGGCAGTGTTACTGGCCCTCACATGTGGGACCCGAAATGGGGCCACTGGCCTCGCAAGCCAGCTCTTAACCACTGCACCACTCAGTTGGCCCAAGGAATTTCTGTTTTTTCACCATGATGTTCACTGCCTACCCATGTGTAATTGTGAGTCTTAGATGGCCAACAGCTATCTTTCAATTGCAAGGCTATCAGCTTGGCCTGTCAGAGAAGGCCTAGATGATAAGCTACTAGCAGAAAATAAATGAATGAATAAATAAATAAATAAATAAATAAATAAATAAATAAATAAAATATTAAAAAGTAAAAAAAAATAAAAATCCTGTTCCCTAATAGAATCATTGAATTACTGTATCATCCTAGGACTCCGTACCTGTCTCATTTGGGGGAGAAAAAAGGAAAAGAAAAGAAAAATAGAGGCTAGCTTTGAGTTTTCTCTTATTTGCAGTAGAACATTATCTTAACATAAATACCCACTTAATAGATGTATGACTGGATAGTACACTTCATATTCTTAGATCTCTATCTCTGGAGATGAAGAATCTGATGATATCTAAAGTTCAAGTTACCTTTATTTTTTACATTCTAAGATCAATGTTTTTATGCCATCTTTCAAGATGGATTTAGTTGGTATTAAATAAAATGTATGTTTAGAACAGTAGAAACTGCTTTGTTAAGTGTTTTCTCTACTACAGGTAAATTCATTACTGTTTTGAATTGCTCCAAAACTTATGTTGCTAGTTTTATATTTCAAAGTAAGTTAATATATTATCCACTATTACTGTTTCCACAGGCTTAAAATTTCCTTTGAATTCCCAAGAGTTGCTTCTATTAACTATTTTCATGGCTTTAGAAAAATCAAAGTCTGCTTTCTATCTCACATGGAAGTAATATCCTCAAAGAATTACAACTCAATCACCATTCCTATTTCCTGAATCAATTTAGCTTTCTTGGAAGACAGTATGTAGTGAATTCTATTAGAATGTTAGCAAATATATTTCTTCAGAAAAGGTTAAGATATTCAAGTGAATGGCATCACACTTCAAAGTATAATTTCCTTCTAGTCATTATTTAATCAATGACATTATGCTGAGTGAACTTGTGGAAGACTCTTTTTAAAATTTCTTTTCCCATTACTATCATGAAATGTATACCATTTGGACTGTTCTCATGGCAGTTTTAAAAGCATCTAATCTCTTAATGGCATATCAGATCTGAACAATATCTTTCCCCAAGGCCTCTCATTCTTTAGATTCCATTAACTCAAGTTTCTCTTTGTGGACAAGAAATTCATTCTAGTTCTAATATAAAAGTCTTTGCGATCTGTGTATGCTATCTAAAAACTGATTTTCTGGCCATTCACTTCATTTTCTTAAGTGCTGAATCAGAAGTGTCGCGTGCATTGTAAGTGCTCCTGAATGCTTGTCAAATTGAATTGGCACAGGATGGTAGTGATTAACTTTCTTATACAATAGAAGGCTTTGAAAATTTGCTTACAAAAATCTCAGTAAGATCTTTGGTAATATAAGGAAAGCAATGGAAACTGAAGTATAGGAAATATTGACACTTGTATTTTTTAAAAAATACACAAACAACTTGGGTGGCCAGAAATTGAAGAATAGTTAAGAATTATGGTTCAATTCTATAAAAAAATACTATGTAGTTACTACCAATAATGTTAAAAGTTATAAAATATTAGAAATATTGTTGTATTATAATACTATGAAAAATAATAGGCTAATAATTATATAACATAATCAACTGTATCTGCATCTATCGAAATAATTGCCACAAAATACATCTATAATTACCGAATGTATCTGCATCTATTAAAAAAGCCAGAAAATACACAAAATGTTAATATTTACTTTTGTAACATTAAAAAAAAAATTGTACTTTTATTTTCCACTATATGGTATTTTACCTTTTTTTTTTTTCTTACTAGTATGTTTACTTGGAGAAAAGATTTTTTTATTTTTGTGAGGGCAGTGTCACTGGCCCTCATATATGGGACCTGAACCGGGGCCGCTGGCGTTCCAAGCCAGCTCTTAACCACTGTGCCACTCAGTTGGCCCAAGAAGAGATATTTTTAAATTTAAATTTGAAACATAAAAATGAAATACATTTTAAAAGTCTAACAAAATTACCATCATGTGGATTCTCCAATTGTATGTTCATATCTTGGGCCTAAGAAGTAACTAGATTATTCCAAATACTTCCAAGTTCTCTGAATATGCACAAATAAATCAATATGCCCGATAAAAAGAATAAAATCAATTTCAATTCTGGTGAATTTTTATGTTTGTGATTTTTAGCAACATGAAATATTTGTGGGTTGGTTAATATTTTTATAATCCCTATTGTAGAAATATAGTGGGAAAATAATACATAGGGGCTGTAGTAGTAGTAGTAGTCTTTGGGAAATACAACATTATATTATACAGATACATTATTTTATTCTTTCTTGTTTTTCTGTCAAAAATATTATTAAATATGTAGTTACAAATGATTTGTCATTTACTATATAATCAATTGTGAGTAAAGGGTTAGAAAACATTTTCACCTTCTCTGTGGAGGAATTTAATCTCTGTGAAACTATAGCTCTGTTTCTTAAATGTTTAATAAAGGTAGCATATCAATTGTGTCATTAGGCAATTTTGCTTATGGTTGAAAATAACTTCTGTTTGGCAAATTGCATTTGGATTGCGAAGAATGTAAAGAATATATTAATACTTTGTGGGAAGCCATAACTGATGACTTCCCTGAGTGCAAATTAGGTTTGTCCCTTGCCAGGACCATGGAAGCCATGCCCATAAAAAGTTTCTCAAGACATATTCATTTCTATTTGTGAGATGGTGTTTCTAAGCCATAGTGGCTCCCACACTCACCCACGTGAATTCTCTCTCTGTAACTGAACTGTAATTGGAATGCAAAAGGGAAGAGCCCCAAACTGCTGTGGAAATGTGAGTACTCCTCCTGAAGAGGAAATATCTGATGTTAGATGCTGGCCTGTATCCTTCTAAGTAAATCTATTGTTGAATAATCATTTGAAAATACATGTGTTGCAGGATGGACCAGGGAAATGCAAATCAAAATCACAATTATATACTATTTCACACTTACTAGGATGGCTAAAATTTAAAAAAAAAAAAAAGAAAGGAAAAAAAAGGAAAGTAACATATTGGCAAGGATGTAAAGAAATTGGAACTCATGTTAATTGTTGCTGGCAATATAAAATGGTACAACTGCTGTTGAAATCAGTTTTTCAGATCTTCAAAAATTAAATGTGTAATTACTCTGTGACCTAGCACTCCCATTCCTGGGTATATTAGCCAAAAGGTAGAAAAACTCAAATGTCCATTAATGATGAATAAACTGTGATGTATCTATACAATGGAATATTATTCAGACATAAAAAGGAATGAAGAACATGGATGTACTTCAAAAACATTATGTTAACTGAAAGAAGCCAGACATGAAAGGTCATATTTTATATGATTTCATTGATGTGAAATATCCAGAACTGTAAAATCCACAGAGATAGAAAGCAAAGCTGTCTGGGGTTGAGGATGGGGGTAATGGGGAGTGATTGTTAAAAGGGCATGGAGCTTTATCTTTGAGTGATGAAAATATTTTGTAGCTAGAGAGAGATCATGTTGAACAACACTACAAATATACTGAATGCCACTGAATTGTTCACTTTATTATGGTAAATTTTGTTATGTGAATTTCACCTAAGAAACAAAATATGCATTGATGTTTCCATATTTTCTAATAGCATAGCCATTTTATCCAAGTATTTCTTTTATTTAATTAAAACAAAATGAATTTACTTTAAGACACTCAAGCAAAATCTCCAGCTTGGAAAGTCTAGAAATAAAAGAGGGAAAGAATATGAATAAGAAAAAAAACCAAAACACTATTTTCTGGCTAAATCATTTACTTAATTGAATGTGATCTATTTAGAATCATTGGCATTAAGACTATTACCCTGTTTCGTTTTTTAAAGTAAGAATTGTACATCCCAGAGAACTGCCTTTGACTTGAACAATTGCAAGTATTGTATAAACTCATGGCATAATCCAATCTAGAAACAAATTCAGGCTAAAGTATATAGTTCTGTAATCTCTTTGAGAGAGACAGGCCTATGGCCAGTGTAATTTATAATACTTCAAGTTGAATCAATATCTAGAGTTTTCTTAAGGATTTTGAGAAGACTTCTGAGACCTCCAGACATAGTAAGGGACTTCATTTACTACCACTTTGTTCTCAAGAAAATGTGGGATCTTTCCAGGAGGCTGGATTTTTAGTTTTAGTTGAGTATATTACTGTCACAAAAAAAATTGGAATTGAAGATATACCAGGAAATTGCCCAAGTTCTATTGTGATGTGCTTTTAACATTAGTTTCTCCTATAGACTTATGTCACTAGTATCAAATATAGTGGAAGACAGTATTTATAATGATAAAATTATGAGTTTGTGAATATTTTAAGGAATGGCATTTGGCCCCACAATTTGCTGTTGTGTGACCCTTAGTGATCCTTTCCCCATTTGTATACTGGTGAAAAAAACACCTATGTATAAGCACATATGTTTTCTACCACTCAATAAATATCAGTTTCTTTTTCTTCCTTTTTCTAACCCTTAATTTAAATGGTAGAATTCTGTATATTGTATATAGATCTCATTTGAGATTGAGTTCACTGATTTCAAAGGCTCTTTTATCTTATAAACTTAGACAAAACTCTCTTTTTCAAAAATACTAATCAAGTGGCATAATTGTTTAAAACAATAAATGTCAGAACCATTTGAAATAAACCAGTCTAATGTGTGAATAAATGTCTTTATTAATATACACAGTGACATTTGTGTAACATACAAATATCAAGTGCATTTCTGAAGGTCAAAGATATTTTATAACGCACTTTACATCTTACGTTTTAGAATATCAACACCATATTTCATGTGTGTTAATTTGTCAATTTTATTTATATATTTATTTTGCAGCAATTGTCCACACATATATGTTTTAAGAAATTAAAAATAAATGTACCAAAAAATGCATGTAATAAAAGGTTTGCCTATTTTTATATAAATCATTATAAATAGATGCTCTCAATAGCTAACGATAAAAGAATTAATTTGTCTTTCTAATTTATCTCTAGCAGTTTTGCTACTTTTTTTTACGAAATCACTTGCGATTGAGCTAGTATTACTTTATTGTTGCTTTCTGTTGAAAAAAGACTTGTCCCTGGTAAAACAGTACAATTGTCCATAGATGAGTTACTAAAAAGGCCGAATTAAAAATAATAAGTTTATAGCAATCAATTTAAGAGTTTGAGCAGTTTCCAAAGGAACTATTCTATAAAAATTTCAAATTATTGTGTTATAAGTATGAAAAAAAAGTGATGGAGACATTTATTACCTCTGATAAAAACTGATGTTAGTTGCAAACTTGCTCAAAGTCACAGAATAAAGGCAAGTGATGGTTTTTTCTTTGTCTTTATGTTTATGATTTCAGTACTAACCTGACTTTTTATTATATCTATTTAAAAATAAATCACATTAAAAAAATAATAATAATTCACATTAAACTCAAACAACAGAGTGGCAAGTTGCATTCTGTGTTTAACCAAATTTTGTGTCATTATGGAAATACTGTAAAATGCTATTTGAAAAATGTATTATTAGCAATACGTATTGTACTAGGTAAACAATGAAGTAAATTTTCTATACTGTTTCATTTTTAAGTATAATATGTACAGCTGTTTAATTGTAGTGGTTTTAATGAAAAGCTGTGTTTCTAAAGTCCGATAATCTTAATATAAGATAAAATATAACATAGGTAGCCTATAGTTCTAACCATTGGTACCCGTGGCAGACAGAGTGATAGTCTTCCTAAAATATTCATGTCCCAACACCCAGAACGTGAAAATATGTCATCTTGCATGGCAAAGGGACTTTGCAGATGTGATTAATGTAAAGACTGAAAGGGGGATAATTTCCTAGATTATCCAGATGTGTGAGATGTAATCATAAGCATCTTAATAAATGAAAGAATGAAAGGAGAGTCAGAGTCAGAGAATGATGATGTGAGGACAGAAGTGTAGGGGGTGGTAAGAGAGAGAAAGATACAGAGAGAGAGAGAGAGAGAGAGAGAGAGAGAGAGAGATTTAAAGATGCTAGCTAGCCTGCTGCTGCTGCCTTTGCTGCTGGCTTTGAAGATACAACAAAGGGTTATGACCCAAAGAATGAAGGGAGCTTCTTAAGGCTGAAAAAAGTTAGGAAACAGATTCTTCTTTAGAATCCCCAGAAGGAACACAGCCCTACTGACACTTTGATTTTAGGACTTCTGACATTCAGAACTGTAAGATAATTTGTGTTGTTTTAAGCCAATAAATTTGTAGTAATTTCTTACAGCAGCAATAGGAAATTAATACAATACTGAAGACATAATTATTTTCTAGCAGAACCTTACCATAACAGGAGAGTTCAGAATGCTCTGAGAAAAGATTAGGTTTAAGTTACAAAATAGATCGGGAGGCTAGGATTCATTAAGTTACCTGTATAACTTTATAAATCATACTATAGGGACATTTGTGTCCTCATCTATTAAATATGAACCATCTACGTTTTAGAAATTTTTTGAAAACCAAAACAAAACGATGAACATGAAAATGCTTCTCAAACTAAAAAATGTTGTATAATTAGAAGACATAACTATTGCTTTTTTTATTGTTTAGATGAGGAAATCTTTGATAATTTCAATCTGCAAGCCTAAACCTCTGTCAGTCTTCCTTTTAGATTAAAAAAATATGATATTTTCTATTAAAACCTTTCCTCCATTTGAAGGAGTATGTTTAACTTGTTAGAGTGTGTGTCCTGGTAGTGTCATAATTTATTTCAACCATATGATTTGTTCATTTCCAACATATAAGACACTACTGAAGCTTCAATGAAAACAAAGTGATGGATAAAGGAATATCTCCTAATCTCAGCAACATCAAATTTGGCAGAATATATCATATATGGGATACAAAGTGATATTTTTTTCAGAAGAGGGAGGTATCATATTTCCCACAAGGGATTTATGAAAAATTGTAATTAAGCTTTGGGTAATTGTCAAAAACAAAACAAGAACAATGAAAAAACAAAATCCCTTAAGATATGCAATAAAGGTCACCAAAGGTAGTTTTCAAGTCAGAAAAAAATGATGGGAGGATGCAGAAGGAATGTTTATATAGAGTTTAACATAACAAATGTAGAATGGTGAGAGAATTTACTAGTCATCCATTTCTTCCTAAAACATCATCACAAACTAAATGGCTTAAAATGACACCATTTCTTAGGCAAGGGTCCCAAAGTCAATCAGAGAAAGGCTTGTTCTCTGCTCAGGGTAGACAAAGCTGGAATTTTCAAACGGAGTTTTCACCAGGAAACTCTAGGGAAAATCTGCCTCCAAATGAACTCTTATTTAAGTTGGCAGAATTAAATTCTTTGTGGCTGTAGGACTGAGATACCTAGTTCCTCGTTGGCTGTCAGCCAGAGAACTGTCTTAGCTACTAGAGGCTGCTGCCTTCCTTCTGATGTAGCTCCCATCACCTTTACAGCCAGCAACTGAGAATTTCTCATGTGTCAAATCTCCGTCATTTTATAAAATTCTAACTTCTTCTTAGACAAGCTAGAGAAAACTGTTTTTAAAGAGTTTATGGGATTAGTTTCTAAAGAGATAATCTTAAAGTAAACTATTTTGGGATCTTAATTGCATTTGCAAAATCACTTCATAGTAGAACCTAGATTAATGCATAATTGAGTAATTGGGAGAAAATATGTTTACAGAGGCCAGGAATCTTCAGGGCCATATTAGAATTCTATCTACCACAGGAATAAAGCAAAGATGATATTGAAAAGGAAATGCATTTCTCATAAGGATAGAAAGGCTTAAATATTATGCTGTGCTATATTATGCTAAAATTACTTGGATTCTAGTCTATAATTACACAAAATTGGAGTAACAACCCTCTTATATATTATTATTAGCAACTTTTAGTAGAAAATCAGCAATTTCAAATGAGTTGAAAAATGTCAGATGCACCAAATAATTTCCTTCCCTTTCTTTCCAGTTATTCAATAAATGACAAAATATAATTAAGAAAAACAAAAATAATGAACTGTTCTTTAAACCAAGATAATGAGACAGGAGTGGACTTAAATATTTGAAGAAATCTGGACTATGAAAGCAATGAGATTGGAATGACAAGAAATACAGAGTAGTACCACTAGCAGTGCAGACCACTGAAGTAAGTGTGGTGATTCTCAAGGGAAACCCAGAGAATCTGCAATGTGGATTGACAAAATAAACAACGATGTGTAGCCATGATGTGATTATCAGACTAGTTTTAAAACCGGATTCTGAGTAGCTAGACAAGTGGGTCTCTACCACCAAATAAAGTCCTCTTACTTAAGCAGTGAAAGAGGGGCCCATCTCTTCTAGCTAAATCACCCTTGGTGGAAACATACTTAAAAACACACTGTATCAATAACACAAAGCCCAGAGTCTGCACTCTAGTTTAAGGAAAAGATACATTAGAAACAAATTTATAGATTCAGCTCTCTGTACTGATCATCCTGGTCCTTCTCGAGAAAAAAATAGCATCACTTAATAATTAAGTGAGAATGAAACTGAGATAACTAGTAATACCAGATAATAGGAAACAAGACGAAACAAAAATGATTTGAATCCAGAATTCTATACTCATCCAAATACTGAAAGAAAGAAACTTTTTTTTTTTTTTTTTTTTTTTAAGATTTTTATTGGGGAATTAGGGGAGGGGAACAGCATTGGGGAACCGGGGAAGGGGAACAAACAAATTGCTGTCCTTTTGTTCTTCACTCTAGTTGTGGAGGACGTTGCTTCACTGGCCCATGTTGGTATCATCATTGCGCTCTTCTTGGGTGAGGCAGATCGGTTGCTGACCTCTGGACGGCCGCTCGCAGCGGTTGCCAGCCAAGCACGCTGGCTGCGGGCCACTCACTGTAGCCTATGGCAGCCCACTGCAGCAGGGGCTGAAGCTATGCCAGCCCTTGGACTCACAGCAGCCCAGGTCCAGGTGGAACTGTTGTTCACCATCTTAGCTGTAGAGGGCAGTGTCTGGCCCTCATATGTGGGATCCGAACAGGGCCACTGGCATCCCAAGCCAGCTCTTAACCACTGCGCCACTCTGCCTGCCGCAAAGAAACTATTTTTAATATACCAGAGCAAAAGTAAAATGTTGTTATCTGATTATCATAAATATGACCATATTTCATGATAAACCACAGTAAAAGAAAAAGAAATACATAAGAATGGACATGAAATATAAGGACCAGTGTCAACTGAGTATTATCAAAAAGAATCAAAGAAAGTTTACAAGAAGTTAAAAGGAAGTGCTTTGAAACTTGAAAGCAGGGTTAGTCTTTTTCAAGCAGCAGGATTTAGTAGCAAGATAACATTTCTTTCTTTATGTATTCAGTTACTAATCTGGTTCTGTGAAAAACACTTACTTAATCACAACAACATGTAAACTGGCATTGGGTATACAATCATTCAACATAAAAACAGTACTTTGAAAACCTAATTACAGCTGTTGAACACAATAAATTTAATCGTATTCTGTTAACATTTTCAAATTGTCTAACTTATAAAGGTATAAAGTAAGGGAAAAGTTAAAATGCAGGCATACTAAGTTCTTTATCTTTTAATTTTATATCAGTGCATCAATATATAATGTCTAACATTGATGAAGCAAGACAAAGAAAAAAACATTAATTAAAGTTATAAAGGAAACTATTAAGTGACCTATGGTTAATAGTTATTTAATGAAAATCACAAGTAGCTGGGGAAAGAAAGTGGTAGATAAAAATGCTAAATTCTTCATCTTTAAATTTGGGACATCACTGTTAAGTCTAAAACTAATAACTCAATAATATATACTAAATACATAAATATATAATGTTAATAAAAATGACTTTTGGGCCGGCCGAGTGGTGCGGTGGTTAAGCGCTGGCTTGGGAAGCCAGCGGCCCCAGTTCGGTCCCACATAAGAGGGCCAGTGACACTGCCGTAAAACAAAAAAACAAAAAAAAAGACTTTTAAAAGTCACTAAATTTGGTTACCTCTTGCATCTGAGAATGGGATGGAGAGATAAGAATAGGATATATAATATATATTATATCTATAATTCTGAACAATTCTGTATGTTATAAGTATTTGTGCATATCTATTAACAATTTTAAAACCTGTTTATCTTAAAAAATCTCAAATATTCAAATGGTCAGGAGCAAACATCCAAATATAATAAAAATAAACTGGAAAATGTTATATGGATGTACTTTAATTATCCCTATATAGTACTAACTGTTTTTTTTTTTTTTTTTTACCATAACCATAAAATGGCCCTATTTTAAAACCTGGTAAAGGTAGATGGAGTCCTATTTCTAAGTTTCAAACAATACTAATGAACTAACGCCACAAACCAGCACTCCATCAGCACTTGCTTGGAAATAGTGCCAACACTAAGTCATCACTCAATTACAATTATTAATGATAGATTAATAAGAAACCCAGAAGTTAATTTTGTCATCCTTTTGAGAGAAAGTTAAGCATGATTAAAGGATCTGACCTCCTTTAAAAAATACATTTTTTTTTTTTGGTTGTTGTTGTTGTTGTTGTTTTTGTGGTTTTTTTGGTAAAGAAAGAATTAAAACTGTCATTGACAGATGTTTTATCTGTGCAATAAAAAATGGCCAAATTTTTCAGAATAAAAGAACACAGGTGACTCAGCCAAATCTCCTAATAAACATGCTAATAACAGACCACTTGGCAAATGATTCATAATATTTCCTTGTAGCAGAGTTCTTGAATAGAATGCTTTCAGCAGTAAACATCTGATAATCTAGTGTGGTAAACAAAGCAGGGATCTGTTGATCTATGGGCATGGCTCCCTGGAAAATGTCAGGTAAGCTCCGTCTCTATCTTAGTACAATATGAAACGGTTTCATGACCTGAATGGCCTCTTATGTGTAAGTGATATGAATCACACATATTACTGAGACCTCATATATAATCTGCAACATGGATAGGTCTGATATGGACACTGAGGACTTGGGAAGCTGTGTTTGTGTCTTCAGACCTCTCCCTGCTTCACCATGAATCCTTGTATTCCTGTAATGATGTATTTTTAGTAATAATGTATACTAGGTAAGACCTCAAACACCCTCAGATCTGCAGAAAGTGTGAAAATTAATAAGATATTGCCAGTGACATTGCACAATGTCCCTGTGCTTTTGATAAACTATGTTTTCCAGTATTTTAATCGTATGTTTTCATGGTGGTAATAACTCAATGCATTTATATTTTATCACAATGCATATTTCTAATCTAACTTTATTACACTCCTAAGGAATAGAGAATTCTATCTGCAAAAGAAGAGAGGGGATTTAATGTCCATGTAGACTAAAGTGCACAGCAAAACAAATTCATTTTGTGAAGAGGATGCTTATTAAGGATTTGAACAGAAGATGGACGGCCTTTTACATTTACTTGCTTTTTCATAATGAGATTACTGAACACTTTAGAACTGGACATAGGTGAAAATCCAGGTGTAAGTAAAGTCCCTGGTGTTTCTTTGTTAGAACTGGAAATTTCAAGCACATTTTCTTCTCCTAGTTCAGTATCATTTTAATTAAATGACCTGAGAGCCTTCTAGCAAAGATTAGCCACAGAATGAAAACTGTGCTTTTAGACTAGTATTGGATGAGAATACAGTCAGTACAATTCCCTTTGAATGAATTTATCTTGCTGTTTATTACTGTTTCTGTTTTAATGAACACCTAACTGCATAATATTTTTTTTTTTGCTTTTATTTAAATGATTCGGTATTCATATGAATGGCTCAGCAGGATGTTTTCACAGATCCCTGCAAATGATTTAATAGTGTTTTCAGCTCATGGTTACTACCATGTATCAAACAGAGCATCTGGAAAAATGGCTTAACTTCAATTGTAATTAACTTCAATTGTAATCATGTTTCTCTTTAGTCTGATGTTATTTTTAAAATTCAAAGGAAATAATATTTTATCCACATTAAGAATCTACAAAAGGAAATGGGAAAATACTTCCAGGGTGGAAGAGAGTTTGTCTGAATAGGAAATTAGCTGAATCCAATATACATTTACAAAACAACCTTAAAAGTCAATTAAGAGGAATTCTGATAAGTGAGAGAAGAAAAAAAAGATATCAGGTCTTAATGTGAGATTATTAATATTGGAAGAAACTTTTGTGTGTTTGTTTATTATAGTCACCAAACTGTACATTACATCACCGTGGCTTATTTACTTTATAACTGGAAGAAAATTTTGAGATACATATTACAAAACTATATAGTTGTTCTTTAAATGATCCTTGGAACCAGTCTTAGTTTCTTATTGTTTTCCTAATTAATTAGCTGAATAAAATGTTTGAACATGTCA
Source organism: Aselliscus stoliczkanus (assembly GCA_033961575.1). Taxonomy (NCBI): domain Eukaryota; kingdom Metazoa; phylum Chordata; class Mammalia; order Chiroptera; family Hipposideridae; genus Aselliscus; species Aselliscus stoliczkanus. Next base: position 133,546,064 of record CM066731.1, on the reverse strand, counting down.
TTTTATATTTTATGATGGTCGTGATTTTACATTTTGAAGGAAGAAAAGGTAATATATAATCTGTATGTATATATCCACATATGTGCTTATGTTAATTTATGTGTGACATTTCCTAAATAAAATTTTTGTAATTTTGTTTGCTATATTTCTTTGTTTTGCTCTATAAAAATATTGTGGGCATGATAAGTTAAATAAACATTATTGGATATTTTCATTGAAACATTTTGTCTTGACACTTTTTGACAGAATGCCTTATTTTTTCTTTATCTTTCCCCTAACATGAAATCACATTTGGATTGCAACATTAATGATAAGATTTCCCATGGACTCAAGGGCAAAAGAACTTCTTCAGCTCAAAGAAATGCTTGGCATACAAAAGTTGAGGTTAACATCTAGCATATCTGCTTTTTATCAGACACGTACTTATGCTTTTAGCTCACATCTTTGTTGATGTAAGACAACCCAGTGACTTATTTTTATATTTAAAAAGTACACTGATCTGCTGAGAAAAGCAGTTTTTAATATTGTGTAGAGGATTTGGTTAGCAGATTTTGTGACATGAATTATGCTTCTTGGAAAATAGCAGGCTGACAATTCCAAATTTACCTTTGGTTGCCTTGGGAAATATCAATAAACAGGTGTCAACTGTTTCCCCATTAAATATCCCTGTTTATCCTACAAATAAAAGCAGTTGTCCCTGACAGAGTACACAGGCAGCATTTTCTAAATTGCTGTGAATACACCAAGGTAAAATTTGAGCTGGAGTAAGAATGAAGAGATACGGCACCATATCATATCAAAGTTCCCAACAGAGCAAAATCTGTATGAATAAAATGATTTGGGGATTAATATATTTACTTAGATGGATTTTTGAATTGAATATATTTTATATGTATTATAGTGCCTATTGGCTGTAATGTATTTAGTTAGCCATGTGACTGAATAAGAAGCAACACACAAAAAAAGACCAAAAATATTCACACAAATATGTTTGCATGTGCACCATTAGTATGCACGGATATACCGGGGATGCCAAAAAAATGTATGCACATTTTAAGACATGTACCATGGTAGCATGGTAGCATTTATGTGTTTGATCTTCAATAACTGGGAAGAAGATGAAGATGAGAGGGAGAATACAGGGTGGAGGTTGGGGGGAATTCATGTATATTTTTCTTAGAACTTCTGCCTTACTTTCAGAGCAAATTTCATTACTTTTATGTACCAGTTATCATAGTTTAATGTTAACTAATGGTATATGAATATACACCAATGTAGATTCTATATAGAATTATTTTTATGAAGAAGCAACTATTCTAAAATTGTCCTTGAACCATTTCTTTATACACTAGGAAAAAGATTTTCACTACTACTGATTACACCCAGAGAAAACAAGGCAAAGCCATGGTGATACATGCAGCACAAAAGAGGGAATTGTTACAAAAACCAAACAAACAAAACATCAATCTCGACTACTAAGAACAGAATATCATCATTAGAGAAAAGTGTTATTTTCAAGTAAATTAGATAATATTGAAATTAAAAGGAGGAAGATTGGAAAATAGGAAGTGTTACAATACTCAATGATTGGTTTTGTGTATTTGTAGAAAGTTGCATTAAGTGCTTAAAATAAAATGGGTTAGAAAATGACTAGAACCTTACCTTATGGAATATAAAAAGTGACTTCATTTTGCATGGCATGGTCATTTGCAAGTTACTAAAATTTTGTGATACAACTATGAATAATCTATACTATTTTAAGCTTATTTCTTACTTTTCTTAGAATAAACATTTCTATCAGAGTTATGTTGAATCTGTATAACAATATTATGATAATCATATATGGCATCTCAGAAGCTGTCTGTCCAAAGAATAATAATTATAGCAATACAACGGAATTTCAGTATATGAAGATCTGATGATACCAGGCTATACAATAACTTGTTTGCCAATTTTATGACTTATCCAATGTCCAGATTTTTTTAAAAAGGGCATCATTCTTTTGGCCATTTGAAAAAGTACAGATGATCCAAATATATACAGATGATCCCCCCCCAAAAAAAACCAAAAACGTTTCAGAAAAGGAAATGTTTCTTAGAGATGCAGTTGAAAACATCATCTTGTTCTGCTATCAGAGAGCGTGACCACAACAAAGAAACCAATCTTACATAAATGCAGTGAGTTAAAGATTGCCATAATTCTCCTTATTCAAAGCTGCTCAAAGAGATAAGAATTACTTAAAGCACATTCAACCTCAAATTGCCAAGACTGAAAATCTTTGTTTCCTGGACAAAAGAGGAATGCAAATGAATTGTAATATATATATATAATAATCATATATACACAAGTATATATGTACCTATACATTTTTTGCCTTCATTATCTTGCTCTCTATTTCTAGTACTACATGATGCATCATTATCTGACTGTACAAATATAGATATAATTTATTCTTATATAAATTATCCAGATTATTGAAACTGAGTTTTGTTTAAGATACTAGCTGGTGAGTTCTAAATGTAATATTTTGCCTTAAACATAAACATAGGTAAATATTAAATTAGCCAGGAAAACATAATAAGTGACCCATTCCATAGACTGTTTAGGTTTTATTTATTTATGATCAAATTTGATATAATTTAAAATATCCTGGAATTTCATTGGGCTTGGTCACTGTCATAGCTTCAAAATGAAAAAGAAAATCATTTATGTAATTAACAAGAAAATACTCATTTGTAAAATATATAGCTGGGTAAAAAATTTCTATACATTGTATCACAGATGTCAGAAGACATGCTTGCTTCCTTATTTTCTAAATAAATTACCTTCCCATTAATTGAGCCATTCCCCACTGGGTAATAAAAAATGAATAGTATTCCAACCCATATTTAAATGGATAATTTACTGATAACAAGTTTTCTGAAATAACTGCTAAGTACCTTCAATTTCCTATTTACTCTCCTTACACCTGCCAAATCTTCTTCGTTCCTTGGAGTGTGGGAGGACAGGAGAGGACTTACATAAGCTTCTGGCAATCAAGAACCATATACTCTCTGTATATATAATAGTACCTTATTTCTCTAACCACAGGTAATGTTGCTGCCTCCATTTCTGACGTCAACACCTGGTGTATCCCATTGTCTGTCTATTTATACTTTGCTAAGGACTCCGTAGCCCTCTTTAGGTGACTTAAATTCATCTCTGTTTTCATTCTCACTGGCAAGATCGACATCTCTGAATCTAGTTATACCATCCATTCTGCTCATTGGCTCAGATAATCTACCTGCATCTCTTTCCTCTTCGTGGCAAGTTCCCCAGCTCTTAAATCAGTTGCTTTCTTAGTCTCCAACAAAAGGGCAAGGGGGGAATTCTGGGCACTATCCATTTTATATTTAAACAGAGTTTCCTGGGGAAACCAAACAGCAAAGCTTGTTGCTTAAACACATTTTGCTGCCAAATTTATTTTTATATTGGTATAGAGCAGGCATCCCAAAAGGTATTATATTTCCAGAGTCCCTATTTTCAACATATCTTTATAAGACATCTCCCACTATTGGGGTCATGGCTTGGAGAGGATAAAGTAGAATACATATGCCTAACTGTTTCTATATTGTCTTTGCTTCTTTCTATATCTTTTTTCCAATATCTCTTTAACAATTGTTCTGGAGTAATAAGAAACGTACTTTTGCTATCCCTCTATATCATAGAAGCATGCACTATGTTATTAGATAGCAACTTAAACAGTTGCTAACTTAAACAGTACCTCATGACCTGTGGTATCTCCATTCTCCTTTTCAACCCTGGCCTCACATTGTAATCTCCTGGAAAGCTTCAAAAATAATACACATATCATAGTCTGACACAAGAATCTAAAATTAGTTCTTTTAAAAACTTTCCTGGGGATTCTAACATTCAACTGAAATTAAAGTTTCTTTGTTTTATACCATCTCCACCTCTTATCATAGAAAACAGAAATCCTGATGTCTTTGTTTCTACAGAAGCCAGGACAATCTTGAAATGTATTATGGGACAATTTTCTGAGCAGGCAATTTAAGGTTTGGTTATTGATCTGATTAGAAGGAGATAAAATTTTGATTTTCAGGATGCTTGAAGCTAAGTACTACTCCCAATTTCCAACATATGTTAAACTTAGATTTTAAATATTTATTTTTTATGTATCAATTTTCTTCTTAAAAATTTGATTTTGTTAAGAATAATTCACAGAATCTGACTCAAAATTATTTCTAAAAAAAGGATAAATCAATCTATATAGTAGAAAGTATAGAATAAATCTATAAACTATTTCCCAAAATAGGTATAGTCTCATAAAATATATTAAAGTATCATTAACATAGTATAATAAAAATACAATGGTAAAAGTAAAGGGATATAATTGTATTGATGCCACCAACCAAGTCACTATGCAACCTATAGGAAGAATATACTTTTAAGAGTTAATGAGTAATCATTACAGTAAAAATAAAGATGCACCACTTGGGCCAAAAGTGATTTCCTTATAGTTATGGTTGCTTTACAAAACTGAATATTTTTCCCACAAAGAAGTGGAGGAACTTTTTTTTGTATTTGATAATAATGCATAATTTATATATTAGGTGAATTTCTCTACTGTAGTCTTTTCAGTTTTTTATTATTATTTATTTTTTACTCTTTTCTGGGATAATTATATTTAGTTAACATAGATACCCTTATTTAAAGATGTAGTATTTTTCACATACCCTTAAGAGTGACTGATTCAATAGAGAGCCAGCAACCTAATAGATGGTGGAAGATGGAAAAGAAGGAGACTTGAGCTCCACTGGGGAAAGTTTAGGGAAATGATGTCAGTTCAGACACTAGAAATGAAAATTTTGTTCAAAGTCTCAGACTCAAGAATGGACAGAAACTTCAATTTAATTCTATCAAATCATGACTTTGAAACGTCAAAAAGATACAGTTCTATGACTAACTGACTGTGTTTCTCCTGTGGCAGTAATTTTTTTTTTTTCCGGGGACGGGGGAAGTCAAGGAATCTCTATATGAGGATATTATATGTTCCTGCCTGTTTTGTTTTTTTTTTGAGGTCACTGGACCTCATATGAGGGACTGAACCGGGGCCACTGGCTTCCCAAGCCAGCACTTAACCACCATGCTACTCGGCCAGCCCTTGTTCCTGCCTGTTTTGATCTTTAAAATGGTTTCTAAAAATGAACACAATTAGATTGAAGAACACATTGCAAGAAAAATCTCAGGGAAGATTTTTGAATCATGCATGGCTTTACCTGTAGCTCTTATTTTTTTTTATTAACCTTTAAATATTCTTTTCTAGATGAAATTTTATATCCAAATATCAAAACATGATTCCTTTCTCAAGTGTCAGGTTAGTGAACATGAGTTTAAATTATTAGGAAATGTTCCAATTTGAGAATAAAGCTGCTCTACTTCTATGGCGATATAAGTCCCTGCAGAAAGAGCAAATTTCAACAATCTGGCCTGATCCTGACTTCCTCTGGAGCAGAACAAAACAGCATGCCATAAAGCACTGAATCTTGACTAGTGGGTGAAGGTCACTATAGTGCCATTTGGGAGATATTTCAGCCACACTGAAGCCGCTAAAGCAAAAATCAAAATGTTTGAGGGGCAGCAGCAATAAGGCAATCATTCCTTTTCTATCTCTTCATAGCATCAGTGTGACAAATCTTTCAGAGTGAAAATAATTCTGAATTGCCATAGGCTGCCAGATGAGAGGACACACATACTGTGGCTTCAATTTAAGGGCAAATGAAGAGTGAAAGGGTGTAAAGGAAAAGCCTTTCTTTTTACCTGATGCTGAGTTTCTTTTTTTTTTTTTTAATATTTTTTATTTTTTTTAAATTCCAATGATTAGAATTCAGAATGACATTTCACTTGAAACTGTTCTAATATTTTTATATGAATCACTTAGAAAATATGGAATATATTGATTATTTATGATGAATATACAGGCCTTAACTGTGTATTATATTCAATGATGTAGAATTCTTGAACTTTAGATCCAGAAGGCCAGTGAAAGTCATTTAGTCCAAACTCTCAATTTGTGCATGCAGAAACGGGACCCTGGGAAGGCAAAGATGGAAAGCTTCTCCCATACCAGAATTTCATGATGGAGCCTGCCTGAGGTACTTGGGTTTCTTGGCTCTTCAATGCATTTGCTACACAGATAAATGTATGTTTATATCATTCCATCAAATAATAATAATAATAATAATAATAATAATAATAATAATAATAATATATGGTAAGTATATGATTTTAAATATTTTCAGCTACTGTGACATTGGCAGGCACCAGAGCCCCGCTAAAGCAAACCCTGCTCTCTAGGGTCAGCCAGCCCCTGAACCATAGCAATTCTACTGTAGTCACGGCCAGTCCTCAAAATGAATCAGCCTGAGGGGCAATTCCTCCCATTGAAGTGTCAAAGTTTAAATACAACAGGAGGGCAAATACAACCCATACAAGGGACACACTTGTAGCACCATCCCTGAAGACCAGAAACTCCACTGCTGGGTCCCACAGCATGCCAACTACATAAGGCCACTCTACTAAAATCAGGAGGTATAGCAAGCAGCCCTACCTATTACATAGAAAGAAACACAGAGAGGCAGCCAAAATGTGGAGACAAAATAACGTGTCTCAAATAATAGGGAAAAAAAAAAGAAAGAAATCTAAACAAAATAGAGACAAGCAATATATTGGATGCAGAGTTCCAAATACTCATTATTAGGATGCTCAGTGATATCAGGGAGAACTTCAGCAGTGAGATAGAAAACATAAAAAAGAGATAGAAAACATAAAAAGAACCAGTCAGAATAAAAAATACAATAAGAATGAAGAATATAGAGGGAATACAAATAAAATGAAGAATATATTAGAGGGAATTAATAGTAGATTAGATGAAACAGAAGATTGAATAAGCGATTTAGAGGATAACATAGCAGGAAACCCCCCATCGTAACAGCAAAAAGTAAAAAAATAAAAAAATATGAGTAGAGTATAAGGAGCCTCTGGGACAACATCAAACATACCAACATTCACATTATAGGAATATCAGAAGGAGGAGAGCGAGCGAGCAAGGAATTGAAAACCTACTTAAAGAAATAATGATAGAAAATTTCCCTAACTTGGTGAAGGAAATAGACATACAAGCTCAGGAAGTACAGAGAGTCCCAAACAAGATGAAACCTAAGAAGTCCATACCAAGATACATATTAGTTAAAATGCCAAAGGCTAAAGACAAAGAAAATGTTAAAAGCAAAATGAGAAAAGCACTTAGTTACCTACAACAGAGCTCCCATAAGGCTGTCAGCTGATTTCTCAACAGAAACTTTGCAGGTCAGAAGGGATTGGTACGAAATATTCAAATTGATGAAAAGCATGGACATACAACCTAGATTACTCTACCCAGCAAAGCTATCATTAGGAATTGAAAAACAGATAAAGAGCTTCTCAGACAAGAAAAAGCTTAAGGAGTTCATCACCACCAAACTAATATTACAAGAAATGTTAGAGGGACTTCTATAAAAAGAAGAAGAAAACACAGAAGATCAAAAATGTGAATAATAAAATGGCAATAACTACATATCTATCAACAATTACTTTAAGTGTAAATGAATTAAATGTTTGAATCAGTAATAGGGTGGCTGAATGGATAAGAAAACAAGACCCTTACATATGCCGTGGACAGGACACACATTTCAGATTAAAAGGACCACACAGAATGAAAGTAAAGCAATGGGAAAAATATATTTTATGAAAATGGAAACAAAAACAACAAAAAAGCTGGAATAGTAATACTTATAACAGACAAAATAGACTTTAGAACAAAGGCTGTGATAAGAGACAAAGGGGGACCCAGTCATGCCATTTCTGGGTATTTATCTGAAGAAACCCAAAATGCTGCTTCAAGGGGAAGTCTGCATCCATATGTTCATGACAGCATTGTTTACAATGGCCAAGATGTGGAGGCAGCCTGAGTGTCTGTGGAAGGATGAATGGATAAAGAGGAGGTGGTACATATTTACAATGGAATATTGCTCAGCCATGGAAAGGAATGAATGGGTTCTTGCCATCTGTGGTGGCACAGATGGATCTGAAGGGTGTTGTGCTGAGTGGAGTATGTCAGACAGATGCAATGTGATTTCATTTATCTGTGGAATGTAAAGAATAAAGTACACAAACAAATAAAACAGAAACAAGCTCATGGGTACTGAGAACATTTTGATGGGAATGGGAGAAGAATGGGAAGAGATTAAGAAGTATGAATAGGTTGTTACACAGTAGTTATGCAGATGTAGAGTATAGCAAAAGGAATATATCAATAATTTTGTGAAAGATAGGAGAGGGGTTGGGGGCAGGGTGAAAAAGGTGAAGGAATTAAGAAGTACCAATTGGTAGTTACAAAATAGTCATGGAGATATAAAGTAAAGAATATGGAATATAGTCAAAATATGGTAATAACTATGCATAGGGCCAGGTGGGTACTGGACTAGTCAGGGGAATCACTTCTTAAGTTCTATAAATGCCTGATGTACACCTGAAATTAATACAAAATAATTTTGAGTGTCAAAATAAATAAAGTGTAAAAAAAAATATCCCCATAAAAATACCAAAGTCATTTTTTAAAGAAATAGAACAAAAAATAAATAAATAAATAATCAGGTTTGTATGATATCACAGAAGACCACAAACATCCAAAGAAATCCTGACACAAAAGAAGAATACTGGAGGTATCACTCCCTGACTTCAATTTGTCACTTTTGACTACAAAGCGACAAAAATCAAAATAGTGGTGGTATTGGCAGAAATACAGGCACAGAGATCAAGGGAATAGAATTGAGAATCCAGAAATAAACCCACATTTACAGAGAGTGCCCAAAAATGTATACACATTTTAAGAAAGGGAAAAAAAAAACTATATTAAAATTGCACTGATGGTAACCGCTTTGATCACCTCTTGTAATTTCAGAAGTCAAATGTGACTTGTATTTATCTTTTGTTATCAGTATATATTGAGTATTACAATTTTAATACAGTTTTTTTTCCTTTCTTAAAATGTGTATACATTTTTTTTTTGGCATCTTCTGTACATAGACAGATAATTTTTTAACAAAGGAGCCAAAAACATACAATGGAGAAAAGAAATCCTCTTCAATAAATGGTGCTGGGAAAGTTGGAAAGCCACGTGCAAATGAATGAAAGTAGGCTGTTATCTGTCAATGTATACCAAAAGTAATTCAAAATGGATCAAAGACCTAAACATAAGACCTCAAACAATAAATTGCATAGAAAAAAGCATTGGTTAAACTTATGGACCTTCGGTTCCAGGAAGATTTTATGAAAATTTGATGTTAAAAGCAAGGGAAGTAAAAGCAAAAATAAATGAATAGGGCTATATCAAATTAAAAAGCTTCTGCAAAGCAAAAGAAACCATCCACAAAACAGGGAGGCAACCAACTGAATTCGAGAAGATATTTGCAAACAATACCTCAGATAAGAAGCTATTATCCAAAATAAGTAAGGAGCTCATACAACTCAAAAACAACAACAAAAAGCATACAATCCAATTAAAAAATGGGCAGAGATCTGAATAGACAACTATCCCAAGAAAACATACAAACAGCCAACAGATATATGAAAAAATGTTTTCAACTTCACTAGCTATTGGAGAAATGCAAATAAGCCACAATGAGATACCACCAGTTAGAATGGCTATTCTCAACAAGACAAGTAATAACAAGTATTGGACAGGTTGTGGGGGAAAAGGTACTCTCATACTCTGCTGCTGGGAATGTAAACTGACACAGCCACTATGGAAAACAGTATGGAGGTTCCTCAAAAAATTAATAGAATTACCAAATGACCCAGCAATCCCTGTTCTGAGTATCTACCTGAAAACATCTATCTGTAGAAATATACGAGGTCAGACAATTAAGTACGCAGTTTTGCCACAGTGCCCTTACACTGGCAGCACTGGACAAACAGCTCAGAAGGTTTCATAACCTTGGTATATCAGTGTCTCACAGCTGTGTTCATGTCGACATGGGCAGTGTCTTGCTGAGTTGCATTAATTATTGTGTGTTTTTGTGCGCCATTGCAAGAATGTCTGATCTTGAATTAGAGCAACAAACAAACATTAAATTTTTTATTAAACTTCGCAAGAATGGAAGTGAAATCAGGGACATGTTAGCCCAAGTTTATGAGGATAATGCCATGAAGAAAATGGTAGTGTACAAATGGATTAAACATTTTTCTGAGGGGAGAGAATGTGCCACTAATGAAGAGAAGTCAGGGTGGCCAGTAACGAGAAGAAATGATGAAAACATTGCAAAAATTTGTCGAATTGTGGCCTCAAAATCATCAGCTGACTGTGAGAAGCATAGCAGATCAAGTAAATATTCATAAATACTAGAAAAATCTTAACTGAAAATCTTGGCATGAGAAAGGTGGGTGCAAAAATGGTCCCAAAGGAGCTCACTGATGAACAAAAGCAAAGGAGAGTTAAAGTTTGCCAAGACCTTTTTGAGATGCAAGACGATGTTTTGGGATATGTTATCACTAGCATTGAAACATAGGTATACCAATATAACCCTGAAACAAAGTGTCAAACTGCACAGTGAAAGTCAGCCAATTTTCAATGACCAAAAAAGTTCAGTCAGACCAAATCAAGAGTCAAAATGGTGTTGCTAATCTTTTTTGATATCAGAGGGATAATTCATTATGAATTTGTATCAACTGGACAAACAGATAACCAGGTTTACTATTTGGAAGTGCTGAAAAGGCTGCATGAAAAAATTAGATGCCCTGAACTTTTTGCCAATAATGCATGGCTCTTGCATCATGACAATGCACCAGCTCATGTGACACTGTCTGTGAGGGAGTTTTTAGCTAGTAAACAAATAACTGTATTGGAACACCCTCCCTACTGATCTGGCCCCAAAGACTTCTTTCTTAACCTGAAGATAAAGGAAATATTGAGAGGAAGACATTTTGATGTCATTCAGGACATCAAGGGTAATACAATGACAGCTCTGATGGCCATTCCAGAAAAAGAGTTCCAAAATTGCTTTGAAGGGTGGACTAGGTGCTGGCATTAGTACATAGGTTCCCAAGGGGAGTACTTTGAAGATGACCATAGTGATATTCAACAGTGAGTTATGTAGCTACTTATTCTAGGATGAGTTCATGAACTTAATTGTCCAACTCCCTATGTCCATTGCAGCATTATTCATGGTGACCAAGACATGAACAACTGAAGTGTCCTTTGACAGATGATTGGATAATGAAAATATGGTACATATACACAATGGCATATGACTCAACCATAAGGAAAGATGAAATACTGACATTTGCAACAACATGGATGGATTTTAAAATTATCATGCTAAGTGAAATAATTCAGATATAAAAAATTGAGAACCATATAACTTCACTTGTATATGGGTTATAAACTGAAAGCAATAAAGAAAACAAAAACTCATAAGCACAGAAAACAGTTCAGTGGCTACCAGAGGGTAAGGAGGTAGGGGAATGGTAGAGGAGGGTAAAGGGAGGAAAATAAATACATGGTGATGGAAGGAAAACTGACTCTAGGTGGTGAATACACAATTCAATATGTAGATGATGTATTATATAACTGTACACTTGAAACCTATACAATTTTACTAACCAATGTCACACCAATAAATTTAATTAAAAAAACGGTATCTTTTTTTAATACCAAAATGATTTGTGGATTATATTAGTGAGTATGGTTAAAAAGACAAATATTTATTAATGGATGATAACTAAGACTTCTGTATCATATCCAGTTTGCTAAGCAACCTGTGAAGTTGCATTGATATATGTAAAGTAAAAAGATAATGGAATCAGTATTACTAAATTCACTTCTGATATCATCCCTATTTTAAACTCATCTCTACATACAGTGTTGAAAAAATCAATCTTGGATTTATAAATGATAGGGAAATGAAAATAATATGAAAATAAATCACATACATATTAAGTAGTTATTTAACCAATAACTTGGTTAATTTTACTATACCAAACCATTGTTTTTCTCATGATTTATGGTAGTTTAAATTGGAAAATGCTTCATAAAAAGAGCTATGAATAAATTCACTTATATTTGATAAATATCATTAACTGATAAAATATTTAAAATTTAATACTTTTGAAATATATAGAAGATCACTATCTATAGAATACAATTTTCAAAATACTGTCAGTTGCTAAAAGACAACTGAATAGCATTTCTTTGTGTTATTTGCTTATTTCAGGCTTTACCTTTGGTACTTAAAAAAATGAAACTAACAAAAACTGTCCTTTGCTATAGGTCATCATCATTCTAGAATAACATCTTTAAAAATTGTACAACAAAGGAAAAATAAACACAAATGTCATATTCATAGAGCCTACACAAATAAAATTACTATCAAATTTCAGAAATAACAGATATTTTTGGACATTTCTTTCTTACCTGCTTGTGAGCATGGTCATATGAATTAATGTGATTGTCAAACTCCTGATGCTTGTAGTACTGCTTGTCACAGAGTTCACAGTAAAAATTGGCCTTCAGATCTTCTAGAGCTTTTGCTATTGTGTTCTCCTTCTCAGCATAGTCCTAAAAAATAAAATTTCAAAGAAGGAAGCATTTAGCTCTCCCCTGAGTTTACTTTGTTTTGTCAACTAGTATAATAATTACAGCTAGAAATAGAATTTGCAAAGAGAACAATAAAGCAAATACCAGCAAACCAAATTAGAAGAAATATGAGTTAAAGAATACTAAAGATTAACAGGAGAATCCAAAATAAATGATGAAAATAATGGCAGAAATACAGAGAAGGAAAGCAAACCATTGAAAGAAATAGAAGCTCTTGCTTGAACAATTTCCTATGCTATGTTAGCATTCAAAAAACAAAAATTTTATAGCCATGTTGATTCAACTACAGATTTTGGGCAATGGCTTAGTTAACTTAAAACTTCTCAATTCTGAACATCTAAAATGTGTCCTGTTTGATAAGGTTTATAAGGGGTGCACAGATACTCAAGTTTGATATCTTTGTTTGCTTGTTTCCTTAAATATCTATATAGTAACTTATTCATCACAACTAGATTTCATTTGATAAATCTTTTAATATTGACTCATATCCATTTATGTTGAACTTTCAAATATTATGTAGTCTTTAAAAAATAAGATTTTTGGGCCAGCTGAGTGGCGCGGTAGTTGAGAGCTGGCTTGGGATACCGGCGGCCCTGGTTCGGATCCCACATGTGAGGGCCAGTGACACTTCCCTCAAAAAATAAATAAATAAATAAATAAATAAATAAATAAATAAATAATAAAAAATAAGATTCTTTTCTGCTAGTTCTTTGCTTAAACTGAAAAAGATTGAACTGTATAAGCAGATTACTTTCATTATAAATAAAGATGACTATATAATCAAATCCTGAAAAAGATGAAAGATGTAGTTAGTTACCATTAACTTTCATTTACAAAGCATAAAATGGCAAAATGTTTGACTGTGGCTTTTAGGTTTTCTTAAATCTAAATTTACTTGTTATTTCATCCCTCCTTAAATGTTAATGTTGCCAGACATGAATATATTTTACATGTTGAAACACTGTCCAAGTCTTTCCCTGAAGTGCTGATATGAAGACCTAAACTTCAATTATTACCAGAATATATTATGTTTCTAATCATAGATTCTCTTATACCTACCTCTTTAAAATTCAAGATAATTACATATCTAAAACTCATATATGCCACTCTAAGACACTCACTCTCTCAGGCACTGAGATGGGGAGTGAAATGACACAGTCCTCTCTATTACAATGACAATTGTCCTTTTACCAAATACAGAGCCTAGAAAGAACGCATAGTCTGAATGTTTAAAATAGTTCTACAAAATTTAAAAGTGATTTACTAATTGTCATTTAATGAATGACAAATACTTGCCTTAAATTATTATGCTATATATTTGTGTACATATCCCATATCATAATGTTCCCCATAATTTGTACGTGTACCTTGTAGTATGCCTTGAGGTAATGGGAAATACATTTGCGATAATCTATAAACACATAGCCCACTCTCTCACTTCAAAAAGTTTTATTTTTGTTATGTTTTATTAGTTTTATCACCTGCATGGCAAGAGGTGATAAATTGCAAAATCATTTAAATTGTTCATATGATTCCATCCATTTAATAAACTTATCATTTCTCAGCATATTTGTGGAATATTTTCTATTATTTTTGATGACTTCTAATATGATAAAAAGAGGTAAGTTACAAAATGTGAAAATGAGTCGTATAGATATAAAAAGCTTAATGAATTTTCATAAAATCTTAAAAATAATAACTTGTGGGTTAGCCAATTTAAATGAAACAAAAATTAAGTACTCTAATTTCATGGCTAAAGTGTGTGAAGCAGAGATAAAATTCCAGTCAACATGAGTTATATTAAAATGGCAATAATTTGTGGTTCAAAGCTGAGTTAGCTCTCAAAACAATATCCTTGAACAGCAATTGCTTTGCAAACTAGTTGTTTTTCCCCATTAATTATAATTACATTTAAGCTACTTCCTCTCTCTAAATATTTGGTTATTGTTTATTTTTTTCTTCCTAAGATTGATATTCCTCCAGAGAAGCAAAAATTGTTTTCTACTTATTCTTTTCACAAAAGTGGGAAATCTTTGAGTAGATCAAACTGAGATTCTTGGGTAAATTGCATTTTCAAAAATATTAGACTCTGCCTAGATCTGAAGAGAAAAAACAAATCTAAAAATAACAGCTAACATTTATTCAGGGCTTGTTTAGGGTCAGTCTCTGAGTAAGAAAGAGTTTGTATGCATTAACTCATTCATTCCTGATTAAAATTAGAGAGATGTATATTCTAGACATCTCCTCATATTACAGGTAGGAATGTGCACTCCATATTTGAACCTGAATAATCTGGTCCATAGCATTTCCTTATGTTTAAACTTTTAAGTAGAGAGAGAGAGAGAAAGAGAGAGAAAAAGAGAGAGAGAGAGAGAGAACCCCTGCACACCCATCACTCAGCTTCAACAATTATCGATGTCAGGATAACCTTGTTTTATCTTACCCTAACCTATCTCACACCCTCTCCTTTGTCCTTGATAAATTTTTAAGGAAATTCCCAAGTTCATATAATGTTATGCAAATCTTTCTGTATGTATCCCTAAAACATAATTTTTTAAAAAAATCATCACAAAACATATAAAGCAATATCAGACCTAAAAGAAAACAATAAAGAAACATCTTCCTTATTGTCATAAAAAATTCAGTGGTTCAAATAACTACAATTGTCTAATAGTCATTTTGTGTGTGTGTGTGTGTGTGTGTGTGTGTGTGTGTGTTTTGAGGGCAGTGTCACTGGCCCTCATATGTGGGACCCGAACCGGGGCCGCTGGCTTCCCAAGCCAGCACTCAACCACCGCACCACTTGGCCAGCTCATGTCTAATATTTAAAACTAATTAGCTCAAAACAGGATTCAGATAAGGTCCATACATGAGCATTACCTGATGTCTCTTGTATTCTATAGATCTTTCCCCTTTTTTTTACTCTTTATTGAAATTTATTTTCCAGAAAAAAATTTAAATTGACTTCACATTTACAAAAAAATGTTCAAAGTATTGAAACATTACAAGAATATGACAATAAACTCATATGAGCTACACTTAAATAAAATCATTAACATTTTGACACCTGTTTGTTCTCTCTCTCTCTCTCTCTCTCTCTCTCTCTGTCTCTCTCTTTCTCTTCCTATCTTCTTCTAAGATATTGAAAGAAACACAGCCTAGTGGGAGCTTAGGTTGCAATAGATTATATAGTAAGAAATGTGTTTGGGCTGGATTTTCATGTTGACATGAACTGCAGTAAGGAGTTAAGGCTGTATTATAGAAAATGTTAGTAGAATAGAAGGACTGGTTATTGTATGTGGATCATAAGGGCAAGGAATCATATGTATTTCCATTGATTATACATTTAAAAAAATGTTTTGAAACAAAATCAGTCATTGGACTGATGTGCTCCAATGTCCTATGGCCCCTCTCCTTTTCCATTGTGGATAATATTGGAAGAGGTGTTGAGTGACATTACAAACAACAATAACACATATGCAACAGAGCAATCCCACTGCAGAAGGTAAAAATCACATCTGAATAAGATGAAAGAGGAGCACAGCTACTCATACACGTCCACACCAAATTCTCCTGCTATCTAACAAAGCTATTTTGTTCAACCATGTATGTAATTTCTGTAACATTGCACAGAGTGTGATAGCAGAAAGTGAAGAAGAATAGACAGCTGCTTGTAGTTTGTCAGGTCATGCAAACCCATCACATTTTACATGTATCTAAGAGCAGTAAAAGTTGAATCCTTATTTTCAGGAAAGTAACGTAGAACTCCAATGTTACCAAGTCAAGAATTTTAAAACATACAACCTTAGTAACTGTGCAGTGCAACCTTTTTTTCAAAATCAGCACATTGAAACAGAGAATTTAACAGTTTAGCCACAGTTCCAGGGCCATTCCACCCATTCTATATTAAAAAGGAATAGTATGAAAGTAGGACTTTGAAGGGAGAAAAATTTCTACTTCAAAAATGAAGCATCTCATGGTGGCGTCAGCATAACGTGGTATCAAATGATACCCAGCCTCTCTTAAAAGGCAGCCATACACAACTGGGTGCACTGGAGTAGCCTGCCCTGAGGAACGGGAACTCTACGAGGCCAGGGATATCTGCCCATTTTGTTTACTGCTGTATCTCCAGAGCTTTTAACAGAGCGCCACATTAGCAGACACTCGGCAAATAATAATAAAGAATATTGGCACTGTCTTTTATCTTGCTCATATATAAAGAGCAAACAGAATAGAAGCTGTCAGAGCCAGATATATAGTATTATTAAAATAGTGCTCATGCCCAGGTTTGTGGTACCCAGTCATTTGGGAAACATCTTTAGAGCTAATACCAAGTGATGTCATATACAAATTATTATTGCTAAAAAGTAGTTGTAGGGCCGGCCGAGTGGCACGGTGGTTAAGCGCTGGCTTGGGAAGCCAGCGGCCCCAGTTCAGGTCCCACATATGAGGGCCAGTGACACTGCCCTCAAAAAAAAAAAAAAGTAGTTGTAATAATATATTACATCCTGATGTTTCTGCTAGAAATCCTCTATTAAAAGTAGTTAAAATTAATAGACTAGACACTGTTAAAATATAATCATTTTCATGCTGAAAAGGAACATATCTATGTAATTAACATTTAAAATAATTGGGAAAATCCCTCCCCCCTCATTACTCCATTAATAATAAAAACATCCTTGTGATTTATATGCAGCATAAATTTTATTAGAGATTCTTAAAGAGAGAAAGCAAAAAAAAAAACAAACCAACCCCAAAACCTTTAAATTTTGATTATAATGAAAAGATTAATCAAAAAGAAGATGGCAAAACTGTTCTCTTCTAGAAGAATAACCAAACAGAAGGCATTTAATTTGGAAATCTATAGTCTACACTTCTTAAAAAAATGGGCACATCTTCTGGGCCATATCTCTTGTTAGTCATTAAACGATTGGTTCTGAGACAGTCTCTGGTGGTTGCATGTAGTTAACATCTGACTGCATTTTGACCCAGTCTGTGATGGGATATTTCTCCTTGTCTGTTCAGGGGCTTCTCTGATTCATGATACTGCACCAGAAAATGCACAAACCAGGAGTGCTGAGGGACTAATACCATGTAAGTCCACCTTTCACCACTGTGGAGGGTAGGAACTCAAGGATAAATATTTCCTCTTTCATTTACCAGGCAGATATTTCTGAGACACACTTTTAAGATTCCACAGGTGGTACCAGTGAGTTGGGGCACCAGTCAGTCGTAACAATGGCAAAGAGCACATCCTCGGATTAGTTTTCCTTTCTTACCTGTTGTACTTTTCTGGAACTTCATTTCTGCTTCCAGGGATCTCTTCCTAAATAAACTAGCTACATAGAAGCCTTTATCCTGGGCTTGGCTTTCAAGACAAACTGGACTAAGATAATAAGTGGTTTGGTATTTTCTATGAATGTCTTGCCGAGAAGCTACATTTTATAGAATAATCTAAGATGACATTATTCTTCAATTCAAAAGTTCCCCATCATTATTAGAATAAATATCCTTACAATGACCTACATTCCTTCTGTACCTGGTACCTGGCCACATCTCTGTCATCTTCTATTATTCTCTCTTTCCTTTATCTCACTTTGCTTTAGACACTTTTATTTCCCTAATGTTTCTGAAACATTCTTAACTGTACACCCACTTTGACACTTGGACTTGTTATTTACTTTCCCTGAAATTTTCTTTCACCAGCTATCTGCAGGAAACTTTTATTCACTTCCAACAGAACTCTGCCAAAATGCTATTTCCTCAAAAATAACTTCTCTCATCACACTTTGGGAAGAGAGACACTTTTTGTTCTCTGTCTTCTTTCCTTCTTTTATCTTTCCTTTTAATGTAAAAAAAGAAAAAGTATTTTCAGGAGGAAAACAGTTAAAAAAAATCTTTGGGCAGTAGGGCCTGAATGCTGTAGTTACAATAAGGAGGAGATGGAGTGCTAAAAAAGGCATGCGGAAAACTGATGTTAGTCTTTGTCTGGTTTTAATCCTTTCTCTATTAGGCAAGAGGGAAACCATTTCTGGATGATAAAAGGCTGTGCTATTGTCTCAAAATATATGTCATTCTGTTTTGAAAGGTTAGGTTCTGTTAGCTCAAAGGCTAAAGAATGTATAACAAGATGATTTGGAGGTATACAGAAAGCAGACTAAGCGGTGAGTTGGAAGTCACAATTTTATCAAAAGTCACAGCTGTATTTGAATAGAATTATAATAAAAGTATATATTTAAATGTGGGGGCTTTTTAAAGGATTCCACTGGAATGCAAACTCATTCACATCATCATCAAAGGTGAAGGCAGAGACTGAATACTGAAAAGGCCAAGTGCTGAATAGCACATCTTTACAGGCAAACCTGGTGAGCTAAACCAAATGCAAGATAAGGGCTAAGAGGAAATTTATCTTCATATCCACATTTACGAGTATTGGAGCAAGTAAAGTTGTTTCTCAATATTGATAACTTCTTTTAAAATTAGTTTCAAGGCAAGAGAGTTCATTCATAAGATTTTACTATTTTTATTCTGTGATGATTTAGCCGATAACCAATGGATAAATAGTATGGTTTCTAACCTTAGAACCTGTTCACTTTAAAAAAAAGAAGAAGAAAAGCACTGATCCCCAAGCCTCAGCTGACAGAGTGCAGTCTTGTCCATCTCAATGGGCTGTACTCATCATTAAGATGATGCCTCCTTGGAAGAATCTGTAAATTTTTCTATTCATGGAACTTACAGGAAGCCTTAGCCTGTGACTAGTACTTGTTAGACAATCTGGTTAACTTAACCCAATATTTAGTATAACTTGAGAAGGTACAAGAAGATTGAGTTAGACTTTTCCCTTCATGTTTGGAATGATTTCACGGGCAGCATGTGTCAATATTTGGCTAAAATTTAGCATTACTCTGTACTTTTCCTGTGCATAAAGTGAGGCTGTGGGGGATTGCACTTTCAAAGCAAACCAGAAAAAGTATTATGTCAGGTTTTCCAAAGCTGAATGCTAGCTGAGGCATGTAGGACTCTAGTTATCTAGTTATCTATCTATCTATCTATCTATCTATCTATCTATCTATCTATCTATCATCAATCTATATACAATTCTAATGGGAATTCTATATTAGTAGATTCTGCAGAGTCCCAGTATAGAATATGAGTGGTGGTAATTGGAGGATCTTGTTTCAGCTTAGGAATCTCTTAAATTTATAGGTAACAGCCATTTTCTCTGAAAAGTAAAAGAAAGGCATATAATGATCTGATGCATATCTGTTACTGTCTCAGTTGTAACAGTCAACTAGGGGAAGAGAGACCAGTTTCTCTAGTAAATTGTCCCACTGGTTATCCTAGCTTGAGTTCTCCCAGAAATAGACACTGAAATAAGGAGTTGATTTTAAGTGATTTATTTGAGATCTCAGGAAACACTGGTAAAAGCATGGCAAAGTAAGAGAGAACATGAAGCTAATAAATGTTTCTGGTTATAGCTCTGACACGTACAGAGCTTTAATGTCATCACTCCTATACTTATAACCAGAACAATCTATGGAAAATGAAAATCATTTATGATTATTATAATGATGATGATGATTATTTAGAACTGTTATAGAATTGAGGTCACAGGGTGAAATACCACTTCAAAACCTAGAGAGACAAGCACATTCAAAGAAAATGCAACTGATATCTTGCTTAGTTGATTTAGAAACTGCTGGAGTCATGAACTGGTAGGAACTCTTAAATGTTAATTTTGATAAATTACTATAGGCTGGCTATTGTCTAGTGAGTAAAACAGAAATATTTGGTGGCTGCAATCTCAGAAGGAACTTCAAATACTTGTGTAGGCTTTCCTTTCATGAACTTCACCAGGTCTCATGATAATAATCTGAGAGCCAGTTGTGTCCCTGGAAGTCAGATGGGAAGGATAACTATTGTGTAATAAACCAAAATCCTCCTCTATAATTAAAACCTACCCCTGAAGGACAGGGTATTTCCACATCTCAATTCAAATAACTTATTCTAGCCAAGGAAAGTAATTTACTTTCCTTACAATCTTCTTGTTTCATTCAAGTTTTTGGGACAACATTGTCAACAGGGGTCATGGCTTCAAGAAAATAGAGTGGAAATTATATAGCCAAAAACATGGATTAAAGCCTGGGGGAAAGAGAAAAAAAGAAGGTATATCCCAGTAGAAATGCATATGACAGTCATAGCCCTGAGACACAGACACAAAATGATTAATATCTATCTGAAAGGTTATAGAATGCATCTTTCCCCCAAACTGTACCAACCGAGCTATAGGGCTCCAGAATAACAGTGCATTAGAGCTGAAATAGTTGCATAATACACACTGTCCCTGTGATGGTGTATGTACAGGAGCACAAAGTTAAAGGACACACAAAATCAAGGGCACTAGAGGAATTTCAAGCATCTCATACTCACAGCTATAGAACACGTTAGTCACAGCCCAAAACCTAGACACATTAACAGAAACACTCACACTAAAAGTCTTTTTTCTCAGATCCTATTACCTTATGTGTATTCAACTTTCAACAAAAATGACAAAGCATTCTGAAAGGTAAGAAAAAAAGATGTCTAAAAAGGAAAAGCACCAGAAAAAGACTTCGTTGAATTTGTTCTTTGTTTCTCAGATATCTCATAGATATTGGGATTATCAGAAGGGGTTTTAAAATAACTATGATTAATGTGTTAATGTCTCTAATGGCTAAGATATACAATGCGCAAGAATAGATGAGTTACAGAAACACAGAGATGGAAATTATAAAAAATAAAAGAAAATTCTAGAAATCAAAAACACTTTAACTGAAATGAAAGAATTCCTTCAATGGACTCATTGATAGACAAAATAGAACTGAGGAAAGAATCAGTGAACTTGAAGATGTTTCAACATAATACAAATTGAAATAGGAAGAAGAAAGGAAAAAAGAAAATCGAAAAACATCTGAGAACTGTGAGATATTATCAAAAGTATAACACACATATTTGGAATACCAGAAGGAGAAGAGAGAGATAATAAAGTGGAAGAAATATTTGAAATAACAATGGCTGAAAATTTTCCCAAATTAATAACAAACCCTAAACTGTTGATCTAGGAAGCTCAGAAACACTGAGAGAATAAAAATAACAATACAACAACAACAAACACCTAGACCTATTGTATTTATACAACAGATAATCAAAGATAAAGAGAAAATTTTGAATTCAGATATTAAAACAGGAAAAAAATATCCTCACCTATGAAACAAAGAATTATAACAGGTTTTTCATCAGAAATCATGCAAATCAGAAAGCAGTAAAAAGGTAGTCTGAAATATTTAAAATGTTGAAAGAAAACAAAAACCAAACAAACAATAATCACAACACCAACATAAAATTCTATATCCAGCAAAATTATCCCTCAAAAGTGAAGCAGAAATAGACTTTCTCAGACAAATAAAAACTGAGTGAATTCATCATCAACAAATTTACACTGCAAGAAATGTTAAAAGTTCTTCATGAAGAAAGTCACATAGGAAAACTGTTAGAGAAGGAATAAGTTAATGTAAAGTGATTTTGTATATATATATATATATATACTTAATAGATCCAAAAGTTAACTTTGTCGGAACAAGAATGCTAAAAATAGGCTGGGTGATTCTAGCATATGGATAATTAAAATGAATACAGCAATATCAGAGAGGAATGCAGAAAGAATTAGGAATATTTTCCTACAAGGTATCTGAACTACATGACAAATGGCATAGTGTTATGTGAGAGTGAATTTAAGTTAGTAAATATGTATGTTGTAAACTCTAGATCAACCACTAAAATGTATTCAAAAGAAGTATAATCAATTCACTAAAAGTGATAAAATATAATCATAGAAATTGTTGTTAAAAACAGAGGAGGCCAAAGAAATAGGTGGAGAGAGAAACAAAGAACAAATTCAAAAAATAGAAGCTGTGTACAAACATAGTAGCTATTACATCAACTATATTAATAATCACTTTAAATATGAATGGCCTAAACACCAATTAAGAAACAAAGATTGTCAGAGTAGTTAAAAGCAGACTAACTCTATGTTGTCCACATGAAACCCAGTTTAACTATAAAGGTTTAAGTTAAAAGTAAAGGGATGGAACCCCATAAAGGTTGTGTTATGAAGTTACTATACAGGCAATGAAACTTATTCATGCTGGGACCCCTGGAACATAGTGGAGAACACAGTTCTCGGAACTTTGTATCCATGGAATAAGGGAGCTATGCTGTTTATCCGACAAACTGCTTTAAGCATTTGTCGACAGCAGTTTCCAGAGGGTATTTATACCTGGAGTTTTTTTGTTTGTTTGTTTGTTTTTTTAATACTCAAGGATGGACTGGTCGCTGGTGCGTGGAGAAAGTTCTCAGGCTAGGAATTCAGGTACTACGAGTAGGAAGCCAGGATTGTGTACATGAAAATGATGACTGTTGATGGGCGATAGATGGGGCACCAAGGGTCTCTGCTACATTGACAAAGCCCATGGCAGGGGCTTTGAAGGGAGGGCAGAGCATGATCACCAAGATCTTTGGATTCTGGGAGGATCCCTTTGTAGAGAAAGGAAATTTTCCTGAAGCATCTTCACCATTAGGGTTCTCAGTCCCTTGGCTGCCCTCCTCATCTACAGACTATATATGAGTATAAAGTATTATGCACACATACATATTATGTATTGCATAGTAATTATATATGTTATATAATTATTACGTTATAGACACATATATTATCTATTATATATTATAAACACAACAGTACATACATACATATGAGTATATATACAGTATTTGATGTTATATTATATATCTGTTGTAATCTCTTACCACTATAACTTCTATGAAGGCAGGATCTTTATCTACTTTGTTCACTGCTGTATCCCCAATGCCTAAAAGAGTGCCTAAAACAATTTTTTCAATAAATGAATGAATAAACTGTACCTACAATTTTGGAGGTTCTATACAAACTGTAACTACAGTTTTGGAGGTTGGACATATCATTTATAGTTTATAGTCTTGAACCATGTTTTTGGTCATCTGTATTATTTGATTGGGTAGAAAAATACATGTTTGCAATACCAAAAATGGATTTTTTCCCTAATATTTAGAGGTTTAATACTTCCAATATTTTGTATCTAAGTATCTATGCAAAATTTAATGCATTTTATACAATAACTTTTAAAGGATATTTGTAAAATTGTAATATAAATCTACACTGTCAGTTATACATGAAGTTATGACTCACTGATTGGTTTATTTGCAACAGAGAGAAGAAATGATGTGCTCAGAGGTACAAATATCTTCCCTTCATGATCAGCAAAAACCAGTTTCAAATAGTGGATATTGTATATATGTCAGATAGTGGACATTAAGTCCATTCATTTCAAAATCATTTATGGAGTATTATGTATATCCTGGAGACACCAATATGTTTTCTATTAACACCATTATGTTGGGAATGCAAAAGAAAGACAACTTTTGTTTAATATATATATATATATATATATATATATATATATATATATATATAATAATTTAGGTCTCTAAAAAAGGCTATGACACAATATCCTTCTCCATCCATGGATGGGCCTGAAGGGTATTGTACTAAGTGAAGTATGTCAGACAGAGAAAGACAGGTGCAATATGATTTCAATTACATAAGGACTCTAAAGAACAAAATAAACAAACAAAACAGAAACAAACTCATAGATACAGAGAACATTTTGATGGTTGCTAGATGGGAAAGGGTGGGTAAAAAAGGGGAAAGGATGAAGAAGTACAAATTAGTTGTTACAAAGTAGTCATGGGGATGTAGTGTATGTCATAAGAAATATAATCAAGATGGGTACTAGATTTAATGTGGTGATAAATGGGATAGGGGTTGGGATGCCAGGGTGAAAAAAGATGAGGACATTAAGTACAAATTGGTAGTTATAAAATAGTCACTGGGTTGTAAAGTAAAGCATAGGGAATATAGTCAATAATATGGTAATATGTATGTATAGTGCCAGGTGGGTACTAGACTAGTCAGGGAGGCCACTTTTTTTTTTTTTAAAGATTTTATTGGGGAATTGGGGGAGGGAAACAGACAAGTTGCTGTCCTTTTGTTCTTCAGTCTAGTTGCGGAGGGCATTGCTTCACTGGCCCATGTTGGTATCATCATTGCACTGTTCCCGAATGAGGCAGATTGGTCGCCGGCCTCTGGATGTCGCTCACCACGGCCATTGGCAGCTCACGCTGGCTGCTGGCCACTCACTGTAGCCTATGGCAGCCCACTGCAGCAGGGGCTGCAGCCTACACCGTCGCCGGAGCTCGCACAGCCCAGCTCCAGGTGGAGCTGTTGTTAGCTGTAGAGAGCAGTGTCACTGGCCCTCATATGTGGGATCTGAACCGGGGCTGCTGGCATCCCAAAACCAGCTCTTAACCAATGTGCCACTCGGCCGGCCCAGGGAGGCCACTTCTTAAATTATATAAATGTCTAACCACTATGCTGTACACCTGAAATTAATATAAAATAATATTTAATGTCAGCTGTAATTGAAAAATTTAAAAAAGGGGGGGAAGGTGATGGGGAATAAGAGGTCCAAATTTCCAGGTATAAAATAAATAGGTCATGGGGATGTAATACACAGCATAGGGAATATTACGATAGCATAGTATAATGTCAGATGGTTGCTGAACTTATTATCATGGTGTTCATTTCTTAAGGTATTTAAATATTGAATAACTATTGTGCACACCCGAATCTAATATAATATTGTATGTTAGAATAATTATTGTGCACACCTGAATCTAACATAATATTGTATTTTTTATTTTTTAAAAGATTTTAATAAAAATCTTTTAAAAAATAAAAAAAACTAATTAAAAAGGCTATGAGAGGAGGACAGTGGTAGGTAAATTTTTCTACTTGAGGGCATCAGTGTCAAAATAATGCCAAATTTATTGACATCTGAATAGGTGCCAGCAAGTATAAAAAGGGTGCAGTAGACTTTACACTATAGGAAAAGTAATTATATATAGAACCATGAAATATCAGACTTTTGAAAAATTGCAAGCCATTTGGCATGACTGGGGAATTTGGTGCATGTTGTGGTGTATAAGGTGATGGACTATTATTGGCGATGGCAATGAAAGATAAGGCAGAGGTTAGATTGTGAAGATGTCTCTATGTATGCTAAGAAATCTGAGAGTTATAAAAGCTGATGGGGAAGTCAGTAAAATTTTTAAGCAAGGAAGGAAATTGATCAGATTTATATTTAGGAGACAGACATGATTACGGGGTAGAGAATGAAATAGTGATAGAGTGAAGGCTGGAAGCAAAGGGACTAGTTATGACAATATTTTGCAGGTGGGAAAAGGCAAAATCCTTAATAAAAAGAGCAGGAACCAGAGCAGAGATGATGGAAAGGCACTGGGAGACCTGAGATGGCACCACAGGAGATTGTGACTGATGAAATGAAGCCTGCAGAAGAGACTGGTTCCAGTTGAGTGATGGAGACAGAGGTCAAATTCGTCCACAACGGTGAGTGACTGGGAGGTAAGAAAGTGCATATTCTGAGTATCTTCCTTTAAAAGGGAAAAATATTAGCTACTCAATTCTGGGATCACTACTCTGTTGAATCTATGGATTGTTCTCGAGATTTTTTTAACAAAGACAAATTTCCTAGAGCTTAGGTATGAGTTATTTAATATTTTCTGACTTTTACTCAGATTTACTTTCATTCAATTATGTTTCCCTACATATCAGTTCTTATTCTTTGTTTCCATTGTTAAAATTTTCAAACATAGCATAATACAATAAATTAAAAAGTTCAGATCTACTATTTTACTATTAATAATAATAAACTGGAAAGGACATAATAAACATTTTAAAGTACCCTGAAACTTGTTATAGACATTCAGTAGAGATGGCAAGTTTCCCTCGAGTAACATGGACTGGAATAGTCCATGACTAAATTCAACAAGGGCTACTTGGAGGCCACAATGCTATTATGGAATCTTTTGGATTTAATGAGAAATTTGTATATTTTCTAATACTGCATTTTAAAGGTCTAAGTAAGAAGTTTCCCATATTAAAATATATTTTACTCAAAATAATGGTTACATGGAAAGGGATATATATATATATTTTTTTTCAATAAAATGAAAAATATTTCAATTTTCCAATAAAATTAAGTGATAGATTCATAATTATAAACAAGTTCTATTAGTTCCTAAATCGTACATTTTGTTTTTTGCTTTCTTTCTTTCTTTTTTATTTCAGGACTACAAAATGAACCTCCTTGCTGAGAACAAAATGAGGTAAAATAATAGTCTTGAAAACTTCTTATGCCTTTTTAGAAAATGTTTTCTCAAAAAACAAGCATGACACAGTAGGTGTCACATCACTGGAGCTCCCAGACACCCTGCAAAGATCATAATGCAGCCACAGTTTCCATAATAAGAGGCACAGTATATGGAGACCTGCTCTCCTTCCCTTATGTGCCAGCAGGCTCTGCCCCTGTGGTTAATTCTGCTTTGTCTTGAACTCTAAATGGGAGTGATAGTCTGTGTATATGATACATTGTTAGCACAGCAGGGAAAGCCCATTTGGAAATAATTTCAGGTATCAAAAAGAAAGGGGATATTTTGCAAAGAGAAACATTTTAACTTGAAAAACTGACAACTAAAATTTAGGTGGAGAAGATACAGTAAGGAGGGAAAAGGCATTAACATGTATTGATTGCCACAAATGAGCACTGCACACAAATGATCCCAGTCCCTACAATATTAATCCTCAGGTGAAAATTATCAGTCCCATTTTACATATGATGAAAACAAAACTAGAAGTGTTAGGATAACTGGTCCAAGATCTTATACCATATAATAGTGAGTATGACTTTTAACTGGTGCTTTTTGAGCTTCCCTCTAACCCTGGCATTGTTCTCTATCATAAGAATCAATACTGGCCTAAAAAAAATGAACACAGGGGGGAAAAAAAGAAAAGAAATGAAAAGTTTAAGAATAAAGCATCTTGGGCCGGCCGAGTGGCGTGGTGGTTAAGAGCTGGCTTGGGAAGCCATCGGCCCTGGTTCAGTCCCACATATGAGGGCCAGTGACACTGCCCTCAAAAAAAAAAAAAAAAGAAAAGAAAAGAATAAAGCATCTTAACTAATAATAATAATAATAAAAAAAGCATCTTTTGTTAAAATATGAACTTAATTAAAATTTAAGTACATGATAATGCAAAACACTTAATCCTGTCTTTTCATTTAAATATATAATTGTTGGCAACCCTGCATATATTTTAGGAAAATGCCCTTTTAAATAATACTGTTTATATAAGGTTATACGAATGCTATAATAAAACTAGAGTAAGCTTAAGGAGATCAGTGATTACCTAGCTATCATAAGTTGTTAAATTCATGAAAAGAATGTATCATAAATCTTAGTGGCATTCATTGGATAATAGAAACAATATGATGACTTAAAAACATTTATAAAATGTAGCTGTAATTAAACACTAATCAAAGTGTAGTAAGAAAATATTTAAAATATGGCATTGAAATTCTCTTGGGTAAAATAACAATATTTACTTAGACTATATTTTATGGATTCTTTGTCGTGAAAGCAGAAGTGTTTTTTTACCACCATCCCTGCCTCTGCATTCCTACAATGGGCTAGGGTGAGAAGTCAGCAATGAATTGCTTTAATGAAGAAATTGAGAAATTTCACGTTTCTATGGCTCTTGGGAAGAAACATACAGGGATAGGTTGAAAAAAAAAATACATGAAAGATAGGGCAGAAATTCCACTAAGATGATTAGATGACAGGGTTCAAAGAGAAAATATGTATAGAGAGAAAAATCGTTGAAGCAAAGATAGCTGAAAACCTTTTATGAAAGAGAAAAACTCATTACATTTTCCATTGTTCACTTGCAGCATTATGATGAAATTCTTCTCAATTCCCTCAGTTTTTAATAAAATTCAGCTAGGAACAGGCTCAAGAAATGGTGGTATTTCAAAGCCAAAGAGTAGTTTACCATGGTTTATGTTTAATAGACAGATGGTCAGGAAAGAAAAAAGCTGTTAGATGTTAGGAAAAAGTTTAAGAATGCTAATTCAGAAGACAGGAAGCAGAATAAGACATAACTTTGGGAGAAATAAATTCCTTTAGAAAACAATTGTTTGCAAAGTGGGGTGTGTGCATGTGTGTAAATGTGAGTGAAATGCTAAGGAAGGAATTGGTTGCTAGGTTTCCTGCCATATAAAGGGGTCAGTGAAGATTTTTGGTTTGGTTTTTACAAAAATAATCATTCCATACATTGGAGGATTTAAAGGACACACAGAATTTGATACCTGAATTAAAAAAACATTTCTAATTTAGAATATCAATTTCAATTCAGTTTCAAATGTTATATTCTGAGGATTAGAACCAAAAAATTTGATTTTAAACTAATTTATGCAGAGAATGATGGGAAAATAGTTGAAACTAAAGTCTCATTTACTCTTATAATTTTCATATTCCTAGCTTTATTCATAGGTTAGACAATAGGCTTATCCAGAGACCATCCTAATACTACAAAGATTCTCATTTGGTTGCATTCACAACTGTGTAGACAGGCCTGGATACATTGGAAGAGGTTGGTTAGGGTTCCTCTCTCTAAGTTTTGTTTTGTTTTGTTTTAACAAATAACTCAGATCAGGTCAATTTTCTTAAAACACATTTCATTGAGAGCTGATGAAGGATAATTATCCCAAGGTATGAAACTCTCAAAATTCTCCAACAATCACAGAGTAATGTGTGTGTGTGTGTGTGTGTGTGTGTGTGTGTGTGTGTGTATATATACAAAATATTATATATATATATTTGCTAAGGAATTTGTTATATGTATAGAACATCCTAGTTTAGAATACATTACACAATGATATCATAAATTCATTTTCTAGTATATTACATGTTGCTGCATTTTTAACATATTATTAAATTCTAGACACTATATTTTTTTTCTTTTGATACTACCAAAATTATTATATGATATAGTCACTTTTGAAAGGTAGGTCATAGCTTTCTAGCTTCTCTGTTTTATGAAACAGTAAGACAGTTATGAGTATTCTATTCATAAAGAAATATATCATCCTTAGACCTGAATTAATATTTTACCTCAGAAAATGCATTTTAAATACATAATAATATTTTAAAATGTGAGAATATGTAATTTAACACAGAGGTCCAGATTTTAAATTGCGTATGGGTCACTAAAAAGTCATTTTAAAGTAATGCTATTATGCCCGATGTACTAAGTAAAACTGACCAAATTCATACAGTTAGTTGGTGTCAGAATCTGGATTTGAACACAGGCAGTCTGGCTCCAATGCTATGCTATAATGATGGAAGCTGATGACAATGTTATCATAACAGAAATCAACACAAATCATGAATTCCCGAACTTTTTTTGTTTGTTTTTCAGCTGAGCCATCCTGCCACTTGTTGGCAGCTCAGCGCAGCTCAGACTGGGCATCGAACGGCTGTTGTTCAGAGCTCAGCTCACACTCTTGAGCGAGCTCTTAACCAACTGAGTCACTCGGCCGGCCCTATGAATGCCCAAAATTTTTAGAGCTAAAACTGGAATAATAATAATAATAATAATAATAATAATAATAAAAAAGTATTTTTACCTGAAACTGCTACCTGCTAAACTGCTACTCCTGACTCCCTTTAAATATCCCTCATCAAGTATCTCAGGTGTACCCAAACATGCTCGTTTTCTCAGCTGCCAGGTCTTGCTTCCAGAAATGTCTGCTGCCAGGGCTCCTCTGCCCACTGAACTGTGTAACCAGCTTTTTCCTTGCTATTTCTCCCAGGGCAGGCTCCCAAGGGTTCTGGTGATCATACCAAGGATAATAACTCCTGTCATGACCAAGGCCACTGTGCAGGCCTCCTCTGCTGTGGAAAAGAGCAGAGTCAGATGTGCCAGGCGTCCTCTAAATGTAGAAATGCTCACACACCCTGTAAACTATGCTTAGCAAGCTTTCACATGCAGTCTTTATTAAAATGAAGAGATGGCATTCAAATAAAATGAAGAATTTACAAGTAAATGCTAAATGAGAACTACAGCATATAATTTCTTCATAACATTTTTGTTTTTCCTATTTTCAACATTTTAGAACATTAAATCTTCTCTAGAAATGTCCCATTGTAGTCTCTCTCTCTCCCTCTCCCTCTTCCTCTCTCATTTAGGAACAAATCACTACTAGGATTCTATCTTTCATTGCATTAGTATGTAACACAAATTATTTTAACCTTTTTAATATCAAAGCATAGATTAAAAAATGAGAAGTCTAAAAACTACATGAAAATTGTATTCAGCTTGAAATGTGATATAAATGTTCTTTTGAAAAGAAAATAAGCTATTGTATCTGTTGAAACCATACCAAAATTAAAATGTCAAAGTAAGGCTACAGAACATGCCATAACTTGGGGACTACATTAGGTAATGTTTTGCCTCAAAGCTACATCATTTATGACACAGTGGTGACTACCCAGTTCTGAGCTTGGCCTATCATTTACCAAGCACTGTGCTAGACTCTGGATTTACAAAAAGGAATAAGCAGGGTTCCTGGAATAGAGAAACATAAGAGATAGTGAGATAGTCACATAAACACAGGTGTTGTCAACCTGGTAACGTAAGTGCTACAGTCAAGATTTCACAGGATCTTTGGAACACTTAGGGGTCATGGGAGACTCCTGGAGAAGGTGACAAATGAACTGAACTGCAAAGAAGCAGGAAAGGTACATCTGAAAGGCTCCCAGCAAGAAGAGACACTATGTACTTAGTCACAGAGGCTTGAAAAATTTTATGAGATCAAGGAACAAAAGCATTGTGCTATTATTTATTAGGGTTTAAAGTATTAGTCAGAGTGTGTGAAAGATAAGGATGGAGAAGCAGGTAATATCCTTCCTGATCACAAAGCGTATGCATTACTAAGGAGTTTGCCATTATTTAGGTTACTTATTACAATTAAGAAGAGAGATTGAAAATAGGGAGGCTTCTTATTTGTAAAATTACTCAGGCAAGAGATATTGAGAGTTTGTATCATAAACCTATAGGTAAAAAATATTTGTTCAATTCTAAGATCAAAAGCCACATTGATTTTAACAACACAATTCTATGATATATTTATGTTAAGATAATTTATAAAGAATGAGTTTATCAAATCTTTGATGACTCTTTTCTTAAAATTCCATAGAATTAGTGCCTATAATCACTGACTTTAATTATAATAGCCCCACTATAATTCAACTCTACTTATTACCTTTCTCTCTAATTCTACATTCTGGCTGCCCTGAGTTATTGCCAGTGTCTGCGCATGGCAACTCCCTCAGATTTGTGAACAGGGGCAGATTTAAGGGCTGGTAGCTTCCTGAAAACAGGAAGCTTCTTGTTTTCAACAATAAACACCTCATGCAGAAGAGACTCTGCCTCACTGTCACCCATTGTCCATCCTTGGTCTCTTTCCCTAGGACACATTTCCCTGTTATTAATCCATTTAGCTTTAAAGAACTACAGTGTGCTAACCACCATGCTAGGTGCTCTGATTTAATCCTTATTGCAATCCTTCCTCCAAAGAAGTTATTGTTCACCCTAATTTATAAATTAGAGACAGGAGGCCCAGAAAGATTAAGCAACTCTTCCAAATTTCAGAGGTATTGGGTTGCTGAGTTAGAATTTAAATTCACACCTCTTAGTCTTAGCTTTGAAGCCCTTACCATTACCTTATTTCCTGAAATTATTCAAGTCACTTTAACACACACACCCCCGCCAAAAACAACAACAACAAAAACGAATGCCTATTATTTGTCAGGTATAGAAATAGGTGCTGGGGATGGAAACATGAAAAAAAAAATTGTCTCTTCCTCAACAAGCTAACCAGAGTAGGAGAAGACCTAAGGGGATGGCTGTAATGTCATGCCATAAGTACGATTAGAATGCAAATGAGAGAGAAATAACTCATTTAACTCCATAAGGCAATGAAAATCAGGAAAAGATGAGAAAGAGATGATATTAAGTGGACCATTAAAGAATTAACAGACCAACACAGGTAGAGAACATTTGTCCAAAGGGAAGGCAGTAATGAAGACATGGAGCTGAAATTTCATGGAGTGTTCTGTGAACAATACATTTGGTATTGACAGTTTGTGAAGAAGTACTCAAAAAATATTAATGGAATTGGAAAAGATCCTGGTTTGAGGCTCGGAAGGCTTGTTGATCATGGAAATAGATAAGATCTTGGTTCTATAGGGAATGGGGAGCTATCAGAATTTTTAAACTGGCAAAAGATATTGATTAGACTCATCTGGGAAGCTATTACAATGTCCTCCTGTTTCTTCATGCAATTTTTTAAAAAATGTATACTTAATATAATTTATTATATATTTGAAAATCACTTTTTGAATGTGGTTTCAGATTTATTTCATTTCTATTGTCAATAGACAGAAAGTGTGTCATAATAATTGTGTTCAGAGGGATGGGGAATAACAGAGAGGGGCTAACTGCTTCCTCAGCTTTGGGTTCTGGTACATTCAACTCTTATTGCAAATAGAATGAATGGATAGATCATATATTTGAGTTTTATTTTTCTTTGATATCAATGCATCATTTTTTTAGAAATCTATCATGTGTGTTCCTCAATGGAACATGACTTTACAATTTTATGTTTTTAAATTAGAAGTCAAAATACAATAAGCAATTTTTGACAAAAAAAATCAATATGTGATATTACTATTATCTGACCCAATCTATTTTTGACAAAAAAATCAATACATGATATTACTATTATCTGACCCAATCTCTTTATTTTAAAGAGGAAGACATTAAACATGCAGGTGTAAAGGAACTTTCCTAGGTCATAGTCTCTTTAGTTACATAGTTCCAAAGAGTTCTCAGTTATTCATTCATTAAACACATAGGTATTTACTATGAGTTAGTCTCCTTCTCAATAGTATCACTAAATATTTTCCAACAACCTCATGTAATAAACTTTTTTCTTTTAATGTGAGGCAGAAAGAACCAATAAACTTTGCCTCTTGTCAACTATGGCAAGAAATGTAAACAAGAACACTATGCCTTTTTCAAGGAGATGGACTATATAACATAATATGAAAGAAAACATGAAATGTCTGAAAATTTTCTGTTAAAGGTCCTTTTTGTTTAATCATTTTGCTAGCTTATTTGCTCGGTTTCCATTTCAGAAAAATAGGACACTTGCCCCAGAATATCCCAAGTGAGTTGGGAAAATTATGATTGTGTTATCAAAGACTCAAAATTCCTGACCTGTGTAATGCAAGGGTCAGTAGGGACTGAATGCAAGTCAAAGGTAACCTTGTTTTTGCCAGCTCTTGCTTTCCGAGCTGCAATGAGAGCTTGAGGTCCCAAACCATTAGAGGCTTAAAGCAGTGCAGGTATTAACAAATATTCTGTGGTATTACATTTGTCATAAAGAAAATAGCAATGACATCTTTTTATCCAGTCTGCTCCTTAGAATTTTGAATTTTTCTCTCACTGTAATGGTGAGCAATGGAGAAAAAGTGGTATATGGTTTACATCTTCATGGCGCTTATTATCTAGTGCGGTTGGATGAACAATAAAGAAGAAAGTAAAGACGTGATTACAAGGATATAAAAATAATTACGAATCGGTTATATTTTTGGAAGGAAAGAAAAAGAGGCTGTAAGGGAGAACATGGCATTTGAGCCAGGAATCCCACTTCCCAGCTCAATGTGATAGAAGCTCATTTCATACAGTGTGGCTGAGAAGTTGGGTCTCCCTCTGTTCCCAGCACCCAGATTAGGGTGACAGCTTCTCCCCAGGACCAGGCTGTCACCAATATTCTTATTGCCTCCAGCCCTGGGTAGAAGAATCTATATTCCAGACAAGTATAGTAGAGCTCTCTCTAACCAGTTCCCACTCATAAGGTAGAGGTTCTATACATGGAGGACACGTCAACATTACTGAGCTCTGAACACACTCACACCAGCTCACCTGTAGGCAAGTGTTCCATGCAGGGTGAGATGAGCTGAGAAAACTAGCAGCTACTATCCCAACTCAGCATGTTGCGCATAAAGCTTGGATGTCACTCTAAGGAAATCAGGCCACTTCCTTCACCTTCAACTCCAGAACAGCACAGAGTT
This sequence comes from Aselliscus stoliczkanus, assembly GCA_033961575.1. Taxonomy (NCBI): domain Eukaryota; kingdom Metazoa; phylum Chordata; class Mammalia; order Chiroptera; family Hipposideridae; genus Aselliscus; species Aselliscus stoliczkanus. Next base: position 133,511,179 of record CM066731.1, on the reverse strand, counting down.
TCTGCCCAGGGGTGAGAGTAAACTGTCATAGTGCCCCCTAAGGTAAATGACTTTGTTTGGAACAGAGCATGGGGAGTTCAAACCTAAGGACACAGTTAAAATAATGGGTACTTTGGTGCTAAATAATTAATGGGAGGCTGGTAGCTGCATGATAACAACAATTCCAAATAGTAGACCAGCTAGGGTTTTAATAGAATCCAGAAAAGAGACCTATATAAGAAGGGCCCATCTGTAGTCAGAGGAAGCCTCAAAGACTATCCCTTCAAAGAGAATGAGCTTTAATTTTATTAGACTATCTAGCAATTTATGCCTCAGGACATTGTAGAAAACCTTGGTGCAATCATTTACCATTTCATGGAGCCTAAAAATTGGTTATGAGACTAGTAAAGGCATACCAGGGAAATTTTAGAAACAGATGGTCAAAAAAAGCCTAGGTAACACAACAGGTAGTCAAAGAGAGCCTAGGTACCACCACTACCTTTCCTGGAGGAAACAGGATCAAGCTTGTCCAAAGTTTTGCTCTCTGAAGAGCAACATCAGATGATGCACACTACAGAGGAAATAGACTTCACCGAGCTAGTCAAGCCAAGTCACTGAATAAATGAACAAAAAACAAGCAAAGAACAAGATCCAGGGGAAGAATCAGTATCCAGAATTGCTACATTGTGTTATCAAAAATGTCCATTTTTCAACAACAACAACAAAAAACAAGAAACAAAAAAATGTGACCTATACAGAGTGACAAAGCAAGCAATAGAAACTGCTTTAAGAAGCCCAGATATTGGGCCGGCCGAGTGGCGCGGTGGTTAAGCGCTGGCTTGGGAAGCCAGCGGCCCCGGTTTGGTCCCACATATGAGGGCCAGTGACACTGCCCTCAAGAAAAAAAAAAAAAAAAAGAAGCCCAGATATTGAATTTAGCGGTCAAGAATTCAAAGCGCTCTTACTGTATTTAAAAAATGTAAGGACAAAAAAAAAAAAATGTAAGGACGCCATGCTTAAGTAATTGAAGGAAGGTATGATGACAATACCTTATTCAATAGAAAATATTAATAGAGAGGTAGACATCATAAAAAAGAACAATTGGAAATTCTGGAGTTGGACAATATAATACTCAAAAATGTTTAAAAAGTCATCAAAAACACTCAATAATAAATTGGACTTATCAGAAGAAAGAATCAGTGAACTTGAAGATAAAGCAATACAAATTACATAATCTGAAACGGAGAGAAATAAAGAATAATGTAAAACTAAAAGAGTCTGAGAGAAATGTAAGACAGCTTTAAGCTCACAGGCACATTCATAATGAAAGTAACAGGAGGAAAAGGGAGAGAACAATAAAACAAATATTCAAAGAAATATTGCCAAAAACCCTTCCTAAATTTGATTTAAAAAAAAAAGAGACACGCAAAAATCTCTACCAACTCCAAGTAGGATAAAGGAAAATAGATCAACATATAGATAATACATTTAAAAATGTTGAAAACCAAAGACCAAGAGAAATTCTTAAAGGAGAGCTCCAATAATTTAACAGCTGACTTCTCACCAGAAACAATGGAAACAAGATGAGGGCAATGAATGAGATGTCCTATTCAAAGTACTGAATTAAAATTTAAAAAACGACTTCACAAAATATCTTAACATCCAGCAAAATAATCTGTCAAAAAAGAATGCATAATTAGGAGATCCCCAAGTAAAGAAACTGAGAGAATTTGTTGCTAGTAGAGATGAGTTATAGGAAATAAACAAACAAAAACAAAACAATTTTTCAAGGTAAAAACAAGTGGTATCAGAGAGTAGTAATTGAAATCCCCATCTCCATACACATAAAACATTAGTAGGTGATTGTATTGTTAAATATAAGATATAGTATAATTGCATGTTTCTTCACCTTTCTTCTCTTGACTAATTTTAAAAGAAATTATGTAAACCCATATGTATGTAATTGTATTGTGGTCTATGACACATAGAAATGTTATATATTTGACAACACACAAAGGAGGCTGCAGAGGAACAGCTGCATTGAATTAGCAAAATTACGTCTAATGATAAAACTATAGGAACATATAAAAAGAGCAGGATATAGCAAATGAGATTATTAGAATAAACACTTTAACTATCTACTTGCCTGTTTTTGCTTCTCTCAGCATATTTAAAGGATATAAAACTATATAGTATGATTCTAACAATGCATTTTTGGGTTTCTAACATATATAGACCTAATATGTATTATAATACAATCGTAAAAAAGGAGAGGGTGAGATAGAGATAGAAGAATAACATTTTATGTCTTACTGAAGTTAAGTTAGTATAAACCAGAGGTAGACTGTAACTTATAATGTCTGTTATAAGCCCCAGAGCAACCACTGCTAAATATTTTTAAAAATATAGTAAAAAAGAACATGATAATTAAAATGTTACAACAGAGAATATTTAGCTAATAAAAACTAAAGCAATAAAGATGTACTTTCTCAGTAAAATCAGGAATAAAAGAGAAGATATCACAAATGAGTTTACAGAAATATCAAGGTTTATAAGGTAACACTGTAAACAACTATACAACAACATATTAGATAATTTAGTTGAATGTAGAAATCCCATGAAGACACAAACTACTGTACTTCGCTCAAGAAGAAATAGAAAATTTGACGTATGTAAAACATGTAAAGAGATTAGTTAGTAATTTAAAAACCATCAACAAAGAAAAACTAAGATTTAGATGGTCCCACCAATAAATTTTGCCACCATTTAAAGAATTAATATCACCTCCTCACAAATTCTTTCAAAAAATAGTAGAGAAGTGACAACTTCCCAACTCAGTCTATGAGCTTAGAACTATTCTGTTTGCAAACAAGATGATGTTCAAAAAAAAAAATGTATTGACCAACATTACTTAGAACTATAGATTCAAATTTCCCCAACAAACTATAAGCTTGCAGAATCAAGCAACATATAAAATATATGCGACATCATGACCATTTTTGATATATTTCAGGAATGCAAGATTGGTTTAACATTCTAAAACTAATCAATGTAATAGATAATATTAATAAAATAAATGACAAAAGCACATGATCATTTCAATAGATGCAGAACAAGCACTTGACAAAATTTAATATTTTTTCATCATAAGTACATTCCACAAACTAAGCACAGAAGGAGATTTCCTGAACATCACAAAAAATATCTACACAAATCCCATAGCCAATATCTTACAGATTGGTAAAATACCTAATGCTTTCCCATCCAAGATAATGAACAAACAAGGATGCCTAATCTTGTCTCTTCTATTTGATGTTGTACTGGAAGTTCTAGCCAAGGTAATTAGATAATAACGAGAAATAAAATGCATGCATATTGAAAATGAGGAAGTAAAAGCATGTCTATTTTAGATACCATGATTTTATATATAGAAAATCCTAAACTATCCACTAAAAACAAACTATTATACAAGTCAGAAAGTTTGTAGAATATGAGATCAAAATACAAAATCAGTAGTATTTCTAAACACTACCCGGAAGCATTTTACAAATCAAATTAAAAAACAATTCCATCCACAAAAGAATTAAAAAGAATGAAATACTTAAGAATAAATTTCACAAAACATGTGAAAGATTCTTACATGGATAACTATAAAAATTATTGAAATAAAGAAGATCTAAATGGATGAAAATACATCACATGTTTATGGATTGGGATACTTAATATTGTTAAAATGGGGATAATCCCTATCTATGGATTCAGTATAATACCTCTCATAATCTCACCTACCTATTTTGCAGAATTTGATGCTATCCTACAATGAAAAGCTAAGCAAGGGACCCAAAAGAACCAAAACAGGGCCGGCCGAGTGGCGCGGTGGTTAAGCGCTGGCTTGGGAAGCCAGCGGCCCCGGTTTGGTACCACATGTGAGGGCCAGTGACACTGCCCTCAAAATAAATAAATAAATAAATAAATAAATTTAAAAAAAAAAGAACCAAAACAATCTTAAAAAAGAAGAGTAAAATTAGAGGAATCACATATCCCCATTTTAAAACTTCCTGTGGAACTACAGTAATTAAAACATTGTGATATGATCATAAAAATGCACATACACATTCATGTAATAGAAATGAGAGTCCAAAACAAACCCCTCCATTTATGATCACTGGATTTTTTTACAAGAGTATAAAAGCTATCACTGGAGGAAAAAAATAGTTTTTTAAACATTGTTGATTATATTCCCCATTCTGTATTTCATATCCCCATGACTATATTGTGTCTGCTCATTTGCTCTTTCTGATGCCTTCACCTTCTCCCCCATCCCCTCCCCAGGCCCACCAAACAATCAGCAGGTTTTTTTTTCCCTATATCTCTGAGTCTATTTCTGTTTTGTTTGCTCATTTATTCTGTTCTTTAGATTCTACATATAAGTGAGATCATATGGTATTTGCCTTTCTCAGTCTGACTTATTTTACTTAGTATAATATTCTCTAGGCCCATCCATGTTGTTGCAAATGGCCACCTCATAGACTCTAGATGTCTATGCTGTACAGCTGAAGCTGAAGTAGAATAATATCACATGTCAGCCAACTATAAGTAAATATACATATATATGTAAACTATATATACATACATATTCACGGGAGGTGGAGTATAGCACAAGGAAGATAGACAGTCAACAGTATTGTAACAGTTATATAAGATGTCAGAGAGGTAGTAGCTTGGGGGAGTGGGGTTATCACTTTGTGAGGGGTGTAAATGTCTAAGCATTATGTTGCTCTGTTCACCTGAAATTAAGAATAATAAAAAAAGAATGTTCAAGAACTAAAAATATAGCCTTTTCAAGAAATGAAACTGCCACATATTCACATACAAGTGAGTGAACTATGACTCCTTTTTTACATCATACACAATAATTAACTCAAAATGGAATATAAAAAATAATGTAAGAGCTAAAACTATAAAAAATTCTTAAAAGAAAACAGGAATAAATCGTTGTGACCTTAGTTAGGCAAATTCTTCGCAGATTCTTCTTAGAACACCAAAAACATAAGTAACAAGAAAAAACATATAATATATAAGCTGGACATCAACACAATTTAAAAAAGAAAAACTTTCTTTATACAAATGATACTATAAATAAAAATGTGAGAAAAGCAGCCACAGAATGGGAGACAATATTTGAAAATCATGTACCTGATAAGGAATTTATATCCAGAATAGATGAAGAACTTTTACAACTCAATAAAAAAAAATAATTCAATTAAAAATGAGCAAATGATCTAAATACACATTTCTCTAAACAAGACATACAAATATCCAACACACATGAAAAATTACCTAAATCATAAGCTACTTAGAAAATGCAAATCAAAACCAAAATGATATATCACTTCACACTCAGTCTGATGATTATAATTTGAAAAACCAACCAACTAACCAACCAACCAACTAATTAATGAAACTAAGAAACAGATAACATTTGTTAGAAATGAAGTGGAGAAATTGGAGATCATATACTGCCAATTTGTGTGTGAAATGGTGCAATAACTTTGGAAAACAATTTGGCTGTTTCTTAAACTGATAAACATATGAGTAGAATTATCATAAAACCCAGCAGTTTCATTCAAGAGAAATGTAAACATATACTCACATAAAAACACAGATGTCCATAGGAGCATTATTCATAATAGCCAAAAGTGGAAACATCCCAAACATCCATCAACTGATGAGTGGAGAGACAAAATACAGTATATCCCAACTATGCAATATTATTCAGCAATAAATTTGGGTGAAGTATTAATATATAGAACAAATGGATAAACCTTGAAAATATTATGCTAAGTGAAATAAACTAGTCACACAAACACAACACATTGTACAATTTCATTTATATAAAAAGTCCAGAATAGGTAAATATATAAAGAAAGAAAGTGGTTGTGGTAGCCTGGTGCAGAGTAGGTGGTGGGAGGAAATGACCACTACTATGATTTCTTTTTTGGAGGTGAATCAAAAGTTCTAAAATAAGATTGTGGGAATGGCTGTACAGCTCTGTGAATATATTAAAAAGCATTCATTGTAAACTGTAAATGCATGCAGTGTATTGCATATAAAGTATATTTCAATGAGTCTGTTAAAATGACAACATAACTTTTAAGTATCACTTTGGTTCTGCTGATAGAAATTTTATTGTATAAAATGAAAATTAAAGCACAGCCAAATATTTTCTTGGATTGTGTATGAATCTAGTTTTTCATTTGGATGTAATTTTAAGTTCATGTAAACAGACCAAGTTAATGTAACTAGAATTTTTTACAAAGAAAAATTATATAGAAGTAAGATAAAATCCTTCATTTCTCTGCATAACATTATTAAATTATTGGGATCAATGCTCCCACTAGAAATTAATAAAAAAAGGTGGATAAAGTATCAAAACCTCTTCTTAAAAGCACTGCAGAGGTGATAAGATGGTAAGAAATTGCCAGAAAAATAAGTAGAATCCAGTGTGGAAATAAATGCACAAAAGCTACTTTTGCCCTGAGTGTTATCAATACCTCAGGAATTGGGACTTAATTCCTGACCCCTTAACAAGGTGTGCAGGTAGAAATCACAGCTCTGGGACTGCTCAATTAAAAATCTCATCAGGGTCAGAGTAAGCCAGAGGTAATCTCAGCCAAGCCAACAACTCAGGGGAAATAGCCACCTGTACCTAAGGCCTCACATAAATTCTACAGGTTATTTTCAAATAAAATAGGCACATGATGTAAAAAGCCATTCAGAAAATGGGGGAAACTAGACTGAATCCTCTTTTGTTGGATACTAGACTAGAATTAAAAATACTTGTATAAACTCAGAATGAGAGTCAGAGAGAGAGAGAGAGAAGAGAAGAGAAGAGAAGGGAAGGGAAGGGAAGGGAAGGGAAGGGAAGGAAAGGAAAGGAAAGAGAAGTGAAGGGAAAGGAAGGGAAAAGAAAGGAAAGGAAGAGAAAATTTCTGTTGGACGGAATAATCTATAGTTCTAGGCAAAACAAAGAACACTAAACAAAAAAACAATAGGGAACCTAATATAAAAATAAACCAAAGTATACATACATAATCCACAAAAAAAAGATGCCTCAGTAAATAACATGTAATCCAATAAGTGCAAAGGAATACAAAAATAGCACAATATAGAACGCATTTTTTTGTTTTTTATATAATGGATTATGCCAGTGCTGGGGAAAATGTGGGAAGACAAAGCTTTTGGGCACAACTTGGGCCACTTACCCCAGAAAGCAAATTTCCAAAAGTATTTAGTGAATTATGTGTGCATATCCTTGCAATCCAGGATTTCCACTGCTGGGATAATAGTTCAGATAAATTCTTGTTAGGGAGACCATTTCATGGATGGAGTAGAGGCTTGATCACTGCACTGTACACTTGAAGCTGATGTTGTGTAATGTTGTATACCAACTGTAATTGAATATATAGATAGTCATGGGATGTGGATTGTATTGTGGAAGGGAGTCAGAGGAAGTGTAATAGATATATATGATATGGGGGGGAGGAGTGGGGTGGTGAATTGGGGGAGGGGTTTGTCACTTTGAGGGGTAAAAAGTATAACTATTGCACTGTGTTGTACAGCTGGACTAATTAAAAAAAAATTCTTGCAGAAGTCCAATAAAATTTTAATAAAATGTTTGGGTTGTTTGTGGTACTATGAAATAGGAAGCAATCTAAATATCTGCATTCCTGGTGGAATGGATAAATAATACATGGATGAATTTTACTGACAATGTGCAACAGGAATAAACATCAGCTAGATATGCAGAAACCTTCAAAAGGTATAAAACAATGAAATTTGGTGTAATATTATTTCGATAAATTTAAAGCATTAAAAACTACATATTATACAACACTTATATACATTTAAGAACATTTATTAAATAAGCTAGAATAAATTTCTTTTTGGTGTGAGGATCATGGATAAAAAATAGAACAAAACAAGACTGGGATCTTACATAGATGAATAATAACAATGTGATATGAACTAGGAGGAATAGTCACTCATCTATTGACATCTAAGACTCAAAATAAAAAATAAAAATGACTAGATCTAATATTTAGGCAAGATCAAAATTAAACATTAAACAACCTAAGTTTTGTCTGGATTAGCTGATTTTAGTATAATTTGTGATCACATTAAAAACAAAAAAAAGTGTCTTACTGAAAGAAATATGCATTAAAAATAAGCATTTAAGTAATGTGGTACAATAATAACTTCTGGAAAGAACTTGACATTTTTCTAACTAAGTTCTAATCATAGTTTTCCTACTGATCTTTTGTACTGTACAGACTTAAAATAGGGTTAAATCCTAAAGGAGCCAAATAAGTCTGCATTTTTTTAAAGCACAGAGCAAAGTCCTGCTGTGTCAATAATTGACAAAACAGATCTTTGGATATCCAAGACCACCCACTGGCTAAAGCACCAAGTTGTGATAGACTCTCAATAATTTCTTATGGACTGGGGGAACGGATGCATGGATGTGATGTGGACAACAGAGAGAGGCGAATTGCATAATTAATTGGCAAGGCCCCATAAACTGAATGTATTGATAGGTCATTGAAATATGAGAGCTGCAAAAAATCCCTACATAGTATAACAAAACCTTGATTGACTTTGTATTCTTGAAACTGCTTATTTTTCCACATATGGTAAGATTGAAAAACTGAGGTTTCTCTCCAATTAAGTGTAGCTGTCAGTGGTAAAAATTTACAAGGAATTATCGACTGCTATAACAAGGAATTCAGGATTCTGTTTATGTTCATAGAATTATGCAGGAATCTGGAAATGATGGAATATTTTCAGTGGTAAGTAAAACTGTTTCCATCTCTCTTTTTCGCCGCCATTGTAGGACATGCGATTGACTTTTCTTCGCCATGTCTTCTCACAAGACTTTCAGGATCAAGCCATTCGGATGAAAACTGGTAATAAAATCAGGTACAACCCCAAGAGGAGACATTGGAGAAGAACCAAGCTGGGTCAATAAGGAATCACACATGAGATGGCACCACATATTTATGTCGTGTCAGGGTTGCTTAGATCTTAACCATGGCACTGAAAAGTTTGCTACTATCTGAACAATTGGGTGTGTTTTATTAGGAAATTATGGGGAAAATGAATTTTCTCTTAATATGTTTCTGCACTAGTAGGTTCAGTAATAAATATGTGAGGCCTTCTATAAAAACAAAACAAAACAAAACAAAACAAAAAACTGTTTCCAAAATAATATTCTTTCCAATCCCCTCAGTGCCTTTTTGCTGTTGTGGCGGTTGAGTTGTTTTGTGTTTAATGAAACCAACTTTACATACGAAGATATTCCTTTTCTTCAAATGTGAGAGCTATTCCACCAACCAGAGACTATTTCAATCAGTGTGTTTCAAATGGGAGTATGCATCAGATCACCCGTCAAAGTGCAGATTCTGATGCAATAGCTCTGGGCTGGGGCCTGAGACAAAGACTTTCTAAGAAGCTCTCAAGTGACACCAATGCTACTGAAATTCAAGTTGAGTGGAAGTTTTATATCATTCAGACATCTAATGTTTCAAATATTTTGATTTTTTTAATTCCCAAAGGGCTTCAAAATAATATAAAAACATCAATTTCTTAATTGTTTGAAACTTTTGATAGCACAGCCAACAACCCAGCTCCATTCAGAGAAAGAGCAATTAAATGAAATAAACAGGTGATATATATTCTAAAAGTTTAAAAGTATAGCACAGGGAAAAATGAAAAAAAAATTTAATGGTAATTCTGAAAATAAAATAGGCACTATTAGCATTAACACTAAACATTTAGGTTGAACACAAGTTTACAAGTTTGTGAATAATATACATACACAAATAGGTAGGTTTGTAAATAGCTGGTGTTGTACCTTTTACAGGAAAATCTGGCTTTTTTCCTCTCAACTTTTAAAACAAAATATCCTCTGTAGCCCTTTTTCATTCTGAAAGTAGCTTTCAAAAACATATGAAATATATCAGTCTTTTTCTCTCAGTATATTCTGGAGATTATAAAACATACTTTGTTGCAGAGCTTTATTCTAGCAGAATAACTATATTTTTGTTTCTTTACCCCCTAACTTACTCCTACAATGGAGGCTACAGTTAAAGAGAATTTATATTTTATTGTGTCATGTAAGTTTTTCAGTAGTATTTGGTAAAAATTACAGCCATTTGTCCACCCAAGCTAGATTCCATCATCTTGTAAAATGCTTTATTCTGATGGAAATCTTTTCAGTTCTTCAAAGAACCAATTTAGTTTTTTAGAAGAGGATGGAAGGTGACTCACCACAAAATATTGATATTCAAGTTTTGGTGACTAGATATTGTAAGGAGCTCTCAAGCGAGTACTAACAATTTTCTTTTTAATATCAGTTAACCATTTATGAACTGCCAGATGGATCGCAGTTATGTGGCTACTTACTAAATAAGACAAGAGTCCTATCTTAACATTTAACAACATCATTGCAGCACACATATTCCATACTTTAATCCCCCACAAGGAAAGAAATCTGACTGAAATGACAAAACAGTCAGGTAAATATGCATGTATTCAGTTCTATTTTTAATCATAGTAACAATTTAAAACTTGGAACGAAGATTATGTCGAAAACATCCTCAGGCTTCACCCCTGAAGAAAATATGTTTGTTATTATACCTGGGAATGAGAGTTAAGTAAGCATATCACATATTTCTCCTGGTAAATAACTGGTTTGTAATAATTTAAAACTTGTTTCAGGATGGACCTCTCATAATAGGTACGCCAGGTAGATTTCAAAATTTACTATTAAATAGACAAATCATTAACTCTCACATTTTATCAGTAAGTAGAATCTGAAAACAGGTATATATATTTATTCCACACTGCTTATAATCGCACTTCACATAATTAATATTTACAAAATATAAAATGGTTATCAAGTGGATTAAAAAAGGTTCTTTTCTTATTACATTAAGTTTAAAAGTGAAAAAATATCTAAAGAGCTGGCTCTTCAGATATTGAGACAAACTGTGAATTGCCTAATAAAACTAACAATTTTAGTAAAACAATTTAGGTCACCTCCGACTTGTCTATATTAGCTATTGTGAGTTTTCACATATGTTTTTTAAATTGCAAGTTAAGCGGTCACTAACTGAAATTCTTTTGGAAACAAACCAACAATAATTATTATCTGTGAAAGGAAAGTCTGTATTTATAAGTCACTGTCCCAATTGTCTCATAAAATGCCTTCTGATAAAATATGTTCCTTGAATAACAAACTGACAGTTCTAATTCTTTTATCTTTAAAATGACAGTGACCAGGTCAGTAGGAAATTTAAAAGATAATTTAATGTTTATATTAATTAGAGATTACTATGATACTTAATTCATAAAACATAATTTATTTACAAATATTTTTCACATTATTTAAAATATTATATAGAACATTTAATTGTATGGTAGTTAATTATATCACAAGTCATGGACATACATATAATCAAAAGCTAAATAAAATATGTGATTATACAGTTTACATAGAATCTAAATATGTTACATATAGAATTATAGTATGTCTATATATCATATAATTATATACATAATTTATGTAGAATTACTGACTTCAAATTCCAGACTACCCATTATTTTTACAACCAAGTATCTCTTTATGGAAAAATTAGTATCACTAAATTTTGTTTTACAGGCAGTATACAAAGTATATTATGATGGTTAAGTACATAGGATATACAATTAATAAAATTTAAGAAAAGGAAATTTTATTTGATTCTAATATTTGCTTCATTCTCCTTTAAGAAACACAGTTTGAATGACTTCAGATTGGATTTCCTACTTTATACATCCACTACTTGGTTCAATAATAAATATTTTCATAATAATAAAAATAAATGCAATTTATTGATAATCAACTTTTAGACTCAAATTGTATGTAACAAGAGCAAGGCATTATTGTAGTTCTAGAACAGGACATAAACCTACTAAGCTCTAAATGTATACAAGTAGAGTTGATGGGAGCTGAGAAATAGAAGGAGAAATGGAATGGACCTAATTTGCTTATTTTACACAGCATGACATCAAGAGAAACTGTAAAAATTGATGTATTGGAACATAATCTTTAAGTATAGTATTTAAAAATATAAAAGTAACCAAAAGTTGAAATATAAATACTAAAATAAAGAGTGAAAAATTAGGGAGAAAGTCTCATAATTCCTTATTTTCATAAAGGAAAATTGAGGTAGAATTGACAAATCAAGCCTTACTTACATAAGATATTATTTAGAATTGTAGTCATCTAATAATGAAGAAATGAAAGGGTAGAGAGTAATTCTTTGTGGTGATAAAAATGGGGATATGAAAAACACTTTGTTTTTACCTAATATTATCAGCTTCTGTTACTTTATTTTTTACTTTTTGTTACCATTTTGAAATTATATTAAAATAAGAATATATGTGGACTCTGAGTATGCTGGATGGAAAACCATTTAGTTATTTATTAGCCATGTGATCGTGGGTATATCCCACAACCTCTTTAAGTTTCAGTTTCCTCTTCTTTAAAATGGGAACCTTGTTTTTTTCTTGGGAGGATTAAATAAGTTATTGCATAGGTACTTATGTTTTGTGCACTACACCTTCACAAATATATCTAATATTATTTTGTCATTATCATGATTGTGTTTTATAAATCCTAATCTCACCATTAATCATAATTTTGTAATTTTTATATTATTCTTGGTAAACTATTAAATGTAATATAAAATAGGAGGATATGGTCAAATGCTAAATTATCTGAATACTAAATTATTTTATTGTAACTGTGCTTTCTGAAGGAAAGAAACCAAAAATATTATAAGATATTGAGAATAACAAGCAGATGTAAATTTAGATGTATTAGAGACTAGGTAATTGCAATATAACAGAAAATAATTGGAATGTGATTTTTTTGGACTAAATAAAATCAAATCATTGGCATAGGTATATTTGTTGATCAATAGTGTTTTGAATTTCACTTTCTTTTGGAAAATAAAATTTTCACACAATGTCACTGAGACAAAATGAGAAATTTGAATATTGATATATTCACATGTATAAGTATATACACAAAGTATATACACAAAGTGCTTGTGTGTATATAATGTGCACACACACATGATCATATATTCATTATCAGGAGACATTTATAATAGCATTTCTATGGAGTAAAGTACCACTTAGCCATAAAAAGAAACAAACTATAGATTCACTAAATATCTGGATAAATCTTGCATATATGATATTGAGTAAAAGATTGTGGGCACATGTTAATAAATATTATCTGATTCAAGCATATGAACATCTAAAGCATGCAAAACGAATCCAATTATTGGTTGCCTGAAGTGGATGGTTAGGAGTCATTAAGAAGATTGACTGCAAAGGAGTATGAGTAAATTTCCTGGAGAGAGATTAATATTCTATACTAAAATTGGAGTGACAGTTAGACAGGTGTATGTATTTGTCAAGTCATGAACAATTAAAATATGCATTATTGTGTCACGTCCCACACAACAGGGCCGTGGGCATTCGGAAGGGATGGCGGGGGTTGAGAAACAGAAAAATATAGACAAGAGACAAAAGATAGTTCAAAAGCTAACCAGGGGACTCAGTGTCTCTAGGACAAAGAGCCCGGAATAGGTCCTGACTATTCCTTTTATTTCTCTTACACATGAAAGGATCAATGTATCTTCCCAGGTCTGTGTGTCTCACACTCAAGAATTAATCTCCAGGCCAAATCACCCATGCCTGCAAGGTACCATTACTGAAAGCCCCATGATCTGCTTACATGCACCTCCCTAAGAGATAGAAACCTCTAATGTGGAAACTCACTGATAGGATTACACGGAGGACAGATGTTATCATACCAATAGGTCATTTCACAGGCATGCTGAGAGACCCTGAAGCAAGGGGTTCGCGTCCTATTTCTGTCAACTCCTATTGCACCCACTGGTACCCATTGGCACCCATGGGCATCCACAGGCACCCACACAACTGTGTCTGGCTTGGGTTGTTCCTCTCGTGGGATCTTATCCGTCATTGACTAACTGGCCATCCTTTGGTGCCAAACAGGGATATATACAGTAAGCATAATGAAGTTATGATCTGTCTTTAGGCAGAGGTGCATGGGGGCAGACAGGCAGGACATAATGTGACATTATTGCATACAAATTGTACCTCTCTGCTGATTAAAATAGAGCATTATGCCTGTGGGAAAATGCTTCCTACATAAAAATATAACTAGATTTTTCACAGTTAACATATAATATATATTTCAAATATGAAATGTATTATAGTCATATATCATTTATAGTAAACTAGATAATTTAATTTTCTATATTTTAAACTAGATCATTTAAATCTGTAATTTAATAAAACAAATCCTCCACTCTTAGTCAAAAACATTGACCATTCAGGATGAATACTTGATTAGGATATTTGTAGTAGATATCACTTTTAACAACTTAAAGATATTTAGTTACCTTAACTAGTATATTTTCTTATTTTCTTATTAGATTAAATCCTTCTGGGTAGGACAAAAAATAGATGACTAACAAGATTTCATGTGTACTAGTTAAGATTAAGTAAAAATTCTATATAGTTAAATTAGTCTCCTGAAGAGTTGATGGCAGGGACTTAATTATTTCTTATGTAGTGCCATTTATCTTTTTTTCAACAGATTTGTTTTAATGCTGTTGCCAAGTAGAAACATGGATTTGGTGTAAAAGAACACAGGAATTAAACAATCACAAGGCTTTTATTATGTAATGTTTTTTAAAAGTTTTCCTGAACTTCTTCAGTTCATAAGGTGAGCTTCAAATAAATAATTAACTGGAGTTCCAAGGGCCTATTAATAAAGTTTCAAAGATTTATTAAAAATAAAAACTCCCACCTTGGATGAAGTCAATTAATGAAAAGCAATGTCACAATTATCTTTTTCTGTTTGTGGTTTTAGGAAGTAGTTGGGGAGGTATCCAAGAAAATGCCACAATTTTGATATGTTTTAAAGGATTCCACAAATATAAGGAAAATAATATTTTGGTTCATTAATTCCCATATAATTTAAAAAGAAAATGCATTCCCTCACAAGAAAAATCTATGTTTACCCAGAATAGTAAGAATATCTTAAAGTCTAGCTTTAGAAATTCCTTTTGACATAAGATGGCAGGAAACAGAATGCATTAAAATAGGCTCATTTTATTCTACAATGTTTAGCTATGTCTATCTATCTTCTAAGTTGCAAAACGTTTCAGAGAGGAAATTGCTAAATATGTTCAAATAAATATACAGCTTTGAAATGAATTAAATCAGCAGCACTACAGAAATAAATAAGGCAAGGATATGTCCACGTACGTATACGTATATTTATACCATGTCCTTTAATTTAGCTTGAAAATACAAATTTGGTAATACAAACTCCCAGTCATGACCCCTTACACTTTCTACCTGTACCATGGCCTTTGTATATAATATTCCCTGAGTTTGAAATGCCACTGAACCTCCTCTTCACATGACTCAGCTGGTCAAGTGTCTCTTTCTCAAAGGAGCCTTATTATGACATCTTCAGCACTTTAAGATTTAATAATATTTTGTTCCTTTCTCTTAGAGCCCTGGAATCAATCTATTTGATATGTACACTAATTTTTGTATTTAAGTCTGTTCCCTTCAATGCACTATAAGGTACAAGAAAGTAGAAAGTGTGACATTTTTGTTGTTTTTGTTCACCAATGGATCCCCTGTGCCTAGCAAGAAAAGAATGAAACCAATCATAGTCACATTCTGATTTATAAACTGCTCTTGCCATAATAAGTATATCAAACAGCCTATTCTGGTGTTTTTACCATGAATATTTATATGTCACCATGTTTTCTCATATATAAAGATTTAAAACACTTTAAGTTATACTTTTAAATTCAGCTTAAGTACCTCACTTCACATTTTAATGACCATCCAAAATAAGTCCATTGAATATTCAGAGTCAAAGTTGTAACAAATGTAATTCACTTGCATTTTGTCATTGACCATAATCAGATGTGTCTCATCTCTGTCTACTTTTCGAGTTATAGGCTGCTACACATTGAAAAGCAGACAGGCACAAAGTGGAGGAGATTCTGTTTTCACACTGGGAGAACATTCCAGGCATGTCTGTTGATGTTTGTAAGGAGTTCAATAAAAATGTAATCTCAAAATGGTGGAACCTTCACATTTACATTAAAGTTATCATATTTTACTCATAAAATATACCTGTAAAGGGATAAAAATGTGTTACACTCTTTAATATTTTAATATAATATTTGAAAGTTGATTTATATGAATTTTAAATTGAATTTATTGGGGTGACATTGACTAATATAATTTTTAGGAGTACAACTATATAATGCATCATCTGTATGTTCCATTGTGTGCTCACCACCCAAAATCTAGTCTCTTTTCATCACCATGTATTTGATCACTTTTACGCTCCGCATCGTCACCCGCACTCCACTACCCCTCTGACAATCACCATATTTCTATGTATATGAGTTTATTTGTTCATTTGTTGCTATTTGTGTTATATCCCACATATGAGTGAAATATGATTCCTGTTCTTTTCCATATGGCTTATTTCACTTAACATGATATTCTCAAGAGCCCTCCATCTTGTCACAAATGGCAATATTTCATCTTTTTTATGGCTGTGTAGTAATACAGAAATAAATTAAAGGGGCTACATCAAAATAAAAAGCTTTTGCACAGCAAAACAAACCATCAACAAAACAAACAGGCAAAAAACTGACTGGGAGGTGATATCAGCGAATGATGCCTCTGATAAGGGGCTCATATCCAAAATATACAAAGAACTCATACAACTCCATAACAACAAAAAACAAATAATCAAATTAAAAAATAGACAGAGGATCTGAAAAGACACTTTTCCCAAGAAGATATACAGCTGGTAAACAGATATATGAAAAGATGGTCAACTTCACCAGCTATAAGGGAAATACAAGTAAAAGCCACAATGAGATACCACCTCACCCGTGTTAGCACGGCTATTATCACTAAGAAGAGAAATAACAAATTTTGAAGAGGATATGAAGAAAATGGTCCCTTGTACACTCCTGGTGAGAATGCAAATTGGAGCAGCCTCTATGGAAAACAGTGTGAAAGTTCCTCAAAAAATTAAGAATAGAGCTATCGTAATGATCCAATAATCCCTGTTCTGGATATCTACCCCCAAAATTTGAAAGCACTTATTCATAAAGATATCTGTCCCCCTATATTCATGACAGCTTTACTCATGGTGGTCAAGACATGGAAACAACCTAAGTGTCCTTAACTGATTATTTGACAAAGAAGATGTGGCCACATATACACAATGTAATACTACTCAGCCATAAAAAGATGAAATACATGAACTTTTCTTACCAGTGTATGCAATGAAGACCATTAATTTCAGAAATGTAATTGTCTACCTAATTTTTTGCATTGTTTTAAAAATTTCTTTACTTAAATTTTTTTATTGTAGAGAATGGTTTTAAAAATATTCAGAAAATGTTACTATATAACACTGCTCTCAAGAAAAAAAAAAAAGAAAACCAAAACCAAAAACAAAAACAAAACATACTTATTGGGCATATAATATCCCAGTGGTAGTCATAATTAATTTCTTCATTTCTTTTTGATAGCAACACAAATTCAACAATCTTTTAAAAAAATAATGATATAATGAATATATTTATGCAGATATCGTTCCCATTAGTTTAAGCTCATTGTAGAGGATATGATAAAAGAGTAGAAATCTGTATTAAAAGAAAAACACAACAAATTTTTTTTTTTCTTGGTAAGCATATACTTAATTTATTAATGGGTAAACAAGTGTTTATTTGTTAAAGCCATACTCTTGAGCATGATTTTAATAGCAAGAATTTTAGTATTGATTTACATGTTTCAAGTTATGTATATGTTAATTATCTATTTTTTTACACCCTGCTTAACTTTTTAATGATAAATCTTGAAAATACAAAAAAACGAGCAATAAACAATGTCTCCAAGTCTACGTTAAGCATGTTTTGTCTTATAAAATTCATACTTATAAGAAAGGACCCCTTTTCTTTAAATATTCTACCAATGGTGAACTCAAAATAGATATATTCAGAAGACCAAGAAAATAGTGCACTAGAGGGAAAACAGCATATTACCTTCTTTTCCCATTCGAAGACTGTTTATCTAATAATAACAACAAAAAAATACTTTGTCTAAACAAATATACCATTAGCATATGATACACATATTTTGAAAAAAGAATTTAATAAACACCAATAATAAACCACATGCTATTGACTAAGGTTACCTCTGGCTTTATACTACATGTCAATGGTTCTGGGATATATCAGTGGTTCTGGGTGAGGTCCTGGGACCACTAACATCACCATCATGAGATTCAAAACTCCTAAACTTGAGAATTATGGCAGTCTGATCATAGGACTTTTATAACTACAGTAAAACCTTGGATTGCAAGTAACGTGGTTTGCGATAGTGCCGCAAGACGAGCAAACATTTCTAATACATTTTAACCTGGTAAACGAGCGATGTCTTGTAATACGAGTAGTTTGTTTCCAGAATGAATTATATTTGCAAACCAAGGTATTATTGTATTTCTATTATTTTGCTCTTTGAAAATGCAGGTACTCTTCTGATATGTACTACAAAACACACACACGTGCACACACACTTTCTTCTTTGTATCAAATTGGATTATGTCAAATAATCTTTATGAATAGAGCTACTGTTGTGGCTTTTGAAATACAGTGGAGGATTGAAGCAGCAATGAATGTATCATTAAATACACGAACATATCTAGCTGCTTGCTAAATTTTTAGACTTGCGTTTTTCATAGGACTATTAAATATAAATTCTACAAACTTGAATTTATCACCTTCCTTCCACCAAAGATTTATCCCATCTTCTAAAAGAGGTTTTTAAATTAAAAACAATAAAAATCTGCCCAACAGTCTAAACAGGAATTAAGAGGTAATCCTTGCCACTACTTTTTAATTTGCCTCTTAATTCTGATTTCATTTATTTAACCTAGTTGATATCCCTCCATTCAACTTCCTATTCTCCCTCCCTTACTTCCATGGCCACTTTTCCACTTCTGTCCTGGGTTAATTGGTCTTCTAACCTCCCCATTTTTTTTCAAATACAATATTGACAGTGTCTTTTCTTAAGTGCAATTCTTAACTACTCACTCTTGTGCTACAGTTTTTAATTATCAAACATATTTAAGATAAACTTTAAGACCATTAGTTTACCATAAAGATCATTTATAATCTCACCCCTCCAGGTCTCAACTTCCCATCTAAACACTAACATCTTATAATCCAATAACAAGAAAGTACTTGTAGTTAAGTTGATTCAAGTATCCATGATGCTGTTCCTCATCTGAATAGAAGACTGAGGGAGAGATTTTAAAAACAAAACAAAGCATAAATAAATAAATAAATAAATAAATAAATAAATAAATAAATAATAGGACACAATGGGGAGGCAATGTTTTCAAAGTTTAATGATAAAGGATTGGTAATAGGAAACTATGTGGGATCTAAGGAGGGCTTGCTTGATAAATAAATAGATTTGAGCAAATTTACATCTGGCATACATTAATCAATTTAAAGATCAAATTCTAAAGAAGTCCAGAAGAAAGGGAAATGGCACACATTTGCCAATATACAACTGTACTAGGTGGCTGGTGTATTAGAAACTGAATAATTGGAAAATAACTAGCCAGGAAAAGAGAAATTTCTGAACTGAAGATATGGAACATTATATTATTATCCTTTCATAATCTTAAAAAGTACTTAAAAAGAAGTAGAACCCCCTGTTCTTAAATCTGAAAATTATCTGATGGAGAAGTGCCAAAAAATAGTTGCTGACCCTCCAAGGGTAGAATTATATTCCAAATGTAAGGCAGGACTGATTGCCCAAGTCCCTTTGTAAAAGGCAATTAGGTGTTAAAAGAAGTATAATATCAAACAGTCACCTGGGGGAATAAAGTATTATTGCTGCCTGGTGACTTGCTGAATCCATCTGGGAACAATTGCCATGCTCTTTGCTTATGCTAATAAAGCTGTGGCTGAAGGTTGTATTCCATTAAGGAATCTCTAGAGTCTTTTATTGCCTGAGGGGACCTAAAATTGGCAGTGAGGAAAATGGGATGGTGAAAGATGTTATGTTCCTGGCTCTGTGTTCACAATGCATTTGTCAAACGACAGCTTACATACTCTACTTGTATATTTTAAAATGACATTTAGAGATTTAAGGCATTTGGTGTCTAAATGTACCAAAAAAACAAAAAGTGACAAGGGGCTATAAAACTAGGCTGTTATCATGATACAGCAAAAGCAAAACAAGGCTTTGGCTTTCTTTTACATGCACCCAGTTATGTGACAGCACTCCATTCTTGGTGAAGTGTCCGGTATTGGTATTAAATGGTAGATTACTTTAAAGATTAGTAAATTAATTGTATATAATAAACCCTGTTATGATTTATGTCCATGAAAATAAAAATCACTGTATCCTGAGCTTTTGGTCACAAGCAAATTTAAAATATGAGTAAATTAATAACTGTTTTTAAATTAGATATTAAATAAGTTACCATAAACACTAATTTTAAATGTGCTCATATTTTAGAAATATTTTAGAAAATATGAAATGTGAAAAGAAAATCAAGTATCAATTTATTAGATTGTTCTTACTGATAATTTTACTACCATTATATCATAGTTTATAATTATGTTTAAAGCATGTATATATGAACATGTAAGATACATTCGTTATTTATTTTTCTCAAAAACTCAATATATATATATATATATATATATATTAAGATTTTATTGGGGAATTGGGAGAGGGGAACAGCGTTGGGGAATCGGGGCAGGGGAACAGACAAGTTGCTGTCTTTTTGTTCTTCAGTCTAGTTGTGGAGGACATTGCTTCACTGGCCCACGTTGGTGTCATCATTGCGCTCTTCCCGGATGAGGCAGATTGGTTGCCGGCCTCTGGACAGCCACTCACTGTCGTTACTGGCAGCTCATGCTGGCTGCCCACTGCTCACTGTAGCCTATGGCAGCCCACTGCAGCAGGGGCTGCAGCCTACACCGTTGCTGGGGCTCACACAGCCCAGCTCCAGGTGGAGCTGTTGTTAGCTGTAGAGGGCAGTGTCACTGGCCCTCATGTGGGATCCGAACCGGGGCCACTGGCATCCCAAAACCAGCTCTTAACCAATGTGCCACTCAGCCGGCCCAAGAACTCAATATTTTAAAATAAGGACTACTTAGGAATATCAGAGCTTTTGTACTCCATATGAAAGTTCTATTTTTATCATATATTGTTTGAGAAAATATTAAATGACAAAATCTATTATGATTTAATAATTATGTTATTTTTATATTTTGCAAGCATCTATAGATATCTAAAAAATAAACATAGATAATTATTTAGTCTGTGGATAATACAGATTCCTGAACTTACAGTGACCGCATTGTGTCACTCACTTTCAAATTCTATAAATTGGTAGCCACTTATCAGCACACTTAAGTTTGTGCCAAAATACTTCAAAATTTCACATTGTTTAGATTGGCTAATTTCTTCCTCCAGCATCATTTTAATTCTCTAAAAAGAAAGAAATTCTTATACATCCCAAAGTAGAGCTCAGAGTTGAGACTAACAAATGTCAGTTCTTGATAGTATCTCATGTAGACTGGAGCTACAGGAGTTTAAAAATGTCAGGTCCTTGATAAGCAATAGAAGAGATAATACCTTATACTCAAAATCCTACCTAAACAAAGGAATTGCTCAAAGCCATACTTATTAAACCAACAGATATGCAAGAATAACTACCTAGGTGAAGGGTATTCATTTACATATGTCTAATTAAGTCCCTAGGTTCCCCCCCAAAATGCCAGAAATTTAAATGGGTTTTAAATAGGTCAGAAAAAAATCTACTCAACTTTAGAAGGGCCTCTCTGCTAATAGACAAGTGATTATATCCTAGGCAGCACTTGAAAGCCAAAAACTGCCATGCTGTGCTGAATAAATTCTCCTCAATGACCTTTCCATGACAACTTTCTCATTTCCTATAATGTGAAGACAATTAGGTGTTGAATTACGTGTTTGTGGAGCAAAGAAGCAACCTTTGAAGCAAATGTTTTGCTCAAGAATGTATTGGGTGAACGTGTAGAAATAGCTCCGAACAAGTAATATAGTTGTACAATGTCCAGCCACTTAATTTAACAAATGGGAAAACTGACATCCAAATAACTTCATTGATTTGATGAGTGTAATACAGCAATTTTGAGTCAGGGTAGCCCTGAGACTCATAATTCAATTCTCAGCTTAGTGAGCTTTCTGTCAAAATGTTAGTTTTGTACTTTTAAATGATTCAATTTAGCTATTTGTCTTTCCATTCATTCATTCATTCATTCATTCATTCATTCATTTCATAACAATTTAATGATGTTTCTGAGACAAACCCTAAACACAGAAACTTGTGTCACTGCATGGCAGTTTCTAGCTTTCATGAGATTAATAAAAAACACTCCCCACCTTCAAAGACTGTCAGGTTGATGGTGTACTTTTCATAATTTCATAATTTAGTTTAGTTTTCTTTTTATTCTTTCTCTGTTCCCTCCTACCTGATTCAATAACTGTATTTCCCTGAGGCTACATGCATACCTTGTTAATCTGATTAATTGCCAGAATGCTGACTTGAAACTGATTCAGCCCTCAGACATCTGCATGCCTGCAACTGGACTGTAATTCTAGATAGCAATTTTCCCTGAGATGACATATGAGTCACCCCAACGAGGGGTGGAGATAACCATCGGGGAACAAACCGGACCCCCGGGAGGCGTTCTACTGAACCCCAGCAACAATCTGGTCCAATGATTAACCTCGCCCTTTCCTTTGTTCTGCTTCCTGTTGTATACCTGTAAGACCTCTTGACAATTCTAGGAAAGGGGAGGTAGCCTTTGAGACATCAGTTTGCCATCTTCCTGGAATGCCCGCATGTTGAATAAACCTACTTTTCTTTATACCAACCCTTGTCTCTCAATCATTGGCTCACTAGCAGCAAGCAGATGAACTTGGGATCTGTAACAGAAGGTCACAGTCTTTATTCAATAGACAGACTTTTGAGAAATTTCTGTGAGTCAGATACTATTTTAGGTGCTGGGCATAAAGTAGTGGACAAGACCAAAAAAATCTGCCTTTTCAAACATGTAGAGCATGCGTAAATTATGTAAAGCATATACTGAATGAAAAAGGGAACTTCAGTATTGATGAGACCAATAGTAGGCACTATAAGGAGAAAATAAACAAAAGCATAGCCAGGGGGAAGGTCAAAGTATAATGTTTTGGGACCTGTAATATATTTTGAGTGGTTAGCACAGGGAAAATTGAAGGATTCTGGTAGATAGAGCTGTAGATTTAGACAGGGGTCCTACATCGTTAAAGCATGCTTGAAAAATTCCTTACAAAAGGCTAAATAAAATGATGTATAAATGACAAAATGAAACTACATCTTTGCATTCATTTCATAAACATATTTCAGTCATAATCAAAAAAGATCTTTGATCAGTCCTTTAATTCTTCCCATGGTACTTTTTATTATATTCATAAAAAAAAAATCTCAATTTAGGCAAAATCTTGTCTAAGTTGGCCAGATTCTTGACTAAAATATGTCACAATGTTTCTTCTTCCAGAAATACTCTATTTTCTATTAATTTAAACTCTGAAAAATTTCAGCACACAACTCAAAGACTAATTCTCCCAAGAATTCTTCATTGAATAATTCAAAAATGAGCATTTGACAGTTTTGTCACAGGTTTTCTCATAATGATTACCTTTCCATGAATAACACATGACTTCCCCAAATAGATTGTATAAGTGCTGGAGGTTAGAGGCTAATCTTACACATTTTCTTTTTATTCTTATACAAGGTACTACAGTGCCCTATATCAAAATATTCTCTATGAATAATTTCCTGGTTAAAATAAACATGGAAATATAATAAAACCCAGGAATATTGTGATTTCTGATATTCTTCCCTGTCAGTTGACTCTCAGAATCCTGGGTCTTTAAACCCATTTCACTGGTGTTACTCATGTAACAATAACACAAATATGCAGTTTATATGATTGAATATTTATGTTGGGGCTCACTTATACATTATTGGTAAGATGCAACTGCTTGATATAAATACTAGTGCCTCATTTTACCCATTAATATTTTGTATTATCTATTTATTTTTATTTATTGATTATGCCACCAACGATAGTAAACATAATAAAGCAATACTGCTTACATTTTGCAGAGAATGAGAGAAACTGTACTACAATAACAAAATAGCCTCAAATACAATCAGTTCAACAGCCTCATAATCAATAATAATCTTCTTTGTGTTTATTAATCATGTTTTAGCTCTTTATCCTATAAAGAAAAAATGCCTTAGAATGCCAAGGACCTCCAGTAGGTAGCGTCATGGGCATGTCCCTTTTTGGATGATATTGCTTGGAATTTTCTTCCCTTTGTTCTTTATAACTGAAGGCTTTGCTGGCCACTATCTACATACTTCCCTAAAGAGTACTCTTCCTCCACATTCTGCCTCAGTGATCTTCCAAGGTCAAACTTGATACAGGGAGCTGTCAGAAAAAAGGAAGAAAAGAATGTTTTAAAAACCTTCATTCTATTGAGCTTTTTAATCTTCATTTTAGCTGGAACTACCATGAGGGAAGAAACAGAAAATGTAAATAATTGTTTTCTGCCTTACTTGACTTCTTCCTCATGACCCAGAAGTCCCCTCTACTTTCTCCTCTTTTAGGTTCTAATCAGATTCCAAAGACGCTCTCAACTCTGATGGTATGTGGTTAGAGAATTCATCAGCAGAGCTGGAATATTGTTATGGTTCACTCACACTGCTGTTTTCCCTCCTAGTTAGATATTAGTTGTTCTCAGGAATATTATGCACCATGTGGGGCCAGCAGCTGATATTCAAATCTGCATGAAAGTGAATATAGAACGAACTTCCTAAACATACACTTAAAGAATCGGAATATCTTTATAGCTTGTCACTAGTACTGTTAGAATTCAGAGATCTTGATTCCCATTTTATTTAGATATGGATACAAGCTGTGTATGACTCAAATTACACAAAACTATTGGTAGCTCAGACCAAATTAGAGTAATTCCTGGTGATTGGGTGATGGGTGGTAGTGTTTTCATTTGTACCAAAAGAACAGACTTTGGGTAGAGAGCACATAATGGAGTATACAGGTATTGTATTATAAAGCTGTACAGCTGAAATTTGTATAATGTTATTAATAAATGTTATCTCAATAAATGTAATAAAAAATTAGAAAGAATAACTACTTATTTGCAATGCTTTTTGTAACTATTTTTTGAATTAATCTGCAAAGCTAAGAAGCAAATTCCTAAAATGATTTTTTTGATTGCTATGTTGCAGAATTTTTTATTATTAAAATATTAAAGTAGAGGATGAGATTTTTATATAGATTCAGTTATACTAAATTTAGAGACTTAATTTCTAATATAACCCTGGTACTACTGTGCATTTGTTATTATGCTCGATAAATTATTACAAAATGAAAGGAAAAGGAAAGGAAGTTGTAGATTAGTTAGCTAGAGAAAAAAAAAAATATATATATATGGTATGACCTGTTCAGTATAAAACTGAAAAGAGATGGGTATCATTTGTTCTTGATTCAATTTACTAAAAAATTAAATAAAATAGCTGATTTGCAAAGAACAGAAAGTAAGTAATTTTGTGAGGCTGCTGACACTCTACAGGAATGAAGAGCATGCCATTGGTATGCAGTGCAGTTGGTGCTAATGTGTCATTTTCTTGTCAACAATTTTGATATTATATACCTGATGGGCTTGGTTGAATCCTGGCATTTAATTGTCAGCATAATTTGCCACTTCCAAAGTCTGCCATCCCCAAAGTGGAACATCTGACAAATGTGCAAACAGATTTTTTTTTACTGCAAATTTGTAACACCTCAGTGCTGATCATTGAGAAATTCATCTGCAGTATCTTATAATAGTATCTTATTATTGTTCTCTAATTTGAAAAAGTCTGGAAAAAATGATATTGTATAAGAAAAAAATTATATTATAAAAGAGGCACTGGTACCATTTGATACTTAAAGTTTCCTTTACATATGGAGACACATTTTCATAGATTTTTACATATAAATACTATTTCTACATTTCTTATTCTGGTAGAAATTCACATAGTAGAATGTTTTTCAGTGTTTTCTATCAATTTATGGATATAAACATATTTCCAACTCTAGAAAGAAATACTGATAATGGTTATTATCACAACAAAATAGTTACATAAAATTAAAAAAGAGTATATTTGCTTGTTTGTGTTTATGTGGCTGTGTAACTACATATGTGAATGTGTATACTGAGTGCAAGAAACAGCTGTGAACATATATAATTGACTTGTTAATAATCTAAAATCCAGATGAATCTTACAACTGGATATGATAATTATATATAGCAGAAGCTGGCAAACTCTAAAAATAGTAAGCATTTAGACTTTACAGCCATATGGTATTTTTTGCAACTTCTCAACTCTGTTATTGTTGGGGAAAAGCAGTCATAGGCACTACAGAGACAAATGGGTATGGTTGTGCTTTAATAAGACTAAAACAGTTGGCAGGTTAGATTTGGCTCATGAGCCATAGTTTGACCATTCTTGATCCATAGGTCAAAAAGTAATATGCGTTTGACATATAATAACAAATAACTCAAGTTGGACATTTATGAGAATTAATTGCCTTAATAC
Source organism: Aselliscus stoliczkanus (assembly GCA_033961575.1). Lineage (NCBI taxonomy): Eukaryota > Metazoa > Chordata > Mammalia > Chiroptera > Hipposideridae > Aselliscus > Aselliscus stoliczkanus. The sequence continues at coordinate 133,484,280 of CM066731.1, read as the reverse complement.
ATTTTACTATTTTAATTCACTGCGGAATTTAATGGGAGAGTTATCAAAAAAATGTTTATATTTATATTTTGCAAAGGTATTTGGAATTGTAAGAGCTTAAATAATAATAATAATAATAATAATAATAATAATAATAAAAAATGTGAATTTGTGCACAAATCAATTCAATCTCCCAACCAGTGAAAATTAGAGAAAAAAATATAATGTCTTTTTAAAAACAAAAGTTTTAGCTTTCAATGAGCAGGGGAAAATATGTATTTAAATGAATGTATACTATAAAATAAATATATAACTTATACTATAAAATATGGTAGAAAAAATAAGAGATTGTATATAATATATTCTTATGCATATATTCATTCACATTATTACCAATTCTATGATATTTAAATAAATTAAAGGTAAAGAAATTATACTGAACAACCCGTAGCCTCATAATAGCTGTAAACATTAATATTGATTTAACCTTTTCCCATAAAATTAAGGTATGTTACCTTTTAATGGATGATTCTACAATTTAAAGGAGATGCATTTTTCACATTTAACTATAAATATATATATATATATAAAATTATAAAATATCAACGTTCAATTTTAGATGAAAATATAAAAAATATGATACAAATAAAATACAATAATTACCTCACATTCATACCTGCATTCTAAATCTAATATTGAATTCATGTCTATTTTGTGCTCTTTCTCATTAAGTAGTATTGATCTTTGAACAAATACTCAAGGCCAAAAGGAGCAGCTGAAAACCTGAATGCTTTAATAAGTGTTTTTCCTAGGCTACACCACTATGTTGAGTACTTAATTACAAACAACACAAGTTGTACTCTACAGTGACAATTCTACTCATCAATTATTGAAATAGATTTTAAAAATCTGTGGGATGTCCTTAGTTAATTTTTTAAAAGTAGAAATATTTTACAATATCAAGTTGTCTGTCTTGCACTTTTTATTTAGCATTTTCTGAGCTTCAAGGTGTGTAAGTAATTAGGTACTTTTCATGCTGATTTTAATGACAATAAGAAATTTAAGTTTAACAAACAAGCCTTCATATATCCAATGTACACACTGGGAATAATTTTTTTTTTTGCACTTTAATAGAAACCTTACAAGTATCTTTCAAAGATGCAGCTTTATTCATCCCTTTCCCCCTTCCTTTTCTTTCTTTCACTCAAAATAAAATGGCACGCAATTAAAGCATGTTGCTATATTTGGTGCATCCAAACTTCAGGAGTTGATAGCATAATTATTTTAATAACTACTTTAAGTGTAACATGGTGACAGGTTGACACCTGAGGTTTGTGTCCTGCGATTTTATTTTCTAGCTTTTTATTGTTACACTACAGGAATAGTAATATGGTTACAGTGAATGTTACAATGTTTTCTGTGCCTCTGATTTAGATCTAATATACATATGTAGCACACATTTTTCAATATATTCAAGGTAAAGCATATATTAAATTGGACAGGGACTATCTAGAAAGAACACAGGTAACATTTAGTTATAGGACCACTCACACTACTGTTTCCCTATCATTGAAAGCAAAACATACATAATAGTCCCCTTTTATCCACCAGAGATTGGTTCTAACACTCCAGGGGGTGCCTAAAACTGCAGATAGTTGCAAAAACTACTGGAAGTGCCAAAAAAAATGTATACACATGACTTGTATTCATCTTTTGTTATCGATATATATTGAGTATTACAATTTTTACATAGCTTTTTCCTTTCTTAAAATGTGTTTACAATTTTTGGCACCCTCTGTATATATAGTTGTTTTTTTTTCTACACATACATACTTATAAAAAGTTTAATTTATAAATTAGCCGCAGTGAACAACAACAATAACAGAACAATTATAACAAGATACTATAATAAAAGTTACGTGAATGTGGTCTCTCTTTCCTTCTTTGTCCAAATATCTAATAATATTTGTCCAAATATCTAATATCAGATATTTGTCCAAATATCTGATAACCGAGAAGGCTCAGTGACTGTGACTAAGGGGTGGGCAGTGCACAGTGTGGATACGCTGGACAACATGGCGATTCATGTCCCAGACAGGCCTGAGCAGGACAATTAGAAATCTTATCTCACTACTCAACAGTGCATAATTTTAAACTTACAAATTCCTTATTTCTGGAATTTTCCATTTAATATTTTTGAACTGCAGCTGACTGTAGGTAACTGAAACTTCAGAAAGCAAAACCACGGATAAGAGGGGGGACTACGGTAAACATATGATTTCTTTCAAGACTTTCGATAATTCATTAGAATTTCATTCAAACATAACAATGCAATTTCTGTTCTATTTAAATAAAGACTTTAATATATTTGATGTTTAATTTACTTTTTAGTTATTAAAAACCCTAAGGGCAAATTTAATTTTCATTGGGGAAAACAATATATCTTTAACCATCTTAGAACTCAGGCTTAGTATACTAAATTTATTTTTTAATACATTTTCAAAAAAAAAAACCCACAATACTTTGGCCTATATATACATAAGATATAAAGATGGCAAATATTGCATATATATATATATATATATATATATATATATATATATATATTAGAATATATCTATGACTATTACATACGTTATGGCAATGTATCCTATTATTTTTTGTTTGTTTGTTTTGTTTTTTTGAGGGTAGTGTCACTGACCCTCATATGTGGGACCCAAACCGGGGCCGCTGGCTACCCAAGCCAGCGCTTAACCACCGCACCACTCGGCCGGCCCCCTATCCTATTATTTTTATCTTGCTTGAAAAAATTCTTGTTCATCATTCTGATTATGATGATTGATTAGTAGCACTGACTAAACCATCACTAAAAGTATTCCTATGAAAAGTATAATTAAAAAATATGTTCCTTTAAAAATGTTGAAATGTTTTTATCCAAATTAAATACACAACACATGTTAATTTCACTACATTTGTATGTATTCTAAGGTGTAACATTAGTAAATTCAATAGTTCTATTAATAGTCCCCATTAGAGAAATGAACTCATAGAAAAAAGGGATTTAAAAGGGATAAAAGAGTGGGACTACTCTTTTAGCATCAGTGGCTTTACAAGTGTTTTCTCTCCTGTATTGTGTTGGGAGAACTCATTGTTGTTCTATTCTGAGTTGCTCAGGAATTGTCTGCTTGCTTATTCAATGCCATTTATTAAGTGCCCTTTAAAGTCGGTAGTGATGGATACACAAAATAATTACTAGTCATTACTAGTCTCACTATAAATATCTCAGGGAATGAAAGTGGACATTTTCTAATTCCCTTTGATGTGAATTTATCTTTTATGTTCTTTTGGTTCAGAGATGATTAAACATTTTCAAAGTCTTAGTTTAATTTCATGATTCTCTATAGAATTGTAAATGTTATGTGTAAATACCAAAAAAAAACCAAAACAAAACCTAATTATTGATATAATGTACTTCTATATATTGATCAAAACCATAATGTTTTTATAACAGACATTTATTTTCTAGATGTATCAGAGAGAACAAATTCCTTGGCTTAATTATTCACTGACTTGGTTTTTTTTTTTTTTTTTTTTAAATCCTGCCCCAAATATAAAGAAAAGTCAAAATTCCAAATATTTGTATATCTCTCCTTTGTTCAATTACTAATGGCTTCTTATATTTATGCTATTTACTATTTTTACTGAAATAAAAGCTAAAACCTTTTTGAAAAACAAAATGTCTTATTGATTCCAAAACAATTCAACATTGTCCTGTGTTCATAGATTGGAAAAAAAATAAAATTGTTAAAATGTTCATATTAACCAAAGCAATGAATCTACAGTTTCAATGCAATCCCTATCAAAATTTTAATACATTTTTTTCACAGAAATAGAAATAGCCTATAAAGTCTTATAGTACCACAAACATTCCAAAGAGCTAAAGCAGTATTGAGGAAAAGAACACAACTGGAGGCATTACACTTCCTGACTTCAAAGTATATTACAAAGCTATAGTAATCAAAACAGTATGGTGCTAGCATAAAAACAGACTAATGGAACAAAGTAGAGAGCCCAGAAATAAACTCACACATATATGGTCAACAAATATTTTACAAGGGTGCCAGGAATACATAATGGGGAATGGAAAGTCTCAATAATGGTGTTGGGAAAACTGGATATCCACATGCATAAGAATGAAACTGGACCTTATATTACACAAGACACAAAAATTAACTTGAAGCAGATTAAAGACATACATCATAGATTTGAAACTGCAGAACTCCTGGAAGAAATCATAGGGGAAATCTCCTTGACATTGGTCTTGGCAATGATACATATATATGGATATCACACCAAAAGAAAAAATAAATAAGTGGAGTTACAGCAAACTAAAAAGCTTTGCACAGCAAAGAAAACCATTAATAAAATGAAGAAGCAACCTATGGAACTGAGGAAAATATTTGTAAGCTATATATCTGATAAGAAATTAATATCAAAATATGTAAAGAACTCACAACTCAATAGCACAAAAACATATAACTCCTATTTGTCTTCCCTGTCACGGAGGGGAAGTCCCTTGCCCAGGCCCTAGGCACCTGGGCAGGGCAGGGCAGGGCACGGGGTCCTTGGAAAGGAGGATCCCAAGAGCAGCCCCTGCCCTCAGCCCCTACAGACACACCCCAATGTGAAAGCCATGTATGTCTGTGTACATAGGAACTAAGTATAGAGTCCGGAGAAGCCCCCTGCATCCCCCCAAGGAGAAAAATAAAAAAGAAACTCATCTATATATTCTGTATCTGGAGTTCCGTTTTGAATATTAACTGTGTTATTTTTATACATTTTTTTTTTTTTTTGGCAGTGTCACTGGCCCTCATATGTGGGACCCGAACAGAGGCCACTGGCTTCCCAAGCCAGAGCTTAACCACGGCGCCACTTGGCCAGCCCTTTTATACATTTTTTAAGCCTTAACTCACCATTGATTTAGCAGTTAAATGTTTCCTGGGGTTTCTTTTCCCACAGAATTCTCTGCCCCCACCTCCATCCCTTTGTTTGACTTGTGTCATCTGATACTCAGTATTGCAGCGTTTTGTCCACTTGTTACTACCCTGTAAAAATGCTGTTATACATATTGTTAACACCCTTTGCATTTTTCTGTGGGACCTCTAAGCCACCGTATTTAGAACTAGTTACCTTATTAAAAAAAGAGAAAACAGTCAAAACAAACAAACAAACAAACAAAAACCATATAACCCTATTTTTTAAAAGTGGGCCAAAGACTTGAATGCACATCTTTCCAAAGAAGACATTCAAATGACCGACAGACAGGTATATGAAAAAGCATTCAATATCACTAATCATCAGGCAAATGAAAATCAAAACCCAATGAGATATCACTTCAAACATGTTAGGCTGGCTATTAACAAAAGGACAATAGATAACAAGTATTTGTGAGGATATAGTGAAAAGGGAACCCTTGTATACTGCTTTTGGGAATGTAAACTGGTACAGCCATTATGAAAAACAGAATGGCAGTTCCTCCAAAAATTAAAAATAGAAATACCACATGATCTAGCAATCCCGTTTCTGGGGATATATCCAAAGGAAATGAAATCACACTCAGCACTCCCATATTTATTGCATATTTTTCACAATGACCAAGATATGGAATTAACTTAATTGTCCTGAGATGGATGAATGAATTAATAAAATATTATATAGATAATGGAATATTATTCAGCCATAAAAAGAAGGAAATCCTGCCATCTGTGATAACATGGATAAACCTAGAGGACATTATGTTAAGTGACACAAACCATATACAGAAAAAAAGACATACACTGTATGATCTTATGTGCAATTCAAAGAAGTCAAACTCATTGAATTAGAGAGTAGAATGGAGTTACCAGGAGCTGGGTGGTCTGGGAAATGTTGGTCATTTATAAGATGAGTAAGTTCAAGGGATCTATATTTTCATATATGTGATGAACAACTTCTATTAATATATATAGTAGGACCATTTAAAAGTTAATATAGAACTTAAAGCAAAAGAGTAGACTGTCTTCATTTGATATTTTAATAAAATATTACTGATCTTTCCTCCTTCACAATAATATCATGAGGCCCAATGAGGTGAATGATAAATGGTTTTAACAGGTGACAAGTTATACTTATTAGGGGCACATTACATTATCCAAATATGCTGTTTTTGTTTTAATAGTCCTTGGTTTCATTAATTGCACTTAAACTAATAACAGGATATTTACATTTCAAAACTTATTTTGATTTTTAAAATAAATTACTATCAATATATGCTGATTGATGTACCAGATATTTTATGACATATTTCTTGTTCAGAAATTGTATTCCTGATAAACTTGGATAAGTAAATGGGTAAATTGGGGATAAAGAGGCTGAAGGGTCACTTGTTGATTTCTGAGAGTGCTATGGGCTGAATGATTGTGTCTTCCAAAATTTATATGCTGAAGCCCATTGTGATGCTATTTGGAGGCAGGGTCTTTGGGAGATGATATGGTTAGATTAGGGCATGAAAGTGGGGTCCTCATGATGATACTAATGCCTTTATAAAAAGAAGAGGGGATATTAGATCTCTTTCACCACCATGTGAGGGTACAGCAAGACGTGGGCCAGGAAGAGGCCCTCACCAGGACCAGACTGACTTCCCTGCGGTTCTCAAGCCTTCCTATTCAGTGATAGGATCTCTTAGTCACCTGAATGAGATAGACCACTTTTAGGCCAAAAAGGGCAGGGTGGGGGCATGGAAAAATAACAAAACTTACAATTTATTTTACAATGGTTACTCAGTGTATCATAAGATTTCTCTTGCTTTTCTAAAAATATTCCCTACAAATTCATTATCTTTAAGTTCTGTGATTTTTATATTTAAAAGTTACTTAAGATCTAACAAATAGAATAAAGAAGTGTCTATTTTATATTAAAATATAAGCCATATTATATACTCTTAAAAAGATTTGGAACACAAACCTAAATCATACTTGGGGAAAAAGACAGTACTGAAAATCTGAACAAAAACTAGAGTGGGGTTGATGGGGTTACCTTGCTTGGATGTCTACAAGGTAATCATTGCAAATTAAACTTGTATGCTTATTCTAAACTTCAGTGACCAAAAATACAGAGAAGGACAAGAGTCTAGGAAAAAAAGAAAATCTCTTCATTGGAAAACTAAATGTCAAAGGCTAACTGTAGAAGAACTCTGTTATGAGTTAAATCGTGTATCCCCCACCCCAAATTCATATGTTGAGGTCCCAACTCCTGTACCTCAGATTGTAAGTGCATTTGGAGACGGGGCCTTTAAAGAAGTCATTAAAGTTAAATAAGTACATTTGAGTAGTTCCTAATCCAATATGACTGATTTTCTTACAAAAAGAGGACATTAGAACAAAACCATGTACACAGAGAAGCTGATGTGAAGATACAGGAAGAAGATGGTCATCTACACACCAAGAGAAAGGGCTTAGGGATTGCGGGGGAGGGAAGGCAAGGGGGAAGTGCTGACACTTTGATCCTGGATTTTTAATCTCCATACTGTGAGAAAATAAATTTCTGCTGCTTAAGCCACCCTGTATGCAGTTCTTCGTTATGCCAGCCCTAGAAAACTAATAAAAAACCTTCCATGTTTCTCATCTCTTTGATGTGATTATGAAAATGGAAAATATCAGAAAGATGTTTTATCTTGCTTAAAGATGATACAAAGAAGCAGAAGTTAACATGCACTAAAGCTCTTTGTATGATTATCAACATGTAGTCACTGACCAGTCTAGTTTGACAGGACAAATAGCCAAGGTGTAATGTGGTACCCACAGGAATTTATATAGCACAGTGTGCCAAGAACATTTTAAAGTTTTCTTTAAAGCACAATGACGGCTTAACAAGAGTGATATTATCAAGTTATTAAAATAAATTAGTACACAATGGGTTCAGTTCCTGTAACAATGTCTCTGTTTTCTTAAAACTCAGAGTTTTGGAAGGAACAAAACGCATATTTGGATTGGGGAGATCTAAAATTTAATCTGTGAGCAGGGCATCTGCCATTTTTCCAAGGATGAGGGATTGGATATTTCCAAATTCTCCTAAAGAGAAGGCCAAGCACATAGAAAACACCTACCCAGCCAAACTTCATGGAATTTATGTTTCTCAGCTGCTACTATTATCTGAAAAGGACATAGGCTACTATATTTTCAGAAAATGAGCCCTCACTAAGCAAAATAATAAATGATTGTTCATATTATATTTTACTTGAGTGAAGATCAGAACTGTGATTGAAATGCAAGTATCTAACCTTTTAGTTCTCATGTCATTACATTACCTTTGATCTTAATCTACTATTTAAGGGACTTTTTAAAGCATTTCCAAGACTTTAAGACCTAGATTACTGGTTTCAGGATGACTGAGGAAGGCATAATTCTCTCTTATAACAAGGTTTTTCTTAGTTCCACTTCTGTCACTACTACAAGCTCTGGTGTCAAAATCTTGGCCAGAGTTTGCCTTGGTTTAACCTCTGAATTTTGAGTCATTTTTCACCTTCCTTTGATTTCATTTACCCCTATCTGTCTGTGATTAAATTTGAAGTTTGCTCTGAAAGGCAATAAGCACAAATGGAAAAAAAAAAAAAAACCCGTACCACTCCCCTGAGTCCTTCCTTCCTCAAGTTTCTCTCCTGTACAAAAAGAGATAATTTCCAAAGTCATCTTCATTCAAGGCTATTTTAATTAAATAAAAAAAGTTTTAAAATGTATTATATAAACTATTATCTGCTAATTCCATTAAGAATTAAATCCTTTCAGGTATGATTTAGCCTTAGTCTTGTCAGCAACTTTGCTTAGTTCATACCTCTGATGGTATCAATTTGCTTCTTGGCATGAAGTTTTTGCTCAGGTAGCACATAGTATGACCAGTTATTCTAAAACTTGACACACTGTGTGAAAATCCTTTCTTGGGCCATTCTTATTCAACATTAAATTCAATTTTGAATTGTAATGGAGATGCCACAGCCTAAGCTGTGAATACATCCACATTTGGGAATGTCTAGAGTGGTAGAGCTTGAGCCTGGGGAGGCTTATTTGCCTCCGAAACCACTGTATACAATAGAGAAAATTGATTGCAAGATTTATTTATTCTGAAAATTGCTTCCCAGAACTAAGAGTCTGATACTTTGGGAACTGCATGATTTCCTCTTTGCTGCGGTAACCAATTATCCGACATTCAGTGGCTCAAGACAACATATATTTATTAATTTACTACGCTAGAGGTCAGAAGTCCAAAATGGGTCTCAGAGGCTGAACTCAAGGTTTTGCAGGGCTATGTTTCTTTCTGGAGACTCTAGAATAGAGTCTGATTTCTTATCTTTTCCAACTTCTAGAGGCTTCCTGCATTCCTTGGCTGTGGTTATATTCCTTAGAAGCCAGTAGTGAATGGCCTTTCAAGTATTTCTCACTTCACCTCACTCTAACACTGACTTTTCTCTCTTCCCCTTTTAAAAACCCTTGTAATCACACTGACCTCACCTGGATAATACAGGCTAATCTTCCTACTTTAATGTCAGTTAAATTAGCAACCTAATTCCATCTGCCAACCTTAATTTCCCCTTGCCATGTAATTTAACATAGTCACAGGTTCTTGGAATTAAAATGTGGGCATCACAGAGTGGGGGTGGGGGTGGGGCACGCTGGCTTATACTTGTGGAAGAATTCTCAGTAGAAGAGGAACAAAAGCAACAACAAAGATAGCTATAATACTAAGCCTTTTTCTTGAAAAAACAAAAACAAAGATTGGCACTAGAATAGATATGTGGCCCAGTAAGCACAGAAGAAAGACCAATCTGATTTCAGAGCTACACAGGTTGTCCTGTGCACACCTGGTAAACCTGCCCATACAATATCCACTTTCAGTTTCTGAATAAGACATTCAAGTTACCTAAAAACACCAGGATATTTGGGAAGAGCAGGAGAAAGGAAAATGGTATCCCACAGTAGCCAGAAATGCTACAAATGAGAAACACTGATGAAATTTTTTGGCAGATGCTGAAATAGAAATTTATCTCTTGGTCATTCATTCTTAACTCTGACTTCACACCAAAATAGCCTACAGACTTTGAAATGATAGAAGACTTGACCCATTTCCCAAAGATGCTGATTCAGTAGGCCTGGGATGCTGAGATGCACAGTGCCAAATTTGTGAAGCTCTGTCCAACCTTTCAGTCCCTGAGCTTAAGTTCAAGGTTTATATTACTTTCCTCTGTGCCTTCAGCATCAATCACAGTACCCAGCACATTACAGGTACTTAAAGAATGTTTGTGTAATGACTGTATATAGAAGTATATTATTACAAAAAGTGTGGCGTGGCCTTGGAAGTAAGTTATACCTTAAAAGGAAATTTCTGGCTAGTGTTTGTCATTAACTGAAGGGATCCTAGCTACTAGCATAAACTCTTGTCAAATGAGATGTTCTTAAATGGTGTCAGAATTATGAAGGTAGTACAAACAGCAGATATTCCCTACAGAAACACCCATAACCTAGTCCCTATCATTCCCTTATCTGCTCTATTTTATCTTATAACCATGTACTAGTTTGTTGATAGACTTTCCCTCATCACTATACTGCAAGCCCAACAAGAGGTGGGATATTGTTAGGCTTCTATACAATTTTCTAATATCTAGAGCAGTGCCTCCTGAAAGTTATGGGCTCAATAATAGTTATCAAATGAGAAAAATTATGTAATGTAAAAGTAACAAATCATTATAACAAAAAGAATCCACCACTAATTAGTGTATGTCAAAAACTTTATCTGAAGGCAAAGCAAGAGAATACTCAGGAGTCATGGGAGCTTTGACATAGTTGCTTGGAATAATGCTAGAATCAGTCTGAAACAGAGGGTGCATATTTTTTTATTTGAATATAGATTACTCTAAACTGAAGGGGGAAAGTCGCACCAGAGGAGCTAACATAATCCATTGAAACACGCTATTTTGATTATAATTTTATTAATGGATGATTAGTCACATACATAGCAATCTGCTGTTCAGTCTATTATATTTTAATACTCATTGAATACACTCAAAGACTGTACCTAATATTTTAATCAACTCATCAACATCATTTTTTAAGGAAATGACTTGCTGAGTTTTAAAAATATTTATTTTTTCAAAGGGAATTTTTTAAAAAACCAGTTGGGTATCAGTTTTTACTAGGAGATACTCTCCTCTCCCATATCAGAACAAACTAATTTTATTATGTTTACATTTATTTTTTAATTTGTGAAACTTTAGGAGAGTTTTACAGCTAATATTAAATATTTAAATTTTGTGAGGTTAAGTAAAAAATTCTGTAGGTCTGAAGTTGAATTAGAGCTATCAGCATGAATTTATATGATATATAATTTTTAAAAAGAAACCAAATAAAACATGTTTGCTAATTCCATCTATTCAAAGGCCTAGAAACAATTATAAAAATATCCAGTAGAATTCAGCACCACTGAAGTCCCAGGCTGTGGCCTCTAAACATTATTTCCATGAGTAATAACCTGGAAGTCAGTAGTATATTAGAATAGCAAAAAGCAGGAAAGCTATTAAATACTACCAGGGTCATGTCAAAGGAACAAGCAACCATTTTAAAGAGGCTTCCAATGGCCAAAGATGAGAAATACAACCAGAAAAACTTCAGTGGGCTTAATCATATCAAATAATTCATATAAATTCATGCATTTATGAGAGAGAGAGAAAGAGAGAGAGAGAGGGAGGAAGACAGAGGGAGAGAGAGACTGACTTATTATCATCCTCTTGGTGGGATGCAAGGGAACCAAATCACTACGTTGGAAACTGGTAAATAGAGGGGAAGAATGTTGCATTTATTCTGCCTTTCCTATATGACCCTGTGAAACAACATCATATAAATATAGGAATGCATCAAGAAAGAGACAGAAAAAAAGACTACATGGAACTTTATAGGACAAATAACTCATAGATAAAATACATTTTATAAAATTATTCGATAAATAAACTCAAAAAAAAAAAAAAGGAAAGGTAGACAGTGAAACTATAGATCGCAAGAGACTTAAAGAAACATAACAAATGCATGGCTCTTATTTGGATTTTAGCCTAATCCAACAAGTTATTAATAATAGTTACATGAATTATTAAAACACTTTTTTGTTTTGTTTTTAAAATAGGGCTTAGATTCCTTTACTTAGCAACACAGAAAGTGAACACAGTAGTTATTCAGGGTTGGGGTCTTGTTGACTGGTATGGGGTAAAAATCCAGGTGCTAGGGAATTAAGATAATTGTGAGAAAGTTTAAACACTTCATCATATTATTTAAACTATGTAGACACACACACACACACACACACACACACACACACACACACGCTCACTAGAAAGGGTGAGTCAATAATTTGGAAGAAAACAAAATTAAGGTCTGGAAGTCTTTCTGAGGTTCAGAAACAGGTATGGTGGCACTTAAACTGAGACACTGAACGATAAAAACCTGTTATTGGAAATTCAGATAAATGACTTAAAGATTTCTGAGTTGGTTTATCTGGTGTCCGGCTGATTATTATGTGACTGGGTTAGCATAGACTGTATAAGCAAGGATTATTACAGTCTGAGGTGTCTTGTAGGCTATGAGGATGCCCCATGAAATCAGTCAGCAAATGGAATGAAAATGAAAACAGTCAAGGTCAACATTTTCTATAACATGCTGGAATAAACCTGAGATCACAGTTCTCTTTTCTCTCTTATAACCAGATTAGCAGGGAGAGAACAATGGATACTGTTGACCACAGCAACCAAACTTTAGGTAAGTGTCTCACACATCAAAATTTAATTTTTTAAAAGTTAAAAACATGACTCCAACTCTAATATAAAATAAATATGAGTCAAAGAATTCTTCTACTTATTAACTAATCAGGGAATCATGTTAAACCAGTACAAACAAAGCTAAGCAATGTTAGGATAACTGGGTAATGTTCAATAGGGCCATATACTCTAATCTCTGGGGTTATTAGTTCCATCAGGATCAATATACAAATTAATATGCAACATCACTAAGTCTGGGCCCTTTAATCAATAGTAATAATGAGTGAACTAATTACATTTATCTAGATAATCCTCAAGTGACTTTTGCTCCTTTTATGACATTGGAAATTGTACCTCTGAAATTTATCTTATTTCAAAAGGCATGAATAATTTTTATATCTTATTCACACTGTATTTTCACGTTAAAATTAGTACCTTGCACAGAGAAGATGCTTAATAAATATTTGTAGAAAAATGAATGATCCTAGTTCTATCAGTTTTGTAAACACCATCAATAACTATGATGAAACATAGTAATATTTCCATGAAAAATTATCCTGAAGGATCATTAGAGTTTTACCATTTTTGCATTTGGTGACTCATCCATGAAATACTAATATCTAGCTAAGCTAAGATTTCCTCTCATATCCAAACATCTATTGCTCCACTCCATTTACCAATCTTCAAATTTGATAATGAGAATTAGTATGATTTTATCTTGCTTCATGGGTAGAAAATGCTTTAGGAGTACATCTCCTTCACCATGTCATTATAGATACCAAATATTCAAGCTTCTGTGGACAATTAAATTATAGAGAATAGCCTGAGGGAAGTTGCCTGAGAATTTGAAAAGAGGAACAATTTGGTTTTTTACTAAAAATCCTAATTCCCAAAGGAAAAAAAAAATTCCTCGTACATTTACCAAAACCAACTCACGAGTTCATGATAGTATGCCATTCACACAGGATAGTACTGTTTTCTCTAAAGTAGAAATTTAGAACCCAGAAATTTTAGCCTCTAATCTACAGCCTTGTAACAGGCAGCTAAGAATAATATAGAGAATAACATGTACTGAGTATCTAAGCTGTGACTGTACTTGAGAATGATTACCACTAATATGACCCTATTTTATGAAAACTAGAAGGCTGCTTCCTCAGTGGCTTTTGTGATTTCACATCATGGCTTTCCAAACTGGGTAGATAACCTGTCTTCTTTAAGACAATCATCACATGATTTTCAAAAGGTCCTGTGAGTTCTCAGCTCGCTGTTTATAACTTTAACTATTTTAGAAATTTTATCCAAATACATATTTAAAGTTCATAACAGCTCAAAAGTGATTTTAGAGATTGTTGAGGAAATTATACATGCTAAACATGCTCATATTTACATATCTACATATTTTTATATTAGATCAGAAAGAAATATTAGGAAATACAGATTAAAGTAATTTTTTCAAAAGCATTCTTTTACAGGGACTTAGGCAATTATAAAACAAATATAGACATTTTTATTTTGTTTTTATTGTATTTTATGTAGAATGTTAAAAAAATAAAATCTGGCATTGAGAAAAAGAGAGTAACCACTCTCTTCCCTCATAGTGAGTAGTTACTTTCTTTTTGATTTTAAGTCATGTTTAAGGATCACTAATAATATTATTGACATCCAGGAGGCACATGCTGCGAGGCTTTAACTTTCTCACTCTTTGATTTGCTCCACAGATTTTTGCACTCTCTGACCCTTTCCTCTTTCATTAACACCACCTCAAATAAGGCAAAAATGTATCGCTGAGATCAGACATAAGATTTGCCCTTAGAGCAAGTATTTTTGAATAAAAAAATTTAAAATAGAACTTGTATTTCATCGAAAAGCTTTGTACATAATAAAATAATATGCACTGTTTATTCATCTTATAATCAAACAAACTACCTTCACAAACTGCAGAAATGGGCTTTGTGAGAGGTATTAACACAAAAAATACATTCTGCCACAGATGGAATAAAGAATAGAAGTGGTAGGGCCTGCTGAGTGGCATGTTGGTTAAGAGCTGGCTTGGGACACCACCTCTGAGCAGCAGGGTCCGGGTTTGGATCCCACATATGAGGGCTAGTGACACTGCCCTCTACAGCTAAGATGATGAACAACAGCTCCCCCTGGAGCTGAGCTGCTGAGAGTCCCCAGAGTGGCATAGCTGCAACCCCTGCTGCAGTGGGCTGCCATAGGCTACAGTGAGTGGCCGGTAGCTGGTGTGAGCTGCCAAGAACCACTGTGAGCGGCTGTCCAGAGGCCGGTGACCATCTGCCTCACCTGAGAAGAGCGCAATGATGATACCAACATGGGCCAGTGAAGCAAGGTCTTCCACAACTAGACTGAAGAACAAAAGGACAGTAACTTCTGTTTCCCTCCCTCAATTCCCCAATAAAATCTTAAAAAAAAAAAAAAAAAAGAAGAGAAGTGCTAAACTACAAGGGCATGTTAAAGAGGGAAGATTTCTCTTTTACAATCTCTGACTGAACCAATAAAAAAGATATTTAAAACATTTTACTTTGCCACTTCTTTCCTGGCAAGATTTTTTTTTCCTCTTACTCCTGAGAATCATACACAAAGAAAGATATACTTTCAAAACACAATCCTATATATTCCTAGAATAAAGAAATATGTTTTAACATTATATGTTCTTTTTTTTATCCACAGGAGTAAGACGTATGCTATATAAATGGCTTTCCTTTGCCAACCTTGACATTAGTTGCCACTGCATTATATAGTTTACCAGTTACCTTGTGATGGATACTTATTATCTATATTTTTATTATGTTTAAAATTCATCAGCAAAAAACAGTTTAGCCATAATCGACAAAGCCAAAAAATTAAATTTTGTGTATTCTCAATAGCATTTACTTAAAAAAAAAAACAAAAAAAGTAGGACTACTTTCCTAACGTTTGCCTAATACTTGAATTACCTCAAGAAAGCAGGATTTCAGAGAAGTAGACAGGACAGACAGCTTTGAATAAATATCTATGGAGGACAGTAGACTATGTCTTCCCTCACTTTGATTGACATAGCTCTTTATCCAGATTCAATGTATGTTTATGAACTAAATTATCAAGGTTTCCTAAATTCTGCCACTTTTCTCCTTACTTTGTGCTAGCATTGAAAACTAACTCCATTATAGTGTTTTCTGCTTACTCTTTCTATTTCATAATACATTATTATGCTTTTAATCAGTTACTTGGTTATTACTATGGATAGGTAGTAATGTATTAGGTAGAAGGTATTCAGTATATATTCATTCATATTCTCTCCCTTCCTCTCTCTGTTTTGGTAGAACATAAATTCCATAAATTGGAATCATTGGCAATGATTCACCAAGACTTCCATTTGTGTTAGTATTCACATAGCAGAGATGAGATAAGGCCATTGGTGGTTGGGAGGAGAATTTATGATACAGACAAAAAAATACTGAAATAATTGCTTAAGGTCCATATGGACTAGGCCTGAGGAACTGTAGTTTTCTATTTCTCTGTGCATCATAGTGTAGCACCATTGACAGTTTTTAAAATAACCTAATCACTTATAATATGCAGAGAAGTAGTTAAGTCATAGGGTATAACTTAATGAATTTTCACCTAGTAAACATATCCATGTTAAAAAAAAAAGAAAAACCAGCCATCAGGGTAATGCAAATTGAAACCACAATGAGATACCATTTCACATCTAGTAGGATGGCTATAATCAAAAAGATAATAACAAATGTCATCAAACATATGGAGCAATTCCAACCCTTATACATTGCTGGTAGGAATGCAAACTGGGTATGGTTGCACTACTCTGTGAATATTATGAAAATGATATCTCAATAAAGCTGTTATTTTTTAAAAACTTTGTTCTGAAGTAATTTTAATACCTTATGTTTATATACAATGATGCAAAATAACAAAAAATAAAAACAAATAAAACATTCCATTGTGGCAGACACCCTAAGATGTCCCCCAACGATCTTTGTCACATTGTGCTCACGCCTTCGTGTAACCCTCCTGGAGAGTGAGTGAGGCATTTATCTTGCTTATTACCAATAGAATATGACAGTTGATGGGATGTGGCTCTCATAACCTGGTTAGATATTATGGCTAAGGTGATGAGATGTCACTCCTGTGATTATGTTACATAAGACTCTAAATTGATTAAGTTTTTCTCACTTTCCTACTGGCCTTGAGGAAACAAGCAGCCATCTTGTAAACTATTATGGAAGAACTCTACACACAAAGGAGCTGAACTGGCCTTAAGAGCTGAGGGGCTCTATCCTACAACCATAAATTACCGAATACTGCCAATGTGAGTGAGGCCGGGAGTGGACTGTCCCCAGCTGATCCTAAAAATGAGAAATCAGGTTAGCTGACACCTTGATTTCAGCCTGATGACATTCTGAAGCACAGAACCAACTAAACCCTCACATACTCCAAACTCACAGCAACTGTGTATTTAATATGTGTTTTGTTTTTAAGACACTAAATTAGTGGTGATTTTTTACATAGCAACGGATCATTAATAACACCATATCTGAGAAGATTCTTTTTCTTCCCCTCCCAGGAACTACAGGCCCTTTCCCAAAGGTAACCAGTGTCTTCGTTTCTAACATGTTGAAATAGTACTGCTTATTTCAAATTTATATAACTGGAATCATAGAGGATAAATAATCTAATGCCTGGTTTCCAATGCTCAACATCGTGGTATTAAGAGTCATTTTCTTATTGTAGCGTTAGTTTGTTCATCTTCATTACTGTACAGTGTTCCACTATATGAATACACCATAATTTATCTATTTTATTGTTGGTTTAAATGAGAGCTGTTCTCAGTGTTTGAATTATGCTTCTCTGAACATTATGTACATGTCTTTGTGTGTAATACACATAAAAAACACACATACATTTCTATTGGGTATGCTCACAGATGGGATTTGGAATCATAGACTATGGAGTATTCATAAATTCAGAATTTTAGACACTGCCATACAATTTTCCCCAGTAGTTCTGCTCTCACAAGGAGGTCCAAATATTTGAGTTTTTGTGTTTTTTTGGATAGTCTCAATTTTAGATATTTGGCAATGGTAATCTATAGTTCCTACTAAATAACTTCCTATCATACCATGCTACTTTAATTTGCTGATGTTTTTTTATGCCAACTGGCTTGTTAATTATTTATCTTTCTCTACTAAAAGCAGTATATGCTTCTTGAGATACTAGTTCTGTCTGCTTCTTTTATACCTATACACCCAGCATCTTATACAGTGGCTTCATAAACAACATACATATTTGTGAAGGAGTTAATTATACAGTGAATTAGTCATTTTATTTCTCCATTCGCTTTTTAAAAAGTTCTTCTGAAAGAAGATAAACAACAGTATTTAGCTACTAATTCTATTTGCAACTAAGTTTGTTGACATTATTTCTGATCAATTTGTGGAAATCCTATAACCCATTCTATTTCATAAAATTTAAAATTTAGAGTAATGGTTTATCTGATTATACTAGAATATGTGTTTTATAGTACTCTAGGGAGTTTGTATTTGAAAAGTAGCTATGTTTTAAATGTGAAAAAAAGGAAGTATAAAAACTCTCACATATGTTGTTAATGTGTCATTCCTAAATCCTCAATCATTGGGTTACAGATTTCTTAGTCATAAAATTAGATAGATAGTCCCTAAACCAGATGGCAGCAATGTGTTCATTCCTTAAAGAGAGAAGACAAGAACCTTACAAAGGGAGAGTGTGAAAATAGTTTAGTTCTTTCCCTAATAGACACCAATTTGAAGGAACATTCAGTGGCCAGGAAACAGAGGCAACAGCACTTCAGAAGACAGGGAGGTACTATAAATATTTGCATACAAGTATGATCAGAATAAGAGTATGATAGCTGAAATCTGATATGCCAAATCTACATACAGCATATTTCCTCATTATGTAAATCACAGCATAATTTGATTCTTGTATTTATGGGCATGCAGTCAAAAGAGGGTCATAAATTAAGATGATACAGACTACAGGATGCATTTATTATATGTTAACAAATCTGCATATAGATAATTTTTTACAAATATTTAGGAATCATTTAATTTGTATAAAACTCATTATAATTACCAATTTCATGTGTAAAGATAACAATAGTCCAAGGGTTATAGTATTTTAATTCTATAAAATATGTTCCAGTTTCCGTAACTGAACACCTGCTCCTTAATATGCCTCCATATTTACTATGATAGTGGCTCTCAATATCAGTATCATTTGGAAACTTCTTAGAAATACAGTTTTCAGATCCCACCCCAGACCTACTGAAACAGAAATTAAGGGGGTTGGCCCAGTAGTCTGTGCTTCAGCAAGCTCTCAAGATGATTCTAATTCACACTAATGATTAAGAACCACTATTCTTTGAAATTAAATTTCACCTTCCTTTATATACATATGTTTTTGAAATTCTCAACTACAGATCTTGAAAGTATGTATTTTCAATGTTTCATAGAATTCACCTGTGATTAAAATGTACTGTGGAGTAACAGTGATTACTCTGTGCCAGTTCTATATTTGGTTTAATATTTATTTAATCATGGCCAAATATTTCTACGACTACTAGAAAATAAATTTTAAAAAGTTTGTTTGATATACAATAGCTTATAAAGCATGACAAAAGAAGTTGAAAGGGCACTTTAATAGTGAATATCTGAAACCACTGACAAGTATCTTATTTATTTACAACTATTGGATTATTGACAATTCCCATTCACATTTTTCCCTTTTTATTTTCTCTAAGGTTTGCACTTTACGATAAGGTAGACAGACTCCTTATGTTTCTTTACATTTCATTGAAGTTGTTTTGACTCCTAAGACTCAAATTATAATCGCATTTTTAAATTTCAAAAGCAAAATTTAAAAACATTTTAATAACTTTAGCTTACAGCATGATCAATTCTATAAAATGAGTATTTTCTTAAATGTGGCAAATACTCATCATGAAACTTATTATACCATTTTAACCATTTAAAATTCAGTAGTGTTAAGTATATTCACATTGTTGTGCAACTAATCTCTAACACATTACCCTGCAAATTCGAAACTCTACACTGTTTAAACAACAGCTTTTCATCCCCTCCTCCCACCAGCCCCTAGCAATTACCATTCTACTTTCTTTCTATGAATTTAACTATTTTCTAATACCTCGTATAAGTAAAATCATACAGTATTTGTCTTTTTGTGACTGGTTTATTTCACTGAGCATAATGTTCTCAAAGTTCACTCATGTTGTAGCATGTTCAGAACTTCCTTCCTTTTTAAGGGTGAATAATATTCCATTGTGTGCATATACCACATTTTGTTTATCCATTCATCTGTCAATGGACATTCGAGTTGTGTATTAGTCAGGTAGGGCTGCTATAACAAAATACCAGACTGGGTGGCATATAGAACAAAATTTATTTCTCACAATTTTGCAGGCTGGGAGTTCAAGATCAAGGTGCTGTCAGGGTTGGTTTTTCCTGAGGCTTTTCTCCTGGCTAGCAGATTGCCACTTTCTCACTGTGTCCTCACATGGCCTTTTCTCTGCAAGCACACACTTTTGATGTCCCTGCTCTTTTATAAGGACACAAACCCTGTTGGATTAAGGTCCCATCTCTATAACCTCATTTAACCTTAATTACCTACTTAAAGGTCCTGTCTCCAATAGTGTCACATCAGGGTTAGGACTACAGCCTATGAATTTTGGGGAAACACAATTCAGTCCATTACTAGATTCTTTTACCTTTTGATTATTGTGAATAATACTGCTATGAATACAAATATAGTTTTCAGTCATTTTAAATTTTTTTGAATATATACACAGAAGTGAAATTGCTAGGTCATAGAGTAATTCCAATTTTAATTTTTTGAGGAGCTGTCATACTGTTTTCTGAGGTTTCACCATTTTACATGTTCACCAACAGTGCACATGAGTTCCAGTATTCCACATCCTTAACAGCACTTGTTGTTTTCTGGTTTTTTTATTAGCCATCCTATAGGTATGAGATGATATCTCAATATGGTTTTGATTTGCATTTCATTAATAAAGTATTTGTAAAAAAATTATCTAACATTAAGTGACAGAGATTTATTAAAGTCACTGTTTAAAGCACACAAAGATAATTGTTCTGAATTAAATATGACTATTTTATGCAATTCACTATGGATTGATCCATAAATAAGTGCAATCAGTGAATTCAATAAAACTTTGCTGAGCATGATACATATCTCAAAGAATGCCTTTAGCAAACTTCAACTTCCAGCTGCTATTGAACCCATACCTTCATATCTTTTTAAAACAACATGTTGCCAAGAAGGTTTACTATCCCCTTGACTATTTTCTTCTAGATTGAGATGGAAGCAAAACTGTCAAGTTACTTCAAAATGGACATTATATTCTGCTTTTTATCTTCAAAAGATATTGATTTCTGTAGAACTTCAGAATTTTGAGTTACAACTAAGCAGAATGAGTATGTTAACATGACAGATCATGTCTCACTTATAGTCCATATTTGTAAATTAATTATTAAAAAGCAATTTCTAAATTAATAATTAAAAGTCCATAGACCATGTATTGAATAATCTCTGTTAAAATATTGTCCCTTAGTGAGTTGTTTACAGAGAAATTTTAATTACAATATAATTTAAAATAGGTATATCTAATTATTGTGTTTTAGACTCTATTTGAGCATGTTAAAAGTTTCTGGTATATATTTCAATTATCTTTCATCCAAAAGTGACCTGAATTATGGAACTATTCATTTCAGAAAAATAATAGTGGATTGACCAACAGAAAGAAGTCAGAAATATAATTTATTTTAATTTAGATAGTCAATAAAGAGAATCACATAAAACAATGAAGGCATGCTAGCATCAAATAATGATGAATTTTATATTTTTCTCACTTTCAGTTACCATAGTACCTGATCTTATATCTTTTGGTTTTGTGTGTGTGGAATATGTGAACACTGAGATTGCAAGTATAATTGACTTTATTATTTCACTTAACGAAAAAAAACAAACAAACAAAGGCTTATAATTATAGGATATGTATAACATTTACAGTCAAAACCCATTGTCAGGCTCTGCTTAGAACCCTGTGCCTAATTACATTTTGTTCCACATGCTCTTGAGCATAAATACTGTTCTTCTAAAGGCTTAGCTTCACTTTATAACTTCTTTGTTTTCCAAATAGCTGTCATGGCTTATCTTAGATTATTTTTTCTTTGGTACCAGTTATTCAAAAGTGCTGTAACTATAAATCATAGAAATACTTGCAAGGCTGACATTAAAATAAGGCGTGTTTTTAGAGAATAAAATTAAATTTCCAGAGCAATTAGGTGAAGGTTATTCAGGTATTTCATAGTACATTCATTTAGTGGATAAACTTCCGAATTCCCTAGTACTCATACACAAGGTTAAGTACTCACTTTAAAATTGAAGCTTCAATTAGCCTGTTCATCAATATTTGTATATTTCTTATTCAAAAACTCTATCATAAAAAATAATTTTAGAAACCTTTTAAGTATATTTATGATTGTTTATCTGTGGTTAACTCTAGAATCTAGAAATCACCATCTAAGTGATGTAATGATTCTATGTAAAGGCTTCAGGAAGTTAATTTAAATACATTACCTACTAAGATTCAAAACGTTGAATAGCCACCTTATCACCAAAAGATGATTAGATATTTAAGTAGAAGAATAATTATTTACCAATGAATTATTTTAGTTTGGTTACAAACATAGGAATTTGAGTAAAGCTAACTTAACAATTAGTTAATAAGCAAGTTTATATGTGGAAATCCTTTTTTAAGTGACGTATTATATATTTATATATAGAGAAAAAAATATAATGGCCCAATTTTCTTTAAATTAGAAAATGCTGGTATTTTAATTCTACAAGAAGAATTTTATTTTGCAGCACTAGACAAATAACATACAGGCAAGTAATATATAGATTTTTCTAAGTAATGTTTCAGTAGAAACTACAGCAGATATATATCTCTGTTCGAAATAGGTAAATTCATGAAGACCTACAGGTACTATTTATTGTGGGAACTATTTTAAAGTCTCATCAATGTACGGATAAGTGATGGTGGTAGAAGAATTTATTTTTCTTTCAGCATCATTCTCTAATGGGAGTAGTATAGCTCAGCAGCGTGTTCCAAATTACTCCTATATGCATGTTCAACCAAGTCAGCTTTCTACATGCTACTGATGTAAGAGATAAAATTGGCCATTCACAACCATTTCATAATTTTCTACAATGTTTTTTTTTTTCAAAAGTAATGACATCAATAAAACCATTATGTTATAACTGTATTGATAACAATGACAACTCTAAACCTGGCTCCAAACCACTTACTTGTGTATTTGTAAGAACTTTATATATGAAATTAAAGTCACAGGTATTTTCTTAAGGCAAGAAAGGCCCTGAATAGTCATTACAATCCTGAGAATGAGAACAAAGCTGGAGGATTGTGCTACCTGACATCAAATTATACTACAAGGCCATAGTAATCAAAACAACAGGTTTTTGGTGTAAAACCAGATACATATATCAATGGAACAGAATATCCCAGAAATAAATCCATGCTTATATAGTCATTTAATCTGTGACAAACAAAGCAAGGACATACAGTGAGGTAAAGACAGTCTATTGAATAAATGGTGCTGGCAGAACTGGACAGATACATACAAAAAATGAAACTGGACCACCTTCTTACACCATATACAAGAACAACCTCAAAATGGATTAAAGACTTAAATGTAAGACCAGATCCATAAAACTCCTAGAAAAAATACAGGAAATAAACCCTCAGACATTACCCTTACTAATATTTTCACTAGTATATCTCCTTGGACAAGGGAAACAGAAGAAAAAAATAAACAAATGGTACTACATCAAACTAAAAGTTTTTTTTCACAGCAAAGGAAAACATCAACAAAATGAAGACAGCCTAGTCAGTGGGAGAAGATATTTTCTAGTGATACATCTCATAAGGGTTAATATCCAAAATTTAGAAAAAACTCATACAACTCAACATCAAAAAAAAGAAAAAAAAATTCAGCTAAAAAATTGCCAGAGGACGTGAATGGATGTTTCTCCAAACAGGACATACAGCTGGCCAACAGACATATGAAAAGATGCTCACTGTCACTAATCATCAGAGAATTGCAAATAAAAACCACAATGAGATATCACCTCACACCTGTCAGAATGGCCATCACCAATAAATCAACAAACAAGTGTTGGCGAGGTTGTGGAGAAAAGGGAACCCTGGTGCACTGTTGATGGGATTGCAGATTGGTGCAGTTGCTATGGAAAAAATATGGAGGTGCCTCAAAAAATTAAAAATAGAACTACCTTATGACCCAGCAATTCCACTCCTGGGTATTTATCCAAAGAAACCCAAAACACTAATTGGAAAATATATATGCATTTCTGTGTAATTTGTGCACTATTTACAATAGCAAAGGTAATGTAGGCAACCTAAGTGCCCATCAATAGACAGTTGGATAAAGAGGTGGTACGTATATACAATGGAGTATTACTCTACCGTAAAAAAGACTGAAATCTTACCATTTGCAACAACATGGATGGATGTAAAAAGTATAATGCTAAGTGAAATGAATGAAACAGATAAAGAAAAATACCATATGATCTCATTTATATGTGGAATCTAAATAATAAAATATACAAATAAAACAAAAACAGACTCATAGATACAGAGAACTAATTGATGGTTGCCAGAGGGAAGGGGGGATAGAGTGCCCAGTGAGAAAGGTAAATGGATTAGGAAGTTACAAATTAGTAGTTACAAAATAGTCATGGGGATGTGAAATACAGTATGGGAATATAGCCAATCATATTAGAAAGACTAAATATAGTTTCAGATGGGTACTAGACTGATTGCGGGGGATTCGCCTGAAAAATTATATACTCATAAATGCCTAATCACTATGCTGTACACCTGCAACTAATACAAAGTAATATTGAATGTCAAGTATGATTTAAAAAATATAGTCATGGGATGTAAAGTACACCATAGGGAATACAGTCAGTGGTTTGTAATGGCTATGTACGGTGTAAGATGGGTAGCAGACTTGCTGGAATTGATCACTTTGTGAAGTGTGTAAATATCTAATCACTCTGTTGTTTTGTACAGCTGAAATTAATAATAAAAAAAATAATTGAGTACTGATTATGTGTTTTAGGGATAGAGATTTAGAGTAGTGTAAACAAGTCCCAGTTTTCATTGTGGTGCAAAAGAGAGTTAGAGATTTACAACATTAAAGGCAAAAGCTCTTTGAAGAAAAAAGTAAAGTGATAGAAAGTGGTGGAGGGGTATCTCACATTATTCAGAAAAGGTGATTAATGATCTTAGAAGTGGTTGGTTTTGCTTGATTTTAGTTTGACACAAATGAGAGAGAAGAAATTCCTAAGAGTAATATTTAGAGAAAATGTGTTTCACATGAAAGCAGATAAATAGAACAATAATTGAGGAGCTATATTGAGTCAGGGTGGTAAGGCTTGTGTTCTTGATTTTTTCACTCATTAGTAATATAGCATTAATAAGAATGCAGGGTTTCTAAATAAACTATAACCTTTGGGAAAGCAGTATCAATTTAAACAAGTATCAAGAAATTGCCTTTTTTTTACTTTTACTTGAAACTTGTTTAACTTGCTTATGTATAAATTTATAATTTACCTATTCTATATATTAGTGATTTGTACTTTGGTTAGAAGCAATATGTTTACATCTGTAGTTTAAATTATTATTTAATATCACACTATTTTTGGACAGTTAACATTTTTAAAATAAAAATTACCATAATTATAAAAATAAACTTTATTATTACACTTCTAAAATAGTGAGTTCTTAATTTTATTACCTTTTCTGCTTTATAATGATATTAAGTTATGAGAAATAATTTGTCAACTATGTATCTGCAAGCATTTTTATTTGGATTACCGTCTTACTAGCCTTGGCCTTTTTTTTCCTCTACATTAAGACCAGACATTCTGACTTCCAAGTGCAGCCTATATCCAGTTTCTTATATTAACTATATCAATTATTGATTACTCTAAAATTCAGAATTTCTAAACATTTTCAAAAATTTTTCAAAATTTTATGAAGTGTTTGTTTCTCTTTTTAAACCCAATTCAATCTCATTGTTGATAATTCTTGTCTGACATCTAGTTGAATACATGTGTTTTAAAATTATAGTTTTATGAGCAATCATTTTCAACTCCCCTATTTCTCTGCCTACTTTGAACAACTCAAAAATATATAGTCCTGCCTTTAAACAGTTATGTCTTTAAGTAGACATGTCTAATTGAAAAGTGAAAAAATAAGCAGATAAATAAATGAATGAATAAGTAAATTGCTCTTGGAAATAAGACTCTTTAGACTTGTTAGGAATAAATGGTACCCTGCGAATCAGAGATAATTCCAGACAAGAAAACCAAACCAAACCAAACAAAAACAGACCCTGTTCCTTGACTTACTTTCTTTGTAGCATATGTTACCTTATGTCTTCATTTAGACACAGAAGTATAAATACTTTTGAATATTTTTTTTATGTTGCTGTATTCCTAGCACTTAAAACAATTCTCAAAGAATTTGTTTTTCTGCCTTTGTTTTTTGTTTTTTGTTTTTTGAGGGCAGTGTCACTGGCCCTCATATGTGTGTCCTGAACCGGGGCCGCAGGCTTCCCAAGCCAGCGCTTAACCACCGCGCCACTCGGCCGGCCCAATAAAAATTTGTTGAACGAATGAAGACCATGGGCAAATATTCCATTACACATTGTTATCCAAGGCAGAGAGATCAGCACTAAGATATGCTATAGGTTGGGACACAGTAAGGAGAGAGAGAGAGAGAGAGAGAGAGAGAGAGAGAGAGAGAGAGAGAGAGAGAGAGAGAGAGAGAGAGAGAGAGAATGTGACAGAAATACCTTGATCCTTTTTTTCAGCATCTAAGCTGTATATCAGCAGTGTGGGGAAAGTAATAACTGCAGAATAGGTTACCATTGGGTTGCAAGGATTGAAGTCTTCCTGCGAAAGTTTAGTCTCATAATTTCAATATCAGAATCTCACCGGGGCCTGAGATAACTAATGAGTAGCCAGGAACACTATCAGATCCACACACTATCCCTGAAGTTCATCTCATGTTCTGGTTATTGGACTCGATCGTGACACCCTTGCACAATCTCAGATACTTTTATTGCATACATTCTGTGCATAAACACACTTTTATTGTGGCATTTAGAAATATGACTCCAAATTTATTTAAACATATCTGGTGATGTGTGGGGAGTTGAGAATTTGTTTTTTGTTTTGTTTAGTCATATGTTGTTATTTCCTTATTTCTGGCATGGAGGCTTGGCATATAAGCCTAGCACATAAAGGACTCAAATAAGTGCTAGATTGATTTTTTCAGTGTATTTTAAAATATGTAACTGAATAGACTGTTATCAGTAGTAAATTGTATTTCCAGTATTGCCTTGAAAATTCGCAGTGTTGTTTTAATCATTTTCTGTACATCCAACTAAACTATAGTGCTAAAACCATCCTTAAAGCTTTAAGCTTCTGGTTTAAGCATTATCTGGCTGAGCACAATTTGATTTACAAATGTATCCTGACATTCAAAGAAAGAGATAACAAAACTGGGGAAAAGCAATTTTTTTTTTCATAAAGCCTTACTACATTTTTTAAAATGCAAACTTGACAGACTGAAAATATCCCAACTGTGCTTGCCTTTATGCATAATGGTTTTATCCCACTTTTATGTTTGACAAAATTTCTATAGAAATCACAAACCAGCTTTATCTCTTGACTTTCAAACATACCTCGTGTAAAATGTGCTAGAGTACTAAATCTACTTTAACTTGTGTGAAAAATTTTTCCAGGAAAAACTCAAAACTCAAAACATTTCATTTGCTAAAGGTTACTAGGTGCTCTGATTTTAACACAAATAATAACACGGCTTTATTTATATGATTAAAAGGAAAGTAAATTGCATGCAACTTTATTTTGCAATGATAGCTAACACTTGTCAAATTTGCCATGTGCCAAGCAGTGAATTAAACCCTTTACAGTTAAGAACACTGAAATCTAGAAAGTGGAAGAGCCTCACACATATAAGACCACAAGATTTGAAGTCGGGCAATTAATATGGTATACTAGGGTGGAGAGACAGAAAAACTACTAAAAAAAAACACTAAACAGCAGAAAATAAACCTATCTAAAGGCCTTGCTCAAGTATTCGTTTAGCCCCAGTCAGTCATCTCTCTTCCAAGCATGCAGCAACATGCAGCCAACCCACGATAAATTGTGTCTTTCTGTTGGTTGGGACAGAAGAGTGAGGTTGGGGCTTTGGGATACCTATTTACGACCCAAAGCTATAGAAGTGCCATAATGTATAATTTATAGTACTTTAAAATTCCTATGTTATTCCCACCTAAGCTCTACCATATGAGTCAAAACAAACATTATGCCTTTCTAACACACTCCCCGATGGAGTAGAGAGAGACACATACAGACTTTTTTTTATAGTGAAATTATCCAAGATTTAATTTAGTTCATCTATATTATATCAATACAAAATTCTATGTGTTTGAATGTAAACTTATACATTGTATATATGCAAAATTTTGGACATATATATTCTATGACTCATTTTTGGTAGTATGTAAACTCACAATTTATGGATTTTTTTAATTTCAGTTTTACATGATATACATTATTCATAGAAAAATGAGTAAAAAATTTTTTAATATCCTTATTGTTCCAAGTAATTTATATCTTTTATTTTCTCCAACCATAGAAAGATTCATTATTAGTATGAATGTTATATTTCTTTTAATTTGTTTTGAATAATTTTATATTTACAGAAGAGAGTCAAAGTAGTATGTAGAGTACTGATGTACTCTGCACAAGTTTTCTTTAATAATAATAACTTCCATAAACATTAATCTTAGTACGTTACTAATCACTACAGACTATCTGGATTTCCTCAGCTTTTCCACTAATGCCCTTTCTTTGTGTAAGGATTCAGTCCACGATACACTGCAGTTAGCATACTTGACTTTAATTTGTTTTATAGATTTATAATGTAAAATTTTGAAAGTTAGTTGTTCATATTTTACTTTCAATAACAAATATTGTTCTTAAAGAATTAATTTCCAAAGATTATGAGAACAATACCTCCATATATTATTACATATTATATTATATGTTTTATATATCAGTAATATTATATAATTTATTATATATCATAATATATAGCTAACATATTATATATACTATACTTTCTTGCTGAGATGTAGTATAAATAAGTAAGCATAAATATAAAGGGCTGAAAAGTCAAGCAGTAAATATTTTTACCTTTGTGAAGTTCATAATTTCTTTTACCTAAATTCTATTTTTAAAGTTATAAATATAAATAGTTATTTAGTTTGTGGTCCATATAATGTAGTAGAATGAAGAGATGATATTCTATTTTAATAATATATTATACCATATCATTGTTTATGTCATAATATACACGCATGTGAATGTAAATCCATGTTTTTAATTTTCAAAATCAGTTCAAGTGAATGAGAGCATTAATTGAAGATGTACTCCATAGAATATTAGAATAGATTAATATATAATTACTTGTAATTTTGTGGTTAAGTTTATGGATACAAGGACAGACAATCTGCTTGGAATCCCAGCATTATCATTTATAGGTAACCTTGAAAAAATTATTTAATCTCTTTAAGCCTCAGTGTCCTTACCTGTAAAACTGAGTTAATTGTAGTATCTATAGGATTACTGGAAGGATTAAACTAGTGAGTTGATATAAAACACTTAAAATAGTGACTGATAAATAATAAATACTATTAGTTATCATTTTTGTATATCAATTTTATATATAAATGCTATTAGTAATCAGTTGTTTAGTATCATCAGAACATGTTTCCATTATCTTATTTACTATCTCAAATGATAAGTTATTTTTCATTCCATATGTCATAGCACTGAAGGCAAATTAAACTGACACATTTAACTGAAACTTAATGTTTATATCCATACAATTCCTTAATAGTCCTCAGAAATATGTACCAATACATAAAAAACTTCAAATTTCTGCATAGTGATGTTTAAAAAGACTCATTACAATGCTTTTTTTTAAAACTCTCAATTATAATAACTTTCTCTGTACAATGCTAAGTAGCATTGTATTTCAGGCTTTGCAATGTTTGAAATAGTCAATCACTGAAACAAAAAGCTACATAGCAGGGAGTGCCTTCAAAAAGTTTTTAAGTTTGTATAATTCCCTTAAAGAAAAATATGGAAATCCCAAACAGAAAGAGACACAATTGTGTGTTTATTCACACTCTAGAGAGAGCAGCAAATTAATTCTGCTTATGTTCGATTTTTTTGTTTGTTTATTTTGTTCTTTCCCTACTTTTGCAAATAATCATTCTAAAACTCATGGTAAGGGTGAAAGAATAAGTAGGGCATCTTTTGGAGAATATTTTCTTAAACAAATTCAAAATAATTTCAGAACAGTCTGATTTTTTTTTTAAAGTTTAGTGTTCATTTTTTAAACTCTAACAAATATCTTATTGGATAACAACTTTCAAATTATTTGACTTCATAGTGTCACCATTTTCCATAATACATAGGACATTTAGAAAGATTGAAAGAGAAAAACATAATACACCTAAAATATAAAATAATCTGGTCTTTAAATAATGGCCAAAGTCAAAACCCACCAGTACCATGAGTTGCTGATTTGAGAGGAAGAGATATGTCAAAGAACCAGAGAAACTAATATGGAGGCTGTTGAAATAACTCAGGCAGAAAATGATGAAGGAATTTAGGTGTGTTTAAGAGGATTATGATGAGTAGTATTTGTAGAGTGTAAAAACAGAAAAATACAGATTGTGTGAAGATTTCAGATTTGGTTTCATCTGTGATCCAGGGAACTTAACCTAGAGTTGATATTGATATGAATTTTAATGATCCTCTCTGAAGATCACTTTTTGATTCTTGAATTATGAGAATAGGAAGCTGTGTTTACAATGTTTAAGAATATGGACGTGTGTTCAGATGATGGGATTGCATAACTTTTGAAACTGAAAGAAGTCATAATGAAATTAGATGAAAGGTGAGCTGGCAAGTGTATAAGAATGGGCCTTGAATGCTTAGGTTTTCAGTAAACCTATATTTAAAAAAACAAAAAAGAAAAAAAACTGTTAAGAAAGACTGAAGACCAAAATTAAGTTTAATTTATACATTTTTATTACACTAAGCTATCCAATTTCTTACTTTTCTCTAGTGTGTTCAACATACTGATTATAAAAACAAAAAGAAAATTGAGGATTGTATTCAGAAAAATAGAAAGTTAGAAATATATATATATTATATACATTATATACAATTATATATGTATACATATATTCAAATATATATGTATGAATATACATATATATTCAAACATACATATACACATACCCACTAAATGATCATTTAATCATTTTCTGGAGTATTATTTAAAAAAGTATACATAAAATAATCCATAAACATTTTACTTTCATTTTCTATTCTAAGTATTCCTTTATAGATATTAGATATAAAAAATTATATTGTCTTTTCAAAAAGAATTGAACATTTGCTCTACAAACCTGGGATATTTATACTAAAAATAAAAATAAAGAAAATCTTAAGGGACAAGAAGAGCATATGTTAAAATACTTTGCAAGTATATCAATCTGATACAAGTGAAGATTCAGAATATTATAATCACAGAAACAGTCATTATATAAAATTCAAGTAAATTTACCAAAATATGTAACTATGTAATGAATATGTACCTTCAATGAAGAAGTAAAAATTATGGTATGAAAACTGTCAAATTAGAAAGCTGGAGTTAAAAATGAATACTCATAAGAACAGAGAACTATGTTTGCCTGGGACTATAGTCAAAGTGCCCTTAAGCTTACATTGTTTTTTGTAAATACAATAAAACAAAGTCATATTTTATTAAACATTTAATAATTTATATGCTATGAAGGGACTGTAAATACTTTTATAATGACAAATTTTCTTGCTGTTTCAAATATAATCTCTCCTTCTCTAAGGGTAGAACTCAGAAAAAAATTCTAGTTGTGAAAGCATTATAGGCTGTTCTAGAACAAAACAACTCATCAAAAATGCATTTTAACAGAAAAGAAAGGCCAGGCAGTACACAAATCTTTTTCAAATGCATCAAGAATTGGTTATTTTACATTAATATGTGCTTTTAAAATATTCACTGCAAGAATCAGGTGTGTTAAGATTCACTTGATCCACAAATCTGTAGCTATCTATCAATAAATCCGTAAATCACAGCACTATGTCTCTCAGCATAATTTTAGGAACACTACAAGAGTAATGAATTCATTTTTATTGCCTCCTAAAATCCACTATTTAAATTCAAGGAGAAAAAGAAAAAGCACAATATACAAAGAATAAGGGTTCATCCCACAGCCTCATAAATATGTGGAGGACACAGTATAAAATAATAGACATGCTGAGAAATATAAAATATGAACAGTATCGCCTTAGGGGAAGTGTTAGGTGCACTGCTGCAGTTCATGGGGCTCTGTGGAGCTATTGAGAGGAACCGGCAGAGACAAGCATTCAGTTCACAGGAAGTGGCCAAAATAGACTGGGAATCCTAAGGAGAAGCCTAGATATGTTCTAATAGGTCAACAATATTTTCCAATGTCAACTCCCATTGAATATGTGCAGATATCATAGATCGTAGTTCATATTCCCCAGAGAAGGAAGGCCCATTTTGTGTGTGAGGAAGGCAACATTGAAGACTAACTTTGTTTCATCTTTCAAATGTGTCCTAATTTACATCAAAGGTCCCCTTTAACACTGAGATAATTCTGTTCTTAATTGTTGCTATTGGCATACCTATGAATAAGGCATTATTTCTATGATACTGTACTAAGGAAAACAAGACTTAAAGGACTAATGAATAGCAGATACAGGGAATGCCTTGAATTTGTTTCTTCTAAAGACCCATGAATAAGTGACCATGAATGATAGGTATATGAATAGGTACAATGGACATTAGGAAGTAACTAG
This sequence comes from Aselliscus stoliczkanus, assembly GCA_033961575.1. Taxonomy (NCBI): domain Eukaryota; kingdom Metazoa; phylum Chordata; class Mammalia; order Chiroptera; family Hipposideridae; genus Aselliscus; species Aselliscus stoliczkanus. The sequence goes on along the minus strand of CM066731.1, from coordinate 133,451,297 downwards.
ACACTTGAAAGAGGAAAAGTGATGAAAGGGCAATATAAGTGAGTTCAGATACAAATACAAAATTTTCCAACTTTAAATTTTTATACAGATTGATGTTTGTTAATCCCACATGTTTACCTGGGTTGGTATTGGCCTATGAGTGAATAAAATACATCGATAACCATAAATATGCTAAGTTGGAACATTACAACTGAGCTGTCTGATCTCCATAAGAGCTGTTTATTCAGTGTTTAGCAGAGAAGGAATACCTAATTTTGCTTAGATAAGCCATGCCACATTCTGATAATAAATACTGAGGACAGTCTTAAACCAATCAAGTTTATGTACCAAGAAGATTGCCAGATAAATACAGTATACTAAATTGAATTTCATTCTCAAATATGTATCTACATATAAGATTATATATCTTACATCTATACTGATATCTATATCAATATTGATCAACATCAACATAGATGTAGTGTATGTATGTGATGTGCCCATGCAATGTTTGAGATATACTAAAAAACCGCATTTAACTACCATTCAAATTTAACTGGGTATCCTGTATTTTAATTTGATAATCTCTCAACCTTAGTTTCAGAATACTTAGCAAGGAAGATGAATAAAATTATGTTCTTCGTTCATATGGTAGCTTAAGACGTACTTCCTTCATGAAGACTTTGTGTAGTTATCTACCTTTTTTTGGAATTTCTGTCAACATAAGGTTGGAGATTACTAAATTTAACTTAGGAGAACATTGAAAAAGAAGTTACTAATATTGCTGAGTTAACACATGAATAACCCACAACAAGCTTTCACCACCACAATTAAAACCATACTGTCAGGCCACCTATCTGCTGTGCATTAGATTTCAGCCAGAAAACACAGAGGGCAGTGGTAGAGTATCACATGCTATCCAAGAAAGGCAGTCTTAGCTCTGGATCAAAATATTTAGCTGCTTTCACCACATTTTTAAAAAGTTATGTACAGCTGAAATTTTTGTAATTTTATAGAGAAGTGACATAGCATAGAACTAGATACTTGTGTGATATGTGTACTCATGATATGCCAGTCAGCATTGTTTTCCAGATTACATGTACAGCTGTGCTTAAATCATGCTGTCATTGTACACCTGAAACCTACATAACTTTACTAGCAATTGTCACCCCAATAAACTGTAATTAAAAAAAAAATTCTGCTGTCATTCTAGGAGGCCATGGAAAGAGGAACCCTCCAGCTTACGGCCTTCAGAAACAAACTTCACCAGCCTCACTCCCCCAATTTATAATTAGCATCAAATTTTAAAACATTTTTTCTTGAAATAAGAAAATCTGATATTAAACAAGTATAAAACTATAAAGATGAATATCAGAACCCCAATCAAATCACTGTATTATAAGTTAATATTCTGTCCCAGATTTCAGTATCATGGAGTCATCACTCTACCTAACCAAAATGACAGCAAATCTTCTGTTTGTAGTCCCTTCTCTCTTTTTTTACCCTAGTGTAGGCCATTATCATCTGATACATGACTTATATCACTGTCTCTGGCATTGACTCTCCTGAACATGTCCAGCAATTCATCACAAATAACACCCAATTAAGTTTTCAAAATAAGACACAATGTAGTGTTTGGCACAGTGCAGGACATGCTACTAGACACATAATTATTTTTTGGTTTTTTTTTTCACTATGAGCCTTGAATGATTTCTATTGTTTATTCAATGACAGCTAAGGTGAGTCTGGCCATACAGTTGTGTCGTGCTGAATTGTGAACAGGATCCTTTTCATTATCATTCAGCCACATTTGTGTACAGAATCTTTTAAAGAAATTATGAAGGCAAAATTATCAGTGATGTAGGAATTCAAAATACAAAACTGAAAAAAAAATACAAGTATAAAATAAAAATGTAATAAAAGGAAAGAACAGCCCATTCTACATAGTCTCTAACTTCAGTAATCTCCAAACTTGAATTTTCCAAGGGGTCATTGTATATTAGAAATAATATTAGAACTAAATAATTATATAAATATTCATTATCTTCATAAAAATCCCAATAAAACTCTTTTGACTAGAGTGAGAATGAATTTTTTACATTTTTATCAGATATTAAATCTTCTGCAAGAGTCAACTGGTATTAATGTAACCATTGAATGAGAATCTCAAGTGAAAGCTAAACACATGAAAAATCAATAACTTTTATTTGAACACAACGTTACTTAACTTCAGTGGAACCCATGTACCCAATGAAATATAAGAAATATCATAAATCCATGAATAGAGAGTGAAGTTTTTCTTTCCAAAAAGTGGATGATCTATTCCAAAGGTTAATGATAAATGATTAAAATTATGAGCTATACTTATATAATAGCTTGTTATAGCCATTAAAATATAACAGAAATAATTTTTTAATGTACATATTAACAACAAGAACAGAATCCAGTTATAGATAAATCCCTAAGTATACTAGTGGCACTCATTATCTGACATGGTAATATTTTGTTCTTAAATGAGAATTTAATATATTAAATATAAAACTATTTAAAAGTAAATTCCCTTTTTTCCATTTCTACTTATTTTAGGTTAAAGAACATTACGTGGTTCAATAAATATGTAAAAAGTATGATCAACTTATTCATATGTAAATGTATCAGAAACATAACATTAAAATACATATTATAAATATGCTTGTTTAAATATATTGAAAAGGTGAGAGAAAACTATTCTATTTTGAAAAATGTATACATTTTAAAGTTGTTTCTTCATTCAAACATTATACATATACATATATATATGTATATATATATAGTTTCCTATGTATTTAATTCTATTTAGTTTCCTATGTATTTAATTCTTCACAGACAAGCAGAAATGGTTGGACAGTATAACTTTTTATTCTGAAAAGTCTAACTAAATTTTACATAGGTTATTGTTGAACTGGTTTTAAAAAAATGCTAACTAAAATCAAAGGTACTGAAAATATTTTGAGGGTATAAAAATTAGATTTCTGTGTGATTCTGGAAGAGTGATTTCATTCACTCAGATAACCTTTCCGGAACCATCTTTTGTGGGCTTGTCTAAAATAAAATGAAAACCTTTTCAGGTTAATTTGTCAAAAATACATCCTTTTTGATTCATGATCTTTACTGGGGAAAAAAGCCTGATTCAAAAGCATGAGAACAAAACTTTCACTTAATATTGTCAGAGTTTCTTATATTAGTGACAGAAAAAAATACTAACACATACTTTGAATAATTCATACACCATTTGCTATTTTATATAATATAAATTGATTTTATTCCTTATCATGATTTATTTATCGAATAAGCATTGGCCATTATCTGCTCTGTCCCAGGCATAATGCTAAGAGATAAAGCAAAATCATGGTCAAGACATGATCTTGCCCTTAAGGAGTTATAATCCAAATAATTATTTTGTTCCTACATTGGCTCCACATCTGTGCTAAGTAAATGACGGATTTTAACAATGGGATATTTGCTAATGCCTAGAAAAAAGAACAAAAATTAAATATGCATGAGTTTACGTTCTGTTTATACATTTGGTTGGAGGATGTCTATTTTTTTCATGTAAGACTTTAGGCTTTTGTTCTTGATATCTCAACAAAAATAAGTTTGTTTAAATATGATCCCTGAGGGAGAATGATAATTACATTCTTGAAATACATGCAGTAGAACATTGACTTAAGAATATCAAAACAAGAAAATACTCGTTTTTAAAGAAAATATATTGAATCTTCAGATTGCTCATTATTGAGAATTCTAACTAGTGTACATGGTAAATGGTATGGCAAAACTCATATTTATGGAGTAGCCATCCATATGATTGCTCCAGTCTTGTCATTTGGATCAAGGTTACTTTTTCTTTTAATCTAGGACACAGCTTCAGATTGGATAGGTTTACATTTTATAGTAATATATCAATAGGTATTATTTTTGAGCAAATACTAGGCATCTTATGTTATCCCTCTTTTGTACTACAAAAAAAAGCTATAAAATACTAAGCACGTTTTTATACAGCAGACACAGTGAAATAACATAAAATGTTATATAAAAGTTCATTAAGACCTTAAAACAATGCTGTAAAAATGATATTTATTATCTTTATTGAATATATTTGCAAGTAACGTGCCTACAATCAACAACCAATTAAATAACAGACACAAGACTATCCACCAGGGTTTTCTGAGTGTATTGACTGACCTATTAGACAGATTGGCAGAGAGTAATATCCCATGAATCTGGGAGTTATAAATTTTTTTTTTTATATTTGTATAAAGTGCGGTTCACTTTCACCAGGTTGTTTGAAATCTGCGCTTATTGGACTCTTAAGTCCTAGAAGTCGGAAACTATATCTACAGTCTTTACTACTAGATTTCTAAGACCTCGCATATCCCGATCAATAAATGTTTGTAAATATTTATTGACCAAGTTGTTACCAAGCATGTTCAGAGGCATTTGAAGTTAATATGAAATTAAAAAAACAACAACACAAAAAAACCTTAAACAAAGTAGTTTACTGCAGATTCATGCTATTTTTTTTTATCAAAGTCCCATGTAATACATGTAATACACAAAAATAACTCATTCTTTCTTGTTATATGTTAGGTTGTCAGAATCAACTTTTTTTCTAGCCCTTTTTCAGTCCTACCCAACACTTTACTCTTTTCAAATACCTGCAAAACGTATTCAAAGCCAGCTGTCAGGTATTTTAGGCTGAATACAAAAAATGAAATTGAATACAAGAAAGGGAATACATTACCTTAGAATTTTAAGCCATAAAATTTTTCAAAATTATGGTAATTGAAACACTTGCACAGGTTTAACGGTACAGAATAAGAAATAGAACAGCTTTTATCTCCTTAAGCTTATTATCATAACGATTAAAATGAATGCACAAAAAATACTTGTATAGTTACATGCAATATCTGAGACTAAATGATTGAAAAGAAAGGTTACTTCTTTCAAAATGATATGTAAATTAGTACTCTGCATTTATACCAACAGTGCCACTTTTTAAAAGCACACTGCATCTTATTGATAAAAATTGATATCCAAAACTCAATTTAGACAGACTAAAAAAAATTAATATTAGACAACATGTAAAATAAAATGATAAAACCTTTATTATAAATAAGTACAATATGGCAACTATATTGCTCATCTATTATTTGCCTTTCTATCCAGAAGCCAAATATAATTCTAGTTAGCTGTACACCAAAGCAGAAGCTACTTTAATGCATAATTAACACTTTGCTTCTAAGAAAGTTAGTTTACCTCAGTGCAAAACCTATAACAGTGTACTATTTACTATTTAACAGAATGGGCAGCTGCAATTACTACCTCTACTTTGTCTATACATTTGAATTTCCTTTTGAAATACTGAGATTACCATTCAGAACTTCAATAGTGTATAGTAAAGAATTATCCTTGCCCAAAGAAAGATCTGGCCTTTGTCTTAGCTCCTGGGAGGCAATCGCTAAATCCTTGGAAACATTTTGCCTAATAAGTGTCTTTACTTAGCTCGGGGCCTGTGGTCATGTCAGATAATCTAATGATGTGATTTATGAGGGAGGTTTTGAGTCTTGCAGTATTAGTTCCACCTCCAGAGAGGCTGGAGATTAAAGTTAGCCACCTGGGTAGTCAATATCATGACTACATGACAGAGACCCAGTAAAGGCACTGGACACTGAGACTCCACTGAGCTACTCTGTTTGGCAGTATCCTGTGAGGGCTGTCAAACATCATTGCTGGGAAAGTTAGCCTTGTCCCAGACACTACCAGTAGGGGAGGATTACCGGAAGCTCCATGTGCACACGTTACTTTCCTGGACATCATACATCTCTTGTCTTGGATGATTTTAATCTGTATCTTTTCACTGAACTAAACTGTAACTGTGAGTATAATAGCTTTCAGTGAGTCCTTCTGGCAAAATTTCGAAATTGAGGGTAGTCTTTGGAACCTAAAAGGCATTTTGTGGCAGAAGTGGTGGTTTTGAGGACCCTTGAATTTGCAATTGGTGTCAGAAGAGAGGGTGGTATTGTAGATTGCTTCCTAATTTTGCAAATATTAAAAGTATTTTAGTCCTAATACTTATAATCTTATAAACTAATATTAACTATATACATTGGTCATTTAATTCTTGCAAGATATTGCTGAATTAAGTTATTAAGCCCGTTTTACAGGTAAAGCAACTGAAATGGTTAAAAGAATTTTACTCTGTCTTTGGGGTTGAAATTCCCCATGCCCTCTTAATGTTGTTATTTAATGTTGGACATAATAAAAAATCTTGAATTAGGAACAAGTAGAGTATAAGACATAAAGGATAAGTGAAGTTTTAAATATACAAACAAAACTACTAATACTTTAATAGACTCCTCTCTTTTGTCCTAATAAACAAATGAGTATGTAACTCAACTCTACTTCTGAAAGATATCATCTTTAAAGTAAGTTTTCTGAGGTCTCACTTAATCATAAGGAAATGGAATTTTGAGGAAGCAAATAGAACCTGAGCGTTATGTGTGGGAAACAAAAGCTGTGGCTTCTGAAATATTCTGTGTGTTGAGACCTGTTCCCCAGAGCCATCAGAAAGTCAGAGTGCAGCCTTTTGATAGTGTTCAATAAACCTATTGTAATATTATTCAGCAGCAGCTTCAGAGGTACAGTGCAGTGGTCAGGCCTCTACACTGTCCATGAAGTGGTCTCCCTGACAAGACATGAGTCCATCTGACCCCCTAAAAAATATTTAAACCTTTGTTGATTATATTCCCCAAACTGTCTTTCCTATTCCTGTGTCAATACTAAAGTTACCAATTTATGTTGTCTCATCTCTTCCCCTCTTCCCTCATCCCCAGTGTAGAGGCCTGACCACTGCACTGTACATCTGAAGCTGCCATTGAATAATATTATATGTCAACTATAATTTTATATATATATATATATATATATATATAGTCACAGAATATGGAGTACAGTGTGGGGGGTGGAGTCAATGGAATTGTAATAGATAGGTATGATATCGGGGGTGGAGGCAGTGGATTGAGGGAGGGGAGTTGTCACTTTGTGAAGGGTGAAAAGCATAACTATTGCATTGTTTTGTACACCTGAAACTAATAATAAAAAATTTAAAAAAAAAACTCAACGTAAACATATTATATAAGCAAGATTCGGGTGCTTCTTAACATCCTCATAACTCCCTCATCTCAGCTCATGGTGAGCTCATGAACCAATCGGTTATTTCTAGAAAACATTTCCCTGATGTTAATCACATTTCTTATCTCTAGAGAAATGCACATCAGCCCTATTCTGGAAGAGGTAACCAAGTGAGTCTTAAGAATATAAAATACCCTTATCTACCACCTCCTCCCCTTTACCCTCCGGTAACCACTAAACTATTGTCTCTGTCTATGAGTTTTTGTTTGTTTGTTTGTGTTGTTCCTTTGTTGCTCAAATATATGGTGATAGAAGGAAAACTGACTCTGGATGGTGAACACACAATGTGATATATAGGTGATGTATTATAGAATTGTACACTTGAAACCTATGTTACTTTACTAACCACTGTTACCCCAGTAAACTTTAATTAAAAAAAGAATATAGAATACATAGGAAATGTTATTTATGATTTGACTCAGGATTACTAATCATGGCACTAATGCAGCAGAGTCTGAGATATGAGCCCCCTGAAAAAATGACAATAAAAAGTATTGAATGAGTGTCAGAATTCATTTCCCAAGATATGAAGACAATTATTATATATGGTTAGCTAAACTACAAAAAAAATAAAAGGTGATATATCTTAGAATAGAATTGTCTTTCATCTCCTATTTCAACTAATTCAACAACTGGGTTAATTTTCTAAGGAAAATTACATTGAATATGGCAATGGATCCTGAAGACTGTTTTCACTGTCTTTAATGGTTTCAGATTGTAATTATTTGATTATGTTTGACTTAAAAGGACTGAGGCATACAGGAAGAGACAAAAAAGCTAAAACATGCAAAGTTTGTAAAGTGAGTGAGATGAGGTATTGGGACATTGAATGGTGGGAAGTGACTATTTTATTTCCATATTTGGCAATACTGGTGCAAAGAATATTTATGAAATATATATCTTATTTGGTAATTAAAAACATAAGGCAATTAATAGTGAAAATTCTTAGTATTTAAGGCTTTCAAATCAGCATATAGCTACAGTACAGACTAAATTGCTATTCTTATTCTGTGAATGAATAAATGGCTATTTTTTCTCTGAGTGTATAACTAATTATAAAAGTAGTATATATAATCAAGAACCAAATTAACCTAATTAAAATGATAAAAAAATTGTCATACAACTATTTTCCATGTTATTCATGTTAGCTAAAATAAGATCTTAAACTTTGAATTTAGTCAGTACAATAAAAAATTTACTGGCTCCAAATTCTTATTATTTATTCAATAATTAAATTGCAGAATCATGTGTAAAATGTAAGACATATTTATTTGCTAATTTTCATTAATATACCTCCAAATTATAGATAATAGAGTGCTTTGATAACACAAGTGTTAACTGAATTTTAAATAATTATTTTCATTGTTCTCTCTCTGCAGAAGTTGTCTCTTTATGTTGCATCTGCAAAATATACATAAAATTATAATAGACTCGGCTCTCTTTTACTCATAGTGATTTTTAAAAAGTGTTGCTTTAATTTATTATATTTTTTAGCATACTGTTTCCCACATTGCGTTTGCTAAATTTTTCATGGACAAATAATGTTATAATTGGGTCCGGCCAAGTGGCTCAGTTGGTTAAGAGCTCACTCAAGAGTGAGAGCTGAGCTCTGAGCAACAGCAGTTCGATGCCCAGCCTGAGCTGAGCTGCCAACAGGTGGCAGGATGGTTCAGCTAAAATTAATAATAATAATAATAATAATAATAATGTTATAGTTACACTGAAGTCTTAGATTGAATCTCTTGTTCAACTCCACTTGTCATTTTGAAAATTATTTAGAGTACTTGCCAAAGGTAGGGTCCGTGGAGTCACCCATCTTTTAGATACACAGAGAAAAGTGACTGAAGTAAAAGAACTAAAAAGAATACTTAAATGCTAAGTTAGTGAGGGTTGTCAAATGAAGTATATTCTGATTTATTACAATGCCACAATACCTTAGTAGGGTAACCAATTTATTACCCCTAGGTAATCAAATTTACCTATAGAAGAACAGCAGAGATAATTTGATATCAACATAGTCCATGGCTTTCTAGTTCCCCAAAGTACCTAAAAACTGCCACACCTATTCCCGAATGTAGGCAACCTAGGAAGAGAAATCTACACTTATACATTTAATTTATGAGTCTTCATCCTAAGTAATGCTCATCCATCAAAATCTCAAAGCTGATCTTATTCTTCTTTCATTTCCTGATGTCTATTGCTTTCTGACCCTTTGTAACTTTCACTTCATTACCTTCCAGTTCTCTTTGGATCTAATTTTGTTTTTGAGAAAATATATTTGCTATTTCCAAAAACAAGTCTAGTCCCTTACCCAGTTAATAATTATTCAGGTCAAAGAGCTAATTAACCTAGGCCAAACAAATGGACTTTATTACTCTGGAAAACCCAGGTGTTGTGAATGAATACCTACTACACTTCTGGTTTTTATGTATGGCGTGGACTGATAAAATCTGAAGTGGACATTAGAAAGAATAATGGACATGTTAATTAATTAAATTAAAGTCCACACTAGGGTAATCAAAGCACATATTTATTTTAGTTTAGAAAGTCATTAGTGATGATCATATAAAAATGGGGTTAACAAAAGACCCGGAATAGCTACGGCAATTTTGAGAAATAAGAACAAAGTGGGAGGCATCACACTACCTGATGTCAAAACGTGCTACAAGCCTACAATAATCAAAACAGTATGGTACTGGCATAAAAACAGACACATAGACCAATGGAATAGAATAGAGAACCCAGGAATAAACCCATCTATATACGGTCATTTAATCTATGACAATGAAAGCAAGAATTTACACTGGAGTAAAGATAGTCTATTTAATAAATGCTGCTGGGAAAATTGAACTGACACATGCAAAAAAATGAAAATGGCCCACCTACTTACACCATATATGAGAATAAACTCAAAATGGATTAAAGACTTAAATGTAAGACCTGAAACCATAAAACTCCTAGAAGAAAACATAGGGAGTAAGTTTACAGACATTACCCTGAGTAATATTTTTACTGATATATCCCCTCGGGCAAGGAAAATAGAAAAAATGAACATATGGGATTACATCAAACTTAAAAGTATTTTCACAGCAAAGGAAATCATCAATAAAACAAAAAGGCAGCCTACTAAATGGGAGAAGGTATTTGGCAACGATATATCTGATAAGGGGTTGATATCTAAAATTTATAAAACACTCATGCAACTCAACACCAAAAAAACAAACAACCAATTAAAAAATGGGCAGAAGATATGAGAAGGCATTTTTCTAAAGAGGACATACAGATAGTCAACAGGCATATGAAAAAATGTTCACCCTCACTGGTCATTAGGGAAATGCAAATAAAAACCACAATGAGATACCATCTCACTCCAGTCAGAATGGCTATCATCAACAAATCAACAAACAACAAGTGCTGGCGAGGGTGTGGAGAAAAGGGAACTCTGGTGCACTGTTGGTGGGACTGCAAATTGGTACAGCCATTATGGAAATCAATATGGAGGTATCTCAAAACACTGGAAATGGAACTGCTGTATGACCCAGCAATTCCACTGTTGGGTATCTACCTAGAGGAATCCAAGATGCTAATTTTAAAAAATATATGCACCCCTATGTTTATTGCAGCACTATTTACAATAGTCAAGTCTTACAAACAACCGAAATGCCCATCGGTAGATGACTGGATTAAGAAACTGTGGTACATCCTAGGTATTTATCCTGAAAAACCCAAGACACTAATTCGAAAAAAATATATGCACCCCTATGTTCACTGCAGCACTATTTACAATAGCCAAGACTTGGAAACAATCAAAATGCCCATCGGTAGACAACTGGATTAAGAAACTGTGGTACCTTTACACAATGGAATATTACACAGCTCTAAAGAAGAAAAATCATACCATTTGCAATGATACGGATAGACCTAGAGAACATTATGTTAAGTGAAATAAGTCAGTCAGAGAAAGACAAATACCATATGATCTCATTTATATGTGGAATCTAAAGAACTGAATAAATGAGCAATGTAAACGGAAATAGTCTTAGAGACACAGGGAAAAAACTGATGAGGGCTAGATGGGACGGGGATGGGCATGAGGGAGAAAGGGAAGGGATGAGGTAACATAGACTGATAACTGCAATACTAGTGCAGAGACAAAAGAGACAGTTTAGGGAATATAATCAATAAGGTTGTAAATTTTTTTTTTAGGGGAACAGATGGATGCATGTCCTTTTAGGGAGATCACTTCATGGATAGTGTGGTGGCCTTACCACCGCACTATCCATCTGAAGCTGCTGCTGAACAATATTATATGTCAACTATAATTTAACAAATATATAGTCATGGGATGTGGAATATACTGTAGGGACGGAGTCAATGGAATTGTAATAGGTATGTATGATACCAGGGGTGTGGATGGGGGGAGGGGGGAGTCACTTTGTAAGGGGTGAAAAAAATAACTATTGGCTTGTTTTGTACATCTGTAACTAATAATAATAATAATAATAATAATAATAATAAAATTAAATTAAAAAAAGAAACTGTGGTACATTTATACAACGGAGTATTACTCTGCTATAAAGAAGAATGAAATTGTACCATTTGCAATGATATGATGGACCTAGAGACTATTATTTTAAGTGAAATAAGTCAGTCGTGGAAAGACAAATACCATATGATCTCACTTATATGTGGAATTTGAGAAACTGAATGAATGAGCAAAGGAAACAGAAACAATCTCATAAATATTGAGGGAAAACAGGGTTGCTAGTTGGGAGGGGGGTGGGGATGAGGGAGTAGGGGAAGGGATTAGACAGCATAAATAGGGAACTACAGTATTGTCACAGGGATATGAAAGACAGTTCGGGGAATATAATAATGTTGTAAATATTTTGTGGGGTGTCAGTTGGTCACATGTCTTGTTAGGGAGACCATTTCATGGATACAGTTGAGGCTTGATCACTGCACTGTACACCTGAAGCTGATGTTGTATAATATTGTATGCCAACTGTAATTGAATATATAGATAGTCACGGGATGTGGATTATACAGTGGAAGAGAGTCAAAGGAATTGTAATAGATAGTATGATATGGGGGGAGAAGTGGGGGATAGAATTGAGGGAGGGGGTTTTTCACTTTGAGGGATAAAAAGTATAACTATTGCACTGTGTTGTACACCTGAAGCTAATTAAAATAAATAACTTAAAAAAAATGTGGTTAAAATCAGCATAAGGTTCTACATCAGAAATAACTATCATTGTAATTCACAACATTACTAGATTAAAAAGAAAACACACACATTTTATCATCGTTATAGAAAATTCATATGACAAGGTTTAATATTTTATGATTAAAAAAATACTTAACTAGTGGTAAATGGGACTTTTCTTAATTTGATATAGTATCAAAACCTATAATAAAATTTAGGCTTAATTGACAACTGCTTAATACATTTTCTTTAACACTGAATAAAAATCAAAGATGTTCATTAACACCTCAACTGTTCAATAATATACTGGGGGTCCTGGCTATCACTGTATGAGAAAACAAAAAGAAATAGGGGCATAAACATTAGAAGGGAAAAGAGAGAATTTATGATTTGTAAATAATAAGAGCATCTTAAGAAAAAAAAAAATCAATATTGGGTTAAAAATACAAAGAAATACCAGAATACTAAGTATATTACTTATACTACAAGTAATAATAGTATTAGCATACTTAATATATACTATATACTTATTACTTTCATATATATAAGCATATTATAGTAATTATAATAGTAAGTGCATTCTACTACTAGAATATTAAGTATTTTTATAAAAATATTTTCATAAAAGAATGGTGATTTTAAATTCAAATACAGCAAGGATAAAATACAAAAAAAAATAAATATCAGGATAGGGCAGTTTGCACGATTGTCTCCCTCTCACTATCCTAAAAAATTTATAAGGTCATGGCTACATCTGAATCACTTCTGTTGCCCTAGGCTGTGTTTTTCATCCTGTAAGCAACCAATAAAGAGCTGAAGGTGTAGCCTAGACATCAAGGGACATATGCATGTGTTGGAATCAATCTGAGGGGAGACTGAGCATCAGAACTGAGAGACATAAAAAGTGCTATGTAATCAGCCAGCCAAGCTTTCACACCAGATCTGGTACATGTCCCAACTTCCACATGGCAATGAACTACATTGACACAGAAAAGAGTAGAACTGTTTACCTACTTCACTTTGTTCTCTGCCTGAGTAGTGGTGAAGGCTAAAAGCATACAACTTTTGTTTGCTTGTTTGTTTGTTTATTTGTTTGTTTTTTTAAAGTCTTTTTCACTTTTCCATTTCCAAATTCTGTCCCTGGTGAAATGTATGCATATTTCCATTACTTTCCTTCTTTTGATTTATATTCTTAGAAAAGGAAATACGAATTAGCACTAATCTGAAGACTGCCTTAAGAGTACTTTCTCCAGCATCAATCTTCATATATTATTTTATTTTTTACCTTCAGCTCTGAGAACTACAAAATGTATCTAATGATATGCACGTAAGTCATAAAATTTATTTTTGTTGGTAACATAAACATTCCTTTTATTGACCAAAACTTTAATTGTATCTATAGTCTGATTTTTGACCTATAAGAAAACAAAAAAGAATGTTTTTTGTTTTTAAATACAAGTAAAAGAAACCAATTCAAGGAAAATTATCTTCCTAGTTAATTCCTAAAAAACAGGTTAAGCTTCCCAAATTACAAACTCCTTAAAATTGAAGCTGAGGAAACAATTCCTAAAATTTAGCTAAATTTTGATACAAAGATTTTTGGGAATTTGGCCAAATAAGGGTAACCATACTGATAGTTACACTAATAGTACTAGTTACTGTTTATTAATCTTTTGTTATGACACAGGGTCAATGTTAGTAATTTCCATGACATATCTTAATTACATTAATACTTAAGATGAACAAGTGAAGAGAAAGCCACACCACTATAATCTAATAATAATATCCAATGTCTGATCACACAGTGTGATTTATTTCTGGGTTTGTTTGTGAATAACTCAGTAAGCCATATGGTTTTCCATAGGCTAGGCCAAGGAATGTAGTGTTTTATATTGGCATGACACATTTGTAAAGATGTCTAGATACTATGGTAATAAGTGCTATATAAATACACAGAGTTGAGGGAAAAAATGTGTGTCACCAACAAAATGATTTCTACATTGTACATTCAACATTCGTTTAAGCATCTCATTTTCATCAGATGAATACATCTGTTTTTAATTTTGCATTCAATAATTTGCAGAGCAACCCAATTCTTAGATTGCTTGGGCTTTGCAAATTGGCTTACAAAGGATAACAATGAGGAAATGAAAATATTTTAGAAATGATTTCAAAAACAAGAAGCTGAGTGATGAACTGAACTAAGTTATTTGGAATCATGGATTCCTTTTCAAATGAACTATTTTTAAAGATAGCTTCATTATTGACTTATATATCTTTTATGGGAGGTCAGGTACTCCTTACTATGCTGAGATCCTCTAATTCCATGAAGTAATATTCTACCAAAGGGAAGCAAAATAGATTAATGCATTGTGATTATTTTTCTTTTTCTTAGGCAAGCTAATCAAGATATGTATGTCTTTCTTGGAATTCAGAGTTACAAAGGAAACAGCAGCCACCTAATCTCTTACCCAAATCCTTTTTTGGATATTATACTCATATATTATGTATGTTTCTATTGCTTAATAGAAAGAAACTTCTCTCTCAGTGTCACAAATAAGAGAGTTATGACAGCTATTCACATGGTTCAAACTTCTACATTAAAGGGTCACCTTTGTATGGAAAGGAGTTTATCAGACTGGGATCTCCAGGTGCAAAGTCCTTTCTTAATTTTACCTCTTTTTTAAAATTAATATTTCATTTGAAGACTATTCAAAAGCTTTGCTCAACCAGCATACTTTAGCAATGAGTATTATGACTGCCATATATTGTTTGCTTTTTTCTGTCATAGCATTTATTGTCCACAATTGATGATTACTCAAGGTTGTTTTTAATATAGTCTCAACTCACAGATTGTGTTTTCCTTTTGCTAGTTTTACATTCTTGGTCAAATTATTTTCTGAGTTTCATTTGAAAATGCCAATAATAACAATATGAAATGAGATTCTGAAAAAAAAGTCTCTAATGTAAGATATGATACATTGTAGATGCTCATAAACTTATAACTTTTATCATCATATTCCATTATAAGTAAAAGACTTCAGTGTAATTACATAAATATTGGGTCTTTGGAAAAGTCATGACACATGTTTGCAACATATGGCACTAGTTCATTTTTGGAAGTACTAGAGTCATTTGCATCTATGTTATTGCTGTCATTTGACAACTAACAGTTCTAGCTTAATTCTAAAAAAAAACTTGAATGATTGGTTGAGTTTTCGAGATTTCACAAGTTGAAGATGGAAGACCAAACTGCACATTTTTGCCATATTTTACTGTTTTACTTCCATAAAGGGAAGAATGTGCATCAAGCTTGTGAAAAATTGCATAAAGTTTAGGGTGACAATGCTCTACAAGAACATCAGTGTCAACAATGGTTCATGAAATTCTGTGCTGGTGATTTTGATCTCAATGACTCTCCTCGGTCAGGGAGGCCCACCGAGGTTGATGACGACAAAATAAAGGCACTGATCAAGTCAAACACGACACAAGAGATTGCAGAAACATTGAACTTCCACCATTCATGCATTCATGACCACCTGAAGAAGCTGGGATACATAAGCAAGATCGATATTTGGGTTCCCCATGAACTCAAAGAAGTTCATTTGACAGCATGCATAAACATCTGCAATATGCTCATTAAACATGGGGAAAACGATCATTTTTTTGAAGTGACTGATAACTGGTGATAAGAAGTGGATTGTTTACAACAATGTGGTCCTGACATGATGATTCGCCTCAAACGACATCGAAAGCAGACATTCATCAGAGGAAGGCTATGCTCTCAGTGTGGTGGGATTTTAAAGGTGTCATGTTTTTCAAGCCCTGCCAAGGAACCAAACAATCAATTTGAATGCGTGCTGTCAGCATTTGGACAGTTTGAATGAATCCATCATCCAGAAACGTCCAGAGGTTGTTCATTGTAAAGGAGTTGTGTTCCATCGCAACAACAAGAGATCACACACAAGTTTGATCACCCATCAAAAATTATTGGAGCTTGGATGGGATGTGTTGCCACACCCACCATACTCGCCTGACATTGCAACATCAGACTTCCACTTGTTTCTCTCTCTTCAAAACTCTTTGCGTGGTATCACGTTCAATTCAGATGAGGCTGTAAATCAGCACTTTGTTCAGTTTTTTGCAAATAAAGACAGGTCCTTCTATGAACGAGGAATTATGAAGCTCAATGAAAGATGGCAAAAGGTTATTGAACAAATGGGCAATATATCATTGATTGATCTTTGTTCTTTATACAAATAAATGACCTTTGAAAAACAGACAAAATACATCATGACTTTTCCAAAGACCCGATAGCATTTGATATTCGGTATCTACTATGAAATCATAAAGAATTGAGTGTAATAGTTTTTCCTGATAGTTATTAATGTCATGGTATATAAAATTATTTCCATATGTTTAAAATATCTCCTCTGGGGCCGGCCCAGTGGTGCAGTGGTTAAGAGTTAGCTTGGGACGCCAGCGGCCCTGGTTCGGATCCCACATATGAGGGCCAGTGACACTGCCCTCTAAAAAAATAAATAAATAAATAAAATAAAATAAAATAACATATCTCCTCTGATATACAGTGAAACCTTGGATTGTGAGTAGCTTGGTTTCCGAGTTCCACCAGACAAGCAAACATTTCCAATACATTTCAATGTGGTAAAAGCGATGTCTTGCAATATGAGTACTAGTTTGTTTCTGGGACAAATCATACTCACAAACCAAGGCATTACTTTATTATTATAGACAATCTGTAAAGTAGTGCTAAAATAGTGAGTTAAAAATAATTTATCAACTGTAGAAACAATAGAAGAGTAACAAAATTTAAAGTATATTATGTACAAGTACTTGGAATAAGTTCAGCATCATGGGTTAGTACAAAAGTGATGACACATGATAAAAGTTCAGATGAATGTTTGAAATAGGAGTCTATTTCATTCCTGAAGGAAAAGTCTGATGATACTTAATGACTAATACGTCTAGCAATATATTAATACTTTTGACTTTAATTGCTTTGATTAAATTTTAGTACTCAGACAATTCTTTCATATTGCTTCTATTATTTACTTAATGAATAATACATTCTCCTGGAAAAAATACATTTTCTGTGTCATCTCAAGCTCTGTTAGAAAGGTTAATGTGTTATTTTATAACACTCAAGATGTGTGAGGTAGTAAAGTTCTATTCAGACAAGCAGAAATGCCAGGGCATTTTTAATAAGACCCTAGATGAAATGCTAACATATGTTCTGGGGAAAAAAAAAAGTTTCTTTTAAGAAAATGCATAGGAAATGTCATGTTTTTCTGTGCTATTTCAGTTATAGATAAGATTTTCTTTGGTGAAATTACCAAGGAAACTCTTTTCCAATTCCATATTATTCCTGAATGTTAGTAATGCTAAAGAATCTAAATTCTGAATTTTTCTCTCTTTCTGCTATTACATTATATTAACACATTTTATACTGAAACAATTATTCTGGGGACAATGCGGCAGAAAGATGGTTAACAGATATGATTTATTATTATTATTTTTAAATAAAAATAGTATATTCAAGGTGTTCAACATAATTATTCAATATATATATATATATCCATAGTGAAATGATTACTATAGTCAAGCTATATATCTATATCCATCCATTCACAGTCATTATTTTTTGTGTGTGGTGAGAGTATCTGAAATCTATTCTATTAGCAAATTTCCAGTATCTATGATAGTATTATTAATTATAGTCATCTCATCATAGTTTACATTAGATCTCTATTCTTATTCATCTTGTATAACTGTAACTCTGTACCCTTTGACCAGTATCTCCCCATTTCTCCCACCTCCCTGCCCTTGGTAACCACTGTTCTACTTTCTGCTTCTATGTATTAGACTTTCTTAGACTCACATAGAAGTAAGTTCTTTTTTCATTGCTATTCTTGAAACCTACTGATAAAATTACTTATTTCTCATGGGAATGTGGAATGTTTCTTAACTCTAGTCTAAAAGTCTGGGTTCAGTCTAGATCTGTATTTTTTTTGTCCTATTTCTTCAGTTGTATGATAACTTATAGAAAAATTCTCTTTCCCAAATGTCAATTCAATATTTAAAACAGACAAATGATTTCTTACCTATTTAGAAATCTGTCCCTATGAAAATGAATATTTTCCTTTGATGTAAATATTTTAAGACCACAATGAGATATCATTAAATATCCAGTAAAACAGTTAAAATTAAAAAAAAAAAAACAATGGTGACCATATCAAATATCTGTGAGGATATGGAAAAACTCTCACATATTGCTGGTGGAAATGTAAAATAATGCACCCTGAAAAATGGTTTGGCAAATCTCTAAAAATATACTCTTCATACAACCTAAGAATTGTACTTCTGGCATTGATCCAAAGAAATGAAAAGTTATGTCCACACAAAAACATGTAAATGACTGTTTATAGCAGTTTCATTTGTGAATGCCCCCAAACTGGAAACAATCAAAATGTCCCAGGCGAATGGTTAAGCTAACTGTGTTACCTCCATACTAAAGATTACTACTTAGCAAAGAAAACTATCAACTATTGGTGAATAGCGGCAAGTTCTACAGATATCAGAGACAATATGCTGACTTAAAAAACATACATATCAAAAGGTCATATAATATATAATTTACTTATAACATTTTTGAAATACATTATAGAGATGGAAAAATACACTATTGGTTGCTGGGGATTAGGGATGGTGGTTGGAGGAGGGCGTTGGTGTGACGGTAAAGGAGTAGCATGAGGAAGACATTTTGGTAATAGAACAGTATATTGATTGGGGTGGTGGTTACACATATTTACCCATGTGGTAAAAAGACACAGAACTTACACATATTTTGTCTTTGTCATATTCTGGTAAATGGATGATGGATACACAGGAACTCTCTGTACTAATTTTGCAACTTCCTTTAAATCTATAAATATATAAAAATAAAGTTTTCAAAAAATTCTAACTGAAAAATGTTGGGCAGGTGGAAGATTATGGAGGTAGGGGAAGTTTACACTAATTGATGTCAGAGTCATATTAGATATATTCATTGCACTCCTCTTATAAGAAAAAAATCTATTATACATATTGATAAACACAGTTTATTTATTTATTTAAATTTTATTTTATTTTATTAGTTTTAGGTGTACAACACAATGCAATAGTTATACTCTTTACCCCCCAAAGTGAAAACCCCCCTCCCCCAGTTCGCCACCCACTCCCCCCCCATATCATACATATCCATCACAACTCCCCTGACTCCCCTCCACAGTATACTCCACATCCCGTGACCATCCACATATTCAGTTGCAATTGGCATACAATACTATACAACATCAGCTTCAGGTGTACAGTACAGTGATCAAGCCTCTACTCCATCCATGAAGTGGTCTCCCTAACAAGACATGTGACTATCTGACACGCCGCAAAATTTTTACAACATTATTATATTCCCCGAACTGTGTTTCATATCCCTGTGGCAATATTGTAGTTGTCTATTTATGCCGTCTAATCCCTTCCCCTTCCCCCACATCCCCACCCACTTCCCAACTAGCAACCCTCAGTTTTTCATCTACGAGTCTGTTTACTTTGATCGTTCACGCAGCTCTTCAGACTCCACACACAAGTGAGATCACATGGTACCTGTCCTTCTCCGACTGACTTATTTCTCGCAACATAATAGTCTCTTCACAACATTATCAATTACATTCCCAGAATTGCCCCCATATCCCTGCGGCAACATTGTAGTCCCACATACACTGTCCAAAACCTTCCCCCTCTCCATCTTCCTCACTCCCTCCCAGCCAGCAACCATCAGTTTTTCCTTTATATATGTTTGATATGACTTCAATCTACTTAAATTGTCTCTCTGGGTTAGCTTGTTTAAGTTTTATTAAAAAAATAGAGAAAATAATATTGAAACTAACAGACATAGAATTGTTTTCAATATGTTCTTCACAATAATAGTTATAGCTTAATATTTATCAAATTTTACATATTTCAATGGCACATTTTATACATACTTATAGCAACTTTACAGATAATACTGCTTTTCCCATTTTATAAAATAATGAAAGTGAAATTAGGAAAGATCATTCTATTTTGAACGGGCAAAACTAGGATTTGAAATGCAAAACTGTCTAATTCCAAAGGCCTAGTGGCTAATTCTGGTATGTTTGGTGATGAAAGTTTTAATTCTTAAAAAATATTCTACAGGCTCTGAGTAACAGCAGTTCAATGCCTGGCCCGAGCTGAGCTGCCAACAGGTGGCAGGATGGTTCAGTTTAAAAAAAAAAAAAAATTCTAAATGCCCTTAGGAATAACTCCATGTATTCAATAAAAAAAATGTTTCAATTAAAGTTTATTGTAGGGCCAGCCGAGTGGCACGGTTGGTTAAGCGCTGGCTTGGGAAGCCAGCGGCCCCGGTTCAGTCCCACATGTGAGGGCCAGTGACACTGCACTCAAAATAAATAAATAAATAAATAAATAAATAAATAAATAAATAAAAATTAAAAAAAAATAATAAATAAAGTTTATTGTGGTGACAATTGTTAGTAAACAGACAGAAAAAGTAGAGAATCATATGACTTCACTGATATATGGTATATAAAACTGAAAACAACAAAAGAACAAGAGGAACAAATGAAGAAACAAAAACTCACAGACACAGACAATAATTTAGTGGTTACTAGACGGTAAGGGAGGGGGGTGAGGAATGGTAGATGAGGGTAAAGGGATCAAATATATGGTGATGGTGATGGAAGAACTGACTCTGGGCAGTGAACACACAATGGGATACATAGATGATATATTACAGAATTGTACACCAGAAACCTATGTAACTTCACTAACAATAGAATTTTTAAAGTTCTCTGCATAAAAGAGATATGAGACAGTTCCATATTATTCATATCTTCTAATCGAGGGTTTAGCTTAGTGCCCTTAATCCACCACACTATTTTATTTCTCTAAACTTTTCCAAATATTGATAACCTTGCTTGTAAAATTACTTTCCTATATGCCTGGAAAACTCTGGTCCATCCTTCTACTTCTAATCTCTGCTGTCCATAGACTAAGTACACATTCCCAGTACTGCTCAAATTATATTGTAATTCATTTATTTACATGTCCTTCTCAATAGATAGCAAATTCCATTAGGAGTGGAATTACTTCCTAGTCATATTTATAGAATCTGCATGAGATGTGTACTAATATTAGCAAAAGATTGTTGAATGACACAGTGACTATTAACTTGATTCACCAATATAAGCACTAGTATTTTTTTGTTTCTCATGTAATTGTATTTAACACACATCGTCCTAAGGTTTCTCTTGCTTCTGTGTAATACTGTATTTGGAGACTCTGATTATCCGCCTGATATCTGCCCATTATTATGTAATCCCATCAAATCCATAATGTCCTTCTAATTTCTAGGGGAAATATCATGATTACAAACTAATAAATACTCTTTTAAATTGCATAAACTGTAATTTTCTCTCTTCAAACTCAAATAAATTCACATGGAGCATTATATGCATATAGCCTATATACTTCATCTGCTTAGAAAAGGTAGTAAGTGTAATTCTAAGTAATTTCTTGTTCCATCTTATAAGAATTTATGTACACAATTTCATTAATGTGCTTCTTTTACTGCAAGCTGCTCGAGGAAAAATGATAACAGCTTTTTCTTGGTACTTGGTTTAGCAAAAATTTACTTTATATATAATTGTGGAGAAAGATTAAGAAGGAAAAGTAAAGCTAAAACTGGAAGAACAAACAAAGAATTTATGACGGATATAAAACAACTGCCAAAGGTATGTTGGACCTCAGAAGTCCAACATCGTAAAAGGATTTTATCAATTACTAGTACTACATAGTGATTTATGTTCATTTTCAAAATAGTGTGCCAACTGGAGATTTTGTAGAATAAAAAACTTTAAATCTATCTTCTATCTATCATCTATCTATCCATCTATCCATCTATCCATCCATCCATCCATCCATCCATCCATCCATCCTATCTATCATTTACTAATATTTCAACAAAAGCAAAACAAATAATTTCTTAAACATAGAAATCTTCAAATTTATGACCATTATAAGCCAAACTAGTGACAAAAATATTCTTGGAAACACTGCAAGTATTATTGCTAATTATTGCAGTTTTGCTATGCATTGTACAATATTGTCACTTAACCATATGGGAAGCAGTTGTTGTTTTCATAGTGATCCAAATGTATATTTAACAGAGTAATATGTGAGCTGAAAGCAATAAGTGAGATGTATTTGAAGTAAACAAGACACTTAAAGAAATATCCTCATTAAAGTAGATCAGGGTTTTTACAATTTCAATTCAAAACACTAAAGCAGAATGTTGACAGGTATATTATTAAAACTGAGAGTTCGCAATTTTGATTTGATTTGATTTGTGACTATAGCTTTAGCAATCATGTTTCCCCCCTCTCTCTACACCCCTCATAAACCTAGCTTTTCCCCTAGATAATCAGAAGATTATCTGTTGCCACCCTTGAGGCAACAGGAGACAATAGCCTGGGTCTGACTAATGGTGACAAGGTCCAGACTTCTGACAGACTAAAGGTAACATCTACCTCTAAGTTATCTTCCAGCTCCTGAGCCCTAAAGTGGAAGGAACTCCTGGTTACTTTTCCATGAAGCCGGACAGAGGGATATCAGAGCTGACCTCAAAGTTGTCATTAAGACCTGAAGAAATGGTTTATCACCCTTAACTCACCTATGACCCATCAGCTCCCAAAACAACTCCAAACCCTTAACCCACAGTGTCTCCTAATTTCTCCCAATATAATCTGTAACCTACATGTCATCAGAAAGTCTGATCTTTGAGAGAACCAGCTCCAAGCACTCCAGATTGGCCAATTCAATATTACACTACTTTCGTTTCTGCATTGCTCCCCTGTGTCTGCTCTTCCTTTAAAATAACCAGCCCAAGATAATCTTTATGCCAAAGAGGCATATTTTGGAGTAGTTAATTCTGCTCCTCTTCTCTTGCATTTGGAGAATATGCTCATATGCCAATCACAGTGGAATATTGGGTTATGTTGCTCAGTATGTGATGTATGTCAGAACATGCGGATTTTAAAAATTCTTATCTTGTAAACCTTTTTCCACTTAAATGCATGATTTCTTTAAACATAGTTTTAGAATGAGTTTCTATTAGAAAAGGAGAAATATTCTTTAATATGCTTATATATCTACTTTACCTCCTGGGCTTGTGATAACTTTGAATATTGGACAGGGCTATTTAACAGGTTATCCATGTCATTTTTACACTTTCTCTAAAATTCATACTAAAACCAATCCTGCCCTCTAGATTCTGTATTATGCCAGATGGTGTCTTCACAGTAATATGTTCTTAAATTGGATGATTACTTTAATAGCCTACCAAAGTTATGCTGCTTTGAATGGTTGCACATTGCAAATGAAGCCAAAACTTTCCTGTAAGGTAAATACTATTACCGTGAAGCAGTTTTGAAACTATTTTATGATCTCTCTCAATGCCAATATTTTGCACTTTGATAAAACATTTTTTGGAGAATTACTTTTGTAAAATATCATTTCAATGTTAAGTTGATGATCATATCTAGAAAAGATAAAACAGAATTTCACGTTAATTATCTGTATAGAGCTATTTGTGACATTGAAGTTATAGAAAATCAAATTAGTAATTTCCATTGTTGAAGTATTTAATTAGTAGACTTTCAGAATATACATTGAATCATTTCATATGTCAATACTGAACAAAATATCATCACTCTTTATGTCTACTGAAGGTAATTTTGGGCAATTTTGAAATAATTATAAATATAATTAGTAAATTAAATAATCTTGGTTTAGTTATAGATGTAAAACTTCAGAATAAACTTCAGTTTTTGGAAACATTCACAGTAGTTTTTATTATACAATCGCATTTTCTAAATAACCAATTTTAATGTAAAATTTCTAAAACATAAACTTTTCAGATGGAAAATTTCTGTGCACCATTTACTTTCCAATCAATTAAAATTAAGCATATATACCGAAGAAAATATAAACTTTTATAATGGCTCATTTACATTGTCCTAACTATTAATTATGATGCAGTGTTGAAATAATTTGCTACAGATGTAAACACAAATAGATTACTTATATTATACATAGAGTAACTGGGACAGCAGTGCTGAGCCTGGATTTACTTTCACACAGTATTTTGATGTCAAATCGATTTTTGAACAGTTGATTCTTTTCGCAGAAACACAAAGTATCAAAGACCAAAGCAGCCACTTATTACTATTGTAAAACATTATATAAAAGGAGCCACTTCAAAATGGAGTCAGAGCTGCCATCCCAAAGAAACTGCCTTGTAGGTCTTATTGCTAAAACCTTTGGAATATTAAAACTAGGTGGAAAAAACAACAACAACAACAATAACAAAAAAAAAACCCAAAACCTTTAGACTGGGCCTAAAGCAGATTTGTATTTCAAATAACTGTTTGCGAAGATAACAGGGAAGCAGACATTATGAGTGCTGCTCTGAAAATTAAAGACATTCTTTACATCACATTTTAACATCACTATGTTAGCATATTTGCACTTACAGAAATTATTTTCTTAGCTTATTAAAACCCATAGAAATTGCTTCCTTCTATTCATGTAATTATTATCCTTCCCTTTCTCATAAATACCCATTGCCTTCCTTCACCTCCTATTCAGAACACTATTTAGATTTCTGTCTTAATGAGTGTTTCCAAACTAGCTATTCTTCTGGTTCTCAAATAAATGCATGTTGCCTCTCACTTTGGCCTTTTATTTTTAGGTTAACCCTATCTAGAAAAACCCTCTCCAGTTTTGTTGTTAATGTCTGACTAGTTTCTCAACTTATTAAAAGATAACATATAATTCTGAGCACGCTAGAAAAGGGACTATGTGTTTCCTTGACAATTTATAAGTAATGTGGTTGCTTATTTCACCGCTTCCTGGTATACAGGGCAGCAAAACAAAATCTTACTTGTGTGAACTCTCACAAATTCTCTCTTCTCTCCCATATTATTCCCTAGGAAAAATTTTATCTTTGCCCTACTGGGGCCTAGGCATTTACTATGAAAAATCCGAAGACTGGGTGAGGTCAAATGCTGAGATGCCCTGAAGTAGCTTGACTAACTTATTTTGGAAAGGCAGGGCAGGGTTACTGGTAAAAAACAAAAACGAATAGACCTAGAAAGAAGGTGGTTGGAGAAAGGTCAGGATATTCAAAGTAACAGTTATCTACTGGACACCATAGTGCCTATAGTTAACCATACTCTACAATATACTTAAAATTTTGCTATGAGGGTATATCCTATGTTGAGTGTTCTAATCACAAAAAAATAAAATAAAGAGGCAGGAGGGAAAAATAATAAGTGGAGGAAACCTGGGAATTTGGTAATAAATAAAAACATTTCAGGGCAGCAGCAGGACAAGAAAGATCTTGAGAGAGACACATGCAAAATCTATTTAAGAAGCTTTATATCATTATATGAATAGGATTGTCTTTTGCCATTTTTCAACAAATTACTATAAACATGAACAGTTATTCAAATTATTTCATGATGTCTAATTGGTTTGTCTTTATATGTGACACCCTTTCAGGATCAGATGCTTGCATTGTTTTGCACTGATGTGTTATGCTTTTAGAGGAGTTATGATAGGGTTTTTGCATAGGCTTCTCCAGAAAGCCCCATTTTGTGGTCAGAAGACAGTGAGAGAAGTAGAAATTTTATTAACATATATAAAATACAAAGGACCACACGTGACATTTAATAATCACTTAACAATTTTTCCCCTCTCTTCATTTATACTAGCTACATCTTTCAATACTTTTGCATGCATGTATGCACACACACACCACCACCAAATCTGCTGCTACTGGACAAGTTTTTGTAGACTGCATAATAGAATATAAACTGAAGGTGAGTGGCTCCAATCTTCATACCATGTAAGTATCAACTGATATACATTAAAACTATATGATATCTTTACCTCACAACTGATATCTTTATGTCATTCTGTCTTTTTAATATTATGAGCTTTTATTTTTGTTGATTATAACGTAATTTTTAATGATTTTACTGATCCATAAATCATGAGGCATCATATATTACATTAATTATTCAGAAATCATAGCATTATTAAACAAATGTAACATGATGAAAATGGTTGTATTAAAATATTAGCTGGACACAACAGAATATAAAATAATATTTGCAAAACCATCACAACAATGTAAAAGTACTGCCTAGGGGAAATGCATGAAAGGAACATTAATAATCATTAACATGATAAAGCATATGAAGTTACCGTTATACTCCTCATTTAAATGTTTTGTGATTACAGAGCCATACATTTCTTTTGTTTTCTATAATAAATAATCCTATCTCTTTTACTAAAGTTAAATGTTAAATAACACATTCTGATATTTATGCAAAGTAAAGTGATTTAAATTAAACACAATTTACTTCCTATAAGTTACAGAGCTTATAGAAATCGTGGAAGTTTAATGGGATAGTTCACAAAAATGTTACTTTCATATCCATTACTTCTGTTGGCATAAAACAAGGTATGAACATCTGCTTGAAACATGTATTCTTTCCAGACCTATTAATAGGCAGTATCTACAAAGCAAAGCAATTCAGTGAGAGCTACCAAAGTTAAAAAGTCTTCTGATTTGGCCTGCCAAGTGGTGCAGTGGTTAAGCGCTAGCCGGGGAAGACAGCGGCCCCGGTTCAGGATCCACATATGAGGGCCAGTGACACTGCCCTCAAAACAAACAAACAAACAAACAAAAAAACAACTTTCCTTTACACTAAAAAATCTTCTGATTGTTTATCAGTCCAAATCCAATCTATGCCCAATTTCTCTTTTATAAATAAAATTAAGTATTAGTCAAAACAACTGCAACATATTGAAATATTTTAGGAAATTATCTTTTTTTTTTTTTTGAGGGCAGTGTCACTGGCCCTCATATGTGGGACCCGAACCGGGGCCGCTGGCTTCCCAAGCCAGCAATTAACCACCGCGCCACTCGACTGGCCCAGGAAATTATCTTTTAAAAAGCATTGCACGTATGTTATTTATTCCTCTTTATAGTAAGTATAAAAAACTACAAATCTCAGATCCAAAGTTTGGAATATTTTCAGAGGTGAACACTTTAACTATACATTAAACAGATTTGATACTTATCAGCTAATGTTTGTGACACCTACTTTCCATTACCTAAAAATAGGTTTGTCAGATTTCACCCATCCACTCACCATACAGAATATTCAGTCTTGCAGAAGCATTAGCATTTGAGGCTTCAAGCTATTTTTGGCTGTTGGGACCTAGACAAACTTTAATTCTGGAGACATTTGCAATTTTGCTAAAATATGTCCAAAGTTTTCCTAAGCCTACTTCCACATAGCATTAGTTATTTAATAGGTCCTTAATCTGCCTAACACTTTCATATGGAAGCATGCCAAAGCTAGAGAGAAACATCTAGTAACTGTGACTCCTTCCAATACTCATCCTTCAATATTTCCTTAATTTTAATATAAAGAAGGGACAAAGGAAAGCAGGTAATACCAAATCTCCTTTATCTATGTTCTTTATGAAGTACATCCAACCTCGGTTTAATCCTGATACACAAATATTTACCTGGGTTTTCTTACTATAAAAGTTGAATGGGCTTTATTATTTCTTTTGGTGTTCATCCTCAACACTACAGCTTCCAACCATCTCTTCCCATTCACTTTTTTTTCAGGGTAACAAATATTTTATGCTGCAATGTCTTCATCTTTGAAATAAAATTTTTGAAAGCGTGGATCATTAAGATCTATTTAAAGATGAAAGTTTTTGAGACTACACAGAATAGTTACATCTTTATCATTGTATTTCAGAGTAAGCTATCCTTTTGCAAGAATGCCATGGAAAAATCCATTAAAAAAAAAAAGCACAGATTCAGATTCAGTTGGACTGGAATCTGAAACATGAATGATCTCACAAGAGTTTATGTTGGCCTTCTCTAAAGATTCTAATAGATTCCTGGGAGAATTTGTAATTTCTGTTTGTGTTTGATTAAATATAGTGATGTGAAGGCATTCACTTTTCTATAAATGGCTTTATCACCCATTTTGGGGGGAGGAGTTTCTTTACTGAATGTGTCTTCTCAGCTAATTGGAATAGTTCACAAGTTGCAGAAGTCATCTTTGAAAATGGGCTGTATTAGGTTTTTTTTTTCTGATCAAATTTAAATGTGTTTTAATATACAGAATGAAACAAAATGTGATAACATTTATAAAACTTAGCAACGTAGCTCCTAGATATATAAATAATAATGTATGTATAATGATTTTTAAACATTAAAATAAAAAAGGAGAAATTTAAATGCTAGCAGCAAGGGAACTATATATATGCATGTGTATATGATTCTGTTTTTGAGGATTTGAGGTTGTCAGAGAAAGTGAGATGAACAGCAAATGATGTAGGAAGAAGTCATTTGATTCTTTCTGGATGGCTTTTACATTTTAAGTCAGACAAGACAACTATTCAGAACAGATAATCCAATTTAACAATAAACTACCCTATAATGTATGTGTGATTTTAGTTACTCAGATGTTTAGAGTTCAAAAATTAAAATGCAATGGAATGACTTATAACTGTTAAAGATACAACCCATTAAACCCCTACACCAGTGTTTTCTAAATAAAATCTTATTTCTTAGCCTATTTTTTAGTAATCATCTTCACATCACTAAAATGTTTCAAAATGACCTATTTAATTCCTCATGTGCATTAACTTGAATATGTAATAACCCAAACAAAATGTATTTCCATCTCAAAAGGCATATCATCTCCTTTTTTTTTTTTTTTTTTTGCATCAGGGACAATTTGTCTTTGCCTTTTACTGAATATGTATATACAGAGAGTGCCAAAAAATGTATACACGTATTAAGAAAAGAAAAAACTGTATTAAAATTACACTGATGGTAACTACTTTGAGCATCACTTATAATTGCAGAAGTCAAACATGACTTGTATTCATCGTTTGTTATCAATATAGATTATTACAATTGTAATACAGTTTTTAGTACTATTCTTGTTATGTAATATAGCTTATCCTTTTATTTCCCCTCAAAATTTATCCAAGTATGAGAAGTAGATATTATAGGGTATACAGTGGTATATTACCACAGTTACTGTTTTGAGGAGCTTAGGACATACAAGGAAAAGTATGAAATACAACTATGACTACTATAAGCTTTATTAGGTTGCCATATATAATCTACTATATCATTCATAGAAGAGAGACAACATTTTTGCAATACTGAGATAAGATGTTTCATTAAGAGAGATTCCTGAAAAATTCAGGGACTTGAAAGGTGGGGTGATGCTACTATTAGTTAAGCTTAAGTTACAGTAAACCAAATCTAATATAGCAAATTATTAATATTAACAAAATAGGATTTATAATAGAGGGAACCAGATATATATATATATAAGGTCAATGGAGAGTATGGAGGGCTTGCCCATAAGTGGCTTCCAGGATGGGAATAGAGATGGCTCATGAAGAAAATAGCAATCTTTATCACAATAAAAAAGCTTAGTAAATGAGGAAGTGGTTTCCCAATGTGTGGCACAGAACCACACCACCTCAGATTCTGAGGAGACTACTTTGAAGGTAGCAACATGGGGATACTTCCTCTGGATTAAGAATAAGAAGATGCACGACAAATATAAATTAGGCACATGTCTCATTCCCTCCAGTAAATGTTATTTGAACTTCTAATATGAAGTTCATAAAGCAATACAAGTATTGTATATTTATATAAAATTATATGTATATAAAAATAAAAAATAATTTCTATAATTTATACTCATATGTTTTATGTTGTTGTTTTGACCATCATGAAACTAAATCTGGGTGGCATTAAAATACACGATACAACACACACACAATAACTAACAAAAGGAAAGCTGCATACTATAAAGCTTATACTTAGGGCAGAGATTTTTTTTTTAAAGTTCACTTCAACAACAAATAACTTTTACATACCTGGAAACCACATTTACAGATCATCTATTATAATATCTCAGCTATTAAAATAATTCTTTTAATTTAATAATTATTTCTGGTCTCTCACAGAAGACCATCAGTTACATCCTTTAGTTACAGTGAACTCAATACTCATATACAGCTTGTACCATCTTAAATTATTTTAAATATGTAAAACTATTTCTTACATTCAACTAATATCAGCCTTTTTAAATTTCTATTCATTTACAGGACTGCCCTCAGAATAACAGTGAAAATACAGAAAGCAATATTTAGAGAAGACAGACACTTTTTTTTTCAATTAATTTTTATATGAATAAAATATATGACTACAGTCTAAATACATTCCCAATTGTATTAGGATTCCGCAAAAAGTGAAAAGCAATGGATATAGTGTGTGTGTGTGTGTGTGTGTGTGTGTGTGTGTGTGTGTTTATATATTCCTTATATGTGTGTGTGTATATATATATGTGTATATATATATATATATATACACACACATAGTAGTTATATATGTGATATACACGTATGTGTATATCTATCTATATGTATATCATCTATATGTATATCATCTATATCTATCTATGTATCTATGTATCTATCTATCTATCTATCTATCATCTGTATCTATCTATGTATCTATCTATCTATCTATCATCTATCTATCTATCTATCTAGAGAGATTTATTATATGAATTGGCTCAGAGGATTATGGAGGCTGAGAGGTCCCTCCATCTTCCATCTGTAAACTGGAGACTCAGGAAAGTCAGTCGTATAGTTTGAAGGACTGAGAACTACAGAGCCAATGGGGTAGATTCTAGTTCAAGTCTTAAGGTTTGAGAACAGATGGACTGAAGGCAGAAGATTGACATCCAGCTCAAGCAATCAGTAATAGAGAGACAGAACTCAGTCTTCCTCTACCTTTTTGTTCTATTCAGGCCCTCAAGGAACTGGATGATGCCTACCCACATTCTGCCTTCTGCTTTACTCAGTAGACCAATTCAAATGTTAATCTCTTCAGGAAACACATTCACAGGCACACCAGGAAAAATGTTTAACCAGATGGCTGGCATCTCCTGGCTCAGGCCAGTTTATACAATAAATTAACTATTATACTAATATATCTTCTTATCTACATTCCTTGGGTTCAAAGTTAGTCCTAATGAACCAACATGGGTTTTAAAGGAGTAATTAGTAGCCTTGAATTTGTTCAATGCTATGAAGTTAGTAAACCTGGCACTTCAGGTAAAGAATTTTAATATAAAAGGTAGCATACAGTGACTTTTGGTACACCGAGGTTATTTATCAAAACTACTGAAATACATACATAAATTATGTCTAGCTCATTGCTAAGATATACGTGTAGTTCTACTTCTGTTTTCTAAAGGAAATTAGTAAATGCACAGGAGTAACGGGACATACTTTCCCAAAAGTTCCAAATGCTAAACCACATGACTCAATAACATATTGGATATTGTGAATGCAAGATATCCAAAAGACATTGGAACATAGAGTGCAAACATTATTTCAGTTAATCTTTTTGATGAGAGGATACACTACCCAATACTTAGCCCTAAAACTTAGTAGTTTTACTAGTCAGTCAGGTGTCACAAAACATAGTCATCACATGTCTCCCTGGGCTGTCACTGAGATAACTCTTAGTCATCTACATGTCCTTAAAGCCTAATGCTCAGTTATCTGTCCCACCAAGTCATACAGTTGGGAGTGCACAGCAGCATTACATCATGAATTGATGTGTAGTTGGTGGTGGTCACGTAGGATTGTGAAGTAGCTGGAGCCTGCAGCTGGGGAGAACAACCTTGAGCTACATCCACAGGCCAATAAGAAAAATGAGCAGACAGAAGCATAATCCCAGGAGACATAAACTGGCCCAGGGTCTAAAGTCAGGCATGCACATTAGTTAAAAGGGCTGTCCCACAGTTAACTTTTCCTCATTATCTTAGTGAAAAACACTTTCTTAGGTGGAGAGGTAAGATGCTAATGACACGAGACGCATGCAGTAGCATGTAGGTACATTGTGCGGGTGTGTTGTAGGACCCACCTCAACATACTTTGGAAGGGAAAAAAGAAAAGAGGAGGGGTTTGTGCCCAACCCCAAGAGCCTTAAAACTGCTCTTGGGACTGCACTCCTTTGGTGCACCAAGCTTTCGCTTTAATAAGCCTTTGTCTCTGCAAATGGTTTTGCCCACTCTCTTAATTTCTCTCCTGAGAGAGGGAAGGACTCCTATGCCAGTAACAGAAAGACAGCCGGTGGGCCCAAGCAGGCTCTGGAGGCACAAGTAAGTTACATGAAAAAGTGGCCCAAATGAGGATGGTCTGCACTCCCGCTGTACTCTCTGCTCTTTCAGAGCCTGAACCTATGGCCTCATGGGAATTATCTTGGACCAGCTGACCAAAGAAGCACAAGGAAGTCTGGCAAAGAGATGTGAATAGATCTTTCTGAATGGGCAAAAAATGTGAAGATATTGGTGTCTTAAATGAATACTCACCACGGGATCACCTGAGCAGAGAAAGATTTTTAATAATCAAGTGGATAGGATGACCTGTTTTGTGGATTCCAGCCTGCCTCTTTCTCCAGTCATCCCTGTCATTGCCCAGTGGACTCATGACCAAAGTAGCCATACCGGCAGGTATAGTGGTTATATCAGTTATCACTTTGTTGCCTAATTAACATTCTACAGAAATAGCCATTCTTTTCTGTTTATCAGCCCTGAACCATATTTTCTCCCACTCTAACATATGAAATATGTATGTGCCAAAATGTATAGTTCTTGTATGTGGAAGAGTGAGGAATTATTTTTATATAAAAAAAAATTCTATAGAAGCTCTCTGAAATGAAGTTTTCATCATGCAGCATAATCTTACATTTGTTTTTCTGGGGAAACAGAAATAATAAATGCCATTATTCTTTTGGAGAAAATTCTCTGACCCCTTGGGTTACTGCACAAATGACTAAGGTTGTAACTGTAGTTTTACTCTGAGATAAGCAGAAAATACATTTACTAAAAGTGGAAATGAGAATATATGCTACATTATCTGTTTAGCTACTTTCTATATGCATGGTTAGGAAATCTTTACTGATGATATCAATACATTTTGAATTCTATATGTCTAAAACATTTAACATTAATATGTGCTCAGAATAAAGCATTAACAACAAAAATCATTTTCTGAGGGAATATCATCATCACCACATCAGGCTAAAAACTGTGCTATCATTTTTGCTGCCTCCTATCACCCCATATTCATTCACCTGCTAGGCTCTGATTTTTTTTTTTTTTTTTACATCTTATTATAGTCATTTTTTTCTTCCCATTCCAAATACTACTATGCTAATGAAAGTCTTTGTTATGTTCACCTGGACTATTAAAATAAAATATTTAATATATTTTTCTTGATTATGTTTGTCATGTCAGTTTTTCTAAAACACTATCATATCAGAAATTTCCTATATATTTCCTACTATGTATCATTTACTTCCAGTTGCAGCTCTGTTTAGTCTCTGATCAAACCTAAACAGGTGTGATCTAAGATTGCCTCAGTTTTTGACAGATTCATAAAATCTAGAAGAGCAGGGATATTAACAACTCACAGGGTGAAAGTTTAACCACCGGCTAGGTTTGAGAAGTAGTAGTTAAATTATTCTTTCTCCTTTATCTTCAAGAAGAATAGTCTTGATACAGTTTAAATGGCTTTTCAGGGCACCTCTTTAGGATCAAGCATCAGTCATCATTAGAAGGGACCAGCTTAGTCCAGTTCTTCCCCCATCCCCCACCTCAGTTTCAGTTGCTTGTTCTTCACTTTTGTTCTTTGAGATGTAGTCCCTAAGAAAACAATAGCATTTAAATTTATGCCTCAGGCTCTCTTTTCTTAGGAACCCAGGCTAAGATATAGACATGGGCTTTTCATCCTCTCTTCACATAACTGTATTAACAAAAGCCCAAACCCCTTAATTCTTTAATTTGAAGGAGTTCACAAACTAGGACTGTCTGTATTTCTGATTTACTTTTCCACATGAATTCAACCTAAACTAGTATTTTGAGCATCTTTTCAACATTTTCTATACTAATCTACGATTTCATTGTCCTTCCTCTCTTTCTTCTTTGGAAATTTTACCAATCCTTCAAGAACTCAACTTCTGCCACTTTTACGAAGCCTTCCTGAAACTCAGCCTCTGTGATCTCTTCTCTACATCCCAGTAATTATTGTGAATGCACTTATCAGCCATCATCTTATCTTAAATGTGTTAAAATTGGAGATGTCACCTCAACAACTCTCTTTAGTGTCCTGAATGTTGGAAACTATACTTAATACTTTTTACATCTTTGAAATAAACAAAGTAGTTTATACTGAAAACTGTGATTTTTGAAATAAATATGTGCTTCTGAGTTTCATCATGCTGATTATCTAGTTTTATTGAGGATCAACAAATTTATCTTCAAAAATCATTATTCTGGATTTTATATAAACATTATTTTAAATTTGGCATTTCTTTACATAAATTCAATGCATACCTGATCTCTCCACAGTGTACCATCCATTTGAATTATAGAGTTTCTGTTTGAAAGCAAATCTTCTCCTAATATATCTCACACAAGGAGATTTTAATTCCACTGACTTTTAAATATAGCAATAGTGTGCAAGCTCATTATGAATATTTTATGTATCAGTATTCAGCACTATGTTGTTTGTGGTTGTGTTCAATTTAAATCAGACAGTAACATTAAAACATCCAATTCATATCAGCTTCTCCTCAGTAATTAAAACAATAAGAAAGCTATATTTACCCACAATAATTGTGTTCTGAGAAAATATAAATGGCACTCAAATCTTGATAGTAAATAGTAGAATGTTCCTGTTAAAAGTATTGATGTAGTAAACTCTTCATGAACATGTAAGAAAAAGAAGCTATCATGATAAGTCGTAATGTTTATGTGTCAGTCTAATTGCTCATAATCAAATGGGAGTAACTGTGAAAAGACAAAGAACCAGACAGAATATTCCAATATGCGTATTATGACATAAGTATGGCAATTAAAAACCCCAGAGACTCAAACAATGTTTACTGAGCTGTTATGCATCAATATGCTTATAAAATTGTCATTACTTTAAAAACTTCCTTTGAAATACATATGTCTATATATAGACATACATATACATACAGCAGCTAAATAATATATATATAGATATGAATCCATAAAAAAGCCAAATAACTGTGTCTCAAATATTAACTACCTCAGATATTAACTATCCAATTTGCTTGTTTCTCAAAGTTTTCCTATTCAATGTAATGTACTGGATTTTATTTTTAAACATATGCACATAATTGTGAAGCAAAGTAACTTTAAATTTATTGCTAAACAGGACAATGTCCTTATATGAACCAGAACAATTTCTAAATCAAAGTTTCAAGATCATAGTTACTGTTGAATCAGTATTTCATCAGGCTGATTTCATAAACATAGGAGAAGCAGTGGAGAATAGAGAAGAAAGCAGAAGTTAGGGTCAGAGACTTAAAATGGCAGAACCAGAAGAACTAAAGGAACATTGAGATTTTAAATCAGAACCTGATTTTAAAAGTTTGAAAAATCATATAACAATGGATGGCTGCTTAAAGAGCTAAAATACAAAATGTACCTAACTTTCATCATAAATACCAGCTTCAGTTGTTATACTTCCTTCAGCTTCAACCTAAATACCAGCATTTCTTAATGTTATGGACACTTAGAGTGGGAGAATTTTTTGTGGAATGAGAATGCCATGAGTATTGCAGGATGCTCAATGTATGCAGTTCTTCTCCGCTAACTGTCTGTATTTACCCCAACCTTGAAAACCTCAAACATTCCCATTTCCTGATGCTATATTAGAAATGGTACAGTCTCTAGTTGAACCATGCCAATAAAAGACATTTCTCATAAAAGTCACTTGTATAGCTAATCCAGATTTCTGTAACTTTTGTTTCTCCACGGCAGTATCCAATTTGTGGGAGTAGGGGAATAGTGAAGATGCATATGCCTCCTACTGTTGGCATGCGACTTAGAACAAAACAAAACAAAATCTCTGAAAACCTTCCTGAAGAACATCTACTTCAAATATATAAAATATATATATACACATATGTATTATTACAAGGATGTTAATGAGGGTAAATACAGACCTATTAGGAACTTTGTGTTGAATTTTCTAATCATTGTCAGAATCCAAGTTTACACCAGAATGACAGCCTACACGTTTAAGAACCAATATAGGTCTTAAATGTACAGTAAGGATGTACAGTGTCTGTTGTTCAAGCCCTTTCCTTCAGTGTGGTATTCCATGAGCTCCCTAATATATCTAACCCCGTTACAAGTAGTTATTAACCTGTAAACCCTCAAGGGTTTAGCTCAGTCTTTTCCTTGTTCCTTAAAGTGGGCTTTGTAGCACTTAGAAGAAATCACTAGAAATAGTTTGAAAAGCACACGTCTGAAACTTAAGACTGGGTCTTTGAAGCAGAAGTGACTCAGTTCGTTTTCTTCTATGAATAGAAGTGGTCTTAAAACACAGATACATGACAATATAAAATATTTCAATAAATTAGATTTGAAAGTCTTGTTTCCAGTCCCTTATCATGTAGGACTCTTAATAACCCTAATGTCTCTCCACTTTCTGTTTCATACTCTACCCTGTTTGGAAAGTGATCTTTCTAAAATGTACATGTATTCCACAGCTTAAATATCACAATGGCTTTTCATCACTAACAGAGCAAAGGCCAACTTCTCTAGCATTCTATACTGGGGCTCTAATGATCAAAGACTTCTGTACTTTCCCTCTTTGTTTATTCTTTATATCTTATTATGCAGCCAAGAAGCACTATTAAAACACAGTTTAGGTGTCATCATTCCAAGGAGGCATTTCTTTTTCCTGCCAATCAGGGTTCTGTGTATCTTCTTTACTTACAACCCAGATCATATCACAATCACGGCCATACTACATTGTATCATAGGTATTTCTTCATATTCTCCTGTAAAGTATAAGCTAAGTAAGGACAAGGGTGTACAAATTCATATATACCTCTGTCTCACATACAGCAAGTACTAAATTTCTTAACTGAATGAATTGTTTGGTTTGGACTGCTATGCATTTTGGTAATGTTTTCTAATTGAAAAAAAGCCAGTTTTATCATATACATTATGCCCTGTGTTTAAATTATATTCATGGTAGCCAAAGTCACAAAACTGATT
Organism: Aselliscus stoliczkanus; assembly: GCA_033961575.1. Taxonomy (NCBI): domain Eukaryota; kingdom Metazoa; phylum Chordata; class Mammalia; order Chiroptera; family Hipposideridae; genus Aselliscus; species Aselliscus stoliczkanus. Next base: position 133,413,539 of record CM066731.1, on the reverse strand, counting down.
TAGAGAAGCAACATACTGAACGTTATATTTATTCTTGTTACAATTCACCATATTATTTTGAATTTTTTATTCATCTTTAGAGATATTCTTTTATTCTAATTCTCTCATCTAATGTACAATTCCATCTGAAAAGTTTGATGAGATTGCTTCTAGGTCTCTATATAAGTTATTAATAATTTCAGGGCTGGCTGAATGGAGCGGTGGTTAAGCTCTGGCTTGGGAAGCCAGCGGCCCTGGTTCAGGTCCCACATATGAAGGCTAGTGACACTGCCCTCAAAAAAAAAAAAAAAAGATAAAAAAAAAAGTAGATTAAAAAAAAAAACAAACAAAAAAAACAAAAAGGGCCAGCCGAGTGGCGCAGTGGGTAAGAGCTGGCTTGGGACACCAGAAGCCCCGGTTTGGATCCCACATGAGGGCCAATGACACTGCCCTTTAAAAAAAAAAAAATTCAAATTGGAAATTAGAGTTCCAAAGACATAGATTTGAGAAGCTACCAAATACTATGAGACAAAAAGTTGTTTTTAAAATAACAATCTAAATTTTTTTTTGTTTTTTTGTTTTTTTTTGAGGGCAGTGTTACTGGACCTCATATGTGGGACCCGAACCGGGTCTGCTGGTTTCCCAGGCCAGTGCTTAACCACCGCGCCACTCGGGGAGCCCCAAATTGTTTTTTAAAGTAACATTTTCTCTAATATATTTATAATTCTGCATTTAACTTTAGTTCAGGACAAGTTTCATTGTTGAAGGTTTAACTAAAATGAGTTATATACTATCTATATCTATAGACAGATTACAGATGATGATAGGTAGATAGATAGATAGATAGATAGATAGATAGATAGATGATAGATGACAGAGATAAAGAGCAAGAGAGAAACAGAGAAGACATTATATGAATTTTAGGGAGATCTCACTCTCCTTTATCCTGGTTGGAGCTTAGGCATATCTTGATTTCTATAGTACTTTTGATTTGTTCTTCATTCCTTCAGCTTCTTGCCTGTAAATTCATATTCCTATGGTATGTAACAGTTCTTAAGCAGTTTAATTCCAATTATCTTATCAAGTTAGAATTTAACAAATACTACTAAAGGAAATTATCACAGATTGAGGGTTTACGCAGTTCCTGATTACAATTAAAATATATTGGTATATATATGGATTTATGCAGGTATATCAGCAGTGAAAAATTCAAGGTTCTTTAAAAAAAAGTTTTTATTCTATAACTAGCTTATAAAGAGTCATTATCCTTGTGGCTCTTATTTTAAGATAGTAATAGAGTTGAATTTCCCAAAGACTTATAACTGCTAAAGATTTACAAGCATTTAAACTCTGAAGAACTCATTTTGACACAAAATTGCCTTATCAAATGAATAATCATTATATATTTGCCTTTTTCACTTAGAGAGTCTTAATATTAATGTAAGGAACACAAATTCTGGGATCATATAACTTTAGTGAAGTAAAGTGGCCTTATAATGCCATGCAGGTAACTCTAATTGCAGTAATTTGTTTGGGGTTAGCAATTGTACACTAATAGCGTTTTTCCAAGGAGACTGCTCTATGAATTTATAACATTTCATTTGCATTAAGATTTTTGTGATATTAAGTTGGAGAAAAAAATGAACCTGATTTCTAAGAAAATCAACCTCTTAATGCCTAGTTATTCTAGAAATCCAGTGGCACTAAATCTTTTTTTCCTTCGGATAAAATGTTTCTAAGGCACAATAAAATTAGTGAAACGACTGGCAGGCAAAGCAGCTAATCTTATTTGAAGCGAACTTTTTTTTTTTTTTGTCGAACCAGCAACCTTTTGGTTAAGAGCGCATGCTCTATCCACTGAGTCATCCAGGTGACAGCTCAGCTCAGCTCAAGGTGCCGAGTTCAGTCTTATATGCTGCGGGTGTAGCTTACCATTGAACAGGCAGTCTTGTTATTAAGAGCATGTGCTCTCACCAGCTGAGCCATCCTGCCACCTGTTGGCAGCTCAGTGGCAGCTCAGGCACAGCATCACTGACCCATGTGGGAATTGAACCGGTGACCCTGTTCCTCAGAGCTCATGCTCTTAATCTAACTCTTACCCAACTAAACCACTTGGCCAGTCCTTCTTCATTTGAATCAAACTCGGTGTTAATTTGCCCTCTTACCAATGATCTCAGGCAACAAAATGATTAAAATATAATTTGATGAAAAAAGCATATTTTCAAATTACTTTAGAAAAGTTTTGTTATTGAGAGGAAACAGAACATTTATTCCAGCAGAATGGAAAGGGCTTCATTGTTGTTCTGCATTGCCTTATCATGTATCTTCCTAGGTATTCCCTAAAATTTTATCCTAGAAACTTTGCATGTCTTTGGTGATATTCTATTGTAATATCATTTTTGTGCCTCTTGGTGTTGTATTCAGTATAAAACTATTGATTTTAGAAGGGTTTCATCATTGTTTCACATTAATACATACGCCAATACAAAAGGACAAACATTACAAAAACATTCTTTATCTCTTTAGTGACCAAGCGTCCTTTCTAAATTGTATACACTTGTATTAACATACTATTTGGAATTTTTACAGGTTCTTTGCTGATGCAGCTCTGACTTGGTTCACACAATGCCCCATGTCAAGTGAGAACTGCCATCCTCTCATACATGACACATTTCCAATGGCAGCTCCTACCAGTTTGGACTTTCCTTTATTTTTGCTTTCTAGAGATTGTTATCTTTACATGGCATTTATATTATTCAAGGCTGCTTTTGAATGAATTTACAGGTTGAAACTTGTGGCTGTCCTGATATCATTTCTTAAGTCTTTCCTTCATGATTTAAGCCTCTATCAAATATATGTTGCTTATTATTCTGTCAATTGTCTTTTTTTTTAACTTTTCATCAATTTCAAATGGATTTCATATGATTCTCAGTATTTGATTCATACATTTAACAATGCTTGTGTATTCATTAGGCCAACTGGGCATCTAATAAAAATGCTAGACATTATTTTTAGCAGGAAAATAAATGACCCAGTTTTAAAATAAGTTTATAAATTTGATTTTGGAATTCTGGTGCTATTCTTATGAAATTACACTAAATACATTCCCATATTCTATAAGAACTATGTAATCTGGAAATGAATTGAAGTGACATGGTTTTAAAAGATTTCACTTAGTGGCATAAATAGGCACATACTATACTACAAACAGAAAATAGTCATAATTTAAAATTCTAAAATAACTTATATAAGTTCTTCTAGAATAAAATAATTCAATTTTGCCAGATCCTTTCTTAAGTGGATGCCTAAGTCCCTTTCTCTTCTTAATGTGAAGCCAGTTCTTCATGTTAAAATTACATATTTCTTCTTCCTTGCATTTCTGTTACAGGCAGGATAGCATAGTATTTAAGAGTCGTGGGGTCTAGTGTCCTATTGCTTGGGTGGGAGTACCAGCTCTGCTACTTACTAACCTCATGGCTTTCCTCTCCCTTTCATGATTCACTTTCTCATCTATAAAATGAGTATGTCAACACTAAAAGAGCACCTGCCTTCTACATTTGTTGCAGACATTTAGTTGACTTAGAAGATTGCTTGGCACCACACAATAAGGATTCGATAAATGTTTTCTACCTTTGTTTATAATTCTGTTTTATATTTTAGTTGTTCTCATCTGATCTGCTCAGTGGAATTATTTTCTATGGTGATCATGGCAACATTAACTTGATTTTCAGGACTATGTTTTTAATTATCCTGACATGCTACTCAGTATTACACAGGGGTCCCTGCTGGAACTACTTAAGTAGTGGTAATATAAGAGTTGGCTCAAGCCTTCAAGTCCACACAGATAATAAAGGTCTGCAGCTTGGTGACAGCTTTGGTCATTTTTTGTGCCAATATCCTGAGGTCATTTGGTTACTTGGATTCAACGTTTAATTTCCTCTCTAATCAAAGCATCATTAAGCATTATGATGCCTAAATATTTAACTCACTGAAAGCATTCAGATTAGTATTACCAATGCAAGTCGGTTCTGTTTATTTAAAACAAAGGTTTAAATGGTTAGAGAAGCTTGGGTAGGAATGCCTAGAATGATATTTTGAGAACTTTATTTAAATTCAGATTAGTTTCACTTTGATTTCATTACCATTCATAATTGCTGATTATAAATATACTCATATTTGTGAGCATTGTGTGTAATGGACACAGACATTTGCCTAATCATCATCCAGTCCTGCTCTCTCTTTAGTCACAGATTCCCAATTTTATCCAGGTGTCCACCCTCAGGCACTCCATGCATCAGTATGTGTCTCATGGTAAAGTGAACCAATATACAGTCCCAATAGTGGCTGTAGTTGGATCAGTTCATCTTCCTTGCTATTGATTGGTATAAGATTACTCACGCGAGCCAATCTTATCAATCAGAACTGATGCCAAGCCAGCTGTATTGTTCCTACAAAAACATTCTTATCTTCTATGAGAAAGTCATAAGAACATCTATTTTGTTCTCTAACTATGGACATTATTGGGTCTGAACATGACACATAAGAACTTCTTCAGACATCTTGTTACTAGCCAAGAATGCTGCCTACCCTGACAGAGAAACTTGGGTCATATGTGACATCAATTTGAGCTGCTGAGTCAACAAACCTCAGAATGGACATATCTTTGCAATTTCTGTTTTGTGGTAATAAATTTTCTCATTGATTAAGCCAGTATAAATGAGCATTTCCTGCCATTAGCAGTATAAAGCACCCTAAATAATACATACTGGAAAGGATGATTTAGAATTATTTAATCCTTCTTTCATAAAACAGATGAAGTTACAAAAATTTAGGGAGAGGCGGTTAACTCAGTCAACAAGAACTTTTATTCTTAGGCTGCTGAGTGATTATATGGTTTAAATGGCAGTACTGACATATTTCTTTTTGAGCAATATGATTGAAACAGTTTTCACCTTTAAAGGGGAAGTTATCAAGGCTGTAATTTCCCCATCTACAGAAATGAATTTTGGCAATTAACATTTAACTTAAATTTTTAAAAAATATTAACCTTCTATAACGGTTGAACTGTTCATATTCTCTGTATCCCAAACTGGACTGCATATCCCATATACATTATTATGGTGTAGTAGAGAGAATATTATCCCAGCACTTGCAGTATACTTAGATCTTCAAACCCACACAGACATTGACGATGTGCAGGTAAAAGGAGTTAACAGTTTTAGAAGACTTAGTCTTGGTTTTGAGTTAACCAGTGTATGTATTTGACTGGACAGACTAAATTTTGCATACATGACATAAAATAGATCCAAATTAAATCTGAATTTTTTTTCCTTCATTTTAGAGCAACTAAAACTTCCCCCTCCCCAAGTAATATACAACACAAAAGTCTAACATATGTGAGATATTAAGTAGACATGCTTTGGTTCAAGTGGCAGCTGAGGACCTAGAGATACCCAGTGAATATTAACACCATACATCATATTCTGATGTCTTTGTGAAATTTTTGTGCCCTACTGAGGATCGTTTAAAAGTCACCCCACTAGACAGATGATCTCTACTCTCTCAGATGATCTCTACACTATCTTCTATCTCTTAAATTTAAAGCTCTTTCAAATGGAAAACAAACTTTTAAAATATAGGATTAATGGCATACTTGCTCATTTTTGATGTGTGCTTGGGTCATTTTTCTGGTGGTAACTTCTCACATTATTTAATTTTAGAAGGGCAACTAAACACTCAGTTTAGATAAGTATTAGTACTTTGAATTACTGCATCTTGATCAATGTTTTTTCCATCCTGTGGAAAATTAAATATATTATTCTATAATTTTAATTCTGTATTTAGATTTATACATTATCAGATTAGATAAAATTATAAAATTGGCAATATGTTCTGATTTTCTAACATTGTTAGTATAAGTGGTGGTTTTCATTAACTGGGATATCATACTCAGGAATTCATTTGGATTTTATAATTATCTCATACAGATTCCATGACCTGAAACAAAGGTGTGACATATGGTGGGTGACTTGGCTATTTCTTTTCTTCCTAATCTCTTTATGTTAAAATGGCTTTCTTGATCTTCTTTATTAGTTTTACAAATCTCATAGGTTCTCTTGATTTGTTGATGACCTCTTCAATAAATATTATGTGCTATTTAATTCTATATCTTGAAATGATAACTAGATTTTAAAATCAGGATTTGTTTTAATAGAATTCATTTAAAATATAGTTCACTTCACACATGAAGAGGTCATCATAATATTAGTTATTTTATTGTAAAAATTAGTAATATTTTATATTAATGGTGTTTACACTGCATTATTAGAATCCCTATTTTTTAAAACGTTGAATAATAATAAATAACCTAAAAATACCCAAATAGCAACTGTTTTTCTAGGCTTTGAGGTTTTAAGTGATATTTCTTCATTTCATTTGTTTCTACATTTTTAAAATTACCTACAAAAAGCAAATATTTATAATCAGCAGGACAAATGTTTTAATCAACATATTAAATTTTATATAAGCCATTTGATTAAAATTATGTAAAAATGGTATGCACTGAGAGAAGACAGAGAGAATATAAAAGGGTTAACAAGGGATCAGCAGAGTGGCACGTTGGTTGGGAGCTGGCTTTAGACGCCAGAGGTCCCTGTTTGGATCCCATGCATGAGGGCCAGTGACACTATCCTCTACAGCTAAGATGGTGAACAACCGCTCCACCTGAAGCTGGGAGACTGTGAATCCCGGGATGGCATGGCTGCAGCCCCTGATTCAGTGGGCTGCCATAAGCTACAGTGAGTGGCCGGCAGCCAGCGTGAGTGGCTGGCAACCAGTGTGAGCTGCCAAGAGCCGCCGTGAGTGGTCATCCAGAGACCTGCAACCAATCTGCCTCACCCGGGAAGAGCGCAATGATAATACCAACATGGGCCAGTGAAGCAACGTCCTCCACAACTAGACTAAAGAACAAAAGGACAGCAATCTGTCTGTTCCCCTTTCCCAGTTTCCCAATGCTATTCCCCTCCTCCAATACTCCAATAAAATCTTTTAAAAAAATTTTAAAAAATAAAAAAAATAAAAGAGTTAACAATTGTTTCTTGGAGTGATTAACTAAGGGTGGATTTCTCCCTGCATATTTTTGTATTTTAATTTCCTGTGAAGAAACATAACTTAATTTATAATAAACTTATATTGTCAAGCTATTAAAAGATTATTTAATTGATTGACTTGGATGATATAAAATTTTTATTTTGATGGGAAGTATACTGAATGATATTGCATTTCATAAAGTAAGTATTTTATAACACATTATATATGGGTGAGGTAGCACCCACTCAACTTTTGGTCCTTTAAATCAAACACCAGAAATCCAATACAGGCAATCCCAGGTACATCTAAACTTCTTAATATATCTTGGAACTTTTATGATTTATTTCTAACCTGCCCTAACCCCTGCAGCTTTTTTCCACTAGATTCTGAACTTGATTTTGTATATCTGAGGCTTCAATCCTAGCTTGAATTGATGCTATTCCCTGGTTTTTCACATCATTTGAAATTAATTTTATCTGAACACGTAACTCATTTGATCTTCCCCATTTTGTTTTCTTAACCCAGTCTTGCCTTTGCTGGAAAGTATTCTTTGACCTACTTTCAGCTGCTTTGAAACCAATTATCTTGTCTTCTTACCAGGCAGATGTTGTTTGGCATAAGATATATATATAATATTGTGGTAAGAGTTATAATATCTTTGAAATTAACAGTATTATAAAAGTACAGAAATGAAATTTCTTCAGCAATAGTAATATAGCAACCTAATAGGTACTATAATGTAATTGGTTACTCCATTTAAAATTTGCGTATAGTGCATATCCAAATTACAACTGATTTATAGAAAGTATAACTGCTGGGAACAGATATACACATTTCACTCTGGTCAAAAAATCATGCAATCTAAATTTTGGGAGAATAATAAACAGAGAATTCAACTGTCTCAATTATTAGTAAAACTATTAAGAATTCTAAAAGACAAAGAGGTGATACTACGAAAACTGGTAACAAGCCCAAATCCACCTTTTGCTATGAGATGCCCTAAATGCCTGCTATAAGAAAGCATTCCTTACGTTATGCTGATTATCTATATCCCCTTTGATAGGATAAACCTAGGTATTTCCATTGCAAGGTAGATGAGGTATGTTTGTAGGTTTTGAATGCATGAGCAGATAAACATGTCTGTATTTAATGCAATTGTTGCCTACTAATGGCTCAAAGCTATATGCTTTAGAGAATTGCCCTTGTTAGAATGGGAGTTGCCCATTCAGGAGGTTATTTCACATCAAATGCCACCTCGATCCCATGTAACCTGAAACCAGTGACTGAGTGATGCTGGCACACAAGTTTAGCACAAATGTGTAACCAACTTCATAATTCATACTTCCTATAGAATCAGTGCTTTCCACAGAATCAGGCTGAAGATAGAGTCCAGCTGACTCCTTGCCTAGTTCCTTGCCTTGCGTTATCTTTCTTTACTCCCTCTCTGCTGAGTAGGGCAATCAGATAAAAAAATTTAAAAAGACTCTGAGATAAATTTACATTTCAGGAAAAAAAAATATTACTTTATAATAAGAATGCCCCATATATTTTGAACAACAATTCACTTTATATTTCACTGTATGTACCATATTTTTATTTGCAAAATTGGATAATCCTATTCTTGACAGCATCCCTTCAATAACTCATGCACTGAATTCTTGTGACAAACTCTGCTTCAGGGAAATCCAACCTTAGATAATGTCCTGTTAGGTTATTAAATATGTATTTCCAAACTACACATATGCACATATATACTTATTAATTTATGTAAGAATATATATAACTGTATGTTATGTAACAATAGTAATGAATACAGAGGATATATGCATCATACAAAAAAATTAGTTCTGAAATGTAAACAGAAAACTGATAAAAGAAGTTAATTATGGACGAGAGAATAGCATTGTGAAATAACTGTGGTAGTCTCCATTTTACACTGAAATTTTCATGACATTTGCAATTTACAACAGAATCTTACTTTAGTAACTCCGGCATATAACAATAAAGTTAGGTCCATCATTGAATTTGTCTTCATAGCAGTTGAACACCTGAGAGTTTTTACTATTTTGTTTTGCTATTTTTTTTTATGTTGGCACTCCTTGACTTGACTCCAAGCTGACATCATATGTAGCAAAGTGAGGAATCCAAGAAGATAAAGAGGCATAGGAAAATAATTTTTCAATAGGGAAACAGTAGCTACATGCAAGTTTAAAAAAGAAAGAAGAAAAAACAAAGAAAAGCTATTATCTGTTGTTTTTTTCTAGCTAATAGTTAAAAAACTATTGTTTTTTCTAAGTAGATTGAAAATTAAATATATGTCAGAGCTAAGGCATAAACCCACTGGAAGTCAATATTAGGCAATTAAAGTTGAATTTCCCTCCTGGGAATATAGGTAAGAGGAGCCAGTTGTAATACATCCTGCTTGTATGAATATTTATTATGAAATTAGGCTTCAGAGAAAACAGCATGTGAGTGCAACATAAACAGATAAATTAGTAGTTTGGGATTATAAAATACAATATAAATAGAAATAACCCTGGACTAGGAGGCAGAAAGGTCTGAGATGTGGCTGTCATATTATTAAAATTAGGTTACATTTGCCAGTCTTATGGGCATTCATTTATTTATAAAATAAAATATATGTAATATATGGTTTTTAAAGACCCTCCAACTCATAAATTCTATGACCCTTTTAAAAACTAGTTGAGAATGCCTTATTCTAATAAATTATGTTAATATTAGATTTTCCTCTAACAATAAAAGGAACATAATAATGTGAAGAAATAAAAAAACTACATTTTAGTAAACATGTTTGACAGCTAAGCAGAAATAATATATGTGTTCTCTTGACACAGTAAATTATTATTGCATTTCCTCCTTTAATCTTATTTGATCACACTTTTTAAAGGCTTGTAGTACCACATCTGAAGATTTCTACTCCTATAGGAATATTTTAATTTATTAATATTTTTATGAATGTCAAAAAGGCATACAGTTTTATGATACCTCAATAATTAAAGCAGTCATTCTTTATAAGGTAATTATAAGGTAATAGCTTTGTACATTTTTTGTTATTTGTCTGAAGGCATACTTAGGATTTTTATATCCACAATACAACATAGAATCTCGGTACTGAATACTCGCTGGCTAAATGCCATGAAACATGCTATTATTAGAATGATATTGGTAAATCTTTAATGTGAACTTAATTGGTTAAAAATAGATGGGATTGTTAAATGGATCCTTCACTGAATAATTAAATACTCTTATGGGAAAATCAATAAAAAAGACAGATCTATGGTACCAGCATCCTTCAGCTTCCTTTGAAGCTGCAGGAACTCAGGTTCTCCGGTGAGACATTGAAAGGACACATGATGCTACCTATAAACCCTGGGGCTGCCACAAAAACAGAGTCAAGTGTCAGAAAATATATACTTCCAACATCACTGACTAGGAGGAATGCTTATTATTTTTAATATACTGCTATGAATTATTTCCACTGGATAATTTCTTGTCTTTGTGTTCACAGTAAAGACCAGACAGACAGTTCTGAGTGGTTGGCACTAAATCTACATCTGTGAATAGACTCTCCTGGGATCCTATGAAAGACTGGAATGAATTCAACACATGGTGCCAGTCCCAAGGCAGACAGATTCACACCATGAGAGAAGACACGGTTTCCTAATAAAAATTAAGTGCTAAATCTGTATGTGTGAAGTCTTGCTGCTATTAACTGCTGTGTTCTGGATTTAAACACACACACACACACACACACACACACACACACACACACACACCAGTTAATGTATATGCAGACATATATTGTTGAATAACTGTTACTTGACAGCTTTGTGTCCTAAAATATATTTCTATGCCTAGTGTGTTTTTCTAGACAAAATGTATACTTAAATACAAAACCTTTTAGTAGGTTATATAATTTAATTGCCTTTTTAAAGGAAGCAACATCTAATATATATCTTTACAAACTATCTTTCACTTACAAATCAGTTTACTTGCAGTTTATTTAATGAGCAAATTTTAAAATGTCACTCACTATTTCTCTCATCAGAAAGTATGGATCATTTCTCTGTTGTTCCATTCAGTTCTATTTCTTCCAACTGTTATTTCTAAGTGTATAGGGTAACTGTGCTCTCACTTATAGTTCTTAAAGAGATATATAGAAAATGTACACTGAAAAAATATATGTAAATCCAAAATAAAATGACTACTAAAATGCCATACCAGAAATGATGTGTGGCACGGAGCGTTTTCCTGATGGAGGATGATTTGTGGCACACCTTAAAACACACCTTCTCTCAGCCAGAGCTCACATCTGGCTGACTGCACCGAACAAGTTGAAACTTATCACACTGTTATTAAGGTTCGATTAGCCACTTTCCATTTGAAGATCCCTGCCATTCCATTGGATGGCACTTGGCAGCAGCATTCACGGTATTCGTTGATTACAATGGAAAGTCTCCTTATCACACATCGCTTCTTGTATGGCAATTTCTGTCAAATAAAAACATCATGGTGTGTCCTCATCCACCTTATTCACTGAATCTGACATTATGTGAGTTCTGACTCTACCCCAAAGTCAAAATGACCATGAAAATTAAATGTTTTGAATACATTCAAGACATCCAGGCAGCCACGAAAGCACAACTAAAGACAATGATGAAAGAGGGCTTCCAGAACTGCTTCAGAAAGTGGCAAGACTGATGGGATAAATGTGTTCAAAGTGAGGGCGGTTACTTTGAGGGGGATTAATGGCAATGTGTCTTTTACTGTAATATATTATATTTTTTAATTTAAACATTCACCATAGTTTTTGATCACACCTCATAGATTTACTTTTGTAAACTAATTTGTCTAAATAGAGGAGACATTTCACAAATGAAACTGTAAAAGTAAATACAATCTAATTCTATAACTTAAATGTCAACATTTAGAATATACCTTTTTTGTATATTATTTTTTATCTCAGAGCAATTAGCTCATAACAAAAAGTACATGAATCCTGTAGTACATTAGCTTATTCTAGCATTGGCAGTTTTTCTCTAGTTTATTATAAACAATGCTACTTCTGATAAAAAAAAGCATAGGCAAAGTTTTTTGAGGATATTTGTGCTGAGCAAGTTGCAATATCTGAGTGAATATCTCTTCTCTTGTCCTTTGACATAAATATGTATAAACAAACATAGGTCCTAAATATCATTTGGTTAAAATTACACTAAAGGAAATATGACCATCTCTTTAAAAGTGCTGACACAATGCTTATAAGGTTATATTCACTAAATGTATGCCTATACAAGTAAATAAAAAAGAAAACAAGAGTGATACTTTTCTAAACCATCCACAGGAAAATTGGACATGTTTCCAAAGAGATGTTGGCTTCAGTAGATAGCCCCTTTTGGTAATAACACTACCAAAGTAGATTAGGTAAGAGAGGACTAATTTAGTTATTTTATAAAAGTGACATTTAGTGAATATTTGTTGATTAAATAAACAGCTTACTAAAGGAGATCTAAAAGCTGTTTTTCAGGCATAATTTGAGTAGTATTTCATGTAGTGGCCAGCAATTTCATAAGAAATTTCCATCATTGGGCTGGCCAAGTGGCACGTTGGTTAAGTGCTGGCTTGGGACTCCAGCGGTCCAGGTTCGGATCCCACATATGAGGGCCAGTGACACTGTCCTCTACAGCTAACATGGTGAACAACAGCTCCACCTGGAGCTGGGCTACTGTGAGTCCCCAGGATGGCATGACTGCAGCCCCTGCTGCAGTGGGCTGCCATAGGCTACAATGAGTGGCTGGCAGCCAGCGTGAGCAGCTGACAGCTAGTGTGAGCTGCCAAGACCAACTGTGGGTGGCTGTCCAGAGGCTGGCAAACAATCTGCCTCACCTGGGAAGAGCGCAATGATAATATCAACATGGGCCAATCAAGCAATGTCCTCTACAACTAGATTGAGGAGCAAAAGGACAGCAACTTGTCTGTTCCCTTTCCCCAGTTCCCCAAAGCTGTTCCCCTCCCCCATTTCCCAATAAAATTTTAAAAACCAAAAAGAAAGAAATTCCCATCATTAAAATTTCTCCTCTGAGTTAAAACATTTTACTAAAAAGCATTTGTAAGTCTTATATCTTAACTCAACAGGTTATAGTCAATTCACTTAAACTCATTAAAGGGCAGTTGATCAAATTATTCATATATCACTACACAAGGCTTGGAACTGAGTAAAATACAGGGCATGTACATTTGATGGATGACTAGAAAGGTAATAGCAATTACCTTACATAATCAAACTTTCCTTGATGTCTTTACAAATACAGAGTGCTGTGATAGTCAAATTCTGGGTTCAAAAATATACAAATGCACAACAGTCCTGTCACAATTCATCCTTTATAAATTCATGGCAGGTTTAATGTTTTTTTTTAATGGCACCACATTTTTCTACTGAGGCACTCTTAACCTAATGCTAATTATCGTTGCCTGAAAAAGACTAATTTTTCCTCAAGGCTCTCCTATAAACTATTGCTTATGAAATTTCATACTTAGAATTCATGTTATTAATTTAAAAATCTATACATTTTCTTATTTCTTATAATTTTTTTAAGTTTTATAAATAGATACTGGTTTTAGTAAAATTGTTCTGTAAAAGTATGGGATATCTATTTCTATATACATTCAAGAAAAAGAAAAATCATGTCATCTAATGGATAAGTGCCTAATTCTTTTATTCTTACATTACATGTTGTTTTACATACAGCCATGGGTTTTACACTAGAGCTGTATTCCAAGGCTACACAGCATATAAGAGAAGAAACAGAAGCTAGAAAAATTCTAAGGAGCCACTTGCACAGATTCAATTTTTGGTATGGAAGTCATATGGGAGGGCAGGACTCTAAATATAAACAGTATATACTGAGCTAAAAGATTTTGTGTTTATAAAAATCTCATTAACTGCACCTAATTATATTTCATATTCAAATATAGTAAAGATTAAATCACCTCTCTCTGGAATGTAGTGATATAATGTTGTCTAAATCAAGGCCTCAATGTTATGACCAAACTTTTTTAATTACTCTATATTCTTAAAATATGGTATTGTTCACCCAATGTATTTCCTTATTAAATTCCTTTAGCAGCTCCAGTTTTCTCATTAGTGTACATCTTCAATAGATGAAGTAACTTAGAGACTGCAAAGATTTCCATAGGTCACATGATTATTAAAGTGTAAAACTAAAACTTGAATACTAACCTGCTAATTTCAAGTTTATTTTTATTTTATTGGAGATATTTTAGGTGAATGTCATTTGAAAACCAATAATCTAGAATCCAATTGAATGAGGTATCTCATATTTGAAGTATTGTTCAATATATGAATATTTTGAAGTGAGAGATGCTTTGACTTTCAAAATAATTAACATTATAAAGCACCAATGAGTTCAAAGCTTTAGAGGATGGTACACTACCTGATGGATGCCATATTCCTTATGTCCATCAGTGCATACAAGTGTTTATTTAATGTTAGTAACTATTTGTTTATGCTATATAGAGTATACATCCATATCCATATCTATGTGATTATATACATTTGTTAATTATTAGAGAGAAAACATCTAGATCTTCTCTTCATAAAAGTTATAAGTATTTTACTGGTATCAAATATACACTTCAGTCTTTAATACATATTTCTTTTGATTTTATTAGAAGAGGCAGACATGCAGTGTATTTCAAATTGAGATTTTACAAATGTGGTTAAATGTATCATTAAGTTTGTTTTGTATTATAATTTTTTCAAAAGTTCTTTTTAGCACAAAGATGCATCATTATATCACTTAATTGTTCATGATGCTTTATCTGTTAAAATGAGTTTTTCCAAAGAACAAAAACAATTTTATAACACTAGGCAAATAAACATTAAAAGTAATTTTGAAGCATTATGTATTAAGGAAAATTTAAAGCACAGAATTAATATTTTTTAATGATTAAAATACTGAAATATACAAGAATGGCAAAGTTATACTAACTTTTAGCTTGAGTTTTCCTGATGGGTTAGGAGGTAGTCTGCTTGAAAAAAAAGAAAGGGGTTTAGCAAGTACGAATCACTTCTTTTTTTTTTTTTAGAAAGAGGCATTTTATTTTTATTTATTATTATTTTTTTTGAGGGCAGTGTCACTGGCCCTCATATGTGGGACTCGAACAGGAGCCGCTGGCTTCCCATGCCAGCGCTTAACCACTGTGTCACTTGTCCAGCCCAAGAATCACTTCTTAAATAATATTTTAGCTTATTATTAAAAATACATTGAATTGTTTATATCATATATTAAAATATATTTTGAATTTACTGTGGAGAGAGACTGAAAAACAAAGAGATAAACAGAAACACAGCATTACCCCATCAGTACATAACCTTTGCCTACAAGCTCTGCCAAGAATCCTCAACAGAGAAGAATGGAGAGGCGGGGGGGGGGGGGGGAGCAGGGGGGGGGCGGGAGTACATGATTCATCCTACTATGTATTTTATATTGAATTTATGCTGTGACTTATTGAAGCGTTTATTGAATATATGTTCATAAAACTGCCTTCACATTTGGTATACTTGTCTGAACATTTTTTATTGTGATAAAGTATGTATAACATAAAAATATACCATATTGACTATGTTTAGGTATACAGTTTGGTGACATTCATTATATTCAGAACATTATACAGTCATCACTACTATCTATTTCCCAAACTTTTTTATTACCCATAGCAGAAACTCTTAATCATTAAGTCTCAACTATCCCCATTTTCCTTACTCCCAGCTCCTGGTAATCTCTAACATACTGAATTTTACAATTTTACCTTTCATATAGGTAGTGAATTTTAGTCATTGTAATAAATCCTTTAAACAAGTATGAATTACAATGCATATTTTCATTTCCTCAAAAATTAAAATATATTGACATCTTTCAACATTCACTATTGCCTTACCTCTTCTCCTGACTTGACTCTCCATAAATCTTTAAAAATGATAATAAATGCTGAATATAACTAGGTATTGACCTTCAACCACTTCCAGCAATTTATCAGGCAAATACACAACATTCATTAATAAAAGAAATTACAGCCTTCATTCTTACAGTGGACTATAGATTTTATATTCCATGAGTAAAGGCCCCTAATAAAATCATATGGAGTTTCATTAATCCTGTAACAAAATAAATTTAGTTTTATAATTTCTGTTTTCTTATAAGTATATTAATTGGATAGATTTTACCAATATTCTATTCCTTCACATAAACTCAATTTCCTACCCATATATGTGTAGGAATGTACCCCTGCTTTCAGTAAATGAAATATTCCCAATGAAATGCAGATTCTTTATTCTTAAATATCAGTGTTTCTGTACAATTCTTTTTCTGTCCTCAGTATGGGACTAAAAAGCATCCTGTACAAGCTCACAAACCACTCATTATATTTTGGGCCAGGATAGTTGTAGAGCTGCATCTTCGGAGGAAACCACCTCTTTACCAAAAAAAGAATCATCTGCTTGCTTATCATTACATCTGACCAGACTTATGCTCTAAAGGAATAGCTAACTAAATAAGGAAGGGAAGATCAAGCTAAGAGACATTTCTGGCAGTCAATGAAAGGTTATCATGGAAAAATAATTACACATGCCCCAAAAGAAACTGATGAGTACAGGATGTTATCTAGAGCAAAGTACAATGATGAGTCTCCAATTAGACATTATTGGAGACAATAATGGCACATATGAGTGATGACAATATCACAAATTAAATATATTGGTCTTTTCTATATTAAATAAAAAATTTCAGGATAGTTTATCTAATATATTAAAGAATTTATTGATATTCACATATCCCATGTTCCTAAATATAGTATTATACAATTTTATTAATTTTATTTATCTTTTGTCCTTACCTTGCCTCTTATTTGTATACATTTTCCCATTTAGGAACTCTGCCTTAGGAACTGTTCTACCATTGAAGTTGAAGTGAAAGAAAGAAAAAAAGAAAAAAAAAAAGATGGTTTGCAATATTCTGAAAAATCAAAGTCTTTGGGGCAGTATCAGGGAAATAAACAAATTCAGTAATTTACGGAAAGAGATTACCATAGAAGTAAGTTGAAAATGCCTTTTAGGGTATTTAACATTCAGCTGACCTCCATCAAACATCAAGTATGCTGCATAGGTAAAAAAGAATATTGAAATCCCAAATAAAAAATTTTAGTTAATAACTTTAACTAAAATTTGCAGAGGACAGCTGTAGTTTATCTAGCATATTGAAACCTAGAAAATACAATTTTTAACATTTCTCAGGTTACTTTCAAGAATAATCATGAAATGAACCTAGAATAATGTGGATAAAATGTCTAAATTTTGCAAGATGCACTAGAGAGATTTACTACCTCAATAAACCATTTTGGATTTTCCCACTATTTGTATGTTTGTTTGTATATTCAGTATTTTTGGCATTTTAGTTAATTACTAACATCTTTTCCATATAGATGATTGTGTACCATATACATTGCTCATGATAACCCCATTTCTTTTGCCAGGAATTGGTTCTGCAACCCATCTCTGGCAAATAAAATGTGAAGGTGAGAGAGTGAGTCTGCTGCTAATATGAAGAGATGATTCTTCTTTGTTTCCTAGGTATTACTTAATGTTGTGTTTGCAATCATCATACTCTACACCAAGAATGGCAGGCTAGAAAACTAGAAGAAAATTATGTTATTTGTGAAATCTCCTTAACCAAACATCCCTCTAAGCTATAAAATTTCTGTTATGTGAGGAAAGGCTTTGGTAAGATGGCAGAGTAGGTAAACACCATGCTGCCTTCTCCCATGATTACCTCAAAATTACAACTGAATTGCAGAAAAACCATCACTGAGAACCACAAAGTCCAGCTGAATGGAAAAAATATAACTAAGGATATATAGAAGCAGCCACATCAAGACTGGTAGGAGGGGTGGAGATGCAGAATGGGCTGGTCCCCCTACATCCACATGTGGCAGTTAAAAACTGGAAGGAATATCTTGTCTTTGGAGGTCCCCCTGAGGAATGAATGGTCCCAGTCCCACACCAGGCTACCTAGCTCAGGATTCCAGTGCTGGGAAGAGAAATCCCTATAACTTCTGGCTGTGAATACCAGCATTCCTCTTAAAGGTCCTATGCATGGACTTGCTGACAGCCCCATTCACTCTGAGCTCCAATACTAAGGTAGCTTGAAAGGCACCAAGGACACAAGGGGAGAAACTGAAATGTATTGCTTTGGAGCAAGGGCTGGAGGGGCAGCTCTCTCCTGGACAGAAGAGTTGGCAGAAGCCATTTCTTGGGCCCTTCCCCCATCCAACCTGCAAGCACTGGCAGGTGCCAAATCTGGTCTCTTTCAACCTGGCTAACATTGTTTCCTGTACTCTGGTGGTTCTCTGAGGCCTTGTCCCAACCAACTTGCGAGCACACCCAAGACACTTCCAGTGACTTCTCCATATAAACGACCTATCTTGGCCAATGCTGCAAACTTTCCAAACAATCAGCATCTGACCCCAGTGTATTCCATACCTCTTGATAAGGAGTCAGAACCCCAGCACTAGTGGCAGCTGGCCTCATTTCACAGCTTAGCCTCTCCCAGGCACCTCCAAGCCCAGCACAAGTGGCAATCATCTGCAGATCACTTTGTAGCTCATTCCAAGTGACCCTGGGAAGGGCACAGGCAGTGGCTGACATTGGCCTACAGAGGAACCCCTGCTAAGAGGGCCCAAAACCAACACACCCAATGCCAGCTTTACACCACACCAGAGCAGAAACCAACAACACCCACAAATGGAACAGCCAAAGCGCAGACTCAACAGGAACAAGAGGACTGCTAACGCAAATCCTGCTCCATAGGGTCAGCCCCTGCACAAGAGCTCCTTCAGTATAGTCTCAGCCAGTCCTCACAACCAATCAGTCTTAGGGTCAATTCCTCCCAGTAACATGCCAACAGCAATCAAGGTTCAAATACTATAGGAGAGCATGCACAATCCACACAAGGGACACTGGAAGCTCAGGTGCCACTGGGCCCCACAGAACACCTACTCCATAATGCCATGTTATTAAGACAAGGAGACATAGCAGCCCTAACTAATACACAGAAACAAACACAGGCAGGCAGCCAAAATGAAAAGATAAAGAAAAATGTCGCAAATGAAACAATAGAATAAAACTCCAGAAAAATAACTAAAGAAAATAGAGACGAGCAATGTACCAGCTGCAGAGTTCCAAACACTGGTTATTAGGATGCTCAGTGATCTCAGGGAGAACTTTAACAAAGAGATAGAAACATAAAAATGAAGATAGAAAACATAAAAAAGAACCAATCAGAAATAAAGACTACAACAACTGAAATGAAGTATACATTAGAGGGAATCAACAGTAGATTAGATGAAGCAGAGGAAGGAATCAGTGATTGAGTGATTGAACAGATAAGGTAGCAGGAAACACTCAATCAGCAGAACTACAAAAAAAAAAAAGAATAAGAAAATTCAGATAATTTAAGGGGCCTCTGAGACAACATCAAGTGCACCAACATTCACATTACAGGGCTACCAGAAGAAAAAGAGAGTGAGCAAGGAATTGAAACCCTATTTGAAGAAATAGTGACACAAAACGTCCCTAACCTGGTGAAGAAAAGAGATGAAGCTCAGAAAGCACAGAGAATCCCAAACAATATGAACCCAAGGAGACACATCACAATTAAAATGCAAAGGTTAAAGACAAGGAGAGAACCTTAAAATCAGCAAGAGAAAAGCAGTTAGTTACCTACAAGGGAACTCCCATGATTGTTCGCTGATTTCTCAACAGAAGCTTTGCAAACCAGAGGGAATTGACACAAAAATATTCAAAGTGATGAAAACCAGGACCTACAACCAAGGTTACTCTACCCAGCAAAGCTATCATTTAGAATCAAAGGATAGATAAAGAGCTTCCCAGCAAGAAAAAAGCTAAAGGAGTTCATCACCACCAAACCAGTATTACAAGAACTGTTAAAGGGACTTCTTTACCAAGAAGAAAAAAAGATCAAAGATAGGAATAATAAAATGGCAATAACTACATATTTATCAATAATCATTCAATGTAAATTAATTAAATGCTCCAAACAAAAGACAGAGTGGCTCAATGGATAAGAACACAATACCCTCACATATGTTGCCATCAAGAGACTCACTTCAGACTGAAAGACACACTGAAAATTAAGGGATAGAAAAGATATTTCATGAAAATGGAAACAACAACAACAACAGCTGGAGTAACAAAACTTATACCAGACAAAACAGACTTTAAAACAAAAGCTATAACAAGATATAAAGAAGGACCCAGAGATTTCACTTCTAGGCAATTTTCCAAAGAAATCCAAAACACTAATTTGAAAAGACATTTGCATCCCTATATTCATTGCAGCATTACTCACAATAACCAAGATATGGAAGCAACTAAGTGTCCATCAATAGATGAATATGTACAAAAGAAGTGGTACATATGTACAATGGAATATTACTCAGTCATCAGAATGAAATCTTGTCATCTGCAACAACATGTATGGACATAGAGGTTTATTATGCTAAATAAAATAAGTTACAGAGAGACAAATACTGTATGCTTTCACTTATATGTGGAATCTAAACAAAATAAATGAACAAACAAAACTCATAGACACAAAGAATATTTTGATGGTTGCCAGATGGGAGGGGTTTTGGAGTATGGGTGAAAAAGGGGAAGGGCTTACGAAGGATAAATTGGTAGTTGCAAAATAATCATGGAGATGTAAATTATAGCACATGGAATTAAGCCAATAATATTGTAATAACTATGTATCATGTCAGATGGGCACTAGGTTTATTGGGATGATCACTTCATAAGTTTTATAAATTTCTAAACACTATATTTTACACCTGATAATAATATAATGTTGTATGTCATTTGTAACTAAAACATAAAATATATATATATTAAAAAAAACTCCTGTTATGTGAGATGATAAATCATGTGTAGTTTAAACCAGATTGATTTTGATTTTTCTATTAGTTGTAACTTGAATCATCAGGTCAGATACCTAGTAATAACAAAGGAAAACTGGTTTTTTTTCTTTTCTGTTTTACTGCATTAATAAATCTATGTTTAGGCAAAAGCCATTCATTTTTATCACCATATATATGTGTGTGTAGTAAGTGTACCTGTAAACATACAAGGTTTTATTTATGAAAAGCTAACTGATCTTTAATAGCAAATATTATGGATTTATAACATTCTTACTAATACTGTCAAGCTAATTAATTTTAAGTAAATGTTTAATAAAATTAATTATGTCATTTACATTTGCAAATGCTTAAAAATATTCAAATATTTGATCTTTAAGATTTGAAAAACATGAAGTAAACTATATTTATTCTTACTACATAATTCATGTAATTGGCATTGTAAAGTAATGCAACAATAAACTTGAGTTGATATCTTTTTCTCAGCACATTTTCATTAAAACTGAAGTTCTAAATATTCTCAGGGAATGGAATTATATCAGCTTTAATTTAACAAACTAAGTGATTTATGAGAAATCTTTTTAATGGTTATAGCCAACAGGAATCAATTAATTTTATGTTATTATGAAAATAATTGTATAAGTAATATGAGTAAAAATAATTAATAAACACATTGTCACTCTTTTCAGTATTGTTGTTTTAACTGTTTTTAAAAAATATTCTTAAAGTTTTGATGACAATATAAATACCCAAACAATAGTGATATGTGTGTATGTGTGTGTGTGTGTGTGTGTGTGTGTGTGTGTGTGTGTGTGTAATGTATATATATTGCATTCTAGGTGATATTCTCTATTTTAATTTTCTAATTCTTTGATAATGACTCTTAGATATTATAGTGTATGAGTTATTTAAATGACTATATTTTATTCACTATGATTTAAACTTTTCACTCATTAATCCATATCTGTTGAATATAATTTAATAATTTTTATATGTATGGATGCTATACTTTATCTCTGTAAGGCCTTTAAATTTACTTGTAGTATTCTATATTGCCCTCAAATTTCTTCAAAACACATCTTTTTTTTTTTTTTTTTTTTTTGAGGGCAGTGTCACTGGCACTCACATGTGGGACCCGAACAGGGGCCGCCGGCTTTCCAAGCCAGCGCTTGCTTAACCACCGCGCCACTCGGCCAGCCCAAAACACATCTTTCATTGTTTATTTGTTGATAGTCTTTCTTTCTTTAATGTTTGATTTTAGAATGTTAGTTATAGACTTATCTTGAATGCTTTCATGTGTGCATACGTGTGTGTGTGTATGTTCCCTCTCTCTTTCTCAGCTCCCTTCTTCCTTGCATGGTAGATTTACAGTTGCCTGCTGATCCCCTGTGGTTCTCATTTAAACCAGGTTATACTATCTACCTGGGAATCCTTTCCTGTGGTAATATTAGATATATTATGGATTTGATTTTTAATCAATAATAAATTATACTTAGAACTGGTTGACTTGCCTTTCTAAAGTGATCAAGTTCTATAATAAGTCATATAATGCCCTTGTGTATCCACTATTGTGGTGTCCATTCTGATCTCATTCAAGGAGATTAACCTGTATAGAGCCCATCAATTGCCCTCCTTGTCTTCTGACTATGGACTGGGTTCAGCCCTGGGAAGCCCCAGCCAGAGATGAATGGAAAGGAGAGAGCAACTGAGGTTTTTATTGCTCTAGATACTTCCCTGATTGGTCAGAAGAGACTGGAGATGTTTTCCAGACATACTGGCTCTTTATCAAAACTAAACTGACTGCTCTTTCATTGCATGACTCCTTTATTTCACATTGTGGTAACTACTGTTCCCTTTCATTACTGAGGGTCTAGGGTAGTAACAGCTTTCCCCTAGGGTACAGAAGTAGTCCTAGTGTTTTTGCCATTTCTTGACATTACTTGGCAATCTGTACCTTTGATAAACCTTCACAAATTATCTTAGCATCAGTGAGCCATCAGCTCTCCTGCTGATTGCTTGATAAGCCATTTCATTGTGAGGCTTCTCCTTATCTCTTACTTGACTCAGAAGCAACATCTCACTCATCTGCTGGTTTAGATCCACTAATCTCTTTTTCTGTTCCATATCTCTTAGATATTTAATTCAGTTTGTGAGATTTATTATGGTGTGCTATTATTCTTTTTTAAAATAATTTATCATTGCTACATTCTTTGAACATAGTATAAAGCGAGTCAGTTGTTCATAAATGAAATTAAAATGTTATATTGACTGATGTCTTGGCTCCCTCTACTTCAGCAATATTAAAGTTTTCAACACAGGGGAAACTTAAGATATTGCACTTGTAATAAGTGGGAAGAAATACCTTCAAGTTATTCAAGAAGCTATTAATGTAAATGAAAGTTAAATGGGTGTCTCCAATTTAGTGATAGCACTAAAACACCTAAAATCTAGAGGGAATAGTAGAGTTATAAGGATAAATATAGGCTACTTATTTAACATTCTTAATTGCTGCATGTATTTTGTGTCCTGGGGTACTAACAGACTCAGAACAGGAAACCAGATGAGTGTATGAGACACGAGATGAATTGGACCTTGGCTCCAGATTCACACAGAAAGACTAGAGAGGTCCTACAGAGATGGCTCATCAATCAGCAACTTTTAGGAAGGAAGAGAGGGAGAAGGGAAGGAGGGAGGAAAAGAAAGCAAAGGAGAACAATCAGAGACAACTTCATTCTCATGTTTGGACATTTCCACTCCCTCCCCTGTAAAAATAAAGGGATTGCTTATGTTCAGTATTCAAATGCATTTAATAACTCATTTTTATGCTTTCTAATTAACCTATATCTGCCCCTTCCCAATGTTTAGAATCCCCATAGCTCTATTCGGCTTTTATCTTTAATTTTGGTACCTTTATCAGAAATCAAGATGCACATTTACTATATCCTGATTCTTCAATTGCCCAGGAAGCTTTGCTTTGCTTAAATCAGATTTAGCTGTGATGAAACTTATGCAGAATAAATATTGTTTGTGAAAGCAACTAGTTTTCTAAGGCCTATGAGATGTGACAGTATCCTGTTTACTGATAAATTGCAGTGTAACAGGAGCAAAGCTACAATAAGTATTGATTTCTTTTGTGCATAAAACTCATTTTGCTACAGATTGTGAATTGCCTTCATGAGCTGACAATCCATTAAGAATTATTTGTGTGTTTCTTCCTTTATTATTGTTTTTTTTTCTTTTTTTATGGCTTTATGCTTTACTATCTTTAAAATAGATTGCCAAAGAAAAATGAGTAAAGGGAAAACTTAGTGGTAGCACCACAATTGGGAGGGAAATAAATGACTTTATATGTAAAACTGAGTTTCTGCCACTACCTCCAAGGGTGGACTGTAAAGAACGTAAAAGGATTCTATTAAAATATCTCATAGAAAAACAGGTAATAGAATGACTTGAATTGTAGTCTAAAATGAATAGTTTTATTTGACATATTACTAACAACCAACACAAAATACCCATATTTTACCTTCTATTGCCATTATTGTAATTTTATTCATTTCTTCAGATCAGAGCTGATATTTTATATGTAAATGCAAATTTAAATATTTAAAAAATTATATCATTGTTTGTGTTTGTTCCCTTTATTTCTTTATATTGTTTCATCTCAGAGTGACAATTTAGAGTTTAAAAAGTCATAAAATATTATATTGTCAAAATTTAGAATTTCTATGCCATTATTTCTTTGTTTTTGTTTTTTATTAGCTGGCTTCATCTTTATCAAAAGGTGGTAACAATACAGTAATTCTAGAGCACATGAGAAAAACATATATGTCAAATTAGCTTACAAAAGAAAATCCATCACTACAATGTATTAAGGTATGAAAACGAAGAAACAGAAGCAGAAATCCATAGTGCAAAAGAAAAGGAAACATAATTTTTTGCAAAACAACATGACATAAAGGAAACAAGAGACTACAGTTGAAAGAGAAGATTAAAACTGCTCTGGAAATCATAAGGAAAATGGAGATTGTGAAAAATTAATTTTATGATGTGGATGAATAATGAGAAGATTTCACTATATACAAGTGTAAGATGAAGGCTATGGTGGAAGGTCAAGGAGAAGATAGAATAAAGATACTAAAGAAAGTATGATAATGTGGAGAAAGAGAATGCTGATTCATCTTTAAAATTATGTGTTTTCCTCAGAGATTAGGAGGACAGAAATACAACATTCATTAAAAAAAAATTACATAAAACCTTTAAAATCTAAAGGAAACCAACCTCACAAACATCCAATTGGATGACAAAAAGTGCTTAAAAACTGCTTACAAAAATAAAATCCCATGCATTAGCAACTGTTTATATATGAATAAAAAAGTCTTATAAATTTTTATCTAATATTTACTGAGTGAATCATGAACATAAAATAATATCGGTGTCCTCACCCAACCATTCACCATTTCATAGTTAAGGCACACAGTAGTCTATTAAATTTTATATAAACTTTAATCATATATGCATATGGGTGTGTATGGATATATATATATATATATATATATATATATATATATATATATATATATATATATATATAAAGATAATGCCTTAAGATGACAATTCTAGGAGAATATTAGGTTTCAAAGTTATTTTTAGCAGCAAGATATTTTTGCTGCAAAAAGTCTTAACAGATAGAAGATAGATACATAGGTAGATGATAGATGAATTTATGTCTGTATAGGTATTATAGGTGTGTGTTATATGCACATATACAGAGGGTGCCAAAAAAATATATACACATTTTAAGAAAGGAAAAAAAAACTATCAAAATTGTAATACTCAATATACACTGATAACAAAAGATGAATACAAGTTACATTTGACTTCTGCAATTATAATACAAGAGGTGCTCAAAGTGGTTACCATCAGGGTCCAGACACTTCTGATTACAGTGAACTACTGCTTGAGCAATGTTGACCAAAGTGTCTACTTGTGTACATTTGTTTTGCACTCCTGCCCTCGGGAAGCCAGATGGCGACTGGCGCCCTCCACAACGAAGATTGAAGAACAACAACTTGGCTGTTCCCCTCCCCCAATTCCCCAATACTGTTCCCCGTCCCTAATCCCCCAGTAAACTCTTAAAAAAAAAAAAAAAAAAAAAGCTTAAATGACAAATTCCATAGTATAACCCCTAGGTTCATCAATTCTAAGGCAATACTAATTACAATGTTAATAAATTATATTCAAAATGTATTGATTATTTCTGCTGACATATCCTCAGAGTTTATAGATACTTTGTTCTTTCTAGTTGTTTTAAAAATAGACAACTTCAATTAGGAAGGTGGTTTGAGATTTGTTTGGTTTTGTACAATCTTGATCATTGCAGTCAAATAGTATAACTTTCCAAATAGCTTTTGAAATAAATATTTGTTTCCTTTTTCTAAGGACCAAAAAAATAACATATTTCTTGATTCTTCAAACCTTCTGCATGGCTCCTGTTGCTTTTAGCCACTACATTTCCTGCCAAGCTTTTACAGTGAAAAAGAAGAGAATCATAGGTTTTCTTACAAAAATCGGTGGGGAGGAAAAGTAATGTTATTTCAATTATGTAATTAACTAAAGGCTGATGTTCTGTTTAAATACTATTGTAAGAAAAAAATAAACAAAATGTCACTGTATTTTATTTATAATTTATTATAAACACATAGACAATAATATATTTGAATTGTTATAGAATCTCATAGATGTTTTATTTATTTATTTATTTATTTATTTATTTATTTATTTATTTTATTTTTTTAGCTGAGCCATCCTGCTACCTGTTGGCAGCTCAATGGCAACTCAGCTCAGGCTGGGCATCAAACTGCTGTTGCTCAGAGCTCAGCTCACACTCTTGAGCAAGCTGTTAACCAACTGAGCCACTCAGCTGGCCCAAACAATTAAACATTGGCTCTATAGAGTTTTGTTTGGTTTTTTGTTTTTAAAGGGCAGTGTCACTGGCCCTCATATGTGGGATCGGAACCTGGGCTGCTGGCATCCCAAGTCAGCTCTTAACCACCGTGCCACTTGGCTGGCCCTAGATATTTTAATCTTCTTTAATTTAAATCTGAGATAACCTGAACTATTGTTTTCCAAAAATTATTCTTTTACCTTCTTAAATTGTTTTGAACTACATAATACTAAAAACTAGTACACATTCCAAAAGACTGCCTTAAAGTAATAAGTACTGAGATTAAGAATGCTTGATCTTTGGGCAGGGCCGAGAGGCGCGGTGGTTAAACGCTGGCTTGGGACGCCAGCGGCCCCGGTTTGGGTCCACATATGAGGGCAAGTGACACTGCCCTCAAAAAAAAAAAAGAATGCTTGATCTTTGACATTTTTTAAATATTTGAAAATATTTTGAAAAAATATGTTTTTTTTTATTTTGGTTGGATAAATCATAAAAAACTTTATAGAATTTTCATATGAAAATATTTTATTTAATCCTCACAATAATTCTCTGATATGTGAATTAACATATATATCACTATACTACATGTAGAAATACTGAGATTTATATAGATTTGCTAATTGGATTATGTTACAGCTAAAAACCTAAGAAAGGGGCCGGCCAAGTGGCGCCGCGGTTAAGCGCTGGCTTGGGATGCCAGCGGCCCGGTTCAGGTCCCACATGTGAGGGCCAGTGACACTGCCCTCTAAAAAAAAAAAAAAAAAAAAAAAAAAAAAAACCTAAGAAAGAAGCAATCTGACTCAAATAAATTGCTGAGTTTAACTCTTTAGTAGCCATTTAATATGTGCACGAATGTTCAAAGGCCGTTTCATTATGTAATCCTCCTAGAAAGAAATGTTTTTATAAAATGCACTATCATATGCCCCTGAACACAGTAGATCTTCAACCAAAATTTCATATGAAATAAACCATTATATGTCAATATGTGTGTGATAAGTTTCAGCTAACAGAACATTTTACACTGGCTAACTGGGTCAAAGAAAGACTAGAGACCCAAAATACCATTAATTAGTCATTGGTGTTTCATAAATGCTGAATGTTCATGGAATCAAAGAAATAATGTTACTGAATCTCAATCTTGAAATGCAAAAATAAGAATATTTGTTCAACAACTAAAAGGATATTAATTCATTAATATAAAATAAATCAATAAGATAGTCTTGAAAGGCAGCATTTGTTGAAACTAGAGTATCCAGCACTAAAATTCAAATTATAGTCAAACTTTTAGATTTCCTACTCATACTATGCATTTTAAGGTAAGTACATTACACAAAAGATTTCAAATTATCTGCTACTTTGGTTTATTTGCCCTCCTAGACCCGCAATGTTTTAAACATTTGAAAGTTAAATGCATCATTATTAAAATGGAACTCCAAATTTATATGTGGTTAACAAAATCTATTGTCCATGCAATTATCTTATAGAACTACTTTCTAAATGGCTAGTTTCCTGCAATTCAATTTTCACTGGAATAGATTCTGTGAACAAGTATCTCCTTCCAGTTAAGATACCCTAAGAAGTAAATTCTGATATTGATGCAAAAAGAATAACTAATAAATTCCCCAAGCGCATGCATATTATAAGACTATAGTAAAAGCAAAATTAATGTGTCAAGTTAATTTCCCTCCCTCGCCTCTGCCTAATTAGCACAAATTAAGTTTTATGCTAATCTGCCTGGGACGATAGCATTCAATTTGGAAATTTAGAATTTCTGCTGACCATGTAAAAACATATTCATATAACTGTTGCAATACAAAATTACAACAAAATTATTTTACCACAATGTTCAATTGTATTACAACATAAAGTTAAAATTGGCAGTGTATGGATATAAATTTTTATGGCCTCACAGCAGCCTTGCTGTCTGCCTCCCTGCATTCGCCCATAACAGCAGGGCCTCAGGGGGACAGGATATTCACTATGTCTATGGCAAAACCCCATGGGACCCTAAGAGAGAGGGCGGGTCAGCCAATGAAGGGCAAGACCCTACATATGCGCAGGATGCCAATATAGGTGTGAGATCCTATATCAAATATGCTCATCAGGGCGGCCTAAGCCAGGCGCCTTTGAGGGTCCCTGGGAGGAATCAAGGAGGTGAAGCATGTGAGGCCTAAGGGCCTGTTAATCCTTTCCTGCAGAGTTTACAGCCTGCAACGGAAAAGAGAAATCTTCCTAAGAAGCTAACAGCAGTCCTCCTTGCATTCTTGCCTCAAGGTGTCATAGTGAAGCATTGTCTGTCCCCATAGGGGGCAGGGCTGCAATGATCAAAGGGTCTTTCGGCTGAGGTGGTCTGTGAGACATAGGGAAATCTGGCTAAATCTTGGGTGACACATGTGATTTACAGACCTCGGAAAGAGCAAAGCCCCTTCCCTGTTTGTACTCAATAAAAGCTGCAAGCTGACCAGCTTCAGGGCTCTTGCCCATCAGACAGAGTCCCCCCGCTCACATTGCTTTTTAAACTATCCCTGTCTCTTGCTCTTTATTTCTTTTTCTGAGTCCCTGCCGGTCCTCTCAAGAAAGCTAGAGCCAGCCGCACAGAGACACGACAATTTTTCATCTTAGGTATTAATTGTTCATGTTGCTATTTGTACATGCTGCTTCCACTGAATTGTATGGTTAGAAAGTTAGGGTACATGTATTTTGTATCTGGTATAATAGATTTTGATATTGTACTTGTAGATATAACATGCTTCTTAGTATTTCTGTGTATGCTTTGGAATCAATCTATTTCCTAACTCCTGAAGAAAAACTATATTGTGATACTACTTTAAAAGACTATTTTGAAAAAAAATCAATTTATTATATACATTAAAATATGCATTTAATAAAATGTGCATTCACATTCAGTTACACTCCTTTATATGCTGAAATTGTTCTATACATGTCTGGTATTGTGTAAAGGAAACATTTGGAAATAAATGAACATCTTGTATTAAATGTACAAATCTCCTTTGGAAAGTAACCATGGTGGACAGAATTTTGGCCTCCATCTTTCCCACCTCCTGGTGTTATTCCCATGGTTATATTTTGTTACATGGCAAAAAGAACTTTGCAGATGTAATTAAGTATCGTAACAAGTTGATCTTAAAATAGGGAGATTATCCAGGATTATCTGGGTGGTTAATTACATGAACCTAGTAGAAGAGGGAGGCAGAAAAGGGAGCCAGAGAAAGAGAGATGTGGAAGATGGGCAAGTCATTAAAATTCAAAGCATGAGAAGGACTCATGATGTGCCTTTTTGGAATTGATGATGAAGACTGGCCTCGTGATAAAAAATGGCAGGCAGCCTTCAGGAGCAGAATAGCCTCTGATTGACAGCAGGAAACAGGGGCCCAAGTCCTACAACCTCAAGGAGCTGAATTTACCCAACAACCTGAAGGTGACATAAAGTGGATTATTCCCTAGATCTTGCAGATTAAGAGCTCAACAGTTCTGATGCCTAACAGTGACATTGTGAGAATTCAGCCATGCCTATGTCGATTTCAGATCTACAGAGCTGTGCCATATGTGCTGTTTTAAACTGATAAATGAATAGTAATTTGTTATACAGCACAAGAAAATGAATACAGTAACAAGTCAATATCTCCAAATTAAAATTCCCATCTTTAAAGAGTTCTTTCTGTAGATGAGTTGCTTAGGTTAAGAGAGTGAATTTTTTTCTCAAAAGAATCTTGAGGTAGGGGCATATAAATCACATATTCCATAAACGCATCCTTCTATTGCATTCTAGAAAACCCATGGGCAGCTTCATTATCATACAATATTATATAAAAACAATTTTAACTCTCCATAACCGAATGATCACTCTTGTCATCTAGAACTGCTAAAATTGTTTAAAAATGTATTACATACTATCTGTTAAAATCTTTTAAATTCTCTTTAGGAACTCTGAAAATGTTTTCCTCTAGTATTTTAAATTGTGTTTCAATAGCAGGAGTTTGCATGTGAGAGGTATTGATGTAGCTCCCTGAAATATATATGATACACCTTCAAATTCTGTTTGTTATTTTAAAGAAGTTAAACTAACTGAATACTAGGTTATGCTATATATATATATATATATATATATATATATATATATATATATATATATATATATATATATTAAAGGTTTAGAAATATTCCAGGATTCTGGTATACCATGCTGACTTTAAGTTCCAAAGTATTTACATTTAGAATAATTTACTTCAGTTATTCAATTAATACAAAGCACATAATCATAGTCTATAAAACATAAAGACTATGGCTACAAGAGTTGTAGTATGAATAATATTGTTGTTTGCAAAGCAGCCTTTGCAAGAATACCTCCTGTGGCCCAAACATTTCCTATACATGAAGAATGTAAACATTATATATTGAAATTCACACCAGTGACTATATTAAATTATTCTTTTCTGTATAATACTATTAAAGAAGATAAAAATAAACAAAGATATCCATTATATTGATGCAAAACAATAAAAAAGAAAATAATATTTAAAATTTTTTCTTCCAAGTCATAAATCAAGAATGAGATTATTATGAAGAGCTTGAGCACAGAATTGGGAATTATCTTATGAGTACTCCAAATAGTTTAGGACACAAATTATTAACAGGAAATATTTTTATGCCTATTCAGGAATATATTTAGAAATACAAATAATATTTAATTTAATTATTCCAATTTTATTTGAATTTTTAAACAACTGTTATTTTAATGTTGTATAATTTATAATTTATACTATGTAATAGATGTAATACGTATAATAAATGAATATTTAATTCAATGATTTATATTTGTATATATATTTCTTTGAAATGCATAGTTTGGTTTCACTGCTTATTTGTTTCCATTGATATATTTAAAATTTATGAAATATGAACACTTTAATAAACACTGGTATTTATACAAATACACTTAGCTGTGGTTTGATTCACTGCCATTCTTTCAAACCTAAATTAATGTCTTCACAAACTAGGCAGGTAACAGACATAAAACATATGGGAAACATATGCTCTGTAAAAAGATTTTTAAATAATTTGGTAACACTAGGCAAAAGAAACAAAATATATCTCCATGCTAAATTCAGCACTCAAGTGCATAACAAATACAACAAACCCAGATTTTACCTCGTATTACAAATGAGTTACATATGCTCCCCAACTAGATTGTTGCATTGCCAAAGACATTGATTTTTGGGCTGCTAGGTCTTTATTCCTTCCCAAAATCCCCCAAAGTATATAATAAATGACTAAAGTATTCATATTGAATTAAAAAGTGGTGCAAGTGGTCTGTTATAAACAAAATCAGAATTTCAAGATTTTTATGAGAAAACAGCTGGGAGGTTATACTGCACAGATAAAGAGGGAAAATGCAGTGAATAAGGGGAAATAAGTGGACATTCAGTCGAGAGAGCCTTATGAAGATAGGATCTCACCATGAAGACTTGGTGTCCATGAAATCCTGTCTGTAAACAACTTAATTTAATGTTGAGTTAATAAACACATACCTAATAAAGTATTTTAGTATTTCAACCTATTACAATATTTTACCATCATTTTAAGAGGAGCTTCCTTCAATTTTGAGACTTTTATGGCATATGTATTACCATGTGTTGGTATCAAAGAGGGAAAAAATACACTAAACATAAAATAAATATACAGTGTTATTAAAGATCTGAAAAATGCTTTAAAATATGTGCTACATGACAACTAAATGTAATGTGTACTCCGTCATTGGAGTTTGGATTAAAGGAAAGTGAAGCAAAGCACAACAAAATAATATAAAAATCCCATTCAAAACACAATTTGGGATGATTGCAAAATAAATGAATATGAGGTGTACATTAGCATTAATATTATATTAATGACATATCTTAAGTATGTTAATTTACTTAAGGTGTATGACTTTGTTCTTTGACATAGCTGCTGAATAATTTACGGATGAACTATTATGATGTTTCAAGTAATCTCAAATGATTCTGCCCATACGTACACATGCAGAAATACACACAGATGTAAGGAGAAATAAAGCAAGTGTGATAAAGTGTTACAGATTGGAAAATCTAAGTTAAATTATGTGAGTGGTCATTGTGTTACTACTGTAGATCAAATGTTTTCAAAATAAAAAGTTTCAGAGACTTCTGGTAAGATGGCAGAATAGACAGATGCTGTGCTAACTGCCTCCCAGGATCACACCAAAATTACAAGCAAATTATACAGCATTCAACCCTGGAGGTCCCTGGAACACTGGAGGAACAGAACCACTGAGCAAAGAACTTAAAGAGGAGGCCACGTCGGGTCTGGTAGGACGGGTGGAGACGAGAGAGGGCGAGCCCAGTGAGGGAAGCCCCAGCTGTGGGGAGGCTTCTACGGTTGGGGGAGAGACCCTCTGGCTGCACACCAAGCTCACCAGCCTAGAGTTCCTTTGCTGGGAAGAGGACTTCCAAGATAGCCAGCAGTAAATTAGTGAGGACTCTCTTTGCTCAGCTTGGTGAGGCTGAGAGCGACAGGAGAATTAGTGGGGGTGGCGCCCCAGCTTGCTCACCAGTGATCACTCACCTGGTTACTGGTGGAGGGAGTAGCTGTGTGGGCCGGACCCAGGAGCCTGTGGGGACGGACTGAACTGAACACATTTGGTGTAACAGCTGGAGGTATTTGGACTATTGTTCCCAGGATGTGGAACCTGCACGCAAGTGGTGGAAGAAGGGCGCCATTTTGTCAGGGTTGGGCCCTCCCACAGAGGATCAGGTCCAGGACCTCATTGGTCTGGTGGAATTGGCGCAGAAGTGGCACACGCGCATGCGGCCTTGGATCCCCACCCTCCACCTGGCTTATACTGCATTGCCAGGGAAATGCTAGGTGGGTGCCCTCCGGCTCCAACAGGCTGCTCACTGAGACCCGGGAGTGCACAAGCCACCTCAGGTCCCCGCTCTCCACACTGCGCTTGCAGAGTTTCCAGGCTGGTGATTGGTTGCGGCCTGATCTGCGAGCGGCTGATTGGGACAGGCTGAGACTGGGAGTTTTCCTGGGAGCGTTGGGCTGTGAGCTGTGTGCCTACATGATCCAGCCAGGGCTCTCCTGGTGACCTATCTAATACATCAAAGCAATCCCAGAGCAACAGCCAGAATGGGGAAACGAAGAAAACATGTCACAAGTAAAATATCAGAAGAAACCTCTAGAAATGAAACCAAATGAAACAGAGGGATCCAACCTTCAGAGACAGAGTTTAGAACACTAATGATAAGAATGTTTAACAAACTTAGTGAGGACATAAGGAAGGATAGAGAAATCGTAAAAAACATCCAGTTAGAACTAAAGAATACAATAACTGAAATGAAGAACACACTCGAAGGAATCACCAGTAGAGGAGATGAAGCAGAGGAGCGGATCAGCGATTCGGAAGACAAAATAGCAGAAATCATCCAGTTGGCACAACAAAAAGACCAAAGAATCAAAAACAATGAAAATAGTTTAAGAGCCCTACGGTACAAGATGAAGCTCAACCACTGTCGACTCATTCCTGTTAGAATAACAGCTGACTTGTCTACAGAAACTCTGCAGGCCAGAAGGGAGTGGCAGGAGATATTCAAAGTGACACAAAATAAAGGCCTACAACCAAGATTGCTCTACCCAGCATGGCTATCACTTAAAATTGAAGGAGAAATAAAGAGCTTCTCAGAAAAGAATAAGATTAAGGAATTCATTACTACCAAATCAGCATTGCAAGAAATGTTAAAAGGGCTTTTTTTAAACAAAAGAAAGGGGTAAACAAGCTAACCCAGGAAGACCAAGAATACAAATAACAAAAATGGCAATATATATGCACCTATCAATAATCATTTTAAATGTGAATGGGTTAAATGCTCCAATCAAAAGACAGAGAGTGGCTGAATGGATAAGAAAATAGGACACATGTATATGCTGTTTACAGATGGAATATTTCATGCAAATGGAAATGAGAAAAAAAAAAGCTGGAGTACCAATACTTATTTTGGACAAAACAGACTTTAAAATGACTACAAGAAAAGACAAAGAAGGGCACTATCACCCTAATAAACATCTATGCACCCAACATAGGAACTCCCAATTATATATAAGATTTTGACAGACATAAAGACAGAGATCAACAGTAACACTATCATTGTAGGGGACTTCAACACCCCGTTGTCACCAATGGACAGACCCTTTAGACAGAAAATAACACAGAAAGAGGGGCCTTAAATGATACTTTAGACCAGCTGGACTTAGTTGATATTTTTAGAGCATTTCTCCCTGAAAAAACAGAATATACATTCCTCTTAAGTACACATGGGACATTTTCCAAGATAGACCATGTTAGGCCACAAAACAAGTCTTAGTAAATTTAAGAAGATTGAAGTCATATCAAGCAGATATAAAGGAAAAACTGATGGTTCCTGGCTGGGAGGGAGTGGGGATGAGGGAGAGGGGGAAGGTTTTGGACAGCGTAGGTGGGTGACTACAATGTTGCCGCAGGGATATGGGGGCAGTTCTGGGAATGTAATTGATAATGTTGTGAAGAGACTATTATGTTAAGTGAAATAAGTCAGTCGGAGAAAGACAAGTACCGTATGATCTCACTTATATGTGGAATCTGAAAAACTGAATGATCAAAGTAAACAGACTCATAGATATAGAGGAAAAACTGAGGGTTGCTAGTTGGGAGGGGGGTGGGGATAAAGGGGAAGGCATAGGGATTAGACAGCAAAAATAGACAACTACAATATTGTCACAGGGATATGAAACACAGTTTGGGGAATATAATAATGTAAAAATTTTGTGGCATGTCGGATAGTCACATTCCTTGTTAGGGAGACCACTTCATGGATGGAGTACAGGCTTGATCACTGCACTGTACACCTGAAGCTGATGTTGTATAATATTGTATGCCAACTGTAACTGAGTATATAGATAGTCATGGGATGTGGAGTATACTGTGGAAGGGAGTCAAAGTAATTGTAATAGATATGTATGATATGGGTGGGGGGAGTGGGGTGGCGAACAAGGGGGGTTGTCACTTTAGGGGATAAAGAGTATAACTATTGTACACCTGAAACTAATTTAAAAAAAAAAGAAAAATAAATAAATAAAAACAAATGTTTGGAAAATTAATAAAATGAATATTACACAACTTTTCTACAAATAGTGTTTTAAGTCCTTCCTCTGAAATTTTCAAATATTTTAAGGTCAAAAGTAAACTGAAAAGAAAAACAAATATCTGGGGCGTAGGAAAAGATGGTGTAGTAGATAAATGCTATGCTTGCCTCCTTCCATGATCATATTAAAATTAAAACAGCAAGTTTAAAGAAACTTTACATTGAACAGAAATAATTTGAAATTTCAATTTATTATTGGCATAAAATACTGTAAGGAATCTTTGCATCTTCTCCTTTAGGTAGGTATACGGTAATTTGGACATATATAGCCATACAAATGAGCTGAATGTTATGTTGAAAAAATTAAAAATCAGAAAGAACAATACTTTTGTCTCTAATTGCATCTTCAAGATGTTAAAATACCAGAAAAATGTAATGAAAACTAAATCAAAGTCATCTGATTAAAGTGGATTTCAATTCAACCCATACAGAAAAATGAGCAATTCTGCCTACAGAAAGACTTGAGCTTTATCAGAGGCAAAATATCTAAGATTTTGTGTGTGTGAGAAAATAAAGTCTTCATATTAAGGAATCTATATCATTTGTAATACTACAAGGATGACTACATGTCACATGTTCTGACATTATTGTTGTGAAATTTAATATTTATTTTTATATATTTTTACTTTCATAATCGAGATTTTATTGTTTATCTTGAGGATAAGTACACAGACATTTCAATTTGTACACAATTCTTAACCTAGTCACCAAAAAACCCAAAATGCCATGTAGTTGTGATTCTTTTCTAAACAGTTATTACAGTGACTTTCCAGCTTAAAATTTGGAGTTTAATTTTCCTTAATAGAATATCAAGTACCAATATCTTCAAATGTCGATATGCTGTTACATGAAAGCACCACTAATTCCCACTTTAATATCATATGCACTACATAACCAAATTTCCAATCTTTCACAGCACATAGACAAAATTACTAGGAAAATGGGCTGCCATGATCAAAGATGTCACAGAGTGTACAGAATCTTCACAGGGAGAGACAAGATCAAGGTGTGATTTTCTTTAGAAAACAATTCTACCTAAAACAAGAGAAGTAATTTAAAATCTTCACGACATACTAAATTCACAACTGACTCCAAATTCACATTTAGTATGCTTCGTATGATAGGATATAAAACTGACCCCCATTTATAGTAAGTTATGCTGATACAGAAGGCATCAAAGTCTCCCACATTCAATAACCCACTATTTTCTGGTTGTACCCAAAACATAACAAGCAAATGAATTCTCAAAAAAGTTTCTAAGCTACTAAAAAACAAACAAAAAAACCTTGCATTTACAAAATAGTTGATAAAAGTATTCCTCTGAGGGCCGGTCGAGTGGCACGGTGGTTAAGCGCTGGCTTGGGAAGCCAGCAGCCCCGGTTCGGATCCCACATATGAGGGCCAGTGACACTGCCCTCAAAAAAAAAAAAAAAAAAGTATTCCTCTGAATTGTACAAGAAGGAAGAGTGACTACTGACAAGACATGATTTATTGATATTAATCAAACATGGCTTCTTTCTCTCCTGCTTCTTCAGAGACTGGACTTGCCTCGTTTTTAATTTCTCCGTTTTCTGAAGGTAAGTTTTCTTTAGTTTCTTCATTATCCATTTCGGCCTGTTTCCCCTTTTCCTTTTTATTTATTTTTATGTGCAGATTTATCCTTTTCTGATGCATTTTTTGGCTCCCTGACCTCTTTTTGGATGCCTCCTTCTCTGCCCTCTGGGTGGAGCTGACCTTCCCTTTGGGCATCCTGGAGGCAGGGCCTGTGAGTGTCAGCCTGATGGGCTGCCACACGCTGACAGCATTAGCGAAGATGGCCTGGTTGACAGTTTTTTTTTAATATTTTTAATAGCTAGGGTGGGAATATCTTATTACCTTGAAAAGTATTGCTTCTTTTAGCATCATCATCCAAAATCAGTTTTCTCACCAGAAAATATTCATTTTTAAGATTAATTTTAAGTTGTGAATGAAGTATAATAGTTATTTGGAAGTATATTTTATTAACTGGAGTGGAAATAACGTGTTATCTTGGAACGGACTTTTTCTTATTTTACTGTCATCACCTACAATGAGTTTCATCACCAGAAAACATGTAAGTTCTTAGTAAATTTAAGTTTGCACTACATGAAGTTCTCCTACCTTTCAAATATTGAGATAACTTTTAATGGTACTTCATTTTTGATACTAGAATCTACTTAAGAGTGGGTAGTAGATATTTGAATAAGTGGCCCAGTGGGCAAATATTTTACTACCTCCTAAATTCCTGATGTCCTTTTAAAAACAAAACAAACAAAGACCCTTTCTATCAGACTTCTCATTTCTGGATTTGAGTATTTAAATTGTTGATAAAAGATCTTTCTGTGATGTTTGATTATTTAAAATGTTTTTCCTCTGTGTTTTTCTTGTTTTTGAGGGCAATGTCACTGGCCCTCATATGTGGGACCCGAACTGGGGCCACTGACTTCCTAAGCCAGCGCTTAACCACCACGCCACTCAGCCGGCTCTCCACTGTGTTTTTCTATTATTTGTATGTATTAGTAAATGAAATGAAACAAAGATTTGAATAACTGTAAAAAAGAAGAGGTTATAACATCTAAGTCTTATGTTATTGAAAAACACCAACTAAGTCTTTTTTCAGGCAGGTTGGGTAAATATGAGACTCTAAAAATGTATGTATCAAAAGACAAAAGCATATTTAATTTAGAGAAAATAAATGTGTCCTGAGAAAGTGTTCTATATAGAAGGAGTTCATTTTAGAAAACTTTTGAATCCCTTGAAAAGAAGGAAAAAATCATGATCTCATTGAAATAGAAGACAAAAGGCTCAGATGAGAGAGAAAAGGAAGATAAAAGACAAAAGAAATGGGACTCAGATGATATTTAAAATATAATTTGGGATTAGAATAGAGCTATATGCAACTAGAAGAACTGTAAAGATATAGAAGACAAAATTAAAAATAATGAGAAAATTATAGAAGCCACACAAATTGGAATAAAAACAAAGTATGAAATCATAATTGAAGAGAATTTTCTGATCAAAAGAGACACTTGAAATGGAAAATTATAAAGGTATACTGTGTTCCCAGCAAACCTATTAAAACAAACAAACTTCCAGCCAGTATTTGAATAGTTAAAAATAGAGATAAGTATTACAAATTATGTTTTAAAAATCTACATATAAAATTTAGAATGTCAAAAATAATTCTGACATCAAACACACAAGATAATTTTTAAACAGTGGTTTGACTCCCCACCCCCAGGTTATTGATTATTGGGTGGAAGAAGGGTAAACTTTGGGGATGGGATAAAAGCACAATGTATTTAACACCTACACAGGAAGATAATTGAAGATATCTGCTTTGTAACTTAAACGATTGGGAAATATAGATCAAATCATATCTTACAAAGTTGCAAGACAATAGCTATCAAGAATATTTAAAGCATTTCTACCTTCAAAAACATTGAATAAATTAATACAATCAAATAGGAAAATATTATATGGCAAATGAAAGAATAGCAATATAAAAATTAAAATAACACCTGGAAAACAGAGCAAAAACAACAGTTTTGTAAATTTATGAAAACACATAACACTGCCATCTGAAAATAATGAGATATTTAGATTGGATTTTTAAAGAGAGTTAAACTAAATACAATGAAATAATAGGCTTACTTTGTTTATTAGCTAAATCAGTTTTACCAAAAATGGTTGACAAAAATCTGTTCATAAACTAAACTGAAACATGTTTAATTATATAATGAATAATATATACAAAATCTTATAGAATTATAATGGTAATAAACTGTAATGTACTGCTTACCACATCAAGTGTATAAAATTACTATAATAAATATTTATAGAAAATATTTATCTTAAGCATTTAATAAGTTATTAGAAAACTGTGTAGAGATTAGTTGAATAATGGAATAAAGAGAGAGAGAGAGAGAGAGAGAGAGAGAGAGAGAGAGAGAGAGAGAGAGAGAGAAATTCTAATTCCCATAGGAAATGCACCTTTTTGTCAAGTATTTATGGAATAAAATTAATCAATACTTTTTTCTCCTCACAAAATACACTAATGTTTGCCAAACCAGGAATTGTAAAAGGTGCAGTACTAATAAACTAAATTTCAATAATCCAAAAGCAGCAATATTAACCATCACCTGCCCCTAACTGAAAATAATTAAAATAATTACATTATTTAAAGAAAAGTGACTTGAACCACGACTTGTAGGAATGAGTAATATGATACACTTATGCTAAGAGATATTACATAACCTGTCTCTAAAACTCATTGCTTGTCATTGGAGATGTTCATAATATTATATTATTTGAAGATGCAATTTTTATATGCAACATGGTTTCAACTTAAAAAAATATGTATATTACATAGTAAAATAGTAAGAGTAATATTTTACAATATTAACCGTAGTGATTTTTGTGATGACTTTATGAATGCATTTAAAAAACAGAATTTGAATTTTTAAAAAGTTCCAGATTATACTATTACTTTTAATTGAAAAGTATATTTCTAAATAAACCAACAGTAGGAGATATTAAAATAAAAGTGCACTTGTAAGAAATACAATATCTGAGTGACATATGCACACTAATCTGCCAGCAGCAAAGGTATGTGAGCTGCAATGAAGATGAATTACAATTGCCCAGGTAGTAATCGGATTCATGGACCTTATCCAGTCATGGCCATGAGCTCTCATGATCTTTCTGACTTTAACAATCAAACTCTGACCTTTCTTCTGTTTGGTATATCTATTCTTTCCAATCCCTTATCCTTTCTCTCCATTTTTAGATATTTGAATTAACCATTGCAAAGGTCTACTTTTTACCTCATTCATACTGTTTGCCCTTGCTTAACGATGTGGTTCCCTATTATTACAATAAACTATTTCACAATTTAAGCTAGCCTTGAAATAAAAGCAAATTAGCATAGGCATAAGTTTTTCTTAAGTATAAATTACGTCAGAAAACGTTTAAGTGACCGCCAGAAAAACAGGCATCAAAACTTCACAGTCCAATACTTCAAACTTAGAGAAAAACAAAGTACCCATGTGAAACCACCCTTTGTCAACCTTGCTAGATTTTAAGGACTGTTTGTGCTATATTTATTTTTCAGAGAGAAAGAACTCTAATATATACAGTCAGTAGGATGACTAATTTAAATCCCAAGTCACATGATACATGTTTCAGATTTTACAACATGTTGCATAACACTACAGTAACTTCAATGGCCACTCTGGGAAACATTTGACTTGAACTAGGATATTCAATTCAGTCATCTTAGAAAGGGAAGAGTATGATTTCTCAGGCCCAATAGGCAACAGATTTTAGTGGTATGTAGAGACCTCCAAATGAAGTTCTGATTCTAAAAGTTCCTTCACTAAAACGCAATTTAACAATTTTAAGCAACAACATTTTTTTCCTAGTAAATCTTCCTTCTTCTTGTTCTTCAATTGCTTCCCTATCTACTCCTCTCCACATACCCATTATTCTTCTAATCTCTCTCCTTCAGTTTCATCAACTCTTATCTCCTCTTCCTTAGTCTACACCATTATACTTTATCAATTACTCTCCTAACACCCCAAGAATATAGTTGCTTCTAAATACCAATCCCTCCCATGAACCAGCTACTCAGGTAACTGTAGAATTTAAACTTTGGACCCAAAGTACAACTACAATTAAGAATTTCTCCATACGCTAACAAGACCAGCAACTGTTAATAGAAGACTATATAATTTATTTGTATGCATACAACCCAGAGTTACCTGACCTACATAATATTACATACATTGTTAGGGATCTCAGATGTTAAATGCTGTATTTCAAAAAGTCCATTGGACCAACACCATACCTGCCACTCTATGGGTTAAAAATAGCATTGAGGGGCCGGCCGAGTGGCGTGGTGGTTAAGCGCAGGCTTGGGAAGCCAGCGGCCCTAGTTCGGGTCCTATATATGAGGGCCGGTGACACTGCCCTCAAAAAAAAAGAAAAAAAATAGCATTGAGTAATACTTCATTGTCTGGATGTACCATAGTTTATTTATCCATTCACTTACTAAAAAAAAAAAAAAAAAAAAAAAAAATTCTTGGAAGCTTCCAAGTTTTGATCATTACGAATAAACTTGCTATAAACATCCATGTGAAGGCTTTTGTATAAATATGAGTTTTCAACTCTATTGTGTAAATACCAAGGAGAGAGATTGCTGGATCACAGGGTAAGGGTATGTTTAGTTTTGTAGGAAACTGCCAATTGCCTTTCAAATAGTTGTATCATTTTGCATTCACACCAGCAATGAATGCGAGTTCCTGTTGCTGTTTATCTTTGTCAGTATTTAGTGGTATTTGGTGTTGTTCTGGATTTTGGCCACTCTAATAGGTGTGTAGTTTTATTTAATTTATTTCATTGTTGTTTCAATTTGCATTTCCTAATGACATATAATGTGGAACATATTTTCATATGCTTACTTGCCATCTGTGTATCTCCTTTGATATGGTGTCTGTTAAGATCTTTAGCCTATTTTTTTAAATTAAATTGCTTGTTTTCTTATTGTTGAGTACCTCTTTTTCACTGTTTTTTCACCTTCTCACCTGTCTTTGAATCTGTCAAAAAAAACAAAAACAAAAGAAAAGGAATGGTATCTGAACCAATAGCTGTAGCAAAAGCTAAAGAAATCACTTTTATTTGTCATTCTTTGGGCAATCTTTGTTTATATCACAAGTGGCTTTATATTATGGGAATAAAATATACACATTTAAGTGTTCAGGAAATTATTATATATAAATATTTAATTTTACTTTATTTTATCGACCATTAAATGAGAACACCTAACTGTTTTTTGAATCTACAATCAAGCAAAATGACTTTAATTACCATTATATTGATTTATACCATAATGAGAAAACATCAAAAACCAATGTAGAAAGAATTAGAGAAGATCAAAAGATAATCTATGCTAAACAAAGGAAGGTGAAAAGTGCTTAGAAAGGTACTGGAGACACATCCTATTTCATAAAAAATGCAAAGGGCCATTTTTCATAAATAATTTATTTTAAATGCCTAGGAATTAACCAATCAAGGGTTTCATCAAATCCCACATCTCAAACTCCAATGAATAAAATTATTTAAAAAATTTTAAAAAGTCTATTAAATTACGTGTCTTCTTGTTACAGTTTGTAACATTCGCTACCATTTACACCCCTATGATGTAGTAAGCATTTCCTTTTGAATTCAATGCAATGACCTTTTAAAACTCAATTCCCCACCCCTACCCCCAGAACTTGATTTAAGA
The DNA here is from genome assembly GCA_033961575.1 of Aselliscus stoliczkanus. Classification (NCBI taxonomy): domain Eukaryota; kingdom Metazoa; phylum Chordata; class Mammalia; order Chiroptera; family Hipposideridae; genus Aselliscus; species Aselliscus stoliczkanus. The sequence goes on along the minus strand of CM066731.1, from coordinate 133,369,981 downwards.
AATTATAAACAGCTATATCTAAAAAATGAATATTTTGGACCCACCCAATTTGCACACTGCTGGCAACTTTTTAGGCAGTCAGTGACCAGTGGGCAGCCAACTCTTGGGGGTCAATGGACCTCAGGTGGGCACTGGCTGGCCTCAGCATGCTCTACATATTTTGAGTGACCCCAGGCTTAGCACTGTCATCAAATCTAAATCTGCACTAACCTGGTGAACACCACATGTCCCATCTGGTTACTCCCTGAGAACCTGCCTCAGCCAACTTGGATACTGTTTGAAGTTTTATTAGTGGCTGAGTCTTACATGCAGCTAGCTGATGGCAGCAGGACTCGGGATGCCCTTGGCCTTTTCATGAGCTTCCCAGGGCCAGTACTGGTGGTATCTGGCCTAGTTTGCAGTATGGCTTCTCCCATGTACCTCCTGGTCCAGCAAAGGAAATAACCAACGAAAGATCATTTAGTGCCTTCTATCAGGTAGACTCCAGCTAGTCACAGACAGCAGCTGACTTTGACCTGCATGGGAGCCCATCCAAGTGGCTCCAAAACCAAAATACCTGATGCCTGGCTTCAGAGCACTCCCTGATTAACCCCACAAAAGTCATATGGAAAATGTGGTCTCAGCAGGCGCCAGAGCCTGTTGAGGCAAATCTGCTCCATGATGTCAGGCCCCACACAGCCCCTCACATGTGCTGTGGTCATGGCAAATCCTTAGAACCATTAAGCCTGAAGGTCAATTTCACCCACTGATGTGCCAATAGATATCAAGGTTCAACTACAAAGAAAAAGGGTACATGCAACCCAAATAAGGGACACTCCTGGAGTATCCAGCTCACATGGCCAGTGAGACTGTACCACTGAGCCTCACAGGACACCTACTACGTAAGGCCATCCTGCAAGACTGAGAGACGTAGCATATCTATGGAATAAGTAGAAACAAACACAAAGAAGCAGCCAAAATGAGGAAACATAGAAACATGTTCCAAATTAAAAAAAAACAACAGGAGAAAACTATGAAAAAAACCCCAAAAACTAACAGAATTGAAGGCAAGCAATCTACATGATACAGAGTTCAAAACAGTGGTTATAAATGGTTAAGAAACTTATTAAGAACTTTTACAAAGAGATGGTTGAAGCATAAAAAAGGACTTAAAAACCATAAAAAGGGACCAGTCAAAAATGAAGAATTACAGTAACTGAAATGAGGTATAAACTAGAAGGAATCTACAGCAAATTAGATGAAGCAGAGGGTCAAATCAGCAATTTGGAAGACAGGGTAGCAGAAAACACCCAATCAGCAAACAAGAAAAAAAAAATGAGCATAGTCTAAGGGACCTCTGGGACAACATCAAGCATATCAACATTCTCATCATAGGGATACCAGAAGGAGAAGAAAGAAAGCAAGGGATTGAGAACCTATTTGAAGAAATAATAATGGAAAACTTCCCTAACCTGGAGAATTACAAAGATACATAAATCTAGGAAGAACAGAGTTCCAAACAAGATGAACTCAAAGTTGCCCACAGCAAGACATATCACAATTAAAATTTCAAATGTTAAAGACAAAGAGAGAATCTTAGAGTCAGAAAGAAAAAGACAACTACTAGTTACTTACACGGGAGCTCACAGAAGACTGTCAGCTGGTTTGTCAATGGAAACTTTGCAGGACAGAAAAAAACTGGCACAAAAATATTCAAAGTAATGAAAATCAAACAACCAAGATTACTGTACCAAGTAAAGCTATCATTTGAAATTGAAGAAGAGATAAAGATCTTCCTAGACAAGGAAAAGTTAAAGGAGTTCATCACCGCAAAATTAGTATTACAAGGAATGTCAAAGGGACTTCTTTAAGAAAACAGGAGGGGGGCGGGGCAGAACATAAATATGAATAATAAAATAGCAATAACTATGTATATATCAATAATCACTTTAAATATTCATGAATTGAATGTTCCAATCAAAAAGGCAGGATAACTGAATGGATAAGAAACAAGACCTGTATGCTGTCTACAAGAGACACACTTCAAATTTAAAGACGCATGCAGACTGAAAGTGAAGGGATGGAAAAAGATATTTCATGCAAATGGGGAAAAAAAAAAAAGCTGGGGTAATAATATTTATATCAGACAAAATATACTTTAAAACAAAGGCTATAATGACAGACAAAGAAGGACATTTCATAATGGTAAAGGAATTAATCTAATAAGTGGATAAAATCCTTGTAAACATCTAGAAACCCAACATAGGAGCACCTAAATACATAAAGCAAATATTAAATGATATAAAGGGGGAGACTGACATTAATATAGTCATAGTAGGGGACTTTAACATCATATTTACATCAATGGATAGATCTTCCAAACAGAAAATCAACAAGGGAACAGTGGCCTTAAATAACAAATTAGATCAGATAGACTTAACTGATATGTTTAGAGAAATTTTCCCCAAAGTAGCATATTATACATTCTTTTCAAGTGCATATAAAACATTTCCCATGAAAAACCACATTAGGTAACAAAACAAGTCTTAATAAATATTGGGCTGCTGGAAAAGTGATGCCGTATTTTTTTCTGTTTTTCATTGCAAAAATGCATCATGACTTTTCCGACAACCCAATATAAGAAGACTGAAATCATATCAAGCAACTTCTTCATTCACATTGGTATGAAACTTGAAATCAATTGCATGATAAGAATTGAAAGATACACAAATACCTGGAGGCTAAGTAGCATGCTACTGAACAAAGAATGCGTTAACAATGAGATCAAAGAAGAAATCAAAAGATTTCTGGAGACAAATGAAAATGAAAACACAGTGACCCAAAATCTATGAGACACAGTGAAAGCAATCTTTTTTTATTTTATTTTATTTTAATTATTATTAGTTACAGATGTACAAAACAATGCAATAGTTATCCTCTTCACCCCTTACAAAGTGACTCCCCCCTCTCCCCACTCACTGCCCCCCCACCCCCATATCATATATATCTATTACCATTTGAAAGCAGTCTTAAGAGGGAAATTCATAGCAATACAGCCCTACCTCAAGAAGCAATAAAAAAGCCAAATCAACAATCTAAACTTAAACCTAAAGAAAATAAAAAAACAAACAGTAAAAGAAAGTCCAAAGTGAATAAAAGGAAGGAAATCATAAAGATCAGAATGGACATAAACAAAAGAAAGTCTAGAAAAGCAATACAGAATATCAATGAAATCTAGAGCTGGTTCTTTGAAGAAGTAAACAAACCTTTTAACTAGACTCATCAGGAAAAAAGAGAAGGGACCCAAATAAATAAAATCACAAATGAAAAGGTGAGATGACAACAGACACTACAGAAATACAAAGGATTATATGAAAATAATAAGAACAATTATATGACAGCAATTTGAACAATTTGCAAAAAAAATGGATAAATTGCTAGAAACATACAATCTTCCAAGACTGAATCAAGTACAAACAGAAAATCTGAACAGACTGATTACTACTAGCAAAATCAAATCAGTAATTAACAAATTCCCAACAAACAAAAGTCCTGGACACGATGGCTTTTTAGGTGAATTTTACCAAATATTCAAAGAATTAACACCTAACCTCTCAAGCTTTCCAAAAAATTCAAGAAGATGGAAAACTCCCAACCTCGTTTTACAAAGCTACCATTACTCTGACTCCAAAGCCAGACAAAGACATTACAAAAAAAGAAAATTATAGGTCAATATCCCTAAAAATTATAGATGCCAAAATCCTCAACAAAATAGCAGCAGCTGAATTCAGCAATGCATTAAAAGTGTACACAAGGATTGAGTGGGATTTATTCCTGGGATGCAAAGTTGGTTCAATGTCCACAAATCAATTAATGTAATACACCACATAAACAAAATGAAGAACAAAAGTCATATGGTCATACGCACAAAAAGCATTTGACAAATACAGCATCTATTTATGATAAAAATTCTCAGTAAAGTGGGAATAGATGGAACATTCCTCCACATATAAACACCATCTATGACAAATTCACAGTTAACATCATACTGAACCATGAAAAGTAAGAAAAAAAAGTATTTTCCTTATCCTTTTTTTTTTTTTTTTTGAGGGCAGTGTCACTGGCCCTCATATGTGGGACCCGAACCAGGGCCACTAGCATCCCAAGCCAGCTCTTAACCACTGCGCCACTCGGCCAGCCCTCGTTTTCACTACTTTTAAACCATATAGCATTGGAAGTCCAAGGCACCACAATCAGACAAGAAAAAATAAATAAATAAAGAGGCATCCAAATTAGAAAGAAGTGAAACTCAGTATTTGCAGATGACATGATACTATATAGACAGAATCCTAAATATTCCACCAAAAAATATTAGAACTGATAAATAAATTCAGTAAAGTAGTAGGATACAAAAATAATATTCAGATATACGTTCCATTTTTATACACCAATAACAAATTATCAGAAAGAAATTAAGAAAATAATTCTATTTACAATTGCATCAAAATTTAAAATAAAATGCCTAGGAATAAAATTTAACCAAGGATTTAAAAGATCTGTGCTTGGAAAATTATAAGACATTGAAGAAAGAAATTTAAGAAGATACAAATAAATGGGAGCACATGCTCTGCTCTTGGACAAGAAAACTGAACATCATTAAAATGTTCATACTACCTGAAGCAATCTATAGATTCAGTGCAGGCTTTATCAAAACACCAATGATATTTTTCACAGAACTAGAACAAATAATCTTAAAATTTGTAGTGGAACTACAAAAGATCCTGAATAACCACAGCAATCTTGAGAAAGAAAAAAGTTGGAGGATCACCCTACCTGATATCAAACTATAGTTCAAGGCTATAGTAATCACAACAGCATGGCACTGACATAAAAACAGACATCTTGATCAATGGAAGAGAAGATAGAGCCCAGAAGAAAACCCATGCATATATACTCAGTTGCTCTACGATGAAGGAGGCAAGAATTTAAATGGGGTAAAGATAGTCTATCCATAAATGGTGTTGGGAAAATTGAGCTGACATATGCAAAAATAAATAAATAAAACTAGAGCGCCTTTCTACATCATATACAAGAATAAACTCAAAATGGATCAAAGATTTAAATATAAGGCAAAAAACCCATAAAATTACTAGAAGAAAATATTGGTAGTAAACTCTCTGACATTACCATTAGTGATATTTTTTTCTGAAATATCTCCTCAGGAAAGGGAAACAAAAGAGAAAATAAACAAATGGGACTACACCAAATAAAAAAGTTTTTGCATAGCAAAGGAAACCATCAACAAAACGTAAAGACAATCTGCTGAATGGAAGAAGATATTTGCCAAGGATACACCCAATAAATGGTTAATATGCAAAATGTATAAGGAACTCATGTAACTCAACATCAAAAAAACTAACAATCAAATAAATAAAGGACAGAGGATGTGAATAGACATTTCTCCAAAGATGACATACAGATAGCCAATAGACATATGAAAAGATTCTCAACATCACTCATCCTGAGAAATGCAAATTAAAACTGTTATGTGAAAGCACCTCTGTCAGAATGTCTATCATCAATAAATCAACAAATATGTGTTGGCAAGGATGTTTAGAGAAGGGAACCATAGTGCACTGCTGGTGCAAATTGGTGCAGCCATTATGGAGGTTCCTCAAAAAATTTAAAACAGAACCACCTTATGACCCAGCAATTGCACTTCTGGGTATTTATGCTAAGAAATCCAAAACACTAATTGAAAAAGATATATGCACCTCTGTGTTCATTTCAGCACTGTTTACAATAGCAAAGATATGGAAGCAACCTAAATGCCCATCAACAGATAACTTGATAAATGCATAAAAGGATAAAACTGTGATAGAGCAGCCAGAAATACTCATGTTAATATAATCACATTAATATATTAATTGTGGTCTTAGAGTCTCTTTTCTTTATTCCCAAACTATTGATAGTGCATACAAAAAACAAAAACAAACAAAAAACAGAATTAACATTTTATTTTTAAGCAAAATGACACCTAATGTATCAGAGACAGATATGAGTTATTTTACTAGTAATGAAAATTCAGAAGTCATACAATACATAGTAAAAAGAACGAACTATTGAAACCACTGTGATGCCTTTCACCATTAATTTTAAAATCAATATACAAGAGATATTTTATATTAATTTGGTTGTGTCACATAAAGGATTTTAGAGTCTAATATGGTGCCCAAAATTCTTCCATGAATCAGAAATTCTCACAATTAAATTGCAAACAGGCAATAGTTCTAAAGCCAAATTTTTGGAGAAAGATAATGTAAACTTGTTACTCTTTTAAGTAAAAGCCAAACATCAGGTACTTGTGGCAGGTTTTTAAGAAAACTGTTTTATTGACTGACTGCTGCCCCAGTGGTACAGTATTAAACATGAGAGACATAAGACAGTATAAGAAGAAAAATATCTGCCCAACATAGTTCCCTAACACTAACCTTTCAATAGTTTAAGAAATGAAAAGCAACCTAAGAAGTTTTATAGCTTTTCGCAAAATCTGCACTTTATATAACTTCTCACAGCATTGAAATGCTTAGAACAACCTTTTCTACATTCAATGTCAATATTGAATATTAGTACAGGATTTAATGAGTACATTATTACAGAACACAAAATGTCTACAGATTTTTTTTTTCTGAAAAACATAAAATTTGATGTTATTTGTGAGATACACCCTTGTATATTTTATTTTATAGATCAGGTTGAATTTTTATGCCATTTAATATTTTATTTTGCAATTAGCTCATCTACACTTCTAAAACAAAGAATGGCTACCAAAATACTTGCTAAAACAAAAACACGATTTTTTGTGTGCAAAATTATATACATGCAATCAATATCATTTATGCATTACTACAGATTACAAATGTTATTTAAATAATCCATTGAATTTTTCAATTTCAAATGTGATCGATCATGTGTTTATAATAAACTTTCTAGTTGTATTGCAGTCTTCATATCTCTCATTGGTTCTTACTTATCTGCCAAAGATCATCATAATACCCCTCACCCTGAAAGTGAGTCAAGGGATTCCTAACTCCATACTCTATTCCCTCCACTGAGAACAAATAACTGAATTAACATGATTCACCAGAAAGGCAGTTTAAGGTGTGCTAAGAATTTTATGGTAAAATACTTGAAGAATCATGCTAGTAATGGAAGTCATTTTGCAAAGGCTATTCTTGACTCCAGGGAACCCATACTGTCATTTGGCTTGTACTTACTTCCCCAATGCTTTTTTCTTTTATGTTGTTTATTTTTTATTTCAACATATGTTTATTTTCTATAAGATTAGTAACTTTCTCAATATGTAATATTAAAACTAGAAGAATCAGTAATAAATAGAATCTTTTTGCTTCTATGTTCTTCACTATGCAAAGAACCAGAAAATTTATGAATACTTTTTTATTTGAAGTTATAGTACGATATGTTTATTACACTTGAATTATGTAGCACAAATATATTGTAAAAATAAGGTAAAATCAGAAAAGTAACATTACCTAAAATGTATATTTCTTCCATTAGTTATTCAAAGCAAATTTATCAAGAAATATATTTTATGTTCTTCAGTGATTTACTGTGAGAAAAAGATTGCTAAGTATTTAATTCTCATTTATAAAAAAAAAAAAAAATCTGAAATTCAAAATGTTTAGATGACTTGACCAAGATCATATGTATGACTAATAAGTCACAAAACAGAACTAGGATCTAGATTTTATTTTTTCTACTTCATTATTCCTTGCATATTAATGTTTGTTGTTCTTGATCATAGAAAGAAAATAAATAAAAATGAAAATAAGTATCCAATCCTTAAAGAAAATAAACAACAGGGCCTTAAGTGACGCTTTCATTCAGGACATGCCATCATTCTAAAAGATCTTGATGTTAACATGTAAAGAATCTAGCTTTTAAGAATACAGGGATAAGAATTGAGAGGGTGCTCTCAGATATGAGCTCCTTAGGTTTCTTTCATCTTTAGCACACAAGAGCTTCTGTGATTGTTATGCCTGAATTGTGTGTATAGGATTGGGGTAGTAGGGACAAAGAATTGGGGATGTTGCCAGAATCACTAATGAAACTTGGCTCACTAAGTAACTGGTTGCCATATGCCTACACAAGATAATGTAGAATGAGGGAAAAAAAGAGAAAAAAAGAGGATGAAAGAAGTAAGTACATTATCTGATTTCAACAGTTATTTTTTCCATTTTATCCTAAGTGATGTATTTTGAAAACTATTATAGTTAATTTAAAGAAGAAGTTGGCCTAAAGAACCAAGCAAACCTTAAACTTTAAAAAGGTATTTGAAAGCAAATATGAAGCATCATCATCTTATTATAGAGAACACTAATATATCTTCAGCTAGTATGTCTAAGATTCAATAAATAAGAGAATATCCACTGAAAAGAAAGTAAAAGGAATGAAGTGGAGAGGCTTTGAGTCTAGGGCAGGAATATTAAGTGAAGACAGATTAAGAACAAATAAAAAGAAACACAGTTTCTCTTAGTAAATAATAAAGTTAAAAAACCCATTAAAACAATTCAGTACCAAAGGAAACATCAGTGAGAAAAACAAAACACTAGAACGGAATTATTTAATTAATCTTAGCATCAACAAGAAACAACAGTGCCTGAAAATATCGTGATTTGTAGGTTTTCTGAGGTCTCTCTGTAATGGAAGAGAATCCCTAACTAGGTGAATGGGAAGTAGTGGGGGTGGGGGGGAAGAGGGAGAGAGAGAGAGAGAGAGAGAGATGAGTGTGTGTGTGTGTGTGTGAGAGAGAGAGAGAGAGAGAGAGAGAGAGAGAGAGAGAGAGAGTGTGTGTGTGTGTGTGTGTGTGTGTGTGTGTGTGTGTGTGTTGAGAAGCCAGGGAGATGAGTTAAAAGAGATGACATCTCAGATTATGAATCAATCAGAGAGGATTGTGACTGATTTATTCTATCAATGTTCTGGCAAATCTGTTGGGGTAAAAGATCTAGTTTACATGCATACGGAATATTTGATTTCAAACCTAGGAAATCAACAAACACAGAAAACCTACCATAAGGAGCTTATCTCTATGATGAAGGAACACATTCTCACTTACTGCATATGTTGCAATTAAAGTCTAGAAAATTTAATGTAAAACACTGCAAAGACACACACTGGAAGTTAAGTTTTCATGGTAGAATTACAATTTCTTAATATTTAAGAAAAAAATGGGTGTGCTCTTTCAGAAATAAATTGTTATTAAATGCAGTGATATCTATGTGTATACATATTTTCTATACAATAATAAAACAATGAACTTTTGTTTTAAAAACATTTTGAGGCATAATTGACATATAATAAAATGCAATTGTTTTAAGCATACATGTCTATGTGTTTTGATAAATGCATATATCTGCTTAATGATGATGAGAATCAAAATATAAAACATTTCCATAACTCTAAAAAGTTTCTTTGTCTCCCTAGTCTATTCCCTCCCTGGCCGAAGGCAACAAGCTGATCTGCTGTCACTATAGATTACACTTCTGTCTCTAAATGCTTTTGTCAGCATAATGTTTTGAGATTTATGCCTGCTGTTCCATGTATCTGTTGTTGAAATTTTATATTACCAAATAGTACAGTATTGAATTGAAGTAGTAAAAGGAGTAGTTTCCTCGTATATCTCAAGTTAGGGGGAAATAAGTCAGCTTTTCATGTGGTAAGTATCATATTAATTGTGGATTGCTTATGGATATCCTTTATCAGGATAAGGGGTTTCCCTTTTAGTTTGTTTAGAGCCACTAAAAATGAATCTTGAACTTTGTCCAAACCTTTCTCTACATCCATTATGATGATCATGTCTTTTCTTCCTATTATAATAAAATGAATTAAATGATTTTTATTGGTTAAGCCAATCTTGCATTCCTAAAATACACCCCACTTAGTATAGCATCACTTGGTCACTATGTATTGCTTTTGTTTATTGATGTATTCCATTGCTAATATTTTAATAATGTTAATGTCTATATTCATGAGAAATATTAGTCTATAATTTTCTTGTATTGTTCTTGCCTCATTTTGGTACCAAGGAAATACTGGCTAATTAAAATTATTTCAGAAGCATTTCCTCCTCCTTTATTTTATGAAATTGTATGGTGTTGATAGCATTTCTTAAATATTTTTAAAATTCACTAGTGAAGCCACCTGCTAAGTCACTTTAAATAAGCTAGAAATCCTCAACCAAAGCACTTTATGCAGAAGCATAAATTTTTAATAGAATTTTTTTGTAGAAAATATTAATGATGTTCATGTCCTATAATTGTGTTCATTTCATTTGTATTTAAACACATATTTGAGTTCAGATCTATGTAATTACCAAGGCCAAATTTTCGTGATTACCCAAGTTACCTTGATCTCGATTTTTGTGTCCTCCCCCCAAGTAAAAATCTAACAATTTTAATACTTAAAATAAAGATAAATTTAAAATGAATTAAAACTGACAATTTTTAATTATTTGTAAAATATCTCCTGTCTAGTTGTTTTTTTATCCTTTCACTTAAAAGCCATTCTTTGGTAATTGAAATAGTTGTTAGAACTGTAAAATAAATCCAACAAATACTCAGTGCTCAAGACTATCAATATTTAATAGAGCAAGAAAATTGAAGAATCATAAGACTTTATATCAAGAACACTAGTAGAGTTTTACAAAGTGTATTGTGGCATCACTAAGGAGGTTCATCTAATGATTCTTAGAAGTTTAAAAATGACCTCCTAGAGAAGGTGATATCTGTGCTGAGTTCTAAAGTTACTTAGCAAATAGGCAAAAAATAAAGTTGTGTGAGAAAAAATGAGAAAAAAAGAGCATAAACATGTACATGAAGGAAAAGAACAACATAAAGTACACAGAGTACTACAAAGACTGCTGATGGAGTTGTGGTCCAGAGCTTCCTAAAGGTTTTTTGCAACAGACTTAGAGAAGCATCATTCTACTTTAGGTTAGGTTAGGCATAAAGCATAGATGACTCAGTCACTGCAGCCTTGGGAGTTCTTTGCAGACCTATCATGGCTGAAGCCCCACAGACAGTCACTTACTGCAGTAAGCACCTGTTGCCCAGGGATGTAGTTAAATATCACTTCTTGTAAATTTATACTAAATGTGATTGAAACTCCTCCAAAATGAAGTATGAAGCCAGGGGGCTAAAGAGATAAGCAGTTTCCAAATCACTGGAGACCTGTAGGCCACATCATAGAACCTGGACTTAATTCTCATAGTGATAGTGAAAATGAATAATATATATGAGTTCCAGGTTGAACATTTTCAGTTGGGAATGGCTAGAAGCAGGGGTGCTATTTAGATGATCTTCTCTCTAGGAAATAACAAGCAGTACAATTTTCATATACACAACACAATACTATGAACATATCCACATGTTTGACTGTTTGGAGAACATAGAATATGAGATGCAATTGTATGAAATTTATTTCCTTTAAAGCACATCATCTTCTAATAATCTTAACCATAAAAAATGGCACATTAAAAGTGCAATCTTTCAAGTTAAATAATGCAGGTGGTATTATTATGCATCACCCCCCAGTGTTTCTGAAAGCCTGTTTTCTATATCGTAAGATTTTCAAATAGTATGAAAGATTAGTATTGTAAAATTTTAACATTTGATTATAATGGAGAAATACACTGTCAAAAAATGGAATTTATTAAAGAGAAACATTTTTTGAAATATAAAAATTAAATAAAAATTTTAGTATCACTCAAGCTACCACTAAGATTCCTATTCTAATAAGGTCCACATTTTAACAGTATAAACAATAACTTTAAGTGGAATTAGGTGTCTATGATTTAATCTTCTTGCTCTGAATTGACCTTGCTGGAATTAAGGACTTAGGTAGATGAGTAAAGGAAGGTAAATGTGAGCATGTTGACTCTGGGATAATGAATGGTGGATGGTAAGCAGTATGATGAGATGAAGATAGAAATAACCATCATTTTTATATCTTTGAAGTATCCATTCTCCTCACAAACTAATGAGAAAAATGGAGGCAGAACACTGTAAATGGGGATTTTTATGAACCACCTTCAGCGATAATACATAAAAAAAAGCCACCTAAAGTTATATGTATCAAATTTAATAAGTTCTATATTGTAACCAAATTTATATACTCAGCAGTTATGTAAATGTAGCTAAAATATGATGAAAACTATTTTGAACTTCAAAGTTTGAAGTTTGTAGTACTGACTTTAAAAAATGCCGATGAAATGATAAAAGAAAGTATCCAAAGATCTAACATATTTTGTAAACCACTAATTATGATGTTTCTATGAACTGAGCGCCCAGCATAGAAGCTTCAATTTCATGGTCATGGAAAATTGTGTATATGACAGTTGTGTCGGGTAGACCAAGGAACACTGATGCAAACTTGATCCACATGCAAAATCTGCTTGTCATCAGATAGAGTGATTTTTGAAGCACCAAGCCTGTCATTCAGATTGTTCCCTAATCATAACTCAATGAATTAATATTCATGAGTGGAGGGGATGGAATAGTAAGTAAGATGGAAGGGTTGTGTTGTCAAAATCCCTACGAGACCTGAGCAAACCTAACATTGTTGTGCATGAAGGATCAGAGAACATTTGACTGACAGGGAGATGATAATTAGCACACAGCAACTGGGAGCAATGGCAAGTGCTGTAGGATGCAGGACATTTATATATATTCAATGTTAAACAAGAGAAATCTTTAATAGGCTCTTTTCAATATTCACCAGTGTAACTGGCTCCAAATGCACATGACCATCATTGGTAGTGGGAGAGAATGAGGATGCCGTTCTTCAGCTTCCCAGGAGTCCAGAATGAATCAATACAGAGTAGAATGGAGGAGTAGGTAGTTCTTAAATTTTTGTGCGAGTACTAGATTAGGTAATTTGTTATGATTTTTTTTTTTTTACCTGAGCCATCCTGCCACCTGTTGGCAGCTCAGCAGCAGCTCAGCTTGGACTGGGAATCGAACCCCAGCAACCCTGTTGCTCAGAGTCTTAACCAAACCTCTTTTGGGCCGGCCGAGTGGCTCAGTTGGTTAAGAGCTCGCTCAAGAGTGCGAGCTGAGCTCTGAGCAACAGCTGTTCGAGGCCAGCCTGAGCTGAGTTGCTGTTGAGCTGCCAACAGGTGGCAGGATGGCTCAGCTAAAACAAAACAAAACAAAACAAAAAACAAAACTAATTTAACCAAACCTCTTTTATGATTTTATTGCACCCTCAGGACACTTTGTCTCAGAGAAACTTTGGTTACAACTTTGTAAAGGTTATATTAATATGGTTAGTTCAAACTAAACCATATAATTATTGTTAAGTGCAATAATTCTGAAATCCATTAAATGTTATTTTCCAAAAATAGAAGAGTGTATTGTATCTGCAGAGTATTTTATCACATACTAATTTTAGTTAGAAATGCACACAACACATATCTATTTTAAGTTACTACACTGCTACCAGTCCTGCTTTAAACAGAATTACTAGCACATTAGAAACCTGACCATAACTCATTTTGGAAGATAGTACTATATTATTCCATTTTTTATATTTGGAATACAGTAATACAATGCTAACTAGTTATTAAAAAGAAATAAACTTTTTCAGACAATATGGAAGTTTTAAATATAATTATTCAGACTTTAGTGAAAATGGTATCCTAAGTGTCATTACCCAGAGAGTATCAAGTTGTAATTGTAAACATTATCCAGTTTTTAGTTTAGTACTTAGCTTCCTTCTGCCTAACATGTCTTCCAAAGTTGGGGAAAATACTTTATAAAATAATTCACATCTTATCTTCTCATTTATTATATAATTATCATGAATTCCAAAAGAACCACCTACAGTAGATTAAAATTCATCTCTTAGGTGAAAAATTCCCCTAGTTCTAAAGGTAGATTTTAATTTTAAACTCCATCCACTACAACTAAAAATGAAATAAGACATACTTGAATAACTTGCAGGTAAAGAAACTGATATTGTTTCAGAAAGTACTGAAATCACATGGTTACATTATTATGAAGCAATTTAAAAGTTTGTTACACATTGTTTTAAAGTACCATTGAATTCAAATAGTAGTAGTATATAATATCAAGGATGTGATCTGAACTATCGTAACTTCTAAAAAAGGAATACATAGAAAATAAATGCCATTTTTTATGTAAGATGTTTCCTTGCATCTTAGCCCCAAGTATTTAAGGACTTAATTGTGATATTCATGAAAAGCATAGACTACAATCATTACTATGCCTTCATAATTAGAGAAGCACTAAATGAATTGAATACAGAAAAGGATATTGAAAAAATAACAGAAACAAAGAATAGGTGAAATGAAAAGACTCCTTTGGGATAGCCATCATGATTGGGGAAACACACACACACACACACACACACCTCCTTGAGCACACCTCTTGCTCAGTCTTAGACCAACCACTTTGTAAGGAGATATAGAAAATTCAAATATTTATCACATTCATGTCTCAAGACCTCTCTAGTTTTCTAACACATTCATATACACAAGATAATTTCAATGATTAATTAAGGAATACAATATGAAATAGCATGATATAATTTCTAGTAAACACAAGTGAGTTTAAAAAAGAAATCAGAGAAGAAAAAAAAAAAGGAATTTACTTGAGTTGATTCATCTTTTATAAAATTGACCTTAAAGTAACAAACTAGTGTCATAGAAATACATTATTTAAAAAAAATAACACCTTGAACACTTAAAGTTTAAAGCTCTTGTGTGCTAGTAATAGTAGGACAAATGAGGGGAAGAAAGAACTGAGAAGATCAATTATTTAACCCCTAATGTCATAGTATTGCGTACATCTGCTTTCTTACAATCAATCCACTGGAGCCTTTGAAGATATAATCTGATTCAAGGCCTGCTGTGGCAAAATAGAGAAACCTGGTTTACTGGAAAAAGTCTTCAGAATTAGGAAAATGTTCCAACTTACCCACAAATGTTTGCTTGACCTTGCTTAAATAACATAAATGTTGAAGATATCAATTTCCTAATCCTATCAATGAAAGGGCTATAAAAAACTAAATTTCCTTTTGAAGGACAAACATTAAAAAACTATGCATTCTAGAAAAATATTATTATTCTGTTTCGAATTACTTATAATTAGATGGTAATTTTTAAGGAAAAAAAAGAAATCTGCTCCTGACACCAATAATACAGAATGGGAGTAAGGGCCTGGCACCCTTACTTTTAAATATCCTCAGGTGATTCCAATGCGCTCTGAATTTTGGGACCAACTAAACTCATTGATTTCGACTTTTTAAATTCATTATTGTCAATACTGTCCTTTGTTTTGAGGTTCAATTTATCACAGATTTAATCAGTGTGAGTCCTTAAAACTGGCCCTTGTGTCCTTGTCACACACCTTTGTCATATTTTTTTGTGTGTATGTGTGAACACACTGTTACTTTCTTTCATAATAAATTATTCTTAAATCATCTTGTATTTTTCAGGGCAGGAGGAATAATGGCATTATGATTCCCAGTAAGAAACTCATACATTTTTACTCTAGGCATTTTGATAAAGATAATAAAATATGTAATTATTTAATGCAGTTAGAATATTTCAGCAATTAAGAATGAGATACTGAATTATTCAATTAATGAACACCCATTGAGCTCAACTTGTTATTAACTAATCGCATTTACTAAAGTATAAGGAGTGAGAACGTGGAGAACATATTTTGTTTGCTTTCCTTAACAATACTTTTGCCATACAAATATAAGATTCATTATTATTGTGTTATCCCCCATACTTGACTATGCAAGGCGATTATGGTATCTGGAACAGTGGTAACTAAATAGTTACTTTGCCATAATGCTTAATGATTTCTAAATAAAAACAAGTAGACAGGATTACAATGTTACTGCCAAGCTACTATTTATTCTTGAAGTGGAGCATCTGGCTTGACATAATAACTAAATTTCCATACAAAATCCTCTCCGGTGTTAGACAAACAATATGTAGTTGTTTTAGATGAAAAAGTGCTTATGTTGCCAAAGTGGAGAAAAATGTCTTGTTGAATGTGTATATATAAATGTCTTCTCAACAGGTACATATAATTAAAGTAGAAAATGAATTACAAAACTCTAGGTCTTTGCTGAAGTATTTTCCAAAATAATAATTTCCATTTGATAATCAGAATGCTATATTTCATGATTTCCAAAGGAAAAAAAAAGTGCTATAAATTTTAACCACTCTTCTATGAAAGAAAACATTGAATTTTCTATAGGTGTCATGATTATAGAACTTTTATAAAGGAAACATATACAAAATTACTATTGCAAAATTTCAGACAAAAGTGGATATTAATTTTCCTGGATATTAAATTTTCCATGAAGAACATAAACAACAAATGAAACTTCACTGCTAACAAATACCACAAACATTTTCTTTCAGTTTGCATTAGTTTCCTATTGCTGCTGTAACAAATTGCCAAAAATTTACTTGCTTAAAACAACAGAAAAGTATTACCTCATAATTCTGGAGGTCAGAAGTACAAAATAGGTCTCATATGTGAAGGTCATGGCAGGGCTGTGTTCCTGACAAAGGCTTAGGGGAGAGAAGCCATTTCATTGTCTTTTTCTGCTTCTACAGGAAACAGGTTACCTGCTTTCCTTGTCTACATCTTCGGAGCCAGCAATGCAGCATTTTTAGATCAATTAACTCTCCGTCACCTCTCTCTCACACATCTCCTCTTGTCATTCCATCTCCTTCTCTGCCTCTGGTTCCCCTTTCCTTTCCTATAAGAACCTTTGTGATCACATAGGGCCCACCCATATATTCCAGGACTATCTCCTCACCAGAGGATCCTTAACCTAATCACTTATGCAAAGTTACTTTCCCATATGAGGTAATGTATTCACAGGTTTCAGGGATTAATGTGTGGGCAACTGTGGGGTATTGTTACACTACCTACCACCCAGATTAAGTGCTCACTTCCATTAGGTTAAGGCTCTTCTGTTGTAACTGAGTTTGGGTCTGTGCATCATTCTTTAAAATATATATAATTAATCAGAAATTAAGGCATACGAGAGAGTAATTAAAATGAATTTGTAAATTATTGCTACATTGAACTATGTATTTCTGTATGCAATTTACTCTTATGACCTTTCAAATGACTTACTGAAGAATTTGAAATTTGGGGAATATCAGTTTTATAACTTCAATACTTTTTTCTTCAGTCCATTTCCCTGTCAGTGGTGATAGTCCATGTTGTTTTTTCCTGGAACCATCAGGCTTCATACAGCACAAGAAATATCAGATATACTAAGATAGTCTCTATTTTAGAAATGTTGAAAGGAAAAGAGTATTAACCAACTGCAATTAAAATATGTAACTTTTGCAAATTTTACAAAAACATATGGCTATATAAACACATTACTAGGGTCCATCCTAGAGTTTGGATGGGACTCATTAAAATGGGGATTGTGAGGGTAATTCCACAGTTTGGCTTTAAAGCAAAGTTAACTCCAACTCTTTTCCTTATATTAAACATTCAGGTCGTTTTTATTTTATCTTACTTTGCTTATTTTGTTTTTACAAAATATGCTAAAATGCCTAGATTTATACCAATATATTTTTGTGCACTTGTAATTATAGGCTTGTTACGTTGTAAGATTTGTATCAAAGTGTTGAGTAAGATATTTTGTCCTCAGAACAAAAAAAACACAACATAAGAATCTAATAATCTGAAGAATAACCTATATTTAGGGCTACATATCCACTCAAGGCCACTATTTCAATTAACTTATTTTATTATTCAAACTCAATTTATCCCTTTTGTGTTGTCCAGTTTATCTAAATGGAGAACTGAGGAAGGAGGTGTTGTGGTTTCCTGTGCCTGGTGGGAAAGAGAGGAATCTTAATGATTCCTAGCTCTTCTTTAGCAATTCACTTTGAGGGGAAAAAATCCCAAAAGACTCACTTACAGAGTTTGGGGATATTTGCTAGATGAAAGAACTGATAGTTTATACCCAAAGAGAGTTCTGCTTAATCAGTAGACCCATTCATCTGATCCTCATTACAGAAAGTGGAATTAAGAGAAGTAGGATAGAGAGGGGGCAGAACTGACATAGTTTACAAGCTCACTGTTGTATATGGCAATGTTGGGTAAGTTTCCTGTTGGTCAAGTAGACACCATGGAAGGAAAATGGACTTGAGCCAACTTTGTGAGGCTCTACCCAAGAGAGTTGTTAACATAGGAAAATGATCTGCCACAAGAAAGATGTTTTGGGAAGGGCTCCTGGTAAGCAAAGCTGAGGACAGCTAGAGAAGGCTAAGCTATGTTTGGATACACCACATGAAAAGACCATGCAATAAAACAACCAAACATTACCTTTCTAAGAATTCAGTCTCAATACCCAATATGTGTGCTACACATAGGCATCCATAGGCAGATAATGTTAGACTGAAAAGAGTCTGTGTATGACCAAAAGGCTACAATTCTGGCTAGACAAGAAAAGGAATACTTACTATTTTCCTTTCTCCTGCCCCAATTCAATTGGATCGCTGAGGCTTAGAAAGAGGATATAAGGTAGTTTGGAGATATCATTTGAATATGATTGACAATTAAAAGTAAATGTTATTCAATTTAATAAGTAAAAGTGACCAAATGTAGTCGAATCTGTCAAAGCAGTCACTAAAGATGATAAGGATAATTTAGCAGAATATAGTTGAACTCACTGATTGAATTCAGACAATTAAGTTCTTGAACTCATCCTAGAAAAAGTGCTACGTACCTCATTGCTGAATATCACTACAGTTACCTTTGAAGTACTCCCCTTGGGAAGCAATGCACCAATGACAGTGCCTAGTCCACCCTTCAAAGCAATTTTGGAATGCTTTTTCTGGATCTGGAATGGCCATCAGAGCTGTTGTATTACTTGATGTCCTGAATGTCATTAAAATGTCTTCCTTTCAATATTTCCTTTATCTCTGGGTAAAGAAAGAAGTCATTGACGGCCAGATCAGGGGAGTAAGGAGAACGTTCCAATACAGTTATTTGTTTACTGGATAAAACCTCCCTCACAGATAGTGCCATGTGAGCTGGTGCACTGTTGTGATGCAAGAACCAGGAATTGTTGGCAAAAAGTTTAGGTTGTCTAACTTTTTCATGCAGTCTTTTCATCACTATCAAATAATAAGCTTGGTTAACTGTTTGCCCAGTTAGTACAAATTCACAATGAATAATACCTCTGATTTAAAAAAAGGTTAGCAACATCGTTGCAACAAGTTTAAGAACTTAATTGTCAGACATGGTATATAAAACTATGTCATATTTATACCTTGCTAGAGAAGACTTCTCAAAATTTGTTGCAAATTAACTGAGGTAAACTGTATGAACATTTAAAATTTTGATAAAAATTCCTTATTTACATACAAAATTGCTGTATCATTATACACTCCTACTAACCACTTGTACAAGTACCCAGTTCTTGACACTAGTGTGGATATTAAATATTTTGTCAAGTCTGATACTCTATTATTATTTAATCATGCTTCTAAAGCAACTAGTGAGCTTTTGCATCTGTATATTTTATTTGAGTTTATATGCCTGCTTCTATATGTTAGTTCTTCATATACTTGCCCTTTTTCATGGGAATCTTATTTGTTTGATTCAAATAACTTTATTTTTACATTCTCCAAAACCAAGTGTCCTCCCTCAGAGGTTCATAAAATTAAATTCTTGCTAGTTTTATGTACTATCTGCCTTTATTTTATTTTATTTATTTATTTTTTAAAAGATTTTTATTGGGGAATTGGGGGAGGGGAACAGACAAGTTGCTGTCCTTTTGTTCCTCAGTCTAGTTGTGGAGGAGATTGCTTCACTGGCCCATGTTGGTATCATCATTGCACTCTTCTCCGGTGAGGCAGATCGGTCGCTGGCCTCTGGACAGCAACTCACAGCTGCTCTTGGCAGCTCACACTGGCTGCTAGCCACTCACGCTGGCTGCCAGTCACTCACTGTAGCCTATGGCAGCCCACTGCAGCAGGGGCTGCAGCTATGCCGTTACCAGGACTCACGCAGCCTAGCTCCAGGTAGAGTTGTTGTTCACCATCTTAGCTGTAGAGGGCAGTGTCACTGGCCCTCATATATGGGATCCGAACTGGGACCGCTGGTGTCCCAAGCCAGCTCTTAACCAACGCACCACTCGGCTGGCCCTGCCTTTATTTTAATATGGGAAAATAGGTTGGTTTTTTGTTTGTTTGTTTGTTTTTGAGGGGGGTACTTTTGTTTCATAATTGGAAGTTATTGATTTTGGTGGGGAGGGAGAAAGAGAAATCTGTAGGCTACAATTAAACTAGGAGAATATTGTTTCTCAAATTTCATTTAAATCATCTGGAGAATGTGGATAAGTCTTTACCTCCAATCCTGATATTAAGTATGCATAAGTGTCAGTTATATGCTGCCTGTACCTATATTATTCAAATCAGTTTCGTGTTGTCCTGACTGTTCAATATATTGAATAAGTTCCCAAATTTAGTATTAAACAAGCCTCATTAAATAAAACAGAATCAATTTTGCCTTTGGTATTATTATCTAAAATAATATATACACACGAAGCAGGCATAACATTTTGTACTTTAATATAATTTTAGTATTGAAATATAGGGCAATAATGGGTAACTCCAAAGCCCCTATATTCAGTTTGGAATATATTCCTGATATTTGTTTTGTAGTATTGCTTTGTTTTTGCTGGAGGATTAGGAGTGAGAGGAAGTATAGATTCCTATCCATGCTTTGCTTGGGCAAATGTTAAAATTTGTTTTCGATCTCTGGAAACACATTAAATTCAAAGAAATCCAAAAATGTACAAGGCTTACAGATTGGTTTAGGAAATTAAATGGCTGTTAATAGTTCACAAAATACATACAATATATTGACATAAAATCCAGCACTATTTTGAGAATTATGTAAAGTTATACCAAGTTCAATATGCTTTAATTCAATAGTATATCGTTATTAGAGTGTTTTCACAAACTAAAAATATATATTCTTAGCTCTGGATCTCATATTTCTTAATTATCTAATCTGTGAAAAATACCATGTAATACTTCTTTTTCATGTCTAAGAATGCTTTTACAAATTCTTCAATAGCTCTTGGTAATTTTAAAGATTTTTCTTTCTGACTACCCAACTTTAAAGTACTTTATTTTAATATGATAGTCTTGTTCCAGTCCCCTAGATCTTCAGGCATTTAACAGCCTAATACATTGGAAGCAGATTTTCAAAATGATGAATGAATTGTTAGTTGCATAGCTTCCATTATAAGTGATAGATGAGTAGACTAACCCTTGGGTTTTTTTATATCTTTAGAATTTTCTTTTAATATTACTTTTCTGTAAGATTGCATTTAAAAGTCGTCATTTCATAAATGAAAGAGTTTTGGATGTCTTTTTTTTTTTTTTAAATCTGGAACCAAAAAACACATCAAGCATTGTCTTTTACTTTCTTATATTTCTATACAATAGCTTTTGAGAAAATAAGAGGTTTGAGGAAAATGGCATCAACAGGTTCTTGTAAATAATCAAGTGAGGTATTTAACTTTGATTTCTCACCTATATTTAAATGGACAATGGAGGAGTCTTCCTTCTATGGCTTAATAGCTAATGACATTGGACAGGTCACAGCCTTTCTCTCTCTGGATCTTAGTATTCGAAGTTCTGAACAGAGGGTAAATAAATTATCTCTAGTATCTTATCTAGGTGTGAAAGACTATAAATCAAGAAGTAGAAAAATCCTTTAAGAGTGTAACATATCAGTCCTTACCAGTCACTTATATTTCAGTGTGAGTTCATTGGAACTGGCTGCAGGGCAGGGGATCTGGCAGATAAAATGAGGAACTGGAAGAACCACTAAGCAATAAAGAAATGATTCAAAAAAGACTAAATGGGGTCCTAGAAGACCAACACTGCATTTTTAGTCATTGTTTAGTCAGAGGTTACTTAAAAACATATTTTTAATATATTTAGTTTACATCAAACATATGGTTTATTCCTATTTTGTGACTAATTTCTTCTTGTAAGTCCCTTATGAGGTAAATCATCCTTTTATCCTCAGCATCCTGCACAAAGCTGGGGACATCATTAATATGCAGTAAACCAGAACAAATAATCACAGTATATACCCTCTCAAATTTTTTCCTTCTGTGCCCAAAACAATATGTATATTTAGTAAAAGCACTATATATTTAGTCTAACAAGAAACTTCAGAGTATTGAATGCAATTGTTATCAATAGACAGATTAGACATTGATGTCCTGAATTTATTATACTTAATATTGAAACTTTGGCTAATATTATATATTAGTTTATAACAATTATGATTAACACCATAGGTTTTCCATTTCAATGTTATATAAAATTAAAACTGTACTTTGAAGTACTTGTATATCATTCTGCAACTGTCATTTATTTGCCCATCTTACAACTCTCAGAATTGATTCCTTTTGGTCATCTATCTAGTTTATTACAAAGTTTCCACACAAGTCTTTGTAAAATGCAGGAAAATCTCCTTGGATCTTTAATTTTGGAAATTTGGCTTTATGAGTTGGTCTAAAGAACATATTCTAGAAATAACTGGTCCACATGTCAAATTCTGCCATATCACTTATTAAATTTGTAAGCTAAACGATTTGAAACAGCTGTTTACAGTTCTAGATGACAAATTGAAATTTTAATAAAATAATAAATCTTGATTAAGTTTGTCTTCAATTAGATATAACTTATATCAAGGTTGTTTGATTACAAGAACAGAATCATAATAAATAAAGCATGACTTAAAATCATACACAGTCTCACAATACTGCATAAATATTTTCACTTTTTTTTTGCCAGCTCATATGTAAGCATATTTTAAA
The DNA here is from genome assembly GCA_033961575.1 of Aselliscus stoliczkanus. Lineage (NCBI taxonomy): Eukaryota > Metazoa > Chordata > Mammalia > Chiroptera > Hipposideridae > Aselliscus > Aselliscus stoliczkanus. The sequence continues at coordinate 133,347,055 of CM066731.1, read as the reverse complement.
TTTTAAATGTTGCCTTTTCTCTTTAACATTTTATTTAATTAATTAATTAATTTTTTTTTTATTTTTTTTTTTGAGGGCAGTGTCACTGGCCCTTATATGTGGGACCGGGGCGCTGGCTTGGGAAACCACTGCGCCACTCAGCTGGCCCCTCTCCTTAACATTTTATTATAAATATTATATAATTGTTCAGATTGCTACAGATTCTTTATGCATATGATTATAATGACTAAAATAACATTTTAATAATGGGTGTATTGCAAGTCACTTAATGATACCCCTGGGATATAGACTGATACAGATTTTTTTTTTCAGGTATGCTCATATAGTTAATGCTACACCTATGTATACACCTATAATTTAATATTTTTAATTTTTCACTTTTGAAAACTTCTTATAAGTGAGATCCTTAGGTCAACAGATTATAAAGCTGTTAATTTAAATAAAATGATATGCATTGGAAATCAAAAACTTTTTAAATAGTTTCCCTTTAACTTTTTCCATAAATTATATATATATAGTTCAATAAGAAAAAAACAATTGTGAAAATTATACAACTTAGCATATGACTGTTTTGATTTTGCTATTTATTTTATTCTTCACAATTAGTTGGCAGTGCATTTTTTGGACAATTTTAATGATTATTCTGTTGAGTTTTACTTACCGTGGGTGGCTTCAGTAGCTTATGTTTTTAAATTTTGTAAGAGCCTTGTTGCCCATAGTGATCATGAAATGTATATTACTACAGTAAAAAAAAAATATATAGGGTCAAATTTCAAAAGTCATTGCTTAAATTATTTATTTAAACTCACATGTTCCTCTGGACCTGGGGGAAAAAACTTCAGAAATCACTTTGTAATTTCTTAAAGAGAATCAATTTTACCAAGAAAATGGATTAAATTTTGAAATTGTACTTTCATAAAAATGTATACCTTATATATTTTGAAAAGTTTATTTGTATATTTGATAAATGAAATAAATGCAAGATAAAACTGATTCAGGAACATTCTAGAAAAATACTTTGTGGGTTTTATAATTTAATTTATAAGAAAATATAAATTGAGAGCTCAATGTTAAATATTGACTGAGATAACTAAAACATTGAATAAATTTCTCAAAAACAGAAAAAAATAAATTCATCGATAAGTTATGATATACATAAATACACTGAAGATCTCAAAAATAATTGGAAACTAGAGATCCAGGAAGCACCACTGCCAACATTCTCACTGAGTGTTTATACAAAATTTAAGAATTGAGCTACAGATTTGACACTGTATCAATTACAAAACAGAGCTACTATAGCAGGATGCACCCAAGGTGTGAAAACTAACAAGAAAATCCCAAGAGAGCTGGAATTTATGAGCTGACAGAAAAGGGAGAACAAGAAATACAATGTTCTTTCCCAACCCTTCTCAAACTGGCTCCTGATCAGATATTAACAACCTGGATTATTGCCAGTATGTGTCTTAATATTGCTTCATGGGGGAAATTAACACTTTGAGTCATTTAAAATTTTAATCTTCCCCAAAATTTCCAAATTTACTTTACATGGCATGTTCCAAAACTAAGGTATTTGAAATAATTTAATATTGTCCCAGATTGGTAGACAGAAGCAAACAACATGTGAACTCAACCTCAACCCAGGGCATAAAGAATGACCACAAATGAAGTTTAAAAAAAAAAAAAAAATTAGTACCTCATTGTAATATGGAAAAAATTAACACAGAAAGAAAAATATCTTTATACACACACACACACACACACACACACACACACACACACACAGAAAAAAGCATGCATTAAAACAGCAAAAATAGACATGCAGAGTTTTCAGTTATTGTTATCAGAAAAAAATTAATAAAATAAATAGATTTTCTATAAAAATAAGAGAGAAATTTCAAAAAGAAGAAACAAATGCAATTTCTACATCTTAAATTATAACTAGAAATATTTAATGGATAGATGAAGCAGTAGTTTAGATATAGCTGTTGAAAGAATCAGTGAACTGGGAAAGTGGTCCAAAGAAATGATTTATATTTCTGACCAGCCACATAAAGAGAGATTACATTATGTGAAGAAAATAGTGAAATGGCTTGATCTACAGAGCTCTCGAAGGACATATTAGTAAGAAGAGTGGCAAGACAATATTTAAAGAGATAATAGTTGAATACTTTCCAGAAATTTTGAAGGACACTAATCAGATCTGGGAGTCCATCCATTCCCAATCAGGATAATTAATGAGAAATCCTGACCTACACATATCATAGAGAAACAGCAGAAAAGCAAAGGAAAATCGATATAGAGAAAAGCCAATAAGAAACCATAAAGTAGCTTCAAAAGAAAAGTAATTAACTGACCAGTGAGTTGTCATTAGGAACAATAGAAGTTAGAAGATATTAAGGGAATATCTTCAATGGAATGAGAGAAATATTTGTCAATCAATAATTCTTTACATAGCAAAATTATCTTCATGAATGACAGAAATATAAGTATTTTCAGACAAAAATGGGGAAAAACTAACTTTAATCAAATAAAGAAACTCACCAAAGTAAATTTTAAGTAGTATATTTTAGGAAGCTATTAAATGCAAGAAGAAATCTTGAGTTAACAGGTTGTGAAAATTGTTTGTAAATAATTTAAACAATTATGAAGCAACATTCATGGCTAATATGAAGGGAAAAGTTAGAACTTAAATCCTAGATAGCAGTAACAGACCACAAAAATGGGGGCCAGAATGAAGGCTAGAGGGCAGAGTTAAATAATTCTAAGTACATTTTATTCTTTAAAACAAAGAAAACACATTAGTTAAGTTTGTATGTGTTAAGTAAATTATGGCCTAATGTACCTAGAAAAACTAACAAAATAATAAAAACAAAAATATACAACTTCTAAATAATCAGAGAAATATTAATATAAAAATAATTTTAAAGAACCATCCATTTCAAAATAAAGCAAGAGGGAGTGGACTAGAACAAGTTCAACAAAAAGATAGCACATTATAAGATTACAGAAATTCGTTCAACTATAACACTAATCACTCTGAATATAAATGGACGTAACATAATTAGTATAAGAATATTGAAAAAACAAAACAAAACAAAACACAGTTTCAGGTCCAGGAATCAGTCTAGAAAGGAAAACTTTTAACCTGATAGTGGTAAAGAATTTGTCAAATTTTTCTGGGTCCTTCTACATAATCCACTACTTTTGCCAAGTTCGAACACTATGCAAAAGATAAAAATATTATTTTGAGACAAGTCAAAGTGTTTACAATAATCTCACTGGTAAGTAACCTCAAATTAGTTCTCTCCCACTGTTACTGTCTCAGTAAGAGGCACTGCTATCCATGGGAAATACTGAAAATCATACTTGACTTCTTTTCCAGCTTTACTCTCTGGTCCTAGCTATGTCAAAGTCACCATGACTCTTGCCATCCTTTTGAATTCATGATCTCTCCACCTTGAACATCTCTACTGAAGTTCAAACTGTCCTTATTATGGGTCTGAACTACTGCAATAGCCTAATAGTCAATCCATATACACTTTGAATATTATCTGTTCATTTCATAATCAGAATGAACGTTTAGGAATACAAATGTAATGGTTTCATACACATGCCCATAACCACTCAGGAATAGTTTCATTGAACACATTGTTTTTAGGGTAAAGTGAAAGTCTGTGTAGTCACATGAAATGGTTTTGCACATCTGGCTTTTAACCTATTTGGGGTGATTTCATATTAAACAAGGCTGTTTGTCCTTTACTTCAGCCACCTATGTCTTACTCAGTTTCTCAAATAAACCATGCTTTCTTTCTGATATAAGACTTTCAGTGATGTCTCATTCCCAATCCCTCACGTCCCATTAACTCCTATTATCCTTCTGCTATTCGCATATCTTGAACAGAATTTTATGATTTCCTACTATAGGAAATCCTCTTACAGTCTCTCATAGCATAAAACGCTTCTCTTATGGAGCTCTTATAACAACAGTAATGCTGTATTTGCTTTTGCAATTGTTTGTATTAACTGTTCAGCATATCCAAACTCCATAGGTAGGAAGAGAGACTATTTATGTTCACCACTTTTTCCCAGAGGTAACAGGTATATGTGAGAAACTCTAAGTTGAATAAATATTGAAAGAACCAGTTCTATGTTTTAAATCCCTCTAAACTCTCCTGTGAAGTTGAAGGTCACTTCACTACCATATTGATTTAAAAAATTAAGAATCCCAACGCTGGTAGTTTTCAAGACTTGGGTTGTTGACCTAGCTGTGATATTAACTTGAAGAGCTTTCTAGATCAAATCCATTTTTAATCTATGTTACCAATGCAATTTAAAGGATGCTGAATAATCAGGGAAATCTTTAAGCTTACAATACTTAAGACAAGTTATTTAAAGAGCACATTTGCCCTTTCCTATACACACATAATTTACATGGTATTTGTTTATACATTCAGTAATATCCAACAAAGATCAAGCTCACACTAGTTACTAGACTGATTCATGCGGACATATTGTAGATACAATTAATTTTGAGGTAAAATCTCTGAAAAATAATACAAGTTGGTCAGGGAAGAATGGAACATGGATGTGCAAGTTTTCAGTAAAAATATGAAATTTAAGTAACAAAATATTTCTGTATAATAAAACAGCTACTCAAAAGAAAATAATTAGAGAGATATATAATTAAAATAAAATGTAAATTCATCTTAATTCTAGATGAATAACTCAACATATTTATTCTTCCTGGAAAAGGAACAAATATGAAATTTTGATATACTAAATAAAATTCAATTGTATTATGATTCACTTTCATGTACTAATGAGGGTAGTCAAGATAGATCATCCTAATGATCAGAGTTGACCATAAAATGGTAAACAGAGCATAATTAATGAATTTCTTATTTAGCCTTCTCTGCTGTTGGCATGACTAGATTGCTAGCATTAAGCATCATCTTAAAACATGTGTTTTGGGCCAGCCGAGTGGCTCAGTTGGGTAAGAGCTCGCTCGTGCGAGCTGAGCTCTGTCTGAGCAACAGCAGCTTGAGGCCAGCTTGAGCTGAGTTGCCGTAGAGCTGCCAATAGGTGGCAGGATGGCTCAGCTAAAAAAAAAAAACAAAAAAAAACAACATGTGTTTTGTTTAACAATACATTTATCCATTGTCGTTGGGACTAAATTAGACATTTGGAGAAATTACACATGGGATACTACAATTTTAACTATTATATAAAGAACTATGCATTTAACATTAATGAATTTTAGTTCTCCTTTTCTGATGTTACATAACACACATATAAATGTCTGAATGTCTTTTTCCTGCTGATATTCATCTGAGTTTTTATAACATTGAACTATTACTTACATCAATGACCGTTTTGAAGGAAAGGAAAATAGCTCCTATTAGTATTATAATTTCATTCTACCAAAATATTTTAAGGTACACGATTTGCTTAATGCTACATTGTGTATTTGTTTAAAATATGACCTCTTAGTAATTTGATACAGAGGCTAGAGTCTATGCTCTCATTTTGTGTCATAAAGTGATCGGTTCTGGATTTGTAACCATTAAAAAAATCTGTCAAGAGAACAGCATGAATAGATAAACATAATGGCTTCTTATTTGCTGAGCACATATTCTGAACATTCCAGGTAGTCTATTTCTATGTAATTCAGATGCATAAATAATTATTTATAGTAAAATGTATATATTTCTTTGTATGGCAAAGGAAAAACTGTCTCCCAAGCTCATTAAATTTAGGATGAAATTTTGGATTTGAACTTCTATCAGGTAGTATACATCCAAAATAGCTTTAAAAATCCCAGAAGTGTAAATTCTCTTAGTTTTTTTTCTTTTATACAGTTTGTCAGAGAGCTTAAAACTGAAGAATGACATGTAGAAATTTATTAAATTCATATTTTTTTACTCCATCAACAATGCTGGCAGTATAATACTCAAGTTGCATTGAAAAATGCAACTTAATTACAACAATCATGACTAGGAGATTATAAGGATAACATTGGAAAATTACCCTTCCCTCCAAGCAATATTTATTAAGAAATCCTCATTTTATGTTGATGTTTAGCTTTCTGAAATTTCAAATAAAATAAATAGTCATTAATATTTTCTCAATTTAAATTTATGTCTCAGAATAATGTTAATGGTAAAATCCTGGCAATATTGCTAAAAATAAATTAATGACAGAATATATTACTAATTGGTAAAATAGTAATAAATAATATAACATAATTGATTCCACTCAGCCCTATACTATAAAAACTAAAATTGCTTGAAACAAGATTTATGAAAATCCATTCACCTTAAAATTGTAGTTTTTTTTTAATTTATTTTCCACCTCTCCATTTGCCTTCTATTTTTCATTATAAATAACTTATTTATATTTCATTAATCTTTATGTAATAAAAAAATACTAAGCCATTTCTCCAGATTATTTTGATAATACACATTCATATGATACCTGCCTTTTATCAATCTGAATGCAAAAATTGCATTAAACAATAATTTTAATGTTTAAGGTTATTACAGTTTTAACAATGAAAGTTAACACATAAGATTCTGTGTGGAAAATAGAAATAAAAGCAATAGTAACGTACTTAGCAATTTTGTATAATCTGGTACCCAACATTTATTTATAGAATGTAAATTTTAAAATTATATTCCTCACAATGCATTATTGGAATTGATGTTTGGCAGAGAACAAATACTTGTTTATTATTATGTTTCTCCTCCCACCGCTATCGGCTTGATTTTTAACATTTTCATTTGGGTGATCTTGAATTAAAAATTCAGAATTACGGAAAATTAAATTGTCTGCTAATACCATGAGTGGTTTTTTTGGTGTAATCAAAGGGTTCCATTTGTTTTAATGGTCTGGAGCAATAGAAGAACAGTCCCAACACAGAAGGAACAATCGCTTAGTGTTATAAGTAACACTGAAACCCAATATGCAGAAGTGGTCTGCATGTAGTCCAATCACCCCCATTCACCATAATAATATATTATTTCAAACTTTATAATGCATCATTTCTTATCATTAATTAGATCAGCTGCTATGCTACCTAGTTAGCATTCAGAAATCAATTCCAAACAATAAATAGGGAGAAAAAGTATGGTCCTATTAGTGGTCCCTCATAAAAGGAAAGAAATCAACTATAGTAAACTAGAAGTTAGAGAAAACTACAGATGGAGCTGCATTTTTTAGTTACAACCTGGAACCTATGTTATGAATAATTCAAAAATGTATGAAGTGTTTGTTTTCTCCAGATTGTAAGTAATCCAAGTTGGCACATGAACTTAGTGTTTCATATTCATTGCTGGTGCTCTTAGAAAATGTGATACAGACTTACTACACCCCTCACATGCAGGCATGCGTGTACATTTTTGGGGAAATACTGGAATTTACAGAGTTAAGATTATATTTGCACCAAAGGGAGATGAGAAACTTTCACATTAGGCTAGAAGCATTGTATTTACAGTTAGATTATAAAATTATAGATAATATTTAATACTTTTAGGCCTCTTTTTTCATATATATATATATAAAATTTACCACTGAATCATTCTGAAGTATATAACTCACAAGCATTAAGCACATTAACATCGTTATACAACCATTATTTCTAATCAACATCACATTGAAAAACACCTGAATAAAATGGGGCTTAAACTTTGCTGGTAATTTTAAATGGATCAATGGGCCAGCATCATTTTAAGTACTCTTGTTAATCAATCATGGGGAATTCTGACATGCTTGTAAGACTTGGAAGAACCAGACATATCTAAGAATTCTCAGTCCATTTGATTGTCGAAACAAACATATTAATTTCTTTATGCTGTTCTACAAGTATCTCTTGATAATGATTTTCCCTTAAAATCATATTATTTACTTAAATTTAGGTGCTTATCAGAATGTTATAATCTGAGTAGTGATTTTCATTTAACCTATTCACCAGACAATGTCATTCATAATCTTACTACTGCCATTTGCCACACATTATAGAAACTTAATATGGTTTTTTGATAACTGTTAGTCTGATCCTAAGAAATATACAAGTCAAGAAAATAAATGTTTCTTGGAACAACTAATAGCAAATATGAGAAGGGTCACATGTCCTTGTTTAAATGTATAAACATTTAGTAGAATGACAAAAATTACTTGAGAAGTCTTGAATAATTTCCATGTTTTTTCCAAATCCTGTTAGCCTTTCTTCTGAATATGACAGTTTTATCCAAAGCAAAAGTTATATAGTTAGGGACTATTTCTATTTGATATTTGAGAGTTTGTTTTTTCTTTCATGCAGAAATTAAAATGCACATTTGTTTATTATTTCATGTCAGGTTTTCAAATTTAGAAAATTTATTTCTACTGTTTCATAACTTAATATTTTATTCTCTTAATATTTTATACATATTAACTTTTCATTTGCTTTTGAATTTAGAGGTTGAAACCTTATATACTCACTTTTATATGGATTTCAAGTAAGAAATAGCTGATACGTTCAGACATTTTTAGTTACCTCTTCCATAACTAAAATAAAAAATAATCCACCTTAAATTATGCTCATACTTTCACTACTTACTTTCCCAGCCAATAAAGATAACGGATTTTTTGTCTGTCTAATAGAATATGGCTTTTAGTTTGCATAGTACAGCTGTTGATGGGATAGATTGTTCCAACTCCTGGTTTCTCAATGCAGTATCACATATTTCTTATGTGAGTATGCCTTCTTCAAATGCCATTTTCTAGTTTACTTTACAGACAATGATTGAATGGCATTCCATTTACAAAAGATTTTCATTAGAATCTGTTTCCCAGTTCTAGATCCTTTTCCTTCTTTGGTTTTAGGGTTATTTATTGAAATTTGCTTCTAGAGAATAATTCAAAATGACTAACTTTTAGTTGATCTTAAAGTATACACACACACACACACACACACACACACACACACACACCCTCAATTAGTTCTTTTGTTTCCAGTGTTTTTGTATCGTTTGTATATACTTAGTATCACAGATCTGAAAGCATCCCCCAAAGAGCGTTTGGTTTTGAATGTCATTAGTAACCTCCACAGATACAGCAAAAAAAAAAAAAAAAATAGTTCATGAGTATATAGATATCAAATGTCTCCTTCAAAATTAAAGAGAAAAAGAAAGAAGACTATAATTAATTTAAGAATTAACTGAAAAAAATGTGTGTCAACTTAAAACTCCAAGTGGAAGAAATAACAGAATTATATTTTCCACTGAAAATGTATAATAATGTTGGAACTTATTTCATTAAAGAAGGAAAAGTCTAGGTTTGTGTTCAGAGATTATTCAGTAGTACACATCATGAGTTCTTTCTAAATCCTAGGTCCAGTTCTCAGGTACAGTTGGGAAAACAGACAACTGGAAGGAGGCAAGAAAGACCAGTGACTACTAAAATGAATCTTCTAATCCAGACATTATTTGTGACCTCTGAATCTATATATGTAACTACATGCCTGAAATATTTATGAAAAGTACTTCATGTTCAACATGTTTAAAAACACAATATTTACTATCACCACCTTCTTTGCCAGTGAGTAGTACTCACACTTGTACAATATTACAAGAGAAAAATTTAGTAGCATTCTTGGCACATCTTTGACTTTGTCCCACACATACTATTTATCATGCATCCAGTTGATTTCATCTACTAAACTTATCTTAAATCTGTACACATCTCTCAAAATACATTATTTTAGTCTAAGCCATCTCCAGCTCGGACTACTGCAAATGGCCCTTAGCTGGTATGCCTGCATTCATTATTACACACTTTCCATCGCATCTTTCCCAATACTGAGCTGAACTGATATTTTCAAATGCAATTAGATAATTTGTCCAGTATGCCTTCTTAAGGAAACCCAAATCTTTCATTCTGGGGACCTTCACACTGTTCTAACCTCATCTCTACCAACTCCCACTTACTCTAAAACCTCTAGTCATATTGGCTTTCCTTCACTTTCTGGAAAGTGTTAAGTTTCCTCTCTCTAAAGGCGTGTGCCCATTCTGTTCTCTTTGACTGAATCCTACCTTCCTCACCTTTGCCTGCTTATAATTTACCCGCCCTTCTTTATATTCCACAGGAGATCCATGCTCTCATCTGTTTGTCCCTTTCCATCTGGCACTTAAGGCAGTTTACAATAATACCTATTATAGGTTAGACTGTGTCTTCCAAAAAGATGTTGAAGTCCTAACCTTCAATATCTCAGAACAAACTAATTTGGGGGCCGGCGGAGTGGCTCAGTTGGTTAAGAGCTTGCTCAAGAGTGTAAGTTGAGCTCTAAGCAACAGCAGTTCGATGCCCAGCCGAGCTGAGCTGCCATTAATCTGCCAACAGTTGGCAGGATGGCTCAGCTAACAAATAAATAAATAAATAAATAAATAAATAAATAAATAAACAAACTAATTTGGAAAGACAGTCTTTTTAGATGTAATCGGAAGGATGAGGTTAGTTGGAATAGATTGGGCTTTTAATCCAAAATGACTTGTCTTTATAAGAAAAGAAGTAGAGACACACAGGGTAAATGTCATGTGAAAGTACAGAGACATACAGACACAGAAATGAAGATATCATGTGGATATGAAAGCAGAGACTAGAGTTATGCTACCACAAGCCAAGAAATGCCTGAGGCTACCAGGAGCTAAAGAGGCAAAAAGGGGTTTTCACCCAGAGGTTTCAGAGGGAACATGGCCCTGCCAATATATTGATTTCTGACTTTTAGCCTCAAACTGTAAGATAATAAATTTCTGTTGTCCTGAGCCAGGCTGTATGTGGTTCTGTGTTATAGCAGCCTTAGAAACCTAACACAGTACACTCAGTGAGTAACACCTACCTCCCCTGAGAGACCACAAGTTTCACTAGGGCAGGGCGCTTGGTTGCCTTTGATCACTATTACATTTCTAGCCCCTAACCCACAATAGGTGCTTACACAGTAGGTGCTGAATAAATATCTATATCTATATCTATACCTATATCTATATCTATATCTATTTCTCTTTCTTTTTTTCTTTCTTTCTTTCTTTCTTTCTTTCTTTCTTTCTTTCTTTCTTTCTTTCTTTCTTTCTTTCTCTTTCTCTCTTTCTATCTCTGTCTATCAATCTTTGGGGAATCGGGGAAGGAGAACAGATAAGCTGCTGTCCTTTCATTCTTCAATCTAGTTGTGGAGGACGTCACTTCACTGGCCCATGTTGGTATTATCATTGTTCTCTTCCCAGCTGAGGCAGTCAGTCAATGGCCACTGGAAAGCTACTCACAGCAGCTCATGACAGCTGCCAGCCACTCACACTGGCTGCCAGCCACTCACGGTAGCTTATAGAAGCCCACTGCAGCCCCATTGCAGCCTATGCTGTCGCCGGCGACTCACTGCAGCCCAACTCCAGGTGGAGCTGTTGTGGCCCTCATATGTGGGATCCAAACCAAGGCCCTGCTGCTCAGAGCCATTGCTCCCAAGCCAACTCTAAACCAACGCACTATACGGCCAGCCCAAATATTTTGAATAAATGACTAAACCATACAACTTAACTCACTCAAGCACTTCTTCATATTTGGTTTAAATAAAATAAAAATAAAATTATCAGTGCTTTCTGAAAACAACTTAAAAAATTATTAAAATTGACATAAAAGCTAAAATAATGGTTTGATTAAAAACCTCCTCCCAAAATTCATATGAAATAAGTCACTTTCAATAAATAGAGTGCAGTTCTATTGAAGAAGGTACACAGGATTTTCATTCAGCATTTCATATATAGTTAGGAACCTCCAATAGGAACCTCAACTTTGCACTGAATATTAACATAATATTTTAAAGCTGAGGTTCCTATTGGTGCAGAGAATTTATCTCAATAGGCTTCATTTTCCCAGGGTCTGATGCAGTGCTCAGCACATTGAAAGGTTCAGATTTTACTCAATCTTTGGTGACTATTCAATCAGCATTTTAAAGAATATTATCAGAAAGTTTTAAATGAATATTGTGGTACTTCAGATGTACTTCGCAGAAATAGAATGACTGCCTATCTTATGAAACAATGTAAAGATATAAATAATGAAAAATAGATTAAAGCTCTATATTATCCTTATTTCCAGATCTGCCATTATCATTGCATTCTATCAATGAACTTGACATGTGAGAGACCGGCTAGTATGGTAGATATGAGCTCTGCCTCTGGAGACAGATTACCTGAATTTGAATGACACATATAAGTTAGACATAATCAGAGTACCTCCCAAATAGGGTTGCTGTGAAGATAAGAATTTGGTAATGCAAACAAAATTCTTGGAAATGTGTCTAGAACATAATATGTAGAAATCAATGCATAACAGCAAAACTATAAGGTACATCAAATATGCGATATTTCAAAATGTTCAAGCTCCTCAAAATTTCAATCCTTCTTTAAAAATTACATTGTCTTTAGCTAAGATTTTTCATTGCATTACACTTTTATCCCTTATATTGATCCAATCTCTGAATGCGTAATAGCACAATCCTATTAACAAAAGCATTTCAAATTAATATCCCAATACATACATGCATTTCTATATAGCATAAAATATTATAAAAACATTTTAAAATGAGATATTCACAAATACAAGGATCTCTTTCCCAGTAAAGTATACTGTACATTTTCTAGGGTGCATGCACCACACTTTGGAGACCAAAGTGTGGGGCTGTATACTCTAGAAGCAAAGGGCTGAGCATTCATTGCCTTCTATTGTATTAATGGTACCTAGTACTTAATCTGATACACAGAGGTAATCAATAAATATGTATTACAGGAATATAGAAATAAATGAAAATATGTACCACAGATCCAATATATACTTTGTCAAGCATCATACATAATTATCCTGAAACTAAATCTTAGTTAAATAGAATAATTAGGCAGAGGTGAACTAAGTCTTCAAATTCTAAATCCATTGCTCTTCAAGTATGTCAACTTGTCCATCTAGAAATATAGATGGAAGTTATATAACTTATCAAATATATACACACATAATTATTAATATAAATATTGATAACCGGAAATAATGTGTTACTGGGATTAATATGAAAGCATGGATGGACCTGGAGGGTATTGTGCTGAGTAGAGTATATCAGACTATGTATGGAATCAGATGGGTAGTAGATTTATTGGGGTGACAGACGGGAGTGGGGTTGAGTTACATGGTCAATAAGGTAAGGGATTAAGAAGTACAAATTGGTAGTTACAAAATTATCATGAGGATGTAAAACATAGGAAATATAGTCAATAATATGGTAATAACTATGTATACTTCATATTTCAGTGAATATCTCCATTATATTTAATAATTCAAAAAAAAGTTTATAAGGCATTTTACTGAAAAGTTGTTATGGTTTCTAAATTTTTATTCTAAATACCTAAATACTAAAAAACAGTTATCTTCCAGTATTGATAAAAAGAGGGAAAAAATATATTGTATTTGAAAAGTAACTTTCCTAAATGATTCGATATATAAGTAAATTAGACATGAAAAAAATATTTGAGGAAATAGAACAGAGTTCCAAGAGTATTTTATAATGTGTGTATGTTTCCTTTCTAATTTTTGGAAATTTCAAAACTGGCAGAAATTTATGGCTGTGTATACATGTCTATTCCTTCTGTCTATGTCATTATCTATTGATTTATATACCTTCTTATGTACCATTTATGTGTTAAGTATTCTTGATTACAAGAGGTTAAAGATACAGAAAAATAAAATCCTTGAAATCAAAATAATTGTGAAATAAACAACAGCTATATTTTCATTAAACAATTACTACAATTGTAGATAATAATTGTAGATAGGGTAGATAATTTATCCTTTTCCTTGAATTCTGAAATTATAAAAATATCAGTAGGGTGTTCATGCTTATAACTGATGAAACTAATCAAGTAATTATGACACTTTTTATCCAATAAATAACACTTTTCTGAGTGTCTAATAAACACTTACTTTATTTAGTATATTTTGCCTTCCATTTGAAATTCTTTTTTCCTGTCTCTCCACTTACTGTCACATTATACTCTCACTGAGGATGACTTTCAACAGTCTCAAACAAGGAGAATAGGTGTGATTGAACACTCTGATGACTAAGCAAGTACTAGAGGAGAAAGGGGGACTTATTAGAACATTTACTACCCTGCTTAATTCATATTCAATGAATAAATGCATGAGTCCATTCTGCTAATTCTAATGAAAAATAATTGTAAAATTAAAATCCAATACTGAGCTTCCTATCTACAGTCAAAAACACAACCTTATATTCACTAACGTCTTCCTTCTAGTGTAAACCATTGCTTATACCTTTCTCCCTCTGGTGAATCAACTTGCAAAGTGAGGAAATTTTTAGCAGAAAATAAAGCAATATGTTTTATTTATATTCGTAGGAATCTCTGTCACACAATCTCCAGCAAGATCCTCAGATTATCTTCAGTTCTTCATAAGTAAAATGGGGTATTAATGGTAGCTGCCTGATTAAATATCAGATTCTTTTTGTATTATGAACATATTTATATAAAAATATGAACTTAGAAGAAATGTGATTTAGCGGCGTGGTATTATCTTGTGAATCTCTGCTTTAAGGATATTTATTATCAATTGTATTTTTAGCCATTCAGTTTTTGTTTCAGGCTTCTGTTTTGCAAAGAATTAAATTGACTTCCCTTATCCTCTACTTCAAAAATTTCCTATATTTTCTCAGCATAAAGACAATGTTAATCCTTAAAAAATGTTCCTATTTCTCACAAATACCCCAGAAGGTTGTAACTGCACTATCTTGATCAGACACACACACACACACACACACACACACACACACAAACTTTAGTATCCAGACCACATTGTTGAGAACAGAGAGAATAGAAAGCTCTTTACAAATCACACCAAAGGGTTGGTAAAAGGCTCCTTCCTGTTCATACATCACAAGGTGCTTTTCTCATCGCCACTCTCATTTCCCCACCATTCCTCTTCTCTGCAACATAGTCAGCAATTAGAAAAAATAAATAAATTTAGAAGCACCAGCATCTCACCAAAAAATTCATCAAAAGGCTTCATGTCTTTTCATTTTCTTGTACTCTTACTGAAAATAATCACCTGAGAAAGATGGGAGGATAATCTACACATTATGAACTATCTAAAGACTGAAAGCCAACCCTCTGCAAATGTATGCTGCAAAGCCAAGTGATTAGTGATTAGAAAAATGGACAGCTTCTCTTAGCTTAATCCTACAAATAAATCCTATAAAAATACTATAAATCTTAATCATATAAATCATATATTCCAGAAAATGATGGCGTTTTTTTCAGCTACACACAACTTGCAAGTAATTCATTATCTGCTTTAGTGTGAGAGCTTTTACTACTCTTAATGGTAAAGAGGAGATTGCAAAAACTAGGAATAAAAAAAGCTGGGGGAAAAAACTAAAAAGTGAACTGAAAGTGCTAAAAAAAACCTCTTAAACCCTAAATTTTACTAAAATCATAATATCTTTTACTAAATAATAATTTTTTCCCCTATCTTGATGCAACATATAATGAACGAGGTATGATCAAAGAATACTGTGAATGCTTAAATTTAAAAAAGTTATTAGAGTAAAAGAAACATTGCCATTATTACCCCTCAAATTACTCCCCTTCTTTTCAAACAAACTTATCCCATCATTCTTGCCACTTTCTAAAGCAGCTCTGAAAGTCCTCTTTCGTGAGTGTCTTTAGTTGTGCTGTCATAGCTGCCTTGATGTCCTGAATCATTTTGAGTTTGGGGAAGAGCCAGAAGTTGCAAGGTACCAGATCCAGTGAAACTGCCATATACCAAAAGTGATGAGTAGCACAGGAACATTGTCATGATGGAGGATGATTTATGGCAACCGTAGCTCACAGCTGACTGACTGTACTGAACACGATGAAACTTGTCACATGCTGTTGCTAAGGTTTCACATGCCACTTCTCATACTGAAGATCCCTGCCTTTCTATTAGATGGCACTCAGCAGCAGTATTCACCATATTTTGTGATCACAACAGAAAGTGTCCATGTCACACATCACTTCCAGTATGGCAATATCTATCAAATAAAAATGTTAGGTGTGTCCTCACCCACTTTATTCACTGGATCTGGCATCATGCAACTTCTGGCTCTTTCCCAAACTCAAAATGGTTCAGGACATCAAGGCAGCCACAACAGCACAACTAAAGACACTTACAAAAGAGGACTTCCAGAACTGCTTCAGAAAATGGCAAGAATGATGAGATAAGTGTGTGTGAAGCAAGGGGGAGTATTTTGAGGGAAATTAATAGTGATGTATCTTTTATTGTAATAATATTTTTTAAATTTACACATTCACCATATTTGTTGATCACACAACATACATGAAATATACCATTTGACACTTAATTAATCTAATGAATTGGCTTCTGTACAGTTAACCATAAGAAGAGAAAGAAGTGTCTTCATTGAACACTTCATTGACAGGCAAACAAATGGGCACCAAGACACACTTCAATTAAGTATACATACTTTGGTACCAAATATAAAAATACACTTAGAGAAGTGAAATTTTAAAATATTTTTAAGAATAATAACATAATATTTGGGGAACTATTTAAAGATGTATATATAGATTCCCTAATTCTAAATCTCTATATCTGGGCATAGCTATTTATTCTAGGGTATGAGAATGCATAATGTTCATTATTTGTGTGCAAGATAAATAAAATGCAACAGACATGGACATAAATATACTAAGTCCTGGTATATATATATATATATATATATATATATATATATATATATATATATATATATATATATATATATATTCTCTACAGTGTCCACAAGTCAGCTATCAATGAAAAACAAAATAGATGACATTGAATAAGATATGACCTTTAAAAGCTAAGTTTCCTTATTTGTAAAATGGCAATTGTAATAGTACCAAATTAAAGAGTTGCTGAAATGATTAAATGAAATACTTTATGTAAGCTTTAGCGCTGGACCTGATACAGAATAAGGGCTCAGTAATGGAAAATTTTAATTAAATGAGTTCATTTTCTTATTCTTAGGATTTGAAAATATATTGTGAAAATATAACTTAAATAATATTATTCAAAGACATCTAAATGATTTATCAAACTATATTAAATAAGTAAGTCAATACAACACTTATACTATAGAATTTTTTCTAATGGGATCATAATCACATTACAAATAAAAATTCTAAACAATGATAAAAGATAGCTGCACATATGCAAAGAATGATTTAATAATGCTCATAAAAAATTTAAAAATAAAATATTTTAATATGAATCTCAAAAGGTAATTAATGTATATATACCATGTGATTTAATAGCAATATAATCTGTACAAATAATTTTATTTATAACTCTAGACTATCAATCTTAAATACTTGATATACTTTTTATAAAACTACCTAGTATTCACCTTTATGTAATTATTGTCTAAATTACCTGATATTTATCTAAACCATTTGGTTTGTTGTTCAACCCATTGATTTTCTCAAAGCATATACTGAAAATTAATATTATGAAATTCATTATTGCCCCTAATTTCTACATGAATGAACATATTCAAAGCACAGTTGAAAAAGAAATTGATCAAATTAACTAAATTGTTTTATAGGCTGAACCTAGAATTAGATAGTTTCTGCTTACAACATGAACAAGCAATTTGGAAGATAAGGTAGCAGAAAACACTTAGTCATAACAGTAAAAAGAAAAAGAAACCAAAATAATGAAGATAGTTTAAGGGGTCTTTGAGACAACATCAAGCATACCATCATTTGCTTCATGGGGTATTAGGAGGAGAAGAGAGAAAGCAAAAATAGCAAAAATCGAAAACCTATTTGAAGGAATAATGATGAAAAATTTCCCTAATCTGGTGAAGGAACTAGGCATACAAGCCCTAGCAGTACAGAGAATCCCAAACAAGGTGAACCCAAACAGGCCACACCAAGTTACATCATATTAAAATTCCAAAGTTTAAAGACAAGGAGAGAACTTTAAAATCAGCAAGAGAAAAGCAGTTAGCTATCTACAAGGGAAGTCCCATAGGGTTGTCAGCTGATATCTCGACAGAAACTTTGCAGGCCAGAGGGGATTGGAACAAAAATGTTCTAAGTGATGAAAAGCAAGGACCTACAACCAAGATTACTCTACCTAGCAAAGCTAACATTTAAAATCAAAGGACAGATAAAAAACTTCTGAACCAAAAAAAAGCTAAAGGAGTTAGTCACCACCAAACTACTATTTCAAGGAATGTTAAAGGGACTCCTACCAGAAGAAAAAAAAGAAAGATAAAAAACAGGAATAATAAAATGGCAATAACTACATATCTATGAGCAATTACTTTAAATGTAAATGAATTAAATGCTCCAATCAAAAGGCATACTGAATGGATAAGAAAACAAAACCCTTACATATGCTACCTATAAGAGACTCGCTTCAGATTGAAAGACACTCACAGATTGAAAGTAAAGGGATGGAAAAATATATTTCATGATAATGGAAACAAAAACAACAAAAACCTGGGTAGCAATACTTATATCAAACAAAATAGACGTTAAAACAAAGTCTATAACAAAAGCCAAAGAAGGACCTAATAATTCCACTTCTGGGTATTTATCTGAAGAAACCCAAAAACACTATTTCGAAGGGACATGTGCATCCATATGTTCACTGCAGCATTATTTACAATAGCCAAGATATGGAGGCAACCTGGGTGTCTGTCTATCAAAGAATGAATGGATAAAGAAAGGGTGGTACATATATATATAATGGAATATTATTCAGCCATAAGAAAGTAATTAAATCTTTCCATCTGCAACAACATGGATGGATGTAGAGGGTATTGTGCTGTGTGGAGTGTCAAACAGAGAAAGATAAATGTCACATGATTTCACTTATATGTGGAACCTAGAGAATAGGATAAACGAACAATCAAAATAGAAGCAAGTTCATAGATACAGAGATGGTTTTTATGGTTGCTGGATGAGAGGGGTTGGAGAGATGGTCAAAAGGGAGAAGAGATTAAGAGATGCAAATTGGTTTTTACAAAATAGTGATGGAGATATAGAGTATACCATGGGAAAATCAATCAGTAGTATTGTAATAACTATGTATGGAGTCAGGTGGGTACTGGATTTAGCAGGATGGTCACTTCGTAAGTTACATAAATATTTAATCACATTTAACATTTGTGTTGTATATCTGTGTTGTACACCTGAAACTAGTATACTATTGTATGACAACTATAATTAAATAATTTAATAAATATGTATAGAAAAAAATGGAAACGAAGTCAGACACGTTTTATCACAGAACAGTGAAAGTCATCTGAGGGCTCTTAGAAAAGCTAGATTCTTGAAGCCTGCCCAAAGATATTAAGGTTTAGTAGTTATGAAGTGAAGTTCAGGATGTTGTATTTTCTATATCCTCATATAATAATTATAATCATCTAGTTTGGAATCTGTACAGCAGAGTACTATGTAGTTTTCCTACATAAAATAAACTAAGTAATTCACTGATAGGTGCTACATACATTTGATGATTAATTCCTGGCCTGCTTTTCACTGGACTCTATAAAGCACCTATACTTTGTATTATTCTTTGGCATCTGTCATGTCCTACGTGAGAAGCACAAGTCCACATATCAGTGTTGGAAGTAGAAAGAATGGTCTTCTTTAAGACATCAATAATGGTAAAAAAATAACAATAGCTTTGATTATGTGCCAGACACTGAATTAGAGAATCCCCTTATATTGTTAATCCTCACAGCAATCCTGTTTACACATATCCCTCTTTGGGCATTTCAGCAGTAAATACAAGTAGTTTATATAATTTGTTTGAAATAACATATGGTATATAGCAGAATCTAAATGAATTACATTTTTGTTGTTGTTGTTTTTTTTATACATAAAGAAACAATAACAAAGAGTTAAATAACTGGCCCCGTTTACACAGCCAGAATTCAAACTTGTCTCTCTAGTTCCAGAGACCAAATGATGGGACGTAAAGGAAGCAATAAAACACTGTCAAAACTCTCTAGATGTAAAACCCAGTAAAATGTTTATGTCCTAGAGAAAAACAAAACAAAACAAAATAACACAATTCTAAAGTTCTCCTAACTTTAGTCAGGTTTTTCATAAAAATAACGAAAATTAACTCATTAAATGAAGCATAAAACACATTTATCTAAAGAGTAGTAGGTAGCTGACAGATGCAAAGGTGACCCTGTTGAGTGAGGCTTGTTGAAGAACCCAAACTGGCCGTGTTTGAAAGAAATTCTGCCACAAACAGTCAGCTCTGAATGAGGCAGCAGGCCCCTTAGCCCAGAAACTTTTCACTGACAGGGCTGGGCTCCTACATGGCCACTGGGCACTCACTGTGGTTCCCTTCTCCTAACTTCTGCAGCTGCCTCAAAAGCCCTCAGGCTGACTTGTGCCTTTGCAACATCTTGCCTATGAATATCCACTCTTCAACCATGCCACTACACTCAAACTGCCAAAAGGTGGGGAGAAAAGAATAACCACATTACTTTTATCACTGCATATTATAGGGTTTAGGGGTGCTGAAAAATAGCCAAGTATCATTTTAATGACATTATCTATAGCTAGCTTTCTTGCAGGAATCTGTAAAGCCTACAAGAACACAGAAGTTAAGCTACAATAGAGAACAGGGCATCATTTCAGGCAGATCCTGTCACTGTGAAGGTCTGTATATAAAGCAGGATGACCATACAGATTAGCATCCAAATTGGAATAATTGGAAAAGTTAAAAGCAATACCATTATTTATTTATTTTTTATTTTTTAATTCTTTTATTGTAAAATAAACATTTTTTTAATTAGTTCCAGGCATTCAACGCAGTGCAATAGTTATACTTTTTACCCCTCAAAGTGACAACTCCCCTCCCCCAATTCTCCACCCCACTCCCCCCCATACCATACATATCTATCACAATTCCCTTGACTCCCTTCCACAGTATATTCCACATCCCATGACTATCTGTATATTCAATTTAGTTGACATACAATATTATACAACATCAGCTTCAGGTGTACAGTGCAGTGATCAAGCCTCTACTCCATCCATGGAGTGGTCTCCTTAACAATACAAGTGACCATCTGACACCCACAAAATATTTACAACATTATTAATTATATTCTCCAAACTTTCATATCCCTGTGGCAATATTGTAGTTACCTATTTATGCTGTCTAATCCGTTCTCCTTCTCCCTCATCCCCACCCCCCTCCCAACTAGCAACCATCAGTTTTTCCTCTATAAGTCTGTTTCTGTTTACTTTGCTCGTTCATTCAGTTTTCCAGATTCCACATAGAAGTGAGATCATATGGTATTTGTCTTTCTCCGACTGACTTATTTCACTTAACATAATAGTCTCTAGGTCCATCCATATCGTTGCAAATGGTACGATTTCATTCTTCTTTATAGCGGAGTAATACTCCATTGTATAAACGTAACACAGTTTCTTAATCCAGTCATCTAGTGATGGGCATTGGAACAGAATAGAGAGCCCAGGAATAAAACCATCCATATATGGTAATTTAATCTATGACAATGGAAGCAAGAATTTACATTGGAGTAAAGATAGTCTATTTAATAAATGGTGCTGGGAAAATTAGACTGACACATGCAGAAAAATGAAAATGGACCACCTACTTACACCATATACAAGAACAAACTCAAAATGTATTAAAGACCTAAATATGAGACCTGAAACCATAAAACTCGTAGAAGAAAACATAGGGAGTAAATCTGAAGACATTATTCTGAGTCATATTTTTACTGATATATACCCTCAGGCAAGGGAAATAAAAGAAAAAATGAACATGGGATTACATCAAACTTAAAATCAATAAAACAAAAAGGCAGCCTACTGAATGGGAGAATATATTTGCCAACGATATATCTGATAAGGAGTTAAAATCCAAAATTTATAAAACACTCACGCAACTCAACACCAAAAAAACAAACAACCCAATTAAAAAATGGGCAGAGGATATGAAGAGGCATTTATCCAAAGAGGACATACATATGGCCAACAGGCATATGAAAAAATGTTCAACCTCACTGATCATTGGGAAATGCAAATAAAAACCACAATGAGATACCACCTCACTGGTCAGAATGGCTATCATCAATAAATCAACAAACAATAAGTGCTGGCGAGGGTGTGAAGAAAAGGGAACCCTGGTGCACTGTTGGTGGGACTGAAGATTGGTGCAGCCATTATGGAAATCAGTATGGAGGTATCTCAATAAACTGGAAATGGAACTGCCGTATGACCCAGCAATTCCACTCTTGGGTATCTACCCAGAAGAATCCAAGATGCTAATTTGAAAAAGTATATGCACGCCATGTTTATTGCAGCACTATTTACAATAGCCAGGACTTGGAAACATCCGAAAAGCAATTAAGCAATTATTAAGCATTCTAATAGCCTAAACTGGGATTCTCCTAGACAAACCTGGTTGTACCATCATCCAATTATTTAAGTTGATATATCTTATTATATTAGTTTAAATTCTTCTTAACTACCTAATAATTAATGATCTTCTCCCCCGCTTCCTTCCTCTCTTCCTTCCTTTTTTGCTGCTTCCCTCCCTTCCTTCCTTTCTCTCCTTTCCTTTCTCTCTCTTCCTGCCTCCTTCTTTCCCTTCTTCATTCCACCTGCCACCTTCCCTCCCATCCTCCATTCTCTCTCTCTCTCTCTCTCTCTCTCTCTCTTTCTCTCTCTCTCTTTCTCTCTCTCTCTCTCCCCTCCACCCCCCTCCCTCTCTGCCTCACTCTCACTCTCCCTCTCCCTATTTATTTTTAATTCCTAAGGTTGTGGTCATCCAGTAGAACTTTAACCATAGAGTAGATTCAGATTTCCCAAAATCTTACCAGTGTTATTTGCAGACCTCTGATATTGTATCTGGAGGCTGAGGGGCAGTTCTTAATTACTTTTCTTTTCTTTTTTTTTTTCTTTTTTTTTTGTTGTTGTTGTTGTTTTGATCTCTGGACCTAGCCAAAACTGCTACTAGAATTTTGTGTACTTCCTGAGGAACAAATATGCAAACAGGATGAAATTGAAACAATAACATTCTTTCTGCCTTTCCAAACTACAGTATATGTGTGTGTGTGTGTATGTGTGTGGAGGGGTGGGATTGGGGGTATTGTAGCAAGAGGGGAGTTAGAGAGGAAAAAGGTGAGGGGGAGACAGAGAGAGAATGTGCACTACTCTGTTGCATGTATGCATGTCTAGTTTGTGCCAATGAATAGATATTGTGTTTATTTTATTTAAGGTACTGAGAGAAAAGAGTAAAGAATCTCTTACATGACCTATAGTTTATATAGTTGACAGAATTGTATTGGAACTTTATAAATGAGTCAAAATAGTTGGCATGTTTAGTGACTGGAAGAAGAATAATTACTCGGACTATATGTGAATTGAATTATCGATTAGTATTTTAATTAAAGCAACTTAACATTATAAGTAAACACCATCCTAAGTCTCTAATTTTTTCTTACATCAAATTATGCTTACAGCTATGCTAGGCACTGTGCAGAGAAGAATCAATTTGTTTTGATTTATTATTATTATTACTCTTATTTACTTCACTAACCCTTTACTGTGGAATAATATGGTATCACTGTAAATTGTCTTTAAAGGTGGCTCTCCAGGATACCAATATGTAATGTGCTGCATCTGACATTTTATTAATATTCTACCTGCAAAATTGCCTTGTGCGTTTTGAGTGGCAGCATGTATCATAATAGCAACTCCTCTAAGTCTTGATCCATAAAAATTGCACCTTTCATGTTGCATCAATAATTTCACAGTAACACAAATGGAACAATTTGTAGTATTTTATGCAATCTGCACATTTCCCCTAAGAAATATAATCCCAATTTCTATGGAGGAAATTCCATTAAATTTTAATAAGACTGAGAAATTTGAGTCTCAGATATCTTGCAACTATTTTCCTATAATAGCACTTGTGGCAATCATGAAAATAGGGTTGGATTTTAAACATTTTTTATTTTGTGTTGTAGCCATTTTTGTTTCAACAAATAATGGTCATCACAGTCCACCTTTCTTTTGCTTAATAACGCAGTCCATGAAAAGGTCAGTCAAATTAATTATAAATTAACTGTGACATCAAATTGGGCATTAAGAATCATAAAACCAATAGGTTGAAGATACTCAGAAGAATCTAGAAACATCAGCTTAATAATGAAAACTGAACTTTTACAGCCAAGAATCACCTTTTAGGAAGCTATAGTTGGACACCAACTCTATGTCAGCTTCCTCTTACTACATGTATCACATATGACTGAGGTAGAGAATGGACAAGGACAATTTACTTGGTGAAGTATACAAATAAAATATATATGAAATATATCAAACCTTGGTAGCACTTCCATACTGACTTTCTAGTCAGTGAAATTTTAAAGTGACTTTTAGTTAAAAACAACTACAAAACAAACAAATACAACTGTGGTAACTATATTTGACAAATATATTAATCCATGGTTATTTACTATACCTGTCTATGTGAGAGCAAGAGAAAATGTTATGCCGCCCCCTAGTGTAAATGTTAATTTTGTAACATCAGGACTGTAGTGCAAGGGAATCACAACACAGCTATGGATACACATATTATTATGGAAGAGAGTAAAAAGAAATTTTAAGATTTCCTAAAAATCTAGCCTTCTAGGAGTACAGAGTATATTTCTATGAACTTGATGAGTCAAAAGAATGGCTGATATCTGGTTTTCACAGGATTTTCATTTCTTTATCTCCTAGACTATTAAGGGAAGAGATTTTATGAATCTTGGGGTCAAGATAAATATGTAAAAGCTTTCATGAGTAAACTGAGATAAAAAAGGAAATATCAATATTCACTACTAACAGTGTCCAAATTATATAAATGTATACATATTGAATTGACAGAATGAGATTATAACACAGATATTAAGGCTCCAGTATGAACTATTGTCAATAGCCACCACCACTAACTGAGAGTTTATTATGTGTCAAACCTTGTTCAAATTACTTTATATTCTTCATCTAACTTGGTCTGCAAACCAGTCTTCTAGATAGGCTTTATTATCATCTTTGTTTAAAGAAAATATAACTGATAGTGAGAGAGGTTAACTTGACCAAGGTCATAAAGCTAGTGACTAGTTGTGGTAGATTTCTCTTGTTTGATCAATCACCTCTTTTTCTTACTAACATAACATTGATTTTATTGGGATTAGCAATGTGCCTGGGTTAATTAATTATGTTTCCATCCTTTCCTACACTTAGAAGTAGTCCTGTGACACAGCTCTGGCCAAAGCAAACACTGTTGGGTGGGCTTCTTAAAGAAAATAATCAACTTTTTGAACTTTCTCCTTATTCATTTATTTTAGCTTAGAATCTCAATGTGATGGTGGGAGCAGTAACCACCTTACAACTGTAGGAAAATGCAAATAAAAGCAGAGTCTTTAGCCTTGACATGATTAAGCCACTTAATATCAAAAAATATCTACTTGCATATTTGCCGTATATTAAAACCTTATGTAAAACACTGGTTAGGTACAGAATTGATATTTGGGGTTCTGGTTACAAGTGGCCCTACTCACTTTTTACTGATACAGAGGTATAACTAGGATTTGAACTGAGATCCTTCTGGTTAAGTGTTAAGTGTTTTTGACTATGTAAGTATGTCAGTATTTGGATGAAGACATGTTAAACTAGTTGCAAGAACACAATCCTGGAGTGAAAACAACAATTCTCTTCCCTAACATGAAGATACTTTGTCTCATTTAAATAAGGAGATGTGATTTGCTCGGTATCACCTTTTGAAAATACCACAAAGGTAACTACAATATTTTTTGCTGACACTTCGTAGGAGGCCAATGAACTATGTCACTTGAGACATTTTCATTAAACAAAGAAAGAATCAATATTTTACCCCATCTCTCTGCCCTTGACAGTTGTACAAACCTCCCATCCTTAAACCCCTTCCTTCTCTATAACTTCTTTGGTCTCACTTCTTTCCCAATAATTTATTGCCTCAAACTCGCCTGCTCCATAATCCATCTAAACTGCTTGGCAACCCCCAGAGTTCCAGACGTTTTCTAAAGTCGCTCCAAACAAAATTTACTTACTCCACATTAAATTGTTTAGGTATTTTCTTTCTGAAGGCATAATAAGACAATATGGATGGGTTAACCTTTGAGTTATTGTTAATACTTTGAAACTTAACTGGTTGAATATGGGAGGAAGTCAGCATGCTAGGGGCCCTCTGCCATAGCACCTCAGCAGGGATGAGAAGAACACTGTAAAGCTCAGGGTAGGGCCAAGCATAATTCAGCCTCACAGGAGTCCAAGGCGAGCCCAAGAACTCTGAGTGCTCCTACAGGACTCCTACCCGTCTGTCATCCCCCATCACTCCACTGCTGCCACTGTCTGCATTGGGAATACTGTAACCAGTTTTATCTTACCCTGTACCCTCAACAATGTCAGTGGCCACAAGAAGCCCAGAACTCCCAAATTCACCCTTATTTCCTAGACTACAATCTCCTATGACTATGTCACATCCCCTTTCATTACACAATTCTATTGTGTCTCCTTAAATTCAGAAGTGACCATTATCAATGACTTCCCTGTAACTTTAGACTTTTCACTTCAGCTTTTGATCCATCCAACTGATGTCTGTCTCTCTTGAAAACATCGTCCCCCCATATCTCTCTCAAGAGCTGGGTGAACGTTTTATGTCCCAAAGTCCACATATTAATGTGTCAGTTCAGAGCACATATCCTCTTTATTCCACCATGATGATTATTGACCATCCTCCTTCCCTCCCTTATCCCTAAAAACCCCAAGCTTTGGATCTCATTTCCTTGAAATTCTCTTTTCTAGTGACCTTGTTTCCCCCGTTTGTAACCATGTATTCTCATGTCATAACTGAGAAAGGGAAAGCAGTCCCTGAGAACTGTTGGCAAGTTCTTCCCGAGAACTTATCTAGATCTAAGAGGAAGACACAGTGTACTCTTATCAAATAGTAATAGTATCACAGTCTACAAGGTCATCTATGAGCATAATGGAACCAGGAAAAACAACAACAACAAAAAAGACCACTCCGCAATTGAGTTTGAACACAGACAAAAACATTGTTTGTGTTACCTAACTTCCTCATCTCCCAGCCATCACAAGTAAAAAGCTCCTTTTTCACCAATAACAACTTTACACCCCGTCCCCTTCCAATGACCTCCTTAAGGTAACCAAAGTTATAAATCTTATTATGTCTTTAAAATGTAAATGCCCCAAGAGATAATCAAAACACTGCCACAGAGACTGAAGAAAGAAAGGGGAGCAGGTTTTTTGTTTTTGTTTTGTTTTGTTTTGTTTTTAATACAGGCTGCTGCAGAAGTTCGCTTGCTAAAACTTATTTGTAAGAGAGCTAAGTGTTTTACAAATGTATTAGAACAATAAGGGTGAAGGAAAATGATTGTATATGAAAAGTAGATAAGGAAAATAGAATGTGTATTTTAAATAAAGAAAGATATGAAGGATATGTTTATTTGTTGGTATGTTTAGATAAATAAGAGAGAGAGAGAGAGAGAGAGAGAGAGAGAGAGAGAGAGAGAGAGAGAGAGAGAGAGAGAGATTGTTCTAAAAGTAAAATGATTGTTCCAGAATAAGAGAGGGAAAAATAAGATAAAACCTAATTGGAGATACAAAGTGGCAGGTTTATGGAGAAGGAATCTTGACAAAAGAATTTTATATGTGGTAAAGCTGACTAAGGCAGGAAAGGTTTTATTTAAGTTAAAAAAAAAAGGAAAAATGTTTTAATATCAAAAGTATACTGGTGCAAAATTAGAATTCTGTTTTCTTTCTGTTAAAACAACAAGGTTTTCTAAAATTATTGTTCTGCTCTTAATATGAAATTATAAACAAAGCTTTTTCTTTACCTTTAATGTGATCTGCCTAGAAAAAAAATGATTCTGTGTTTTGTCTTTATTGTTTTTGATTATTTAAGAAATTTGAGTGTTCTCTGTTAAAAGGGCTATGTTTTTTTTACAACTATGTAACTTTATGTATATCTTAAATTTCATGGGAAACATTGTCAAATAAGAAGTGATGCTATAGTTTCTCTAAGGTATATTTATATGAAATTGCTGGACAAACGTACTGGTATACTGTTATCAGTCCCAATTTTAAAATTTACATTACAGCAATAACCAAATTCCCTTGTCAATGACATTATAATGAACTCTCATCAGATCTTTAACCAGCCAATTTTTTAAGTCTTTTGTCATTTGTAGACAGTTGTTTTATTCTGATGCTTCTGCAAAACTGTTCCTGTAAAAATGTTTAATTTTCAAAGAGATTCATGGAAAATACCCTGAAAAGTACTTTGGAATGCAGGTTTCTGATAACTTTAAGATCATAACAGTGAACTGGGTAAGAAGTTCTAAATTTCTGATGGGAAACTGATAAATTCATAAAACTGCTAACAAAAGATTCAGATCAACAAAAATGAATTACGACAGACCAAATCAATTGATGAAGATAATTATAGATTTTAGGACTTCATTTAAAACACTGTTGGTGTTAAACAAACTTGAATGTTTGCTTGTTTTTTTCCAGATTTAAAGGACCCCCTTTTCTCTTTTCTTTAAAGCTATCTATAATATAACTCACAGAAATTTGGCAAAATATATCTTTGCAACAAAAATTGAAACATTTATCTCTTTCTCCCCACTTGATCACAACAGAATTCAGGAACTCTTATTAAATATTCTTATTTTTCATGACAATATTTGTATTTGCATGAGTTCAGTAAGAATCTATTCTCCTTATAACAGGACACAATTGGACAAGTCCTTGGCTACGTTTCTTAGCTTCAAGAGGCTTTTGGAAGTCTAATCGGGGATGCCATTACGAAAAGTTCCAGCAAAGCAGATTAAAAACAGCCTATATGCAGGGCAGGCCAAGTGGCGTGGTGGTTAAAGCACTGGCTTGGGTAGCCAGTGACCCCGGTTTGGGTCCCACATATGAGGGCCAGTGACACTGCCCTCAAAAAACACAAAACAAAACAAAACAAAAAAACAGCCTATATGCTCAATTACTATTCTTGCTGCACTTACGTAAATAATCAGGCCAAATTTATTGAAATTGGACTTAATTTGCAAACAAATTAATCTTTTTACAGTTATCTTTGATAGAAATAGGGACAATTATAAGAGAAAACTTTATTTTAACAAATACCTTTATGGATATCAGATTCTAGTGCTGTTAATTGTCTGTGAGGTTTTGATTTCTATCTGCGAACTGGACTAAGTCCTAATTCTTGTAGTTTCCTCTAATATTTGGTTAGATTCTCCAAACTAACATATCCAGTTTTCTTCCACTATTTTGACTTGGAGTCACAATGAAACTAAAAGTGCCCTTTCTTGAGGCCATGCAAGCTGAAGCTGGACAACTTGATATAAACCTGAGAAGTCATCACAACAGTTCATATGCGAACCATCTTCATGCCTGTTGTAATGTAGCCACTCAGAAAGATCACCTGAGACAAGTCACACTGCAAACCAAGAAAATCTGTCGGATTGCCACTACTTGCCCTCATTCCATCTGAAATTGCTTCTAACCTGACATCTAGAAATTTTCTCAACTGGCTGATCTCTAAATTCGGAAACTGAATTTATATTTTGCTCAAACTATTAACCTTTGTTTTTTTTTTGTTTCCATAGAAACGCCTCTCATTAAATTACCTGATTGCTCACATCACATAGAAGCCTAACTTAGGTGGAAGCTCACCTACAACACAGCTTTCTGTAACACAACAATCTCATGTTCATCCTGTCCTAAATAATCAGAGGCTATGTGTTTGCTAATACATTGTGTTGTGCTTACGTAAATAACTTAAACAAAATTGAAACCCAATTGCACATTATCTAAAAGAAATTATTGATTGAATTAAACAGAAAGGTAAAGCCTGAATCTGATTATAACGCATTTGAGTTATTTAATTGGTTAAATCTTGGCTCTTGCAAATCTCTACTCTTGGGAATTTTTCAATACTTGGCTATTGTTTTTATAGTCATCATATTAACCTCTCTAGTGCATTGTATACTCTTGAGGGTTTTAAATGACTGTCGGCAGCCAACTGGTATCTATCAGGATCAGACAAGGGGATGAAAGCAACAATAACCACCTAAATGATAAAGACAGTGACTACATATCCCTGCTATTTGATGGCACAACTAGTCAATGGTGTTAACCTATAATAGAATAATGCTAGTCTGATTGGGCATACGCTTAGCTTGCTGAGAGAATGACCAAAAGGAGGGAATTGTTAAAATAAAAAAACAAACAGAGACCAGCATTATAAAACCCCATGAGCAGAGAAAAGCAGTTTAGTCATATAAACAAAGCTTAAGTTAGCTTATTTTGCAAGACTAACTTGACCTGGGTCATTCTGGCTTATGCCTTGGGAAATCATAAGCAAAATGTGAACTATTTCCCAAGATTGATATCAGGTAACCACTGAAAATTCTAATATTATAACCAATCACTGTGAAGAATAAAGTCACCGCTTTCTCACTATATAAGCTGCTTTATAACAATATCCCCCTGAACTTCATTCGATGTTTATTTGCGTACTCCTGATTTGCAAACTGTCTTTTTGGTGTGTGCCCAATAAACTTTTACTAATTACTATAGCAGATCCTCAAATCACATCCTTTCATTCAATGTCATTTCATTATGACACTGATGAGAAAGATAAATAAATAAATTCCTCACCAGGGCCGCTAACTGTGTGGAGTTTGCACACTCTCCCCAAATCTGGGGGGTTATGCTTCAGATTCTCTAGTTTCCTCCCATCTCCCAAATATGTGCACATTAGTTGAATTGGTGTGTGTAAATTGTCCCAGTCTGAGTGAATGTGAGTGTGTGTATGAGTCCACCCTTCTTTGGAAGGGCATCCTCTCCGGAATGGGTTCCTATTTTGTGCCCTGAGCTTGCAGGATAGGCTCTGGCCACCCAGGACCCTGAACTGGAATAAGCAGACTGAAAAATAATGATCTTACTTGTTTTTATTCATCTTTCTTACATGTATGGATAGCTCACATTTTTTTCCAATGCTTAATATTAGAAGTGTTCTGAGTCCTTAATATTTAGAAGTTTGATGATATTTTTGTTACTAGAAATATTCTATAGGAACTCAATTCTTGTCTATATCAATTTGGCTGTGGTAAAACTGGTTTCATTATATGTCATTTTGGCTAAAGTAGTAGTTTCCAAGAACCTCTGGATGACATTAATTGATGTCTTACTGTACTTGAGTAATTCATTGGTTTTTCTTCTGTTATTTCTGAATTTTTGACACATGGTGTTCACTAAGCCAAATACCTCAGCAGCCTGAATTTGCCCTTGAGTATAATCATATGAAACCTTTGGATTAGGTGGTCCCTAAGGCTCTTGCTGATCTGTCTGTATTTTCAATAAACATGTAGTCATAGTCATCAACAACTGATATGTGAAGACAAGGTATTAGTCACTATTTGAATTTCAACTATCAAAAACATCTTAATTAATATTTGATGAACTAACGAGGTATGTTGGAACCATGGGTATCACTTGACAACATTTGCCTTAAAATACTACTTACATTTTTGAGTAGGTCTTAACATCAATAATTTAATTATTATTTTCCTTACTTGAACAATGTGTTCTGAAAATGCATATATTGTGAAGTTTTGCGAGAATAAAAAACAAGTATAGCAAAGAATATATGACACCTTAACTTCAGTAAAGTGAGACATAAGATGATCATTAATACTGAATGTATCATAGTTTAAACGACTTGGAAGAATAGATACTGACTGATTATGTGAACAAGTTTATAAAGTGGGAAAGTTTGAAGGCATATTAAGATATCACTCTAATCCACCCTCACCCCTGACCTTCTTGAGGATATTAATCCAACAATGACAATTTTTATCAGCATTAATTCAGCAACTGGTCTCATTAGTTTTATGCAAAATCTTAAATGAGCCTCATAAATGGGCTTCAATGTGTGGAGAAATCTTTCAAATTACATCCCCTAAGAGATACAGAAATGTGTAAGGGAATGACATGAATGATAATATCATATTAGATAATAATAGAACAGAAGGACATATAGTATATTTCAAAGACCTACCTAATTTTAGTGAGTTCCTCTATACACAAAGGAAAAACCCAGAAGTTTTTCATACTTTTCAAAATGAATACATATGAAAACGCTCTGAGTGACAAGAAACCTGCAAACATGTCAAAATATGTGAATGCTTTTTCAGCACATTCAAAATGAACAGGAGCATCCCTCAATACATCTTAACTCATACTATTTAGTGCACAATACTTAGCATGGAGCCTGTGGAGCCTAAAATAATGCTTTCCAATTGAGGCATCTCAATAAATCTGAATGAACTCAAATAAGTTGAGAATCCATTAATGAATCAATTCTTCTTCTCTTGCCAAGCCTGGAACTTAGTATATTAGAAATGGAGGGCAGAACATAGAAACAGAGCTTAGGCCAGAGAGAAATTATTGATGTTTGCACATTGAAGGATGAGAAATAACATAAATTTGAATTCAAATTAGTCTGTGAATATGGCACTATTTCTAAACACCTGGAAGCAACTGGACTAGTAGAGTGTCTTCAAACAATGGATGACATCAATACCATCTCTTTATTAGTATGAATATTATCATAGCAATTCCTCCAGATTCCATATAAATTAAAAGAAAGGAGGTCTGGAGTCAAGCAATCTGCATTATAACATTGACTCACTGCATAAACTTGAAACTACCACTCATTCTTTTTGAATTCGATAGTCACTAAAACAGATATAATGTTCTTATGAGGTACAAAAATACTAACCAACTAATGAATGCTATGAACACATTAGTAATGATTTCCAAAGTTCCAAAGAAAAATACTGAATTCTGTATTAAAAGTGATTAAATATATATTTAAGTTTTGTAGTAAATATGTATTAAGCATATATTAAAATGTTTTAAAATATAAAATTAAGCCGAATTAATTTTGTGGAACAATTGCAAAACAAAAGTATAACAAAATGTCTTTATCCAAAAAATAATTACATACATACAACAATGGTGGTTTGGGAAAATCTAAGGAAAAAGAATGACTACGCATAAAAGGTAAACTTAATTCATCGCCATTAAACCATATAACTTATTCAAAATATTTAGGATCTCTCACAAAATAATAGCTTATTTCTTATTCCATGGAATTAAAGCTATATCACAGATATGGTGCTATTTATAACAGAAATCATGACAACCAGAGGAATCTTTCTCTTTGCTTGTAAGACATTTCAAAATGGAAATGTGTTTATTTTCAGTTAAAATTGTCAAAAGGAATATGTTTAAAAGTTCAGGAATAGGGTCAAGATTAACAACAGAATTAAACTTTAAGTACTTTTTAAAAATTTTATGTGTGAACGGTATAATAGGACCTATGGAAAGGGTTGTGCATTTTGATAATCTCCACAATATGAGTGGCAGGATTACATTATGGATTTAGGATTAACGCACTTAATCAATGTCATTGAAACCAGTGTTTTATTCTATGTTATTATATTCTCAAATAATTTCTAATTCATGAAATATCACTGTATTAACAATTACAGGCTATCTTAAATCAGTTCAATGATTTTTTAAATCTTATAAAATCATTTTTTAAAATCTGAGTTTTTTAAATGTTTGGGATATCCATTAGTTCTCCAGTGATTGAAGATAATTGGAATTTCTTTGGAAAAATCACAGCTCCTTTTCCCTGAATGGTTTTATGTTTTAAGTTGTGCTTTCCTAGAAAAAAGAAAAAAGCACTGCAGATATTAAAATCCTTCTAACTTGATACATAGTTCAAAATGCAAGAATATGATAATGCTTTTAAAGGAAAAGTACAAAATATGTCATAATCAGACAAGGTAGAAAAGATCTTAAAATTAATCTATGAAACTGGGATTAAAAGCATAACATGATAACCATAAATTCTTACTCAAAAATGTTCAAAATGTAGCATATGTACATTTTTAAGATAATATTTGTGTTTGTTATTAAGGGTGCTAATTCGGAGAAGTTTCAGGTTCAGTGTTCTGTTTTTTGCTTACAGTAGTTTTAGCTTATAGTAGGTCCTCATGGCATCCTATGTGCTATAGAGGATACATTTTTAGGAAACTATAAATGTTTATAAAGAATAAATATTCTTTAGTAAAACATTTCATTTATGAATATATTTAGAATCTCTCTGTTATGCTTAAAGAATAGGCACAAAGTTCATTCTGTTCAATAACAAAATCATCAAAAGAAAACAAACCTATGACATATATCACCTTGTAAAGTAATAGATTTTGATATAGTTGGACTGTTTATGAAAATCTACATTATTTCTGTCATTGTAAATCTCTTACACAGGAAATAAAAACTTGGACAGTTTATGAACTTAACCTGAAAGGATTAACTATGAAGCCCTGTCAGCTCTTTTATTATAACTAAGAGAAATCTGGTAGGAGCTATTTCTAAGTCTTTTCATCTCAGTTTGTTCCTTCTGATATTTGTATATATTTACATTTATTCATCTCATAAAGGTGATTCCTTTTTAACACCCATTTTAATCCCAGTTACATTTGCAAATTTAGACTTTAACCTACTCTTTGTTAATATGAGTGATAAAGAACTAATCAATTTCAAACCCACAAAAAACAAATCAGCACAGGCCAGTTCAACCATTGTTAGAAAGCCGAGGTTGACTTATGCATTAAGATTACCAAAACTTTGACAAGTTCAGGTCTGGCAAATCTGTGTGTGTGTGTGTGTGTGTGTGTGTGTGTGTGTGTGTGTGTAACTTTTTTTTTCTGTGAATTCTATTGTGTGGTTTTATCACCTACGCCATTACTGTAACTATGGAGATGAGATCTTGTTCAATAGGTTTGCCTTTTCCCATACATAAAACCTGATTTGAAAAAAACAAACCAGGCTATACTTCTTCAAAATGAAGGCTCCCCTCCATCCCCCCCCAAAAAAATTACCTGCTTAATGGTTGATTCCTCTAAATTGAGCTAGAATAATTTCAGTAATTCCTTAGCCTTGGCCTACTGCTCTGTGTGAGGTGCAGTACTCCAGTAAGGAAGACCACAGAAGAATATTTTAACTTTCTTTTGTTCAACAACAACATCAACAACAATCTTGTCCAGAACAATAATAAAAGCAACTAACTAACCCTGCATCTTTGAGTCTTAAATATGCTGAGAGTAGTGGGTCCAATAGATGCATGGAGAAAGAAAAAAAATTAACTGCGTCACATCAATGTCAGAATTCACTTAAAACTTCTGATGAAAACTTTTTATTTTTGGAAAACATCATAGCACATTTTTAAAAGTATGTGGAATCATATTTTATGATACAGACAGGAAAGTAGATTAAGAATATCATATTTACATTTGGATTAATTGAGTGTCCTTAAACTTCTACTCACTCAGGACAGCTAACCACTTTTGAAAAAAGGGAGGTGGGTGGGAAGGGATGCTGCTTACTAAAAGATCCAGACTTTGGTGATAAATACATTTGCTTATTACCACCTTAATCTGGCTCTACTCTCTTTGCAGTACATAGCCTACTGAGATTTTTCTCTATTTTATTTATTTATTTATTTATTTATTTATTTATTTATTTATTTACTTTAACTGAAGTATATACTTCTCAGGGGACACCCATACACGGGAGTCAGTTCTGCAGAAAGGTTTTGCAGGTAAGAGGAGATTTGGAAGGAAAAGTCAGCACTATCTCAATGCTCCGCACATCTCCTCCCACCAATCAGGAGTGTTCTTTCTACTAGTATGCTGAAAGATGAAGCTCTGTGGTCCAGTGAGAACCTCCCAGCGACTGCATGGGTTCTGTCTGTCTCGCATGTTTCCTAGTGGCTCTGAATGTAACACGATGCTCGCCCCTCACACTTATTTCCAATCTCTTTTGAGTGAACGACCCGGGGCTCTGGAGTCACTCTGTTAAGCTTAGGGCTGACAACTTCTCACCAGAGAAGTTTACTCCCAGTCTTTCTGGAGACAGCCAGAATACAAACTCCTTCTGAGGCCATCACTCCAATCCCGCCACTCGCTTCACACAGCAGCCACATGGCTCCCTGCCTCCATCGGAGACACCCACATCCCCATTCACCTTCAGCTTCCTAAACTGAAACATATCATGGGGGGGCA
This sequence comes from Aselliscus stoliczkanus, assembly GCA_033961575.1. Classification (NCBI taxonomy): domain Eukaryota; kingdom Metazoa; phylum Chordata; class Mammalia; order Chiroptera; family Hipposideridae; genus Aselliscus; species Aselliscus stoliczkanus. Next base: position 133,310,712 of record CM066731.1, on the reverse strand, counting down.
CTTGGAATTAAGGCTTTTCTTTTTCTTTCTTAAGAAGAGGTCCTGCTGACACAATTTGCTTCAAATAAGGAGACAGTGGGGTGAGCTTCAGCATTAGGGAGTAAGGTGGTGTCCAGAGCGATGCTGAAGTGTCAACCACAGCCCAGAGAGTACAGCTTCCCTGATTCCTGCCGTTTTCCACACCTAATTCTCACCCTACGCCCACAAGAAAAATACATGAATACATTATAAACCCAATGGAGCCGCGACACCTCCAATATCTCACAGTAACCTCAATCCTCCAAATGCCCTCTTAGACGAGAGAGAGAGAGAGAGAGAGAGAGAGAGAGAGAGAGAGAGAGAGAGAAGCGATTACCAGAGTTTTGTTCCCGTTCTTGCTGAGAGGGCCCCGGAAAACTCCCTTGATGTTGCGAAAGTGTCCGTTGCTGAGATGCGTGGAGCTGATGACAATGTAGTAACACTCCATGGGGCAGCCGCCGCCTCCTCCACCGCAGCCGCCGCTTCCATGCACCCCGCGCCGCCAGCCGCAGCGCCGGAGCCCGGGAGGTGGGCTAGGGGCCCGGCGGGAGGGCGAACGCCCGCCTGGCTCGCACGCCCTCCAGAGACCGGCTCCCTACAGCCCGGTGCGGCGCGCGCCGGGGCCCCCCCGCCTCCGCATGCTCGCCGCGCTCCCCCTCGGCGCCTGTTTCTCTCCGAATTCGCCTCGGAGCGCAGCTCCCCGCCGGACGATCGCAGGCTGGGGGCCGGCCGGCCGGCTAGGCAGGCAGGGTGGAGCAGAGCGGGAGCCGCCCGAGCGGCAGCAGCAGCAGCAGCAGCGGCAGCGGCGGCGGCGGCGGCGGCATCCCCCGCGCTCGGTGTCCGCACTCGGAGTTGCTGCTGCTGGCAGGCATGAGTGTTATTATAGTGAGCGGCGTTGCCGGTCCATTGCACTGAGCCAATGGCAGGGAGCCACTGGGCTGATACTGAGAGCTGTCAGAGGAGTACATCTGTCACCCGCTGCCTACCCCCCGCCCTCCCCCGCCCTCCCCCACCCCGCCGCCGGGACCCGGCCGCGCGGGTCGGGGCGCCAGTGGGAGCGCGCACCGAGCGGGACGCCCCCCGCGCAGCGCAGCGCGGCCGCAGAGGGCCAGGGACGCCAGGCCACCGCGGGCGGGAGGCGCAACGGCCCGCCGCCGAGGAGTGGGAGACTCCTGTAAGGTGGGGGCGGAGGGGAACCTGAAGAGGCAGAGATTTCTTGCCTGGCAATCGGGGTTGGGGGAGGGGGCGAGGAGGGAATAAATAAATTAATAATTCAATACCAAAAGCCAACCGTTTCCAACTGCAGCGTACGCTGACAAGTGCCAGGAGCTGCTGCTCTCTCGAGATAGTTGGTACCCCCGTTGGGTTTGGCTTATTTTATTTTATGTATGACATATTGTCTTTTAAATGTGGAGGCTGGATCCTCTTCAGAATCTTAGAGAAAGAAAATGCCCCCCCACCCCACCCCACCCCACCCCACCCCCACTATCCGCTTGCAGAGATCCTAAGTGGTGTTGGTATTTTGGGGGTTGGGGGAAGTTGTGGCGATGTGACTGGAAGTAGACAGCAGGAAAAAACAGGGACCCCTGTTTTATGCGTTCCTCGACCCGGCGGTCCCCTCACCCACCTCCCCTGAGAACCTGGGCTCTTCCTAAATTGCCAAAGCTGAACGGAAAGGGATGCTTTGTCGCAAAGAAGCTGCTGCCACGAGCTTGCTTTGTATTTCTCTACAGTTCTTTTCCCTCGACAGTGAGTGGTAGCGAACAAAAGCGTTCGCCCTAGAAGCGACCTGAATGGAAAAATCTCCTGCTAAGAAACTAATGGGCTCCTTCCGGAAAATAGGGAATGGGGTCTGCTGCGTTCAGGTCCCTGAAGACAGATCATCGGGGTAGTTTTTAAGGGGCCAAGGCAGCCATGGGCCTGGAAGTGCCCTCCAACCCTCTCTCTCACCCAGCTGATTCTCTCTTTGTGTAAGTTGAACTCCTCTGAGGTTGTAGGGTGAGAGCATCCCATCAGGTATATATAAGACTCATTAGTCTCACTTAAAAGGATCGATTAACAGACAGTGGGAGCCTGGGAGATGGTGCCTTCAATGAATTTGCTGAAGGCTTTATTTTCCTTTTGCCTTGAATGGCTTAATTGGTTAAAGCAGATTCCAGACATTCTGATGCTCTTGTGTACAGCAAACTGCATTTTGGTTTATAAAGTGCGTTTGTCTTGTTAATCAAGACTTTTAGTACAGGGTGTCCCATATATAAGATTTTATATGGCAGTGATCTACAAACCATAATATGATCCTTAAATGAATCTGCCAGTTGGATTTTACTCTTTGAAAGAGGAAAAAAAGAGAGAGAAAAATATTTATGAGGGGCAATAGTTATTTGAGTCAATGATAACTTATAGGGGTAGAAAAGGGGAGTGCTAGATTCATATAAGGGGAATTCTCCTTGTGCCATGCTTCAATTTAAACAAAGAAAAAAAGTTGCTGTGGATTGATCAAAGCTCATGAAGAGTTGGAGTTATTTAGAGGTACTTGGCTAAATTTCTCAGATATCCACTTGGGGGAGTCTGGCAATCTTGGGAGAAAGAGCAAGAATTTACAAAACTTCTATACTCTGTGGAACAGATCACATAATAATTTGTTAGACTTCAGTATGAACTCAGTACTATTAGAAAAAATATTTAAGTGATCTCTACTAAATATTGTGTGGGAATTAAACAAATCATACCCATCACAGTCCACTCCACATGTATTCCATTAGAGTAAACATACTAGCTATTTCTACACCAAATGAGGAAGTCTTATGTTGTGTAGTTCATCACATTTAACTCGAAAGCTTTGACAATTTATAGAAGTTTGCAAGGATCTAGCACCTTTATCTAGTTGTGGTTATAAACCTGTGAGGTCTCTATTGCCTTTGCATATTTATTAACACTGTGATAACTACCAGGAAAGTATCTCAGCCCTACTCAACAGAGCAACGTTTGTTGTCTAGGATCCCTGAATTCTGATGTTGAGACACTTTTACCTCTCCCTCCCTTCCTTTTCCCTCAAATCCATTATCATTTTAAATATATGCATTCACCTAACTGGATATTCCAGACCTATCTGTTTTTCTATTCTGATGAATTTCTAGTTCTTGGATTCAAACCTCAAACTACCATGCCTTCCTAATTTTATGGATCAAATTTCCTGCATTTTCTGGATCTAAAATTTGACCTCAAACCCACTGACTACTTACAAATCCACTGAGTACTTATATTTGTGATACCTCATTGAATTTCTCTTGTCCAAATACTCTCTCAACCATTGTAATCTCTGACCTGCCTAATCCTATTATTACTCATGACTTGCCATGAAATTTTATTTTGTACTCTGATGGTGCAGTTAAGCACTCTATTTCCAATAATACAGTCACTAACATGTTGTTCATTAGGAGCAGCTGGATAGAATTGACGGTTAAAAAGGAATGAAGACATCTTTTTTTTTTTTTGAGATTTTATTGGGGAATTGGGGGCAGAGAATAGCATTGGGGAACCGGGGAAGGAGAACAGACAAGTTGCTGTCCTTTAGTTCTTCAGTCTAGTTGTGGAGGACATTGCTTCACTGGCCCATGTTGGTATCATCATTGCGCTCTTCTTGGGTGAGGCAGATTGGTTGCCGGCCTCTGGACGGCCACTCACAGTAGCTCTTGGCAGCTCACACTGGCTGCCAGCCACTCACTGTAGCCTATAGCAGCCCACTGCAGCAGGGGCTGCAGCTATGCCATCCCGGGGACTCACAACAGCCCAGCTCCAGGTGGAGCTGTTGTTCACCATGTTAGCTGTAGAGGGCAGTGTCACTGGCCCTCTTATGTGGGATCCGAACTAGGGCTGCCGGCATCCCAAGCCAGCTCTTTTTTTTTTGAAGTCAGTTTCACCGGCCCTCATATGTGGGACCCGAGCCAGGGCCACTGGCTTCCCATCCAATGCTTAACCACCATGCCACTCGGCTGGCCCCCAAGCCAGCTCTTAACCAATGAGCCACTCGGCCAGCCCAGGAATGAAGATATCTTTTTGCATAAAATTTATCTATTTCTCTATACATGAAGTAACCTATCTCAAAATTACATAATATTATTATCGAGACTCTATACCCACAGTCAATGTAAAATAAATGTAATATCCTTATTTTACATCCTATAGAAAAACTAAGGATACTGATGATGGCATATTTTATACATTGAAAAGCTGAAATACCACTAAAATACAGAATTACAAAAAGAAAAACAACTTACACTGGCTACATAAATCAATTGATTTAAGGGAAGCCAAAATACTTACATTATAAGCAGTATTTTTGGATATTTCCAGTATGATAAGTATTTTACATGCTGGAAATGGAAAGTACTAAATTGTCTCCATTTCAAATTTTCTAGGTTTTCATTTCTATCCAGCAGCTTCCAATGAACAACATGTTAGTGATTGTATTATTGGAAATAGAGTGCTTAACTGCACCATCAGACTACAAAAATAAAATTTCATGGCAAGTCATAAGTAATAATAGGATTAGACAGGTCAGAGATTACAATGGCAGAGACTATTTGGACAAGAGAAATTCAATGAGGTATCACAAATATAAGTAGTCAGTGGGTTTATAAGTAGTCAGTGGGTTTGAGGTCAAATTCTAGATCCAGAAAATGCAGGAAATTTGATCCATAAAATTAGGAAGGCATAGTAGTTTGAGGTTTGAATCCAAGAACCAGAAATTCATCAGAAAAATAGATAGGTCTGGAATATCCAGTTAGGTGAAAACATATATTTAAAATGATAATGGATTTGAGGGAAAAGGAAGGGAGGGGAGGTAAAAGTGTCTCTACATCAGAATTCAGGGAGGTTAGACAACAAACGTTGCTCTGTTGAGTAGGGCTGAGATACTTTCCTGGTAGTTATCACAGTGTTAATAAAAATGCAAAGGCAATAGAGACCTCATAGGTTTATAACCACAAGTAGATAAAGGTGCTAGATCCTTGCAAACTTCTATAAATTGTCAAAGCTTTCGAGTTAAATGTGATGAACTGCACAACACAAGACTTCCTCATTTGGTGTAGAAATAGCTAGTATGTTCACTCTAATGGAATACATGTGGAGTGGACTGTGATGGGTATTATTTGATTTCCCATTTGTGATTGTGTTATATTGAAGCATAGAGATGTTATTTTTACAAGTACCTCTGTTACGATGGATGGGTTAAATGACTGATCTGTCATATTTTCAATAAATATTTGAGGTATTTTTCAAGTATCTGGTTTACACTGTTCCTTTGCTGATTTCAGGATGATAATATAGGTATTACTTTCAGCTGCAAAATATTTTGTTCAAATGAAGCCTTATACTACATGAAGTGACCCTGTTAAAACTTGGAGTTAGGACTTAAAGCTCCCCAAATAAAAGGCTCAGCATTCTAAGAAGTTCATTAGAAAGTCCACTGATCTAAGAAATACAGGATTATCAAGAAATTATTGCTGAACTGAAAAACTTCATGCAATTGAATGTCTTAAGAGGTCTGGATATTCATTTACTTTAAGTTAAAAGTAAAACATCCAGTCAAAAAAGTACTTACCACAATGCCCAATTATTTTTGTTTGTATTACTTTAGTTTATTTTATTGTCTTTTAAAATTGTTATCCAGATTTTTTTCTGAACTGAGGCAGCAATAACTGACATACCAACTAGGTTTTAAAAAAAGTAATGTTGGGGCCAGCTGAGTGGTTCAGTTGGTTAAGAGCTTGCTCAAGAGTGCAAGCTGAGCTCTGAGCAACAGCAGTTCAATGCCCAGCCCGAGCTGAGCTGCTGCTGAGCTGGCAACAGGTGGCAGGATGGCTCAGCTTACAAAAACAAACAAACAAACAAACGAATGAAAAACAGTAATATTGAATCTTTGAAAACTTTCAAAATTATAGGAAAAATAATGCTAAAGGGCTGAGAAACTAGACCAAATGTTCAAAGGTAGTACTGAATATTAAGATACATTAATAAAAATAAATTTAATTCTTCAACATAGGTAATTAAAAAAATAACCATCTGTTATGACACACTAGTGACTGTGGCTTAGTCTAATGCCATCATACAACACAGCCGTGCAATTACTAATGAGGAAGAATGTTAGAATAGCACATAACTGAGTTGTCATATGCTTTATTGAAAAGATAAAGAAGCATATAGAAATATTCTAGAATATTAAGTAAGATAACTTAAAACTATAAAAATAATGTATCAGATCACATGCACACACACGTGTACACACACACACACACACACACACACACACACACAGAAAATAAAAAGCCTAAGTAGTCAGAGTAAAGAGCAGGAGAAAGGTTGCAACTACGACAAAAGAGGTAGCTGAAATCTAACTTGCATTCTTCATACATATGTAATAGATGCAAAAACTGTGGAGAAAAATCATGCTTTAGCCAGAAGATCTATGACAAGTTGGATGGCTTCTAGATCCTAAAAGGAATTGATAATGAAGGACACAAGATCTAAAGATAGGCCATTAAAGAGTCAGCCAGTCTCCTACAAAATTCCATCTTAGAGTAACAAAGAAAATAGTATGGATAGTCAAGGCAGCACAAAATGAATACTCACTAGGATATTAGCAGTGCTTCAGTTTTCCCTTTTAACTTCCCATTAAAACACACAAACAAAAACAATAAAGAGCAAATTGATTCAAACTAGCAAACACACCAAATATTGAATTGTGATGCTGACCCAGAGGGTATGAATAGGTATTGATTTACCCCAATTTTACACCTTTGATTTGGGTTAAAAATGTAGTTAGAATGCCTGTGATACAGGCTAAATTAATGAACTAGCCTACAATTAAACAATGGTGAATGACATTTTGAAATTTCCAGGATGAAAAAAGAAAGTATCTAGAAACATCTTTCAGCTATCACTCAATGAAATGTTTTCCTTTGCAATGTTACATGAACTCTTCAGAAGTTGTTATTTTCTTAATGGAGAAAATATTTTGACATAATATTCCCATAACAACACAAAGTATCATTCATTCAACATTGCAATAAAAAAATTAACTTATGCAAGAGCATAATAGCCCATTGATTAATCCAGAAATACAAGACAGTTTGATATTAGGAATCAAACAACATATTGCATGAAAAGGTCAAATGAAAATATACTTTGCATATGATGCAACTTCATCCCTAAGAGATTTGTTAATGGAAACATCATTTAAATATAATCTAGTTGAGGTTATGGAATTTAGGACATAATTTACCATATAGTTAAGAAATAATTTACCTGCCATCATTAGGGATTTAAGTGTTCTAGTTAAGTGAATTTTCAATACCTTTAAAATTTTATTTTTTTTATTTTTTATTTTTTTGAGGGCAGTGTCACTGGCCCTCATATGTGGGACCCGAACCGGGGCCGCTGGCTTCCCAAGCCAGTGCTTAAGCGCCGCGCCACTCGGCCAGCCCAATACCTTTAAAATTTTAAAACATATTAATTTTAACTATATTACATACTTCACTGACTTAGTAAACTGAGTATTCTAATAAAATTGCTAGGTTAATAACTTTAGAGTTGTCATTATGAATATCAATTACTATGCTGTATTACAATGACAACTTAGGGCTGTTTTTGAAGACCTAACTGTGAGCTGCTCTGTAAGATAAACACACTTTGGTGGAAGGCTGAAAAATGTATGTTTGATGCTACAAGTGAGTATCCTTTCTCCTATTGCTCTCATGAGTGTTCTGTCAGTTCAAAATGGGTATGTTTATGTTGATTTTTCTGTTCTCAAACCTGGTGATCTAAAATTTTGAGGAAAAAAACAAACTATGACTTTCACAGGCAAACAAAACTGTAATAATTTTTTAAATACAGTTTGTAATATTAGAGTAGATTTTAATTTTTAGAATTACAAAAATAATATAGAGTTCCCTATATACATCACACACCCAGCTTCTTTCATTATTAACATCTTACAGCATATGGTCTTTGTGTCACAATTAATGAATAGATATGGATACATTTTTATAAAATCAAGTGTATACTTTATCCAGATAGCCTTAATTTTAACCTTGTGTCCTTTTACTAGTCCAGGATCCTATCCAAGATACCATATTACATTTAGGTATCATGTCCCCTTACCCTCTTCTTGGCTGTGTCAGTTTCTCATTCTAGTCAGTTTGGTAGAATGTTCTAGATTACAGTTTGTCTGATGTGTTTCTAATGATTGGACTGGGATTATGCGTTTCAGGGAGAAAGAACACAGTGGTAAATTGCCATTCTCATTACATTTTTATCAAGAGTATATTCTATCAACATGCATTTTCACTGTTAATGTTGACCATGATCACCTGGTTGAGGTAGTGTTTCTTAGGTTTCTCCACTGTGACGTTACGCTTTTCTTGTCCCTTTTCATATTGTGCTCTTTGCAAGGAAATCATTAAGAATGGCCCACACTTAAGGACTGGGGATTTATGTTCTATCTCCTTAACTGGGGAGTGTCTACACAAATTATTTTCAGTCCCTTGGCATGGAAAATTCATCTATTCTCTCCCATTTATTTATTTATTTGATCATTCATTTATATGAGTATAGATTTATGGATACATATTTTGTACTTTGGCTAGAATGCAATACTATGTTATGTATACTGTTGTACAAATTGTTCCCCCAGAGTCTCTTGGGACCTCTTTTAGTTGGCTCCTGTGTCCCTGAGACACATCTGTGCTGTTCTGGGGTTTATTTACTTAGTTAGTTATTTTAATATTTCCTTGCATTCTTGTGCTTCAAAATACTCTAAGGCTATCTTGTATATTTGCTATGGCAATGCCCAAACCAGTCATTACTCCAAGAGTCCTGGTTCCTTGTTTTAGAGGATGGTATTAGAAAGCAAGACCTGGACACTAGGTGTGACAATTGCTACAGGAATGACATTTCTTCTAGGCTTCTCAGTTGACATATAAAGCAAGAACATATAGGTGTGTATACTAACCCATGTATATATATTAGTATCTATGAATAATTATATATGTAACAATTGGTAGCTATATTAAACTAAACATGAGGTCATACTGATGTTTCTAATTCTAATCCATTGTTATTGGGTTGTTGGAAAAGTCATGACCTATTTTTCTGTTTTTCGTTTCAAAAATGTGTCATGACTTTTCTGACAACCGAATACATGGAACCCTTTGCTCATTTGTAACCTCCCACTCCACAATGAGAAACCTAGTGCCCACAATTTGCCATCCCATTACTTAGTTGTTCAATTCCACTATACATATGTAATTGTATCAGAGTTGTTCACCTTTCCTCTAATGGGAAACAACTTTATCAACCAGAATAAAGTGTTTAGTATACTTAATTTTGCTTTAGTCCTAGAGAATCAATTTATTTCCAAAATTCTTTAGGTAACCACCTATTTTTCCACATGACTTAGTGAGGATTTTTCAGACATTCATAATAAAAATATATTTCTTTGTCACACTATACATTTCATCCTGGGATCTCCAACTTCCTAAAGGATTTATGAATTCCATACATTAAGGTTCACTTTTTGTGCTATAAAGTTTTATGAGACAAATACTGTCATGTATCCAACATTAGAGTATCTTACAGAATGGTTTTATCTTCCTAAAAAATCTCCAGTGCTTCACGTATTCAAGTCTCCTCCCATCCATATCCCCTGAAAACCACTGTTTAATATTTCTGTAGTTTTAGCTTTTCCAGAATGTCAGATAAATTGAATGACAGAGTACATAGCCTTTTAAGACAGGCTTCTTTCACTTAGCAATATGCATTTAAGATTCATCCATGTCTTTGCATGGCTTGACAGTCGTTCCCTGTTATCACTGAATAACATTGTGTTATATGGATATATCATAGTTTGTTTATCCATACACCTACTGAAAGTCATCTTGGTTGTTTTCAGTTTTTGTCAATTATGAACAAAGCTGTTATAAACATTCTTATGCAGGTTTTTGTGTGGACATAAGTTTTCAAATCAACTGGACAAATAGCTAGGATTATTCCATAAATGTCAATTAATTCAAGTAGATTGATAGTGCTGTTCCACTCGTCTACATTCTTACTGATTTTCTGTCTTCTCGATCTATCAATTACTGAAGGAAAGATTTTGAAGTCTCCAAGTATAAGAGGGGATTTGTTTATTACTCCTTTCAGTTCTATCAATTTGTTTCACACATTTTGACACTCTGATGTTAGTTGCACATATGTTTAGGGTTGTTTTGTCTTCTTGGATAATAGAGTCCTTTATCATTATGTAATGCCCCTTTATGTCCCTGATAATTTTTGTTGTTCTGAAGTAATCTTTGTCTGAAATTATTACAGCTATATCAGCTCTCTTTTGATTTGTGTCATCATACTACATTTTTACCTCTTTACTTTCAAGGTATCAGACTATATATGGAAGGTGGGTTTCTTCTAGACAATATATAGTATATTTTTGCTTTTTTAAAACATTGATAATTTGTTTTCAATTGGTATATCTACATCATTTGTATTTAAATTATTATTTTTTTTATATTAGGGTTAATATCTAACATCCTTGTTACTGTTTTCCCTCTGTTGCATTTATTCCTTGCTTATTTTTACCTCTTTTTCTTCCTTCTCTGATTTTAACTAGCATTTTATGATTACATTTTATCTTCTGTCATTATACTAAGTATATTTCCTTCTAAATTTTTCCACTAATTACAAATCCAGTGGTAAAATTCTTTCTTTCTTTATATAGATCCATGCTTCTGATCTATATCATTTTTCTCTGCCTGAAAACTTTTTTTTACCATTTCTTCCAGAGAAAGTCAGCTAGCAATGAATTACCACAATTCTTGTATGTCTCAGAAGGTTTTTATTTCTCTTTCACTTTGAAGGATAATTTTTCTTTGTATAGAATTCTAGATCAGTGGTCCTTCACTCCATTTTCTTCTTCCTTGCCTAACTTTTCATGAGAAGTTCACTATAATTCTTATTTTTGTACCTCTATAAAAGAGTCCTCCATCCCCTGATTCTTTCAAAAAACAAAATAAAACAAAACAAAACCCTTCTCATTGGGTTACTGGAGTTTTCATATTATATGCCTTAGTCTGTTTGTTGGTATTTATTCTATTTCATGTACATGGAGTTTGACTTGGTATCTGTCAATAATTTTGGAAAATTCTCAGTCATTATTACTTAAAAAGTTTCTTATGCTTTCTTCTCTCTTAGCTCTCTTTCTGATGTTTCAATTACATAGTTATATTTTTTGATTCAACAATCCTACACATTGTAGGATGTTCTGTCTTATATATTCTTATATTTTGTTTTTCTATACACACTTTAGTTTGGGAAATTTCTATTGACCTATTTTCAAGGTCACTCATTGTTTTGTCAGCTGTGTTTGATCTACTGATGAGCACATCAGAGGCAGTCATCATTTCTGCAGCAGTTTTTCATTTCTAGAATTTCCTTTTGTTTTCTCCCCAGTGTTTCCATCTCTCTACTTACATTGCCCATCTAGCATGTGTCTGTTTTTCCACTAGAGATTTTAACATATTTCTCATAGTTACTTTATTTAATTTTCTCAGGTTTATTGAAATATCATTGACAAATAAAAACTGTACATAACTAAAATGTATGATGTGATGTTTTGATATACCTATATGTTGATTACCATAATCAAGCTAATTAACACATTCGTCATCTCACATAGCTTCCAGTTTTTTTGGTGCGGTGATAGCATAGTTATTTTAAATTCCCTATCTGATAATTCCAATATCTGTGTCATATCTGAGTCTGTGTCTTATTATTGATGTTTCTTTGGAGTGTGTGCATATTGCCCCCTTGCCACCTTTTTGGTATGCTTTGTGAATTTTGTTGTTGTGTTGTTGAAATCCAGGCATGCTGTAATATCTAGTAATAGGTACTATCAGCTAATAGGAATTGAGGTAAATATCCTTCAGTGAGAGCACTTCTGTTAATATGCCTGAGTTGGGCTGTGCCTAATGTTTGCTGCAGCTATGGGTTCCTATGTGGACGCCTTTCTTCTAGTGTCCATAGTTTGTATCCCCTCTTCATGTTAGGCTTCCCTAACTGCTCCTTCTCCAAAAATCTGCATCTTGCAGCTGTTAAAGCTATAGTTTATCATTCTTATGCTGGAGCACTCACTGTGGGTGTGTGGCAGTAAGGTAGGGAGGAAGAAAAGATTTCTATAATTTTTCAATTAAAACTCCATCCATGATTCAGGAATCTGACCTTTACAAGTGTTTCCTCAGGGATACAGGTTTATTTTCTCTTTTCTCCTCCTTCCTTAATAACAGGGCTCCCAATATATTTTCTTGAAACTCTTATCCTTGCTGACTATTCCCTGACCCCTTCTGTGATATTAGAGGGGTAGAGGGAGGGGGGCTGCAGTGGGACACATGCCCTTCCCCAGCTGGATTAGCTCTAGTGAATTATTTTTCCTTAGAGAGTGGGCTTTTGTTGTAGAGAAGACCCTGGGTATATTTCACAATTATTGTTCTTTTTCTCCCCATTTCAGCTCCACAAAGAAATCTTTCTCAGATTCCCATCCGGAGAAACTGGTGGAGTTACTGGAGATAAGGCCTATGAAAGTACGAGGGCCCTCTGAAGGCAGCAGGACCACACAAGTTTTTCCCTCTTAAGCTAGTCTACACTCTGTCACACTTCAGTGGCCTGTGACAGTTACCATTTCAGTGTTACTGCCAATTTATGGCTCGAGTGTTTTTTACTTCAGGTGAGCAGATCTCAGCTGTGACTCTGAATGCATCTCTTGCTCCAGGTTTCAGGGTGATGATTTGCCCTACAGCCTCATTTTTCTGATGGGTCTAAGAAAAGTCAGATCTGTTTTTCATCTTTAGTTTTCTTAGCTTAACCTTGTTGTAAAGATGGATGTGCTAAGTTCCACACTCTTTACACATTGGAACTGAAGCAAGAAATCTGTTGTTTTTTTCTTTTGTGATTCAATACCATTTTACTTGAGTGGCTAAGGTATGTGTATTGCATGGGTGGGTTGGGCTTGGAAGAAATGCTTAGGGTATCAGGAACAGATATATGATACATATTTTCACTGAATTTTAAAGTCTTTTGACTCAAATTTTAGATAATGGTCATTCTGTTGCGATGAGAATTTCCAAAGTCTAATTATCAAAAGCATATACTGTAATGGAATATATAATTTTATATAAAACGTTCACCTGCAAAAAAAAATGCACAAAATATTAAACAAATTCACTAAGCTTTTTTTTTTTTCTAATAAGGGCAAGAATATCTCCATATAAAGAGCCATTGGATGAAGTTGGCATATCTTCTTCGGGTATAAATTTTTGCTGGAAGGTTTGGTGAAATCTCTATAGTAAAACATGATGAATATTACATACCAAAGAAGTGCAAAAATTAAGGTAAACATTAAAAAGATGTGAGCCTCGGTAAATTGTTTGCTTTGAGATGTGTTGCTCAGATCCTTAGTGTATACTTAACGCTTCTTTGTTATTAATGGCACTTGGATGGAAATTTTGTGGAGTATTAATCTATAAAATTATAATAGAAAATATATTAATTAGGAGATCATTTTTCAGATAAAGTTTCTTAAGTTTCTAGCTACCATCTTTCTCCTTGCCTCCCCTCTGAATTCTCATTACCACTCTAGAAGAGAAAGGAGTTTGTAAAATCATTTTAGGATCATGATTTTAAAAAGCCTAAATTTGCACCCATATCACTCATTGCTTCTTGCTACTAGTTATTCCTCTTGAAAACTTTCTTTTTTTTTTTTTTTTTTTGAGGGCAGTGTCACTGGCCCTCATATGTGGGACCGAATCAGGGCCACTGGCGTCCCAAGCCAGCTCTTAACCACCGCGCCACTTGGCTGGCCCTTGAAAACTTTTTAATTAAATATTTTGTTTAATATCTCTAGTCATTACAGAATTTTAAACAGGTAAAATCAATTTTTTAACTTTTAAATTATCAATTTATTTTTTGTCAAAATACACAACAGAGGTATAAGATACTATATCCAGTGACATCCCAATTGAGATGTTCCTCATTTGTTATGTTATGAAAACAAAGATTAGCATTAGTCACTCATGCTAAAATTGGCTATCTACAAAAATATGGCAAAAACATTCTTGAATTTTATCTATTGAGGAATGAAAGCAAAGAGTTTAATGATTGGAACAAGAACAGGACACTTTTTTCCTGGTATTTTGATGTTTCTCAAGACTCAATTATTGAACTTTTTCTTTTTCACTAAAAGGAGATATACAATTCCATTTTCTTTTGGTTGTTTCTTGTTCCTTGTTATTGGCGGAATCTAGGGAGGGAACACTCTATCAGTATCCTCCCATCCAAGCCTTCAAATAAATTAAAACTTATATTGGCTTTTATAAAACTGTATGTGTTTTATAATTTATTTAATTTTCTTTTTACTATTTTATTGAACTTTCATGTTAACCTTTAAAAAGTGTAATAAAACCATTTTAAGTTCTAAACAATTGTCTTTTTAAACATTCTAGAATACACAAACATGATATTAAAAATTTACAAAACTATTTGTACACAAGTTTCATTTCTTTTGAAGAGTGACCAGTTTTCTTTATTATTGTAGGTATATTTAGAAGAACTTGTGATTTTTTATAAATTACTTGGCCTAGTAGTCCTAGGATTAGATAAGCTTCTCTGAAATGGAGTTCTAAAAGAACAAAGTTTCTAGCACATAACCTTGATAATAGAGACTGAGGCTTTCTTGCATTTGTTTTATTAAAAAGAAACAACAGGCACACAATGGAGTCACTCATGCTAAGCCCATGTCACCAAACCAATACTTGATACCTAACCTAATGGATTTTGACCTTCCGCAGGAATGTAGTCTTAACAGGTCAATCTGTAATTTTTTGGTTAGCATCAATGAAATAATATGCCACATAGGCCCTTCCCACCCTCCAAAGGAAGATGAGGTAATCTACTCTGTCCTTATCCCTTTGTCCTTCTATCTGTATAAGCCTTCCTTTTGTACAGACCCTCAGAGCTCCTTTTTACTTGTTAGATGAGATACTGCCAGATTCATGAATCATTCATGATAAAGTCAATTAGATCTTCAAATTTATTCAGTTGAATTTTTAAAAAACAGTTTAGAAGTCCTTAATACTGGTATGGTTTCATAACAAATTTTAACCATTAGATTTTACATGTGAGTATCAAGGACACCAATAAACAATTATTTAAATTTGTTTCTTCTGCATTTTATAGGTACTGGGAAGTTCTTAAGGCTATGATAGACATGATGCTAAAAGAATCTTACAACAAATTATGAGTAGGTCAATGTTTAGCAGAGAGTAAATTAGTCAAGATAAAGAGTCACTATTTGAGTTTAAATGGTTTTGGGAGATACCTAGCAATAACACAGAGAAAAAGTGCAACTGAATCTAAACATATGATAGATTAGAATTGGGGAAAAAATACAATTCTGGAATGATTTCCTAATCCAGAGTAGAATTGCATAAAATAAATGAAAGCTTTCTTTTTCTAGGACACAGTGTTGTTATTTTAATCATTATATTAATTTCAAAGAACTGCTAAAGCTGTGATCGTCTTTTGATGTGTCAGCTTGGCTAGTCTATAGTTCTCAGTTATTTAAACAATAATCTACATGTTGATGTGATGGTATTTTGCCCATGTGATTAGCGTCTATATGTCATCAGGTAGCCTGCTTCTTTCAGTTGAAAAGCATTAAGAGTGGAGCTGAGGCTTCCCTGATACCTTTTGCCTGTAGACAGTAACTTCAACCACTAACTGAGAGTTCTACTCTGCCCTACCTGATGGCCTGCTCTCTGGATTATGAACTTGTGTAGCCAGCCCCACAATTGCTTAAGCCAATTTCATGCAGTGAATCTCTTAATATGTTTTTCCTTCTGGTTCTCTCTCTCTCTTTTTTTTTTTTTTTTGAGCTCTGAATAATATACTATAAAAACAAAAAAATATATAAATTATAAACACATTAGTAAATATCAATTTAAATTTTGTAGTTAATAATTAGTATTATTAAATAATCTTTTTATTATGACCTCTAAGATAAATATTGTAAAATACCAAAGATGTTTCTTTTGTTTTACATTTCTTTCACTGAGGCATAATGTTCATAGAGTAAATTCACTTTTTTTGTTTGCATACAGTTCTACAACTTTTGGCAAATGAATAAAGTAGTGTAATCACTACTAATATAAAATTGTTGCATCCAAAAATTTTCCCTTGTCCTTTCTCAGTCACCCTCACAACTACCACCCGCCTTTAAAAACTATTGATCTGTTTTCTGTTCTTATAATTTTGCCTTCTCAAGAGCTGTTATAAATGAGATCATATAATATGTCACCTTTTATAGCTGTATTATTTTATGTTAAAATAATGAATCAGTGGTATATTCACATTGTTGTGCATATTAGTTCTTTTCTATTTTTATTGTGCAGTAGTATTACATTGCATGGATGTACCACGGTTTGTTTAGGCATTCCCTAGTTGAAAGATATTTTAGTTGTTTCACATTTTTTGTTTATTATAAACCCACCTTACTAAATAGGATATTTTTGGCCACTTCTTCTTGAATGTATTCATTTAAACAATATTTAATAAACTTCTGTTTTGTGAGTGAGTTTATGGCTTTAAACCCACTTATGGGGATAAGACAATGTATAAAGTAGTCATAATTCCAGCTCTACAAGTTTATAACCTTGTGATAAAGATAAATAATTAGGCAATGACTTTAAAAGTAGTAGATACATAGGTACATGAAGGATCACGTGGCTATAGCAATTAGTGTAGTTTTTGAAATTGGGGAATAGTTTCTAAATTATGTGACCTATAAGTTGATGCCTAAAGAATCCAGACATGAGTCCTAAAATCAAGAAACCATACTTTGGGCCAGCCGAGTGGTGCGTTGGTTAAGAGCTGGGTTGGGACGCCAGCGGCCCCAGTTCAGATCCTACATATGAGGGCCAGTGACACTGCCCTCTACAGCTAAGATGGTGAATGACAGCTCCACCTGGTGCTGAGCTGTGGGAATCCTGGTGATGGTGTAGGCTGCAGCCCCTGCTACAGTGGGTTGCCATAAGCTACAGTGAGTGGCAGGCAGCCAGTGTGAGCGGCCGGCAGCCAGAGTGAGCTGTCAATAGCTGCCGCGAGCGGCTGTGCAGATGCTGGCAACCAATCTGCCTCACCCGGGAAGAGCGCAATGATTATACCAACATGGGCCAGTGAAGTGACGTCCTCCACAACCATACTGAAGAACAAAAGGACAGCAACTTGTCCGTTCACCTTCCCCAATTCTCCAATGCTGTTCCCCTCCCCCAATTCCCTAATTTTAAGAACTCTTAAAAAAGAAAACAGAAACTATAGTTTAATCCTTGGTCCTGCCAAACAATATTTTTTCAAGTCCTGAAAACTTACTGGATCTTAGATTGTTCATTTGTAAAAGTAAAACATTGAATAAGATTAATTCTGTAGTTCCTTTAAAGCACTAAATTTGTATAGTATTTTATAAATCTGTTATGCAGGTAATAAATTGAATGTTTATTCAAAACATTTATGTAAATAAAAAGTAGTAAAAATTCAATAGAACTTAAAAAGGATGCTATTACAGTTCTATAAAAATTAGGAAATCAAGTTTTAGTGTGTTACAGATCTTTGAACTGAATTCAACTTTTAAATCTCTACCTTCTCTGTTGGTTCATTGATTACTTGATTCACAGATGTTCATGCACAACTATTGGGTTGTCGGAAAAGTCATGATGCATTTTTGCAATGAAAAACAGAAAAAAATACATCATGACTTTTCCGACAGCCCAATATTTAGGGATAATTGGTTTTCTAGGCTTTTAAAAATTTCTTCCCAGAGAACAAAAATTAGTGGGACCTTAAAATACACTCTGAACCAAATCCTGAAGTAATAAAATTGAGTGGAGCAGTATGACTATAGGGAATAGAGATAATATCTATTTTATTGTATGGAAAATCACACTATCCAATACTCTTTGCTATAAGATAATGTATGGAAGCATTCCATCCAGAACAATCCTGGTATGGCCTCCAATGTATGAGCCAAAGGCAATAAAACATTTTTTTGAAGAGCAATTATTTCTTGTCTAGTGATTCATCCTGCTAGACGAGTTTTGTGTTTTTTGTGTGTTTTTTTTTCCCCTGCTATCTTTCTGACAAAAATAATTTACCAATAGCTTCAGACACATTCTTTTCAAGCTAGTCTTCAAGGGGAGAATTTTAGATAGACACAAAAGAAACTCTCTTGCATTCTAATGTTTCTAGAAGGCTATAATGCAAATCACATAATAGACTTACTGTACTAATATATCCCAATTCCAGTAAAAGAATGCCCAAGCACAATTTAAAATTAATTATGTATATTGTAATTCCTAGATGTAATAAATTTGAAATAGAAATTTATTATAAGTATAAAATGCATGTTTCATCTGTTGTAAAAATAACTTTATATATAGATAATTAAAATTATTTTCTGGACTGGAAATCTATAGTGTTCATCAGGTAATTTTTCAGTTCCTTTTTAATTAAAACCCTCAAGTTTTTTTTTTTGTTTTTTTTTTAAATTGGGGAATTGGGGGAGGGGAACAGCATTGGGGAATCGGGGAAGGGGAACAGACAAGTTGCTGTCCTTTTGTTCTTCATTCTAGTTGTGGAGGACATTGCTTCACTGGCCCATGTTGGTATTATCATTGCACTCTTCCTGAGTGAGGCAGTCGCTCACCGGCCATTAGGCAGCCACTCACGAAAGCACATGCCAACTGCTGGCCAGCCCCACAGCAGTCTACACCATCACTGGCGACTCACAGCAACCCAGCTCCAGGTGGAGCTGTTGTTCACCATCTTAGCTGTAAAGGGTGCAGTATCTCTGGCCCACACGTGGGATCTGAACTGGGGCCCTGCTGCTCAGAGCTGGCGTCCCAAGCTAACTCTTAACCAACCCACTACTCAGCCGGCCCTCAAAGTCTTAATTATGAATTTCTTCCAAACTTTTTTAATTGCTTATGTTTAAAGCTACATTTTAAAATCTTTTCTTCAGAACTTGAAACTCATTTCCCCTTGGAAACAGTGTTCTATTTGTTAAAAAACATAAAATGCTGTCTGACAAAAACATTTGAGCCATAACATTCATTCATTCTTTCCATAATTGTTTACTATCCTGTGTTTTATGCTATGTCATGCACTGAGAATGAAAGAGTAGACAATATGTCTGCCTTGAAGAGCCTCATAGTTGAGTGAGAGCAAAGTATCCCAAAATAAGAATCTCTCTAATCTTTCTTCATTCAAAGACATTTAGTACTATATCAGTTAAATTCATAGTTCTATGTCTCTTATATACAATTTTCTGTATTTATCAGGAAAGTATAGGTTGCAGAGGATGTGTACTTGCCAGAAGATAAAGCCTCTCCTCTTTTCTGTGAAAGCAGATCCTCTGCCATTAAATGACAAGGCGATGGCTTATCCCATTCATCCACACACCTCACTGTTTCCAGCCTTTAACCAGGATTGGGTTTCAGAATGACTAGGGAGACAATGGAAGTAAGATATTTCCCCAATTTCTGAATGTATAGTTAGGATATCTATCATAAGAAATTGAATCTTTACACTGACTCTTTGACACATAGAGAAAAAGCTATTATGGTTAAAAAAGCAAAGTGGAAGAAAATTGAATTTCTCACTTTTACCAAAGAATACACCAATAAATAGTACAATATCCCTAAAGGAGTAACAGAAAATAGTACTACATATAAATTTTCAAAAGGCACACAGTGACAATATATATTAAATTTCTCTTGTTTCCATGTTTGCCGGTGGCAAAAATGAAAGCATCTTGAATATCAAAGTAGATTAATGTAAACTGCAATACAATATATCTTCTAACTAGGTTAATTCAATATAATTCTTGGCCCCCTGGTATGCAGCTATTTAACTAAACAATGTTTATCTGTACTGGTAAAATTTGATGTACCTACTAACATAGCTTTAAATTATAAAAAGTAAAATAAAATTGACAGAATGAAAAGAAGAAATAGACACAATCAGTCAAAGTTTTAGAAGAAATAGACATACAATCATACATGAAGTTTTTAATATAAATTGTTCAGTGTTTGAAAGAGCAGAAAAAGAAATAAATAAGGATATAGATTTGAAGAACACAGTTATCAACTTGAGGTATTTAAATATACATAAATGTGAGTCTATGTGTATATATAATTGCTGTGAAAATAGTTGCAAAATCCACACAGTTTTCCTTTGAAAGAATTTGCATAACAGACTAAATTCACTCAATGGATTTTAAAAAATTATAGTAACAGAAAACTAAAAACCAATAATATAAACATGATCAGATAATCCTCAAATGTCTGGAAATTAAGCAGCCCAGAATTTCAGAGTATACCAGTCATGGAGCTTACAGCTTTGCATGTGGATGTCGAATTTAGTTCTCACAACATCTCTGTGAGGAGACTTTTATTATCCCTATTTTACACAAAAGACTGAGGTTGTGAGAGTGTGATTTTTCTACTGTCACACAACCTGTAAGTGATAGAGCTCGGATTTGAGTTCTGAGATACTGGGTTCTTCACCACACCGTGTAGAGCCCCTCATTACAGACTCCACTTACAGCAAAGTATTTAAATTAATTGTTTACATATCCATATGGCCTACAAGGTTTGTAAACTGTACAAAAGCAGCATGCACACCTTCTTCATGTTTCCCATAGAATCTGTACATAATGTCTGCCATATAGTAAGTGCTTAATGAATGTCAGTTGAATTAAATTAGATTTGTGGCTCAACAGCAGACAATCCGGCACCTGAAGCTACCCTATGGCTCCTCTTCCAAGGCAGAGAATTCACCAAACATCTACTACATGCTTTCCTCTGCCAAAATGATTCAAAACAGTAACAAGTAATTGGATAAATATACAATTATATTTTTCTACATTAATGAGCCGATTTGTTGATAATATTTTACAAATGGCACAATTAAGTAATTTTCTTCAACTCAAGAACTAAGCCTTAAATAATACAAAGAAACTCAAGTAAATTTAATGACATTTAACTAGACCCAATAAAAAAGTAAAACACCAGCTTCATAGTTTAAATAAAAAGAAAAAAAGTAAACCAACAAAACACATTTTTTAAAGTTAACAGTAATTGATAACATTGACTCTAAAATGACCTCTCAAGAATTATTACCATTAATATAGATGGTGAGTATTTTATTATATTTAACCAACTCTCTACAAGTAAAACACAGATCTTTACTTTTTTAATACTCTTTGAACATTCACTTTAATTACTGTGAAATTCTTTTGTTTTCTCTCATGATTATTTGAGCATTCCTTATCTATACGCTATGTATCCATCGATGATGTACCTAGAATTTGAATGTGGGTGGTGTCATATAACATATCAGGTATCAGGGCTCTAGAAAATACCAATTAAAAATATGTCCTATGTTCAATGACTGCCTTTAAAAGACACCTTGATGCTCAATTTTTTTTTTTTTTTTTTTTTTTAGGACAGTGTCACTGGCCCTCATATGTGGGACCGAACCAGGGCTGCTGGCTTCCAAGGCCAGCGCTTAACCACTGCGCCACTCGGCCAGCCCTCAATATTTTTAAATAGATGAAATAGTAGTCATTGAGGAATAAAGTAAGGTACTTCTACTTATTCAAGTTCAAAAATATTAAAATAAAAAACAAATTCCTGTTTGAATCCATTTATTTTCTTATAAGACAAAAGGGGACATTAAGTTCCCCAAAACAATGGTTTGAATCACAGATTTCCAAAATGTCCGAAGATTGTAATCAATATCTTTTAAAAATTACAAATTATATTTAGTTGTTAGAGTGTAAACTTGGTGAATTACATTTTATAAGGCCACTAGGCAAAGAGTGCTGATAAATAAGTTTAAACAACTATATAATATTCTGTTTTTAGTTTTACACATTTCATTTTCAGTTAATGAAATCCTTTTTTTTTCATTTCTTAGAATATTGCTTTGTGTATGAAAATTATCCAAATGAGAAATATATGGAACATGTTTATAACAATACTACTCCCTTGCCTTTACTTTTAAACAAGATATAAAAGCAACAGTTAGTACTCAGGGGCATTTGAAAAGCAAATTATCCTGAAAATTGCTCCAAGTGGCTCATGTATGTACTGTAAACAATTTTACCCATGTAGTGGATGGCAAGGGGGATATAAATTCCCAAATTTATTTTTATCATGTTTTAAGTGTCAATCAGTTATGTGAAATTGTAAAACATGCTTTATATCCCATTTGTACAGTGCCGAGTCTGTTCAGATGTGAAAGCTAGCTCCCAGAGGCATCCTGAAAATGTTTACCCTATATCTCAGACCGTATCCATATGCTAGTAAAGTACTGTTTAAATCTGTGGAGAACATAGTCTTTTCATCTACAACAAAAATATACACCTAAAAATATCCCTCAATGCAAAGCTAAAAAAAAAAAAAAAAAAAGTAAAAAAGTGGTAGTTTTTAATGGACTTTCTGTACCCTCTTCATTCTAAAATTTTGTGTTACTGTATTTTACTACCATGAGACTTTATGTCCTTGAAATCCAAATGTTCTAGTTAACACTATAAACCAAGATCCAGAGACTATTGAGCAAGTCCCTGATGTTAAAATATCAAATCATTTGGTTTAAACAACTGTCATTATTATAATCTTTCAAGAAAAATATGCTTTTGGAGATCATGCTTAGTGAACATACTCATGATTTCAAACCCACACAATGTTTTAATTCCATAAGGTGTGTGGGTGGCTATTTCAAATTGACATAGTTTTGTGTTATTTTTTACATGCAAAATTATTATCAGATGGAGGGGAAATTAATATTCTGAATGTGATAAAAAACTTCAGCGTTCTTGACTTACATTACCAACTGCTAGTTAGTGTTAAAATGTATCCGATTTTGGAAAATGAGTAACCTTAACATCAGTAGTCTTCATAAAAATAAAAATAGAACTTCATCAAAATATGTGTACAAACTTTTTGTGTAAAATTGCTCAATGTATAAATATGAAAAAAATTGATAAATGATCCATAGTTTTATCAGTTTTTTTACTAATACTGACTAAAGTATTTTATAAAATGTGCTCATTGACTTTGGTGAGTATTTTTAGGTCAATTGTATGATATGTTTTATGATACATTTAATAACTGAGCAAATATAATATTTTACAGAAAAATTTACCCTTACTTTTCAGTCATTGGATATTTCAAATGATAGGAAAATAAGCCCTTTTTTCAAACAAGAACATCACAATACGCTTACCAATAACCTAATGTATTATAATGTAGAATAAATTCAATAACTCTCAGTGTTAGTATTATGTCAATTTATGTATCTCATACTATAACACATTTCTCTTAGGTTATCATAGACATATAGATTATTTTTTAAATATTAGTGAATTGATAAAATAATGGGGTTTATAAAGGAACATTTTAAGCTCTATTGTGGAAGAATTTTTATGTTGTCATAGGCAGAAATGATAGCTACATGTTCACTGTGCTCCTCCATGCTAGTGTTCTGATATTTTTTTAAAAATCTGATACAGGAAAATGTATTATAGCATATCATTAGTGCTTAATTTTTTATTTCTCCTAAATGCTAGCGAAGGGAATGGATTCCTTGAGTTTTAGCATTATGGGATTTGTTTGTAAAACTTATTTGTGTTCTCTCTTCCATAGATATCTTTCTTATATATCTAATGTGACTTTCCATTAAATCGTTTTATCTTTATCTATCACCATATTGGATTCTTGTTATATTTCTGACTTTCACTTCTGTGTATCAACATGACCCAGCTTTTAAAAAATTTCCTCCTAATCTGCATTCCCACCAACAGTATATGAGGTTTCCTTTTTCTCCACAGCCTCTCCAACACTTGTGCAAATGAAGAATCAAAACTCAAAGACACAGACAATAGTTTAGTGATTTACCAGAGAGTAAGGGGGGACAAGAATGATAGATGAGGGAAAAGGGGTCAAATATATGGTGATGGAAGGAGAACTAACTCTGGGTGATGAACACACAATGTGATATATAGATTATGTATTACAGAATTGCACCACCTGAAACCTATGTAACTTTACTAACCATTGTCACCCCAATAAACTTTAATTAAAAAATAAATAAATAAATAAGTCTGCTTTGCTAGAATTTTTTTAAAAGGAATTTCCAGACTGAATTAAAAAATTAAAATTTCCTCCCAGTCTTACAGCCAGAGACAGCAAGCATGAGTCCACCACCCTGTGCATGAAGAACTCTTACTAGTTAGCAAAATCACACCACACACCCGCCTCAGGGTCATTCCTAGGCAGCAGTGCCACCAGACATCCTAGCTCCAAGTGCCATTGGAGACATGAGATTCCTGCTTTAAATCCCCACGTATCAATTACCTCCTCATTCCTTCTTCATCAAAAAACTGATATGTACATCTGCATCCACAAGAAGGAAGGTATCATCCAAATTTCTAATCTCTGCAGTCCTTTAGAAAATGACTAGCCATCTTTGCTTTAGTAGCTAAATTCTTTCAGCTGAAAGTTGAGAGGTCTCAGTAAGGTCTATTCATATTCAAGTCATCATCTTTACTGAAACCTCCTATCATCTTCATTATTTAAAAAATAAATTTAAATTGTTGCTGTACAAAACAAAAGATTAAATCCTTTCATTCCACAACTACTTAGTGAACGTAACTCTTATTATTAAACATAAAATAAGATTTCAGGATTGAAGAATGCATTCCCCCTCCCCTGGGAGTGTTGGCAGCCGGCACAGCTCAGCTAAGTCCTTTTCCTTTAGTTAACTTTTGCTAAAGAAAGCCACTTTGCTCCTGTTCACTGTCTAGGCTCAGTTTACCTCCAATGTGGATGTGGCCCCACTGCCCCAATTTAGGACAACACTTAGGATCATCAAAGCTTCAAAGCTCCCCGTGAGATTAGCTGAGGACTTTGTTGTGACTATGTTGCATCCCAGCTTCTTTTTGCCCAATCCTATGTGTAACTCCTCCTCACATGTATTGATATTGAGATCACTCTTCAGTGAATTCCTGAACTCACCCCTGGACTTCAGAGCCTGTTTCCTGGAAACAGAGTTGCGTACTTGACCATCGCCAATCTCGAATACACTGACACATGTATCTTAATTTCTCTATTCTCCTTCACCCAAGTGAATCATTTTTTGAAACAGGAAAAATATGAACCTTGGGAACACTGAGTTAACCAAATATCCTTCAGAAACAAATGAATGTAGAAATTACTAGAAAGAATAGAAAAATAAAAATCACTGTCAGTAATTATACTTTATAACTGAATAGGGAGTCAAATAGCTAACTAGCAATGTTGTGAAACCACAGATGGAGCATTTTATTTTATTTTATTTATATATTTATTTATTTTTAATAATACAGGTTTTTTTTGTTTTTTTTTTTAGCTGAGCCATCCTGCCACCTGTTGGCAGCTCAATGGCAACTCAGCTCGGGCTGGCATCGAACCGCCGTTGCTCAGAGCTCAGCTCGCACCCTTGAGCGAGCTCTTAACCAACTGAGCCACTCTGCCGGCCCCAGAAGGAGCATTTTAAACAATAGCTCATCCAAATACCCTAAGCAGAGACCTGGCTACAAGGAATAAAATCCTTACTATCTGGCAGATGATTCTCTATGTGGCTCTTCAAACTATAGTATAACACAGATTAGGCATACACAATTTTGGATAATTATTTTTCAGTTTTTTTCTTTTTTTAATATTAGTTTTAGGTGTACAAAACAACATAATGATTAGACATTCACACCCCTCACAAAGTGATAACACCCCACAAGTCTACTACCCCTCTGACATCTATATAGCTATTAGAATACCATTGACTATCTTCCCTATACTACATATTCTGTGAAAAAAACAAAATATTATATATATATATATATATATATATATATATATATATATATATAAAATGTCAAATTATAGTTGACATTAAATATTATTCTACTTCAGTTTCAGGTGTACTTGCACTTGCAGTGGTCAGGCATCTACACAATCTATGAAGTGATTCCCCCCCAATAAATCCAGTACCCATCTGGCACCCTACATAATATTTACAACATTATTGATTATATTCCCCATACTGTATTTCACATCTCTGTGACTATTTTGTGACAACCAATTTGTACTTTCTAATCCCTTCACCTTCTCCCCCATTTCCCAACTGTCCCCTCCCGTCTAGCAACTATCAGTTTTCTCTCTGTATCTCAGTCTATTTCTGTTTTGTTTGTTCATTTATTGTTCTTTAGATTCCCCATATACATGAGATCATATGGTATTTGTCTTTCTTAGTCTGACTTATTTCATTTAGCATAATATTTTCTAGGTCCATCCATATTGTTGCAAATAGTAAGATTTCATTCTTTTTTACGGCAGAGTAATACTCCATTATACAAACACGTTCCATATTTCTTTATCCAGTCATCTACTGATGGACATTTTGGTTGTTTCCATATCTTGGCTATTGTGAATAATTCTAACAAAACAAAATGAAAGGATCATTATAACAGCACTGTGGGTTGTATAATAGTGACTTACCAGGTCTAAAAGAACTCATGATTTCAGGAGGAGACAAAGTGTTTCTATCTAATAAACCTATGTGAAAGTTATGGATGATTTAAAAAGTCTCTTTAAATTAGCAAGTATAAGTTTGAAAATTTAAGCAAAGTTTCAATCTAATTACAAACATCATTTTGAAACACCATAAATCCCTTGAATAGAAGCAATGAGGTCCCAGGCTCTGACCAAAATCTGTGGCTTGGTAATCCATGTCCTATAAAGCTGCAAGCTCTGAAGTGGTTATTTTTTTCTTCTTGTTCTTATACAATTACAGCAAACCAAGGCAGGCATCAAAATAAATATCTTTATAAACACAATAATCTTAATAAACCTGATTGAAAATAATCAGTCATATATCAAATTACATTGTAAATGACAAGATGAAGTATGTGTTTAATTAAAATGTATATTCGTAAAAAGTTAATTTTTAAATATTCAGTTATATATATTATATATACACTTAATAAATCATACATGAGAAAGCACTAAACATAGAGTTGTAGGGGATTTTCTCCAAGTACATACTTCTTACAGATTTATTTCTTCAAAAGAACAAAAACATTCTCTTCAATCTCTATACATTCTCTACATATTCATATTACAAGCTAATTTGCACAGCAATTGATTATTATAATACTAATACACAATAGGATATTTTTCCCCTAAAGCTCACTTTTATCTATTGCACTGAGAGACACTACATACCTGGCTATAATGCTGATGATAATTCCTCAGCTGTATTAGAGGCACTCATTCATTATTCCCATGACACACTCTGTCATCCCTTGTCTGAGAACTGTGTCTTTTCTGATAGTCAATGCTAAAGACATGATAATAAGAGCTAACTGAACAATTTACCATTTTGCTGTTGCCAAAACTCACTCCCCTCTCTGTTTGATATTTACTATAGAAATGATAGGATTACCAATTTGCTTTTAAATGAGTACTTTTCCATCAGGCACATTACAAAGTGTGAGTGTATTGGGATCATTAAAAAAAATAAAAAAGAATGTAAGCACACAACTGTTTTTGCATATAACACTGCAGGCAAAAGTGATAAGGTAAAATAAATTCTAATTCAGACAGAGCTTTATAAGCCTTTATCTAGTCTTTATTACATCCCACTAACCTCATGCTTCACTTCTGCCTCTCTAAAATAGATAACTATATTTTATCCTAACTCTTCATCACTGAATTTAATTAATTACACTGTCTATAGTTTGTCAAAGGGGCTGTCTTTTTGGGGTAGCATATGTCATAGTTTATAGTTCAGCTGATGCTTTAATTAAAGTCAAATATTGATATTCAACTATTAAAAATGCAGTCCAAAACAAATTATTTCCATTAACCTTGATTGCTGCAATCTACTCCTCTTGGATTCAGTCTCCTCCGTATTGCCCTGATCAGATACAGGTGTTGCCAGACACCCTCCCCAAATCATGGCCAGTTCTACCTATTAAAATCATCAATGAATTTGATTTTAAAGGCAGGTGCCTCCAAAAGCCTTTGTAAGAAAAGGCATTCTCTTTTGAGAAACACATGCAGACAACAGTGCTATGTTTGGAGACAAACGCATGAATTTGAATCTTGGCTTTAACCTCTTATCAACTTGGACAGATTAATAAACATCTCTTAGTCTTAAGATATTTCCTTGGAATGGGAAATATAATAATAATAACAGCAACATCTACTAGGCACTTACTATATTTTACAAAATGTTCTAAACAATTTATATGCTTCTGTCATTTAAATGCACAACAACATGAGTTTAGCATTATTAAATCCCCATTTTCCAGATAAGTAAACAGGAAATAATAATATCTGCCTCTCTTATTCTTTAGGGTTGCAGAGAATATAAATTTATTTCATGCAAATGGAAATGTCTCTTCAGGACCAAGAAGCACCACTTGATAAAAGTCACTGTTCTTTCTCCTCCTGCCTCCCTTCTCTGCTTTAAACCACATGTCCTGTTTATGAATTTATTGATATATACATTTATCTGCTTAAGCTGTGAAACAATTTTAATCATCAAAGAAAGTCACAGGATCAAGGTATCTCAGCAGCACAATTTTGCAAAACAGTCCAAGAACTTGAGAAAAAGTGAAAGAATTCGAGGAAAGAATAGCTTGAGTAGTCTAGAATAGGGAAAATATGTAGTGTGCTCCAAGTCTTGGGAGTGAAAGGAGCAGAGACATGCAAAGTATCACTCTTCTCAGAGACAATTTATCCTTCACAGTTTTGTAGGACTGAAAATTTAACCAATGGAATCTGACATTATCTCCAGGTAAATAGGTCACTACTAAGTTAAATGTAGGACACTCAGCTGGTATCACAAAGATTTGCTTGGTGGTTTGCTCTCCCCCGGCCCATGCCCCATTTTGAATTGCTTTCAGAAGCTTTTTAAATACTATTACTGGCCTGCCGAGTGGCTCAATTGGTTAAGAGCTCACTCAAGAGTGCAAGCTGAGCTCTGAGCAGTTTGATGCCCAGCCAGGACAGAGCTGCCAACAGGTGGCAGGACGGCTCAGCTAAAAAAACTATTACAAGCAGATAGGAATTATAGCAAAAAATATATATTAGGATTCCTTCAAAGTAAACATATTTACTACAACCCAAATAATGGTGTTTTGTTTGCCATCATCTCAATTCTCAATGAGTCTGTTTTTACAGAACAAACACTGCAGATAAGAACAATTCCTCCACTTCAGCACTTCAGATAGTCTGCTGAGGGACACATAGCTTTTAATAAATGGTGATTAAGAAATAAAGCATTTATTAGGCAATGGGATCTTCAACAGAAATTCCTAAGAATTCGTCTTCTAAGATAAACACAATTAGCTTTCAATCGTGCTAAAGGGATTCAGTATTAGAGTCAGCTTCATCAAACTTTCCCAATGGTGTTCTTAAAACACAACACATTTAAAAGTTTAGAAGTAAAATTTTATGCAATTTTTCTTCTCAGATATTTTGAAGTCCCTGACAAATCAGTGTAATCATGAAGTGTGTTAGACCTAGATTTACAAAGTAAAATAAATTAGTAGGACCAATATTCATTTATTTATTTATTCAGCAAGTGTTTATTGAGTTATTGTCTGTGCCAAGGTTTTTGCTGGATGCTAAGGGAAATAAACTTGGTTAAGTCATATTCCTGGCTTCCAGAGATTCAAAGTCCAACGCAGGAGGCACATATAAAAACAAAAATGCAAAATAGTAAGAAAAGAACCAAAGTAGAAGTATGTACAGTGTAGGATAGTTCGGTAACCATGACTAAAAGTATGTAGTTGATGTCAGGAAAGGTATCATGAAGGTTCTATGTGTGCTGCATAAAAAGAAGTATGTGGTTTAGGCAGGTCACATCTGCAGAGAGGGAATGGGCACTGCCTGAACAGGCCAGGGAGGGGGAACATGAAGTGCACAGCATACAGAAGCAAGAAAAGCATTCCATGTGTGCAATTATAAAAAGTGCCTCCGGATGAGTGATAAAGTAGGACACAGAAAATGGTGGCACTCAGTGCCTGTAAGGTAATTGTATGCTGCCTTAACACTGCGGAAAAGGCCTTTTACATTCTGTAATGGTCTACCCGCAGCCTCCTTTACCTTGCTACCCTTAACCTCTTAAATCCAGTCTCACCAGTTATATTTGGTAACTCACTCCCTCCACTGCTTTTTGTTTTGTTTTGTTTATTTTGTGTCCTCTCTCTATAGAAACATCCCCACCACTTACTTAACATCTACTGTCCTTCAAATGTCAGCTCAAGTATCAATTTCACAGTGACTACAGCAAGTCCTCACATAACTTTGTGGATAGGTTCTTGGAAACAGCGACTGTAAGTGAAAGGATATATAATGAAACCAATTTTACCATAGGCGAATTGATACAACCAAGAGTTAAATTTCTATGGCATCTTTCTAGTCACAAAAATATGACCAAACTTTTAAATAAAGATCCAAAACATTTTTAATATCAAACATTGAAGTAAATTTGAGAGATAACATACATTTAAGAAAGATTAAGAAAAGCAAGTAAGATCATTCATTTTCAACCTACTTATTCCAGTTTAGGGTCAAGTGTGGCCAGAGCCTATCCTGGCATCACAAGGCACAAGGAGGGAACCCCTGGACAGGGTGTCCTTCAGTCATGGGGTACACACACACACACACACACACACACACACACACACACACAGAGGCTGAAACAATTTAGACATTCCACCTAATGTGTACGTGTTTGCGGTGTCGGAGGAAACTGGGGTACCTAAAGAAAACCTGCATAAACATGGAAGGAACTTTCAAACTCCACACTGACAGTGGCCTTGGCTGGGACACATTTTTTTTTTTTTTTTTTGTCCTCAATGTTATAACAAAAGGATGTTAAGTGAAATGTTATTCTAGGACCTGTTCTACTCAGATGATTCTCTCCCCAAAGTAGGTCAGATTACTTTGTAACATGCTATCATAGAAGCTTGTTCTTTAATTTATACTTGAATACTTATTTATAAATTTATTAAACAATTTTCCCTCACATGACCATAAGTTCCCTGAGAATAGGAACCAGTCTGATTTTGCTCTTCCATCCTTTCTCTAGACCAGAAACACAGTAGGTAGACAACAAATATTTGTTTAATAAAATTATAGTTTCTGACATAATGCCTGGTATACTTCACATACACACATAATACATAATATATATTGTAAAATACATAAAGTGAAATATTTAATATATTTAATTATTTAGTATGTATATATTATTTAATATGCATAAGGAAGAGATTGCTGACACCTGCCTGATAAACATATGATAATTCAGTTTAATTACAAATCTCCAATTTTATTCAGGGCAATGATTGTCTTACTAAAATATTTTATTTCCATGACTCTCTTGCATTTAGTTGTGACCAATTTAGTTGTTACCAATGAGATATAAGCAGACATGTTATATGAGGAGTTTTTAGAAAGTTTCCTAAAGAGAAGTGACTCAACTGGCTAGTGTCCTTATTTTTCATAGTCCGCACACTTTTTCTTTAGAGCTGCTTAAAACTTGAACATGATGAGTTGAGATACCTTGAATAGTGAAGTGATATTAAGGATGGAAGCCCTGTGTTAGGATTAGGCATCAGAAAGAAACAAGGAAGCTGGGTGCACTAATTCATCTACTTTTGTAACTATTTTTTTAACTTGAGAAACAAATTTATACCACTCTTGGTAAAATGATTCTAGTTACAATGAATAGATATTTTGTTGCTGGAAAATTTGGTGGAGTACCCAGTCAAAGGTTATTTGAATTGTCACCTGGTGATGTTCCAGATGAGAGTAAAGGATGTGCTAACTGCAAAAGCCATCAAAAAGAAATGATAAATAATAAAGTGTGATTGACTGAATTTGGCAAAAGGGGACATATTTATTGTATTGTTTTTTTGTTGTTGTTTTTTTTGAGGGCAGTGTCCCTGGCTCTCGTATGTGGGATCCGAACCGGGGCCGCTGGCGTCCCAAGCCAGCGCTTAACCACCGCGCCACTCAGCCGGCCCCTATTGTATTGTTTTCTAAGAAAATGATTATAATAACAGATGCTCTGAGAATGAGCAATTCTGGATAAATACGAAGTTATTAAATGATATGTTGAAATCAGACTAATAGTGGGGTGACAACTAAAGGTGTGTTTGTACAATGGGAATGCCAGAATTCACTGAATATGATACATTAGTTTATGAAAAATACTTCCAAACATTTTTGATAGGAGATTTGGATGAAATTCAATTCCTATAAATACCCTGCTGTAACAGTGCTCACTAGCCCACTCTGGCAATTGCTCCTTCATTATTTTTTTTGTTTTATTATTGTTCAGGAGAAATTCACATAAAATAATTTTATTTTATTTTATTTTTAACTGAGCCATCCTGCCACCTGTTGGCAGCTCAATGGCAGCTCAGCTCAGGCTGGGCATCGAACTGCTGTTGCTCAGAGTTCAGCTCGCACTCTTGAGCAAGGTCTTAACCAACTGAGCCACTCAGCCGGCCCAACATCAGTATTTTAAAGCAAACAAATCAGTGGTATTTAGAACATTCACAACACTGTGCAACCAACACTTCTATCTAGTTCCAAAACATTTTTGTCACCCCAAAATAAAACCTCATACTCATTAATACTCCCCATTTCCACCTTATGGCCCCTGACAACCACTAATCTGTTTCTGTCTTTATGGATTTATTTGTTCTGAATATTTTATAAAAATGGAATAATATATGATCTTTGTATCTTCTTTCACTTAGCATAACATTTTTGAGGTTCATCCTCATTGTAGTACTTCATTCCTTTTCATGGGTGAATGTTTCTTTATTCTTTAAACTTATCTTTTGGATTGTATGTGGAATAATATATTAGTTTTTTTTCAATGATTTTATTTCACCTATTTCACTTAGACACACCAGGTTCCTCACTGCCCTAAAATAGACTGTGCTTATCTCCAACTTTGATGACTTTGCTAATGTAGTTCCAATTGCCCAAGCTCCCTTCCTTTTCTACTCCATATATTCAAATTCTCCTTAAGCTGCACTGCCAGTGCCTATCCTACCTTATCCATTGAAATTCACTTGTCATCTCTCAGAATAAACTGTCTTGGAAATTAGTGCTTTAATAACTTGTTCTGCAATTAAACTCTATTGCGAGTATATCTGTCATATCTTTATGTAGTCTGAAAACTTCTTAAGGGCAGAATTCATTTAATTTATTTCCACATTATACTACAAGTAGCCTCCAATACATTGTAAATAATTGAAAGAAAAAATACAATTTATAGACTTTAAAAAACATTGAAGTTGGGCCAGATGAGTGGTACGTTGGTTAAGAGTTGGCTTGGGACGCCAGCTCTGAGCAGCAGGGCCCTGGTTCGGATCCCACATAGAGGCTCAGCGATGCTGCACCCTGTACGGCTGAGATGGTGAACAATGGCTCAAACTGGAGCTTGGCTCCTGTGGGTCGCTGGTGACAGTGTGGGCTGCAGTGGGGTTGGCTGGGCAGCTGGCGTGCGCTTTTGTGAGCTGCCGTGAGCCGCAGTGAGCTGCCATCCAATGGCCTCACCTGGAAAGAGCGCAATGATAATGCCAACATGGGCCAGTGAAGAGACATCCTCCACAACTAGACTGAAGAACAAAAGAGCAGTGGCTTGTCTGTTCTCCTTCCCGGATTCCCCAATAAAATCTTTTTTTTTTTTTTTAAATTGAAGTTTCATTGTACTTTCTTCTTTACAAAGTGGTTGCACATATATTACCTCAAATTATTTGTAGAGGTCCAGCTTCCTGGATGGCAGGGAAGAGGTTAATATTCTTACCCTTTAGACTAAACTTTTTATCCAGTGACTCATTTCCTGTTAGTAATTGGCAGGACAGAGCCTGAAACAATGAGCTTTTACTTACAGAGTGGGCATACATCTCAGTCCAAAAGCTCAGCAAAGATGTATAATTTTCTTTATTTTTTACAACTCAATTTATTCTGAAGCTTACTTGGCCAAAATGCTATAAGCTTAATTAAATTGAGATCTGTGGGACCTGTCTAGTAGTAACAAGATGTACATGACAGGAGCAGTGAATTGCTATTTGTTCTGTTTCATGTGACCATAAAGACAGCTGCAGAGATTTCCATCATTTTATCGATGAGATCCACAAATTGTTGCTTAGTCATCTTTATTGCTATTGGCAAAATTTCCTCAAATGGTTCTGTTATTTTTTTATTTATTTTTTTTTCATTCTGGGAAACTGTAACCCTTTTGGTTCTCACACTATTGTGGACCACAGAAAAGATTTTGGAATCACCTTTGCTTATACACATGATGTGGCCAATTTTCTTTTAGGGTCTTGGTCTTGACTGAAGTTCACTAGTGAAATGGGGAAAGAGTTTTTGTTCTGAGAGCTCATAATTATGTATATTTGTTTAAAATTTCATCTTTATTAAGGTATAATTGACTGTCACGTTCCTGCATGACAGGTGGGAGTGGAGAGGGGATGGTGAAAGGTTAAGGAAAAGAGAGAGAGACACACAAAATAGGAGAGAAAACAGTTCAGGACCAGGGGACTTCAGCCTCGTGGACTGGAGCCCCGAATCGGGCCTGACTGTTCCTTTCATTATCTTACACATAAGCAAGGGTCAATGTAGCTTCTGTGGTCTGTGAGTCTCACACTCAAGAATTAACCTACAGGCCTAATTTCCCATGCCTGCAAGCTGCCATTACTAGTGGCCCCATGAGGTTATTGTCATGTACCTCTTAAGAGACAGAAGCTTCCTCTGCCAAGGCTGACTGATAAGAATGTAGGGAGGACAGGTATTATCATATCAATAGGTTATTTCACAGGCAGGCTGCCAGAACCTGAAGCAAGGGGTTTATGCCCCTTTTCTCCTCTCCCTGATTTCTCCCATGGCACTCACTGGCACCCATTGGCACCCACTGGCACCCATGGACACCCACTGGCACCCACGTGACCCTGTCTGACTTGGGTTGTTCCTCTCGTTGGATCTTACATATAAATTGTAAAAGGATTCTTTCCCCTCCAGTTAACACATCTATCACCTCACATATTTCTCTCTCTTTGTTGAGAATGTTTGAGTTCTACTATCTTAGCTAATTTCAATTATGCAACACAGTGTTATCAACTATAGTCACCATATTTTGCATTAGATCCTCAGACTTTATTCATGTTAGTATACCTGTCTTGAATTTATGCCACTCACCCCGAGACTCAGCAGGAGTAAAAAGGGACCCACAAGTATTTTAATAATTAGTTCTTTTTGAATTTCCCCATCTCCTCCATCCCATGGATCCTTTTCTATTGCAAGTATGTATGATGGGGCATGATGGTAGGTGGCAAGAAGTTGTTCTTCACCAATATATAATCTCCCAGATCTTTATTACAGCTCCTCTCAGCACTCTAAAGAAGTAAGCTTTTGAAACTCAAAGTCCAAGAGAGAGATGCTGCTTTCTCTGTTTTAGCTGAGAAATATCACAATTGAACTATTGATAGTTTGACAATGTAAGTAACTTCACCACACAATAATGGGTATTTCAGATTTATTGAACTTAAGATGAGATTGGGTATTGTGCTGCCTCTGACCCCAAAATGAAGCAAATCATGAAAATATTATCCAAAACACCTTTAAAACACCAAACACTAAAATAATTATAATTCTTATATATTTTTTTTTCATATTCAAAATTAATTGTAATAGAAACATTGGAGTAAAGAATAATATGAATTCTCAAAACATCTTATAGATGTTTTTACCTGGAAACTACAGATTCCCATGGGATCCATAGAGAAAATTCAGAAGTTCTAACAACTTAGATTGAAAAAAAGAAAATACTACCTCAATCACTAACTCAATCTTTTTTTTTAAAGATTTTTATTGGGGAATTTGGGGAAGGGAACAATGCTGGGGAATCAGGGAAGGGGAACAGACAAGTTGCTGTCCTTTTGTTCTTCAGTCTAGTTGTGGAGGATGTTGCTTCATTGGCCCATGTTGGTTTTATCACTGCGCTCTTCCCAGGTGAGGCAGTCACTCACAGGCCATTGGACTGCCGCTCACCATGGCTCTCGGCAACTCACACTGGCTGCTGGCTGCTCACACGGCTGACAGCCACTGATGATAGCTTACGGCAGCCCATGGCAGACCCACTGCAGCCTACACGGTTACATGTGGTCTCTGGCGACTCACGGCAGCCCAGCTCTAGGCTGAGCTATTGTTCACCATCTTAGCTGTGGAGGGCACAGCGTCACTGGCCCTTGTGGGATCCGAACAGGTGTCCCTGCTGCTCAGAGCTTGCGCTCCAAAGCCAACTCTTAAACAATGAATCACTCGGCCGACCCCCACTTACTCAATCTTAAATTGAGTCTTTTTAAAAATCATGTATATAGACAACAAATAACAGTAGCGTTGGAACTACCTGTTCACTGATAGAAGTTACAAATAATTTTTTACATCACACCAGAATTGTTATAAATATTACAAATATTATTTACCCTCATTAAATAAAGTCATGGTAGTTTGTGGAATTGATTTATAAATAAAAGCTTTAATAAAGAAGCACACAAATGTGGTATGTCATAATTTTGTTTTAATAATATTTAGTTAAATACCTTCCAATAAAATTGATTTCTGTGTAATTCTATAAATTTTATTTGATACATTAAAAAACAAACAAACATCCTTCTAAGAAAAGGGGCATATGCTTTGCAAGGCCTTCAGAGAAATCCATAGCCCCTTCCCATAAAATGGTTAAGAACTTCTCAATAAAACAAAGAGAAATAAATAAAAAATGCTGATATTATAATAAAGAGTAAATATAAAATAAATGCCCAAATAACTGTAAAAATGTTTTCAATGTTTTTAAACAAAATTTAAAGTGGTCTGAAATCCAAAGTCCACAAGCTTTCAGAATTTATTTTCAGTTATTTTGTTATCACTGAGACTCTACAATAGATATATCTTTTTCCCAGTGGTGCGGGTTGGGGGAGTGTGAAGAGGGATAATAGAATTGAAATTAGTGAAAGTGATTCATTTGGAAGGGGTGGTCCCTGAAATAAAATAAATTTTATTGTGTTTTCTCATATAGATGATTTTCCTTTTCTTGGAGGATTTCTAATCTCTGTTGCTTATAATATAGCTCTGCTTCTGTATTCTTCAAGTTCTTTTCTTAAACCTAAAATTATTTGAAGAATCCTCTTAAACATAATTTGAAAAGAGAAAATCATGTAATTTTCTTTCCAGACAATTGTGGTTATGTGGTTTGCAACATGACTCTGATTGCCCATTCATTTATCAAATCTGAACCCTACTTTCTACTAATCAACATGCTAAGTACTGGAACCCATATGAATTTTTTAAATTAAATTTTTGTTTTGATGTAATTGTACTTTCACATGCAGTTGAAAAAAGCAGTGCAGAGAGACCCTGTGGATTTTTTACCCAGTTGCCTCTAAAGATAATATCTTGTAACATGCACGGTATCACTAAGAGGATGGTGGCATTGACAGAGATAAGACATAGGACACCTGGGTCTTTTCTGTTGCCGTTTAATAATAATAGACACTTTTCTTCCTACCTGACCCATTCCTTAAGCACTATTTTTTTTCTTTATTTCAATAATTTTGTGGTTTTAAGAATGTTACACAAATGGAATCAGAGAGTATTTAACTTTATAGGGTTGGCTTCTCTTTCACTCAGTATAATTCTCTAGGATTCATTCAAGTTGTATCAATAGTTTGTTCCTTTTAAGCAGGAGCCTATGGTATGGATATGCCACACAGAGTTAAACTGTTCTCCTTTGAAGAATTTCTGTGCATCCAGCTTGAAATATTTTGAATAACTACTTTGAACATTGATGTACAGATTTTTGTGTGAACATATGTGACCATTTTCCTGGAATAAACACCCAGAACTACACTTGCTGGGTCATATGGTATCACATGCATATTTAAAACAAAACAAACAAAACAAAACAAAACACCAGCATACAGTTTACTGAAATACTTAAATAAAGCTTGAATATTTACATTCAACAGGTCTCAGTTTTTTCTTCTATAAAATTAGCTTCTTAGACTATAACACAATTATTATTTCTATCTGTAAATTTTAAAAAACACTTTGACTATGCATATTGAAGGTAAATGCATATTCTATATCCAAGAAATTGCTTTCCTAAGAATATACCCACAAGAAATATGTAACAACTGTTCATAAAATGGCATGTACTAAAATGTTCATAGCAGCACCATTGTCAAGGTACAAAAAACCTTAACTACTCAAAGTCCCATTAAAAGTAAAATCAATAAATATTTTATGTTCTGTGCACACAGTAGATTATTGCACACTAATGAAAATGAATGACTTTTATGAATCATTAGGACATATTTTCTCAACACAAT
Organism: Aselliscus stoliczkanus; assembly: GCA_033961575.1. Taxonomy (NCBI): domain Eukaryota; kingdom Metazoa; phylum Chordata; class Mammalia; order Chiroptera; family Hipposideridae; genus Aselliscus; species Aselliscus stoliczkanus. The sequence continues at coordinate 133,272,071 of CM066731.1, read as the reverse complement.
TTGAATCTAATAAGCCACATGCAAAATAAATATACACAATGTATAATCAATATTTATGAAATATAAAAAGAAGTGAAACTTGCTTATACAGTAAGAGATCATGAGAATAGTTACCATTGAATGGAATGACCAAAAGGAAGCATTAGAGAAAGGTGTTTCTCTTTTAATTTCTTGTAATTCATTCTTGTAATTCCCAAAATGTAATTTCTTAAAGCAACACATTTATTTTCTTGCAGTTTCTGTAGATCAGGAACTGGGCACAGCTACCTGATACACTGCTTTGATATCTCACCTGGTCAAGGTGTTATCTAGAGATGTTGTCACTTCAAGGCTTGACAGTGAAAAGATTCACTCTAAGCTCATTCATGTGGCTGTTGGCAGGATTCAGTCCCTCACAAATTTTTGGACTGAGAACCTGAATTCTCACTGGCTGTTGGTCAGACGTTGACCTCTTACCATGGTTGCTTAGATGTTAGATATTTTTATAAACTGAATTGTGTCCTCTCGAAATTCGTTATGTTGAAGTCCTAATCCCCAATGTGATGGTGTTCGGAAATAAGGCCTCTAGGGAGGTAATTAAGGTTCAATGAGTTCATAAGGGCAGGGCCATAATCCAAAACGATGGTGTCATAAGAAGAAATAGCAGAGAATTCTCTTGCTTTTTGCTTGCTCACGGAGAAAAAGCCATGTGAAGACACAGCAAGAAAACTTCCGTCTATAAACCAGGATAAAGACATTATCAGAAACCAAATTTGCTGGCAACTTGACCATTGACTTCGAGCCTCACGATCTGCAAGAAAATAAATGTTTCTTGTTTAAACCACTCAGTCTGTGATATTTTGTTATGGCAGCCTGAGGAGACCAATACAGGTATTATGGATGTTATGTTGTTGGTTGTTTGGATTCTGTTGTCTTCATTTAATGAGTGCTGTTTTCTGTTATGATAGGCAGTTAAGTTATATATGGATTAGTATGATCCTTTACAGGCTTGCTAAAACTTTGTTAAAGTGGGCTAATGTACTCTCCACTTCATGGAGAGTTTAGTCCTATTACTAAGGAATGTTCCTTCTGGGATGTTACTGATTGTCCCCCATCATCACTGGCTGGTTGGAACTCAAACATCTCCTATCCCAAATAAGTTCTGGGAATTTTTTTTTTTTGAGGGCAGTATCACTGGCCCTCATACGTGGGACCTGAACTGGGGCCTCTGGCTTCCCAAGCCAGCGTTTAACCACTGCGCCACGCGGCCAGCCCAAGTTCTGGGAATATTTAAGCTCATAAATCTGTAGTCTGTTTTTGCCCAAATGAGTAGAGTTTCATCCTAGGCATGTGCTGCAAAAGCTGATGGGGACCCTTGTGCAAATCTATAGGATTGTTTTCTCTGTGTAAGTCCCTCGGCTTCGTTATCCTTTCTCTCATTTTCCAGACATGTTAGGGCTCCAACTCTGACCCCTGTGCCCTGAACTTAGAAAATCTTCTAAATTCTGATTACATTATTTCTCTCTATCCCCTCAGCTTGGAAATTGCTTCTGGAAGAGAACAATGGTAATGTTAGTCCACATCTCACTATATCCATTCTTTTAGGGGTTACAGTCTTGTGCTCTGTTGTCCATTTTCTGAGAACAGTTATTTCATATATATTGTCCTGTTTGCTAGTTGCTTAGGTTGGAAAGGAAATGCCTCTTTAATATGTAGGGCTTTAAATTGAAAATCATATGTATATATCATAAAGTTGCATGTGTATCTAGTTGAATTCCCATTTGGAGAGGCCTTGTTGTTTTATATAAGGTGGTCATTAAAAATCTCTGTCATATAAAATTTGAAAACAAAAAGTTACAAGTTATGAGTGTATCTCTAGGAAACATTTTTTGGTTAGAGAGAATAGTGAGGATAAGTGTTCTGAAGTGGAATGTTTGAAGAACATCTATGTGGCCAGTGAAGTTGTGGATGGAGGGATGAATAGTGGTAAAGTCGAGGTAGGTTTTCAGGGCTCTGAATTTGATTCTTACTCTTTGTGGCTAGGAACCCAACCCAAGTTTCTGAGGAGAGTATTGCTGTGTTTTGACTTACATTTCAAAAGCAACACTCTCAAAATTTCTGAAAATATAAAGTGTGGAAAATAATACCATTAATAACTGAACTCTGTTCTTTCTATATGTCAGGTAATAGCTAAATGTTTTCCATCTGTTGGTTGATGTAACCCTCACAATACAACTATCAAATAGATGTGCTATCATTATTTTCATTTGATAGATGAAGAAAATAAGGCACAAAGAGGTTAAATAAGTTCCCCAAAGCTGCACAGCTAATAATTGATAGACAGCTTGGTTCCAGTGTCATGGTCTTACCAACTATAATATGTTGTTGAGCACACATTACATTTATTAAACAATCTCTAGGGTTGTTCTGAGGAATTCCTGAGATAATCCATGTAAAAGACTTAGAAAAGAAAGCTCAGGCACACAGTGCTCAAGAAGTGTTACAGTCATCTTCCTTGTGCCACCTCTGATCATTCTCACCTTATTTTTTTATATGTAAGCCATATGGCACTTACCGCAGTTGCTTTAATATTATGTTTCCCCCTACCCTTAGATCTTTAAAACCATCATTCCGCCTTTAACTTTCTTTTCACCTAGGTAAATTTTAATCATTGCTGGTAAATTTTCTAATATATGAAACTCGTAAACCCACTGAAAGAACATATGAGTTAATTCTGTTATATATCAATTTGGTCCCATATACTTTGTTTACCACAGTAGTTGTTATAATTTATTTAAATATTTTAATTGTTTGAATTCTGCACTAGTGGTAAGTTTCCTTCCGAAACAAAACAGTAATGCTTTGTTTGTAAGTAATTTTGGATATGTTTTAGAAACCAAACGAGAATGGAATTAGATGATCCATTTTCCTTCAAATACCAAATGGGTTCATGGTGAAAATATTTCCCTATTAAGAAGTTAGTATTAGTGCTAAGTTTAAATTTACTTATTTATATGTTTATTTATTTATATATTTTCTCTAAGAAATTCAATCAAAATGAGAAATTGTGCAAAAATGTTATAGAAAGTATGAGATAAAATATTTATAAAGCATCAAAATTAACAATTTTTCTCTCAGTTCCCTGAAAAGAATAAATTAAACTAAGAGAATCAGAATAATATAACAAATATATAACTAAATTTTTAATCAATCAAGAATTAAATCATTATGTTACCACTTATCTTTAGCAAGTCACTTAATTATCCTAAGCCAGTTTTATTCAAATGGAGCTGCCTCTTTTGAAAACCACCTACATCTGCCACCTCATAATATTCTGTGCAACTCAAATAGTATAATGTGATTTAAAGTGCCTTGTACATTTAACCAAATGTTAATTCTCATATAGACTAAAGAGCTGAAGCCTATTTGCATGTCCCACCAATTACTGTGACCATTATAACCAAAGACAAATGCATATACATATAATATGCAGATTGAAAAATTATGAAATATATCACATTTATGTATAGGAAGCCTTTCTATCACCTCTAGATTGATGCTTTATGAAAGCAGTGATTATCACCAGTATTAACTTACTTTAAGTTAAATATCTGTATATACATTTTCATTTTATATTATTTGTTCTCTTTAATACTCATCACATTCAGTATCAGTCTTCTTGGATATTTTGAAAGTTCCATGTAGAGGAAGTATGCTAGTGCTATTTATTGCACTGAACAGAGTGCCTGCCTCATAGTAGATCCTTAATAAATTAATTGAGTAAACGTACAAATAAAAATGTATGCCATTGTTAGGGAGTGAATTGTGCTCCCCCCCCAATTGATATTTTGCAGCCCTAACCCCTAATGGGACTATATATAGAGATAGGGCCCTTATATAAGTAATTAAGGTTAAATTAAGTCATAAGGGTGGGGCACTAATTCAATAGGGCTAGTAACCTTATAAGAAGAGGAAGAAATACCACAGATCTCTCTCTCTCTCTCTGCACAGAAAAGAGGCCACGTGACAACACCGTGAGAACATGGCCATCTACAAGCCAGGAAGAGAGGCTTCAACAGAAACCAACCTTGATCTTGAACTTGGACTACTACTAGCCTCTACAAATATAAGAAAATAAATAAATGTCTATTGTTCAAGCTACCCAGTCTGTGGTATTTTGTTATGACATCCTTAGCAGACTAATACAGACATTATCAACAAATTATATGTATCTTTCCTTTACTTTTAGGAATCATATTATTCTTAATGTATGTTTATAAGGACACCATAAAATATTTTTTATAAAAAATATATTATATATATATATAAAATAAACTGTATATATATATAAAATAATGCTTTTATTATATATACATAAGTATATTATAAACTGTATATAGATATAATAATTATATATATGTATATATAGTGCCAAAAATATATATATACACATTTTAAGAAAGGAAAACACTGTATTAGAATTGTAATACTAAACATATACTGATAATAAAAGATGAATACAAGTCACATTTGACTTCTGCGGTTACAAGAGGTGCTCAAAGTGGTTCGCATCAACATAATTGTAATACAATTTTTTCCTTTCTTAAAACATATATATATTTTTTGGGCACTCTGTGTGTGTGTGTGTGTGTGTGTGTGTGTGTGTGTGTGTGTGTGTTAGGTGTGTTTACATTTCTCTAGAATTTATAAACAAACTGCATATATAAACTTAATATGAATGACAATTACACATCCAAAATGCTTTGATTACTCATTAAACTGTTCTCAAAATATTCCTAAACATTACTATTTAATAAGAACTTTGGCTATTTGAATCCAATGTGTTAGAGAATAACCCAGGCTATAAAGAAAAACAAATATAAAAGTTAATTTTTTCACTGTGTTCTGCTTGTAACCCTAGTTTTATTTTATTTCTTTCTGAACTGCAATGGACTATAAACTAAAAGGGAGTAATATTTTCAAAAAATGGACTGCAGTATGATATAGCAAGTTTACTCTAAAATCTCAAGAGACATGCAGGTAAGAGTTACAATTTTCACATAATAAAATGGAATTGGCATGAAACAATGCAAATTTATGAATCAACTGCCAAAGCTCTTATATTTTAAAAATTATATTTTGCATTTGAATAACAAAAACCTCAGTAATCATGACAGTTACAAAGTGAAATGTTGCTTTTGGACAATGAACTAATTATCAGAACTAGGTTAGGGCAAGAGCATCTTGGTAATTTTATTGCTCTAGGGATAAAAAAAGTAATATTATTATTTTATTCCACTTTTACAGAAAGGCTGTTTGTTTCCTGTTGAAATATTTGCCATGATTGTTAGAGCTGGAAACTCTTAGTTATTTGTATTTTTCCTCCAAAAAAAAATCTCCGACAAAATTAATGGCCCATTTTATGTTTACCAAGTAGATCACCAAAAATAAACTTTAAACTTCTATTTCTAGTGAATTTAAGGATATATTTTACCTAGATGAATTTCACTCTAGGGTTACTAAACCTGAGGCTCCTTGAAATGATAGTATGTTTAGTGTGTGTGTGTGTGTAAAAGATACTTTCTATTCAATAAAAAAAGTCTCTTCATTATTTAACTATAAAATTCCTATTGGTTATGGAATTGATATTCTTTAATTTTGAGTGAGTCACATCTAACCAGTAAAGTGTATATTTTATGTATGTTAGGATTCTGCTATGTTACATATACCATTTGAGGCAGTTTATATATATCTCAAACCTTCACCAAAAATATATAGGATAAGAATTATCCTCATTTCACAATAAGGTCACTGGGGTAATATACTCAGGCTGTAAAACTATATAGCAGTAGAGCTGAGATTAGAATTAAGTATATATTATATCATATCCTGAATGATGATCACAAGATAGTAAACATTAATATCACATTACATCACATTTTAGTTGAAGATTTATCAGTATGACCAATGTAGTAAGACCTTCCACAATTTCGTTAAAATTTAAAAAAAAAATTCTCTATTTAATTTTAAAAAAAAGCCACACATGCCTCAAAAATTACTCCAAATCTAAATGTACGTTTTTTAAAAATTATTGTTTTGAATGACTTTCCTCTATTTCTGGTCTGATCAACAGAAAGACAAGTGCACTACTTCCTTTTAATCTTCAGATATATTCTATTTTACTTTACTACATATATTCATACATTATTGTTTGCACTTATCAATTATAACGGAGTACTCATTTTGGAAAACAAATTCACACTTATATACATTAGTAAAAAAGATGAGTTGTGCAAAATGCCACAAACTAGTTGTGTTAGTGAGCTGAATTAGGGTTTTTCTTTCTCTTGAACTTTTCCTAGCTGCTTTGATATTATTAACAATACATAGATCCTGGAAAGATGTGGAGTATTTAAATATTGTAACAGAAGGAAAAATATTTGGGGTACTCCATTTGCATTAATAACTTTTTACATTTATAAATATTTAGGCTAATTTGTTCTCTAATATCTTTGTTCCTCAATAGATTGCCTTGAATTTAGAAAAGACTTTGCTGTGGTAATGATGCTTCAAAATGAAAAAAACTTTAAGAGTGCAATCACACCATGTGGGCATGCCTTTTTGCCATTTTCATTTTCTATACATATAGGGCAACTTCATTTGAATATAAACATTTTGAAGGATTTATTGACTGCCTGTAGGGTCAAAAACTACATTAAAATTCCAAAGAGAAATATAATTGTATTGATTCATAATTGTCCTTTCAATTTATTTATAATACCCTTGAAAATACATTAAAACCCTAACATCACAAAAGATTTTTTATCAATTTAAAATATTATTTTAGGTTAGAAGTACAAATCCTAGCTATCTAAAATGGCTATTTCCCGCTCTTTTCTTTTCTTTTCTTTTCTTTTAACAGAAGACACCAGGGGCTGAACTAGTTCCAAACGCCCTATGTGTCTTAGGAGTCTTAGATATCTGTACATTACATGACAACCTGTTCTATTCAGTGATTCATTCTGAAGTCCCTAATTTGGAAATTAAATATGGATTTTTTTTTCCTAACATGTATTTCCTGGATATCATCCAGGAGAAACTACAGAATATTAGTTTTAATTGCTTTGTCATTTGACATAGAACAAACTTAACCTGGTGTTTTTTTGTGAGATAGAAAATTTTCTATCCAGAACATTCAGAAAATGTAGGACCTAGGTAATATTAAGACCTCATTTTATAACAAAAACTTTTCATTAAATGAATATTTATTGACACCTTCTCAACTAAAAATCCTGGGCTCTAGAGAAAAAAAATGAAGAAAGATACTTATGAACTCTGCTTCAATTAAGTTTATGGTACACTGAGGGAAACAGATTATTAATCAATTAACAAAACTGCATCAAATAACTAAAGTGCTCTGAAAAGGTTTTATAACTTTAAAAAGCATCAGTATAACTAGAGAGAGTATGTTAAGAACATATAGGAAACAATAAACTATAAGTTGATTAAATGATGAAAATATTTCTTATAAAAAAATATATTTTCTTGTCTTCAAAGAAAGCTTATCTGATTCTTGGCAATTCCTTCTCTTTGTAATATACAATCAAATATTTTCTTTCATGAAACCACCTCAACTTATCTTTGGGGTGTGTGTGTGTGTGTGTGTGTGTGTGTACTTGTGTGTATACTTGTGTACATATTTATACATGCAATTTTATGAAGGCAATATTAATTTTTTCTTAATTAATTTTATGAATTAATCATATTTTTATGATTTCTAGTTTACTAGTAGTGATAATCATAAAGAACATACTTTAAAGATTTACCTAATAAAAGAAACAGAAGTCTTGCAATTTTTTACTTTCAATGTTAATCTTTTGAATGGTTACCAAGTTCCATAAAGCAATAAAGTGCTTCATATCAATAAGCAAGAAAATTGCCAAGGAGAGAATCATGTTAAGGAACTATATTGGAAAATACATTAAGCAATTGTTTTGCCGCTCCTGTTTGGTCATTTTACCAAGTGAGTGCACTTAGAATAAACAGTGGAAGACATTTGTTTCCAAATACCACAACCATGGTTGCTCAGTTCATGTATTTGTTAACAGTACTTTTTTTTTTTCAAAATATGCTTATTTTGTAATGGTGCTAATAATACAAACTAATATAGATTGTGTCAGTTTTCTGTGACTGCTGAAGCAAAACACCTCAAATACTACACCTTAAAACAAATTTATTATCCTACAATTTGGGAGGTCAGGAATCTGTAGTAGATCTTATTGGGCTAAAATCCAGGTAATGTGAGGGCTATATTTCTTCTGGAGGTTCTAAGGGAAACATCAATTCCTGACCTATTTCAACTTCTACAGTCCACTCATATTTAGTGGCACATAGTCATCTTCCTCTGTCTGACTAGCTTCCTCCAAACAGTGGCTACCACATCACATCACATCTCTCAGACTCTGACTCCTCCATTTACCTTGCTCTTCCACTTTTAAAGACCCTTGTGATTATGGTAGGTCGCCCTGGATAATTCCGGATAAACTCCCAATTTTAAGCTCAACTGATAAGCAAACTTAATATCATCTGCAACTTAATTCTCTTTTGCCACATAACCTAACATATTCATAGGTCCTGGGGATCAGGAGGTGGATATCTTTAGGAATATTTATTGCTCCTACCAAATAGAATAACCATTAAATCCTGAATGAATCACTCATATTAATTAAGTGTATTGATCAATTAACTTTACTATTGATCTAATTATGTGTCTAATTATATGCTAGATACTAAAACAAATTATTTATTTGGTAACTTACCTATTTATGTATATCCCACATGGTGAAAGAAGTTAAGACAGTTCTAATGTTGTAGGATTACTGACTCAGATAAATAAAACCATTTTCAAAATGTATAAATAACATAAAATCCATAGCATGTTTTTAGACCATTTTAAAAGATTTCAACACATTTCAACATACATTGGTTCATTTGGACTTGATAAAATGGACTAGCAGAAAAAGTAGTACTATCTTATATTACAGATAAAGAAACAGAAACTCATATTGTTTAAGGAATTGACAATACTATAAAAATGTAGGATTTAATCTTCTAAACCTTCCACAAAACTCATTCTGTTAAAAGCTGGGTCTGGTAAATACTTGGCTGGCTTTACTGTGAATTTAATCTCTTTGAAGCTAGAGAGAATGATGAGAGGAATTGCTATTCTGTACTTAATTCCAACCAATAAGAAATAACTGACTGGCAGTGAAGTTGAAGTGACAGAAAATCTGGAAGAGACTCAGTTTGAACTCTTTGAATTTATTATTGTCAAGGTTGGTTACTTGAGTCTACTCAAACATACAACCCTCAAAAGGAAAAAAAAACACTATATATATTAGATAGCACAGTTATTGAAGTTTTAGTATTTACAGGGCAACATAGTGTTTATTAACAGGAAAAATATTAATGGTAATAATGATTGCTTTCCGATTAAAATTCTGAAGATACTGCCCCAAATGATCCTAAGAGGAAAGAAAAGAGTAAGGTTTCTGAAGAGTTGAGTTAATGAAATAAAATATACAATAAAAAATAATAAAAAAAGAATAGAGAGCATGGCAATCAAAAGTAATTATAACAAATAGAGACATGAACTTGAAAGAGTTTTTGAAGGCAAAGTTAGTATGAAATGATCCTGTGAAAAGTGTTAAATAGTCATAAAAGAATCTTTTAAATTATGTTTACTATAAAACAAAAATACTGAAAATAAGCCCATTTTACTTTATGATAATGGTTTATTGCTGCTATGTGAGCAAATAATTATGCAAGTGTTCAGCTCTTCTGCACAGGTGGATGGCCACCAAGATAATAAAAGGCAGACTCAACATTGGTGAAAGTGATATGAAGCCTAAGAGAGATTTTAAGAAAGGACTTTTTTTTAAGAGAGCACTTACTTCCTCTATAAAAATGCAAATCTCTTGGCCTGGATGACATCCATTCAAGAATGCTGAGAAAGAAATTGAAGGTGAAACTTCTGAATAGCTGTCAGTTTTCTTAGAAATACTAAGAAGATAAAGACAAGGGCTGGGCGACAAGATGAAATGATGTCACAATTCACGTAACAGAAATAAGGTGACTTTTTTAAAGTTACAGAATGTGTTGTAGGTTAGGTAATATATAAAAGCATTAATTGTTCAATGTTTTTTATCATTTAGAAAACTATGCTTCTTTAGAAGACAAAACTTTGCATTAGTAAAAGAAAATAACTACATACTCTTTGTAAGTGATCTACTCAAGATACAATAATGCAAAGGGGTGGAAAAAAGAGATGGTAAAAATATACCTTGAAAAACCTAATAAAATTAGTACACATTGTACCAATATGATTGTTGGATAAAAGAGAATACAAGTCAGAAAGCATTCTGTGGGAAAAAAGTTGTATCAAAAGCACAATTCATGGGCTGGCCGAGTGGTGTGGTGGTTAAGAGCTGGCTTGGGACACCAGCGGCCCAGGTTCGGATCCTACATATGAGGGCCAGTGCCCTCTTAAAAAAAAGGCAGAGGACACTGCCCTCTTGAAAAAAAAGCACAATTCAGTCCTTAATTTTTCATTTTAAATGTTTTGGTATAGCTGAATTGTGACATTGAACATTTATTAATATTTAAATAGTTTGTAAAAATTAAATAAAGAATAAAAGCAGAAGTTGTCTTATATTAAAACATTTCATAAAACTACAATGATTAATTCTGTATGATATGGGCACTAGCAAAAGCAAGAAAATAATTACAGAATTGCAAAAAATGAATCGTGCCATTTTAGTATACCATTAGAGTGTCATTTGAAATTCGTGGAAATATTGCAGTTTTTCAAAAAGTAGTACTAGAAATACAGGTTATGTTGTTGGGAAAAACGTACTTGGCTACATCTCAAATACCACACCAAAATAAAATTCTAGATTTGTTAAGGTATTAATATAAAATAAATAATATTAATTGCAAAATAAAATACACATGAATATATCTATAAAGATGGAATAGGAAAGACTTTTCTAAAATGATAGTAAAGGAAGAAACAGCTCTTGTATTTATAAAAACTTGTTAAGCCTTCAATAAATATTTACTAGGGACCTCAATGTGTTACAGGCAATAGTTCCTGGGGATGTAATGATAAGCAAAACAGACATAATCCCTGACTCATTACACAGAATGGGTTTCCTGGAGCTGAGGAATGTGGGTCATGCAGGACTCAGAGATAGTAATGGAATAATATTTTGAAATTTGCTGTGTCTAACACGCCTAAACCCATAATACTGAAGGCTATTGTTTGTCTTTAAGCTTATTTTATTTTCATACATGTTAGGAATACATTATATATAAGAATTTTTGAAAATTGAGTGTCTAGGAATAAACATATAGCCAGGAATTCAAAAACAAGAAGACATAGCTAAGTGTTTTTTTTCTAAGCGTCATTTATTGTAATTATATTGATTGTTTATAATGCAGTTATTCAGAGGTTAGAGTAGTTAATATTTATAATAAATCCATTTTTACATATCTGTATGTATGTGCTAACCAGATATTTACTTTAAAACAGATTTTTCAACCTGCTTTTTCATCCTTACATGATCTTTTTATTTTCTGAATTGATCAACTTTTAATATTAACAAGGTACAATGACTTGTGTATATAATTTTAAAATAAAAATAATACAGAAAACCCTAAAATTAAACATAGCTATCTTCTGCCTTTCTTAACACTATCCCAGATTTCCTTTTCCCAGAGATAAGAGATTTTAATTTCTTCAACTATTACTGGTAGTATTTACTTTCATATTTCAATGCAACATCATTATATATCCTTAATTATCATTCAGTTTTATATATTATTGTTCAACTTCCTATATAGCATATAAAGCTATATAACTCTTGTATCTCCCCTACACACACACACACACACACACACACACACACACACACACAGAATTTACACTTCTTCATTCTCTTCCCAAATATAACAATATATTTTAAGTAGCTAAGACAGTGAACTGTGTCTTCATTTTTTTTTAATGGAAATGTTTATTAAGAAAATTGTAGATCACCTGCAGCTATAAGAAATAATACAGATAGATCTCATGTATACTTTACCCAGTTTTTCCCCAATGGTAACATTTTACAAAACTGTAATATAATACCATAAACAATATATTGACTTGAATAAAGTTCACCCATCTTTTATTCACATTTCCCCAGTTATACTTGGACTCATTTCTGTGTATACGTGTGTGTTATTGTCTATAGATTTTTATCACATATGTGGGCCCCTGCTCCATTACAATAGTCAATATGATTAACAATTCCAATACCACAAGAACCCCTGGCATTGCTATTTTGTAACTATACCCATTTCTCAACTTGTCCCTCTACCTCTACTGTTCCTTGCTCAAACCGCTGGCAACTTCTAATCTGTTTCTCATTGTTTTTTAAATTGCAAAACATTATATAAATTGAATAATACAGTATGTTAACATTTTAGATTGGCTTTTTTCACTCATCTAATTCCCTGTAGATTCACTGAGTTGTATACATCAATAATTGGTCCTTTTTTGTTGCTAAATAATAGTCCATGGGGTGTGTGTGTGTGTGTGTGTGTGTGTGTGTGTGTGTGTGTGTGTGACTTCTTTAAACAATCACCTGTGGAAGAACATCAGGATTCCGCCTCTTGTTTATTACAAATAAAGCTGCTGTAACATTATGTAATTATGTACAGGTTTCTTTTTTGTGAATATAACTATTTTTTCATCTAGATAAAAGCCCATGAAAGTAATTGCTGGGTTGTATAGTAGTGGTATGTTTACTGTTTTAAGAAACTGCCCAATTGTTTTCCAGAATGGTGGTGCTAATTTACATTCCCAACAGCTAAGGAGACTGATCCAGTTTCTCTACATCCTTACTACCATTGTGTGATATCACTATTTTTTATCTAAGCTATTCTGATAGACGCTTAGTGATATCTCATTGCTATGCATTTCTTTTTAACAATACTTTTTTCTTTCTTTAAAAGAATTTTTTACTGGGGAATTGGGGAAGAGGAATAGTGTTGGAAATTGGGGAAGGAGAACAGCCAAGTTGTTGTCCTTTAGTCTTAGTTATAGAGGGTGCCACTAGCTCAGCTTCAAGTCCAGTTGCCATCTGGCTGCCCTTCGACAGCTTGCGGCTGCTAAACTCAAGGTGCCATGTTCAAGCTTAGTTGCGGGTGGTAACCTTGTTGTTAGGAGCTTGTGCACTCACCAACTGAGCCATTCTGTTGGCAGCTCAGTGGCAGCACAGCTTGGGTGCAGATCACTGGTCAATATATGAATCAAACTAGTGACCTTGTTGCTCAGAGTTCACGCTCTTAACCAACTGGGCCACTGAGCTGGCCCTAAAAATACTTTTTTGTTGTTTTCTTTAAAAATAAAATTGTATTGATTCATGCATTTAATTTTCAATATTTTTTCACTAACATTCTCAATTTTTTAATTTTTTAAACACATCAGATAACCTTTTTTTTTCTTTTTAAGATTTTCTTGGGGAATTTGGGGAGGGGAACAGCGCTGGGGTACCGGGGAAGGGGAACAGACAAGTTGCTGTCCTTTTGTTCTTCAGTCTAGTTGTGGAGGATGTTGCTTCACTGGCCCATGTTGGTAACATCCTTGCGCTCTTCTTGGATGAGGCAGATTGGTTGCCAGCCTCTGGATGTCTGCTCACAGCGGCTGCCAGCCACTCACTGTAGTCTATGGCAGCCCACTGTAGCAGGGCTGCAGCTATGCCGTCCCAGGGGACTCATAGCAGCCCAGCTCCAGGTGGAGCTGTTGTTCACCATCTTAGCTGTAGGGGGTGCAGCGTCACTGGCCCTCATATGTGGAATCCAAACCAGGGCCCTGCAGTTCAGAGCTGGCATCCCAAGCCAGCTCTTAACCAACGCACCACTCGGCCAGCCCCAGATAACTTTTTAATATTTTCTTTTTAATATAAAAATCTCCTATAGAGAACTTACTGTGGATTATTTGCTTTCTAGTCCTCTGCATGGCTGACCTTCTGTACTTCCCTGGCTTACATCCTTAGACACATGTTAGGCATATATTTGTCTAAACCCACAGAATGTACAACACCAAGAGTCAACCCTAAGATAAACCACAAATATTAGGTGATTATGATATGTTAATGCAGGTTTATCATTTATAACAAATATGCCACTCTGATGGCGAATGTTGAAAACAGGAGAGGTCATGCATATGTGGAGGCTGGGGCATACGAAAAATCTCTGTAACTTCCCTTCAATTTTGCTGTGAGCCTAAAACTGTTCTAAAAACATCAACTTGTTTTTTTTAAAAAAAAAACAACCAAAAAATCAAAAAATAAAAACATCATATTAAAAACGCTGCAAAATTAAAAACAAAACTTTCAAAATTGCTTGAGTCAAAGAGGAAAGTAATAAACGAGTATACTAAGAGCTCTATGCCAAGTCTTGTTGGATACAGCCAACGAGATGTTCAGAAGAGAATGTATCACCTTAATGCAGTCTTTATAAAATAAGGAATTGTATTTTTAAGCGAAACAAGCATTTAATTAGAAAATTTAGAGTTTGTTATAATAATGAAAATCAAAACTTAATTAAAAGGAGGCAGCCTTGTATAGTGGTTAAGACTAGGGTTGTACTACCAAGATTTGAATTCAGGCTTCTGCCACCTACCAGCTTTAAGACATGGGGAAAGATACTTCATTCATTTTGACTCTGTTTCTCCATTTTTTAAAAAATGAAATAAGATAATATCTTATTCATGGAACTGATATAGGATTAAACATGTTAATATTGTTAAAGCACTGAGATCATTGACTGGCTCACAGAACCAGTGCTATACAAAGACTATGTATGTAATGTTATGTAAATATTTAATAAAATTTTTTAAAAAGGACTTAAGAGGGCCGGCCGAGTGGCATGGTGGTTAAGCTCTGGCTTGGGAAGCTGGCGGCCCCGGTTCAAGTCCCACATATGAGGGCCAGTGACACTGTCCTCAAAAAAAAAAAAAAAAGGACTTCAGAAATTAAGTTAATTAAATGCAAAAGAAGCCAAAATACACACAAAGAGATGACTGGATTAATCAAATCAAATGCTGAAACTTGATAAGCTCAATAAACATTTGGCAAGTCCAGTTAAAACAAAAAAAGAATATCAAAGCACGATAAGCAACATTAGTAATAAAGAGGCTATATAACACTTTGATATTGAAAGAATAAGACAAGGAATTGCTGAAGATACATCTGCAGCTCAACAGACATTTGGAGGATTCTCTCATTATAGCATTTTAAAACAAAACAGAGAATTACCTTTGTGAACTTTGCAGGTAGGTAGTTTCACCAAATATTCTTAGTTGACACATTGCCCTTTCTTAAACTCCTGGGAACAGTTAAAATACTTACCTCAGGGCAGCTCTGGGAGAAGCTGCTGGAGCCACAGGACCGACGGAAGGGACGTATACTCATCACACAGAGCAACTAAGAGTCTCACACAACTATTGCTGGATGGCAGGCAGGCCGGGTGAGTAGGGGAAGAAGGCGGCGTGACGCGTGGGGTGCAGCCCGCATCCCGGCTGCAGAGGCACCAAGCTTCAGAGAGCAGATCGGTGAGTGTTCCCACTGCTCGCTCTCTATGCCCCGCAGCCCACCTACAGTACAGCAAGAGCGCAACGATCTGCAGCCTGAGGAAGAAGCCTCAGGCTGGGTGAGTGAGGGAGGAGAGAGCGGAGACGTACAGCTGCACCCTCGGCGCCAGGGGTCCCCAGGAAGCAGGATACAGAACACGGCAGCGACAGGGCAAGATCAATCCCTGCACCTGCCCAGTTCAGGGATCAGTCTCTGCATCCACCCGGTCCTGAAGCGCAATAAGAGCAACTCAGCATGCAGGCTCCCAGGCAGAAGCCTGAAACCGGGCGAGCAGGGGAAAAAAGAATACTCATGCGGGGAAGACGCAGCGTGCGCTGGGCAGAGACGCAGTTCCCCCGGAGACAGACCGGGGATTTGAGCCAATGCAGGGTGTGCGCAGCCCCCTAAACCCCGACAGTTTCTTTGGGAGAGCAGCAGAAACTCCTCTGGAGCGTATGAGGCAAAGACCTTAGCTCAAAACAGTGTTGGGACTGTGTCTTTTTTGTTTTGTTTTGTTTGTTTGTTTTTGTTGTTGTTTGTTTGTTTATTTTTTCTCCTCTCTTAGACAGAAAGCAAAAAAAAAAAAAAAAAAACTACAGAAATAAAAACCCACCCCCACCCTCTCTCAGAAACCTTGGCGCCAGCCAAGCCAGTGTCTTAAACTGTCCCCTGAATGGAGCAACAGGGGCCGACTACAGAGGTATTCCTACCTGTAGGGGGTCGAGAATTTCCACCCCAGAAGAGGCTGCAAAGTGAGACTATCTACCCCGCCCCCACCTTTCCTGCAAGGCCTGGGAGGCAGGGCAGGTTCAGCTGCTGAGGCACTAACTAGCAGATTCCTGGCAGCTGGCTTTTGGCAACGAGGAACTCTCTCATTCTCCATGGCAGTCAATGAAAGGGTGCCCAAAGACACTCATTGAGCCTTCAGGGTGCGCACCCTGCCTTGGGACAGGCGAAGGCAGAAACATCCGTGACTTTGTAAAACCTACCAATCACACATCACAACCACACTCTTTTACAGCAAACCTGCAGTGCCAGGATCAAGCTAGGCATCAGGTGACCGTCTTTGCTCCCACAAGACACAGAGGAATTTTTATACAGCAGAGGACAAACTGAAGAGAGCTTGTTGGACTTTAGCCAAGACCAGCACTGGTTTTATTTTTCTATTATTATTTTGTTCTTTTCCCCATTATTGGTTGCTTGTTTTGGTTGTTTTTGATTTTTTATTTCTATTTCATTATTATCATTTTCTAGTTTTTTGGGTTTTTTTTAAAGATTTTTTTAATTGGGGAATTGGGGGAGGGGAACAGCGTTGGGGAACCAGGGAAGAGGAACAGACAAGTTGCTGTCTTTTTGTTCTTCAGTGTAGTTGCGGAGGATGTTGCTTCACTGGCCCATGTTGGTATCGTCATTGCGCTCTTCCCGGATGAGGCAGATCAGTTGCCGGCCTCTGGATGGTCGCTCACCGCAGCTATTGGCAGTTCTCGCTGGCTGCCGGCCACTCACGCTGGCTGCCGGTCACTCAGTGTAGCCTATGCAGCCCACTGCAGCAGGGGCTGTAGCCTACACCATCGCCGACGCTTGCACAGCCCAGCTCCAGGTGGAGCTGTTGTTAGCTGTAGAGGGCAGTGTCACTGGCCCTCACATGTGGGATCCGAACCGGGGCCGCTGGAATCCCAAAACCAGCTCTTTACCAATGTGCCACTCGGCCGGCCCTCATTTTCTAGTTTTTAATATAAACATATATATGGGTGTATATAGGTGAATATATGTCCACATATATGGGTGTGTAGACATATATATATATATATTTTTTTTTTTTTTTTTTTTTTTTTTTTTTTTTTTGAGGGCAGTATCACTGGCCCTCATGTGTGGGACCGAACCCGGGCCGCTGGCTTCCCAGGCCAGCGCTTAACCACCACGCCACTTGGCCAGCCCTATATATATTTTTTTTCATTCTTTTTCTTTTTTTCCCACTCTCACTTTCTCCCTTCTTTTGTTCATTCTTCTCACCACTATATTTTTCCTCCTTTCCTTTTTTCTGCAAATTTTATTTTATTTTATTTTTATATTTTTTTCTTTGGTATAGCTATTTGGGGTCTTGTGTTTATTCTATCTTTTATTTTATGATATTATATTGTATTTTGTTTTCTCTTCTGTTCTTTTTTGTGTGTGGTTGTTGTTTTGTTTTTGTTTGTTTTCTTCTTTTGTATGTTTGATATTTCTGTACAAGTTGACTGTAGGTTGATGGTTTTTTTTTTTTTTTTTTTTTTACATGTGAGAGCATTTGGTTTCCTTTGGTGACTGTGGTGGTTGTACTTGTTGATCTGTTTTGCTCTAAAATTGCTTTGCAACTGGGCCCACACAAAGAGACACAACAAGCATCATACCCACAGGCCAACTTTAGATATAACCAGAGCATTTCTGGGTTTGACATACAAGAGTCACACCCAAAATGATGTCAATACAGGTGCAAGGGCCCAAATGGTCCAATCCTCATCAGAGGGGTCAACCCTCACACAGCAGCTCATAAACTGTGGATACTGCTGATCCTCACAGCTAAACAGTCTGGGAGTCAATCCCACCTACTGACAAGCCAAAAGTAATCAAAGCTAAACTTTAACAAGTGAAGACGCACAACACAAGGAACACCTCAGATATATACATGCACAAGGGAATAGGGAGACTGAATAATTCAAATATAAAGGACACATATCATATAAGTTTACCCAGAAAAGACTGAGAGACCTAGGGGATCTATCTGTTATATCCAAGACAGCACAAAGTGTAAAACAGAATGGGGAGACAAAGAAATAAAACCCAAATAAAACAACAGAAGAAACCTCCTGAATCAGTGGAACTAGAGGGAATAGAGGTAAACAACCTATCAGAGACAGAGTTCAGAACACTGATTATTAGAATGTTTGAAGAAATTAATGAAAATATAAAGAAGATTAGAAAAATCATGAAAAACAACCAGCTAAAACTTAAGAATGCAATTACTGAATTAAATAACAAATTCGATGAAATCACTAGCAGATTGGACAAAGCAGAAAATCAAATCAGTGACTTAGAAGACAAGATAGCTGAGATCACCCAAGCAGAATAACAAAAAGAAAAAAGAATGAGAAACATTTAAAATAGTATAGGAGAGCAGGGAGACAACATCAAATGAAAAAAACCTACAGATCATTGGAATACCAGAAGGAGAAGAGAGGGATCAAGGGATTGAGAACATATTTGAAGTAATAATGTCTGAAAACTTCCCTAACCTGGCTAAAAGCCTAGGAAGTGCAGAGAGTTCCAACCAGGATGATCCCATACAGGCCCACACCAGGACACATTATAGTGAAAATGGCAAGGGTTAAGGACAAAGACAGAATCCTTAAAGCAGCAAGGGAAAGGCAGCAAGTTACTTACAAGGACACCCCCATAAGATTATTAGCCAACTTTTCTTCAGAAACGTTGCAGGCCAGAAGGGAGTAGCAAGAGGTTTTCAAAGTGATGAAAAATAAAGGCCTACAACCCAGATTGCTGTATCCAGCATGGTTATCATTTAAAATTGAAGGGCAGATAAAGAGCTTCCCAGAAAAGAATAAGTTAAGGGAATTCATTACTACCAAACCTGCTTTCAGGAAATGTTAAAAGGGCTTCTTTAAGCAAAAGAGAAAAACAACCTAACTAAGGAAGACTAGGAACACAAATAACAAAATGTCAATAACTACGCACCTATCAATAATCACATTAAATGTAAATGGATTAAATGCTCCAATCAAAAGACATAGGGTGGCTGAATGGATAAGAAAGCAAGACTCCTGCATATGCTGTACACAAGATATACACCTCAGATCAAAAGACACATACAGGCTGAAAGTACAGGGATGGAGTAAAGTATTTCATGCAAATGGAACTGAGAAAAAAGCTGGAATAGCGATACTCATATCAGATAAAATGGACTTTAAATTGAAGAAAATAATAAAGGACAAAGAAGGGCACTTCATAATAATAAAGGGATCGATCCAACAAGAGGACATAACCCTAGTAAACATCTATGCACCTAACATAGGAGCTCCTAAATATATAAAACAGATATTATCAGACAAAAAGACAGAGATCAACAGTAACACTATGATAGTGGGGGGACTTCAACACCCCGCTGTCACCAATGGAGAGATCCTCCAGAGAGAAAATCAATGCAGAAACAGCGACCTTAAATGATACATTAGACCAGGTGGATTTAACAGACATTTTCAGAACATTTCACCCCAAAGCTACAGAACATACATTCTTCTCAAGTGTACATGGAATATTTTCTAAGATAGACCACATGTTAGGCTACAAAACAAGTCTCAATAAATTTAAGAAGATTGAAATCATTTCAAGTGTCTTCTCTGACCACAATGCTATGAAATTAGAAATCAATTATGAGAAGAAACCCAGAAAGCTGTCAAATAAATGGAGGGTAAATAACATGCTACTAAATAGCGAGTGGGTCACAAATGATATCAAGCAGGAGACAAACGAGACAAATGAAAATGAAAACAACACGACCCAAAATCTCTGGGATGCTGCGAAAGCAGTCCTAAGAGGGAAGTTTATAGCAGTGCAGGCCTACCTAAAGAAGGAAGAAAAATCTCAAATCAACAGGTTATCCTTACACCTCGGGGAACTGGAAAAAGGGCAGCAAAAGGGGAGTACAAGAAAGGAGATAATAAAGACCATAGTGGTAATAAATGATATAGAGAACAGAAAAACAATACAAAAGATCAATGAAGCCAAGAGCTGGTTTTCTGAGAAGATAAACAAAATTGACACACCTCTAGCAAGGCTCATCAAAAAAAAAAAAAGAAAGAAAAGAAAAAAGAGAGAGGACTCAAATTAGTAAAATCAGGAATGAAAGAGGGGAAATGACTACAGACATCAAGAAATACAAAAAATTCTAAGAAATTACAATAAGCAACTATATGCCAACAAATTTGGCAATCTGGAAGAAATGGATAGTTTTCTAGAAGCATACAAACTTCCAAAGTTAACTCAAGAAGAAACGGAAAATCTGAATAGCCTGATTACTACCAAGGAAACTGAATCAGTAATCGACAAGTTCCCAACAAACAAAAGCCCTGGACCAGATGGCTTCACAAGTGAATTTTATCAAACATTCAAAAAAGAACTATCACCTATTCTTCTCAAACTATTCCAAAAAATCCAGAGGGAGGGAAGCCTCCCAAATTCTTTTTATGAACCCACTATCACCCTGATTCCAAAACCAGATAAAGACAGCACAAAACAGGAAAACTACAGGCTAATATCCCTGATGAATATAGATGCAAAAATTCTCAATAAACTATTAGCAAACAGAATTCAGCAATATATTAAGAAGATCATACATCATGATCAAGTGAGATTCATCCCTAGTACACAAGGCTGGTTCAACATCCGTAAATCAATTAATGTGATACACCACATCAACAAAATGAAGAATAAAAATCACATGGTCATATCAATAGATGCAGAAAAAGCATTCAACAAAATCCAACAGCCATTTATGTTGAAAACCCTTAGCAAGGGCTGGCCGAGTGGCCCAGTGGTTAACCGCTGCCTTGGGAAGCCAGCGGCCCCAGTTTGGTCCCACATATGAGGGCCAGTGACACTGCCCTCAAAAAAAAAAACCCTTAGCAAAGTGGGAATACAGGGATTATATCTCAACATAATAAAGGCCATATATGATAAACCTACAGCTAACATCATACTCAATGGGGAAAAACTAAAACCATTCTTTTTAAGATTAGGAACAAGACAAGGCTGTCCACTTTTTCCTCTTTTATTCAACATAGTTCTGGAAGTTCTAGCCTCAACCATCAGACAAGAAAAAGAAATAAAAGGCATCCAAATTGGCAATGAAAAAGTACAATTGTCATTATATGCAGATGACATGATACTATATAGAGAGAACCCCAAAGACTCCATCAAAAAACTATTGGAGCTGATAAGACTAATTCAGTAAGGTAGCAGGATACAAAATCAATGTTCAGAAGTTAGTTGCATTTGCATATACCAATAACAAACTAACAGAAGGAGAAATTAAGAAAATTGTCCCATTTACAATTGCTTCAAGAACTATAAAATACCTAGGAATAGATTTAACCAAAGAAGTAAAATATCTGTACTCAGAAAATTATAAGACACTGAAGAAAGAAATCAAAGAAGATACAAATAAATGGAAACACCTACCATGCTCATGGATAGGAAGAATTAATATAGTTAAACTGTCCATACTGCCTAAAGCAATATATAGATTCAATGAAATTCCTATCAAACTACCAAGGGCATTTTTCACAGAAATAGAAAATATAATCCTAAAATTTATATGGAACCATAAAAGACCCCTAATAGCCATGGCAATCCTGAGAAATACAAACAAAGTCGGAGGTATCACACTACGAGACACCAAAATATACTACAAGGCTACAGTAATCAAAAAAGTATGGTATTGGCATATAAACAGGCACATAGATCAGTGGAACAGAATAGAGGGCCCAGAAATAAATCCAGGCATATACGGACAGTTAATCTATGACAATGGAAGCAAGAATTTACATTGGAGTAAAGATAGTCTATTTAATAAATGGTGCTGGGAAAATTGGACTAACACATGCAAAAAAATGAAACTGGACCACCTCCTTAAGTCATATACAAGAACAAATTCAAAATGGATTAAGGACTTAAATGTAAGACCATAAAACTCCTAAAAGACAATATAGGGAGTAAATTTGCAGACATTACCCTGAGCAATATTTTTACTGATACAATCCCGCAGGCAAGGGAAATAAAAGAAAAAAATGAACATGTGGGATTATATCAAACTTAAAAGTTTTTTCACAACAAAGCTAAACCATCAGTAAAACAAAAAGGAAGCCTACTGAATGGGAGAATATATTTGTCAACGATATATCTGATAAGGGGTTAATATCCAAAATTTGTAAAACACTCATGAAACTCAACACTAAAAAAACAAACAACCCAATTAAAAAATGGGCAGAGGAAATGAAGAGACATTTCTCTAAAGAGGACATAGAGATGTCCAGCAGGCATATGAAAAAATGTTCAACCTCACTGGTCATTAGGGAAATGCAAATAAAAACCACAATGAGATACCACCTCATTCTGGTCAGAATGGCTATCATCAATAAATGAATAAACAACAAGTGCTGCTGAGGCTGTGGGGAAATGGGGACCCTGCTGCACTGTTGGTGGGATTACAGATTGGTGCAACCACTATGGAAGTCAGTATGGAGGTATCTCAAAAAACTGGAAATGAAACTACCTTTTGACCCAGCAATTCCACTCCTAGGTATTTATCCTGAAAAACCCAAGACACTAATTCAAAAAAATATATGCACCCTATGATCGTTGCAGCGCTGTTTACAATAGCCAAGACTTGGAAACAATCTTAATGCCCATCAGTAGATGACTGGATTAAGAAACTGTGGTACATTTACACAATGGAATATCATGCAGCTATAAGGAAAAAAGAAATTGTACCATTTGCAACGATATGGATGGACCTAGAGAACATTATGCTAAGTGAAATAAGTCAGTCAGAGAAAGACAAATACCATATGATCTCACTTATATGTGTAATCTAAAGAACTGAATAAACAAGCAATATAAACAGAAATAGTCTTAGAGACACAAAGGAAAAACTGATGAGGGCTAGATGGGACGGGGGTGGACATGAGGGAGAAGGGGAAGGGACGAGGCAACATAAACTGGTAATACAATACTAACGCAGAGACAGAAGAGACAATTTAGAGAATATAATCAATAATGTTGTAAATATTTCTTTAGCGGACCAGATGGAACTCATGTCTTGTCAGAGAGACCACTTCATCAATGGTGTAGTGGCCTTACCACTGCACTGTACATCTGAAACTGCCACTAATTAATATTAGATGTTACTATAATTTAACACATTTATAGTCATGGGATGTGGAATATAGTGTGGGGATGTAGTCAATGGAATTGTAATAGCTATGTATGATATTGGGGGTGAGGGGACAGGGGAGAGAGGTGGGGGTAGTCATTTTGTAAGGGGTGAAAAAGATAACTATTGCATAGTTTTTTACATCTGTAACTATTAATAATAATAAAAAATAAAATAAAATGATTATTGATAAGTTAAAAAAAAAAGACAACCAGAAATGCATAACTAATTATCGGAGTACTATTAGGTAGTACACTAGCTGTCTTGTAAAGCTTTAGTGATAATTGGGTGAAATTTAAATTTTTCAATGCAACTCAAGAAGAAAAAATAATACCAAAGGGAGGTATTATAGAAAGGCTTATTGTATTTAATATATTTCAAGGGGTTTATTTCCTCATCACCAAACAAGAAAACTATTTAATAGAGATATTTAGGAAAAATACAGGCAATTTGATAAGTGATTGATTTTTAAGGTATCTTCCAGTTCTGATATTATCATTCCATGATCCTGTTTCCTGAATTGTATTGTTTTTATTACACTTGGCTAAGCTACTTTAGACACTTCTCCAATAATATACAGGGTATTTTTAATGTCTGATAAATTTACATACTACCATCAAGGACAGCTGGAATGTATAAATCATAAAATACACTTTCTATGTTGCCAGACTATATGGACACCCTGTATATTCTTTTTTTTTTCTTTTTTGAGGGCAGTGTCACTGGCCCTCGTATGTGGGACCCGAACTGGGGCCGCTGGCTGCCTAAGGCAGCGCTTAACCACCGCGTCACTCGGTGGGCCCTGTACATTCTTTATTGATCTGTGAAAAGAAATTCTATGTGGAATACACACACACACACACACGCACAGATAAACACACACACACTACTCAGGACTCATGAATATAAATATTCAGCATGATAGAGGAAGCAGGAGCTTTTTGAGGGCAGATGGTCAATGGGGCACTTTCTAGGGTTACAGTATGGGACACTAGTATACCTGAAAATCTGGGTAGAGGAGCCCTTTACTTGTAAGAGTAATTATTTGCCTAAGAGAAATTATTTGAATGAAGACAATGATGCCTTCCTCATTTCACCTTCCTAATCCTGTATCTGCATAAACAGGATTCTTTTCTCAAACCTAGACTATAGACATTTCTCCAAAGAGGATGTATGAATGGCCAATAGACATGAATAAAAGCTCAACATCACTAATCATCAGAGAAATGCAAATAAAAACCACAATGAGATATCACCTCACACCAGTTAGAATGGCTATCATCAACAAATCAAATCATAACAAGTGTTAGAGATGTTGTGGAGAAAAAGGAACTCTCATACACTGTTGATGGGAATGTGAAGGTTCTTCAAAAAATTAAAAATAGAACAACCATATCACCCAGCAATCCCTCTCCTGGGTATCTACCCCAAAAATCTGAAAACATTTATCTGTAAAGATATATGTGCTCTGATGTTCATCGCAGCTTTATTTACAGTGGCCAAGATATGGTAGCAACCAGAGTCCTTCGATAGCTGATTAGATAAAGAATATGTAGTATATATAAACAATGGAATACTACTCTACCATGAGAAAAGATGAAATAGTGCCTTTTGTGACAACACAGATGGATCTTGAGATTATAATGCCAAGTGAAGTAAGTCAGACAAAAAAAGTCAAGGACCATATGATTTCACTCGTATGTGCAATATAAAACTGTAAACAATGAAGGAACAAGACAAACAAAAACTCATAGACACAGACAATAGTTTAGTGGTTACCAGAGGGTAAGGGGCGAGGGGGAATGGTAGATGAGGATAAAAGGAATCAAATATATGGTGATGGAAGAACTGAATGGGTGGTGAACAATGTGATATATAGATGATGTACTACAGAATTGTACACCTGAAACCTATGTAACTTTACTAACAATTGTCATCCCCAATAAATTTTAATTTAAAAAAAAACAAAGAAAAGGAAAATTTCTGAGGAGTTTATCCATACCAGACACCCAACTTGATCAGAACTGTGAGGCCAGTTTCATATGTTCTGCAGCAAGTTCCTCTGCATAAATGATGGCTCTGGACACATGCCATGCAACAACACTAGGATCTCTCCCAAAATACATAATTGTTTATGTCTACATCCTAAAGCATAAGATTGAGTGCAACCGTTTTTGATAGGTATGTGAGTAAATTTTAGCATATGCACTGAGGAGGTAAATTGGATGGTAGAGGCCATTCCATCTGAGGAAATAATAAAACCAATTCCTGTGCTACAATCCACATGGCACAGCAGAGAAAGAGCCATTTGCTGATGGTCACATGTAATGAACATAAGTGATGCTTGGGATATAAACTTCTGAAAGTCATTTATAAAGGCACGCTAATTTGAAAAGTTATAAGACTATTAAGAAAAGATTCATTGGTCTATGACTAATAGTAGAAAATGAAATGATGAGAGTAGACATGAAATTACACAGGGGAAAACAAAGGACTCAAATAAAATAAGAGGTTCAAGCACACAAACTTGACATTTACTAACTCTAAACAAAATATACAGGAAATAATACTGTAGTGGAGGCTGACTGAAATTGTGAAAGTCACATTAGAAAGGAGGAAAGATTGGTATTTGGAAAGAAAAAAAGAGAGGTGGGATGGAGAAATTCATATGATCTAACAACTATTATGGGTCAGAAAGTGATTAAAAAATAAAAATTATAGAAGGGGATTACTAGAAATGTTAAATTACACAGAGATGTTTAATAGAAGGAGAATTGCAACGGCCTTTTCCTTTGGTATTTAAGAAGCGATTGTTATTTGTAATGAGAAGAATATATTCTAACAATACCTATGCTACATATTGTTTTATATTCTGTCATCTTTCTTTTGAGAGATGCATTCTTGTTGGCAATTTGGGTCTATAAACAGAAATGACTTTTGAGATGTAAATTTAATAGTACAGATAAGGAACTGTGAAATCTTGGACACAGGAAATAGATAGCCGATTTCTTGTTGTTTAGAAAGATTTATAAGCATACTTGGTTTGTCCTTTGTATTATTCTCCTCATCCAAAATGATCACCATTTATGTCCATTTTGGTCACATGAATATATTTGACATTTCTTGTCTCATTTCCACACTGAATCTGTCATCATTTCTTACCTATATTACTGTAGTAGTCCCCAAACAAGTATGTCTACAATTTTACCTCATTATAATCAAATCTCTAAGAACTTCCAGAATTATCTTTCTGAAATAAATCTAAATATATTTAATTAAAATCTTTAAGTGGTTGGCTTCAAACTACTGCAACACACAAAGCCCTTAAGTATATATTCTAGCTCCACAGAATCATGGAAATCTGAGCAACTCTATTATAACATTAGTTGTACATTCTTCATTTCTCTACATTTTTGTCTTTTCTACCTTCTGTAGTTAGATATTAGGTGTCTTTCAGTCCTGTTTCCTTATGGTTTAAATAATACCTGACATATGTAACAATGCATCATTTTTGACGGTTTGAATATATAGGTACATAAAAACCTGTAAGGACATTTACTCTTGACTACCTGGCAATATATTATTTAAATAAAATTGTAAGATTAATTGAATGAGCACTGAAAAAGTCATGCTTTATAAATTGCCTATTGTACATATTTTTGTTCAAAGTCTATAGACCTCCATACAATTTTGAATTATAAATATATGCCTTACTTATTCTTTACTTCATCTTTGCAGTGTGTGTGGGGGGGCGAAGGCATCATCATCCCTTTTAAACTATATTCCTCCTGGAACGTGGGCTTTATTTATTTATTTATTTATTTATTTATTTATTTATTTATTTATTTATTTATTTATTTTGGAACATGGGCTTTAACACACACACATTTTTATCCAGGTTCTAGTCAGTGGGTTAATTTAGCTGAAGCCCCACTTGGGGCTGTGCCATGTAGCTCTGTCCCTGGGGAGAATTTGGAACTGCAGTAGCAGCTCCAAATAAGGAAAAGGCACTTCCTCAGATCTTTCTATCCACCATACCACAACT
Organism: Aselliscus stoliczkanus; assembly: GCA_033961575.1. Classification (NCBI taxonomy): domain Eukaryota; kingdom Metazoa; phylum Chordata; class Mammalia; order Chiroptera; family Hipposideridae; genus Aselliscus; species Aselliscus stoliczkanus. The sequence goes on along the minus strand of CM066731.1, from coordinate 133,244,383 downwards.
TCCAAACAATTAAGGGATAAAGCAGCTCAGAATCATTTTGCCTAAAATGTACAGGCATAGATAGCTCTCTCCTCATGCTCTAAAGACACGGTGTTCTTTCAGGATTGTAAGCAGACCGATTGAAAGTCAAAAGATCACAGTCCCATCTGGTTACCACTTCCTCCATTCATACCATTCACAGAATGAATATTTAATCCCTTTTATTTTGTTACATTCATTGTTATTTAGCTAGACATAATTAAAGAATAGAAAAATTAAATTTATAGGTAATTTCCACTGATTATATCAGTAGCTACAAACCTCCAATAAGCAACTTTATTAGTTCTCATAACTTTCCCAGTTAACTTTCCTAGGCAGATGCCTCATAACAGGATTCGATAAATTACCAGGAACATTAGTGATTCCTGGTACGACTACCCAGAATGCTCATGGAATTCATCCTTCTAAATTTTTTAGGGGTTAAGGAATAAAACAGTAACACAGATGATTGCAGTCAATTAAATATAAATTTAAAATATATAATGTGCATATAGCAAACACTGAAAAGAAAGTATGGTAGTTTCTCAAAAAACTAAAAATAGAACTACCATATGACCCAGCAATCCCACTTGTGAGTATTTATCCAAAAGAATTGAAAGCAGAGTCTTGAAGAGATATTTGCACACCATGTTCACAGTAGCATCATTCACAACAGCCAAGAGGCAGAAGCAAACCAAATGTCCATTGTCAGATGAAGGGATAAACAAAATGTGGTATACACATACAATGGAATATTATTCAGCATTAAAATGAAAGGAAATCCTGTCACGTGTTACAATATGGATGAACTCTGATGACATTATGCTATGTTAAAGAAAGTAATCACAGAAAGACAAACTCATAGAGACAGAAAAAAGAATGGTGGTAACCAGGAGCTTAAGGAAAGGAAGAAATGATTTGTATAGGGCTTCAGTTTTGCAAGATATAGAAGTTCTGGTGAGATTTTACACAACAATGTGAATATAATTAACACTACTGAATTGCACTTAATGGTTAAAATGGAAATTTTTTTATGTACTTCATAATGTAATTAAAAGTAAAAAATAGTATATACATATTAATATATAAAACACAAAAAAATCCACAAATTATAAAATATTAGAATTGAATAGGACTTCAAATATCATTTAATGCAACATTTGTCATTCTCACATATGACACAACTGACAGTGGACAGAATGTGCTTTGCAGAAGAGCACATGGCATTTTAGTGGATAAATTAGGTAACAGAATCAGGTTTCTTGCATTGGTGTAGAGCTCTTTATACTTCACTAAGATGACATTTCCTTCTTTTAGGTATTTTTTTATATTAGCATCAAACAAGTATTGTGTAGCTTTCTGTTTAAAATAGTGTTTCTGGCACATTAAATATATTTTATTTAATTCTTTTTGTTTCTTATGTGAAAATATTTGTATAATATCTACACTAATTTTTCTATTCTTTATGTGTAATGTGAAAATCAGTTATTTTTGCCATAGCAATTTTGCAAAAACATTCATTGCTTTTTTGGACATATGTTCTAAGTTAATGTTTTTTCCACTTTTTTGGCATAATTCATAAGAAAATGAGCTCCATCATGTCAGGTGTTTACCTAGTAAAGCTCGTATTCTACTCTTCTCCCTAACTGCAACAGAGATAATTCAATACAGCAATTTTAAATTTGTACTGCAGAGAAAAGAAAAAGAAGAAATCTTCCCCTATGAAAGAAAGTATCACAATACTCATAAATCACAAAAAGTAAGAGTACTATAAAATTTGATTGGATTTGGATTTATAAAGCAGCTGTTATTAACAAGAACAATAAGTCCTTGACCTAAGGCTAATCAGGAGATTAACTAAAATAAAATCTTAAGGTTTTATAACATGTTTCTAAGATCTGTAAGATGGATAGATAGATAAATTTAATTTTAGGATTACTTACAATACAATTATTATTCATATTATGAAATTTCCCTTTTGTACTACTTAATTGATATCTTTTCTATTCAATTAGCTTGTCAAGTCATAAATGGGAAGCACTGTAGACTCCACAAAGTAGGGAATGTATGGAATGGATAAGTATAAAGGATCTTACTGCCATTTCTTCCTGCCTTGACTTTCAAAGATTTTTTAAAATGCGTTTCTCAATTAAACATTAAACATACTGTTAAGGTATTATCTATCAACCAGAGATTTCCCTCCTTTCCTCCCTCCCTCCCTTTTTTCCTTCCTTCCTTCCTTCCTTCCTTCCTTCCTTCCTTCCTTCCTTCCTTCCTTCCTTCCTTCCTTCTCATTAATAGAATAAGACAGTATAGAAATATGAAGCCTAAAAGGAGATGCTTTTGTTTTTGAGAAACTTGCACTTATTACAGAGATCCCTGCAGATGGAATTAATATCAGTTTTGGGTGGAACCAGTGCTGTTTCATTTAGGCTACTCTTAAGGGGCCAAAAGGAGTAGGAAGATTTATAACTATTAAACATGGCCTTTAACAAGTTAATACTTATGAAAAGTAGTGTAGCTCCATTAGGAAACATATGAAATTTTATAATTAAATATAATTAAAATTTAACTGAAAAATACCTATAAAATGATGGTGTTGGTTCACATTTTAATTAGAAACTTGATTTGTATTTTAATAAAATGGAAAATTCCACAGAAGTTATCTTTTTTCATAGATCCAAGCAAGGGTGAGAAAGGCTGGGGTAGTCAAGGGTGAATCCAGATACAAATAAGTGCCAGATCAGGGAGAGAAGAGAAAATTATCACAAAATAATACAATAGTACAATTTTTTTTCAATATGAGTCTCCAAATTCTTTGGTCACTTTTTTTTTTCTTCAATATCCAAACAAACATGACCTCAGAATCTATCACTGTTGACTGCTTTTCTTCTCAGAGCATGGGTATTGACTTCATTTATTTTCTAAATTTTACCTCTGAAGTGTAACTTAATTTACAAATATGAGATTTTCCTCAATGACCATCACAAGTACCAGTCACAGGAATTTCCTAACTGTGTCTCTTAGAAATCAGTCTTCCACCACGATTTAGAAAAATATTTTTTCTCCATTGTTTCTCTCTTTTTAAAATGAAATTCAGGGTCCCAACCCCTGGCATCTCTTCCATGTTTAGTGGTAAAATGCCTTTTCACAATATAATAATCTTTGTATTATTTACAAATCTTTGTATTTGTATGTTGTCCTCAATGGTAACAGCTTATTACCTGACTAAACATTAATTAAACAATAAAAACATCTAAATATGTAAATATGTATCAGTGGGTTGTTTCAAAGATTCAGGATTTGCCAAAGGCTAATAAGTAGATCTCAGACTCATATTTACAAAATTAAAATGATTCATAGATGTATAGTGGTCTCTGATGTCAAGACCAATTTAAGCTTCCATTATAAGACATACAAAGTATACAAATGTACACAGGCATAATTATTCTCATCACTATCCCTGATAAGTAAAATAAATCATTTCACAGAATATTTCAAAAATGTAAGTATGTTAAGAAAATATGAAAAGAAGAAAAAACGCTATAGGAAGGCAATAGATTTAAAAGGGCAGACTATATTATAATCATTCATAAAGCATGTTCTCTAAATCCAAAGGTTCTCTGCTAACTCAGTTAAAAGTTCACTGAAGACAATTTACAAGTGATAAAATTATTAAAGACAAGAAAAACAAAAAAGATTCAGCTTTTGGGGAATACCACATGTGTTCGAAGTTGCTGTCCCTATGTGTTGTTCATATGGGTCATAATGAGATTAAGATTTCTTATTCGCCAAATATTTTTTCAATGTGAGAAGAGGACTTAATCTCTGGTGCATCACTTCAGATTTGGTCATTCTTGCAGTGACCTGCTTCTTGGTCTCTTTCAAGGAAGCCTACGTTAGACAAACAGTTCAGGTCCTAAGGTCAGGAGCAGGAGCAGCAGTAGTAGCTACACTCTGTACATAGACTATGCCTGCAGACCTTCGGATAATAATCCGAATCTAGTACAAGACACCTCCCTAATCAGCCTCCTTGGCTTTTGTTCCTCTAGTCGCTTCTATTACACTATACTCATTCCCACTTGACATAGTTCCCACCTTTTGAAGTATTCTCTTTACTGTGTATACTGTTCTTATTTAATTTCTTGTTTCCCCCATTCTCTCATGCTAGATAAGGCCATTTGTTATATGGTTGTATGTACGTCTGTGTCATGAATTCACAATATGCATGATTGCTGGAACAGTATGTGAGTCTCTAATTTAAATGTATACTCAAGTGCAAGTACCATGCCTTCTTTGTTCTCAGTTGAATCCTTTGCATATTACATATATTAGTTATCTAGCATATAAGATATTTAATGAACATTTGTTGAAAGCATTGATGAAACCACTGTAGTGGTTAGGGCATTTAGAGTAAAGATTAGGACTCAAATTTTATTTATTTTTATTTTATTTTAATCTACCCACTTATTTATTTATTTGTTTTTATTTTTTTTTGGGGGGGCAGTATCACTGGCTCTCATATGTGGGACACGAACCGGGGCCGCTGGCATCCCAAGCCAGCTCTTAACTACCGCGCCACTCCACCGGCCAGGACTCAAATTTTAAAAAACAGTTGGAGAAACAGAAACTCAGGAAAGAATATAGATTTAATAATTTTCCATCATTCTATCTCTAGATTGAGATTCCAAACCAAGATTGTCAGAAGATGGTATATGAATTCAGTCTAATTAAATGTTTTGTAAGACTAAAGTTATTTTTTTAAAAAGGAAGGCTCATAATTAATCACTCAAAGATTTAGGGAATCTGGGGTAAGCTCAATACTGACTGACATTTTAAGAACACTACCTTTAGATGGGCCTTAGTTTTATTTATAACTCAAGAAGAAAAATAGAAACTGATACACAGTGGTATTTTTTGAAAAAAGCCAATTAAAAATAAACATATTAAACTCTAATATGCTTAATTAATGTGCTATCAGTTTGATAAAGAATTGACTTCCTATTGCCATCTTTCTTCTTCAGGTGACAATAATGATCTTATAATTTTTAATAAAGTATTTTTTTTACTCATACTGACATCTGTGATGAATATAAAAGATAATGAAGAGATAGGCTATATGAAATCCCTTGCTTGAATCTAACTTAATTGGAAACAATTTATAAGTCAAACAAAATTAAAAAAAAAAAATGAGTGAAAAGAGAGCATGAAGGTTGTTGAAAGAGCAGAAAGGGGAAAAAAACCAATAATTGCAGAAATAGTCTAGTTATATTCATATGAACCTATAAAACTGAACTTCTGAAATTAATACTTATAAAAAGAAATAGAGCTACATGTGAATATTTCCAATTTCTTAACTTGACCTGCTCTTTTGGGGCAAAATTTTGTACTTAATTTTATAAAATTGAAGATAAATTTTAATTTTTTAAAGCTTCATACATCTTCTGTAAATATCCCCATGAAATGCATACCCCATTAAGAAATGTGAAGAGTTGGTGATTACACTCTTTTTCTTTATTATCCTCTTCACACAGGTGCATTTTATCAGGGCCGTGACTCACATCAAGTACTTTCTTATAATTTTTGTAAAATAACCCTTACTTGATACAGTGTTTCTAAAAGCATAGACGTGCTCACCATGTGCTAGATATTTAGAATACAGAAATGAAAGAGCAAGATCTAAAGGCATGTGAGAACATGACTATACGAATTACAATAAACTGGTGGTAAACTCATACAACCTCATGTTGGTATGGATTTCTGATTAATCCCCCTCTGAAAAATGGTTATGAGCATTATTTTGTAACAAATTCAATTCCCTATTCTTTTAAGAAATCCCTTTTAATTTGGTAATGTACTAATAATCAAATATAAAACAATATGGTCTATGGATCTTTAGTATATAATGTAGTAGAAATGCTATGAAACTGTGCTGAGACTACAGATATCTGATTCTGAGAGCAGTATATGGGCTGTCACTAGGATTCTTAGGTCTCTCTTTAGTTAGATAGATAGGTGATAGATAGATAGATAGATAGATAGATAGATAGATAGATAGATGATAGATGATAGATAAAACAATTTTATGAATGGGAAAAATTCACATACCTATTTCTTATATGAGACACATTTAAAACACTAAGGGCAAAAACATTGACTATAAAATTATTGAAAAAGATATACAAGGCTAATATTAAAACCTAGTAGTTATATCAATATCAGATGAAATAGACTAGGAAAAACTAAATGTGAAAAATCAATCAACATGTGAAAGGATCTTAGTAACAGAGAAATATAGACTAAAATCACCACGAAATCTGTGCTCAACACTCCCTCCCCCCAAATCTCACCCCCATTCCTAGCCCTTGCCACTCAACATTACACTAGCAAAGTAACAAGGTCTGTAAGTACCACTTATTTGTGAGGATGCAGAGCATCAGAATTGTGGTGGGAAAATAGATTAATACCAGCACTTGGAAAACAACTGGTAAAGTAGAAAATGAACATACACCATGTATTTTCAGTTCTATTTATTCCAGAGAAATCCTTGCACTTGTGTGATGCTAGACATATAAAGAACATACTCTGTGTTGTTCATAATCGCAACAAATGTTAAGCACCCAAATATCCAAATGTCCAATGACAGCAGAATAGATAAAAATACTGTGAGTTTTTTGTACTAGTGCTATGGAATATACTACAGCAATGAAAATAAATGAAAAGTGAGGTACAGGCATCATTTTAGAGGAGCTAGGATTTAATAATCTAAAAATAAATTGTAAGAGAACACAAAATTATTTCATACTTGTTTGTTACAAATTAAAAAGTACATGCTGTATATGTGACAGTATGATAAACATTTTGAATAAAGGAAAGGAATAATAAACAGAAAGTTATGTTTGCTATTCCTGGAGAGGAAGGAGAAAGGAGATGAAAATGGAGACTGGCACATGGTAAATATGCTAAACTGATATAGAATATTTATAATGTTCACTCCCTCATATAGAGTGTTGAATGGAAATGTTAGTTTTCTTATTCTTCTTTAAATAATGTATGCATTTATATATTCTTTTATGTTCAATAATAAATATTTATGAAGAATTTATAAAGACATATATAAATACTCAATGATTAAAAGAGTCAACGGTCAGATAGATTATTGATGGAAGGACGTATTTCAAACTCTGTTCTCAAGAAATTTAACATTATGTCTCCAATATGGGCACTGGGAAGAGAATTATTAAAATCCTTTTCTAGCAGATATCATCCTGGCCTTAAGAGTATCTTTCTCCAATACAGATTTCTATTCTTAATATGGTATCAAAATACAGTTTGCTCTTGTAAAATGTTGGCAGTACGACTTTTTCCTAGAGCCTGACCCCAGTCTCTGTACTATCATGTTTTCCAGTCTGAAAAAATTTTAATGAAATCTTACAGATTAAAAACATTAACAATAACAAGTAACAGCAAACTTGAAAATAGTTTTAACTTTTGACTATAGATGACAGAAATAAACATATTAAGAATATAGAGTTTTGTAAAATCTCCCTAGAAAAATACATTGTTTTTGGCAACTCAGGTAAGTAATTATCTTGTAAAATAAAATTTTATAGTGATATTTAAAGGGGTTTTCCTACTTGAATTCTTTTACAAGTTGCTAATTGTAATTTTGGATGGATGGTTTAGCATTTAAAATTGAACGTAAGTTAGTTTATGAAATCAATTACTCCCACAGTCGCTTTTTTAATGTACAGCTTTACTCTAGTAGGTGACTTAGATGATATAAAGTACTTGGAAACAACAAATATATACAAAAATTCTAATAAAGCAAGATTTCCTGTGGGCCCCCATATCTGTCATACACAGCTCCTGCTAAAAAATGCAGCCTCAATGAGATGATTTTTCTCTCTTTTTACCACCTTGCAACATACTTAAATATGCAACGATTTTTTAATCTCTACCTCAATTTTCAAATTTAACTATATTGATACAAAATAAGCTACAACATTGACAAATTACATATATAACTTTGTATTGACTGAATTTTTAAATGTGTAAATTCAAAATAATGGACAATTTTGAGGATTTTCAGACAGAATAGTTCCTCAAGAATGCTATCATATATTTATTCATCTCCATATGCCTCTGGGAACTAACATTTTTCTTTTCCCTCTGGCAGATACTCAATAGATATTTATATTATTTTAAATTGAAAAATTTAACCATCTACACACTTACTCATGGTATGGGTATTTACATAAATTCACTTCACTTTAAATAGGACATCAATACAAACACAAAAATAAAAATAATAATTTACTTGTTAATTCAATTAAGTGAAGAGTTGGAGGAAAGATATTCAGAAAAGAGAAATGCATTATTGTATTGGTATGAACTTAAACACTTGCTTCCTTTAGCATTTGCTCATTAAGCACTTAACTGCATTAGGTGTCATGAAAATTACAGAGATTGATAATATATAGCCCTTATCCTTAATGTGCTTTCTAATTAATGAGAGACAGAAAAATAAAAATAATTATATATATATATATATATATAATTATTTTTATTTTTATATATATATATGATATAAAATATATATATATGATATATATTTGATTTATATATATATATGATATATATATGATTTATATCATATATATATATGATATAAAATAAGTACAACCAACTTTATCAACTTCTCTTTTAAGTCACAATGAAACTAAACTAAATTTGTTTCCTTGGCCTTCCATTCATTCACGCTTTTGCAGAGATGATTTGTTCCATTTATGATGACCTCATCATCTTACACAACCACCTGGTGAACAGCTCTCCATCCAATAAAAGTCCTCTGGAGAAGGAAATCCTTTTACTCCCTAGTTTGAGATGCTCTGAATGTTCTCACTGCACTTTGCATATCTTTCCCTTACTGCAATTTTTTTCTATGCCTGTATGATTGGGGACATGGATTAAGTAAATTTACCCTTTCTATCCTCTATCCTTCATGGATATTTAAAAATAATGTAAATGACTTAATCATGTAAAGACCTAAATTTCTAATAAAATAACCTCTACTAGATTCTAAATTAATCATAGAATTAAAATTGAATACTTATTTGGATGAAGGAATTTCTGCAAGTTTAAGATTTGAGGCAGACTTGACCTTACGAAATTTAATAAGAAGCAGCCTCTGATAACAGACAAAATCCCTGGATTAAATAGAAGAACTGGATTCAAGGTTAAGATACCCAAGATACTCCCAGTCTGATCTTGGACAATCTTTTAATCTCTGTAAGTATTCATTTCCTAAATGGTAAAAAGGAATAGATCTCTGCCCTACTTACAATTGAATTATTGTGATAAAAAGAAATAAATATGGTGCAGTTACTGGGCAAGTGAAGAGAATTATACAAACATAGAGTATTAATAAATTATGAAGATGGAAATTTAATATGGTATGAATATCTCAAACAAAGAGATGGCCTAGTGTCTCAGATTTCTTAAGAAAAAAAATGCAGAAAATATAAATTGAGTGAGTGAATATAGAAAAGAGTGGATGCATTTTCACTACATAGTGATAAAATGGAATTTTCCTAAGCATGAAATTTGGAGATACAATGAATATTTTATAAGTCCTTTCTGAAATTCTTCCTTTGCATAATAAACATTAGAAAGCATTTCTAGGTGTATAAATTATTTTAAAACCTAAAAAAACTCCCTCCCAATGTTCAGCACTTGTCAGCTGCAGGAAAACATAGATCTCTTACATAACTACAATCCTCGTTTGTGCAAAGTCACTTGCACTCTACAAAATGCTCTTTCCTCAAAAGACAATAGACTTACCAAGGAACAACCAAGCCTCCATAAATATTTATTTTTTAAAGACTTAGTCATTATACATTATATATAAACATTTAATAAATGCCTTCACTGGAACAGATTTGAAATAATTTAGTACCACATATTAAGTGAATAAAGATATAAAAGAATCAGGAACATAGTAGAATACTCACATATTGTAAGTAAGCAAATACTCACATATTGTAAGTAATACATTAAAATTTAGCTAGCAGACATCAAAATTTAATTTGTTTTACTTACTATTTAATCCCTAGAATCTGATATCTTACATTTAAAAAAAAAATTGGTGGGAAGTCAGAAACTTATTATTTAATATATAATCTGGTTTTAATGATAATATGTGAATCAAATATCATTGGTGATACTTGATGTGAAAGCACCTCTTGACAGTTTAGCATTTTTTTCATTTTCCTTTACTACCAAAATGAAAAGATTAGTTATGGTTACCTTTGGCACAGTTACAGGAAAAGTACAGTTTAAGCAACAAATTATCATTAAAAAATCCATATACCAATGTATATGAACTAAATTGTTGGTGTACTTTATCTAGTACCTAATACATATATTTGCAAGACATGGGTTTGAGTTTTTGCTGAACCAATATTACTTGTGATTTTGGGTAAAAGTTTTGGTGTTTCTGAACCAGAAATTTCTCATCCAAAAGGAAGTTAAAATGCTCACCTAAAGTTGTTATATTAAAACAAGTAACACCCACACATTAATTTAGAATGTATTTTAGTAATAAAAGATGGTTTCCTTATAAACAATTTTAAAACTTCTGTGCTTCTCATTGATGCTTTTAAAACAGTGCTGCCATACTTGACTTCTTCAAAGATATCCTGGACATACGAGAAATCATCCAGAAAAAATAAATGGAATTGCTTTGGCAGTTATTTTCTTGAGTGCTTTTCCTGGTTATGCATCATCAATTGTTTTGTTTGTTTGTTTGTTTTGATATCCACATTCAGTATCTCCCCACTAAGTTTTGCTCAGTTAACAATTAATTAGAATATACTCTATGCCAGGCAATATCCTAGGTCCTAGAAAATATTGAGGAAGTGGAAGAAAAAAACATAATAAAATAATGCCTGACTTCCTGGAACTTAAACAACAATGAGGGAGACAACCATCAATTAAGGAAATGACAGATAAATGTTTAGTTGCAATTATATTCAATATATGGCTATAGCTATTAAATTAAATCTTGTTTCTAATGAAATCTGACCTAGTTAGGAAGATTAGAGAAGAATTCCAGGGGACAGAATATTAGAGCTGAGGTTTACATGATATAAAGCAAGTACATAGATGAAAATGAGTGAATGATAAAGAGAGGAGCATATCAAATAGAAAGCAAAGCACATGCAAGCTTCCTGAGTCTGGGGAAGCTGTGTTGTATTTGATGAGATGAAAGGAGGTGTTGTGGCAAGAGTGGGACATGCAAAGGGAAGAACAGCCTTACAAAGGGAAAAGGTTTTCCTCTTTTACAGTTCTTTATACCATTCTAATTCAACAGTACCTCTAGTTCCTAGACCACTAATTTCTGCCAGTCATTCACTTTTCATCAAATGCTTGACTTCATTTTTGGGGCACTATGGTTCAGTTGTAATCCATATATGCCATATTCAGTTACAGCCCAATATTAGACCATCGGTATGGGGTGCCTCCTATAACTTTGGATTAAAGAGGGAAGCAAAGGTCAATTCACAGCCTCTTCTCTCTTCCTGCGCCAACAGTCCCAGTGAGCATACTGCATTTAAAATTTCCTTGGCCCTTACCTCATGATAGTAAGTGTACATTTCTGCCAGACAAAACTCATTTTTAAAACACAATAAAGTCTCTCTGCCCGCCTCTCTAAAAAGCAGATGGCAAAGATGACAAACTTGTCTCTCCAAGAAAAGAACACACACTTTTGCTTACACTTGCAGCAGGTGATCAAAGCATATGCTTTGTTTTTATATAGACGCAGACCTTCCTGAATCTCTCCTATATCCTACACACTGCTGTTTCTAGTAAATTTGATCAGATCCTTAAAACTGACTATTAATAGCTTTCAGTAAAGGCCTATGGATCCCTGTTACCCATGGAAGTAATGTTCTCTTTCTCGGTATGGGGACAGAATGAGAGGTGGCTAGTTCTACTCTTCTATATTTGCATCTTACTTCACCAGCTGGAGGAGCATGGCAATTTTAAGAGTTCTAGTGGGTTTGTGAGATCTTGCTAATTGGAAAAAAGCCCACTCTCATATTTAATGACTTCTCATTGAAGTCTATTATTAGCCTTCCTGGTTATTGCTCTGCACGCTTTTAAATTTACACCTTATTTAACTTGAAACCATGCCAGGAATGGCATTCTAAGTTAGATCTATATCTAGTACAAAATTTATTTTAGAAAAATTGTGAAGTACACAAAATGCTCCTTCAGTGGCCCTGTAATCCAAGAACTGCAGATTTTAGGTACTTCAATGGCATTCTCCCCCTTTCTCTGAAACCCTAGCATTGATGCTGCTCCTTATCAAATCGCTTTCACATGGTGATTTTTGAATTCCATCACTTTTTCTATATTTATTGATGGAGTATCTTCTGTAAGGAAAAGTTTTCTCTTAATTAATTTGCTTCAGAATGGTCTCACTGATTCTGAATTTAGTAGAGTTATAATTATTTACTAGTATTACTTCTTTTGATGCCTAAATTGTCCCAAATTGGGCCAGTGGAGCCTCTAAATGGCTCCTTTGATCTTTGACAAGTTCTAATTAATCTCTGAGTCTACCTTGCCTTCTGTCACTACAATGATAGTCCAGGAATATCTTTTACACTCCCTACCCTCGGCCTAGAATCATCTGGTCCTTATAATTATAATTGATTTAGGCAACAGCCCTTAATGGATGCTAAAACTAGTGGTGAAATTTTGAAAAGTAAACAGACATTTACATAATCTCAAAGCTCCCCCCAGGCCGTCCAAAAAGCATCCCACCACAAGATGCTTTTAATTACAATGGGAAAAGAGTAGTTTTACAGTGAAGAAAACCAGCAGACACCAGCTTAATCAAGTGATCAAAGATGTACCATCACCAGTAAGGGACTCATCAAAATCATGTTCCTCCTAATGTGATGCCCAGAAAAGGATGCAACATCAGGAATATGATGGCACTTAAGAAAACAAAAGCATAATCTAATCATCAGGAAGCATGTAATAAACCATGCCTAAGGGATTCTATAAAATAATTGACCTACTGTTTGAAAAGTCAATCTCCTGACACAGAAAGACAGAGAAACTGTTGTGGAGTAAGGAGACTAAAAAGGCATGACAACCAAGAGTAATTCCTAATCTGGAATTTCCTTTTGCTATAAAGAATATTATTGGGATGATTGTCAAACTGTCAAATCTAATTAAATGCTGAAGACTAAATATTATTTCACAATATTAATTTTCTGATTATGATTATTGGACAAAAGTGTCTTGATTTCAGGAAATAGACAATAAAGCGATAAGGATAAATAGGCATCTTATCTGCGGTTTCCTTTCAAATGATTCAGAAAAATATATGCATTAGTTTGAGAGCAAATAGGATAAAAATATTAGCTTTTGGGAAATCAAGATAAGGAGCATTCAGTAACTGTTTGTACTACAATATAATTTTTTGTAAGACTGAAACTGAATATTTTACTACTATAATCAAATAAAAAATACTAAAGAGCATGATAAAACTTAAAGTGAATATTTTGAAAAGTTTGATTGCTACTTGGAATGACGCGTTGTGGCACCGAGCATCCCAGAAGCAATCTTTGTTATTTTTTTTTCTTTCCATTAAATAAGTAACAGTTCCCGAAAGTAGATAATCATCAATTCATTTAATATTTTTTTATAATTTTTTTGATCATAGTTACTCATTTAAGTTTTATGTGGTTTTAATTGGAATAATACTGGAATTTCAGAAAGATTAAAAGAAGAGGTTTCACAAACTTAGAAAATAAAATAATTGGATTAGGTGATAAATTTAAAAAAATGAACAAAACAGAAGAAATTACTTCCTACTATCTGATCCCAGGGTCTTACTGACATTAGTAATAGGAGGAAGCTCAGGAAGACTTTTGTTATTAATTATTCACAGTCCAAGGTGGCAAGGTTTTAAAAAAGGAACTTAAGATCAACTAAAAACAGGTCATATTTCTCAGTAGGCTTTCTTCCTCCACTAATTATGGGCCTTTTTTTTTTTTTTTAACTTACCTTCTATTTCTATATTTGTTGGAACCTAATGGGCCCTGATGACTTTCTAAAAGGATACAAAAAAATAATTGCTGAACTGGGCAAAAAAGTAATTGCTGGGCTTTAAACAATGATTTAGTACACTTTTTAACATATAAAGGAAAATATTTACTCATTTTTTTTTCTTTTATTGCATTGCCAATTATGAAGTACCTATTGTGTGTCATACACCCTAGTACTTTGTACTTTGTTGTAAAATTGGAGAATTTTTCCACCCACCACTTGGTATAGCAAGATATATGAGAGGATGTTATTTTTGAAGAAATCCTTGGGAAACTCATGGAATTAAAAAAAAGAAATCCTTGGGAAATTTATGGAAACTTATAGAATTAAAAAAATTAAATTAAAAGCCTATATTATATCAAAAGTAATTATATAATAGCATATTTATTACTAAAATTAAATTTAAATTTAAAAACATTACGTGCTATCTATAATGGTGGTTATGTGTACAACAAATATTAATAAATTCTGTGTTTACTATAAGCTGTTATAGCTCTTTGGCTATTTTTCCCCTTTACAAATTTTAATATTAATTAATAATCGCTTTAGAATGCAGTTGATAAGTGTGTTCTTTTTTTCAAAAATACACTAGCATGACTTTTCCTAAGATTTATGTAAATTGAAACCACTTTCCAGCATTTTGGCTCCATTTGTTTAGTTTTATGTTTTTTGTTTGTTTGTTTAGTTTTAATTTTTAAACAGATTACAGTTATTGGAATAATAACTACATCTTTATGGAATTCAGTATTCAAATCCAAATATGTATGTATGAATTTTGTATTCTATCCTACAAATAAAGTGGAATTAAATTTTTGTCAGGTCCTTTTCTTAATTATTCATAGTTCCCTTCTAATTAGACTAGGTTAGGTCAACCCCAGTGAGGCAATGCTCTGTTTTCCCAGTACTCTTTGTCTTCACCATACTGTTTAACACAATTTCATATCCTCTTTATTTTCACAAGCATGTTTTTTTTTTTTAATTTTTAGTTGCTAGGGAATTCTACAGTTATCCAGTCAATCTATAGGAACTGTTTTGTAGTGTCAATCAGGCTAATGTTGGTTTATGATTCAGAACACACTGCTTGTTCTTATTCAAGCTATATCAGGGCTTACTGAGAGAACAGCTCTGTAAATAGTAGCATATGATCAATCACTGAATTTAAGGTGGACAAGAAAATATACAAACTACAGTGGGCAGAGTAAAAATTACAAATCCATGAAATTGATATGTTGGCTATTTCCAAAGGTCTAAATATTGTTGAAGTTAAGCTATTAAAGATAGTAAGCTACAGGAAAATAGAGTGGAAAATAAGATTGGAAAATTAGGAATTCAGAGGTGGTGCAACAAGTTCTAGTAGCAGTAATTTTCAGGGCATGGCAAGGGGAGAGAGTAACTGAGGCAGAGTGGTAAACAAGTTATTGGGAAATGAGGTAGTCATAAATAGGAAGCTTAAGATGTTCTATAGTTCATGGGAATCTGATGTTCTTGGGTTTTAGACAAAAGTGACACCAAAATAGTAACTATAAGTCAGGAATAGGATGACCAATTTGTTGTGGTTTTATAAATAAAATTTCCTTGTCCTCAGAATCCCCACAGTCCTTGGCATACTGGAGTCATTGGATGAAGTATGAGACCAGGAGTAAAGAATTAGCAGTTTCATAAGGAGGAAAAATCTTGTAGGAAAAAAGAAGGAATGACTGCTAGGAAGTGACAGTGAAGTGAGAATCTTCTCTCTCCGGATACATATGACTTGGGAGGAAAAAAACAAACCAACGCGGATAAGGCCCATGAAGGAGTTATTGCCGAGGGTAAAATCCAGTTATGGCAAAGCTATCTAGAAATAAGCTGGGACAGTCTTGAGGACAATGTGATTATGCTAAGATAGCAGAAATTGAAAAGTTCATAGTGGAAAGGTATTGGAGAGCGAGAAAGGGATGGAGGAGAACGAGAGACCACAAATGGATTTATGGAAAAATATGGGGCTTGAGTTCAAATGATATATAATAAACAAAATGTTAAATGATGAGTTTTATGGTGACTGAGATAAACAGGGAGAAGCAATAGAGTTAATTATTATAGACTCTTTAGAAAAATAGAGCCATAATATTATGGTCTGGAAATGTTTTATTTGGTAGTATGTTGACTTCTAGGCCTCTACCTCTTGGGTTGTACGAGGAGGTATTTTAGTGATAATAAGAGTTTCCTTTAACTTTCCTAGGAGGTGTAACCAAGATGAGAGGGATTGCCCCCTGAGACTGCTGTTTTGAGGTGCAAGAGGAGGCTGCTGCCTGAGTTATGCTGCAGAAGTCCTTCCTTGCTCAGACCTGTATCTACTAGATGGGCTGAAGTTTACCTACCATGATGTATCTGCCTGCCTGGAATTTATCACTGTGCTAATAGTGAACTCCCAGTGCTGTACTCTGCTCACTCCCTTTACTTGAACCTCTTGGATCTGAATCATAAGAATTTGCTATGTACAGGCACTTTTCCTTTTTAATTTGCCAGTCCAGCTGATTTTGGAAACAAAAACAAAAATAAGCAATCTGTTACAATATGCTCTTTAAAAATATAATTTTGCACAATAGAGATTTCACACAACTTTGATTTGAGGGAGAAAATGAGACTGCCTTGGCCTTCACACACTTAAAATGACCTTTATGCATATATTTCTACCATTCTTCTAAATGCCATAAGGGAAACTATTGCTATTTTCTGGTTGGTTCAGCTTTTAACAGCTTTGGAATTTTGTTTTGAAAATGAAAGCTGGGGAAATCACTTCTTTTAACTACTGAATATTTAATGGTATTGATTTTCATGGTGCTGACATAAAGGTAAAAACAGTGCTTGTTAATCCAGCTGTTTCCAGAGCATTATTATAAATTTTTTCCACATTATCTTGAATTAATATTCGGTATACACACTTGAAATTGCTTGGAAATTTATATGCTACCTTCTTATTAGATGTATTAGATGTGGTAAGATATCACAAAATCATTTATTAATAAAATTCAGTAGATAGGTTTTTACACTAGCTGAGGGTAAGTTTAAGGAGCAATTATACAATAACCAGAAATAAAACTAAGCTGAGTCATCACCTCTTTATTTTTATTTTCCCAAAAAGAACACATCCCTTGTAGATGCTTGGCTGAGAAAAAGTTTAATATAATTATGTACCTGTGAAATTATTACTAGCTTTGACTGAAATGCCTCTGAGAAATTTAACAACTCAATTAATGTCAAGGGATCTTAAATGACTTTCATTATCAGAGAAAGATTTCAGAAAAGATAACCTGTGCACATTAATATTTTTGCTTTTTAAATTACTAACATATTCATGTTTCCCCTAAAGCCATGCTAGAATGCACATGGTAGAGCACGCATTATATGGAGTCCATGAATAAAGTATGGATTTTCAAAGAAATATTTATGGAAATTTAAGGAAAATGGTGGGTTAAGACACAATTAAATCAAAGAACAATTACCAATCTCTCAAAACAGTGACATCTATTTCCTGGGTGAATTTTGTGTGGCACAGAATTTTCATGTTAGCATTAAAGTTTCAGAAGTGTGCCTGTTTCAGCTCTTTGAGAGTTGATGCATTTGTTTGGACTTGTTTTAAACAATGCAAAATATTGCAGTTGATCATAAAATAACATTTTAAAAACAACACAAAATATGGGCAGTAATTCTTATCAGAGCATGATCAAAATATGTTCTGCCTAACTTAATGAAGTTGTGTGGATAACAGACTATAATACAAATAACAATATATATGGTTAAATAAATTAAACTGTTTACCAGAACCAGGAAACCTGGGTGTTTTCTCCCAGGGTAAACAATTCTCTGTGGGAAACTAATTCATATTCTGAACATATATTGAGGACTAAGAAATCAGAACAATAGGAGTCTGTTCAGTAAACTGAATGTATCCAGGATAATACAGTTGACTGACTCCCTCTCTCTAGAGGGATGGTCTTACCAACAGGAGGTAGGTGTATTGACAGGGTCCTCTCCTCTGAACCTTGGTGGTAGCCATCACCAACATTTGCTTTTTAATATCTTTTGTTTCTAGGAGCCTGTGACTCATACCTCCTCCTGAGGGACATAGTGCCCCTTTTGATAGACACTGAGTATGTTTAGAGTCTCATCATAGGAAGATTGAAGTTACTTTAACTCCTTATCTTAACTTTTCATATATTAAGTGCCAAGAGTTTTCAAAGTTGGCACTATTGATACTTGAGGCTGGATAATTCTTCATTGTGAGAGTTCTGTTCTGTACATCGTAGGATGTTTAGCAGCCTCCTTGGTCTCTACCCTACTAAGTGCCAGTAGCACCCTTTCCTCAGTTGTGACAACCAAAACTGTCACAAGACATTGCCAAATTCCCAGGGAGGATGTTGGGCAAACATATCCCTGGTTAAGAACTGCTGAGTTGTCTGGTGTATTACGTTTATTGCCTAGCTTAGAGAGCAAAAAGAAACTTAATTTCCCATATACTAACAGCACTTGTGTTGATGGCCTTTTCTAAACTGTGTGGTTTTGTTTTAGTACTGAAGTTGCTCTATATTTCCATGAAAGAGGAATTATATGGCCTCTAGTTGTTAAGATGACTTCCTTTATTATCCTGGCATGGAAATGAAAATGTGTCAAACATAAATATTCAGCCAGGCATCTCCTCAAAACTTCAGACATTGTATTTAAATGTTTAACTGACAACTTCACTTGGATATCTAAAAAATGATATCAAACTTCCCTAGTTAAATTAAATCCCTGAAGAACACCCCTATCCCTCACCACCAATCATCCTTTCTCTCTTTCTTACTCTTCAAATCATTAAATATGGATTCTCGCAGTCTACATACTCAAGAAAAAGAGGCTCTTTTTTGATTATTCCCCATTTTCTCATATCTCACTTCTAAGTTGTTGGCAGACTCTTCTCAATTTTAAATCCAAACTATATTAAAAATATGATGAGTTATCAAAATCTGTACTGCTATCATTTTGCCACAATCTACCCTAATCTCTTTTAGAATATTGGAATAGCTTCCTAACTGTTTTACCTGGTTTAGCCTCTGGTTTTATGCAGTCTAATTTCAACACAGAAGCCAGAGGGATCCTGCTAAGTATAGATTACTGGATGTCACTTTTTTTTTTTCAAAATTTTCCTAGAATCGACAAGACCTAAATGATCTGACATTAAATTAACCTTCTGACCTAAGCCCCTATAACACTCATTCTCCTCCAGTTCTCTTTAGCAAAGATACTTCTTTGCTGTTTCTCACACATAAGACATGCCTTTGCCCAAGGCTTTTGGCATTTTGCTTTTCTCTTTGCCTTGAATGAACTTTCTCTGATAAATTCATATTTACAGGGCCCATTCCCTCATTTCTTTGATGTCAATACTCAGCTATAATCTTCTCAATGAGTCTCTTCAGGTCACTTTATCTGAAATATCTACTGTCCCCCACCCACTCACCAACATATCTTATCCCTTCTCCACTGTATTTTACTCTTTTCTACTATTTGCCATGCAAAATATTATACAGACTAATCATGTTTATTGACTGTTTTTCCTACTAGAATATAAAATCCACAAGGCCAGAGATTTTTGTCTATTTTGTTTACTGCTGTTAAACCTGTGCTTAAGATAATCTTCGGGCTGGCTCAGTTGGTTAAGGGCTCACTCAAGAGTGAAAACTCTGAGCAACAGGGTCGCCAGTTCGATTCCCTGACTGAGCTGAGCTGCGGCTGAGCTGCCAACAGATAGCAGGATGGCTCAGCTAAAAAAAAAAAAAAGAAAGAGAAAGATAATCTTTGACACCTAATAAGCATTTTATATACAAGTTATTATATATAATATATAATAAGCATAATTATACATAGATGAGATATATATACATATATATCTTTTTATATGTCATATATGTGGCTTAAATGTAACAATTGAAAGAGTAAACGAATTTTTAAAATTATTGTTATAAAATTTTTCCTAGTTTTATTCTTAGTTCTCTTAGTAACTATAGCTTATCGTTACATGTATTTTTCTAATTTTTTTCCTAGACTTAGAATTGTAGAATTGTTAAACATGTGTTTATTTTATAGGTCCTTTGTTTATATATAACCTTTAGTACTGAAGCTAGTTGAGGTTTGTGTTATTTGGGTCCTCAGAGAAGCAGGGGCCAATACCTGGTTAGTAGTGCAAGAGATTCATTAAAAACAAGCCTGTAAGGGGAAATGGGAAGAAGTGGGAGTCTGGGAGAGTCAGGAGACCATCATGCAGTTTTAATCCCATGTGACAGGAAGGTTGGGTGAGTGCGCCTTAGACAGCGGTGCAATTGTATCAGAGCAAAGCTATCAGAGAGTTCTTGAACCAAAGTCAACCCTCAAAGGAGCACCACCTTCCTCAGAAATAGGCCTTAGTATCCCTGGTGACACTCAGCCATTTGCTTGGAGTGGCCCCTGCAAAGCTGAACTTCAGCAACAAAGCAGTTACGGATTTCAAAGAACAACTGGGCCATTGGCAATTACACACTTGGCAGGGAGTCAGAGATCACTGAAGCACATTTTCATGACAATGTATTAGTTTTCTATTACATTATATTTTGCTTTTAAAAGTCAATAATTTCCTTCAAATTTCCTTAAATCTACTTTGTTGTGGTTTTTCTATATGTTTGAATAAATACCTTGGAATTAAAGGTGAAAAATTGTCACGTCATATTTTAGGTCTGAAAAGTTCCTATTTTGAATTAAAAAATAAGCTAAGAGAGGTTGCCCCACCCCCCAACCCCCAAACAGCTCTACACTGCTTTCTGGGCTCTCTGCCTCCTCTCCATTTCTGTCAATTCTTGAGGTACCAGTTCAAACTCTCCCTTTGTCTGCTGTGTGCTGGTTGGGTGTCTAACCCTGGCAGTGCAATGCCACAGGACCTCACCGCCACATGGATGACTCAGCTCTTGCACTCTCCCTTAGCCAACTCACACTGGCATGGCACTACCAATAGCTGCTTGAGCCATCAAGTAACTCCCCAAGTCAATGGATACTTTTTTGCGGAGGCACCAATTTAACCTTTGAGCCTATAGTCAATGTCTTTTTTTAGCTGTTATAATGTGAGGCAGTGTGAAGCCCTGGAATGAGCATTGAATTTGAAGCCACATGAGCTTCTATTCCATCTTTATTTTAAATTTGTATTTTACCATTTCTTAGCAAATGCTTTAACCTCTCTCTTCAACTTTCTCACAAAAAAAAAAAAAAAATGAGGCTGAAATCTTTATTATACTTACCTCACTGGGTTGCTGTGAGGGTCAAACGAGAAAATCTAGGACAAAGGGCTTTATAAACAAAGCTAAAAATTCTTAATATTTACATAACACTATGTTAAGAGATCCAACCTATGGGAAATTCTGGTGTGGTTTTCTCTTAAGATATTTATTATAATCTCATTGGGGAACACAGCAATGAACATGAAATAAAAGGTACATGGGAAAGAACCAGCTCACTGTCTATCCAAAACCATCTCTTTGCCTTCCTACTAACAGAGGCCCTATATTTTGTGCTACACACAGACATCTCTTGAATACAGAAAGAGAAGGCCTTAAGTGTGCTTAGTCTAAACTAGTCATGGGAGCCACATTCCTCTGGGCCATCAATCACCCACTGGTGCACAGGTGAACCAGTTATTTCCTAAGGCGAGGGAAAATCTGCTGCAAAGTACTAAGAATAGCTGTAATTCCCAAATAGAAAGGCAACACCTTATGATGAAGAAGCCATTCTCCCTCTTCACTCTCCTCCTTCTTTTTACTTGGACTGTGGGTATGATATATAGGCTTGGAGCCATCTTGTGACCATGAGGTAAAAAGCATGAAGACAAAAAACAAAACTCTAAGGAAGATGGAGGAGACAGAGTCTGCATCTAAGGTGACATCTTTGAACAAGCATACCAGGCCTGGGCCGGCAGAGTGGCGCGGTGGTTAAGTGGTGGCTTGGGGAGCCAGCAGCCCCAGTTCGGGTCCCACATATGAGGGCCAGTAACACTGCCCTCAAAAAAAAAAAAAAAAAAAGAAAAGAATACCAGGCCTATACCACCACACTCAGGACTTCCTGTCATGTGAGAAAAATAAACCCTGGTTTGTTTAGCCAGTTTGGTTTCCTTTTACAAAGGAAAAAAATAGATTGTATTGTTTAGATTATGGCTAGCATTTGTATATTTTAGGATTTGTATCACAAAGCCTGCTTAAAACTACAAAGTTAGCATAGGAGGTATTATCTAAGTATTACAGAAGAAAAACTGAAGCTCAGAAAATTAAAGTGAGTTTCCCTTCATAGTAATGGAATCAGGAACACTATTAGGACATCCATGCTTCTTAGTATCTTTACGGTTTTATTGTATTTATTGAAGAACAAGATACATACATTACTTAACCATTTTAAATGCAGGATGTAATAGTTTTTTTTTTTTTTACAAATGTATATGATCATGTAACAAGGACCACAAACAAAATACAGAATATTCCATCACCCAAAAAGTTCTCATGTTCCCATGTGCAACCACTATCCACTGTCATCATAATTTTGGGATTTCTAGAGTACCATATTAAAGGAATCATATAGTATGTTGCCTTTGTGCCTGGCTGCTTTTATTAGCATAATCTTTTTGAGATACTGATATTTTTGGACACAGCAGTAGTTTATTCTTTTTCATTGCTTCCACTTTGGATTAGCACTCCACTTTGGTCCATGTTGTGTTATCTGCAAGTTAATGAATATTTATTTATTCACAAGTTAATATTAATATTTGGTTGCTTCTAGTTTTGAGCTATTATGAGTGGAGTTGTTGTGAATAGTAGCATACACCAAAAAAGAAAAAAAAAAACTAAAATGCCACTGGTATCACCAAGGCAATTTCTAAAAATCACTTTAAACAATCTAATATTACACCTAGTGTCAGATTTCAAACCCTGAAGTTATTCCCCACTTAAGAAAATGGGACTAATTGAATTTTAGCTAGGATCAAATGGCTGGAGAAAAACATGCAGGAGCAATATTAAAATTACTGAGCAACTTTCCTGTAGAGTGGCTAAAAATAAATTGTATAAACTTAATGGTGATTCTATAAATGTGAAATTAAAATTGATTATGGTAAGTAAAATACAGTTGAAATACATGCAAACTTTGCTAGATTATTTAGAGTAAATAATGTACATTGATAAACCAAGTTTAGGATACCAAGTTTTTGCCAATATTAATCACACAATATGGCAAGAATAGGGAAGTCATTTCAATTTTAAAACCATAAAATGGAATTAGGTCTTTTAATGGAATATTAAATATTATAGCACTTTCAGAAAATGTATAAAGGGATATGAGTTTTGTATTAAAATAAGGTTTAGGAAGGCTGGTATATGCATAAGATGTAAGCAACAATAAAGATGAGGAAAAGAATTTGCACCATTTCTTTAAAGTAGCACAGAGAGAGAACAACACTAGCACAAGGAAGATGTGTTTAAGATTTGTACTGTGTTTGGTCAACACCTGGCTCCAGCTTTAATTGCTGCATTTCTAATGGGTCTATCAAAGATTCAGGGATTTAAAAACAAAAACAAACCAACAAAAATCACAGTAAGAGAAAAAACTCAT
The DNA here is from genome assembly GCA_033961575.1 of Aselliscus stoliczkanus. Taxonomy (NCBI): domain Eukaryota; kingdom Metazoa; phylum Chordata; class Mammalia; order Chiroptera; family Hipposideridae; genus Aselliscus; species Aselliscus stoliczkanus. The sequence goes on along the minus strand of CM066731.1, from coordinate 133,220,605 downwards.
CATCTGATATTGTATATATACTGATAACCCCACAATTTTGGAGTATTTGGATTGGATTGGATTTGGATTGGATTAGTATATCACTAATGTATCAGTTAGGGTTCTCCAGAGAAACAGAACCATTTTATTTATATAGAGATTTGTTATAAGAATTGGCTCATGTGATTATGAAGACTCACAATCGGTCATCTGCAAGCTGAACAAGGAAAGTTAGTGGTATAATTCAGTCTGAGTCCAAGGGTCCAAGAATGAGGTGTGTGGGTGCAATGAGGTGTAAGTACAGGTTCAAGTAGAACGGCCCAGGAACCAGGAGTACTAATGTCCAAGGGCAGGGGAAGATAGACGTCCCATCTCAAAGGGGCAAATTTGTCCTTCCTCTGCCTTTTTGTCCTATTTAAGCCTTCAAACGATTGGACTACACTCACTGACATTGGTGGGAGTGATCTTTACTCAGTCTACAGATTCAAATGCAAATCTCTTCTCTAACCACCACCACAAACACACCCAGAAATAATGTTTTCCACTTACCTGGGTATCCCTTAGTCTAGACAAGCTGACATAAAATTAACAATCCTAATTAACAACACTATTTTGACTAATCTTGCATGAAAAGGAATCAGAGTCAGTATACAGTGAAAACTGATGATTTGCTAGGTTGGAGTAGGATTATACCCTTCCACAGGGGCCAGGATATAACATTCACATGTTGTTGTTTATCTTTTAATAAATCCATCGAGGGCTCTATTTCTTCCTCTGTTTACTATTCTGGTCCACCCATCAAATATTTGGATAAATACTACTCAAAGTTTTTGTCTTTTACATATAACCTAATGTTTCATTTGTTATTTTCTTTATAATAAAAGGACAATTTAAAGATATATACATATTACAAATTATAAATCAATAGCTTTTTATGGAGGTAAGATTGTTAATTTTTTTTGTTTGTAATTTCTGTTTATTGCACTGTTGTCAGATAAAATGGATACTATAATTTTTTCTTTTTAAAAAAGTAATATATTAATAAGACAAGTGTCTATCAGATACCCTACAAAACCTTTACATTACTGATTATATTCCCCAAACTGTCTTTTGTATCTCTGTATCTCTGTAACTTGTCTTATTAGGGAGACCACTTCATGGGTGGTATAGATACCTGACCACCGCAGTGTACACTTTAAGCTGAAGCTGAATAATAATGAATGTCAACTATAATTTAATATGTGGAGTACAGCATAGGGAATAGAGTCAGTGTAATTGTAACAGCTATATACAATGTCAGAGGGGTAGTAGTTGGGGGTAGGGGGTATAAATGTCTACCTATTACATTGTTTTGTACACCTGAAACTAATAAAAAAAAGTAATATATTGTCATGGCATATTACACAGGCAATTTATTTGAACATTCCGTGCATTTTTAAAGACAATATTGTCTCCAATGTTTTCATTAGACATACACTTTAAATTACTTATGTGTAGTGGATATGAATCTCAGCCTATAAGAATCAAGTGTGCAAGAAATGTTACCTTATTTATTAACTATCACAACTGGATTTTGGATTTAAGCTCCTCCTCTGCTAGGCTAAAGGAAAGGCCAATCTCTTTTTTGGTGTTTTTCTTCCCACCTCTAGGTGTTGGGGACTTTGTTGGTACCAAGATAATGGTGATACAGAGTGGGAACAAAGGTCTTTTGCTTATTGGTTGCAAATATAAACAGAAGGGACACGTATCACTGCATTTCAGGACTGAGCTCCCCACCCCTTTCATGCCACACATTGGAAATGAGAATATTGTGAGTGTGACTATGCTCCACTGGAGCCATCTCTCTGGGGATCTGTTGATTCAGTATTCTCTACTTCAGGACCCCAGAATGTGTCCTATTTCTCCTCTCCTCCTCCCTCCTTTCAACTTGGGTAATCCTCTGGATTGTCTGAATAAAGAAGTTTACCATTTGCTTCAGCAGGCGATGGAGGAGAATAGGAACATATAACAAAATGTATAAACACCCCAGAATGTCATGTCACATTATCCCCACTAAGTTTACATTCCTGCAAATAAAATTTACACATTTTCCAGATGCTGTTAACCACCAAAATAACTTATGCAATGTATGAGCCTCTTACACCCTCCATCAAAGGTAATACACAAAATTGGCTTAGTATCCATAATAATTTTTGTGACCCTTGAGTCTTACTTGCCGATGGTGATTACTTTCTACCTCCTGGAGACCATCTCTTGGAACACTGACCCTCTAATACCCAGACTCTTCAACACAGATACTAGTAGAAATTTCACCAAGGCAGATTTAGCCTAAAATGCACGTTTTTTTTTTCATAATTGGAAATCAAAAGATATCTGGTTTAAAGGGCAGCTAGATTTAATTAGATACTGTAGGAAACATCATCTCCCTTCTTGATGTAACCCCTTTATACACAGCCTTTGGATCTCAGCAGGTCAGATGGTTGCCCCAAAATATGTGCCCATGCTAGGTGATAGATCGTAGGGTGATCACTGGTCTGTATTGGTGACCAGCTGTCACACTCAGTCCTTGTTTGCAGTAGGCATGTGAGAAGACATAGATGCCTTTGAAACTATTGTGCATCCACAAGAACATTGCTCATTGCTCTCCAATTCCAAATATGCCCTTACCTATGGATTACAACCTGTAGATTCTTTACCAGGGTATAGTTCATCATGGAATTTTCATTTTTTTCATAGAGGAATGGCAAAAGAGATATGTGATTTTCAAAATTCCTAGTGGGAAAGAAATATTTCATTCTAATGTTGGGCAATCCACTTTCCAGGGTTGATAGGAAGTCTCCCCCGACCCTCCAGAGTAAATTTTCCTGTGTGGGTCCAAAGATGGCATATTAGGAACATAATAGGGGAGTGAGTGCTGATTGGTAGGCATATTAGATTTTCTTCAACTTAACATTTAATTCTGAGGCCACTTGACTTTTCCAAAGTCTACAAAGGGTAAGTCAGGAATTTTAGTTTCTGAAAGAAATCACCCTCTGTTCCAGCCAGTGCTGTTGTAATACCTCCATTTATGCCTAGCTCCACTTGTTTAATAGAGCTAAAAAAACCAACCCAACTTCGTTTGTTTTATTCAGTCACCGAGAAAAGTCTTCTCAGGTTGTGCTTATTTAGGTGAAGCTTGAAGCAGAGCTTGCTAAGGTCTGCTCTGAATGATTTAGATCCACCCATGGTGAGTCTAAAGCTCCTTAGTTCTTTTCACTCCAGAAAACAATTTAGATCTTTTGGGAATCATAAAGTGACCTTAAAACTCACCTTCCACATCAACATCTTTCCAGATATTCCACTGGGAAGGAGAAAACATTATTTCAGCATACTCTAAGAAAGCTGTTATTTTCCTCTTTTCATTTTTGCCAAATCCTACTTCATCTGCTCAGAAGATTTAAAATATTTACAAGTACTCATCACAGTCATTCTCACAACAATCCCCTAAATTCAACAGAAGCAATGGTGAATCCTGAGATTAGACTTCAAAGCTAGGTTTTATTTTTTTTATCTTCTCCAATAATTTTTATTTTATTTTTCGTAGTAGGAAAAGTCAGCCCATTTACATCTGATGCAGCAATTAATAAATTTCATTTTATTCATATTATCCCCTTTATGTTTACTTATTTTATATGTTTTTCCTTTTATTATATTTTCTTTTATTAGCTTGTTTGGTCAATGTTTTATTTGCCCCCTTTTGCTTTCTTTCTTTCTTTCTTTCTTTCTTTCTTTCTTTCTTTCTTTCTTTCTTTCTTCTTTCTTTCTTTCTTTCTTTCTTTCTTTCTTTCTTTCTTTCTTTCTTTCTTTCTTTCTTTCTTTCTTTCTTTCTTTCTTTCTTTCTTTCTTTCTTTCTTTCTTTCTTTTTCTTTATTTTTTTTTAATTTGGGAGTTCTGTTGTCCTTACTTTTCCATTCCTCCATTGCTAGTGTCTTAAAAGATGACAACTTTTAAGTACTTTTACTTCCCCATTCTCACTGCACATTAACAAATACCAGAAGAAACATTTTCATTTCCCTTAAGAGGCATTTTTATCTCTTCAATTACACATTCTCTGTTTTGCTAACATAATCCTAAAGTTAACTATAAATAGTTATAAAATTTGCTTCTTTTTGTTTGTGTCAATTTAGACTGATATCTTTCTAAAAGTATCTTTCTCAGAAAGTATATAAGGGAAATGTATTTTCAGAATCCTCGTATTTATCGACAGAACTTTCTTTCATACGAATGGATGAAAAATATCTTAGCTGGGTATGGCATTCCTACAATGCTATATTATTCTCTCTAATCTAAGATTTTTTTCCCCCACTACTATTTAGCTTTTAATTTAGAAATAAAGCACCTAATGCCAGTTTCTTTCTTTTAAGTAACTTGTTATGAACTCCTCAGTGACTGTGAAAAACACTCTGTTCTTGTAATTTATGAATTACACCAATATATACTTATATCTAGTGTTGAGCATATATATATCTTGTCTATACATTGATGAAAACAAGCTTTCTATAGATCCAAATATCTTTTTTTTGTGTGTAGCAAAATTTCTTTGAGTATTTTAATAATAATACTTTGGATTTCATTCAATTAGCAACTGAAGTCGTATTACTTATCTTGACTTGTTACTTCCTCTGTTTTTTACGCTACTATTACCTCAATATTAGTTGTGCTAGATCTGTTTTTAAATGCACGTATGTTTTCCTTGCACTGTATTTTGAAAAATCTCTTTGTCTTCTAGTTTGCTAATTCATGTTAAATATAACAGTCTTCCCTATCAGCTAAAATGCTAAATACTAAATTTTTATGATCATAAATCATGAGTTTGAGAATCAGAAAGTCTTTTTATGTGTGTATACACTTCTGCAGTCTCCTGAATTCTCATATATATATATATATATATATATATATATATATATATATATATATATATGAGCAACATCATTGTCTGTTCTAGCAGTTTATTTCTTATTAACCCTCCTTCTGTGTGATATACTTGATCTTTCTCTCTGTGGCTGCTGAGTTCCATAGATGAATTTAACTTTCCTTAATGCCTCCTCACTACAGATCAGGTTCTGCAGGTAAGATTACCTTATGTCTGAGCAGTTTGGAAAACTCAACATCTCTGCCTATGAAGGACAACAGTGCTATAGATGGTGAGACGTGACCCCATCTACACATCTGGAGAAAGGTCTAATTTCTCCACTGTAATGCTTCAAAATCCACATATCAGTAACATAGAACTCATACCAGCTATTGAAAAATAAGGGATTTAATACACAGAATTTATTCACTGGTGATAGAAGGCTGAAAGACCCAAAAGACAGTGAGATAGCTCAAAGTGGGGATTTTGCAGATGGAGCTGCTATGGCTGGGGTGGGTGAGTAGGAGTTGAACTAAATTAATTGTTGAAATAAATTTTCAGGGGAATAGTTTTGATATAGTTATTGACTCTTAGTCAATGGATTATTCATTTGTTTGAATGGCTTTCCCATGTATTACTTGTTGTATTTAGTGAAATTAATCCTCACATGCTTCCCACCTTTCCCATTCTTCCTCTGAAATAACTGAGGAAGTATATATGTTATTTGTGATGTCTTACTATTAGACAAATATAAATAATTGTGATATGTCTTTTTACTAATATGCATATACTTCACAACACAATAAAAATCTAGTCAGCTAGACTAATACCTTTATTGAAGAAATAATTCTCAATCATGATAGGAATAGAAATACTATTTAATCATAGCCCATATATTTAGGACTGTATTTTAACTACATACTCTTATTTATAAAACTGTTTACCAACTCTGGAAGAATTTCTGAAGGATTTTAATTAATAAAAAGTAATAGTTTATTTATATTTAAGATGTTTTAATATCTATTAGAGATTTTTGCTTACTGAAAGCTGATTTATTCTGGTCATATTGTATTTATTCAACCTGTATCCCTATATGAGAGTATTATTTCTGTTTCCATATGTGTGAGTCTGTACAAGTTTGATTATGTGTTAGAAAGACCTTATTTATTGTTAGGGAAAGATATTTGCCAAATTTCAAGAATCTATGTTATTTTGTATGTTATTTTGCCATGTATGCAAGAAAGAAAGACTACCTTTCATAAAATAGTTTGATAAAAGAAAACAAAAAGAGAAAGACATTATCATATTTTCTTCAGACTAGTCTAACCATTTTTAAGGATATACTGGAACATACTATTCAGAATTGGAACTATTGGTGGCTCACAATCAGCCAGTATATTAGGTGAAAACTTAATGGGTTATGTAAATGTGAGCTAATGAGTTTAGGCATAAGTACTATATTCTTGATGAAAGGTCAGAAACAAAAATGTTATCAATATAAGGGGAAAGGTATCAATATAAGCCAAGGAAAGAAAGAAAAAAAATCAGAATTAATAGAAGTATTCAATAGCTTAGAGAATGAAAATAGTAGTACTGAAATTTAATTATCAGAAATTAAGAAATTCAAAATGATGATGATATAGGTGCCTAATAAACTTAAAATTTGATATGCTTAATACCCTGTCATCAGGCATTTGCAGATTTGGAAATATGTAGATTGCTACGAATCACTGATTTCTTTAATGAGAATAGATGCCCTCTTTGTGAGGGAAAATGTTTATAATCACATAACATTTTTGATTTCTAAGCAGTCAAATTAGTATATGGTAAAGAGCTGACAATATGAATAAATCTTTTTTTAAGTTTAAAACTAAATACTTTTTATTCATGTTTGAATTACACTGAAACATTTATACATATATGTATATTTATATAATTTTAAAATAATTTTGATATATTATTCATAAAGAGAAAAATGAATTTGATTAACATGAGTAGCATATTCATTATTCCCATATATCTCTCAAGCACTTATTTTCCAGGACTCTTTCTTCTTCAGGAAAATCTATACATTAAAAATATATACACTATAATCTCAAAATTTACCTGTTCTAGATTTAATTGTTTAAATGTACAAGCACATTTGCCTTTTACTTTCACAGAAATACATCTGTAGCTGTACTTATGATGTTTAATATCAATTGACAAAATATATGTTTTGATAATGTAAAAAATATTTCTCAATATTAAATTTAGGACTGTGGATCTCTTCAATATTTTTTCTTTATCTTTGATTTTCAGTAGTTTATACATTATAGGCATAGGGTGTGTGTGTGTGTGTGTGTGTGTGTGTGTGTGTGTGTGTGTTGACCTTTAATATGCTTGGTCTTCTCTGAGCTTATATCTGTGATTTTGGTGTCTGTCATTAATTATAGAAGTGTTCAGGCATTATTACTTCAATTATTTCTTCTGATCAATTCAGTCTCTTTTACTGCAAGTTAATTCCAATTACATTTTATGAGACCTTTTTATATTATTGCATACTTCTTAAATCTGTTCTGCTATTTTCCATTCATTTTAGCCTTTCCATTTCATTTTGGGAAGATTTTGTTGACCTATCGTCAAGTTCACTCATTCATTCCTCAGCCATAATTTTATAAGGATTAATCTGTTGATGAGTCAGTCCAAGATACTCTACTTTTCTGTGACTGTGTTTTTCATTTCTAACATTCCTTTTTGATATTTTCTTAGAATTTCGATTTCTAGTTCTGGTTTCAATGATTGCTTTGTCTCTTTGGTATGTGTGTTTTCTTGCCTTTTGACATGACTTATAATTTTTTCATTGAAAGCCGGACATGTATTGGACAACAGATACTGAGTTAAATAGGACTTAGTGTGAAGACTGATATTAATTTGAGTAGGAATCAAGGGCTTTTTTTTTTTTTTTTTTGAGGGCAGTGTTACTGGCCCTCATATGTGGGACCGAACCAGGGCCGCTGGCTTCCCAAGCCAGTGCTTAATCACCGCGCCACTCGGCCAGCCCGGAATCAAGGTTTTAATGTTTGCTGTAGCTATAGATTCCAGAGGCTTCTAATCTCGGTAGTGTTCCTGCTTTTCCCTCAATTCTTGACTTTGGACTCCCCTATTGACTTCCCCTTAGAGGGATCCTGTGTCTTGCACAAATTCTTTCCCCTGAAATGTAGGCCATTTTTATGGAGAAGGCTCTGGCATACATCGCTATAATTACTTTTCCTTATGTCAGAGCCACAGGGAACTTTTCTCAGACCCTGACTGCAAGAATCTAGTGGGGTTGATGGGAGAAAAATCCCTTGAAAGTGTTAAGGGTCCCACCACGATTGCAAGTCTTGGGCGTTTTTCTCCCACGTGCTAGTCTATACTGAGACTCCAGAAAATCATAGAAATTACTATTTAAGTGTTCCTACCAGTTCATGTCTCCAGTGGCTCTTGCTCCCAATAAGCAGATCTGAGCTGTACCTCTGGATTTTCTGGCCTCCTTGAATTTCAGGTGTAGGCAATTTGCCCTATAACTTCATTTATCTATGGGTCCAAAAAAGTTACGGATCTTAATAGCAGTTTCCTGTTATTAGTAAAGAAGTAATGACTTCCACGCTTTCTATATCTCAGAGCTGAAAATGTGAACCTCATTGGAGGCCTTTGATGCTTTTGATAATTTGATAAAGTGAAAGTTTCTTTATTCATGGGGGAAAAATATACATATGCTAAATTTTCTGTAAACCTAAAAATGCTCTAAAACTAAATTCTATTAAATTTAAAAAGTGAAATTACATATATATATATATAACTTATTTTTATAAGGATTGAAATTACTTCTATACAAATTATTGAATAGAGTTTACTAGTAAAAGAAAACATTTTGCATGTAATGCATTTAAGACATGTAATTATATGACATTTTTAGATATTGAGCAAATGTTAAAATGAAAGAAAAGAATAAAATTTATGGTAATTAATCTCCATATTTAGTATTTGCATCAATATGCTTGACACTAGCAATTTCACCCCAATTCTAATGTATTTTCTTTTCTTCATCTCCAGCCACCCATTGTTTATTCTATTTCTTAAATCCCTACAAGAATAGTAGTAAACTATTAAATAGTTAATGATGGCTACCTAAGTTCTCGGTTATTAGTATGAACAGTGTAATTAAAGAAATTGGTATTGCAGCATAATTAAACATCAGGAGGGCAAGCATAATTTTCTTGGTTATACATATATCCTAGACTCTATTATCTGAGCAATTACAAGACATGCACTAATGAATGGATCTTTGATAATTAAATAAGACTCAACATTAAGTGTCCTTACAAGTTGGAAAAAAAAAAAGCAATCTATTTTTGGAGTCTTTTATTGTGAATATATAACTTAAATTTCATTATTAGGAAAGGCTACCTCACGACTGTATATAATATCTGAAACTAGGTGATACTGACCAATTCAATAAAGACTCTTCCTTTCTTTTGGGGGGGAGGGGTAGCAGAATTTCTTTTTCTAATAAATGCAGAATAATCTTTAGTTCAGTGGGAAATGAAAAATAAAATATCAACTTTATTTAATTATATTAAATTAATACTAAAATATAAGCAGCAGCCTAAAAAACTAGAATAAAAAGCCTAAATGTCATAAGCTAAATATCAGTATCATTAAGAAAACAAAGAAATGTATACTTTTTGAATTAAGTAACATCTCTTCAAACCACCATTATAATTTATTTCTTTCCATAATATGTACTCATTCCATTTTCTTACGTTCAGGACCTACAGAGTTTTATACCTTATTTACTAAATGTGTACTTTATCTCAAAACATTTTCAGCCTTCATCTTAAACTCTCATAAAACTGGATATAGGAGTGTTTGCTGATATGGGGGCACTCTCCTCTGTCATATGGTAAGAGACCTGACTCAGTCCTGATAAGCTTCTGGGAAGGCTCTACTAAGCTTGGAAAAGTAATAGCCCACAACAAATTAAGTAGAGAGGCCCAAACTGCTAAATAGGCTAAGAGGGTTCACCCTTATGACATACTCTTATAGAAAGTACATATAGGTTGCCACAAAGAAACACAGCCACCACCTCTTTTAGGGGCCTGGAGAATACTTTGTCCAGGAAGGTAATAAGGAACAGTCTGGTGGGGTTGGGGAATGAGGGTGAATGATGCACAGTCATCACTGAGAAGCTCAGTTGTGTCTGTCATTGACAGGCTAGGACTGACTATATGTAATTCAGTTATGCAATGGAACTTCCCAGTTACAAAGCAAATGATAAAATCTCAGAATAGCAGAGGACATTGTGCAGAACATCATACTCTTCCACGATATTGATACTTGTTAATAGGATCTGATAGGCACAGAGTAACAAGTGGCAAGTGACCTTGATGTCTTGGTAAGACAAATGTGCTCCAGCTAGTGAGAGATTAACCCTAAAAAGCTCAAGGACTCCCCCATTTGCAAATATTTTAGGTTTCAGTGGTCTGGAACATACTAGTAAACTCCCCCCAAAATAAAGGATGATTTGTTACAGTTTTCACATCTTAGAAAAAAAGAAAGAAGCATACCATCTTTTGGATTTTGATGTCTGCATATTCTGCTTTTAGGGATTATACTGTGGTATATTTATTTGGAAACAGCCTCAGCAGGTCCAGGTTGAGGTACAAGAAACTCTAATGTTTATGACATGATTCAAGAGACCGCAAATTACTAGATGTATTTCTGGGAGAGAAAGAGGCCGTGTAGAATCTCTGCAAAGCTCCAATGGGAAAATCTGAGTGCAGACCACTAAGGTAGCAAAACCATACTTCCTTTAGCAAAGAACTTTACACCACTCGCAAAGCAGTTCTCAACATACGAAGGGTCCCAATAAATACTGAGCTTCTGATCAAAGAACATCATGACCTGGATAGAGCCCAGATCTATCAAATAATAAGATAAAGTGGGACCAATAGCAAATCCATCTTGAAATGAAATCCATCTTGAAATGTACGTGTCCCTTTGAGTTTTGGGTCCAAGCATATCTAGAGGTCATAAGGAAGCTATACTAACCATTGACACAAACAACATGTCACCACCACTGTTACACTGACATCTTAAATCAAGTCATGCAAAAGGCCTTATGAGTGGTTTTCTATAACGAGCTGAGAGGGAATGAAACATCATGAATGTGTTAGCCTGGTATGTAAGTACAAGCTGAAAAGGGACTACTATTGCATTAGAGATGCAATCAGTGGGGACACTAACAGACACTGTTGAGAGGAAATGTTCCTCCATATGATTGCAGCTGTAGTCGGTACACCTGGTTATCTACTTTCTGTGGAAAGAAAATGACTTGAAGTAAGGATATTTAGGGACTTAACACAGTGCCAAAGACTCTGCTGGTTGGTCAGGGGACTGGAAAGATCAAGCCTGGAAGATGAAGGATAGGAGGTCTGGGAGAGGAGCGTGTGAATGGCCAATAGCAATGGATCTTTCTTCCTCATGTATTAAGTCTCTACCATCGAGGAAATGTTGAAATGCAATTAGAAAGAAAATTAAGATTCATTATTATGATATAAATTAAAATAATATCATGTAACACAACTCACAGTATGGTAAGTGAATGAGAGGTTGAAAAATATGCCTGTAATTTTTTTATAGTCCCATTTCAAAAGGTAGTGAACACTTTCCTTTTCCTTAAAAGTGGGTCTGGCATAAAAATGACTCACTATTTGTTAATAGAATATAACAGAAGTAATGCTGTGTGACTTCTGAGGCTAAAGCACAAATAGGATATAATTTCTGCCTGGCTTTCTATGTGGATATATGATATACTCATATAGAAAGTACATACAGGATTTTCTTATGCTTAAATAAAATAATGTCAAACCTGTAAAATTTTGATAGTCCAACAATAATATTATATTTGATAGATGTAGCAAGATATAAAGAAGAGACAAAGCACAGGAAAAGGTGCAAATATCTTCTTCCTATAAAGTGGATAATCACAATAGCCAATACATAGAAGTCTAAGTATATTGCTTTAATTACAAATTAAATAAAGAGGATCTAAAATTATTTTTGGAGAGAGGTCAATTTTTATGGAGGATAGTCTAAGTGTGAAATCAAAGAGACTGCATCTAAAGTTGATGAAAAGAATAAAAGTGATTTTCTCTAGGAAGTTGGACCAGAAGAAGGGAAGGAAAGAACAGAACTCTTGCTTTTTATTATATATCAGTTTTTCTATATGATTTAATTGTTATACTATGCTTATGGACTTCTTTTATTAAAAAGTAAAAATATCTCTTAATAGTAGCCAGGATGGTACAGAATTACAAAATAGAGGCACAGAAATGGGGAATTGGACAGTCTATTTTGTCAACATGGCTGGGCCAGTGTGCTCATATAGTCAGTCAAACATTATTTCGAACATCTCTTTGAAAGTGTTTTTAGATGAGATTAATATTTAAATCAATGGTCTCTGAATAAAGCAGTTATCATTCATTATGTGAATGGGCCTCATACAATAAATGAAGGCCTTAACAGATTGACCGCCCCTAAGCAAGAAGGAATTCTGCCAGTAAAATGCTTTGGACTCAGACTGCAACTCTTCCCTGGGTCTCAAGCTACTGGCCAGCCCTGCGAATTCTGGACTTACACCTTCACACTCACATGAGTCAGTTCCTTAAAATCAGCCTCTATATCTATATCATCTATATCTATATCTATCTCTTACATATTTATATCTATATCTATATATTATATACCTATATCTATTTAATCTATATCTATACACACACACACAATAAAACACACACACACACACACACACACACACACACCCCTGTTGGTTCTGTTTTTCTAGAGAACCCTGACTAATACAGAAGCTAAAGCAAATTGGATATTTGCATACAAGTTTCAGAGTAATGTTTACAGGATAGTGATGCTTTAACTGTGTCTTGAAGAATAGAAATGAATGAGATGGACGAGATCAGATTGGCCATTTTAAACAGAGTAAACCATGTGCAAAAATCCAGAACAAAGATTTTGAGCTGTCAGGGATTTAGGCATTTTGTATGATGTACTTAGAATAAAGATGCATTTAGAGAAAATGGTATAAAGGTCATACAGAATTAGGTAATAAGGAACCTGTGTGCTTTGACTTATTAAATGACTTCAGGCACAGAAAATGTAATGTGATTAAGTTGGAATTTTTGAGAATTGCACATGTACAATTAGGATGGATAGGAAACAGTATTAAACAATTAAATAAAAAGCTTAGGATAATTAAACAAGAGAACAAATGACCTAAAATTTCAGCTACTGATGCTGGTCAGAGAAGAAGTGATATTTAAGATATAGAAATGACAGAAAATGTACCTAATTGGATATATCTATAAAGGGGAAAATGATCATTGAGACTGACTTCCAAGTTTCTGATTTAAGAGACAAGGAGAAATGTTAAGTCATTCACCAAGGTGGGAATGTAGAATAAACAGAGCTTTTGGTGACTAGGGTGGGACAGGGGTAGAGAATGAATGATAAGAAGCAGTATCAAATATATTGATGTAGGTTGAAAAGTTTAATCATGTTAGATGTTGAGTCACTATTGTTATTTTCAAGTAGCTATGTCCACTAATCCATTGAACATGGGAGACCAGAAGGTACAGATTTGAAAATCTTTAGTATAAAAATTGCAGTTTAAGCCAGCAAAACCTTTGAATGTGAAGAAAAGAGAAATGAAAACAAAATCCTGAAAAACCCATTGGTGGATGTTGAAAGAAGACTGTACCATGATGACTAAGCTACTGACTCAGAGAAGAGAACCAGGATAGAATGGTTTTCCCAATGCTGAAAAATGGAAGAGCTTCCAAAAATAGTCAAGAGCCTCGGAAGATCATAAAGTCCTATGAGATGAAATCTGTTAATTAAATTTGACAAGTAAAAATGACTTTTTAATACTATTACAGAAAATATAGTGAAAAGTAAGAGTAAATGTTCATATAATTTCTGGACAGGAAAGGGCATCCTTTCTGGTTTTCTGTTGGTTTTCTGGGGGTGTCAGCAAGGGATCAAGGAGAAAGCAGGAGAGCAAAATATTCATCTTTTTCTTTTGAGGTCTCTCCACCTTGCGAAGCCACATCCAAGCTTATCCAGGCAGCCCTGGCTTTGAGCAGGATCTAGTTACTGGGTGAGACAATTACTTGTCCCTCTTGAGGGGAGGGGTGTGAGTACACACACAATATCATCTATTATGCATCAAATTTAAAACATGTTAATATGTCAATTTTCATTATTAATGCCAATATAATTTATCTAAATTTGGCATGTGTGTAGCATTGTAAATACCAAGAACTGTTAGGAAACAGTTTCAGAATATATGAAAATATATGAAATACATGTACCATTTGCCTTAGTATTCCCCACTTGGTGATTCTGTAACAGGTAAATAATTCTATACCTATAGTTTTATATATAGGATATATAGGGTTTTATACATTCATATATAACATTATATTATCATTAATATTCTTGATTTTTATATGTATATTATATACACAAAAATATATATTATGTATACATTTTATATATGTTTATGTAAACAAAATGGCATATATACAAAAATTCAAGTTACTTATAATAGAAAACAAAAATAATTCATACATTCCCAATAATAAAAATAGTTAAATAAACTTTGCACATCCATTGAATGATATATAAAAAAACTAAGATTGTAAATAAAATTAATCAATTTGGAAAATAATGACACTAAAATGGAATAAATATATAACCTACATGTATAAATTTATAAAGTGATGTGAAATTTATCATTTCATCAAAATGTATATTATCTGTGCAAGTGGTAAGAAAAGCTTGAAATGTATATAATAATAGATGTAGTCCCAGGAGAAGGAATATATCCAATTATCAAAGAGTGAGTACAAGAACATGTATACATACATTCATGGAACAAAACAGAGAATCCAGCAGCAGACACGTTTGCATTGGGGATTAGTAGGGAAAATGGCCCATTCAACATATGCTGCTAGGATATTTGTTATTCTCATTAAAAGATAAAACAGAGGCTTCTATTTCATGCTATGCACGTAAATATAGAATGCACATGAATTGAAGATCTAAAAGTGGGAAAAAAACGATTTTAAGAAAAATACATAGTCAATTTATTTATGATATCAGGGTACGAAAGATGATTTCATTGAATCTCAAAATATCATACTCTAAAGGAACAAATTGATTCATTTAATTACATGATAATTGAAGGAAAAGCTTCTTTATGTCAAAAGGTATACAAAATGAGAAGAAAACCTATAGAGGGAAACAATTTAGATGTAACCTTTGAAAATATAAGTATTTTGCATATTAAATAGCTTTCGTAAGGCCAAAAAGGAAAAATAGGCAATCAATAGGAAATGGGGCAAATGATATACACAGAAAATTTGTGGAAGAAGATCATTGAAAGACATGAAAAATTACTCAAAATCACCAGAAATCAGAGAAATGCAATTTAAATAAAATGAAGCATAACTTCTCACCATTTAGATAGCAAAAATTAACATATATTGAATTGTATAACATCAAGAATTGAGTGTTTGGGATAATTTGACTCATATATTTCTATTGGGAATGTAATTTTGTACAGACATTTGGAGACAATTTGGCAATCACTAATAAGTTTGGACATGTTTTATGCTCTATGACAGAGGGTTCACCGATAATAAGATTTCCTAGAATTTTTGTACATGTAGGCAAGAAGACATATACAAATATTCCTTGCAATATTATTTATAACTATAAAGGGGTTAAACAAATTAATTATTGATTAGTAGTAAATACATAACTAAACTTTTTTTTTCACATATTGGTGTACAAAGCCCTTATTAGTATTGAAAAAGAGCTACATGTAAGATAAATGAATAAAATATTCTTTGGATGAAAATTGAGCTAAAAGATATGTTTCCTACTCATTATTTGTGTATTTGTGAAATTGTAGAGACATACAATGGTATGTATGTACGTATATTTATAAATACATATGCATATAGATAAGATTAAAAAATTAATGGATAGTTAATAGATTAAGTGATCACTAAATTGGGGAAAAAAGGTTGGGTAAATGTTCAAGGAATGATAGTCATATCTGTATATTTTAGTTCATAATAAAGAGATATCTAAAACATATATTGAAAGTGCTGATTGACAGAGATGCCTCTTTAAAATTAATTTTTGTTTGGTATATTTCATAATTAAAATTTATAAACAAAATAATATGAAAATGTTGCATATATTTAAAAATATAGTTAAAAGAAAATATAGGGACATCTAATTTTCATACTTTGGCATGCTTCTTCATGGTCTATTCCTATGTGGTGTATTATAATCAAGTGAAATTTACCATGGGTATCTTTTTATTTCATATTTTCCTCTTTTGATTAAACTTCACTAGAAATATTAACAAATGTGGAATATACACAGACAATGACTCCTATGTTACAGGTTCTTCTTTTCCTTGCATGTAAGAGCTTGTGAACACCTTTTGCACTTTTATGTCTAGGAGGTACATTAATGGGACTTAGTGTTGCAAAGCTAATAAATGACTTGCCAGTTGGCCTGGTGTCCCAGTTCTTTCCACTGCAGTTAGGACAGTGCCAGGCATACAATAAGGGCTAGATATAACATTTTGACATCATTTCAGACTAGGCACAAATCAGGTATTTAGAGATCTTCACTGACAAAAAGTACCTCTTACTATCTTACCAAGAAAAGTTTCAGAGACCAGCTGTCAAAATATTTCATGGGAGTTATTACAAAGTTAAAAGGGGTGACTGCAGATTATTGGTAGAGAGGAAGAAACAATGTAACAATCTGATTTATGACGTGGTGGTTTAACATAGTGTATAAACAAAGGAAAGGGAGATAAGTGGGTAAATAGAAAACAGAAGCAGTTAAAGATGACCGGATATGTTTCATTGTTCTGTGGTTAGTTTCATATGGTGTCTCATTTTTTGGGAAAAAAATTGAAGTGATTTATTTCCCAAATGTAGGTGTGGGTACATTGTGGACACTATCACATGCCTGATACATCTGTAGCACTTGATGTCTGTGTGAGTCACCATATAAATGGTTTTAACCTTTACTTATTATAAGAAATGGTTATTTCGGGTTGCATATATTACCTCGTTTTTGGGACACAGGAAAATAGAAAGGAAGACAGTGACGTATTATAAGGTTTAAAAATAAGGACACGAAAGAATGGATAGGGAGACAATCAGAACTAACTGAGATTTTTTTTTTTTTTTTTTTTTTTTACCAGAGTGCAGTTGAATATTTTCAAACTGGAGCATATCCTCAAGTTAACTTTCATGATCATTACCTGGCATTCATTTCATTCAAAGAAACAGTATATAATTAACAATGTCTTTGTCTTTTTATATTTTATTTTATTGCTACTGACAACTTATTGAAATGATAGAAAATCACATTTGGGCTTTTAAGACATTTTTATTACAAAATCAAAGAGTAGATCTTTAATATATACTAGTTAGTAACTTTCACTAACATGCTATTATTCTCCAAGTGTATATTTGTTTGCAATTAGTGTGTGCATGTGTGTGTGCACTTAGATACAGCTGGGAAAGGGAGAAATTCACTTTTGACAAGAAGGAAACAGCAGCTACACTTGCTAAATTCTGTTTCTATAAAAAGAATACCTGCTAGCCTGCTGACATGAGGCAGACTAAACTGCAATGTTGAAAGATTAAGGCCAGCTGGTGTTTTTCCAGTTGATTTGCATTTTTGGAGCTCAAGGTGATCCCCTTTATTTTTTAGCGGATATTCACGACTCAAAAAGTTGGCATCTTATAAGGACAGTAAAGCTATGTCTGTTAGACATAAGAAATGAAGCCTGAGAAACACAAATAGAAATGATTACCATCAAAGTGGCTAATTTGCAATAATTGCTGTATGAATCTTTACCTTGTTGATTAAATCTAACTATTTATAAATGGTCTAAGTATAATCTATATACTGAAGCTGTGTGGGAAGGGTGCAGGAATGTAGAGAAAGAAATTGTATCCCTGAGTTGGAAAAAATCTTTCCAATTAAATTAAAAGGAAATTTGCAATAAAAATTTAATTAGAATCAAGGAAAAACTCACTCTACAAGCCTATTAGGTAAAACATCACTTCATCTTAAATCCGTATCTTATGTACAATACAGATAATTATATTTCACTCCCTATATACTTGTCCTCCAATCCCAACCCTACCACACACACGACCACCACCACCACCTTTATGCCTTAATTCTTCTCTTAATATTGCCAGATCTTATTTAACATCACAGTTCCAGGCTAATATATGTATTCTGAGAGATGGGTATGATTTCTCAATACTTCATATATTTATAGGGACTATTTGCTGTATGGTTTAACTTACACTTACCATGTTTGTTTACTATATATTGTTACTATTTATTGACATAGGAAATTCATTTAAGTGAACATTTGTAAAATTTTAATTACATTTATTCAAGTATGAGTCTTACATGTCTTCCACAAAAAATTTATAAAGCATTGAAAACATTTTAATCTTAGCCATGGACTGAAAAACTTAATTCAGATCAAGATTAAAAAATTTATACAAAAAAATAGAAGTGACTGCTTAAAATTATATTTAAAGAAAAAACACTCCTGAAAATAGTGTAAATAAATGTATATTAAATATAAAAAAGCATAGACTTATCATATTTCATAAAATAATTTATGCTTACTGATTTGAGTTATTGTACATTTTTAAGGATGTAGCTACCAAAATTATACTTACCTAATATTTTATGATCACTAGTTAGGAAAACATAGAAAGTATTTCCTATTTACTGTAAACATGTTTAATTACATAATAGAAGAGTAGAAAAATGTTTTAGTGTCTATTTACCAGGTAGACAAAGATATCATCTGTGAAATTATAATTCTCCCAATTATACATTCAGTTATTTAGTCTTATCAAGTAATAGTCTTTGCCTAATAGTTTAAGTATTTTAAAACAAAGTGAGTCATAGGAGAGTCTTGAGTCACCACATATTGTTGGACTATCAAAGTGCTTAATATTTGTGCAGAGAACTATAAATTTTTTTACTTGTAATTGGGAATTTACTTCACCTATCTTTTCAGTTGTCTTATCTATACATGAAGTGCTTTGTTTCTTAGATGCAAAATCTTAAGGTATCATAAAATTCCATGATACCATCAAACAGAAAAATACTTTTTATTTAAATTATGTGAGAAAATAAAGCCAGCTTATTGAATATGCTTTAGAAAGACTTTGCAAGCCACCTGTCCTCATGAATATAGGTATATTCTAATTGCAAGTAATTTTTAAGCCAGAAGAAACATTGGCAAGAGTAATATAGTGAACTTAATTTATTTTTTATATGAAGTATAACTTTGGTGGGTAAAATAATTTAAAAATAACTGTGAATATGTTCAATCCAATTTACCTTTATATATGGTGATGGAAGGAGAACTGACTCTGGGTGGTGAGCACACAATGTGATATATAGATGATGTATTACAGAATTGTACACTTGAAACCTATGTAACTTTATTAATCATTGTCACCCCAAAAAAACTTTAATTAAAAAAAATAATAATTGCAAATAGAATAATACACTGAAAATCAAGATTGCTGAACAGATAATTATGACTTTAGATCCTTGTAAGTAGTGTTTCAAGTACAACAGATATATAAATTCATGAAATGATAAGTACGTACTATGTGCATGACTCAGTAGATATGATAAAGAATAAAATCAGAAGTTCTTAAAATTCATGATTTTATGAGATTTAAAGTCACTTTCAGGAATATAGTGGTCAAAACAACTTTACAATAACACAGCAAACTTAAAGTCAAACTTAATGTCTTTTAATTTGGAGTAAAGACCATATCTTGATAGATTAAATCCGTACTCAATTGTTTCAAGAAAATCGTATTAAAAAATGAAAAAAAAAGGTTTCTTTGTTTTAGTAATTATTTGGTAGATATAAGAGCTTTCATTGAATACATATTAATATGTTAGCTGTAAACTGAAAAATTAAATCTCAACTTAGAAAAAATAATTTAGAACTAATTTAATTAATGTAATTTATGACAAGAGTGAAGATGGAACAGATAAATTTACTCAGAACTTGTGTGCTTTAGCTTTGAATAATCACATATTTTGAGAATTCACAAAAAATATATTCAAAATATTAATATATTTTAAGGCTTTTAAAAAGTAGCCTTGAGATAACCTGAAAATAGAATTGTTTGAAGATCTAGGACTATTTACTCTGAGGGAAAGCAATTTTAAAATGCAACATCCAGTCCATAATATGCCTTAGTTAAAACTTGAAATTCATTATGCACACAATAAAATCAGGACTTTCTGCAGTATAAAATCTAGCCAAGTAATTATATGAGTATTTTATGTACTAATGAACTATTTAAAATCAAATATATGTAAATCTGTATTAAGGGATACATAAAAGTGAAGAGGATTGCTGAGAAATGAGATTTTAATGGCTATTAAGGAACCATTTTTGTTTATTAGGTAAATATAAATATTAAAAATACCATTAATGTATACTGGTAAAAAGATGAAAATGGGAATATTTTGTAGCACTCTAATGTAATGGAAACATACACAAGATAGTTTTACTGACAGAGCTTTGAATACCAGTCCCTCAAATCATCAACTGTGTTAGCCAAGCAAAGTTAAACCTTTATCAGTCACAAATTTGTGATCTATAATATGAAATAATAGCAACTTCTCATAAAGTTGTGAAGATATGAGATAAAATTAAAAAGTGCTTACTACAGTGGTAGCAAAATAGCAGATGCTTAATAAATATCAATTCCTAAACTAAAACCATTAAAATATAATTTTATTTTTAAGTGTTGGGCATTATTAAAAGTAAATTAAATTAAATTTTATGATGGATTAAGAGATGGAAAGGTGAAGAGATAGTGCCATGGAAACACATTTGTCTTGCCGTTTATCACCCCGAAAGAACTTACAAGGTAAAATCAGAAAGAAAACACAGATAACTCTCTAAAGCTAAAAATAATATTCTTCTTCTAATATAACACGGTTAGGTTATTACATTATGACAATCTGAGAGTAGTGATGGGATGCTGATAACCCTATTATGTTTGGACAACACTACCCTGTCTTTTCTTTGAATCCATGTTATCAAATTTTTAGAAAAGGAGGTGTTCCACCTAAAGCAGAACTAGGAAGTGTGATTTTGTTATATATTTAGCATAAGACCTATGCTTACCACAGATTTAAACAACTAATAAGTACACAGAGATTAAAAATCCTCACATTCCTTTTAAAATTATGCAGACTATATTTTATCCTCAGTAGGTCTGAAAAAATTCTTGTACTTGCCTCCTTTAACTTTTTTTAAATCAGGCAAATTTGCAAAATAGCAAAATGAACACATCTTAAGTGTAAAACCTGGTAAGTTTGAGAATGTATAGATCCATGTAAACAACAATCAATTCATAGTACAGAACACTTCATCATCCCAGTTTCCTCATGGGACCTTCTAGTAAATCTCCATCTTTCGTAGGTAACTCCTATACTGATATCTTCCATAAAATATTCAATTTGTCCCAACTGATGTGCAAATAAATGGGGTCAAACTGTACACTTAATTGGCATTTATAGAACTACACACACACAGGAAAATAAACATTCTTTCCAAGATAACATGAAGATAGAATCAAGTCCATATAGCAAACCTTAAGAAATTTAAAAGAATAGAAACTACAGAGTATGTTCTTGGACCATAACAGAATTAAATTTGAAATAAAAAAAACTAAAGACATGGAAAACCCTAAATATCTGAAAATGACAGAACACACATTAAAATACCCAGAGGTTAAAGATGAATTTTTAAGGAAAATAGAAAACCAATATTTTGAAATTAATGAAATTTAAAATACTGCAAAATGTGTGGACTACAACTAGAGCTGAGTTTAGGGGGAAATGTGTAGCATTAAATTTTCATATTAGAAAAATGGTCTCAATATTATAACCTAAGAGTCTATGGTATAAAGAAAAATATTGACAAAGAAGATCAAAATAGACAGAAAGCACACAGAAGTAAAGAAATAATAATTAGAGCAGAAGTCAATAACTTAAAAACAAAAAATAAAGTTGATCAAACCAAAATCTGATTTGTTTAAAAATATTTAAAAAATTAAAACAAATTTACCAATACTACAAATGAAAGAGGAAAATATCACTATGATCCCAAGGATATTAAAATCAAAATAAGGAAATTCTATGGTGAACACTTACCCATAAAGTTTACAGCTAAGAATACATGAACCAGTAATTCCTTGAAAGATGTAATCAATGTTCACTCATGAAGAATAATCAGCTTAGAAGAATAGATATCTATTAAAATTTTGATTGTCTAATCTAAAGCATCCCAAGAAAGAAACTTCCAGCCCCATAGTTTCTCAATGGAAAATGTAACTAAATGTTATGCAAAACGCCTCAGCAAAGTATTATTAAATAACATTAAATTATATATAGAAAGGATAATGCATCATGACAAGTGGGGTTTATTTCAGCAATGGAAAAGATTGTTCAACATTCAAAAATCAATCAATGTAATTCTCCATATTAACAGAGTAAAGGAAAAGCTCTATGATTTTCTCCATAGATTTATAAAAAAAACCACTGACAAAATTCAACATCCACTCATGATCGGGAAAAAAAAAAAAAAGTAAAGAAAGGATAATAAATGCTTTGCAAACTAGGGATAGAGGTGTCTAACCTGACAAAGGACATTTAAACCAAATAGTATAACAACTGCAACCTAACACCATATTTAATGTTGACTTACTGAATGTTTTTTTTCCCTTAAGATTGGGATTAATAAAATAAAATAATATCCACTCTCACCCACCCCATTCAACACAGTACTGGAAGTCCTAGGCAGTATAATAATCTAAAAAAAATAAATAAAAGGCGTAATAAGATTAGAGCAGAAACTCAAAGGACTCTGCATAAAAGGCATAGAACTAATTTTCATGAGTGTATATACTTGTATTTCTTGGGTTTTTATCATATTTTCTCTTTAAATATTCATAGCATTATATAAATAATATCTCAATAAACTTAAAAATATAAATACCATACATCAGCAGATTAGTTACAAATAACAGAAATATCAGCCAAGACTGACATACAGCTCTCAATAAAACAAACAAAATGGCTCTGAAACATATAAAAAGAGTTTTGTCTCAATAAATTAATATAATTTAATACATTATATGATTTTCTTGGTAATAAACATTTTAAAGTACAGCATATATAAAATAAACAAATTTTAAGTGTGATTTTGATGCATCATCAAGGAAACAGCCCCATTTAACTACCACTCAAATTAAGAAACATTACCAGTCTCCTGGAAGCCCCATTGGGCTGTCTCCCAAACAAGCCCCTTAGAACTTTCCCAAAGTTAATTGTTATGTTTTCTGCTGACAGTGTAAAAAGTTTTTCTGCTTCTGAGTATACATAAATAAAATGAAAGAATATGTATTCTTTTGTGTCTAGCTTATTTAACTTTTATCATTGTATTTGTGAGAGTTAAATTGATAGAAAACAATATAGCAATAAAATTTCCAAATGCATAAACCCTTAGTGTCAGAAAATTTACTGTGACAAATTTATTTTATAGATATCCAGACATTTGTGTAAAGTGATAATTTTGGAAAAGAAGTATTTAATCTGCATTGTAATCACAAAGTTTGAAAGTGGTAATATATATATATATATATATATATATATATATATATATATATATATAGAGAGAGAGAGAGAGAGAGAGAGAGAGAGAGCGAGAGCGAGCGAGCTTATTAGAGTTCTCAATAGAGAACTTATTCAATATTTAGTGGTATCTACATAAAATAGAATATTATTGAGCCACTGGAAAGAATGAGCTTGTTCTTTTAAAAGGCACATTTAAAACATACATATATATGTGTAAAATATCTCTGGAATAATAGAAAGATGATTCTAGTTCAGGAAAATGGATGGGAGGAAGTTATATTTTTCAACTTGTCTTCTGTTTGCTTGTATCTTTAATTAAATGAAGTAGCTTAAAAATCACTTCCCTATAACTTGGAATTTTTAAATGTAGATACCCTAAAGAAGATCGTTAGAAATAAAATATTGTTAAGTTCCTTGCAACCTAGAAAATAGTTGCAAATGAAAATTAGAATTATTATTTATTTTATCTAATTAAAATATAGTGTATCATTCACAACAATTTCTATAGGTTAACTTGTTTTCCTCTTCTTAATAGCTTTTGTTAATCCTTTTACTGCTCTAGATATTCCAAAAATATAATAATAGTATAAAAACAAAAAATAAGTTCCATATGACAAATATTTTAAGTTATTTAACAAACACTGGCATTTTGAAAACAAGGAATACTTAAACACTGTGTGGACACACTTCTGTTTAAAGCTGGAAATGTAGGACAACACTGAACTCCATAGTTAATTCGTTTTGTCAAATCTATATTGAGCATGTAGTACATTTGAGTACCAGTATTTAGAGACTCTGCAGAATTGTTTGAAATATTAGGGAAATATTTTGATAATTGGTATTATAGAAACAAATTGAGGATAACTTTTTTTTTCTTTCTCTTTTTCAATAAAGATTTATTGGGGTGACAATGGTTAGCCAAATAAAGGATCACTTTTCTCAGGCATTTAGATTGTGAAGTAGAAAAGAGAATGAAATGAATTCAAGGTATTATATTTTTTTCTTAATAAACAAAGGGTTGTCCTTTGAAGCACATGAATGTTGTCATTCTGGACACTTCTTACTGTCATGAATAGTCTCTCTGAGAATCATAACACCTCAGAAGTACAAGATAGAAAGAATGATGAGATACACAGTGTCTTATCAAGACCTTCAATTATCAGAATACTTCTTCCTATTCTCTTTTCATGGTCAGTTTTATTTTTACTGAGAGTACTAGAAGTAGTATGCAGGTTTCTTTGATGTGGTTAAACTTCACCCTCCTAGAGGGCAGTCTCTTACTGCCATCAGTGATCTAATAATTTACATAAAGATGCATTATCATTCTGCTTTCATTTGAACTTTGCGTTTTAGTGACCACACTACTGCTTTGCAGTGAGAAGACAATTAACAGTCCTTTGACATTGTTCTTGTCAGTGAAATCTGAGTACAACTGTTGTGAAGTATGTCCACTTCACATTCTCTTTATTCTTCTATAGTTAGGAACAGATGATAATGAGAAGCCAAGGAGTGGTAAAATTATGTTAGAAGGGGCCCTGGTTCTTGTGACATTTGTGTGCATAAAAGCCACCCTCAAACATACAAATTATATTGGTCCATTATTCAAATGAGAAAGTGCTCCTATTATATATGAAGCCACTGAAAAGGTGGTGGCGGCACTACCCTACCTATAAAATTAGTCAGTCGTATATAAATGTATTAAAATAGGATTTCTTGGGCCAGCCAAGTGGCACGGTGGTTAAGCGCTGGCTTGGGAAGCCAGTGGCCCCGGTTTGGTCCCACATATGAGGACCAGTGACACTGCCCTGAAAAAAACCAAAAAAAACAAATAAACATAAAATAGACAGGATTTCTTGGCCAATGTCAGCATTAGAAAGAACTTTTATTGAATGTGCAATGTAAGTCCAAAACACTTTCACGATTTAAGGAAGTGTGATTAAATCAAAATAAAACTATTTACTTCTGGTTGTGACCTGAATAGAGTTGTTAATTCATATGCAATCAAATTATGAAAAGAGCCAGCAGGCTATAAACAACTTAATGCAGATGTTCAACTAAGAATAAAGCAAGGATTGAAGATTCAATAATGTCTCAAAATATAATCCATATTTAAAATTTCAAAGTAACAACCTAATTTTGTGAAGATAATTCCAAACATCCAAGTTATATGATAATGTATGTAATACTGCTTTTCTCAATCCCTTCCTTCAGTATTGTATTAAAATATCCAAGAGTATATAAAAGATGATCATTGTAGTAAAATATCAAAAAGTAGGAAATTGGATTAGAAATGACAGAACCCTCAAAGAAATTATAGGATATATGTTGCCATTGAACTAGACTGAAAAAAGATAATGAAGGCAGGTTTATAACTTTCATTCCTCTATAAAACTTCGTGACCAGTAAAGATGTTTAGAAAATCTCAGAGGTGAAATTTCAGGAATGGAGACTTTAGGTGGAGGTAAGCACTGAGCATACCACTTGAAATTTGTTTTACATCATTGATGAGTAGAATTTTAAAGCAGTGGTATATTAGTACATAAGAAGGGTTTTATAATAGCTAAACAAGCAGAGCGGTGTTAGGTGGTAAGGGTCTGCCCTTGACAAGAAGTAAATGTCAAAGCCCTTGCAGAACTTGAACTTTTGGAGAAACAAATCTACTATGCTGGCAACTAATCAACTTCAGTGGGAGACCCAAATAGACAAATAAAGGTTCCAGCAACAAAATGGAGAAAAGCCTTAAAAATGGCAGAACACTTGGGGAGGAAGCCTGGATCACACCCTGTACCCACATGACTTCAAGTGAATTTTGCCGTAGCCATTTAGAGGTCCTTAGATGGGCATTTATGATGGCCCAGGATGTGGCTAACATAAGAGATCACAGAGATCAGTAGCATCAAGAAAGACACAGCGCCTGCTGTGACCCGGTCATGGATGATGGACCAAATAGGAAGCCATATCGGGAAGTTGGCCCTTGACAAAGAGCTACACTACAACCAATAAGAAGGAGCCAGTAAGGAGGTCTGTATGCTGGGGTTGCCACAGTTATAGAATTAATTGGTTAGCAATTACTGAGCTAGAGGTACAAATGTTCCACAGACTGAGCTCTTGCAGAAGATCTCAGAAGAGAAACATAAAAAGGAGAAGTAGAATATGAAAGATAAGCAAGGAGAATTTACAAAATTTTAAGAAAACATTAGCTAGGGCTAAATCGAATATGAATAAATAGACATATCCACATACAAACATGAACACACACATAAATGCATCTACACATACAATATGTAGCCATATCAAGCTGCAATGTAAAAAAACAGGGAAAAAAATATTCAATGCAGAGGAAAATGTGAAATAGTGAAAATAGAAAATATGGAATAAATCTCTTTTCTGTTTTATTAAAATTTAATAAAACTTGAAGATACACATAACATACAGAGGCTGAAAAATCAAGTAGAAATAAAATGCAAAGCTGAATGGAATACAGGCTGCAAAGCCAAAGTAACTTTGCTTTGAAGTGTTTAAAAGCAAACTGAACACTGCTAAAAAATATAAACAGGAATGGGGAGAAAGATAGTTCTACTCAGGATGAAGTAAGAAGATTCAAAGATTCTGCAATGATCAATTACTCTTCTAAACAGATCAATATGTGTTGAATAAACTATTTTATGTTTTCAAAGAAACAGCCAATAAAAGACATTAGACAATGATGGTTTTATAGGTTAATTGTTTTATTACCTTTCTAATTAAATCCGATATACTTATTTGTATAGTATTACATATTTTCCTTCACCTTACATAAATATTACTTATTAATTTCCTTGACAAAAAAAAGAGCAAATGCCAAACCCCTTCTACTTTCACTTTCATTACCATTCCATCCATATTAACCTATATATCATATATATGTGATATATAGATACATAGATAGCATTTATTATTCTATAATTTACAAATATCAAATCAAATCATACTTATTAGTTAATGTGCAACTTACTTTTTGACTAAAATACTATAGATGTTCTTCAAGGTTAAAATTTCTTACAGATGGTCACAAATTTGGCTATATGTTGAAAATACATGATGGCTTTAAAAAATCCCTACACCCCGACCAGACCCAGATCAATTAAATCAGAATCTCTGATGGTAGTACCCAAGTCATTGATATTTTAAAGGTTTTTGTCCATGTGATTTCAATGTGTAAAGAAGGTTGACAAAAGTTAATATAGAGCAAATGCATGCATTTTAAAAGCAGTAGAAGAGGCCCTACATGTATTCACTATGATTTATAGATCACCTCTCCATTAGACAGCATTCCCTTTCCCTTCCTCATTTTATAGCCTCAGATTCAGGGTTGGTAAGAGCTTAGTGATTTTTTTAGTTGTTCCCATATATTCACACCTATTTGAACACGAACCCTCCTTGAATCATTATATTTTGAATGTGTCATCTGTTTCCTATAGGGACCCTGAAGCATATACTTTGCTCCTCTCTTTTACATTAGCTCCCATCCCTCCTTGCCTTCCTAAGAATAATGATGCAACAATTTTCCCCTTTATCTGTTGCATCATCATTTTTTGCCTTTCTATTTGATATCTATTGGAGCTATGGGGACTATCTGTATAAAAACAGCAATAACTGTCTTTCTTAAGAAAATCCTTCCATTGATATCATATCTCCTTTAGCAATCTTCTCATTCCTGTTTCCCTTTACAGCACACTGCCCTGAAACCGTAGCCTCTCTTCATTCACTCTGATCCTCTTTTATATGCTCTTTAATCCCAAAAGGCTCTTACACTCACACTTCATTCAAACAGCTATTGAGAGAGGCACCAAGGACTTCAACGTTGCCCAATCACATACTCCAATACAGACTTCATCTTCCTTAAACCATTAAAGTCATTGGAAATCTTTTAACTGTTTCCTCACTGTAACCCTTTTCCTGCTTGGTATTTTGGCATTACCAAATGCCAAATGCCTTTTGCTGTTTTACCCATATTACTTCTATGTCTCTCTCTCTTCACTCCTTGCTAGCGCCTTCAATCACTGACTTCTAAAAGTTGGCAGGCTTCAGACCTCCTCTTTACAATACTCATGCTTTCAGGTTATTCAAATCATCTCATGTGTTTTAATGTCACCTACATGATGACAGCTCAAAATCCTCCAATGACTTTTCATCTCACTCATAGTCAAGAGCAAAGCCCTTCAGAGGTGTACACTACGAGATCTGGGCCCAGATATCTCTGACATTCTCTATTATTTCTACCCCACGTGCTTATTGTTTTCCTGCCACATTGAACAAGCAATTAGGGGCCTTTGCCTTGGGGCCTTTGCACTTCTTGTTCCGTCTGCTTTCTGGCAAACATCCACATGGTTCACCTCAGCACTCATTTCGGGTCCCTAATTAATATCACCTTATAAATATGGCCTTATCTGGTCAGACTGCTTAAAATAGTGATGTTTCTCACCTGTGCCCTGTTTGTTCCAATCACCTTATTTAACTTTACTTCAAGACACTTATCACCATTTAGAGCATTATACAGCCAATTGTTTATTTATTGTCTGTTTCCTAAATCTTCCCTGATAGACAGAAAGTACTCCATGAACCCAAGAGCTTTCTCTCTTTCCACCCCCACCCCCACTTTTTTTTTTTTTTAAACCACAGCTTGAAACCGCCTAGACGAGTTTGCTACAGAGTAAGCACTTGAGAATTTTGGTTAATTGAATAAATGAATGAATATTCATTTGCATTTTCTCTTCTGTGAATTACCTTTGCATGTGTTTTAAAATTACATTTTATGATTTCTTTGTATGTAAGGGATTTATTTTTTTTTTTATGGCCAATATTTTCTCCTGGTTTATGGTTTGTCTTTTAGTTTAGCTTATGGTGCCCTTTGCCTTATACAAGCCTTTGATTTTTAATATATATAGATAAAATGACCTAATTAAAAATATAATTATAAGATACAAATAAAATGTGTCAGAATGAATACCTTTTTTCTCAATTTCTTTCTCTCAACCCCATAGACTATAAACACCTTTCCGAAGTGAAAATAAATCAATAAATAAAGCTCTAATTCAAAGAGAAAATATCTACAACCCAAATTATAATTTCTAGGATAAGACAGCATGCTGAAAATTAATGCTTGCCTCAGTCCTTACAGAATAAAAGTTTACTCAAAAGTTGATGTCACTTTTGAGCAAAATTGTCAAACATTTTTTATATGTAAGGGAGACGGTAATAGAGATAATATTGAGAAATAATCTGTGTGAGACCATAAAAAAAAATGCTTTCTTAGTATTGAACAAGAGACTATGAAGGCGAAAAGCAGAAAAATGAATATATATCTTCACAGAATTCAGGAATGCGCATGAGCACGCGCGCGCGCGCGCGCGCACACGCCTATTCAGCACCGAAGCTTTGATAGTCTCTTAGACTTTGAATCTCACACCTTTGAATCTCCCAATAGCTAATGAACTATATCTTATATATATTTGATATAAATATACAGAGGGTGACAAAAATGTATACATATTTGCATATTTTAAGAAAACTGTATTAAAATTGTAATACTTAATATATATCAATAACAAAAGATGAATACAAGTTACGTTTGACTTCTGCAATTACAAGAGGTGCTCAAAGTGGTTACCATCAGCATCCAGGCACTTCTGATTACAGCGAACCACTGCTTGAACAACGTTGATCAAAGTGTCCACTTTTATACATTTTTTGGCATCCCGGTATATATATATATATTCATGCCAAGCTAGAATCAAGGTTGTTTGCTGCCCTATCATAGTGATTTTTTACAAGTAAAGTTGTTTACCTAAGTCTCTCTAGAAAAAGTTAGTCTGGTTTAATCTTTAGGAAACCTAATTCAAATTAATGCTGACAAATTAATGTCTTCAATTTTGTGGAGACTAAAATATCAAAAGAAAATAATGATATTTTAGTAGCTCAATAATAAATATTTTTTGTAGGACTTAAGGATTTACTTGATTTTTTATCATAAAGTTACCCATAACTACTTCTGGGGATTTCTAAGTGTTTCAATTAGGTTCCTAAATTTCATGTGTGTATTTACATTATAACATATAAAGATAAGTCTTAATGACAATAATAGGCCTTTAAAATATAATGTAACCTTACAAAAATTATTTTCTCTTATGTAAATTGTGTTTAACAGATAAATATTTTTGCAGGGCAGTTACAAGATCTTGCAATCCAGTTCTAGTCTAGATTTATTCATGACTCTTCTTACAAAATTGTACACACTGATATTTATTGTGCTGTCATGCCCCTAGTTTGATAGAATTGCTATCAAAATCTGCTCTTTAATACATATTTGACGATATTTTTCTGTTTCAGAACCCCAGGATCAAGTCCCTGACCATGTTTTCTAAACACTAAGATAAAAGCTTCTGTTCCTTTGTGATCCGACGTTTCCTCCTAGTAGGCAATAAAAGTTGTGCCTGATTATTATTTTTAAATTCCATCTATCTGAAAGAAGCTCAAAACTATATTCACAGCAATAATGTTGAAATTACAATAATAATGCTATTCATATATACTTATGTTTAATAATGTTAATTATCTAATTATATGTATATTAACTTAAAAGTTATTATTATGGGATTCTGTTTGAAATAATAACACTATAACACTATTTTTAATATTCCATGACTTTTCAATAACATATGATTAGTTATTATATTTTTATTTTCATTTTAGATCACAATTCATAACTATCAGTAGATGAATTTTGTGGGTTTTTAAAAAGTTTTTATAGGAGAAACACACATCTAGTAGTTTTGTAGAATTGCCGCAGTACATTTACATATGTATACTTTATTGATTTTTCAAAGAAATGTTCCCCATTTAAAAAAATTAGGCTTAGAAAAAAATACATGTTGGATTACCTGTAACTGGAAGATATATCAAGTATTTAAGAAGAAAGGTAAAAAATAAAGCAAAACATTAGTATAACTAATGATGCACAAAGAAAACAGTATCCAGAGGGTAAAGGGAGAGGGTTTATAGCAGAAGAGGCTAAAGGGGGTCAAATATATGGTGATAGAAGGAAAACTACCTCCGTGTGGTGAACACATAATGCAATATAGAGATGATATGTTACAAAATTGTACAGTTGAAACCTTTGTAATTTTACTAACCATTGTCACCCTAATAAATTTAATTTTTAAAATAAAAAAAAGAAAATAGTATCAATTTGGAAAGCCTATTGATGAAACTTGTACTTCACAGTAGGTCACTCACAGGAAATTAAAAATGTGTCCCCTTTTCCATGATTCACTTATGGTTTAATGGCTAAAAATAAAAACTATTTGTCTTCTCTTTCTCATTAAATACAAACAAACGAACAACAGAAAAAACCCTGAATTTTAATTTCTTGAAATAATCTTCTAATCATACTAGCCAAAATAAAACTTTTAATTAGTTTAATTTTAAATAATTCCTCTTGAAACCTTGACTCTTTTAGCTACTGGCTGATATGTCAAACTTGTATCTTTTTCTTCTTCTCAAAGTACAAATTTTTATATCCCAGAGATATGTTGATAGTATAATTTCTAAGTCTGAGTCTTAAAATCTGGAAAGTTATATTAAACTAATATAAACAAATAATTAAGCACATAAACAAATAATATTTATTACTAAAGAAATTATAGATTATTACTAGGAAATTATAAGGAATATTTATTACTAAAGTAATTACAAAGATCATTTATTACTAAAATCTATAGGAGCCTCTCAAAAATGATTTGCTAAGACTATTATTTATTTCAGCTGATGCTAATATTAATACACAGTACTCCAGAAAAATACTATATAGTGTTACCTGCATATGCATTACACCTATGTACATTGAAATAAATGCGATTATGCTACTGAAAGTGCCCATTATATGTGGCTAATTAATTGCTTGTGACCATGCCAACATGATTTCATCATGAGCATAGTATTGTGAACTTGGTACTTGTTGAATCACTGAAAACTGATTGATTTATTGATTGAGGTTGAACTTTCCTATGCAAATTAAAATATGCAATCCAAAAATTAAAATACTTGACATATGTCTTCTATATATATTCTTTCTAAAATATCTATGATTGTTTGCTTCATGAGAGTATAGCCTATTTCATCATAGCATATACCGGAATTCATCTGTTTAGTTACTGACAAAGTGCACAAGTTACTGCTAATAGGCTTCCTGCTTGAATTAAGCACTGCCATAAAAAGTTTAAACTTCCATCCAATTTAAACTTCCATTCAGGGCTCAGACTCTACCTTTCTTGGTACATAAAATAAAATAATACATGATTCAATAAAATCATATTGAAGAAATGCTATTTTAGCTAATTTGTATTAAACTCTATTATCAGACTTGCTGGTTGGAAATTCCAGCTATAACACTTGCAACTATGTGACCTTATAATAAAATGATCCTAACATCATTAAGCTTTTTTGGTTCTTAAAAGAAAATGATTATGATATTATCTAGTACATGAAGTTTTTGTAAGACTCAGAGGATAATTTGTGAAGAGTACCAGACCACAACGTAGTTCTAAAGAAGGTTTGGTAAGGCTATCAAGAACCCTTGATCCAAAATGCCTATCATAGGAGTCCCTCATCGGTCAGGAATAGGCTTGCTTACTACCCTGCCATACTCAGTCATTGCCTGGGAACATCCTTGCGGGTGGCCGGACCCCACGAGGACCAGGGATTCCCTTGGGTGGGATGGCATCGGCAAGGAAAAAGAAAGATGGAGACACCGGAAAGAGGTTCACAGGAGTGTCACGTTTTATTGTTAAAGCCTAGCCCCTTTTATAGGGGCTTCTGACCATTATCTCAATCACAAGCTCTGTTTCACATGATCATGATGTTTTCTCTTACTCAGGACTTTTACAGTCTTTACTTTTTTATAATTGTATCTTTCCAGGGTACACTGTGGCCTGTTCAAGGATTTTACCTATCATCTAAAGAGTGGTTACCATGACTACCTTATAGAGTGCATGTTTGAGTTATTGCCAAGAGTCTGGCAGTGGCTGAGTTTAGGGCAAAAAACTATTTCTATGTGATTATAATACTTAGTAGCAAAAGGAGTCTCAAACTTTTCCTATCCTACAAAGATCTGCATATTATTGTAAAGAGGGGAACATCTGTTTCTCAGTCAAAGCTTCAGAATCTGTTGCTACAACAATGTACAAAGCAAAAAGTTAAAACAAGGCTGTTAATTAAAATACTTCATGGTCAGTAAGTTATCTCTTATCAGAACTCTCATGGCGGAGAGACCTTGGTCTCCTGGTCTCCAAGGAAACCTTTCACAGCTGCATAGGCAAGTAAGCTCAAGGTTGGATGATATCATCAGCTTTTCACAGAGGCTGTCTATTTCTCACAGACAGGCTTTTGGGCCTATATGGCCAGAGGCCTGAGCCTCAGTTTCCAAGGGGCTTGAGTCCCCTTTTTCTCAGTCCTGGGGTCCCAAAATGGGGCTGTAGCCTGCCTTGGGTTGTCTCCTCTCGTAGGAGATCTTACCCGACATTGACTTACACAGCCAGCTCTCAATGGGACTCCACAGGGACTTGCCATAAATGCAGTGAAAGTACTGTCTCCTATATGATCTGATGTGGAGGAAAGGCACATGGGTTCATAGAGACAGGAGATATTACATGACCAACCATAAGGCAGCATCCCAGACATCCAGTGCTGAGTGTGGATCTTTATTTCAAGGTGGCCTTGTCAGACACTAGGACTGCTGTCGGCCTCCAGCACATCTTGTGGGAAGTATGAGAAGCAAAGCAATGGACTTCAGAGGACATCAGCTAGAACCCTTGACAATTACACTCCTTGCAGTCACAAGATTTGAGAAGCACATTCTCATGTCCCTCGAGTCATGCAACAATATTTTTCCACACAAGTTTGGGAGGCAACTTTTCTGTGGTTCCTATAGGCCTCCTCTACCTGAAAAAGAGCTTAGAAGAGAAAAAGAACTGCATGGATGAACTACCATCTTCCTGCTGCAGCTGTTCTCAGGGCTGCAACAAATAGGCATGTTCTCTCTCCACTATGCACTCACCATCTTTCAGGGCCACCATAATTGTGGATGAAATACAGCCCCTTTGCCATTCAACTTACACCCACATACTTAGTGAACCCATCCATAAATGAAATGCAGACTTTTTCCCTCTCTTTCAGCTGGTCATATAAGACCCCTCATATAACCACAGGTGCAAGCTAGAGGAGACAGGGCCTGCGAAGTTAAATATATCCTTTTGGTAATTTGTGTATTTTTCTCAATTCAGAGAGAATTTACACATGCGTTGTATGTATTTCTATTACTGAAATGTTTACATTGGTTACTGAATCAAATTCATCTTAAACATGGACATATCTTCATTTGGATAAAGGAAGCAGAATTGGCATCCAGGTAACCTGACTAACATTATTATGTAACAAATAATCCTAAAGCTTTGTGGCTTAAAACAGTAATTTGATTTTGCATACAATTTTGTGGGAAAATAATTTGGGAAGGACTTGGCTGGGCAGTTCTTGTTTGGGATCTCTCCTGCTGATGCCACCCAAGAGACTCAATTGCATTGTTGTCAAGTGATGCTGAGTGTTAGCTCAGCTGAGGCTGTCAACTGGAATGTCTAACCTGGTGGCTTCAGCATGGCAGGCTTAAAGTAGTTGGACTGTCTACCTTCTGAGCAACTTTGGCTGATCAGCTCATGAATGGGCAATCCCAGAAGGAAGCTGCATGGTCTCCTTTGATCAAGCATAGGAAACCATTCAGTGCTATTTCCTCAACATTTGTTACTCGAGACTGCCAACTGCCTGAAAGAGTTAAGAAAAGGGAACACAGATTCCTCTTCCCAATGGGAAGAGTGTCAAAGATTTTGATAACATTTCTAAAAACTACCACAGGTTTTCTGAACAATATATCTGCCTCCAGGTTTCCAAAACCAACCAAACAAAAAGCCATTAAAAAAAATCAAACAGCAGTGCCAGTAAATCCCACACCACTGAGTTTTATATCCCCAGCTAGTTTGTATCCTGTGTCTCTGCATATTCTCATTTTTTGAGAGCTCTGAATAACCAGATGTCAACACAGAGAGAAAAGAAAAATCCTTAGGTAAATTATAAACAAAATAACCAGCATTAATCAGTAAGTTTAGTATCTATATTTAAAATAACTGTTCATGATAACTCATGGGGCAAACATCATCATAAAACTATGATGCTATAACTTCACATGTACTATCAGTAAAAAGATAAGTAATAGTAATGTTTACCTTTTAAGATTATTCTGGAAATGAGATGAGTAAAAAAGTAAAGGCTTAAAATTAAAATGATAAGGTGTGACATTTATATTTCAGCCTTTATAAAGTAATACAATACTGTCAAATCCTGTATCTATAATTATTTAGAAAGACACATTTTTTTTAAAGTATTGGTGAAATGATTTTACTTTATTTCATCATTAAATCATCTGAGTGTCGTTTAAACTCAAATTATAGAAATAGAAAATTATTTTAAAATAAACTGTATATTTTTAATATTTAATTTCTAAATATGGCATGTGCTGGAAATTTTTAATGATTTAAAAATTTTGAGCAGATGGTTAAAGTCCAGGAGTCTGAGAAACTATAAGAAAACTGCCTATACCTAGGGACTAGTGACTCACATTATCTTTAAAGAAGTTTCTTGGTCTTTGGACTCAAAGTCCTGGGGAGATCAGAATACCTTTGGAATCATTTTTTCCCCCTAAGGTCTTAAACCTAGCTGTCATAGATACCCAATGAGTCAAACTAGTCTGTGATAAAGGTACAGGTTTTTTTTTCTCATGCCAGTTTTGCTCTAGCCCAATTTTGAGAGTCTCATTACCAGATATAAACCTGACTAGTAAAAATTTGTGCAATGAAATAAATTCTAACTATCAAAATAGAAGGAAGAATTCAATACTGTCTGATATTCCTTATCATTGACACTTTCTTAAGAAACCTATCGAATTTTGTTTCAATAGAATAGTAGTAAAGGGTATTTTTCTCAGCAAAATTGTAAGTCCTTTATGCTAGAATTGCACAACAAAATGCATGCTGATTTGCAGCATCACATTCTGTTTTCATAGATAGATCTAGTCTGTGGAGGAAGCGAGTCACCCAGTAATGTTTGAAACACTGGTAGCTAGGCACTGACTCACTCCATAATAAGAAAATACAATAAAGAAAGGACTGTAGTGTGTATATCCTGATTAGAAATAAAATAAGAGTGCTATTAAGAAAAACTGTTGAAGTTAAAACTAGTATTTGTTTAACCCAAGCATACTATGGTTCATGTACAAACCCAAAAGACCTAGATAAGCATTGCATCTAGAAAAAGAAGATTATAAGGCACTAAGTCTGTAAACTTGTAGCATTGGTGATCTAAGTAGTGAGAATGACTGAAATGGCCTACCCAATTATGTTAACTCTTTGTAGATTGCTGACTTATGGAAATTATAAGAGCAGTTTATGAATAAGGTTATGAAAGGACTCTGAAAAGAAATTCAAGTTGACCAAACTGTACATTTGCTTGCATATTGGAAAGCATACAACTTTATTATTGAGAAATGAATTTTATTTCATTTAACATTGTTGAAAATAATATGTTTATCAAAATGTTTACCATAATAAACATAGAACTTTATTATGGAGTTTTATGGAGAATTAAACTGACTGGTGCTGGTGTTAACTGTTTTCAAGGCCTTAATGCTTTAGTGTCATCGCCCTAAGCAGGGTGAAATGGCACCAGTATCTGTAAAGCTGCATCTATTGATTCTAAAAGAACTGGAAGCACCTTTGTTAGGTGACAACATTTTTGCAGGAAGTTTGAAATCAGATGCCTCCTACATTTTGCATTTGTAGGGATTACAATGAAAGGCAAATTTAGGAAACTGGAATTTATTTTAGTCTAACGTTTTAAGGAAGAATTGGATTTATAATTGAAGCATATTTATTTATTCTAAAGATTTAGTGCTCAGATGAACCTGACAGGGCATAGGTCCTCTGAGCTCTCTGAACCAAGACATTACCTAAGATGCAGACATTGCTCAACCTCTCTGGGGTTACCCTGTCAGAGTAATAATAATATGACACACAGACATATGTTACCCTAGGGGATGAGTGTTGGCTTCTTAGTTTTGTAGAATTACTTTATCTACATGTTGGCTTGTCATACTTTTAACCCTAGTTTTCTCTTGAGTCTCTCTGTGTGTGTGTGTGTGTGCGCGCGCGCGCGTGTGTGTGTCTGCTTTCACTTGTGTTTTGGGGTCTGAAATGGACATAAGAAAAAGCTGTTTTATTTGGAGCTGCGATGTGATCTTGTTAAGATGATAACTCTAATATAAAACATGGATGATTCCATTGGTTTTTAGTTTCTAAGGGAGTTTTACTTATTTTCTACTTTAATTTCTTTCTAGGGATTTAAAAGTGGCAGAAGTTTTGTAATGATTAAATATGAGGGACAATGTTTTTGACATTATATTATTAAGATTAATTTTATAGGGTCATTTGAATCATCATATAACCCTCAGTGAATCATAATTAAACCTGCACCTGGGAAAAATAAAGATGAGAATGGAAAAAAGGGATAATTTGGATCTAGGAAAGAATATGGCTTTAGATTCTTGGAACTAGTATATCTGTCTAACCTATTTTAAATATATCTGGGGACAAAAATTAAATAACTAAACACTGCTCCTGGAAGAACACACATCAAGTCAGAAAATAAGAATATAATTAATATGCTGAACTGATAGTCACCTGCCCTAAATAATGTAGCCATCATGCCGTTTTTTTGTTTGTTTGTTTATTTGTTTATTTTTGTCAGTGTTCGAGAAAAATAAAAGGGACTATATGGAATGAACAATTCACTCTGTTTCTTATTATAAAATAGGACTCTCTTCTAACATGGCTATACATCTGGAAAAATTACTAGGTAAGAAACTTCTGTATTTGTTTCAATCATGGGAGCAGTGAGGTCTTATTTCAAAAGTGAAGGTGTGTTGTGATCACCATATAGAAACAAGATGGACCCCTCTCACCCAAAATTTAGTTTGAATGTCAGTACTGAAGATGCCACCTACACACACCAAAAGGTAACTAAATGAGTCTTTCTTGGGAGAGCAGGGCGGGCCCTAAGAAAAATCCAAAAAATGTCTTGAGAGAGTACAGGAAGTTGACAGGCTTAGATTTTTTTGTGAGTAGCAGGTAAATTGGGATGTGGATTTCCAAATATGGGCTGAGGCTTGATTGATTTGAATTTCAGCCTCCTCAGGAAGGAATACCTGAGCTTTCTTTTCAGCTTATCCAAATGGAGGGCAGCAAAAGAAAAGGGAATAGTGGAACTTGAAAGTTGTCAACAGTCAAACATAAAAGTGAAGTAAGGATCTTTATTATAAGGTGGAAGAACATGCATTGTATTTCAGAAGAATTTTGTTTGAAAGAGACAAAGGGTGAGAATATGTAAAAACAAGAAAACTATGTGTCTAAGAGACTTGAGGTGAAACTTATATCCTATTTAACCAATATAACTGTGAAAGATGGAATGGAAATTCTTTTTTAAAAAGATAGTGTGTGATCAAATTTGAGTACTTAAAATATAATATTGCAGGTAGGAGGAATTTAGACTCCTCTAATTAAATAGATATGTGAAAATATTAAGCAGTAGAGAAAATATTATAAAATGCTATATTTTCTTGTTTCCAGGTATTTTTCCTTTTGTCTTTTTCATCTTTACCATTTCAATGAAATTTTCTCAATATAATGGTTTTTATTTCTTAATCCTTCTTCAATACATTGTCTATTTTTATTTCTTTTTTTTTTTTTTTTTTTTTTTGATGGCAGTGTCACTGGCCCTCATATGTGGGACCCGAACCGGGGCAGCTGGCTTCCCAAGCCAACGCTTAACCACTGCGCCACTCAGCCGGCCCTATTTTCGTTTTCTTTTAGACGTATGTTGGTACTTGAACAAAAACCACATATTGAAAGTGTATTTTTTGTTTGTGATTTTTAAAATCTTAATTTAATTCCATAAAAGTCTCTATAGTCTTTCTTTTAAAATTATTAAATAATTATCTTTATTTTCTCCTTACTCTTCCACCTCACTTCTGTTCAAGGAACTGTAATTCTTCTCTAAGAGTTCTCTGAGACACACAGTTTAGTGAAATGGTATCATCTAAACTCCTCCTAGAGAAATCCCAAGTTAGAGATGTAGGTCAGATTTTATATTCACAAGACTTGATGCAAATACATATATAATATATATACAATATAATATATATATATATATATTTTTTTTTTTTTTGAAGAAAAGTGTCTTGTAAAGATGATCCTGAAAATTAAAAACTTACTTTTGTCAAAACTCAGGGTGGCAATAAGCAAATGGGTTCTTCTTAAAATATAATTAGCTCCAAATTTCTATGGGGTTGGGAATTCATATTTTAAATCATAAAGAAGGCTTTATTAGGAAATGAAATAAATGTAACTAGTTAGGTAAATTATTTTTCTTTTTCCCTTGCTTACTAGATACATGTAAAAACAAACCTCTGTTATTTAAGCTGAAAATATCCTTAGAATGCCTACAGTTCAACTGTCTCATTAATACTTCTGCAAACTGAAATGTGATGAAAGATCATGTCTTGCCAATGGTTAACAAGTCTGGTGAGAGCAGGCCTTCCTGAATGTGGAGTGTTAGGAAAAAAAAAAAAGAAAAGAAAAGAGAAAGATAAATAGACTACCTTGGACCCACAGTACTTGAATCAAATTACCATATAACATAAATATTGTGAGACATAATATGATTGTTTGAAATAGCTATTTTTTGGCTATTTTAATATAAATGTGGGAAGAAAAGTCTGAGATGGCCTCATAGTTCTTGAGAGAGAAGATGTCTTTTGTTGACAAAGCACTTTGTGAGTCATTTTAATTAGAAAGGTTGTTCTTAGAGTAGCACTCAAATAAATCAAAGAATAAATGTCTCTGAGGAAAAAAATGAATAAATTGTTGGGTTAGGTGTATACAGACTAGAAGAAAAGAGTTTGAAGAGGGTAAAGGGAGCTCAATTTTATCACAGGAGGCTTGAGTCAGATTAGAAGAGATGACAATTGAAAATTCCCTGATGGAAAAGACAGTTGATTTACTTTTAAGAAAAAGAAGATCTAAATATGTCTAAATTTAACTTTGCATTACATGCTGGACTGTGATAAAGAACAATTTTCAGTACCTCTGTTTTAAAACCAAGATCATTGTGTAAGCGATATGTTAGGTAATAAAAAACAAAAACAAAAACAAAAAAAACCGACCAGTTTTCTTTTTTCATACTTGGGTTACAAATAAGGAAATGAGTATAGGATGGAAGACATGAGAAAATTCTAGAATAGAGGAGAAGCCACAAACCTGCCTTAAAACTAACCAGTTGAAATCAAATACCTTGTCAGGTATTTGAAAGGATGCAAGTCTTGCAACATATGGGATAGACTTTGAGCCAATTATCTTTAAATGCTGAAAGAAATTTCATGACAATAATATTAAGCAAGACAATACTATATATTCTTTCTAATACAGGATAACCTTCTTTACATTTTAGTGATCAATTTCCTTTACACAAATGGTATAACTTACATGCTCTTGCTCTTTCACTTATACGAGTATTAGATTATAAAGATTTTTATATCAGTTTATGAAGATCCTATTTATTATATACATGGAATTCATAAATTTGATTTAAATTATCCAATGATAAAAAAATACATAAGAATGCAAGAAAAGTAATCCATGTCCCCTGTTCCATTCCCACTTCTGCCATTATTTGCCAGTCAAATAGATTATTCATTATGTGAGTGGGGACAAATGGATTCCCCTCTTTAAGTCTAACTCTTGTCTGTAAAAAGTGTTGTAGTACCAACCAAATAAAGTTGTTTTGCAAATTAAGGAAGATGATATATTTCAAGCTCTGCATGGTGTCTGGCACATTTGGTGCTTAATACGTGTTAGCCATTATGAAATGCCTTCATCAGAACTAAATGTCAATGGTTATAAAACCCATATTTTAGCATCTGTAGAGATAATATTACAGCTTTTCTTCTTTGATACGAGTATATTGATATGATTCATGCTAATTCTCTTCCTAGTAATAAATAGCAAATATCTATTAGGTGCTTATTAACTTAGCTAGATAGCTAATAATAATTTGCAAATTAGTTAACTCTATTTTTAAGACTTGGTTTGTTTCTTTTCAGTCTTGATATTTTTTCCCCAATGAGAGAAAGTGACAGGGAGAGAAAAATAAATAAATATAGTTGCTAATATTATTGAAAATTGAGGAAGATATGTGTAATTTCCCAATAAAATTAAAATTGTTTTGAAACGGATAATCATATTTAGAACAAATTACTAACATTCACAATAACAGTAGAGAGAAGCTTAAACTGACAAAAAATTTCAAAAGGGCAATTTTCAGAAAATATATTGAACTAACATGTTTACACAGCCAAGATGGTCTAAAATATATACTGTAGTATATTATTAGCTAATATAGAACTTAGCTAATTTACAAAAAATACCCTGAATGGATGTAGGCAGCCAGCAAAGAACTAAAAAACTATAGGGGATTTTTAGCTCCATTTATATGAAAGCTTCAATTGTCATGCATCATCCCAATTTTAGTAAAATAGCAGATATTGAATTTGTGTAAAGAAGTTACACTGAGCTTACTCTGATATCCTGTTTCACATAATTCAGGTTTAGTCTCATGTTCTATTTTTCAGAAATCTTCTTCAGTGCCTTAGTTGCCACTCAGAGTGTAATTAGCATAATCACATGCTAGCTACTTCAACGTGCCTTAGATTAAGTTCAATGTCCCACTATGTATATAAATTTTCCTAATATATATGTGTGTGTATATGTATATACATATGTACAAATATATACACATATATGCATGCAAGTACACAAACCCACACAAACCACCCCCACACAAATATCTAGAATACATAGCTCCTATTCAGGTATTATATGAGTGTTTTTCTTTTTCTTTTCTTTCTTTTTTTAAAGGTTTTATTGGGGATTGGGGGAGGGAAACAGCGTTGCATAACCAGGGAAGGGGAACAGACAAGTTGCTGTCCGTTTATTCTTCAGTCTAGTTGTTGAGGACATTGCTTCACTGGCCCATGTTGGTATCATCATTGCGCTCTTTTTGGGTGAGGCAGATCGGTTGCCAGCTTGTGGACCACCACTCACAGAGGCACTTGGCAGCTCACACGGGGTGCCAGCCACTCATGCTGGCTGCCAGCCACTCACTGTAGCCTATGGCAGCCCACTGCAGCAGGGGCTGCAGCTATGCCATTCCCGGGGACTCACAGCAGTCCAGCTCCAAGTGGAGCTGTCGTTCACCATCTTAGCTGTAGAGGGCAGTGTCACTGGCCCTCATATGTGGGATCCAAACCCAGGCCGCTGGCGTCCCAAGCCAGCTCTTAACCAACGCGCCACTCGGATGGCCCTGTTTTTATTTTCTTAAAGTAGCAACTCTTAAGCTCACAAATTACGCATTTTTAAATGAATCCTTCATTATTTTCTTTCTCATTTTTTTTAGATCATTCATTTATTCTTATTCAAAGAAATAAAATGAATGTTTTTAATGGATTTGGCTTTGATTTCTACTTTGACTGCATCACATACTGTGTGATGTGAAGTGCTCTCAACACCATTATTTTCTAGGTATTATGTCACTGCGGTTTTACTTGTTCTCTCCCTGCCTGAGTCAAGAATTAGAATTATTTTCAAATTGTGTTAATGACCGATTATTGACTAATCATCAAATAACTTGTTTTTATTAATGTATAGCTTTATGAAAATGTCTGTAATACTTATACTTTAGTGAGCAAAGTGTTTCCTTTGATTTTTTTTTATTTTGTGTTTATTTATATCTATTTTGAGGTCTACTATATAATCGTTTTTGTATGTTTCCAGGATATTAAAGGACTATTAGACTCTTTATCTAAGACACCTAACTGCAGAATTTGTTAGCAGCTTAGTTAAGGGATTTAGTTGATTGAATGAATAGACTTGTGAAGAGGCCAGAAATATTTAAAAAACCTAAAAGAGAAATATGGATTTTTCTCTTGTTGAGAAGTGGTTTTGGCAAAATATTGTGCCAGACTTGATTTGTTTGGCCATCATTTTGACACTGAAATGGCTTTTCCTTTTCCATGTAATTTCATCAGGCTGCCAAACACTCTGTAAGAACAAATATATTCTAGATGGTTTGTGCCAATCAGTGGCCCATTCTTTATAACACACCTAACTGAGCCTAGTAGGAACCTGCTGCCTCAAGAAGCTTTTTCTCTCAAGCAGAAGTGATAAGCTGATGTTTCAAGAGAAGGGTGACCATACTTTTCATTTGTTATCTACACTGGGATACATTCAACAGTGAAAGGGGTTCTATTAATGCTTATTTTGGGACAACTGCATTGGGCAAATCCTGAATTATGGCCTTTGTAACTGTGACCTAAATGTAGCCTATACATGTGTTAATGGGAAGAATATTTAAGTTAGCTGGCAACAGTTAAAAATCAGGCGAGTTCCCTTAAAATTACCATGGGATACTAACACTTTATATCAGAAGTTTGGTGCTCTGGGAAGCGGACTCTGACTGTATTGTGCAGAATGTCAATTAGGGAGTTCCCTTAGGATCAATACTTGTGGAAGGGAAGAACCCAAGGCAAGTTAGAGACTCAAGCCCAATGACAGCCTCTACTGACCACATGAGGCTTTCCAGAGCTAAAATGGCCAAACACAGTTCCATATGCATACTCTGCTTCAAACAGGCTTTGCATATGTACTTCCTGAGATGGGATCACACTGGGGAAGCAGTTGTCTAAAACTGAGGCCATCCTTGAAGTGGTTGATAGCTACCAGCTATCTACAGAGCTAGGACACAAGACCCTCCCTGAAGTGGCATTTTGGTGATGCATCAGATTCTTCATCAAAATGAATTAGTACACGTCAGAGCAATGATCAGCTGTAGATGGTGGGTGCCTCCCTGCTATAGGACAGTGTTTCCAATACTTTCTATGTGCCCAAGTTCCCCC
The DNA here is from genome assembly GCA_033961575.1 of Aselliscus stoliczkanus. Lineage (NCBI taxonomy): Eukaryota > Metazoa > Chordata > Mammalia > Chiroptera > Hipposideridae > Aselliscus > Aselliscus stoliczkanus. The sequence continues at coordinate 133,175,738 of CM066731.1, read as the reverse complement.
TTCCTAGCTCCTGCTTGGCCTCTGTAAGCAGTTGACCATGTGTCCCCTGATCTAGAGCACTTTCTCCTGTTTTTGCTGTTGGCAGCAGAGAGGACATGATCTGTTGCTTGGCCCCTGCTGGACTGCTGAGATTTCCCAGCCATTTAGTTCTGCAGAACAGATGAAGGCAGTGTCTCCCCCGTTCATATGACCCATTTTTAACCAAATATTTTATGAATCAAATTTAGAATTGTGACTACATCCATTTCAAAAAGCCAATACTACGCCCTAACTGTATCTGAATGTAGCGCCATAGTGAATGCTATGGCTATAAGTGTGGACAGAAATAATTATCTGGCATAGGCCATCCAAATATCACAAGAAATAATTTTCCCAAATGAGAAATGACTCATTCCCTCCCCTGAAAGATAAAAACCTTTCTTTGATCTACACAGTAATGGCATTACTGGAAAACTCACTGAGTATTAAAGCTATTCAATAATACTTTGTATTTATGGTAAAATGGTTTAAAGTTCCAACTACATCTATTAAAAAACCCATTTTACCTACACTGAGAAATCAACAAAATGTTCAGAATGAGAGAGATGCAGGATATGGGGCAGATCTTTGTTATACAGGACCTTTGTCAGCATTGCTAGATTTCTAGTCTCTCTGGCACAAACCTAAATTATCAATTGGACCTTTCAATCAAGATGTAATGCCCCCACACTGGAATACCCATGTTCAAAACCACTGAAACAACAGAACTTAATCAAATTCACCATTCCACTTGTCAGTCCTTGCTCCATTTGACCTAACCCCCAGTGCTGCATATATCCATTGTTTTCCAATTAATCCATACTATTTATCAGTCTTTCTAGAACCTCATTTAACCTGTATCTATCAAACATTCTTCATAGCTTCTGTCATTTAGAAAATGATGTACCCTCATTTCCAGGGATGATACAGGTAAACCTCTTCTCCACATTTCCTTATTTCTTAGGATATTTCTTTTAAACTGGAAAGGAAATATTCAAATGTGAACTCACACCAATTTCTAGGAAGCTCTAAATATGCAAATGAAAGCATTTGTTTTATGAAGATCTTGTTATCTTAATTTGATAGCATTTCCTTCAGGAAAAAGTATTCTCTGGGCTTCTATGAGAGAAACTTTTCACTATCATTTTTTCAACAAGATTACAGGAACTGTGTTAAAAATGATTGGAAATTTTGGTATCACATTTAGAGTGAGTGCAGCTTTAACGTCTACAATACATAACATCCATGGTATTTAATAAATTGAATAGGCTGAAGGTGGCAGCACGGTAATAAAGCACTAGCAAAAGAATTACATTCCAATCCCACTTTCATCAGTAACTAGTTATGTGAAGTTAGGTGAAATGTGTAACATCTCTTGGCTGTGTATTTCCATCTGTGAAATTATTGAGTTGGAAAACCTGATCTCTAAGGGCCCTTTCAGCTCAAAAATTTGCTCACTGTTTTTATGATTACCTTTTCTACATTTTTTCAGATGTTAAATTGGCAAGAAATTAGGCTTTGAGAATTATTTTGGAAAACTTTCAGCTCTATTTTGCCAATGCAGATGTTTGGTTACATATAGAATTTCCCTGATGCCTAATGATATATGACCTCAGCAGCCTTCAAGCAGATTTACCCATCTGCTATCTTATGTTGACTCTGAAAAGATCATTTGAAAATGTCTTCAGGAGAGTAGTTCCATGGAATATGACATATCTAGAGACACAACCAGGCACGACCCATTTCAGTATAGATGAAAGGGAACTGGAACCTAATCTACTTAATGGTCTGAAGTTAACATCAAGGTGACTGACCCATCTACAGCTGTTTTCTTGAGGGAAATCCACATGGGTAGGCAGTACACAATAGATAGATGATAGGTAGTAATTGCAGTCATGTCATTGGTTTCCAAGAACCAACGTAAAATAATAGATCATATACATCAATCTTGACTGAATTTTGTATTAAAACATATTCTGTATTCATTGATTAAATGCTCATTAAAAGATAGTTCATATGCAGATATTTAGTGTTATATAAATATTTCAGTGTGGGACAGGGGTTCAGAAATAATAATCTTGGGTCTTAGTGGGGAAAACTAAGCAACAAACAAGCAAATAAACAAATGACCTGTTTTAAAAAACTGGAATATTAGGCCAGGCCATTGATAACTTTACTCAGCAGCAAGAGATAATAGAGATCCAGTGGACAATTTTATATCAGGACAAATGAAAATGTTCAGTTTGCTGTAAGACATAAATAAAGGCTACACTAGTAGCCAGAACTCATAACCTTTACTTCCACATATTTTCTTTAAACTTTATTTTCTACAAGCTTTCTGAAAATTCTCAAGTTTAGACCTCTAGACACAAGTCTGTCTTCTTCAAGATTGTCATAGGCACTCTACTTTTTAAAGACACCATCCCACAACATAAACACATAAAATAAATACATATCCCACATGAAATTTAAATTTTGTTTAAAAAATTGAAGTGATAGTTCTATTTTTTGCATGTGTTTTAAAATTTATGATGGACTATGATTTCTCTGCAATCATCCTTCATGCACATGCTTTACAAATGTAATGATATTCTTATCAATATTAAATTTAATAATTAATGAAACTGAAACACTGTCGCTTTCTGTCAATTTAATTATATGTTTGTTAATTTTGACTTTAAAATTGTCCCCTCCTACTTTCTTATTTTTAGTAGTCCTTTGATATGTGAATAGTCCATATGTTTCGTGGATAAGATTTCTGGTGCATAAGACAGTCCCTTCTAGGGATATACTGTAAATGGATGAAGTCAGCCAGATGTAAGATAATGGTAGGAAGCATATAGAGAACATATGACCTCTCCAAGGAGTGCAGTAACTAAAACACAAATAAATTTCCCTAGATTCAAGCTTCTGAGATCACTCTTGTGAAAAGTCAAAGACTGTGGGGAAACTAAGTCTATCAGTAACGGCAACACATAAGAACCCATATGTGGAGGAAAATAGAAACTAGAATCAAGCAAACAGTGACATGTCAATTGTCCTATGAATTTATCCAGGACACATTCATATACCCAAAATATATTCATTAATACCTAATATGTACTCCCTTTCCAGTAGGTTTGCCAGATATAATGCAAGACACCAAGATGAATTTAATTTCAGATAAATATCTTAAATGATTGAGGTAAAAGATGTCTCATGCAACACTGAGGATATATATATATATATATATATATATATATATATATATGATATATATATATATGATATATATATATCATATATATATCATATAGATAGATAGATAGATAGATAGATAGATAGATAGATATGTTATTATTTACTGTTTACCTGAATTCCAAATTTAACTGGGTATCCTGTAATTTCATTAGTAAATCTGGCAATCCTAATTTCTAGACATGGGGGAAAAGCAATGTAACAAAACCAGACACAATCCTGTTCTAGTGAAGGCAACAATAACATTGGGAGAGAAAAAAACACTGATCAAACAAACCCCCTGAACAAATATAAATTGTTCCTGTAGCAAGTACTGTGAAGGAGAGAGAGAGAGAGATGATGCTTTTGAGGATCCATGATAGGGGGTTTTGATCTGATTAAAGAGGTTAGAGTGGCCCTTTATGCCATTTGAACAGGAGGAGTAAGCTACATTAAGGATTGGGGAGGTGTTGGGGGTGGGGGGCATGAGGGGGGTCAAAGAAGAACATTCTAAGGAAGGACAGACAGAAAGGCTTGTGCATAGAGACATCACGAATAGGAAACAGAATGCCAGCCTTGCTCAAATGAGTGAGTGGGAATTAAAAGGAGAAGCCATGTATGTTATACTAAGATCTGTCTTCATCTTAAGAACCCTGAGAGCTTTCAGCAAGGTGAGTGAAGTGAGTAGCTTGGTGTCACAGAAAGTAATTGGAGAAAGTCTAGTGAAAGCTTTAAACTAAAAAAGCTGCCTAGTTCCCTCCCTCTCTTCCAAAAAATTTTGTATCATACAGTTAGAATTATTTCCTTAACCTGATCATATTATTTCTCTGTTTATGAAATCATTCAGTATCGCCCCATAGTTAATAGATTAATTTCAATATCCTAGAAAGTATGATCGGATTTTTCCTTTGGCCCATGTGTTTTCACCCTGTCATTTATTTCCTATTTCATAAAGGCCCATCCATTACACCAAAACTGTAAACTGAGATAATTTAAAATAATTAGTAATTTTATACAATTTTCCTGGTGGGTAATAAAATTTGTATGAACTGATCTTCAGAAAGAACACAGCATCAGAATAGTTTCAGGGTAGCATAGAAAAGCTATGAGAGAGATGTTCTTCTCATTCCTATGTAACTTCGAGCACAGAATCTCATCACATAAACTTTAAGTGTCACTAAGCAGCTTTTATAAACTTCAGAAACTGTGGAAAGACAAAAAAAGGATCCAAAAAATTTTGTCCACTTATTTAGATCCATATTAAAAATTTAGGGGCCGGCCGAGTGGCGCGGTGGTTAGGCACTGGCTTAGGAAGCCAGTAGCCCCAGTTCGGGTCCCACATATGAGGGCCAGTGACACTGCCCTCAAAAAACAAAAATTTAAAAAAAAAAAAGAATCATTAAAAGGGCCGGCCGAGTGGCTCAGTTGGTTAAGAGCTCGCTCAAGAGTGCGTGCGAGCTGAGCTCTGAGCCATGGAGGTTCCATGCCAGCCCGAGCTGAGTTGCCCTCGAGCTGCCAACAGGTGGCAGGATGGCTCAGCTAAAAAAAAAAAAAAAAAAAAAAAAAATTAGGAATTATCAGTTTGGGCTATTTCTTAGAAAAATCTAAAATGAGAGTAATACATTTCTAGTAGGTTTTAGATACCACCATATATGCTTACTGTGCCAATTACAGCAATGTCTGTTTGTAGTTTTTCACTTAATTCTGAAAATGTGTAACCTTCTGATTTCTATGAAAAGTTGGGGTTAAGACAATCTTCCATCATATAACCAACAAAACTTAAACATTTTTTAGTATTTTTATCAATATCATAGTTTTAGAACATATTTTCACAATAGAAATAACTGGAATATCAAATGACTCATTAATTCTCTCAAAGAACATTTGTTGACAGACTCTAATGTGGACTCATCCATGAATCAACTGTGACAATAAATCAGTTCATTTGTCATTTAAAAGGTCAGAGAGAGCTAAACATTTATAACATAATATTATAATACAAAATAAGATGTATTAAAGTTACAATGGTTACTATAAAGGGAGTAACTCTGAGGGTTCAGGGAAGGCTATATAGCTGAGACAATATGTAAATTCAATCCTGAAACAGGTGGGGATGGGGAGAGGGGAGAAAACAGTATGGACAGAGAATGAAAAAGAATGGCTGCCATAATCAAGAAACTGAGAATAGCCCCATTTCAATGGAACACTTTTTGAGGTGAAGATTTAGGATTATTAGTTTCAAAACATGTAAAAAATGTCTCTGTGGTGCTAAAGATTTGGGAGTGTGATATTAAGTTGATAGGCAGTTTTTGAAAGGTTGTGGAATAATCGTGCTTTTTTTGAGGGAGGGACTTCAAAAATGATGTGAGGGGGCAATAAAGTCAATGATTATTTGCAAGATCGGTTTGGCGTAATTTGATAACTGCAAAGGTGAGAATATGGGTAAAATATGGAATAGGTGTTTAGAAGATGATAAAGTCAATGTGATGTTAATAAACTTAACACATTTAAAATATAATTTACTATTTACTCCATGTCTGCTCTAATAATATGAAATTGTTGAGTAACTAATTCACATTAATTTTTTCTTACTTAATTTTTCAAACTTGTCCACAACAAAGCTATGAAAGGTATAACTCTAAGGTGATAAAACTAAGACTGAGAGAGGTGAAGCAGTTTACATGGGCTTATATAAATCTTCCTGGGAAAAAACAGATTTTTCTAATTAAAAAACACATTTTTGCATTGAATGTGGTTGTTGAGAAATCATTTAGTACCTGAGAAAGATTTTAAACAATGGTTGAAAAAAAACAGATTTCAGGGAAAAGGACAGTAATGACACAGGGTAATACAATAGAGAAGACACATGTAGTTGAATAGTTTGAGAACTTTGGTTTTGAAGAGAACATTTTTTAAGATGAGAGATGAGGCCATGCTGTATAGTAAAAGAACTTAAGTGTGTTGAAGAATTTCAATGTAAAATGTAACTGGAGGATATGAAATAGAGAATGTCACCCATGCGGTCACAGAAGAATGAAACTTAAAAACTGAGGGTCTGATTTCCTGTAAATGCCTGATTTACAGAAGACTGAGACTTATCTCCTGATCAATTAATATCCAGCAAGAATCTATCCCATGCTCAAGCCAAAGAATGTCCTGCTAGGACTTTCGCTGGCCCTCCCTCTCTTTGCATTCCTTGCTCATGAATAAAATCCACCCTACACCCTCAAAGGGCTCACCTGTAGTTTGACACAGCATGCATTTCCCAAATTGCAATTCCTGTACTATTCCTGAATAAATTCAATTTCTGGTTATTGAAGCTTGCCTCAGTTTACCTTTTTATTTCTATTGACAAGTGGAAAGGAGAAAAGAATGAAAGAAACAATGTTGTGATGGACCTGGTATAGTTTGGAAGCTCAGTGATGGGATGACAAGGATCAAAGCAAAGAAGTGGAGGCATTGTTAGCCTTGAATAATAGTAGGAGAAGGAGAGTTTAAAGTCATCTTTCCCTGAGTCTTGGGAAAGGAAGTAAAAAGTATTTAAATAATCAACTTTGCTTTCTAAGGGCAAAAAAGCAGATTGTTTTCCAGAGCTTTGATTTGGGGGATTTTGTTTGTTTGCTTTGTTCCCAAATCTAAAATTTGTCTTTTTTTTCCCTCCTGAAGTTGTGTTCCCAAAATTACTGTTAACTGAGGTGTCTGATAAGGTGACTTCTAGCTAATCAAGGATTTTATCTATGTTGTTTTCTCACTGACAGATTAATTACCTAAATTGCCTTTTTATTTTTAAGTAGTTCTGAGAAGGAAATTTAGCAATTAAAATGATTTAGACTCTGCAGCTTATGTAGCAGTTCAAATGACATTTGAAAGACAGCGGAGGAAATTAATAAATGATTGTACAGAATAATGTGTAGCAGAAACATGTTTGTTGCTATAATTAAAAGAGTATAACTCAGTGATCTAGGCCAGTTTTTACAAAGAGTGAACCAGCAGGGCTTTTCAAATGGCTTTAAAAATTGATTGCTTCTAATCAGTAACATTCAACTTCAGACATGAACTTGAATATTTAATTAACTGATTTTGAAGTAATGTGTTACAAACTTTATATGGTTGACAAATACTTTCTTGTAAAGATATAATGTTATTCAGAAAAGTTTTATCAACTAGAAACTTCAAATAAGTAAAACTTCAAAAATTGTTAAGAACAAATTTTTTATGTTTTTAATCATTAAAGAAAATGTGCCAATACAGGTTCTTATTTTAATACTTCATTTTAAGCATTAGTGTATATATTTACCATAGAAAAGAAGTAACATAGGAAATAAAATGTTTAAAACATTTAATTATCTGGAATTATACCAACAAATAAGAATATCATTAAAAATTAGAAGCATATATTCCTATATTTGCCACTACAGGTATATAAATCATTCACAGACATGTACACATGTAATTACACTAAATGGAATCAGTATAGTCTATGCAACTATTTTTTAATATATGTCTATATATTATTTCCTTTATGCTATTTTCATGCCAATAAATATCTTTTTGTATAAATACACATTTAACTGTATAGAGTATCATGGTATGCATGTATTTATGTAATTATTACAATCTAATTATATATATCTGGTTGCTCTGATTATTTTCCCTTGGGACAAAAACCTAAAAGTGGAACTTAAATATTCAAAAGAGACGAATAAAACTTTTGATACTTGACTAATTTTTCTCCTGGAAGAATATTTTTTAAATCTCCATAAGTTTCTTTTGTGAGAGTAAGTGACTGCAAACATGCTATGGTCCCTGGGCCATATGTGGTTTGCCATCATTCGTTGTAAATAAAGTTCTTCGAGAATATAGCAACACTCACTTGTTTACAGGTTGTTTCTGCTTCTTTTACATAGTTATGATAAAGACTATTTATTATATGTATTTTGCATAAGACATTTAATTATGTACTATTTTCTTTTACAGAAAAAGTTTGCCAACCCCTGTGCTAGAGCAACTTCCCCACAATCTTAATATCCAATAAATATCCAATTCTATACTTATTGACAGAACAGCAAATAGAAAGTAAAATAAAACAGAATAAATTGTGTCTTTTAATTAACTGAGATTTGATGTTTCCATATGCATATTGACTATATATTTTATCCATTCTGACTACTAGATTTTGCAGTAGGACATTCATATTTTTATTCTTGATTTAAGGAAGCTATCAATATATTGAAGATGTGAATTTTAAAACAATTTTATTGAGGTATAATTTATATATCAGAAAACTCTTCTGTTTTAAGTGTATAATTAAAGTTTTTTAATAAATTTATAGTTATACAACCATCACCACAACCCAGTTTTAGATCATTTCATCATCTCTAGTAGACCACCAATGTCCACTGTACCCAAACCCATTTAAATTCTCAGCCATAGGGATTGTCAATCTACTTTCTGCAACTAAATATTTGCCTTTTCTGAACATTTTCTATAAATGAAATCATGCAATGAAATCATGCTGGACTTTAGTATAATGTCTGTGTTTGTCCATATCAAGTGGATAAACATCTGGATTGTTTTCACTTTTTTGCTATTTTAAATGACTTGTGCTATAAACATTTGCATACATATTTTTATGCACAGATATGTTTATAATTTGGGGGGATAGATGCCTACAATTAGAATTGCTAGGTCGTATTGTACATTTTTGTGTGACTTATTAAAAAGGTGCCAAATTATATGCAGAGTGGTGGCACTATTTTACATTTCTACCAGAGGTGTATGCAAGTTCCAGTTGCTCTGTAAGACCCTTGTTATTGTCTGTTTTTTTGGTTGTAGGGATGTTATTACACACATGCTATATAGGTCTGAAGTAATATCTCATTGTGGTTTTAATTTGAATTTTCTTAGTAACTAATGATATTGAGCATCTTTCCATGTGCTTACTGGCCATTTCTATATCTTCTTAAGAGAAATAACTTTTTTAAGCTTTTGCCCATTTTTAATTGATCTTTTTACTATTCATTATTGTTGGGGGCTGACAGCCCCCCAGTGTCTGACAAGATCACATTGCCACACTCAGCACTGGATGTTTGGGGTGATGCCTTATGGTTGGTCATGTAATATCTCCTGCCTCTATGAACCCATGTGTCTTTCATCTACATCGGATCCTATAGGAGACAGTACTTCTACTGCACTTGTGGCAAGTTCCTATGGTACCCCAATGAGAGATGGCTGTGTAAGTCAACGATGGGGCAAGATTCCCTAAAAAAAAAAAAAAAAAAAGGAAACTACCTAAAACAGGCTATACACTAAGGGCACCCCTGGACTGAGAAATTGGGGACTCAAGCCCCTTGGAAACTGAGGCACAGACCTCTGGCCACATAGGCCAAAAAGGCCTGTCTGTGAGAAACTGACAGCCTGTCTGTGAGAAACTGATGATAACATCAGCCCCTGAGTTCACTTGCCTAAGATAATCAGTGAAAAGTCTCCTCAGAGGCCAAAGGTCTCCAGGCCATGAGAGTTCCGATTAGAGGTGACTTGCTGACTATGGGGTATGTTAATCAACAGCCTCGTTTGAATTCTTTCACCTTTTACCTTGTTGCAGCAACAGATACTGAAGCTTTGACTGAGAAACAGATGCTACTTCCATTGGATAAGAGAGGTGTGAGACCCCTTTGGTTGCTAGGTATTGTATTTACTTAGGAATAGACTTTATATGCTTTTACTCTAAACCCAGCCACTGCTAGTCTTTTAGTAATAACTCAAGAATATGCCCTGTGAGTCTAGCTGCTGGAATTTGGGATAATGGCTAGGTAGTCATGGTAACCACTGTTTAGGCAATATATAGAGATAAGTCTATCCTTAACATAAAACAGTCATGATAAACATTCTTTGGATGATAGGCAGAAACTAAGTCTGGGTCTCATAGAGGTTATCACAGTGAAAGACAAGATATTCCTTTAATGGAAGAGTAAGTCACAGTGCACCCTGGAGAGAGCAATTACAGGGAAATAAAGACTGTGAAAATCCTGGGAAATAGAAAACACCAAACTCATGTGAAATGTTTTGTGATTGAGGTAATGGTCAAGAGTCCCTATAAAAGGGATATGCTGTAACAATAAAGTGTGACACTCCTGCAAAACTCTTTCTGGTATCTCCACTCTTTCTCTCTTCTTGCTTTCCTTCTCTCTCTTTTTTCCTCGCTGACTCCGTCCCACCCGAGGGAATCCCTGGACTCCATGGAGGCTGGACCTCTGCACTTTATAAATCTTCAATCCAAATCCTTTATCAGATATATGATATATAGCTTCGCTTATTTGTGTTGTCTTTTCACATTTCTTGATAGTAATGTTTGAAGCACAAAACTTCAATTTTTATAAAATCCAGTTTATTTTTAATTTTATTTTTTTTTATGTCTTACACTTTCGATGTCATATCTAAGAAGTCATTGCTAAACCCATGGTCATGAAAATTTAGACGCATTTTTTTCTAAGAATTTTACAGTTTTGGCTCTTAGCGTCAGGTCTGTAATCCATGTTGAATTCGTTTTTGTGTACTATGTGATGTGTAATCAAATATAGTAAAGGAAACCTGAGGCTCTGAAGAGGAAAAGTGTACTCCACTCAATAGTCTCTCCCTTTGCTTCTTGATATTTCCACCTCAGGGTTTAATGACTATTTCAAAGAATAAAATTTTCTATATAAAATAAATATATAATTATGTGAAAATATCATAATACCATATGTATACAGATAAAAATGAGAAAACTTTTTTACGTTTTAGCATGGAAGAAAAGCATTTTAGGTTTCTGTCATAACTGAAAATAGTAAGAACATGATTTTAGTCAATTTGGATCTCTGGAGGTCATGATTTTAACCCACTATTTGACAGATTCTATAAGCCAGGAATTAAATTGTGAATATGGCACCCATATAGTTAACACTACAGTAAAAAACTGGTTTCAACTCATCCCATAAACCCTATGGCCTCCAAGTAAATATCTGTGTTAATGCCAACAAGTATTTCTATGAGACTTTGTTCTATAAGGAATTTACTTTTTTTTTTTTCCTGTGTAGTAATGTAATGCATCTTACAGAATGTGTTTGTTGCTGTTAACTCCTGTGCAGGTAAACATCAGGGGTATTAAGTTGTCATAAAATATCCTGTGAATAACTTCTTTGAGATAGGTGGCATGACACTTGTTTATCCACATCAGTAAAATGCATTTTGTTATTTAAAGACCTACAATCAAGACAATACAAAGTAAGGATGGAGTTAAACACACTAGCAGGATTACCTCTGGCTAGAACTTCAACACCTTAGTAATTAAAGATTGATTGTTAATATTAATCTCACACTTGAGTAATTTTTATTTATTATTTGTGATGTTTTTTTGTTCAAATTCTGCATGTATAAATGTTTATATATGCAAGTATACATTTTGGTAAAATTCCAGATTACACTAAACAGATGATTTCTGAAAACTTAAGAAAGAATGATATCATTACATGGAATTTGCATGAGTGAATTAAGTATCACATACCAAAAATTTCTGTCTTGCTAAAATTTATGAAATATAAATTTTAGATGAATTTAGGTCTAAGGAGTGATGAGTTTAAGTGTACTCTTTTCTTTACCAAGGCATGTGAGAACATTTCATTATTAACTGGCATACATTAGAAATTTTACACAGATGCCTTCATAATTAGAAAAATATGATGACTGTCTAAAAATGTTGCTATACACTTTTTAGAAGTGTGCTACTGAACTCTTTCCTTAGGCTCATCCAATTAAAATTAAAATTTTGATTCAATTCCTTAAATGAAACAGAAATGATACTAAAAATAAAAATAATAATAATAATAATAATAACAATAATAAGCATGACACAAACACTGATCAATCAGGAGCAAATGGGATTTAAAGACCAGGGAAGATTGTGATAGATTATATCAACTAAATATGAACTAAGAAACATTTTTTAGAAGGCTTTCTTGCTTAAATGTTTGATCATGGACAATTGTAAGAAAGCTAGAAAGCTCTTCTATGAGTTAGAAAATCAGGACTCTAAAGGATGAATCATGTTAATATTATTGTTAAGCTAGTTTCATGAAGTATATATGCTATTTGAGATTAATAATGGTAAACTTGAAGTTCTTTAGTTAAACTCATAGAAACAATTACAAAGCTAAAGGACATGAAAGACCTAACCAGTATTAATAAGAAACAAAATTAACAAAAAAGAAATTATTAAGCTCCACATGATTTTAAAAATGTAATATGCTTGTAGGAATACAAATCTAATTTAATAAAAAAGCAGGATAACAGAAAAGTAATGTTCAGATCTAGTCATTAGCTCCACAGTACGCTACTGTGGCCCAATTACATTGAAATGTCTCATTTAAATTTCCTTGTCACCATTTTAAAGAAAAATACTTCTAAGTATCTATACAACATAAGATTTGCTTTGACAGTGGAAGGTGTTACAGCTGTATAATATGATAAAGCATGAAGAAAGGAGATGTTTCAATTATATAAGGAAGACTTAAGGAACATAGAAGTGCATTCAAACATTTGATGAACTAAGATGGGAAATGATGACTATAGTCAATTGCGTGCTTTAGATGACAAAAGAAATTTCCATGCATGGTAATTATTCAGAGGCAGATTTCAGTTCAAAACAAGTAGTATACCTCAGTACTAATTCTAACTCCAACAACAGAACAGGATGGCTCTCAAAGTGGTGTGCTCCTGTCACTAGAAGTATTCTAGCTGACTTCAATAAACACTGGTCATGGGTATCATGAAATGTATTCCTTTCTTTGAAGGAAGATACAATTAACTGACATTTCTATGTATAGATATATAATTATATATTTACCATATATAATATTTCTTTGAAAGTTGGATTATAAGAAACAAACAAGTGATTTTAGATTCCTAAATCAAAATACATGTATTTCTGATTCTAGGCGGCTTACAGGATATACAGAAAATGAAAAGAGCCTCTAGTCTTCAATTCCATAGGTCCACAGTTTTATATACTGATTGTTATTCAGGTCAGCATGATGCTCTAACATCCAACGTTTTAAGGATTCGATGCTAATGGTCCATAGAAAAGCTTTCCTAGACTGAGAGCACTACTGTCTGAAGTTCCGTCTTCTCAACAGAAGTGCCTCATCTCCATTCCTAGACCCAACTTCTCCCTCTCCATCCACTACACAGACAAATTTCTGTCACTTCCCTGGAGTGATGCAAGCCAACACCCAGCACAAATCACAAGTAACAACTCATGTAATCTGCAGAGCAGCAGTCCTATTTATGGCTTAGGTGTGTATCTCTCTCTCTCTCTCTCTCTCTCTCTCTCTCTCTCTCTCTCTCTCTCTTTCTCTCTCTCTCTCTCCCTCTCTTTCTCTCTCTCTCTCTCCCTCCCTCCCTCCCTCTTTCCATCCCCCCTCCCTCCTTCGCTCACTCCCTCTGCTTTTCTCTCATTTCCCAATCCCTGCCTCAACCTCAGGGGTCAGAAACTCAAATAGCTTCGGAAGGGACATTGTTGTAGGAGGCGTAAGAGTATAAGACCTTCAGGAATGGAGACTGATGAATTCAAAAGTTCATGCCATATGTGTTCACATTTTTTAAGTAAAAATAAGAAAATTCATCACTGCTTACTAAAAAAAACACATTTGACAAGAGATCACCAACATGGACTTTTTCATGCTCATTAAAAGATAAAAGGACAGCATAATATTTAATTAGTTATTGCTTTTGGCCTTCAACATCTCTTGGGGCAAGGAATGACAAACTTCATGCATATCTTTTTTAAAGGGAGGGAGTTGATAGAAAAAAATAAAAATAATATATCCAGGAATCATGATACTATGTCACATATATTTTCATAATTTACATGTGAAAATAATTCAATTGAACAAATATATGATTTATTTGCTATTTAATGAGTTTTGAAATGAGTATATACTATTAGCAATTGATGGTGGAATTTTACTTTTCTTTGCCTCCAAGCTCTTTTGGAACAAAATACTTGTATGTCCTATAGCATCATCATTTCTTTTCATCTCTTGTGGCTTGAATAAGTAGGTAGCTCTGCTTGAATTCTAATAGCACACTCACAACATTACATACAAGATCTGACAGTTAGGTTCGCAAACTTGCCACCATGCACTTACATTGGCAGCACTGTACAAACAGCTCGGTAAGGTTTCATAACCCTAGTATACCAGTGTCTCACAGCTATGTTCATGTCAATGTGTAGTGGGGTCTTGCTGAGTAGTGTTCATTATTGTTGCTGCATGATTTTGTGTGCCATTGTGAGAATGTCTGAGATTGAATTAGAGCAATGAACAAACATTAAATTTCTTGTTAAACTTGGCAACAGTGGAAGTGAAATCAGGGACAAGTTAGTTGAAGTTTATGGGGATAATGTCATAAAGAAAAATGCAGAATACAAATGGATTAAATGTTTCTTTGAGGGGAGAGAACACGTTACTAATGAAGAGAGGTCAGGACAGCCAGTAACTAGCAGAACTGATAAAAACATTGCCAAAATTCATGGAATTGTGTGTCAAAATCATTATCTGTGAGAAGCATAGCCAACCAAGTAGACATTGATAGAGAAACAATTAGGAAAATCTTAACTGAAAATCTTGGCATGAGAAAGGTGTGTGCAAAAACAGTCCTGAAGGAGCTCACTAATGAACAAAAGCAAAGGAGAGTTGAAGTTTGCCAAGACCTTTTGGAGAGGCAAAATGATGTTTTGGGCCATGTTATCACTGGTGATAAAATATGAGTGTACCAATACAACCCTGAAACAGAGTATCAAAATGTACAATAGAAGTCACCCAATTCTTTACAATGAAAAAAATTTCCATCAGTGTAAATCAAGAGTCAGAACAATGTTGCTAAACTTTTTTGATATTAGGGGATCATTCATTATGAATTTGTACCAACTGGACAAAGAGTTAACCAAGTTTACCATTTGGAAGTGCTAAAAAGGCTGTATGAAAAAGTTAGACCAAAATGACCTGAACTTTTCAGCAACAATCATGGTTCTTGTATCATGACAATGCACCAGCTCACATGGCACTGTCTGTGAGGGAGTTTTTAGCCAGTAAACAAAATAACTGATCTGGCCCCCAATAGCTTCTTTCCTTACCCAAAGATAGAGGAAATATTGAAAGGAAGACATATTGATGACATTCAAGACATCAAGGGTAATATAATGACAGCTCTGATTGGTCATTCCTGAAAAAAAGTTCCAAAATTGCTTTGAAGGGTGGACTAGGCACTGGCATTGGTGCATAGCTTCCCAAGTGGAATGCTTCGAAGGTGATTGTAGTGATATTCAATAATGAGGTATGTAGCACTTTCTCTAGGATGAGTTTGTGAACTTAAGTTTCAGACCTTGTATTATACTTGATATAATTTCTGAATTTAGTAAGTTGTTAGAAAACTTTGCTTTCCTTGATCAATATATGTCCTTGGATAATGTCTACCCATTGGTTCTAACCCAAATATATTTATGGAGTTAATAATAAAAGTCCAATACCTTTAACACACAAAGCCCCTCAACTATTTGAATAAAAGTGTCATGCTCTTTCTAGGCATGTCTTTTTCAGATTGAATATCTTCTGTTTTTCATGAATATCTTTATCAGATATTTTCTCCATATTGTTTGTTGCCCTCTGCAAAACTGAACCAAGGTCATATTTAAAATGTTTTAGCATTTTTCTTAAAATGTAAAATCTAATACTGAATACAGAACTAGTATTTTATGATAATTTCTTTACCAGAACACAATTAAGAAGGTCTAAAAACTTTCCTTCCTTATTTATATTATTTTTCCATTAGAAAATGAAATTTTCCATGATAATCAAGGTATTTTACAAACAAATTTTAGGCAATTATGAATATAACAGCCTTATAAGTAAGGGTATGAATGATTCATATTTTAATGGCAATGCATATTTATTTTAAAGACCAGGATATGGAAAATCATGTGCTAAAGACTATGAATCAAATATTGAATAATATATAATGCAAAGTTACCAAAAACAAACAAACATATAAAAAACCTACACTAAGCTAAGTGGATGAGGATTACATGTACTTACAATAATTTATAAGCAAAAAGCAAAGTTAGCAAGATGTGAAAAAAAATGGGACCAACAAAAGGCTTTATTAATGATACAGTGACAGCAAAATCAGTATCAGTATTGGTTCATGTGTGTGAAAATACGTAATACAAACTTTGCAATTTTGTATATCAGCCCGTTTTGGTTTTTTTTAAAGATTTTATTAGGGAATTGGGGGAGGGGAACATCGTAGAGGAATCGGGGAAGGCGAACAGACAAGTTGCTGTCCTGTTTTGTTCTTCAGTCTAGTTGTAGAGGATGTTGCTTCACTGGCCCATGTTGGTATCGTCATTGCGCTCTTCTCGGGTGAGGCAGTCATTTGCCAGCCTCTGGATGGCCTCTCACGGCGGCTATTGGTAGCTAATGCTGGCTGCTGGCCACTCACTGTAGCCTATGGCAGCCCACAGCAGCAGAGGCTGCAGCTACACTGTCGCCGGCCATCTTAGCTATAGAGGTAACATTCACCATCTTGGATATAGAGGCAACCAGGTAGAGCTGTTATTTACCACGTTAGCTGTAGAGGGCAGTGTCACTGGCCCTCATGTGTGGGATCTGAACTGGGGCCTTGCTGCTCAGTGCTAGCGTCCCAAGCCAACTCCTAACCAATGTGCCACTCAGCTGGCCCTATCAGTGGTGTCCCAAGCCAGCTCCTAAACAACATGCCACGCAGCTGGCCCTATCAGCCCTTTTTATTACTAGAGTCATAATTGTCAGTGATCTTAGTAACACTAATTTCAATTTTTTCAATATTAAATTTGAGTATTCCTTATTAAATCATCATCAATTACATTCCACTCATTAATCCATAATCTATTATTTTATTCATTCCACACATATTTTTTGAGCACCTGCTATGTTTTAGGTAGTATTCTAGGTACTGAACGTATTTCAATAAACAAGAAAGTGAGAGTCATTGCCCTCATGGAGCTTACATTATAGCATGTTACTTATATGAAGCTTTACTTAAAATGAAAACTTTGCACATCATTCAAACCCATTCAAAACAAATGACTATTTTTTTTTAATTCAGAGTATCTTAGGTCTTACCATTGCAGATATTTTGATAACAAAGAATACAGTGAGACTATGTTCCTTATTGTGAGTCTTATTTTCATAATTTTAACAATCAAATACAATATGTACCTTTGACTAATTATCTCTTAAGTCATTAAGTATAGCTTCTAGACTTTTAAGAAAGACTTCTTCTCACTGTCTTAAACCATTCCATAGTATGTATGGTAGGTAGAACCATGGCCCACAGAAAATGTCTACAACCTAGCCCCTGGAATCTGTGAATATGTTACCATACATGGCAAAAAGACACATTACAGATGTGATTAAAGGTAAGGACTTTGAGGTGGGGGATTATCCTGGATTATCCAGGTGGTCCCAATCCAACTACATGATACCCTAAATCAGGAAGGCTTTGATGATTGTGGTCAGAGAGCATTGTGAGGACAGATGAAGGAAGAAAGGTCAAATACAAGAAATCTGAACAGGACTCAACCTCATGGTGCTGGTTTTGAAGAGGGAGAAAGGGGGCTGTGAGTCATGAAATGTGGTACCCTCTAGAATCTGGGAATCCCCATCTGCTGATACCCAGCAAGAAAACAGGGACCTTGGTTCCATCGCACAAGTGGAAGAAGCTGAAATCCCCCCCCACCCCAAACTGAAATGAACAAGAAAATAGATCCCTGGGCTGGCCGAGTGGCTTGTTGGTTAAGAGTTGGCTTGGGACGCCAGCTCTGAGCATCAGGGCCTGATTCAGATCCCACATATGAGGGCCAGTGACAATGCACCCTCTACAGCTAAGATGGTGAACAATAGCTCCACCTGGAGCTGGGCTGCCATGAGTCGCCGTCGCAGTGGGCTGCCATAAACTACAGTGAGTAGCCGGCAGCCAGTGAGAGCAGTCTCCCGGTGTAAGCTGCCAAGACCTGTCATGAGTGGCCATCCAGAGGCCTGTAATCCATCTGCCTCACCCAGGAAGAGCACAATGATAATACCAACATGGGCCAGTGAAGCAATGTCTTCCACAACTAGACTGAAGAACAAAAGGACAGCAACTCATCTGTTCCCCTTCCCAGATTCCCCAATAAAATCTTTAAAAAATAAAGAAAATAGATCCCTTTCTAGAGTATCTAATTAAAAAACAAAACAAAACAAAAAAACACACAAACAACAGCAAAACACAGCCTGCTGATACCTTGAAATTAGCCTGGTGAGACTTCTATTGGTGAGACTTGTGTGGAACTTAAGGACCTACTTCAGAACTGTAGGATAACAAATTTGTATTATTTAAATGACTTAAGTTTATCATAACTTGTTATTATTGCAGCAATAAAAATAAATATTGTTTGTATGATATCACATGAATGGTTAAGATTAGATTAAAAAAATATTAACAATAGCTAATAATTCTGAGGATTCAGAGAAAGGAGATGACTCATACATTAATAATAGCAATGTAAAGTGGTACAACCACTCTGGAAAACAAATTAGCAGTTAGCTTTTTATATAACTAAACATACCACTACAATATGACCCATAATTTCTTCCTGGATACTTATCCCAGAGAGATAAAAACATATGCTTACACAAATACCTATAGAGGAATATTTATTTTTGCTGTACTTATAATAAAGGAAATGACTCAAATGTCCTTCAGTGGGTGAACTGTTAAACTTTTGTACACATATACCATGGTATACTACTTAGCAATAAAAATGCATGAACTATGGATAAATGCCATAAGCTAGATAAACTGTCAGAGAATTATGCCCAATGAAGCAAGCAAATACTCAAATGTGATTCCATTTATGTAACATTTTTGAAATCACAAAATTATTGAAATCTCCAGTTAAGTAATGTTGGGAGAAATGTATATGTAAGAATTGGCATTCATCTTTAACTGTGGAAAGAAGAGAATATAAAGTACATAAACAAATACATATATACACATATTCACACACACACATACAAATTCACACATATATACACAGTCTCACAAATAAACATACATACACATTTTTCATGCTAACTCAGGGTTCATCTTCCAGAAATTTTCCACTCAATCAATATTGGCATTTCGTGTATTCTTCATTTTTTTTCTTGAGTTGTATATTTCATATACATGTTGATATTAACAGTAGTTCTCTTTGGGTGAAGAAATTATGGGGGGCTTTTTTTCACTTTTTTATTATTTTTCAAAATTTCCACTATGAGTTTTAGTTACTTTTATATATATTTAAATTATTCCTGTAAATGTTGCTTTCCCTTTTATGAATAATGTGCTATAGGTTCAACTATGTCCACCCAAAATTCCCATGTTGTATCTATAACCCCAATGTGATGGTATTGAGAGATGGGGCCTTTGGGAGATAATTAGGTTTAGATAAATTCATGAAAGTATAGCTCTCATGAAGTATTAGTACCTACCCTTATAAGAAGAGACACTAGAGAGCTTTCTTTCTTTCTCTCTCTTCCCGATATGGAGACTACCACCAGATACAAGCCAGTAAGAGAGTTGTCACCAGACATCGACAATGCTGGTACCTTTGGACTTTTATCCTCCAGAACTACGAAAAAATTAATTTCTATTTTTTAAATCATTAAGTCTGTGGCATTTTGTTATGGCAGCTGATCTAAAATATAGTTTATAGCCTATTTACTTTTAAATTAAGAATGTTGCATTGTTTAAAGTTTCATAACACATCTGAGAACTTGCTGATATCTTTTAGGGACTACTTTATATCTTTGGAGAAAATAAATACTAACATTTGAAGCCAAATAAGATATATTTTAAGAACAAAACTTTTTGAGAGTGTTCTATTGACAGGTAGTTCATTCAGTATATTTTAATTAACTTGGATTTTTTTTCTTTATTTTCCCTTATCTTTAAAATTGGAGCAGTTTCTGATTATTTAGAACCAACTCGCAGATAAAAGAAAAATGTTCCAATTATCTTTTGGAGTGAGTTTTCATGCTACATGCACATCAGTTCTTCTCAAGAGGAGACACACTTATTTCAAGACTTCTTTTTAAATTACAATTTAAGCAGCTCTGATTTGTGTCAAAATTGTTTAGTCAGCCTGAATTGCTCCAAGAAGAAATATGCTAAAGAGTCTTTATAAAAGGAAAACTCCTTGTTATTCAATTCATATGTTCCTTCTGAGAATATTAAGAACCTGTGGGGAAATTTACATGTTATCCAGAGTTGTCGTAAACAACAAATAATAAAAAAAAAAATTCAAATAAAGTTGTTAAAGCATAAGTGTGTTGAATTACTCTAGTAATCTTTTAGTGTCTATTGTATGTTTCTAATATTTTCCCCTGAAACAGTTACAGAGAAAGAAATAGAATGTTAGAAGCAAGGACCTAGTAGTCCACTCATGCAACATGTTCCAAAAGATAAATTATTATAACACAAGTTAGAATAGAAATATATCTAAATACTATATATATATATACCTGTGGCTGCATTAATAAATGGTTAAATAATCCATCCATTAACAAATCACCCTTGTAATATATATGCATTAAGAACCCATACTAGATAATAATACACATTGCTAATTAAAGAGATGTAGGAACATCGTTGCTATAAAAATGGAGCCTGAGCACTACATAAGTACATTATATATGAGTATATATGAGCATATATATGTAATATACACACACATATACATATATAATATATTATATATAACACTACTAATGTACTTAGTACATATATATGAGTACATACATATGTGTATGTTATATATGTATATAGACACAACCATGTACATATACACATGTACATACATATAGTATCTCAAGCATACGAGCATATATACACATATATAATCATACGATTTATACTCTGATATCTTTGATAGAAACACTGGGTACTGCTTAGTACCTTTACATAAGAATACAGGCATTCATTTCTTCCTCAACTTTATAAGGTTGTTCAAACTGAATCTCCTATCTTGGCAAAGTTAGACATTGGCATTGAGATGGGATGGTGAAGACCCAGGAAACATGGATCCCTGCATGTCTAAATGTAAAAGAGTTGTAATCAACCCACATCAGTAGATGTGGGTCCAAGAGTGAAGGTTCTGTCGCCCCGCCTAGTGCTTGACTAATGCACTCAATAAAATCATTCCATAAGTGATCCATGACTTACTGTTTTATTTATTAATATAAATAAGATTGAGTCTTAAAAAAAAAAAAAAAAAAAAAGGGTCGGCTGAGTGGCGCAGTGGTTAAGCGCTGGCTTGGGAAATCAGCAGCCCTGGTTCGGTCCCACATATGAGGGCCAGTGACACTGTTCTAAAAAAAAAAAAAAACAAAAAAAAAAAAAAGAAAAAAAAATGATTGAGTCTGCACATATGCCTGTATATAAAATACTATATATATATGTGTGTGTGTGTGTGTGTGTGTGTGTGTGTATATATATATATATATATATATATATATATATATATATATATTTGTTTTTAATAATAATTCTTTATGTGGATACAACTTAACATTAATTTTCTTTTCAAATAATAGCATGGAATGATATTGACATTGCATATCTGTGTATTCTGAACTAGACTAAGATCAGTATCTCATTTGATTATGTATCCTGAGAAGGTATGATATGACTAAATAATCTTGTACACTATTATGTGTTTCCCTATACCAGTTACTTTTCATCCTGCTGAGAGAAAATATATCATTCTACTGCAGTGTAATGAATTCTGACCATGAAATCAGCCTATTAAGAAGTAATCCTTGGAGATCAAAAATATCATGCTAGGAATACAATTTTTGTGTTGAGGTGGTGAATACTTGAAGACATGTAAGTAATGTTTGTGTGTACTACTAACAGACTAATCCAAATTATACTATATTTTATTTTCCCTCATAGGAGGCACTGAACCAGTGAATATCATTAAAAATGTAGTCCCTTAGAGTTCAAAAGAAAAATTAAGATTCTTTAACTACATTAAAACACCAAGCTTAAAAAAACAGATATAAGAACTAATATTCTAATCATAACTACCCAGAGCTATCCACACCATTCATTGACAAGTATATGCATCCACCAAAGTTTTTCTTCAATTTGTCCTTAGTGCCTCCCTTCCTTCCAGTTTCAGACACCCATCATTGCATAATTCAAAACTTTATAGAAAAATTATATAAAGTATTCTGCTTCTGAGATTCTATGTAATATTTCTAATTCATAATAGACAATAGTTTGAAATCCAAATCTTTTGCTTGTAAGAGTTTAGCATTTTGGAAAAACAAAATGATTTTAAGATTAAAAAGGCTAAAGCCTAGAAGAAAACAAGACAGATTTTATGCAAAAAGCAATGGATCAGAAAGAGACTAGAGAAAGAGCCAGATAGTCTCCTCCAGTGGTCTTCATTGTGATTGCTATAGCTGAGAGTTCTAGAATCCCTAGCCCAGTGAGGCAGAGTGTGTGGGAAGCTGACATCATCCTAGTGTCTGACAAGGCCACATTGTAACAAAGATCCACGCTCAGGACTGGATGTCTGGGATGATGCCTTATGGTTGGTCATGTAATATCTCCTGTCTCTATGAACCCATGTGCCTTTCCTCCACATCAGATCCTATAGGAGACAGTACTTTCACTGCATTTATGGCAAGTTCCTGGGGTACCCTGATGAGAGCTGGCTGTGTAAGTCAATGATGGGGCAAGATTTCCTAAAGATAAGGAAACTCCCTAAAACAGGCTACAGTCCGAGGGGACTCCAGGACTGAGAAATAGGGGACTCAAGCCCCTTGGAAACTGAGGCTCAGGCCTCTGGTCACATGGACAAATCCTGTCTGGGAGAAACAGACAATGTCTGTGAGAAACTGGTGATATCATCCAATCTTGAGCTTACTTGCCTATGCAGCTGTGAAAAGTTTCCCTGGAGACCAGGAGACCAAGGTCCCTCGGCCATGAGAGTTCTGATAAGAGGCAACTTACTGACCATGAATTATTTTCATTAAAAGCCTTGTTTTAACTCTTTGTTTTGTACATTGCTGTAGCAACGGATTCTGAAGCTTTGACTGAGAAACAGATGTTCCCCTCTATTACAATAATATGCAGCTCTTTGTAGGATAGGAAAAGTTTGAGACTCCTTTTGCTACCAAGTATTATAATCACATAAAAATAGTTTTTTGCCCTAAATTCAGCCACTGCTAAACTCTTGGCAATAGGTCAAGTATAAGCCCTGTAAGGTAGTCATGGTGACCGTTCTTTAGATGATAAGTAAAATCCTTGAACTGGCCACAGTGTACCCTGGAAAGATACAATTACAAACAAATAAAAGTTCTGAGTAAGAGAAAACACCATGATCATGTAAAACATAACTTGTAATTGAGTTAATAGTCAGAAGCCCCTATAAAAGGGGCCAGGCTTTAACAATAAAGGTGTGACACTACTGTAAACCTCTTTCCGGTGTCTTCATCTTTCTTTCTCCTCGCCGACACCGTCCCACCCGAGGGAATTCCTGGACCTGCGGAGGCTAGCTCCCTGCAGAGTGGCACCCGAACAGGGACCTGAAGATAAGTTTTTTTATTTTAATTTATTGTTTTAAGAGAAAAAGGTGTGTGTTTTCGGACGGATAGGACTCTACCGTGGGTGCCTGGGACCCTCTGTAAGATAGACAGGTAAAGGGTGCAAAGTGAATGACCATGGGTCAAACAGTATCTAAAGAACGTAAACTCTTTATTAACTTAGTTCGCTGCTCTCTTGCAGCCAGAGGTTCGAAGGTCAGAACTTCAAAAGTAGCTAGATTTTTGCATTGTGTACAGAAAGCCTGTCCTTGGTTTCCAGAAGAGGGAACAGTTAATTTAGAAACTTGGGATAAAGTAGGAAAAGAACTTAGGTTATATTATGACAACCACAGCCCGAAAAGGGTCCCAGTTGATGCATTTGCTCTCTGGAACTCATCTAGAGATACACTTGTTCCAGGAACTCACTCTAAAACTAATTTGGCCTTTTCAGCTAAAAAATATATAGATTCGGACATTAATTCAGATTGTGAGGATAAAAACCTCCCTCCCCCAGATGCTGCCAAATTGGAAACAGAGACAGCCAAATATAAGAAAAAAGATCCATGGAACTTTCCCTTTACTAGAAAGGAGGAAAAGGGGCCAGGTCCCCGCAAATAATCAGCTAAAAATAAAAAATATACAAGACCCCAACCTCCTTTATACCAAACCTACATCTTGGTTTCAAAGAGTTGTTAAAGAGACAAAAACTAATGGGAAAGGGAAGAGGGTATGCTTGTGTATTTCCTCAGGACAGAGACACTCCGGATTGGATTCCACATCGCCTGATCCGGCCTTATGTCTCGGTGCCCATTGCCTTCCTCCCATCCGGCTCCGCTGATGATACAGTCTCCTTGGACGCTGATGCCCACACTGTCTCCACCACTCCTGTTACTTTTTACTGGACTTCCTCCAAAAATCCTGCTTTGTATTCCTTTGAGGCTTGTGTTGCTGCACCTTATGTTTTTCTTTGGTTACTCATCACAGTATTTTTAATGTAACTCATAACAGTTCATTGTTCTATGTATCATGTACAAAATGTGTTATCAGTTCTTGTGTGTCTCCTTCCACAGATTTCAACATTGTTTATTGTTCAACAACCTCCTTCCTTGCTCCTGCTGGTTAAACTAGACTCTCCTTGGTATTCAGACCCAGGATTATAGGTTCTTCAGACAGTTACTAATGCTTTAGTCAGATCAAAACATGTAGTTGCAGAAATTATTCTAGTAATTACTGCTCTAAAAGCTATTATAGGTTCTTTTGCTGCCTCCACCACGACACTTGTACAAAACGTCATACTGCCCTACATGTAGATCAGCTATCTAGGAATGTTTCTTTAGCTATAGCCACTCAGGAACTTATAGAAAGCTAGACGCTAGGGTTAATGCCCTGGAGGAAGCTGTGATTATTACCCTCACTCTCATTTTCTTTCCAGTCAGCTTCAGACTCTTAGTAGTATCCGAGATGTTGCTGCCAATGTACATAGTCTTTACTTAATTAATAAAAAAGGGCGAGATGTGGGAAGCTGACATCATCCTAGTGTCTGACGAGACCACATTGAAATAAAGATTCACGCTCAGGACTGGATGTCTGGGATGATGCCTTATGGTTAGTCATGTCTCTATGTCTCCTGTCTCTATGAACCCATGTGCCTTTCCTCCACATCAGATCCTATAGGAGACAGTACTTTCACTGCATTTATGGCAAGTTCCTGGGGTACCCTGATGAGAGCTGGCTGTGTAAGTCAATGATGGGGCAAGATTTCCTAAAGATAAGGAAACTCCCTAAAACAGGCTACAGTCCAAGGGGACTCCAGGACTGAGAAATAGGGGACTCAAGCCCCTTGGAAACTGAGGCTCAGGCCTCTGGTCACATGGACAAATCCTGTCTGGGAGAAACAGACAATGTCTGTGAGAAACTGGTGATATCATCCAACCTTGAGCTTACTTGCCTATGCAGCTGTGAAAGGTTTCCTTGGAGACCAGGAGACCAAGGTCTCTCGGCCATGAGAGTTCTGATAAGAGGCAACTTACTGACCATGAATTATTTTAATTAACAGCCTTGTTTTAACTTTTTCTTTGTACATTGCTATAGCAACAGATACTGAAGCTTTGACTGAGAAACAGATGTTCCCCTTTATTACAATAATATGCAGCTCTTTGTAGGATAGGAAAAGTTTGAGACTCCTTTTGCTACCAAATATTATAATCACATAAAAATAGTTTTTTGCCCTAAACTCAGCCACTGCTAAACTCTTGGCAATAGGTCAAGTATAAGCCCTGTAAGGTAGTCATGGTGACCGTTCTTTAGATGATAAGTAAAATCCTTGAACTGGCCACAGTGTATCCTGGAAAGATACAATTACAAACAAATAAAAGTTCTGAGTAAGAGAAAACACCATGATCATGTAAAACATAACTTGTAATTTAGTTAATAGTCAGAAGCCCCTATAAAAGGGGCCAGGCTTTAACAATAAAGGTGTGACACTCCTGTAAACCTCTTTGCAGTGTCTCCATCTTTCTTTCTCCTCGCCAACACTGTCCCACCCGAGGGAACCCCTGGTCCTCGCAGGGGCCGCCCCCCCGCAAGAGTGTTTCTCTTAGGAAGGCTGAGTGAGTGGGGCTCCCTTCTGAGGACTTTGCAAGAGTTTCTGATAAAAATTTCAATTATGACTTTTATCCAAATGCTATTGTCCACTAAGAAAACAGTTGATATAAAGTAGTATTTTTAAGGCATGGAATATAAAGAACAATCTAGAGGACTTTTACTTTTGC
Source organism: Aselliscus stoliczkanus (assembly GCA_033961575.1). NCBI lineage: Eukaryota > Metazoa > Chordata > Mammalia > Chiroptera > Hipposideridae > Aselliscus > Aselliscus stoliczkanus. The sequence goes on along the minus strand of CM066731.1, from coordinate 133,149,043 downwards.
TTATATCATAGGAGCTTAAATAAAGCATCAAATCCTTTCATTAAGAATCATTTCAGGGCCAGCCGAGTGGCTCAGTTGGTTAAGAGCTCGCTCAAGAGTGCAAGCTGAGCTCTGAGCAACAGCAGTTCGATGCCCAGCCCAAGCTGAAATGCTGCTGAACTGCCAACAGGTGACAGGATGGCTCAGCTAAAAAAAAAAAAAAATCATTTCAGAAGTAATTATTTTAAAACTTACACACTGTGAAAGTGAACACATATTTTGGGGAGAATCTTTGATATAGAACCTCAAAGACACTTGAGATGTTCTTTATTCTATGTCACTGTCCTACATAAAACTACTCTTACCAGATGAGAATTTAGGCTACCTTAAATTACCACAAGAGAAATCAATTGGCAAAGCTCCCACACAGTATCTATTGAATTTATTAATTCTCTAGAATTGCGTCTTTCTGGGTCTTCGGAATATGTTTAATTTAACTTAGTTTGGCCTCAATCAAAGGGAAAAATAATATGTCTGAGTAATAAAACTTATCATAGATATTAATGATGATATGAAGTCATCTTTTAAGAATTTGTCCCACTGTATGATTTTAGCTCCCAAATAAAAGGTATATACGTTATTTCCATTTGATATACCAGACTATGTCTCCAATTCTGAACAACATAACCATGTCCTGTTAAAATATTATATCTCCCTTACTATGAATACTCCAGATGAAACAGTCCACCATGCTGCTCTCCTCTTCCCAAAGGCTGAACACAACTAAAATTCTATGTAAGAAAACAATCTCCAGGATTTTTGTTTTAGTTGCAGTTTATTTGGTCACCATTTAAGGCTTAATTGCTATGGTATTTCTCTTATTGTGAACCCCAATCATAATAGTACCAAAAAATTGGGACCTCCTTCAAGAGTCAATTCTTTACTATAAAAGTCTTTCACAAGCCAACTCCTGTTTCTGAATTTTTAAGTTTATTTCTCATTGAAAGTTGATCATTCCATCTCTCTCACTAGGAGATAGATAGATAGATAGATAGATAGATAGATAGATAGATAGATGATAGATAGATACTCATTTAATAAAACACAGTTTTATTCAAGCAAGCATCTGTAACTGATATTACTATAATTATACTAACTGCATAGAATTTTATTTTCAGGATTTATATAATGAAGGACCAAAGAATATACTAAAATTGCAATTGTATGGAGGCATCATTGTACCTGTGCTGTTTATTTCCCAGTTAAAGTAGCATAAAATTTGTTAATCTTGTAACAGTAATAGTATACCTAAGAGGGAGTCAAATTAAATTTGAAATGAGAATTGATGGGGGCCGGCCGAGTGGCGCATTGGTTAAGCACTGGCTTGGGACGCCAGCGACCCTGGTTCGGGTCCCACATATGAGGGCCAGTGACACTGCCGTCAAAAAAAAAAAAAAATCTTGGAGAATTGATTACAATAATCTGTTTTTTGCATATGCCTTTAAATAAAACATATAATTTTACCTTTCAGTACTTTTTAAGTGCTGTCCTGACATTACTGTGGTATGCCATTGCTCCTATCAAACCCTGTTTGTCACTTGGATGGAAGAAAGTTCTTGATATCTTTGAATCTTGAATTCCTTTCTATGAAGTGGAAATAATTTCTGTCTTATTAGGTGCAATTGTTTTTCTTTTAAATATTTTAATATTTAAGAGGAAAGTAAGTCATCATAATGATTTCCCAAATCTGTATTATTCTAATATAAAATCTGGAAAATGTGAAATAGCATTAGCTAAATTCCTGAAATAATTATATATCACCATAAAGAGGCAAATTATGGACCTCAGAGTCTAAGATGTTAAATATACATTAAGTGTCTTTGAGACCTAGGCCAAAAATGACATAAGAATAGAATTTTTTCTTTCAGAAAAAATAAAACATTAGAAAAATAAACTAATTAAAATATTTTAACTTATAAAACACTTACCTAAACTTTTATTTTTCATAAATCATTTTTCTAATTATAATATTTCATTAGAATAAGTTTGAAGATGTAAATAGTT